>OY728134.1:731388119-734298520 GCA_963277665.1 Viscum album
TTTGTTTTCTAAAATTTTGGGTAGTCCCCTAAAAATTATACATATTTTTGCTGATTTGTTAGAAGATGCCTACTTCAATAAGGGAGGAAATAATTTTGAAAAGGGATATTCTATGGTTATCTCTTCTCTAAAAATAAAAATCACAAAATGGGGTTGGGTGCATATCCAATTCTTTTGTGGCATTGTGGAATCATTTCTGACAAATGAGATTGTGAATACAGGTTAAGGGCAATGGGTACAATCATGTGATGTTATGGGTGCATCCAGATTGGAAGCCTCTGACCCCCCATCTATGAAGGGTGGGTCTTCCTTGATCCCAGACAAAATAAAGGTTGAGAATCCAATTACCAATCCCTCATGTAGGAGTCCTAATGGTTTTGAGAATGTGTAGTGGTCTTATACAACACATTTAATTTTCCTAATGAAAAATTCTAATGTATCTTTTGGAAAGGACTCATATGAGGAATGTGATATTTCATTGGAAAAAAACAATAGTATCATACCATCAGATGACCTGGAAGGTGAAATGACAAGTAAAGACCTCGGAACGGAAGAAGATAAATTGTTTTTTATCACAACCTGAGGACATTTTTTATATAATGGATCTGGATGTATTTAGTATCAATGAAAATTTAACAGTAACAACCTGACATTTTATGAGATTTATTCCTTTCAATTTCGTTGATGTCTTCAATTGTACATTACACCATGATTTTCTTGTTCTATACAAAACACAGTATTAGCTTTCAGTATATGCAACACTATTCTTGGCTTGTGTTACACACAATTTCAAGTTCAATTTGTAGAAAATATTATACTTAACATTATGTATAGATTTTTTTTGATGTATAAATGAAATATGTTTTTATTATTTTATACGCAACTCCAAAGGGAGATTTCACTATGCGCAACCTTGACATGGGGTGCATTACACACAATCGTGACCTTCCTCGATAGCCTGTGTAGTACGCAATATCAGGTTTCACTAAACAACGATATATTGTTATAATATTATTATTGACTAGATGTTATAAATATTATTAACTAAATTTTGAATTTTGTAACATTATTATTAATCTTTATCATTTTCTATAACATGGTATGAGAAGAAAATTCATTTTTCGGGTATAATAATTATTTTAAAAAAAATATAGTTTTGTCACCTTTTGATGGCGCACCCACTTTGAATCTAGTTTTTGAAATGTTTATAAGTTCAATCTGACAAAATAAAAATTTTCTTTGGAATCAGGATATATAAATTTAATTTGGATAAATTTTTCATATTATTCTGATAACTTTCATATTTTAATGAATAATAAAAACACGTGATATTTTAATTAAAAACAACTTTGTTCATTGTAATAATTTATAGGGTAAAATTATAATATTTATTGGTTTTAAATTATAAATAAAATATATTTTTACCATTTAATATAATTTATGTCATTATCATTGATTTTACATTTAATTTATAGGTAAAATCATTTCAATATTTTGCAATGATTTATCTTTTAGAACTCGTTTTCTTAAGAGTGGGATTAATTTTAAATTAATTTATGCAACTTCTATGATTTGAATTTGGAAATATTTATTATATATTTGGAATATGTAGGTCCAAATTATGTTAATATGCTACTTCTTATTTTTCAGCACTATGAATAGTAACTATGGTAAATTTTATTTACCATAGTTCAAGGTAAATCGGGTAATTATGGGTAAATATAATATTATAAAATTACCCTAACACTTATCGTAATATAATTGGATGATTATATTTCTCCCTAAGGCATATTTGGGACGAAATTAAATTTATTGGAACTCACTTGGATATGATTAAGACAATTAATTAATTTTATTTTAAAGAAAGTGAAATATGACTCACTCAAACTTTGATAATTACAGTATTTTTAATATATGGTTATACAAAATATAAATTAGATTAAAAATAATCATTTTAAATCAAAAAGTTTTTCATTGTTATGGTAATTTTTTGTAATTTTTAAAAGAAATTTTATTACCTTAATATCTTATACATTAATGATGCAGAAATTATTTATTTAGTGAGAAATCAATAACATAGTTTTTATTAAAATAATAATACTCATTAAAAGGCCTAAAAACCTGACCAAAAATTATTGGTCGTATATATCTATACAATAACTATCCAATGGTAGAATTGTTGACCAATTGGAGAATTATAAAATCGATTATGACACTTATATTATTTTATTTTAAATGATGTCGATGTTGTCAACTTCATAAATTAATAAATATAACAATTTTCATGTTGTGATTTTATGATGATAAATTCGAGTAAAAGTATTATTTTTAAAGATAATATAATTTTCATCATCATGGTATTTTATTTTTAATTTTTAGGCAACTAATAAGTATATTAAATTATTATACAAATTTGATGTATTAATTATTTTATTAAGAGAAATATCAAATTAATGGTTTTATAAATATAAAAATAATTTTTATATGAACTAATTAATGTTCTACACAAATTTTCTAGATGCATAAGTCATGTTAGTAATATATTAAACATTTTTTTCAAATATATCGTTTCTGATGATTTTATTTAAATTCCAATAAATGAATAGTGTAAAAATTAACACTATTGTTATTTTATAAAAATAACTTATTATTAAATTACTAAAAAATCACAAAAATATTTAACAATTATAAATTGAAATTTATATGGTCTAAAATGTCATAAAGTACCCAATTATGGATAACTCACAACACATAAGTAATTATTTTTAATAATTTAAAATTATAATATTATTACAACAAAAAATTAAATAGATTAAATAAGGATAAATTAAAATGATAAGGTTTAAAATAAAATAAAAACATATATAAATTTTATTTGTTGATAATATTACAACCATTTATTACCTCATATCCAAATTTGAGTCACTTTGGATGTTTTTATGTGGGTTTTGAGTTTATTATTAATTAATATTTTTGAGAATTCCAAAAGTTCCCCTATTCTCTCCTATATAAGGGGACCTCCTCCCACTCTTATTCGATCAATGGGTCCAATTAAGAATACATACCTTTACTTAGTTATTTTGGTCCTGATATAAGTAGAGATAACATAATGTATTTTAATTTCATGCATTACCACTGTGGAATGTTATAATATAGAAACATAGTTAGCCATGTACTGTGAGTGTTTCTTGGGAGACCAAAAATAGTCACACCAACTTTAGATAGCACAGGATGAAGGATTCTCTACTCTTTTTCAAATTCAGGATACTTTTGATCAAATCTCTTACACTATGGTGAGTATTTCAGGTGACAATGATTCACATCAATGTTACTTGTATCTATATGACACATCAATTATCTTGAAATATCATCAATTCCATATAGGTTACTAAACATTGGAATTATTGGGATCTACCATAAATCTTTGATAGGGCCTAATTCATCATTATTGTATCAAGAAGTACAACACTTTGGTAAATTTTTAAGTGATTTTTGGTCCTTACGAAATAATATACAGTAATTTAGAAAGACATGTATTATTTTTGAGATCATAGCCATTGAACATTGAATTATTTTAGGATTATATGTTTAGTATGTAAGATCATTATCTTCTAAGATCATGTAATTTAAGAGAGCATGTAGTTTAGTAAAAATGCTGTCAAATCATCTATTTCTGTATATTAAATTATATAACTTTAGTTTGGATGAAAATGCTATATATTTAGTACAACCGTCATACAATGTAATCTTTGGAAAACTCTTTAACTTCTTAAACCATTTTCAACAATCACAAAGTTCATTTTCAACAATCAATGACATATCCTCAATATTATCATCATCATTTTTCACACCTATAATGATATCGTTGATACAATCATCATTATTTTATACTCTTATAATCATATCATTTCAACCATAAATAAAATCTATTCCGAGTCAATAGAATTATTTTATTTTTACCCATGTTTTCTTCATCATTTTTAACAATGATCTACCCTGTGACAGATCATAAGTTCTTCTAACTCCTCTAGACTAATTATGCTTGAGTAACAACTGCATAAACATAGAAAAAGGATTTGAGAAGTGTCATATGCATGAATTTTTGTAAACTTGATTAACTATTTCACCCTATCCTCTTACTGTTTTTTCATATGATAGGAATCCATCAATTTTTATTCATATCCATCGTATTTTATTTGGTAATAAAAATATTTGACCAAATAAATGAAGTGTAAAAACCATTTCATAGAAAAAGATCATATTATGATGAAAATATTTGGGCAAGGTATGATTATTAATGGTTGTGGTTTTAAAAACCTAAATTGGTTTATTGTTGGTTATGATTTTTCTAACGTGGTTTATCATTAATCATTTATATATTATACATACCTAATATACCATCTCTTACACTAATTCAGATCCCATGAGAGACCTCTCCCCTATCAGAACCCAACGTAGCGGTGATCAACAAATGACATATAAAAACAATGATGTTTGAGGGGTAGAAACAAATTATAAGTGATCACATACCTTGATTTTAGAATATCATTTAGTTTTCAAGAAGAAAAAATAATCATTAAACTAATACATATATATTAATTCAGATTATAAAATTTTAAAAAAATTAACAAAAGTTATTAAATATATTCATTAAAATCATTTAAATAACCCAAATATTTATTTACAAGAAAAATATAAATTAGTAAATATTTTATACAATATATTATAATTTATAAAACACTAAAATCAAATGGAAGAATGGTAATAAATATATTTATATAGATTGACAATTTCTAATATATATATATATAATATTTATAATATTATATTTATAAATTGTATTGATTTTCTAAAAAATTATTAATTAACAACTATAATTAAAAAATTTGTGTTTATTATAAATTAATAATTATTTTTTAATTATGTCATTAATTACATAAAACTATTATTATATTCATAAATTTTTATATGTATAACTAAAAAATATTAGAAATATATATTAATTAATAAATATTAAATAATAATTTATGTATTATAATAATGTATACTATTTTAAAATATTAAATTATCAAAATTCTTAATATAAGATCATTTTATAAATTAATTTAAATATTTAAAGTTTCATTTTTTCCAATTACATATTTATACAAATGATCATCGTTATTAACATATAGATGTCTGTCAGTTTGTGTCTAAAGAAACCAATGACATGTGTGTGTGTGTGTGTGTCTGATAAATGAATTCAACATGTACATATATAAATTTATCCATTTATAAAAAGTGCATATAATATTAATTTTATTATAATTTCTATATAAAATAAAAGAAAATTAATTATTAATATCTAAATATTCTTATTTAAATTGATATTGTTAAATAGACATTAATAATTACTAATTATATATAAATATATATGATATTAGTTGTATTGTAAATAAAAAGTGTTCACGTATATGTGTCTGTGCTTCTGAAGAAACAATGGAAATTGATGTCCATGTGTGTTATAAGTTAACTGAACACATACATGTCTATAATATAAATTATATTATAATTAATATATATAAGAAAATAAAAATTAATTTATAATATATTAAAAAACTCATATTGATTAAGATTATTTTCATTGGATCCATAGGGGATTTAGAGGAATGATATCATAATTGGGGGTGTATTACAAAATAGAACTTTTCCAAGATGAACACCTTTTCCATAAACTCTGACTGCCCAATATGATCTAAAGATCATTATTAGTATCCTAGAGTTTTTTTTATGATGATGATTTTTTCATTAATCATATTTATTATTTATCCATATTAATAGATGATTCAATTATCCTTAACACACATACAAATATTATGTTAGGTAGAATATAAACAAAGAGGCAAACATAATAAAATGATTTTGGTTTGGTTCACCTGCATTGTGCTAATTCAAAGAGCATACAATTGGCAATGTGCTGATGCCCCAACATTCACTAACATAAAACTAAAAATATATATATAATTATATATTAAAAAATTGGACATATAAATGTTCCCAAAATTTTTGTAGAAGGGGGAAATTTTGGGTGAACAACAATTTTCAGAGGGGAAATTTCAGGTATGACTAGTGTCAATCACCTGAATATTCACTCCTACCAAATTCATGAGGGATGTATCATGATGATCAAATCCTTAGGTAAAAAATTAAAAAAACCCAAATAAAAACAAAAATTGTAAAAATAACTGATATTGAATGTCAATTGGTCTGAGAGAGAGGGAGGGTGAGGGAGGGAGAGTGCACAATGGTGAGAGAGAGAGAGATGTTTCATACATGGCAGCAAGGAGGGAGAGTGGAGGTGACAACGATAGGTAGGGATAATAGTGGTGATGGCAGTAGGGAGGAAGAGAGGCGGTTCTCATGGGAGGGAGATCAGTGTGGTAGGGAGGGAGAGAAAAGGTTGAGAGAGGCGATGGAGTGCGATGGTAGAGAGGAAGATTGTCATAGAGAGATTGTAGTGGAAAGGATTCACTACCACATTTTCTTTAAGTAATGGATGAATCAAGGTCAGTTTGGGTAAAATTTAAAAAGCGTCATAAGTTTTTTATAAATTCATTCAAAATTTAGCTTAAAAGGAGGTTTTTAAGCAATTATTCCAAAAAACAACTCATAAATAGGGCTTTTAACAGCTCTAAAAAATCATTGACATAATCAATCATTATCAATGCTAGAAAATAATTGTTAAATATTTAATAATATACAAAATATAATAAATGAAATTAAATTCCAAAAAATATAAATAATGATATCTATATATAATTTTATATTTGGAGATGGGCGTAATTCTAGAGCTTATCTTTCCCTCAGCTCATGTAGTTTAGATCAGAATTGTGATGTTCTTTGTTGTGGAATGATATTTTTATCTGAGGGGTGTCTTATTCTATAATCAAAAGTATACAAAAGAAAAAAATTAAATGAATTGGGTGGATCCAATTTTTGGAATCCTATATTGGAAAGTCACTCACCTAAGAGAGGAAGCCCAAACCATGACTAGGAATGTTGAGAAGGGTTGTTTCTTCTCAAATGTTGAGAATTATTCAATAAATCTTACAAAAAATGGTACCCTCACCTTTGTTAGGGCTGGCCATGTGATCATGAAATATCAAATAAAGTCATTTCAACACATGATCATTGCTCGGGTTAGGTTGTTTCTTATTGAAATACCATGGATGATTCTAGGGCATCATAGTCATCTCTCAGAAATCTGTGGTTTTGATGATTGTAGCATGAACTTCATAGGTAATGGATTTGTACATATCATATTCCCTTCAGAAAATTATAAATCCATGGAATGGGGGTATAGAATTATGTTTCTCAAGCCTGGAACTATTAGGATCTAGGACTGGGATACATTCTACAATCCCTTAAAGATCAAGAACAAATATCTTAAGTCTAGTTCTGGATGAAGGGTATAACCCAATTCTTATGAAATTGAAAGTTCCTTTGGGAAATTTCCTCAGTCATAGGAATCATCATAATGTTTTACAAAGGGACTAGGAAAGAAACGTTTGGACACTTTTTCTGGGTACTCATTGAGGTTGATATGCTTGCACCAATTACTGAAAATGTTATTTTTTGGGAGGTGTGTTTACAATTGGAATCAAAATTTCTCAGTAGAAGCTTCTTGAATGTATCTCTTGGAGAAATAACATTTGGCATATAGTAGGAATTTATCATATGAATCTAATGTTGAAATTTTTAATAAGGTGGGTCACTCAATAAGCCATTGTAAATTCATGAAACCACTCCTTCAAGTTGATAATTCTTTGAATAATGTGCAATCAGACAAGGGAGCCATGGATTCATGGAGTGAACCTATTGGAACTAGTTAGGACCCTGGGGATCATAGTGTTGGGATAAATCCTTCCATTGGTAAAATTATAGTTGTTCGTTTGCCAAATATTTTGTTATCTAATGAGGACCATAGGCCTATAAAAGGATTCAATCTGATTATTGTTGTGTAAAATGGTGGGTTCTCTCCAGCGTCAGGGGTGATTTTCCCTCTGATGACTAGGTTGTTGGTTTGATTCCTACTGCACATCATGGAATTTATAATTTTGGAATGAATCCTCTTCAAGAGGCCCATGATGGATCTTGGGTAGGATGTATTGATGAGGAAGTGAGGTAGTTTGAATGGAACATGTTGCATCCTAAAGGATACTTACTTTTCAAGCTTATTTCCTATTCTAGGGGATAAACCACATTGCAATGAAGGTCATATTATTATTGTAGGTGGTGATGAATATAACCTAAGTCTTTTTAGCCTCCCAAGTATGTTCCATAGTTGGTTTTCTAAAATTTCCTGTAGTATACTAATAATTATACATATGTTTGCTGATTTTTTAGAATATTCAAAATTAAATGAGGGAGGCAATAATGGGAAAAGGGATATTCTAGGGTTATCTCTTCTCTAAAAATAAAAATCACAAAATGGGGGTGGGTGAATATCAAATTCTTTTGCGGCATTGTTGGAATCATTTCTGATTAATGAGATTGTGAATACAGGTTAAGGGCAAGGGGTACAATAATGTGATGTTATAGGTGAATCCATATTGGAAGCCTCTGACCCCCCCATCTATGAAGGTTGGGTCTTCCTGGATCCCAGACAAACTAATGGTTTAGAATCCAATTACCAATCCCTCATGTAAGAGTTTTAATGGTTTTGAGAATGTGTAGTGGCCTTATCCAACACATTTAATTTTCCTAATGAAAAATTCTATTGTATCTTTTGGAAAGGCCTCATATGAGTAATGCAATATTTCATATGAAAAAAACCATAGTATCATACCATCAGATGACCTGGAAGGTGAAAAGACAAATAAAGACCCCTGAAAGAAAGAAGTGAAATGGTTTTTTATCACAACCTGAGGTCATTTTTTATATGATGTATAACGACCCATACTTTACATACATTGTTATTACATCAAAATTGAAGCACACTTATTACAACATATAACAAAACCATGAAAGGACTGTATAGGTATAGTGTCTTTAGAAACTAGAAAGCATAAACAACTGGTTCATAAAGAATCTACTTTGCCTCCCATTTATTTCATCATATCTAGAGTCCCTTTTTGCCATATTCTACTTAATAACCTTCTTCCTGACCTGGGGAAATAAAAAATACAAAAGGGTGATCTCAAATGATCAGTATGCATAAACAAAATAAATATCAATCACATCATATACATAAGCACATAACTTTTGGAAATCATAACCTCCAAAAGGGATCAAAATTTCATAACATGGGATAAATCATAGTAGTGAAATGTAATCCCAGTAATCATAACATAAAACATGAAACATTTTTTCATACACACATAATCATTGAGAATCATTTCTTGTTAGTCAAGACTCATTGACAAGACTATCTTAGTGTACAATGTCCATTTCTGAACCGAGTTCACTCGTCGTTTCAGTCTTGTTTCACTGAACCGGTTTAACCTGTCGTTCCAGCCATGTCTATATCATGAGATATAAAATCATTACCCAATGCATTGGAGGGAGATATTGGTCGACCCATCTCATAATGATACCATTCTTATGTGTGCCACAAAATCATAAACCATACATCATAGCATAACACATGTAATAAAAATGGCAATCTTAAACATCGTGACATCATAAAACAATTCATATACGATAAAGGAATTCATAAAAATAATTCCATCACAAAATAATCAAATCAATGTAATAATAGGGATAGAAACATAACCCTTTATTATCGTAGATGGAAAATAAGTTTGATAAAACACTTGAACTCCATTCTTGAATAAAATATACTTTCTACTTCAAATACACTTTTCCTTTCTTAAGATGTCATACAATTCTAAACTCAAAGAAGTTGATTCAAAATAAACATTAAAACTTATAAGGGATGCTTCTTGTAAATAATGGTTTAAAAATTCATTCATGTCGTATAAGTTAAAAGAAAACATTTTTCTCGTACTTTTGTCGGAAAAGTCAAAAAGTACCTCGTACGAAAAAAGACAAAAGATTCCTTTCATATCCTTTACAAAAAACTCACTGAAGGGTAAAATGGGATTTAAACCATTGTAGGTGGATGGAAATAATATTACATATTTAGGAAACATGGATGTGGATGAAAAAATATATCCCAGTAAATACTAATGTATAAAAAATCTCGGATAAAAATGAGATTGTGATATTTCCCTTACCTTAGGTCCGATATGATTTGTACATGTCCAAACCTCTTGTATAATGATTTAAATAATGTTATTGACTTATTCCTGAATCATACTCATTGTTATGATATCACATATCGTCATATTCTTAGCTTCTTATTAGATATATTTCATTACAACTTGTTATTCGGGTATTTATTACTTTTTGTTCTTATGCGTGTTTTGTCGAATAAATTCTTATTCTTCTATTTAGGATATAGATACCTCATTTACAGAATTTTATTAGTTTAATATATATCATATTCATTTATTCAATTCATTTATATAATCATTATGAAATGAAGATCAGGTAGAATGAGTCGCATCACATCGTGGAGACGGTATTCCGTACGTACACACGAGCGATGATATCGTTCAAATGATCATGAATTGTATTGGAGTGTATGTATACTATTTAAGAATCAATATAACTTTACAATAATCATATATATTCAATATTTACACCATTATACCCATCCAAGTACGGTGGTGGTGGAAAATAGATTACACCACAGCATGGAGATGGTATTCCGTACGTACGCACGCACGATGATTTCATTTTCCGTAGGATGGATAGATGTTGAAATAGGGTTGTTTCATACTTATAATAACATATCAGTATATGAGTGATACTGATATTATTACTTCATAATGAAACAACTAATTAAGAAGATGTTGAAGAAGAAAGAATTTGGAAAGGATCGGTAATGGATATTACCTCTTTTTGACGCGCCTCTTCTTAACTTCCTCTTAGGGCACTAGGGTTGGTATTTGAAGAATACCAGAACCTCTAGGATGATTCTAGGGAAGTGGGGAAGTGAAATGGGAAGGGTTTTTCCGAGATTGAAGGCTCAAATTGTTGTTAGGATGAGAGGGAGGAGGTTCCCTTTTATAAGGGAGGAGAGGGGCACCTTTGGAAATATAAGAAATATTAGTTTATATTAAATCCCAACCCCACTTAAAAACATTCAAAAGGACTCATATCTTAATATTAGATGAGATAAGGTTGTAATCTCATCAACCTATAAAATTTAGACATGTTTGGATTTTTTTAAACATTATCAACTTCATTTATCCTTATTTATCAATTTAATTTTCTTTGTGGTAATAATATTCTAAATTTTAACTTATTATTAATAATTACATATGTGTTGTTAATTTTTCATAATTCGACTCTTTAGGACATTGTAGACCATATAAATTTTAATTTTTAATTTTTAAATATTTTTGATATTTTTAAACAATATTATAATATGTTATTTTTATAAAATAACAATAGTGTCAATTTTGAAACTATTCATTTATTTGAATTTAAATAAAATATATACAGACGTTATGTTCAAACTAAAAGCATTAATAGATTTATAAAATGTCATATGTATCTAGATAATTAGTGTACCACATTAAATAGTGCATATAATAATTATTTTAATAGTTTAAAACAATTTATTTGATATTTTTATTAATAAAATAATTTCAACATCAATATTGTGTCATAATTAATGATAATTATTTAATCCTTAAAAATTATAAATAAATTCCTATGATGTAGATAATTGTATTATATTTTTGCAGACTATTCATGTTCGTAGTTTCATTATGTTTATCACCAAATTACAATTGTTATACTTATAAGATTTAAGAAAGTGACATGTTGTCACATTCTTTAGCTTTAATAGTAATTAAATTATTTTCAAGGACAAAAGTCTATTAAATGAATCTAATCCGACCCGTAGGTGATATGGGTCTACATTTAGTAATCCAATAGGATTTTGGTAGGTGTTAGGGTAATTTTATAATCTTATATTTATCCTTAATTACCTGATTTACCTTTAACTATGGTAAATAAAATTTACCGTAGTTACTATTCATAATGCCCAAAAATAAAAAGTATCCTATTAACATAATTTAGACCCATTTATTCTGAATATGGAATCCATTTTTCAAAATTAAAAACATATAAGATTCAGTAATTAATTTAAAATAAATCCCGTTGTTAAGAAAACGTGTTTTAGAAGTTAAAACATTTCCAAAAATTGAAATGTTTTTACCTATGAATTCCATGTGAAATTAATGATAATGACATAAATTATATTAAATGGTAAATATATATTCTATCTATACTTTAAAACCATTCAATATTATAATTTAACCATATAAATTATCTCAATGAAAAAAGTTTTTTTAATTAAAAATTAGCGTATTTTTACTATTCATGAAAATATGAATGTTATCATAAAAATATAAAAAATTTATCCAAAGTAAATTTTTATATCCTGATTCAAAATAAGAATTTTATTTTGTCAAATTGAACTTATAAATGTGTCAAAAACTAGATTTAATGTGGGTTCGCCATAAAAAGGCGGCAAAACTGCATTTTTTTGATAAATACTTATTTTACCCAAAAAAATTATTTTGTTCTCTTACCATGTTATAGATAATGTGTAAGATGAATAATAATGTTGTAAAATATAAAATTCAGTTAATACTATTCATAATGGCTAGTTTATAATATTATAATAATATATCGTTGTTTAGTGGAACTCGGTATTGCATACTACACACTCTAACGAGGAAGGTCGCGATTGCGTGTAAAGCAAGCCAAGCTAGTGTTGTGTGTAGTGAAAGATTCCTTTTATGATATATAAAAACAAAAAATATTTCTCATAAAAGTCTCGGGTATTACATTATACCCCCCTTTAAATGAATTTCTCCCTCGAAATTCGTCACTTTGTAAAAAACAGATGAGGATACCTCTCCCTCATCATATCCTCAAGCCCCCATGTAGCTTCTTCTAATTGGTGGTTCCTCCATAAACAATTCACCAATCGAGTGGTCTTGTTTTGTACGACTTTTTCGCTACGGTCAAGAATCTCTATCGGTTTTTCGTTATAAGAAAGATCTTGCTCCAGCGTTACAACTTCTGAGCTGAGTATATGTGAATGATCAGGTATGTACATTCTCAGGAGAGATACATTGAACACATCGTGAACTTGAGAGAGATTCAGTGGAAGCGCCAATCGATAAGCTACCTTCCCAACACGATCTAGTATTTCGAAAGAACCGATATATCTAGGGCTCAACTTCCCCTTCTTTCCAAATCTCATGACCCTCATCCAGGGAGATATTCGTAAGAACACTTTATCACCCACTTCAAACTCTAGGTATTTTCTTCAATTGTCGGCATACCTTTTCTGTCGACTCTGAGCTACACTTATGTGTTGTTGAATAGATCTAACCTTTTCTGCCATTTCATCAACGAGATCGGGTACTAATAGCTTTCTTTCCCCAACTTCATCCCAACAAGTTGGAGTCCTTCATTTTGTTCCATATAGAGCTTCTTAAGGAGACATCTGAATAATGGTGTGAAAGCTATTATTATAAGAAAATTCCACGAAAGGTAGTTGTTGATTCCAACCACCTTTCAAATCCATAGAGCATGCTCTCAACATATCTTCTAGAGTTTGAATTTTTCTCTCAGACTGACCGTCTGTTTGAGGATGATAAGAAGTGCTGAAACATAACTCTGTATCAAGAGTATGCTGAAGACTTCGCCAGAACTTTAAGGTAAACCTCAGATCCTGATCAGATATAATATAAAGTGGTACTTCATGCAATATTACCACTTCCTTCACATATATCCTGGCAAGCTGATTCAGAGATAAATCCTCTCTAATAGTGATGAAGTGTGCAGACTTTGTAAGATGATAAACTATGACCCAGATAGCATTATTTCCTTTGGATGTTTTAGGAAGTCTGGTGAAAAAGTCCATAGTGATGTTTTCCCATTTCCATTCAGGTATGGGTAATGTTTGTAACATCCCCTTAGACTTCTGCCTCTCAGCATTAACTTCCTGACAAACCAAGCATCGAGAGACATATTCAGCAACATCTCATTTCATGCCATACCACCAGAAGTACGCTTTTAGGTCCCTATACATCTTTGTGCTTCTAGGATGAATAGAGAATGAAGAACTATGACCCTCATCCAGCAGCTCCTTCTTTAATTTGGGGATGGGAGGAACACAAACCTGATTCCTGAACTTTATTGTCCCATCACAATCAAGGATGAATTCAGGAACAATTCTCCCCTTCTTTTGTAACTAGACATCTTCTTTCTGTGCCTCTTTAATCATCACATGTATAGATGGTTTAACCTTCATTTGAGAAAGATAATATTTTTCCACTTTCATTATAATTTCAAGAACCATCCTTTCTAAATCAATAAATATTGGATCTTTTGTGATCCTCATCATGGATAAACTAGCATGGTCTTGTCAACATAATGCATTTGCCACCTTGTTTGCTTTCCCACGGTGGTAATGAATTGAGCAGTCGTAATCCTTAATCAGCTCCAACCATCTTCTTTAGCGCATATTCAGCTCCTTTTCTGTGAAACTATACTTTAAACTTTTATGATAAGTATAAATGTCACACCTTTCTCCATAAAGATAATCCCTCCAAATATTTAATGCAAAGATTACCGAAACTGACTCCAAATAATGAGTTGGGTAATTTTTCTCTTGTATTTTCAACTGTCGTGGGGATTAAGCTATAACCATATAATTTTTCATAATAACACACCCCAATCCCTTCTAGGATGCATCACTGTAGATCACAAACCTTTCTCCCCTACATGGAAGTGTGAGTACAGGTGCACTGGATAACCTTTTTTTCAGCTCTTTGAAATTCTCTTCACATTCGTCCGTACACACGAACTTACCTCCTTTTCGTGTCAACCTGTTGAGTGGATTAGATAATCATGAAAAATATTTTACAAAACGTCGATAATATCCATCCAAACCAAGAAAACATCGGATCTCAGCTACTGTTGTTGGTCTCAACCATCTTTCGATAATCTCTGTTTTTGCTAGATCCACAGATATCCCCTCTTTTGAGATTATGTGACCCAAAAATGAAACTCATTGATGCCAAAATTCACACTTGGTAAATTTGGAATAAATCTTCTCCTTTCTCAGGGTCATCAATATAATTCTCAAGTGATCTTCATGTTATTCCTTTCTCTTTGAATAGACATGAATATCTTCTATAAAGACTACCACAAACTAATCAAGATAGTATCTAAAGACTCTATTCATCGTATCCATGAAGATATCATGGGAATTAGTAAGACCAAATGGAATAAATATAAATTCATAGTTTCTATACCTTGTACGGAAATCCGTCTTTGGTATATCCTCCCTTTTGAACCATAATTGTTGATACCCTGAATGAAGATCAATCATGGAAAAGTATTGAGATCCTTGTAGTTGTCCATATAAGTCATCAATGTGTGGGAGAGGATATTTGTTCTTGATAATGATCTTGTTATGTTCTCGATAATCAATGCAGAGTCTCATTGATCCATCTTTCTTCTTAACAAACAGAACAGGTGCTACCCAAGCTGATTCACTAGGGCGTATGAAACCCTTATCAAGATTATCTTGGAGTTTCTTCTTCAATTCCTACAACTAAATTGGGGCCATTCTATAAGGTTTCTTTGAAATAGGCAAAGCCCCTGGTACGAGTTCTATTGAAAACTCAACTTCACGATTTGGTGGAAGACCTGGTAATTCCTCTGGAAAGACATTATCAAACTCTCGTACAATGGGAATATTCTTAATCATGAGTTTCTCACCAACCATTTGAGATAAATAACCTTCATTTAGTGGAATCAATACCCATAAAATGGAATAAATTTCCACTGGAAGTCTATGTTCATCCTTGCATCGATAGACGATCATAGATTGATCTGGAATATGAAATGTGACATCCCTTCTTTAGAAATTGATATGAGATCCATGTAGAGAAATCCAATCCATGCCAAAAATCAAATCAAATTCCACTATAGGAAGGATCACAAGATTTGCAGGAAGCACATTCCCACAAACTTCAATTGGAGAAGAATTATAAACTTTTGATGTGATTGTTGTGCCATTAGGGGTTGTCACATCTAACTCACCATATTACTGTTGAGGTAATAAGGTTATATCCATAGAAAATTCTTCAGAAATAAAAGACTGGGAATATCCACAATCAAATAAAACATTTTCTACATTATAGTGGATGGTAAATGTACCTTTCACCACATCATTATCATACTCCACATCGCTGATAGAAATTGCATGTGACTTTCCTTTGTCTTTAGCCTTAAGAGTTTGATGACGTCGACCATCATCATCAACCCATGGATTTGGGATTTGATTGGCATAATGCCCCATCTCCTTGCACTTGAAACATTGAAGTGTAGTAGGTTCATTCTGTGCATCCCTTCCTTTGTTTGCATCATTAGACATCTTCTTCCCATCATAACGGTATTCAAATGCCCGATGACCTTCCTTTCCACATTTGATACATTGAATTGTCCATTTAAGACAACTACCTCCATGTTTCTTTCCACACTTTGAGCATAAGGGAAAGCTCATCTTCTTTTCAGTATGCTCTTTAGATTTTCCTTTGAATTCCATTTTCCTCTTCTTATCAAACCCATATGACTGATGGGTTACTTCAATCTCCATTTCGACATTGAGAGCACATCTAATGATTTCCTCATAGCTTTTGAAGTCCCTTATGGATAACTCCCTTCGATGACTTGGTTTTAAGCCACTAAAGAATCGATTGATCATACTCTCATGTTGGATAATAATACCAGAAGCGTACCGTGCAAGTCTTGTAAAATTTACATCATAAGTACCAACAGATTCATCATCCTTTTTCTTTAGTTCAAGAAACAATTTCTCCATCTTTGTTCGGAGAATACGAGGGAAGTACTTATTGAAAAATATGTTCTTGAACTCGCCCCATTCCATGGAATCAATTTCATCTCTTTGCCTCGTATTCTTGAAAAGATTACACCATTGATCAGCATCTCCATCCAAACGATACACAGGTAAGATGACTTTATCATGTTCAAAACATTGAAGAGCTGAAAATATCTTTTCCGTAGTACTAATCCATTGTTCAGCAACAAATGGATCAGTAGACCCGCTGAATGAAGGTGGATGCTGCCTCATGAAGGATTGAATAGAATGTTGCTCCTTCCTTTGCTCGTTTGGATGTCATGCATGTTTCATATCTTGAGAATGGTTTGTGTGCATGGATAAAAGATTTTGCATTCCGGCTCCAATAACGTTTGGTTGCTCCGGGGGAAAATCATTGCATTTCCCGTCGCATTCTGTATTAACACAGTTCCTTCGGGTTCCAGCCATTGACTAAAACCAAGAAGAATAGTGTGAGCAATAATAATTATAATAAGAAAACCACATAATCAATAATATAATTTCACACATAAGGTATTATCATAGGTTGTTCATGGCCATTTATAAAACACTAAGATTGTGTTCTATGGTTAGAATTATCCTTAGGATTCTTACTAAGGCTTTCACATCCTAGTTTCCAAAGGTTTACTCTACCTTTCCTCTTATACCAACTATAACGACCCATACTTTACATACATTTTTATTACTTTAAAATTGATGAACACTTTTTACAACATATAACAAAACCAATAAAGGACCGTATAGGTATAGTGTCTTTAGAAACTGGAAAGTATAAACAACTGGTTCATAAAGCATCTACTTTGCCTCCCATTTATTTCATCAAATCTAGAGTCCATTTTTGGCATATTCTACATAATAACCTTCTTCCTGACCTGGGGAAATAAAACATACAAAAGGGTGACCTCAAATTCTCAGCAAGGGTAAACAAAAAAAATATCAATCACATCATATACATAAGAACATAACTTTTTAAAATCTTAACCTGCAAAAGAGATCATAATTTCATAACATAGGATAAATCATAGTAGTGAAATGTAATACCAAAAATCATAACATAAAACATGAAACTTTGTGGCCTACACACATAATCATTTAGAATCATTTCTTGTTAGTCAAGACTCATTTCCAATACTATCTTAGTGGACAAAGTCCATTTCTGAACCGAGTTCACTCTTCGTTTCAGTCTTGTTTCACTGAACTGGTTTAACCTACCGTTCCAGCCAGGTCTATCTCATGAGATATAAAATCTTTACCCAATTAATTGGAGGGAGATATAGGTCCCACCCATCTCATAATGATACCATTCTTATGTGTGCCACAAAATCATAAACCATAAATCATAGCATAACCCATGTAATAAAAATGGGAATAAACATCATGACATCATAAAAAAATTCATATAAGATAAAGCAATTCCTAAAAATAATTACATCACAACATAAGCAAATCAATGTAACAATAGGGATAGAAACAAAACCCTTTATTATCTTAGATGGAAAAAATTTTGATAAAACACTTGAACTCCATTTTTGAGGATAATATCATTTCTTCTTCAAAAACACTTTTCCTTTCTTAACATGTCATACAATTATAAACTAAAAGAAGTTGATTAAAAATAAACATGAAAACTTGTAAGGGAAGCTTCTTGGAAATAATGTTTTAAAAATCCATTCATGCCGTATAAGTTAATGGAAAACATTCTTCTCGTACGTTTGTCTGTAAAGTAAAAAAAGTACCTCGTATGAAAAACGACAAAAGATTCCTTTCATATCCTTTACTAAAAACACACCGAAGGGTAAAATTGTATTTAAACAATTTTATGTGGATGGAAATAATATTACATATTGATGAAACATGGATGTGGATGATAAAATTCACCCCAGTAAATACTAAAGTATAAACAATCTCGGATTAAAATAGGATTGTGATATTTCCGTTACCTTAGATCCCATATGCTTTGTACGTGTCCGAACCTCATGTATAATGATTTAAATAATGTTATTGACTTATTCAAGAATCATAATCATTGTTATGATATCACATATGGTCATATTCTTAGCTTCTTATTAGTAATATTTCATTACAACTTGTTATTCGGGAGTTTTTTACTTTTTGTTCTTATGCGTGTTTTGTCGAATAAATTCTTATTCTTCACTTTAGGTTATAGATACATCATTTCCAGAATTTTATTAGTGTAATATATATCATATTAATTTATTCAATTAATTTATATAATCATTATGCAATGAAGATCATGTAGAACGAGTCGCATCACATCGTGGAGACGGTATTCCGTACATACGCACGAGCGATGATATCGTTCCCATGATCATGGAATTGTATTGGAGTGTATGTATACTTTTTCAGAATCAATATCACTTTAAAATATTCATATATAGTCATTATTTACACCATTATACCCATCCAAGTAAGGTGGTGGTGGAATATAGATTAAACCACGGCATGGAGACAGTATTCCGTACATACGCACACACAGTGATTTCATTTTCCGTAGGATGGATAGATGTTGAAATAGGGGTTTTTCATACTTATAATTACATTTCAGTATATGAGTGATACATATGTCATTATATAATAATGGAAAAACTAAATAAGAAGATGTTTAAGAAGAAATAATTTGGAACAGATCGGAAATGGATATTACCTATTTTTGACGCGCCTCTTCTTAACCTCTTCTTAGGGCACTAGGGTTGGTCATTGAAGAAGAACAGAACCTCTAGGATGATTCCAGGGAAGTGGGGAAGTGAAATGGTCAGGGATTGGCCGAGCTTTAAGGCTAAAATTGGTTTGAGGAGGAGAGCGAGGAGGTTCCTTTTTATAAGGGAGGAGAGGGGCACCTTTGGAAATATAAGAAATATTTGTTTATATTAAATCCCAACCCCACTTAAGAACTTTGAAAATGACTCAGATCCGAATATTAGATGATATAGGGTTGTAATATCATCAACCAATAAAATTTTGACATTTTAGGAATTTATTTTAAACATTATCAACTTGATTTATCATTATTTATCAATTTAATTTTATTTGTGGTAATAATATTCTAAATTTTAAATTATTATTAATAATTACATATGTGTTGTGAATTTTCCATAATTTGACACTTTATGAAATTTTCGACCATATAAATTTTAATTTATAATTTTTAAATATATTTGTGATTTTTAAACAATTTTATAATAAGTTATTTTTATAAAATAACAATAGTGTCAATTTTGACACTATTCATTTATTTGAATTTAAATAACATATATACAGAGGATATATTCGAACTAAAAGATTTAATAGATTAATAATATGTCATATGTATCTAGAAAATTAGTGGAACACGATAAATAGTCCATATAATAATTATTTTAATATTTTAAAACCATTTATTCGATATTTTAATTAATAAAATAATTTCAACATCACTATTGTGTCATAATTAATGATAATTATTTAATCCCTAAAAATTATAAATAAATTCCTATGATGTCGATAAGTGTATTAGATTTCTGGAGACTATTCATGTTCTAAGTTTCATTAAGTTTATCACCAAATTTAAATTATTATACTTATAATATTTAAGAAAGTGACATGTTGTCACATTCTTTGGTTTTAATAATAATTAAATTATTTTCATGGACAAAAGTCTATTAAATGAATCTAATCCAACCCTTAGGTTATATGGGTCGACTTTTAGTCATAAAATAAGATTTTGGCAGGTGCTAGGGTAATTTTATAATATTATATTTACCCTTAATTACCCGATTTACCTTTAACTATGGTAAATAAAATTTACCGTAGTTACTATTAATAATGCCCAAAAATAAAAAGTAGCATGTTAACATAATTTGGACCCAGTTATTCTGAATATGGAATCCATTTTTCAAAATAAAAAATAGATAATTTGTAGTAATTAATTTAAAATAAATCCCCTTGTTAAGAAAATAAGATTTAGAAGTTAAAACATTGCCAAAGAATGAAATGTTTTTACCTATGAATTCAACTTGAAATTAATGCTAATGACATAAATTATATTAAATGTTTAAAATATATTCTATCTATACATTAAAACCATTCAATATTATAATTTAACCCCATAAATTATCTCAATAAAAAATGTTGTTTTTAATTAAAAATTAGCGTATTTTTACTATTCATCAAAATATGAAAGTTTTTAGAAAATAATCAAATATTTATCCAAATTAGATTTTTATATCCTGATTCAAAATAAGAATTTTATTTTTTCAAATTGAAATTATAATTGTATGAAAAACTAGATTTAATGTGGGTGCACCATCAAAAGGCGGCAAAACTGCATTTTTTGATAAATACTTATTTTACCCAAAAAAATTATTTTGTTCTCTTACCATGTTCTAGAAAATGTGTAAGATGAATAATAATGCTGTTAAATTTAAATTTCAGTTAATACTATTCATAATGGCTAGTTTATAATATTATAATAATATATCGTTGTTTAGTGGAACTCGGTATTGCGTACTACACACGCTAACAAGGAAGGTCGTGATTGCGTGTAAAGCAAGCCAAGCTAGTGTTGTGTGTAGTAAAAGATTCCTTTTATGATTTATAAAAACAAAAAATATTTCTCATAAATGTCTCGGGTGTTACATGATGGATCTTGATGTATTTAGTATCAATGATTATTTAATATTAACAACATGAGATTTTCTAAGATGTATTCTTTTTAATTTCATTGATGTCTTCTATTGTACATTACACTATCATTTTCTTGTTCTATACAAAACACAGTATTAGCTTTCAGTATACACAACAATATTCTTGGCTCGTGTTACACACAATTTCAAGTTCGTTTTGTGGAAATTATTTTACGTAACATTAAGTATAGATTTTGGTTTATGTATAAATGAAATATGTTTTTATTATGTTATAAGAAACACCAAAGACAGCTTTCACTACGCAAAGCCCTGACCTGGCTTACATTACATGCAATCGCGACCTTCCTCGATAGCGTGTGTAGAACACAATATCGGGTTTCACTAAACAACGATATATTGTTATAATATTATTATGAACTAGCCGTTATTAATATTATTAACTAAATTTTGAATTTTATAACATTATTATTCATCTTTATCATTTTCTATAACATGGTATGAGAAGAAAATACATTTTTCAGGTAAAATAAGTATTTTTCAAAAAATATAGTTTTCCCACATTTTGATGGCGCACCCACATTAAATCTAGTTTTTGAAATGTTTATAAGTTAAATTTGACAAAATAAAATTTTTCTTTGGAATCAGGATATAGAAATTTATTTTGGATAATTTTTTCATATTATTCTGAAAACTTTCATATTTTAATGAATAATAAAAAGGCATGATATTTTAATTAAAAACAACTTTGTTCATCGTAATAATTTATAGGGTTAAATTATAATATTTATTTGTTTTAATTTATAAACAGAATATATTTTTACCATTTAATATAATTTATGTCATTATCATTGATTTTACATTGAATTCATAGATAAAATCATTTCAATCTTTTGCAATGATTTATCTTTTAAAAATCCTTTTCTTAAGAGTGGGATTAATTTTAAATTAATTTATGCACCTTCTGTGATTTGAAATTGGAACTATTTTTTCTATATTTGGAATATGTAGGTCCAAATTATGTTAATATGCAACTTTTTATTTTTGGGCACTATGAATAGTAACTACGGTAAATTTTATTTACGATAGTTAAAGGTAAATCGGGTAATTAGTGGTAAATATAATATTATAGAATTACCCTAACACATATGGTAATATAATTGGATGATTATATTTCGTCCTAAGGCATATTAGGGACGAAATTAAATTGATTGGAACTCACTTGGATAAGATTAAAACCATTAATTAATTTTATTTTAATGAAAGTGAAATATGACTCACTCAAACTTTGATAATTAATGTATTTTTAATATAAGGTTATACAGAATATAAATTAGATTAAAAATAATAATTTTAAATCTAAATTTTTTTATTTGTTATGTTAATTTATTTGTAATTTTTAAAAGATATTTAATTACCCTAATAGCTTATACATTAATGATGAAAAAATTATTTATTTAGTGAAAAATCAGTAATATAGTTTTTATTAAAATAATAATACTCATTAAAATCCCCTAAAACCTAACCAAAAACTATTGGTCGTATATATCTAAACTATAACTACCCAATTGTCAAATTTTTGACCAATTGGAGAATTATAAAATCTATTATAATACTTATATTATTTTATTTTAAATGATTTTGAAGTTGTCACCTTCATAAATTTATAAATATACCAATTTACATGTTTTTATTTTATGATGATAAATTCGAGTAAACGTATTATTTTGAAAGATAATATATTTTTCATCATCATGGTATTTTATTTCTAATTTTTATGCAACTAATAATTATATTAAATTATTATAGAAATATGATGTATTAATTATTTTATTAAGAGAATTATCAAATAAATGGTTTTATAAATATTAAAATAATTATAATATGAACTAATTAATGTTCTACACAAATTTTATAGATCCATATGACATGTTAGTAATCTATTAAACATTTTTTTCGAATATATCATGTCTGATGATTTTATTTAAATTCCAATAAATGAATAGTGTTAAAATTAACACTATTGTTATTTTATAAAAATAACATATTATTAAATTGTTTAAAAATCACAAAAATATTTAAAAATTATAAATTAAAATTTATATGGTCTAAAATTTTATAAAATAACCAATTATGGATAATTCACAACAGATAAGTAATTATTTATAATAATTTAAATTTATAATATTATTACAACAAATAAAATTAAATAGATTAAATGAGGATAAATTAAAATGATAAGTTTTAAAATAAAATCAAAACATGTATAAATTTGATTTAATGATAATATTACAACAATTTATTACCTTATATCCGAATTTGAGTCACTTTGGACGTTTTTATGTGGGGTTTGAGTTTATTATTTATTAATATTTTTGAGAATTCCAAAAGTGCCCCTCTCCTCTCATATATAAGGGGACCTCCTCCCTCTCTTATTCACACAGATTTGAGACTTCAAGCTCGTCAAAACCCTGACAATTTCACTTTTCCACTTCCATATAATCCTAATAGAGGTCTTTGTATTCTTCAAAGACCATCTTTAGTTCCCTAAGAGGAGGTTAAGAGGAGGCGTGTCGAAGAAGAGGTAATCTCTTCTACCGATTCATTCAAGTTTATTTATTGTTGTACTTCATCTTCTCTAGTTGTTGCATTATAAGGAAACGACATTAGTATAACTAATATAATGATATGTTATTATAAATATGAAACAACCCCATTTGGCCTTCTATCTATCCTATGGAAAACGAAATCACCGCGCATGCGTACTTATGGAATACCATCTCCCCGTCGTGGTGTAATATGTTTTTCCACCACCCCTTACTTGGATTGGTATTATGGCATAAAAAATAACCATATATCATTATTATAACATCATACTAATTCTGAGAGATTATATCATCCACTCGAATTCCATTCAATAATTATGGGAACTATATCATCACTCGTGTGTACGTACAGATTACCGTCTCCACGACTTGATGAGATTCATTCTCCATGTTAACAATTCAAGATTGATTATAAACTATATATAATGAATAACAATGATATATATGACATAATAATGTAACTTTATATATATATATGTCATCTACTTACTTCCATTCAAGTCAATAAGGAATGAAAAACAACGTTCATGCGTACGTACATCCCACTGTCTCCATGAAAGGTGTGTTTCATTTCATTTATCTATCTATTATATAAATATATATACGGAATATATATGATATATAAAACATGTTTTAAATTTGGGATGTAATTAAATCATGATATAAGTAATAATAATATCATGAACAACAAGTCCAAACACGTATGATAAATGAAACTATTTTACACAAAACGCGACTTTATCACTGAATTGACAAAACAACGGGTAATATAAAGTAATATGTGAATCATATATGATATCATAAATTTTATTATGGTTCTATTACAAGTTAATAATATGTTAAAACACACTATACATGATTTTTGGACACGTACTGATGAAATTGGACCTAAGGTAAGGGATAATTTTGCGATTCTCATTTTTATGTGAGATTTCTTATACATAAGTATTTACTGGGGTTATATTTATCATCTATGTCTGTGTTTTATAAAAAAATTCATAATGTTTTTAATATTCTTCCATATATGTTTAAATTCAATTTTACCCCTTTTTTATTCTTACTATGTAATACGAAAGGAATATGTTGTCGTTTTCAGTATGAGATACTTTTTGACTTTTCCGGCCAAAGTATGAGAATAATGAATTTTTAACTTATACTGAATGAATGGATTATTTCCATGAAGATTACTTTAAGAATTTCAAGAATATTTTCAATTAACTTCTTTTTGTTTAAAATAGTACGACATTTTTAGAAAGGAAATTTTTTTTTGAAGTTGAACGGATGTTTTACTCAAGAATTCATTTCAAGTGTTTATTCAAAACTATTTACCATCTATGATGAGATTATTTAGTATGATTATGTTTCAAGTATAATGCCTCTATTATTTTCATGGTTTTAATTTTCTTATGATGAAATGATATCCATTTGTTTTATATGGATTATTTTATGATGGGATGATGGTTATGAATCTCATTTTATTCTTTGGGTTATGATTCATGATTTATGATTGTGTAGTGGAACACGTAAGAATGATTTAAATATGAGATGGGTGTGACCTGTATCTCCATCAAATTCATTGGGAAATGATTTATATATTATGATATAGACATGGTTTGAACAGCAAGTATATCTGGTTCAACAGTACATGGCTGAAATGGAAAGTAAACCCAGTTCAGTAAGGGACTTTGTCTACTATGATGGTCTTGGCAGCAATGCCTTGGATACTATGAAAATCAAATCATGTGCTTAATGGTGGAAACAATTATAGGTTTTATTCCCATGATATTTTATCATGATAAATGTTCCTTTATGATCTATGGATTATGTACTACCATGATTTATTTCACCACTCATGATTTTTATGTTTAAACTTTTTGTTCATGTTTTTTTAAGATCAAATGTATATGATTTTTTTATTTTCTCATTGCTTACCCTTACTAAGAATTTGAGCACACACTTTTTATGTTTTCTTTTCCCCAGGATTAAAAGAAAGGCTATAGGTAATAAAACCAAATGGGGTGATCTTTATGGGATATGTTGAAAATCGTTCACTATGATTAAAATATTATGTTCCGAGTTTCCAAATACACTAAACTGTTACAGTCCTTGAGTGTTCGTTTTTGTTTTGTATTAAGTATTCCAAAAAAGTAATGTAATGTCCATGTACGTCAAACACGGGTCTATACATTTGGTATCAGAGCTAAGGTTTAGTTAACCTTTATAAACTAGGATGTGAAAACACTAGTGAGATCCCTAGAAATATTTCTAAGGTATGTATAGGGATGTCTCTAAGGTTAAGTATATGTATTGGTTATAGTACTAGAATTATGGTAACGATCATAGAATTAAACCTCAGTTGATAGATATTGAAGGTACTCCCCCTTTATTATGTTGTTTTCCTAGTAGGATTTTTTCCTCTAACACTATTCTTTTAGGGTTTTTGAAAATGGCTGGAAATAGGAAGATTCACGATAATAGATGATATGATGGACAATGTAATGATATACTTCATGAGAAACCAAATTAAATGGGATTTGGAAATCCAAACATCGTTATTATTCCTAATCAGAAATCTCATAATATGATAAATAATTTCAACAGTGTTATGTTTCTCGACTCACCTAATAAGAGAAAGATAGTGTTTCATGATGATCATAGAGGAAATACATTTCAATTTACATCATGTAAATCATGTGTTAAGAGGCATCATGGAGAATGTTTCAATGGAACTGGAAGATGATTTGGGTGTGGAAAAGAAGGACACAAAGCCATTAATCACAAAGGGAATTGTTCAATTAACACCATGGACAAGTATAATGGTATTTCTAAGACATAAATAGTGGTTAAATGTTTTAAATGTGGAATGTACAGGCTTATGCGAACAAATTCCCTAATGGAATGTCTCATGAAGAGAATCATCATGGTAAAATGGGTAGTATTTATGTTGATGATGATGAAGAGACTACAAATGATATGTGAGATAAAAGAATTGTTGAATCTCGTTCAATGGTTTAAGAAGGTGGTGGAATGATTTATGTTTATCAAGAGTTATGTTGTATAGGTAATGGTTCTATGGAATAAAGACACATCTAAGGATTGTTACACTATTGTTTTTTCTAATGTAATTGAAAGTATATGTTGAATGGTACTAGTATCCATGAATGTTTATTCAGATATTTTCAGAAAGTATATGATATGTTCATAATGAAGGGATAAGAAGATAATGAGATGTTTGATAGTATTAATGAGATCATGACTAATATAAGGACAATGTGATATCATGGTTTGAGTGTATAGAATTTTTAGGATTTGGGTATGTGGAAAGAGTTAAATTTTGACAAGAATTCATGTTTTCAATAAGGTTATATGGTAATTCATTTTTTTAGAGAATACATAATTAAGGTATTCACATGTATGGAATGTGAACAACAAGATATATTTTATGATATAGGGTAGATAAATGATGTTATTTACATGCTCGGTATATAACCTCTCTGGTAAAATTTTTCATTATACTATGAGATTAGACAGAAGTATTTTTGATAATCCTAAATATTGGAATGGATTAAGTTGGACATAAGATTATATTGTTTCAGGATATAACCTTTTTTTCTATATTATTTCTGTAATGTTATAATTGTGTAGTTTTAGAAAAATGTCAACCTGTAGGATGGGAGACAACATGTCGCGTCGGACAAGGTTGTGGGAATTGAACCCACAACTGAAGTGCAACATTCCTTTATCTCCTGCCACTAGCCTACAAGAAGTCTCTGGTTAGTAGAAATTAGTATTATTTTATTATGTGGTATGATAGATGATGTATAAGTCCATTTTTGGAACCATATACGATTAATAACAACATAGATGGACTTATGAATAATTAATAACATTTTCTATCCTTATGTTTGAGACAAATGGAATAACATATCATCCTATCGCATGATCTCCTAATACTTCAAGAATGAAAAATTCAACTTCATTTCATTAAAAAATAGATGAAGTGGAAATTGTTCATGGAATGACCAATCATGATATTACACGGAAATCATGTAAGTATATCTCCTAATGTAAAAATTCATCAACATTAGAGAAATGATATTGAAACACAATAATTTGTTCCCAGTACTCTCATATCTGATGAATCAGATGGTACCATAAATCTTCACAAAATTGTTGCTTGTGATTTTTGGCTTTTTTATAGCCATGTTCTCTACTACTCTCCATCCGAAATTGATGGTTAGATTTCTCTTCCATGTCCATATTTTAACCTATTTTATCCTATGTGGTAACCCAGTGTTGAGTTAATTTGGGTAAATATTAAGTTTCATACATTAGTTAATACAATTAGGTTTTAGTATTCATTTTTTACAATGTGGGTTTCTATGAAAGAAACATTCAAGTAGTAAACGATTTATAACCACAACGAATTTCGAGGGATAAAATCATTTTAAGGGGGGTAAAATGTTACACCCCAAGATTTTATGAGATGTATTCTTTTTTAATTTCTTTGATGTCTCATATTTTAAATTACACCTTGATTATCTTTTAATATGTGAAACACCTTATTAGCTTGAAGTATACACAACAATATTCTTGACTCGTGTTACAGACAATTTCAAGTTTATTTTGTAGAAATTATTCTACGCAACATTATGTATAAATTTTGTTTAATGTATAAATTAAGTATGTTTTTATTATATTATACACAACACCAAATGTTTCTGGCACTACATGTAGCGTTGACTTGGCTTGAATTACATGTAATCGCGACCTTCCTCGATTGCGTGTGTAGTACGCAATACCGGGTTTCACTAAACAACGATTTATTGTTATAATATTATTATGAACTAGCCATTATGAATAGTATTAACTAAAATTTTAATTTTATAACATTATTATTCATCTTAAACATTTTCTAGAACATGGTATGAAAACAAAATAAATTTTTTAGGTAATATAATTATTTTTCAAAAAATACAGTTTTGCCACCTTTTGAAGGTGCAACCACATTAAATCTAGTTTTTGACATGTTTATAAGTTCAATTTGAAAAAAATATAATTCTTCATTGTAAAAATTATATAAAAATTTACTTTGGATAAATTTTTTATATTATTATGTTAACTTTCATATTTTAAATAATAGTAAACACACGCTATATTTTAATTAAAACCCACTTTATTCATCGTAATAATTTATATGGTTAAATTATAATATTTAATGGGTTTAAAATATAAATATAATATATTTTTACATTTTAATATAATTTATGTCAATATCATTTATTTTACATTGAATTCATATGTAAAATCATTTCAATGTTTTGCAATGTTTTAACTTTTAAAACTCATTTTCTTAACACCGAGATTAATTTTAAATTCATTTCTGCAACATCTGGGATTTTAATTCTGAAAAATGGATTCCATATTTGGAATCAGTATGTCCAAATTATGTTAATAGGATAATTTTTAATTCTGGTAACTATCAATAGTAACTACGATAAATTTAATTTACCATTGTTAAAGATAAATCCGGTAATTAAGGGTAAATAAAATTTTATAAAATTACCATAACACTTTTCTTAAAATAATTGGTTGATTATATTTTGTTCTAAGGAATATTTGGGTCGAAATTGAATCCATTGGAACCCGATTGGATGAGATTATGACCTTTAATTAGTTTTATTTTATAGATAGTGAAATATGTCTCACTCAAACATTAATAATTAATGTATTTTTAATATAAGGGTATACAGAATATAAATTATATTTTAAATACTCATTTAGAATATAAATTTATTTTCTTTGTTATGGTAATTTATTTTAAAATTTTAAGATATATTTAATTACCTTGATATCTTATACATTAATGATGTAGAAATTATTTACTTAGTGAAAAATCAGTAATATGGTTTTCATTAAAATACTAACACACATTAAAAGGCCCAAAAACCTTACCAAAACATATAGTGTCTATATATATAAACCATAAAAATCCAATTTTCGAATTTATGACCAATTGGAGCTTTATAAAAGCGATTATGACAGCTATATTCTTTTATTTTAAATGACGTCAAAGTTGTCACCATCATAAATTAAAAAATATAACAATTTTCATGATCTGATTTCAAGATGTTAAATTCGAGTAAAACTATTATTTTGACATATTTATAGATTTATCATCATCATAGTATTTTATTTTTAATTTCTATGCAACTAATATCTATATTAAATGATTGTACAGAAATAATGTAGTAATTGTTTTATTAAGAGAAACATTAAATAAATGGTTTTATAAATACTAAAATAAATATTATATGAACTAATTAATGTTCTCAACAATGTTTCTAGATTAATATGACATGTTATGAATATATTAATCATTTTTTTGATCATATTCTCTTTTTGGATTTTATTTAAATTCAAATTAATGAATAGTGTCAAAACTATCACTATTGTTATTTTATAAAAATAACATATTTTTAAAATGCTTAAAAATAAAAAAAAATAAAAAATTAAAAATTCAAATTTTTATCATCTAAAATGTCATAAAGTACCCAATTATGGATGATTAACAACACATAAGAAATTGTTTATTGCAATTTAAAATTATAATATTATTACAACAAATAAAATTAAATAGATTAAATAATGATAAATTAAAATGACATGGTTTAAATTAAAATCAAAACATGTATAAATTTGATTTCTTGATCATATTAAAACCATATCGTACCTCATATCCAAATTTGATTAACTTTGGATGTTTTTATGTGTGGTTTGAGTTTATTATTAATTAATATTTTCGATTATTACAAAAGTGCCCCTCTCCTCTCTTATATTAGGGAACCTCCTCTCGCTCCTCTTCACACAAATTTGAGCCTTCAAGATCAGACAACCCATACCCATTTCACTTCTCAACTTCCATCTAAAACTACTAGAGTTCCTGGTCTTCTGCAGAGACCATCTTTAGTGCCCTATGGGGAGGTTAAGAGGAGATGCGTCGAATAAGAGGTAATCTCTTCTACCAATTATTTCACGTTTCGTTATTATTTTACATACTATTATTTAGTTGATTAGTTATAAATTAATTACATCAGTATAAATAATATACCGATATGTTATTATAAATATGAAACAACCCCATTTCACCTTCTATACATCCTACAGAAAATGAAATCACCGCACGTGTGTAGGTACAAAATATCGTCTCTAGGCTGTGGTGTAATCTGTTTTTACACCACCACCATACTTGGATGGGTATAATGGTGTAAAGAATTACTATATATGGTTAATATAACATCATACTAATTCTAGATTATTATATCATCCACTCCAATTCCATTCAATAATTATGGGAACGATATCATCACTCGTGCGTACGTACAGATTACTATCTCCACGACGCGATAAGATTAATTCTACATGTTAACATTTCTAGAATGATTATAAAGTCCATATAATGAATAATAATGATATATATGACATAATAATTCTACTGGATTTATGTATATATATGTCTCATCTAATTATTTTCCTTAATGTCAATAAGGAAAGGAAAACTGCGTACAAGCGTACGTACGATCTACCGTCTCCATGAATGGTGTGTTTCATTTTATTTATCTATCTAATATTATATATATACCCAATATATATGATTATAAATCATGTTTAACATCATAGAAGTAGATAAATCATGATATTAGTTATAATAATATCAAGAACAACAAGTCCAAACATGTATGATAAATGAAACGATTTTACCCAAAACGATTTTTTAACATGGAATTGACAATAGAACAGGTAATATAAATTCATAAGTGAATCATATATGATATCATAAATATTATTATATTTTTTGAAAAGTTAATAATATGTTTAAAGCCACTATATACGAGTTTTTGACATGTACGAAAGAAATTGGACCTAAGGTAAGGGATAATTTTGCAAATCTCATTTTTATCTGAGATTTATTATACATAAGTTTTTACATGGGTTATTTTTATCATCCATGTCCATGTTTTATAAAAATTATTTCATAAAGTGTTTAATATTCTTCCATGTATGTTAAAATTCATGTTTACCCTTTTTTGACTATTACTATTCAGTATGAAAGGAATCTTTCGTTGTTTCTAGTATCAGATACTTTTTAAAATTTCTGGCCAAAGTACGAGAGGAATTTTGTTTTTAACTTATATAGAATTAGTGGATTATTTCTGTGAAGCTTCCTTTACTTGTATTCAAATATATTTTCAACTAACATCATTTATTTTAAAATTGTATGACATGTTGAGAAATGAAAAATGTTTTTGAAGTATAAAGTATATTTTCCTCAAGAATTCATTTCGATTGTTAATTCAAAACTATTTCACATATAAGATGATATTATTTAGTATGATTATGTTTCAAGTATAATGACTCTATGATTTTCTTGGATTCAATTTTCTTATGATGAAATTATATCCATTTGTTTTATATTGATTATGTTAAGATGTGATGATGTTTATGAAACCCAATTTATTCTTTGGGTTATGATGCATGATTTATGATTGTGTTGTGGAACATGTAATAATGATTTCAATATGAGAATGTTGGGACCTATATCTCTATCCAATAAATTGGGTAATGTTTCATATTTCATGAGATAGACATGGATGGAACGACAAGTAAATCCGGTTCAGTAATACAGGCTTAGAACGACATCTAAACCCAGTTCAGTAAGGGACTTTGTCCACTATGATGGTCTTGGCAGCAATGTCTTGGCTACTATGGAAATCATATCATGTGCTTAATGGTTCCCAAAATTACATGTTTTATTCCCATTATAATTTATCATGATTAATGTTCATATATGATCTATTCCTTACGTACTGCCAAGATTTATTTCACAACACAAGATTTTGATGTTTAAACTTTATGTTCATGTTTTTGTATGTTCAAATGTATATGATTTGTTTTATTTTCTCCATGCTAACCCTAACTGAGAATTTGATCTCACCCTTTTTATGTTTTCATTTCCCCAGGATATTAAGAAAGGTTTTAGGAAAGAAAACAAAAGGGGAATATCTTTATGGTAGATTTTTATGATCTTTCACAATGATTAAAAGATTATGTTCTGAGTATCCAAAGACACTAAACTATTATAGTCCTTGAGTGTTGGTTTTTGTTATGTATTATTTATTCCACAAAAGTAATGTAATTTCCATATAAATAAAGCATGGGTATAAACATTAACATTTTATAACATTTTATCAATAAACATTGAAGATGGATTCTGATCCAATCTAGATATGGACATTAGGTATTTATCATTGAAATATAGGATTTTCTCCACTCCGAATGACTTATATAAATTGTCATTGAATGGAGAATATGAGGACCCAAGAAGGTCCAAGATACGGTTGAATGGTCGACATCCAAAGGGAAAAAATGATATCCTAGGAATTTGGGATTTAGAGTGACTTGTAGGATTTAACGTAATATATTAGCTTTCATTATTGTTGAAGTCACTAGTATAAATCTAGCCACTATCAACACTAGTAAATGGTCTTTATTAGTAATATAGAAGCGCTGATAATTCGAGAGATGAAAAAGGGTTGGCTTTAACAGTGCTCATAAAAAAACTAATAATGGTCCCCTTTAATAGAATAAAAAACTCTTATAAAGGGTGAATTAATCACTACTTTTTCTTATCACTAATAAAAGGGGACTTTATCAGTTCTTTTTTATCACGCTTAATGGCACCCTCTAATAGTGCTAAAAAAGTTCTTATAATGTCCCCATTGATAATGGGGGATAATGTTTTTTGTTCCTGTTGCACCTTTTATTAGTGCTCCCCTCCCCCTTTATCATTTATTATGGGTACTCCCACCCCCTTTATCTTCTCTTTAGACAATTCCACTCTCTTGAATGAACCCCTTCCTCTAGTGAGTTTTAAACCTGAGACCTCTAGCTTTTATGCACATACCTTTCCCACAGCCATATATTGTTTTGTTTTATATTTTATGATATATTTATATATTTATATATACATATATGTATCATTTCCTTTTTTATCAATATATTTATAAATGAATATATATATATTAAAATAGAAATAAAAAAAATGTTTTTTGTGTTTATAAATACATACACACACATATTTGTGTGTGTGTGCATCTATAAATATAATTATACATATTTATATTAATTTAAATATATTATATACTAATATTTATATATATATATTAGAATATACATCTCTTATTTAATACTCACAAACAAAGACACACACACACAGATTATATTTACATAAATTTTATAGCTATATAAATATTCATACATTTTTTATTTATTTAAAATGAATATTATTTTTTATTTAGTAAATGATTATATATTTAGAAATATATTTTATATGTAAATATGATTAAATATTTATTTATAAAATTAATTATTTTAATTGAATATATTAAGAATATGTATATTTTTTATATATTTGATTATAAATAATAGTACGATATGAGAAATTATACAAAATCAAAACCATAATATCAATATGAATGTAATACATGGTATTAAATTAATTATCTACTATAAAAAGGCAATAAGTACCCCTTAATCGTGGCTGAAAATACATCGAATGATAAAAAACTAGAGTACCCCAATTAAAAACTCAGTATTAAAGGCCTTCTGGGACATTTATTGACTCAAAAAGTGTTATCAGGGTTCCTCCAAGTTAATTGGGAATAGATATAATCGCAATATTTTACTAGATATGTTATAGTGCTCAAAACGAACACTCAGATCAAAATTTATGCATGATTGATGTTTGAATGGTGTTTTGAACTTGTTTTAAAACATTTATTAATTATTTTATTTTTTTCCATAATATTTTTATTAAATGACTATTAATCAATAATAATTAGAAAATTATTAATTAATAATATTTTTTAAAATTTATTTATAAGATACTTTTACCAAATATCGTATATATTTTGTGTAAATGCCTATTTAGCTATATGAAAAACAAATTTAAAAACCAATATTATATTTATATCAATATATATATAATTATATAAATATATATTATTTTTAATAATATATATATATATACATACCCTTTATCAAAGCTTGTTTTTTAATGTAGATAAAGGGACGATGACGACCCGGAAATCTAAAGTTGGAACCTTATATTCGATAGCGTTTATGACATGTGACACCAAGAGCAAAAGGAGATATATTACCCCACTACATTAAAATATATATTATATTTTAAAGTAAATTTAAATATTCTATATTTCAAAACTCACACAACATCTAGTTATCTTGTGTTACATACAAGAGCGATTCTGTTTAAAAGCTTACATTACATGCCAGACTGAGTTTCACCGAACAATAATATATTATTAAAATATTATTGTAATAAGATATAACATAGTAATTATATTAGTAGTTATGAATTCTAATAACTATACTAGGAACATTATTATTTACACAAATATAAAATGAATTAATTGACTAAAAATTTATTCGAAATTAATATAAGAAGCAATTGAATAAAAAGTGAATATTTTTATAAAAAACTATTTTTATGATCGGAAAGCTGTTTTAATATAATATATTTAATTAATTACAATTTGTGAGTTATATTAATGTAATATATATATTATATGTTCAATAAAATATTTTTTATATTCATCCAATATATTAGATAGGCATAAGATAAGAATAAACACAATTTCACACATAAACACCCCTTATTTTTATAAAATCAATTTTAACACATTTTCAAGAGAACAAATTTTAAATATGATTATGGACACTTTTAATAATATAATATTTCAATATAAACATCATATTTTAAATCAAAAAATAAAAACTAGGTTATGGTAATTTTTTTATTTTTTTATAATGATTTATTTTCAAATGAATAATAAAAAATAATGAATTTCAGTTAAAAACTGCTTTATTGTCTAATTAAATTATATGGATAGATTTTGTGTTAGAATGGTTTTTTTGTTTTATTATATAATATATCGATAAATTAATAATATATATTTCATTTTAATCAATTTCACATTGAAATTGTCTACAATAATATTGTAAACATTTGGACGTTTTTACTTTAAATACTCACATTGTCATCAGGTCTGATATAAGGCCCCGACCTTAAACCTTAATTAATATTGAATTAAATGAATAATTACCATTGAGGATATTTTCAGGTTTATAGTTTTAGATAATTATATCATAACTATTAAATCACAAAAGATTACAAAGTAGACACTTCTACTAAGTTTCCATAAAATAAAATCTCTTAAAAAGAAACATGTCTAGTTCCATGTTTTAGATAGCATGAATTTTCCATGATCTCATCCTTGACCCTATTCCACATTAAGTACAATGAAAAAGTATTCAAAAAAAAACATGGGGTCGGCATAAAAAACTCAGTAAGGGATACACAAAGAAGGAAAACTGTTAGTTTTTCGAAACAATAAGTAAACCACACATACTTTATCAAAGTAATACTTTTCACCTTTATGGAGTAGTAAAAACTCTTCACTAAATAAAAGATCATTAATTACCCTTTTTTAACCAAAATATTACCTTAAAACCAATATAAGAAACACATAACATATAATGGTAACATGGGACATAAACATACTTAAATGGAATAACCATATGGGTGACATCCACACATATCATTAAATGGAATAGCCATACGGCAGACTTCCATACCCAATTAATTGGAGGTTATAACATAACCTCCGATCCTAGTATTCGCGGAACCACTCGTAATATGGTTTATCACGTAACCACTCATCAAATGTCCATGTACCATTATAAAATCATAATACAAAAAACAAAAATAATGGAAATAAAACATTTCCACATTTCAAACACAATATATTACATAAATATATTGAAATAAAATATCCATTATAAAAACCATTTTCAATACCAAAATACTTAAAAGAGTATATGGTATTTATTTCATTTTATAAAAAATCACGACTTGTTGAGGAAGCCAATGACCAAATAATACTCGCGGTGGCGGAAAAGGTCATTGTCACTGCGTACGGTAAAAGAAAAATTCCATTTTGTCATTTTGTAAAACACTTTGTAGAAAACGATTCCTTTTGTATAAAATTAAAATTAAAAGGGGATTATACACCATATAAAATAAATCATTGTATTAGAACGAAATATGTCTCAATGAAAGGATATTGAGACGAAGTCCCTTACAAAGACTGTATCCTTGGATTAAGGACAAATCAATTACATAATTATGTGTGAAAAATGAATACACCAAATATAAGTGTATATTAAGTTTAAAAAAATCAGAGTTCATTAACACATATTCATATAATGACATATTCAATGAGAACAAGTTTATCCCAAATAATCAAAATTGAGTGAAGAAGTTCCCTTGCCAAAACATTTCATCCTAACTGCATCACTTCAAAATTCAGAAAATGAGTTGATGAGAGAAAAAAGGGGTATCTCATCACTTGGAAATAAAATTTACATCAATAATGATATAGAATAATATATTCCAGCATTAAAATATGTAAATTAAAAGACCCAAGAAAATAAGTCTTTAAAAATAGGATGGTGAAGGATCCCTTACCGACTTGGGTATCTTTTGAAACATACACCCCATGAAAAAAGGACAATACGAAATTGATGTAAATACTCATAAACGAAAGTATATTACAAAAAGACTAGAATAATGGCCATTAAATATACCACTAATAGAAAATGGTGGAAAATGTAGCATAAATCTCACGGGAATAAAAGTGAGATGAAAAATCCGTCACGAAAACTCGGCAGCCTAACGATGCTACTTAAAACTTCAAAAAATGGATTGATGAGAGAAAATATGGTCTCTCATCATATGAACATAAAAATTAAATTAATAGTAATATAATAAAATATCCCAATCATAAGAAAGATGATCTTAAAAGGAATGACATAAAAGAGTGTACTTAAAAAGAAAGAGAGGGGTGGGATCCCTTAACTCAAGTCCGACTTGCCTTGTTCGTTTGATTATATTCTTGAATAATAAACATTGGTAAATTTATAATTGCTTAAGTAACTCCTTTAAATATTATTATTCATTTCATATAACATATTATAATGTTATAGTAATGGGTTAATAATGTGAGTTCATATTAAACGTTTTTGTCGATGTTCTATACAGGAGTCATAATTGAGCTTGTTGGAAAGGAATTTTCCATGAAGTTATAGGTACATCATCTCCATAATATTATCAATGATTTAAATATCATATATATCCAGTATAAATTAATTTTATACTATTCCATTACATTTGTAGATAAAAAAATGAAATGCACCGTTCATTGAGACGGTAGGCCGTACATACGCATGGATGCTACTTTCATTTCTTTGTCATATTAATAGAATTAAAACTAAATGAGAGATATATAAATTCTAATTCCAGAATTATATCCATCATTTAGATGTAATATATGACATATATATCCATTATATATATGTACTTATAATAGTACATAACGTTAGGAGATATGAAATGAAATGTACCGTTCATGGAGACGGTAAGTCGTACGTACACATGAACGCTACTTTAATTTCATTATTACTTGCATTCAATGGAATGAAATAATAATGATATAAAGTTATATTATAATTCCAGTAGTATATCATGTGTAATACTATTAATTCCATCCTTTATATGTCCCACATATGACATTAATGAATCAAATCACTTTGTGGGGGCAGTAGTCCACACTTCCTAAAATGAAGATATCGCGTTTACCCATAATGGAAACCATAAAGGTATGTCATAATTAAAAAATAAAGAAGCTTAATGAAAACATAAAAATATTATATATCATATATATATATATATTGATATCTTAATGTCCATATTTTAAGGTGTTAAAAGTACATTGAACAATCATCGTTTCGTGAGGCAGTAATTCCCCATCCACAGAAACAGTATGTTCTTTAACCATTAGACAGATGTGTGTGTAAGTGTAGCTCAAATCCTTATTATAAAAACATACATGTATATTTAATATACTGGTTTTGTTACAAAATAAATGAATAAAAATGTTTCGGGGGTTGGAGAAGCAATATTAAACAAAAGAACACTATGGAAGACTTTACCTTTAAATCGGGTAACTCTTTTTGATTTGAGCTCAAAGGCTTCCTTGGAAAGACTTCTTCCCAATGTGAGGCTTGTAGGAGTAATAGAGGGATGTTGAGAGACAATATGGTCAGGGTTTGGCTGATCCAAAGGCTTGAGAGGTGTGGGTATGGTGGTAGAGGTGGGGGCCTTTGATAAGAGGAGAGGAGGGGCACTCTTGGAAAGTTATAAAAGGATACATTATTATAAAATGATTTTCAAATTTTAAAGGTCCCAAAATTATATATTTCGAGGATAATGTGATAATAGTTCGAAATACACCCAAATAATATGTTTTTTACAAGTTTAGGACTTAGAATTTATATTATCTTTACATTTTATTTAAATCTTTAAATAATGATGTAATCACTGCATCATCATGGTGTCTAAAATAATTTAATTTATTTAATGTCTAAAAATTATAAAAAAATATCATGATGTAGAAATTTTTTTTATCATTATAATTAATATTTATAGTCTAAAATATGAATTGTATATCCTCATTTAAAATTTGTTTTAGTAAAACAACACATGTTTGTGACATTTTAATTTTAACATTAAATAAAACGTTATTATTGTCATTTTCCTACAAAAGTGGCTACATGTGGTCCCCAAGTTGACCCATGGATTTTATTGGTCGGCCATGACACATCCAATAAGAGTAGGACATTTTTCAAGGTCATTTCATATTAATAAAACATTATTTTTACCTTAAATTACACTAATTACCTCTAATCGCTATTAAAAACTTAAAAATTACTATTCACCAAAAATTGTTTTTATCCAATTGAACCAAATTTTACTTCTCAATGGAAACCATGTATGTAGGATTTTTGAAATTCAAAACACAAAGATGGTAAAATTTCATTTTAAAGAAAAATCAGTTTTTTTATGTACCACTTAGTGGTTTCCCTATTAATCAAAAATTGATGTTTTTCAGAAAAATAGCAAAATTTCACCCTAATCTATATTTGATATTCTGAATTCAAAAATGATGTCTATTTTAAAAAATTCAAAACATATAAGTTTAATTAACTAATTTAGTAATTAATCCCCGTTGTCAAAACAAATAGCTTGTTTTTAAGGAAAACAATATCTATTAAAAATTGACACTAGTATAAGTCCAATTTCAAAGTGAAATTAATTCCAATGACCACTATTGGATTAAATGTTAAAAATATATTCTAATTTTTCTTTAAAACCTATTCAAAAGATAATCTAAACATATAAATAAATTAGATAGAAAATAGGTTTTGAATTATAATACAACAGGTTTCACATTCATTAAAAAATGAACTTTATCGGAAAAATACTAAACATTTACACAAAGTAAATTTTGATGTCCCGATTCTAAAGAAGTTTTTTATTTTTTCAAATATAACACATAAAATTGTCAAAAAGTGGATTTAAAAGAGGTTCGCCATCAAAAGGTGGTTAATCGACCTTTTAAAGAATATTATAATGTTTACGCTTAAAATTGGATTCATTCTAATTTTTAATCCTCTAACATTTATTGTAAAAATTAAAAATATTTGACAAACATATATAATCATTTTGTAGTTATTTTTGTTCATTACCGTCATTACAATGGCTAGGTGTCAACTACAATTTAAAATAAAATTATTTTATTATTAGAGTGGAACATAAGATTTCAAAGGAACTCATTGTTGCGTATTGGGTAAGCCATTGATCATAGTGTTCCATTTAAATTAATATTAACATTTTATTCAAAAATATTAATAAAAATGAAAGAGTAATATTTTTCATTTACCTGGGATGTTACATCCTTCCCCCCTTTTGGGTATTGCGTCCTCACAATTTTAAAATTCGGCTTGGAAACTTGATTGAAAGCCCCACATCGAAAAAGGATTCAATTAAACTGTCTCTTTAAAAGAAAGAAAGGGTAGTACAAAGTTCACCCAAGTTAACCCATACTAGGATTCCATGTAGGAAAACATGGATTTGGAAGAAAAAAACAAGGGTTCATGTTCTGATGGAGAGTGATAGAAAACCTATTTAGGAGAAATTTAACCACCAGAAAATCACAAACTTGTGATGGGTTAAATGGTATTTGATTCCCCATTAGGAAAAGATAATAGAAAATATTTTTGTTTTATGTTACTTTTCATTGAGGAATTTATTTTTGGTCTTAAGGAAACATACTTACTTCTCATGTTGACTTTCAAATTTTACTATATTTTTTACAAAAACTCATATTTTCTCCAAAATGTGAGTATTTAGGATGACTAGTTTACATTAAGAGAGATATAATAAACTTATAGATAATCACCTAATCCATAAAATATAACTATATACATCCCATGTGTTTAGACTTTAACCAAAACTAAAACCAAAAAGGTTATTATGCGATGAGATAATACCCAAAAAGGATAAAAAATAAATTATTAATCTCCAAAATTTGTCAAACAATACCCAAAGTTCAACAAAGACCATTAAATAAACATATATACATAAAACTCATCAAAGTAATAAAAAATAAGACTAAAACCCAAATCTATGAAGGATTTAATCACGTATTCTTCCAAGATAAACCTTAACATTTATCTCCAAATAACATCTGTTACTCTTAAAGTCTCATACTGAAAAGTAATTAACCTAATCACATATCCTCCATGATAGCTTAATAATTTCAATAGATAACCCAAAAATCAACTTATTCTATATTCATATAATTATCTAACTAAAAATAATTAGTCAAACTAACCAGGGACATCAGGTTGTCCAGTGGTAGATGATTAATACTAGTCACACTTTGGTTGTGAGTTCGATTCCCGCAGCTTTGTCCGACGCGATGGGTTGTAACACGGTCTGCGTGTTATCCTTTTTTTGCAAACTATATAATTCTCAAAACTTTCCCAAAAAAGAAATAAAATCATCAAAAATAACCATAACATAATTTAACCTCAATTTTATCCCATGCCATTCATTTTCCATCAAAACATATAGTAACCCATAATTACCTCAAAAGTAAGGATCTTATAAACCCTAATGGTTACCTTTATAATTATTACCTGAACATCCACGTCGAGTTGGTTCTCTCGTACATGATGCATTAGATATCTTACCAAGGTTCAAGTGGTTGATCATTACTCTTGATAGTTGGTTTAGAATAACAACTAGATTTCTCATTGAATCCCCCATTTCATCGAGTCTCTTAATTAGAGAACCACCATAGTTTCTTTCAAACCCATTGTCACATTGGCGCCTACTAGATCCATCCATTTACTAAAACCAAAAATTTTAGTGTGAGTATATCAAAAAAATCATCATGTACTAATGATGAAGATAAACACTAAGATATACTTACTCATTCACTTTATCTAAAAACTATGACACTTTCTGAAATCCTAGCCATTATGGTAATGTCACTTATGCTTAAAGAATACCCAAACCTCTAAAGTTATCTAAACCGAACATTGATACAAACTATAAGGCCCCGACCTTAATCCGTAGTTAATATTGAATTAAATAAATAATTCCCATTGTGAATCTTTTTAGGATTATAGTTTTAGAGAATTAGATCATATATATTACATCTCAAAAGATTAAAAAGTAGAATCTTCTACTAAGTTTCCATAAAATAAAAACTCTTAAAAAGAAACATGTATAGTTCCATGTTTTAGATAACATGACTTTTCCTTAATCCCATCCTTGAACCTATTCCACATTATTTCCTATGAAAAACATTTAAGAAAAACTAGGGGTGAGCATAAAAATCTCAGTAAGGGATACACGAAGAGGGAAAACAATTAGTTTTTCAAAACAATAAGTAAACCACAAATACTTTATTAAATTAATACTCTTCACCTTTATGGAGTAGTATAAACTCATCACTGAATAAAAGATCATTACTTACCATTATTTAACCAAAATATTACCATAAGACCCATATAAAGAAAACATATCATATAAAGGTAACTTGGGGCATAATCATATTTAAATGGAATAAACATAAGGTCTACTTCCACACATATCACTAAATGGAATAGCCATACGTCCGACTTCCATACCCAATGCATTGGAGGTTATAACGTAACCACCCATCCTAGTATTCACGTCACCACCTATCATATGGTTTATCACATAACCACCCGTCAAATGTCCAAGTACCACTATAAAATCATAAGACATAAAACAAGAATAATGGAAAGAAAAATTTTCCACATTTCAAACACAATATATCACTTAAATATATTGACATAAAAAATCCATTATAAAAACCATTTTCAATTCCAAAATACATTATAGAGTATATGATATTTATTTCATTTAAAAAAAATCACGTCTTGTTGAGGAAGCCAAAGACCAAATAATACACACGGTGGCGGAAAAGGTCGTTGTCACCGCGTACGATAAAAGAAACATTTCTTTTTGTCATTTTGTAAAATGCTTCGTAGAAAATGATTGCTTTTGTATAAAATTAAAATTCAAAGGGGTTTATACACCATATAAAAGAAATACTTGTATTAGAATGAAATATGCCTTAATGAAAGGAGATTGGGGCGAAGTTCCTTACAAAGATGGTATCCTTGGATTAAGGACAAATCAATTACATAATTATGTGTGACAAATGAATACACCAAATATATGTGGATATTAAGTGTAAAAAAATCATAGGTCATTCAAACATATTAATAGAATGACATATTCAAGGAGTACATGTTTATCCAAAAGAATCAAAATTGGGTTAAGAAGTTCCCTTGCAAAAATATGACATTCTAACAGCGTCATTTCAAAATTCAGAAAATGAGTTGATGAGAGATAAAAAGGGGTATCTCATCACTTGGACATAAAATTTACATCAATAAGGATATAGAAGAACATATCTCAACATTACAATATGTAAATTAAAAGACCCAAAAAAATAAGTCTTTAACAAGAGGAGGGTGAAAGGTTCCCTTACTGACATGGGTATCTTTTGAAACATACACCCCATGAAAGAACAACAATACAACATTGATGTAAATACTCATAAACTAAATAATATTACACAAGGAGTAGAATAATGGGTAGTACATATACCAATAAATGGAAATGGTGGAAAATGTAACAAAAATCTCACATGAATAAAAGTGAGATGAAAATTCCCTTATGAAAATTAGGCAACCTAACGGTGCCACTTAAAACTTCCAAAAATGGATTGATGAGATAAAATATGGTCTCTCATCATATGAACATAAAAATTACAGTAATAGTAATAAAAAAAATATCCCAATCATAGAAAATATGAACTTAAAAGGAATGACATAAAAGAGTGTACTTAAAAAGAAAGAGAGGGGTAGGATCCCTTACCTCATGTCTGACTTGCATTGTTCGTTTCTTTATATTGGTAAATAATAAACATTGGTAATTTTATAATTGATTAAGGGCCTCATTTAAAGATTATTATTCATTTAATATCACATATTAAAATTTTATAACAATGGGTTCATAATTTGAGTTCATATTAAACATTTTTGTCGATGTTCAGTACATGAGTCAAAATTGAGCTTGTTGGAAAAGAATTTTCCATGAAGTTATAGGTACATGAAAACAATAATGTCTTGTTGAGGAATCCAAAGAACAAATAATACTCGCGACGGCGGAAAAGGTCATTGTCACTGCGTACGGTAAAAGAAAAATTCCTTTTTTTTTCATTTTGTAAAATACTTCGTAGAAAAAGATTCCTTTTGTATAAAATTAAATGTCAAAAGGGTTTATACACCATGTAAAAGAAATCCGTGTATTAGAATGAAATATTCCTCAATGAAAGAATATTGAGACGAAGTCCCTTACAAAGACAATATCCTTGGATTAAAGAGAAATCAATTACATAATTATGTGTGACAAACGAATAAACCAAATATAAGTGGATATTAAGTGTAAAACAATCAGAGGTCATTCACACAAATTCATAGAACGACATATTCAAGGAGTACAAGTTTATCCCAAAGAATCAAAATTAGGTTAGGAAGTTCACTTACAAAAATTTGACATCCTAACGGCGTCACTTAAAAATTCAAAAAATGAGTTGATGAGAGATAAAAAGGGGTATCTCATCAATTGGACATAAAATTTACATCAATATGGATATATAAGAACATATCCTAACATTAAAATATGTAAATTAAAATACCCAACAAATGATGTCTTTAAAAAGAGGAGGGTGAAAGGTTCCCTTACCGACTTGGGTATCTTTCGAAACATACACCCCATGAAATAAGGACAATATAACATTGATGTAAATAATAATAATCGAAAGTACATAAAAAAAGTGTAGAATAATGGGCAGTACATATACCACTAAATAGAAATGGTGTATAATTTAGCATAAATCTCACGGGAATAAAATTGAGACGAAAAATCCCTTAAGAAAACACGGCACCCTAACGACACCAGTTAAAACTTCCAAAAATGGATCGATTAGAGAAAATATGGTCTCTCATCATATGAACATAAAAATTACATTACTAGTAATATAAAAGAATATCACAATCATAATAAATATGAGTTTAAAATAAATGACATAAAAGAGTGTACTTAAAAAGAAAGAAAGGGGTAGGATCCCTTACATCAAGTCAGACTTGCCTTGTTCGTTTCTTTATATTGCTAAATAATAAACATTGGTAAATTTATAATTTCATAAGTAACTCCATTAAATACTATTTTTCAGTTCATATCACATATTAAATTTTTATAATAATGGTTAAATAATGTGATTTCATATTAAATGTTTTTGTTGATGTTCGGTACATAAGTCAAAATTGAGCTTGTTGGAAAAGAATTTTCCTTGAAGTTATATGTACATAATCTCCAGAATATTATCAATGATTTACATATCATATATATCCTATATATATTCATTTTATACTATTCCATAACATTTTCAGATTAAAAAATGAAATGCACCGCTCATGGAGACGGTAGGCCGTACATACGCATGAAGGCTACATTCATTTCTTTGTCATATTAATGGAATTAAATCTAAATGGGAGAGATATATATATTTTAATATCAGAATGATATCCATCATTTAGATGTAATATATGAAATATATATCGATTATATATATGTAATTATAATAGTACATAACATTTGGAGATAATAATTGAAATGTACAGTTCATGGAGACGGTAAGCCGTACGTACGCATGAATGCTATTTTCATTTCTTTTTTTTATTCAATGGTATTAAATAATAATGATATAATGGTATATTATAATTACAGAAGTATATAATATCTAATACCATTAATTCCATCGTTTATATGTCCCACATATGGAAATAACAAATCAAATCACTTTTAGGGGGCGGTAGTCCGCACTTCCTAAAATAAAGATATCGCGTTTAACCATAATGGAAACCATAAAGGTATGCCATAAATGAAAAAAACAGAAGATTAAGGAAAACATAATAATATTATATATCATATATAAATATAGTGATATCTTAATGTCCACCTTTTACGGTGTTAAATGAATATTGAACAATCATCATTTCGTGAGGTAGTAATTCGTCATCCACACAAACAGTATGTTTTTTAACCATTAGATAGATGTGTGTGTAAGTGTAGCTCAAATCCTACTTATAACATCATCCAAGAATATTTAAGATACTTGTGTTGTTACAAAATAAAGGAATAAAAAATTGTTTATGGGGTTGGAGAAGCAAAATAAAACAAAAGAACACTAGGGAAGACTTTACCTTTAAATCAGGTAACTCTTTTTGATTTGAGCTCAAAGGCATCCTTGGAAAGACTTATGCCCAACGTGAGGCTTCAAGGAGTAAGAGAGGGATGTGGAGAGACAAAATGGTAAGGGGTTGGCCGAGCCAAAGGCTTGATAGGTGTGGGTAAGGTGGATGAGGTGGGGGCCTCTTATAAGAGGAGTGGAGGGGAACTCTTGGAATGTTATAAAAGGTAACTTTATTATAAAATGATTTTCGGATTTTAAAGGTCCTGAAATTATATATTTAGAGGATAATGTGATAATAGTTTGAAAAAAGTTTGTATGAAAATAATTGGGGACAAGAAATTTATGGGAATATGATAAAAATATAAATAAAGAATTATTTTTTAACCGAATGTACAGTACACATTAGTAATTTTATATAAATGGAATAATCAAATAAATAAATATGATTGGATATTAGAATAAATAAAATTATAAAATAAATTTATTTCATAAAAAATAAAAAAAACGTTATATATTTAATGTTGTTGCATGCTCCGCCTTCTTTTCATGAACGTTCAATTCATCATTTTAACTACGTTATGCATTTCAAGGATAGTTTTTTTCTATTTTAGTACATTGCGTCTTCAATAGTACTCGAAACTCCCACTACAAGAAAGACCAATGAGTTTAATGGTGGGTTTTTAGCATGTAGTTGTGATTTAAACCACTGATAAATGATGTTTGACGTTTTTAATAGCATCACATATTTTCCTATTGATAATCTTTTCGCATTGTATTTTTTCTAATGGTTTATTATTTATCAACAGTTTAAACAACCGCTTAATAACTAGCAATGATTTTTTTGTTATATTTTTTATAATTTAATATTTATTATATATTTACAAATAAATGTATGTCTATATATATATATCGAAATAATATATATTAACGTATATAAATATTCATAAACAGATTTAAATGTCCAAAAATATATATTAATATAAATTAATTTTCAGAAATATATAATATATACATATCTGTATATCTATATATATTATTAAATGTAACATTATATATATACCCACATAATATATCAAAAGGAATATAAATATATTTATATATATACATTAATACAATTACATATCTATAAATATATAAAAATATAAATTTATTAACATATATATATATAAAGATATATATATATATAGTTATTAATAAACGAAAATAATTAATATAAATACATATAGATACATATACATTCGTATAACTTTATATATCCATATAATATCTATAAATATATATAAATATAAACGAATGTGAATATTTATAAGTATAAATATATATATATATATGTAATTGTATTCAAATACAATGTATATCCATAAATATATATAAATAAACACACAAACATATAATTTAATATAATTATATATATATAACAATATAAACTTACATAAATACTCAAGAATAATGATATATATAAATATATATAAGGAGTTCGAGGGTGCAATTACATTCAAACACACACACACTGCACACAAACCAAATAAGATGGCATTTCATATTCCCCCAAGGAATAACTCACACATTCATCTCTATTTATTCATATATTAAAGGTCCATAGGCCCAATATTGGATGACTTAAATTCCACATCGTTTTTATGGCCCAAAGGCCCTGCTTGCATCAATACGCCCATCGGTCATCACGCCTTTCCTGCATCATGTCTAGTCACCACCTGCTCGCGTCATACCTACGTTACTACCACCTATGTCAATGCCTCAATCATAAATTAATATGTAATAATTAATAGTTATAATATAATTAAAATTAAAAAATTATTAATTAACCATTAAAAAGACTAATTATTTAAAAATTTTAATATATAATAATAAATTATGACTAATTAGTAAATAATAATCAATAATAAAAAAATATTTAATGCATTATAACAACAATAAAAACAATAAAAAATAACAAATAAAAAATATATAACTATATATATAAAAATACAATCATTTTTAATGAAACTAAGAAAACACAAAAAATTCACAAACTAACACTTTTTTCATAGCAACGGTTCAAACCGTTGTAAAATGAACCTCCACTAAATAAAACACCATCGTGAATTAGTGATTGTTTTCTAAAACCACGGCTATATAAATAAAAAATAAAAAATTTACCATTGGTTTTGAAAGCCGTTGATAAATAAAATTCGTTATACATCATTTTTACAGTGACCTTCCAACATTCTCACCATTGATTCTAATATTAGACATGTATCATTATATCTTGTTTTTCTCACAGCCATAATTGTTTCCAAAAAAAAACTCCAATAAATTCTAACTTGTGTTTCATGCACATTAAGTACTACATTTTATCAATTCTAAAAGAAAATCATTTATAAATGGAGTATTTTGAACAACAATGAATAAATGTATTGATAAACAGGGTCCTAAAGAGTACTACAAAAGTGCTGATATTTTCGGACTTTTATTAATGTATTTTTAGAATTTTTAAAGACCTCATTTATAAGTTTTATTCTTAGTCATTATCATCACTTTTTATTGTGGTAAAGGTTCCCTTTATGAGTGATTTTCATTATGATGATAAAAGGTGTCCATCAAAAAAAATATAAATTATTAAAAATAAAATTGGAATATATATATATATGTAATAATATATATATAATATAATTTCAAAAATATGAATTATATCATACTAAATATGTATTTACACTTAACATATAATATATTATGTGAAAATGGCTTAAAAATAATTAAAAACAAATAATAATTATTAATTTATAAATTGTTATTAAGTAATTGTTATTTAATTACAATATAGAGGTTGAAATAAATTGAGGATTTAATTAGTATCTTAAGGTTAGTTGAAAACACGAGCTGAACATCCAACTACCATTAATTTTGATACATTTATCTATTTGGGCTCCATTAGATATCAAAAAGAATCTTGTGAAGATATATACATTTTCAAGACCCTGGGAAACCCCCATTACTGTTATTCTTGGTAAAAAGGGCATTAAAGGCCTCCAAAACTTATTTTTGAGATGGGATACCCAGATTTTTCATCAATTGATGACATTTATGCTTCATTTAAGAGGGTAGTCTTTTCCTTTTTCTATGAAGTGCTAATTTGTTTTGAGATATTACATTCATATATTTATATATGTATATATATTTTATGGTGTTCAAATATTATCATTTTTAATATTGTATGGGTTTATATATATATATATATTGCTGAAAACATCGGATTTCCAGGTTATCGTTAAAGAATTGGATGAAGGTGAAGGATCAATTCATGTTTTTGGCTATAATGTGGACAAAAAATAGGTAATGGAAGTTAAGATACAACCTTTTGAGTTTTCCTTTATTGCGAATGAATGAAATCATATTTCCCATTCTCTTACCACTTTACGGGGTGGTCGGGACCCCTTTTGTGGGTTTTCTTCATTTCTTCCGAAGTTGTGTAATGTTACATTTGGTAATATTTAAATATAAGGTATACCTTATCTTTTAATATATATATATATATATATATATACATATATATATATATATATATTTGTAAATAATTATATGTAAAAAATTATATGTATAAATAAATATTTAAACATATTTACATATATAATAACATTTTAAATAAATAAATCAAATGTAAATAAAAAGAAATCATCAAATAAATTTAAAATTAATAACTATCTATTTTATTTTCCATATAAAAATATATTAGATTTTATATACCTATAAAAATAGATATATGTGTGAGTAGGGAGGCTCATATATTTTATGTGAAATAATATTAAAGTGGTGTGTTGGATTTTGATTTTGTCCTATATTCCCCAAACTGTCCCACCCTAAATACATATATATCGGAGATTTCAGGTGAATGCCCAACAAAAAACCTGAACCAGAGTCATTCCCTTTAAAATGAGAATGTGAAATAAATCGGATGTGAAAAACATGAGACTTTTTTAAAAGAATAAATTGGTTAAACCTATGCCGTATGAAATAATGTAAAAAAAGATAGATCCACACAACATGAATAAAAAAATTGGGTTTTCTTATGATTTGGATCAAAAAATATGAAATGTTTTTATGTACATTAAATATTAAGAGATTTTTATATAATAGAATATACAAGGAAAACTGGGTATTTTAATTAAAATAAATAGTTAATATGCATGGGTTATCACCCTTGTGGTGATGTAAAAAAAGGAAAAACAAATGGGCATTGGGGAATGTGTATAAGATCCATAACCAGAGGAAGTGAGATTCGTGCGATCACATCGGTGGCCGACTTCCATTCGGGGCTCGATAGTCCTAGAGGAACTGGTGAAAGAGCATGGTAAGGATGGGGAAAATGGAAACCAGTAGTCTATGATTGATCTGGTGGAACACAGTGTACTAGAGCGCCAGGAGGATGGAGAGGGGAAAGGCGAGCGGTGCGGCAAGGGCAGCGACTAAAATGACTTTCAAGGCTCCGGTGTATAGGGAGGAGTGTGGTAAATGAAGGAGTTTCATGGTTGTGGGGTGGGAGACCAAAGGGGACACCATCTTTCCATTATACTTTATCTGAAAAAGACGAATTATAACATGAGGAAGGCTCATGGAATTCGTCTTTCATTTAGAAACAATGAGAAAATACTTAAATAATGAGAAAGCTATATAAGTGTCCCATGTGTTCATGGTCTCAAGCCTCGCAATTAATAAATTTCCCTTTGTTTCATATCAACTAATAAGGATTTATTAAAATAATGAGAAGGCTAAAATCTTGGGCGTCCTACTCCAAAAGAATAAAAAAGACTGGGCGCGGTATGTGCACTAGGGCACTCTTGTAGATTATCTAGATTTATGTTTATTATAAAAGGTAATATTTTTATTAGAATACCAACATGTCATTCCTAAATTACCTAATATATTTCAATTTGTTCATTATACACACATGTATATTTTAATTAAATACATGTTTATTACTATAATTATTTACAAATATACATATCTATTCGTACATATAACTATATGTATGTACATGCATGCACCATGAAAATTAATAAGTATTTCTATATATACATAAAGATATACAAAATTATACATAAAACATAAATCGTATTGAATAAAATATAGAATTTATTTTTTTATACACTGTATTTTAATTAGATGTTTTATTCTGACATATCAATAAATGTATCTAAAAATAAATGATCACCTACAAACACACATATATATATCAGTGCATATGTGTGTGTGTATATATATATTGTATTTTTACATTATTGGGTACATACATATAAATAAATAAATATACCAATTAAGTGATATATTCCCCACAAATAAGTAATAAACTTCAAAATACACTCAATATATATATATACATACATAAGTGAATAATTGTAAATAATTACACTAATGTATTTATATGTATTCATGATCATGTCTATGAATCTGTATGTACGTTCACTACTACAAATATTCATTTTAATACCATTCAAAAAATACCTTTAACAGCGCTAAAAATGTTGTTGTCCTCAGCACCATTAAAGGGGGTCCCCTTTATCTATGCAAGAAATAATGCTGATTATGGACCATCCTCGTGCGATGGGTTTCTTGTATAATAGCACACTACAACGAATACCTATTACTTGAATGAAAAATATATAATTTAATAGAAATAAATTTGACATCATGAAAACGATGACAAACACTACAATATACATTTCAAACAACCATTGGTATAATTATATTTAAAATTACTATCCACAAACATTAAAAAATATTAATGTTTCATTGTATTTGGCACTAGTGATCCCCTCTAAAAAATGTCTTCCGGTGGTATCAGCTTCCGGACAAATCACCTCAATCTAAGAAAAAGATTCTACCTATATAAGAAAATAGATCGTATGTTAGTGTTGTACTTTTATTCTGCATTACTGCATTTAACAATAGAAGAATTTTGGAATTTTTCACTGAGGAAGTGGGAAACTTCCATTGGAAGTCTCTAATGATCGTATCAACGATCACCAATAGTGGTTGCTCATACTAAAATGTAAATTTTTGGGATTTTGCCACCACCACCTTTGTCTTCCCAGATGTCACATGTTAAAATAGGCATCGACACGACTTGTCGCCCCTACCAACGCTCTGCCACTCCCGGTCACCCTCATCGCCAGCCCCATCACCTCCTGTAAACCCCACAACATCTGCCAATGAACCTGTCACCTCCAACATTTGACCACCGCCACTCAATCCCACAACGTCAGCCCAGACACTCTATCTGACTGTCATGCATCTTCCATGGCTAGCATCCCATGCTCGAGGTCCCTCTCCTTGTTACCTACAGTATTCCCCACATTCATCAGTGCATGATCGACACAAAAACAAATGTGATTTATAGGGATGTTTTAGTGGTAACCTTGGGCACTCAGTGTTGAATAATACTGACAGGGCAACTACGACCAGCATAAGCAGTCGGAGGGTGGTATGCCAATCCATTTAGCGATCACCTATTGAAGACACTAAAAAGCCATAATTTTTGTAGTGTAAATTATTTTAATATACATTTATATTATTTATTCAAATTGCATTAAGGGTGTTTAATTGGCGTGGGGTATATGCATGTATGGTACTTGTCACAAGTGTTTTATTTTTCTTTCATATAATTATTTGTTTACTGGAATATTTATTTTCTATACATATATAGGTTGTTTACCTATAAAATTTATTAGCTAACATCATGTGGTTATGTTTCATTTTGGGTGTGTTTATTTCACTATGCATCAATCAGATGTGCCACCTTCGTACCAATATCGTGGTTCAAATTTTCCCATGCACTCTCTTAGCTTCAGTATTGACAACTTTTGGACTAATTTTGTGCCATCCACATAGTTATGATCTTTGGTTTCTACCAATATCACTTGAGGCTCCCTAGAACACCCTGATTTCCCCTCTATTTATGTACATTCTATTGATCCATTCTCTAAAAGTTACCCATTTTGTCTGGTCCAGATGGTGAGTTGTCGGTGAGTAGCTCAGTCACTTTAAGGAAGGGATCTTGGAGAAGACGAAGGATATCAAAATTATTTATCCAGCTACACTCCCCATCATTGAGTTCAGTTTACCTTTTGTAACTAGAGTACATATCTGATGGAGACTTAGTGGAGATCAGCTCATCCCAAGGTCAAGCACGACTGCATATTATGAAGGTTCCCCATATTGACCTTCTTTTTTATCGAAAACATGTTTATGTTTAGTTTCTTGGCTCTGTAGTGATATATTATTTTCTGTTATGCATAGATATGTATCCTTTTTGGGTGTGTGTGTGAGTCCATCTAGGTGTGGAGTCATTGACTCTACATGGTAGGCTTAAACGATGCGGCCTAGAACTTCAAGGCCGGCCACTTCAGATAGTTTTTTTGGATCTTATTTTCTTTTCGTTCAGTCTGTATTTTCTTTTCATGCTTCTTGCTTCGTAATAACATAATTACATGGGTGGTGTTCTCACCATGCATGTAGATCATGCTGATCTGAAACAGGTTTTATCATGTGTAATTTTCACTACGTACTTTCTGTTTCTATTCATCCAACATCTGAATTATTTATGAAACACTTTCTGGTTCTTTGTATTATACTAATCAATTAATGACATCAAGTAATCATCAAAATAATACACAATAGTGGATCTAGGATGTCTTAGGGTATAATGGTTTAACCCCAACAAGTGGTATCCAATCCTACTGTAATGTTAATAATGGTTTCCAATAAATTTTATATTGATAAATTTGATGGTGAAAAAGACTTTAATCTTTGTAGAATAAAAATGACAGCCTTATTGGACTATAATGATTTAATTGATGCCCATGATGGTTATAGAAATAAAATCACAACCCCTTCCCTGGATGGGAATACTGCCCTCACTTATATTGATGTCTTTGAAGAATATTTTAGTAAATATTATCATTTGATATCCTTTTATCATTAAGATATAATGCCCTTAATGAAGTAGAATATGAATCTTTTGCTGCTCTTATATGGTCAAGGATTGAATCCCATTATCTGAGTAAGTCTCTTGTTGGTAGATTAAAAACAAATGAGATTGTATACATTCAAATTTTCCCTGGAAGTGCAGTAAGGATGCACATTGAAGAATTTAATAATGTATTGTTAATTCTATCCAACATAGATATTCATTGAATGGTGAAATATAGGCCATTATACCATTAAATTCATTAAATGATTCCTTTTATTCTGTTAAGGAATCTCTGATGTAGGCTAATGATACACTTAATCTTGAAGAAGGAAAATATAATTTAATCTCCAAATACCATCAAAGGATGGGTAGTGTTACGATTGAGGGTGAGGGTTTAAGTATTAGGGACAAAAGTGAGTTTAAAGGCATAAGTGAGTCGAAGGGTCGGAGAAAGGAAAGGGCTTAGTCTATGAAAAATATGATATAATTATAAGTGAAAAGTAATCAAGTGTTTTGAATTTAAACAAGCTAGAAAAATTACGAAGAACATCCCTATTAAGAAAACTGCCTTTAGAGATTACAGTAATGATCATTCCCTATTATTTCAGTAGGAATTGGACACTACTAATGTGTTGAATGACTCAAACATTTTCATCTTTGATGAATGGATCCTAGACTCACGATGTTTACTCCACATGTGTTATAAGAAGAAATTCATTATTAAGTTGAAGTAAATTGAATATGGAGAGGTATTTATAGTGAACAATAGGATATATCCCATTATAGAAATATGATCAATTTCATTAGAGCATCATAATAGGAATGCTTAGACTCATAAGGATGTTAGGTGGGTACCCAAATATAAATAAAACCTAATATCCCTAGGAATTCTATACCAGAAAGGGTGTAGTTTTAATTGAGACTCTAGAAGACATGGAGTTTCCCAAGGATCCATCACAGTTATGAAAGGAATAGTTCACAATGGTCTTTATGAGTTAGATAGTACGGTTCATAGAAAACAATTGGACAATATGTGTGCTTCAGAACATGATTTTTCCACAATTTGTAATAGAAGGATAGGGCATGATAGTACCAAGGGTCTTAATGAACTAAAAAATGGGTTTTTAGTAACATCATTCCTAGTAGTCTCCCATTCTAAGAGTATTGTGTATATGAGAAATCTAGAAGAGTCATTTTTATTAGGACACACTATAAGGCTAAAGAAACCCTTGGGTGTATTCATTCAGATCAATGGTGTCGTTCTAGGGTCACCTCCCATGGTGGAGGCATATATTGTGTAACGTTCCCTAACGACTACTCTTGGAAATCCCAGATTCGCATAATCAAGCATAAGTCTGATGACTTTGAAACCATTAAGAAATTGAAATATTGGGTAGAAATGGAGTCAAATAAGAAACTGAAATCCATAAGAACTGATAATTATTTAGTGTATCTATCTAAAAAATTCATTGAATTCTATAAATCTAAGAGAATAAAGAGATACCAGACTGTTATTGAAACTTCAAAGAAAAATGGGTTAGTAGAGAGTATGAATAGAACAGTTTTTGAGAGGGGAAGGTGCATGTTATCCCATTCAAAACTCCCTAGGTCCTACTGGGATGAGGATTCCATAATATTAGTCTATCATATTAACATTTTCATATCTTCTGGTAATTATTTTAAGATTCCCAATGAACTCTAAAAATGTTCACCACTAGCCTTGCACACCATAGGGCCTTTGAATCTACATCTTATGATCATACATGTTATGATAAGCTAGATGCTAGGGATGTGAAGTATATATTCGTGGGATATCTAGTTTGTGTTAATGGGTATTGACTGTGGGTAGACACATAGGTATATAAAAAATGTACAGTTAGCCGAGATGTCATGTTTCATGAGTCTGATCTCTCCAATTATAAGGGATATGATCCTATAGATTCCTCTAATGGAAATTAAAAGAAATCAAGAGTCCCAACACCCTTAGTTGTTGAAGTTCCATTTGAATCCAGTGACCACTCCTAGTTCAGGACAAGACCTTCACCCCCCATTTTCCATATCCAAGTTTAATTAGATTTTAATTTTGATTCTGAACCTAAAACAGAGGAACCAGAAGATCTCAGCAAATATCAGCTCTCTCTAGATAGAGAGAGATGTGTTATTATGCATCTATCCTATTTCAATCAGGAAGAAAATTATGTCTATGTGTTTAATGTAACACTTGATTTATTTAATAATGATCCTCCAACTTATAAGAATGACCTTAAGTCTAAAGGGTCCACCAAATGGTTTTGTACAATGCAAGAAGAGATGAATTCACTTCTTAGGACCAATACTTGGGTTGTTTTTTATAGACCTAATAACCAAAATTTCACAAGTTCAAAATGGATATTTAAGATGAAAGAGAACAATGTTGGAGAAAATAAAATCAAATTAAAAGACAAAATGGTTGCTAAGGGATTTTTTCAATGTGATGGAATTGGTTATAGTGAGATCTTCTCCCCATTTTCTAAACGTTAATATATTAGATGTAATCTTGCTATTACAACCCATTTTTTTCATGTTGAACAATAAGATGTAAAAACATCTTTTTTACATGGTACCCTTTATAGAACAATTAATCTGACCCCTCCTAACAGATTTTTCAAACTGTTAAAACCTATGCATTTTATTCTTATTAATAAATATTTTTATAGGATTAAATAATTGTAATGGAAATGGTATAAAATTTTTGATTCATTTTTTTATTGAAAATCAGTTTTCTATTAGTAAATATTATGCATGTGTATACTATATGACTATTAAACTTGTATCTATTTACCTATTATTTTATATTTATGAAATGATTTTAATATATAAGAACATGAGGATTATAAATTCTACAATGAATCAATTGAACCATGTCTTTGAAATGAATGTCATAGGACATGATAATCAAATCATACATATAGAAATAATAATATATAAGAAGGGTAGTACCTTATACATATCCCAATCTACAAATTTTAAGAAGGTATTAAGAATATATGTGTTAGAGCATGTTATACCTATTAGTATTCTTCTAGGAAAACATTTCAAATTGTCTTTGGATAAATCCCATAGAAAAATGTTGATAATTCCTTCATGAATAAGATTCTATATGCTAATGTGGTGGGATGTCTTAAGTATGCTAGGTTGTATTCTATGCTAGACATTTCATTTTTGATTTTTACATTGAGCAGGTTTGTGGGGAAACCTGGTAAGCCTCATTGGCATGAATTGAAAAGGCTACTCGAGACTAGTCTCCTAGAAGTGAAATATATGGTTAGTGTATTCAGTCTCCACTACTGAAGTATAGTATATTTCCTTGACAGAAGCCATAAAATAGGATATATGGTTGAAAGGATTGATTACTGAGTTATCTTTATCTGCTAATAGCATAGTAGTACAATGTGATATCCTCTCTACATTTCCTTTATCTAAGATCTTTTTTTCAATGTTCGAAAAAATCACATTGTCATTGAAATTAAATTTTTAGGTATATTATAGAATATATGATGGTGAGTGTCCCTAAGATACCCACTGGGGAAAATCCACCCGATAGTTTGACTAAGGTCGTGCCATTGTCCAAATTAATGAATTTCGTTAAATTAATGAATTTAGACTCAATTATATAACATAGGTTGTGATAATATCATTCCATTGATCCACTACTGATGTTTAGTGGATCTTTTGATCCACTAGTCATAGAAGAATGTGTCAAATCAATTGATAAGATAATTTATGTGCTACAATATTCTGTGATAGAGTATGTTAATCTAACTATTTACCATTTAGATGGAGAGGTCGATCAATGTTCATATTTGATTAAAAACAACCAAACCAATGGAAGAAGATGAAGAAATAGATTGTGAAGACTTTAAGCTAATGTTTCATTACAATTATTTCCAACAACCTATTCATAAATTGATGGAGAGATAATATATAAAACTGAAGAAAAAAGAAGCTGAATCTATCACATCCTATGAAGAAAAATTAACAAGGATTGAAATATGTGCTTTAGGTTTTTTTTTCAACATTAATATAAAATTCACGGATAATTTAGTGGTTTAAAACAACTCCTTCTAATAGCTATTTAATTTCTAGGCTTTGGGATTAATGAATAAGTTCCTCAATGCACTCTCAAAGTGAAAATGGAGTTTAAGGAATACTCACACAGCTATAGTGATAAGGTTCTACGCCAAAAAAAATTCCCTTGTAATTGTGTTATTGATGATCCATAAGTATGAAGATGCCACTTAGGATCCAGAGGAGGTGATGAAAGAGAAATACCATCACCTGTTTAGGTAAAATAAAATTTTGGGGGGAAATTTTCAAAAACGCGGAAGAATGAAATGAACCAAAATGATATCAATGGAATTTCTCCATTATTATATAAATTTAATATAGTATAAATCACATAAAATCACATAGAGACAATGAAAAAAAATTATAAATGAAAAATTAATGCAATTATAATTATTTCTAGAAGTTAGAGAATCAATACCGATGAAATACTAAAATGACCTTAGGGATACCTGATTCTTTGGAAAGCATACATTGTCTAATTCTTGTAGATCAGGAGTTGGGATTTCTCAACATTTTTCTTTTCAGTTTTTTCACATTGGGACATATTTTTGGTTGGGCATGTATTTTTCCTCTTTATTTTTATGTTTACACTACCATACTCTTGTATTGTCTAGAGGATTTATAAGCATGGATGTTTACATAGTATTTTGCATCTTTTACTTTTAATCCCACTAATGATTGTCATTGGGATGGCTATATATTATCATATAGGTACTTAGTAAAAGGCCTCCCTATATTTGTTTGGCCATCATCGTTGGTCGCTATCCCCTAGCCTATGGAGGCAGGCTTGAGGTAGTTCTTGCTCGATCCCCCTCTTGGTTTGGGTCATAAAATCCCTTCCCATAACATTTTATAACAAATCTATATTCTCATTATGTTTTTATTATATATAATCAATTAATTCATCACAATCATTCATTTTCATAACTTTAATACATTTTCATTTGTTTATCAAGGTATGTTCGAGGTGACTCCCTAAAACCCACACATCGGACGCGACCATACTATTATAGCCACTTCAAGGACACTAATAGAAGTTGATCATTGGGTACATTCAATGGTGATTATTTGGTCTAAGTTAGATAAAAATATAAGAAAATATGTAATCGTTATTATGCAATACTGATTGAAATAAAAAATAAAATATTATTATGTCACACTTACACATGTTTCTAACACTTTTTCTTTTTTTCATCTATTAGAATGCGTTATTTATTTACATGTGACTCCTTCCTTAACGCATGATATGGGATGGAAGTGAATTTTGATTTCAATTCATCAATATGAATATAAAAAATTAATATAATTATTTTGTTATTTCATATCACATAAAATTATTATGGTAGATTTAAAATATGTTCCAATTTTTATAAAGTGAAGCACACCCCCATCCAATATTTTTATAGGGGTATGTTTGTTTTGTTTCCTATTACTTATTTTCTACCCTTCCATAAATAAACATTGATTAATCCAAGTGATTAATACTTTTATTGTACATAAATGTATTACTAATCACAATGTCAATGAATTGATGTCTCCTCACGATGACCAATAAATGCATCACATGATTTTTAGTTTAATCAGATGTTTATACAATTGTGGTGGGTGTAGAAATATTTTCCCTTCATCCTACATGAAATAAAAAATTGTAATAATTATGTAGAAGCACATGTAATCCATTACAGCGAGCATTAAAAAAAATTTAATTTGGGGTTCATAAAATATAAATACACTCTAAAAGGGATAACTTAGATTATGTCAATATTTTATTAATTTATGTTTTAGTACAATAAAGAATGTACTTCAAAATTTCACCATAATATCATTTGAAATTACTGACTTATGTGCGGGAAAAACATTGTTCTATGTATCTCCAGAAATCAGAACATGCATTCAAGTAATGAGCCCAATTTAACCACTGAACAGGGAAATGTTGGAGTTAACAGGCTATCCATATGCATTCCATCCATCCGAAAATTTAATGCCTATGTTTATTGCATTAATAATTTTTGCTTATAACTTAATGATATGACACTCCTTTTTTGTGACACTGATTGTTCACCTTCTACTATTTTCATGGCTTCAACATTTTTAATATGTTGTTTTTATGGATGGGTAGCATCTGGATGTGTAGAACATTGTTGTTCCTTTACATTGGGAGCACCAAAATTTTGAGAAACTTGTTGTTCCTCATGATTGGGATCATCTTCATTTATAGAAGTCATTATCTAGATAAGAGGCTGAACAATTAATTCAGATTATGTAATTTCAATAGTGAAAAAATAATAATATGAGGTGACAGAAAGTATATTACAAAAAATATAACCAGATTATTGGACACTCATTTTTTAAAGGTTGAAGGGATTTCACACCTCTATCGAGTATCCAAATCCCTTCATTGTGGTCTCCAATGACATATAGTACCTCATCTATATTAGGACCACTAGGAAATTATCACAATGTAGAAATGAGAGGGTAATTTATAATTGAATTGAAAAATAACCCTTTAGTGTTTTTGGTCAGTAAAATAACAATTAACCACTATTAGTTTGTGGGATTTGGAACATAAAATATGTGTACTTCCAATGATTCCATTATAAACCATTCATCTCTATACCCTTTCTTAAAAAAAAATTTCACGAATCACAAATCATCTAATTTAATAGCACTCCTATTATCGACCCACATGCAATGAAAAATTGGAAATTTGAATATTATGGCAGCCAAATCCCATATTTGATTAATGATGATAAATTATGAAATATTCAAAAAAATTTATTTTCCTTCCATAGTACCAGATACACGCATTAGTTCAGCAATATGTGTAACCATACTATTTTTCATAGTATCATGTTCATCATGATCATTTGTATAAAATGTATAACTAAGGGTGTGATTCTGTCCCGAAAGCCTAAGTGGCATGACCAAAAATAATAAGTGACCTGACCCTACAAACCCCAAGTCGGGCCGGGCTCGGACCGTAGGTTCATCATCCTGGGCCTGGGAATATTGAAGAAATCACATATACCAAGTCGGCCCATAAAAGCCCAACCTGCTAGCTCGTATGATGCTTGGCTCGTAAAAGCCTATCTGCAATAAAAAATAATCTGGGAATGACTGATTGGGAGATTAAAACTCCTTACCTTAGGCTTCCATGGCTGTTTCAAGACCTACTGGTCTAGGCTGTGCACTTGTTTAAGAATTACCAGACTATATATAAATATAAATATATATATATCAATGATTTAACATTAAATATATAAATATATATCAATTATTTAAAATAAAATTTATATAATTACTCATTATATATTAACGAAAAAATATTATGTATAATTCTATATCAATGGTTTTACATAATATATATATTCACATAAACAAAAAATTAACATTCACTCACTAATGTAAGCACATGCCCCCAAACCTCATTATTTTTTTATGTTTTCCCCCTTTCATCATTAGTTTTCTGAAGTCTACTTTATTATATTATATGTACATATATAAATCTATCTAGAACAAAATTACATACCCATTAATTTTTTTACAACTTCCACATAATATATATATATATATATCTATTCACATGTATACATCAATTTTAGAAAAAAAAATTAACATATCCAACCATTGTTTCCCACCCATAACCACTCATTAATTTTTTTACACCATTCACATATTATTTTAATATATATTTATTTTTATATAGAAAAAACTCCAAATTCATTTCTTTAATTGAATGTTTTCAAATAAATCACTTGGGTTTTAATTTTTTTCTATATTGGTCTATATTTTAGATTTTTATTAAATAAAATAAAATATAATAATTATAATAGTCATGTGATGTTGGGGATGGGGCTTATTATTTGATTTATTGAATGGACCGATTTCCTTCTTTATTATTTTGATAATCCACCTTTAAAGGTGGGAGGTTTTATCCTAACATGGCTAGAAGGCTTAGTGAAAATTACATGACCCATAGGTCATAGAAAAATCACCCAAACAAGACAACATGGAACTGCTCCTCCTTAGCACATGTCATGAAATTAGCACGACAACTTCATATGGTTGGTTTGCTTGCTGTCATGTGTGGAGTTGTATAGGCCCAGTACTTATGGTCATTCCATACCCTCTTGTTCATCAAAATATGGTTATCTCTACTTTGATGAATGTGCATGCTCTGAATCCTCAAATGAAGCCTTGTGAAATGTAGTTTAACTGGTAAATCTTCTTTTTTATGTGGCTTGAGGGCATGAAAATGTCTGAAGGCCTTGAGGTGGCCCTAAGGCATTGAGAGACAACTGTCCTGAAGGCATTGGGTGGAAAAAAGACTTGTAGTACCCAAGGAAAAAACTGGTGGCCAGAGGCCCATATGGATGAATAGTTCTGGCTTCTATAGTACTGAACAATACATTTTATAGTACCTGCTACAGTACTACTAGAGTCCCAGAAAAATGACTCCACCTGGATTTGATCTCGGGTCTCTTGGATGAACATTCCATAGTCACCAACTGGGTTGACGCTTATGTGCTTGATTGTTATTATGAAACACATGAAGTGAGCAATTTAAAACAAGTAAAATGATTGAAAATTAAATGAACAATGTTTCAAACATAAAACTTAAAAAAATGATTTAACATAATTTTATATCAATGATTTGACATTATATATATATATTATAAAATAACACTCATTCACTGTTGTTTGCACAACCCTCCCAACCTCAATATTTTTTAGTCTATTTATGTGTATAATATATATTATATATACATATATACATATATTAATCAATTTATTAACAAAAAATTATCCCACCCACTACTATGCACCCATCAGTCCGTCATTAATTGTTTTTATAACATGAACATAATATATATATATTAACATGTATAAATCTATTTAGGAAAAAATGGAATATCCACCCACTGTTGCAGAACCCCAACCACTCATTAGTTTTTTTAAAAAATTAAAAAAATTTAATTAATGTAAATTATTACAAGTATTTATATTTATTTTTACATGACAAACAATGCATATTCATTTTTTATAGAACATTTTCGGATAAATCATTTTGAATTTAATTATTTTTTGAATTTGACTATATTTAAATTTTTATTAAATTAAATAAAATATTATAATTATAATATTATGTGATGTGGGTGTTAATGGTTTATTATGGAACACATGTTGTGATAAAATAAAATTATGTGAAATGATAGAAAATTAAATGGACAACATTTCAATTCATCTATAAAATTTAAATAAAAAACAAAAAGAAAAGAAAAATCTTTAAAAAAGAGTTCCAAAGTTTAAAAAATATGTTCAAAAATGTGATTTAATTAAAATTAAAAACCAAATTTAATAAAATTTTAAAAAACAAATTCAAAAAATGATTCTCAAAAATATTTTTAAAAAATAATTTTAGAAATAATTCAATTTTTTATTCAAAAATTTATTTTTAAAAACAGTTATAATTAATGTATTAAAACACGATGAAAAGAAACTTTTTAAAAATAATGTTCTAAAAATATTTTAAATTTAACATTTATAAAAAATTAAAAAATATATTTTAAAAAACATTTATAAAAATTAAAACTATTTTTAAGAAAATATTTTAAAATAAAAGTTTCAATAAAATGTAAAAAATGTTGTGAAACGTTATTAATGGATTTTATAATTATGAAAATAAGTATGACTCCTCAATTCCAAATTAATTATTCCCTGAATGGCCATCCATTCAAATTCTCGATGTTGGATCAGATCTCATGTACTCTATAAATTTGGTGATATGTTAATGGAAGGATATGGACTTTTGGCTCTACATTGTGTTCATTGCGTTTTTTATTTCTCTTGTATTTGTATTTATATTTTTCTTTATAATCATCATATGTGAATACAACGCTTTCTTCCACAATGATATGCTTCACCTCCTATTGATATTACATTTCAGATTTCGAAATACCTCATAGTTTCAATAAGCATTCGATCAATTTCACAACATGTTATCAGCATGATCATCTCAACCGCATTGCACATCATGACGTCGCTGTATTCATCCCCATTATCGGTATAAGAAAAATATTATAGAAAAATATGTATGTCACATGTTCTTATAAACATTCTTATTTTGACATACCCTTTCGTATGTGCATCGACTCCACTCATTCGAGGAGATACATCAAAAGGTGAGAATTATTTTAAATTAAATATATTGTTTCATTTATTTTTCTCCTCTTGATAAATCTGAAAATAATATATGATTTTCATAATCATTTTCTGTGGGAAAAATAATGATCTCTAAAAGAGCTATAATGACTCATGGTTGAAAAATCTCACAACATTCAATAGAGATAATTTATTTGATTAATAATAGATGTGTTCGATTCCGAGGAAAAAATCATTTATTGAATGTATAAAAAACTACACCTCTAAGAGCAGTTGAATGATGAACATCATGTACCCGTTGTACATCGAGACGATGTTAGATGAACATCACATACTTGTCATATGTCGAGCCATTGAATGATGAACATCGTGTACTGTTCATACGTCGAGAAGCAGAATGATGAACATCGTGGTCCCATCATATGCCAAGATGATGTTCGAACATCGTGATTCCATCATATGTCAAGCCAATGTTTGATGAACATCACATACCGGTCGTACGTCGAGGGGAAGTTTGATGAGCATTGTGTATCCATCGTACATCGAGCCAAAGTTTGATGATCATCGTGTACCTTTCGTATGAAGAACCAACATTCGCTAATCATTCCATGATCGATGAAATTTCAACTCTCTTATTTCTTTTTCACCATGAAGTTAACAAGTTTGATTATGCTAATAGAGGTTCATGATGGTGACGATGTTTACATTAAATATTTGTTTTATTTCATTTCTCTGTCTTTTACTTTATAAAATGTTTTAGAGAAATTAAATATTCATGATGAACATGTGTAAATATATTATATATATATATATATATCCCCCAATGTGGATGAAATTGATAAAATTCTGAATTTAATATTCATGGAATTGTCTTGAATATTCTATAAAACTCGAGCAAATATTTTTAATCTATTTCATGGAGTGAATGAGATTACTTATTTAAAATTATTTATTTCATTCCCTAAAGTGAATTTAAATACCTGATTTTTTTATATAATCATGTATGAGGTGAATATGATGTTTTTTGAATGATCATTATGTTGTATTTGTTTATAAAAAATCATAAAAATATAACCACCAAAATTGGTTTGATGAGAATCAATATTTATTGAGAACAATAAATTTTATGAATATTTATAAAATAATATATCCTTGATGGATGATATGAAAATAATGTCCTTTGAAATTATATTGAAGAATATCTTCATTTATAATTTATTGTTCCTGCAGCCACAATATAAAGGGAAACATTATTATATATCATATTCTTATGGATTAACAATACCATCTCATTTAATTCATTTATCCCCTGAAGTGGATGTTTTTATTCATATATTTCATAAATTATATGATTGAATTGCATAGTTTTGATAATCCGATATATATTATGAAAATTATTTTACTATCAGAAGTGGTAAAAGGAATTATCATCATAATCACTAAAAGTTATATTTTACACAAGATTATCATTATTGATAAATAATAAATTATCATTCAGGGATCATGAAATCTGATGAATGAATGAATTCTATAATGTGAATATAGTATTATTTACAATATCTCATTCCTTGAAGTGAATGAAATTATTCATGACAAAATTTATATGATATCATGAATATTTGGGAGTATATGAGGGTTGATCCAATGATTTCTCCATCATTTGATAAAGTGATTTTTTATGAAATATTATTTTGGATGGTTATAAGGTATGTGTTATGAATCCTGAAGATTCATCCACATTAGTTTTCACCACCACATGCACCATCTTCAATAGAAGTGGGGGATGTTATCCCAGGTAGATGTTTTGCAAAATAATATTTGTGCCTTATTTTCAAAAATAATTTTTCCATATGTTCTAAATTCTGCAATGGTGTTCATGTTGATGGGACTAGCCCATTATGATTATATTCTGAATTCATCAACAACTAAAAGAAGAAATTATGACAATAGATATGAGTTTGCACAATGAAAGATTATGGAGATCTTATATGCGTCAATCTTAATGAAAAATATTTACAAATATTATTTTGATTAAATTCATAGAAATAACTCAAATATGCATTAGTATATGGTCATATGTGTACATTTACCAGTAGTGAAAATTAATAAACGACTCCGGAAGAGAGAATATAATCCTGCCCTGTAGTACAAATCCTTAATGGATTGTTATATCTATACTCCCAATGATATATATGAATGGTATTCTTGAAAATGAATATCATATGGAGACAAAAAAGGTACTTCAATATGTAACAAGCATTCATTATGTGATTATAAAGAATTTGTTATGTACAATCGAATCAATAATGGTAAACCAGAAGATTACTAATCTTAGAACCTCAAATATTTGACATGATGATTTAAGAAATTTGGGATCAATTATAATGAATGATGTTGATTCAAGTATACATGAGCTTCAATTTATTGATAACATAACACAAATCCATTAGGGGGAGAATGATGCATGTCTACAAAATTATCAATGAATTTATTATCATTAAGTAATTATGAATTCCCCATATGTGATAAATTACCCTGAGGTGACCATTTTTGAGGTAAATTATTTATATCATTATCAGCTATTATGGAAATAAATTCCCTATATACTTGCAATAATGTATATTTGGGTTCTCCCACCTACTATGTGATCCATATATATGAAAGATGGATCAAATAAATGATCACATGTGTTATATGATTCTAGTGAGTGTACATTGCATGTTATTCATGTTGATTAAAATAAATATTGTGTATCACATAATATATGGTCATGAAGAACCATTAACTTGATGCTCACAACACTTACATGAATGTAAAGTGTTGGAAATCAAAATTCAGATAATACACACATGAACTGTGGTTGAACTGATTATTTAAAATTATTGTACATAATGAGTAGAAAGCAATAAATATATTTTCCCTTGAAGAGGGGAATGAATATATCGACAAAATTATATATTTTTAGATATTTTCTCTGAAGTGACAATGCTACTAGAAAAATTATGAGATCTCAATCAAACGTTGTTGATGACATATTTTCTATGAATGTTTTTAAAACTCTTTGATGAAAATGGATTTTGACAGATTTTGACATCATAATAATTGGACAAAAAATATTAAATAAACTTAGGAAATGATCAACATATAATGTTCTGGAATGAGTATCCAAACAATCAATACTATTGAATATCGATGTTCTTTTTTTACGAAATATTCTTCCTAGTATATTCAGATATTTATATGAATCCTAGAAGGATTTAAAATGCCTGAATCATATTTAAAATTATGGAAGTTTCACCCAACCCAATAAATCATGTAGTGAACTATTTGCGATTTATCTATATTAGGTTATAGAAGAAGATAAATTCAATTTATCATCCCATGGTTTGTATGAATCATTATATTCATCATATTATTGTGGTGTTTTGTAAAACATCTAAACACTGTAACAGTTCTAAAATAAAAAAAATATTTGATCATGAAATTACATGGAATGTCCTTGTATTTTGATTTATTCATCCTGAAGATTAAATAATAAATTTTTTTAATGGTTTTACCCTTAATGAATAATTAAATCTCTTGCATCCAAGAGTGATAGGTTTCATATATAATCAGTTGATAGAGAATATACATATCCCAAAAGGATTAAATATAGAGTAAAATTTTATTAATCATTGAAGGATATAAATGTACATGTGCATATGTACCTTAAAAATAACAATAACTCATATTATGATGCAAGATAATTTTCTTCCCCATTCATTGAAATAAAAAGGGTATAAGTTATTATTATTCCCAAATTCGAAATAGAATGTTTTGGTTATGAATTGATCATGGAAATTCTATTAGATAGATGAATATCTTTATGGATATTAGATGTAACTGTTGTAATCTTTTTCCCTATGTCAAATTCTTTCCCTCTTGGTTTTATTGATAAGGTTTTTAATGAGGCAACACTCTGGGGACGTGATGTTTTTGTACTCTTTTCCCCTAATCATGCAATTTCCCCTTAAGGTTTTTTTATGAGGGTTTTAATGACTCAATAATACATCATAACCGATTTAAAAGGGAATATAATAAATTATTATGAATATCTATAATTAATTGAAATTCATGGCCTTCCCCATGAGTCATAATTTTCAATAAGACAATTCATTATTACCCATGGTCATCCTCCCATTTCCTAAATACATAATTAAATTACAATATTAATTGATGTCTTGAAGACATAATTAAATGATATAATCAAGGGGAGTTGGGAACACTGCATTCTTTTTCCCTTCATCTGGTTTTTCCCACCAGGTTTTCATGATAAGGTTTTTAATGAGGCATCATGAAATGAAATGTTTTTATTTTGGTTACACATATTTTTCCCAAAGGGATTTTTTTGTGATGATTAAATAAGATTTCATTATATGATGACATCCTTGGGGGAGTGTTATGAAACATTATTAATGGATTTTATAATTATGACAATATGTAAGACTCCTCAATTCCCAATTAATTTCCCTCTTAATGGGAAAAAATTCAAAGAATCGATGTTGGATCCGTTCTCTTGTACTCTATAAATATGGTGATATGTTAATGAAATGATATTTTCTTTTGGCTCTACATTGTTTTCTCTACCTTTTTTATTTATTTTGTAATTTTATTTCTATTTTTTTACAATCGTCATATAAAATTTCAACACTCTCTTTCTCTACAATGTGCTCAACCTACTATCGATATTACATTTCTGGTTTCAAAATACCTCGTGGTTTCAATCATCATTCGATCAATTTCACTACAAAAAACGTTTTTCACTTTATATGTTATATTATTTTGAAAAAATAATAGTCTACAAGGGTTTGCATGTGGCCTTGCCTAGTTTGTGGCCCATCCAAGCTTGATGATTTGAGCCAGCTCGAGGTTGGTCTCGGGCATCCACATGGTGTTTTTCAGGCCGACCAAACCCATACTGAATAGTGGTTTGTGGCCCAAATTATTTATGGCCAGGCCCGACCTAGTCTGGGATGGGATGGGACAGAATTACAACCTTATGTTTAACAATTATAAGATAATGCATGCACAATTGGTCCTCTAGCTAGAAATAAACGTCGTTCTAAAATTGAATTTATATTTTTAAATGACTACTTAAAAAAATAGTCTTGAAACAATACTATAAACTATTGATTATCTGTATTTGATATACATCCTTCATACCTTGATGAATTTAATGTCCCAAGAATTTCATTATGGGGTTCAACATATGGGTAATTCTCTAAATAGTTATGATAAACATAATGGTGGGCCTACTCCTAATCTATAATAGTGATTATGATAACAACTATTCCAGAAATTTCTTCTCCCACAACCCACCGTGAGTGAAGATATTTTAATAGGCCATTGTGTTCCACATGAGAAAGGTAGTCATCACATAATTCAAGAGATTCCTAAAAAATATCACTTCGTAGATCAACCTTCTATCAAAAATCTATTATTGGAATTCCCTTTCAAAATATTCTTATGACATTTAATGGGGTACATCCATATATAATGTAAAGGACCACATAGTTTAATATCTCAGACCAAGTGAACCATCAATGGAACCGTTATATAAAATAATTCTAGCGAAAAGAACATCTCTAATTCCAATAATATGACAATATTTTGATTTTCCATAGTTGGAAATTTTGTTGCGACATTAATAATTCTACATATAGCATTGAAAAAGAAGCATGAATTCATTAATAAATGATGGAAAATTTTCATAAAAAATTCAACATAAAGCTATATGCATTAGATGTTATATCAAAACAAGAAATTGATATGCTTTTAGACCATATAAATTTAAATTATTTATTAACATGATATTATTCTAATTTTAAGAACACACATATAGAACCATTAAATCATTCACATAGTTTCAAAACTAATATCTCTCATATCTGGAATGACTGTAAGTAGTTGGAGGATGAAAAGTGTGTTTTTAGCCCTTCAGTGGAGCCAAATATTCACATATTCCCATGTCAATGATTTATAACAAAGCCTTAATTCCAACATTCATTTTTCTAGGTAAATTTATTAATGTTCCAATGAAAATATAACACATATTTTTTCACAAGAATGACATCATGAAAATGTATAATGTACAAACAATTTCAATATGTTATTTCAAAAAAAAACCTGATCTCCTTTTCCAACCATCATTCAAACGGTTTTTTCAAAAAATGAATTTCCAATAGAATTTTCTATATATTTTACTTTATATGAAATTTGATCTCCTCTATGTGGAGATGGTTTAGTTTGTTATAATTAACTCCAATCGAATGATGTCGTCCAAGATTAGTACTTATGTCATCAGGTTAGAAATCTATTATGTCCTATAAACATAGTCTTCAATGGCTATTTCAACATAATTGACTATGTATCTTGTTCAAAAATAGGACAAACTTGAGTTCCTTTAATACTATATCCTAAAAAAGTTCATAAGTAGTACAATAATTTATCATCTTATAAGAATCATAAAACATAACACATGAATCCCATAATAGTTTCAAATCTTTTATCAATAGAGAAAATAATCCTTAAAATAATTAACCCGTTGTTTTGGACCTTATAAATGAAGTGATAGTAAAATTTATTTTCATTTCATGCATAAACATGGTGGCAAGTTATAATTTAGAAACATAGTCGGACATGTATTGTTAGTATTTATTTGAAAAAAGAGTTTCACTCCATCTGTAGATAGATCATGATGAAGGATTCACATCTTGTATCAAAATTATAGATAGTTGTGGTCAATCCTCTTCAACTGAGGAGAGCCTTATGGGTGATGAAGTTTCCAAGATTTTTTTCTTATATCTACATGCCAAATTAATTATAATAAATTATCCTCATTTCTATAAAGTTTCATAATCCATTGAATGACTGGGAAGTACCATATGACTTTTGTAGGACCTGATTCCTCATTATAGTATCGATAAACACCACACTTTTGATATCTTTTATGTGACTTGTGTCCCTTATTAAATAGTATACATACATTTGGTCAGACATGTATTCTTTTTGAGAACATACCCATTTAACATAGCATTATTTTACCACCATATGTTCAAAAAGTATTCTCATTATATTTTAGGATCATATCATTCAAGAGAGAAAGTAGTTCAGTAAAACTAAAGTGAATCTATACATTTATATATTTTAATTTATACGGCTTCAGAATGGTAGACAATGCAATATATTTAGTACACCCAACATACAATGGCGTCCTTTCACAACTCTTTAACTACTAAATCAATTTTTTATAAACAAATAGTTAATCTTCAACAATCGATTTCATTTCCTCAATATGATCTTTATTGTCATTCATTCCTATAATAATATCCTTGATGCTGTCTTCATAATTGCTAACACTAGTAATTATATTAGTTCATACATAATACTCAATCTTATCCAAGTCAATAGGTACTTTCAGTATTCCTCTTATTTAGTCTGATATTTATGACATCAATCTATTCTGTTACAGACAAAGTATTCTTCCAACTCCTCTGGGATAATTTTTATTGAATGACCACTACGTAAACAAGGACAAAGGATTTTAGAAGGGTCATATTCAATAGATTTTTCAAACATGAATATCTCATTGAAAACATCATCATACTTTATTTTCATACGATGGACATCCATCCCTTATTAATTTATATCCATCCTATTTGATTTGATAATAGTAATATTTAACAAAATAAATAAAGCATAAAAACCATTACATAGATAATGTTAATCTTATGATTAAAATATTAGTGTATGGTAATATTATAAATGGTTATGATTTTAAAGACATAGATTGGTCTATTAATGGATATTATTTAACTAACGTGGGTTATCAACAATCTGTTCTGTATTATATGGACCTAATATTACATCACTTACAATAATTTAGGTCCAAAGAGAGACGGATCCCCTATCAGAACCCTACATAGAACTAATCAACATATGGAATTTAAAAACAAAGATGTTCAAGGGGGAGAAATAGATCACAAGTGATCACATACCATGATTTCAAAAAATCCCTAAATTTTCATGACAAAAAATTAGATAATATTTAAAATAATACAAATATATTAATACAAATTTTAAAATTTTAGAGGTTGTGGTCATGTTTTGTGGTAAGCCAAAAAAGAGGAAACACATTCAGAGGATGACTCTGATGGCTCTAACTTTTGATGACTCCTTAAGTAAGAAGAACGAGTCATAGGGCATTACACCAGGGGCGGAGCAGGCGGGCATGGAAAAGGTATTTACTGGAATTCCTTGAGAGATGAAGAATACATGGTTGCATCTAGGATGAAATTTTTCTTTAGTATGTATATGGCCTTGATGAAGGCATGTTTGGATTGTCTAACCCCTATTTCCATTCTTGTTGTTCTCCTACTTGTTTATTTTAAAAAAAGGGACTTTATCCCTAGCATTTATGAAAATACATGTTTAAATTGTATTTATTTAATAAAAATATATTATTAATTACAATAATAATTAAAAATATTATTATTTATATAAAGTAATAATTATTTTTAAATTAAATCTTAACTTATATTGATCTATAATTATATTGGTAAATAGTTATATGTATACAAAAAAAAGATAAAATTTTTTTATTACATTAAAATATTACTTAATAATTTATGTATTATAATAATAAATATTATTTTTAAAATTAAATTACCAAAACACTCAATATATGTTCATTTTAAAAATTCATTTAAATATTAAATGTTTCATTTTTTCAATTACTACTTTATATTTACAATAATCTTTATTCAAATATAGATGTGTGTGTGTGTGTGTGTCTAAAGAACTCAATGATGTGTGAGTGGTTGTGTGTGTGTGTTTGATAAAAGAATTCATCACATGCATGGGTATATATAATTATATACAATTCATGTAATATTAATTTTATTGAAATGTCCATATAAAATAAACTAAAATTAATAACTATTATCTAAAAAATATAATATTGATTAATATTGATAAATACATTTTAGTAATTACTATTTATATATTCATATATCTGATATTAGTTTTATTATACATAAAAATTGTTCACATGTGTGTGTGTGTGTGAGTCCAAAGAACCATAGGATATGGATGTATATGTGTGTAATAAGTAAAATCAACACATACATGTCTATAATATTAATTTTATAATAAAATTGATATAAAAAGAACAAAAATTAATTTATAATATATAAAAATATTATATTAATTAATATTATTATTTTTAGTTTCTACAAGGTATTCAATGAAAAGATACCATAAGTGGGGGTGAATTAAGGAATAAAACCCTTCCAACATAAACACATATTCATTGAACTCTAACTGTCCAAGAAGATCTTAAATTTCATTTTTAGTACCCTTTATTTATTTTTCAGAAGAAGATTATTTTTTCATTAATCTTCTATAGTATTTATCCATTGAAACAAAATATTCGATGATCCTTAAACAACACACACATATTGTGTTAGACAGATTATAAACAAAGAGAAATACATAATAAAATGAATTTTGATTGGTTCACACAAACTACGATAATTCACGGTGAATACAAGTGGCAATGTGATGGTGCAACAAAATTTACAAACATAAAATTAAAATATACATATAATTATATATAAAAATATGTCACAATAGATTTTCATAGTAATGTTGTATAAGGAATGGGAAATTTTTTGGTTACCAACAATTGTCGGTGGCGAAATGTCACGTATGGAAAGTGTCAACCCACCAAATTTTTGCACTCATTCTTAATGCATGATGGATGTGAAAATGTGGTCCAATACAGTGAGAATATATTAAAAAAACTAAACTAAAAACTAAAATGATAAAAAAATTAAAATCAAATGTTAATTTTTCTAAGATAGAGAGAGAAGGAGATAAAGGGTGTGAGGCGGTGATAGTGGGAGGCAGCATGTGTGGTAGCAGGGACAGAGAGTGGAAGTGATAGATATTGTGTGGGAGATAGGTGGCGATCAAGGTAGTGATATTTTCAATGGAGTGAGGGAGAGTAGTTAGGGAGAGAGGGAGGTGATGGGGCATGGCATCAAGGAGGGAGAGCGGCAATGTGAGATGGTGGTGGTTAGGTTTCACATCCACTAGAGCAGGAAGGAATGACTGAATCATGGTCAATGGGGGTTAAATTAATAAGTTAGCATTTTTTTTATCATCACTTCCAAAAATGAACCGATAAATAAGATTTTTATAAACACTAAAATAAAAATGGTTGATAAAATACCAATTTGTCAATGCTAGAAAATCACTATTAAATATTAAATAATATAGTTAATATAATTTAAATATTTAAATACATATAATTCTATATAAATATAAGAATATAAAATTTTTAATTAATGATGGGTGTAATTTGGGATCTTCTCATTTTATCTCCTCATGGAGTCCATATCGGAATCACGATGGAATTCGTTAGGGAATGATATTTTGGTTTGAGAGATGTGTTTGTCTGTAAACAAAAGCAGAAAGAAGATGAAATTTGTATGAATATGGAGGATCCAATTTTTGGAATCCCTAATTTGAAAGTGGATCACCCAATAGAGGAATCCCAACAAGTGATTGGGAAAGTCTAGAAGGGTCGATTCATCTATGAGTTTAAGAATTATTCAATAAAGGTTACCAAAAATGGAACCATCTCTTTTGTCAAAAATGACCATGTTGTTTTGCAATATTGAATAAGGGAATTTCAATGCATGAGCATCCCTTGGGTTACGTAATTTCTTCTTGAAATACCATGGATGTTAGAGGGATTCACAAGCTCTGTCTCAAATTTGGGATATCACATATTGGATCTTGACCTCCATAGGTAATGTATTTTTTCAAATCATTATACCTTCATAAAATCAAAAACCCATTGAATTGGGGTGCAGAATTGTGTCTCACAAGACTAGAACTCTTAGGATATAGGATTGAGATACATTATTAAATCCCTCAAAAATCACAAACACAATTTCTCAACCATGGTTCAAAATAAAGTGTCTAAGATAGTTCTTATGTCAGTAAAAGTTTCTTTGGGACATTACCTCAGTCATATGAATCCATATAATGTTTTCCAAATAGACTAGAAAAGAACGGTTTGCTAAATTTTTAGGGTACTCATTCAGGATTATTTTCATTCTCCCATTATTGAAATGGATAATTTTTTATGGTGAATATAGAATTGAAATATCAATTTCTTTGTATAAGCTTCCTGAATTTTTCAGTATGTCAGAAAACATTGGGCATATTGTTGGAAATTATCACAAGAATATAAGTGACAAAATATTAGATTATTTTCCACACGATTGACCATTTTAAATTCAATAAACCACCCCTGCCAGTTGAATATTCATTGATGGATGGTAAATCATACTTTGGAGCCATGGATTTTGGGAGTCAACCTATTAAACTGGTTAGGACCCTGGGGCTCATAGTGTTGGGAAACTAACTTCCTTTTCTACATTTTTAGCTACCAGTTTGTATGATCATGAGGACTACCATGAGTAAAATAGTTATGTATAAGGTCATAATCAAAGTAATAAAATTTAAAAATATAGGTTCTCCCCAATGTTGGGGTGATTCTCCCTCTGATGATAGGGGTGAGGGTTTGAGCCCTTCAACACATCATGGAATGTTTAGTTCTGGACTAATTACCATTTAGAATGACCTTTCTAGATATTGAAAAGGTATTATTTATGATTAATTGAGGCATTTTGTAAGGAACTTGCTAAATTTTAAAGGAGACATACTGTTAATGCAGATGACCAATGCTAGGGGAGAAACAACATGCAATAAAGGAATGATTATTATTGTAGATGGTGTTCAACAGAACCTATATTTTTTTAACCTACCATAGAGGAACCAAATGTGGTTGTCTAAAACAATCGGTAGTCCTCTAATGATGATATGGATGAATCATATTTCATAGAAGTTTATTTCATCAATGAGGGTGGCATTAAGGGGGAAATTATTGTTTATGGGTCGATCTCTTCACTACATATATGAAAACAAAAAGTGATGTAGTATCATGTCCACATGTTTTTATGCCTTTTTGTAATCATTTATGACTAATGAGACTATAAATATAGGTGAAAGGAAAGGGGTGGAGTCAGGATAATTTTTGGGTCCATCAAAATGGAATCCTCTAAACCCCAAAATGTGAAGGGAATGTATTCCTTGATCCAAGACAAATCAATGGTGGAGCATCCAAATACCAATCCCTCAAGCAGGAGCGCTATTGGTTTTGTGTGTGGAGTTTGTATATCCACCCCATTTTATTGACCTAATGAAAAAAATAATATAGATCATTTGGAAAGGCCTCTTATGAGGGATGTGATATTTCACAAGAAATTTTTTTTTGGATCATAACACTAAAAGTCTAGGAAGGTGAAAGGACAACTAAAGAACTTTTCAAGGAAGTGGAAGAATGGTTTTTATTGAAATTTGATGTCATTTTCTCTATGATGGGCCGGATGTATTCAGTTTTAATGACAATTTATTTGTTTAGAAGTTGGTATCTGTAAACATTGATGATTTATTCTGATCCAATACAGATGTAGACTTCTAGGATCTATTATGAAAATTCAATATTTTCTCCAATCTAAATTACTTCTCATAAACATCTTTATATGAATAATATGAGGCCCGCAAATGTCCAAGACATAGTGGAATGATCGAAATACAATGGAAAAGGAAGATATCATAGGAATTTGGGATCTAGAGTGAAATATAGAGATTGACTTGCAATATTTGGATTCATTACTTCTGGTGCCACTAGTACAAATTTGTACTTTAATAATAATAGTAAAAGGCATTTATCAAGAACTATATAATCACTGATAATAAGATTGAATAAAGGGTTGGACTTAACAGTGCTTGAAAAAAGAACTAACAAAGTCCCCCTTTAACATCTCTAAAAAAGTACTGATAATGGGGGCCTTTATCAATGATTTTTCTTAGCGCTGATAAATGGTGCCTTTATAAGTGTTTTTAGCATTGTTAATGGGGGCCATTAATAGCGCTAAAAACTGTTGATAAAGGCCTAGAATAAGAGGGATTTTTTGTTCAAATATGCCTAGATATGGGCACTCCCCCATATTAACACTTTTGATAATTCCACTCTCTCGCATGTTCCCCTACCATCTGTGAATTTTCAACTTGATACATCCCGCTACTACGCCCGTACATTTTCAACTCCCCTATATTTATTTTATTTTATGATATATCTACTTATTTATTTATATATATCATTACAGTTTATATTCATATATATATATATATTTAAAAAATTATTTATTTATATATATATATATATATTTAAAAACATGTATAATGCATCCATATATTATGATTAAACATACATACATACATACATATAAATATTTGTGCATCTATAAATATAATTATACTTATTTATATTTATTTTGAAATATTATATATTAATATTTATAAACATATATTAGAATATATAACTCTTTCTAAATTGACTCACACATAAATAAATAAAATAATATATATTATATATTTAATAATTCTAAAATTATCTAAATATTCCTACATTTGTATTTTAAATAAAATGGATATTAGATTTTTATTGTTTTGGACGCAACAGGAGCGTGTGTTGGGCAGTGCCCAACATTACTTTTTACCATAATTAATGATCAATCTGAGATATATATGACGATGAATACAGTGATCCATGGAATTGAATCAAAGAAATAGACAATGGATAATAATGCCAGAACCAAGAGAGTATAGATCAATACATTTTGTTTATAATTAATTTAATTAGATATAGAATTACCATTAAGGAATTCATTCTTCATTGATGTATCTGATGATAGATATCTGGTGCATCGTCATTGAATTATAGAATCAAAGTGTATATTTCCTCTAGTTGTTATCCACACATGTTCCTAGAATCTCTAGTAGGTCCCAAAGGAGAATCGAGTGCTAGCATAGAAAATCCTTGTACTTTTGTCACCCATCATTGATCGCCTTGAGAAATGATTCAGAAACATTCTCCATCATCTAGTGGAGGAAAATTTCTCTCAACACATGAGAGGATTGCCCAAGATTTTTGTGCACAACTGAATTGGCTAACGATAAAAAGTACATAATTGAGTTTTTATATTTCTATGGTTAATATAAAATAATTTCAAAAGTACACATAATTATTTATTTAATCCTAGAATAACCCCATAATAAATATCTTTAGTGTCTAGTAAATACATGTACTTTTAATTCATCTAAGGAGCTACTTGGATCATTCATGAATGATCTTGATCCCCAAAATGTAGGCTGCCTCAACTAAGTCGTTCACATAGAATCACTTGTTAAACTAGTACTTAACAAAATGTAAGACTAGTATGTCACTTCCAATATGTAATATGTCATCAATATATACAACTAAGATAATTACCAATTTCCCACTAAACCATTTGTAAACACATGAATCTCATTCATTCTTAATGAAACCAAATTATTTTATGGCTTCATCGAATCGAATTTTCCACGACCAAGATGCACTCTTTAATCCTTAAATGGATCCATAAAAATTTCAAATCATTTTGGCATTACCAGGAGTCACTAAACCTTTGTTTGTGCCATATAGACATCTTCCCGAAGATTACCATTATGTAATGTAGTTTTTAAATCCATCGACCAAATCTCATTGTCATGAAAACATGCTATGGAATGTTGAATTCGGACGGATTTAAACATGGAAATTGGTGAAATGGTTTCATTGTAATCAATTTCTTGATGATGATTTAACCCTTTATCCACCAGCCTTATTTTAGAGGTACTTAATTTATCATCTCTGTGCAGTTTCCTCTTGAATACCCATTTACATCCAATAGGATTTACATCGACATGAGCATCCAACTGAACCTAAATTTGGTTCTGATACATGGAATACATTTTATAATTTATATATTCTTTCCATATTGTTGCTTCTGATATCTCTACTGCCTCTTTACGAGATATTATGACAACCCTGCTATTTAATTCAAACTTAAACATGATTTATTAAATAAAAACCATAACATGAGACAACATAGAAGATAGAGAGGTCTAGTGTCTTTGGGGATTAGGATAATTATATAAAAACATAATACACGAAATAAAACATCTTTATTGAAAACATCCTTTACATGGGCACTACATTCCCTCGTACTTATCATTTCATGGGATAACTAGAGGACATGCAAAAGAAAATGGTGATTTATATAGCCCAGTAAGGGAATAATCCGGGAATAGCATGAGGAATACAATGCATGTTAGAAAATACGCATATCAATATAGAACAAGAGAATCATAAACATAAAGGCATGATAAATCATAATAATCATAACATGGAAATGTAGAAACAAAACTTAACATGGAATTAGCATGATCCAAGGATCATTGAACAGGGAGCATGATTAAATCCTCATGTCGCATGAAGAACGAGTAAAACCTCCTAGAAATTGAATTAGAATGAGTCAACACCCATTTCACATGACCTACCATGATACTATACTTTACCCAATGCATTGGAGCACTATAAGGGCACACCCATCTTGAACAATTCATTTCATGCATAAGTGTGCCACATGGATCATATAACATGGATTCATAAACCATAATAATATATTTCACGATAAATTAATGTGAAATTAATACATGATACATTATACTCAATATGTAAATTAGCATAATGTAGAATAACTTTGTTAGAGAAATGGTCATGGTATTCACTACACAATGACATTGGCTTGGAAAATCGGTGAAATTTCGGCAGCATAAGGGTGTGACGTAAGAATTCATAAAAATGGTTGATGAGAGAGAAAGGGGTGTCTCATAATATGTACATGAAATGGAAATTAAGGGGTTTATATTGATAAATTTCCCAACAATTGTAATTGAATTTATATGCATAATACAAACGGATTACTTGGATGTAATAAAAGATATAAAAATCCTTCACAGAATTTTGACATAGTAACGGGTGTACTTGGGAGACCTTTATTCAGAGATAAAGGGGCCTCCCATCATTCAAACATAAATAGGGAAGTTTGAGGGAGGTATGTCATGACCCGTCCTCAGGGCCCGTGCCGTGACTACCCCAAGCCTGCCTTCTATAGGCCAGGGGCTGGCGACTAGCACCAAAGGCGTAAATCTCGATAACTGGGAAGGCATTGCCTTTATAAAAGTAAACAAAACACCACAGAGTAAAAAAGGAAGTAAAACACTATGTACAAAAGAAAGTGCTGAAATGTAAATGAGCCAAAATACAAACCCAACTGAAATTACAGCTACAACTGAACGAAAGTACAACAGAAAAAGACAAATAGCTGGAAGAAAGGAAGTTGCTCCTGGGTCGTCCTCCTCGGATCCTACCTGAAGGGTAGGTACAGATAGCACAGCTCCTGGATTGTCCACAACGGATCCTACATGAAGGGTAGGTACAGATAGCGCAACGCCTCAATGATCTCACCCGTAAACCCCCTCCGAGTGTGGTCTCTCTGTGAAGTCCACCTCCGGATACTGACTTGTCGTGTGGTCCACCTCCGGGTACCGTCTAGTCCTCGAACACTCGGCATCCCTCAGCACTGCCCATCGTCTGCACCCAACACAATGATGTGCGGGAATATCCCGTGTAGGGGTGAGTATAACGATACTCAGTAGGGACCCTGAGACCCTCATGGTGTCACTAAAACCAACAAGGATAACCACAAAGAATATCTCAACAGATAACCTCTACTTAGGTATATGCTCGTACATATACCTAAGTTATCAAGTAACTCATCTCAATCATGAGGAACACAAGGATTACGAAATCAACGGATAACCACCACCCATGTATATGCCCATACATATACCTATGTTATCAAGTGACACATCTCAATCATGAGGTAAACACAAAGGTCAAAGACTCAGCTCAAACCAGGATTTTCATTATCGAAAATGTAACTGCTGAAGAGCCCCGTCTCTGGAGTGTACAGTGGTCCTGTCACGACTCCGAGGTACTGCTCACTAACCTAAAACTACTGAGGTACTTCTTCTGTCGAGTACTGCGGGTCAGCCCCCCAAACACAGTAGTTCTTCTCAATGGGGTATGCCACCCAAACACAGTAGTGCACACCCTCTAGTAGCCTGCAGAGGTACTCTCCAGACGAGTACCGCGGGTCTGCACTGTCACACAGGTAGTGCTCTGTCCGCCTTGGGTCTGCACCCATACATAGTAGTGCTCCATCCATTAGGCTAATCGACTCACTCCAAGTCGAGTCGGTCGAGCAGGCGTCAGGTCTCAGTCGGCTACATGGTCTCCGTACTCTTCACGCTTGTCTCTGGGAGGGTCCGCTCACCGAGCTACAGGTCGATAATCAAAGTACCTCAATGTCCCCCGAAGAAATATCTCAAAGGACCGTTTCGTCATAGGGGTCTCAACGCAACAGATGGCGCGTCAATCAGACGCCCTGTCTGTGAGTTATTAGCATTTTCGTCCCAGGGGCCTAGTTGGTTTTGTGAGAAAACCAACCCAGATGTAAGTCAATTGTACCCCAAACTCTCATTGGGTGTACTCATAAGGACCGTTTCTCAACGTGATCACCAACGCCACTGACGGTTCGTCAAACAGACGTCCGGTCTGAAAGATATCAACTTTTCTGTTCAAAGTGCCCAGTTGGATTTCGGGTACAATCCAACCCGGCCACTATCCAATAGCATACTAAACTCAGGCTATGTATTCCAAATGTTCCATCACATCAAGAGGAATTCAATGATACAGACGGCACGTCAATCGGACGCCCAGTCTGTGAGTTATTGGCTTTTTCGTTCCAGGGGCCCGGCTGGATTTTGTGAGCGAACCAACCCGACCACACTCCGACGACGTCCAAACCTCGAGTGGAGTAAGCCAAAAGTTTCGTCTCATCAGGTTTAATTCAAAGAAGTTGATGGCACGTCAATCGGACGTCTGGAGATCAAGATATGAGTGTTTTCGCTCCGAGGGCCCGGTTGGGTTCGTGTACGAACCAACTCGGCTGAACCCAAAGTATTCCGAAATCTTGAGTGTGATATACCAAAAGGACCGTCTCGATCCAAGGATCACATCGCAACTGACGGTGCGTCGATCTGAGGTCTTTATCCCATGTTATGGTTGTTCGAATGGAAACAAACCGAAATGGGGGGTCTGGGCCCGGCACGGCCCGACCCAATCCCCCCTGGGCCGGCCCGAACCTGGTCGAACCGACCTGGGTCCAGGTCCGGCCCATCCGTGCGCGGTCCGGCCCAGCCAGCGCGGCCCGGCCCGGCCGGCCGCGTCTCGGCCAGCGTGGTCGAGTAGAAGCTGCAGAGCGGGGGGGGGGGGGGGGGGGTCTGCGGCCCCCTCGCCTTTGATTGAAGCCGACAGCGGTTTGCACCGCCGCCAATCCTCCGGGATCCCGTGCGGCCGCGTATTCCCCGTGTCGCACCGCCGCGGCATGTCGTGGCGGTTGTTTCCTCCGATGGCACGCTCAGGCGCCGCCGCCTCCTGTCGGTCAGACGTCTCTGGCCATCGCCAACGGTCATCGGCGGCGCCGCGCCGGCGACCCGCGCCTCCTGGTTTTCCGCAGGCCACCAGAGTTGCTCCGGCGGTCCGTTTTCAAAAACGTCTATGCAGGCGTTCATCTCAAGTCTCAAACTTTACTGCGGAAGATTCAAAAATACCTTGCTGCCCCATTTGTCGCCGCCCGTCAATCCGCACATCAATTAACTAATTTCGCCGTCTTCGTGGTTCTCCAACGCGACGCTATCGCGCCGCGCCCCTTCATTGTGGACCAACTCCGACCGCGGATTCATTCGGCCCCAAAGGCGCGGCGCAATGGCATCGCGCTTCTTCGTCATGATTCTCTAAATTTCCACACGGTGCGACGACACCACGTCACTTCCATTTAAATCCACGTAGGAAATAACCAAAAAAAAGGGAGGAGGTTCGGCCCTATTTCTACGGTCCGACCTACTCCATTATTTCGATAACAGTTGGCCGTTAATATCAAAGAATGTCTAAAAAAATTATTCACAGCATAAAAACCAACCCCTACCTCAAGGGTCATTGTTCTGTGATGTTATCCCGAAAAGGCAGACGTCGGTTATTAGATGTCATCATAAGGGAGGAGATGAAGGTGTCGACAATAGTTGGAGTTCGTTGCTCCCGTAAAGTGCCTTTGTTCCCGGCTCGAGCATAGTTTGTCGAAGATTTGTCAGAAAGAGAACCTTTCTCCATGGAAGGAGGGTGATCTTCTATTTCTACAGAGGTTCCCCCACAAATAATATTTGTTATCCAAATATCAATATAGATTACTCCCACTTTAAAGAAAATCCATCCAATTCAAACTAATTAAAAAAAAGAGTTGTGTCATTTAATTAATAAGGATATTGATTAATTGAGTTGGCAAACTTAATGAGAGGGAGGTGGAGAGTTTAACAAATTAAAGAGAGGAGTTAACAAATTAATTAAGGGAATCCTTAATGGGGTTAAGGGGAGTTATGGAAAGATCAGGGGGGGTTAAAGAATATGAAGGGGTGGGGTTCGTGTGGGCCCCACCACCCTCATAACCTCCCATGGGAAGTTGGGTAGTTACCCAACTTCCACCCAAAGTTAATACTACTTAGAGAAAATAAAAATTGTAGTTAAATTTTAATTTTTAACTTCACAATTGTTATCAACTTCCCTTGTGCAAACGCAACTCCAGAAAAGGTGTTCCTAAGTAATTAATGGTGCTGTAGTTTCATCGGTGCCCTCGAAATTCGATTCCAAGCACTGGTTCAAAAGTTATAAATTCCCGCTCGTTCGTTCACTGAACGTACCCGAGCTAAACTTCGGATAGAAATTCCGGACACAATGTGCCTCAGAATCCAGTGCCGTCAGAAAATGCGTTCTTGTAAAATCCCAGAAAAAATTAAGAAAAAATTTCCCTTGAATTTTACGGGTTTTACAAGGTACAAAACCACACCCCAACATTTATAACTGATGTTAAAAGGGCATAACAACATTAAGAAAATTGGACAAAAATGAGAAAGGATTGAAAACCCTTATTTGTAAGTGTGCTTCCAATTACTTGAGAGAGGCTTCAAAGTGGATTCATGTAAGATAGGGTCACCTTGAGAGGATTATAGAGAGATTAGGGAAGAGGTTGGACGAACCCCATAGGCTTTGAGTGAGTAGAAAGTGGGATCTTGGGTGAGTTTATATAGGAAAGTTGATGGAATTCTTTATTATTTAGGGTTGGGACACCTCACATTAAACTAATTCAATCCACAAACTAGCCCATGGTTTTTGCCCGTGGTTCTTTTAAAAGGGGAGTGTAAAAAAGTATTTTATAAGGCCAAAGTCCGAACTTCTTAAAATAATGGGGTTTCTTATGTGGACGTGAGTCACACTCCCAAGGAAAACTATTTAAAAAGACAAGATGATTAATAAGCCTTGAAGGGTCCAGTAATGCTTGGTAAAATGAGTCAAACAAACCCAAAATCACATTATTATAATGGTAAAAAATATATTGGCCGAAAATAAGGCTTATAATATTTTATTACATCACTATTGGGTCATTATGTTGTCATTAAACACATTATATATTTAAAGGTTATTTAATTTTTACCCAAAACGTTTAATGTTTCAGAAAATTATGAAATATTCACTGTTTGATAATTTTGAAGTCCTGATTTTATAAATAATATTAATTTTATCTAAATAATATTTTAAATATTGTAATTTTCACTTTTATAATAAAAACCAACATCTATCGAAAATTCATGTGTTTTGAGAAAAATGGATTTCAAACCATAACAAAAACTACAATTGCATTCAAAAAATTATATGAGCATTTATATTTTATAAAAATAAATTTAATAATAATAAAATTATTTTATTAAAATATTATTTAATACAAAAATCCATCAATTCATCAAAATATATTTCTTAGTTGAATATTACTAAAAACACTATTTGAGATTTAAAAACTATTTTCAAGGTAACAAAAATAACATGAAAATATATTCATTATTATATACAAAAATAATGTACATAACCATAGTGCTAAGGTCATGTTACATAACCCCTTATAACACCCTCATAAGACCGAAGAGTAAGGTGTGTGATGGTGACAAACTCTTGGGGTGGCTCGGATAAAATAGCTTGAGTGGTAATCTCTACCAACTTCTACTTCTCTCATAGGCGGTTCTGTTCGAGCTTAACATGTTGAAGCTAAGCATGGGCATGGTCAAAAGAGAAGCCCAATGACAACACATCTTTTCCAAGTTCCATCAAATGGGCTTCGTATGGGGCACGTCTACTGGATGAGGCCATCACGTCCTTTGTCTGAGTAAATTGGATTCATAAAAGCCTTATATTTATACTAATCATGATATCATTGTTCAACAGCTATATTAAAAACAGCCACAATTGATAACATAAAACTAAATAAGATGTAATTTTATATAAACATTTTACATAAAGATACATATAATTAGATCAATAGGTATTTCCATTAATGGATGTTTGGGTCATTACAATATTCCCCCCTTAAGAAATTTTACCCTCTAAATTTTATTTTCCCACACTAAAACTAATGCGGGTGTCTCTGATTCATCACTTCCTTCGATTCCAACGTAGCTTCTTCAAAATTTTGGTTTCTCCAAAACAACTTGACGTGGGGAATTTTCTTATTTCGTAGACATTTTTCTCTACGGTATAAGATCTTCACTGGTTTCTCCTCATAAGAAAGATCACCCTCTAACTATACCACCTCTGAAGAGAGTACATCTGAAGGGTCTGGTATGTACTTCCATAATAGGGATACATGAAAGACATCAGGTACTTTGTATATTGTTGGTGGAAGTTCTAATCGTTAGGACACAACCCCAACACGATCAAGAATCTCGAATGGGCTGATGTACCTTGGACATAACTACCCTTTCATTCCAAACATCATGACCTTATTCCACGGAAATATGTGTAGAAAAACCATGTCTCCAACTTTAATCTCTAGGTATCATCGAAATTTATCTGCATAACTCTTCTTTCAACTCTGGGCTGCCTTGATATGCTACTGAATGGTTTTCACCTTCTCCACCATTTCTTTGACCATTTCTGGTCCAAGTTGCTTACGCTCACCGACCTCATCCCAACACACCGGTGTTCTGCACCTTTTCCAATAAAGGGATTCATATGGTGCCATATGGATGTTCGAGTGGAAACTGTTATTTTAAGATAACTCATCTAGAGGAAGATGACATTCCCATTATCCTTTAAAGTCCACTAATCATGATCTCAACATGTCCTCACGTGTTTGGATAGTCTTCTCAGATTCGCCATCAGTATGAGTATGATAAGTCGTACTGAAGTTTAGTTCATTATTCAGAGCATGTTGAAGACTCTTCCAAAATGTAGAGGTGAATCTTGGATCTCAATCGGACACAATAGATAGTCGTACTCCATGAATCCTTACCACTTCACTGATATATATCTACGCCAGTTGATCTAACTAGAAATCCTACCAAATAGAAATGATGTGTGTAGACTTTGTATGATTAACCAAAACAACCCATTTTGCAGTGATTCCTTTTGATGTCTTCGGAATTCTGGTGACAAAGTCCATTGTGATGTTCTCCCATTTACCTTTTGGTATGGGAAAATTTCACATCATCCTCATAGACTTCTGCTTATTTTTCTTCACTAGCTGACACAGTAGACACTTTGATGTATTTTTAGTGATCTCCTTCTTCATTTTATCCAACCAATAATGCTCTCGGAGATCTCGATACATCTTTGTGTTTCTTGGTAGAATAAGGAAATTTGAACTATGTGTAACATCCAAAATTTCCTTATTTAGATCCAGACTTGATGGAAAACATATTCGTTTACCAAATCTCAAAATTCCTTCTTCATTAACATTAAACTATGAGAAATTCCCTTTTCTTATAGCTTCCACTTATTACCGAATTCCCACATCATCTTTTTGAGCATCATTTATCCTATCCAAAAGTAACTATTGAGAAATAATTTGTGAAAGGATTGATGATGTTCCTTTATTTATGATTCACATGTTCATATTCTTCAAATCTAAGAAGGTTGGATCCTTTTCAATTCTCACCAATGATATATTCATTATGTCCTTTCTACCTAGGGCAACTGCAACCTTGTTCGCTTTCCTAGGGTGGTAATGGATTGAGCAGTCAAAGTATTTGATCAGCTCTATCCATATTCTTTGGCTCATGTTCAATTATTTATATGTGAATATATAAACAAGGCTTTTTTGTTCTATATATATTTCACTCTTCTCTCCAAAGAGATAATGTCACCAAACATTCAAATAGAAGATCACTTCAGCCAACTCGAGGTCATGTGTTGGATAGTTCAATTCATGAACTTTCAGTTTCCTTGAAGCATAGGCATTGACTTTGTCATTTTACATAAACACACATCCCATGCCCTTCATCGAAGAATCACTAAATAAAAAAAAATTCTCCACTTGTGGTTAAAGTGAGCACGAGCGCAGTGATAAACCTCTTTTTCAACTCCTTGAAACATTCTTCACATTCATCGCTCCAAGAAAACATTACTACCTTTTGAGTTAGGATGGTAAGAGGGTTGGAAAATCATGAAAATTTTCTCATAAATCATTGATAATATCCAGATAACCCCATGGAGCTATGGATATCCATTACCGATGATGGCCTCGGCCATCCCACAAGTGCAACTATTTTGGAGGGATCCTTAGATATCCCATTTCTTGTGATGATATAGCCCAAGAATGATACCTACTTCAACAAGAACTCACACTTTCTATACTTTTCATAGATATTCTCCTTTTGAAAGCTCTATAGTACTGTTCTAAGATGTTCCTCATGATCCTCCATGGTTTTGGAGTATATCATAATATTATCTATAAACACAACCAAAAAAATTTCGAGATAATCTCTATAGACTCTATTTATCATGTCCATGAAGATTTGTGGAGCATTTGTGAGTCCAAAATACAATACTATGAATTCAATGTTCCGTTATATTGTAAGAAAAGAATCTTGGTGAAATCTTCCTTCTTCACCCTTACTTGATAATATCCCGATCGCAAATCCACCTTAGAGAAGTATTGTGCTCCACGCAGCTGATCAATCAAGTCATCAATTCGTGGTAATGGATACTTGTTATTTATCATGTTTTTTTTTGAGCTCAAGATAATCGATTCAAAGGCATATTGATCCATCCATATTCTTGACGAAGTGGACTGGTGCAGCCCATGGTGAAAAACATGGGCGTATAAACCCTTTATCCAGATTCTCCTGTAGTTGTTTCATTATCTCTCCATGCTCTACAACAGCCATTCAATATGGAGTTTTGGATATTGTAAACGGCCCCAATGTATGATCAATTTAGAATTCAACATCTTTTTTGGGAGGGAGACCCGACAATTCCTCCGGGAAAACATCAGCAAATTCCCTCACAGTAGGTTTGTTTTCAAGGATGGTTTCTTCCTTGGACTCAATCATCTGATCTAGATATGCGTGCTCATATGGTATTAATATCCATGCTTGATATGACTAATCTAATGACGATTCAATATCCTCCTTGCACTTGTAATGAATTGGGGGTCGATTAACCACATGGAGAGTGATTTTCATCTCATGACAATTTATGTTGGATCTATATAAGGAAAGCCAATCCATGACAATAATTGCATCAAATTTTACCAAAGGGAGTATGGCGAGGTTCACCGGGATGTTTTATCCACATATTATGATAGAGGGGTAGTTATATTCATGGGATGTCATAACCACCCCATTTTCCTAACTCACCGATATCTTCACTTCCATAATTTTTTGTGGTGATGGTATTGTTCTATAAAACATTAGAGATATAAGATAATGCATAGAAACAGAATGAAAAAGTATGTTCTCTATTCATGAATGAATAACTAGTGTACCTTTAACCACTTTGTTGTCGTGGTTCACTTCGACAGTAGTGATGGAAAAATCTTTCCCTTGCTACCTTGAAGGTTGTTGGTTGCCTCCAAAAAACCCTTGGCTTAGGGAAATGATTTGTAAGATGACCTAGTTCTTTGAAGTTGTAGAAATGAACCACACTTTGATGTTAGAATGGAGCATTCCACTCTTCTGTAGTAGCCATGTGACTTTCTCACCGATAGTTTACAGCCATGTACCCTTATCTTCCACACCAAAAGCATAATCTTATACCATTCAGGAAATTTTCTGGGTACTAATTTTTACACCATTGGAAAGTGGGGTGATGGATCTTCTTAGCACTGTCATATTTATCCATCGAACCACCAACATTAAATTCCACCTTAAACTTCTTATCCCCATCATACCCCTGAGATTCTACCATCTTCAATTCAACCTTGAGGGCACAACCAAAAAATTCCTCATAGCTGTCGAAGTCAAGGATTGCCAGTGCATTCCGCAAGTGAGGTTTCATCCCACCAGAGAAGGGGTCAACATTGAATTCGGGTGTAACGAAAAAGCCGGAAGCACATCATTCATTCTTTGTGATGTTCTTATCTTATGGTCCAACAGTTTCATCTTTTTTTTTCATGTGGGAAAGGAATTCCCATTCCATCTTATGAAGGAGGGTTCATGGAAATTTTTTTATCAAAAAACATTATCAAAAATCATTCCATTACAATGCCTCGATATCCTCCTCATGCTTCGTATTATTGATCAATGTCCACCATTTATTAGCTTCACCCCCATATGATAAGGATCCATGAGATCCTTCCCTTGTTCAGAACATTGAAGGACGAAGAAGATATTTTCAATGTATTTGATCTATTTTTCAGATATTGAGGGATCGAATGATCCATTAAAAGTAGGAGGACTATGTATCATGAAGATCTCGATAGCAACAAGTTCATTCATAGGGGGGTTGAACGTTCCTCTTGAACCAGGTTTCTATTCAAATCCAGATTTATCTAAGATACAATCATGACAATGTTCATGATTCTCACTCCCATCGGATTGGGAATCTCATTAGTACAGTCATCACATTGATATTCACATCGGTTGTTAGCCTGAGTCCTCTTATTATAAGACATTGTATTGAATAAAAGGAATGTTTGGGGTAACTCATAAAGGTTAAGACAAGGAAAAAACTGATGACATAAAAATAACTCTTATTTCCTTAACATATAAATCTACTAGCTTTAGTCTATGTTATCCCTGATATACTTTCTAACATAAATTCATTTGGAATTTTTTTGTCCCTTAATAATGGTTAATACTAAGCTAGTGAATTTACCAATGCATATCACCTAGGAGTGTTCTAACCAATAGTGCATTAAGGACTATTGTCGTGTACCAGTTCCCATTCATGTCTAGATCAAAGTGGGGTTTTCGGGTTGTACCCCTAGGATAAATCTATTCCAAATCCCCCTCTAACTTCTCATATCTAGACATGGATATATTTTCATGATTAACCACTTACTAAATACCCAACAAAAATTAGGGATGTTTATGTTATACTTAGTCTTGTCTATAATGAATTACTAGGGTTTTCTAATTGTAATCCCAAATATAACTAAACCTATCCTTTGATACCAACTATGACAACCCTGCATTTTATTTCAAAAATAAACATGATTTATTATATAAAACCGTCACTTGATACAACATAGATGATCGAGTGGTCTAGTGTATTTTTGAATTGGGATCATTACATAACAACATAAAACATTAAATACAACATCTTTACTGAAATCTTCCTTCACATTCCCACTACATTATCTTGTACTTAGCATGGCATGGGATAACTTGAGGACATGCATAAGAAAAGGTTGAGCTAAATAGCCTAGTAAGGTAATAATAGTGGAATGACATGAGAAATACAATACTTGTTTGAAAATAGGAATATAAATAAATAAAACGAGATTCATAAACATAAAGGCATGATAAATCATGATAATCATAACATGGAAATATGGAAACAACACTTTAAATAGAGTTATAATGAGCCACAGCTCATTGCACATAGAGTATGAGTAAATCCTAATTGAACATGGAGAATGAATAAAAACACATTGCACTTGAATTAGAATGATTCAACAACCATTTCCCATGACGTATCGTGATACTATACTTCATCCAATGCATTAGAGTGCTATAAGGGAGCACCCTTCTTAAACTTTTCATTTCATACATAAGTGTGCACATGGAACATATAACATGGATTCAGAAAACCTAAGAATTTATTCCACAATAAAGGAATGTGGAATTCATACATGAATCTTTATAATAAATAAGTAAATTTACATAGAGGTGAATACCATTGATAGAGAAATGGGATTGGTATTCACTACACAATGACATTGGCTTACAAAATCAATGAAATTTCGGCAGCGTAATGGCGTGACATATGAATTCATAAAAATTGGTGATGAGAGTGAAAGGGGTGTATTATCGTATATAAATGAATGGTTCATTATTGGGGGAACATATAGATACATGTACCAACAATTTTATTTTAATTTACATGCATAATAAAAAAGGATTACTTGGATGTAAAAGAAGAGAAAAATCCCTCACGGAATTTCAGAATTGTAACTGGTGTATAGGGGAGGAATTTATTGAGAGAGAAAGGTGTATCTAATAATAATAAAATAAAGAGGTCTGTATGGGGGAGGTGAAAAACCCTACCCCAAAATTTAAAATTTAAGTTAAAATGGCAATAACAACATTAAAATTTTTTTACAAAAATGAGAAAGGAAAAAAAACCTTACTTGGATGTGTGCTTACAAAGGCTTGATAGAGGCTTCTTGGGAGCTTGGGGAACCTTGGAGGGGGATTTTAGGGAGAGTAGGGAAGAGTTTGGATGAACTCCAAAGGCTTTGAGTGAGGAGAATGTAGGATCATGGGTACATTTATATAGGAAAGGTGAGGGAATTATTTATTATTTATTTTTGGGACACCTCACATTAAACTAATTCAAAACACAAACTAGCACAGGGTTTTTGCCAATGGGTTTTTCTAAATGGTAGTGGAAAAAATATTTTATAAAGCCAAATTCCTAAATTTTTAAAATAATGGGGTTGCTTATGTCGATTTGAGTCACACTCCCAAGGAAAACAATTTAAAAGGACAAGATGTTTAATAAGTATTGAAGGGTCCATTAATGCTTTGTAAAATAAGTAAAAAACACCTAAATCACATTAATATAATGCTAAAACATATATGGTCTGATCATAAGGCTTATAGTATTTTAGTACATCACTATTGGTTCATTATAATGACATAAAACACATTATATATTTGAACGTTATTTAATTTTTACCAAAATATTTGACTTTCTCAGAAAATAATAAAAATTCACCATTTGATAATTTCAACATCCTGGTTCCAGAAATAATATTAATTTTTTCTAAATAATATTCTAAATATGTTAATTTCCAGTTTTAAAATTTAAACCGACATTTATCGAAAATTCATGGGTTTTGAAAAAAATGGATTTCAAACCTTAATAAAAATTACAATTCAGTTCATAATGTTATACGATCATTTATATTTCATGAAAACTAATTAAATAGTAAAAATATTATTTTATGAAAATTTTATTTAATACTAAAATACATTAATTCATAAAAATAAATTTCATAGTTGAGTATTAACTAAGAACACTATTTGAGCTTCAAAAACTATTTACAAGGTAACAAAAATAGCATGAAAATACTTTCATTGTTATATACAAAAATAATGTACATAACCATAGTGCTATGGTCTTGTTACATAACCCCTTATAACACCCGCATAAGACTGATTAGTAGAGTCTTCCATGGTGACATACTCTTGGGGGGGCTTAGATAACAATGCTCGTGTGATAATTTCTATCAACTTCCACTTATCTTGTAGGAGGTCTTGCTCAAGATTAACCAATTGAAGCTCATCTTGGGATTGGTCAATGTCAAATCCCAATGATGCCACCTCTTTCCAATGTTCCATCAAATGGGCTTCATATGGGTCACATCTACTGAATGAGGACATCACATCCTTTTTCTGAGTAAATTCGATTCATTAAAGCCATGCATTTATACTAATAATGTGATCAATTTTCAATGACTATATTAGCAAGAGTCAAAATTCATAACATAAAACAAAATATGTAAGCATTTTATATAAACATTTTAAATAAAGATAGATGTAGTTAGATCAAGAGGTATTTCCATTAATGAATGTCTGGGTCGTTATATAGATAGTTTCATTATCATAAACCTCTATAGAGAAAACATCCTTGATGACTTGAAAAGCACATCCCTCTAGTTATATTGTATCATTTGATCTCCTACACCTTACATGTGTTTCAGGAACAACTACTTCTATGGGGACTTGTGTAATCTTTTCATGTACCAAATGTTGTGTATTTTGAGAATCAAATTCATTGAATCCAATATTTCTCCAACTACACATTTTTAGTTTTTGATACCTCTCAAGAAAAAAATATTTTATGGAAACAATAACATTCATATATAACTTGTTGTATAGGTAGTATCCCTTTGTTTCCTTTAAATACCCAATAATGATACATCTGGTGCCCTAGGGTGCTAGTTTGTTTCCTAAGAAGGGATACACAAAAGCCACACAACCCCATACACATTAATTCGATAAAATTGTCTACTTTAAGCACCATAAATCTAAGAGAATTATATTTTTCACTTTATTTAGTACTTGATTTAATGTCTATGTCATAGTTTGTAATGAATATCCCCAAAAGGATAATGGAATGTCTACTTGACTCATCATCCACCTTTCCAAGTACAACATTGTAAGTTTCGTCCTTTTACTAACACTATTTCACTGTAGTGTATAAGGTTGAGAGAATTTTTATAGAATCCCAAACTCCAGTATAATGTAGGTGAACTCTTGGTTAACATATTCACCACTGTGATCTAGTTGTGGCTTCATAATTTTCATACAAAGATGATTCTCAATGTAATTCCTGAATTACTGGAATTTATCAAAGGACTCAAATATATACCTAATCAAGTAAATATATCCTTATCTACTCATATCAACATTAAATGTTATGAATTATGAATATCCACCTCTACATTCTACTAGAAATGGTTCACACACATTAGTGTATACTAATATTATAAGCTCTATGTCCCTATCACCCTATCCACCAAATAGTGATTTTTTCATTTTCCATGTTAAACAAGAATGACATCTATCAAGTAGTTTTAGATCCGAAGTGTCTAAATAACCATCGTGAAAGGGCGTTTCCATTAAATTCTTGTTTACATGAACATTATGGTGATTCCACAATTGGGTTTTATTTAAGTCATGTGAATGTGATTCATTATCGATTTTCAGCACTTGGTATTATTAATTAAATAAATAAAGTCCATTATATAAATTTGTTATACCATCCCATATGTTGTCCTCATAAAAGAATCAACATTTATTTCTAAATTTGAATATAAATTCATCTGTATCGATGAATAATGTACAAATTATATTCTGTGTAATGGTAGGTACATAATAACAATATCATAAAATCAAAATCATTACTTTTGAAAACTAATAGTGGTAGACACTAATGTATAGGGTATCCATCCTCACTACATTGACAATTCTCATATCCACCTCTCCTTTGTAAATCCTTCAAAATATACTTGGATACTTTATTTAGATACAAATTTTTGCAACACATGTTGTATCTAATACGAAATGTGTAGAAATGGAATGATTAAACTTGATAATGAATGAACATTTTCCTTTCCCTTTCTTCTAGGGGAATTTCTTCTTCTGGTGGATGAATATTCCCCATGAAAAACATACTACATTATTTTCCATTCCCTAATTCTGGATATTTTTATTTTTCGTAGGATGGGGCTGGTGAGTTTTAGACTATTTATTTGTACGGATCCCCTTTTCTTGTCTCTCCTTTTCTTATTCACTATATGGTTTGTGGGATTGTCATGCCCCATGTCCTTATCAACTTGGAAAATTAAAGTAACATGTTCTGGAAAATGTTTCTCACTATCTATCATATTTTAATTAAAAATAATGTTAGAAAAGGTCTCCGGATGTGAATAATGTTATAGATCTATACACAACTCATCTAGGAATTTAATCCCCAATTTGTCTAGGTGTGCAATGTAGCCAATATGATTGAGTACCTGAGACCCAAATGGTGTAGAATCCCCATTATTAGTCATGAAAAATGTATTGGAGATTTCATACCTCTCTTGTCTTACGTTCTCTTGATATATATCCCAAAGGTGAGACATTATACTATAGGAATCTATATCCTCATATTGCTTTAAAACCTCATTGGACATGGCTGATAGCATGAAGCACTGAACATATGTTGAATAATTTAGATGTTTCTCATAAAGATATATCTCTTCATCGCTAGCTTTATTTCTACACATTACCAGAAAATGTTCTTCCCGCATATACATTTTATTACATGGAGAAGGATAACATGTATGAGCCTTTTCCACTCATGGAAATTTGTGCATGTGAGATGATTTTTCTTCTAAATAATTGATCACAATGATATGTTTGATGTCATTTTATCACTATTTCAAAAAAATAGGATGAATATAATTTTATTACTTTATCTGAAAAATTTATACAAATAAATAATTTTTTATTTATTTTTCTCGCACTAATTTTTAAAAATACAATAGCACATAACAATGTATTTGAAATATCCTCTTTCATGTAAATTATAGTGGAAAGGATCCATATTACCATTCTCAATACCCCAACATTTGTTGGTCAAAAAACTGAATGGTTTAGGTAGGAATTCCTAATGCCAACAGCATTAACTCTTAGTTCCTTGATATTTGAGTGGACTCCCAAATCCTGAGATCCTTTAATTGGATTTCATTAAACATAGCATCTTAGTTATACTAATTCCCTCTTATTCGGTCATCCATTGATGTCAACTAGGTTAATTCAACCCAAAATCTCATGTTAGAATTCCCCGATAATTAAAATCTCCCCAACTTTGGCTGGTAAAGAATTTTGAACTATGGTTTGATTTTAACCAAAGTAATGGAAGGCTATACTGGCTTAATATATTATTAAAGAATTTTATCTAATAAGAATAAATTTAAAATTATTATTTTTATCACGTGATTTTTAATATTAATTGGTATTTAGTAGAGTGATTACCCAATTCATTGATAATATATATGCATAATCTAGTTTATTTTAGTACTATCTTTCCAGGTTTCTAATTCATTAATTATGTGATCATGACAGGACATCAATAATGAAATAAAAATTCAACTGAAATAAGTATAATAATAAATTGGTATGATCATGAACTTATACTAGTGGTTTTTTATCTAGCAGTTGATAAACTAACCCTTGACCTAGGTGAAACACCTTGAACCAATTATGGTTTCTGTTGATGCTTTCCACCTGAGCACCTATGTATCTCCTCATATTGGGTTTTCCTTAGATCTAAACATGAACCACCTCCACTTTATTCGGAGATCCATCTACTACAAATGCATTTTCCTCACACAGAGTTGAGGGTGAAAGGGGTTTACATTAAATAAACAACGGGCACACAGACCCAAACTAGTGTAAGGAGACAAGGTATTTAAGCCAATAATTTAATTTAATAATAAATTAACTGAAACCACTCACATATAAAATGTATGTCCAAACTCATGATCATACACATGCATGAAAATAATTAGACATTTACTATAACTAGCATTTAATTCATAATAATTATTATTTAGAATAATGAAACTCCAAATGAATAATTATTATCTTTAATTAATCAATCCTTTTATCTTAATCCTTATCTAAATTCCATCGATACTATCATTTGTTATAATTTTCAACAAATTAAATAATTTCATTTAAAAGTAACCTTGTATATAAATGTAACGTAGAGAAAATACAATGAATACCCATCCAAATCTAGCCAACATGTATTATACTCATATAATATTTATTCTCTATGACATTTAGTGTACATGACTTGCATATAAATTCATGATGTGTAGTATCAACGTAATGATTACATGAATTTCATAAATTTTCTATAATATGTCATGATTTAATTCATGTAGAGAAACAACTATAATAAAACACTTACATGATATGTAGATCATTAGAATTATGCACATATTAATTAAACAATTATATAAATAACTTTTTAAACCTATCACATGTCATGCCCTATCAAATTAAGGGCCACACACAAAAAACATGTCTCAAGGTTTACATAATATAACAAATAAATATAAAATATGTGTAATTTATATTAGTAGATGGCTTGTATATCCATTCTATAAGGATTTTAAATCTCTAACCATCTATCCAAGGTACACCCATATGGACTCAACATGTGTATCGTACCTCGAAATATTTTTAGTGAAAAATGTGTCCAATAGGCCACACATCGTGTGAACTTCGTGTCACACAATCACAAGTTAAGTTATCCATGTATGGAATACACAGCCTATCTAGGACTTAATGGGACTACATACTATGTTTCTGTTCTACAAGACATGTAGTTCGGCTGACCGTGTGCAATGAAATTCTTTTCTACATATGGTGTTTTCAGTGCATGTATTCAATGCATACAATATGAAATAATTTCCAATATAATTCATAATGAATTTAACTTCACTACACAGTTTATAACCCTGATTACAAGGTGTGAAGTACGATGTTGTCCAGCCAGGAACTTCAACTCCTTCAGATGAGTTCCTCAGTTTTATTTTAATAATAAAATTAAATGTCTCTATTAGATCTACAAGAAACAAAGGTGTAATAAATGGATTAATAAATTCAGATTAAAAGAGAAATCAAACATGAATTGGAAAACGAAATTACAATAATTAAATCACCAATTATTTTTTAAAAGTTGTAAAATATTATGTGCCCGCTGTGATACCAATTGAATGTTACAGGTGTAGTAGATGTATGCATTGGGTGGTTCCCAACATTTTTTTTCCATAATTGGTGATCAAACCGAGATTTATAAGATTATGAAAATTGAGATCAATGTAGTTGAATCAATGAGATATATAATGAATAATAAAATTCGAACCGAGAGAGAGGATATCAACACATAATGTTTATAATTAATTAAATTTGTTAAAGAATAACATCGAAGGAATTATTTCATCATTGATGATTTCAGAGACAGATCTATGGTCCACCATCATTATGTTGTAAAATCCAAGTATAAATTTTCTCTAGTAGTGGACAACATGGATTCCAGGAATCTCTAGACATTCCTAAAGGAGTCTCTGGGTGCTAGCACGGTAGATACTTGGGTTTGCATCATCCTACATTGATTTTCTCCATAACCACTAACAATGCATTCTCTTTGATCTGGTGGAGGATGATTTCTCTTAATTCCTGAGAGAATTCATGGAGATGACTCTATAGGATTGAGAGGATTCTCAATTAGTTTTGTGCACAGGTTAATTTTTTAATGATGAAAATAACATATTTTTGTTTTTATATATATAGGTTTAAATTAAAATAATTTCATTAGTGCCCCTAATTATTTACTTAAATTAGAGAACCCCTATAAAAATAATAATAATAAAATTTCTCGACATGCTCTTAACATGAAAATAAAAATTAAATATTATTTATTAAAATATTATTCTAGATTTTTATTTCTTATTGGACCATTAAACTCATTCTTCCTTTCCTCCAAAATATTTATTATGCCTTGAATAATGTCTATTTATTTTTTAAATAAATATCATTGAATTCTTCACCAATAAATAAATAAACGTTATATTCACTAAATAAAAAATATAATTTTTTTAAATATTATTCTCCCAATATATATTCTCTCGAATAACTAGTGTCATAATAAATGTGAACAAGTATACTTGAATAATTATTATACCGTGTGAGGGGTAATATTTATTCAACTTATTATATAATAAATAATAATATATTATTTAACATAGATTCTGGATACACATAATGTGTCATCCTATAGGCCTCTTTCTTAGAAGCATTAGGAAAAACAAGCGAAAATCAATGGTTAGCATCTAGCAACGCGCAAAAGCACCCATTGAAAATTATGTTAATGCTGTAAAGACATGTCACCTCATACAGATGTTTAATGTGTAATATAATCCTTTAATCATAACATCTATAATCAAGGATATTTCATTCTAGTGCCATCAAAATATATGCTCAATTTTTCTTTCTTTGAATTTCTGAAAATAGAACATTCCTATATAATTCCTTGGCCATGGATATATTTATCCTATAACATTTCCATCAACGGTCCTGAGATATTAACTTCTCTTAATAAAAAAAGGGATGAATCCTTCCACATATTATTCATTATTTCAATGTTACATATGATGCACCCAATGTATCATACCTCACTACGAAAATTATTTTATCACATTTTTTCTCAATTTATTAAAGTACATAAAACTTATTATTCCTTTATAATAATCATAATGTATAAGGACCAACACATAGGTCCTCAGATTGGATCATTCAATGATGTGTATAAATGTGGATTTATGACTCGCGGGTCTCGTTCTCATAATATCCTACTAGATATTACCTGGGGTGTACATCATAAGAAGTTACCTCAACATCATATGAGTATCCACCCCCGACATCCTTTTATCATTTTTGTCCTACTAATTTTATCATTCATCTATAAAACATTTCTTCAAGAATAGTGTAATAGCACTAATGATTTTTTATCATAGCAAGGAACTGCTATGACCTTTTAATGACAAAACTACTCTTAGGATATTATCACATACAATATCACAGAGAAGAACAATCATGATGTGATTTGTAGTTTATCAATATTAAAAACTATGAATACATGTTTATCATAAATTACAAAGAAGATGGTTCTAGGGAACAAACTCCAACATTTTTTATTTATATAAGGTTTATATATTGCTAAATATATTTTATATGTAAATATGTTTAAAAATTTATTTATAAAATTAATTTGTTTTGTGAGAATATATAAATAATATGGATATTATTTTATATTTTATAATAAATAACAGATTAATATGAAATTTGATAAAAAAAACCATAATATCAATATGAATGTAATACATAATAATAAATTCAATTTCCACTAAAAACAATCATGACCCCTTAAACAAGGCTAAAAAACCATCGAATGTTAAAAAATATGGGTACCTCGAGTACAAAATCTATTTTTGAAGGCCTTATAGGACTTTTTTGGCCTCAAAAAGTGTGATTGAGGTTCCTCTAGTTTAATGGTGAATAGATATCATTGCATGATTTAATTTGATAAGTGGTAATGACCAAACGAACACTCAGATTAAATGTTATAGTTGTTTGAAGTTCGATATTTTTTTTAAACATAATTTAGATCTTTTATTATTATTATTATTATTATTATTATCTTTAAATTTTTATTAAATGATTTTTAATTAATAATAATTAGAAAATTCTTAACTAGTAATATTTTTTTTATAAATTATGAATCCATTTTCACAAAATATATTCTTTATTATGTGTAAATACGTTTTTAGCCTTATCTAAAACTAATTAAAAAAATATCTTTATATCAATATAAATATATTTTAATATTTTTATTAATGATTTTTCTTGAAATATCAATTTTATCATCTTTTTTCTACTAATGATGATAAAGGGCCACCCTTTATCAACACTTTTTTAATAGCACTGATAGGGGGATTTGTTTGCTCTTTTTTAGAAATATTATTAAAGAGCCACATTTTAAAGATCTTTTTTTAGAATTTATAATGACCCCTGTTAATTACAATAATAATCATCATTAAAGGCCTCCTTCAATAGTGCTTTAACTTATACTAACAAATGGGGTCTTTAACAGACCTTTTACCACCCTAACACTAGAGAAACCTAGTTTGTAGTAGTGTGTGAGAATTTTATGCCTTGCTTGAACCACATTATTCCTCATACATTATCCTTTTATTAATAAATTTTGGTTCATGGGTTTGGTTTCAAAATCCACGATGGAGCCGTATTAGTATATATAAATTTAAATAACTATATTTAAAAATATTTGAATATAATTTTAAATATTTGAATATAAGTATATATATATTTATATTTATATATATATATTTATATATTTATAAATATATTTAATATAATTATTATAATTATTATAATTATTTTAATATATTTTTTTAAAAAATTATATAATTTTAAATAATTTTATGTAATTATATATATTTATATAATTATATATATTTATAAAATAAATTTATTTACTATTTTGCTGATAATTGTACATCTATTTTGATTGTTAATTAATGCACTGGATAGGATAGGAATAATACATGGGATGATAATAGACAACTTTATGAGGCACTGAATGAGTCTGTAATGAGGATCTTGTCTAGTGTATTGCACCAGAGGACTATCTTTCATAGCCTGAAGGGAAGGGTTGCATTGTGCAACAACTGATAGTGGACTTATTAAGACATGTTCCATAAGAGGATGGGTCCAGGAAATCTAATGATCAATATGAAATGAATTATTGTCAAGAGATTTAGAATGAATTTAGTTCTTCAAGAGTTTCTGGTTAATGGGGTAATATCTCAGAAGATATAGGTGACAATGATCAATGAATAATTTTATTCGACACCACTCATATTAGGCCTCCAGGTAGTGGTGGTTATGTTTCTTCTAAGAATTATTTCATAAATGGCAAGGGAAAGATGATCAACAATGAATGTCTAACTCCAGTCCCACCAAAAAGTGGGTTGTGGAAGGATCATTTCAATCATCCATGGAATGTGTCTACCATAACCTCTTTAAGGAATAAAAAATCAAGAATAATTTGCAGTAGGAAAGGTCCAATGTAGTGATCCTTCGTTTTCTCAAAAAAGATAATTCATAGTTAGATTGAGAAACTATGAATGATTCCAAATGTGACTATGAAAATGATCCTTCATCTTATGGTCATTAATGTGGTTTTATAGATGAGGGAATGTCTCTTTGTTTGAACTCATATATTCTCTTATTGTATTTTTCTTTCATCTTTTAGTAAAACTTCAAGAGAATTACTTCTCACTAGACTTTTTTCATATATTTATTATTTTAATATATTTATCCTAATTTTATGATTATATATATATATATATATATATTTAAATTAATATATTTATAAATATTTGAATTTATTTCTGGAAGGTCCTGGTAAAATACTCATTATTAAAAGAGAAGAGAAACCAGTAGCACAAAGCTGAAGAGGAAGAGTCAAGAATGAAAACTCTTCCCTCATTCAAATAGTAAAAGATAAATAATGCATAAAATATCTTATTCCAAATGATTATAATCTCCAAATTCTTCATCCCAGACAACTTCATCTACCAATGAACTAATGTAGTTAGCTAGAGGATTCCACCCATCTATAATAGATGTCGATCTGGTTCTCATGGTGGGCTTTAGAAGGGAGTAGTCATTCTGTGATCTTAATTTTATCACTAAGGCCAATGAGAATCCTTCATCCTCATTCACCTTACCTGTAAGAGTTCTATTCTTTCTTTATGGTTCTAATCTATCCTTTCAAGTTGAAACTTAGGAAATGGGGGGAAATATGTCAGGGGCGGGCTGTAGGCCTTTTATACGATGTGACTGCGGCCTACACACCAAGTACTTCTATGTACACACCCTGTATGTATGGATACACACCATGTAACCCCAGCACACAGCCATGTAATGGTCTTATAATAAATTTTTTGGAAACAAAAATTATTTTCATGTACACACTGTGGATGTTTTTGATTAAATTGGGTAGTAGAGTCATCTTTAAGAGACCGACAGAAAGTAGACAAAAGAACGGACGACGGGAGCATCACCTGTGGTGGGAGAATTATGAGCTAGGCCTAGTAAATTCTCCATAATGACATATTTAGAGAAATTTGGTTTATGTTAAATGAATTTAATTAATTCATTAATTATTTATTTAATCCACATAAACATACCACCAAAGAGTGAGGGGTCCAAACGTCTCGCACCAACTCATTTCCTATCCCTCCTAGGGTAAACACCACGTTACGGATAAAACTGTGGTCTAGAATTTCTGATGCGGTCAACCATTTATGAGTTATCCTGTTTTCCTTAATTAACTACACACGTAATATAAAATATATGAAATATTTTTATAATATTAATTTAGAGAACACTGGGCCTCAAAATCCCAGACATCTCAGCAGCTAGCATTGGAAATGTATATAGAAGTATTTCAAAGTCTTACAAGGAAAAAACTAAGTCTCAAAAATGATAAACCACCTCTAAATAAATCATTTAGAGGCATTATAATTAAAGGTAATGTTACATACCAGATACTAATTCCACTCAACTGGTTCCCCATACCCGGTTGGCCACATGGCCTCAACTGCATCTCCCCAAATGAGGGGATCGAGCGGATCAAGTCGTAGAAAATGAAATAGCTACTTCCAAATGATTGGTCAACATGTTCTTCATCGGCGATCGATCCAAAACTAAGGCATCACTCGTTATATGTGATTTTCCTCCATTATAATTAAATGATCGAGGATGATCATTTCTCTCACTTTTATCTGTGTTAATTTTACTCATTGCATGTTCCCATGTATCAAAATAAATTATCCTTTCAATTTATTTTTTGTTATTTCAGGCTTGTCACCTCAATACCCAGCTATGAAAAATGACGTCTTTCCGAAGACGCTTATCCCTTATGTGATTCATGTTTTCACCCAATTGTCTTAGTGTTCTCCATAATTATACCATGGGGTGGTGATTCAACATTGACGATGTGATTTTGAGTGTGATCGCACTCCCAGATTCATTGTGGTAGGATGAATGACATGAAAAAGATAGTTTATGTACATATTGATAAATGAGTGGGATGATGTTTTGTGAATGGATCATATCGGTGTCATGGGTGTGTGTTTGTTATCAGAGGATGTTTGGGTTGATAACCCCTTTTTCCTGGTTGGTGCACGGTGCCAACGTGCATTGTTATGGTGTTAGATTCAAGTAGAGGTTGTGTGTGGGTTCTCATGATGAAGGTTGTTTCCTATGGACTTGACGATGGTAAGACTCAGACCTCCAATGAGGTGGTAGGGTGTGGCCAATGTAGTGAGCATAAATAATAATAATATTTATTATTATGCAGATGATTTATTAAAATTAAATGATTATTTGTTGTTATTATTATATTAAATAATAATAGTAATGGTTCCAAAAAATGTTAGTGGTTAATTAAAATAAATTAGAGTGGGATTTATGTTTAATAATCATAATTATTATTGATAATGATCTTTTGATTAGAGAGAGATGTTTTTGAGTAATATATTGGAATAGGAGTTGAATATGTAAATTAAATGAAACAAATTTTTTCATCTAATTTAATTTAATTTAATGCTGAACCCATGAGTGAAAATGGAGGATGGAGTCTATGTGTAATATGTGGAAATTAGAAATCCATGTAGTCTTTTTATTTCTTTGTGTATTATTATAATAATAATAATAAATCATGAAGAGAGGTGGTGGAGGTGAGTCCGCGTACACCAAATTCAAAGGAGGAAAAAAGATTGAGCATTACCTTTGAAGGAAAAATGGTTTATATATATATTATGACGGTCTCAGGCGCAACAGATGCTCATGGGTGAATGTGCACAGAAGGATTTTTTTCATTACCAATGATCAATCTGGGATCAATACGACGATAAACACCAGCCTCCATAGATCGAATAACAGAATTTGAAAATGAAGATGAATAGTCCTGAAACCAAAAATGGAGGATCATCACTGGTTTATTATAATTAAATTAATTAATTTAAAACAAGTACCTTTTATAACGTTTTTTCTTTCGATGATATTTCCTATTAGGTTTTGATGTGATTCATCATTGCGTCGCAGAATCCATATGTAGACATCCTCTAGTGGTGATCCACACATGCACCATGTATCAATAGACATCGCAAAAGGAATCTCTAGGTGATAGTGTAGTTTATCCATATCATGCATTGTCTGCCATAGATAGAATTGATCCGATGGAGGAGGATATCTCTTAGTCTTGAGAACGTTCTTGGAGGAAGGAGTTCTTTTGTCCATGAGTGAATTCATTAGATTTTTTGTGCACAACAATTTGGGAAAAGTGGTGGGATTGTGAGGATATATATAATCGATTTTGATGTTATTGAGGTTTAACAATATATAAATGCGTAATGCATTTTATTTATTTCATTAACGCATCTTGAAAACCCCCATGTTGAATTATTAATTACATGACATGCATTATAGAGTTATTACAATAAATAAACGCATTACACATTTTATTTATTTCATTAACTCTTATTGAAAACCCCCATGTCAAATAATTAATTTCATTACATGTGACCATGCTGATTATAACAAATATCATTTAATAAAACAATATTATTTCCTCAATATCCTAACTGGAAAACTACACGACATGTAATCATTAATACAGGACGTGTACTTGTTTTTGATTTCCTTTCCAAAATGAAAACTATGTGGCATGTAAATTCAATGTACATAACATGTATATCTTGTTTTAATTTTATTCTCCCTCCAAAATTAATACAATTTAGTCGTCCTTGAATAATTATTAGACCACAAGCGTGAATAAACTTTATTCTACTTCAGATACTTGGATACACTTAGTGTGTGACCCTCTAGGCCTCTTTCTCGTTGGAATTCGGATTGCTTCCATAATGTCAAAGATTAGTGACTAAAAATGAGTCAAGGAACACATGATAAATAAGTTGAAACTACAATGACGTGTCTCCTCATACGAATGCTTACCATGTAATTTAATCCCGTTGTCTCAATAACTCATCATGCAGGTTGCATGGTATTTTTTAAAACCTATATGCTTGATCCTTCATTCTTTTACTTCCATAAATAAACTCTTTGTTACACCAGGTCCATGGATTGGGATGAAGATAATTTTTCAATCAAGGTTCTTGAGATATCTAGTTCCATAACTATGGAAGGGACAAATTCTTCATTGGCTTATCCTTTAACAACATGTCATTCGTGATGCACCCAACGCACCATACTTCCTGCCAACTGTCTTCATGACGGTTTTTGTTAGAAAATATAAGTACATGGGTCATGAAATGAGTTAATGATATTCTTTCAATCTAAGGACCATTACACACGCTCGTAGATAGAAATTTCTGATGACACTAGTATATGTGGAATTACTACGAGCAGGTTTATTCTCATAATCTCCCATCTTGGAGATTACCTAGTGTGAACTCCATGAGAGAGTGTCTCATCCTCTTACGAGTACTCACACATGATTTTATGTATACTATGTGTTCTATCATAGAATGTCATCAAACTATATAACCTTATTATGAATGTTGTTATAGAATTTCAAGGATCTCATCATAACGGGGATCTATCATGACCTTATTAATGCAACAAATATTCCATGACATTATTATAGAATATTCATGAAGAATAATGAAGAATATATAATAAGTGTACATTCATGTAATAAAAATATAAATAGTTGGTTCCTAGGACACCAACACTAATAAACCCCCACTTAGACTAGATCCAACTACCTTTGACTTTTAGTTTGCTAGACCTCACATGATGATCATGTTTCTACTGCGTTAGGGCTTTAGTCAAGGGGTCTGGGACATTGTCTTATATGGAAATAATGCTCACAACAACATCATCTCTCTGAGAAACAATACCTCAAGTGATGTTATTTACGAAGTATGTGATTTGTCTTCTGATGTGACCTTGGCTGTTTTGTACATGCCACCGCTGCAGTATTATCACAATAGACTGTGATAGGAGCTTTACTACTATGTACTACATCAAGATCATGGATAAAGCATCACATCCATACTACATCATTAGAAGCCTCAAAATCCATAATATACTCGGACTCTGCTATAGAATCTACGACCACACCTTGCATTGAGCTCTTCCAGCTCACTGCACCTCGATTCAAACTAAAGATGTATCCATTCTGCGACTTCAAGTCATCTTGATCTGTCTAGAAAATGGCATATACATGTCCTATAAGGACTATTTCCTCATCTCCTCCATAAACTAGGAACATATCATTAGTATGCCTTCTATATATAAGGATAGTCTTGACTTCCATCCAATGGTGGTCTCTTGGATCACCTTGATATATGCCTACCACACTTAATGCTTAAGCAGCAACTATCCTTGTACATTGCATATCATAAATGACAGACCCAATCACATATGTGTAAGGTGTGCTTGCCATTTTATTTCTTTCCTCATGTGTCTGAGGACACATTTTAATAGAAAGATGAATGCCATGTGACACAGGCAATAATTCCCATTGGACTGTTCCATACTTAATCTCTTCAATATATTGTCAATGTATGTACTTTGAATCAGGCCCAAAAGTCTCTTAGATATATCATGATGGATCTTGATTCCATGAATATATGTTGCCTCAACCAAGTCTATCATAGTGAAGAATTTAGAAAACCAAGCCTTAACTGAATGTAAGATAGATAATTTGTTTCCAATTAGTAATATGTCATCAACATATAATATTTGGAAAACCATTTCACTTCCTGTAAACCTTTTCTAAACAGAAGGCTCACATTTGTTCTTAAAAAAGTCAAATTCATTAACGGCTTCATCAGAACAAATGTTCCATGACCTTGATGCTTTCTAAAATCTACATATGGAATTATGCATCTTTCATACCTTGTTAGAATCTTTTTGAGTCACAAACCCTTAAGGTTGTGTCATGTAGATATCTTCCTTGAGGTTCCAATTAACTAATGCTATTTTGAAATCCATTTTCCAAATTTCATAGTCATAGTAAGTAGAAATGTACAATAGGATTCTGATGGATTTCATCATCGCAACTGGTGAAATGGTTTCATCATTTTCAATTCCTTGACGCAATCTAAAACCTTTTGTAACCACTAATGCATTATAGGTGCTAACTTTTCCATCCATGTCATATTTCATCTTGAATACCCATTTATTAAAAACAGGATATACATCAACTGGAGGATCTACCAAAATCTAGACATGGTTTTGTTACTCGGAATCCATTTCAGAATTCATGGCTACATGGTACATGGTAATGTCTGTGCCTTCAATTTATTCATTTTAGGAAAGAGGATCATCATTGTCAACCAATAATGAGTCACCATCCTCGGTGAGAATAAAACCATATTGTTTTGGGTCACTCACCTCTCTCATGCTCGTACGCAATTCTTGTGTCTCTGGAATAGATTGTTCTTCCATGGAGCATTGTGTAATCTATTCTTATACCAACTCATGTGTATCTTGAGCCTCGACTTATCGAATTATATCTCCCTCCCACTATATATTTTGGATATGTTCTCCCTCTCAATAAAGTTGGGGTGTCTTGTCACTGTAACCTTTTAATTTTAGGGGTTGTTCAGGAAATATCTCCTTGATTCCTTTAGATATCCTATAAAGGTACACTTTGCCCCTCGAGGTGCATGTTTGTTAACCGAAGAGGCCTTAACAAATGCTTTGCTACCCCACACATGTAAATTTGATAAAATTGATTTGCGTCAACTCCATAACTCATATGGAATACCATTTATTGATATATTTAGTACTTGGTTTAGTATTTGTGCTGCTGTTTGAATTGGATATTCCCAAAAGGATAATGGATTACTCGCACGACTCATCATTGATCTCACAATTTCCAACAGGGTGTGGTTCCTCCTTTCACTAAAACCATTACATTGAGGGGTGTAAGGAGGAGTGAGTTGATATAGAATCCCAAACTCCCATAAGAAATCAATGATGCCCTGATTATGATATTATCCCATTCCATTTCAGAGAAGTTTCATAATCTTCTTACCAAGCTGGTTCTCAACTTCATTGTTGTATTTTTTGAATCGACCAAAAGAATCTGCCTTATACCTCATTAAGTATATATGTCCATATCTACTAACATCTTTAGAAATATTTTTGAAGCAAAAGAACCCACACCGTTATTCAACTTGAAATGCTCCACACACATATATTTGAAATAACTATAGATTCTCTTTATCCCTTTCACCTTTCCCACTAAATGGGTCTTTGGTCTTTTTTCCTTATAGACCCACATCACATACACCAAGTGGTTTTAGTTTGAAAGAATCTAAATACCCATCTTGATGTGATTTTGTAAAATTTTTCTCATTGAGATGACCTAGCCGGTGATGCCAAAGTTGGGTGTTTTATGATTCATGTGAATTAACTTTTTCATCAACTGCCATTACTTAGTTGGTGATGTCTAACACAAAAAGGAAGTTATAAAAATATACCCTACCAAGAAAAATGTTATCTTTATAAAAGTGGAACCATTTATTTCCAATCATGAAGATGAATTCATCAGTATCTAATATGGATACTGAAATAATTTTTTTTGGATACAGAGGGTACATAATAACATAAATTTAATATCAAGACCATCCCAGTAGTCAATGTGATGTGATAGTCTCTGACAGATTCAACATAGACTCTGGCTCCATTGGCTTCTTGTAGATCCACCTCACCTTATTAAATCTTTCTGAATATAATTGGTTTTAGTATTTAGATAAAATTGTGAGCACCACAATAATTATCTAATACCCATTTTTTAGAAATAGATAGATTTCATTCGATAAAATACACACCTGACGCTTCCCATTGCATCCTTTGATGGGTGTAATTTTTCTTCCAGTGGCCCTTCATTCCACATGCGAAACAAACAGCCTCATGTTCTTTTACCTCCCCTTTGATCTTCAATTTTTTGGAAGGCCTTGAAGATGCTATGGGCTTAAATCTCTTCACCTTCCCTTTAATTTAATTCACCATAAGGACATAAGGCTTTTCATTCTTCGTATCATTACCCACATGGTGAATGAGGATAAGAAGATCATGTAGAGACTTCTCAATGTTGTTCATATTGAAATTTACTACAATGTTGGAGAAGATCTGTGGGAGTGATGTAATAATGTGATCGGTACCCAGTTCTTCGGGGAGTTTAAACCCTATAACCTCCAAGTTCTCAATGAATCATATGTGGTTGACTACGTGAGGCCCAGCTAGGGCACCCTCTCCAAGCATGCTCTGAAATAGATCCATGGAGATCTCAAACCATTCATGTCTTGCTCTCTCCTTGTATAGACAAAAGAGGTGCTCGAGTATTATTTAATAATCCATGTCTTTATGAGACTTCTTGAGCTCACTAGACATTGATGACATCATCAAACAAAGAACGTCGAGTGAATCTCTCAAATGTGGATCATAGACCAGGAAATCTTCATCACTCGCCCCTTGGGTAGGCGAATCAGGAAGTGAGGACTCCAGCACATAAAACCTTCACTCATGGTGTAGGATAACCCATAGGATCCTAAACCATTTCTGAAAGTAACAATCGGTGATGATATTGTCATTATCCAGAATTGATTGTAGAGAAAATGTGGTTGAAGAGTTTTTCATATTGATTAAACAAATTTAATGAGCATATTTATCAGTACATTCTTTATTACATTATATGAGAAATAAAAATATTTATTATTTCTCCCACTATTTAATCAATTCATAATGGTCGTCACCATTGAACTCAGAATGTCTAGTGGCCATGACATTCTAGTGTCAAAGATCCATATTCCCCTTCACATAACCCCAACAAGGGTTGTAAAATCAATTTAAAGGTATTTATGTAGGTAGTACATTGCCAACTCTAAGTGTATAGTTCCTTGATCTGTTCAGTGGACTCCCCAATCCGGATATCTTGAATTGGATTTCTGAAACATTTCCTCTATTTAACTAAAGGTCTATCAAGGGCTAGTCCTCTTGATTTTAAAGTAATTTTCCCAACAAGGGTTGTTCAACCACATAGTATTATTAAGTCTTTCCCTTAATCGTGTAACGAAAGGCTTTGTCTGACTTAATATGGTATTTGAGGTATTTTAATCCTTTTTGCGTAGTTTCACATTATGACATGCTTATTAATATTAGTGATGATTTCATAACTGATTAACAATGTTCGGATAATGTTTTCGCGTAGTCTGGTTTTTATTTTATTACATCATTGCATGCTCGTTTATATCATTAACTATGTAATCCTGAAAACAAATACATAACAAATAAATGATGCAATCGGAAAAAAATAAAATATGATGGAATGATCATGATCTTCTATTGGATTGCATATCCAGCGGTTTTGATATGCAAACCCTAACCTAGGAAAAACACCATAAACCTAATGGTTCGTGTTTTTCAGATCCTACTTGTCCACCTTTGTATCTTCTTTGGTTGGTTTCACCTCATCTTCGGATTTTGAACCATCTCCCCTAGTTTGGGTGATCCTCGAAAACATGAGGTATACATTAAAGAAACAATGGGCATTGAGGCCCTATTTTTTTTTGAATAAGGCTTGTAGGCATACAAATTTAAATGAAACCATACACACACAAAGGGTCTTTGGTCTTGTTCATTATCATCCATAGCATGGAATGATATTTATGTATATTTTGTATTCAAATTCATTGAATCCTTATTCTATTCAAGATAAGGCATGCTTAAATTCAATTAATTGTGATCTTATAATTAATCAATTTATTATCTTAAAATCCTTGGGGATTATCTTGAGACTCATCTCAATCATATTCCTTTTACGAGACTTTGTACTTTGGAGGAGACCCCATGAAATTCCATTTCAAGAAAGTACACATCATGTAGGCTATATTAAACAACGTGTATTTGTTTTCATCCTTTATCCAATGTACACATCAGGGGATTTGGTGTGTTTTCAGTACTATGGAAATTTTTTAGTACACTACCTGTAGCTTAATCTAAAATGACGTGTACGTCCTTCTTACGCAGTTACCGGCCTGGAAATCTTGTGTATGTGGTACACGACTTCTCCTTGTACACAACTTCACCTAGGCCTCACTGGACTATACGACGTGTTGATTCAACATATACACTGTGTATTCCCATTTCCACGTGCTGTTCAGTTCTGGTCAACATGGTTTAATAAATACTTAGGTATTCTTAATTCACACTGTGTGGTTTTGCAGACCAGTACCAGTTTGTTGAACCTAAGTCCACGACGTGTAGATTTCACTACAAATTGTGTATCCCTGTGTTGTATAGATAGAATGAGATTCTCCTTCGGATGAGTTCCTCATATTTATTTTAATCAAAATTAAAATTAAAAGGTTGTCTTTGTAATGTGAATTGAGAAACATAGAAGGATGAATATATCTCATTAATTCATTTTTATAGAACGATTTATCTTGAATTGAATAAAATATAAATGAATATATTATAAATTAAAATTAAATAACAATAATCAACGTTGTATCCTCCCTCTTATACAAATTTGTGGTCCTAGGCACATCAGAAGCTCGTGGGTGGATGTGCCCACTTGGCTTTTTCTCATTAACATTGATCAATAAAGGATCAATACGATGATAAACACCAGACTCCATAGATCGAATCATAGAAAAAGACAAAGAAGAATAATAGACCCGGAACCCAAAAAGGAGGATCGTCATAGGTTTATTATGATTAAATTAATTGTTTTAAAATAAGTACCTTTTATGGAATTCTTTCTTCATTGATATATTGGATCGTGTTATGATGTGATTCATCATTGTGTCGCAGAAGACAAGGGTAGACTTCCTCTAGCGGTGATCCGCACATGCACCTCGTATCTCTAAACATCTCCAAATGAATCTTCGGGTGCTAGTGTGGAGAAGCCTTTGCTAGCGCTGTCCGCCTGAGATCGCCTTGATCTGAGGTAGGAGGATCTATCTCAGTCTTGAGAGCATTCTTGGAGGAACGAGTTCTTTCACCCTTGAGAGAATAATCTAGATTTGTTATGAAAAATGATTTGGGAAATGTTTTGGGGTTGTGAGGATATTTATAATCGGGATTCAGGTTATAGAGTTATGACAGTAAATAAACGCATTACGCATTTTATTTATTTGTTAACTCTTATTGAAAACCCCCATGTCAAATCATTTATTCCTTGACATGAATTATAGAATTATGACAATAAATAAACGCATTATATGTTTTATTTATTTCATTAATTCTTATTGAAAACCCCCATTCTGAATCATTAATTCCTTGACATGCACCCACACTAATTATAAAAATTATCCTTTATTAAAATAATATTATTTCACATTATCCAGATGGGAAAAATACAAGGCATGTAATCATTAATACATGGCGTGTACTTGTTTTTCATTTCCTTTCCAAAATGAAAACTACACCGAATTTACATTTATAGTACATGACTTATATATATTTTTCTCATTTTATTCTTCCTCCAACATTAAAATGATTTAGGCTTTATTGAATAATTATTTAACCACATGTGGTAATAATCTTTATTCGTCTAGAGATACTTGGATACACTTAGTATGTTACCCTCTAGGCCTCTTTCTCGTTGGAATTAGGTGGGCTTCCCAAAAGTCCATTATTACTATCTAGAAACGGGTCAAGGAACCCAAGACAAAGAAGTTGATGCTGCATTGAAATGTCACCTCATAAGAACGCTTACCATGTAATTTAATACTTTTTCTCAATATATCAGCATGAAAGTTTCATAGTAGTTATTAATCCTATATGCTTGATATTTAATTCATTGAATTCTAGAAATAAACTAATCGTAACACCATAGACATGGATTTGGGTGACAGTCCTATTTCAACCAAAGGGCCCGAGATATCTACTTCCATAAATAGGGTAGGAAACAATTCTTTCTCGAATTATCCATTAACAACATGTCTTCGAGATGCACCCAAACGTACCCTACTTCCTGTCATCTGTCTCCGTGACAGTTTTCATCAGCGAATCTATTTACATGATTCATGAAATTAGTTAATGATAATATTACAGTTTATGGACCATTGCAAATGCTCGTAGATAGAAATTTCGGATGACAACAAGAAAAACTGAATTACAACTAGTGGGTCTGTTCTCATAATCCCCCATCATGGAGATTACCAAGTGAGAAATCCATGAGAGAGAGTCTCATCATCTTAAAAGTACTCACACAAGACTATCTATATACTATGTGTCCTATCATAGTATGTCATCCAGCTGTATAACTTTTTTTAAGAATATTGTAATAGAACTTCAAGGTTCTCATCATTTTTGGGATCTACCATGACCTTATTAATGCCAAAAATATTTTTGTACATTATTATATTATAGTCATACCGAACAATAAAAAATATATAATAAGTTTAAATTCATGTAATCAATGCATAAACAATTGGTTTTCATGCCACAAACTCTAACATAATTTTGGTTCCCAAACCCAAAATTCACCTGCAAAATTTTTGATACTGTATAAGAGTGATGAACTGTCGATGATAGCATGATCCTAGAATTGATATGGTCATTTTAGAACAAACATTGGAAAACTTTTTTAAATTGAACCTCAGGTAAAAGAAACACCCAATAATAATAAATTTATTATTATTGTGGGATCTTGTATCCGAAAATTATCCATCATGATGTGTGAGAATGATGAAACATTTGCAACACTGTGACCTTGAAATTTAAGCGGACGTTTCAAGACCAATTTCAGGTAATTGATTTGAATTCATGGCCCGAGCCCATGATACACTATTCGTGTGTGATTCAGTGAAATGTGACATTTCCACCAAGTGTCATAATAAAAAATTGAATAGTCTATCTTGATCATTTTTTCATGAGGATTACAATGGTTTGATTGGTTTGTCCATCTGATAACATTTTAATAGAAATATTAAGGAAATTACATATTTCCCCTTGCACTGGTGGAGATCCTCATGTGTTCGTCCGGACATTGGTCGAGAAACATTGTGTAGTATGCTTCCCCAATGTGTAGAGCTACATTACCTGCAAGTTTTTTTATGAGTACACAACCAAATAGAAAACTATAGCCACACGCTATGTGGGTCCCCGACATTCCTTGTACCACTTTTTTAGGAGACTTAAATGTATCATATATCATTTTTTAACATAGATTTTTGTCAACAAATAGAATATTAATTGTGTTTTTCAACACTTCTGACTTTCATGACACAATGTGGAATGTTCTTGGTACGACGCACTGTGGAGACACCTGATGAGGTCAGGACTATACAGAATCACAAGGGCGTTCATGAAATAACCCTCCAGGAAGACAAGGTAGTGGAGTTCCCTTATGGTTTTCTCATGTTTACCATCTCATATCCCTTGGATGTGGTGTTCCCTAGTAATATTTCAGAGTTACCATCTAGTATGATTGGGCAGTTGATTTCCTCAACGTTTCGGGTTTACCCTCCATCAGTGCAAGGCAGTGGAGTTCCCCAATGACACTATCGGGCATACCCTCTGGCGAGGTTGGGTCGGGGAGTTCCTCAAAAAACGTACCAAGCCTACCCTCCAGTAAATTTGGGTAGTCAAGTTCACCGATGACATGTTCCTGGCGTAACCCTCTACCCGGGTAGGGCAGTGGAGTTCCCTAACAACCTTACCAGTCTTACCCTCTAGTTGGACCGGTCACTGGTGTTCCCTGATGACATTTATGAGTGTAACCCTCCAGGTAAGATGTGTAGTGGAGTTCCTTAGAAACTATCAGCGATAAATACTCCGGTTATACTTGGGAAATGGGACATTTCCTATGACTTCTGGTCCCTCGACAGTGCAACACAGTGAAGAGACATGGTTTGTCTTAACCTTGGATCCCTGAGGAATCAGAATGCTTTTCCCACTGCGATGTATTTTTGAGATGCAACATAAAACTGTGTTGATGATTTAGCACCACCCAAAGAATATAGAATCAAGGTGTGATGATTGAGTTCCTTAGACTTCTGTGTTAAAGTAAAATTCATGAGATATTGGTAATCATTGAATGTATTCTTTTTAAACTATTGGGTAACCTTTTTCATGTGATGAACTATGAGATAGAGATCCCCTTACTCTTGAATTTTGAACATATTTGACTGAATATATATATATATATCATTCTTCGGTACACACTACATGGGTTTTTGTTACTCTCCTTCTAGGAGAGGTGAAGATGCGTGGGGTATTCCACATGCTTTCTATGTCTATTTTATCAATGATTAATGAGTATACTCTCTTATAATTGGTTGTGAAGTCATGATAAGGGGTTCATATTCTCTCTATATTGACCTCCTTGTGTTGGGATGAGTTTACATTATCTCTATCTTTGTTGGAGTTATAATATTTCACATTACCTTATTGTATATAATATTTTCCTCTCGATTTGTATCTCTTACTGCTCACCCTTCACCCTTTTCAGTCATTCTACTATGTATGTTTATACTCACCCCTGCATGGGCTTTTCCCTCAGGTGTCATGTCTTATACAAATGTTGACCATTTTGATCATGAATTGTGTGTAGTATAATGATAAGGGGTGCATAGACTGTGTACGGTGGTTGATGTTTGGTATTTAAGTGCTGACCTCTCGCAGCAATTTTACATTTCCAGTTTTCTGTCAGGTTGGGAGACATTTCTAGTTGGGCATGTATTTTTTCCCGTTTATTCAGTATACACTTCCATAGTTCGTAATGTTTATATGTACATTCTTATTTTGTTTATTCATAGAAGTGATACATATTTTATTTATTTAACTACGCAATTTTTTATTGAGTTGGTTGTGTGTAAATTCAGGTACTTCAGAATATTCCTCCATGATCTTAGCTCTACCTTCAGTGCGAGTTGCCATCCCTTTTCCTACGGAGGCGGGCTCATGGTAGTTGCAGCTCATGCCCTATCTTTGGTCGGGTCATGACACTATTCCTCTGTATCCTTCAAATTTACCTCAATCTTATTATGTTTCCAACTCTAATTATGTTCTTCCAAGAATTGATAACCTGAAAAGGACGAGTCACTAAATTCTATGTCTACAGTGTTAACATTATGTACTTATCTAAGAGGTCACAAATATATCCCTAATGATAGATCCCACAAAACTTCCTTTTACCTATCCAAAATATAAAATAAAGGTTAGTTGAACACTTTGATTTCCCCCATAATGATGTTTCCCCAAGCTAAGCCCTAAACCAGACTCTATCTATTGATAAGGACTTCAATCCACCACTGGGGCTTTCCCTCTAGTCAAGTTATTTAGAGGCTTAGAAGAACAAATTAAATCTTTATAGGAGGTCCAATATTCATAGAAAACTAATAGCCTTCTTTTCTAGGAAAAGAGCCACCCTTAAATGAAACAAAATTTCTTTCCACAAGAGACTTACCAAGCCAAACATGTTCATTTTCAAACTCTTGTACCTATTTTTGAATGGATGAGAGAAGTGTAGATAACACACCAACAATAGCTAAATTATTTGATTATTGAACTGCCACATTAGATGACTGATGTGGAATAGAGGATTTAGCTTGAGCTCCAACATCCTCACATTGAGAGTTCACTGTGAGAGCATGACTCATTTTGACATCATCGTAGCTAATATTCTATTGAGGATATCCAGACTATCTAGTAACAGTAGCATTAGGTCCTCATTGAGTTTTCTTCTTGAATTGAGCCTCATCATGCCTAAAGAATGGCTAAAAAGGGAAATAAATTCCCCTCCTACAGTTAGAAATATGTTTACCAATATTGTTTCCAAAAGAAAACAATATATGTATATTCTCATAAATAAGCTGCAAAATTAATTCATCATCATGAGTGGACAAACCAACTTTTTTGTAAACAATGAATTCAGATCCTCCTCAAATAACACCCAAGAGAAATACCTATACCTAGCTTTTTTAGTCTCCCTATCCATTTTGATAGGGACTCAAATTGAGGAATCTGCGTCGTATAAGATTTGAAGATTCCATAAGATCGAATTTAATCCATTAATTTTTACCCAAACATAGGAAAATGAGTTTTTTATTCTAAACTAATTAAAACTAAAACTACACTCCTAAATAAAAAGCATACATGGTTTAAGAGACACCAATCCATGAACCCATAGTCTTTTATCGTGTTCCTATAAAGGATAAAGAAATTGAATAAAATCCATGTCCCATGGGAACACATTTCTAGATAAAAAATCCCATGATTTAGGATACACAGAGAAGAAGATCATCAAATTTCCCTAAATTCTCACCTCTCGGAAGAATGAATTGTCCAATAATGGAAAAATTACATAGACCTAGCCTTTTAGAAATTTAATCTTTGATTTCATATACAAGGGTGATGGATCCTTTTTTTAAACCTTAAAGGAACACACATCTTTATGGGATTTTAATACCATTTGATTCACAGGATCAATAATGCCTTGAATCGCACCCCCATGATGAAAAAAGGTTTGATCCTTGGATTAATTCTCATGATAACACATAATTTTAAGTCTTCCACGATATATTTGATGACAATAATTTAGATTGACACTCCGTTGATGAAAATAATTGATATGATGGGTTGTAGGGTGGGTCTCAACTTGATTAAGGTTGTGGTGAGCATGGGCCGGTTCATTACACATTTGGGCCTTTTGGCTGGTTTTTTGTCTGGACCATTTTGGGAATTTTTTGCGAGTTTCTTTTTTTTGTTGCTGGGTTTTTTTCTCATGTGGATGGGCATGATGTTGCTAGGGGACCTAAGGTGGTATGAGATATTATTGGGGTGATGATCTCGGGTACACTGAGTTTTTAATGGTCTGCGACACCAATTGTGAGCGTCTCCCGCTGATGGGAACAACTACATATTTTTAGTGACGGGTCTGGCATCTAAGATGATGACCTCTGGTGGTGTGTTGTTGGTGAACCTCATTGATGCAGTCGGGAGTGTGATATTTTCGGGGTTGGAAATTCTCGACTGGGTAATAGATGGTTCTGAAAGTGGTGGTGTTTCTCGTCCTTTGGGAATTTTATGTGGGTATTCGTTGAATTATTATGGATCTAGACAATTTTTTTAGTGGTTATTCGGTCACTTTCATGTTTTTGTGACATCTTTTATGTAACATTTTGTGTAGTTGATCTACTTGTATTTTATTTAATAAATTTTTAGGGTCAATCATGCTTAGTAGATGAACACTCTTAGTATATGCATGCATTTTTAGATTAATATATATAAATAAACATTATATTTTGATTATATATATGATAACATTAAATATATTAATAATTTTTTTCTTATTTTTTTCACCGCTATGAATAGCGCTCATTAAGATCCTCATTTTTCAGCACTTATAACTAGAACTAATAAATTTAACATCTTATCCGTGCTTTATTTTTAGTGGTAATAAAACTCAACGCTTGCTAAGACATGATATGTGGTTGGGGCAGATCCTTATACAATTCTTGGAGAATTCCATATCCCATCCAAAAACATCGAAACTCGAAACACCATTCCAATGCATTTAAATGATTAGTGTACTGAAACCTGGAGGGTGTCACATGATGCCACATATTAATCTCTATTTGAGCAATGGAAGTTAGGCATCTAGAATCACTCATTTTGAAAGATCAAATTTCATAGCATCAAAATTTCTTCCACAGCCGTACCTAACAATTACTACTATAAAAAAGGACATTTAGGCCATTTATGTTCAAAATTTCAATTTTCAACCATAAAAATGATTATATAACGACTTATCCAAGCAATCTCATTTCAAATTTAATATATTTTTGTGTGTGTGTTTGCACCCATAATTATATATATTCATATAAAAAAATTCTTTTGAATTTAGTGAGTTATTTACACTTATATTAACACACACACATGTGTGTGTGTATTATTATTCCAAAAATAATATTTATATTTTAATAAATTTAAAATTTTCTTAAATTCTATTTATAAATTTAATATATTTATTTTAATTTGTATATTATATATATATATATATATTAAAATATTTTTTCAATTTTAATTATGATTATAAATTTAATTTTCTTTAATATATATATATATAAATACATATATTGATTTCAAATTATATTAATATATATATATATACATAATTGTTTTTCTTAAAAATGATACAAATTATGTTTATATATTTCAATACCCTCTTTATATATGTTGTAAATATATTATAAATAAGATAAATATAAATTATATTTACATAAAAAAATATATTTACTCATAATAATATATTATTACTTATATTTAAATATAAAAAATATTTATACATAAATATATAAAATTTTAATTTTAATTTTATATTAATTTATATAAAATATCATTTCCGTTAATATAATTTTTTTCTAGTAAATATTTTGTTTTCATGATTTTTTTTATAAATTTTTAAATTTTACATTAATATGTACATTTAATATTTATATATTTATATATTTTGTAATTTTTTCACATTTAATTATCATTTTATATTTCATTTTCATGAAAATATTTATTTAATATACAAATAATATTTTTATATTGATATATATATATACATTTTATTCTTATACATATATTTTTTTATATATGTAAATACTAAATATATTATAAATTTGATACTTATAAATTATTTATTAATGTCTTGGAGATTACAAGTAAAGGAAACAACACACACTCACAGACCAGTAATGACAGGCCGCACTCCTTCCGAGGGTTGACTCACTCCAGTTCTAACTCATTACAATTTTTATAACATAAAGGACCTACATTTGATGGCCTAAAGGCACCTATTGAGTTCCCTCCATACCACTTGTGTGGCACTACAATGGTTCCTTATCCCTACTAGGGCCCTCAAATTCATGCCATAAATGGCCCATAAATCACCCTTAAAGGAGCTTCATGGATTTCAGATTCAGATGAAACTAGAATTATGGGAAGACTTTACCACTCATGCAAGACTCCAATTTCAAATTTATTATAGGTTACATGTGTTTTAATAGATACTGCAACACACCTTTCCTTGTGTTTACCTTACACTATGGGTACCATTCGCCCCAAAAAAATTTTATATTATTGGGTGTATTTATGTGTAATTAATAAAATGTTATTTCAATATATTAATTTTTAATGTAGATAAATAAATCACTACCATAGATCTGGGCAAGAGATGGGCCGACATTTAATACTGCTAAGCTGAAAGTGCTGATAAAAGTTACGCAATTTTTCAGCACAAGCTAATAGCTCTGATATAGATTAACCCTTCATCAATTATTTTTTAGAACTAATAAACGAAAGATTTATCAGCGCAAATTTTAGTGATGATAAATTTTTTTACAAAAAAGTATTTTTATTTTATATAAAATGATTATATTTATATTAAAAATAATGTTTATTTATATAATTAATTAAAAAAAACATTTTTATAATTAATATAAATATGATACACTATAAAATATACTTTTCAATAATTCAAATATATATATATATATATAATGTTTAAAAAATCATTTATATGTTTATAAAAAAATATATATATTTTTTAAATTATTATAAAATTATAGTAATTTTCTAAATGATAAATATATTTATTATATTTATAATTATATAAAAAAAAATTTAAAAAAAATTTATTTAAATATTTAATTTTAAATAAATATATGACTTTAGTGAATATATATATATATATAATTAGATAATGATGATATTAATTGTCGTTATTTATGTTTAAATACTGATGTGTTGGTATAATTGTTCTTATTTGATCTAAAAGTTTATTTGTGGTTGTGATTGTGACTAATGTTCTAAATATTAAGATAACCTATATCATGATGACGTGCACATGCATATGTTATGAATTCATCATTATGAATGTTCATTTATAATTTTACACCTGTATGATTCATTAATGTCGAACCCATTGGCATCTCATATTCATAAATACTTATAAAATTACAATAAATTTATTTAAATGATAAATGTATTCATTAAAATTTTTATTAAAATTTTTATTTATATTGAAATTATTTTCAAATTTAGTCATTTATAATTATTATTATAACAATATATATAAATATATATTTGTGTAAATAAATTAATATGATATTATAGTAAATAAATTTATTATAATATTTTAAAGAAATATATATTTATATTATATTTTACACACCAATATATATAAATATATTTATAATGATACAATAATTTTCATAAATATATTTAATTATCATTATAATGTTTAATATATATATATATATATTTAAATAAATATAAAATTATAATAATTATATTTTTAATTATTATAATTTTATAAATATATATAATTTTAGAAATATATTTCTAAATATATACAAATCATTATACATATATAAAAATATATAAAAATACAATTATATTTATAACATTTATATATATATATATTCATTTATTTAAATAATTATAATGATATGACAAGATTACTTTTTATAATTTTATATTTATAAATAATTTTTTAATATTAGGTCATTATCAGCAGTAAAAAAACAACCGATAATGGTCCATTTTATCAGAACTATATATTTTAGCACTGATAAAAACATTGTTTATCATAACATTCCAAAAAACACTGATAAAAGTATTTTGGGTTTTTGTAAATACAACCCATTCAGATCCACTTGCCACTCGGGCCTCAAGTTTTCACGGATGTCATGCTCTGCCTCAACCACTGCCACCTCCGCCTCCATCGTCGCTTCAATCGACGCCTCCACTACCACCTCTTTCTCCACCTTTGCCTCTGCCTCCACCACTTCCACGGTTGCAACTACCTCCTCCACCTCCAACCCACCCCTGCCTTTTCATTTTCTACCCCTTCTCCATTGCCCCCACCTCTGCTACCCCAACCTCCTCTATCCCATCCTCCACCTCTACCTCTTCCGCCTCTGCCTCTGCCTCTGCCTCTTTCACCTCCACCTCAGCCGCTTGCACCCCCACCCCCTCTACCCCCGCTACCCCCACTTCTTCCACCGATGCCCCTGCATCTACCTCTGATGTACCCTTTTCCCCTACCCTCAGCGTTGTTATCACCACCTCCACTGCCCTCGTTATCCCTACCACTAGACCGTAAGTTTCAAACATTCTTCATTATTTGTGCATATAGATTTATATTTTTCATTGAATCAAAGGTATTGGGAGATATATAATCGATGTTTTTTCTAGAAATAAAATTTTCACATATATGATTAGTATTTTATTAAATACTCATTGTTGTGATTTATGGTAGGGTTAAATTTCTAACTAGAAGATGATTCTATGTGGTCATATGATTGGCCCCTTTAAAATTTTACATCCATATGTGTATGAAGTTCAAAAAAAATTTAATATTTATAGGAACATATATTATGAATTAAATGGGGTAGATTATATCTATCAATTATGGTTGTTGATTTTTATATATGTAATCATTTTGAAAAAAAATCAATTTGAGAAAATAATTTTTCTATTGGGTTGTTTTTGACATTTATTGAAAATCATTGATGTTGTTTGAAATTATTGAACAAAATTTAAGAATAATTGATGTTAAATTATTTTACTACTTAGCAAATTATTTATGCAATGTTATCCATTCATTGAAAGGGAGTACTTTTCAAAGACAATGTTTCCCAAGGATTCTATATTTTTGCTGTGATTTGGATATTAAATGACTCGAAGTTGTTTTCAAATAAGTTGGAGATTTCTTAGAAACACAATAGTGATCTCTATATCATGGTGGATTTAATCACCCTATATAACTCCCAATGAAGTGATATTACCTGCAAATTTAGATCATCCTTGATAATATCATTGAAATAGTTGGTCATCCCATGAACTTGAACGATTTTACTCCCCTTGTATATCATCCCAATCTATGTATGGGATCCATTTCTTAGAATTATATGTGTCCAGATTCATGTTCATATGGGATATATATTTATTCCTTGATTTCCCATCATTGGCATGACATTAAATTTAACCTTTATACTATTTTCCCCAATCATTTAAACTTTAATAGTGAATTATATACCAATTCAGGTATGTTTTACTATATTATTAAATTTTAGTAAATAAAATACTATTTTCTATTTGGAAAAGAATATTTTTGTTTGGAAAAGTTGATTTTATTGAATGAGTTTTTTTTAAAACCCAATTTGAGAGAAAATAAAAACTATTTTAATGGTTTTGAAATGGTTTATATACAGTTTCACTTCTCTTTTTATTTTTACATGGAATTTTTAGGTATTGAAATTACAAAGTCATATTAAGAAATGAATTAATTTTTTCAAACTTGCATAATTATTTCCTTCTAAGAAGGAATTAATATAATTTAAAATGACTGAGATTTGTTTGATTTAATTATGTAAAATTATTGAACTTGTTTGGAATTTTTGTAAACGATTTAAAATGAATATTCTGGAATTCAATTTTAATAATTGGGATTATATTCAAAGTGTCCATGTATTTGTGAAATAGTGTTTTGTAATGATTTGTTTGTTTATAAATAGGTGTATTATTTTAAATGGGAATTTGTGTAAATGGATTGTTATTAGGGTATTTCAAAAGTGATTTTAAATATAGATTTCAAAGGTCATATGAAGTGTAGTTTTTCCATAATCTTTTTTCTTTATATTTTTTTTGGAATTTGGAATACCATTACATTATATATGGAATACATATACATTGATAATAACATCACAGAAAGGGCATGTTAGTAACTCTATCAAACCCACAAGATATTCATCATGAACTCAATCTTCCAAAAGGTGAATTAATATTTAACCCCATTAAAAATCTAAAACCAACATTGAATCAACATCACATTCATGTCTTAAATTCGGGGAGTCCTCTATAATTACATATTCTTTATGGTTTGGTGTTACCTTATAAGGGGATGTGTCTCATGCAACAAAATTAAATAATAAATATCATTCAAATGTATAGTTCCCCTTATTTGAATGTCCCATTTTGTGTATTTATTTTGTTAAATATTAATATTATTGAATAAAATAGGATGTATATGAAAAAATAATTGATGTATTCCAATAATCCGACAAAAGAGTATGAATATGGAGTGAAAGAGTTCATCATGTTTGAAAAATATCATGCATATAACACTTCTCAAATCCTTTTTCCATGTTTAAATTGTTGTTATTCAGGACTTATTAATCCAAATTAGTTGTTTCAACAAATCATCTATCACGAAATAGATCAATGATAAAACAATTTAGAAAAAATATGGGGAAAAGTGAATGTATCTAGTGGCTGGGATAACCCTGTGTTTTAGGGATCATCTGATATGATTAAAATTGTAGATAATTAGAAGACCATATCAAGGATGCAATTAAAAATATGAATGATGATGATGATCGTATTGATGAAATGAAAAGAACAATTGAAGATGAACATTTTTATATCCAAAAATTGTTTCAGATGTATGAAGAGTTGTGAAAAAGATGTCATTCCATGATAGTTTCACTAAATATCTAGCATTTTCACCCGTACTAATGAAGTATAATATGAATGTAGGGAATTGATGGAGTGATGATAGTTTTATTAAAGTACTTTCTCTTTTGAATGGAAATCTATGAGAAGATAATAAGCAACCAAGACAAACATAAAACACCCAACAAATACTATGGTCTATGAGTATGATCTTTGAAAGAATACAAACCATCCCAAATGGTTTTATACTACTTCATAATGACGTAAAATCACTTATGTAATTCCAAAAGTGTAGTGCTTCTTTATACAATAAAGATGAATCTAGTCTTATACAATTTGTATGGTACATTCCAATCATTTCAATGTTTATGCGCCCATATAGAAGTGAAGAGACTGGATGCAAATTGACGTGACACAAAGACAAATAAATAAAAAATGGGATACTATGTCATCCAGTAGAATATATTCAGTGGAAGAGAATTGATCTTGAGTATGCAGAATTTGTAAATGAGCCGAGAAACCTTTTCCTTGAGTTAAATATAGATGGTTTTAATCCTTTTGTTTTTCAAATAAGAACTCACTGTACTTGGAAGTTATGTTCATTAATTATAACTTACCATCATGGATATGAATGAATGGAAAATACATCATGTAATCTAGACATATATCAGGACCAAAAAACTGTGTAATGATATTGATGATTATTAGGCTCCCTTGATCAAATATTTGAAATTATTATGGGATTCAGTTGCTACGATGTATGATTCTTATAGAAATGAATATTTTAAATTGAGATACATGTTGTAAAAATAGATAAATTACTTCCATGATTATGGAAAATAGTTAGGATATATCATTAATGAAACATAGGGGTATCTTGATTGAAAAATATGTACATAGTCAACTGGGTTGAAACATTTATTAAAAAGTTAGGTTTCTAGGACATCATATATTTCAACCTCGACGAAAAAAGTAATGATCTTGGATGAAATAATTTTATGGATGTTTATAATAATGTACAAAATAGCCTCAACTAATCAGTCATCAACTATTTTTGAAAGTAAAAGATGTGGTCACAACTTTTTCTAAACTGTTTCTAAAAAATATTATGAAAATCGGTTGGAAAAATAGATTAGTTTTATAATTATCATATTGGAATTATCTGTATGATTGAAATTTTCTTGATGTTATTCCTTTTGAGAAAAATATATGTGAAACTATCATCATCTTATTGCTAAATGAACCTTACAAAATAAATATAGAATTATGTCTAGTAAGGACGTAGATTACATGAGAATATGAGAAGAGTGGGGGCTATTAAAGAGTGAAAAACATTCATTTCCTCTCCCATATACTTATAGTCTTTCCAAGAAGGAGAGATATCAATTTTGTAACTTCATGAATGACGAGATGGTTCCAAAGGGGTATCCATCGAATATCAAGAACATCATGTCTAATATCGATTTAAATTTAATGAGTCTAAAATAAAATGACTAACATTTTAATGCTATATTTAATTATTATTATTTTAAATTTCATTTTACATAATAATTTATATCATACAAAAACCAAGTATTTATTCTTCTACAAATCTAAATTCATCCAATTTATAGACCTGGTGAAATTGATGAATATGGAAAGATTAATTGTTGTCATATTATGTGAATTGGAAATGTTCATCCCAGTAAAATTCTTTGATATGATGGTTCATTTGATGGTTCACTTCATGAGAGTGATTAAACTATGTTTTCATTTATACTATAGATGGATGTACCTCATTTGATTGTATTTGATGATTTTGAAAGGGCATTTCCAAAATCAAAGTTGGACATGGGTTGTATTGAGAAGTATTATATTGTTGAGGAATCCATTCATTTATATACCAAATACATTCCCAGTCTAGAAATTGTTGGTGTACAAAAATAGTGTCACACTAGGCTACCTACCACTGATGGATGTTTTAGAAGAGATATTGTCAGAATCAATATTACAGATCTAGAGCAAGCCCACCTTTAAATTTTTCATAACACTTTGTAGGTTTTCCAATATTTATAAACCCAAAAATAAATTACTAAGAATTTAAAATCATCAAGGTATGAAATATGGATATCAAATACACATAATCAATAGCTTATATGATAGTTTCAGAATCATATTTTTAAGGAGTCGTATGAAAATATGGATTCAATTTCAGAAGGACTATGATGGTCAGATGAAGGATAAAGTGTGTATGTATTATCTTACAATGGTTATGTAATTAATGGATATACATTCTATACAAATGAACATGATGATGATAGTACCATGAAAACGAGTGGATTTACACTTGTGGTTGAAGCGATGCATGTTTCTGGTTCTAAGGATAGAAATCTAATTTATATGAATATTTCATTCTTTGGCATCATAAAAAATATATGGGAGTTGGATTATACAATATTCTATGTGCCAATTTTTCAATGCAAGTAGATTGATAAGAGAATTGTTGTTAAAATAGATGAATTGGTATTCTTGAAAGATTATTTTATTAAGGAAGGGTACAATGAAGTACCATTCATAGTGGAACCATAGGCAAAGAATGTATTTTATGTTTAGATACTATAAACCCAAAGTGGCCAATTATTCTGTTATCGACCAAGACCACATAAGGTTTAGATGAAAATTCAACTAAGGATAACCATTTCATTTGTTGGAAGATGCGGAGAGAGATTACTGATGGTCCTGCATTCATTACATTTAATGAATTTGACACCCTACAATTATTTCCCCAATTAATTTGGTAAAAGTCATTTAATTGAGGGAAGACCAAAGGGTGTTAAGTAAGGCTAAAAAAAGGGATCTCCTCCTAGAATTTGTCATCATCGGATTCAGAAGCATCACATCTTCAACCTGGAGTGTAGTATTTTGTGAGGCGTTTTTCCATATTTTACAATAGAGATTTTCTTGTGTGTTTTCTCCTTGTAATTGAGAGAGAATTTGTACCCACATTTTACCATAGTGAATTCCTTCTATTTGCCCGTGGTTATTTACCCCTTTAATTTGGGGCTGTTTCCACGTTACATCTGGTGTTCACTTTAATTACACACTTTTGCACTTTATTTTTAATCTCACAATTATCATTGTATCAAAGGACCCGTCATTTAAGATCCTAACAAGTGGTATCCGAGGGAGTTTCGTAGCCCAAAAATATTCTGGACCAACGACGTGTCCAAATGGCGGCGAAATACGAGATTGAAAAAATCAATGGAAATAATTTTTCATTTTGGAAAATAAAGATGCAAGTAGTGCTCCGGAATTATAATTGCCTACATGCGATTGGAGAGAAACTGATAGCTGTGACGGAAGATAAATGGAGCGTCATGGACGGTAATGCTACATCCAACCTTAATTTGGCTTTAGCAGATGAGGTCCTGTCAAGCATTGAAGAGAAAAATATGGTGAAATAAATTTGGGATACTCTAACAAAACTGTACAAGGAAAAATCACTCCACAACAAAATTTTCTTGAAGTGAAGATTATACACTCTTCGAATGGAGGAGTCATCATCGGTGACTGACCCCATCAACACCCTCAATACCCTTTTTTCTCAACTCATGACTTTGGGATATAAAATTGTGGATACTGAATGTGTGGAGATCCTACTCCAGAGTTTTCCAGATTCATATGACCAACTCATCATCAACCTCCCCAATAATATCCTGACGGATATGTTGTCCTTCAATGATTTTTCAGATACGGTTCTCGAAGAAGAAAGTCGGCACAAGAACAAGGAAGACAGAAAAACGACTCCACACCAAGTGGAAGCTCTATCGATGGAAAGAGGAAGAATGATGGAGCGTGGTTCATGTGAGAGCCAGAATCATGGAAGGTCTAAATCATGGAGAAAGAAGAAAATCTTCAAATGATAAAATTGCAGTAAGATAGGGCATGTGAGCAATGACTACTGGAATAAGAAGAGTGGTGAGAAGAACTCTCAAGGAAATGTGGAGAGTACATCGGGAAATGGCGATGTACTACTCAACGATGTGGTAACGACTATTGAAGGAAGACATCACCTCGATGATGCCTGTATTATCGACTGAGGAGCAACGTGGAACAAGACGTCTCGACGGTAATGGTTTGACCAATATGAAACCATCCCGGAAGGACTTGTGTACATGGTAAATGATCATACATTGAAGATTGTTGGAGTTGGAACCATCAAATTGAATATTCATGATAACATAGTTTGAACCGTCCAAGGTGTACACCATGTGGAGGGACTCAAAAAGAACATCATGTCCTTGGGAAAATTCGATGATATCGGATGCAAGACTAGCACCGAGAATGGAGTGATGAGAATTGCGAAGGGTGCGCTTATGGTAATGAAGGTGGAGAAGATCTCAAAGAACCTGTACGTGCTTATGGTTGAAACGTACAAAGAGGAGGAGATAGTTGTTTCATCAACTACCTTGACGGAAGTGTTGACGACGTTATGGCATCAGAAGCATGGCCATATGTCAGAACGAGGCCTGAAGATTCTTGCTGATCAATAGTTGCTGCCTAGGCTTACAAAAGTATCCTTACCATTTTGGGAGCATTGTGTTCTGAGAAAGAAAAATAGGTTAAAGTTCGGGACGTCAACATCAAGAAGTCAAGAGATATTGGAGTTGATCCATTCCGATGTTTGGAAAGCAGCAGTTATATCCCTAGGAGGAGCAAGGTACTTGGTATCTTTCATTGATGATTATTCCAGGAGATGTTGTGTGTTTCCAATCAAAAGAAAATCAGATGCTTTTTAAGTCTTCAAAACATTAAAAGCGTGAAAGGAGCTTGAATCAGAAAATAAGATCAAGTGTCTGAGGGATGACAATGGTGGAGAATATACAAGTGAGGAGTTTGATTCTTTTTTTCAACAGGAAGGCCTCAAGAGACCGTTCATGGTGGCGTAAAATCCTCAGTAGAATGGAGTGGCAAAGCGGATGAATAGAACCCTGTTGGACAAAACAAGGGCGATGCTAAAGAATATAGGAGTCAACAAGACATTCTGTGCGGAAGTTGTAAACACCGTCTTCTTTGTGATCAATTGATCCACTTCGGTGGAAATTGATCTCATGAGACCGATGGAAATGTGGACTGGTAAACCTGCTTATTATTCTAATTTGCATACATTTGGAAGTCTTGTATATGCGCTGCTTCATGACCAGGAATGATCGATGTTGGACTCGAAATCCAGAGAATGTATATTATTGGGATACGCTGATGGTGTGAAGGGGTTTCGTTTGTGGGATCCCACTGCCCACACATATATCAACAGCAGAGATGTCATTTTTGTAGAAGACAAGGTGAAAATGACAACTTATCATGACATGGAGAAGAAGAATATAGAATCTACAAAAGTCAAGGTGAATGAAGTAAAAAAAGGAAGAACTAGTTTACTCGGAGGCATTACTAGAGCATGATGATCATGTACCGGTTGAGTTTGGACCACAACGGTCAAATCGGGAGAAAAGAGCACCAGTATAGAACATAGACTATGTCACTGAGAGCAATATTGTGTATTTCTTATTGACAGAGGATGGAGAGCCAACTTCTTTTGTGGAGGCAACCCAGAGTCCAGATGTATCCTCCTGGATGGTGGCGATGCAGGAGGAAATCAAAGCCCAGCACAAGAACAAGACTTGGGATCTTGTTCCATTACCTCATGGAAGGAAGGCCATTGTGAATAAATGGGTCTACAAGATCAAGAGGGGTGAAACAGACCAGGTGTAAAGATATCGTGCAAGACTTCTGGTCAATGGATATGCTCAGAAGGAAGGTATTGATTTCAATGAAATATTTTCTCTTGTTGTTAGACTAACGACTATTCAGGTAGTTCTGGATATGTGTGCTACATACACTCTACATCTAGAGCATCTAGATGTGAAAGCATATTTTCTCCATTGTGATCTTGATAATGAAATATATGTTCTCCAACCAGAATGTTTTACTGAAAAAGGTAAAGAGAACTTGCTTTGCAGGTTGAACAAATCTCTGTATGGTCTCAAACAGGCACCGAGGTGTTGGTACAAGAGATTTGATTCATATATCATGAGCCTTGGATACAAGAGACTTAATTTGGATCCTTGTTGTTATTTCAAGGGTTTAAATGGTAATGATTCTATCATTTTTCTTTTTTATGTGGATTACATGTTGGTTGCAGGCCCCAACAATGATCAAATCCAGGAGATGAAAGCACAATTGGCTAGGGAGTTTGATATGAATGACTTGGGACCCGAAAATAAGATTCTTGGCATGCAGATTTACCGAGACAGGAATAGTGGAAAGATTTGGCTATCACAGAAGAATTATTTGAGGAAATTCATTAAATGCTTCAATATGAAAGACTCTAAGACAATTTCTACCCCTATTCCCATTAATTCAAAGTTATCCTCTACAATGAGTCCTAGTAGTGAAGCAGAGGGAATGGAAATGTCTTGAGTGTCATATGCATCAGTAGTGGGGAGTTTAATGTTTTCTATGGTTTGTACTTGACCAGACATTGCACATGCAGTGGGAGAAGTTAGTCGGTACATGGAGAATACAGGAAGAGAGCATTGGATCAAGGTGAAGAGGATACTGGGATACATCAAGGAAACCTCAGATGTTGCATTCTGTTTTGGAGGATCAAATTTTACTATCACTTGATAATTTGACTCATATTTTGTAGGTGATTCTTACTGGAGGAAATCTACTACGGGTTATGTGTTTACTCTTGCAGGAGGATTTGTGAGCTTGAGCTCAAATATAGCATTTTTTTTTAAAAAATGATGCTAAATAAAACATTTCTAAACACAATTTCTTTTTTAGTGTCCTTCCAGTATAATCACCACTATTTATGATCTTAGACACTTCACCTTATACCATGATTCCCTAACCAGCAAATCTTTTGCTTCGATGAGATCTCCAAACACTTCTAACTTGTGTTTCAGGAAGTATACCAACATTGTTATAACTTATTTATGCACAATAAGCACTACCATTTATCAGTGCTAAAATAAAAGCAATAATAAAGGTTTTATTTTTATTAGCACTAACTAAAAGAACTAATAAACAATGTCTTTATGACTACTTCAAAAGCACCAATAAAGGATGGTTTTTATTAGTATTTTATTATCGTTGATAAAGACCAGATTTATAAGTGTTTTCATAGCCTTTATTGATATTTTTTAGAACTAGTCAGGGAGACCTCTGTCATTATTTTTCATTACTCTATTAAAATGATACCTTCATAGAAAATATAAATCATTATAAATTACATATATTTATATAAATATAGGTTTATTGATATATATGAAATATTTTTTCCTAAATATGCTTAATATGATACAAAATATGTATTCACATTTAATATATAATTTAGTTAGTGAAAATGGTTCGAATATTATTAGAAATTAATATTAATTGTTAATTATTAATTTATAATTAAGTAATAGTTATTAAATAATATCTTAGAGAAAGAAAAAATTGATGAATTAATTAATATTATAAGTTAAGTTGAAAATGTGAAATGAACATTAAACGACGATAACTTTTTATCTAGATGTCTGCTTAGGTTCCATGAGATATGAAATGAAATTTTATGTAGTTGTTTAAATTTTCAATATATAATTATATAAATAGATGAATACTTAAATATGATTTTTAATGTAAAAAAACTTTTTATATAGCTAAAAATGAGCGTCGTGATGGAACAATTGTTTGATACATAATTATCGGGAAGAAACTATCTAATATAATCTACATGTGAGAAGATGTTAATCTTAAATAAAAATATATTATTATTTTATATTATTTACCACCATCTTCATTTGAGGGGAGTAAATGATATGGGTTTCATGGTGAAATAAACATTTTAGAGAATGGATAAAAAACATATCCTCAAATATTATTCATCGAAATGTTAGGTCGCATTCTATATTGTAAAATATTTTATATTTTTATTTTTCAAATATGAATTACAATTTATGTTAAAATATGTTTTACAATGTTTAGGGAAATCAATAAATTATACAATATATATGTCACAATTAATTCATTTTAAAAAATTAAAATAAAAGAAGGGTTTTTTCCAAAAAAAATACCAATTTCATTTTTAATAATTTGAAAAATGTTTTCTATTTATATAATTCAACACATTTTAAATAATTTTTTTTAAAATGAAAACAAAAAATATTATATAAAACCATAAATAAATTTATTTTTTTATGTAGGTCTTTACTATTAAAAAACATTTAGCCGCGTTTTTCAACATTAATCCAGCATTTGACACCCCAAAGAAATTTCGTGTGAGTCAGAAAAAGCTATAACCTTAACCCAAATCCAACGCACCCAAATCACCCACTTATACTAATGAACGTTTCCCAAAAATGTGGTGTTGGATTTTTATTTTGACAATCTAAAATTAAATCAAAAGCGATTATGGTGGAAAAAGCATAAATCGTTTATATATTTTGAATCCTCTCATAATTAGGCTGTTATGGATTGAAATGATGGTGGAGAAGTATATTATAAAGTAAATATTTTTACTTTATTTTAAAAATGTCATCAACAAGATGTAAGATAAATTAAAACAATTCCATTTATTTTACTAAATTATTGTATCAAAAAAAAAATAGGAAAATAAAAATATATGATTATGTGAGAAAAAACAGCATTTAAATTAAAATAAAGAGTAGACATGCATGGGTCAACACACATAGAATCATATTGTGCTATAAAAAAAATGAAGAACTTATTGTTGTTGGGGATGACAGAGTAGATCCATGATACGGAGGTGTGAGTTGCGTGTGATCACACCAGTAGCTGATGTCATTGGGGTGCGGGGTAGTCCTGGAACACCGTGTACAGGAGTAGTTTGAGGATTGAGAGGGGAAAGAAGAGTTGTTCATCCATGTGCTATGGTATGAATAAAACCTCCAGGTCTCTGATGAAAATAGCCTTCAAGACTCCAATGTTGATGGAGGTAAGGATGAAGGGCATGTGGTGGAAAAACGTTTTTGAGGACAAAGTGGTTCATGGCAGTGGGGTGAGAGATTAAAGGGGACACCGTCTCACCATGGTACATTACCTGAAGAAGCCCTATGTGAACTCCGATAAGGTTCAGAAAATCCATAATTTGTGAGCCTTCCAAAGACACATATATAGCCTTGTAATTCTATAAGTATTTGCTCATTGTTCCGATGTCTTTCCTAGACATTCTCTAGGTTCATCTAGTTGATCTTCAAGTTATGTTTAAGGAGAAAACAATGTCCCCATTTAACACCCACCCAACAGTGATGAACATCCTTTTCGTGGCCATTTTGTTGTGGTTCATAGTATACATCTTTCCCGACTTATTACCACACTCACTCTACAACATATCCTTGAAGGAAATATCAGTCGGAGTCATGGTGGTTTTCTCTAATACCAGAGGTTATCGCTGAATCTCTTCCACACTCACTTTGAACCTTAGATGGTGTCCACCTGGGACTCCCAACCCACTGCCATGAATCTCTTCCACGGTATTTTATTTCCCTCAATACAATACATCTTTTCTAAATAGTTACCACGCTCCCCACTCGACAGCTGAGCCCTGATCATTAATGATCTTCCTTTTCTTATACATCCCCTGGCGTTTTGGGGTGTTACAATTGTATTAAAAAAATCATAAAGACGTAAATATCAATGGTTTGTTTGAGTGTATAAAATATACGCCATTAATTCTTAAAATTCTTCTATAAAAATAATGCGAATGAAAAAACGTTTACATAAATAAATTTTCATGAAATATATAATATATTCATATATATATATATATATTATTAAATATTACAGTATATATATATACCTACCTAATATATAAAAATATCTTTTAACCTAAATAAATACATATAATTATATATAAATATATAATAATATAAATACATTTACATAAATATATATAAACACATATATATTAATAATGACAAAAATATATAAAGAAATATATATAAATACACACACACATGTATATATATATATAATTATTATTATATATAAATATAAATATAAAAATAAATAAAAACCCATATAAATATACATAAATACACAAACACATAAAGATATATATGTTTTCCCACATAATATATATAAATATATACAAATAAATAATAAATAATATATGATATATAATATATATTATAAAATATCTAAATATGAACACAAACACATATATACATATAATTATATATATATACCCGCAAAACATATATTAAATATATATATAAATACAGAAAATTTAAAATAAATATATCTAAAAATATTTAAAATTAATAATTAATTAGCAATGATGAGGAAAAAATTAAAAATTATAATTTTAATAAATAAATAATTATAATTAATCATTCTTAATTATTAACAATTTTAAATAAATAATAATATGTTCTGGTTAAATAATGAATAATAACAAATAATACATAATGCATAATAATAATAATATGAACAAAATAATAACAATAACAAAAAAATATTATTAAAAATTAAACACTAAACATTATATAATTATAAATAAAAAAATTAGAAACATTTATTGAAAAAATATTTAAATGATGGCACTTATTATTTATTGGAGGTTTAAATCTCTATTAAATGAACAACAAATAAATAAAAAACCATCGTTAACTGACTATGGATTTCTAAAACATCTGCTAAATAAAAAAACTAAATATTTAGAATTGGTTTTAAAAACTACAACTAAATAAAATGCTGATAAACACAATATCATTTTTTATTTTCCTTCTATCATACTCACCACCATTTATAATCTCAGACACTTCACCTTATACCATGTTTCCCTAACCACCAATGATTTCCTCGAATGAGAACTCCAAACACTCCTATCCTGTGTTTCAAGAAGTATATCCACATTTTTACAACATATTCCGGCACATTATTCACTACTATCTGTCAGTGCTAAAAGAAAATCGGTGACAAATGTGTTACATTTATCATTACTAACTAAAAGAACTAATAAATGAGGTTTTTATGAATTCTACAAAAGTGCTTATAAGGGCGGGTTTTTATTGGTGTTTTTTTAGCATTGATAAGGACAAGCTTTATAAGTGTTTTCATAGCCTTTATCTATTATTTTTTTAGAACTGGTAAAGGATCCCTTTATCAAATTTTTTTATTAATCAATTAAAATGTGACCATCATAGAAAATATAAATTAAAAAAATCAAAAATTAGTATATACATATATTTTTATTGATATATATGAAATATATTTGCCTAAATAAGATTTATATGATACTAAATATGTATTGACAACTCATATATAAATTATTTAGTGAAAATGGTTTAACAATAATTTGAAATTATTATTTACTAATAATTTCTATATTAGAAATAAGTAATTACTATTAACTAATAATATTTTGACCAAAAAATTAATGAATGAATTAATATTATAAGATAAGTTAAAAATGTGAATTGAACTTCAAACTACCATAACTTTTGAACTAGATGTCCTCTTAGAATCCATGAGATATGAAATTGAATCTATTGAAGATATCATCATTTTCAAGACACATGGGAACCCCAATCTATGTATTTTCTATGTAAGAAATGGCATAGAAGGCCTCCACAATTGATTTTTTAGTTGTGATACCCATATTTTTTAACATTCTATGAAATTTCATCATTTTTAAGAGGGTCTTATTATCCTTTTTCTAAGGGGACATAATTTATATATTAGGATTAATTTCATATTGATATTATGGTGTTATTATATTAAAATTTTTCATATTTCAATACTACAAAACTGGGCTTTATCAATGGTAAAAAAATCTTTTTTCAGCGTTAAAATGGCACTGATAATCGAGGCTATATTAAAACGTTATCCCTTTTAAATGTTCTCAAAAAATTACTGATAAATGTCCCTATTATAAGTAATAAAAACAGGTGATAAAATGGTCATCTTATCAGAATTAAATATGAATTGATAAAAGACCTAGAAGGCCTCTTATGGATCCAATATAGACTTCAGGATCAAAAGTTATGGTTGTTGGAAGTTCAAGTCACATTTTCAACTTATCTAAAAATATTTTTTAATTCATTGATCTTGATGTCCGTTTAGGATCTATGTGATATGAAATCTAATATATGGAAGATCTATTCATTTTCAAGTTATAAGGGAACCCCAATATTTATATTTTGTAAGTAAAAAAAGGATTGGAAGTCATCTAAAACTGTGTTTTTATTTGGGACACCTAGATATTTCATCATTCGATGAAATTTTATCTTTTTTTATGATGATATTATTTTCCTTTTTCAATAAAGACATAATTTATATCCATTTATTAGTTTTATAAAATATTATGGTCTTCAAATATTAATATTTTTCATATCCATTACTTCAAAACACGGGTTTATCAGCGCTAAAATAGCTTCTATACGCCATAAAAAAGAACTGATAATCAATGAGCTATTAAAAGGGGATCCCTTTTATTAGAGCTCAAAATAACATCGATACAATTCAATAAAATCTGTAAATCATATGGTAGATCCATCTCCGTTTATTAAATACTTGACCCCTTTCAACAATGCTTGGAATCCCCACCCGCACGTGCCAATACAACACCTTTAATAGCCTTAGCCTCACCCCCAGCCTATAACAATGCTAGCGCCCACTGTACCAACCCACACACCCCTACCTCTACAAGGATTTGGACATAAGACCTCTCCCTTGTGTAATTGAACCTTCACTACTCATCCATCTTGTTTTGTTCCCCCTTTAATGATATATCAATAAATTTAAATATGTATATATATGGTTATATTTATTCATAAATTAATATAGATTTATATTAAAATAAAAAAATTTGTAATACTAATATATATATCGTTAGGTATATTTATATTTATATTTATTTATTTATATATATAATTATTTATATTTTTTAATCCATATATTTATTCATATATTAATATATATTTATAAGATTAGTTTCAAATAAATTTATAAAATATGTTTTCATGTGTGTGTTTATAAAGAAAAAATAAGTAAATAAATAAAACATACATAAAAATGTATGTATTATATATTCATATATATATTAATATGATAGAATATATAGATAATATATATATGTTTTTAATACTTACACACACTAATATATATATATATACTCACACACACACAAACAATATATAGGATTAAAATTATTCATATAATTAAATTTTAAATAATATGAATATTAGTTTTTATTTATATATGGCTTATATATTACGAAATTCATTTTATATGTAAATATTATTAATTATTTATCTACAAAATTAAATTTTCATGTGTGAATATATAGAATATTTTTATATATTGTTATATATCTGATTATAAATAATAGTACATTAAGAAAAATGATAAAATTTTAAAGTCATAATATCAATATGAATTTAATCTCTTGGAATAAATTTAGTCTCTACTGAAAAATAGAAAAAGACCCCCGTAAACGATGATGAAATTCCATCGAATGTTAAAAACTTTGGATATCCCGACTAAAAACTCAGTTTTGGAGGCACTCTGGGCCTTTTTCCTCAAAAATGCAATAGGGAGATATCCTTTTTCATGAGATTCTTGAAATCATCACAGGCTTAAATTTGATATGTGGTAGAGATCAAACGGACACCATGAACAAAATTTATGGTCGCTCGATGTTTGAGTTACGTTTTCATCTTATTTTTGAACTTTTTTTTAATTTTTTGTTCCTTCAAATTGTTATTAAGTGATTTTTACACTATTATAATTAGTACATTATCAATTAATAATATTTTTTAAATTATTTTATAAGTCAATTTCAATAAATATTTTATATATTATGTGTAAATGTTTATTTATTCACAACTAAAACATATTTAAAAATTTATTTATATATTTATATATTAATATATTTGTTAATTATTGTTTTGAAATATACCCTTTATCAGCACTAGTAAAAAAGTGCTGAAAAGCCCCCCCCCCCCTTTAACAGTGCAACTAAAAAAGCATCGATTAAAGGAGTCCCTTTAAAAGTGCTAAAAAAAGTGATGATAATGGGGGTGCCATTATCAGTACTAAAGAAAACACTGGTAAAGGAATACATCAAACAAATATTTTTTGGCATTGTTAAAGGATGGTGCTATAAAAACCCATTTTTTGATGTTTTTTAGTTATTTAAATTTAAAATTTATAGATAAATATTTTTTAAAACATTTCATAGCCAAATTATCGTTAATGAATTAGATCAACGTGAAGGGGATCTCTGTGTTTTTTGATATACTATGGAAACCCCTAAAACATGTAATCTATGATATAATATTATGTGTTTCCCCTCTATTAGTAATAAAGGTTATAATGTTACCCATTTTCCTACCTCTTTAGGGGGTGGGCAAGATCCCTTTTACTCGTTCACTTGTTTGTTCACCACAGTTGTGTAATATTGGTTTGGATAATCATTCAATAAAAGGCATACCTTTATTTAATATATATATATATATATATATTTAATTTGAGATATAATTATAAATGTGTAAACATAAATTTAATCATGTTTTTATATAAATTTTCTATTATAATATATATATTTAAATGAAATTTAATTATATATTTTATTTAAAATCAAAATTTATCTATTTTATTTACCATATTGAAAAATATGAATATGTATATACCAAAAAAATGTCACCTAGAATTCCCCAGTGTCGAGATTGGAGAGCCATCTTGAGAAGCGGATAGGGGAAAATACTAGGCACAAAGCATGTGGAAGAAATAAAAGACCGCTTCGACGTGCATTATGCCATGAAACATCACTATGATGTGTTGCATGTATAAGACACCATGATGTTCTTGAATTTCCATAGGTGGTGTGCTACTGTCAAGATCTTCCACCACAAACTGCCACTATCACCTCTGACTGCTGTCTCATACCATCGAGAGTTATGACAGTGATTTTTTTTTTCAACTAATTCCCACCATTGTTGTCAACGGTGGATGGTGAGCAACCCTACCTAATAGCATGGTACATGGAACCCATGGGTGAAGTCCATGGTAGGGGGAATCCAAGAGCGAATTCCTTAGGTTGGTAAGGTATTGGGTGGAGTTGTGTCAAACTTGACACTTCCCACCATCTCTATTTAAAGAGGGTGTGGGAGTTTTCTTCATTATCATTATAGCCAAGAGAGCTATTCCTTACAAGAAAGCCTTGAGAGCTCCATGTTTGAGGAAGAAATGGAGGTGTGGAATGGGTACATTTTAACAACTGTTTTGTTTGTAATAAAATTCATGTTTTAATCTTCTATTCATCTCTCTAAGTGGTCAGCAAACCACAACAACTGGTATTAGGGGGATTCCCAGTGCAACGGTATTGAGCAGTTGAGTTTTTCCATTGACCAGAAAATTCATGTTGCTCGGAATCCTGTTTAGAAAGCAGATTTTGAATGTTCATGGAAAGCCAATTTCATCAGTGAAAACGGTTCCACAAACATAGCTAAATGATTCTTCCTAGGATTGGGAAAAATTATTGTGCTACAATAACACCTTTCTTGAGAAGAAGGTATTGTTCTGTGGCCACCAAAATTTCTAGTGATATTCTGGTCGCTACAATAGCATGCCATGCCAGCACCATGTCATCGCCACTGCAACGGGTGATCATGACCGTCGATATTTTTTTGATCAAATGTTGATAAATATGTGTCTCTTTTCGATGTTCCAAGATTCAATTCCACCATTTTGATTGTTCAAGACGCAATGGTGACTTCCATTTTTCATGAATTTGAAATAGTTTTTAGAGAATTCAAATAACATTTAGGGACCATCCATGGTAGGTGGTCGAGGGTCCGGAAATGGATTCCTAATCCAATATAAGCCTATAGATGGAAGGAAACCATAAAAATGCTATCATTGTGGGATGATGGGTCAAATAAATAAGAAATGTCGAAGGTTTCTATAAGAAATGGTTCAAATTATCAAATCAAAAATAGGAAATTGGGACACAAACATTATAGTATCTAGAGAAATCACACTTTTCTCCAAATATGAAGAAGATACATGCCTGTGTACATCAGGACAAGACACGAAATGGGTGGTCGATATAGCAACATCATACCATGTCACACTGCATTTTGAGTATTTCATGACTTATCGTGCTGGTGACATTGGTGCAGTCAAGATGGGAAATACCAGTTTGACAGAGATTGTTGGCATGAGTGATACCTCAATCAAGACGAATATTGTATACACAATAAACCAAAATTATGTTCGACATGTTCCAAGCCTTTGAGTCAACCTATTATCATGTAAATCCTTTTAGGGACAAGTGCATGACAACATCATCAGTGATTGAGCTTTGAAGATGTCAAAAGGATCCATCATCATTGCTTAGCGAAACATTTTTTGTGTGTTGTACAAAACTCATGTGAAAATTTGTGTAGACATCCTCCATGGGGTGGAAGCAGTGACATCATCCAATATGTGTTATATGAGACTCAGCCACATTAGTGAAAGAGGGTTATTTAGCCTGATGAAGAATAAGTACATCATTATTTACAAAGATTCATCACTTTATTCTTGTAAATACTACTTGTATGGGAATTAGTATAGAGTCTCATTAAATACTTCTTCATCAAGGAAATCAGAGTTGTGGTATCTCATGCACTATGATTTATTCAGATTCGTGGATGTGGATTCACTGGTAGGTAATAAATATTTTCTATCCTTTATTGATGATGCATCTCAAAGGGTGTTAGTATTCTTCATGTGGAATAAGAACCATGTACTGGACTACATCAATATGTTCCATACCATGGTGGAGTATGAAAATAGAAGGAATCTAAAGTGTATTTGTTCATAAGACGAAGGAGAGTACACTTCCATGTAATTTGAGCCAATTTTAGGAGTTCGGGAATCCGAAAAGACAGGAAGGTCCCACACTCCCCACAATAGAACAGTGTTTCAGAAAGGATTAAATGAACCGTCATCGATAAGGTGAGAAGCATGATGAGTTTTGTTAATATCCCTAATCCAATCTGGTGAGAATCTATTCTGGTTTTATGCTACAACTTCTATAGGTCACCATTGATCCCACTGAATTTTGACATCACATAGAAGAGATGGTCTGGTAAACATCAATTTTACTCTCATATAAGAGTATTTAGATGTTTTGAATTTTTAGATGTATCCATAGATCTCAGGAAGATGCTATACTCGATATCTAATCAATTCATCTTCATCGACTATAGATATGAAGAGTTTTGGATAAAGTATTTGGGACCTGAAGGTTATGAACATGATCAAAAGAAAATATTTCATGTACCATGAGAACTATATGATTGAGGACATTCAAAATCCTAGAATGTATCGAATGGAAACTGTCGAGGACTTAATTAATAAACCAACACCTCTACCAGCACCACCTATCAATGAAGGGGAGAAGGCGTAAGAAGTTTTGTTGATAGGGGACCAGTAGTTAGTGGAAGAGGATATTGACCAGGGGGAGAATCAATCATCTCTATAATAATTTGAAAAACCTTCACAGGATCATAGTGATGTCATTCCTCCCAAACCAATCATTTCATAAGTTTTAAGGTCTTCATGAAGAAGGATTCCATCAAAAAAATATTCCGAGTTAGATTTCCTATTTCTGACTGATGAGGGGAAGTCATAAGTATACCAGGAAATAGTGTCTCATCCATAAAAACATAAGTGGTTTCATGAAAAGGAGGATGAGATGAAGTCTTTGATGAAGAACCAATAATATGATTTTGTGGAATTACAAAAAGGTACAGAAGAAATAATGAACAAATTTTTTTTAGGCTGATGAAGGATGGTAGAAAATGGAGTTCATGCACAAATCTCAGTTAGTTGATAAGAATTTCCTTGAGAATAAAAATAGTTGACTTGAATGGGATCTTTTCACCCATCGTGTAGATGGCTTCAATCAGAGTTATTTTTATATTTGTATCTAGCATGGACTTGGATATTTAATAGATGAATGTAAAGGCAAATTTTATTCATAGTGACCTCTCTAAGGAGATCAATATGAAGCATCCTATAGGTTTTGAGGATTATGGACAAAAAAACCTTGTCTTCCAATTGAAGAAGAGATTGTATGGACTAAAATATTCTCCCATACAGTGGAAGAAAATGTTTGACTCATTCAAGGAGAGTTATGAATACAAGAAGACACAGTCTAACCAGTGTGTCTACATCTAGAGATTTCAAGATGGTAACTTTTTTGGCCTTCTACTTAATGTTTATTACATGTTGATCTTTGGGAAGGATACGAAGATGATAAATGAGTCGAAGAGGGTGTTATCCTTGTCTTTTTATATGAAAGAAATAAGAGTAGCTCAACATATTTTGTGGATGCAAATCATTCATGAAATAAAGATGAATTTCTTATGGATATCTTAGGACAAGTATATTGAACATGTTCTAAAACGTTTCAATATGGAAAATGCCAAAACTGTGATAATTTCTCTTCCTGGCCATTTATTTTAAGTAAGAGTTGATGACCATCATCCCAGGATGAAATTGAGGCGATAGAGGTGATACAGTACTACATAGTAGTTGGAATCTTGATGTACATTATGGAGAGTAAGAAACTTGAAATTTCTCATATAGTGGAAATCATGTGCCAGTTTGTCACCAATCCCAGGAAGTAGCACTAGGATGCAGTCAAATGGATTCTAAGTTATCTTAAAGGTAAATTAATGTTATGATTCTTCTATAGGGGATCTTAACCTCTATTAGAGGGATATACATATGCATATATGGTTGTAGATCATGATAGTAGAAATTATTCATCAGGATACAGAAATAATTTTTCAGGAGGAGTTTTATAATGGTAGTTAAGGTTACACACATGTGTTTCTTTATCCCCAACATAAGTAGAGTACATTGATTCATTGAAAGATGTCATGGATATTTTTTGGCTGAATAATTTTCTCCAAGAGATTGGATTCATCAAGAAGGATTACATGTTTCATTAGGATAGTCAATGTTCTTTGGACTTGAGGAAGAACTCCAGGAACCATTCTTAAATGAAGCACATAAAAAATCACCATCATTAGATACATGAAGTGATTGATCGATAGAAGGTATGATTTTTGAATATCCAAAAAAAGGAGAACCTGAATGATATGTCTACAAATGTGGATGCTCGATAGAAGCTAGACTATTATAGATTCTCTAGAAGATTGTAGCTAGATGGGGAGAATTGATGGAGATTTTTTTATAGCTATTTCCCATCATTACTGTCAAAGGTGGATTGTACACCAACCCCACTTCATATCATGGTAGGTGGTAGCCAGGGGAGATGTCTGTGGTAGGTGTAAGCCTTGGGATTTGTTCTTTGGTATGTGGGTGTTTGGTGGGAGTTGTATCAAACTTGACACCTATCTCCATGGTTATTTAAGGAGACAAATGGGAGTATCCTTCATCATCAGTTGTTCCAAGAGAGATCTTATATCTGGGAGAACCTTGAGAGATCAATGTATGTGTACGAAAAGAAGGTGTGGAAGGGTTACATTGTAACCATTGTTTTTGTGCAATAGAAGGCATGTTTTCTCCTTTCATTCAAATCTCTTAGTAGTTAGAGAACCACAACATGTTATCGGTCTTTCAATGTCCCGGGTTGTTATTTTATCATCAAAAACAACCAAGACGTACCATAGTGTTCCACCATCACCTAGGAAAGTCAATCCCTCACTCCATCGCTTGCTATCTTTTGGGGTGACTCACAAATCGTTGATAACACTAGACACTACTGATTCCTGCTACCATTACATGCCTATGTTATAGAAATTATCTTCCCTACTGTTGTTAGAGTTTGTACCGAAAATTGAAAATGTATCCTTCTACTTCTATTTGTGACCATTCTCTCATGCTACCAATTATATATCTACTATAGAATGACACCTTTATACAACCACTGTCAACATTACCACCACTTGAATGGTTAAATGAATGGATAAATCATCATTGTATCTCTGGATCCTACAATATGCCAAACTATCCATCTATTGTTCTAGATTAGACCACTGTAAAGAAATTATAATAATAATAATGGAGAACACCACTTAATCCACCTTGTAAAATTGAATTGAAATCGAATCATCTTAAAACCTTTTTTGACATCCCATAAACTAAATGAATGCATGAAGAAGGGGGAAATCAAATGATAATCTACCAATCCCTACTTTTGGTTGGAATAAGGATTCCAAATGATATAACATTAGAAGCATTGATACATGATAGGGGATTAAAACATGAGATGATAATTAATACATTAGATGTAATATTTAAGAATTTAATAAGCATATGATGTATATTAAAATTGGGGACCTTAAATGTAATCACCGCAATTCATGTGTGATTCCTTCCAATGATACACCTGTCAAGACCTCGATCATCCAACTGGGAAGGTCATGCTAAATATGTTTGACTCTGGGTCATCTTGTGTTAGGAAAGAAAGTGATGAGTGACTCTCGATTATTCTTTGGGTGGGTCATGCTATCTAAGTATGTCATTGTTAGATATTCAATATATATATATATAATATGATACTATATATAAAGTGTATATTTAATTACATTTATTTGATGCATGTAACGAGAGAATTATCTATATTTGGTAATATATATATATATATATATATATTTGTGTGTATATGTGATATATGTTTATTTTTCTCAAATGGTTTAATTATAAGTTATAATCCATTATGAACTGATTAATATTCTTGACTGGTCATTGAATAGGGTTCAATGAATGGTGAGAATAAGTATATATAGATATATTAATATGGACAAAATGTTTTCATTTAATGTAATGTTTCATGGATGGATATATAAAGGGAGGTGATCCCAACTGTAAATATAAACAATTGTGAGTAAGCCTCTCATTTCTATCTTCATCACACCATATTGTTCATCATCTCAAATGAAGGTACTAATACCCATTCAACATTTGGGTATTCTGGCGATATGATCATGATTCCATTGGTTGATGTACCCCCCCCCTTAGAGGCAAGGTTCTTTTTTTAAAACTAGAAGATCTTCATCAAGAATTCACTTTTTCCCAGAATGAAGAAAACTATAGTCGTGGATGATTTCTATGTAATCTATATATACAGTTTATTTATGTGTTGATTCTCAAAGATAGATCCTCATGTGTTTTGGATCTCTTATGCTGAACATGGTCATGTGATGATAATAAAAAACCCAAATAATAGTATCAAAGGTGTATAAATTGTTAACTAATAAACATATTTATGAATTTATGTAAAATAAGTTTTAATAGTAAAATATGATTTTTCTCAATCCTGGAAATTAATTTGAAATGTTCATTAATATTACTCTTTTTTATATAAAAACGAATGAAATATATATTTTTTTCAAGATGATTCAATTTTAAAAAGAATAATGTTATTTATAAATTGTTTATAAATAATGACAAAGGTATAATGGAATATTTATATATAAATTTATAAAAGTGTTTTATACATTAGATAGATACAAAATTATTATGGTTAGTTGTTGAATATTTTTTCGATAAAATTACTTTTATAAAAAATAAATGGAATGATTTATAGCAAAGAAGTAAATGGTTTATTTAGAATTCATAAAAGACAATTTATATAGATTTTATGAATTCAAAAATATATGGTATTTTGATTATATAAAAAATTTTATACAATAGATATATAATTATATTTGTTTTTAATACATGAAATATCATATAAATTAAAATTAATATTACATGTGAAGGGATCATATTGAGTGTTTTTGTAGGGAATTTTTTGTGTATATCAGGTGTTAGAGTTTTCATAATTGGACTCTTTTTAGAGTAATGTATCCTGAGGTAGAGGGACTTGGGGTCAGACTGCGTACTTTCCGAGAGGTTTTCCTTTTTTAGGAATGTGAATGATGTTGGCTATATGTCGATCTAGTCCTACTCATGTGAATTTTTCCAATCTCATATAACATTATGACTTTAAATAATGTCTACATGTACGTAATTCATATGATGAATATGTATATGTATGAATATACTTAACTTCTATTCTATGTGACTAACTTAAACTTGTGGGTTTTGTAAAGAGTTACAAATTAATGTGGTGTGAAAAAATTAATTTCATAATTAGAGTAGAGATTCAAAAACTAAATCACTAATGGAATTCATACAATGTAATGGAAAAAGACATGAGAACACAATGATTACATATGATGTAGTAGTTAGGAATTTAATATGCATACGATGTATAATAAATTTTCGAGACCATAAAAGAAAAAATCCCACAAATAGTAAGTGTTGGATTCTTTCAAAAGAAATAGTTGTTAAGACCTCAATCATCCAACTAGGCAGGTCCTGCTAAAGTTTAGTACCTTTAGGTTATATTTTGTAAGGAAAGTAAGTAAATTATGACTTTGGATAATTCGGTTTTTTGGTCATTCTAATGTTGGGTTCCCTTGGATCATCCATTATTTCCATGTTTTTGGAATTTTAGTTAGGTTACAATACTAGGAAGACCCTAATAGAATTAGTTTACCAGTAGAATAGAGTTATTTGAATCCGTGGATATATTTGGATGAAGGGTTATCCACTCAACAATCATTGATTAACATTTGTTTTGATTGGGATGATGACTATACTAAATATATATTTAAAGGGATAGATGCTAAATCAACCTTGAGTTTAGTGGAATTTGGATCTTCAATCACTAAATGGATATAATGTATGGATTCATCAATTTTTGTGGAAAAAATATCATCAAAATCACTTAATGAAAATATAGAATACAAGATTTACATTTGACTTAATGTTCTATTATATATAAATGCATCATCATTACCAATATAAATTTAAAATTAATCATTGAAATAAAGAGATTAATGTAAGAAACTCATATGACAGATATCTTAAGAAAATATCTTGAGAAATAGAGATATTCTATGTGTCTAAAAAATTTATTCTGGTGAAACCAAGTGTTGATGTTTTTCAATAACATAATTTAGTTTTTTTATGGAATCAGGAAATAATTATTTTATAGTTTCAAAGGAATTTAATTCATAATCGACCTAAGGAATTATAGTCTCCTACCCTCTATATGATTTGGTATTCTAATGATATTAAATAAGATATAATATGTTTGGAATGAATGAAGAATTCCTAAAATAGATTTTTTTTGTTATGGAATTCATTGTATTTTCATTTATGGAAATGTTATGGAAATGTGAATGAGTTCATGAAAATTTACCAAATATTATAAAAGTGTTATGAATGGATGGAATGGTCATATAATTTATTGATTTTAGTACTATAATGATAGTATTATTTTGTAAAAGTTCAAACCAGGTGAATAAAAGTTATTTGAAAAGATCATCAATTACACTTCAAGAATAAAATCATGTTCAATGAAACATTGGGATTTCATTGAAGAATAGTTATAAATAAATAAGATTGGATTGACCAAAATATACCTAAAGAATTATGGGAACACCATGGAATGTCCATGATAGGTACCATTGTTATTTAAATTAATTCGTTGATTTTGTTCTATTTTTGATAATGAGTATATGTTTTATAAGTATTGTAAATATATAAGAATTCAAAAGAAATCAATGATTACATTGAGTGTGTAGATAGAATTAAAATGATGAAGTAAATAGTTACTACATCAAGAATTTTAATGTAAAAAAAGTATCAAACTTGGATGAATCTAAATAATAAATGTTTATATTTATCATTGTTCACTTATAGGATAAGAGAGGATGCTCAATAACAAATAGTTGTTATGAGATAATTAAATTTATGCACCTGGTTTATGATTGATCAATTTATATAAAATGTTTTTGAGAAGGAGATTTAGATAAATGTGTTTATCTTGGATAAAATTGTTATCCAAATATATTTATAATATATATGGAAATGTGCTCTGTACACTCAATGGCTGGATATTTTAATAACGTCTTATTTCCAGAAAATAATTTTCTAAACACAAAAAATAACATATATGAAATGGAGAAAATAATATTTTTTTTTAATATTCCAACTTAAAGAGACATAAATTTTATTTCCTAAAACAAAATGTTGATTTTGTGGTATTAGAAATATATTCATACAATAATATAGTATCTATGAAGATCGTGGGAGTATGTTTGAACATAGATAAATTCAAAATTAACAAATATAATATTAAACCGCATTTAGTTTATGTGATTACTTACATTGAATCAAGATGTTTTAGGATATTTGACAATAAATAATAATATAAATTGTTACATTTTGATATTGTGAGAAAGATAATATTATTTTCAACATAAATATTTTAGCATTCTATGATTATCGTGATACTTCACTAAATGTACTAAAGAGTTTAGTATATAAGAAAATTAATAATGTTAACAATTAAATTTCGTTACCTTAACATGGGAACATCAATATTCCATAATGGAGTATTGCAGATAATAATCAACATATTACAAATTATACCCCAAAATAGTTTAGGGTATAAAGTTAAGAAAAAATAGAAATATTTATATTGGTTACCCTAGAAAAGAAAATATCAATTTATCCTAAAAGAGTAAAGTCCTGGTGAAGTGATAAAGTAAACAATTATATTATTTATAAAAAATTTCAAAGAAAAAATTTGATAGAAAAGGTTCCTAGGATGATGATGGTGTACATAGATATAGTTATACATTGAAAATGAAATATATTATTATAATATATTTTGTTATAATGATAGGATATCTCAATTAATGTTAAAAGAGATGAATTTACAAAATATAATTCCTAAATCTCACCATTATTAAAATTCCATTAATTCACAAATGATTCTCACTGAGAGGTTAGTAGGATTACTTTATTAGATGGTCACATAAAGATGGGACATGAATTACATTTGGATGTAATATTTAAAATTCATTACTGCAGAAATTGCATCATGGAAATGTTGTATCTCTATGGGTTGAAAAACCTTAAAGATTGGTTGTAATGGTTGTAAAGGTACCATGTTATTATAATAATTGAAATCTATATTTATCATTCATTAATGTGTGATTGAAATTATTTTACATGAATGGTTGTATAAAAGATATCCCCACAAATTACGAACGATGAGTTGTCCATTAATGATGGTCATAATGTAGTTTAATGTGTTGTGATGAAATGTAAATTTTATCATGAATGGATTATTATTTCTCTTAAAAATTGTTATATATTTGATATTTAAGAATAAGTGATTTAATTTAATATGTAGATACTTATTACTTGGACTGATCTACTAAATTATATTTCATGGAATGACATACAGTCATAGATATACTTAGGGGTGTATGTTCATTGTAGATCCTTATTACATGGGGTTGGTGAGATACTTATCATGAGAACATTCAGAATTTTATTCCATAATTATGAAAGTCACCATATTATCATAGACAATTAAGGGTTTTTTCGGTATGTTCATGATCAAGTCATTCGTTGGAGTGAAACCAATATGGGATTTATCCACTTGTATGATAAGGAATGGAATGTAGCCCTTGATTGAATTAGTCTAAGGAAATTACTGTCCATGTTTAGTGGTTTCACATATGATGTACTCATCTACTTGGACAAGTGGAATGTGATATGCTCATCATATTGATGAATATCATGTGATATTTTCATCCACATGGTCAGTCTTTTTCAGAGAGTCATGAAAATTATGAGAGGACTTTACTAGATTATCATGTTACATGTCTAGTGGCTGCTCGATGTCATAGACAAAGGGATTATATAAGATTCATGTGGTATATATGATTAATCATGTTGTTGAAATCATTATATAGAGATATTATTATGTTTGACGGAGATCACACCCAAACCCTTAGTATCATGAGTAGCAGTAATGGTTTTCTAGAGGTCACTCTTTTTTTACATCTGTAAAATATAGATTTCATTGTTTTTGTCAATGTTTCTAAGGCCAGTACGGTTAATCAATAATGCCCTTGGACAAGGTTTAAATTTTGGAATAATTATATTTTCAAAATGAAAATACTTTGGTGAAAAAAAAATTCAAAATAGTTTGGATGGATTGACAATGATTTGTGATGTTATTCATAAATTATTTACAATATTTTAGTTTAAGTGGGACATTAATAGATATTCACTAAACATATTTATAATATATGATTTTATATTTATATATACATTTTATATTTAATTACATGCATTGGATGCATGTAATGCATGTATTAAAAACTTGCGATAATATATTTAAATATATATATGATATATATTTATATCTTCCAAATGGTTTAATTACCTGTTACAATCCATTATAAATATATTAAATAGATTGACTACTCATTGAATAAGATTAAATGAATTATATGAATAAATTTGATTGGATTCAATAAAATGACTAACATGTTTTCATTTAAGGAAATTCTCATGGATGGATATATAAAGATATGTGATCCATCCTTTAAATATAATCAATCTTGAGTAAGACTCTCATTTATCTATTCTTCCTGCACTATAATTCATTGTCTGATATGAAGGCATTATCACCCCTTCATCATTTGCGTAACCTCATGATATGATCACTGATCCATTGGTCAGTGTACCCCCTTAGAGGTATGGTAATTTTTTCACTGCTACGGGATATTCATCATGCATTATCCTTCAAAGAGAAAGAAGAAAATGGATGTCGTTAATAATATCTCGATACAATATTTATAAAATTTATTTACATGATTATTCTACAAGATATATTTTCTTGTGTTTGGGTTCTCTTTCACTACACATGGTCATGTAATGGTAATAAAATGCCCAACAAAAACCACCACGGAAAAATGAGATGAAATCAAATTATCTTGAAACCTATGTTGAAATCCCACGACTGAAATGAATGCATAAACAATGAGGAGATAAAATGAGAAACTACCAATAACTCTTTGAGGTAATGATCATGTTGTACAAACATGAATCAGTATAAAAACACAATGTTTTACTCCATACTTTTTGAGGAATACTAAGGCCATTAGTGGAAAAATAATTAGAAACATGCATTCATTTCCTTGTAGTTAGTTGAGGAAGCCCAACATCAAATCTCCCACTGGAATAAATTTTTATGCCACGTTGAAGCCCCAACAAAGGAAAATGTTTTTCCAGGGAACCTCGTCTCTTTCACATGTGATCTGGGGTTTACAAATAGAGTACTCTTTTGTTAGAACAACTCATTCCATCCACATGAAATCTAAGGATAGTGATTAGTCCAATTCCACATGGGAAAATGAATTTATCTTAAATGGAGGATGAATTCGAATTATATCTTGATTTGAACGTGGGTAAAGATAAGGAAATACGGGGAATACAAGGACATGTTATATCTATCATGTATAATTAAAGTATCATTTAATAGTAATATTTTCAATGAATTACAAAATGAATAATTTACCAAACTCAAATAGGAATAATGTTTGGGAATTTGAAGATGAGATTTTGAAATTCTAATACTAGATCTTTTATGTTTTGATGTCTATGAATAAAGTGGTTCCATGAAACTGAAGGTGGATTAAAAACATCAAAAATAAATTAGGAGGAAGATATTGTTTTCTTTTCTACTAAAGATTGTTATTTTAATTATTTTTCATGAAATCACATATGAATATTAAAATAAACTATTTCAATAATATATATATATATATATATGTCTTCCATTATCCAATGTGAACTATCATACTCATGATTATGATTTGGTGACCTGAGGATTATCATAGGGAAGTAATTCTGTGTTGAACTCAACTCTATGATTTATATTCTATTTATGATAATCCAAGCATAATTTTTGGTGGGTGTAATCCTCACTGTGTTCATCTATATTTTATTGTTTTATTCTACACCCATTCACCATCGATTAAGGAGGTGGATGCAAGATGTGCACGGTGATTATTGTGTGTACTATACATTCCAATCTAGGGTATAAGGTGTTCACACATATACAATAGTGTTTCAATTAAGTATTTATAAATCGAGTTGGTGAAGGTTCTACATGGAAGAATCTCTTGGGAGAATTCCTCTTCTACTCTAATATTATTCATTTTGTTTTCCATGGAATTGTAATGTTATTTTTAGTTTTTCATTATATTATCATTTACCCCATATTATCATTTTTTCTTAAAATAATAAGGCCATAAAAGAGATAATAAGTGAACTAGGAATCATTGAGTTATCGACCGTGAAGCTCCTCATGTGGGAAAACCCAAGTAAGCCACTATGATATAATTGAAAAATAATTATAGCTTTTTTGACACCCTAAGAAAGGTGTGTTATGTAATAATAAAACATATATATATAAATAGATATTTTATTATATGTAGATATATATATATATATATATATGAAGAAGTATATATATTGCAAAATATAAATACATATATATACATATAGAAAGTAAAATATCTTATTGTAGAGTTAACTATGATTGTTGGTGTTTCTATAAATGTATTTTTATTTAAAAATTGAAACAAAAAAATATTAAATAAATATAAAATCATATATGTGGAAACACACATACATGTAAAAATACACTCGAAAAAACATTCCAGCACACACAAACATATAAATATATACACACACAATCATTAATGTTTTTTCAATAAAAATTATAGAGAAGTTGTAAGGGCCAAATCTTTGAATTAGTGGGTTCCATGGTTGAATATTGGTGTGTGTGATTTAGTAGGGGTCTGGAGGCACGCTGATAGGTGGGGTGGGATCAAGCACTGATAAAAGTAGGAATGAGCAGAAATCACCTGTAAATAGAAGGCTGGGATATGGGGCATGACATTTAATAAAAGTGGGGCTCAATCCCTAATAAAAGGTGGATTGAGCTGTGAAATAAGAAATTATATTTTTTATATTTTTTCAGTGTAAAAAACAGGATGATAAATAAACCCTTTATAAACACTTAAAAAATCACTGATAAATGGATTCCTTTATCTATGCTAGAAAAAAACTAATAAAAAGGTGCCTTTATCAATGCATTATTTATCACTAATATAAGGTGCCTATTTTAGAACCTTTTTGGAACCGCTAATGGTGACCCACATTCATCAATTCATTAAAAATAAATTATTTTTTAGAAATGATAAATTTAACTTTTAATGATTCCAAATTCTAATTCTATAGTTGATTACATTTTTCATAATTTGACCAAGAGGTATTTTCATGTATTTGAACAATGAATGGAGATTTAATTGTGTTGTATTTTGGTGTCATTATACAAATCCATTGAAAATGATGAGTATTATTTACAATGATTTTGAAAAAAGTATGCCAGAATGATAAATTAAGGTTGAATGGAATAAGGTGGTCTGAGGAAGTAGAATGAACGGAGGATATAATAAAAAGTAGAGAACCAAATGTTTGTTCCAAAAATTTCATCTTTTTCATTTGATTGATGAATTATAGACAAGCTAATTTTTTTTATGGACTTTTGATATATCCCTCTTGATAATGAATAGTTGTGGGTTCCTAAGATATAGGAAAATGTGTATGTTCAAAAAACATATGAGTATTTTAGAAAAAGTTTATTTAATGAAGAATAAGAATACGAAGATGATACATATGTTTTAGAGTGAATTCAATAGGCATATAAAAGGTTGTGAGTCTATTTTATAAACATTAGAAATGACCTCAGATAGTGGGTACTATGAGAATGAATCGAAAAAATATTTCTATGCTAATCCTATTGGGAATATAAACTAGTATTCATCTGATAAATGAAATGGATAGAGCACTACATGATGTTGAAATTCCTACAACAGTGTATCAAATAAGACATTACCAGATCGAGCAGGTCCTACAAAGGAGTTTTGGATAAATTATTATGGGTATTTACATAGTGTTTGTATGTACATTATTAGGGATGATACAAAGAAGGACGTTCAATGAATCCATATCCATTAAGGGAAGATCTGGATTCATTCCACGATTCAAGGAGGTTTCAGGAATGATTGAAGCCTAAATTTGAGGAATGTCTTGATGAATTTGGTTGACCACAATATTTCTGGAATTTTGAATGAATTCAAATGAATAATTTTTTAGAGTGATATTCAATTATTGATTAAGAATTTTGAGTTGGAAGTTCACAATACACCCTTATTTGTTATAAATATGTTGACAATATAATGGGGAGAAGGTGAACTATGAAGAAGTTTCTTATATCCATTTATCCATGTTAATTTTTAAAGATGTGAGGTGTCGAAAGAATACCTTAATAGACACATTTTATTAATGTATCATATATAATAGAAATAATTGAAGGGGTATTAGATATACGATACAATATAAAATGTTACTAGACTTAGGATAAAAGATGATGAACCTATCAGATGATGTGGTACCAAATTAAGGATACCAAAAAACTAGTACAATTATGAGGAAATCTGATAAAGAATATATCTTATAAAAAATATAATATACAGTGGGTAAGAAATTATGGTTACCATAATGAGAATCTATTCGACAGATAGGTTCAGGAAAAGAAGATCAATCAGCTAGTTCTCACTCAGTGTTGTGCAAGTAATAGATGTGGAAGAAGAATAACTTCTTATAAGATTTGGTGTTATAGAACTAATTAATTTCTGTTTATATTGCATTTAAAAATAATCGAGTGAATAATAATTTAAATATATTATTTAATATCATTAATAGATCCTCATGAATTAAATGTAACAATGGTATAGATTATATGTCACATTAAAAGGGAATAAAATTTCTCACCTATGAAGAGAAACTTGAAATTTCAAGATGATATTTTAAAAACATTAATATATGATTGAATAGAATTCAAGGAGAGTAATCATAGAACATTGAAAATCAAGTTTGATCACTCTTTAGAATATAATTATTTATCTCATGATGTTCATACATATTAGTCTCTATGATATGAGATTTTGAGAATATATTTTCCAACAAGAATCCACCTTATTTTGTGTCATTGGATATTCATATATATAAGCATTTGTAATTGTCATTAATCCTTATGATTAATATTACTGACTGTGTTTGACCCACAATGGAGTTTATATAACTATTACCTAAAGGGGGGTAAATTAGGGTATAAAACTCATTCTCATTTCCACACGAATACACAAAACTCTAACGGTCCATACCTATATTGACTTCAATTAGTATATGGGTCACATTTCTGTTCCCCTATTAAGTGATGATCAGATTAACTATATCACTTATAAAATCAAAATTTTGATAATATTTAAGATCACTCAATCCACATTCACTAATATTAATTCTATAAAATATAAGAAAATACATAGAAAAATATAAATGAATTTTACTTGGTTTACCCGTAGTGAGCTATGTCTAAGGATCTCACACTGGCTTTTTGATGAAGTACTAAAATCTATAAATCATTACTTGTATAGGGGATATAAGTTTTCGACTGTGATCACTCAATACAAGTATCAATACCTATATAAGATTTAGAATTTTTTTTATTACCTTCCATGGGTCAATCCCTTTGTCCTATACATTTTATAGCTTCATTAGGTGAGAATTATTTTTAGATCATAGGAAAATACATTACTCCAATGTCAGACAGTTGATGCACTGATGAGTTCACATAGAAATTCACTCTTCCATATTAAAATTGGTTGTCAAAATAACAATGATATAGATTCAACTTCTTTATTAAACTAGGATTCATGGAATATATCTTTTTTCAAGGTTTTTAACAAGAGCCAATCATTTTGTGAATTATGAAACTTATTTCATTCCATATACTTTTGTAACTCTTTTTTTGAGACATTATTCTTGTTAATGAAACATATCATTTTCATAAAATTTAATGACTTTCAAGAAACTCACAACATTTCATGAATCTGTATAAATATTTATGAAAACCCTTTGTTAGACTAAAAACATTCCATTATTCATCAAATATATACTCTTATAAATCCTTTTTTTTGCAAAATAAAGATATGTGAAATAGATATTATGACATTATTTTATTGAAACATCTCTTTTCTCTATAAAAATGTAAGAGAACGCTCTTTAAGGGTTTTCTCATGAACAGTTGAATATGTTTATTTATATTAAAATAGATTCATATCATGAGGTAATTTCATATATTATAGTATCTTAATAATATAAACACAATAAAATAATACATTTTATTAGTGTAGCTATTTTTTTAACGATTATCTAAAAAAATACTATGAATCATGAGAAACATGTCATTGATCATACTGATAGGTCTTAGAGTTTATCAAGAAATGAAACAACCTTGTTCATATTTTATGTATTATTATTTATATTATTTTATTATAAGTTAAGGTTTTTTCTAACTTATAAATATATTTTTATAAAATATAATTATTTTGGTCACTCTGCTGGTCAGATAGAGATGTGTCTTAACTTTCATTGAATACCCGACAAAATATTTGTGAATAAACCTACCAGAGACGTTGGAGTAAGTGATTTATATTAATATTTACTGTTATTTCATTTCTATAAAAACATAATAATTATTTAAAAAAATTTAAATCAAGTTAAAAGGGGTTGAATACATGGAACAAATAGAGCCAATTAACTCTATTAGTGTAATATGATCCATGTAGTTGGCCATAGATAATTGGGTTTATTTCTTGTTTTTTTATAAATTATTTAAATTTTTATGTATTTATTGTAATGAAATAACATTAAATAGTAATGAAAATTTTTAAATAGAAAATATCATTGGTTTTAGATAATTTTAAGAATCATAGTTAATATTATTTTACTAATAGATTATATTTCAGGAATAGTTGGATGTGAACCCTTCAAAATCAACATCGGTGTTCCAAAATGATGTTGTTGAAATTGTTTTATGGAAGGAGAATCCATAGAGTGTTTGAGGTATTGGTTTTGGGATTAATCCAACAGTTATATTATATAGAGATTTTTCATTATTTGTTGATACACTCAATGTGGGTTTCAGTAATTCTATTTATCAGGATGCCCACAAAGAAATTTTAATGTAGAAAGTAAAATTTCAAGAACATGACTCTTATAGGAAAACATAAGATCAGTGGTAGTTGACATTGGAAAATTATTATTTTTTCAATATTTCATAGGATGACAGGCATGATCCCAAATGAAATTTCTAGTCTTATATATCATACTTCCAAGTGAATTTTAAACTCGATAGATCATTAACTAATTTTAAAAGAACAAATATAGTATTCTATTACTCTTGGTGCATATTTATTTCATTTATCATCTCAATGATCATCCCTTAAAAATAATCTTGAAAAGGTAAATCGTTTAATAATATTTATAAATTGGAGGATTATATATATAAAATAAAACATTTAGAATAATTTTTATAGAAACTATATGAATTTTTTCTTCTGACATGTGTTGTGCCAAGAATGACTAAATAAATATTTTTAAAATTTACCAATGTTTTAAAAACACCTATTAGGAAGAAAAGTCAACGAAAAAGGGTCTATTTTATTTGAAATCATAGTAAACAAATATTTATTGAATTTTGAAATTTAGGAAGCAAAACCAAGTCAATCATAGATATAGTTTTTTGAAGATGCCGGTAAATACAGTATTATTATTTCAAAAGACTAAAACATGCATGTAAATGTCCAAACCAAAGAAAAAGATCTCATATTGGTATGAAATAATGGTAAAATAACAATTAAATTTTTTTTGATGTGTATGAGTAGACACCATATCTATCCGACATGTGGTATGCTTGGAGTGACCCAATATGCAATTTTAATTGATACAGAAGTTGTTAAAAATATGTGTCAGCGGGTCACAGTGATGAAAAAATTTTCAGATGTCTAAGAAATCGTAAGACAATGATTTTCTATTGATTTTTTGATATGTGGGAACTAGATCCGCATCAATCCAAGAAATGAATTTGTTATGATACTCCTAAATTCATTTGTTGTGTTTTGAAACAATAAAATGTTAGTGTAATGGTCCAAACCTTATAAAACGACATCAGATTGATTCTAAATAATGAGAAAATATAAATTGAATTATCTAGGATTTTTATGAGTAGACCACATGTCCAAACAACATGTGATGTGCTTGGAAGGAACTCAATAAGTTGTTTTAAAAGATACAAAAGCCTTTAGAAACATATTTTAGGGGGTCAAAACGAACCAAAAAGTGTCAAATGGCTATGAAATCCTATGAAAATGGTGGTTGATTAATTTTTTGAAATATAGTTACCAAATCCATGTCAATTCAATTTATGTGTTGGATGACATAACCAAAAACGTGTTTTAAGTGTTTCAAAACACTAAAACGATGGGGAAATGGTCAAAACCATAGTAAACGACATCATATTAATATGAAATCACAATCAAACCTACTTGGAATTATTTTATAATTCAAATAGTACATGAAACATCCATATAATGTGTAGTGTGCTCCAAATGACTCAATAAGATGTTCTAAAAGACACTAAAGGCTTTAAAAACATTTGTCCGAGGGGGGCAGGGTAAAAACAAAGGAAACAACAACGGATATACATACAACAACAGAAAAAAAATTTAGTTTGATTTGTGAATTGTAGAACCTACACCCCATGAATTGCAGATACTATTATACTTGGATTCCCATAATTTTTGTAGTTTTTTTAAACTCTAAAATGTATGTGTAATAGTGTAAACCATAATAAATCCTCATATTAACATGAAATCACGGGGATACCGCCATATAATTATTTGTGATGTGTAAGATCACCAAACACATTTATATGACATTATTTGTGCTTTTATTGTCACAATATGTAGTGTTAAAATATACCAAAGCCTTTAAAAATATCTGTTAGGGGGTCAAAAACATGTAAAAGTTGTCATATATGTGCGAAATAACATAACAACAACCATTGATTTTTTTTGGAAATCTAGGAACTGATTCCGCGTTAATCCATGTTATTTTTTTCCTAATATTCTTGAAAATGTTTTTTTGTGTGTTATAAACACTATAAAGTGCATGTAATGGACAATAACATAGATAACATCATTTGATTGGCATGAACTACTAGGGTAACCCACATTTATTTATTTTTGATGTTTATAAGTAGAAAGTTGTTCTTCTATAATGTGGTGTGATCTAAATGACTCAATAAGAATATTAAAAAAATGTCAATAATGATCTGTAAAACATGTGTCAAGGGGTCAATACCATACATTTTATGTCAGATGGTAGTGAAATCATAGTAAAACAACCATATTTGAATTTTTAAAATGTTGGAACAGACTTTAGGTCAATTAGAGTTACAGTGTGGATAGGATTCCCATTAAAATGTTTTTAGTGTTATAAAACACTAAAATATGTGTGTAGTTGTAAAACCCATAGAAAATGACCTCAGATTAAGGTGAAATAAATGTAATCCCACCGTTCAATTATATTTTTCATGTATGAGTATACAACACATCCATCGAACATGGGGTGTTCTCTAAAGGAATCAATAAGTTGTTTAAAAGGTATAAGATTCATTAAAAATAGGTTGCAATGGGTAAAAATAATGTATAAAAATATTAAGACCATAAAATCCTAAGAAAACAACTATAGAATGAGTTTTGAAATATAATAACCAACACCATGTCAATCTGAGAATCATTTTAACTGAGATGCCCATAAATTCATTTTTAGGGTTTTAAAACTCGAAAACATGGGTGTAATAGTCATATCCAAAGAAAACGACCTCATATTGAAATAAAATAACGGTAAAACAACTAAAAAATTATTTAAAATGTTTATGGACTAAAAAAACATCCATTTGATATGCGGTGTGCTCAAAATGAATCAATAAACAAATTTAAACGACACTAAAGCCATTAAAAACAAATTTAATGGGCCCAAAATGAATTTAATGGAATCCTAATAACTAGAAATCATTGTTAAATCACTATAGATTTATTTTTTAATGTAGTTACCAACATCATATCAATCTATGTCATAGTTAAGCTGATATTCCAGTATATGTGTTTTTAGTGTTTTTTAAAAAATAAAACATGAGTGTAAGGGTCAAAACCCAATAAAATGCTCTCGACTAGATGTGAAATCCTAGTAACATCACCAATTAGTTATTTTGGACATGTAAAATGATACAAAATGTCAATTCTATGTGTGGTGTGCTCTAATAGACTCAATAATTTGTTTTAAGATATTCCAATGCTTTTAAAACCATGTGGGAGGGGGTCAAAACCAAATAAATTACATCAGATTATTATTAAATCATAGTAAAATTATAGTATATTAATTTTTGATGTTTATGAACCAAATACAAGTTAATCCAAGTTGATGTTTTCATTGGATGCTTGTAAATACATATATAATGTTTCAATACACTAAAACATGTGTGTTATGGTCAAAACCATAGAAAACGACATCTGATTGATGTCAAATCCTGAAAAAAACACCGTTTATTTATTTTGGTTATATAGGAAATGATTTCACATAAAAGCTGTTAAACTTTTATTATTGAGTAATTTTAGGCACATCATAAGTTTGTTTAAATATTGATTATATATTTATATATTTATCCCCTCTCAGTTCCAAATGCTAAATCAAATTTTAAATAGATATGTTTATGTTTTTAAAGTGTTATTAATGATATATGTTTTTATGTTTAAATTTATTATGTCTTATTAAGAAAATAAAAACTATTATGTGAAAATTATAAATTTATTTTGAGTATCTTCCTTCCACATATCTTTTCTTTAATGTTCTATTTGTATTACAGGTGACAAATTCCAGCTGTAGGAAGGATTCTTATATTTTTGAACCACATCATTCTTCATAAGGAAGTCATGATGGATCTTCATATATATGGTATGGTTAAATATTACCAACAATTCTACTATAATTCATATTTATTTTGTTCAGTCTAGATTTCTATTTTCTTTTTGTTCATTGATGACATGATGTGGTAACTTTTTCATATGATGGGAATGGATATGGAGGTATATGGATGTGATGTAGGTCATGGGATAAATGTATTGTCCATGTGTATCTATTCATAGTATATCTATGTTCTCATTATAATTGGGAAATTCTATAACCTATTGATATGCTAAATAATGCACGAATGTTAAAATGTAAATTGTGGATGAAGAATTATTTACACTATTAGGGAATGTATTCATCATTAATAACTCTATATATATGGCTCAGCATTTAAACATCACTTTTGATGTGTTGTCCAGGGAACCATCTTGTACAACACTCCCACATAAATTGGAGATAACTTCTTAAGGGTAAAATTGTTAGTTCTCACATGATAAGATGTTGGTTATGCTAACTTATAGCTTCTATCTTTGGCCCCATTAAATGTTCTTTCATGGTTACTATATTATCTATGATTTCAGTTCCTAGATTGAATCTTTCCACGAGCTGATTTCAAAGTTTATAACCTTATTATCCTCTGTTACAATCTTGACTTCTTGGTTTGTTCCAAAAGTACAATTCCATGAAATAGAAGAAACCATTAAATATATTATAATCAATTTTCTACATTAGAAGCCGAAACGTACTTGATATTTGTAGATATAGATACCACTAGCTTGAATGATCTTTTATTTATGATTTATTTATAATATCTTCAATTTTAGATATTAATTAACATCACATATGTCACTATGTTAGAGTTATGATTTTATGAGGTTGAGTTTTTATTGGTCTTTCCTAGGGGTTTTACCTCGAAACTTGGAAATTATTATAGGTTATCTTCTATGCATGGTTAAAGTGAATGAATCTATGGAAACTATGTACCATCCATTCATGATAATACTTTTTAGTTCATTTTTAACTATGAATGAATTGCCAGTACATGTATGAATGATTTATTTTAAAATGTGGTAACCATAAAGAGAAACTGTGGATGTTTCCTAGTCTGTCTGGAGCGTGCTACATGGCGTTCTTACAGTTAGGTAAATTGTACGAAAATAATGGACAGTGGATTTAGTTTTTGATAGTGATAAATGAAATGGTTGGTTCATTTTTTCCCAACTTTCTTATACACAATTTGAACCATGTAAGGGGTGTCTATCTTCGGTAGTTTCTAGCAAATAGTTTGTGTAATTTTTGGAAATCTATAGAGAAAAAATTTTCTATTTGACCAAGTCTATAATTTATAGAAATTGAACATTATTCCTCTTTCATTTAAAAGGAGTTTCACCACTCTTCTTTCCAATTATTATCATCTAACTATTGGGATCCCTTTTAGGAGATCAAATCAACTCCTACATTGATCCTTACCTTATCTTTGTGGATTTATTTGAGAATTTATGGTATTAATTCTATTATTTCGTTCTTATTCCCTTCAATATCTCTCATCTCCTTTTTTTGATTTCCCATATAAATTCTAGACATATTGTGTCTTATTTAATTGTTTTTATTGGATAAAATGATGGGATTTTTGTTGTCTTGGGTTTATAGACATTATTTTTATCTTTGTGGATGTGCTCTTTGTTTAATGTGATTTGTTGTTGGCTTAGTTTTCAATTCATCCAAGTATGTGTTTCCATATAATTGAATCATTTAAGAATGAAATGTGTTCTTATTCTTTATAAATTCATTTCTATTGAACGTATGATTATGTTTGATTCCCTTATGATGCCTCAAAACCCATTTTGGATCATTTTTTGCATGGAATAATTGGTTTCACTTTTAAATTCCATTTTCCACGATTCAAATGGAATATTTATATGTGTTGAGATTTTATAAATTCCATGTCAGACATATTGATCTTTTTTTCATGATGTGAGGCATATTTTGATCATGTTTTGGGTTTCAATGAGTAGGAACTATATTTTAAAGTGGTTTTTGACAAACAGAACTGTGATTTATAAAGGGGATATTTAATAGATTTCAAATGATGATTTCAATTGTGTTTGTGGTTTAACCCCTATGAAAAATTAATTAATTTATATTTTGAAATGTGTTTGATATAAACAAAAGCTCTTCATCCTAATTTTTTATTTCCATAAAGAAGACCCATTTTGGAGGGATGAGTTTAAATGTCTTTAAATGGTCATTGATTTCCATTATTTTATAAAGAGTGTTTGGATTGTCATTATATGAAATGTGAAATGGATTGGAATCCTATGACATGTTTTGGTGTTAACGTAATAGTTTTCAAATTATTTTTAAAATTATTAATATAAATGGCACCCATTGATTTTCCCTTTACTTGATTACACTATGAGAAGGTTCTTTATCACTATGTGATGATTTTTTCCCTTGTGTGGCTTACTGACATCTATGAGATTCATTTTGTTCACATTCTGTCGGAATGTACATGATTATACCATGTATCCATTTTTTATGTAGGTTTATCCTGTATTGGGTGTTAGGGGTGAGAGTTAGATATGGCTATTTATTTTGTGTTAGACATGGATTGAATTTTCTTATGCCTCACATCCATTATGGTTAGGGAAAAATCGGAAAGAATTGGGTGATCTATTCTAATATATTAGATTGTTAACACACCACTAGTGTTCTTCATGTCATTCTAGGTACACGGGCTAGGAGGGGTTTTCATCGCCTAGATACTCATGTGGTCTAGTGATAAGACATGTGGTTTTAACATTAATAAATGATGGATTATAGTTATTTATTTGTTATACATTTATATGATTAGGTTCTTCATATAATAATAATCCAAATGGTAGATCCAATGGAATACTCTATTACATATTTGGTTAATGATCGAGGGAATTTTGATCTAGTGTTTATTTTTATCATTTCCCATAAATTCTTTAATATGGAAACTAATATTGTTTAAACTTTACATATGCCTTATTCTGTGGATGGTGCCTATTTTTTTATTCATGACCCATTTGTGTGTTTAGTCATTTACTTTGGTAAAATGATATTTTAAGGATGTTTGAAAAACTTTTTTTAAAATTAAATACCCGTGTTCGGTTCTTATACTAGATTTCAAAGTGGGTGTTTTGTTTTTGAGATGACATTATCTAGTTTGATGGATTAAATTATCTTATTTTATTTAAATAAATAAAATGATTTGTTTTCCGGAGAAATTTGAATGAGTTTTTAGATTTTAAATTGCTTAGGTAAGTGGGAAAATATTTATTTATGTGTATTCAGTTTTGAAAAACCATAAGAAATTTTTTTACGATAATTATATAAATATTTTTGATTCCATAAAATTTGTTTTAAAAACATTTATTTTTTATTTTAATTTCAAATGAACATTTTCTTATTTTATATATGAAACATATTTCATAGATTTATATGGTTTTTTGACCTAATGATATTTTTAGCTCAAACCTATACATTTCACGTTCCCAGTTCCAAGTTTGATCTATTCTTCATTATGTGATTCCAATGTTTGGTGAGTTGGGTGGTAGGGATCATTTGGTTGTTTCATATAGATTTTTCAAGGAATGGATTAAGTAAGAATGTTTTTTTATTTTTGTATCATGTTGTATCAATTATTATTTTTCATATCCTTGAGTTTAGGGATAGTTTTTTTATTTACTTTAATGCAAATGGGTTGGATATGTTCAGTTCATTATGACCTATTTGGCATGATTCATTATTTTTTCTATATATTTATTCTACAATTTTTTATATCTACTTTGGGAATAATAATTTCTAAAGGGACTACCATGATTTTTATGTACTAGTTTCCAGCCCATGGGGATAAGGAATTCCCTTCAAGCCATGTGGTCGGCCGAGTTTGGTGTCATGTTAGATATGTGCTCAATTTGGTTTGTTACAATATGTTATCTAAGAAGGTTTTTGGTTTCCATTATAATTTTCATAATATTATTGAGTTTCACTAGTTAAATGAAGATTTAATAGTAAATATGTGACAAATGTGGTAAAATGTTGTGAGTTAAGTGTGGGGATAGTATTTCTTACTCTTTCGTATCTTGATCATCATGAATCTATGGGATGTTTGTGTTTCCAATTAATAATTTGAGTTTTTTTAGTTGTTTAGTTGTATTTTAATTCGAATTGATTTTTTATCCCCGTTTAGTATGTAATTGATATTGGTGTTCATTACATAGATTCTTTATTGAAGTAGAGGATAAAATGAGCTACAAAATTTGTATGCAAGACTTGGGAAACAATGTGATGCCCATGTGGTTAGGTCTACCTCTATTATAGAGTATTTTGTATGGTTGGATCCTAATTTCCCAATTTGTGTTACAAAAATGTGAAAATTGCTTTCAAATACTTTTTTGATTTGTTTGTACTCTTAATGATTTTGGACTTCTCATAAATTGATTTATTACGCGTAGATGGTAAAAAGAGGAGTGTATTGGTTCCCTTTTTGTATGTGATTTCAGTGATACCTATTTGAAGGGTTTTGCGGTTCCTTAAGAGATATTGGTTTTAAAACCTCATTTTGGAAAATGATTAGTTTTTTTGAAAATATTTATTGTAAAAAATATTTTTTTATAAATAAATGGGATCATTGAATTCCCTTAATCTTATAAAATGTTTTATAAATTGTTTTGTTTCATTGGGAATTTTGAAAATATAATGTTTCAAACATGCATACCCTGGAATTCCTGAAATCTATAAATATAAAAAAGGGATTTTAATGATTTTTGGGATTAAAAAGATAATTATGTTTTGAATTAAATGTGGAATGTATTTTGAAAAATGGAAATGAATTCTGATGATCATTCTCCAGATATTTTCATTAATAATTTAGATAAAGGCCATTTTTTAAATATTTCATTTTCTGCCTTCATGGATCAGCTACACTTGCATCAGTTTTGACATCAATTTTTGAAGGTTTTCAATGAAACCATTCTAATATTATCTAATTAGAATAAAAATCCAGTTTAGGGTTATAAATTAGTTCAATCCAATGGGTGTAAGGATAACATATAATTTAAGTATAAAATGTTATATAATCTCGAGATGAAATCAAAGGTTACATCTCATAAGAATTGGTGATCTCTCGTGTGCTTCAAATGTGGGAATACATGGCATAATAAGATATATTATCTTATGTATCATATGTTTCTCCTCTATTATGGTTAATTTGGGTCATCTTTACCAGGTTTTTTAATATGGGATTATGGAAGTGGTCTCATGTTTAATCCTGTGAGGAAGGATTTTTTGATCTGAGACCTTTACATTGGTTGTTGTGATCTTGGTTTTCAATAATTGGATACTGATAATTGAATCAACTGGATGGTTCCTCTTTGGAAATGTTTTTTATGAATGGTTTTCATTGTTGTTTTATTAAATGTTTTGTTCAATTTGTGTAATGTTCCCACCTCCATATATCGTGAATTTATTTCTAGGTTATTATTTGGTTTTCCTCTCTTTCTGTGGGTTGGTGGTGGTTGCCATTTCATTGTGCCTCTTTATTCAGGTGAACCACTCTTAAGATTAGTGGTTGTATACCATTCTTGTGTTCAGCCTTTATGGTGCTCATTATTTGTATATGAGAAGGTTATTAGTCCATGTTTGGGTAACTATATAGATTTTTCTACCAGTTGATTTGGTATACAAAATTGTGTTTGGCCAATGGAATTTTGGGACACACCTTATCAGGGTGACCCAGTTCCTCACCCCATGTTATCTATGTGCATCGGAACCGAGATGAGATCTTATGTAATCATTTTGAGGCTATTTTTTGTTGCTTTTACATCATTGGGGTTGTTAGTGATTTTGGTTCTATATTGACTTTATCCAATAGTTTTTTGATGTTTGAGGATAATTTCATAGAATGTATTCCATTGTTCCACCATATTAGAGGAATTATAAAATGGTGTGGATACATTGTTAGGTATCCCATGATTCATAGGAATTCACTATTGAAGTTATTTTTTATTATATTCTTTGTGAAGTTGGGTAACCTATAGGTTGGTGATTTTGATATTATTGAAGAGATTGGTTGTTAGTTATGATGTTAAACCATGTTGAGTGCTCCTTTATTAGGTATTCTGGAGATATTTTGGTTTCTCATTCCCTCCATCATGAATGTATAATTTCATGGATAAAATTTTGCATGGTGGGGAGTTTTTTACACCCCCAGTGTCACTGTGTTGTATATAATGAATTATTTTATGAATTTGAGGTTCAATTTTATTTTTGACGCGATTCTATCTCAGAACGTAAATATTACCATACATTTCCTTCTATATATAGTTAAGGTACATTGTGAGATGTAAATGGTGTGACCTCCCTTCATGAGGATCCTAATAAATTAATTTTTATAAGAACATGGCTTGTCAGCATCAGTTGTTCGTGGTTAAGTACATAAAATATAACCCCCATGAGAAACTGTCTGGGTTCCATAATGTGTTTGGGGAATGACACAAAACATACACATGTTTTTCTAAACTGTGAGGCAAGCATATGGTGTTGTTATTTTTCATTTTTTCTAATATTATGAATGGAGTAATATTTTTTAACCATATACTTACCATGGTGAACTATACGATGGGTTTCAGGCCTAAGTTGTGGCTATCACATGGGTGGCACATTTTATTGGAAAACCATGTGGCCAAATTGTACGACCAAATTAGGTTTCTAATTTTTTAGGAGAATCCCTCTAATAAATCATTGAATTAAGATGGGTTTCACTCCTCTTATCTTCCATTCATGTTGAATTACTCTTGGGATCACATGGTGAATCTCCGACCACATACACCATTGTTACATCCATTCTCATCGGATATTTCCAAGATATTTTGACACATTTCTTCCTCACCTTCATTATTCTTACAATTCATATCAATACCCTATTGGGTTAGGTTCTCACAAGGAACCCTAGAACTTTTTTATATGTTTTTATGTTCTATGTGGGTATAATGTTGTTGTTTTTGGTGATGGGGTTTTTAGATTCTTTTTCTATCCTCATGGGTGTTCTCATTGTTGGAGGTAATGCGTTTTGACTAGGTTTTTACTTATTTAAATAAGATATCTCTATGAAACTAATTTATATTGGGTTTTAAAGTGTGATAAAGTTTTCTAAATTACCTTTCATTAATATTATGTTTATAAGTGAAACCATTATGATGTTTTAAAAAAAAATCAATTTGTTTTTATCTTATTAAAAAGGGGTTCTCTTTGAAATTTCATTTTTTCATTTTTGAAATTAAATAATTTGATGTGTTGAAATTTTTTGGAATTATAGAGGCTAATTTTGAAATAGATTTTATTATTTTTGTTGGATTTTGACCTTGTTAATGTTTTAAAATAGATAAAATGATCTTTTAAAGTCTTTTTTTACTTAAATTGAGGAGTTGGACTCAAAGTGATCTATAGAGGGTTTCATTAATTGATTTAAAATGGTTACATGAAATGTTTTTATTGTATAACCCTAGTGAATAATACAATAATTTATATTTTGAAAAATATTTGATCAAAATTAAGTTCTTAAACAAACTTTTTAATTTCAATGATAATGACCCATATGAGAGGCTGGCATTGAAATATTTTCTAATAGTTTGTTATTTCCATCATTTTACAAAGAGTTTTTGGAATATAGTTTTATGAAATTGAATAGGGATTCTAATACTGATCCATGTTTTGGTTTAAAAGGCTTGGTTGGAACATTGGTTATAAAATGTATATTGTCAATGGAACCTTTGGATTCCCCCTTGATTTGATTACCCATGGTGTTATTTCTTTATCACAATGTGATTCTTGTCATTTTCTTTGTGCAGGTTATCAATCTCTTTGAGATGCATATTGACACCCTTGTGCGAGAATGTTTTTTATTATGCAGTGGGGTAATATATTTTATGGATATATTCAATTTTATATATTAAGGGACAGGGTTAGATACAGTTATTCCATACGTCTTAGACATAGATTACATAATCTTATGTCTTACATTATTTTTGGTCGTGGGATCCCTGGTAGAAAGTGGGAGATATTTTCTATTATGTATGTTGGTTCACATACCACTAGTGGGACTCATGTCATTTTATTAATAAGGTATTAGATGATTTTTCATTTCAAAAAAACTTGATTGGGATAATTAGATGATATTTTTTTGATATTCAGTGTGCATTAGAAGCTGGTTCATGAGTTTGTATAATTTTATATGGTTGGTTTATTTTTATGATAAGAATACATAAGATATAGACCATGATATATTAAATTTACTTATTTTGATTTGGATTATGGGAGTTTTATATACTTATCATTTGTCTCATTTTCCCTGTATTCATTGATATGGAACATATTCATCTTTATATTAGATATATATCCTATACATTTTATTGTAAAAAAATGAGTGATTGAACCATATGTATATTGGGTCATTTCCAATGAATAATTAGTTTTTAAATATGTTTTGAATTTTTTTATATTAAATACTAATTTGTAGATCATAAAGATGATATCAAAATGTATTTTTTGGTTTTTATATGGCTATAACTAGTTAGATGTTTTAAAGTGAATATATTTTTAAAAAAAGTTCTTTTGAAAAAATGAATGGGTGTGTGTATTTAAAATAACATATTATTCTTGGAATGTTTTCAAACCATTGAATTAATTTTTTGAAGACAACGAGAAATGTTTTGAAATAGAATTATGAAATTTATTTGGTTTCTATGAATGTTATATGTGTAAAAATAAAATTTACAGTTTACATTAAAACAAGAATTTATTAATTTCCTTATGAAACATATTCCAAATATTGGGTAGGTTTTATTTAACAAAAGATCATTTTAACTCATGACCATATATTTTAGGTTATAGGTTCCTAGTCGGATCTATTAATTATTCATTGAGGCAGACGTGTTGTGAGTTGGGTAGCGATGAGAAATCAATGGTAACATAGAGATGGTAGCATGATTATCTTGACTCTTTTTATAGTTTTTTTATTGTTTGATTGCTTTGTATATTTTATGATATATGTTATCCTATTATTAATGGATAGTGGTAGTGATTAATATTAATCAAATGGTTTTCTTTATTTTAGTTGGATATGATCTATTGGCATGCTTCTTTATTTTGGATCATTATTTATTACAGTATCATTTATCACTAGTTTGGTCGAAATCATTCCCAAAGGGATTCGTATGATTCATAGATGCCATTTTATAGCTTGTTGGGGTTAGGAACTTCGTTCGTGCCTAGGAGGGAAAAGGTGGTTTCCAAGATATATGGAAGCCTAGTTTGGTTTGTTACAAAATGTTTTTAGAGCTTGTGTTTGGTTTCCTTTAGTAGGATCCGAAGATTAGTGAGTTTCCCATGTTATTGTGGGGAGGTCCTGGTAGAGAGGAAACTGTGATTTTTTAAGATTTGGAGGTAATGGAAGGGAGATTCTATCTAGATAATACTCATCCTGAGCTTTATGATAGCATGGGATGTTTGAGTTTTGAATTTTGAATTTGTGTTTGTTTGTAGTTATTTTAATGTATATTCATCCAAATTGATTTTTTTATCTTATTTGAGTATGTATGTGATACTTGTGGTCTTTTAATGGGTTTGAGAATGAAATAGATGAGGACATGAGTTTCATGGATAACATTAAAATTTTGGGAAACCATATGGTGCCTATTTTTTTAGGTTTACCTATTTTAAAGAGTGTGTTTCATGGAAGGATTATGGTTTCCCAATCCTTGAGTTCAAATGTACACGTCACCTTTTCTTCCCTGGTCTTGTTCTTTTTACTCCTTACAATTTATAATATCAATTACAGGGATTTCCACTTATCGGTGGTGGATCTAGGAGTGTTTTCAAACCCTTTGTAGCTGTTACTTTTTTGAACCATATTATAAGGGTTGTGTAGTTTCCTGACTTTTCATTGAATTAAGACTATATATGCGAAAATTTAGAGTTTTTTTGATTTTTTTATTATCAAAACATAGTTTTATGAATAAATGGTATGATTTAATTCCCTTAGTTTTTTGAGTTTATTTATAATGTGCCTATTTTTTATGTTATTTTAAAGATGAGATGTATCAAAATTTCATCCTAGGGTATTCTTCAAAAAAATTGATTCAAAATAAAGGATTTGAAATAATTTTTTATTCAAAGGTGATTTTTTGTAAACAAATAATTGTAATGTGTTTTAAAAAATGGAAATAAATATTAATGATCGATAGTTTGAACCATGGTTTTTAAACAATGTTTGATTTTTGAAAGAATTTTGTGTAACATTATTTACTAGGGCAATGTGTGTGGGTGTTCTACCAAGGATCTTTTGTTTCTAAATTGTTTAATATTTGGGCTTTGAGAAACACCTTTCTTGATGAATATTTTAAAATTCCTTTTTTAAATTGATGTTTCAAAAAAAATTTCTTTATGAGTTAATATGTATGCATTATTTTTGGGTTTTTTCCATAATTAATAATGTATAGATGATATTTTTTAGTTTTTTATTGAGGAATGAATAGATATTTTTCTTGTGTTTCATATTTCTGTCTCCCAAAATAGATGGAATGATTTCTCTTATTCTGGTGCATACCTAGAATCCATTTGGATTTGTAGATGTGGAACCTTATTTGACCTCATAGCAAATCTTGGAATTCATGAATTAGAATTTTTTTTACTAGAGATTAAAGGTAATTGGAAGCAGTTTGGTTATTGGAAGACATTGAGTTGATCCTAAATTTAATCTTAATTCCTAATGATTCCTTGGTGAGAGATATTGATTGCCTTATTTTGATTTTCAATCATCTTTGGTTTGAATTTTCGGTACCTCGATAGATTCATGAAGGTGTGTAATGTTGGATTTTCAGAGGGGAATATTTATATTGGTTCTTTCAAAATATCGTGAAAGGGGAGAAATATATTTATCTCTTGGTTATTCTTCAGGGTTACCAATCAGTGACATGGTACATTGATCAATTTTTTAATTTGTTACTTTTTTCTACAAATCCAGTCATCAATTATTATAATAATTCTCATTTCATTGGAGGTTCCCTTCAAATAGATATTAGTTCAATGACACTCCCTCCTCTATGTGTTCTCCTATTGATGCCCAAGGGATCAAAAGATGAGATCCCGGATCCCCCCTCGTCTATGGAGGTGTTAGGTTCCCTCCTTCTATCTTCTTCAAAGGACTTCCTTCTTTCCATTATCAGTTTTTTGAATCCAGATATTCTTCCAACATTCCCAGGGATCTCAGTATTCCAAAAAGTCCCTCATCTATATGAAGGTGTGCTTCAGCTTTCAATATTGATGATTTAGTTCAAAAATTCTTCAGATATCTTCAACCTGACCTTAGTTTATTGATTATGTCATCACAAACCTTCAATAGATGTGATCAAATGGTTTTTTTTATCCTAGGGTTTAAAAAAAGAGAAGTGGTTGGGATTCTAGACATGAGGAATATTATGACCATATTTACATCGATGGATCATCTGATTAATTCCTTTTCCAAATATCCACACAAATGAAATTAATGTTTCATCTATATTCTCTAGTGGACATTTGATTTTCACATGAATCAAGATTTTTCAATGGAATTGTTTTGGGTATCCTTCCCTAAGATCCCAATTCTATTTAAAAAACCATCAATTGTGTGGTTATATAGATACATTGGGGGTAATTTTTTTATCTGATAGCTGAACATATGTTTTGAGACATTCTATATTTCCATGCAATTCTATAGAGGTTTATGTCTCGAAGATGTTGGTGTACTGGGTATGTATAATAGTTGGAGTCGATTTCTAGTAGAAACAAGTAGTTGTCTGTGAATTGTAGACAGATCACTATGAAATCGGTGGTTGGGTACGTAATTTTGCTTCAGTAATCTGCAGTGGACATTGAAATTGACAGTTGCAGGACCCTATGTTATGGGAGATATCAAGTCACAATGGATTTGATGTTATATAGTTTATGACTTATCAAATGGAGAATTCTAAAGTCATACTGAAAGAGGCAAGAATTTTTATTGGTAACCACTAAAAGATGAATGTCGGGATAGTATAGGATGCATCAACATAGTATGATGAAAGAACTTTGTTCAATAATACTATGGTGGTGGAAATTTTTTCTCATCTAAAACATGAACTGGGTTCTATTAGGTCGATGAAGGACACATCTTAATTAGGAGGAGCTTAGGAGCTTCATTAAATTTCTTCTATAAAAACTAACACAGAGGATATTTTCGTCTATAATGGATTCACTCATAAGGATATTGTTTAAGAGGATTATAAATGTGAGTCACAATGTAATAAGATCTATGAGAGATTCCCTTAGACTTCATAGGATGTAAAGTAAAGGACATATAGTTGAATACCATGTATAAATCTAAGAAACCATTTTGTAGGGCTGGTTGAGGATGAACCATGTCTGGAGGATATAGATTTATCTCGACCTAATCTTCATGACCCACACAGGGTTATTAGACTAGTTTGTTTATGCGCTCAACTCCCCCAGTTGAAAATCCCTTAAGAGATCATGTTCTTTCTGAAGCTGATTATTAAGCATAAATTTCTAGTAATATCTCAGTTAAAAGTGTTTAAGGAATATGTGAAAGAGGACTATATATTTTAAGAAATAATAAGAATAGGAAATGAAATCAATACATGGGGGATGTATTGTGGTTAAATGTAAAATAACTAAACCTCAAAAGTATTACTCTCATTTACTGAAGAAAATGGTAATATAGTATCCTAGAAGATCTAAGGTGAAGACCGGTGGTTCATCGGTCCATGTTTAGGAATGAAATAAGAGCTCAACCCCACAAAAATGGAAAGATTGGAGATAATATAACAAGGCATGGTGGTATAGAATAAAATGCAGAGGGTGAAAAATATTTAGGGGATGGAACGAGATAAAAATTTGGTTCTTATTTTAAATTCTAATGATCAATTGAAAATATAGTCAATCCAGATCAAGGCCTAAAATTATGATATGGATAGAATCATTGAAAAAGTAAAAAGTGTTAAATATAATGATGAAAAATGTATGTGGATCAACAATCAAGAAAAAAATTTCATAAGGATTTAATGAGGCAATGATTAATGGAGAAGAATACATTCATGCATGGGATAATCTATCTACATGTTTTGATGATTTAATCCAAGATTACACAGACATAAATGTACTTTTTCATCACTAGATTCTATATAATGTAAGAGACTCTAATAATTTATGTCTTGTTTTTAACAATTTCATCATTTTTGCAGTGTTTAACACTACATGACTATACTATTATTATTTCACACTTATTTGAAATTCCTGTTTGAATAATAAAATTAATTTTAGTAAGTTTGGCATCTTTTTAAGAGGTTATAAATGTGGAAATTTAAATGAATGTTGGAAAATACAGGTTTCCAGTGGAGGTTAGTGCCTTTGTTCCTTTCAATGGTGTCAGGATAAACATGAATGTAAGGAGAAAGTATATAATGATCTAGAGATAGATGTAGAGGGTTCATCTCATGAGAGGAGGAGTTATCTAATGTACTTCTAGTGTGGGGATTTTGGGAATTCTAAGCCCTCATGTCTCATCTATCGTATGTTTGGACTCCATCATGGTAATTTGGTCCATCTATAGATGTTTTGTATGATCATATTTTAAAATTAGTATAGTTTCTAATCCTTGGAGTATGTGTCATTTATTTTGTGAATTTTTTATAATGGTAGTGATAATGGTTTTAGAACTTATGAAATTGTTTTTTTAATCATTTGGATGGTTCCCCATTGTATATGTTTCTTATAGATTGTGTTTAATTTCATTTTACCGCATGATTTTTCACATTTGTGGAATAATTCCTCCTCACTCCATTGTGGATCAATTTTGAGGTTGTTCTCTAGGTTTCCATTATTTCTTTGTTCTTTTATAGGGGTCATTTCATTGAGATTTATTGTTCTGGAGAACAATTATTGATAGTAGTGGGTTGTTTTTGTTATTTTGTTGAGTCATTAAAGAGCTCATTTTTTTTTCAAATGAGGGAGGAATTGAGTGAATGATTAGGAATATTTGGTGTTTGTTCTACTTGTTGAGTTTATATACTAACTAGTATTAAGATTATACCATTTTGGTATATACCTTATGAGTGGGATCCAATTCTTAACCCTTTGTATTCCATGTGTATTTTGAAATAAGATGATATCTATTGTAATTATTATTATTTTGTTAGTTGTTTTGTTTCATTCCATGTGGTTAAATGTTCTTTTTTTTTGAGTGTGAGTTTCTCTCATGGTATTTTAGTTGATTGAGAATAAATTTCGTTGTTGATATTCATTGGTTACTATATTTCCATATTCATGAGAACCCTTTCTCAAAAGATAATATTAATATATATCTTCTTGTCCCAAAAATAAATCAATCAAACCAGATCCAAAATTATTTTTAGAAACTAAAAATGTTATTAGGAATTTACAATCCTCACTCAGATTCAATAGATTTAAAAATATCTAAATATTTAAAAAGATCATGTAATAATATGTTATAACTCAGTAAAATTCATATGGATTGATTTTAAAAAGTTTCTACTTCCTTCTCATTTAATGCACCTATTTTTATCGGAAAATCTATAGTTGTCAAATTTTGTGAATCTTGGAGTTTGGTGGAAAAGGATTGGGACAAACTCCTTCTTCACATGGATGTTGAATACATATTTTCAATATTGTAATAATCGAATTAGAAATTTTACATCATCCATTTATATTTTTTCAATCATCCAACTAAAAAGATTTTATCAATCTATTAAAATGATTTTTCTAATGGTTTTGATAATGGTTTTAGTAAAACATTTTATTTTAGATTTTGTGTTCAGATGTTAAAAAATAATTATTATAAAGTCTTCATAGTAGAACATTAAGATAAAAAATTTCATAATTCTTATATTTTTGTAGACATCTAGTAACCTTATGGTTAATCAGTCTAATCATTATTGAGAATCTTAGTTGATGGTTTTGAGGATAAGGAGTGTTGATGAGTTAATTTGGTTAGGACCTCTTGGGATCTTCCATTTTCTCTTGACCTTATTATTAACTGTGGAATTTATGGGGGGACATTTTCGTGGAGGGGCGTTTTTCACACCTCCATGACATTATTTTTTTATTTTATGTAATTTTATGATGTTGAGTTTTAGTTTGAGGTTCCATGTCTTTTTTCCTTGGAAATTGGAAATTCTCAGAGGTTTCCTTCCATGTATGGTTAAGGTTTATGGTTAGAGAGAATGTCTGGGACCACTATTTGTGAGGATACTATTAATATCATTTTGAATTATTCATGGATTTTTAGAACAAACGTCACAAGGCTTAGTCCAAACTATGTGATTCCCCTTGAGAAATTATCCATGTTCTCTGTTGTGTCTGCGGTGTGGAACACAACTTACTCATGATTTGGAAAACTATTTGGTAAGCTTGTGGTGTGGCTCTGGTTTATTATTACACCAAATTTCATAGGTATAAAAAGTTTTTAAAACTATTCAGTGAAAAAGGTGATCCATTCAAGGGGTTTCTATCCTAGGTAGTTCCCAATATATTTTTGGCAAATAGTTTTTAAAACCATATAGCTTTCAATGTTTTTAATTTTTAGGAATTTCATATTATTACCACTTCCCCCATTCAAATTAGTTGACTCTTGGGATACCCTTGATGAGATCCAAACTCTTCTATCTATAATCCTGTCATCCTATTTTGTGATTTCCAAGTGGTTTTTTTGCATTTATTCCATTATTTACCTATTATTCCATTAAATTTCACTCCACTAGTGGCTTTGGTTTTCCACATGAACTCTAGAAATCTAATGGCCAATTTTAGGGTTACGACTAGATCTAATTTTGGTATATTTGGTTTCTATGTTTTTTATACACTATTGATACCCCCATCGTTGGGATCTAAATTGATGGAGTAATGTTTTGAATAGATTTAGGCTCCATCCATGTAGATGTTTCTATATAAATGTTTCAATTTTGTATTAAAATCGTTTTTATGCTTTATAACTTACTTTTTATTAAAATAATGATTATTAGTTATAATGCTATAATGTTTTAGAAAAAATTTCAATATGTTCTGATTGTGGAAGAACTGGATTCTATTTGAAGTTACATGTTTTAATATTTGAAATGGAATATTTTAATGTCCTAGTCATATGTGAAATGTCTGTTGGGTTATATGAAATGCTTTTCATTATGTGAATTTGAAATTAATCTAGTTTTTTTAGTGTGTGAGATATATATTTTAATGTTGTATTTTAATTAAACTGAGGTAGTGATTTCAAATTTACGTATAAAGGGTCATTTAATGGATATAAAATTGTGATTCAAAATGAGAGTGTTTTTACCCCTTGTGAAAAACTCCTTAGTAGAGCTCTTGAAATCTGTTTGATGTAATTAATGGTCTTAGACATTGTTTTGTATTTCAACGAAGAAGACCCATGTGGGAGAGTTTTTTCGAAATGTTCTAAAATGGTTTTTCATTTACATTATTTTAAAAAGAGTGTATGGAATGTGATTTTATTAAATGTGAAAGGGTTTGGCATCGTGATCCAATATTCAATGTTAATGACAATTTTTATTAATTTTTTAAAAATATTTGGTAACATTAATGGCACCCCTTGATTTCCCATTGATTTTATTACCACTTGGGTGGGGATTTTAATCACTATGTGATTTGTTTCATTTCCATTATGTGGGTTATCAATCTCTAATAGATTCTTGTTTCCCTCGACGTTTGGTAATGTGCTTTATTTTGTTGTGGTTTAATTTTTTATGGGGATACTCATTGTCGGGTTCAATAGTTGAGGGTTATCCATAGTGACACATTGTGCGCTTCACTTGGCTTGCATGTTCTTATGCCTCACATCCTTTTTGGTCATAGGAACCTAGATAAGAATTGGGTGATATTGACTATTATGAATGATGGTATTCATGCCAATAGTGGCCCTCCCTTCATGATAGGAATTGTGTCTAGGAAGGTTTTTTTTATTATAATGAGTTTTTTCTTCTATTTTGATGACTTGGGTTTTTTATCATTGCATGATTGTGCTAGGTTCATAGGTTGTTATTCCCATATATAGATATGTGCTTTGTATGTTAGGATACGCTATCTTAGGACCCATGAAATATTCGATTTATTGGTTTGTTATTGATTAATGGTATTTCTATATAGTGTTCATTTATATCATTTCACCTTCTTTCATTGATATTGAACCTATTATTGTTTATATTTGATATATGTATTTTGCTAGGGATAGTAATTGTTTTTTTTGTGGTTGACCCGTGTGTGTGATGGGTCAATTCCATCAGAAAAATGAGTTTTCAAACATAATTGGAACAAAAATTTGATATTAAATACTCATTTATATATTGTAAAGTTGATTTCAATATTTTTTTTGTTTATGAGATTTAATTAATTGATTAGAGGTTTTTTAGAAATCATTTTCAATTTAAAAAAATTTATTTTTTACAAAATTGAATGGGTGTGCAAATTTGAAATAGATTCAGCTGCTTGGAATGTTTTCAAATCATTGTATTCAGTTTCTGAAAATAAGGGGAAATTTTTAGAAATGAAATTGTTGATTTTTTTATTCAATAAAATATTATATATATAAAATTTTACATATTATTTCATTTCCTAACTTAGACTTATAAATTTCCTTAATAAAAATATTGTATATCTATGGTGGGTTGTTGTGACCTATTGTGATTTTTACCATATAAAAATATTTTTTAGGTTTTAAGTTCTCATTTGGACCTGTTCTTCATTATTAGTGGCAGATGTGGCGTGCATTGGTGGGTGGAGATCAATTTGTGGTTTCATAGATATGGTATAAATTTCATCATGATTGTGTTTTTAGTTGTTTTATTTTTGTTTGGGGTTGTATCTATTATTCATTTTTTGTATCCACCAATTTATGGATTGTGTTTGTGTTTATATTTATTAAAATTGTTTGAATTAGATTAATTATTTAGGACCTTTTTTGAATGATTAATTAATTTATCCCTTTATTTATTCTTATACCTTTTATCTCTTTTGGGTAAAAATAAATCCTAAATTGGTTCATATGATAACAAGGTAGTAGTTCCCAGCCCATGGGGATTGAGAATTCCCTTCAAGGCTTGTGGTAGGTCGGGTTGGGTGATTGGTTGGATGGATGCCCAGTTTAGTTCAATAAAAAAGTTATCAGAGTAGGTTTTGGGTTTCTTAAATTAGGATCTATTATTCTTGACATACCCCCTTTTTTTGGGATTTCATGGTATTGTGGAGACTATGGATTTCGAAGTATGATATGTAATGGAGAGGGGAGTCTACCTATCTCCCTTACTTCTATAGCCTCATGCTACTAGATAATGTTTAAGATTTAATTAATAATTTGTGTTTGTATTTGTTGTTGTGATGGATTTTGAACTGAATTGATGTTTTTTATCTCCATTGAGTATGTATGTTATAATGGTGGTTTTTATTTAGTCATGGGATGGAATTGAAGGAGCATATGAGATGAAGAGTTGGCATTCATGGCTTGGGAAACAAAGTGGTACCTATGTGGTTGGGTTTACCACATTTATAGAGTGTATTTCATGGGTAGAGAACATTTTTCCAATCCTCGTGAAAAAATATGCACATAAATGTTTCATCTATGGATTGATTTTTGGACAGATCAGGATTCGATTCATCTTATAAGGTGATTTTAAAAATATTTAGGTGCATTGATGAATGTTTTCATGCTAATTATTGATGTTTTTTTTGAACCTTATTTGATGTGTTGTGTGGTGCTTTTTGTGATAATTATTTAGAAGCCTAGTTTTGAAAATGAAGGGTTTTGTAAAAAAATATTATAAAAACAATATTTTATGAATAAATATGAAGTGTTTATTCCCTTAGATTATCAAATTATTTTATAAAATTGTTGTTTTTCTTATAGTATTGGGAAAATGGTATGTTTTAAACTTTTTCCTTTGGTATTAATTAATGTTATTAATATCAAAATAGAGTGTTTAATGAGATTGTTTATATAAAAAAGGATATTTTCATTGGAAAAAATCTTTCAAAGTGTTTTAAGAAATGGTAATTAATTTTATTGAGCATCATTTTTATGCTGGGGTTTTAAATGATTTAGGATTTTGAAATGATTTTTTTATGAATTAACATATTGTAGAAATGTGTTTGTGTTATATTGAGGTTTTTTAATTTTAAAACAATGGTTGTAATTTTATTTTAGTGGTAATAATGTACAATATGGATAAAAATTCATTGGTGGAAAAATTTGTTTCAAAAGAAAGGTTCATTTATTGTAAATGTTTGTGCCCTGTTTGAGAGTTTGTTGTTTGTTCATTGATTCCTAGAATATGGTGTAGTCATTTTGATTTTTGGAAGAATTAATTTATGTTGTTCATGTATTTTTTATATTTTCCTTCCAAAATGATTGAAAAGTTTTCTCCAATTCTTGTGTACCTAGACACCATGTGAAGTGGTGATGTGGAACCCTCTTTGAGATCGAATCCCATTTTTGAAATATTGAATATATATATTCCCTATTACATTTTAGATTAGGGGTCATTATAACTATTGTGGTTGTTTAAATTGATTTATATGGCCCAAAATTTAGATGTAACTCCTAGAACATCATGGATTATAGCTACCATGGATTTTATTTTCAGATTCAATCAATTCTGGTGGGAGTCAATAGTACCTCTCTATCTGCATGAAGGTATGTCTTAGGGGATTTTAAAGATGATGGTTTTCTTGAAGTTATTTATTGAGGTTGTAAAAGGTGATAAATTTCTTGATCTCATGGGTTTTCATCAAGGTTGTAGAGACACAAAGCATGATGTACATAGGCATTAAATTACTTTTGTTAAATACTTAGTACATAACAAAAATAGACACACAAGGACTGTAATAGTTTAGTGTCTTTGGAAACATGGAACGTAATCTTCTAATCGTGGTGAAAGATCTTAAACATCTCCCATAATAATCATCCAATTTTTGTTTCCTTAATAAAAATCATTCTGTTAATCCTGGGGGGAAAGAAAAAATAAAAAGGGTGAGCTCAGATGCTCAGTAAGGATTAGCATGGATAAAATAAATCATACCATATACATTTGAACTTAAAAAAAAACATGAACATAAAAAATCTTGAGCGATGACATAAAACATGGAAGTACATAACATAGATCATAATGGAACACAAATCATTATAAAATATCATGGGAATAAAACATGTAATTGTGGAATCCATTAAGCTCATGTAATGATTTCCATAGTAGCCAAGGCATTGCTGCCAAGACCATCTTAGTTGACAAAGTCCCATTCTGAATCAAGTTCACTCCTCGTTTTAGTCCAGTACCACTGAACCGAATTAACTTATCGTTCCCGCCATGTCTTTTCATGAGATATAAAATCTTTACCCAATTAATTGTATGGAGATATAGGCCCCACCGATCTCATAATTAAATCATTCTTACTTGTGCCACAAAATAAATTAAATCATTCATCGTAACCCAAAGAATAAAATGGGTTTCATAAACATCATCCCATAATTTCATAATCCATATAAATCAAATAGAAATTTCATCATAAGAAAAGTGAACCATGCAAATCACAGTCACATTAAACTTGAAACATACACATATCAAATAATGTCATCTTACATGGAAAATGTTTTTGATAAAACATTTGAAATGAATTCTTGACGAAAATATCATTTCTTGGTCAAAATCATTTCCTTTTGAAAAAATGCCATACAATATTAAAATAAAAGTATTTTTTTGAAAATAGTCATAAAATCATTTAGAGTAAGCTTCATGAAAATGAGGCGTTATGAAACCATAAAAATCCATTCACGACGTATAAGTTAAGAAAAACATTCTCCTTGTACATTGGTCGGAAAAGTCAAAAAAAGTACCTCAAAACGTAAACAAAAGAATTATTCTATACATATCATGTAGTAAAGGTTAAAAATGGGTAAAGAGGACTATAAACATACATGAAAACACTTTTATAAAACATGGACATGTATGATATAAATATCCCCAGTAAATACTTACGAATAAGAAATCTCGAATAAAAATGAGATTTGAAAAATTATCCCTTACCTTAAGTCCAATTTGATTCATAAGTGTCCGAACCTCCTGTATAATGATTTAAATAATGTTATTGACTTATTACAGAATCATCTTAGTTGTTATGATATCACATATGGTCCATTTATGACTTTATATTACCCGTTCTTTTGTAAATTCATGTTAAAGTAGCATTTTGGGTAAAATCATCTCATTCTCTGTTCATTTTTTAACTTGTAATTATTAATATGATTACATGGATCGTGATTTCATATATCCAAAATTTAAAACATGATTTATATATAATATATATTCAGAATATACATATATATAATATATCGATAAATGGAAATAAATACACCGTCCATGGAGACGGTAGGCCGTACGTACGCATGAATTCTGTTTCCGTTTCCTTATTAAATTGAATGGAATTAATTAGATGAAATACATATACATATACATAAATCCAGTATCATTATTTTTTCATATATTATATGTACTTTATAATCATTCATGAAAGGTTTATCATTGAGAATGAATCTCATCGCGTTGTGGAGACGGTAGTCCGTACGTATGCACGAGCGATGATATCATTCCCATGTTCTCAAAATTATATTCAAGTGTATGTATAATATTTAACAATTAATATCACTTTACAATAATCATATATAGTCATTATTTACACCATTATACCCATCCACGTAAGGTGGTGGTGGAATATAGATTACACCATGGCATGGAGACGATATTCCGTACGTACGCACGCGCGGTGATTTCGTTTTCCGTAGGATTGATAAATTGTTAAATAGGGTTGTTTCATACTTATAATAACATATAAGAATATGAGTGATAATGATTTTATTATTTCATAATTAAACAACTAAATAAGAATAAGTGGAAGATGAAATAAAGTTGAAAGAATCGGTAACGAACATTACCTCTTCCTTGAAGCGCCTCTTTGAGACCTCCTCTTAGGGAACTAAAATTGGTTTTTAAAGAAGACCAGGACCTATAGTATGTTTCTAGGGAAGTGGATAAGAGAATTTGGAAGAGGTTTTCCGAGATTGAAGGATCAAATTGGTGTGAGGAAGAGAGGGAGGAGGTTCCCTTTTATAAGGGAGGAGAGGGGCACCTTTGGAAATCTTACAAATATTAATTTATAATAAATCTAACCCCACATAAAAACCTCCAAAAATAACTCATATTTGAATATAAGATGAGATAGGTTTGTGATATCATCAACCAATAAAATTTATACATTTTAGGAAATTATTTTAAACATTATCAACTTGATTTATCCTTACATAATCTATTTAAATTGTTTTTGTGGTAATAACATTCTAAATTTTAACTTATAACAAATAATTACTAATTTTTTGTGAATTGTCCGTAATTGGATACTTTATAACATTTTATACCATATAAATTTAAATTTATAAATTTTAAATATTTTTGTGATTTTTAATCAATTTTATAATATGTTATTTTTATAAAATAACAATATTGTCAATTTTGACACTATTCATTTATATGAATTTAAATAAAATATATACAGAAAATATGTTCAAACTAAAAGCATTAATAGTTTCATAAAAGTCTATATGTATCTATAAAAGTATTGGAGAACATGAAATAGTACATATAATATTTATTTTATTTTTTCAAAACCATTTATTTTGTTTATCTCTTAATAAAATAATTACTACAACATTTTTGTATAATTATTTAATATACTTATATGTTGCATAAAAATTAAAAATAAAATAATATTATGAATATAAATCTATTAAAATTCACAATAATACTTTTACTCGAATTTATCATCTTAAAATCACAATAGTTAAATTTATATATTTATTAAATTATGAAGGTGACAACTTTGGCATCATTTAAAATAAAATAATATAAGTGTCATAATTTCTTGTATAAGACACCAAATGGCCAAATATTATACCATTAGATTATTATAGTTTAAATTTACATTTCCAATAAGTTTTGGTCAGGTTTGTGTGCCTTTTATGGTCACTATTAGTTTAATAAAAACTATATTCTTTATTTTTCACTAGATAAATAATTTCTACATCACTATTGTGTCACAATTAATGATAATTATTTGATCCCAAAAAATTATAAATAAATTCTAATTATATAGATAATTTCTTTATATTAATGTAGACTATTAATTTACTATGTTTCATGATGTTTATTACTAACGTATAATTATTATACTTATAGTATTTAAGAGAGTGACATGTTGTCACTTTCTTTGGTTTTAATAAAAATTAAATTATTTTCATGGAAAATGTCCATTAAATGAATATAATCCGACCCTTATGTGCTATTGGTCTACTTTTAGTCATCCAATAAGATTTTTCCAAGTTTTAGGGTAATTTTATAATCTTATATTTACCCTTAATTACCCAATTTACCTTTAACTATGGTAAATAAAATTTACCGTAGTTACTATTCACAATTCCCAAAAATAAAAAGTATCTTATTAACATAATTTGGACCCACTGATTTTAAATATGGAATCCATTTTTCCAAATTCAATACAAAAAATTTACAGAAATTAAATTAAAATTAATCCCGTTGTCAAATGAAAACGAGTTTTTCTTTAAAACATTGCAAAAGATTGAATTGATTTAACCTACGAATTCAATGTAAAATCAATGCTAATGACATATTTTATATTAAATGGTAAAAATATATTCTATTTATAATTTATAACCATGAAATATTATAATTTAACCACATATGATATTTTGATGAAAAAAGTTGTTTTTAATTAAAATATAGCGTGTTTTTTCTATTCATTAAAATATGAAATTTATCAGAATAAAAAGAAAAACTTATCCAGAGTAGATTATTATTTCTTGATTCCAAAAAAATAATTTTATTTTGTCAAATGGAACTTATAAACATTTTAAAAAACTAGATTTAATGTTTTTGCGCCATCAACAGGCGGCAAAACTGTATTTTTTTGAAAAATACTTATTTTACCTGAAAAAATTATTTTGTTCTTATACCATGTTCTAGAAAATGTGTAAGATGAATAATAATGTTATAAAATTAAAAATTTAGTAAATACTATTCATAAAGAATAGTTCATAATAATAATATATTATTGTTTAGTAAAACCTGGTATTGGGTACAACACATGCTATCAGGGAAGGTCGCGATTGCGTGTAATGCAAGCCAAGTTATGGTTGCGTGTTGTGAAAGAATCATTTGTTGTTTAATATAACATAATCCAACCATATTTCATATATACATTTAATATATATATATATACACACTCAATATTGCGTAGAATAACTATTACCAAAATTGTGTGTAACACGATCCAAGAATAGTGTTGCCTATACTGCAAGCTAATACGGTGTTGCGTATAGCACAAGGTAATCATGGTGTAGCATAGAACATAAGACATTAATAAAATTCAAAGAATGTTTTTTGTAAAATCTCGTGGTGTTACATTGTACCCCCCCTAAAATGAATTTCACCCTCAAAATTCATCGGGGTTATAAATGATTTACTACTCGAAAGTTTGTTTAATGGAAACCCACATCGTAAAAAGGAATACCAACACATGGCATTGAAAACTAATGTATGAAATGAAATGGTTACCCAAATTAACTCGTCACTGGGTTTCCACGTAGGAAAACATAGGTGAAAATATGGATATGGAAGAAATATCTGACCATCATGTTCTGATGGAGAGTGGAAGATAACATGGCTATAAAAAAGAAAACAATCACAAATCTATTGATTTGTGATTATCTAAGGTACCATCTGATTAATCGGATATAAGGGAACTCAGAAAACATTTTTGGTTTTCAAGATCATTTCCATAAAGATGATGAAATTGGAATTAGAAGAAATACGTTCATGATTTTGGTATAGTCTCACCATTGTTCGTTTGTTGGACAATTTCCACTTCATCTCTTAAAGAAATGAAGTTGAATTTGTCATTCGTGATGTGTTAGAAGATCATGTGATAGAACGATGGTTCATTCCATCTTTCTCAAACAAAAGGTTACAAAAGTTATCAAACAAATACATAAGTCCATCTATAGTGAGATTACTCATATATGGTTCCTAAAATGGACTTATACTTCATATATCATACTGCTTAATATAATAAAACTAGTTTCTACTAAACAGGGACTTCCTGTAGGACATTGGTAGGCAATATAGTTCAGTCGCACTTCGGTTTTGGGTTCGATTCCCACATCCTTGTCCGATGCAATGGGATGTCGCCCTTCCAATAGGTTGTCCTTTTTCTAAAACTACATTACTATAACATCCGATCAATAATATAGAGAAAGTTCTAGCCTTAAACAATACTAACTTATGTCCAACATAATCCATTCCAATCTTTAGGCTTATCTACAATACTTCGGTCCAAGCTCATAGTATAAAGAAAAAAAATTACATAAAATATCATCAACCAAGAATGTGAATACCATCATTTATGCCCCATATATCTTGTTGGTCACATTCCAATCATGAGAATACCTTAATCATGTATTCTCTGGAAAAATTAATACCCATTAATCCTTAGTGAAAACATAAATGTTGTCAAAAGTAAACACTTTACACATACCAAAATCCAAAAATTCTATATACTCAAACCATGATATATCCTTATACTTATATCAATCATGAGCTCATGAATACTATTAAACATTTAATTTTCTCCTTATCCCTTCATTATGCGCATATCATCTACATTCCAAAAATATCTGAATAACATTTCATGGTTACTGGTACCATTAAAATTATTTAAAACCACTATAAACTAATACAAAAATATTCCAATACACAATAAAAGTACCTCAACAACATTATTCTTGAATACCAGTACATAAACATTTCAATCCATCTTCTTCAATGATTGTCCTGGAATAAGTCCTTCCTTGATTTAGAAGTAACTTTTTAGGTCAGGGCATTGAGTTGGGTAAAGCCCATGTTTTCCACAAATAATCCATTGAACTCCATAACAGTCTATCAGTCTATGACCCTTTTCTCCACACAGATAACATTGGTCCCTCCATTTGAGGTATTCCTCAATGTTCTTTTTCCCTTATTTAGAAATCTCAATCTTCCTTTCTTTATGCCTCTCAACATGCTAACATGCATAATAGTCTATCTTCCTCTTATTTGATGAATTAGGCATACCACTAAATTTCACCTTGTTAATCATATATCGCGATGACTGATTCGGCATAATCACAATATCTTTATCTCTAGGAATTACACAATTTTGTTGCTCATAGTCACCAATTTGTCCATTAGATTCAATGTTAACTGAATTTCTTCTGGTTCCCTCCATTAACTAAAACACAAAATGAATTATGTGAGAGGAAAAATCATTCTAGAGAAAACAACATAGTAATGGGGGAGTACCCTCAATATCTAACATCTTAGGTTAAATTATAATATCCTTATACCAATTATAGGACTATAACTTATATGTATACTTATCCTTAGAGACATCCCAAGACATACCTTAGAAATATCTCTAGGGATCTCACTAACATTTTCACATCCTAGTTTCCAAAGGTTGACTAATCCTTTCCTATGATACCAAATGTAGAGACCCAAAGCTTGATGTACATAGACATTACATTAATTTTTCGAAATACATAGTACATAAAATAAATAGACACACAAGGACAGTAATAGTTTAGTGTCTTTTGAAACTTGGAACGTAATCTTCTAATCGTGGTGAATGATCTTCAACATCTCCCAAAAAGATCTTCCCATTTTTGTTTCCTTACCTAAAATCTTTCTTTTAATCCTGGGGGAAAATAAAACATAAAAAGGGTGAGATAAAATGCTCAGTAAGGGTAATCATGGATAAAATAATACATACCATATACATTTGAACTTAAAAAACATGAACATAAAAAATCTTGAGCAATGACATAAAACATGGAAGTACATAACATAGACCATAATGGAACATAAATCATGATAAAATATCATGGGAATGAAACATGTAATTGTGGCATCCATTAAGCACATGTAATGATTTCTATAGTAGCGAAGACATTGCTACCAAGACCATCTTAGTGGAAAAAGTCCCATTCTGAATTGAGTTCACTCATCGTTTCAGTCCTGTAACACTGAACCGGATTAACTTACCATTCCAGCCATGTCTGTCTCATGAGATATAAAATATTTACCCAATGCATTGGAGGTAGATATAGGTCCCACCCAACTCATAATTAAATCATTCTTACTTGTGCCACAAAAAAAACCTAAAACGTTCATCGTGACCCAGAGAATAAAATGGTTTTCATAAACATCATCCCATCATTTCATAATCCATATAAAACAAATGGACATTTCATCTTAAGAAAATCGAACCATGTAAATCACAGATACATTAAACTTGAAACATACACATATCAAATAATGTCATCTTAGATGGAAAATGGTGTTGATAAAACATTTGAAATGAATTCTTGAGGAAAATATAATTTCTTTGTCAAAATCATTTTCTTTTCAAAAAATTCCATGCACTATTAAAATAAAAGTATTTTGTTGAAAACATTCATAAAATAATGTAGAGTATGCTTCATGAAAATGAGGTGTTAGGAAACCGTAAAAATCCTTTCACGCCGTATAAGTTAAAAATAACATTATCCTCGTACTTTTGTCGGAAAACTCAAAAAAAGTACCTCATAACGTAAACAAAAGAAATATTCCTTACATACCATTTAGTAAAAGTACCAAATGGGTAAAAAGTATGTTAAACATAAATGAAAACACATTTATAAAACATGGACATGGATGATATAAATATCCCCAGAAAATACTTACGAATAAGGAATCTCAGATAAAAATGAGATTTGGAAAATTATCCCTTACCTTAGGTCCGATTTGATTCGTAAGTCTCCGAACCTGACGTATACTGATTTAAATAATGTTATTGACTTATTAATGAATCATATTAATTGTTATGATATCATATATGGTCAACTTATGACTTTATATTACCCGTTCATTTGTAAATTCATGTTAAAGTAGCATTTTTGGTAAAATCGTCTCATTTGTCGCTCGTGTTTTAACTTTTAATTATTAATATTATTACTTGTATCATGGTTACATATATCCAGAATGTAAAAAATGATTTATATATAATATATATTCATAATATACATATATATAATATATCGATAAATGTAAAGAAATACACCGTTCATGGAGACGGTAGGTCGTACGTACGCATGAATGCTGTTTTCGTTTCCTTATTGAATTGAATGGAATTAAGTATATGACATACATATATATACACATAAATGTAGTATCATTATTATGTCATATATTATATATAATTTATAATCATTAATGAATGGTTAATCATTGAGAATGAATCTCATCGCGTTGTGGAGACGGTAGTCCATACGTACGCACGAGCGATGATATCATTCCCATGATCGTGGAATTGTATTCAAGTGTATGTATAATATTTAAGAATCAATATCACTTTACAATAATCATATATAGTCATTATTTACACCATTATACCCATACAAGTAAGGTGGTGGTGGAAAATAGATTACACCACGACGTGGAGACGGTATTCCATACGTACGCACGCGCGGTGATTTCATTTTCCGTAGGATGGATAACATGTGAAATAGGGTTGTTTAATAATTATAATAACATATCAGTATATTAGTGATACTGATATTATTACTTCATAATGAAACAACTAAAGAATATTAATTGGAAGAAGAAATAAAGTTGAAAGAATCGGTAACGAACATTACCTCTTCTTTGAAGCGCCTCATTGAGACCTCCTCTTAGTGCACTAAAATTGGTCTTTGAAGAAGACCAACACCTCTAGGATGTTTCTAGGGAAGTAGAGAAGATAATTTTGTAGAGGTTGGCCGAACGTGAAGTCTCAAATTGGTGTGTGGAAGAGAGGGATGAGGTGCCCTTTTATAAGGTAGGAGAGGGGCACCTTTGGAAATCTTATAAATATTAATTTATAATAAATCTAACCCCACATAAAAACCTCCAAAAATGACTCATATTCGAATATATGATGGTATAGGGTTGTAATCTCATCATCAAATAAAATTTAGACATTTTAGGAAATTATTTTAAACATTATCAACTTGATTTATCCGTACATAATCAATTTAATTTTATTTGTGGTAATAACATTCTAAATTTTAACTCATAATAATAAATTACTTATTTTGTGTGAATTTTCCATAATGGGATTGTTTATAAAATTTTGTACAATATAAATATAAATTTATAATTTTTAAATATTTTTGTGATTTTTAAACAATGTTATAATATGTTATTTTTATAAAATAACAATAGTGTCAATTTTGACACTATTCATATATATGAATTTTAATAAAATATATACAGAAGATATGTTCAAACTAAAAGCTTTAATAGTTAAATAAAATGACATATGTATTTAGAAAATTAGTGGAGAACATTAAATAGTTCATATAATATTTATTTTATTATTTTTAAAACCATTTATTTTGTTTATCACTTAATAAAATAATTACTACAACATTTTTGTATAATGATTTAATATACCTATATGTTTCATAAAAATTAAAAATAAAATACTATGATGAATATAAATCTATTAACATTCAAAATAATACTTTTAATCGAATTTTTCATCTTTAAATCACAATATTTAAATTTTTATATTTATTAAATTATGATGGTGAAAACTTTGGCATCATTTAAAATAAAATAATATAAGTATCATAATTTCTTGTATAAGACTCCAAATGGTCAATTATTAGAAAATTGGATGATTATAGTATAAATTTACATGACCAATAAGTTTTTGTCAGGTTTTTGTGTCTTTTGTGGTCACTATTAGTTTAATAAAATCTATATTCTTGATTTTTCAATAGATAATTAATTTCTACATCACTATTGTGTCACAATTAATGATAATTATTTAATCCAAAATTTTTTTAAATAAATTCTCATGATGTAGATAATTTTTTTATCTTTCTGTAGACTATTAATTTTCGAAGTTTCAAGAAGTTTAGCACTAACTTAAAATTATTATACTTATAGTATTTAAAGGGTGACATGTTGTCACTTTCATTGGTTTTAATAATAATTAAATTATTTTCATGGAAAAAGTCCATTAAATGAATCTAATCCGACCCTAAGGTGATATGGGTCTACTTTTAGTAATCCAAAAGGATTTTTAAAAGTCTTAGGCTAATTTTATAATCTTATATTTACCCTTAATTACTTGATTTACCATTAACTATGGCAAAGAAACATTACCGTAGTTAGTATTCACAATGCCCAAAAAAAGTAGCTTATTAACATAATTTGGACCCACTGATTCCAAATATTGAATCCATTTTTTCAAATTCAATACACAAAAGTTTCAAAAATTAAATTAATATTAATCCCATTGTCGAAAGAAAATGGGTTTTTCTTTAAAACATTGCAAAATATTGAATTGATTTAACAAACGAATTCAAGGTAAAATCAATGATAATGACATACATTATATTAAATGGTAAAAATATATTATATTTATAATTTAAAACCATTCAATATTATAATTTAACCACATAAAATATCATGATGAAAAAAGTTGTTCTTAATTAAAATATAACGTGTTTTTACTATTCATTAAAATATGAAAGTTATCAGAATAAAATGAAAATTTTAGCCAGAGTAAATTTTTATTTCATGATTCCAAAGAATAATTTTATTTTGTCAATTGGAACTTATAAACATTTCAAAAACTATATTTAATGTGTGTGCGCCATCAAAAGGCGACAAAACTGTATTTTTTTTGAAAAATACTTATTTTCCCCAAAAAATTTATTTTTTTCTTATACCATGTTCTATAAAATGTGTAAGATGAATAATAATGTTATAAAATAAAAAATTTAGTTAATACTATTCATAACGGCTAGTTCATAATAATAATATATTGTTGGTTAGTAAAACCCGGTATTGCGTACAACACATGCTATTAGGGAAGGTCGCGATCGTGTGTAATACAAGCCAAGTCAGGGTTGCGTGTTGTGCAAGAATCCTTTTTTGTTTCGTATAACAGCATCCAACCATATTTTATTTATACATTGAATATATATATATATATATATATATAAACTCAATGTTGCATAAAATAACTATTATCAAAATTGTGTGTAACACGATCCAAGAATAGTGTTGTGTATACTGCAAGCTAATACGGTGTTGCGTATAGCGCAAGGTAATCTTGGTGTAGCATACAACACAAGACATTAATGAAATTAAAATAATATTTTTCATAAAATCTCGGGGTGTTACAAAGGTGACCGATTAGTGAGGAATACATCAATATCTTTTTGAAATTGGTCACCTTTTATCCAAATATGGTTATCAACCATTCTGATAAAGTTCATTTCTTAAAGGATCCCCTTCACCAAGATCTTTGTTTATCTGTACTTTTTTTGGGTAATACATATTTTAAATAGGTTTTCAACGATACCATTCTAATAGAAAATGAATATTCTATGATTCTAGTAATTGTTTATGGCTTAGTTCCTCCAAATGGGAATATGTATAAACCAAAAATAAAGGATAACTAATAGAATTAGCTTGAGCTAGAACCAAAGGTTCCATCTAGTTGTAATATAATATATCTCATATTTTTCCAGGGTAGAGATATATGGTATACCAATCCATCCTATCTTAATTATCATTGGTTTTTTATATGTTGTGAATGTTTGGTTCATCATCAGATGTTTTGTAAGATGTGTTATCGAAGGTGGTATTGGGTTTAACACTTTGTGTGTGGGTTTTTTGTTTTGGTAACATTCCTTGGATTGTTTTTGTATTAGTTTTGGAGATTTAATTTTTTCCCTAATCTTATGGATGATTCCTCATTATAGATATTTCTTATGGATATTTTTTAATCCCTTTTTATGTAATGCTTTGATTATTTTGTGGAATGACCCCCCTCCCTTGTAAGTTGATATTGTGTTTTCTCACTCATCTGCCTCTCTTTTATTGGATAGTTGTTGGTTCAATTTCATTAAGAATCATTATTTATTGGATATATTATTCAGTGTAATAAGTTTCACGAATTTCTATGTTTAAACATTGAAGTTCTCATCATTTGGACATGAGAATAGTCATGGGTTCATGATTGGGTAACTAGAGAGTTTATTCTATTAATTGAGTTGGTATACTAAATGTTTTTTGGATTATTCCATTTTGGGATAAGACATGTTAGGTTATCTAGTTCATGAATATAGGTTATCCATGTGTGTCATGAATTGATATGAGATCCCATTTCCTTATTTTGAGGATATATGTGGGATCTTTTCTTTCTCTGTATTTGTATGTTATTTTGGTTTGAAATTGAGTTTCTCCACTAGTTTATTTGTTTTACTAGGAAACATTTCATATAATGTATTCATAGGTTTCACCATGTTAGAGTAATTATAAATTGTTGGGAGACCAATTTAGGTATCTTGTTCTTAATATGTCTTCTTATTAGATGTTTTGTAGTTGTATATTTAGATGTTGGTATGATTTTTGTTAATAAAATTCATATTTTGTGAATATATATATTTTTTGTTTAGTGGTTATAATGTGTGGGATAGTACTTTTGGTTAGGTCCTCGAGGGATCATCAATTTTTTTCATTCCCTTTTCATATGTGGACTTTATGTGGGGAATATGTGGCATGTTGGGTAGTATGTGACACCCTCTATTAACTATGTTGTTTGTTTTTCATTATTTTATATGGTTATTTTTTGGTTTGATTATTCATCTAATTTCACCTTGTTATATAGAAATTATCATAGGATTTATTTTATACATTGTTATGGAATGTGGTTGGAGGTAAAACGTGTGACCTCCCATCATGAGGACCCTACTCAATTCATTTTGAACTATGAACAACTTGTTAGCAGGGGAAATGAAATTTTATGTCCAAACCATTTTATCCACTAGTACAATCCATGTGGGTTTCCTCGTGTGTCTAGGGTGTGACACATGACTTACACATGATTTGTTAAATTGTATGGCAAGTATACAATGTGGATTTAGTCTTTACATTGCCTAATGGCATGGTTGGCGAATGGTTTGTTTAATTGTGTAGTGCCATGGTTAAACTATGTGAGTGGTGTCTAGACTAGGTATTGTAAAACACAAGGTTGGTTCATGGTTTGAAAAACCGTGTAACCAAATCATTCAAACATCTCTGGTGTTTAATTTTTTTTTGTAAATTACAATTTTCTTCGTTGAATTAAGATGGGTTTCAAACCTCTTCTCCATTATTCATATTGAATGACTCATGGGATCCCGTGGAGTAGAAACAAAATCATCCAAATTTTATTTAACTTATGATTATATATGACACAATTTTGGTTTTTTAAAAACCATTTCATTCTATTTTGAGGTGGAAAAAATTGGATTATCTTTTAAATTCCCTTTTTTATGATTAAAATGGATTATTTAGAAGTGATATGATTTTCTGAAATGTCTAAGGGTATTTTAAATTCTGTCCATGCTTTTTGATGGTTTTGACCTCATTTTAGTTTTTAATGATTGAATATTAAATTTTAAAGTGAACTTTTACGTAAAGTGAGTTGTTGGCCTCAAACTGATTTATAATGGGATTCTTTAATATATTTAAAATAGTTATTTGTAGTGTTTGTGTGGTTTAACCCTTATTAAAAATTACTCAATGGATCTATTGAAATGTGTTTTATGGAAATAAATTCCATGTGCCTTATTTTTTATTACAATGAAAAAGACCATTGTGGGAGGGTCGATTTGAAATTTTTTTAATAGTGTATTTTTTCTATCATTTTACAAAAATTGCTTTGAATATAATTATAACAAATGTAAAAGGGATTAGAATATTGAGCCATATTTGGTTTTTAATGGTTATTTTGTTAATTTAGTTTCAAAATGGATAATATAAAAGGTATCAATTGATTTGCCCTTGATTTCTTTACCCATTGTGTGGGTTCTTTATCACTATGTGATGCTTTTAATTTCCCTTATATTAGTTATTTCTCTCTTTGAGATGATTGTTTATCCCCTTGTGTGGGAATTTATTTGATTATTACATAGGTCAATTTGTTATATGGGGATATTCATTTTTGACTATTAGGGGTGATGTTTATCTATGTTTATTCCTTGAGTGATAGACTTGACATGCGCCACTCATCAATGATCATCATGAGAATCACTTCCAAAAGGACTCTTATTGATATCACTAAAATTTATAGGGTTAGGGAGGAGTATCTCTGTCCATTATAGAGAGTGTTCATGGAGATATTCTATCTTGGTCTTGAGGAGATTATCCTTGATTAATTGCATACATATACAAAAAAACCTATTGGGTTAGTAATAATATATTTTATTTTAAATATTGTTAGGGTTATAAAATAATAATTTCACCAGTTCCCTTGTTATATACTCAATACCTATAGTTCCCCATGTCTATATTAAAAATAATATTATTTTTTATTAACATTTAATAACCCATTGAATTAAATAAATATTATTTTTGGAATAATTTGTTCATAATTTATTCAAATTGTAATTAATATGTATTAATTATCATTAGACCATTAAAAATGGTATGTCATTTCTCCATAATATTAATCAGACATTCAATAAAAAAAATTATTTAATAAATAAATATCATTGATTTATTTTATGATAAATAAATAAATATTATATTCACTTAATATAAAATAACCATTTATTAAATATTTTTATCACAAAATATTCTCTCAACTATCTAGTGATTGAATATAAGTGGTAAAAAAATAAAAAATAATTACTAATACTTATTAGTGAATAATACTTATTCAACATGTTAAATAAATTTTTTTATTATTATTAGACTAAGGTTCTAGATACACATATCTTGTGACCCATTAGGCCTCTTTATATATGGCATTAGGCAGGGCCACCCAAAACCAAGATTTATATCTACTAACTTGTCAATGAACCCTTAATTTCAAAATGACATACAACCTCAAACAGAACCATATTGTGTAATATAATCACCTTATAATGAAACCTCTAATCAACCATGTATTATGTGGAAATCATCAGCTTATATACTTGATGTATCATTCGTTGACATTATAAAATTTAACTTACCCACATAACACCCAAACCATGTATTTATTTGGGTCGTCTAATTTACATTGATGGTCCTAAGATATAAACATATGTTAATTAGTAGAAGGGGATAATCATTTCTTCTTTTATTTATTAATTCAATATTACTCATGATTCACCCAATGTATCCTACCTCACCACAACCCCATTTCATCATCGTTTCCATAATCACATAAAATTATTCAAATACTAATATTCATTAATAATAATATTATTCAATTTTACAGATCAATACACTTTTACTTAGAAAGGAACATCCATTGAAACATAAAAATGTGGAATTCTTTATTGGTGGTTTAGGTTCGCAACATCTTATACACTAGAAATTACTAAGGGTGAACACCATGTGAAAGTGTTTCAAGTTCCTATGAGTCTCCACCCTCAATGGCCTATATCATTTGAATTTGGTCAAATGATACCATTGAACTATAGAATATTATCATGGAACTTCATGGTTCTCATCATCATAGGGAAAAACATTATATTTTTAGTATGGAAACTAATCTCAGGACATCATCACATACTATGTCAAAAAGAAATAAATCATGATGTGATAAAAGGTAAATTAATATTAAAAAAATGAATAAAGGTAACCATAAAGTACACATTGTTTAGTTATTGGGATCAAACTCTAACAAACTCCAACTTTCTCTACAGTTAACTACAATAACCATGAATCTTCTAGCTCACATATGATAATCATGATTCTACTGAGATAAGGGTATAGGTATGAGGACCACCATATTTTCTTCCATGGATAATCTTATTACTCGAACTTCACCCCCTCTAATAAAATTCTCCCAAGTGGTGTAACATCTAGAGTTTGTAATTTTTTTTTCAGTGGTATTCCCTTGATTCATTTCCAATAGGCACTACTAGATTATTATCACAATATAATGTGATAAGATATTTACTATTGTGTACCACATCAATATTATAGATAAATTTGAGTTTCAAATAGAATTTTTAGTAACATCATAAGCCTCTATATATCCAGTCTCTATTTTAGAATCAATGGAAATTTCAATTTTGAAATCATCATGATCACAAATCCTCTATTATGACTAAAGACAATACCTGACTAAAAAATCATATCGATCTTATATGTTTGAAAGATAGCATTATTATTAACACTTATTTCTAGCTCCTCATTTCCTTAAAAGAACTGGAATATATACATACATCTTGAAAGATAATTAAGGACAACCATTTTAGAAAACTAATGGTGTTATCCTTGTCCATATTGATATATTCCAACAATGTTCAATTCATATGCAATATCAATCCTAATAAAAAACCTAAACTACATGATAGACCCTATCGTAGAAGTGTATGATATCATACTCATTTTATATTTCTCTACATTTGTATAAGGAAATATTTACTTTGAATTATATATACCATGTGACAATAGATGTAATCATATCTTCGATTGTTCAATTATAAATCGCATTAGTATATGGTCAATTTTCGTACCGTGTTATAGTCCAAGAAGCCTCTCAGATCTATCAAAAATGATCTCGATCACTAGAATATTTAATTCTTCACCAAATTATATCATTGATAAGTGTATATTTAACCACTTCATAACTGAATATTAGACTGGTATGTCATTTCCAATAACTAATGTGTCATAAACATATACTAATAAGCACACTCCTACTAAACCACTTGTAGACAAAAGGATCACATTTTTACTAAAGAAACCAAATTCTTTTACAGCTTCACCCAAAATGAATATTCCATGACTAGGATGATTTCTTCAATCCATAAATGAATCGTAAAAACATAAAATCATTTTTAGATTTAGTTGGAGTCAAAATAACCCGTTTAGTTATTCCATTTGACATTTTCTTAGATGTTCCTATTAACGAATACTATTTTTACATTCATCTTCCAAATCCTATATTCATGGTAAGAAGAAGTATCAAGTAGAATTCTAATGGATTAAAACATGGAATCTATATATATTATTAGTCTTTAACCTAAATTCACCTGAAAATTCTTGATACAATATCAGATTGATGATCTCTCAATGACAACGTGATCCTAGAATTCATATGGTCATTTTAAGACAGACATTGTATATATTGTTTTAATTTGATACTCAAGAAAACTAAACACCCAATAAAAATAAAATTATTATTACTATGGAATCATGTATCCAAAAAACATCACTCATAAAGTGTTGGAATGATGAACCATTTGAAATACTACGACCCTAAAATTAAGGCGGAAATTTCATGAACAATTTTAGGTATTTGATTCAGATTCATGGCTAGGGAACATGAAGCACCATTCGTGCGTGATTCAGTGAAATGAGAATTTTCACCAGCTATCTTATTGAGGTATGGGAATAGTTTACCCCAAGCATTTTTCCTCAATATTACAGTGGTGTGATATGTTTGTCCATCAGAGACCGATTAAAGTGGCATATTTGTGAAATTACATATTTTCCCTCGGACTGGTGATGAGCCTCGTGTGTTTGTATAGACTTTGGTTGAGACATGTTTTCTGGTATGATTACCCCCCGGGTAGTACTACATGGCAAGAATGTTTTATTTAGATGAGGACACAACCAAAGAGAAATCCGAACCCACACGTAGCGTGGGTCCCTAACGTTCCTTTTACATCTTTTTTATGAAACTTCAACCTTTCATATCTCTAGTGATTTAGCTCAGATTATGGTATAAAAATAGCATATACATATTGTCTTCTCATAGTCCTGGAATTCAAGATACGATGTGCAATGTTCCGGGGATGGTGAACTGAGGAGACACTTGATGAGGTCAGTGATTATAATGAATCACAAGAGGTTTCCAGCTATAAGCCTCCAATAGGTCTTAGTAGTATTGTTCCCTGATGACATTATTGGGTTTACCCTCCAATTTGCATGGGAAGTGGTTTTCCACGATAATATTTTTTGGTTACCATCTAGTAGGATTGGGATGTAGAGTTCCTCGACGTTCCAGGATTATCCTCCAACAGAGCTGGGCTGTGGAGTTCATCATTGACAGTATCAGGCTTACCCTCTAGCAGGGTTGGGAAGTATTGTTCTTCGACAACCTTACCTATCCTACACTCCATTTATGCTGGGTAGTTGAGTTCCCCAATGGTATCATCCTGGCATAACCCTCTAGTAGGGCTGATTAGTGGAGTTCCCAAATGACCTTACTGATCTTAACCTTTAGTAGGAATCGATATTGTTGTTCACCGATGACATTTACGAGTGTAACCCTCCAACCAGGATGGGCAGTGGAGTTCCATAGTGACTATCAGAGAAGGACCCTCCAATAATATGAGGGCAATGGATCATTTCATATAACTTGTGGCCCTTCGACTGTGTGACATAGTGAAGTGATGTGATTTGACATAACCTTGAATTCACGATGAATCAGAATGCTTTCCCCCATTGTGATGTGTATTTGTGACGCAACATAACACAGTGTAGATGAGTCTGTTCCACCCAAAGTGAATAGTATCATGTTGTGATGATTGAGTTCATTAGACTTCTATGTTAAATTAAAATGCATGATATGTTGGGCATCAAAGTTGGACTTCATTTGGAACTATTGGCAACCACTTTTCTTAGGATGAGCTATGAGATAGAGATCCCACCACTCTCTCATTTTGAGATTTTTGTATTGAAAATATATATATATATATATATATCATTATTCAGTACTCTCAAAATGGGTTTTGGTTACTCTCCTTCTAGGAAAGGTAATGACACGTAAGGTATTCCAGGTGCTTTCTATGTCTAGCTTCTCAAGGATAGATGCATCTACTCTCTTGTAATAATTAGTAAAGACTCGATAAGATGTTCTTCTTCTCACTATGTCAAGATCCTTGTGTTTGGAGTATATTTCTTTAACTCCATTAATAGGTTGAGTTATACTTTATAATTTTACATTATTCTATCTACTATTTTCCTCTTCATTTGTATCTCTTACTACTCACCATTCACTCTTTTGAGTCATTCTACTAGTTATGTTTATACTCAACCCTGTATGGGATTTGCCCAAAAGTGCCATGTCTTATACAGTTGATGATCATGTTGATCATGAATTTTGATGAGCATACTGATACATGGTGCTTGGACTTTGTATGATGGTCGATGCTTGGGATTTAGGTGTTGGGATATCTCATCAGTTTTATTTTTTAGTTCTCTTTCTGGTAGGCACACATTTCTAGTTGTGCATGTAATTTTCCCAATTTTTTCAGAATACACTATCGTACATAATACTGTTTAGAGGTCCATGATTTTTTGGTTTATTTATAGAAGTGTTTCATCTTTTATTTATTTCCCTAGGCACTTTTTCAGTGAGTTGGTTGGGTGTAAATTCATGTACTTAAGGAAATTACTCCGATAGATTAGCTCTCACATTGGTCCTAGTTGCCACCTCTTGGCCTATAGAGGCGGGCTAGGGGTAGTTTCAGCTCAAGCCCTAGCTTAGGTCGGGTCATGACATGATTACTCTATATCCTTCAATTTTCCATCAATATTGTTATGTTTCCATTTCACTTCATATTCTTCTAAGCATTGATAACTTGCAAAGGATGATTCATTAAAATCTACATCCAATGGGTTAACCTTATGTCCTTCTTATATAATAGGTCCCAAAGTGATCCCTAAAGTTAGATCCGTCATAGTGTCCATTTACCTATATAAAATAAAAAAATAAAGGATAGATAAAGACTTTTATTTCCCTCATAATTATGTTCCCCAAGGACAATCCCTCTAAGAAACTCTCTCTATTTACAAGGAAATCAATCCCCCACTAAGGATTTCTTTCTTATCTAGTTATCTGTAGGCTCAGAATAGACTAATTAAATCTATATAAGAGGTTCAATATTCTGAGAAAACTGAAAGCCTTCTCTTCATGGAGAAGATCCACCCATAAATGAAACTAAATTTCTTTCCACTAGAGACATCACATGCCTAACCTTCTCATGTTCTAACCCTTGTACCTATTTTTTAATAGAGGAGACAAGTCCAGAAAACACACCACCAATAGATAAATCATTTGTTGAGATAACTACAACATTAGAAGACTACAGTGGAACTATGTTTTAGCAGGAGATCTAGAATCCTCACCATGTGAGTTCACTGTGAGAGTTTAAATTAGATGGACATCATCCTAGATAATATTCTACTGAGGATATCTAGAATCTATGGAAATAGTAACATAGGTCCCAATTTAGTTTTCATCTTGCAGTTAGCCTCATCATGCCAAGAGAATGAACAAGAAAATCAATAAATTCCCCTCATATAGTTATAAATAGAATGACCAATACTATTGCAAAAAAGAAATTTTTTTTTTGTATATTATCATAATTAATCATGAGAATTAATTAACATTCATGAGTGGCCAAAAAAACTTTTTTAGTATGTAGTGAATTATGATCCTCCAAAAGTAACACCCGGGAGAAATACCGATACAATGTTTGTTTTGTCTCCCTATTCAGTTTGATAGGGATACCAAATGAAGAAGCATGGTCATATAATATTTGAAGATTCCATAAGATTCAATTTAATCGATATATTTTTACACAATCATAAGAAATGTTTTTTTTATTTCAATCATATTGAAAATAAAACTCCAATCCTAATTATATAGCATACATTGTTAATGATACACCAATCCATGGGACCATACACTTCGCATGAGTTCCTTGAAAGGATACAGTAAGTGGAAAAATACATGGCCCATGTTAGCACATTGCCAACTAGGAAATCCCCTGACATAGGATACATGACAAACAACATCATCATATTTCAATAGATTATCACCTCTCAGAAGAATGACTTGACCAAAAATTGTTAAATTTCACAGACCAAGCATTTTATAAATTTCATCTTTTCCTGCATATATATTGGTATTGGTTCCTTTTTTAATAACCTTTAGGAGCCAGAATATTGAAGCGATGTTAATAACCTTTGATTTTATGGATCCCTAATGCATTGAATCGCACCCCTAGGATGAGAAAATCTACTACCCTTGGATTAATTCTCAAGATAATGCATACATTGATGTATTCCATGAGATATTTGATCATAATAATATAGATTAACACTCCTAGAATAATAATCATTGATATTTTGGGTTTTAAGGTGGGTAGCTACTTGATTAAGCTTGTTGTCAGCATGGGACAAATCATGACCCTTTTGGGAATTTCAGCTTGTTTTTACGACATTTTCGGAATTTTTCAGGTGTTTCTTTTTTCTGTTGGTGGTTTTTTCCCTACATGTAGATGTGAATAATGTTGTAGGTAGAATTCTAGTGGTATAAGACACTATTGGTAAGATGAAATTGGGTACCACAAGTTTTCAATGTTATGTGACACCAATAGTGATTGTCTCCCACTAAAGACGTGCTGACACAGACACCTCCGACAATGAGAATCAGGGGAATCATCGATCACGTGAGAGATGATGTTGATCTGCACAACAACATCATTGGATTGAAGGGTCTGGCATCCAAGATGATGACCTCAAGTGGTGTGTTGTTTTTGAACCTCACGGTTGCGGGTGGTAGTGCGATATTTTTGCGGTTAGTAATTGTTAGCTGAATCATTGTTTGTTCTGATAGTGGTGCTGTTTTTGGGCCTTTGAGCCATTTGATGTCGGTCTTTGTGGCTTTATAATGGATCTTCAGACATTATTTTTATTGAGTGGTGAGTTGGTCACTTTCATGTTTTAGTGACAAATTTTGTGTCATATTATGTGTAAATGATGTATTTAATTTTATTTAATAATTTTTTATGGTTGATCATGCTGTGTAGCTTAACATTATTGGTATATAGATAAATTTTTTGTATTAATGTATTTAAAGAAACATTAAATTTTGAATATAAATATGATAATTATATATATATATATATATTAATTATATTTTTTATTACATATTTCTTCACTGCTATGAATAGATCATATAAAGAACCACATTTATCAGCACTTTTAACTAACATTAATAAATGTTTACATTTTAGCAGTTCTTTATGTTTAGTGCTACTAAAACTCGACAGAGACTAAGGCATGATTTGTTGTAGGGGAAGACCACTGTATAATTCTTGGGGAATTCCATATCCCATCAAAAAACAATGTAACTCAAAAAACCAATCCAAAACATTTAAAATCATAGATTAATGAAACCTGGAGGGTGTCAGACGCTACCGCTTATTCATCTCTATCTGAGAAATGGAAGTTAAACTTCTAGAATCACTTTTTTTAATGATCAAATTCCTTAGATGGAAAATTGTTTTCATAGAATAACCTAATAATTACTACTATAAAAAAGGAAATTTATTCCATTTATGTTCAAACATACATTTCTCAACCATAAAAATGTTTATAGAACCACTTATCCTAGAAAACTCATTTGATATGTATAATATTTTTATGTCTTCAGGTGCACCCATAGTCATATATATTTATATAAATCAATTTAATTTTGAATTTAGTTAGTTATTTACACTTATATTAACAGACTCACACATGTTTGTGTGTAATATTATTCCAAAAATAATATTTATATTCTAATAAATTTATCATTTAAAAAATTTATATTTATATATTTTATATATTTATTTTAATTTTAATATTTAGATATTTATTTCTATTTATATATATATATTCAATTATTTTTTCAACTTTAATTATAATTATAAATATCATTTTCTTTAATATATATATATATTGATTTCAAATTATACTATAATATATATAAATATAATTTTTTTCATAAAATATATAAACATTATGTTTATATATTTTAGTACCCTATATATATTTAGTGTAAATATATTATAAATTAGATAAGAATATTGTTTATTTACATGAATAAAAAACAATATTAACTCATAAAAATATATTATAAATTAAATTTAAATATATAAACAATTTATACATAAATATAAAAATTATAAATTTAAATTTTATAAAATTTATATATAATATCATTTCCGTTAGTATAAATTTTTCCACCCCAATATTTTATTTTCTTAAATTAAATTTATATATTTTATAATATTACTTCAATAGGTACATTTAATTTTTCTGAAATTTATTTATATATTTCCTAATTTATTTACATTTAATTTTAATTTTATATTTTATTTTCCTAAAGAATATTTATTTAATATTAAAATTATATGTTTATATTATTATATATATATATATATATACATTTTATTTATGTACATACATTATTTTTATATATGTAAAGACTAAATATATTATAACTTTGATAAATAAAAATAATTTATTAATGTTCTGAAGATTATCATTAACGGAAACTACACAAACACACACAAATCAGTAATGATAGGTCGCACCCCTTCCAAAAGATTACTCACTTCGGTTCTAACTCATTACAATTTTTATAACCTGAAGGACCCAAATTTGATGGCTTAGAGTCACATGTTGTGTTCTTTCCATACCGCTTGTGTTGCGCTACAATGTCTCTCTATCCAAACTAAGGCCCTAAAATTCTAGCCATTAATGTCCCATAAATTCCCCCTAAAGGGGCTTCGTGGATTTAAACTCTTGATGAATATATTATTATGGGAAGTCTTTACCACTCATTCAAGTCTCTAATTTCTAATGGAGTATTAGTAACGAGGGTTTTAACAGATGCCACACCACACTGTTCCTTGGGTTTACCTTACACATTGGGTACGATCCTCCCTCAGTTAATTTTATATTGTTGGGTGTGTGAATGTGTAAGTAATTAAATTTTATTTCAATATATTAATAAATAAGTTAGATAAAAATATCACGGCCATAGATTCGGGCAATGGATGTGCCAACTTTTATCAGTACTAAGTAGAAAGTGCTAATAAAAGTCACACATTTTTCAACACTTGATAAAATCACTAATAAAGGTGAACCCATTATCAATGATTTTTTTAGAACTGATTAAGGATAGATTTGTCAGCCCTCATTTTAGCACAGATAAAATAATTTAGGAAAAATGTTATTAATTTATATAAAATGATTATATTTATATTATAAAATAATGTTTATTTATATAAATTAATTAAAAAACACATTTTTATAACTAATACAAATATGATATATTATAATATATATTTTTAACAATTCAAATATATATATATATATAATTTTTAATAAAACTATTGATATGTTTTTAAACAAATAGATATATATTTAACTTATTATAATAATAAAGTAATTTTTTTAAATGATAAATATATTTTCTATATTGATAATTATATATAAATACATTTAAAATATATTTATTAGAAATTGTAATTATAAATTAATATATTTCTTTAGTGAATATATATATATATATAATTAAATTATGATGATATAAATTGTAATTATTTATGTTGAAATATTGATGTGTGTGTATAATTGATCCTATATGATCATAATGTTTATTTGTGGATGTGATTGTGAATAATGTTCTAAATGTTATGATTACCTATATCATGATGATGCGCAAATGTATATGTTATGAATTCATCATTTTAAATGTTCATTTCTAAATTGGCACTCGTATGATTCATTCATGTCATACCCATGAGCTTATAACTTTTATAAATAGTTATTAAATTACGGTAAATATATTTAAATAATTAATTTATTTATTAAATTTTTAATTATAATTTTTAATTAAATAGAAATACTTTTTTAAATGTAATAATTAATAATTATTATTATAACTATATATATTTGTGTGTAAACAAATGATTAAAAAATATTTATAAATAAAATGTTTATAATTTAAAGATAAATGTATAAATATATATTAATATACACACAAATATATATAGATATATTTATAATTATAAAAAAATATTCATAAAAATATTCACATATCATTATAATTACAATATATATATATATATACATATATTTATATATTTATAATATTATAATTAATATATTTAAAAGTTTATAATTTTAAAAATATATATAATTATTGAAAAATATTTATAAATATATACAAATCCTTATACATATATGGAAATATTTATAATTATAACTATGAATAAATTATATATATGTAAATAATTTTAATATAATGATAGTTATATTTATTATATTTTTATAATTATAAATAATTATTTAATATTGGGTCATTATCAGCACAAAAAAAGTGCTGATAAAGGTCTATTTTATCAGTGCTCTATATTTTAGAACTGATAAAAATATCCTTGATCAGTGCTTTCCAAAAAGCCCAGATAAATGTCTATTGGGTTTTTATAAATGGAACCTTATAGGATCTACATGGCACTTGAGCCTTATGTTTTCACAAATGTCAATCTCTACCTCTGCCCCTACAACCGCTGCATCCATCATCCCCTCCCCCGCTGCCTCCACCACCACCTCAGTTGACACCTTTGCCTTTGTCTCCTCCACTACCTCATCCGCCACAACCTCTGCCTCCTACACCCCACCCCCACCGTGGCATTTCTCCCAATCCTCCATTTCCCCCACCTCTACGACCCCCGCCTCCATTGTCCTCTCCTCCACCTCCGCCTCCACCTCCGCATCTTCCAACTCCTCCTCTGCAACTTGCGCCCCACCCCTACTACCCACCCTACCACGTCCTTTTCCATCATTTCACTTCCCTCCACCTCCGATGACCCCTCTGTCCTTACCCCCGTCGCCATCATTGCCGCCTCTAATGCCCCTGCCATCCATACCACAAGACCGTACGTTCCAATCGGTCCTAATTATTTGTGCATATAGATATTATTTGTGCATATAGATTTATATTATTCTTTTAAGCACGGCGATTAGGAGATATATAATCCATTTTTTTTCATAGACATGAAATTTTATCGTGTATGATTAGTTGTTAATTAAATACTCCTCACTATGAGTAATGGTATTGTTTAATTTTTATGTTGAAGAAGATTCAATGTAGTCATATGATTGGACCCTTTAAAATTTTACATCCAAATGTGTAGGAAAGTGAAAAAATATTAATATTTTGAAGAACAATTATTATGAATTATAGGGGGAAATATTATATCTACATATTATGGTTGTTGATTTTTATGGATGTATACATTGTTAAAAAAATCCAATTACAGCAAATTGTTTTTCTATTGGGTAGTATTTAACATTTGATGAAAATAATTGATGATGTTTGATATTATTGAACACTATTGAATAATAATTGATGATAAATTATTTTATTTGATATCGAATGATATCCATTCATTGAAAGAGGGTTGTTTTCAATGACAATGTTTCCAAGAGGTTTCAATGTTTTTTTCTATGATTTGTGTTTATAAAAAGTTGAAGTAGATCAAGAACGAATTGGTGATTTCTAAGAAACACAATAGTGATCTTTATATCAAGGTTGATTTAGGAAGCCTATATGACTCCCATTTTAGTTCGATTACCTATGAATTCAGATCATCCATGAGAAGATCATTGAAATAATTCGACATCTTATGAAATTTAACAATTACACCCCCTTGTGTATGATCCCAATCTATTATTGTGTTCCATTTAATTGAACTATATGTCTCTAGATTCATGTTCATATGGGATATATATTGATTCCATTATTTACTATATTTGGAATTACCTTAAATTTCACTTTTATACTAATTTCCCCAATCATTTAAACTTTAATAGTGAAATATATACCAATTCATGTAATTTTTTCTATAATATCCAATTTTAGTAATTAAAATATTATTTTGTGTTTTGGAAAAGAATATTATTTAATGTAAAAAGATATTTTATTGAGTTAGTTTATTTTATAACCAAATTCATGAGGTAATAAAAACAATTTTAATGGTTATGAAATGTTTTATATATGGTTTCTCTTTTCATTGCATTTTTTACATGGATGTTTTGGTATTGAAATTATAAGGGGATTTTGAGAAATGCATTAATTTTTGAATCCATGATTGAGTATTTCCTTCTAATAAGGAAGTCATTTAATTTTAAATTTCTATGACGTGGTAGATTTAATTATGTAAAATTAATGAAATTTCATTGAAATTTTGGACATTATTTAATAAGAAAAATATGGATTTAATTTGTAATAATTTGGATTGTTTTCGAATTGAGTTTGTATTTGTGGAAGTGTGTTTTGAAATGATTGGTTTGTTTTAAAAAGGGTGTATTATTTTAAATAGGAATTTGTGTAAATTGTTTATTTTTAATGGGATTTCATGTGTGACTATATAAATTTTTTTCAAAGGATATATGAAAAGATGTTTTTCTATAATCTATTTTGCTTAGATTATTATGAAATTAGGAAAACCATTAAATTATTTAGGGAATACAAGTAGGTTGATTACAACACCATGTAAAGGTCATGTCACTTACTCAATCCAACCCATATGATATCCACCACAAAATCACTCCTGAAATAGGTGAATTAAATTTTAACCCTATTACATCTCTGAGACCTACTTTGCATCCAATATCACCTGCAAGTTCTAAATTAGGGGAGTCCTCTATTATTAAATCTTCTTTATAGTTTGGTGTTTTCTTCTATGGGTATGAGTCTCATAAAACCAAACGAACTTTTAACTATCATCTAAATGTTGTGTTCCCTTTATTTGATATTACCTTTTTGTTTATTTATTTTGTTAATAATTAATATTACTGATTAAAATGGTATGGATGTGAAAAATAATGGATGGATTCTAATCGCTTGAAAAAAGATTATGAATATAGAGGTAAAGAGATCATCTATTTTGTAGAAGATCATTCATATAACCCTTCTCCAATCATTTTTCCATGTTTACACTATTTTTATTCAAGACTAATTAACCCAAAGGAGTGGGTTTAGAACTTCAACTATCAAAAAATAGATCGAATATATAAGTGTTAGAATAAATATGAGGAATATTAATGTATACTATGGCTAGGATAACACTACATTTTATGGATCATTTTATTGGATTACAATTTTGGTTAATGAAGAAGACAATATAAAGGATGTGATTACAAATGTGAAGGAGATGAAGATCATATTGATGAAATGAACAATAAAGTTGAAGATGAATATTGTCCTTTCCCAAAATTGTTTGTGATGTTTTAAGAGTTGTGCAAAGACGTCCTTACATGCTGGTTGCACTAGACATATAACATTGTCAGCCATACCGCAGCTGTATAATTTGAATGTAAGGAATAGATGGAGTGATTTTAGTTTAATGAAAATACTTTCTCTCATGAATGATATGCATTGAGAAGCTAACAAGCTCCCATGAAAAACATAAAATGCCAAAAAAATACTATGCTCAATGATTCTGATATCTGGAAGAATAAAAATCATCCCAAATGATTTTATACAATTTCATAAAGACATAAAATCACATAAAAAATGCAAAATTGTGGTTCTTCTCGATATAATAATGATGAATCTAGTCCAATGAAATTTTTATGGTACATTCCAATCATTCCAAGTATTGAGAGCCTATATGGAAGTGAGGAGACTGCAGGGAAATTAACGTGGCAAAAAGATACCACAATTAAGGATGGGAAACTATGTCACCAAGTAGAATCTCCTCAGTGGAATAGAATTGATCTTCAGTAACTTGACTGTTGAAATGATCCCCGAAACCATTTCCTTGCATTAAATACATATGGAGTGAATCCTATTTATTTTAAAAGAAGAACTCACAGTACATGGAAGTTATGTTGGTAAATTATAACTTACAATCAAATTTATGCATGAAAGGAAAATAAATCATGTAATCTCTACTTATATTAGGAACAATATCACTGAGTAATGATATTAATGTTTATTTTCTTTTATTAATCGATGATTTGAAATTATTTTGGAATTCAGTTGCTACGTTGTACGATTCGTATAGAAATGAATATTTCAAATTGAGAGCCATGTTATACGGGAAGATAAATGACATTCACACTTATGTAAATTTGTTACGATGTATCAATAAAGAATCTCAATAGTTTCTCATTTGTTAAATAGGTACATACTCAACTGGGATGAAACATTCAAAAAAAAATCTGTTTCTAGGACATCATATATTTATACCTTGACAGAATAAGTACTAATCTTGGATGCCATCATTTGATGGATGTTCATAAAAATGTACAACATGGTCTCCACTAATAGGTGATCAACTATTTGTGAATGTTAAAGATATGGACACTTATTTAGCTAAACCATTTTTGAAATACCATATGTAAACCGGTTGAAAAAAGACATCATTTTTTTGAATTAACATACTTGAATTGTATATAAGTTAGAAATATTCATGATGTAATTCTAGTAGAGAAATATATATGTTATAGTATCATCATCACATTGAAAATTTAACCTGAAAAATCAATGGATAGAATTATGCCTTGTTTGGAGATGAATAAAATGAGAATACGAGAACAGTTGGTGCGAGTAATGGGTGAAAGACAATATTTTCTTCCACTATATACATATAGTCGTTCCAAGAAGGAGAGATATAAATTTTGTAACTTCTTGAATGATGTGAAGGTTACAAAGGGGTATCCATTTAATTTCAAGAACATTATGTCAATAAATGATTTAATGTTAAAGGGTCTATGTAATTCCCTAACCCCAGAAGCCCAGAGTTGGTGCATTATTACATACCATTAGCATGATCACAAATGATAATGTCTAGAAAGACTGATTAGATTAGTAGACATGGAAGAATTAGATACAATAATAAGGTTTACATTAGATCATAAAATGGAAAAATTCAACAACATTGTTTCCATATACAACACTGAGATCCCATAGACTATCCCTGTAGGTTAGTCATAATGTACTTCTTCGCATCTTAGGAAAAATAAAACATAGAAAGGGGTGATCTTAGATGCTCAGTACAGATAACAATATAGCAGAAATTTTCATAAATAAACATAAACAATTAAGGAAATGTATAAGACTAAAACAAAATCCTTTTAAACATGAACATCAACATAATATAGAAAAGATAAAAATAGTATAAGGCCATTTATTTATTCAAATGGATATTCTATTAGTCGAATAATCACATGAAATATAAATTTACAATTTTGTAATGATGGAATGCATAATGCCAGTCTTTTATAACAACATAGTCAAGGCCTTGTGCCATGACTACAAATAAGATTTTGTCAAGGCTTTGTGCCAAGACACTAGTTTGTCTCTTGATACCTAACAATGTATCGCGGAGCTATATTGGGCTCCACCTGTCATTTACTATGTCCAATTCATTCCTCATATGAAATGGTAGAAACATAATCTGAACATGCGTATTAAAACTAGCATACGAAATGTCAATATTTTAACCACAAACCATGAATGGAATAAAAATAACACATCCACAGTCAAACATAAATCTTTCAATACAATATAAAATATTTTATTATAATGGATAAGCCTCAATAGATAATAATGGAAGATATTTAAATCGATGAAAATAATCAACAAAACAATTTGAGATAAATAACCGCCTTTTTCTAGAAAACATTCAACATTCTCACTATTTATCATGAAGTCGTTTAAAATATATTTTTGAATCAATGTGTTCAAAAACACATTGAAACATTTAAAAATAATTTAAATTTTAAAACTTTAATGTCTATATAAATAAATCCATAAAACCATTTTTAAAACATGGACATTAATGAGAATGATTTATAATAATAAATCGTTAAAACATTTTAAAATGATATTTTAGTTAGAGTTCCTAACGAAAAGAGAGACACTTGTATACAAATAATTGAGGTAATTAAAACCTTATAAGATCATGAGAATAAAGGGATTCATGATATACTATGTCAAATTACATTATATACACCTTATAAAAGTGAATTTGTGTATAACAGCAAAGAAGACACAATGGAATGTAAATTAAGATGAAATCACTTATATTGTCTGTATCCTTAAGTTAAAGATAAATCATAGATATAATTATTTGTGAAAAATATAAATACACTCAATATTATTGGATATTTCGTGTAAATCAATCAGAGTACATTCACACATATTTTTGTAAAAACAACACCAATGAATTGGATGTTTAACTCAATAAATGGAGATTGTGTTAAAATTACTCTTATCATTTTCATATCGATTACATGAGAATTTATCAATGGAGTGATTATTTATATCAAAAGTATCTCCACAGAAAGGAATGTGTAAATTACTACACAAATAATAAATAGTTATTCCACACATAACCATGGAGAAAATAATCAATGATGTATGTGTAAAGCCGAATGAGTGGAAATTAAAATTTGAAATTCCCTTACCAATTTAGTAACATAGGAAACATACATCCCGTGAAATATGGATCATAAAATTAAGACGTAATTACTAATAAATTAAAGTATATTACACAATGAATACAATAATTGGGCAGTACATACACCACACAAAAGAAAATAGTGGCAATATGGCATGAATCTAACGAAAATAGGAAGTGAGATAAAAACCCTTACTTCATTTTAATCAGTCGAAAGGCCAAATGCTAAATACCACAAAATTAATAACAGAATACCCTTAATATAAATATAATCATTATAATATATATATATATATATATATCAAATGACAGTTCACAATACACCATATTTAATAAATAATTTGTGAACAATGAAAATCACACGGAATTAAAACTGAGATAAGAAACACCTTAATTTGTACATTTCCTTGGTTGAGGTTATGTTAACATCCTATATAATGGTAAAATATTGTTATTAAATTATAAACTAATCATATACATTAGTATTATATCATATATTATCTTTCAATATTTCATTTTTATTAATATTTTAGTATTATCTTCTTTTTGGGTGTTAACTGATATGTTTTCCTTTATATGATTTTCTTCATAAGTAGTGTTTGTTATGAATAGGATGTATATTATTGATAATCATAAGGATAATAAGTCTTTAAGCATTATTTTTAATCATTTAATGAAAATTAGTCTCGAATGGATTATGATGGGGAATAAATCTAATCGTGTTCGTGGAGACAGTAATCTGTAAGTACACACGAGTGAAAATATCATTATTTTGACATTAAAATAATATATAATTGGATGGTTATAATATATACAAAATAATTATAATGTTTTATTTATTACTTACATCAATTACACATCATTATTATATCAATCCGAATAATAATGTATTGAAAAACAACTACACCACGACGTGGAGTCGGTAAGTCGTACGTATGCACGTATGGAGACATGACTTTCAATGGATGGATATAATAATGAAGTTGGTTGTGAAATATTTATAATAAAATCAAAGTATATATAATATACTGGAGTTTTTATTTTATAATAGAAATGACAAAAAAAGGATGTGGAAGAAGAAAAGAACTTGAAAGAGGCGATGAAATATTTACCTCATTTTCTGGTTCTTCCTTTTGATATGATCAAAAGGGCTAAATAGAATGGATTTATGACTAAAGAAAGACCTCTAGGATGAAGGGATGATAGTTGTGAGGGTATTTGGGCATATTTTGGCCGATCCAAATGGATTTGATGGTGTGAATTAGAGAGAGGGGGGTGCCCTTTTATAAGAGGGATGAGGATAACATTAAGAAAAGCTATAAATATTATTTTATAATAAAATAATTTTCTTTTTTAAATTTCATTAAAATGAATTATGTAAAGGATAAGGTGGGGATGGGTCGAAAACCACTCAATAAATATGTTTTATATTGGTTTGGGAAACTATATTAACATTATCATTTAGATTAAACTATTGGTTAAATAGTTTGACATTTACCAAGTCTCTTTGTATTTTTATATTATAAGTTTAATAAACATACTATTTACTTAAAAGATAACCCCTAGTTGTTAATTAATGATACAACTATAACTAAATAATTATTTTGTAAGATCCATGGATTTTTAGGAATAGAATATCAATTAATAATATAAAATTTGTTTTAAAAACTCTTTTATGTCAATTTTGACACTACTTGGTATTTTGTTTTTTCTAAATTCATAAAAGCATTATTAATTCAAAAAAATCATCTAACCAACCCTAATATGACATAATGACCAATAAAATTAGTTAATATTATAAAAATTCTGAATTTACATTTATTTGGATATTTATAATATCAATTATTTTAATCTTTCATTATTATGGTAATTACTTCAACATCATTATGTCATAAATAAATATAATTATACAATGTATAAATAATATAAATAAAATACCATAATTTAGGAAATAATTTTACCTTTATAATTAATATTTATAGTCTAATTTATCTTATGTTTAACCCTATATTAAAAATGTTTTAGTTATTAAACATTTAATTTATCACTTTTAACTCTTCTTTGAATTAAATAATAACAAGTGTCCTAATATATTCCAAGTGGAGATAAAGGATCATATTTTATTCCTAAGGTTGTTTTTTGTTTCGAATTACACTTATCCAATAGAATAGGGACATCTGTTAGGATACTATTAATGTCAATTTGACACTTAATTACCCTATTTACTTTTTAACGTGGTAAACAAAACTATAAAGTCACAATTCACCAAAAATTACTTTCATCTCATTGAAACTAATTTTACTTATTGATATCAACCATGTCTCTCGGATTTTTTAAATTTATTTCACATATGTGGTAAAATTTTGTTTTTTTTTGAAATTTTCAAATTCTCATAGGAGGTGGGTAATAGACGGTTAAAAAGTTCAATAAAAATTATATATATTTATATAATTATTAAAACTGACATTAATGAATTAAAATAAAATTATTTTGGTATTATGTATCTATTTTTACATAATTTTTTTTTAAATAAAATAAATAAAAACTATAAAAAAATTCTATTTTAATATATAATTTAGTGTATTTCACTATTCATCAATAATTGAATGTTTTTAGAAAAATACCAAAAATTCACCTAAAGATAATTTCGATATTCCGAATCCAAAATTGAAGTCCATTTTTAATTATAAAATTTATAAAATTTCAAAAAGTGGGTATTACAATTCATAATGGCTAATTTGATTGGTCGATGTTTGTTAGAATCTCGAAGTTGCGTACAATAAAAGCTATTACATTATTCAAAGGGAAACATATCGTGGAAGCTTGGGGTTGTACATTATTACCCCTATTGGAAATTGTGTCCTTGAAGTTTTTAAAATTGGGCTTGGGAACATAATTGAAAGTCCCACATCAGAAAAAGTGTCAATAAAACATTCACATTAAAAGAAAGAAAGAGACCTACAACAGTCACCCGAGATAAACCATACTAGGATTCCAAGTAAGAAAAAATGGATATAGGAGATAAACTAATTGTCATGTTCCGATGGAGAGGGATATAAAACATGATCTGGAGAAAGATAACAACAAGAAAACCACAAATTTGTTATGGGACAAACTGTCATTAGTTTCCCAATAGGGCAAGTAAACAGACAACGTTTTTTTTGGTTTTAAGTTATATTTGATAAAGATGAGGAATTTATTTATGTGATTGACTAAGAACATAAATATATATACTTAGTTTTTAAGTATAGTTTCATTTTTAATAAATTTCCACCACTAAATCATTTTTTTAAACGATGAGTATTCAAGATGACTTGGTCACACCGGAGGAGCTACAACCAACTTCTAGAGAATCATGTGATTTTCAAAGGATAAACTATATATTTACATTTTATTTAGAGATTAATCAGAAAAAAAATGTTTAGTACAAGATGAGATGATCCCCCAAAATTATATTCTTATAGAGAAAGAAACACTAATCTTAATTTCTTAAATTAAACCCACAAAACCCCAAAGTTAAATAAATACCATTCAATATAAATTTTTCCTTAAAATCCTTCAATATAATCCAAACTAATATTGAAACCCAAAACATAGAAGAATTTGGTTATGTAGTCTTCCACGTTAAATTGTATATTTAATTGACATAGACTACTCTTAAAGTCTCATTCATAAATGTAATTAACATAATCATATATTCTCTATTATAGGTTAATCATTTACATAAATAACCCAAATCAATATAAATCCAGAATAAATATATAGATAAAAATTCACCATTACTCTTCAAATGAAATCCCATAGTATTCTATTTTCATTAGGCATGTAGTGTTCCCTATAGGGAAAACGTCTTCCAAAATATCATTTATCACTTAATCACGAAATCATTTCCTTATACTAAGGGTATTCATTTGGTAAGAAATAAGATCCCAAATAAACTTATTATTCATAAATAAAATATTTATCTAAAAATAATTATTCACACTAACCAGGGACTTCACGTAATCCAATGGTAGATGATAAATCCCTATCACACTCTTGTTGTGGGTTTGATTCCAACAACTTTGCCCGACGAGATGGGTTGTCACATAGTTTGCGTGTTTTCCATTTTCAAAACTATATTTTATAAAATTACCAAAATGAGATAAATCCCTCAAAATATCCATAACATAATTTATCCCCAAATGTTATCTCATACCGTGCATTTTCTTCCCAAAATTTAATAACTTGTAATTTCCTCAAACCCAATGATCATATAAGAAAAGGATATTTATAACAATATACACAAGAGAAAAGATAATTCTTCCTCAAATATCATTTTCCCATGGAAAATGAAAGGGTTAAAAATACAAGAGAAAATTATTCCAAAGTATTCCCATCAACAAGGAGCACTAATACTTTTAAACATTTCTCCAACCTCTTATTTCCACACAACTTATTCATTGACCAAGGAAATGTCCTATTGAATAGGGAATTCACTTGGGTAATGGCCAAGTCCCATAAATTTACTGTAAATGACTATAAATGGAATCTTGGCACCATTTTTATTTTCTTCCATAGTACTTTTCATTTTCCTCGGTAATTCTTCACATGATGTACTTATTACCCACACGTAAAGCATTTCTTTGTTCTATTGAGAGACTTTCTGGGGTGTCTCATTCCACATTTCCTGCATGAGAGAAATTGGGGATTCTCATATCCATTGTCTCCACGGTTGGACCTCTTATCATTCATCACCTTTATCTTCTTTTTTGAGTCTCGGAGTTGGTTAATAAATTTGTTGTTGATCATATTTTTGGAAAACTTATTTGGCATGAACACAATATCTTTTACGCGTATCAAAATTCCATTTTTACTCATTTCCACCACCATAACCACCAAGTACATCATAATAAAAGACACTAGGAATTCCTTGGAATCCAGCCAATGACTAAAACCAGAAAGCATAGTGTGAGTAACAGCAGTCATAAAATCATTTAGAGAATATCATGACACCATATATTTATTTTGAAACACCTTGGGATTAACAAATTTCATTTATTGTCATATTATATTAAAATACTCCAAATCTATTTTTAATGAAAATGTAAAAATCCTAAACATATCACCCGAGAGTGTCGTAACCAGGAGAGCAGCAAGGCCTGTTGTTGTGCGCCAGTTCTCGTTCGAGTCTAGCTCAAAGTGTTTTTTTGGGTTTTCCCCTAAGTACATTTGTGTTAGAGCTGCCTTTAACTGCTCATATCCAAAGAGGGATGTATTTCATAGAAAACTCACAAAATTTTTATAAGAACAAAATTTTAGAAAGTTCTTCTCTACTAATCCTCAATTTATATCTTAGCCTTATGTGCTCTAATAAAAGTTTATCTAAATCTAGTTTCAAATGTTTGTGCTAAACTTCCTCTAATACCAACTGTAACTCCCCGTCCCCAAAAGCCCAGAGTCGGTGCACTATTACGTATCATTGGAAAGATCACAAATGATCATGTATCGAATGATGATTAATATAATAGCATTGGAGGAACTAGATACATTAATAAGGTTTACATTACATCATAAAATGGAAAACTACAACAACATTGTTTCCATGTACAACACTGAGATCCCATAGGCTATCCCTGCAGGTCAGTCATAATATACTTCTTTACATCCTGGAAAAATACAATATAGAAACGGGTGAGATCATTTTCTCAATAAGGATAACAATATAGTGGAACCTTTCATAAATAAGCATAATCATTTAAGGCAATATATAAGACTAAAAAAATCCTTTTGAACATGAAATTCAACATATTATGGAAAAGATAAAAAATATAATATTTCCATTTACTTTTTCACATGGGTATGCTACTAGTCAAATAAACACATGCAATATAAATATCCCTATTAGTAAGAATGGAATGCATAATGCCATACTTTCATAACCCCATAGTCAAGCCATTGTGTCAAGACTCCATATATGATTTTGTCAAGGCCTTGTGCCATGACACTATATAGTTTCATGAGACCTACCAATGCATGAAGGAGCTATAGTGAGCTCCACCCGTCACATACTATATCCAATTCATTCCACACATGAAAAGGTTTAATCATAATCTGAATATTCATATTAAAACTGGCATAAGATATGTCAATATTTTAACCACAAACTATGAATGGTATAAAAATAACACATCCACAGTAGAACATAACTCATTCAATACAATATAGAATATTGTATTATAATATATATACCACAATATAGAATAATGAATTATATTGATATAGATAAAAATAATCATCAAAACTATTTGAGAGAAATATCCCTGTTTTTCTTGAAAACATTTAAAAGTCTCACTATTTATCAAGAAGCCGTTTAAAATATATTTTTGTATCAATGTGTCCCATACCAATTTGAAACACTTAAAAGGAATTTAAATTTTAAAACATTAATTTTCATATTAATAAATCCTTAAAACAATTTTTAAATCGTGGACATTTGTGATAAAGATTTAGAATAATAAATATTTAAAACATTTTAAATTGATATTTTTGTTAGAGTTCCTAACCAAAATAGAGACATTGGTATACAAATAAATTATGAAATTAAAATTTTATAATATCATGGGAATAAATGGATTCATGATATGCTATTTCAAAGTACATTATATACACCATATTAAAGTGAATTGGCATATAACAACAACGAAGTCTCGATGGATTGTGAATTGAGATGAAATCTCTTATAAAGACCATATCCTTAGGTTAAGAATAAACCAACGACATAATTATGTGTGAAAAATATAAATAAACTCAATATTATTGGATATTATGTTTAAATAAATCATAGGAAATTCACACATATTCCCGTAAAAACCACACCAATGATTAGGATGTTTAACTCAATAAATGGAGGTTGAGTTAAAATGACTCTTATCTAGTTCATATATATGACATGAAAATATATCAATGGGGTGATTTTTTGTATCAAAAGTATCTCCAAAGAAATGGGAGTGTAAATTACAACGAAAAAAATAAATAGTGATTCCACAAATAATCATGGAGTAAAATAATCAATGAAGTATTCCTAAATCCAAATGAGTGGAAATTGAAATTTGAAATTCCCATACAAATTTGGTAACATACGAAACATAATTCCCATGGAATATGGATAATAATATGAAGATGTAATTACTCATAATGTAATTTTTATTACCCAACTAATACAATCATTGGGCAGTACATACACCACACAAATGAAATAGTGGCAATATGACATGAATCTAAAAAAAATAGGATGTGAGATGAAAACCCTTACTTCATTGTAATCATTAAAGTAATATTGAAAAAGTTAATAAAAACAAAATGAATCACATAATACAATTAATATAAATACAATAATGATACTATATATATATATCAAATGATAGTACATAATACACCATATTTAATAAATAAGTGGAAAACAATGGAAATGTCACTGAAGTAAATGTGAGATTAGAAATACCTTACATTGTACATTTACATGGTTTAGGTTAGGTTAACCTTTTTTATAATGGTTAAAGAATATTTTTTAAATTATACATGTATAATTTGAAATAATATGATATCATATATGATATTTTAATATTTCTTGGTAAATAATATTTTAGTATTATCATCGTTTTAGGTGTTAACTGATTTGTTTTCATTTATATGTTTTTTTCATAATTAGTGTTTGTTATGAATAATTTGTATCTTATTAATACTCATAATAATATTAAGTCCTTAAACATTATTTTTAATCATCGAATTAAAATTATTCTTGAATGGTTTACGATGGGGAATGAATCTCATCACGTTCGTGGAGATGGTAATCTGTACATACCCACAAGCAACAATATAATTCTATTAATATTAAAATAATATATAATTGGATGGTATATCATATAGAGATAATAATTATCATGTTATATTTATTACTTACAGAAATTACACATCATTATTATACCCATCCAAATAAAAATGACTTGAATAAATATTACACCACGACGTGGAGACGATAAGCCGTACGGACGGACGTATGGTCACATGTCAATAAAAGGATGGATAAAATAATGAATATGGTTGTTCCTTATTTATAATAACATCACAATATATATAATTTACTGGATTTATTATTTTATAATATAAATAACAAAAAATAGGTAGTGGGAGAAGAACGAACTTGAAAGAGGGGTTGAAATATTTACCTCTTCTTCGGGTTCTTCTACTTAATTTGATCAAAAGGGATCCATAAGATGGATTTTTGACTAAAGGATGTCCTCTAAGATGAAAGGAGCACCGTTAAAAGGATATTTTGGCAGTGGTTGGCTGAGCCAAATGGCATTGAATGTGTGAATTAGTTAGAAGGGGGAGTGCCCTTTTATAAGATGCGTGAGGGGTACCTTAAGAAAAGCTAGAAATATTATTTATAACAAAATATTTTTTCGATTCTAATCGATAAAAAATGAAATATTTAAATTATAAAGTGGGTATGAGTCTAAATATACTCAACCAATATGATTTATAAATATTTGGGTCACTATATTAATCTTATATTTTAGATTTAACTCCTAATTAAATAGTTCTACATTTACCAAGACTCTATGTATTTTTATATTATAAGGTTAATAAACATAATATATACTTTCAAGAGAACCCTAGGTGGTTCATTATTGATACACCTATAATTAAATATGACTTTTTTCAGAACCATATATTTTAGGAATATAATATCAATTAATAATATAATATTTGTTTTAAAAACTATTTTATGTCAATTTTGACATTATTTGGTATTTTGTTTTTTCTAAATTCATAATAGCATTATTAAATCGAAAAAATTCATCTAACCAACCTAAACATGTAATATTATCCTATAAAATTAGTTTAATTCATAGAAAGTCTCAAATTACAATTATTTGTATATTTATAAAATCAATTATTTTAATCATTCATTAATACAACAATTACTGCATCATAATTGTCTCAGAAGTAAATTTAAATATTTAAGGTCTAAAAAATATTAAAAAAATTAAAATTATGTAGAAAGTATTTTTATCTTTCTATTTAATATTTATAGTCTAATTTTACATATGTGTAACCCTATATTAAAAATGATTTAGTTATTAAACATTGAATTTAACACTTTTAACTCTTCTTTAAATTAAATATTAATAAAAGTCCTAATCTAATCGAAGTGGACCTAAGGGATCATATTTCATTCATTAGGTAGTTTTTGGTAGAATTACACTTATCCAATAGAATTAGGACATGTGTCAAGGTAATAATAATATCATTTTTACCCTTAATTACCCTATTTACGTTTTACTTAGGTAAATAAAAGTAAAAAGTTAGGAGTCACAAAAAATTATTTTCATCATATTGCACCACATTAATTTACTGATATCAACCATGTCTCTTGGATATTTGAAATTCAATTCACAAAATCATTAAAATTATGTTTTATTCAATTTTGAAAATGGTCCTAAGAGGTGGGTAAAAGACGGTTAAAAGGTTCAATAAAATTTTTATATATCTTAAATTAATATAAACCGACTCTGATAAATTAAATTTAACATTTATAGGTAATATGAATCTATTTTGACCTAAAATAAATTTAACTAAAATATATAATTATTTAAAAAAAATTGGATTTAAACTTTAACTTAGAGTTTTTCTTAATTCATCAAAAATTGAATGTTTTCAGAAAAATACCAATATTTAACACTAAGATAATTTCGATATTCTGAATCCAAAAACAATGTCCATTTTGAAAGATAAAATTTATAAAATTTCAAAAAGTGGGAATTACAATTCATATAGACTTATTTGACTCGTCATGGTGTGTTAGAATCTAGAAGTTTCATACAATGTAAGCCATTACATTATTCAAAGGGAAACGTACCGTAGAAGATTGGGGTGTTACATTATAAAATAACATGACTAAATTTTTTTGACACAAAATCTAATTATTATACTTTTACATTTTATTTTTCCCATGAAATATTGTCATTCATTAACCAAAAATTGTTTCTTCTTCAAATCTAAATGATTCAAAGTTATAGATCTGAGGAAATTGTTGACTATAGAAAGAGAAATTGTTGTCATATTATGTGAAATGGAAATGTTCTTCCACCCAAGATTCATTAATATGATAGTTTATTTGATGGTTCATTTGGTGAGAGAGATTCAAGTATTTTGTCCTGTATACTCTAGATAGATGCACCACATTGAATAGTATATGAATATTTTGAAAGGGTACTTCAAAAATCCAAGTTGGACAAGGGGTTGTATTGAGAAGTGATATATTATTGAGGAATCCATTGAATTATATACCGAATACCTATCTGGGGTGGAAATTGTTGGTCTTACACAATCACGTCACACTAGGAAGCTTTCGGGTGATGGAATTTCTGAAAGAGATTTTGTCACAATCAATATTATAGATCAAGAGCAAGCCCACCATTGCATTTTTCATAACAAATTCGATGTTTCCCCCTATTATGAAACACACAAATAAATTATTAGTCATTTAAATCCATCATGGTAAGAAATATGGATATTAAATAAATATAATCAATCATTTATAGCATGGTTTTGAGAACCATATGTTTAAGAGTTAGATGAAAATCCATATTCAATTTCAGAATGTCATTGAGGGTTATCTAATGGACCATGTATTTATGTATAATCATAAAATGGTTATGAAATAAATGGATACACATTCAATGGGAATGAACATGATGATGATAGTACCATGAAAATGAGTATATTTGCCCTTGTGGCTGATGTGATGCATGTTTCTGGTACTAAGGATTGAAATCCAATTTATGGGAATATGTCATACATTATCATCATCAAAAAAATATGGGAGTTGTATTATACAATATTCCATGGTCCAATTTTTCAAAGAACATGGATTGATAACATGAGTGTTGTTATAATAATTGAATAGGGATTTGGTAATGATGATTTTAATAAGGATGGGTACAAATAAGAACAATACATAGTGGCATCACATGAAATGAAAGTATCGTATTTTTTAGATACTACAAACCAAAAGTGTTAAATTGTTTTCTCATTGACCAAATCCACATAAGGGTCAGATGAAAAATAACCTAAGGATTCCTATTTCATTGGGAATTTTTTATCACTTCGTTGTGGTGCCAAAGTAGATGTCGTTTTTATTTTAGAGGAGACCAAAATAAATGGATTTGGATAGTCCATAGAGGCGTATAATACCTTAAGACTGTAAGTAATATAGATTTCCATAATCAGGTTATATTTTTTTGTAATATACATCATGTTACCTTATGTTATTATATGTTCACTACAAAAATTATATACTCTAAATTAAATGAAAAACCACTTCTGCAGATACTGAATTTTCCATGTGCAAGTACTCCTATTCCTATGGAATAATTGGCTTATTATCTTACTGTAACTTTTAGTGAAGAGAAGTAATGACCTTCTACACATGACGGTGCTCCCAATCCTAAGGAACAATATAATTCCCAACCTTTTGTTGCTCCCAATGTATAGTTATAATGACCATATTCACATGTTGAGACTACCACTCCAGTGGAACAACATATTGACGATGTTGAATCCGATGAAATGGTTGGCGATGAAGGACTGGCGACACCAAAAAAACCGGTGCTTTGTAGTTTGACCGTGTTAGAAACAACATTAAGGGGAAAATAAAAGGTATAAAATATGAGTTCTGATAGAATGTGTGGGGTTGACATGTGAACACAAAAAGGCCATGTCCAGAACTTACACTGTAATCATCACTTGAAAATGCATGCCAATTGATGTATATTGGTGGAACCATACTGTATTTGGGATTGAGACACTGATTTTGGAAGATATTATGGTAAACTTATGACAAAATTTCATTATTTAAATAATAAATAAATTAATGGAACATTGAATAACTCTTCCTCATCCCTTACAGAGTGAATTTAGAGTAGTTGACTCCCATTTGAAATATGTATTAAAGCTTGTTGGAATGATTCAGTGATGCTTTCAAAAACATCGAATGATACATCATATTATAGATGATAAAGGGAATATAAACCAACTGTCACATCTAATATATGAACACCTCATAACCCTAGAAGAATGGAATACGTTTACTGGCCATCATGTCTATGTGTCTTTTCATGTATATTGTGTCTAGTGATACATTGTTTGATGAATGTGTATTAATCACTTTGATTGAATTTTTTTATGAATCAAAAAAAGGCTGTTGAAAATAAGGAACGAGAAGAAAATCCAATGTACCCCTTGAAAAGAAATGATGGGGTACTCTTCACTTGAAAAAAATGGTACAAAATTTAAATCTACCATAATATTTCTATGTGACATGAAATAACAGCATAATTATGTTCTTCTCTTAATATGTAGATTGATGACTCCAAATCAAAATCCACTTCCATCACCCACTATGTGACATGGACTGTGGTACGTGTAAATATAGGTGAGATACAAATAGATCAAAACACACAAAAAGTGTGGGAAACATGTGTTTGTGTGACATAATAAAATTTTAATTTACTTTATATCACTATTACAGAACAATGATTACTTATTTTCCTATATTTTCTATCTGACATAGTCACATACCTTAGCAACACCTATACCAGATGAACCCATAATCTTAGTGGCCTTGAAGAGGATAGAAAAGTCTGGTCGTGTCATAGGTGTGAGTTTAAGGGTGACACCCCGAACATAATTTGAGAAAAAACATGAGGTCCAAGGTGAAGAAATGAAATTGATTAGAGAAAGACCAGCTACCATTGAGGAACAATTCCAATGGAATAGAGAGATGTGAGAAACCATAATGGGGGATGAGAAGAGATGAAGCAAGTCAAGAATAACAATTTCTGGATGATCCCCCACCCACTCACACTAGCTTTGGGGAGTGCCCTTCCCCTCAGTGAGCTATCTTTGCCGAGGTAATCTATATTCTTATAATTGTTTTGGTGAAATATGAATCAGACATACAATAATACCTTTCCTTATTTAATATTATATATGGTGATAATGACTGTGACTTATATCTATCCACACCCACCCATCACATTGTAGTGTGGGCTATGGGGTTAAATATCTAAAACAACATGCTACACAACAAAACACTTCTAATATGTCATCTTAGAGTGTCGATTAAAATAAACCCTAATCCAAGAACTGAGATACCTTTTCTGATTGATGAGGAAGATATTAATATGGTCAAACAAGATATTGGAATAGTCATCACATGTTTTTAACTTCTAGTGAAATATATATCGATATTCATTCCCAATTAAATTTTCACACATAAACTTTAAAAGTTAAAGAAAAAATGTATGAAATGATGAATTTAATTAATAACAGAAAAATGGATTGGGTGAAATGAAAGACCCACTAAAAATAATATAAATGATCAACCCACCGATCAAAAAGATCTACCAAAAGAACATTTACCTCAACCGTTCTATATCTGCACTTACTATCATTGAAGGTTAATGTGGATGAAAAGTTAAAAAATGGTTGTAGTCACATAGTTGATTTTGAAGAATATAGGTATAGAGAGGAAGCTCAAGACATAATTCTTGATGAGAATTTAAGATAAATCTTCAACTCTAATTGGCTAGGTTCCCCTATTGTAGATGTATACATGAGGTATGTTTTCATGATTTGATTTTCCAAACGATGATATATTATGTTAATTATGACCAAATAAATTTCAAATTTTTGACAGGTGTACATGTCAAAAACAATTTAAGGGATTTCCCTATTGTTTTTTGGACACGTTAGTCCTCACACCACCTCTACAGAACAACATAAAATAGAATAAAAAAGAAGATAAAATATTGGATGACAATTTTGAATCATTTGAAGGAAAACATACGGAAGGGAAACTGATCTGAATAACAACAATACATGGGTAAAAATATATAATTTATTCATATAAAATATAATTAATTCAATTCATTACATATTACTTTTTTTGTTTTTAGGCATCATTGGATTCTCATTGTGGCCAATTTGGATACTCCAAAGATTAATTTACCATATTCAATTCAAGGATACCCCACTAACTGACCATAAATGATGTTGTTGGACTATTTGTAATACAATATATCCTACATTTTACAACTAAACATCATGTTATATAATCTATATAATATTTTAATGAGGATTCTGTTATGATAGGGTGGTTCATAAATATCGTCCAAAACAAGAAATGAGGCAGGGGTCTAAGCATGAGGACCCTGACAGGTTTTACAACTAGAAAAGTATCAGGGTATATATAATTTGATTTCACTATCCAAACACATATAAAAACTAATTGTTATTATTTTCGATGTTTGTACAGTATCGTAAAAAAAACAAATGGAAAAAAGTGTGGTTATTATGTTTGTAAATTTTTGAGGGTGGTCATATTCCATGAAAAACTAGCATACCTAATGTGGTATTTTTGATGTCAATTTTTATTTTATATAAAATATTTATTAATACATTTTGTGTTAATATTGATCAAGTAATAATATGACTTTCAAAAGGTATCATAATTACAAGAAGATATAAATTTTTTTAAAAATTAATAGACAACAAAACTGATGGAAGAATGCAGACAAATAGCATAAAGATGTGACTTCCATTGAAGTAGTGGATGGTATCATATTTATATTTAATTTACTTCTTTTTAGTATTACTCACATATGAACTCTTTTCTTATATAGTTGGATTGAATTTTCTGATATGGGTTGGTTTTTTTGAAGATATTAATGCCCATGCAAGATAGGACATTAAAGCTATATCTCACAATTAAATGAGAAGGTAATGTTTAATTAATATACCATGTTTTTTCACATAATATTATTTGTCCTCTACTACATTGACATAATATAAAGTAAATTTTTGACTACTCATGCATTCAATGTCTTCCAAAGACATATTCACTCTCAAAAACATGTCCCCCCAACAGTGTCATCATTTATCATTTTCCTTCCAAGGGAGTGGCGAGAACATGAAGGAATGTGATAAGTTCCAAAACTATAGTGCTTCTAGATATACAAGGAAATATAATGGAATGTGTGGTAACGTTGGTAGTTGGGATTTTTTTGAGTATTTGGGATGTGGTGGAATTAGACCTACCTTAATCTTTTTTATGTGTAGGAATTTGTCTCATTTCGATATGATAGATGATGTGATTTGTATGACTCAAAGTGTATCTTTCTATTTAAAATTGACATGGATTTAAGTAAAAAGAACACGTGACATACTGAAAACTGAGAAAATAAATTTAGATTGTTTTGATAGTTTAGTAAAATAATCTGTATTTCATTTGTGACGTGTTGGAATCAACTACACCTCAATATGATGCACTGTGTGATGTGTTGAACTCAAAGTGTCAGTTTTTTTTTAAAATTAACATTAATTTAAGTAAAATGAAGAAGTGACATAATGAAAAACGAGAAAACACTTTCACATTTTTTTAAAACATTAGGACAATGACCCATGAGTCATTTGTGACATAAAGGAATCAACCGCTCCTCAAACCGATGTATGGTGTCACCAGAATGACTAAAAGTGTCTGTTATCAGTTTAAAATTAACATTTTACATCAATATTTTCAACTCATTTGTAACCAATAAAACATGATCGAATTTTCTTGATAATTTAGTATAATGATTCAGAAGTCATTTGGGACATTTATGTTGTAGTCCCAAATCAAACTGAGGCATGATGTGATTGGTATGACACAAAATGTGTGTTTCTAGTTTGAAATTACACTTCAGTAAAAAAATAATGGTAAAATATTGAAAACATAGATAACACAATTTTATTATTATCATACTTTAGTAAAATTAATTATATGAAATTTTTGATTTGTACTAATCAACCACACCTCAATATATTGCATGGTGTGACCGATATAACAAAATGTGACTTGTCTTATTTAAAATTGACATTAATTTTAGTAAAATGGACCAGTGACATATAAAACCATAAAAACACATACATATTTATTTGATAATTTAGTAAAATGATCCATGGGTCATTTATATGTGTAGAAGTCAACTAAATCTTAATACAACAGACGATGTGTCCAGTATTACTCAATGTGTTTATTTTGATTATATTGACATTAATTTAAGTAAAGAAAAACAAGTGACAAACTGAGATCATAGAAAACACATATTTATTGTTTTGATACTTTATGAAAATTATACATGAGTATTTTTTGATTTTTAGGTATCAACCACACCTCAATCCGACACACGGTAGGACCGACATGACTAAAAGTGACCATAATAAATTTTAAATTGACATTTTTTCTCAAAACGTGAATTTCACTAAAAACCATGAAAACATTATTTTATTGTATTAATAATTTATTAAATATATTAATATGAAAATTATTACATATATGTTTCAGTATTAGGTAATATCTATTCATGATGCGATCGATATGTCTCAAAATAATCTTTTCTAGTTTGAAATGACATTTTAGTAAAAAAATAAAACTAGTAAACTCAAATCCTAGAAAACGTATTTGGATTGATTTGATACATTAGAAAATGATATGTAAGTAATTTTTTACATTTATGAATCTGCCACACCACATAATGATTCACGGTGTGGCCGGTATAACTCAAAGTGTTTTATTTTATTTAAAATTGAAATAAATTTCATTAAAAAGAACAAGTGATGTACTGAAAACTGAGAAAATGTATTTAGTTTGATTTAATAATTTAGAAAACTGATATATGAATCCAATTTGACATGTAGGAATCATCCCCGACTCAATAAGACACATTTTGTTACCGATATAACTCCAAATGTGCCTTTTTTATTTAAAATTGACATTTATTTATGTAAAAAAGACAAGTCAAATAATGAAAACAAAGAAAACACAAATGATTGTATCGATACTTTAGAAAACCAATCCATAAGATATTTTTATTGTGTAGAAATCAACCCCACCTCAATTCAACACATGCGATGTCTGGTATGACTAAAATTATCTATTATCAGTTTAAAATTAGAATTTTATCTCAAAATGTGTCACTCAATGAAACCCAAGTAAAAAACATCGATTATATTGATAATTTAGGAAATCTATTCATAATTAATTTGTGATGTGTATGATGTATTATCTTGTTAAACCAACTCACGATGCGACCAATATGACTCAAATGCATGTTTCTAGTTTGAAATGAAATTTTAGAACAAAAACAAATCTAACATACTGAAAACCAAGAAAAAACATTCAGATTGTTTTGACACATCAGGAAAATGATCCATCAGTAATTTGTGACATGTTTAAATCAACAGTACCTCATACAAATGCATGGTTTAATGAGTATGACTCAAAATATTTCATTATTTAAAATTGTATTTAATTTTAGATATAGAACTTGTGGCATACTCAAAAGAAATCAAACACATTCGGATTGTTTTGATATTGTTTGAAAACAATCCATAATTAATTTATGATAAGTATTAATCAACTCCACCTCAATACAATGCATGGTGTTACCGGTATAACTCAATATGTGTCTTTTTTATTAAAAAATAACATTTTATTAATCTATTATTTCATATTGTTGTTTAATTTATATATTTATAGTATTAATAACATAATATTTGTTTTCCTATATATAAGAATCATTGGCTCTATTTGGATGATTTTTTCGGCAATTGATACCATGATCAGATATTCTTGAGAGGGGATCATTGATGTTAAAAGATGAATCATCATTGTTTTTAACTATTGGTTGGATAATTGTAAATGAAATTATACAAAACATTGTATGAAATATATATATGAGTCGTTGTTTTTTACAAGGGTGGATATTTCTATATTCATGATGTCAATTAAATGTATATATCATTTTATGAAATTAAATGTTTTTTATTGGAGTGGTGTTATATTAACAATACATTGCATCTAGTTAGGCCATTATCAACAATATTTTGAGAACTAAAAATGGGTGAAATTTATCAATGATAAAATAGTGCTTACAAGGGTGGTCTTTATCAGCATTTTTAGCATGGATAAATAACCCCCATTATATGTGTTGCAACTAACATAAATTTTTTAGTGCTTTTAAAAATCTTTTTTCTGGCTGTTAATGAGCATATGTGTAGTAGTGCATGAAAATATATATTCATACACTTTCATGTGATTATTATCAATATCATAATATTAATATAAATAATAGACACCCATCTATATGTTTATATGATTAAATATTAGATATATATTTATATAAATATATGTATAATTAAATATGAATTTTTTCAATTTAAATAATCATTTTATATCGCAAACAATTGGTGTTGAGATATAACCATTGTTAGACACATATATTTCTAGAAGATATGGTCTAATATAAACTAAATGTGAGAAGAATTTTATCTTTAATATCAATATATTCTTATTTTATCATAATTACCACCATCTCCATTAATGGGGAGTAAATGATTTGGGATGCATGGTGAAATAAACACGCCATTATAAATTTAGCATCGAATAGTTAGTTTTCATTTGATATTTTATAATATTTCATATTTATATTTTTCAAATATGAATAAGAAATTATATCAATAAATATTTTACATTGATTCTGGAAAAAAAAATATGTCCAAAAAAATTCATATTTAAAAAATAATATAAAAGTGTTTTTTTATAAAGAATATATCAATTTCATTTTTTAATTTAAAAACTGCTTTCCATTTATATAATTCATCCCATTTTAAATCTATTTTTAAAAAACGATATCATAAAATATTTTGTAAATCCCTATATAAATTTTGTTTTTTATGTATGTCATTGCAACTAGAAAAATATGTAGTCGTGTTATGAACATTAATCCTGTGTAGGACACCATCAAGAAACTATGTGTGAGTCAGAGAAGGCTAAATACATAACCCAAATCAAATTCCCTACAATCACTCACATATACTGATGTTCTTTTCAAGAAAAATGTGGTGTGCTGGATTTTGAGTCTGTTAATATAAAATTATATCAAAAGAGATGACGGTGGAGAAATAAGAAATATTTTATAGATTTTTAATCATCCCACAATTGGGCTGATTTAGATAGAAATGATGGAGGGTATGTATATTATAATGTAATTAATTTTCTTTGGTTTTAAAAATGTTAACAACAAGATGTAACATAAATTAGTTTATTAAGTGTTTTTTAAAAAAATTGTTAAAGGGGATGGGGTTCCTCAAATTTTTTAAAAAAATTTGGAGATGCGTGAACCCCATTAAGACATCTTTCCTCCACTGGGGATGTGTAGAATGGAGTTAACACCTCATAGGCAGCGAGGAAGATGCTTGAACCCCATTCACACAACCTTCTCAAACGTGAGGAAATATGAGTGAACCCTGTTCACCCATCTCTTCATGAAAAATTATCTTGAACATGGTTCAGGAATCTTAGGTGCGATAGAAGATGCGTGAACCATGTTCATTCATCTTTCGGAGACAGGATAGAGGACGCGTGAATGGGGTTCACACATATTATCAAGAAAAATCATGAAAATGGATTCCTCCATTGAAAATTCATTCTTCTGCTATGGATTTTTTTGGGAAGCCCTACGAAATTTCATTCTCATCAAATATTTTCTAATTTTATGAAGGTAAAAGTTTTACATAAAATCATAATTGTTTAATTATGTTAACTTATTTCACATTTATGGTTTATTTATTTAATTTGTGATTTGTATAAATTAGTGTTTGTGAGTATAGATTATTTATTTCATATTTATTGATTCATGATGTGTAAATTAGTTTTTTTTATTGTAACACCTAAAGATTTCATAGTATGTTATTTTCCAAAGTAATTCAATAATTTGCACTACATGCAACACCGAGTTCAAGCGCACCACGACTTACTAAACTAGAGGTTCAAAAGCGGGTATTTATAGTATTAACTGAATTTTGATCTTTATATAATCCTTATAATTTTAGAATCCTTATTTGAGTTTCTTAGAAATAATGTAAGAAGAAATTCATTTTTTCAGATAAATGAGGTATTTTACAAAATATTTAATTTTACCACCTCTAAATGGAATACCATGTTTAAACCAATATTTGAAACTTTTATATATTCAATTTCACAAAATAATCTTCTTCGTTAGACTTGGGACATACAAATTTAGTTTCAATATTTTTTTGGTGGTTCTCTGAAAACATTCATATTTAGGATAAAAGTGAAAAATACTAAGTTTTAAGTGAAAACGAATTTTTATTCTAAATAATTTATAGTGTAAAATGATAAATGTTTATTGTTTTTAAGAATAAATCGATTATATTATTACCTTTTAATCCAATTTTGTTCATTGGAGGTAATTTCACATTGAAATTGGACATAAACAAGTGTTAATCTTTTGATCGTTATTATTTCAAAAAAATACGCCTTTTAGTTTTGACAACAGGAATTGATTTTTAGTTAATAAATGAAACTTCTATGGTTTTAAATTCGTAAAATATAATTCATTTTTTAATTTAGAATATAAAAAAAATCTTGGGCTGAGTTTTTTGTATTTTTTATGAAATGTTTAAATTTTTGATGAATAGTGAAAATACTGCGTTATTGTATAAAACCGGATTTTTCATTAAATATTTAATTATTTTATTTAAATTTAATTTAGGTAAAAATAGATACATAATATCTATATATGTTCAATTTAATTTATTTGAGTTATTTTATGATATGTTTAGATATATAAAATTTTATTGAACTTTTTACCGTCTTTTACCCACCTTCTAGGAGAATTTGGAAATTCGCATAAAACATATTTTACCACTTCTATGAGTTGAGTTTAAAACATTTTAGAGACATGGTTAACCTCAGTATGTAAAATTTGGTTCAATATGATTAAATTTTTTTTGTGAATAGTAACTTTTGAATTTTGTTTATCCCGGTTAAATGTAAATTGGGTAATCAAGTGTAAAAATGATATTATAATTACCATAACACAAGTCTAAATTCTATAGGATAAGTTTAATTCGACCTAAAACAACATTAGGAATAAAAATTTATCCTTTAGGTCCACTTTTATTAGATTAGGAAATTTATTATTATGAAATTTTAAAAAGTGTTAAATTCATGTTTTCACAACTAAAACATTTTTAATATAGGGTTATACATAAGATAAATTAGACTATAAATACTCATTAAAAACATAAATATATTTCATATATAATGGTATTTTAATTATAATTTTTAGACATTAAATAATTAATGATATGTTTGACACAATGGTAATGCAGTAATTACCTTCTTAATGAAATATTAAAATAATTGATATTATTAAAAACCAAATAAATGTAATTTAATCCTTTTGATGAATTCCACTAATTTTTTATGTTAATATTACGTGATAGTGTTTATTATATATATTTAGTTTGAAGTGATAAGGTTGTTTTGACTTTCACAAAAAGAAAATATTAAATAGTGTCAAAATTGACATAAATTTATTTTTAAAACAAATATTATATTATATGTTGATATAATATTAAAAAATCTAAGGAATGACCAAAGGGAATATATAATATTATATATTTCATTAATGAACCACTTTGGGTTCTTTTGGAATTATTTAGTAAGTTTATTAACAACATAGTGTTGGAACAAATGAATACATAGTAAAAATTTAACTATTTCACTAAGAGTTAAATCTAAATGATATGGTTAAAATGTTAACCTAAACTTGTCTAAAACCTATTGGTTGGGAGGTTTTAGACTCATCCCCACATTATCTTAGAAATTTACCAATTTGGATCCATTATAAATGGAAAATGATTTTATAATTAAACAATATTTTATGTTTTTTCTAAGGTGCCACTCACCCCTGTTATAAAAGGGAACTTCCCCTTATCTCAAATTCCCACTCCCAAAGCCATTTTTCTCAGCCAACCCTAGACCAAATATTCTCACAACATCATTCACTTCATCCTAGAGGCCATAATATGGTCATAATTCCATCGTATGGGGCTCTTTTGATCAACTCAAATGGAAACACCTAAAGAAGAGATAATAATTTCACCACCCGCTTCCATGTTCAATTCTTCTTCCACTTATTCTTTCTTTGTTGTTTCCATACTAAAGTAATAACTACATTACCTTATTCATTAATTGATTTTAATATAAATATTGTACAACCATATTATTTTTTATCTCTATCATATATATGATAATGTCAACATATGTCTGTGCGTATGACTTACCGTCTCCACGTCGTGGTGTAGTTTGTCATTTAACAATTCACTATTTTTATGTGTATATTAATGAGTATAATTGATGTAAATATTAAATGTATCATGTTAAATATTATTTATATAGTATATAACATCTTATTTCATAAATTTCATCATCAATATAATTATATTTTCTCTCGTGCGTATGTATGGAATATCGTCTCCACAACGCGATGAGATTCATTTCAACGTTCACCATTCAACGGTGATTAAATATATATATATATATATATATTATGAATATTTATGTAATATATGACGTAATAATTCTACTATATATATATATATATTTTGTTTTCACATTAATCTCATTCACTTATATCCATTCAATACGATATGAAAACATAAACATTGTTTATATGTACGTATGGCATACCGTCTCTATAAATGATGTTTTAAATTTCATATATTTATCTATTATACATATTTATATTCTAAATATATAGTATTTATAAATAATTATTATATTCTGGAATTATTTAAAACATGATCTAAATGATACGATCAATAATAACAAGTTAAAATGCACATGAAAAAGAAAGCGATTGTTACCCGAATTGTTAAATTTACATTGAAATCGTTATTATATGGGTAGTATAATGTCATAAAATAATCATGTATGATATAGTATATACGAATATGGTTTTGGTATAATTTAATTAAATACCATTTTCATTATACATGAGGTTAAACGTACACTTGACCAAAGGAAAAGTATAGGGTAATGGTTAATTCTACAATCTTTTCATTATCCGAGGTTAATTATATGTAATTATCTACCAATACATCTTTATCATACACATCCATGATTATTAATATTTATTTTAAAAAAATTCTATTTACTAGAAAATGGGTTAAATTCATTTATACCCTTACTTGACCTTATATGTTTTTGAAAGGTTACTTTCTGTCGTTTTCCCAACAACGTACTTTATAACCTTATCGACATAATTAAGGAAAGAATGTATTTTTTAACTTATATGGCTGGTGCATCTTCTTTCCTCCATTATTATATCTTTGAAGGTTCCCATACAATAATATAATAATATTTTAAAAGTATATATTTTCTTATAATATGGTGACTCTTAAATAATTTAAAAATAGATAAAGATATTTCTCTCCAATAGTTTTGATTTCATCTATGTCAACATCCTTTGATATATTTTACTCTTGTTTGAAGTTGAATTATTATGATACAAATCATCCATATTGAATTTATGTTTTTGTGGTATATTTGACATTAGATTAGTTATTTTTAATCCATTAATTTTTTATGGTTAAAGTATTGACATTTCACATGCTAGTTTTAATATGAATGTTTATGTTATATTTCAAACATTTCTTAAGAAGAATGTGTTGGAATAGTATGTTCTGGGTTGGGGACTGGAAAAAGTAAGCCATCTGGGTTGGGGTATGGTTACTGTAGACTCTTCGGATTACAGTCCGGTTATAGAGGCTCTTCGGGATGGAGTCTGATTAAGGAGGCTCTCCAGGTTGGAGTACGGTTACAGAAGCTCTCCAGGTTGGGGTCCAATTACAGTTACCCCATAGGTCCTAGCATGAGGCCTTTCCACATAAATTAATGTCTAGTACTATACATTTCCTCATTATGTAATTAGTTGTTACATGTGATTATTTGACTCGTAGAATATTCATGTGAATGTTAATATGGTAATTGTTATTTATTTTTTCCACATTATGTTCATTTTATGTTTAAAAGGATGTTGTTTTGATTACAGGTTTTGCCTTAAAATTTTATAGCTTCCTCTAAATTATTTACCCTTAATGAGCATCTGATCTCACCCCTTTCTATTTGTTTAATTTTCCCAGGATCCCAAGAATTGTTTTATGATTGAGATGCATCGTTAAGAAAAGAGAAAATGGAATTATTGAAGAAATATATATGTTGTAATGTATGTTAGAAAGTGTAATGTAACTTTCATTTAAATAATCTATTTTCCAATAATTCTAAATTGATCGGTCCATCAGGACTAGATTTCTTTTAATCATACAAACGTATTAAAATAATGCACCGACACCAGGACCCTGGGTTCGGGGAGTTACAGTTGGTATGAGAGGATGATTAACAATAACCATAGAAACTAGATTTAGATAAACGTTAATTAGAGAAATATAGAATCCCGCCTTCTTATCACATAAACTTTCATTACATTTTACAAAACCGAGGATCTTTAAGGTTTAGTGTCTTGGAAACCAGGAATATAAAATATGAAAACATAAAACATTATTCTTAAACACTTGAAAGGCTTCTCCTCATGTTCATCCTAGGTTCGTTACTACATCTCATAATTTAGGGACATACATCAAATGAAAGGGTTATCAGAAGGCCAGGAAAGAGAAACAAGAGAAACATTTTTACAGGTGAACTTGAGATACTTCAATAAGGACATGAAAAGAACTTTGAGGCATGAGAAAGAAATCATGTGGCATATCATAATACAAATAACATTTTTCATAACTTTATGATTTGGCTACATCATTTAACATATACAATAATGAACATATCTCCATGGTCCATCCCCAAGGTGTCATTTTAAAATTACCAAGGTTATTCACCAAGATATCGTGAAAATTGTAATCTCTAGTGGTTACATCATTACCCAATGCATTGGAGCGCTATCAGGGTTCACCCTTAAATTTGACTTTATTATCATGTGAGACAATTATATAATCATAAATAATTTCATAAAAACCCATATATCATAAAAGAAATGGGTTTCATTTCATAATCATAACGTTTTAAAAACTGCTTTAAAGTCATGATCTTTATGTCACCTTAAACCCACGAAAGTGGAGAGCGGGTCTCATGTATGTAAATACAAGAATTTAAAATAAAACATTTTGGTATATATGTGAATAACCATTTTGGAGAAAGATCTCCGATTATTCACTTAATAAAATAAAAGTACTTTAGAAAGAGAGAGAGACATTTTGAGATGGAAATTCTGCAGCATAACAGCTATGTTTCGGGGTTTTAGAAAACATCAAAAAGAGAGGGGACATGTGTCAAACACTCATAAATGACCAATAAAATAGTAGAGGGATAGAATATAAAGGATTTTAAAACATGGTAATGAAATTTGAATGAAATACCATATTAAATGAAGAACATGAAAGGAAGAAAAAATAAGATTTCTCTTATGAAAATTCTGCAGCCTAACGGCATCACATAAACTTCAACAAACAATGAATTAATGAGATCAAATAGGGAATATCACCATATGAACATAAAATATCTATATGATATATATATAGATCATACCCCAACATAATATAAAGGAACTTGCAAGACATGACATGGAATTAGAATGTTGAATAAATGAGAAAGGTGAACGAATCCCTTAAAAATTCGGCAGTCTAATGGCGCCACTTAAACATCAACAAAAATGAATTGAAGAGATCAAAAAATGTCCATCATAATAAGAACATAATTGATCAGAATGATATATATATATATAGATCATACCCCAAAAAAATGTAACTTGAATGACTTGACGAGAAAATAGAACTTGAAAATGAGAAAGGTGAAAGAATCCCTTAAAAATTCGGCAGCCTAACGACGCCACTTAAAACTTCAATATACTGAATTGAAGAGATCAAATGGGGTCTCTCATCATATGATCATGAAAGATCAGTATGATAAATTTAGTGATTATACCCCAAAATAATAAAAAGGATTTGAAAGAATTGATATGAAAGTAGAACTTCAAATCGAGAAGTGTGAAGAACCACTTAAAAATTCGGCAGCCTAACGACGTTACTTAAAACATCAAAATACTGAATTGAAGAGATGAAATGGGGTCTCTTATCATATGATTAAAAATTATCAGTATGATAAATTTAGAGATCATAACCAAACATAATAAAAAGTAACTTGAAATACTTTTCATGAAAATTGATCTTGAAAAAAATGAGAAGGGAGATAGAATCTGTTACAAAAATTTCGGCAGCCTAACGGCGCCACTTAAAACATCATAAAAAGAAATAATGAGAGTAAGAGGGGATCTCTAATTATGTGAACATAAAAAGGGAAGTAAGAGGAATATAAAAGAACTTCCTCTCACATAAGAACACGCATCATAAAAGGAATGACATAAAAGAGATTGCATGAAAAGAAAGAGAGAGGTCGGATCCCTTACCTTAAAACGTAACTTTTAAAACGCAATGGTTTGGACCTTGAGGTCTTGGGGGCTCCTTGGGAGGACTAATTGGGAGTTATGGAGACCAGAACTTCGTTGATGATGGTTTTGGAGTCGAAAGGATGAGAGGAGGGCTTGGTATTTATAGGGAAAGTGAGGGGACAAGGCTTTAATGACCAAGGGACACCTCAAATGTGCTTTTCTCAAACCCATGTGCTCTCCCATGATATTTCCCATTAGGTTTCGCCACATGGGGCCCACAATACAAATATAAATCACCTAAGGTCGGCCAACCCTTAAAATATCTCATGAAATCACCATGACACAGTTATGATGTCACTAAACATACCGAAACCGTAAAACTGTATTTTTACTATTCACTGAAAATTCAACTTTCTCGGAAAGATCCCAAAATTTCACCTTAATAAAATATAAATGCTCTGATTTCAAAAATTAACTCCATTTTATAAAAATAATTTTCTAAATATTTTTAATTTTTTTTAAATAAATACAGTATTCATCGAAAATTCATTTTTTTCAGAAAAAACCCCAAAAATTACCATAACATAATATCGGTGCTCTGAGTTTAAAAATGAAATCCATTTTATAAAAATAATTTTTTAAATTGTTTTTAATTTAATTTTTAATAAAAAATACTATTCACCCGAAAAAACTAATACTTGAATAATAATTTATGAAACCGTTATTTAACCATTTTATTGAATCACATTACTTAATCAAGGTTCCTATATTATATTAATACTTTCTTTAAGTGAGATTACTAATCTATTTGGAAACATTACTAATCCTAATCATTAAATCACTATTCATAATTTACATTTCATCAAAAATCAAGTTGATCTTATTAGACTCTAAATGTCATACTGAACATAATTTTAGAAGACCATTTTTTGAAAATCATTACACATTTTTAATTATTTAAGGTTTACATAAACATTTTTTTTAAAATATCCTTTCTCTAAAATTCACCATAAATATGCATACTATATTTATCCGGACATTTGAAAATTCATAAACTTCATAAGAAAAATCCCAATTTTTAATTAAAACAAAGTATTATACAAGGCAGATATGGTCTCCTTACATAACCCCTTATCACACCAGCATAGGACCTAAGTGTAATGTGTGCTAAGGTGAGAGAACTTGAGTGAGGCTCGACCAACATTGCACGAGTACTAATTTCTATCAGTTTGAACTTCTCGCAAAGGGGATTTTGTTCTAGCTTCACATGATGAAGTTCTGCTTGGGTTTGGTCCAGAGAAAAGCCCAGTGGTGCTACCTCCTTCCCAAGTTCTATTAGATGGGCTTTGATCGGTCCAAGACTACAGGGTGAGGCCATCGAATCTTCTTTCTATAATAATTAACCAAGATTACTTGTATTTAGAGACAATAATCAAAACATTTAGTTTACAGTGGTCATATTGACAAATGCTCATATAACTATCAAAACCCAACGGTCTCATTTTAATTATACTCATGATATCAAATGAAACATCTTTGTTGAGTATAGAAATAAAATAAAATAACACATAAAATTAAGAAACAATATTTATTCAAAATTTTGGGTCGTTACAATCTTCCCTCCTTCAGAAATTGCATCGTCGCAATTTTTAAAACTGAGTTTTGAAATTTCATTGAATGTCCCACATCGGAAAAAGGGTTAGTAAAACTATTAATTTAAAAGAAATAAAGCGAAGTAAAAAAGGTCACCCGAGTAAACCCATACTAGGATTCCATGGAGGAAAACATAGATATGGAAGAAAAAACGAAGGGTCATGTTCTGGGGGAGAGTGATAGAAAACATGATTAGGAGAAAGTTAACAATAAGAAAATCCCAAACTTAGGATGTGTGTAAACGGGTTTTGATTACTTAGTAGGAAACGTAAACCAACAATGTTTTTGTTTTACGTTCCTTTTAATAATTTTGAGGAATTCATTTACTACATAGAATAGAAACATAAGAAAATATACATGTCTTCATGTAGAGTTTCATCCTTTAATAAGTTTCTACCAAAACTAATGAATTCCCCAAACGATGAGCATTCAAAACTACTTGGTCTCATCAAAACACAAGAATAATCTACTAGAGAATCACGAAATCCACAAAAGATTAACTATCTAATTCTTATATATTTAAACATTATCCCAAAAAGAGAAATGGTAAGGTTAAACAACTCTTAAAAAAGGAATAATCCCATATGAATGGAAACTACTTTTAAATCTTCAAAGTTCCATGGTACTACCCAAAGTTCATCATAGACCATTCCATAAATAACAGTCCTTAAAATTCCTCAAAGTAAACCAAACTAAGGTTGAAACTCAAATACAAGAAGGACATGATAACATAGTCATCCAAAATAAACTCCATTGTTCATATCCAAACAACATCAACCACTCCTAACATCTTATAAAAAAATTAGCTAACCTAAACATATTTTACCCAAGATAGGTTAATCATTCCGATAAGTAACCTAAATTACTATAAGTCCACCATAAATTCATCGATTCTTCAAAATATAAGTCAACCTTACTCTTTAATGAAAATACCGTAGTAATCCATTTTCCTAGATCATATAGGGTCCCCAAAATAGTGAACGTCTTCTAAAATAATAATCATCTTTTAATCCCCTAATCATCTCTGTCGTATTAATACGGAAATCATAGCATTTCCTATCACATTGGTTGTTGGGACATGTTCTTCCATTTCCCTCCATTAACTAAGAAAAGAAACTATAATTGGGGGCTTAAATACTTAGATAATAATCATGAAAAGGAACATAAAGCATATATGGATAACTTGTAGAAGAAAGCTATACCCTAACTTGTGATCCCCTATATTCCCATCTTGGTTATCCATGATCATATATTATTATGTGATCTTTATTTTATTGTATATGTGTTCCTTTAACAATGGATCATACTAAGCTTATGAATTTACAAAAGCATATCCCCCGGGAGTGTCATAACCAAGAGTGTAGGAAGGCCCATTTTCGTGTACCAGTTCTCGTTCGATTCTAGCTCCAAGCGGTGTTTCGGGTTTTACCCCTATGTACATCTGTGCCAGAGCCACTGCTACCTGCTCGTATCCAGACAAGGATGTATTTGCTTGGAAACCCCTTACTCAATACTCACCAAAATACCAGGATGATTTCCCATATTCAAACTTTTCTATAGTGTTCTTCCTAGAGTGTTCATATCCTAGTTTCCACAAATAACTAAACCATCCTTTGATACCAACTATATCATCCCTCCTTTTTATAACATAAACATTCCTTACATTTTACAAAACCGAGGATCTTTATGGTTTAGTGTCTTGGAAACTAGGAACATAAAACATGAAAACAAAAAACATTATTCTTAAACACTTCAAAGGCTTCTCATCATGTTCATCCTAGGTTCATTACTGCATCTCATAACCTGGGGACATACATCAAAAGAAAGGGTGAGCAGAAGGCCCAGTGAGGGAAATAAGAGAAACATTTTTACAGGTGAACTTGAGATACTTCAATAAGGTCATGAAAAGAGCATTAAGGCATGAGAAAGAAATCATGTGGCATATCATAATAAAAATAACATTTTTCATAACTTTAAGATGAGGCTACATCATTTAACATATAATATCATGAACATCTCACCAAGGTCCATCCCCAAGGTGTAATTTGAAAATTACCAAGGTTATTCACCAAGGTATCGTGAAAATTGTAATCTCTAGTGGTTACATCATTACCCAATGCATTGGAGAGCTATCAGGGTGCACCGTTAAATTTGACTTTATTATCATGTGAGACACATATATCATCATAAATAATTTCATAAGAACCCATATAGAATAAAAAAAATGGGTTTAATTTCATAAACATAACGTTTTAAAAACTGTTTTAAATTCGTGATCTTTATGTCACCTTAAACCCACGGAAGGGGAGAGTGGGTCTCATGTATGTAAATCCCAGAATTTAAAATAAAACATTTTGGTATATAAGTGAATAACCCTTTTCGATAATGATCTTTGATTATTCACATAATAAAATAAAAGTACTTTAGAAAGAGAGATATATATTTTGAGATGGAAATTCTGCAGCATAACGGCTATGTTTCGGGGTTTTAGAAAACATTGAAAAGTGAGGGGACATGTGTCAAACACTCATAAATGACCCATAAAACAGTAGAGGGAAACAATATGAAGTATTTTAGAACATGGTAATGAAATTTGAAAGAAATACCATATTAAATGAACAACATGAAAGGAAGACAAAATAAGATTTCTCTTATGAAAATTCTGCAGCCTAACGGCATCACATAAACTTCAACAAAAAATGAATTGATGAGATCAAATAGGGTCTATCACCATATGAACATAAAATATCTGTATGATATATATATAGATAATACCCCAACATAATAGAAAGGAACTTGCAAGACTTGACATGGAAATAGAACGTTGAAAAAATGAGATAGGTGAACGAATCACTTAAAAATTCGGCAGCCTAATGGCGCCACTTAAACATCAAAAAAAATGAATTGAAGAGATCAAAAAAGGTCTCTCATAATAAGAACATAAATGATCAGTATGATATATATATATATCATACCCCAACATAATGTAACATGACAGACTTGACAATAAAATAGAACCTGAAAATTAGAAGGGTGAAAGAATCCCTTAAAAATTCGGCAGCCTAACGGCGCCACTGAAAACTTCAAAATACTGAATTGAAGAGATCAAATGGGGTCTCTCATCATATGATAATAAAAGTTCCGTAAGATAAATTTAGAGATTATACCTCAACATAATAGAAAGGAACTTGAAAGAATTGACATGAAAGTAGAACTTCAAATCTAGAAGGGAGAAGAACCACTAAAAAAATCTGCATCCTAACGGCGTTACTTAAAACTTCAAAATACTAAATTGAAGAGATGAAATGGGCTCTCTCATCGTATGATCAAAAAATATCAGTATTATAAATTTAGATATCATTCCCCAACATAATAAAAATTAACTTGAAATTCTTTACATGAAAATAGATCTTGAAAAAAATGAGAAGGGAGAAAGAATCCGTTACAAAAATTTCGGCATCCTAACGGCGCCACCTAAAACATCATAAAAAGAAATAATGAGATAAAAAGGGGATCTCTCATTATGTGAACATGAAAAAGGGAAGTAATAGGAATATAAAATAATATCCTCTCACATAATAACATGGATAATAAAAGGAATGACATAAAAGAGATTACATGAAAAGAAAGAGAGAGGTCGGATCCCTTACCTTAAAACGTAATTCTTAAAACTCAAAGGATTGGACCTTTAGGGATTGGGGGAACCTTGGGAGGACTGCTTGGGAGGTAAGGAGACCAGAACATCGTTGATGATGGTTTTTTAGTCGAAATGATGAGAGGAGGGCTTGGTATTTATAGGGAAAGTGAGGGGACGGGGCATTAATGGCCAAGGGACACCTCACATGTGCTTTTCTCAAACCAATGTGCTATCCCATGATATTTCCCATTATGTTTGGCCACATGGGGCCCCCAATACAAAAATACATCACCTTAGGTCGGAGAACCCCTAAAATATCTCATGACATCACCATGACCCAGTTATGATGTCACTAAACATACCGAAACCCTAAAACTGTATTTTTAATATTCACTGAAAATTCAACTTTCCCAGAAAGATCACAAAATTTACCCTTAATAAAATATCAATTCTATGATTTTAAAAATGAACTCCATTTTATAAAAATAATTTTCTACATATTTTTATTTTATTTTTTAAAATAAATACACTATTCATCGAAAATTCATTTTTTTCAGAAAAAACCCCAAAAATTACCATAACATAATATCAGTGCACTGAGTTCAAAAATGAAATCCATTTTATAAAAATAATTTTTTAAATAGTTTTTAATTTAATTTTTAACTAAAAAAACTATTCACCCGAAAAAACTAATACATGAATAATAATTTATGAAACCGTTATTTAACCATTTTATTGAATCACACTACTTAATCAAGGTGCCTAGATTATATTAATAAATTTTTTAAGTGAAATTACTAATCTATTTGGACACATTACTCATCCTAATCAGGAAATCACTATTCATAATTTATTATTCATCAAAAATCAAGTTGATCTTATTAGACTCTAAATTTCATACTGAAGATAATTGTAGGAGACTATTTTTTGAAAATCATTACACATTTTTAATTATTTAAGGTTTACATAAACATTTTTTTTAAAATATCCTTTCTCTAAAATTCACCAAAAATATGCATACTATATTTATCCGGACATTTTAAAATTCATAAACTTCATAAGAAGAAATCACAATTTTTATTTAAAACAAAGGATTAAACAAGGCAGTTATGGTCTCCTTACATAACCCCTTATCACAACAGCATAGGACCTAAGTGTAAGGTGTGCTAAGGTGAGAGAATCTGAGAGAGGCTCGACCAACATCGCACAAGTAGTAATTTCTATTAGTTTGAACTTCTCGCAAAGGGGATTCCGTTCTAGCTTCACACGATGAAGTTCGGGTTGGGTTTGGTTGAGAGAAAAGCCCAGTGGTCCAACCTCCTTCCCAAGTTCTGTTAGATGGGATTTGATCGGTCCAAGACTACTGGGTGTGGCCATCGAATCTTCTTTCTATAATAATTAACCAAGATTAATTGTATTTAGAGACAATAATCAAAACGTTTAGTTTACAGTGGTCATATTCACCAATGGTCATATAACAGTCAAAACCCAAAGGTCTCATTTTAATTATACTCATGTTATCAAATCAAACATTTTTGTTGAGTATAAAAATAAAATAAAAGAACACATAAAATTAAGAAACAAGATTTATTCAAAATTTTGGTTCGTTACAAGAACATTTCCCTAAGGTAGAATCTAAGGATTATTAAAGATGAACTTCCTAGATTATTGGTAGTGTAGAGATTTTGTGAGTTTTCCAAGAAATACATCCATGTTTGGATACGAGCGGTAGAGGTGGCTCTGGGACAGATGTACCTAGAGGTAAAACCTAAAAACACCACTTTGAGCTAGACTCAAATGGGAACTGGTCCACGACAATGGGCCTTGATGCACTCTCTGTTACGACACTCCAAGGGGATATGCTTAATATAGTTCACATTTTTAGTGCAATCCATTATGAAAAATATAGAAATAAATACTTCCAAAAAAACGTTTTTATGATTATTGATTATATCCATAAAATGTTCAATTTACATTTTGTATATTACAAGTATGGAATTATGCATTTCTTTTCATAAACTGACCCAGTGTATGACATTGTTTTGAAATGGAGCCCAGTAGAAGGAATGAGAACTCTAGCAATACTTTTGATCCAAAGAGTAAGAAGGATAACATCATTCAGCATATTATTCCATCATTTATAAGGGAAATAGTCTCCCAGGTATTCTCAACAAATGAAGAAATAATATCAGGTTATAATAAGATAAGTAAATAATTGTTTGAGTCTTATGGATTTGGAGGGAAGAAAGAGAAGAAAATGACGGTAGAGAGAAGGTTGGATAATGGAAATAGGGGAAAGAAGGATTTTCCCATATGTGATAAATATGGAAGGAAACACCATGGAAAATTCATGAAGGGAAAGATATTTTGTTATAAGTGTGGAGAAAAAATACACCATGTACGAGATTTCAAGGGAAAGAAAATGTTTTCAAATGTAAAATACTTCATCTGCAAGGATTCTAGACAATACGCGAATCAATGTCCCAGTCATCGAGGTATACTTCAAATAATGATAATGGATAATAATCAATGTATGATAATGCCATAGATGATGTGGAATGACTAGTTATATTATGTTTTTATTAAAGAATTATGTCATTTCAGTGTTATATCGATGAGGTACCAATTATATGAATTATGGAAATAAATAAGGATCGTAATGCAGTAGTATTTTATTACGTATTTGAGATTATATAGTTCTATGAAATGTGACTCAAAAACAAGTTAAACATTTTGTAACATACATGGTTGGAGGAATGATATACCTTAATATGGTCCTGATACTGTGGTAATAATTTTGGAATAAAAGATCGATGATTTGGATAAATTATTTTTGATATTCATGACTACCTTGGAAATGATTAATGGTTTGTTTATTACATCATTGTAAGAGTATTCAATTTTTTTTGGATATAAGTAATGTAAATAGTATTGTATAAAAAATAAGCGATAATGAATGTAATCAATTAGGTTTTATTGTTATTCAGTGTATTATACTATTTTAAATGTATAAAAGACGAATGTATTCACATGTTTTTACGTGAAAAAAAGGTCTTCATTGTGTTTACCGTCTTTATAAATTAATGACTATGAGTTTGGATAGAATTATTTTGGATAAGGCTAAAGGTTGGAATGAATTATGTTTGGTAATTGATACTATCGTTATGGTAAAATAATTTCTCAAAATTATTTTTGGATTGCAATAAAATGGACAACCCGGAGGTCTTACAACAACTCATCGTGTCTGGAAAGGTCATGAGACTTGAACCCATAACCGATTTCCAACAATGGTGAAACACCTTCCACTGGCCTACGTGATGTCCTGGAATGTATAATGCAGTTGTTTTTAAATGTCTGATAGGTGAATTATAAATTCATTATTTTTGGAACACGATATGATTAGGATAAATAGAATATTTTTTGAAATCTGTTGGAGTGAAAGCTAAGTTTGTGGTGGAAATTAGTTGAACGATAAAACACTAATTGTCAAGTATATATTTTTTCGTCTTTTTATATGGATAAATTATTTCGTAAACATTAGGGTAGGGATCTTAATACAAAAAATGTTTTATCCTAATACCTTATGTTTTGTTGAATAGATGATATTTTATATCATCATAGATTGATGTATTTGAGGCCCTCAATTTTACACTGTCTTATGATTGATGACCTCAATCACTCCATATAAATTTTTACATTTTCCTATAATTATGTGTCTCTAATTTCCAACAATTTTCTATTAATCGTGGTCATAATTTGGGGGTGACCCTTTTGTTCCCCTTTCCCTATTTTTAAGACAAAATTTTATTAACCCAACTTTCGAGGTTGATTTTCAAGAATTCTTTTTTCTATTTTCAACCTTTTATTTTCGAAGAACAATTTAAAATTGTGAGGAAGAAATATATTTAATGAGGAGAGAATGTTACACCCCATGATTTTGTAGTGTGTTATTTTTTTAATTTAATTAAATAACATGCACTTCACGCAACACCGAGTCAAGCACACCATGACTTACCAAACTAGCCGTTCAAAAGCGGTTATGAATAGTACTAAATGAATTTTGAACTTTAGATAAACATTATAATTTTAGAATCCATATTATGTGTTTATTAGCATAATGTAAGAACACATTAATTTTTTTTAGATAAATGTAGTATTTAAAAAAAATGAAATATTACCACTGTTTAAAGGTGAACCCTTCTAAATACAATATTTGAAAATATTATATATTCAATTCCAAAAACTAAAATTCTTATTTATACTTGGGACAAAAAGGTTTAGTTTCAATAAATTTTTGGTGTTTTCTAATAAATATCATATTTGAATGAATAGTAAAAAATAATATATTTTTATTGAAAACACATTTTAAAAAATAATTTATACAGTTCAATTATATATTTTAATGTTTTTTAATTATAATAATATTATATTTTTACAAGTTAATCAAATGTTGGTCCCTGGAAATAATTTCACATTGAAATTGGACATATACAAGTGTCAATCTTTTTATAGTTATTATTTCATAAAAATACGCCTTTTGGTTTTAACAAAGGGAATTATTTTTAAATTAATTAATGAAACTTATATGTTTTAAACATAGTAAAATGCAATTAATTTTTGAAATCAGAATATCTAAATGATCTTTGGGTGAAGTTTTTGTATTATTTTGGAAAACGTTCAATTTTTTATGAATAGTGAAAACACTGATTTATTGTTTAAAACCATATATTTATTTAAATAATTAATTATTTTATATAAATTTATTTTAGGTAAAAATAGATACATAATACCTGTATATGTTCAGTTTAATTCATTGTATTCATTTTATAATAATTTTAGATATATAAAATTTTATTGAACTTTTTACCGTCTTCTACCTACCTTCTAAGAGCATTTCAAAATATTCATAAAACATAAATTTAAAGATTCTGTGAGTTCAATATAAAAAATCCTAGAGACACATTTAACCTCATTAAGTAAAATTTGGTTCAATAAGTCGAAAATTATATACAGTGAATAGTAACTTTTGACTTTTATTTACCAAGGTTAAATGTCAATTGGGTAATAAATGGTAAAAATGATATTATAATTTCTCTAATACATGTCCTAATTCTATTGGATTCATGTAATTTGACCCAAAAAATATTAGGAATAATATTTGATCCTTGAGTTTGAGTTGTATTAGATTAGTACATTTTTTATTATTTAATTTAAAGAAGAGTTAGAAGTTATAAATTCATGTTATCATATCTAAAACATTTTTAATATAGGGTTAAACAAAATATAAATTCGACTATAAATATTAATTATATAGATAAATATTTTTCATTCATAATTGAAGTTTATTTAAAATTTTTAGAGATTAAATAATTAATTTTATTAATGACACAATGATGATGTTGTAATTACCTTCTTAATGAGATATTAAAATAATTTATTTTATAAATATCCAAATAAATGTAATTTGAGCCTTTTGATTAATTAAACTAATTTTTTAGGTTAATATGACATGTTAGGGTTTATTATATAAATTATTTTGAATTTATAAGGTTGTTATGACTTTCAAAAAAACAAAATATTAAATATTGTCAAAATTGACATAAATTTATTTATGAAAAACTATATTATTGGTTGATATAATATTACTAAAAATATATGTTTAGGAAAAATGGATTAAATAGTATTTTATATGTAATTAAGGAACCCCTTACTGATATTTTGAATGTTTATAGTAATTTTATTAACCATATAATGTAAGAATACTAAAAGACATGGTAAAAGATAAACTATTTATTTAAGAGTTAAATCTAAAAGATTAGGTTACAATGGTAACCTAAACGTGTCTAAAAGCTATTGGTTGAGCGGATTGAGGCCCCTACCCACCTTAGATTCTAAATAACCAAGTTTTTATCCATTAGAAACTGAAAATGATTTTATAAGTAAATTATATTTTAAGTATTTCTTATGGTACCCCTCACCCCTTTTATTAAAGGGCACATCCCCTTTTCACAAATTCACAACTCCAAAGCCATTTTGCTCAGCCAACCCCTACTCAACTATCCTCCCAATCTCCCTCAATTTTACCTAAAGGCCTTAATTTGTTCATAAATCCATACAATAGAGTCCTTTTTATCAACTCAAAAGGAAACACCCAAAGAAGAGGTAAAAATTTCCACACCCTCTTTCAAGTTCTTCTCTTCTTCTACTTCATCTTTCTTTATTATTTCCATTATAAAGTAATAAATTTAGCATCTTAAACATACTATAATTTTATTATTAATATTTTACAACAATATTTTTTATTCTCTCCATCCTATAAATGACAATGTCACCGTATGTGCGTACATACGGCTTACCGTCTCCACTTCGTGGGGTAGTTTTTCAATGAAAATTTCACTGTTTGGATGGGTATATAAATGAGTATAATTGATGTAAATAATAAATATAACATGTTAATTATTCTTTATAGATGATATAACATTCTATTTAATACAATTTATTCATCAATTTAATCATATTTTCTCTTGTGTGTACGTACATATTACCGTCTCCACGACGCGATGAGATTCATTTCCATGTTCACCATTCAACAATGATTATAAAAATATATATTATTAATCTATATATAAAATATGACATAATAATGATAAAAGAAATATATATATATATATATATATCTGTGTGTGTGTGTGAGTGTTTTTATTTACATTTATCCCATTCACTTACTTCAATTCAATAAGATATGAAAACAGAAACAGCGTTTATGAAAACATACGGCCTACTGTTTCCATAAACGGTGTTTTCCATTTAAAATATCATTCTATTTTACATATTTATATTCTAAATATATATGATATATAAATCAATTTAATTTTATAGATGTTTTTAAATAATGATGTAATAGAAATAATCAAGAATAACAATCTAAAATACGTACGAAAAAGAAACTGATTAATCCCAGAAATGTTAATTTAAAATGGAAATCATTATTAAATGTTTAGTATAATGTCATAAATGAATTTTTAATGATATAATAAATATGAATATGGTTTTGTTATAATTTAATGACATACATTAGTAATTATACAAGTGGTTAAATGTTCAAACGACCAAAGGAAATGTACAAGGTATGGGTTAATTCTACATTATCTTCATTATCCGGGGTTGTTTATACGTAATTATCTAATGGGAAATATTTATCATCCACATCCGTGTTTCATAAAATGTATTTCAAAACATTTTTACTATTTACTAAATAATGGTTTAATGACATTTATACCCTTATTTGACCTTATATGTTTTTCAAAGGAATCATTCTATCATTTTCTAAACAAGATAATTTATAAACTTTTCGACAAAATTAATGTTAGAATGTCTTTTTTAACTTATACAGTGGGTTCGGCTATTTTCTACCATTATAAAATTGTCAAAGCTTCCCTTACAAGCTTATTAGAATATTTTCAAAATAAATGTTTTCTTTATAATTATGTGACTCTTAATTGATTTCAAAATAGAATGAGATACATCACTCAAATAGATCGGATTTCATCTATGTCAACATCCTTTGATAAATTTTACACTTTTTTGAAGTTGATTTATTATGATACAAATATTCCATATTGTATTTTTAGTTCTATGAAATATTGGACAATGGATGAGTTATTTTTATGCCATTCATATCTTATGGTTAAAGTATTCATATTTCATATTCTAGTTTTAGTATGAATTTTTATGTTATATTTAAACCTTTTCTTAAGATGAATGTATTGGACTATTATGTTCCAGGTTGAGGACTAGTAAAAGAAAGCCGTCTAGGTTGGGGTCCGTTTATAGCAGACTCTCCGGGTTGGAGTCCAGTTATAGAGACACTCCATGTAAGAGTCCTGTTAGAGAGGCTCTCCGGGTTAGAGTCTAGTTACATAGGATCTCCGGGTTGGGCTCGGGTTATAGTTAACCCCTAGGTTCAGGCACGATGCCTTGACACAGAAATTAATGTCTGGTACTATACATTCCCTCATTATGTAATTAGTTATTACATGTGATTACTCTACTTGTAGAATTTCCATGTTCTTGTTAATATGGTAATTTTTTTCAATATTAGGGTCAAGTATTTGTTTAAATGGTTGTTGTTTTTCTTACACATCTTGCCTTAAAATTTTATTGCTTTTGCAAAATTATTTACCCATACTGAGCATCTGAGCTCAACACTTTATTATGTTTTATTTTCCCAGGATCCCAAGAAGGGTTTTATGATTGAGATGTAGGGATTATGATAAGGTAAAAATGAAATTCTCAATGAACTATCTATGCTGTAATGTATGTTAGAATGTGTAATGTAACATTCATGTATGTAATATATTTTCCAATAATACTAAACTGATTGGTCCTTCAAGATTTGATTCTGTGTAATCATGCCAATGTATTAAAATAGTTCACCGACTCTAGGTAACTCGGTACGAAGCGTTACATTTATGATTTAATTTTTAAATTGGTGTATGTTGTATGAATTCATATTGAATTTTTAGGAAAATTAATCATGTAATTTGTAAAATGATTTATGAATTCACATAGAACGTTTAGGAAAATTTAATATGTTATTTTTAAAGTAATACTAATTTAAATTATATTATTTTATACAGTAGTTATATATTTTTTGAAAAATATATTAGTAAATTTATCATATTTAAAATTATTTAAAATATATATATAGAAGTTATTTTTTTATTGGTATATAAACAATTTTGTATAGATAATATTTTTAATTTATATTATAGGAAAATAATTAATATTTGAAGTAATAAATTATAAATTAATATTAATTTAATTTATAATAATTTATACAGTAGCTACATAATTTTCTTACATTTAGTATCATATTTAAATTTATAATAAAATATATCAAATTTTTTTAATGGTATATAATTAGTTTTGAATAAATAATAATTTCAAATTATATTAAGTGTAAATAATTATTATTTGAATTAATGTAGTATGAAATATAATTAATTAAATATTGGAAAGTAGAACAATGACAAAAAATTTCTATATGTGTGATTTTATTAAATAGAAAATTGCATATGTTTATATTATTTTATTAAATCGTTTATATGTAATGGTAAATTATATTACTTTTATTTACTACTAATAATAAATTAAATCTATAATGTATAAAATATATTTAATGTATATTTTGAGAAGTAGTATAATGAACAAGAAATAATATATATATATATATATAATGGAAAATTTAAGAAATAGAAAATAACATAATTGTTCATTATTATAAATGGTTGTTATATAAATGTAAATTATATTAGTTATAATTAAAATTATGAAATTGTATTAAAAAAATATATTTTTTCATTAAAATTGATTAATCTTGTTTAGTTATAAAATATGTAGAATATAATAAGTATATAGAAATGGTATGTTGTGAGATAATTGATCTTGATATGACCAAACAATGTACAATTGAAATTTCATGTCATATTTTGTATTTTTGGTTATTTAATTTATAATAATTGCCTTTATTTTTTAGAATTTAGGACTTGTGAGTCAACTCTCACAATGTATGAAAGGACATGCTTTTCCGGTTAAAAGATGTTATGTATTTCTTACCCCTTTACCCCCTCACATGCATGTGAGTAAATTTTTACTTAAATGGAAATCAACTAGAGGAGTCCCCAATTTGGTATCCCCGAAGAGGCATCCTCAAAGTGGAAACCCTAATGATGTGTCCTGGAAAAGTAAATTGTGATTTGGCATTCGCCTAGAGCATTGCTATTTTAATGGAGTCTTACAGTTGTTCAAATATTAGATAGTAGAGACTGTAGGAGTCCACTGATAGGTTTTGGTTAGTTTATCTGATAAGGATAAACTAATAGTAAGTATCAAGGAAATGTCATGGTTGTTTATTCATAAATAATTAAAATATATAACGTTATATTAAATTTTATTTGAAAATAATATCACCATCACTATACCTCAATAGTTATAAAACAATGCATAAAAAAGTCTTAAGATAAATTCAACTATTCAAAAACATTTTAATTGATGTAAATTTTTGATGTAGTATCTAATACTTTATTAATTAGTTTTTTGTAGGTAATCATGTTTGCAAAATTATATTTCAATGGTGAGGTACTTTTTACTGAGTATGTATTTAGATATACTGTGCAACCTTCCAGAGTGGTTAATATTCATGGATAGATGACACTGTATGCAGTTTCCAATAATATTTATAGTCGATTAAAAGTGAGGGCTGATAAATCAATTAATTAAAAATAATAACAAAATATTTAATATCCTAAACATTTGTGGTACACTGAGTACCCTCTGGTGTGTGCAAACATCTGATCACAGGGTTTGTGCAAGAGTCATTGTATAAATGTGTTCACTAATTTTTCAACCACTCCCAGATGGCCTATAAAAAGGATGGAAAATGGAATGAGTTTTACATATCATTTCTAAAGTGATATTGATCAGATACTAAATGAGGATTCATGATGGAGTGTTATAGCCTTTGAAAAGGAAAAGATGAGATTTCAGGTAAAACAGTACAATGACCAGGCAACATTCACTAGTGGTCGAGTGTTTTGGGAGATGTTGGATTATATTTACATTGATTATAGAAACTTTTATGAATTGATATATATGTATGCACATGTTATAGAATCGTGTGATTCAGAAAATATATCATGGGAGTCGTATTTTGACTAGGTGTATCACATGAGCACTTTGGTTAACTATTATAATGCTTCTTGGATGCCTGTTGGTGACATTCATTCTATCTCATTTCCTGCTGAATAGACAACCATCATCCCTTATATTTCCAGGTCTCATAAGTTGTTTTTTTTTTCAATTATGATTTTTTCAATGTCTATTTTTTTAAATTATTGGATTCATACTAATAGCTTGTGGCCCCAAGGAAGAAATAACTCTACTCAAATATTAAATGAGATGGATTGAACCTGGAAATGGGGAGGGAGAATATGATGCATTATTTTTCACGCAGAAGGACATACTTGTAATAGATATCCCCAACTGGCTGGATAGATCTCCCAAACCCTTCATCCATGTTGATGTTTGTGTATTGTATCATTAATTTTTTTTATTTTTCTATGAGGAGATTTTAGTGTTGAATCATTTTATTTCTAACTTGCTCCATTTCTGACATGATTCAATTTTGGATTCTCTCATTTCTAGATTCTATCATGAGAAATTTTATGATACTAAAACTATTATAAAATATAAATATATAATGATAATGAATATTCAGTGATTGCACATGTTCATTGTAGGGATTTCATCACCCTGGATTTATATTAAAAATATAAGAATAAATTAATCTTCATCTCTTATGTCTCAACCCTGTAAGAAGCCTAAAATTACCAAGTAAATTAAATGATCTAATATTACCTGAGTTTGATCATAGGGAGTGGGGATAAAATACTATATCCAAGATAAAATACATTTTTCTATCATATATTATCCCCATCTTACTCATTTTCCTTACTAATCTATTCAATCCTCACCACAATGCTACAAACTACCATAGACACCAAGCCAAAAGAAACAAAGGCCATAAATCCACATTATAAAAAAGACACTAATCCACACACAAAAATATAAAGAATAATTTGAATATATTAACTCAATCATTTTTCATTTTATTGTCGTTGTTTTTTAAATTAATTATTTAAATTTTTCATTCATGTTACTATAAAAAAGAAATGATTATATCATTTGTGCAGGTGGTAGGTTATCCATTGCTCATATCCTAGGATACTAATATATCATGGTTCTTTTATAGGAACATCTTGTGACTCCTTTGAGTTAATGAATATCTCATTATTTACATCATATTGTACCACCTCCCGCTATTATCCCCCATCTTCATCGTGGTAGATTCTATGTCATAGAGATGGGAAACTTTATCTTTCTCGATCGTCATCACCTTATTATTCTTGTAGAGAGTTGGAGTCCAGAGTCAATTAAATTCAATTTTAAAGTGAGAGAGATGACTACTACTATGCAAGATGTGGAAATTATATTGGGCCACCCAATTGATGGTATGACTCTGACCGGCTGATTTGGAGAAGATTTTCCATGCTTGTTCATAGACTACAAGGCATAGAGGTCCACAATTATTGTATGACCATCGGTGGAGGTAGATTACACATTCCATGTTTAGAACACCACTTCACACATTTAGAAGAAGGTTTTTATTAGATAACCATGTTGCGATTTGAACATGCATATATTATGAGGATGATCAATGGAACACTTTTTATTGATCACTTCACTACTTTCGTACATCTAATGTATTGACCTTTTTTGGAGGATTTGGACAAGGAATGATGGTATTGATGGGGGTATGCTAGTCAAGAATATACACACAGGGCTCTATATAGTGAATTGTGCATCTATACGATGAAAACCATGATATGCATCGTTCTTCATCATATGTGGGTATGTGAGAACATCCTTCATTTAGATCCACATACTCATGCCCCATTTCCATAAAATATTGTAGCAGAGGCTCCATGTAGACATTGGTATTGTATTCCATCATTATAATGTCTAAATTAAATGTATAACATTATATTATTAAATGTAAATATAAAAATATTATCTATAGGTGGAGTCAGAAACATCAACATTCTGATTCCCCCTATCACAACATCTACGCCCATAGACTATTGTTGGACAAATTTTGACCAGACAATATAATTTATTATTATATATATTGTTAAATCGTTATTCACTACAATACATCTATTAATTTATTTATTTATAATTAATTTATTTTTAGATTACATGGATCCCATATATAGATGATATCATCTAGAGTCTGTCACTGTATTTTATGATAATGCTTCCTATTAGATCCTACGGTTTTCCATTGACTCAATTACATATTTTCGAGTGTCCTAGTAACCAAATATTTTTGAAGTATTTTTAATTCTTTCAGCATTTTTCTGACACACCCAGTCATTTAGCTTCACTTCATTCCTTGAAGATGTTAGGGAATAGAGATTTTGATCATAGGAGATAACATGCCTGATGTATTGATTTGTGGGACAGATTACGTGAGTCTTATTTGGGATGGGTGAAGAACATATGTTTTCAATTTGTGGATCATATTGATTATGCCTCCTGGTATTGTAGGTCCCTAGTAATATTTCTTTCATGACACAAACGAGGCATTCATGAGTATGTATACATTCTTCCTTCCACATTTCATCATATTTTTTTATTCATATACATTACCAAGGAATTTTATTTCATAGGATTCTCAAATCTGTCATCTACGTCACATGTATGATCCAGTAGAAAGAGCCACTTTTGACCCAACATATTTTCGCAACATTGTGATATAGTTTCTTTCTTATATGGATGATATTTATCCTGGCATTTTCTTTCATTCACTACATAATGAGGGGGCTACAAAGCCTACTAAGCCTGTTGAGCCTCATATAGATGTACCAAGGGGTGATGACATTGTTATTGATATTGTTGTTCAAATAAGAGAGGGTGTTCAACATGATCAATCTGATGTTGTTGTTCCACAATAGGAGGGTGTTCATCAGGATGACTCAAATACACCTCTAGATTCTCAGGAACACCCACAGGTAGATACAGTCTGTGACTGGATTAAGATTGATGCTTTATTACAGACATCTGCAACACAACTACGATCTTCTTCCAATGTTGGTGACAGTTCCAGCTAGTATCGACTATCCGTAGATGCATGACAGGTTACAAATGGTTAGACTATATATACACTACATGTCACACATGATGATGTGGAAGTGGATATTAATGATGAAGTGAATCATACACTAGAGCATAGACATAAACAGACATTATGTGGATGCATCCATTATACACCTCGTTATCGGATATAGAAGTATCCATGCCAGAGGAATAGATTAGTTTGATTTTTGATTTACTATAAATTTTGTATGGGCTTTACTCTTATCTTTTATAGAGATCAAATTTAATTAATAAGTGCCTTATTATTTTCAAATTATCTATCAAAATAAATAATTCATATTTTTTATTCATTTTATTACGTAATATAATTTTATATATATGTCTAATACATAATATGATTAAATTCAATAATAAATATTGGCTATATTAATTATTTCGGTTTCAAATAGACTCTGGATGAATATATTTGTGAACTTCACCAAATAATGAAATATATAATTGATCTTAATGACTTGAAATAGGATGTAAAATCCAAGAAGATCATGGGACATTATTATTTGTCTAAAAAAATTAAAATTTCATGAAGAAAAAATTTAATGAATATTGGATATTTTTGAAGTGTAGATGATAATGATTGATGATCAGAAATAATGGATGACACATTATAAAGTATGAACTGATTATTTGGATCGAACAATACACTATGAATCAAACCAGTCAATCAAAATTACTATGAACATTTTTATTAATATTTTTGACTATTTAATCCATATGTATTAATATTTATTTCTATTTTTACATATTTATGATTTTTTAATTAATATGTATTTATATTTAATTGGTATTTACAAATATTTATAATTCTTTTAATTAAAGAATCTATAGGAAGTGTGAATATTTATTAATAATTATTTAATGGATAACTATTATTCATGAATATATAAGAATAATTATTAACATTAATTAATATTAATTAAATATTTATTATTAATTAATAAATATTAATTTGTATTGATTAGTTTTTAATTAATATTTATATTCTTACTAAGAAGTTTTCACCCTCAACCTATTCAAAATTTATTAAAATTTATCAATATTAATTTAATATTTACTATTGTTTAATTGATATTTATTAATATTTTTGAATATTTGTTTATTTTTACATAATTTTTTATTATTTTCTAATTAATATTTGTTAATATAGAAAAACATTTTTGATCTTATTTATTAGTTTTTTATTTATATTAATGATTATTTAATTAATATATATTAATATTTGTTGATATCTTCAGGCTTTTTTAATTAGTATTTATATATATTTAATTAGTATTGATGAATTTTTTTAAATTAAAATTTTTGTAGGATGTGTTAGTGGGATTCACTCATCCTTTATTAACATTATAAGCTATGTCTGAACCCCATTCATTTGTACTTGAAAGCGATGATGCATAAACACGGTTCACATATCTCCAGACACAATTTTAAAAATACCCCTAACTGTATCCCATTTTGTTAAAAAATTAAAAAAAATACCAGTTTATAAAATTAAAAATCATAAATTGAAAGCCTTCCTTTTATTATACAAAATTATTATATCCAAAAAAAAAACTAGAGAAATAATAATAATGGAGTTTTCTAGAAAAATTAGGTATTTTACTTCAAATAAAGAGTGAGTATACATGTTTTAACACACATGGAATCATATTGTGCCATTAAAAATGGAAAAATATAATGGTGTTGGAGAAGATGGAGTGAATCCATGATAGGAGGGTGTGAGGTGTGTGTGATCACAGTGGTAGTCGATGTCCTTGTAGCACTCGTTAGTCCTGGAAGAACAAATAGGGCAGGTCTAGCTGCGGCCATTACAAAATGATGGATCCCATGGAAAATCGTGTACAGAAGCATCAGGAGGATGGAGAGGGGAAACTACGAAGGATGAAGAGCATGTCATGGAAGAAAATGGTGAGGAGGAGGAGGTTCATGGTAGTGGGGTGGGAGAATAAAGGAGACACTTTATTTCCATTGTACTTTTCTTGAAGAACATGGATGATAACATGGATAAGGTTCAGGTAATATATTAATTAAGAGGCTTCCAAACACAGAACAAAACACTTATATATACTTCTCATTCTATATGTATTTTCTCAATGTCCCCAGGCCCATGACGTCTTTCCTGAACCATCTCTAGGTTCTCATAGGGATTCTTCAGGTCAAGAATCAGGGTCAGATGATGTCCCCTTTGGACTCCCACCCCAGTACCATGAATCTCCTCCTCCTCCGCATTTTATTCATTTCCATTCCCTATATATCATACCTAATTTATTACCACACTCCCCCTCAATATCAAAGACCTGAACTTTTCTAATCTTATTTTTCTGTCACATCCCAACTTTTATTTATAGCGGTGTTTGGGGAGTTACACTTATTTTTAAAAAATGTAAAAACATTAATATGAATGGTTCATATGAGTGTCTTTAATATTCACCATAAATACATAGAATGTTTCAATAAAAATTATTTGGATGAAAAGAAAATTTATTTTAAAAAATACTTATTATAATGGTTGTGTTATTTCTAGTGTCCATTGAGACTATTACACCTAATAAGAAAAATGTAAATACCTAAATATGAATGGAGTTTTAGTGTATTTAACATTCACCATTATAAGACATAAAAAAGCAAAAAAAGTATGGGAATGAAACAAAAGGATAGATAGAATGAAAAAAGGGTTTCTATGAAAAACTTTGTGGAAGAAAAAATTGATGGGAATACGTAAAAAATTATAAAGAATTAATAACCCTTCAAAAGAAATATATAACACAAATTAGAATTACTTATGTAATGGATAAATATATAAATAAATTTTCTATATAATAGGATAAGAAATATTATAAAATATATATAATTTATAAATAAATAAACGTTATATATTGTAAATATTGTTGCAAGCACCACGTTCTTTTCATAAATTTTTGAATCATCATTTTAACAATGTTAGGCATTCCATTATCATTTTTTCATATCATAGTCATTTGTGTCTCCCATAGTACCTAAAATTCCCTCTAAAACAATAAACAGGTTTAACAGTGGGTTTTTAGATATATGTGGGGATTTATACAACTAATAAATGGTGTGTGATGATTTATAATAGTATCGTGTATTTGAGTCTTTTGAATCTTTTTGCAAATGACATTTAACAACAATTTAAACCACCATGAAACGTTTAGTGATAGTTTTCAATTTTTTTACTTTCTTAAATTTATTATCTATTATATATTTAAAATATTTATATATATATATTTATATATTAATGTATATCAATATTCTTAAATATATATCAATATTTATGAATATATATTTAAATAAAAAAAATTTCATTAAATATAAAATATATTCATATATCTTTATATATATTATTAAATATAATAATATATATATACCTACACAATATATACATATATACCTATACATAAATATAAATAAATATAAATAAATATTAACATATATAAATATTTATAATTATATATAAATATATAAAAATATAAATACATTTACATAAATATATATAGAGATATATATATATTTATAATGACAATAAACTCTACATAAATATATATGAACACACACACACAAACACATATACATAAATAAAGATTATTATATAGAAATAATAACATAAATATAAATAAAAACCCACATAAATATATATAAATACATACACAGATAATGATATTTATGTATTCCCACATGATATATGTAAATATATACAAATAAATAATAAAAAATATATGATATATAATATATAATTTATAATTTATAAATATTCCCACACACACATATATATATTTAATTATATATATACCTGAAAATATATATAAATATATATAAATATAGAAAAATATAAATAAAAATATTTAAAAAAGATTTAAAATAAATAATTAATTTGCAATTATTAAAAAATAATTAATAATTAATATTTAAAAATTAAAAAATTATTAATTAATCATTCCAAATTTTTTAATATTTTAAATAGATAATAATATGTTCTTATTAAATAATGAATAATAACTACTAAATCATATTGCATAATAATAATAATTAGAACACAATAATAACATTAATAATATGATTAATAATAAAAAAACAATAGACAATACATAATTATCAATTTTATAAGTAAAAACATATAAATATATATAAATGTTTCAATTTATTATTTAGTGGTTGTTTAAATCACTTATAAATGAACAACCACTAAATAACAAACCATTATGAAGTATCTATGGTTTTTTAAAACATGTACTAAATAAATAACAATTAAAAAATTAGCATTGGTTTTTAATCCCGACGGTAAATAAAACACCACTAAAAATCATTTCTTTTATTAGTGTCCTTCCAATATACTCACCAACATTTTTGATCATAGAAACTTCACCTTATACCCTATTTCCCTGACCACCAATGTTTTTCGTTGAACGAGAACTCCAAACACATCTAAATTCTGTTTTAAGAAGTATACTAACATTGATTCAACCTATTCAGGCACAGTTAACACTACCTATAATTAGTGCTAAAATAAAATCACTTATTATAGTTTTACTTTTATCATCACTAACTAAAAGAACTAATAAACAAGGTCTTTATGACTACTACAAATCACTAATAAAGGCTGGTTTTTGTTAGTGTTTTTTTAGCATTGATAATGTCCGGCATTATATGTGTTTTCTTAGGCTTTATCAATGGTTTTTCAACTTATAAAGGAGCCCCATATCATCATTTTTTATTGCACTTTTAAAATTCTACATTCATAGAAAATATAAATTATAAAAAATCACATATTAGTATATAAATATATTTTTATTGATATATAAGAAATATATTTTCTTAAATAAGATTTATGTAATACAAAATATGAATTGATACATAATATATAATTCATTTAGTGAAAATGGATTAAAATTAGAATTTAATATTAATTATTAATATATAATTTAGAATTAAGTAATGGATAGTTAATAATAATTTGGTGATAGAAAAAATTAATTACATAATTAATATTATATGATATTATGAAAACATGACTTGAACTTCAAACATCCATACCTTTTGATCTAGATGTCCAAATAAGATCCATGAGATATGAAATCGACTATTATTTAGTTGTTTAAATACTAAATATATAATTATATAAATAGATGAATACATAAATATGATTTTTTTTTATTGCAAATAAACATTTTATATAGATATAAATGGGCATTGATATGGAACCATTGTTTGACACATATGTATCTAGAAAAAACTATCTAATATAAAATAAATGTTAGAATATTGTTGTCTTCATTATCAATATATTATCGTTTTATCATATTTACCACCATCATCATTTGAGGGGAGTAAATGATATGGGATGCAAGGTGAAATATACATTTTATTGGTTGGATTAAAAAACTCATCCCCCCATATCTATCATCAAAACGTTAGGCTGTATTTGATATTGTAAAATATTATATATATATATATATATGCAAATATGAATTAGAAATTATGTTAAAAATGTTTTAAAAATTAGCAGGAAAATAATAAATTATACAAAATATATGTCCTAATAAATTCATTTTAAAAAAATATAATAAAAGAATATTTTTGTCCAAAAAATCTATCTATTAATATTTTTATCATTTGAAAAATGTTTTCGATTTATATAATTCAAAAAAATTTAAATATATTTTTAAAAAATGAAAACATATAATAATTTATAAAAACATATATGAATTTAGCTTATTATATATGTATTTATAGTTAAAAATATATGTAGCCTCATTTTTCAACATTAATCTAGCATCGGACAACACCAAGAAACATCGTGTGAGTCGGAAAAGACTGAAATTGTAACCCAAATGCAATGCTGAAAAATCACCAACTTATACGAATGATACTTTGGAGAAAAATGTGGTTTTTGGATTTTGAGTTTTTCAATATTAAATAAAATCAAAATAGATGATGGTGGATATATTAGAAATCGTTTAAAGATTTTAAATCATGTCATTATTTGGCTGATTTGGATTGAAATGATGGTGGAGAAGTATATTATAAATCATTTAATTTTCTTTTAATTTAAATTTGTAAACAACAATATAGATGATATATCAAAATCATTTCTTTTATATTACTAAATTATTGTATTCAAACAAAACTAGTGAAATCAAAATAATGGAATATGCAATCCTAAACATGTATTTAAATTAAAATAAATATTGGATATGCATGGGTCAGTAGAGATTGAATCATATTGTGCAGTAAAATCAAAAGTGTGTGTAATGATGTATATTTATATTTGTTTGTATTTTTATTTATATTTATATTTATATTATATATATATATATATTTGTCTTTGTGTGTGTATTAATATATATTTATGTATATATATTTTTCATTATTGATATATATGTCATTATATATATTTATGTAAATGTATTTATATTTATATATATTTATAGATAATTATATATATTTAGTTATGTTATTATATGTTTATAAATATTATAATGTTATTTATATATATTGTTAAATTTAATAATATATATAGAGATATATGTATACATTACATGTTTAATGATGTTTCTTTTGTAATCATTTTTTTCATTCACATCAGTTTTATTGCATTATTATATGTTTTTATGGTGTATATTAAATACTCTCAATCCAACCAGTCAAATTAATGTTTTTATGTTTTTTCAGCATAACGGTAACTCCTCAAAATGCCCAGGGAAGTGAACAAAAAGGAAGATCATTAATGTTTAAGGATCAGGTGCGGAGTGGGGAGCGTGGTAATAAATTTGGAAAGATATAAAACAATGAGGGAAATAAATTAGAGTGGATAAGATTCATGGTAGTGGGGTGGGAGTCCCATGTGGACACCGTTTGTGGTGCAGAGTGAGCGTGGAGGTGATTCGTCGATAACATACGATATGAAAAAATCCACCACGACTTCGACATATATTGCCTTCAAGGCTAAGTTGCAAAGTGAGCATGGTGATACGTTGGGTAAGACATATACCATGCACTACAATAAAATTGCCATGAGGAGAAGGTTTAATGTAGTGGGGTGGGTGTCAAATGGGGACACCGTCTTCCCCTAAAACATAACTTCAATAACACCTAGAAGAACCTAGAAAAGTTTTAAGAAATACATCAGAACAATGATATGGCCTTGTCATTCTGTACAGATTTTCTAATTTTTCTAATGCCTTTCTTGAACTTTATCTAGGTTCTACATGGTATTATTCAAGTTATGTTTTAGTGGAAGACGGTTTCCCCATTTGACACCCTCCCCACAGCGATGAACCACCTCCTCGTGGCCATTTTATTGCGGAGCATGATATATGTGTTACATGACTTATTACCATGCTCCCTCTACACCTTAGCCTTGAATGAAATATCTGTCAAAGTCGTGGTGGTTTTTTTCATACAGGACCTCATGGACGAATGTCCTCCACGCTCACTCTGCAACATAGATAGTGTCCACATTGGACTCCCACCCCATTTCCATGAATCTTCTCCACTCCATTTCACTGCCCTCAATGTTATACATCTTTCAAAATTTATAACCACACTCCCCACTATACTCTTGAGCCCTGATCATTAATGATCTTCCTTTTCTTTCACGCCCCCAGACATTTTGGGGAGTTGTAATTGTTTCAAAAAAACTTAAAAACATCAATATGAATGGTTGGTTTGAGTGTATTTAATATACAACCTATGAAAAAAGAATAATGCAATAAAACTGATGTGAATGAGGAAACAGTTTACATAAATAAATTTTCATTTATTATTTAATATATACTTATATCTCAATAAATATTATTAAATTTAACAGTATATATATATACCTACATAATATATATATTAATATATTAACATAAATAAATATTTATAATTATCTATAAATATATAAAAATATAATAACATTTAGAAAAATATATATAAAGAAATATATATTAATAATGACAAATATATATACATAAATATATATAAATACACTCACATACACAAATATATATATATATAAATAAATATTATTATATATAAATATAAATATATATATAAATAAATACTCATATAAATTTACATAAATACACACACACATAAAGATATATGTGTATTCCAACATAATATATATAGATATATATGAATAAAAAATAAAAAATATTAAAAAATATATATCATATAATATATAAATATGAGCACAGACATATATACATATAATTATAACTATATATACCCACAGAACATATATAAATATACATAAATATAAAAAAATATAAAATATTATATTTAAAAAATATTTAAAATTAATACTTAATATCCAATTATGAAGAAATAATTACAATTTAAAAAAAAAATTAAAAAAAATTAATCATTATTAATTAATAAAATTTTATATAAATTATTATAAGTTCTTATTAAATAATGAATCATAAAAAATAACACCTATTGCAGAATTATAATAAGAACATAATATTAATAATAACAAAAAAATAAAATTAATAAATAAACAATATATAATTATAAATTGAACATGTAAAAACATTTCATTTAAAAAAAATCAAATTATGCCACTAATTATTTAGTAGAGGTTTAAATCGATGTGAAATAACAACCACTAAATAAAAAACCATCATGAAATTTTTATGGTTTTTTAAACTTTTCCTAAATAAATAACAACTAAAACATTAGAATCAGTTTTGAAAAATGCTACTAAATAAAATTATGTGAAACATAGTTTCTTTTTCTAGTGTCCATCTTGCATACTCAGCAGCATTTCTAATCTCAGACACTTCACCTTATACCATGTTTCCCTGACCACCAATGATTTTCCTTCAACAAAAACTAAAAACACTTCTAACTTGTGTTTCAATAAGTATACCCACATCGTTACAACATATTCATGAACATTATAAACTACCCTTATTCAATGCTAAAATTAAAGCACTGATAAAGCTGGTACATTATCATCACTAACTAAAATAACTAATAAACAAGGTTTTTATTACTATAACAAATGTGTTGATAAGGGCGGGTTTTTATTAGTGTTTTTAGCATTCATAAAGACAATATTTACAAGTGTTTTCTTATCTATTTTCTATGATTTTTTATCATGAATAAAGGAAACCATTATCATAATTTTTCATTTAACTATTAAAATGTCCCCATCGTAGAAAATATAATTTACAAAACATCACATATTAATATATTAATATATTTTTATGGATACGTATGAAATATATTTTCCTAAATTTGATTTAAATAGTACTAAATATGTATTGACACCTCATATATAAATTATATAGTTAAAATTGTTTCAAAATAAATATAAATTAATCTTAACTATTAATCTGTAAATTATAATAAATTAATAGTTATTTAATAATAATTTGGTGATAGAAAAAAAATTAATTAATTAATATTACAAGATATGTTAAAAATGTAACTTTAACTTCAAAAGGCTGTAACTTTTGATCTAGATGTCTGCTTAGGATCCATGATATATGAAATAAAATATATGGAAGATATATTCATTTTCATGACCCAATTGAAACCTAATCTATGTATTTTCTATGTAAAAAAACGCAATGACGACCACCAAAACTGAGTTTATAGTTGGGATTCCCATATTTTTTAATATTCAAAAAAAAATTATTATTTTTTTAAGAGGGACTTCTGATACTTTTTCTATAGAGATAAAATATATATCATTGGATTAGTTTCATATAGATATTGTGGTGTTCGAATAATAAAATTTTCATATTTCATTACTACAAAACAAAGCTTTATCTATGCTAAAAAAATCTTTTATCACTGTTAAAAAACCACTGATAATCGACACTATATTAAAAGGGTATCCCTTTTACCTGTTCTCAAAAAAGAACTGGAAAATGCCCCTTTTATCATCGCTAAAAAAGTGAGGATAAAAGGGTCATTTTACCAGCATTAACAAAAGCATCTATAAAATGCCTAGAAGGCCTCTTATGGATCTTAAATGGACATCTGGATCAAATGTTATGGTTGTTGGACGATCAAGTCACATTTTTCAACTTATCTTAAAATATAAATTAATTAGTTGATCCAGATGTATGTTTATGATCCATTAGATACGAAATTTAATCTACAGTTGTTCTCTTCGTTTTCAAGACCAATGGTAACCCCAATCACTATATTTTTTATGTAAAAATAGGATTGGATGGCCTCCACAACTGATTTATTAATTGGGATGCCAAAGTTTTTAAAATACCATATAAATTTCTTCTTTTTTTAAGAGGATATTCTTTTGATTTTTCAAGAGAGACATTATTATATCCATTTATTAGTTTCAAATAGATATTATGTTTTTTTAGGTATAAACATTTTTCGTATTTCACTACTACAAAACATTGTTTTATAAGTGCTAAAAAAGATTTTATCAGCCCTATAAAGCACATATAATCATGGAACCCTTAAAAGAGGATGCATATTATTAGAGAACAATATAATGTTGTTGAAGGTCAATATATTTATGTATATTGGAGGGTAGACCCACCCCCCTTTAAACAATACTTGACACCATTCAATAATACTATGAATCCCCACCCACACATGCCACCACCACCCATTTAACAGCCATAGGCACACACCCCCACCCACCCTATAACAACAGTATCACCCACTATACCTTCCCACACACCCCTACCTCCGCTTGGATTTGGACATAAGCTATATCCCTTGTGCGACTGCACCTTCACCACTCATCCATCTTGTTTCTTTCTCCCTTTAAAGATATACTTATTAATATATATATATATATATTGTTATATTTAATTGTATATTATTATAGATATGTATTAAAATAAATATATTTAGATATATTAATATATATATATATAATGTTCTTTATATTTAAATTTATATATATTTATTTATATATAGTAATATTTTTTATCCATATATTTATTCATATATTAATATATATTTATAATATTAGTTTCAAATAAATCTTTAAAATTGTCTTCTTGTGTGTGTTTATAAATAAATAAATAAATAAAACATACATACACGTGTATGTATTATATATTCATACGTTAGAATATATTTATAATATATATCAGTTTTTAATACAACCACACACTAATACACACACACACACATTATATAGGAATATAAATATTCCTATATTTATATTTTTAATAAAATAAATATTATTTTATATTTATATATGTGTAATTTATAGTGGAATTCATTTTATATGTAAATATTATTAATTATTAATATATAAAATTAAATTTTAATGTATGAATATATAAAATATAATTATATATTGTTATATATTTTATTATAAATAACAGTACATTATGAAAAATGAAAAAATTTCAAAGTCATAATAATAATATTAATCAAATCCCAAGGAATAAATTTTTCCTCCATTGAAAAAGGTAAAATACCCCCTTATGCAATACTGAAATTCCATAGAATGTTAAAAAAATTAATATCCAGACTAAAAACAAAGTTTTTGTGGCATTTTGAGACTTTTTGGCTTCAAAAATTGCAATAGATGGCTCCCCGTTGTCTTGAATTTCTAGATATCGTTGTAGGATTCAATTTTATATGTGGTTGAGCACAAACAGACACTCATATCAAAATTTATAGTCGTTTGAAGTTTGAGTTACATTTTCATCTTATATTATATCTTTCATAAGTTTTTTTGGTTTTTTGTACCTTAAAATTTTTATTAAATCATTATTAATCTATAATAATTAGTATATTATAAATTAATAATATTTTTTAAAATATTTTATAAACCATTTTCAATAACTATCTTTAATATTAAGTGTAAATGTCTATTTATAAATATCTGAAACATATTTAAAAATATATTTATATATTTATTTATTTATTTATTTTTTAATTATTTTTATTTGAAATATACTCTTTATCAACACTAGTAAAAAATCACTAAAAAGAAACCCATTTATCAGTGCTACTAAAAATCAAAAATAAAAGGAGTACCTTTAACTGCGCTATAAAAAATCTTTAATAAATGAGGTGACTTTATCGGTGCTAAAAAAAGAACAGATAAAGGAATAAATTTAACAATAATTTTTTAGCACTGTTAAAGGGTGGGGCTATGAAAATCGGTTTTTGTTCTAGGGTTTATTAGTTATTTAAAATATATATATATATATATATATATATTTAAATATAAAGGAAAACATGTGATAGCCAAATTATCGTTAATGCTTTAGATCGACGTGAAGGGGATCTTTGTATTTTTGTTATTTTATAGAAAACACTAACACATGGAATCTTAGAAATATTATTGTGAGATTCCCACTTTTGGTAAGGGAGGTAATCACATTACCCATTTTCCTACCTTTTTATGGGGTGGTCGGGATCCCTTTTGCTGGTTTTCTTGTTTTTCCCCTCGACTTGTGTAATGTTGCATTAGCTAATCATTTAATTAAACCCTACATTTCCTTAATAAAAATATAAATATATATATATTCATATATATATATATATATGTAATTATACTATTTTATATATAAATTTAATTATAAAAATAAAAATTTAAACATATTTTTACTTAACATTTCTTTTTAAATATATATATATATATATAAAGGAATATTAATTGTCGATTTTTTTAAAATAAAAATTTATCCATTATATTTACCATATAAATATATAAGAATATGTCCATACCAAAAAAATGACCACTATAATTTTCGTGTGCCAAGAGTGGAGAGCCATCTTAAGAAGGAAATAGTGGGAAAATCATGCACACAGAGTGTGGGGATGGAATACAAGACCACTTCGATGTGCATTATTCCATGACACATCAATGTTAAGTGTTTTTAGGACAAGACACTATAAAGTTATGTAATTTCTATGGGTTGGGTGTTATCATCATGCTCTGCCACCGCTGATCGGCACTGTCACCTCTAATCGTTGTCTCTTACTATCAAGTGTTATGAAGCTGAATTCATTCCAGCTACTTCCCACCATTGTTGTCAAAGGAGGATGGGGCACCAACCCCTCCTAATAGCATGGCAGGTAGACCAATGGGAGAAGTCCATGATAGGTGGATTCCAAGAGAAAAGTCCTTAGGTTGGAGGGGGATTGGTGGGAGTTGTGTAAAACATGACACTTACCACCATCCCTATTTAGGGATGGTCAGGGGATTTTTCTTCAATGTCAATTGAACCAAGAGAGATCTTCCATACAAGAGAGAAATAAGAGATCCATGTGTGATGAGGAAAGGGAGGTGTGGGAGTGGTACATTGTAACATTTGTTTTAGTGTAATAAAATTCATGTTTTCTCCCTCCATTCATCTCTCTTTGTGGTTAGTAAAACATAAAAACTACTATTAGAGGGATTTCCAGTGCAACGGTAGTGAGTTGTTTAGTTAATCCAGTTTCCAGAAAAATCAAGTTGCCCAGAATCCTGTTTATAATGTATATTTTTAAAGATCATGGTGATCCAATTTCAAAAGTGAAAATGGTGTCCCAAACAATTATAAAATGATCATCTTTGGATTTCTCAAAATTTGGTCCAAATTTGGGTGCTTTAATACCCCCATTCTAGAGAAGAAGGTATTGTTCTAGGGCCAACAAATTTTCTTGAGAAATTTGGGTAGTTACATCAACATTCCATGCCAGCTCCATGTCATCACCACGTCATCAGGTGATCTTGATCATTGATATTGTTTTCATAATATCTTGATCAATTAGTGTCTCATTTCGATGATCCAGGAATCAATTCAACCATTTTGACTATTAAGGAGGGAAAAATGAGCTCCATTTTTCCATATTTTGAACCAATTTTTTCAGAATTAAAATTACATGTAGGGACCATCCATAGGAGGTGGTCGAGGGTCCGAAAATGGATTAAAAATCAAAAGTATGTCTATAGATGGCCGGATATCATCATAAAAATGCTATCATTATGGAATGATGGGTCTTATAAAGAATAAATGATGGTGGTTTCCATAAGAAAATGGTCAAAGTATCAACTGAAAAAAAGGAAATGGAGGCAACCACATGATAGTCACTAGGGAAATTACAGTTTGATATAAATATGAGGAAGATACATTCCTTCACACTTCAGGACAAGACACAAAATGGGTGGTCGATACAGTAGTATCATACCATGTCACTCCAAATTTTGATTTTTCATGACATATCAAGACGGTGTCTTTGGTGTAGTTACGATAGGGAAATACCTGGTCAGCAGAGTTTTTTTTGGCCTGAGTGATATCTCAATCAAGACGAATATTGTGTACAAAATAACTCTAAAGGATGCTAGGCATGTTCCAAGAATTTGAGTCAACATGTTATCATGTATAGCCTATTGTGGAAAATTTCATGCCAACATATTCAGCAATAGAGCACAGAATATGTTAAAAGGATCCATCATCATTGCTCGAGGACAAATTTTTGGTACGTTGTACAAAATTAAAGAAAAGATATGTGTAGACATACTCAACGCGGTGGAAGGAGAGACGTCATCCAATATGTGGCATATGTGACTCAGCCACATGAGTGAAAGAGGGTTTTCTAGCCTGATGAAGAAGAAGTACATCAGTATTAACAAAGATATCACTTAATCCTTATAAATACTACTTGTATGGGAAGCAGTATAGAGTCTCCTACAATATTTCTTTATCTTGGAAATAAGAGTTTTGGGATTTAATTCCCTCTGATTTATGCAAACACATGTAAGAGGATTCACTGGGAGGTAACAAATATATTCTACCCTTAATTGATGATGCATCTTGAAGGGTGTTGGTAGTCTTCACGTGGACTAAGGACCATGTACTAGACTACTTCTAGATGTTCCATTCTATGGTGGAGTCTGAAAATAGAAGGAAGTTTAACTGTATTAGTTCATACAATGGTGGAGAGTAAAAATCCATTGAAAATGATTCCACTTATATGAGTGAGGGAATCTGACAACAGAGAATGGTCCCACAATCCAAACAACATAACAGAGATGTAGAAAGGATCAACGGAACCATCATGGATAAGGTCGGAATCATGATGAGTTTTGCTAATATCCCTAATCCATTATGGTTAGAAGCAGTTCATGTTTTATGCTACATCATAAATAGATAAATATTGGACCCACTTAATTTTGAGATCACATACAAGAGATGTTCTGGTAAAGATCACTCTAAATCTCATTTATGATTATTTGGATGTTTGGCATTTTCACATGTATAGAAGGAGCTCAAGAAGAAGCTAGGCACGACATATACTCCATGCATCTTCATCGAATATGGAGATGAGGTGTTAGGATAATAGAATTTGGACCTAAATGAGAAAAATGTGATCAGAAGAAAATATTTATTCTTCCATGAGAACAAGATGATTGAAGACATTCAAAATCTCAGAATGTATCAAAGGGAAACTATCGAGGACTCAATTCGTAATCCAACTCATGTACAAGCACCGCGTTCTAATGAAGGGTATGAGGTGTAAGAAGACTCATTGTTTGTGGACCTGGAGGTAGTGGAAGCGGATATTGAGTAGGGGGAGACTCAATCCTCTCTGTAAGAAGTTGAAAACCCACCATAAGAGAATATTGATGTTGTTCCTCCCAAACATAAAATTTATTAGGTTTGAAGATCATCAGAAGGATGTATTCCATCAAAAAAATATTCAGAGTTAGATTACCTATTACCGTATAATGTGCGGAAGCCATAAGGATACAAGGATGTAATGTCTCATCCTGAATAGCATTAGTGGTTGCATGAAATGAAAGATGAGATGCAGTATTTGATAAATCACCAATATTACAATTTGGTGGAATTACCTAAAGGTAAGAAGGCACCAATGGAAAAATGGGTGTTCATGCCAATGATGGATGGTAGAAAATTGGAGTTCAAGCACAAAGCTCAGTTAGTTGTTAAGAGATTCTTTTAGAATAAAATGAGTTAACTTTGACGAGATCTTTTCACCCTTTGAGATGATGGCTTCAATTCTAGTTATTTTTGGGTTGGTAGCTAATTTGGACTTGGGGATTGTTTAAATGGATGTAAAGACAACTTTTTTTCACAAGGACCTCTCCAAGGAGATATGTATGAAGAAGATTAAAGGATTTGAGGTTTCTGGACAATAAAATCTCATCTACAAATTTAGAAAGATCTTGAACTGACTAAAATCAACTCCTAGATAGTGGTACAATAAGTTTGACTAATTCATGAAGGGTCATGGATAGAAGTGGAAACAGGAAGACCAGGGTGTTTACATCCAGATATTTCAATATGATAACTTTTTTGGTCTTCTACTTTTTGTTGATTACATGTTCATCATTGGGTAGGATACAATGATGATCAGCGGGTTAAGGTGTTTTACAAGTCTTTTGATATGAAGGACATGGGGGAAGCTCAGATGATTTTGGGGATGAAAGTCTTTAGTGAAATAAAGAAGGCATTCTTATGGATATCTCAGGTGATGTATGTTGAACATGTTTTGAATCATTTCAATATGGGCAAAGCCAAACCAATGATAATTCCTCTTGCTAGATATTTTAATTTAGGTAAAAGTTTATGCACTTCATCCAAGGGTGAAATCAGGGAGATGGAGATGATACAATAATCCTCAGTAGTTAGAAGCTTGATGTGTGTTAAAGTGAGTATGAAACATGAAATTGATGTTATAGTGTAAATCATTTTCCACTTTTTCTCCAATCCAAGGAAGAAGCTCTGGGATGCATTCAAATGGATTCTCAGGTATCTTAATGTTACTTTATATCATTGGTTATGCTATAGGGGAGATGAACCCCTCATAGAGGGATATAAAGAGGAATATAGGGATGTAGATCCTAATATAATTAATTCAACATCAGTATACATCTATATTTTTCAAGAGGAGGTATATCATGGATTCCAAGGTTGCATAACTATCTTTTTTATCCACAATAGAAGAAGAGTAAATTGTAGCTTCGAAAGTTGGAAATTATATGTTGTGGCTGAAGAATTTTCTCCAAGATATTGTATTCATCTAGAGGAAATTCATGGTTCATTGCTATCGATAGAGTGCATTGGACTTCTGCAAGAACTCTAGGTACCATACCTAAATGAAGCACATTGACCTTCACAATCATTGGATATGTGAAGTGAGGGCTATACGGCTGGTATGATTTGTGAATATCCACCAAAATGATAACCTGAAGGATATGTTGACAAATGAGGCTAATCAAGAGAAGCAAGACCATTAATGATTATCTAGTAGATTGTAACAGGAGGGGGAGAGTTGATGGAAATTTTTTTCTAGTTGTTTCCAACCATTACTGTCAAAGGTGGATGGTGCACCAACCCCATCTAATATCATTGTAGGTGGAAACCATGGGAGATGTCCATGGTAGGTGGAAGCCATGGGATTAGTCCAATGGTAGGTGGGGTATTGGCGAGAGTTGTATCAAACATGACACCAAACTCCATGCGTACTAAAGGATGGATAGGGGATCATCCTTTATAATCAGTTGATCTAAGAGAGATCTTCTATCCAAGAGAGCCTTGGGAGATCCAGGTATGAGTAATAAATGGAGTTGTGTAAGGGTTACATTGTTACCATTTTTTTGTGCAATAAAACGCATATTTTCTCCTTCCATTCATCACTCTTAGTGGTCATAGAACCACAATATTCTATCAGTCTTTTTATGTTGAGGGGTGTGTTGTTGTCGTCAGCTACAACCAAGCCATACCATAGTGTTCCTCCAACACCTATGAAAGTCTCTCCCTCCCACCATCACATTCTACTATTTGCGGTGATTCACCACTCTTTGATAACACTCGACACTGGGGATTCTTATTACAATTTCATGCCTTTTTTATAAAAAGTCTTTGTTCCCTACTATTGTTAGAGTTAGTACTGACAACCCAAATTGTCTTCTTCTAATTCCAGTTGTTACCATTCTATCATACTACCATGAATATATATACTAACATGTGGCACCTTTCTACCATCACTCTCTCCCTTATCTCCACCTGAAAGATTCAGCGAATGTATGAAATGTCACTGTAGCTCATGATCCTCTAAAACTCTATACTCCCCAATGATGGGGCTTGATCAGACCATTGTGATGACCTGATAATGATAATACTAGAAGCCACCACTATAACCACCATGTAAAATTGAGTTGAAATTGAAACATCTTGAACCCCATGTTGACACCCCATTGACGAAATAAATGCATGAACAAGCGGGAAATCAAATGAGAAACTACCAATACCTATGTGTTGTTGGAATAAGGATTCCAAATCTATAAAAATTAAAATCACCCATACACAAAAGGGGAATAAAATATGAGATGATAATTTTTACCTCAGATGTAATAGTTATGAATTTATATGCATGTGATGTAAAATAAATTGGTGGAATTGTAAATAAAATCCCCACAATATATATGTGATTCCTTCCAAAGAGACACATGCCAAGCCCTCAATCATCAAACTAGGAAGGTCATGCTAAAGCATGTTGACTCTGGGTCATCTTGTGTAAGGAAAAAAAGTAATGGGCGACACTTGATTATTCTGTGTGTGGGTCTTGCAAATGATGTGTGTCATTGTAAGATATGATATATATATATGATACTATGTATAAAGTGTATATTTAATTACATGTATCTGATGCATGTAATGCCTATATTAAGTATATGTGGTAACAAATATATATATAAATATATATGGGTGTGTGTGTGATATATATATATATATTTCTCTCAAATAGTTTTATTATTAGTTATAATACATTTTGAACTGATTAATTGTCTTGACTGATCATTGAATAGGATTCAATGAATTATGAGAATAAATAAATAAGGATACATTAATATTTCAAAAATAATTTCATTAAATGAAATTTTTTGGGGATGGCTATATAAACGGATGTGATCCCTCTGGTAAATATAAAAAGTTACGACTAAGCCTCTCATTTCTCTATTTTTCACATTATATTGTTCATCATTCAAAAAAATGGTACTAAAACACCTTCAACATTTGGGTATTCTTGCGAAATAATCCTGAATTCATTGGTCGATGTACACCATCGGAGGCATGGATCCTTTTTTACTACTATGTGATCATCATCAAGCATTCTCCTTCACCAAGAATGAGGAAAACTACAATAATTGATGCTTTCCAGGTAAACTATTTGTACAATTTATTTACGTGTTGATTCTCAAAGATAGATTATCATGTGTTTGGGTTGACTTCCGCTGAACATGGTCATTTGATTATCATAAAAAACCCAAAAACTAGTATCAAAGGTGAATAAATCTTAAACAAATTAATATGTTAATTAATTTATGAAAAATAAGATTTAATTGAAAAACACGATTTTTCTCAAGCCTGGAAATTATTTTGAAATGTTCATATATATTACTCTTGGTTACATGAAAACAAATGAAATATATATTTTACTCAAGAGGATTCAATTTCAAATTGAAATAAATTATTTATAAATAGTTTAAAATAAATGACAATGGTATCATGAAATATTTATATATAAATTTATAATACTCTTTTATACATTAGTTGATTGTAAAATGCTTATGGTTAATTATTAAATATTTTTTATATAAAATAACCTTTTGAAAAAATAAATGGCATGATTTGTTGTATAGAAATAAATGGTTTATTTAGAAATCATAAAAGTCAACTTATAAAGAGTTTATAAATTCCAAAATATATGATATTTTGATTATATAAAAATGATTATATAATAGATAATGAATTATAAAATGTTAATAATTCATGAAATTTCATATAAAGAACACAGAATATAAAATATGAAGGGACCATATTGAGAGATTTTGTTTCGAATAAATTGTGCATATTATGTCCTAATGTTTTCATAAATTATATTCTCTCTAGAGTAATGTATCATGAGGTAGAGGGACATGGGGTTAGACTGTGTACATTCCTAGAGGTTTTCCAATGATAGGAATGTGAATGGGGTTGGCTATATGTCAATCTAGTCTTACTCATGTGGAGTTTTCCAGTCTCATATAACATTACGCCTTTACATAAAGTGTACATGTACGTTACTCATATGATGAACATGTATATGTGTGAATATAGATAACATATATTTTGGTGTGATTAACAGAAACATGTGGGTTGTGTAAAGAGTTACACATTAATGTGGTGTGAAATAATTAATTTTCTTATTAGAGTAGAGATTTCAAAACTAAATTACAAAAGGAATGCATAAAATGAAAGGGAACAAGACATGAGAAAATAATGATTACATATGATTTAGTAGTTTTGAATTTAATATGCATGTGATGTATAATAAATTGGAATGACCTTAAAATAAAAAATACCACAAATACTATGTGTTTGATTCCTTCCAAAGAATCACTTGTTAGGACCTCAATCATCCAACTGGAAAGGTCATGCTAAAGTTGAGTTCCTTTGGGTTATATTGTGTAATGAATGCAAGTAATTAATGACTCTAGAAAATTTGGTCTATGGGTCATTCAAAAACTAGGTTCCCTGGGATCGTCCTTTTTTGAATGTTTATGGAATTTTCTTTGGGTTATCATACCTGGGAGACCCTAATTGGATTTAGATACTAGAGGAATAGAGTTAATTGTATCCAAAGTTTGATTTTGATAAAGGGTTATCTACTAAACTCTATATGATTCACAACTATTGTGATTGGGAAGATGACTGGCCTAAATATTTATGTAAAGGGAGAAATGCTAAATCAACCTTGAGTTTAGTGAAATATGTACCTTGGATCACTAAATGGATTTAATGTATGGTGCCATCAATTTTTGTGGGAAAAATTTCATTAAAATCACTTAAAAAAATATAGTAGACATGATTTATATCTTATAAAACGTTATATTCAAGATAAATGCATCATCATTCTGAAACAAAAATTCATATTAATCCTTGAAATAAGGAGGTTAATATAATAAACTCCTATGATAGGTAGCTTAAGAAAATTTCATCAGTAGGAGAGATATTATATGATTCCGAACAATTAATTCTTGAGTAACCAATTGTTGAGGTTGTTTAATATCAAAAATTTAGTTTCTTATAGAATCAAAAAATAATTCATTTTTGGTTTCAATGGAATATAATTCATAATTGAACTATGAAATTCTAGTCTCCTACACACTATTTGAATTGGTATTCCCAGGATATTCATTAAGATAGAATATGTTTGGAATGAATGATTATTTTCAAAAATATATTTTCTTGGTTATGGAATTCATAGTATTTTCATTTATGGAATTTCTATGGGAAAGTGAATGAGTTCAAGAAATATTTTCGTAAAATTATAAAAGTGTTGATAATGGATGGACAGGGCATATAATTCCTAGATGTTAGTACTATATTGATAGTATTAGTGGGTGATAGTTCAAACCAGGAGAAGAAAAGTTAGTTTAAAATTTCACTAATGTTTCATTAAGAATAAAATCATTTTCATTGAATCCTAGGGCCTTTATTAAATAATAGTTAAAAATCAACATGATTTGATTATTCAAAATATAGCTGAAGAAGTATGGGATCTCCAAGGAATGTCCATGATAGGTACGAATGATATATAAAATAATTCATTGATTTTGAGCTGTTTTTTATACCGTGTGTATGTTTTACAAGTGTAGTAAATATATAGGCATTCAAAAGCAATGGAAGAATAGATTGAGCATGTATATTGTATTCAAAGTATAATGTAAATAGTTACTACATCATGAATTTTATTGAAATGGAATGTATCAAAATTGGATAAATCTAAATAATAAATGTGTATCTTCATCCCAGTAGAATTATTGGATAGGATAGGATTCTAAATAACAAATAGTTGTTATTAGATTATTAATTTTATACACATATTTTATAAATCATCAATTTTTATAAAATATATTCCAGAAGAGGATTTGGATAAAAGTGTTTATCTAGGATAAAAATTTAATACTAATATTTTTTAAATTATACGACAATGTACTCCTTCTACTCATTGGCATGATTCTTTAAAAAATCACTCTTTTTAGAAAATAATTTTCTAAACACCAAAAATAACATATACGATATGAAAAAAATAATTTATTTGTTTAAAATTCATACTAAAATGAATAAATTTTATTTCCTAAAACACAAAGTAGTTTATTTTGAATTTGAAATATATTCCTAAAATAATATATTATCTAAAAAGATAGTAGGGGTATGTTTGTACATAGAGAACGTCAAAATTTACAAATAATTGATTAAACCACATTTAGTTTAAGTGATTATTTACCTTATATCCTACAGATTTAAGATATTTGATAATAAAGAAAAATATAATTAGTTACATTTAGTTACTATGATAATGTTAATATTACTATTAACTAAAATACTTTACCAGTATAATATTTTAGTGATTATTTCTTTGAATGTACTATAGAGTTTAGGATATATAAAAATAAAACAATGTAAAATGTTCCATTTAGTTACCTTAACAAGTGAACATCAATATTCCATAAAAGGTTATACAATATAATAATCAATGTATTACACATTATATCCCAAAAGAGTTTTGGGTATAAATTTAAAAAAAAAATATAAACAGTTATATTAGTTTGCATAAAAATGCTGATATCAATTTATCCGAAAATAGATTATGATATCCTTGTGAACTGATAAAGTAAAAAATTATATTATATATAAAAGATTTCAAGGAAAACGTTTGATGGAAAGGGTTCCTAGTATTATTATGGTGTACATAGATATTGTTCTACATTGAAAACACAATAAAATTTTATAAAATTTTATGTTATGAAGTTTGGATGTCTCAGTTAATGTTAAAAGATATGAAATTAAGGAATATAATTCCAACATCTCACCATTATTCAAACACTGTTGCTTCGTAAATTTTTCTCACTAACAAGGTAGTGGGATTACTTTATTGGATGATCAAATAAGGATGGGACTTGAATTAAATTTTGATGTAATATTTAAAATTCATTATTGTATCAAATGCATGATGGTCATGTTATATCTCTATTTTTTCAAAACATAAGAGATTGGTTATAATGGTTGTAAATGAATAATGTTATTATAATAATGGAAATATCTATTTATAATTAATTCATGTGTGATTCAGTTTATTTTACATGAATTCTTGATTCATAGATATCCCCTCAAGGTAAAAACTTTGAGTTGTCCGTAACTAATGGTCATCGTGTAGTTTAATGTATTATGATGAAATGTAATGTTTATAATGAATTGATTCTTATTTATATTAGAAAGGTTTATATATGAGATTTTGATGAATAAATTATTGATGTAATAAGTCTATACATATTACTTGGACATTTTCCATGAAATTATATCTCATGGAATGTCAGACGGTCTTATATATATATAGGGGTGTATGTTCATTATCAATTCTTATTACATGAGGTTGGTGAGATACTTATCATGATAACATTCACACTATGATTCCCTACTTATGAAATTCACCCTTGTAACTTAGCTAATCAGCAGGGTGGTTGGGTATGTTGTTGATCATGTAATTCATTGTTGTGAAACCAATAAGGGATTTATCCGCATGTATGATAAAGAATAGAATGTAGCCCTTGATTGGATTAGTATATAAAAATATTGGCCACGTCTAGTTGTTTCACATATGATGTACTCATCTACTTGGTTAAGTGACATGTGATATTCTTATCATATAGATTAATAACATGTGATATATTAAAACACTTGGTCAGTTTATTTGAGAGAATCATGAAAATAAATAAGAGGAATTTACTATATTGGTATGTTTCCTGTCTAGTGGTCGCTCAATGTTATATAAAAAGGGATTATATAAGATACATATGGTGTATATGATTAATCATGTTGTGGTAATATTCATGTAGAGATATGATTATGTATGAAGGAGATCACACCCAACCCCTTAGTAGCTTGAGTAGCACTAATGCTTTTCTAGAGGTCACTCTTTTATTACATCTATAAAATAGTGATTTCATAGTTGTTTTCAATGTTTATAAGGCTAGTAGGGTTACACAATTAGGCTATTGGGTATAGTTATAATTTAGGAACAATTATTTTATCAAAATGAAGGGACATTGATGAAAAAATATATCCAAAATATTTTGGATGTATTATCAATGATTTGTGATGTTATTCATAAATTACATATGAGATTTTAGTTCAAGTGGGACATTATTAGATATTCACTAAACATTTTTATAATATATGATATAATAATTATATATACATTGTATATTTTATTACATTCATTTGATGCATGTAATCTATTTATTAAATACTTGTGATAATATATATATATTTGATATATATTTATTTCTCCCAAATGGTTTAATTACCAGTTACAAACCATTATAAACATATTAATTTGATTGACTGCTCATTGAATAAGATTAAATGAATTATATGAATAAATTTTTATGGATACAATAATACAGATGACATGCTTTATTTTAAGGATATGTTCAAGGATGGATATATAAATGGATGTGATCCCTCTTTTAAATATAATCAATAATTAGTTATGACTGTCATTTATCTATTCATCCAACAGTACTTTTCATAGCATGATATGAATACGTTATCACCCCTTCATCATTTGAGTAACCTCATTATATGATCATTGATCCATTGTTCGGTGTACCCCCTAGGAGGTAGGGTTATTTTTTCACTACTACATGATCTTCATCATTAATTATCCATCACTATGAAAGAAGAAAAATATTGTTGTTAATGATTTATTGGTACAATATATATATAATATATTTACATGATGATTCTAAAAGATAGATTTTCCTATGTTTGGGTTTTCTTCCACAGTACATGGTCATTTGACGGTCATACAAAACGCAACCAAAACCACCATGTCAAAATGAGATGAAATCAAATCATCATGAACCCTATGTTGATATCTCATGACTGACATGAATGCATTAATAAGGAGAAGATAAAATGAGAAACTACCAATAACTATACGTTGTAATGATCGTGTTGTAAAAACATGCACTAGGAAGAAAACACAAGGGTTCACTCCACCCTTTTTGGGGAATACTAAAGCCTTCAGTGGATAAATAAATAAAATACTGCATTCCATTCCTTGTAGTTAGTTGTGGAAGCCCAACATCAACACACCCACTTAAATAACATTTTATTACATGTTGAATCCCCAAAAGAGGAAAAAATATTGTTGGGGATCCTCATAACTTTCTCATGTGATCTAGGGTTTAACAATAATGTATACATAGTTGAGGACACCTCATTCCATGAACATTCAATATGATGATAGTGATGAGTCAAATGACACATGGGAAAAAAATTTATCTTAAATAGAGGATTAAGTCAAATTAAATCATGATATGAACATGGGTGAGGATAACGAAATATGGTCAAGTCAACGATATGATATCTCTATCATCGATAAATAAATGATAATTTAATAGTAATATTTTCAATCAATTAAATGAGGAACAATGTAACAAACTCAAATAGAAAAAAAATATTGGGAATTTGAACGGGTGATTTTGATATTCGAAGACCTGATCATTTAGGTTTTGATTCCTATGGGTACAGTGGTTCCCTGCAGATAATGTTGGATCAAAAAAATTAATAATTAATTAGGATAAAGCTATTGGTTACTTTTTTACTATATTTTTTAGCTTTATTTATTTTTCATGAAATATCTTGTGCATATTCAAATAAATAATTCTTCTATTATCCCTCCCTCTATATCTTCTATTATCCACTATGAACTCTCATTCTCATAATTAGGATTATGTGGCCTGAGGAATATCCTGGGAGAGTAATCTGAAGTTAAAATCATATCTATGATTTTTATTCAATTTATAATAATCCAAGGACAATTTTTGGTTGGTTTAATCCTCACTGTGGTCATCTAAATTTTATCATTTTATTCTACACACATTCTCCATTGATTGAGGAGGTAGATGTATGATTTGCATTGTGATTATTGTGAGCACAATACATTCAAAACTAGGTTACGATGTGTTCACAAAAATAAGATAGTGTGTCAATTAAGTATATATAAATCACCATGATGAATGTTATACCAGGATGAATATCTTGGGAGAATTCACCTTCTACTATAACATCATTCATTCTATTTTCCCTAAAATTTTTCTATTATGTTCAGTTTTTCATTATATTATATTTCCACACAATTAATCATTTTTTTCATAAAATAAGAATAACATAAAATATATAATAAGTGAACTAGAAATTAGTGAGTGATCGACCGTGAAACTCCTCATGTGGGAAAACCCTAGTCAGCCAGTATTCTACACATGAAAAATAATTGTAGGTTCTTGGACACCATGTGACAGGTGTGTCATGTAATAATAAAACACACACACTTATATATATATATATTAAGTTATATATTTTAATAAATTTAGATAAAAATTAATATATATATATTGAAACAAGTATATATATTGCAGAATATACATACATACATATAAATATATAAATATATGGATAATAAAATAATTTATTCTAGTGTTAACTATGATTGCAAGTGTTTCTATAAATGTATTTATAATTATAAATTGAAACAAAAATATATTAAAATAAATATACAATCATATATGTGGACAGACACACATGTAAAAATACACTAGAAAGAACATTAACACACACAACTATAAATATATTTACACACATACATTAATTTTTATGAATAAAAATGAATGAGAAGTTATAAGGGTCTACTCATTAAAGGAGTGTGTTCCGTGATTGAATATAGGTGTGTGTGGCTGAGCAGGAATTGGGAGGCATGCTGATAGGTGGGGTGGATCAGGCACTGATAAATGGGGGAATGGGTGGAAATCACTTGTAAATATAATAATGTTCTTGGGGGCATGACCATTGATAAAAGTGGGGATCAATCCCTAATAAAAGGTGGTGTGAGTAGTAAAATAAGAATTTATTTTTTATTTTTACAGTGCTAAAAATTGGATGATATATGAACACTTTATCATCAATAAAAAATAACATATAAAAGGATTCCTTTATCAATGCTAGAGAAAGAACTTATATAAGTGGGACTTTATCAATTCTTTGTTTACCACTAATAAATGGTTCTTTTTTCATAACTTTTTTGGAACCGCTAAAGGTGACCACCTTTAACAGTGATTTGAAAATAAATTCATTTATATAATTGATAAATTTAATTTCTAATGTTGATAAATTATTATTCTATAGTTTTTCAGTTTCCTCATATTGAGTCCAAAGGGGTTTTTCATTTATTTGATAAATAAAGGATGATTGATTTTTGTTATATTTTTTTGTCATTATATCAATCCATTGACAATATTGGGTATTATATATAATGTTTGTGAAAATAGTATTTCAGATTGAGAAATCTGGGATGAATTGAATAAGGTGGTATGTGAAAGTAAATCGAACGGAGAATATCATATGGAGGAGAGAACCAAATGTTTATTCGAAAAAATAAATGTTTTCATTGGATTGATTACTTCTTGACAAACTAAATCAGCTTATTTCATTTAGAAATATTCCATTTGATAAAGAATAGTTGTTGGTTCCTCATACAGAGGAAAGATTGTAGGATAACTAAATATATGAGTATGCTAGAAAATTTTTACTGAGTGAATAATGGTAATAGAGAGATCAGAAATCTGTTTTAGAGAGAGTTCACCAGGCATATAAAAGTTTGTGAGTCCATTTTATAAACATTTGAAATGACATCATATAGAGGGTACCATGAAAATGAATTAGAAATATATTTCAATGTTAACTCATTCATGAATATTAACGGGTAGTCATCTGATAAAGGAAACAGATAAACCAGTACTGGATGTTGTAGTTACTACAACAGTGTATCAAATTGAACATTACCAGATGGAGCTGGTCCTACAAAGGAGATTTGGATAAAGGATTAAGGATATTTATAGAATTTTTGTGAATAAATTAATAAGGATGATGCTAAGATGGAAATTTAGTGACTCAATAATCTGGAATGGAAGATCTGCATTCATTCCATGATTAAAGGTGGTTTGAATAATGATTGAAGCATAGATTTGGGGAATGTCTTGATAAAGTTGGTTGAACCCAATATTTTTGAAATTTTGAATGAATTAAAATGAATAATTTTTCAGAGTGGTATTCAATGTTTGAGTTAGAATTTTGAGTTTGATGTTCACGATCCATCATTAATTCTTATACATATGACACTAATATAAACGGGAGAAGGTGAACTATGAAGAATTTTCATAAGTTGTTTCATCTGTGTTAATTTTTGAATATGTGAGGTGTTGAAAGAAGACCTTGATAGACGTATTTTATAAAAGCATCAGAAATTGTAAAATAGTTGAAGTGGTATTATAAATATGATACCATAATATGTATTACCAGAATGAGGATACCAGGTGATGAACCTATCAGATGAAGGGGTATCAAATTGAAGATACCAAAAAAATATGTACTATTTTGAGGAAACATGATAAATAAGATATCTTATGAATAATGTAATAAATAGAGGGTAAGAAATTAAGGTTACCAGACATAGAATATATCATAAAGATAGGTTCAAGAAAAGAAGATCAATCAGCTAGTTCTCACCTAGTGTTGTGCAAGTAATAGATGGGGATGGAGAAGAACATTCTATAAGATATGGTGATAAAGAAGTAATTATTTTTCTTTATATTACATTTATAATGAAATAATTGAATATTAATTTAAATATATTCTTAAATATCATTAATAGTTATTCATGAATTTAATGAATTAATTTTATAGAGTATATGTCACATTAAAAGGGAATAACCGTTCCCAACTATGATGAGAACATTGAAATTTCTTGATGATATTTTTAATACATTATTATTTGGTTAGATAGAATTCAAGGACATGGCACATAGTATATTGAAAATCAAGTTTGATTACTCTTTAGAATATGAATCTTTATCTAATGATGTTCATAAATAGTATTCTTTATGATGGGAGATTTTGGGAATATATCATCCAATAAGAATCCACATTTTTATTTGTTATTTGATATTCCTATATATAAGAATGTGTAATGGTCCTTAATCATTATGCTTAATATTAATGCATGTGTTGGAGCCACAATGTACATTAGAGAGATATTACCTAAGAGGGTGTGATTCAGGGTATGTACTAATTATTATTTCCCCATGTATACGTAAAACTCTAATAGTCCAATACAATATTGACCTCACTTATTACAAGGGTCACACATCTATTCCCCAATTATTTGATGATCTGATTGAAATTATCACTTATCAAATCCTTATTTATATATTATTGAATTTCACTCAATCCACATTCACTAAATGTCATTCTTTAAAGTATAAGAAAATAAAAAATCATAATATAGATGAATATTAATAGGTTTACCCATAGTTGTCTATGTATAAGTATAACACACCGACTTTTTGTGGAAGAGATAAAATATAATAATCATTACTAGTATAAGGGATATCATTTTTGTACTATGATCACTTCATGAAAGGATCACATCCTTTAAAAAGTTTAGAGTTTGGTTTACTGCCTCCAATGGGTCACTCCCTTTTCCCTCTCCATATTATCACTACTTTAGGTGAGAATGATTTTTGTATCATAATAAAATACACAACTTCAATGTATAATAGTTGATGCACTGATTAGTTTAAAATGAACTTCACTTTGCACTATCAAAAACTGGTATTCAACAATAACTATGAAATAGAATCCACTTTCATGTTGAACTAGTATTATTGGAATATCTTCTTTGTTAAGGATATCAACAATTTCCAATCACATTGTGTATTACGAAACATAATTCAGTCATATAACATTTTCAACACTTCTGCGAAACATTATTCCTGTTAATGAAACATTGCACTTTCAAAAAAATAAAATCCTTTCATGAAACTCACAACCTATCAAGAATGTTTATAAACATTCATGAAACCCCTTGGTTTGACTGAAATAGTTCCATTCCTCTTGGAATATATGATCTTATGAATACCTTGTGCACAAAATAATGAGATGTGAAATAGATATTATGACACGACTTTATTGAAACATCTCATTGCTCTTGAAAAAGGTATGAGAATGTTCTGGAAGGTCTTTCTCGTGAATAGTTAAATATGTTTATTTATATTAACATAGATTCATATCTTGTGGTAATTTCATATATTAAACTATCTTTATAATATAAAAAACAATATAATTTTTAATATTTTTGATATTTTTTTGGTATTATCTAAACAAATATTGTGAATCATGTGAAACAAGTCCTTCCCCAAACAGATGGGTCTTAGTTTTTTTCGAGAAAAATAAAAATCTTGGTCATAATTTATCTATTATTATTTTTATTATTTTATTATAATTTAATGATTTTTTCTAAATTATAAATATATTTTTATAAAATATAATGAATTAGGTCACTCTGTTGGTCAGATAGAGAAGTGTCTTAAGATTCATATAAAACCTGAACACATTTTCCTGAACAATCCAACTAGTGTCGTTGGATTAAGTGATTTTCCTTAAGATTTATTTTTATTTCATAGCTATAAAAAACATAAAAATTAATTTTTTAAAATTATTAAATCTAATTAAATGGGGTTGAATACATGGATAAAATAGTTCCAATTACATCTTTTAGTTTCATTTGATCCATGTTGTTGGCCATAATTAAATGCATTTATGTCTTGTTTTTTATAAATTATTTTCATATTTAAATATTTATTGTAATGAAATAACATTAAATTGTAATGAAAATTTTATATATAGAAAATAACATGAATTTTAAAAAAAAATTAAGAATCATAGTTAATATTATTGTTCTAATGGATAAAAATTCAATAATCCTAGGATATGAACCCTTCAAAATCATCATCAGTGTCCCAAAATGATGTAGTTGAAATAATTTTTGGGAAGGAGAATCCATAGAGTGTTTGGGGGATGGGTTTTGGGATTACTCCATCAGTTTTATTATATAGGGAGTTTTCATTATTTTTTGATACACCCAGTGGGGGCTTTAGTAATTCCATTGATTGTGAAGCACAAAGAGAAATTTTAAGGTTGACTGTAAAATTTCAAGAACATGCTTCATATTGGAAAAAATTGGATCAGTGGTAGTTGAAATTGAAAATTATTTTGTTTTTATATTTCATGGGAGGACATGCATGAACCGAAATGGAATTTATAGTCTTATATATCATCCTTCCAAGTGAATTTTAAAATCCTAAGATCATTAACAATTTTTCAAATAACATATAAGTATCCCAGAACTCTCAATGAATGTTTATTTCAGTTATGATAAAAAATACCACCCCATAAATATAATATTGACTGGGTACTTTAGTTAAGAATATATATAAATTTAAGGATTCTATTCATAAAATAAAACATTTAGAATAATTTTTAATGAATCCATGTGATTTTTTCATCCGACATGTGGTGTGCTGAGAATGAATAAATAAAAAGATTTAAAATATACCAATGCCTTTAAAAAAGAATGTTAGGTGAAAAAGTCAAAGAGAATGGTTCTAATGGATAAGAAATCATTGGAAACAAATATATAAGGATATTTGAAATTTATGAACTAACACCAAGTAGTTTGATATAAATTTTTCTAAATATGCTCGTAAACACAATTTTAGTGTTTCAAAACACTAAAATGTGAATGTAAAGGTCAAAAACGAAGAAAAAGATCTCATATTTGTTAGAAATCATGCGAAATGAACTTTTGAATTGTTTTTTTTTTGTGTTTGAGTAGAAACCACATCCAGCTGACATGTGGTGTGCCTGGAGTGACCCAATATGCATTTTTTATAGATATTCAAGCAATTAAAAATATGTGTCAGAGGGTCACATCCACGAAAAAATATCATATGACCATGACATCATATGAAAATGATATTATATTATTTTTTGAGTTGTGGGAACTTTCTCTACATCAATCCATTTAATTATTTGGTCATGATACTCATAAATGAATTTTGGGTGTTTTGAAACACTAAAATGTTAGTGTAATGCTCCATACAATATAAAACAACATCAGATTGATTTTAAATAATTAAAAAATTACAATTGAATTATCTAGGAATAGGAAGAGTAGAAAAGATGTCCTACTAACATTTCGAGTGCCTAGATGGACTCAATAAGTAATTTTAAAAGATACCAATTCCTTTTGAAACATGTTTTCTTGGATAACAACCAACCAGTGTCAAATGGCTATGAAATCCTATGAAAATGGCCTTATATTTATTTTTGAAATGTAGGTACCAAATCTATGTCAATTCAAGTTATGGGTCATACAATATACCTATAAACTCATTTTTAGTGTTTTAAAACACTAAAACGTGGGTGAAAAGGTCCAAACCATAGTAAATGACATCATATTAATATGAAATCACAATAAAACCAACTTGGAGTTATTTGTGTTGTTCAAAATCTGAATAAAAGTCCATCTAATGTGTGGTGTGATCTAAAATAATCAATAAAATGTTTTAAAAGACCCAAAATCCATTAAAACATGTGCTGGAGGAGGGGGTAGAAACAAAGGAAACAACATCGGATGGCCATTAAATCATAGAAAGATGGTTGTAGATTGATTTTTAAAATGAAGAACCAACACAACATGAATTTCAGCTACTATCATACTTGGAATCCTATAATTTGGTTTTTCATGTTTTAAAATAGTAACATATATAGGTATTAGTGAAACCCATCAAAAACTATAAATTAACATGAAATCATTGGGAAACCAGCATGAAATTATTTTTTATGTGTCAGACTACAGAAAACATCTATATGATTTTATTTGTTCTCTGGATTTCACATTATATAGTTTTAAAATATACCAATGCCTATAAAAATATGTGTTTGGGGGGTCCAAACCTAGTAAAATGTGTCATATGGCTGTAAAATAATATAACAAGAACCATTGATTGGTTATTTAAATCTATTTTCTGATTCCATGTCAATATGAGTTAATTTTTTCCTAAGATTCTTAAGAAAGTATTTTTAGTGTTTTAAAAATAGAATGTGAATATAATGGTCAAAAACATATCTAAAATCCTAAGATTGGCATGAAATATTGGGAGAACCACCATTTAATTATTTTTGATGTTTTTGAGTAGAAAAATGTTCTTCTATTGTGTGGTGTCCTCAAAATGAATCAATAAGATTTTTAAAAGTTACTAATGACTTGTAAAACATGTTTCAAGGGGTCAAAACCATATGAACTGTTTCAGATGGATTTGAAATCATTGTAAAACAACCATATTTGTTTTTTTAAAATGTAGAAACTGATGAAATGTCAATTCAAGTTACAGTTTGGACAGGATTCCAATGAACATGTTTTTAGTGTTATAATACACTAAAATGTGTGTGTAGCTCTCAAACCCATAGACAATGACCTCATATTAAGGTGAAATCATGGGAAAACCAGCATTGAATGATTTTTACATGTATGAGTAGACAAAACATCCATCGAACATGTGGTGTTCTCAAAAAGATTCAATAATTTGTTTTAAATGGTACTAAATTCTTTAAAAAGGTGACATTGGGTATAAATAAAGGATAATTATAAGAACATGAAATCCTAGGAAAACAACTTGAGATTGATATTTGAAATATAGTAACCAACGCCATGTTAATTTGAGTAACGGTTTAGTCGAGATTCCCATAAATAGATTTTCAGTGGTTTAAAACTCTAAAACATGTGTGTTACAGTAAGACCCATAGAAAATGACATCATATTGACATAAGATAATGGCAAAACAACTATCAAATTATTTATGATGTGTATGGATATAAATACCCTTCATTTGATGTGAAGTGTGTTCAGAATGAATCAATAAACAAATATAAAAGAGACTAAAGCCTTAAAATTAATGTTTTATGATGACAAAATGAAGGTAACGAGATCCTAATACCTAGAAATCATTCTTAAATAACTATTTATTTTTTTATTTAGTAACCGACTTCATATCAATCTATGTTACGGTTTTGCCAAGATTCTTGTAAATGTGTTTTTAGTGTTTTGAAAAACTAAAACATGAGTGTAATGGTAAAAACCCAATAAAATGAGCTCAGGTTTATGTGAAATCATGGTAAAATCTCCAATGAATTATTTTTGTCATATATTAGGATACAACATGTCCATTCTATGTGTTTTGTGCTCTATTAAACTCAATATTTTTTTAAATATACCAATTCCTTTAAAAACATGTGTGAGGGGGTCCAAAAAATGACATTAGATTATTATGAAATCATAGTAAAATGAATGTATAATAATTTTGGAAGTGTATGAACAAAATCCATTTTAATCCAAGTTACAGTTTTCATGGGATTCTTTTAAATACATATTTAGTGTTTTAATACACTAAAACATGTGGGTAATGGTCAAAACAACAGAATGTAACATCAGATTGATGTGAAATCCTGAGACAAACACCATTGAATTATTTTTGTAATATATTAAATGTTTTCATATAAAATCCATTAAAATTTTATTATTGAGTAATTTCATGCACATCAAATTTCAGTTTAAAAATTGAATATATTTTTATATATTTATCCCATTTTAGTTCCAAATGCGGAATAATATCATAAATAGGTATTTTTATGTTTTTAAATTTATAGTAATGACATAAATTTTTTTTATATTTATTATGTTTTATTACGAAGATAAAATCTATTATGTAAAATTTTTTAATGTATTTTCTGTATGTTCTCATCCATATTTCTTTTAATAAATGTTCTATTTATATTGTAGGTGATAGATGACAATATTAGGAAGGACGTTTACCATTCTGATTCACATTATCCTTAATAATGTAGTCATGATGGTTCTTCATAGCTGTGGTAAGGTTAAATATTACCAATAATTATAATATAATTCATATTTTTTATGTTCAGTCCAGATTTCTATTTTCACATTGTTCATTGATGACATGATGTGGTCAGATTATCATATGATGGTCATTGATAAGGAGGTATATGGATGCGATGGAGGTCAAGGGATGAATTTATTGGACATGGATTTCTATTCATAGTATATCTAGGTTCTCATTATAAGTGGTAAATTCAATAACCTATTGATATGATAAATAATCTATGAATGTTACATTTTATATTGTGGAAGGATAATTGTTGACACTACTAAGGAATGTATCCATCATGATAACTCTATATATATGATTCAGTATTTAAACATTACTTTTCATGTATTTTCAATATAACCAACTTTTACAACACTCCCACTTACATTAGAGACAACTTGTTAATGGTCAAATTGTTATTTTTCACCATATAATATCATGATTGTGCTAACTTATGGATTTAGTCATTGGGCCAATTATTTTTTCCTACATGGATAATCTATTATCATTGAATTCAGTTCCATAGGTGAATATTACCATGAGTTGATATCATCGTGCTTAACCTTTTTGTCACCTATTACAATATTGACAGCATGGTTAGTTCGAAAAGTACAACTCCATGAACTAGACGAAATCATAAAATATATTATACTATATTAGCTGCATCGTAAGATGAAAAGAACTTTATATTTGTAGATATCGATACCACTATCTTGAATGATCTTCCCTTTACCAATTAATTATAATATCTATGTTAGTATATTATTTTTTTCGACATCACATATGTCACTATGTTAGTTTTTGTATTATTTCATGAGGATGCGTTTTGATTGGACATTCCAAGGGGTTATACCTATAAACATGGATATTCTCATATGTTAACTTTTTTCATGGTTAAAGTGAATTATTAGAGGGAAACTATGTATCCTCCATTACTGAAAAGCTTGCATTGATAATTTTAAACTTTGCATGACTTGTCAGTATGGATAGGAAAGATTAAGTCTAAAATGTGGAATCCAAAAGGAGAAACCATGCAAGTTCCCTGGTGTGTGCAGCATGGCTTTCTTACAGTTTGGTAAATATTGTGAAAATAATGGATAGTGGATTTAGATTTTGATAGTTTTAAATGAAATGGTTGGAGCATTTTTTTCCAACTTTTCGACACCCAAGGTGGACCATGCGAGGGTTGTCTATCCGAGGTACTGTCCAGAAAATAGTTAATGTAATGTTTTGAAATGTATGTAGACAAAATTTTCTAATTAGATAGGTGTTTAATAATTTTTAATTTTACATTTTACGTATTTTATTTAATAGTATTTTTACAACTCTTCTCTCCCACTATTGTCATCTAACTATTGGTAGCCCTTTTAGGAGATCTAATCTACTCCACCTTTGATCATTGTCTTATCATTGCTAATTTATATGAAATTTTATGGTATTTATTCCATTCATTCTCTCTACATCCCTTCAATATCTATCCTCTATTTTATTTGGTTTAGCCATTGAATTATAGACATATGTTGGAAAATATCATTATTTTGAGTGGATAAAATTTTTGGATTTTTGGTGTCATTATTTTACAGACTATATTCTTAGCATTGTTAGTATGCACTTTGTTTAAGGAGAAATGTTTTGGCTTAGTTTTAAATTCATCCTAGTAGGTGATTACATGGATTTGATTAATTTTTGAATTAAATGTGTTCTTGTTTTTACTAAATGCATTTTTATTGAACGTATGATTATATTTGATACCCTTATGATGCTTTAAAACACATTTTGGTTTGTTTTGAGCATGGAATAATTGGTTTCTCTTTTAAAATCCATTTTTTAATGTATGATATGGAATATTTATATGTGTTGAGACTCTATGAAATCCATGTGGGACATTTTGAAATTTGTTTCCTGATGTGAGTCACATGTTGTTCCAGTTTTGGGTTACAATGAGTAAGAACAATATTTTATTATGGGTTTTGAAAAAACGTCACTGTAATTTATAAATGGGATATTTAATGGATTTCAAATGGTGATTTTAAATTTTTAGGTGGTTTTTCCCCTGTGAAAAATTAATTAATAGCTATTGTGAAATGTGATTTATATTAATAATGGTCTTCATTCATGTTTTTTATTTACAAGAAGAAGACAGATTTTGGAAGGATTTTTTTAAATGTCTTTTATATGGTCTTTTATTTCCGTCATTTTGTAAAGAGTGTTTTTATTGTCATATTATGACATGTGAAAGGTCTTCACATCCTAAGACATGTTTTGGTGTTAATGTACTAGTTTTTTCATATTTCATAAATTATTAATGTGAATGTCACCCCTTGATTTACCTTTGACTTGATTACACCTTGTGTGTATTATTTGACAATATCTGAGGCTTTTTGCTTCCCTCTTCTAGGTTACTGATATCTATGAGATTCTGCTTGATCCCATTATGTGGGAATGTAATTGATTATTCCATCATACCATTTTTTAAATAGGGTTATTTATTATTGGGTGTTAGGGGTTAGGGTTAGATATGGTTATTTTTTTTGTTAGACTTGGATTACATTTTCATATGCCTCACATCCTTTCTGGTGAGGGGAACATGGGTAATAATATGGTGATATACTATATTATATTTTTTGGTTCACACACAATTAGTGTCACATTATTCATTTCAGGTAAAAGTTTTGGGAGGTTTATTTCATATCAATGAGGTTCATGTGGTCCAGTCATAAGACATGTGGTTTGAACATTAATACATGTTCGATTCAAGTTAGTGATTTGGTATAATTTTATATGGTCAGGAGAAAATTTTTGATAAGAATCCAAATGGTAGATCTCATGTAATGCTCAATTACTTAGTTGGTTACTGATCGAGGGAATTTTGATCTAGTTTTGTTTTTTATAATATGCCCTACATTATTTAATACGGAAAATATTCTTGTTTATATTTTATATATGCCTCATTTTGTGGATGGGGTATATTTTTTATGCTTGTCCTATTTGTGTGTTTGGTCATTTCCTTTGGAAAATTCAAATTTGAAGGATGTTTGGAAAATTTGTTTTGAAATAAAAAAGTATTTTTTGATTACTAAACTGGATTTCAAAGTGGGTGTTTTTTTGGAGATGGGAATAACCGGTTTGATGGTTTAAATTAACTGTTTTCATTTAAATAAATAAAATGAGTAGTTTACTTTATAAATTAGGAAGTGTTTTTGGATTTTAAATGGCTTAGGATAGTGGGAAAAGTTTCAATGAAGTGTATTATGTTTTGAAAAACCTTAATATTTTTTTAAATATAATTGGGGAATTTTTTTTGTTTCCATTATAGTTTTATGTAAAAAATTTACATTCTATTTTATTTCCAAACTAGAATTTTTTTAATTTCCTTATGAATAATATTTCATGGATTCCTTTGGTTTTTGTGTCCTAATTATATTTTTAGCTCAAACCTATACATTTTAGGTTCCATGTTCCTAGTTTGATCTGTTCTTTATTCTTTGATTCCAATGTGGGTGAGTTTAGTGGTAGTGATCATTTGGCTATTTCATAGTTTTTTTTCAGGCATGGATTAAGTTTGTTTGTTTTTTAATTTTTAGATAATGTTGTGTCTATTATTCCTTGAAATATCCTTCACATAATGGATAAGTTTTTCATTTACTTTAATGAAAATGGTTTAGATATGTTCAGTTCCTTACTTCCTATTTGGAACGATTCCTTATTTTTCTCTTTATTTATTTTACACCCTTTTATATCTAGTTAGGGAAAAATATTTTCTAAATGGACTACAGTGATTCCTAGGAACTAGTTTCTATCCCATGGGGATTTATAATTCCATTCAAGACTTGTGGCAGGCTGAGGGGGTGTCAGTTTGAAAGGATTCTCTATTTGGTTTTTTCAAAATGGTATCTATGATGGTTTTTGGTTTCTATTATAATTTTCATATTATTATTGAGTTTCACTAGTTATATGTATATTTCTTGGTAAATAGGTGACTAATTTTTTCAAAAATTGAAATGTAAGGGAAAGGATAGTCTAGCATACTCTTTCTCATCTCGATCCTTAAGATTTCATTAGATGTTTATGATTCAAATTAATATTTAGAGTCTGTTTTTTGTTGTTGAGATGGATTTTATTTAGAATAAATTTTTATCCCCATTGAATATGTAATTGATATTGGTGGTCATTACTTTGTTTTTTAATTTAAATGGAGGATATAATGAGATATGAAATTAGAATTCAAGAATTGGGAAACTATGTGATTCTCATGGGGTGAGGAATGCCTCTTTTACACTGTTTTTTGTATGGTTGGATCCCAATTTCCCAATTTGTGTGACCAACCTGGGAAAATCACTTTTTATTCCCTGATTGATTTTTTTGTACTCCTAATGATTTTGGACTTCTAATAATGTTATTTTTTTTACATGCAGGAGGTGGATGGAGGAGTGTATTGTTGCCCTTTTTAGATGTGCTTTCAATGAAACATATTTGAAGGGTTTTGTGGTTCCTTGAGGGAGATTGGTTTTAAAACCTCATTTTTTTGGAAAATTAACGGTTTTTAAATATTATTTGTAAAAAATAGGTTTTATGATTATATAGGATCTTTGAATTACCTTACTCATATGAAATGTTTTAAAATGTGTTTTTTTTCTTTTAGAATTGTGAAAATATGATGTTTCAGACGTTCATACTCTTGTATTCCAGAAATTACATAATTCCAATAATATATTTTTTTTTGAATTAAAAATAAAATGTTGTTTTGAAATTAATCCTGGAATCTATTTTGAAAAATGGAAGTGAATTTGGATGATCATTCCCCAAAGATCATCATTAATAATTCAGATAAAGACTGTTTCTTTGAATATTTCATTTTTTGAATTCAAGGATAAGCAATACTTAAATCAGTTTTGACATCATTTTAGATGGTTTTCAATGAGACCAGTCTAATAGAAGTTGAATAAAATAGGAATACATTGGTGGGTGATAACTTATTTTATATCCAATGGGTGTAAGGATAACCTATAAATTAAGGATAATATTTAGAGTGATATAGAGATAAAATCAAAGGTTCCTTCTCACAAGAAGTGGTGATCTCTCATGTGCTTCAAATGTGGGAATACAAGGAATTATAAGATATATTATCTTTTGTATCCTATGGATTTCATGTATCTTGGGAAATTTGGGTCATCCATATGAGGTTTTGTAAGATGGGTTTTTAGAAATTTTCTCATGTTTAATCCTTTGAGGTTGGGTTTTTTATTCTGAGACCTTTACATTGATTTTTCTGATCTTGGTTTTCAATCATTGGATACGGATCATTGAATCTTATGGATGGTTCTTATTTGGAGATGTTTCTTATGAATGGTTTTGATTTTTGTTTTACTGAGTACTTTGTTTTATTTGAGGAATGTTCCCACCTCCCACTATTGGGATGTCTTGTAGGTTATTGTCTCGTTTTCCACTCTTTTTTTGGTTAGTTGTGGGTTCCATTTCATTGAGAAACATAATTTGGGTGAATTTTCAAGCCATTCCCTTCCCTCTAGTGTTTCATATCTAATGTAATACGAAGAGTTTTCTAGGGTGAATGGTGAGATTCCTTCTCCTTTATCCTTCCTCTTCCCCCTCCTTTCACTATTTCATTGATTTATATTGTACCCTAGTCTTTATCGACCTAGGGTATTGTTATACAATGTTTTTTGATGGGTTTTATGTTTGTTTAGGTCTTGTATTTATAGTTTTAGGGTTTATAAACCCGCGGCGGGTGATTTCGGGTGTGCGTTTCAATTACGCCAAAGATTTGAGGTAGGATATCCCTTGCACAGGCTTTTATCATAAAAGTTTCATCATTTTAATATTATCCTATACTGATATAAATGTATATTATTGTTTTAAATCATTTTTATAATTTTCTTGGTGTGCATAGTTGTTGTTTAATCACTGTTATGTGAAGGGTAGTGTTGTTTTGTCATGAAAGTAATCAACAAGTGTTTGTTTAAATGTTCCATTATCATTGAAAATATTTTGTGAGGTTAATAATCTGGTTTATGGTATTTTTAACATGTTACAGTATCTTGAATGAAAATATGACATTCAATTGGTGTTTTATTCCTTTTCATGTACATAAAATAAATTGTTTTTTTTAAAGGGCATGACATGTGTTCGGTAAATTGCCTGGTTGGCTTTTATGTGTGTTGTGTGATTTAAAAGTTATTTGATTGGATTTATAAAGGAATTGGAAGAATTATAAATGGTATTTTTGGGTACTTATATTGATTTCCAATTTGGATTTGTTTTTACAAACAAGTGGGTTTTGATTTACAACATATTTTGGCCGGAGATGCCAAAAAAATGGACCGTTTCACATCTTTACGAAAATGGTTGTGTTTTGAATATGTAACCTGAGTATTGTAAGAGATTTATTAATGAGGTTTGCAGCCGTAAATTATGTTTATACAGATCCTTAATAAAATTAAAATTCATACCTTCTTCAAAGGTTAGTTTTGAAAAAATGTTTAAAAGCCCGTTTGGCATTTCCTAGAAACGAAAGAGTGTTTTACTTGTATATAACAAGTTGTGAAATTGGGATTGTTTTATAGTCCATTAAATGATTTTATTAAATGTTTATTGGTCTAACAAATAAGATTTGGTTTGGTTATTATGTGTGTTTATAATTTAAATAATGTTTTTGAAATAGTTTTATGTGCAAAGCCTCAATGCACTTTATGAAATTTTTTTACCAAAATATTTAGCGGTTTGTTGATTAGTGTAAGAAATATGAAGAAAGATTATGGTCTTTTTCTGTTTTTATGGTTTCAGAATGGAATGTGGATGTGAAATGTGTATTTGATAATATTTGTAACTTGATTGAGCACTAAAGGGAATCCCGGTTATCTAGGTGGGCGGACGTGTACTAGTATGCTAGTGATTCTGTGGGGGTTGGCCCCTGTTTCACGTAGCAAGTTTGAAGATGAAAACACTAACTAAACTATGATGATGATGATGATTGGGGACCACTAGGTTATGGGTATGTTCCCTACTAGTGGCTTGTGCACGAGAACAGATATTTATTATGGTTACTTTCACCGAGATACGAGGTACCTGGGGCTCACAACTAACTAGTGCCTATGGGTATTCCCATGACTAGTGCTCATTGGCTATTTTGTACTCACCGTCGGCATACAGTGTGTTTGGTTGGTAAATTCAGTAGTATGTGTTATTTATTTGAATGTTAAAATTCTTTAAAGAAGCCCTCTTGAAAAATAAGTTTATTTTGAAGTTTCTCCTCTTTGAAAAAAAATAGTTACTTGCATTTTTGTTTATTAAACATGCATGTTTTTGTCTGATAATTTTTATAGCATGGAACCTCATTTGAAAACCATTCTTTTATATCTTGAATTTCAAACTATAAATTGATGTTTCATTTATTTTAAAGGAATGTGCATTGGTAATAGAATATCGGGCTAACCTACTGAGTTTTAATACTCACGCCTATAGTCTTCTTCTTTTTTAGCCCTTGTGCAGGTTTCATCTTTAGTTCGATCACCTTGGGCGACTTTTGATCATTGTGTTGGAGAGTGACCAGAAGTGTCACATGGATTTAGTTGGTCATTGGGATTGTTCATTTGAGTTTTTGTTTTTGTTCTAACTTTTGTTTCTTGTATAAAAAATATTTTTTTCAATTTTTATATAAATTCATTTTGGGTTGTCCGTTTATTTCCGCTGTTTGTTTGATTGTCTATATATGGGAGAAATTGTTCCCTTGTGTACTCTATTAATGCCCTTGGTGCTTGTCAGCATCCCGGGAGGATCGGGAACGCCTCTCGGGACTTGTCGCGGGATGGCCTAGGTGACCGGTTCAGGGTCGACTCAGGCTGGTTCGTGACAGACCATCTCCAAAAGCAGTGGTGTGAGCGTCATGATATTTTTCTTCTGAGTAATTGAACGACCCGTAAAACAGTGGTATTGATAGAGTTTTATCCAACAGTTACAAAAAAAAGTATCCATTATAAGTTTTCAAAATTAATATATGAGAGATGGATTATGATAACTGTTGATATAAAATAAATAATGAATTAATACTCACAAAAATATAATATGAAAATATATCATTCTTCTTTTAACATATACATAACGGTATTATTATTATTAACATATATATATATATAAGTGTTATCATTAATAATAAATAAATTTAATTGATTATTTTTATCATAAATCAATATTTTATAAATTTAGAACATTTAAGAATAATACTTCATTTTTATAAATTATTTTACCAAAAATACTTCATACTAAAGAAAATCTGTTTTATGAAATTATAAACGTAAATAATTAAGAAAATGCAAGAATTATTATTATTACAATGATGGTTATTTTATATATATATGACTACTCATGTATATAAAAAAATGAATATAGGTTTTTTGTATACATATATATATAATGAAATAATATATATATTAAGATGATTTATTTAAAACTGAAATGATAAGTGATAAAAAATGGTGAATGAAATAATAAAACAGGATTTCAATCTCGGGTAAATCGCAAGCATAAGGTTCGGCTTCTAGGAAGGTTCATCACATAGGAACCGAGCACGGGGTCGAACAAGAGTCCAAGAAAGCGATTTCGAGATAGGAAGGACTACATCGAGCTTCGATTGAAGCATGGGCATCGTCCAACGGTCGATTTCATATAGGGGTCTGTCGGTTTTCCTTTCGGTGTGAAGGAGAGGTCGAACCATGGATCAACGAACCGAATCTGAGGCACTGCTTTCAGTTTACATTGAGTCATGAAGGTCCAAGCAAGGTCGCGGTGATGAGGTTAAAGCTCGGATGAATTTCAATTTGGATGATTGAGCGAGGGCCAAAGAACCAAATCCATTTTGCGTTTAGGGTTTTGGTTTTGATGAGGTAAACCTATCTTGTTTTTGATTTTTGGATTCGTGAGTATATTTAATGACCAAAATCTTCTGAATAATCGACTCAATAGTCCTGCGTTTAGTCTTTTAATTCATTTTTCCTTTGGAAATCGACGCCTTCTCAATTCTTCTTATCCGATTTTGATGTATTTTGCAAGTTGGATTAAATTATCCGATTAATTTTATCAATATGGACACATGGTGATTTGTTAACTATTTCCTTAGATCTTTCGTTAATCTTATCGTTATCATATTGGTTTTTTATGAACCCGTATCAAAGATCATTCAAAATATCATGTATTAATACTTAATTATACATCGACAGCATTCAAATAACCTTGCTAACATTTTTAGTGGTTTTGTCAGCAAATTAATGAAAATTTATCATTCATCTGGTTTGATGACCTTGGTTAGTAGCAGTAATATATAAATTATATATAATGCATATCTTTGAAGCATTCAATCGAAACCACACATTTTAATTTCTCACGTCCTTCTTTCTGAAATGCTGATCCTATAAAGAGCCTCAACTGAGAAAAATAATAGCAGTAGTCTTTGATTCTATATCTTCTTTTGTTTTCAATTATGAGATTTTGAGAGTGATTGTGATAACGAAGACAGTAGGAAGGTGAGGGCTCCGCAGGAGGTCTTCTGCACAATAATTAGGTAAGGGTGAAACATTTACTTTTAATATTAATTTATTTGTTATTGTGTGTGCGGATGTATTTCCAAATTTTATAATTTCAGCCCTTTCCATTATTTTATCCTACTAAAATTAGTAACATATTTATTTTCTTAAAATAATTCAACACTATAATGCTATTTTCAATCATATTTATCAAATAGTATGTCATACCTTCAGTAATGGTTATCACTTTTCAAATTAGAAATGAGATGAATTTATCAAAGATTTGTTTTTCTCGAAAGATTTATTTTGTTTCACAAGGCATGTTTTATTTAATTCTGTGTAAAGTTATTTTTATATATGGTTTATATTGATCTAAAGTATATTCTAAAAATCTAATATAAATGCTATTTTATTTATTTCAAAATTATGAATTTAATTTAATATTTTTGTTTAAAGGATTTATTAGCATCAGTTTTGATATGAAAAACCTATACATATACTTATGTGTATATATGGCTTTTCATAGCTTCCAATTCTAATCCGTTTTAGATTTTTTTCAAGTGGTGGTTATCAGTATTTAACATATGTTTTTTTATATTATTGCATATAACACTTGAAAAGGTGTACTGAGAGTTTCTTTTTTTTTTGGAAATTTCTAAACTCATATATATATATATATAACAATTTTTAGGTTTTAAATTGATATCATATGAAATCATCCAATGAATAATTCCATTTATCAACATTTTGATCAAATGTTTATTTATTTATTTATTTATTTTTCTCTTCTTTTGTGAAGATGAGCGTTGTAAATTTAATGACAAATATATATACGTGTGTGGATGAAATAGATATTGTTATTGCATCTATAATTTTATTTCCATGTTTTAATATATATATATATATATATATGCGTGAAAAAAAGGTCACAATGTTTTATCAACATATGGACATCGCGTTTGCACATATACATGGCCATGTGTAATGCATTACATTGAGACCCATTGCATTTAAAAAAAGTTCACGTCTTAATTTCATATATTGTTTTAGGCCTTGTCCTGAAATTAAAAAAAAAAGATATTATAGAAATTTTTTTGACCATTTTTCTTTAGATTGTTTTAGGGAAATTTTTTAATTATTATGATTAAGAAAATTGAATTGCTCATATGAGAATCAATGATGATTTGTGATAATTTGAGAAAGAAAGAATAATTATACATAATGTCTAGTTGATAAATGTTTTGGTAGTATCCAAACATTCAAATGATGAAATATATGTGTATATATATAATCAAGGATATGCTTTTTAATTCATTGACGTATTTTAATGTAAAAAAATTCCACTGAAAAATACTAATATATATGTATGTAAAGAAAACATAAAACGTTTTTGAAAAACCCCAGTGCTTGTTTGTTGTAAAATGGAATGTCATTGAGGAGTGATCCCATCCTTCGCTAAGTGGGTAGGACCAAGACCGCCATAAACGAATTAATTTGCCACAAAATGATGTTTTGTTTTCATGAAGTTTGCTTAATAATCTCTAAAGAAAATCATTGGATTATTTTAAAAGTGTTTGCAAAGTCTAAATATTTTTCAAGAGCACTACATTATTTTGTTAAGGATGTTTTACCAATGAATTTACAATTGAATTTTCTTTTCAAATGTATTATTGAAAGGTATATTTTTCTGAAAGCTAATTATCAAGGTTTTCAAAAACCCCATACTGGGCATCTTTTTTTCTCACCCTTCATTTTCAGAAAAAATATTTTTCTACAGGTTTCCTTGAAATCTAGAATTGGTTGCTGCTTACAGTGTTAGTGCGCAAGGAAGCATAGTGGAAAATTTTATTATTATTTCTTAGAAACTCTGATAAATGTAATGTTATGTCTAATTTTCCATAACCTAGACCGGTAAAAGATCCTCGTTTCATTTAAGTGTTGTGTAATTGTTTATTCTCATTATAAAAAAAATTACACAGCATTTTTCAAGCACCAAGTCCGGTAGAGCCGGCTCGGGTCATTACATTATTAGTGTGTTAAAACTATTTTTAATGGCTTTTTTGAATTAATGTGAGGATTTGGACTCAAAGTGATTTATAGAGGTGTTATTTAATAGATTTAAAAATGTTATTTGAAATTTTTTGTAGTTTAACCCTAGTGAAAAATACATTAATAGATATATTTAAAAATATATGATAAAAATTTTGGTCTTAAACCAACTTTTGTATTATAAATAAGAAGACCCATGTGGGAGGGTGGCTTTGAAATATTTGTTAATGGTTTGTTAGATCTATCTTTTTACTAACAGTGTTTAAAATTTAATTTTATGAAATTGAATATGGATTGGAATACTGAGTAATATTTCGGTGTAAATGGATTGGTTGGAACTATGGATTTATAATGGTTATTGTCAATGGAACTGTTTTATTTTCCCTTGATTTTATTACCAATTTTGTGGGTTCTTTATCACTATGTGATTCTTATCATTTCCATTGTGTGGGTTATCGATCTCTTTGAGATGCTTATAGAAAAAATTGGGCAGTAATGTGTTTTATTATTTCATGGGGGAATATATTATATAGATATAGTCATTTTTATGTTTTAGGGGTCAGGGTTAGATATAGTTTTTCCTTATGTCTTAGACTTGGATTACATATTCTCATGCCTTAAATTCTTTTTGGTCATAGGAACCCTGATGAAAAGTGTGAGATTCATTCAATTATGCATTTTGGATCACATGCCACTAGTGGGACTCAAGTCATTTTATTTATAATGGATAGAAGGATTTCTTAATTGAAAAGAATCTTGTGTGGAATAATTAGATAACTTTTTTTATATTCAGTGTGCATCAGTAGCTTGTCTATGAGTTGGTATTCTTTAATAAAGACAGTTTATTTTCATCATAGAAATATATATGATATAGACCATGTTAGATTCAATTTATTGAATTTTTATTTTTTTATTTGAGTTTTATCTAGTGCTCATTTCTATCATTTTTCTTTTATTCATTGATATGTAACATATTATTGTTTATATTGGATATATGTCTTATACCGTGGATGGGAAAATTATTTTGTGATTGAAGCATGTGTGTTTTGGGTTATTTCCATTGGATAATGTGTTTTCAAATATGCTTAGAAAATTTATTTTTAAATTAAAGACTATTTTGTAGTTCATAATGATGATTTAAAAATGGATGTTTTGTTTTTTTGATGTTAATAACTAGTTAGATGTTTTAATGTGGTAATATTTATTAAAAATGAGTTTTTTAGATAAATTTGAATGGGTGTGTGTATTTAAAATGACTTTGTATTCTAGGAATGTTTTCAAACAATTGGATTATGGTTTAGAAGACAATGAGAAATGTTTTGAAAAAGAATTATGAAATTGTTTGGGTTTCTATAAAAGATATATGTGAAAAAGTAAAATTTATAGTTTATATTATGACTATAATTCATGAATTTACTTATGAAACATATTTAAAATATTCGGTAGGTTTTAGTATCAAATAGATCTTTTTATCTCATGTCCACATATTTTAGGTTATAGGGTCCCGATTGGATCCATTCTTCATTCATTGAGCCTAATGTGGGGTGTGTTGGGTGGTTGTGAGAAATTAGTGGTAATGTAGAGATGGTATCATGAATATCATGACCCTTTTTATAGTTTTATTTTTTCGTTGTTTTATATCATTAATGGTATATTTTTTCCTCTAGTTTATTGATAGTATTTGGCATTAATGTAATGAAAATGGGTTGCATTAGTTTATTTGTTTATAACCTATTTGACATGCTTCTTTATTTTTTATCATTATTTATTACACTAGAATTTATCACTAGTTTGGATGAAATCATTCCCAAAGGGATTCCTATGATTCCTAGATGATAGTTTCTAGCCCGTTGAGGTAAGGAATTCAATTCGGGCTGAGGGCAGACCAAGGTTATTTCCAAGACGGATGGAAGCCTAGTTTGATTTGTTATAAAATGTTATCAGATTTTTTGTTGGGTTTCCTTTATTATGATCCCATGATTAGTGATTTTCCCTTGTTATTATGGGTATGTCCTTGTAGAGAGTATACTATGATTTTTGGAACATTAGAGGTATGGGAAGGGAGAGTCATGCAAGATCTTACTCATCCTGATCCTTATGATACCAAGGAATGGTTGGGTTTTAAAATGTGAATTTGTGTTTGTCTATAGTTTTTGTAATGGATATTATTCCAAATTAATTTTTTATCTTACTTCATTATGTATGTGATACAAGTGGTCTTTCATTGGTTTTTGAATGGAAATAGAGGAGCACATGAGTTTCATGGTTAACATTAAAAGATTGGGAAACCATGTGGTGTCTATGTGGTTAGTTCTAACTCTCATAAAGAGCATGTTTCAATGTTGGATTATGGTTTCCCAATACTAGAGGTCAAATTTACATATCACTTTTTATTCCCTTGTTAACTTTTTTAGAATCCTTAGGATTCCTGATATTAGTTAATGTGTTTTTCAGTTTTTGTTGGTGTATCGATGATTTTTTTTTCATTCCCATTTTGGATGTGATTTTTGTGAAAAAAATTAAACGCTTGTGTAGTTCCATGAGTTTTAAGACAATATTTGCCAAAATGAAGTAGGTATTTTGAATTTTTTTATTATCCAAACCTGGTTTTAAAAATAAATTGGATGATTTAATTCCCTTAATTTTATGAAATTATTTATAATGTTCCCATTTTTTATTTTATTTTTAAAATGATATGTATCAAAATTTCTTTCTAGGGTATTCCTGAAGGAAATTGATTCAAAAAGAAGGATTTGAAATCATATTTTATTCAAATGATATTTTTTTTGTAAAATAATTCGGAATTTGTTTGAAAAAATAGAAATAAATTTTCAGGATCCTTATTGTGAACAAAAAAAAGTATGATTTTGGAAGGAATTTTGTTTAACATTCCATACTAGGGAAATGTGTGTGTGTTCAACCATGGCTATTTTTTTTTGAAACTTTTTACAATTTTTCTTTTGAGTGACACCTTTCTCAAAGTTTATTTTAAAATTCCTTTTTTAAAATGGTGGTATCAAATGAAATTTTATTTATGTGTTAATACATGTTCCTCATTTTAGGGATTGTTTTTTTTTTCTGAATTATTACCATATAGTGGAAATTTCAGTTTCTTATTGATGAATGAAATGATACTGTTCATTTGTTTCTTATCATTGTAAACCAGAATAGATGAAATGGTATCTCATATTCTGGTGCCTACTTATAATCCACGTGGATTTGTGGATGAGGAACCTTCCTTGAGCTCATAGCCCTTCTTGGACTTCATGAAATTTCATTTTTGTTTTTATGTGGCGATTAAGAGTTAGTAGAATTACTATGGTTATTGGAAGAGATTGGGTTGATCCTAAATTTAATCTAAATTCCTAAAGATCCATGGGGGAGATACATTGATTTATTTCATTTTAGTTTCAATATAGTTTGGTGGGAGTTTTTGGTACCACTCTAGTTTCAAGAAGGTCTGAAATGGTGGATTTTAAGAGGGGAATTTCTTTAGCAGTTCTTTCAAAATATCATGAAAGTGGGGAAATATATTTATCTCTTGGGTATTCTTTAGGGTTACCAGTTAGTGAGGGAGCACATTGATCACATTTTAATTGGGTAATCTTTTATTCAAATCTAGTCATCAGTTATTCTAATAATTCTAATTTCATGGGATGTTCCCTTTAAATAGATCTTCGTTCAATGACTCTCCCTCCTCTATGTGCTCTCTTGACGTTGTCGTAGGAATCGATTGACAAGGTCCCAGATCCCCCCACTTCTACAGAGGGGTTAGGTTCCCCTCTTCGATCATCATCAATAGAATGACATTAGTTCTTTTCTCCCTTTTTCGAATCCAGATTTTCTTCCAACATTTACAGAGATTTCCATTTTCTGAAAAGTATTAGATCTCTATGAAGGTGTGCCTAATCTTTCAATCATGATGTTGAAGATAAAACTACATTGGATCCCGTCAACCCGACCTTAATGGATTGATACATTCATCACCAACGTTCAATAGATTTGTTTGAATGATTTTGTTTTCAAATCCTAGATTTTACACTATGGAGTGGTGGTGGGGCTTCTAGACATGCGGCATATTATGAATAGATTTATATCAATGGATGATCTGATTATTTCTTGATCCAAATATCCTCAAAAATTCAGTGAATTTTAGTTCTATATTCTCCAATAGAACGTTAATTTTCATATTAATAAAGATGATTTAGTGGAATTGATTTGGGTATTTTTCTCAAATCCCCCAATTCAGAATCCAATCCCTTCCATCTAGTGGTTACATAGAAACATGGTTGTTCATTTTTTGTGATCTGATAGTCGAACATATGTTTTGAGACATTTTATTTTCTAATGCATTTTTGTGGAGGTTTGTGTCTCGATGATGTTGGTTTTCTCGGTGTAGATAACAGTTGGGGATGAATTCTCATGGAAATAAGTTTTTTTGATTGAATCGTAGACAGATCAGTGTGCATTCGGTGGTCATCTATGTCATTTTTATTTAGGCATCCGTAGTGGACATAGATATAGAAAGGTGTAGGACCCAAAATAAAGGGATTTTTCATGTAACAATGTAATTGATGTTATATAGTTTTGGACTTATAAAAAAGAGCATTATGAAGTCTTACAGAATGATGCTAGAATGGGTATTGTGCACCCCTCAAAGATGAAGGTCGGGCTAGCACATGATGAATCAACTCAGTATGAGGTAAGCACTACAGTTAATAATATTAAGGTGGTGGATTTTTTTTCACATCTAAAACATGACCTGGGTTACAATAGGTCGATACAGAGCTCATTTGAATTAGAAAAGCTAAGAAGGTGTATGCAATAGCTTCTGTGGAAACTAACTCATAGGTTATGTTCCTCAATAATGGATTCGATCATAAGAAGAATGTTTAAAAGGTTTCTAAATGTGCTTCACAAGGAATTAAGATCTTAGAGAGAGTCCCTCAGACTTCATAGGGGTTAAAAGAGAGGCTACTTTTTTGAATCTCATTTATAAATCCAGGAAACCATTTTTCATTGCTAGTTGAGGACGAACAACGTTCATAGGATAGAGATTTATCTCGAAATAAATCCTCATTCCCAACTCAGGGTTATCACACTGGTTTGGGTATGCACTCAACATTCTGAGTTGTAAATCCCATAGGAGATCAATATTATTCTAAGGCCGATAATTATGCATAAATAGATTTTAAAATTTCATATGACAGTGTGGAAGTATGATGTGAAAGAGGGCTATTAACTCAAGGAATAATAACAAGTGGAAACGAAATCAATATGTGGGGGATGTATTTTGGTTAGATGTAATATAACTAAATGTTTGAAGGATTACTCTCAACTACTGATGCCAATGGAAATAGGGTCTGCTAGAATATCTAAGGTGAATAATGGTGGTTCATCATTTCATGTTTTAGAAAGAAAGAGGAACTCAACATTACAAAAATGGAATGATTGAATATCATATAACTACGGAGGTTGTTATAAAGGAAAAGGTATTGTGGAATAAATAATTACGGGGTGGAAAAGGAGAAAACATCGGGTTCATTTATTAAATTCATATGATCAATTTCAAGGAGATCCAATCCAGATCAAGGACTCTAAGTATGAGATGTATAGAATCCTCTTAAAAGAAGTATCTCTTAAAAATATTGTATAAAAATGGGTGTGGATCAAGAATAAAAAAAATTATTACTATAAGGATTAAATGAGATAATTATTAACAGAGAAGAATACATTCAAACAAGGGACAAGCTAACTACATGTTTCATATATTTACTCCAAGATGAAACAGACAAAAAAGTACTTTTTGTTCACTTAAAGATATTTAAGGTATGAATCTCTAATAATTTCAATATTGTTTTATACAATTTCATCATTTTAACTTAGTTTAACACTACTTTACTATACTATTATAGTTTTCCACATTTTAACAAACGTGTTTGAATTAAAATTTTAAATTTTAGAAAGTCCTCCATCTTTTTAAGAGGCTATAAATGAGTCCATTCAAATGTAAGTTGGCAAATATAGGTAGAAAGTGGAGTTTATTGACTTAGTACCTTCCAATGGGTGTAGGGATAATCTAGAAAAGTGATATGAAAAATATAATGATATTTAGCAAGAAGTAGAAGTTACATATCATGAGATAAGGTGTTTTCTAATGTACTGCGAGTGTGGGGATCCAGGTAACATTAAGCCCTCGTGTCTTATGTATCCCAGGGTTGGCCTACATCGAGGTCATTTGGTCCATCTATAGATGTTTTGTTTGATAATATATTAAAAATATTCTGGTTTATAATCATTAGAGTATGGGTTATTTATTTTGGGAAATTTCTTTTATTGGTTGTGATCATGGTTTTGGAGCATAAAATTATGTAATTATAGTCTTTTGGATGGTTTCCAAATGGATAAGTTTCTTGTATATATTTTTCTCAATTCATTGAAAGCTTTGTTTCATTTGTGGAATAATTCCCCCTCCCTCCCATGTGGATGGTTTTTGAAGTTGATCTCTAGGATTCTTTTCTTTTTTTGGTTAGTTGTGGGTGTTATTTCATTGAGATTTATTATTTTAGAGAAACCTTCTTCATAGTTGTGGGTTGTTATAGTTATTTTGTTGAGCCATTAATGATCTCATTAGTTGGAAATGAGAATGGAATTGGGTGAACGATAAGGATGCTGGGGTGTTTGTTCTACATGATGAGTTTATATACTAACCGATATTAGGATTATACCATTTTCGTGTGTAACATATGAGTGGAATCCAATTTGTGACCCTATGTTTTCCATGTGTATCATGATATAAATTTAGATCTAATGTCATTATTTTGTGGTTTTTTATGTTTTGTTTTCATTCCTTATGTTATAATGTTTTTTTAATGTGATTTTCCCACATGGTATTTCATTTGTTTGATAATTCATTTCATAGAAGTTATTAATTAGTAACTATATTTCTTTATTCACAGTAACCCTTGATTTGAAGATAATATTATGTTCAATCTTTATATCCCCAAAATACCTCAATCAAACTAGATCGACAATAATTATTACAAAAGAAAAATAATATAATAAATTTACAATCCCCACTCAAATTCCATATAATTTAAAAACTCTAAATATTTAAATATATCTTGTACTAAGATGTTACAACTCGGTAAACTTTAGATGGATTGATTTGAAGATGTGTCTACTTCTTTCTCCTTTAATACACCTATTTCTATAGGCCAAACTCTAGTGGTCATATTCAATGATTCTTGGAGTTGTGTGAGAAGGCATGGGACGAACCCCTTCTTCACTTTGATGTTCAATACATATTTTATACAATTTTAATTATGGAAGAATCATCATCGTGATGTTAAGTAATCTTTTTTCGAGAGTAAAATTAGTTCTTCAATTTATAAATATTGTGATAATCTCATTAGAAATTTTCTATCATCCAATTATAATGTTTTAATCATCCAATTAGACTATTTTTATCTTTCTACTATAATGATTTTTTTAATGATTTAAAATATATTTGAAAATTAAAAATTGGTTTCAAAATCTAGTAAATATAAGACTTATACAATAATAATCTAAAACATTGGGAATTTATAATGCTAATAAAACGTGTTATTTGAGAAATTGTGTTCTGATTTTGAAAAATAATGATTATAAACTGCTAAAAGTAGAACATTAAGATAAAAAATATCATATGTAATATATTATTTTAGATGTTTAGTAACTCTATGGTTAATCAGTTTAATCATAATTGAGAATATTAGTTTATGTTTTTTAGGATAAGGGGTGCCGAGTAATGCCTTTGGTTAGACCCTCTTGGGATCTTCCATTTTGTCTTGACATTGTTTTAGACTGTGGAATTTTTTGGGGGAAATTTGCATGGAGGGGAGTTTTTGAGACATCCATGTCGTTATGTTGTTTATTTTATGTTATTTTATGATGATGAGGTTGATATAGAGATTCATTGTTTTTTTACCTTGGAAATTGGAAATTCTTAGAGGTTTCCTTCCATGCATGTTTAAGGATCATTGTTAGAGGGAATGTGTATGAATTACCTTTTTAAGGATTATATTAATTTCGTCTTGAATTATTCATGGATTTTTAGCACAAACATCGCCTGTTGTATTACAAAATGTGTGATTCTCCAAGATAAATTGTCCATGTTCTCTATTGTGTCTGTTGTGTGGCACACAAAATGCTCACGGTTTGGAAAACTATTTGGTAAACTTGTGGTGTGGCTCAGATTTTATATTACTCCAAATTGAGTACTTATATAAATGTTTTGAAAATCATCCATTGAAAATGTAGTTCCATTAAACGTATTCCTAGCCCATTAAGTGCTCAATGTATAGTTGGAACATTGTATGGAAAACCATATAGCTTTCCAAAGTGTTTAATTTTTTTGGAATTTCCTATTTTTACCACTTATCCCATAAAAATTAATTTACTCTTGAGAGACCATTGAGGATATAAAATCTCCTCCTTCTATAATCATTTCATTCACTTTAGTGACTTCCAAGTGGTATTGGTCCATTTCTTTCTTTCTTTCCCACTTCTTCCATTATATCTCTCTCTTCTGGTGGCTTTGGTTTTTCCCATGAACTCGGGAATTCATATGGCCAATTTTAGAGTTAAAACTGGATCTAATGATTGGGTTTTTGGTGCCTAGGGTTTTATACACTATTTATACCCCCATGGTTGTGTCTTCTATTGATGGAGTCAGGTTTTGAATATATTTATGCCCCATCTAAGTAGATATTTCTATATAATTGTATCGTTTTGGAATTATAATATTTATTATTCTTTATAAATAATTTTTCTAATCATGATTATAAGTGATACCGTATGGATGTTTTAAAAAACACTATGTTTTGAGTTTGGAAGAACTAGATTCTCATTGAAGTTCCATGTTTTATTGTTTTAAATGGAATATTTTAATTTACAATGCTTTTGTGAAATGTCTTTGGGGATATGTGAAATGGTTTTCATAATATGAATTTGAAATTTATCTTTTTTTTCCAATGAGTGTGAAATATATTTTAAAGTGGTGTTTTTCTTAAAGTGATGTTGTTACCTAAAATTGATTTATGAAGTGTTTATTTAGTGGATATAAAATTGTGATTCAAAATGTGAGTGCTTTATTCCCCTTGTGAAAAAATTCATTAATAGAGATTTTGAAATATATTTGATGGAATTAACGATCTTATACCATGTTTTGTATTTCAATGAACAATAAACATGTGGGAGGGTGTTTTTGAAATGTTTTTAAATGTTGTTTGATTTCCATTATTTTTCAAATAGTGTTAGGAAATTTACTTTTTAAAAAAAATGTTTTTAAATGTTGTTTGATTTCCATTAATGACTCAGTTTATTACTTTTTTTAAAAAAATGTTAATGTTAAATGCACCTATTGATATCCCCTTTATTATAATACCCCTTGTGTGGTGTTTCTATCACTATTTGATTATTTTCATTTCTCTTATGTGGGTTGTCAATAACTAATAGAAGATTCTTTACCTCAATTTTTGGGAATGTGATTTATTATATAATGGATCTGTTTCTTATATAGGAATATTCATTGTTGTGTTTCATTGTTGAGGGTTTTCAATAGTTACACCATGTGTGCTAGACATGGCTTGCATGTTCTTATGCCTCACATCCTATTTGGTAATAAGAACATAGATACTCAGTGGGTTATATTTACTATTATGAATATTGGTACTCATGCCAATGGTGGTTCTCTATTCATGATAGGAACATGGTCTAGGAGGGGTTTTTCTATTATAATGAATTTTTTTCTATTTGGATGACTTCGGGTTTTTATCAGTGCATGAAGGTGGATGGTTCATAGGTTAGTATACCTTTATATAGCTAAGTACATTGAATGTTAGGATACCCTAGGGTAGAACCCATGAAACATTCAATTTATTTGTTTGTTGTTGATTAAAGTAATTTTTATATAGTTATCATTTCTATCATTTCCCATTATTTCATTGATATTGAACCTATTCTTGTTTTTAATTGATATATTCATTTTACTAGGGATGGTGGTTGTTTTGTAGTGGTTGAACCGTGTGTGTTATGGGTCATTTACTTTAGAAAAATGAGTTTTAAAACCTATTTGGAATTTTTTTTGAAATTAAATACACATATGTAGTTCTTTAATGTGGATTTCAAAATGGTTATTTTTGTTTTGAGATGGAATAAATCGATTAAAAGTTTTTAGTAAATATTTTAAATATTAATAAATTATTTCTTTATAAAAATGAAGGGGTGTATAAATTTGAAATAGATTTGGCAGCTGGGAATGTTTTAAAATCATTGTATTCAGTTTTGGAAAAAAGGATAAATTTTTTGAAATAAAATAATGGAATTTTATCGATTCAATGAAATATTATATATAAAAAAAGTATGCCTACAATTTTATATCCAAACTATCTCTTATTAATTACTTTAAGAAACATATTTTTTATATTTTGTGGGTTATGGTGACCTATTTGGATTTTTACCTTATGACTATATGTTTTAGGTATTAGGATTCTACTTGGACTCGTTCTTCATTATTTGTGGCAGACATGGCATGAGAAGGGTGGTCGTGATCAATTACTGGTTTCATGGAAATGGTATAATGTTATTATTGAGTATATTTTTAGTAGTAGAATTTTTTGTTGGGGTTGTAACTATTATTCATTTTTTGTATCCTCCAATTTATGGACAATTTTGTGTTTATATTTATGAAAAAGGTTTGAATTAGTTGAGTTTTTCATAACATTTTTGAAATGCTTCATTAATTTATATATTCATTTATTCTACTACTTTTTATCTTTTTTTGGTTAAAAAACAATCCCCAATAAGTTTGTATGATAACAAGGTAGTAATTCTCTACCAAAGGGGATCAGGAATTCCTTTATAGTCTTGTGGTGGTACGGGTTGGGTGCTTGGTCAGATGGAATACCAGTATAGATCAATAAAAAAGGAATCAGAGCTTGTTTTGGGTTTCCTTAATTAGGATCCAGTATTATTGACATAACCCTTTTAGTTTGGTATGTCATTGTGTAGTGCAGACTAAGGTTGTTGAAGCAAGATATGTAATGGAGAGGAGAGTCTAGCTATGTCTTTTTTTCTTGAGCCTCATGATACCAGGGGAAGTTTAGGGTTTTAATTAATAATTTGATTTTTTATTAGTAGTTACGGTGTATTTTATCTGAATTAATGTTCTTTATCCCCATTGAGTATGTACGTTATATTGGGGTTTGTTCATTGGTTTTTGGAATGAAATGAAGGGGCACCTGAGCTGAGTAGTTAGAATGCATGGCTTAGGAAAGAATGTGGTACTTGTGTGGTTGGGTCAGCCTCTTTTACAGAGTGTGTTTTATAGTTGGAGCATGTTTTCCCAATCCATGTGAAAAAAACTACGTACATAAATTTTTATTCTATGGAATGTTTTTTGGACTTCTCGTGATACCATGCATCTTTTAATGTGATTTTCAAAATTATGAGGTGCATTGATGAGTGCTTCAATGCTGATTTTTATGTGATTTTTGCGAACCATAATTAAAGGGTTTTGTGGTGCTTTGAATTAACAAGGATCTGAAACCTAGTTTTGGAAAATGACAGGTTATTGTAAATAAATAATTATAAAAAATGGATTTTATGTATAAATAAGAAGCTTTAATTCCATTAGTTTTTCAAATTATTTTATAAAATAATTGTCTTTCTGATAGTATTTGGAAAGTGGGATGTTTTAATCTTGCTTCCTTGCCTATTCTAGAAAGTAATTGATTAATAAATGGGGTGATTTATGAAATAGTTTTATATCAAAAAGGATATTTTATTTGGAATCAAATTTTGAATGTGTTATGAAAAATGTAAATTAATATTATTGATTATTCTTTTTATTCTTGGTTTTAAATAATCTGGGATTTTGAAAGGAATTTTATATAAAATCCCATATTGGGGAAATGTGTTTGTGTTCAAATGAGGTTGTTTAATTTTAAAATTTAGTTATTACTGTTATTTTATTGATAAATTTATTTAAAACAATTTAATAATTCATTGGTAGAAAATGTTTTTCCCAAAGAAATGTTCTTTTAGTTTAAATATTAGTGCCTTGTTTTAGAGTTTTTTGTTTTTCTATGATTCCTAGAATATGGTGTTATTTTTTCATTTTTTATGAATGAAACGATTTTGTTCATTTATTTGTTAAGAATTGTTTCTCTAAAAATGATTTGAAATGTTTTCTCCAATTCTAGTGTACGTAGACTCCATGTGAAGTGGTGATGTGGAACCTTCTCTGAGTTCGAAACCCATTTTAGACTTATTGAATCTGTATAATCCCAATTTCATTGTCGATTAGTGGAAATTATAATAGCTACAGTGGTTTGAATATATTTAATTGACCCTAAATTCTCATGTAACTCCTAGAACATCTTGGATGAGATCTATCAAGATTTTTCTTTTCGTATTCAATCAATTTTTATGGGGGTCTATGTTAGCTCCCTAACTGCATGATGGTATGTCATAAGAGATATCAAATATGTTGGTTTTCTAGTAATTAATTATTGAGGGTGTAAAAGGTGATAAATTTCTTTATCTCATGGGTTTTCATCTAGGTGACCGATTAGTGAGGAAGTATGTCAATAAATATTTGAAATTGGTGTCCTATTCTCCAAATATGGCTATCAACAATTATAATAAAGTTCATTTCATCATGGTTCCCCTTCCGCAATATCTATGTTTATCTATACTTGTGTTGGGTAATACATAATTTAAATATGTTTTCAACAACTCCATTCTAATAGAAACTGAATCATATAAGCATCCAGTGGTGGGTGATGCCTTAGTTCCATCAAATGGGAATCAGTATAAACAAAAAAAATAAGGAGAACAAACAATATTATTTATAGATAAAACCAAATGTTCCTTCTAGTTGTAATATTGTATCTCTCCTATTATATAGGGGTGGGGATATCGGTTATATTAATCCCTCCTATCTTAATTATTCTAGGTTTTTCATCTACTGTGGTAGTTTGGTTCATCATGATAATTTTATTCAGATGGGTTATTGGAGGAGGTATTGGGTTTAACACTTTGAGTATGTGTATTTTGTATTGGTAACTTTCCATTGATTGTATTAATCTTGGTTTTGGGGATTTAATTTTTTTCATAATATTGTTGATTATTCCTCATTGTAGATGTTTCTTATGGATATTTTATAATTCCATTTTATGGTATGCTTTGATTATTTTGTAGAATGTGCCCCCTGCATTGTGAGGGGATATCGTGTTTTTTTCACTAGGTTACCTCTATTTCAATGGTTGGTTGTTGGTTCTATTTCCTTAAATATCATTATTTTTTTGATATTTTATTTAGAGTAATAAGATTCACCAATTTATTTGTTCAGACTTTGAGGTGATCATTATTTGAACATGAGAATAGACATGAGTGAATGATTGGGTAACTATGGTGTTCGTTCTACCTGTTGAGTTGGTATACATAATGGTATTTGGATAGTTCCATTTTTTGATATTCCATGTTATGTTATCTAGTTCTTGAGTATAGCTTACCCATGTGTGTCATGAATCAAGATGAAATCACATTTCATTATTTTCAGGATATTTGTGGGTTCTTTTCCTTCTATGTATTGGTATATTATTTTTGGTTGAAGGTGAGTTACTTAATTTGATTCTTGATTGTACTATGAATAGTTTCATAGTATTTATTCATATGTTTCACCATTTTAAAGGAATTATAAATCATAGGGATACCATTTTAGGTCTATTGTTATTAATATGACTTCTTCATTGATGTTTTTGTTTCAGTTGTATATGGAGATGTTGGGTAAGAATTTTGTGGATCAAATTCATTGTTTTTTAAGATATTTATTTTTGGTTTTGAGGTTAGAAATTTGGAATGGAGGGTAGTATTTTACACACTCTATTCAATATGTTGTTTGACTTTCATTATTTTATATGGCTAAGGATTGGATTGATTATTGAAGGGATTTCATATTGGAATATAAAAATTATCATTGGATTCCTTCAATACATGGTTAAGGAATGTGGTTAGAGGTAAATCACGTGGCGTCCTATCATGTGGAGCCTACTCAATTCCTTTAGATCTATAATAAACTTATAAGCATGGGAAATGTTGTTTTATGTCCAAACCATTTGATCCCCTAGGATAATCCATGTGGGTTTCCTCGTGTTCTTGGGGTGTGACGCAGGACATACACATGATTTCTTAAATTTTATAGAAATCATACAATGTGGATATTGGTTTTTACAGTGCCTTATGCCATGGTTAGAGCATGGTTTATCTAACTATGTAGTTCCTATGTTGAACTATGTGAGTGGTGTAAGGACTAGGTAGTGTCCAACATATGGTTGTTTCTTGGTTTGACAAACCATGTAACCAAATAATTCAAACTTCCCTATTGTTTAATTTTTATGTAAATTACAATTTTTCCTCTTTTAATAAAGAATGTTTTCAAACATCTTATCACTTATTTATATCGAATTACTCATGGGATCCCTTGGAGGAGCTCCAAAATTATCCACCATTGATCCTTACCTTCTCTTTAGCAATTTCCAAGTGATCATGAGTGCTTTCTTCCAGCTATTCCCTTTATTCATTTACCTATATCTCCACTCTTGGATTTGTCTTCCCACATGAACATTATACATTTTTTTATTATTTTAGTATTCTAATATTAAATAAGGTTGTTTTTTTTATGTTTCGAGTGTTAGTATATGTTTTTTCTACTAGAGAGGGTGTGCTAATCGATGAAGGTGACACATTTCAGCTTCGTTTTCACTTCTTCCAAGTAGGAATTTCTAAATAAACGTTACATTTTTTAATTTATAGTTTTCATATCATTTATAAATTCCATTTTTATGACTTATCTTTATATGTGATTCCATTTTGAATTTTTAAAAACCGTTTCATTGTGTTTTGAGCTTGGAATAATTGGTTTCTCTTTTAAATTCCATGTTTGGATGTTTAAAATGGACTATTTAAAAGTTACTTGATTTTTTGAAATACATGAGGGTATTTTTTATTTTTTTCGTGATTTTTGATAGTTTTTTATCAGATTTTAGTTTTCAAAGAGTGAATATTTTTTTTAAAGTGATCTTTTACATAATATGAGTTATTGAACCCAATGTGATTTATAAAGGGATTATTTATTAATTTAAATTATTTATTTGGAGTGTGTGTGTTTTGTTTAACCATTATAAAAAATTACTCAATGGATCAATTGAAATGTGTTTGATAGAAATAAAGGCCTTGTGCCTGAGTTTTTATTACAAAGACGAAGACCATTGTTGGAGGGTGGTTTTTAAATTTTTTAAACATTCTATGATTTCCGTCATTTTACAAAAATATATTGGAATATAATTATAAGAAATTTGAATGGGATTATAATCATGAGAAATATTTTTATGTTAATGGTTATTTGGTTACATTGGTTTTAAAATGGATAATATGCAAGTTTCCACTTGATTTTTCCATGATTTGATTACCCCTTTTGTGGGTTCTTTATCACTATGTGATGCTTTTCATTTTCCTTATATTAGTTATTTCTCTATATGATATGATTATTTATCCCTGTGTGTGGGAATGTATTTGATTATGAAATAGCTTCATTTTTTATATAAGTATATTCATTATTGACTATTGGGGTTGAGGTTTTGCTATGGTTATTCTATGTGTGTTAGACTTGACATGTGTCACTGATCTATGATCAACTGGAGAATTACTTCCAAAAGGACTCTTATTTATATCACTAAAATTTAATGGGTAGGAGAGGAGGACCACTCTCTATTACAGATGGTGTTTTTAGTGAGATTCTCTCTAGGTCTTGAAGGAGTTATGTTTGATTCATTATGCACAAATACAAAAAACACACTGGGTTAGTAATAATATAATTTGTTTTAAATACTATTGGGGTTATAAAATTATAATTACACTAGTTCAATTATTTTATTATTAATACCTATAGTTCCCCAATTCTATATTTAATATAATAATAATATTTATTAACTTTTGAAAACCCATTGAATTAAATAATTATTATTTTTGGTTTAATTTTTTCTAAACTATTTCAAAAAGTAATTAATATGTATTATTTCTCATTGGACCATTAAAATTGGTATGACATTTCTCCATAATATGTATCTGGCATTTTATAAAAACTCTTTATTTAATAAATAAATATCATTTCTTTATTTTATACTAAATAAATAAATATTATATTCACTTAATATAAAAAAAATTATTAAATATTTTTGTCACAAAATTTTCTCTCGACTAACTAGTGATAGAATATATGTGATCGAGAAAGTGAAAAATAATTATTAAACCATATTAGTGATTAATATTTATTCAACTTGTTAAATAATAAATTATATTATTATTAGACTAAGATTCTACATACACTTATCATGTAACTCTTTAGGACTCATTATCTATGGCATTAAGTTGGCCATCCAAAAATCCATGGTTATTATCTTGTAACATGTCATTGTACTCATAATTTCATAATGGCATACAACCTCATAGAGAAACATATTGTGTAATATAATCTCCTTATCATTATATCTCTAATCAATCATGTTTCATGTGGGTATCATCATCCTATGTACTTGATGTATCTTTATTTGACATTCTACAATTGAACCCTCCCACATAACACTACAACCATGGATTTATATGGGCTATCTAATTTAACCTGATGGTCCGAAGATATAAACATCTATTCAATAATAGTAGTGGATATCCTTTATTGTTTTATTTATTAATTAAATATTACTCATGATTCACCTAATGTATCCTACCTCACCGCAAACATATTTCACCATGGTTTCTATAAGCACATCAATGTATGAAACTAGTGATATTAATTTATAATAAAATTATTCAATATTATGGATCAATACACTTGTACATGAATAGGAACATCCATTGAAACATATAAATTTGGATGTCTTATTGGTGGGTTAGGTTCGAAAAATCTTTTATAGTAGAAATTACCAAGATTGTACATCATGATAAAGTGTTTGAAGGTCCTAGGAGTCTCCACCCGTGATGGCCTATATCATTTGTGTCTGGTCAAATGGTACCATCAGACTATAGAATATATTTTTTAGGATATAATCATGGAACTTCTAGTCTCTCATCATCATAGGGAAAAATTGTAACCATTTAGTATGACAACTACTCTTATGACATTATAACATACTATGTCACGAAAAAAAATCATGATGTTATAAAAGGATTGTTAATATAAAAAAATGAATAATGGAAACCATAAAGTACACATAGGTTGGTTATATGGATCAATCTCCAACACACTCCAACATTCTCTATATCTATCAACAATAACCATCAATATGCTAGCTGACATATGATAATCATGATTCTTTTGAGATAAGGATATAGGTAAGGGGACCACCATGTTTCCTTCCACGGATACTCTTATTACATGAACTTCACCCCTCTAATAAAAGTATCTCAAGTGGTGTTATATCCGGAGTTTGTTATTTTTTATTGGTATGCCCTTAATTATTTCTCAAGAGCCACTACTAGATTATTATCACAATATAATGTGATAGGGTATTTTTTATTAGGTACCAAATCCGAATTATAGACAATTATGAGTATCCAATTTGATTGTTTAGATACATCAAAAGACTTTATAAATTAAGAATCAATTTTAGAATCAATAGAAATGTCTATTTTGAAATCTTTTAGCTCAAAAATCCTCCATTAACACTAAATACATAACATAACTACAAAATAATATCATTATTATATGTTTGAAGGATATTTTAACTATAACTAGTTATAACTAGCTCCTCATCTCCTCAATAGAAAATGAATATATACATAGTTCTTCTAATATACATAAATACAACCATAATAGAGAATAATTGTGTTCACCCTATCCATAATTATGTATTACTAAAATTACCAATTCATAGTCAATATCAATCCTAATATATAACATGGAATACTTTATTGAACCTCTTGTAGAAGTGTATGAGATCATACTGATTTTAAATTTTTCTTTATGTGTCCAAGGACACATTTTCGTGGAAATATGTATAACATGTTACACTAGAAGCAATACAATCTTGTATTGTTCAATTCTAAATCACATTAGTATATGGTTAATATTTTTACTTTGACATAGTCTAAGAAGCCTCTCAGATCTATCACAAATGATATTGATCCCTAAAATTTCTACTACTTCACCTAAGTCTATCACTTAGAATCTTATATTTAACCACTCCTAAATTGGCTATAAGACTGGTATGCCATTCCCAATAACTAATGTGTTATAAACATATAATAATGACCACACTCACACTAAACCTCTTTTAATCACAAGGATCACATTTTTATCAAAATGAATCATAGTTCTTTTCTGCATTATCAAAATGAATATTACAGGACTTGGATTATTTCATCAATCCATAAATGAATCTAAAAAACATGAAAACATTTTTGGAATTAGTAGGAGTCAAAAACACTTTTTTTGTTCCATATGACATCTTCCTAATGGTTCCTATTAAAGATTACTATTTTGAAATTCATTTTCCGAATTTCATAGTCATTGTAAGAAATAGTAGAAATTAGAATTATAATGGATTTAAACAAGGGAACTATGGAATGGTTTCATCATTTTCAATTAAATTACACTTTTTAAACACTAAAAAAACTATGCACTAATTATAGGAACATTACCTTCAATGGACATTTTTCTCTTAAAAACTTATTTTCATCTAATAGGATTTACATCAACTAGTAGATTAACCAAAACTGAAACATGATTATAATACTTATAATCCTTATAATAATTAATGGCTTTCTTCCTTTTTGTACCATCTGATCTCTCTACCAGCTCATTTTAGGAGAGAAGGTTCATTATTACCTACTAATAATGAGTCATTATCTCGGTTGACTAGTAAAAAATATATTTTTGGAAGAAAGGTTTCCTTGGGGACCTATGTAACTTGTTCGAGTACAAACTATTATGTATCTTGAGCATCAACTTCATCAAAGTCAATCATTATCCAATTATCCTTCTAGAGGATGGTGTTGGAACCAAGGTCGTTTTTTATTGTAATTAAGCATGGTTTGGGTTTTTCGACAATTTCCACATGGAATACCCTGGAGTTTGTATGGAATGTGGTCTTCAGATTGAGTCTGAAACTATTATTGAAGGTAGTGTAGTTTCCCAGGGATTTCCAAATTTTCTGGCTTCAAAATTGGGAGTTTTTTTATAGAAGAGGAAGCATTTCCATGTAGGTGTGTATAGTTTGTGGAACAAAATGATAGTGTTTTGAATGGAATTTCTAGGAATATTTCATTGACCTTGAATAGTGGTTTGTGTAATGGAATAGAAAATCAACAATGGAAGTGAACAGTGAACCATATAGCAAGAACGGTTCATTGCATGAAAAATGGTTCAGGGCGATGACTTGTGGTTCGTGGGTGGAAAATGGCAAACATATAATTTGAGATACGTAGGAGAGATCATCTATTGTGGAAATGAGAGGATTATTTTTGATGTCGTGAAGGATGAATGGTGGAATTTAGAACACATAGGGAAAATGGTTCGAGGGTAAAGCAGTACATGGTGAGGCTATACCAAATCCGTGATTTGGGAAATCATGGATCAATGAGATTTTCATATATATTTTCTTATATAATTAGTTCTAATTCATTATTTAGAGTTAGTGATAATGATTAAAAATTTCAAAATTATTTGGAGATACCCATAGTGGTTCCCTGGAAGAAAACTTAGTGAATGAAAAATGTTTTTTACCAAGGAGGAAAACGGTCCACAGAAAGTGTGGTGGTCTATAGAGGGGACAAAATTCCATAAAAGAGAGTGTGGTTCAAGGAGGAATCTCTCATAGTACATGGAGTTGGGAGGTTTGTGGCAGTGTAGGGATGTACATAGAGGAATATCTCATATCATGCAGAATATGGCACTATGCAGAGGAAGTAATCACAGAATGCGGTGCAGTACAGTTTGTGAAGGAAGTAGGCTAGTTCGTAGAAGAACAGTCTACGTATTAAACAGTGCATGAAAATGTGGATTACATCTATATGGGAAAACCTAAAATCAATAGATAATCAATTGATATGACCTTCAATTCAATAAACCAATCCCAGATCCTTCCCAACATAGTGAGAAAGTGGGAGTCAATGGAAGTGTAATGATGGACGCAGTACTCTATCACTAAATTCTTGTAAAGGCAGGGTGCCTAGAATAGAGTGACTATTTTTAAACATGTTTACTTCGCAACTAATGAAGAATAAAGTATTTTGGAATGAATGAATATGGTTTAGTGTATGCTCCTTAGATATAGCTCTATGTGGTGAACCATAAAAAAATTTGGCATTTCATCTCTTTGCATGTGAATGTTTGACTAGTGGTAATATCGTTCGTATAGGTTTAATTATTTCCTTCTAATTTGGAATCAAGTACCATCATATTAAAATTAAAATTTAAACACTGATTCACACCTCCCCTCTATAGGTGTCCTAGGATCCTTCAAATGGGTTCCCTCAAAACAAATATATCTTGTCACATGGTATTAATAATCTTTCATAAGTGGTTATATCTTAAATATACATTGTATTCCTTGTGATATCATATAAATACATATTTCATGCCTCATGGTTCTATTTTATTTACAAACATGGCCTTAAAAATTGTTTCACATCCTCATACATGTGTACGTAAAAGAAAAAGATTCTTGAAACCTTTTAACTTGGTTGGAATCCAATTTTACACTTTATTTGTTACTAGATTTAGTGTGTACTTCATACTTTGTATTACATATCCCTAAATATATAATGGAAGGTCTTCATAACTCACCATTAACAATACCATTTCTATCGAGGTATTATTCCATATTTCACTAACATCATTCCACCAAGGTGTATAAGATCGAATGAGATTGATAGAATCCCAAACCTCCAGAGAAACTTGATAAAACCTTGGTTATGTTATAGACCACATTAAATACATCGAGGGTTCATTATCTTCATATAATGTTGATTCTTTACATAATTATTGAATTATTTTAATTACTGAAAGGCCTCAAACTTATAACATATCTAGTATAAAAATACATTTATATTTAAGAAATTTGTAAAAGTTATGAAGTAATAATTTCAACCTCTATATACCTTTGGAAAAGGTACACATGCATCAATGTATATCAATCATGGAATCTTAGTTGCACTTTCACATACTCTTCTAGATGGTGGTTGGGTTATTTCTCCTTGAAAACATGCATGACATATTTTATTTTGGTTTAACTCATAAGAGGAGAAATATATATCTTAATAGATTAATTTTAAATAATTTTTTTATGTGATCTATATGATAATATGATTGTCGGTTGTTATATGATTCATGTTAACATGATTCATTGTCAATTGAAAAAACTTTTTTGTCTTAATTTAATACATAAATACCATTATTTAGTTGTGTCATAACATAAAAAATGTTGGCATTATAAAACAATAGTTTTTAATTTCCATATTTTAAATTTAATCCATAGACTTCAAGGAATGGAACATATATGACTTATTTAGTAAAAATTGCATAAAATTGAATTTCTATTAAACTAAAATCAATTCATTTGGAAAAGAAATTTGTAGGTATCATATATCATAGTTTTAATGTATTGAACCATTGGCTACTTGAAGATCCACCTTTCCTATAGAAATCTATTGAAATCTACAAGGTTCTTACATTTTCATACAGATTTGATCACAACAAGCAATATCTAATACCTTATGTGTACATGTTGTAATATTACACATGATAATGAACTCTCCATTAGATTCACATTTTTTTCATATCTTCTTCCAGTGGCCCAACATACAACATAAAAATCTATATATTCTATTCCTTCTCAGGCCTTTTGATTATATTCTTCTTGGAAGGATGTTGCTTGGGTGTTTTATAGTCATAGTGAGTTTTGTGCATATTTTTATTGTTCTTACATTTCTTATTCGCCATAATGACAACATATTTTTTCCCCATTCCCTTGACATCATAGAAAATGAAAATAATAAGATCTAAAAGAGTATTCTCCACACTCTTCATGTTGTAATCCATAATGAAACTTGGGAAGGATTTTAGTAGTGTATAATGTATGAGATCTTTATATGGATCATCGTGTAATTCAATTCCCATGTTGTATAAGAAATATTGGTATCCAATCATATTGACTACCTGAGGCCCAACTGGAACTGACCATCCAAGAATTCATGTGAATAGTGTATTATAGATCTCATATCTATATAGTCTCAAATTCTCTTGATATAGATCATGAAGGCGATACATCATGATATACACATCCATATCCTTATATTTCTTTATATCATACCTGAAAATGGATGATATAATGGAATATTTGACATAAGTTGAATCATACAAATATTTACCATAGAGAGAAAACTCTTCCTACCATACCACTTGGTCAGGTGTTTTAGGAATTGGTTTTTCAAGCACATATAATTTATTTTTATGGAGTAGAATAAAATTTAAGCACATTTTCTATTCATGTAAATTTGTTCTACTGAGAATGTAATCCCTCTCATGTAAGAATATTAATAATATGATTTATTTCATGTTAATTATCATTTCTATAACAAAAAAGAGAATAATTTTGGTACTTTATATCTTAAAGGTATATTATAATTATTAAAATTGTTAATCTCCTGCTGTTTTATTTTAATCTATTAGATCTCACCATTTGTTCCTAACATCACATATCTCAAAAATTCTAGTAGCAAGGGACAATATCCCACATATCAAAATCTATGCATTAGAGTAAGAAGTTTTTTAAGGGTTTAATGTGGGTATAAAATATCTAACTACTTTAACATACAATTCCTTGATCTATTGAGTAGACACCCCAATCCTAATGTCCACAAATTTAATATTTTTCAACTCTATCCACTCATTACTACTTTGGTAATTATTTTTTCATGTGAACTAATCTATTTTGTCCCAAAAACAATGTTATATATCCCTAAAACATAAAATCACCTCAAATTGTTTTATATTAACAAAAATTGAATTATTCTTAGATTCTAACTTATATAGTGGAAGGCTACACTGAATTAATATATATAAATACGGTATTTTTTATGTTAATTCATAAATTTATTAATTTTATTAATTATTACATGATTTTTAATTTTCGGTGGATTTACATAAGTGACTAACCATGTATTATAGAAATTTTATTCATGATCTAATTTATTTTTGTTCTATCATTCATTCATGTTAATTCAATAATTATTGTCATAATAAAAAACATGAAATAATTAAAATAATAAGAGTGTATAATCATTATCTTTTCCCAATGTTTATTTTTTCAAGAGTGTGGTAAACTAATCATTGACATAAGGGAAAAACTATGAATTGTAGTTTTGTTCATGTTGAAACATTCAACCTATCCACCCTTGTATATCTTGGGAGCATTTTTCCTCATCTTCAAACATGAACCACCTCCACTCTCCTGTGAGATCTTTAAATTACATAAGCTTTTAATCACACATAGGTGAGGGGATACAAAGGATTAGATAAGGGTGGTTACATATAGTGAAACCATGGGCACATAGGCTATTACATAATTTGATGAGGGATGATGTGTATTCCATCTGTATAATTTAATAATAAATTTAAATGAAACCATCACAAACAATTTTCTGGTATATGATCATGATCCTCCACATACATTCAATGAATTACTCGTCTATTAAATATAATTAATTCCCAATCATTCTCATTAATGATATATCATGCATGAATCAATTAATTGTATTCTTCAATAATAAAATATTTTATCTTAATTATCATCAAAATAATCTTGACATATACAACCCTAATAATGATATAAATTTTAAATAAATTTATTTTTAATTGACTATGTAAAAAACATATACATTGTAGACAACAAGGAGTGTAACCATCTGAACTGCCAATCATGTGTTAATTTCATATACCTTTTAATCATGTGGCATGTATCATACAAAACTTATCCCATAATTTCATGGAATGTATGATTAAATTTAATGACAGATGAAACACATCTTATTTATATTATGTGTTATGTTTTAATACAAATAATGTAATCATTTCATTACAACATGTACATGATATACTATTCCAAATATTAAATAGAATATAATTAGACATTCAGTATATATAAAAACCATTACATAGAATTTCAGAGTTGAATGAACGAGAAATGAAACACATATCAAAATGTTTTAAAGTATATTATAAATTAAATTTAAATTTTACATAAGCAGGTAATATACATAGTGTGTCATAGTTTATAAAATTTCAAGTATAGATCCCTGTTTGCTATCCATGACACATGATTAGGGACTGGGAATGGTGTCATTCCATGGATATTAATGGATTACACAACTTGTACATGTGATAAAAACCATGTGGTATCCATGTTTTATAGTTAACAGTTATGTTGGTTGTGAAAGAAAATACATGGCCCATTTTTTACTAATGAACTACATGTCATGTAACCCAGTTACACATCATGTAGTTGGATAACTATGCACTATGATCGACTGGTAAACATATAATGGATTTAAATACACATCACATTTAATATATTAAGACAGTCCAAATTAATCCCAATATAATTCATGAGTTTCCATGGTGAATTAAAAATTGTTACATGATGTTTACCAATGGGATTGACACCATGTACTCTTGTTCCATCTGGCTGGAATCATTAGCAAGACCGAATGACTTCTTCAAAAAATTCATTCATAATTAACATATTTATTTATTATGTTAGTGGGAATGTAGAGGAAGAATAGAATATATCATGATTTTTTAATTAATGACATTTAAAATAAGATTTAATACCAACATTAAATGCATAAATCATTCAGTTGTTTTAAAATAATTATAAATATTTATGTGTCTCCTTTGATACCACTATATATAAAAAGTATTGTGAGGTTATTCCCAACTCATATTTTAGCCATAATCTATGATTAATCAATTATTTACATAGATAAAGAATGTTGGGACAAATGTAATTATATCAAAGATTAATTTACATAAAAATAATGGAACCAAACATGAGATCATCATATAATGGTTTATAATTAATTTAAGCATTTTAGGACTTCCTTTAAAATGGATTATATATTAAATGATGAATCTAAAAAAAGTATCTATATAGTATCTTCATTTCATGTAGGAATCCAGTATAGATTTACTATAGTGGTGTTCTACATGAAATCCCTGAACATTCGGTCATCAACATGGGAATATTTGAGTGAATTTGTGGTAGATCCTAACACTTGTGTCAATCATATATTTTCAACTTTTTAATTACCTCCAAAAAGGATTCAAATTAATCTCAATATAATCTAGAGGGGTGGGGGTGGTTGGTATATGTGTTTTCTATCACTGTGGGTGTCCTAATCGATGAAGGTGACACATTCCGTCTTGGTTTTCAATTCATCTATGTAGTTTTTTCATCAAAAATGTTTCATTTTATAATTTAATGTTTTCATATCCTTTCTAAATTACATTTTATTAAACATATTATTATATGTGAAACAATTTTAATGTTTTAAAAACCATTTCATTGGGTTTTTAGATTGGAATAATTGGTTTCTCTTTAAAATCTTTGTTTTGATTTTTAAAATGTATTATTTATATGTGATATGATTTTGTGAAATGCCTGAGGGTAATTTTTTTCTTTATTTATCTTTGAATTTTATGTTTTTTAGTTTTTAAATAGTGAAAATTATATTTTAATGTGTTATTTTACATAAAGTGAGTTTTTGACATCAAAGTGATTAATAAAGGGATTCATTAATATATTATAAATAGTTATTTGGACTGTGTGTGTGGTTTAACCCTTATTTTAAAATAACCCAGTGGATCAATAGAAATGTGTTTGATGGAAATAAAGGTCGTGTGCCTTATTTTTTATTACATATAATAAGACTGTTGTGTGAGGGTGGATTTTAATTTTATTAAATAGTGTATGATTTCTATCAATTTACAAAAATTTCATAGAATATAATTTTAAGAGATGTGAAATGTATAAGAATCTGGAGCCATATTTTGATGTTAATGGTTATTTAGTTACTATGGTTTTAAAATGGATAACATGAATGGTACCACATGATTTAACCTAGATATGATTACCCCTTTTCTGGGTTCTTTATCACTATGTGATGATTTTCATTTCCCTTATATTAGTTATTTATATCTATGATATTATTATATATCCCCTTGTGTGGGAATGTGTTTGATTATTCCATAGGTGAATTTGTTATGTGGAGATTTTCATTATTGAGTATTCAGGGTAAGGTTTAACTACGACTATTCATTGTGTGTTAGACTTGACATGCATCACTCATCTATGATCATCTTAAGAATCACTTCCAAATGGACCTTTTTTGTTATCACTAAAATTAGAGGGTTGGGGGGAGATCTCTCTACATTATAGATACTGTTCTTAGAGTGATTCTCTCATGGTCTTGGGGGAATTATTCTTAATTCATTTCGCATAAATACCCAAAAAACCCATTGGGTTAGTTATAATATAATTTGTTTTAAATATTGTTGGGGTTATAAAATTAATATTTCACATGTTCCCTTATTATATACTTAATACGCATAGTGCCCAATGTCTAAAATAAATATAATATTACTATATATTATCTTGTGAGAACCCATTTAATTAAATAAAATTAATTTTTGGAATAATTTTTTCAAGATTAATTTAAATATTAATAAATATGTATTATTTCTCATTGGACCATTAAAATTGGTATTTCATTTATCCATTATATTTATAAGCCTTCAATATAAAATATTTATTTAATAAATAAATACCGTTGCATTATTCTATAATAAACAAATAAATATTATATTGACTTAATATAAAATAAGTATTTATTGAATAATTTTATCACAAAATATTCACTTGACTAATTAGAGATGGAATATATGTGATCATGAAAATGATAAAAAATTATTAATACATGTTAGTGAATAATATTTTTAAAACATGTTAAATAATAAATTTTATTATTATTAGACTAAGGTTCTAGATACATATAGCATGTGAGCCTTTAGGCCACTATATCTATGGTATTAGGCAGGGACACCCAAAATCCACAGTAAGTAATTAGTAACAATTCAAGCTACCCATGTTTCATGTTGGTATCATCATCCTATGTACTTTATGTATCTTTCATTGACATTCTACAATTGAACCTTCCCACATAACACCACACCCAGGGATTTATTTGGGATGTCTAATTTTCATTGTTGGTACTAAGATATAAACAATTGTTAATTAATGGAAGGGTAAAATCCTTTCTTCTTTAATTTAGTAATAAAATATTATTCATGTCACACCCATTGTATCCTACCTCACCACAAAAATATTTAATCTTGGCTTCAATGAACACATCAAAGTATGCAATAGTGATATTCATTTAGAATAATATTATTCAATTTTACAGATCAATACTCTAGTACATAGATAAGAACATCCATTGAAACATATAAATTTTGATTTCCTATTGGTAGTTTAGGATTGAAAATTCATTGATACTATAAATTACTAATGGAGAACACCATTAGATTGTGTTTCAAGGTCCTAGTAATCTCCACCCCTGATGGACTATATCATTTAGGTCTTATCAAATGATACCATATGAATAGAGAATATATATTTTAGAATATTTTCATGGAACATCTAGGCTCTCATCATCGTAGGAAAAAACTATAACCTTTTAGCATTACAACTACTCTTATGACATTATCACATACTATTTCATGAAGAAAAAAATTAATGATGTGATAAAAGGTTTATTAATATTCAAAAAAATGAATAATGGTAACTATAATGTACATAGAGGTTGGTTATAGGGATCAAAATCCAACAAACTCCAACATCCACTATAGCTAAAAACAATAGCCATCAATATATAGGCTCATATATGATAATCATGATTCTGCTAAGATAAAAAAATTGGTAAGGGGACCACGATGTTTTCTTCCATGGAAACTCTTATTATAAGAACTTCTTCGCTCTATCAAATTTATCTCAAGTGGTGTTACATCTGGAGATTTTTATTTTTTCATTGGTATTCCCATGATTCTTTTTCATGATACAGTACTTGATTATTATCAAAATATAATGTGATAGGTTATTTACTATTGGTTACCACATCAAGATTATAGACAATGTTGAGTATCCAAATAGAATCTTTAAATACATCAGAAGCCTTAATATATTCAGACTATTTTATAATCAATGGAAATGGATATTTTGAAATCTTCATGCTCACAAATCCTCCATTAAGACTAAATACATAACCTAACTAAAATATTATTTCATTATTATATGTTTGAATGGTATAATTAGTATAAACACTTATAACTAGCTCCACATATACTCAAAAAAATTGGAATATATAAACAGTTCATCATAGATACTAATGGACAACCATAATAGAAAACTAATTGTGTTCACCTTTGAAATCTTGATATAATCCTACAATATTTAATTAATAGGAAATATTAGTCATAATACTAAACATCGATTACATGATTGACCCTATCGTAGATGTGAATGAGATCTTACTCATTCTATATTTCTCCTCTTGTGTCTTAGGACACATTTTCTTGGAAATATGTCTACCATGTGACACTAGAAGAAATCCTCTCTTGGATTGTTCAATTCTTAATCACATTATTATATGCTAAATTGTTATACCTTCACTTAGTCCATGAATCCACACAGATATATCACAAATGATCTTTATCCATAGAATATTATATGAATCTCCTTACTCTATCATTGAGAAGTGTATATTTAATCACTTATTAAATAATTGTAATACTGGTATGTCATTTATAATTACTAATGTGTCATAAACATATAATAATGACCATAGTCCCACTAAACCTCTTGTAAACACAATGATCACATTTTTTTAATGAAACCAAATTCTTTTATAGATTTATCAAAGTCAATATTCCATAACCTATATGATTTCTTCAATTCATAAATTAATCTGAAAAACATGAATCATTTTTATAATTAGTTGGAGTCAAAAAAACCCTCCTAGTAGTTCAATATGGCATATTCCTAAAGGTTCTATTTATGGAATACTATATTGAAATTCATCTTCAAGATTTAATATACATGTTAAGTAGTTGTATCAAGTATAATTCTAATGGATTTAAACATGGAAACTATAGAAATGTTTCATCATAGACAATTATTTTTCACTATTCAAACCCTATAGAAACTAGCCTTTCATTATAGGCACATTACCTTTAATGACCTGTTTTCTATTGAAAACCTATTTTCATCAAGTTGGATTTACATCAACTGGTAGACTAACAAAAAATGAAACGTGGTTATGATACATAGAATCCTTAAAAAAATTAACAGCTTCTATCCATTTTGTAGCTTCTAATCTCTCAACTACCTCATTTTGGGATAGTGGTTTATTATTACCCAATAATATTGAGTCATTATCTTTTGTGACTAGTATACAATATCTTTTAGGATGCAAATATTCCATGGGGACCTATGTAATTTTTTCCAGTACCCACTCTTATGTATCTTGAGTATCAACTTCATCATAGTCAATCACAGTCAAATTATCCTTCTTGAGGATGTGGTTGGACCCAATGTAGGTTAATGATTGTAATGGAGTTTTTATTTAGTTTGTTGTCAATTACCACATGGAAGAGTAAGGAGTATTTAGGTAATGTGGTATAATGATTTATTCTGAAATTGGTATTTATGGCGGTGTAGTTTCCCACTGTCTGCCAAATTTTTGTGCCTCAAAATCGGGAGTTTTTTTGGAAAAGGAATCTTTTCTGTATAGGAGTGTACAATATGTGGAATGCAATGATAGTGCATGGAATGGGATTTCGATGATTAGTTCATGGAACACAAATAATGGTATGTAAAAAGGCATTGAAAATCCACAAAGGATGTGAACCATAAACCACATAGCTGGAATAGTTCATGAAACCAAAAATGGTTCATGGTGAAGACATGCGGTTTGCGAGTGGAAAATGGTTTACAAAAGGTTTGAGATACATAATAGAGATCATCTATTGAGGAAATGACTAGATGATTTATGTTTTCCAAAAGTAAGAATGGTGGTACAAAGACCATATAGGGAAAATGGTTCGTGAGTGAAGCAGTACACGGTGAGGATGTATGAAATCGAAGATTTGGGAAATTTTGGATTATTGAGATTTTCATATCTATATGCTTATATAGAGAGTTTTAATTTCGTATTTAGAGTGAGTGATTCTGATTTGATATTTCAGACGAATTTGGAGAAGCCTATATTTTTTCATGGTATGAAAAATCAGTGATGGAAAAAGTTTTTCATGGATGAGAAAAATGGTCCACTGAAAGAGTGTTGGTCCGTGGAGGAGAAAACATTCCATAAAAGGGAGTTAGGTTAATGGAGTAATCCCTCACAGTACATGGATTTGGTCCAAATTTTGTGGAGTAGGGAAGTAATCAGAGGAATATCTCACAGTATGCAGAATAGGGCACTAAGCGGAGGAAGCAGTCTTGGTATGCGGAGTAGTACAATTTGAGAAAGGAAGTAGACCAGTTCGTAGATGAACTATTTAAGAACTAAACAGTGCATGAAAAAGGGGATTACATCTATAGGGGTAAACATGACTTCAATGGAGAATACCTTTATATTTGACTATGCATGAATAATTATAATCCATTGAAGCATCCTTCATGTCGATAAACTGAGTCCTGATCCATCCCAATGTAGTGAGAAAGGGGGAGTCAATGGAAGTGTTCTGATTGACATGGTTATCTATAAAGAAATTCTTGTAAAATAAAGGTTCCTAGAATATAGTGACTATTTTTAATCTTTTTTACTCCACAACAATTGAAGAATAGTGTATTTTGGTATGACGGGCACACTTTTAGTGTATTCTCATTGGATGTAACTCTAATTGTTGAATCTTGTAAAATAGTTTCATGTAATCTCTTGGAATGTGAATTTTTTAATAATGGTCATATCCATCATATAGTTTTAATTAGTTCCATCCAATGTGAAATCAATATCCAACATATTAAATGATGAATTTAAAACATTGATTCACCCCTCCCCTCCCTGGGTGTCCTAGGATCCTTAAAGTGGGCTCCCTAAATAGAAATATGGCATGTCACATGATATTAAATTTCATTCCTTAGGGTTTATATATAAAATATACCTTTTTTCCTGGGAATGTCTTATAAATACACATTTCATGCCTCATTGTTCAAGTTTGTTTCCAAACATGACTTTCAAAATTGTCTCAAATCCTTATAGATGAGTATGTAACTGAATAAGTTTCATGACACTCCTTAACATGCTTCGAATTCTATTTTAGACATTATTTGGTACTATATTTTCTGTATCTGTGATAGTTTTTATTACATATCCCTAAAAATATAATGGAATATCTACATGATTCACCATTATCCGTACCATTTCTATAAAGGAATGATTCTATCTTTCACTAACATCATTCCACCAAGGCGTATAAGGTGGAATGATCTAGATAGAATTCCAAACATCCAGAGAACGATTATAAAACCTTGGTTATGTTATTCACCACATTTATTAGCTCGAAGGTTCATTATCTTCTAACCAGGTATATTTTTTACTTAATTATTGAATTCCTTGAATTTCTCCTAGGCCATAAAAGTATACCAAATCAAGTAGAAAAATTAATATATATTAAATAAATTTGTAAAAGTTATGATGTAAGAATATTAACCTAAATATTCTACTAGAAAAGGTACAAACACATCAATATGTAACAATATTAGAATATCATTGGCCCTTTCATCCAGTCTACCAAATGGTGGTCTGGTTATTTATCCTTGAAAAAATGAATGCTAACTTTTATCTGGGTTTATCTCATAAAATTATAAATATATCTCTTAATTGAATATTTTCAAATACTTATATTTTATTTTATCAATATGATGATAACATATATGGTTGTTATATATGTCATGTTAACTTGATTCGATGTCAATTTATCATACACGGTTGTCTTAATTTAATAAATAATTTACATTATTTAGGTGTGTCATTCAATAAAAACTGTTGTCTTTGTAAAAGAAGCGTTTGTTATTTCCAAATATTGAAATTAATCCATACATTTCAAGGAATCAAACATATATTAATTTTTTATTAAAAACTGAAAAAATTATAAATTTGTTAAACTATCCTCATTTTAATTTGAAATGAAATATTTTGGTATCATATATCATCGTTTTAATGTTTTTCACTATTGGAAACTCGAAGATCAACCATTCCTCTAGGAATATATTTGAATCAGCATGGTTCATGAATTTTGATACATATGTGATCACAAAAATTTATATCTAAAACCCAATGTGTAGATGTTTAAATATTACACTATAAAATGTACACTAAATTAGTGTCCCCTCACCTGTTCTCTTGTTATCTTTTTCTTTGATATGTTAATAATATTTCAAGGTCATTACATCTCGATAGACCTCATTCATATATTTTTTATTTAAATATTTTTATTATAATTTTATGATTATTTAAATATATATATTGGTACATATTTTGATTTTTTTACAGTAAGGTCATGGTTAAAGAATATTTATTAAAACAGAAGTAATAAACAGTAGCACAAAGCCGATGAGAAATAGTTAGGCATGAAAACTCTTCCCTCATTCAATAATCAAGAGATAGAGAAGAAATCAAAGATCATACTCCAAAAATTTATAATCTCCTAATTCTTAATCCAAGTCTGATTCATTTACCAATAGTCTAAATAAGTTAGCCAATGGATTCCACCCACAAAAAAGAGATGTCGATCTGGTTCTCATAGTGGGCTTAATGTTCGAGTAATCATTCCATGGTCTTGATTTCTTCATTGGGGCTGATGAGAACCCATTATCTTCCTTCACCTAACATGTAAGAACAATGATAATACATTATGGTTCAGAGATTTCTTTTCAAGTTTATACTTAAGAAAATGGGGGAAAAGAGGGCAAGGTCAGGCTTCAGGCATGTTACATGAGGTGACTTAGGCCTATACACCACATACATTTATGTACACACCGTGTATATAGGGATACACACCATGTAATCCCAATACACAACCATGTAATGGTGTGGTAAGAAATTATGTTGAAACAACATGTAGTTTCAAGTACATGCCATGAATTTTTTTTTTATTAAATCAGATTGTAGTGTCATATTTAGCAGACCGACAAAAACAATCTCAAAGAAAGGATGTGGGGAGCTTCACTGGTGGTTGGAGAATTATGAGATAGTCCTAGTGAATTATCCGTAATGACATATTTATAGAAATTTGGATTAAGATAATTGAATTTAATTAATGAATTTATTAATTATGTATTCCAATAAAACACACTGCCAATGAGTAAGGGGTCTGAACATCTCGTGCTGACTCATTTTATCTCGTTCCTAAGGTAAACATAGTGTTCCAGACCCAACTGTGGTCCAAATATTCTAATGTGGTCTCCAATTTAATAGTTATCCTATTTCCTTCAATTAACTATACACATAATATAAAACATATTTTTTAATTTTTATATAATTAATTCCGAGAACACTAGGCCTCAGAATCCCATTAAACTCAGTTCATAACTCTGGAAATATATATAGAAATATTTCAAAGTCTTACATGGAAAACCCTGAGTCTCTAAAAAGGGAACCCATCTCCCAAGAGATCTGTTGGAGAACTTATTATTGAAGGTAGTATAACATCCCAGATCTAGAAACCACTCAACTGGTGCCCCCTAATTGGTTTACCACATGGCCCCAAGCATGTCTCCCCAAATGACAGGATTAAGTGGACCAAGACGTAGAAAATGAAACAGCTCCTTCCAAATCATTATTTAACATGTTCTTTATATTTAATCGATCCAAAAAAAGGTAAGACTCGTTATTTGTGGTTTTCCACCCTTATAATTAATTGATTGAGGATGATCAATTCTCACTCATTAATCTGTGTTAATTTGACCCTTTTCATGCACCCATTATCACAAGAAAGTATCATTTCAATGTATTTTCTGTAATTTCAGGCTTCTCACCTCGATCCCCTACTATGAAATCGATCGACAATGACGTTTGGACAACAATACATATCACCTTTTTTATTGATGTTCTTTTTGCAATTGATATTTGTGTTCTTCATCCTTAGAACATGGGGCCGTGATTCAACATTGACGGGGTGAGTTCATGTGTGATCAAACCCCCTGATTCATTGTGGTAGGATAAACGACAATCATATAGATGGTTTAATGTCAAATTGATAAATGAGTGGGATAATTTTTGGTGAATGGATCGAATCAGTAATATTGGTGTGTGTTTGTGATTTCAAGTGGTTTGGGTTGATAACCCCTGTTTTCCCAGTTGGTGCGCGATGTCGGCGTGTATTGTGATGTTGTTAGTTTCATGTGAAGGTTGTGTGTGTGATCTCATGATGATGTTTGTTTGGTGTTGACGTGATGATGGTCGGAATCAGACATCCAACATGGTGGTTGGGTTTCATAAATGCAGTGAGCGTAAATATTGATAATAATAATAATAATGATGGTGATTATTTAATAAAACTAAAAAATGAATTTCTATTATAATTATATTAATTATTAATTATAATGGTTCTGTAAACTGTTTGTGGTTAATTAAATTAAATTGGAGGGGGAGTTATGTTTATTTATCATAATTAATATTAATTATAATAAATTGATTATAGAGAGTGGTTTATGAGTAATATAAATGAAATAAGGAAAATATGTATATTAAATGAAAAAAAATTGTCATTTAATTTAATTTAATTTAATGTGGAACCCATGCGTGAAAGGGGGGATGACGCTGATGTTTCCTATGTAGAAATAGGAATTCCATGCACACCTTTTATCAATTTATATAGTTTTATAATAATAATTGTATATCTTGAAGATAGGTGGTGTAGATGAGTCCGCGTACACCAAATTCAAAGGAGGAAAAGTGATGGAGCATTCAATTTGATGGAAAAAGGGGGTTATAAATATATATATATATATATATATATTATTGATTATAAATCATTAAATTCCCCTGCAAATTCTTGATACAGTACCAGACTGATGAACAGTCAACAAAAACGTGATGATGGTCGGACAATCATTGGAGTTAGATTACGCAATCCTTGGATATACCATCACATCACACATTTTGAAGAGGATGTTGACGAGATCGCCATGTCATGATTTGCACATGAATATATTTTTAGGGTGATCGGTGGAACAATTTTTATTAATCACTCCACTACTTTTTGTACATCTAATGTACTTTCCTTTTTTGGAGGATTTGGATGAGGATGGTTAGTATAGATGGGGGGATTCATGTCTAGAATATACATACAAGATGCTATACAGCGCATGTCACATCAATAAGATGATGTCCACGAGATTCATGGTTCTTCTACAGATGTCGGTATGAGAGAACATCCTTCATTTTGCTTCGCATAATTATTCTCCATTGCGAGCATATAATGTAGCAGAGGCTCCGTGTGGATGTTGGTATGTCATTCCTTCATTATAATGTATAAATAAATTGTATAAATTTCTATTTTAAAATGGAAATATATCATTATTATCTTTTGGTGGAGTCCGGCACAACGATATTCAGATTCCCCCAAACACTACGTCCATGCCTGTAGACTTATATTTGAAAGAATTTGACAACACGATATAATTTATTATTATTTTTATTGTTAAATACATATTCATTACTCTATAGGAATTTATTTATTTATTGACCATTTATTTTTTCCTTCAGATTGAATGGATTCCATATATAGATGACATCGTCCAGAGTCTTCCACCGTATTTTACGACAACGCTTGCTACTGAATACTAAAGGGTTACATGGACTCGTTTTCATACAATTTTGTAGCTTAAAAACAAATTATTTATCAGGTAGTTTGTATTCATTCAGCATGTTCCCGACCCACCCATTTAGTTAGCTTCACTGCATTCCATAAAGATGTCAGGGAAGGAAGATTTTGATTGGAGGAGATACCATACCAGATGTATTGATTTATGGGACATATGATTGGAGTCCCAGTTGCAAGGGGTGGGAGAAATATGTTTCATATTGGTGGATCATATGGAGTATGCATCCTAGTATAGTAGGTCCCCAGTCATATTTCTAACATGACATAAACGAGGCCTTCATGAGTTGGTTTGCATTCTTCATTCCACTGTTCAGAATATTTTTTATTCATATTACATAACAATGAAATTTTTTTCACATGATTATTATATATGTCATCTAATTCATGTGTATGATCTAGTAGAGAGATCCACATTTGATCCAACATATTTTCACAAACTTTTGATAGAGTTTCTTCCATAGATGGATGAGATTTATCAGGGAATTTTCATTGATTCACAATATACTGAGGAGGTTGTAGAGCATAATGTTCCCACTGAGCCTCATATAGATGTACTAGAGGTGATTACCCCGTTATCGATGTTATTGTTCCATTGGAGGTGGGTGTTCATCTTGATCAGTCAGATGTTGTTGTTACACAAGAGGATGGTGTTTAGCATGATCAGTCAGATACCCCTCGAGCATATTAAGCACAAACACAGGTAGATACAGGCGTGGACAAGATTGAGATGGATGCTTTATTACCCACATTCGCAGCCTAGTATCCATATTCTTCCAATGTTTGTGAGTGTTTCAGACAACATGAACTATCCTTAGATGCAGGACATGGTACAGATGGTGAGACAATACATCCATTGAATGTCCCACGGGAGGATGTGGAAGTGGCTATTAATGATGACGCATGTCGTACACTAGAGCGCAGAAATAAAATAACACGACGTGGATGGATCCCTTATACGCATGGTGGTGGGACATATGAGAATCCATGCCAGAGGTGTAGAAAAGGTAGATTTTTTATTTATGATACATTTTGTATGCTGCCAGATTCTTCTCCCCCCTCTCGATAATAGGGGGGAGTCTCGTGCCTTCAGTCCCATGGGAAGAGTAGAATTTCCTCAGATCTTTGTTCCCATCATCCAATCCCAAGGATCCCTATTTCTCTGAAGGCCCTGGATCTCTACTAAGAGGCACCTCAACTTTCACTACTTCTGGAGGAGCTCAACGGTGCCACAGATCTTTACAATCTCACTATGCTTACCCTATTCTGTCACCAGTATCCTTCAGTTGAAATTTGTTAACACATCAACTCTCAGTCATGGGAGATTCTAGACCACGTTGTCATCAATTTTCTTGACCATATGAATTTTATAATCCGCATTGGATCGGAGGAGGAAAAGGTCATGGCCTGGTCTAGGTTCCCTTGAATATGCAATGGGTCATATTTCAACCTGTTTCGCTAGAGGTTTGATTTTCATATGTGGTGTGACCCCTCGATGATTGAAACCTAGGTAATTCTTCTGGGACTTGTTCTTTTGTTTCAAAATCATTTTATCATCTGTTCAATTGGAAACATGATTAGGAGGTATATTTTATCTGAACAGAGTATTGGGGTAGTCTGTCATCCTATTTGTCCATGAATTTTCATGGAAGACAATGTTGCAAGGCCACCGGTCCGATGCATTTGGATTATAGATGACCAAGAGTTTCGTTGTAAGTAGGAGGTAGTTTTTGAGTCGTGGATGCATTATTGTGTGTCCAACTGACGGTTGGGTCACATAGTGTTGATCTGTCGCAGTGGGACGGTGAGTGGAAGCACACAAGTGATAGAGATGATAGATAGTGGTGTTGGAGCTCGAAGCCCAATGCCACGTGGAAGTCGTCCTTGTAAAAACACATAATAGGAGAAGATTTCACCCGAAGGTCTTTTGTCACCCGATGTAATTTTATCACCCGAAAGAAGTTTACACATACTCACATGAAGGGTTTTTAACAAAATACGAAGGCCTTTTACAAATAAAATCCAACACACATGAACATACCATTTTTTTTGTACCACCAATCATTGCAACCGAGATATTCCCCTTGATCTCCAAAACCAAGAGGTGTTTCGATACATGCCACCTTCATGAATCTCTTTTCACACCATCGTCGACAATTCTCTTACCATCGTCGCACAACATCATCGTCATGCACAAGCTTTCATCCTCCATTGTTGACATGACATCATCGTCAGCATCATCACCACTTCTTCATTCTCACCATCCTCACATCGCACTGGTTACCGCAAACGCGGAAACCCGTTCTTCATTTCTCTCTTGGCTGCTATATATTTTCCATCCCACATTCCAAAACATGATTCTGCTTCCTCTTATATAGACATCATGTCCTTATCTCCATTTAATGCAGTATACATTAATAATCCCATCATTATTCAATCAATTGATTTTGGGAATAAATATTCATTAATTTTGGGAGAAAATCCTCTATTAATGTTGGTATAATCCATCCATTAATAATTTGTTCTCTCTTCATTATTTTAAATTTAAAAAAAATAATCAGAAAAATATCCAGCGTGATTTAAAATTCAAATACTCTAAATTCATCTCTACCATGTGAGTCAATTTTATTGACAACTCCACCATGTTATGAATGTTAACCAATGAATGGAACATGCCGCATGACACCTACGACCAAGAAGACATTCGATATTCCAGCAACACCATTGATACCACTTTCTTTTTGATGACATCCAAGTCTTGTGTCCTTGATAAAATTCTCCACCAGACACTTTCCACCATGTTCTACAACTGGGAACATCAACCAATATCTCTGATATCACTGTTGGTGCTCAGAGCCCAGTTCCTTGGCGGAAGCCGTCATTGAGAAAAGACACAAGAGGAGAGGATTTTACCCGATGTCCTTTTATCACCCGAAGGCATTTTATCACCTGAAGGAATTTTAAACATACTCACCCAAAGGATATTTAACCACACCTGAAGGCCTTTTAAAATGAAACACCAACACCCATGAAGTTACCATTTTTTTGTACAGCCGATCATCACAACTTGGACACACCGCATGATCTCTGCCACAAATAGGACTTTCAATACATGACACCTTCATGAATCTCTTTTCATTCCATCATTGACAATTATCTTTGCATCGTTTCATGCCATCATCTTTGTGAACAAGCATTCATTCACCATCGGTGAAACACTATCATTATCTGTGTCATCACCTCTACTTCATTCTCACCATATTAACTTCGCACCGATTACCGCAAATGTGGAAACCCCTTCATTATTTCTCTCTTGGAGGATATATCTTTGCTAGCCCACATTCCAAAACATGCTACCACATCATCTTATAGTGACTTCATGTCCATACCTCCATTTAATGTGGTTAACATTCATAATTCCATCATTATTCCATTAATTTATATTGGGAATAAATCTTCATTAATGTTGGGAGAAAATCCTCCATTAATGTTGATAAAATCTCTCCGTTGAAAATTTTTTGTCACTTAATTATCTAAATTTTAAATCAAATAATCCCAAAAATTGGAGGGTGTGTTCCAACTGGTCTAGATCAAGTCTTGATAATGGGTCACACTGAAGCTAGATTGGCAATGAGAAGGGGTGAAGTTGGGGTCAATATGGTCCTTGAAGAGGAGAATGGTTGTGTTGAACATAGAGATGATTTTGAGTTGGACATTCGGGTGGAAGAACCTCTAAATTGTAGTGTACTAATAGAGGATCCATTGAAAATAGTTATAGTGCAGTGCGTGATCCGATCACCACTAAATGGAAGTGAAGTGGTAGATGAGCAAGTGGAAATAGTTTTATGAAGGTAGTGACCCGGAATGATGTTGAATCGGTTCATGTATGTTCTTCTACTATGAAAGAGATTATGGGAATTTGGGTGGGAATCTCTTTATCTGGGAGGACAGTGGTGGAGGAGCAAATGTGCCTAGTCCTAATATAGGTAGTGATTCGAGATGATGTTGCATCAGCTCCGGTATGCAATTCTAGGTTGAAGGAGATGTTGGTGTCCTCAACATTGATAGTGAGGAAAATTTTAATAGACTGATGAGTGATCAGGGGTTGGGCAGCAACCCTCACTGGATGATATTGCATGTTTGTGTTAATCAGGTCCTTCTGCGGAACATGTAGGCCGCCCAGATTGTAATGGTGGGGAATTGCACGGTGTCATTTCTAGAAACAGGTTCAATGGATTTTTAGGAAGGGGAGATACCCTTTTTGGATTAAGGATCTTATTTCACTGAGGATGCTCATACTTTTACCAGGAATGAAGAGGCTATTGACGGTGTAATGGAGAGGGTGTTGGGTGATGGTCATGGAGTTATGGTAGACTCTCACTGTCTAGATCCAATTGACCATAATAGGAAATATCAAATGATATGAGGAGGGGTCTTGGATGTTTTAGAGGATGTTCTGGTGCGGAAGGAAAATGGTTGAAATAATTTTTCTCCATGATGGTCACTAGAAATTGGGGAAAGGATTCTGGTAGTGGTAAGGAAAATAGTGGAGTTGTCCAACCCTCTATCTATGACATTATTTAGCGTGGAAGAAGAAAGTTTTCTGAAAGTGATGGAGTTATGACTGCTCCACCAAAGAAAAGACCCAGGAAAGATTACTCTCATCTACCAATGTCAGTTTCCACTGGAGTTTCATCTAAGAGGGAAAAAGGGCCCACCCCGTTATGGTGTGCACAACATTGTGTGGAGAAAAAATCATTGGAGAAGTTGAATCTTAGAAAAATGTACACCAATATATTGATGCAACATGAAATGCCTTCATAGCGGTAATTAGCTACTATGGAGGAAGTTCCATATAATGGATATAGAGAAGGGTATGACTATTATGACATGTAATTTCCATCTTTTTGATGGAACTGGTTTGATGTGGGAATGTATGTCCAGTTGCGTCCTAATCCTTTTTTTATTGTACATTTTCCTTTGTTTAATTTATGGTCAAGGGACTTCCTCTAACTGATCATGCTGGTTAATAAATAATATTATTAAATTCATTTATATATATTAATAATATCAATTAATTTGTATTCAAATAGACGCTTGATGAAAATTTTAATGAACATAAAAAAATAATTTAAAATATTATTGATCTCAATGATTTGAAATTGGATGTAAAATTTTAGATGACAATGGAACATGATTCTTTGTTTAAAAAAAACAAATTTCATGAAGAATAATTTGATTGTAAAATGGATATTTTTAAATAGTAGATGATAATGATTGATGATAAAAAAATATGAGATATAATGAATTATAAGTTAATTTGGAAAATTTTGAGAAGATGCTTATTCAAACTTTATATTGGGAAAATGTTATTATGGGTATGCAATCTTAAATAGATGATTTTACTATTAAAATACCTCTATCATGTGAAAAAATTATGGAAATTATGAAAATTGTTTATTTAAAATTATTCTAGAATATGAAATAGTTCTTAAGAGGTTTTTGATTGCACCATCCATGATAGCTAATAAGGGAAAAAATCTTCACAAAAATCAGAATGTAATGGGAAGAGGTCCCTGCTATACAATATAAATTAGAACCGATGTTTTGATGTACAATCATGAATACTAGAGGAACTCGACCAACTTCATTGAGACAAAAATGAAACCTTCCTATTTAGATTAAGAATATAAGAAGATCCATCATATTTCCTTAATCATTATTATATTTATCTACTCTTATTATTTAAGGAAGGTAGTCATCATTGAAAAATTTTATGAATATGTAAGAATATTTAAGACAATAAGTATGAATAAGATATCATATTGGGTTGATCATATTTTTGGTATCCTGAAGAATAAGTGTTGAAGAAAATCATCCTTGGTGATGTTATATATGTTTTCAAATCTATAAAGTACTAAGATGTAGATAAATTAATATGTATTATCTATATTAGAAAATCTTGAAAACCATTATTGAAAAGATCCACTTTTATAAAGATGTTTATGTGTGTTTCCCTTAAGGGAGAGGTAAATGAAGAAATTTGAAATTACTTCCAGACTTATTATATCAATTAGAATCAAACCTTATTATTTTAGAATGTCCAAGATGATCATGTTATTGAATGAGGAATGTTTTTATAAATATATATACAATTTCTAACAAAACAATAAATACAACACAAAGGGGTTTTAATTGAATTTATCATATACATAACAAAAGTTCATGTATGGATGTTCTCAAAGGCCATTTATCCATATTATTATCGATGAATGTTTTTGATCTATTAGTTAATGTTAGTGCACGAGTTTTAGGTTTATTTTTCTAATAAATGTTTCATATCTCATTTAATAGCTTCATCTTGATATAATGTTGGATTCCCCCGATTGATATGTGATTGAGTTCTCATTTTATGTGGCATTATTGTCAGTCAGTAGTGATAAACTTTATTTCCCAAATCATATCTTGTCATTTATAGAGTGAGTTTGACTCACATAGACATAAAGTGAAATATTGGACGACACATTCTTAAGTATGAACTGATACTGGCGATCGAACAGGGCACTAAGAATCATACCAACTGATCAAAATTACCATGAACACGATTATTTAATTTTTTTACTATTTAATTAATATGTATTAATATTTATTTATATTTTTTGATATTTTATACATATTTTTGATTTTTTAATTAATATGTATTTATTTTTAATTATTATTTACAAATATTTATGATTTTTATTTTAATTAAAAATTCAATAGGAAGCTTGAATATTTATAAATAATTATTCAATGGATATCTATTATTCATGAATATTTAATAATAATTGTTAACATTAATTAATATTTATTAAACATTTAATAATAATTAATAAATATTTATTTATATTAATTAGTATTTAATTAATATCTATATTCTTAATAAGAGGGTATCTCCCTCAACCTATTAAAAAAATTATTAAAAATTATCTATATTACTTTAATATATAATGTTATTTAATTTATATTTATTAATAATTTTTAATATTTGTTAATTTTTACATAAATTTTATTATTTTCTAATTGATATTTATAAATATACAAAAATATATTTATTCATATTTAATACTATTTTATTTACATTAGTATTTATATTATTAATATTTATTAATATTTTTTGACATCTTCATGATTTTTCAATTATAATTTATACATATTTAATAATTATTGATGTATTTTTTAAATTAAAATATATAGTAGGTTCCATGAATAGGGTTCACACATCCTTTATAAACATTATAAAGTATGTGTGAACTCCATTCACATGTCTTGGAAATGTATGATTCGTGAACGAGGTTCACGTCTCCAAACACATTTTTAAAAATACCCAAAAACCTATCGCATTTTGTTAAAAAAATCAAAAACCTAGTTTTTATAATTACATATGATAAATTAAAACCATTGCGTTAATTATACTAAAATATTATATCCAATCAAACTAGAGTAATAATAATAAAATAATATGCAAGGAAAATGGGTATTTTAATTAAAATAATGAGTGTCTATGCATGGGTCAATAAACATGGAATCATATTATGCAGTTAAAAATTAAAAAATTGATGGGCGTTAGGGAAGATGGAGTGAATACATGATAGGAGGGAGTGATGTGTGTTTGATCAAACTGGTAGTCGACATCCTCATGGTGCTAGGTAGTCCTAGAAGAACAGATAGGGTGGGTCTGGCGGAGGCCATTACTCTATGGTGGATCACATGGAACGGCATTTACAGAAGCATCCAGAGGATGGAGAGGGTAAATTGTGGAGGATGAAGAGCATGGCATGGATGAAAATGTAGAGGAGGAGGAGGTTCATGGTAGTGGGGTGGAAGACGATAGGGGATGATGTCAGTCCGTTGTACATTGCCAGAAGAAGACTGATGATAACATTTATAAGGATCTAAAATTATATTTATTGAGAAGGTTCTAAACACCGCACAAGTCACTTATATTGACTTATTATTCTAAACAAATTTTTTCAATGTCCCCGGGCCAAATATGTCTTCCTTGAACAATATCTAGGTTCTCATAAGGCTTATTCAGGTCATGTATCAAGGGAAGACAGTGTCCCCGTTGGACTCCCACCCTAGTAACATGAATCGTCTCCTCCTGGGAATTTTATTCCTCTACATGCCCTATATATCTTTCCAAATTTATTACCGTGCTCCCCCCTCTACACCAGATCCTAGAACATTACTGATCATCTTTTTCTTTCACATCCCCAGTGCTACCTACAACGGCATTTGTGGTGATACACTTACATTTAAAGAAGGTAAATACATTAATATGAATGGATCATCTTATTTTCATTAATATGCACCTTATAGTCATAGAATAATTAAATAAAACTAATTCGGATGAAATAAAGATTATTTAAAAAAATATCATAAAATTAGTGGAGTTATTTATAATGGCCTTTAGGAGTGTTACCCATAACAATAAAAAGTAAAACCATAAATATGAATGGATAATGAGTGTATTTAATATTCACCATTAAAAGACAAAAAAAATGAAAAAACAATTTATGGATATGAAACTAAAGAAAAAAAAGAAAGAAAAAAAGGTTTATATGAAAATATTTGGGGAAGAAAAAAATGATTAGAATAGGTAAAAATTATAAAGATAAAACCATTGAAATGATATATATAATATAAATTTGATTTATATATATATAATGGATAAAAAAATTTATAAATATGTTTATTTATTAGGAATATTAAAATTATAAAATAAATTTAATTTATAAATAATAAAAAAATGTTATAAATAGATAATATAGTTACAAGAACCATGTTTTTTCCATCAATGTTCGATTCACCATTTCAACCATGTCAGGCATTCCCTGAATTTTTTTTTGAAATCATAGTCATTTGTGTCTCTCATAGTACATAAAATTCCCACTACAAGAAAAAATAGGTTTAATAGTTGTTTATTAGAATTAATTGGTGATTTAAACCACTGATAAATTATGTGTGATGATTTAAAATAGTGTCATGTATTTGGGTCTTGAGAATCTTTTTACAAATGGTGGTTAACAATTGTTTAAATCACCACGAAGTATTTAGTGTTAGTTTTTTATTTTTCTTATTGTCTTACATTTATTATTTTTTATTTATTTTCAAATATATATATATATTAATATATATGAATAAAGATAAATATATAGCAATATTTATAAATATATATTTACAAAAAGAAACTTTTGTTAAAAAAATAATATATAAATATATCTCTAAATATATTATTAAATATAACAGTATATATATACCTACATAATATATATAAATAAATATAAATAAATATAAATAAATATTAACATAAATAAGTACGTATAATTATTAATAAATATATAAAAATATAAATACATTAACATAAATATATATAAAGGCATGTATAAATATTAATAACGTCCAAAAAATATATAAATATATATAAAGATGAAAATATATAAATATTTAATTAACGATAATTATGTATAAATATAAATATAAATATAAATAAAAACCCACATAAAGATACATAAATACATACACATATAATGATATATATGTATACCCACATGATATATGTAAATATATACAAATAAATAATATTTACTATTTAATATAAAAATTTACACACCCACACACACATATATATACATATAATAATATATATATACCCACATAAAATATATAAATATATATAAATATAGAAAAATATAAAGAAATATATTTAAAAGAGAATTGAAATTAATAATTAAAATGCAATGATTAGAAAATTATAAAAATTTAAAATTTAGAAAATAACAAAATATTAATTAATAATTCTAAATTATTAATAATATTAAATAAATAATAATATATTCTTATTAAATAATGAATAATGACAACTAATACATAGTGGATAATAGTAATAATCAGTACATAATAATAACAAAAATAATAAGAATCATAACAAATAAACAATAAACAATACATAATTATAAATTTAAAAAGTAAAATCATATAAAAATAATCAAATGATTCAAATTATTATTTAGTGGTGGTTTAAATCACTCTGAAATTAACAAATACTAAATAAAATACCATCATGAATTAGCTATGGTTTTCTAAAACATATATTAAAAAAATAACTAAAAATTTAGCATTGGTTTTTAAAACTGGCGCTAAATAAAACAGTTCTAAACACCATTTCTTTTTTTAGGGTCCTTCCAGCATACTCACCAACATTTCTAATCTCAATCACTTTACCTTGTACACTATTTCCGTGTCCACCAATGATTTTCCTTGAAAGAGAACTCCAAACACTTATAACTTGTGTTTCAAAAAGTATACCCACATTGTTACAACATATTCATGAACATTAAGTAGTACCTTTTATCAGTGTTAATAGAAAAGAACTAATAAGGGTTTTACTTTTATCAGAAAAAACTAAAATAACTGATAAAAATGACCTTTATGACATCTACAAAAGCACTAATAATGGATGGTTTTTATTAGTGTTTTTTTAGTGTTGATAAAGACCAAATTTATAAGTGTTTTCATAGCATTTGTCTATGATTTTTAGCACTAATAAAGGATCCCACTATCATCATTTTTCATTACTCTATTAAAATGTAACCTTCATAAAAAATATAAATTATAAAAAAATCACTTATTAGTATATAAATATTATATATATATATATGAAATATATTTTCCATAAAAAGATTCATATGATACTAAATATGTATTGACAATTAATATTTAATACATTTAGTGAAAATTATTTTTAAATAATTAGAAATTAATATTAATTATTATTTTGTAAATTAGATTTAAGTAATATTTATTTAATAATAATTTAGTCACAGAAAAAATTAATGAATTAATTAATATTATAAGATAATTTGAAAACGTGACTTGAACTTCCAATGACAATAACGTTTTATCTAGACGTCTGTATAGGATCTATTATATGTGAAATTGAATATTATGTTGTTTTTTAAATATTTAATATATACTTATATAAATATAAGTATACATAAATATGACTTTATTAATGTAAATAAACATTAAATATAGCTAAAAATGGGCATTGAGATAGAACCATTTTTTGACACATATGTATCCAGAAGAAACTATATAATATAAAATACATGTGAGAAGATGTTTATCTTCATTATCAATATATTATTATTTTATCTTATTTACAACCATCATCATTTGAGGGGAGTAAATGATATAGAATGTATTTTGAAATATACATTTTAGTGGTTGGATTTGAAAACACATCGTTGCATATTTATCATCGAAATGATAGGTCGCATTTGATGTTGTAAAATATTTTATATTTTTATTTTTCAAATATTTATTAGAACCCATATAGAAAAACGTTTTACAAAGTTGAGGGAAAATAAAAAATTATTTAAAATATTTGTCCCAATAAATTCATTTTAATAAAATAAAATAATAGAAGGTTTTTTTCAAAAAAAAAATATCTATCAATTTTATTTTTTATCATTTAAAAAATGTTTTCCATTTATATAATTCAACAAATTTTATATATATTTTGTAAAAATGAAAAAATGAAAAATTTTATAAAACCATTTATAAATTTAGTTTTTTATGTATGTCTTTACAGTTATTAAAATATGTATCCACGATTTGAAACATTAATCTAGCATGGGACACCACCAAGAAAAATCTGTTGTTATATTTTGAGTTTGTCAATATTAAATTATATCAAAAGAGATGATGGTGGAGAAATCCAAAATTGATTATAGATTTTAAATGATTTCATAATTAGGCACATTTGGAATGAAATGATGGAGGATAAGTATATATTAATGTCATTAATTTTCTTTTATTTATTAATTTTCAACAATAATGTAGAAGATAAAATAAATCCATTTCTTTTATTTTACTGAATTTTTGTATCAAAACAAAACAATGAAATCAAAATAATGGAACATGAGAAGAAAAACAGGGTATTTAAATTAAAATGAATAGTGGATATGCATGGGTCACAGACATGGAATCATATTGGGCTAACAAAAAAGGAAAAATTGATGGGAATTGGGGAAGACAGAGCAGATCCATTATAGGAAGGAGTGACCTGCATGTGATCATACTTGTTGCTTATGACTTCGGGGCGTTGGGTAGTCTTGGAACACCATGTACAAGGGAAGTAGTAGGATTGAGAGTGGAATGTCGATTCATGTGTCCATGAGATCCGGTATGAATAAAACTTATAGGTCTTCAATGAAAATGGCCTTTAAGACTCCGATGCAGAGAGAGGGAAGGTAGAAGGGAAGAAGGCGGAAAAAAGGTTGAGGAAGATGAGGTACATGGCAGTGGGGTGAGAGACGAAAGGGGATGTAACACCGCGAGATTTTATGAAAAATATTCTTTTCATTAATTTCTTGTGTTGTACGCTACACTAAAAGGAGCTTTCACAACACGCATCATTGACTTGCCTTGCATTACATGAAATCACAACCTTCCTCAATAGCGTGTGTAGTACGCAATACCGAGTTTCACTAAACAGCGATATGCTATTAAAATATTATTAAAACTAGCTGTTATGAATAGTAATAACCACTTTTTGAAATTTTGTAAATTTTATTTTTCAAAATGGACTTTATTTTTAGATTCAGAATATTGAAATTAGCTTAGGGTGAAATTTTGGTACTTTTCAGATAACTTTCATATTATGATGAATAGTGAAAATTACTAAATTTTAATTAAAAAGAACTTTTTTAATAGAAATAATTAATAGTGATAAATTATTAATTTGATTGGTTTTAATGTATATTTAGAATATATTTTTACAATTTAATACAATTTTGGTAATTGGATGTAATTTCACATTTAAACCAGTTATAAACAAGTGTCAATTTTTTTATAGTTATTATCTCTTAAAAACACGCTATTTGTTTTGACGATTAGAACTAATTTTTAAATTAATTAATTCAACTAATATGTTATAAATTTGTTAAAATAGACATCATTTTTGAATTATTAATATCAAATATATCTTAGACCTAATTTTTGGTGTTTTTCTGAAAACTTTCAATTTTTGATGAATTGTGAAACCACTAAGTGGTAGTTAAAAAACTGAATTTTTCATAAAACTTAATTTTACCACTTCTGTGAGTGGAATTTCAAAAATCCGAGAGACACGGTTCATGTCAGTAAGTAAAATGTGGTTCAATGAGATGAAAATAATTTTTTGGTGAATAGTAACTTTTGACTTTTTTCCCCACGATTAAAAGTAAATAGGGTAATTAAGGGTAAAGAAGATATTATTATTACCCTAACATGTGTCCTAATTCTATTTCTCAAGTGTAATTAGACCAAAAACAAACTTAGGAATAAAATATGACCATTTAGGCCCACTTGTATTAGATTAGGACATTTATTATTATTTTATTTAAAGAAGGGTTAAAATAGTTAAAATCAAATTTTAATAACTAAGTCCTTTTTAATAAGGCATTATACATAAGATAAATTCGACTATAAATATTAATTAGAAATATAAATAATGTTCCTACATAATGGTATTTTATTTTTAATTTTTAGACATTAAATAATTTAATTTATGAATGACACAAAGATGATGTAGTAATTATCTTATTAATGAAATATTGACATAATTGATGTTATAAATACCCAAATAAATGTAATTTGAGACTTTTTATGAATTACACTAATTTTATAGGTTTATATTACATGTTATTAAAGATTTAACTAAGTTTATCCGAACGAATCATTCTGTTATGATTTTCAAAAAAATCAATTACTAAATAGTGTCAAAATTGACATAAAATAGTTTTTTTTAAAAATATTATATAATTAATTTTTATTTTATTCCAAAAAATATAAGGTTAGGACAAATGACTTATATAAGGTTATATATATTAATAATAAACAACTTGGGGTTCTTTTGACTTTTTATAGTAAGTTTATTAACCTTATAGTGTAAGAACACAAGAAGACACGGTAAAAGTAAAACTGTTTAACTTAATGTTAAATCTAAATGATAAGGATAAAATAGGAACCTAAACATGTATAAATTATATTGGATGAGATTATTTCGACCCATCCCCACCTTAGATTAGAAATAATTCAATTTGGAGCTATTTAAAACCGAAGTTGACTTTATAATAAAATAATAGTTTTAGTTATTCCAAAGGTAACCCTCTCCTCCCTTATAAAAGGGCACTTCCTCCCCCACTTCCTCACACCACATTGAGCCTTCAAGATCGGCCAACCCCTGCAAATTTCTCCTCTAAACTCCCATAGAAACATCCTAGAGGTATTGGTCTTCTCCAAAGACCTATTTTAGTGCCCTAAAAGGAGGTCTCAAAGAAGCACTTCAAAGAAGAGGTAATGTCCGTTACCGATTCTTTCATCTTTATTTCTCCATCCACTTATTCTTCATTAGTTGTTTCATTATGAAGTAATAAAATCAGTATAAATCATATACGGATATGTTATTATAAGAATGAAACATCCCTATTTCACCATCTATCCATCCTACGGAAAAATAAATCACCGCGCGTGCGTACGTACGGAATACTGTCTCCACGCCGTGGTGTCATCTATTTTCCACCACCACCTTACATGGATAGGTATAATGGTGTAAATAATGACTAAATATTTCTATTATAAAGTGATATTGATTCTGAAATATTATTCATACACTCCAATATAATTTCACAATCATAGGAACGATATCATCACTCGTGCGTACGTACGGAATACCGTCTCCACGATGTGATGCGACTCGTTCTAAATGATCTTCATTGCATAATGATTATATAAATTAATTGAATGAATGAATTTGATATATATTACACTAATACCATTCTGGAAATGAGGTATCTATAACCTAAAGATAAGAATAATAATTTATTCGACCAAGAACGCATAAGAACAAAAAGTAATAAACACCCGAATAACAAGTAGTAATGAAATATTACTAATAAGAAGCTAAGAATATGACCATATATGATATAATAACAATAAGTATGATTTTGGAATAAGTCAATAACATTATTTAAATCATTATACAGGAGGTTTGGACACTTACGTAGAAAATCGGACCTAAGGCAAAGGAAATATCACAATCTCATTTATATCCGAGATTGTTTATACTTTGGAATTTACTGGGCTGTATTTTATCATCCACATCCATGTTTCATCAATATGTAATATTATTTCCATTCACCTACAATTTTTTAAATCCAATATTACCCTTCGGTGAGTTTTTAGTAAAATATATGAAAGGAATCTTTTGTCATTTTTCGTACGAGGTACTTTTTGACTTTTCTGACAAAAGTACGAAGAATGTTTTTTTAACTTATATGGCATAAATGGATTTTTTAAAAATTATTTCCAAGAAACTTACTTTAAATGTTTTCAAGTTTATTTTTAATCAACTTCTATTAGTTTATAATTTTATGACATGTTTTGAAAGGAAAAATGTTTTTGAAGAAGAAAGGATATTTTCCTCAAGAATGGAGTTCAAGTGTTTTATAAAAATTATTTTCCATCGATGTTAATAAAGGGTTCTGTTTTTATCCCTATTATTATATTGATTTGATTATGTTGTGATGGAATTATATTTTTATGAATTCATTTATCTTATATGAATTGTTTTATAAAGTCACGATGTTTATGATTCCCATTTTTATTACACGGGTTATTCTATGATGTATGGTTTATGATTTTGTGGCACACATAAGAATGGTATCATTATGAGATGGGTGGGACTTATATCTCCCTCCAATTCATTGGGTAAAGATTATATATCTCATTAGATAGACGTGGCTAGAATGGAAGGTTATACCGGTTCAGTGAAACAGGACTGAAATGAGGGTGACTCGGTTTAGAAATGGACTTTTTCCACTAAGATAGTCTTGACAATGAGTCTTGACTAATATGATATGATTCTCTAAGATTATGTGTGTATGCCACAAAGTTTCATGTTTTATGTTATGATTATTGGGATTACATTTCACTACTATGATTTATCCCATGTTATGTAATCATGATCTCTTTTGCAGGTAATGATTTCCAAAAGATATATTCTTATGAATATGATGTAATTGATATTTCTTTTGATTACCGTTACTGAGCATTTGAGCTCACCCTTTTATGTTTTCTTTTCCCTAGGATATAAAGAATTGTTTTAGGAAAGAAAAAAAGGGGAAGATCTCTATTTGGAGATGTTGAAGATCTTTCACCACAATTAGAAGATTTTATTCTGAGTTTCCAAAGACACTAAACTATTACGGTCCTTGTGTGTTTGTTTTTCTTATGTATTAAATATTCTGAAAAAGTAATGTAATATTCATGTACGTAAAGATTCGGGTCTCTACAGGGGACATCATCTCACCCTGTGACTTGACCAGAAGAAGTCCTATGACAACCCATAGAAGTTTCATGAAATCAATTAATTGTGAGGCTTCCAATCACATATATATATATACTATTCATTATGTACGTATTTTCTCATTATTCGGATGTCTTTCATGGTCCTTCTCCATGTTCTACTAGATGTTATTCATGTTAAGTTTCAGGGGCAGACGGTGTCCTCATTGGACACCCACCCCACAGTGATGAACCTCATACTCATGGCCATTTTATTATGTTGCATGGTGTATGTCTTTCCTGACATACTACCACGCTCACTCTCTACCTTAGACTTGAAGTAAATATCTGTCGGAGTCATGGTAATTTTTTATACTCAAGGGCATCGCAAAATCTCCTCGACACTCACTCTGCACCTTAGACAGTTTCCACTTGGGACTCCCACCCCACTTCAATGAATCTCTTCCACACCATTTTATTTCCCTCAATGTTATAAATCTTTCTGAATTTATTACCACACTCCCTACTATGTACTTGATCTCTAACAGTAATGATCTTCCTTTTCTTTCACACCCCTGAGCGTTGAGGGGTGTAACAATTATATTAAAAAAACATAAAACCATTTATATGAATGGTTGGTTGGAGTTTATTTAATATAAACCATAAATACATCGATTAATACAGTCAAACTTATGTGACTGAAAAAAACGTTTACATAAATAAATTTATCAAATATATAATATATACATATGTCTCTATATATATTATTAAAATAATAATATATATATACCTACATTATATATATAAATCAATATTAACATAAATAAATTCGTATAATTATCTATAAATATATAAAAATATAAATACATTTATACAAATATATATAAAGCCATATATATTAATAATGATAGATATATGTACATAAATATATATAAATACACACACACTCACAAATACATATATATATATAAATAATGTTTATTATAAATAAATATAAATACAAATATAAATAAAACCCATATAAATATACATAAATACACACACATAAGGATATATATGTATTCCCACATAATCTATATAAATATATAAAAATAAATAATATATGAGCTATGATATATAATATGTGTTATATTATATATTAATATGAACACACTTATATATACATATAATTATATATATATATATATACACTCATAACATATATAAATATATATAAATATAAAAAAATATAAAAACATATGTTCAAAAAAATTAAATTAATAATTAATAACCAATGATGAGGAAATAAATAATTTTGAAAAATTTTAAAAATAAAATATAGTCATTAATCATTTTTAATAATTTTAATTCTAAATAAATAATAATAATTTCTTGTTAAATAATGAATATTAAAAAATAATACATAATGCATAATAATAATATGAACAGAATAATAATAATAACATTAAAAATAATATTAACAAAAAAACAGTAAACAATATTTAATTATAAACTTGAAATGTACTATCTTTTCGTTAAAAAAAATAAAATCCTAACACTTATTAATTAGTGGAGGTTTAAATCATTGTGAAATGAACAACCACTAAATTAAAAACCATCATGAATTGGACATGGTTTTCTAAAACTTCTGCTAAATAAAAAATAGCCAAAAAATAAGCATTGGTTTTGAAAACTGCTAATAAATAAATGATGTTAAACACTGTTTCTTTTGTAGTGTCCTTCCAAAAAACTCACCAATATTTTTAATCAGATACACATCACCTTATACCATGTCCTTGACAACCAAGTATTTTCCTTGAACAATAACTCAAAACACTTCTAACTTCTTATAACGACCCATACATTACATAAATTGTTAACACATCAAAATTGATGCACAATTATTAAAACATATAACAAAACCATGAAAAGTCCGTATAGGTATTGATTATTTAGAAACTGGGAAACATAAACAACTGGTTCATAAAGCATCTAATTTTCCTCTACTTAATTTCATCATATCTAGAGTCCCTTTTTGGAATATCCTACTTAATAACCTTCTTCCTGAACTGGTGAAATAATACGTACAAAAGGCTGAGTTCAAATGCTCAGAAAGAGTAAACAAAAGAAATATCAATCACATCATATACATAAGCACATAACTTTTGGAAATCTTAACCTACAAAAGAGATCACAATTTCTTAACATGGGATAAATCATAGTAGTGAAATGTAATATCAATAATCATAACTTAAAACATTAAAATTTGTTTCATACACACATAATCATTGAGAATCATTTCTTTTTAGTCAAGACTCATTGTAATGACTATCTTAGTGGACAAAGTCCATTTCTGAACCGAGTTCACTCCTCGTTTCAGTCCTGTTTCATTGAACCAGTTTAACCTGCCGTTCCAGCCATGTCTATCTCATGAGATATAAAATCTTTACCCAATGAATTGGAGGGTGATATAGGTCCCACCCATCTCATAATGATACCATTTTTATGTGTTCCACAAAATCAGAAAACCATACATCATAGCATAACCCATGTTATAAAAATGGTAATCATAAACATCGTGACATCATAAAACAATTCATATAAGATAAAGGAATTCATAAAAATATAATTCCATCACAACATAATCAATTCAATGAAATAATAGAGATAGAAATGGAACCCTTTATTATCTTATATGGAAAATAATTTTGATAAAACACTTGAACTCCATTCATGAGAAAAATATCCATTCTACTTTAAAAACACTTTTCCTTTCTTAACATGTCATAAAATTTTAAACTGAAAGAAGTTGATGAAAAATAAACTTGATAACTTGTAAATAAATATTCTTGGAAATAGTTTTTTAAAAATCCATTCATGCTGTATATGTTAAAAGAAAACATTCTTCTCGTACTTTTGACAGAAAAATCAAAAAGTACCTCGTACGAAAAACGACAAAAGATTCATTTCATATCTTTTACTAAAAAGTCACCAAAGGGTAAAATTTGATATAAACTATAGTAAAAGGATATAAATATTACATATTGATGAAACATGGATGTGGATGATAAAATACACCCCAGTAAATTTCAGTGTATAAACAATCTCAGATAAAAGTCAGATTGTGATATTTCCCTTACCTTAGGTCCGATTTTCCTTGTAAGTGTTCGAACCTACTGTATAATTATTTAAATAATGTTATTGACTTATTCTAGAATGATATCATATATGGTCATATTCTTAGATTCTTATTAGTAATATTTCATTACAACTTGTTATTTGGGTGTTTATTACTTTTTGTTCTTATGCATGTTTTGTCGAATAAATTCTTATTCTTCTCTTTAGGTTATTGATACCTCATTTCCAGAATGTTATTAGTGTAATATATATCATATTCATTTATTCAATTCATTTATATAATCATTATTAAATAAATGTTCATGTAGAACGAGTCGCATCACATCGTGGACGCGCTATTCCGTACGTGAGCACGAGCAAGGATATCGTTCCCAATATCATGGAATTGTATTGGAGTGTATGTATAATATTTCAGAATCAATATCACTTTAAAATAATCATATATAGTCATTATATAAACCAGTATACACATCCCAGTAAGGTGGTGGTGGAATGTAGATTACACCACGACGTGGAGACGGTATTCCGTACGTAAGCAGACACGGTGATTTCGTTTTCCATAGGATGGATAAATGTTAAAATAGGGTTGTTTAATACTTATAATAACATTTCAGTATATGAGTGATACTGATGTTATTACTTCAAAATGAAACAACTAAAGAAGATGAATTTGAAGAAAAATGTATTTGGAAAGGATCGGTAATGGATATTACCTCTTTTTGAAGCACCACTTCTTAACCTCCTCTTAGGGCACTAGGGATGGTCTTTGAAGATGACCAGATCCTCTAGGATAATTCTAGGGAAGCAGGGAAGTGAAATGGGCAGGGTTTGGACGATCTTGAAGGCTAAAATTGGTGTGAGGAGGAGAGGGAGGAGGTGCCCTTTTATAAGGGAGGAGAGGGGCACCTTTGGAATAACAAAAAATATTATTTTATTATAAAGCCAAATTCGGTTTTAAATAGCTCCAAATTGATTTATTTCAAAGCTAAGGTGGGGAGGGGTCTAAATCCTCTCATCCAATAGAATTTAGAGAAGTTGAGGATCCTATTTTGACCTTATCATTTAGATTTAACATCAAATTAAATAATTTTACTTTTACTGTGTCTTCTTATGTTCTTACACTATAAGGTTAATAAACATACTATAAAAATCCAAACGAACCCCAAGTTGTTTAATATTAATATAAAAAACCTTATCTAAGTCATTTGGCTGAACCTTCGATTTTAAGGAATAAAATAACAATTAATAATATAATATTGGTTTTAAAAACTATTTTATGTCAATTTTGACACTATTTAGTAATTGATTTTTGTGAAAATCATAACAGAATGATTAGTTCGAATAAAGTAAATTATATCAATAATAACATGTCATATTAACCTATAAAATTACTGTAATTCATAAAAAGTCTCAATTTACATTTATTTTGGTATTTATAACATCAATTATGTCAATATTTCATTAATAAGATAAATACTGCATCATCTGTGTGTCATAAATAAATTAAATTATTTAATGTCTAAAAATTACAAATAAAATACCATTATTTAGGAAATATTTTTATATTTCTAATAAATATTTATAGTCTAATTTATCTTATATATAACCTTATATTAAAACTTATTTACTTATTAAACATTGATTTCAACTATTTTAACCCTTCTTTAAATAAATTAATAATAAATGTCCTAATCTAATACAAGTGGGCCTAAATGGTCATATTTTATTCCTAAGATTGTTTTTGGAATAATTACACTTATATAATAGAATTAGGATATGATTTAGGGTAATAATAATATCATTTTTACCCTTAATTACCCTATTTACTTTTAACCTTGGTAAATAAAAGTAAAAAGTTACTATTCACCAAAAATTATTTTAATCTCATTGAACCACATTTTACCTACTGACATCAACCATGTCTCTAGGATTTTTGAAATTCCACTCACAAAAGCAATAAAATTATGTTTTATGAAAAATTCTGTTTTTTTAACAACCACTTAGTCGTTTCACTATTCATCAAAAATTGAAATGTTTTTTGAAAAATACCAAAATTTTATCCTAGGATAATTTCGACATTCTGAATACAAAAATGAAGTCCATTTTGAAAAATAAAATTTATAAAATTTCAAAAAGTGGTTATTACTATTAATAATGGCTAGTTTTAATAATATTTTATTAGCATATCATTGTTTAGTGAAACTCGGTATTGCGTACGATTCAAGCAATCAAGGAAGGTTGTGATTTCGTGTAAAGAAATCCAAGAATGTGTTGTGTGTAGAAAAAAATTCCTTTTATGATTTATATAACATAAAAGTTTTGGGTGTTACATTATACCCCCCTTAAAATGAATTTCGCCCTCAAAATTCTTCACTTTGTAACAAACAGATGAGGATACCTATCCCTCATCATATCCTCAAGCTACCATGTAGCTTCTTCTAATTGGTGGTTCCTCCATAAAACATTCACAAATCGAGTGGTCATGTTTCGTAGAACTTTTTCGCTATGATCCAGAATCTCTATCGGCTGTTCTTCATAAGAAAGATCCTGCTCCAGCAGTACAACTTCTGAGCTGAGTACATGTGAAGGATCAGGTATGTACTTTCTCAGGAGAGATACATGGAACACATCGTGAACTTGAGAGACATTCGGTGGAAGCACCAATCGGTAAGCTACCTTCCCAACTCGATCCAGTATTTTGAAAGGACCAATATACCTAGGGCTCAACTTCCCCTTCTTTCCAAATCTCATGGCCCTCTTCTAGGGAGATAGTCATAAAAACTCTTTATCACCTACTTAAAAATCTAGGTCATTTCATCGGTTGTCGGCATAACTTTTCTGTCGACTCTAAGCGTCTCTTATGTGTTGTTGAATAGATCTGACCTTTTCTTCCATTTCATCAAAGAGATCGGGTCCTAATAGATTTATTTCCCCAACAGCATCCCAGCAAGTTGGAGTCCTGCATTTCATTCCATAGAGAGCTTTATAAAGAGCCATCTGAATACTGGAGTGAAAGCTATTATTATAATAAAATTCCACCAAAGGTAGGTGTTGATCCCAACCATCATTGAAATCCATAGATCATGCTCTCAACATATCTTCTACAGTTTGAATTGTTCTCTCAGACTGATTGTCTGTCTGAGGATGATAAGCAGTGCTGAAACTCAACTCTGTATCCAGAGTATGCTAATGACTTCGCCAGTACTTCGAGGTAAATCTTCGATCCCAATCCGATATAATTGAAAGTGGTACTCCATGAAATCTTACCTCTTCCTTTATATATATGATGGCAAGCTGATCCAGAGAGAAATCCTATCTAATAGCAATGAAGTGTGCAGACTTTGTAAGACCATCCACTATGACCCAGATAGCATTATTGCCTTTGAACGTTTTAGGAAGTCCTGTGAAAAAGTCTATAGTGATGTTTCCCCATTTCCATTCAGGTAAGGGTAATGGTTTTAACATCCCCTTAGACTTATGTCTCTCAACTTGAACTTGTTGACAAACCAACCATCGAGAGACATATTCAGCAACATCTCTTTTCATACCATCCCACCAGAAGTACTCTTTCAGGTCCATATACATCTTCATGATTCCAGGATGAATAGAGAATGAAGAACTATGAGCCTCATCCAGCAGCTCCTTCTTTAATTCTGGTAAGGGAGGAACACAAACCCGATTCCTGAACATTATTATCCCATCACAATCATGGTTGAATTCAGGAACATTTCTCACCTTCTTTTGTAACTCGACAACTTTTTTCTATGCCTCTTTAATCTTCACATGTATAGATGGTTGAACATTCATTTGAGAAAGATATGATTTTTCCCATTTCATTATAATTCCAAGATCCATGCTTTGTAAATCTATAAATATTGGATCTTTTTTGATCCACATCATGGATAAACTAGCATGGTCTTGACGACTTAATGCATCGTCCACCTTGTTTGCTTTCCCATGGTGGTAATGAATTGAGTAGTCGTAATCCTTAATCAGCTCCAACCATCTTCTTTGGCACATATTCAGATCCTTTTGTGTGAAAATATACTTTAATCTTTTATGATCAGTATAAATATCACACCTCTCACCATAAAGTTAATTCCTCCAAATATTTAATGCAAAGATTACCGCAGATAACTCCAAATCATGAGTTGGGTAATTTTGCTCATGTATTTTCAATTGTCGTGAGGAATAAGCTATCACCATATCATTTTGCATAAGAACACACCCCAAACTCTTCTTGGATTCTTCAATATAGATCACAAACCATTCTCCACTACAAGGCAGTTTGAGCATAGGTGCACTGGATAACCTTCTTTTCAACTCCTTGAAATTCTCTTCAAATTCCTCCGTCCAAACAAACTAAACTCCTTTCCAAGTCAACTTGGTGAGTGGATTAGATAATTGTGAAAAATCTTTCACAAAACATTGATAATATACAGCAAAACCAATAAAACTTCGGATCTTAGTTACTTTTGTTGTTCTCGACCATCTTTCGATAACCTCCGTTTTTTATGGATCCACAGATATACCCTCTTTTGAGATTATGTGACCCAAAAATGAAACTTTTTGAAGCCAAAATTCACACTTGGTAAATTTGGCATAAAGCTTCTCTTTCTCAGGGTCTTCAATATAATTCTCAAGTGATCTTCATGTTCTTCCTTGCTCTTTGAATAGACAAGAATATCATCTATAAAGACTACCAAAAATTGATCAAGATAGTCTTTAAAGACTCTATTCATTAGATCAATGAAGATAGCAGGGGCATTAGTAAGACCAAATGGCATCACTATAAATTCATAGTGTCCATACCTTGTACGGAAATCCGTCTTTGGTATATCCTCCCTTTTGACCCTTAGTTTATGATACCCTGAACGAAGATCAATCTTGGAAGAGTATTGAGCTCCGCGTAGTTGGTCAAATAGTTCATCAATGTGCGGGAGAGGATATTTTTTCTTGATAGTGATCTTGTTAAGTTCTCGATAATCAATATTGTGTCTCATTGATCCATCTTTCTTCTAAATAAACAGAACAGGTGCCCCCAAGGTGACGCACTAGGGCATATGAACCCCTTATCAAGATTCCCTTAGAGTTGCTTCTTCAATTCCTGCAACTCAATTGGGGCCATTCTATAAGGTGTCTTTGAAATAGGCAAAGCATCTGGAATGAGTTCTATTGAAAACTCAACTTCACGATTCGTTGGAAGACCCGGTAATTCCTCTGGAAAGACATCATCAAATTCCCGTACAATGGGAATATTCTTAATAGTGAGTTTCTCACCAACCATTTGAGATAAATAACCTTCATTTAGTGAAATCAATACCTATAAAATGGAATAAATTTCAACTAGAAGGTTATGTTCATCCTTGCATCGATAGATGATCATATATTGATCTGGAATATGAAATGTGACTTCCCTTCTTTGGCAAGTGATATGAGCTCCATGTAGAGAAATCCAATCCATGCCAAGAATCACATCAAATTCCACTATAAGAAGGATCACAAGATTTGCATGAAGCACTTTCCCACAAACATCAATCGGAGAAGAATTATAAACTCTTGAAGCGACTGTTGTGCCATTAGGGGTTGTCACGGCTAACTCAACATCTAATTCTTGAAGAAATATGGTGATATCCATAGAAAATTCTTCAGAAATAAAAGAGTGGGTGGATCCAGAATCAAATAAAACATTTTCTACGTTAGAGTGGATGGTAAGTGTACCTTTTACCACATCATTATCGTACTCCACATCACTGATAGAAATTGAATGTGACTTTCCTTTGTCTTTAGCCTTAAGTGTTTGTTGACGTCGACCATCATCATCAACCCTTGGATTAGGGCATTGATTTCCATAATGCCCCATCTCCTTGCACATGAAACATTGTAGTGTAGTAGGGTCATTCTGTGTATCCCTTCCTTTATTTTCATCATTAGACATCTTCTTCCCATCATTGCGGCATTCAAATGCCCGATGACCTTCCTTTCCACATTTGAAACATTTACTTGTCCCTATAAGACAACTCCCTCCGTGTTTCTTTCCACACATTATGAATAAGGGAAAGCTCATCTACTTTTCATTGTGTTCTTTAGATTTTCATTTGAATTCCATTTTCCTCTTCTTATCAAACCCATATGACTGATGGGTTACTCCAATCTCCATCTCAACTTTGAGAGAACATCGAACGATTTCCTCGTAGCTATTGAAGTCCCTTATGGGTAACTCCCTTCGAAGACTTGGTTTTAAGCCACTAAAGAATCAATCGATCTTACTCTCAGGTTGGATAATAATACCAGAAGCGTACCTTGCATGTCTTGTAAAATTTGATTCATAAGTAAAAACAGATTCATCATCCTTTTTCTTCAGTTCAAGAAACTATTTCTCCATCTTTGTTCAGAGAATACGAGGGAAGTACTTATTGAAAAATATGTTCTTGAACTCGTCCCGTTCCATGGACTCAATTTCGTCCCTTTTCCTCGTATTATTTATAATATTCCACCATTGATCAGTATCTCCTTCCAAATGATACACTGTTATGATGAATTTATCATGTTCATAACATTGATGAACTTAAAATATCTTATTAGTAGTACTAATCCATTGTTCAGCAACTAATGGATCAGTAGACCCACTGAAAGAAAGTGGACGCTGCCTCATGAAGGATTCAACAGAATGTTGCTCCTTCCTTTGCTCGTTTGGAATTACTTCATGATTCATAGCTTGAGAAAGTTGTGTGAGCATGGCTATAAGATTTTGAATTCCGGATCCCATAATGTTTGGTTGCTCCGGGGGTCAATCATTGCATTGCCCGTCACATTCCTCATTAACACGGTTCTTTCGGGTTCCAGCCCTTGAATAAAACCAAGAGGAAGAGTGTGAGAAACACTAATTATAATAGTAAAACAAACTAATCAAGAATAAAATATCAAACTTATGGTCTTATCCAAGGTTATTCATTGTCATTTCTAAAACACTAAGATTGTGTTCTATGCTTAGAATTATCCTTAGGGTTCTTACTAAGGCTTTCACATCCTAGTTTCCAAATGTTGACTATACCTTTACTCTGATACCAACTATAATGACCCATACATTACATACATTGTTAATAATTCAAAATTGAAGCACACTTATTACAACATATAACAAAACCATGAAAGGATCGTATAGGTATAGAGTCATTAGAAACTGGGAAACATAAACAACTGGTTCATAAATCATCTACTTTGCTCCCATTAATTTCATCATATCTAGAGTCCATTTTTGGCATATCCTACTTAATATCCTTCTTCCTGACCTGGGGAAATAAAACATACAAAAGGGTGAGCTCAAATTCTCAGTAAGATGAAACAAAAGAAATATCAATCACATAATATACATAAGCACATAACTATTGGAAATATTAACCTGCAAAAGAGATCATAATTTCATAACATGGGATAAATCATAGTAGTGAAATGTAATCCCAATAAACATATCATAAAACATGAAACTTTTTGGCATCCACACATAATCATTGAGAATCATTTCTTGTTAGTCAAGACTCATTTCCAAGACTATCTTAGTGGAAAAAGTCCATTTCTGAACCGAGTTCACTCCTCGTTTCAGTCCTGTTTCACTGAACCAGTTTATCCTGCTGTTCCAGCCATGTCTATCTCATGAGATATAAAATCTTTAGCCAATGCATTGGAGGGAAATATAGGTCCTACACAACTCATAATGATACCATTCTTATGTGTTCCACAAAATCATAAAACCATACATCATATCATAACCCATGTAATAAAAATGGGAATATTAAACATCGCGACATCATAAAACAATTCATATAAGATAAAGGAATTCATAAAAATATAATTCCATCACAACATAATCAAATAAATGTAATAAAAGGGATATAAATGATACCCTTTATTATCTTATATGGAAAATAATTTTGATAAAACACTTGAACTCCATTCTTGAGGAAAATATCCTTTTACTTAAAAAACAATTTTCCTTTCCTAACATCTCATACAATTTTAAACTGAAAGAAGTTGATTAAAAATAAACTTGAAAACTTGTAAAAGAAGCTTCTTGGAAATAGTGTTTTAAAAATCCATTCATGTCGTATAAGTTAAAAGAAAACATTCTTCTCGTACTTTTTTCAGAAAAGTCAAAAAGTACCTTGTATGAAAAACGTCAAAAGAATCCTTTCATATCTTTTACTAAAAAATCACCGAAGGGTAAAATTTTATATAAACTATTGTAGATGGATATAATTATTACATATTTAGGAAACATGGATTTGGATGATAAAATAAACCACAGTACATTTCAATGTATAAACAATCTCAGATAAAAATGAGATTGTGATATTTCCCTTACCTTAGGTCTGATTTGCCTCGTAAGTGTCTGAACCTCCTGTATAATGATTTAAATAATTTTATTCACTTATTCCAGAATGATATCATATATGGTCATATTCTTAGTTTCTTATTAGTAATATTTCATTACAACTTGTTATTCGAGTGTTTATTACTTTTTGTTCTTATGCGTGTTTTGTTGAATAAATTCTTATTCTTCTCTTTAGGTTATAGATACCTCATTTCCAGAATTTTATTAGTGCAACATATATAATATTCATTCATTAAATTCATTTATATAATCATTATTCAATGAAGATCATGTAGAACGAGTCGCATCACATCGTGGAGACGGTATTCCGTACGTACACACGAGCGATGATATCGTTCCCATGATCATGGAATTGTATCGGAGTGTATGTATACTATTTCAGAATAAATATAACTTTAAAATAATCTTATATAGTCCTTCTTTACACCACTATACCCATCCAAGTAATGGGGTGGTGGAAAGTAGATTACACCACGGCGTGGAGACGGTATTCTGTACGTACGCACACGGAGTGATTTCGTTCTCCATAGGATGGATAGATGGTGAAATAGGGTTTTTTCATACTTATAATAAAATATCATAATATGAGTGATACTGATGTTATTACTTCATAATGAAACAACTAAATAAGAAGAAGTTGAAGAAGAATGAATTTGGAAAGGATCGATAATGGATATTACCTCTTTTTGACGTGCCTCTTCTTAACCTCCTCATAGGGAAATAGGGTTGGTCTTTGAAGAAGACCTGAACCTCTATAATGATTCTAGGGAAGTGGGGAAGTGAAATGGGTAGGGTTTGGCCGAGATTGAAGGTTCAAATTACTGTGAGGAGGAGAGGGAGGAGGTGCCCTATTATAAGGGAGGAGAGGGGCACCTTTGGAATAACTAAAAATAATATTTTATTATAAATCCAAATTCAGTATTAAATAGCTCAAAATTGATTTATTTGGAAAATAAGGTGGGGATGGGTCGAAATACTCTCATCCAATAGAATTTAGACAATTTTAGGTTCCTATTCTGACCTTATCATTTAGATTTAACATTAAGTTAAATAATTTTTCTTCTACCGTGTCTTCTTGTGTTCTTACACTATAAGGTTAATAAACTTACTATAACAATCCAAACGAACCCCAAGTGGTTTATTATTATTATATATAACCTTATCTAAATCATTTGGCAGAACCATAGAATTTTAGAAATAAAATATAAAATTACTAATATAATATTTGTTTTAAAAACTATTTTATGTCGATTTTGACACTATTTAGTAATTGTTTTTTTTAAATCATAACGGAATGATTAGTTCGAAAAAAGTAAATTAAATAAATAATAACATGTCATATTAACCTATAAAATTATTATAATTCATAAAATTCTCAAATTACATTTATTTGGGTATTTATAACATCAATTATGTCAATATTTCACTAATATGATAATTACTGCATCACATTTGTGTCATAAATAAATTAAATTATTTAAGGTCTAAAAATTAAAAATAAAATATCATTATGTAGGAAATCGTTTTATCTTTCTAATGAATATTTATAGTCGAATTTATCTTATATATAACCTTATATTAAAAATTATTTACTTATTAAACATTAATTTTATCTATTTGAACCCTTCTTTAAATAAATTAATAATAAATGTCCTAATCTAATCCAAGTGGGCCTAAATGGTCATATTTTATTCCTATGTTTGTTTTTGGTCTAATTACACCTATCCAATAGAATTAGGACACGTTTTAGGGTAATAATAATATCATTTTTACCATTAATTACCCTATTTACTATTCACCAAAAACTATTCATAACAGCTAGTTTTAATAATATTTTATTAGCATATCATTGTTTAGTGAAACTCGGTATTGCGTACGATGCAATCTATGGAGGAAGGTCGTGATTTCGTGTAAAGAAATCCAAGGAAGTGTTGTGTGTAGAAAAAAAAATTTCTTTGATTATTTATATAACATAAAAGTCTCGGGTGTTACACTTCTGTTTCAAGAAGTATACCCACATCGTTACAACATATTCATGCACATTATGCACTACCTTTTATCAGTGATAAAGGAAAAGCACTGATAAAGGTGATTTTCTTATCAACACTGACAAAAATATCTACTAAATGAGGTTCTTATGAATTCTACAAAAGCTCTAATAAAGGTCAGTTTTATTAGGGTTTTTTAGCATTGATAAAGTCCATCTTTATAAGTATTTTCATATCCCTTATCTATGATTTTTTTATCGTTGTTAATGGATTCCTTTATCATAATTTTTCATTGCACATTTAAAATGTTATCATCATAGAAAATATAAATTATAAAAAATCAAATATTAGTATATAAATGTATTTTTATTGACATATATGAAATATATTTTCCAAAATATGATTTATATAATACTAAATAGGTGTTCACACATAAAATATAATTTATAATGTGAAAATGGTTTAAAAATAATGAGAAATTAATATTAAATATTATTTTTTATTTTAAAATCATGTAATAATTATATAATAATAATTTGGTGATAGAAAAAGTTAATGAATAAATTAATATTATAGGATAAGTTGAACATGTGACTTGAAAATCAAATAGCTATAAATTTTTATCTAGATGTCTTCATAGGATACATGAGATATTAAATCGAATATATAGAAGATATATTCATTTTCATGACCCAATGGGACAACAATATATGTATTTTATATGTAATAAAAAGGGGACTAAAGGCCTCCAAAATTGATTTTTTAGTTGGGATACCCAAATTTTTCAACATTTGATGATATTTTTTCATTTTTTAAGTGGGTTTTCGTATCCTTTTTCTATGGGTACATAATTTATATCTAGGTATTAGTTTCATATTTATATTATGGTGTTCGAATATTAAAAATTTTCATATTTCATTACTTCAAAAACAAGGATTTATCAATGCTAAAAAGAGATTTTATCAGCGTTAAAAAGGAACTGATAGTCGAGGAGATATTAAAAAGGCATACCTTTATCCAGTTCTCAAAAAATAACTAATAAATTCCCCTTGTATCAGCGCTAAAAAAATGATGATAAAAGGTTCATTTTATTAGCATTAAAAAAAGCAATGATAAATGTCCTAGAAGGCCTCTTATGGGTCCTAAATTGAAATCAGGATCAAAGTTAAAGTTATTTGATGTTCAAGTCACATTTTCAATTTATCATAAAATATTTATTAATTCATAGATCCAAATGTCTGTTTGGATCCTTGAGATATGAAATCGAATATATGGAAGATATCTTCATTTTTAAGACCCAAGAGAACCCTAATCTCTATATTTTTAAGTAAAAAATGATTGAAAGGCCTCAAAAACTGAGTTTTTAGTTGGGATAACCATATTTTTCATCATTCGATGAAGATTCATCTTTTTTTAAGATGATATTATTGTCCTTTTTCAATAGAGACATAATTTAAACCCATTGATTAGTTTCATATGGATATTTTGGTGTTCAAATATATAAATGTTTTATATTTCACTACTACAATACTTGGTTTTTTCGGCACTAAAAAAGTTTTTTATCAGCCCTAAAAATGCACAGGTAATCAAGCTGTTATTAAAAGGGGATCCCTTTTATTAGCACTCAAAATAATTCTAGGAAGCCCCACCTTCACGCACCACTGCCACCCCTTTAAAATCCCTAGGCACACCCCCACCCTATAACAATGCAATCACCCACTGTACCTATCCACACACCCCGACCTCTGCTTGGATTTGGACCTATGACCTCTCCCTTGCGTGACTACACCAACACCACTCATCCATCTTATTTCATTCTCCATTTAATGAAATATATAATAACTTATATAAATATATATAGTTATATTTATTCGTAAATTAATATGGATTAAAATTAAGAAAAATTATTTAGTGATATTAATATATATATATATAGTTTTTTATATATATATTTATATATATATATAGTTATATTTTTATCTATATATTTATTCATATTTTAATATATATATATATATATTTGATTAGTTTCAAATAAATTGATACAAAATGTATTCATTTTTGTGTTTATAAATAAATATAAAATAAATAAATACAACATTCATACCAATTTATGTATTATATATTCATATGTACATTCATATGTTAGAATATATAAATAATATATATCAGTTCTATAATACAAACACATACTAATATATATATATATAGACAGACATGCATACACACACATTATATATGAATATAAATATTCATATATATATTTTTTATATAAAAATAAAAATTTGTTTTTATTTAGATAAGGATTATATATTGATCAATTCATTCTATATAAAAATATTATTAATAATTTATCTATAATATTAAATTTTTATGAGTGAATATAAAAAATATATGTACATATCGTTATATATTTGATTATAAATAACAACACATTATGAAAAATGATAAAACATCAAAGGCATTATATCATTATTAATATAATTCCTAACAATTAATTTAGTATCCAATGAAAAAGGGAAAACCCCACTTAAACGATACTGAAATTCCATCATATTTGAAAAAAAAATTGGATCTCCCAACTAAAAACCCAGTTTTGGATACATTTTGGTACTTTTTTGCCTAAAAATGCAATGGAGGGCTCTCCTTTGTCATCAGTTTCTAGATATCATTATAGGGTTCAATTTGATATGTGGTTGATCTCAAACAGACTACAAGATCAATTGTTATGGTCCTTTGAAGTTTGAGTTACGTTTTCAAGTAATTTTAGATATTTTAATTGTTTTTTTATTTTATTCTGCCTTAAAATTGTTATTAAATGATTATTAATATATAATAATTAGCACATTATCAATTAATAATTTTTTTTTCAAATATTTTATAAGCTTTTCCCACTAAATAACTTATATATTATGTGTAAATGTCTATTTATACAATTTTAAAACATATTTAAAAATATATTTATATATTAATATATTAATATATTATTTAATGATTTTTTTTAAATTTATTTTTTATCAGCACTAGTAAAAAAGTTCTGAACATACCCCCAATCAGCCCTACTAAAAATTCACCAAAAAATGGAGTCCCTTTAACATCATAAAAAAACAGCACTGATATAGGGGGTGCCTTTATTAGTACTAAAAAAGAACTGATAAAGGAATACGTTAAACAATGATTTTTATCACTGTTAAAGGGTAGCGCTACGAAATCCCATTTTTGGGGTAGTGTTTTTTAATTATTTAAAATTTAAATATATACATATATGTTGTGAAAACATATGATAGCCCAATTATAGTTAATGATTTAGATTGAGGTGAAGGGGATCTTTGTGTTTTAGATTACAACGGAAATCAAAATCAAATGGAATATATGCTATAATATTTTCAGTTTCCCTCTATTAGTAATGAAGGTAATCGTGTTACCCATTTTCCTACCATTTTATGGGGTGGTCGGGATACCTTTTCATTGTTTGCTTGTTTTTCCTCCCGACTTGTGTAATGTTGCTTTAGCTAATCTTACAATGAAAGGCCTTCCTTTCTTTAATATATATATATATACACATATATATATTAATATATATATATAATTATATAATTTGATATATAAATTTAATTGCATATATAATTTTTTTTACATATTTTCATATAACTTTTTTAAATATATATATTTATATATATATATTCAGATGAATAGTAATTATCCATTTTATTTAAAATAAAAATTTGTCCATTTTATTTACCATATAAAAAAATATGAATATGTACATACCAAAAAAATCTCACCTAGAATTCCAGAGTACCGAGAGAGGAGATTCATCTTGAGTAGGGAATAGGGGGAAATCCCACACACATTGCGTGGGGGGGGGGGGATAAAACTCAGCTTTGATGTGCATTTTACCCGGACACATCATTGTGAAGTGTTGTAGGGACTAGACTCCATGATGTTCTAGAATTTTCATTGGTGGTCTGCTGTCGTCATGCTCTGCCACCACCGACTGCCACAGTCACCTCTGACTGATGTCTCTTACCGTTGAGTGTTACGATGGTGAATTTTTTTTCAGCTACTACCCCCAATTTTTTTCAAAGGTGGATGGTGCACCAACCCCACCTAATTTCATGGTAGGTGGAACCCATGGGAGAAGTCCATGGTAGTTGGAATCCAAGAGCGAAGTCCTTAGGTTGGTGGGGGATTGGTGTGAGTTTTGTCAATCGTGACACTTCCCGCCATTCCTATTTAAGGAGGGTCAAGGGTTTACTTCAAAATCAATTGAACCAAGAGAGCTCTCTCATAGAAGATATCCTTGAGAGCACCAAGTGTGAGGAAGAAAGGGAGGTGTGGGAGGGGTTCATTTTAATCATTGTTTTTGTGCAACAAAATCCATGTTTTCTCCCTCTATTCATCTCTCTTAGTGGTCAGTAAACCACAACAACTGACATAAGTGGGATTTCTAGTGCAACGGTAGTGAGCTATTGTGTTTTTATAGTGACTAGAAAATTCAAGTTGCTCAAGATCCTATTTAGAAAGCAAATTTTGAATGTTTTTGGCGAGTCAACTTCAATAGTGCAAACTGTGATGCAAACAGAGCAAAAACAAGCCTTTTAGGCTTGGTCAAACATCAGTCAAATTATGGGTGCAACAACACCCCCTTTCTAGAGAAGAAGGTACTGTTCTCGGGCTAAAAAAAATTTCTAGTGAAATTCCATTGGCAACTTCTGCATTCCATGTCATCACTGTTTCATTGCCACTTCATCGGGCGATCTCGACCTTTGACACTATTTTGATGATATCTTGATCAATCATTGTCTCATTTCAGCAATCCAGGATTAAATTCCACCATTTTTAATGTTCTAGATGCAACAATGAGCTCCATTATTCTAGATATAGAACCAATGTTTTCATAATTGATATTACATGTAGGGACCATCCACAGGATGTGGTCAGGGGTCTAGAAATGGATGCCAAATCCAAAGTAGGTCTGTAGATGGTAGGATACCATCATAAAAATTATTTCATTTTGGCATGATTTTTCTGATGAAGAATAATTGTCGATGGTTTCCACAAGAAAAGGGTTTAAGAATCAATTGAAAAAAATGAAATGGACACATGAACATGATTATCTCTAGAGAAATCACGCTTTTATCCAAATATAAATAAGATACATGCCTTTGTACATCAGTCCAAGACACAAAATGGTTGGTCGATACTACTGCATCGTACCACGTCACTTCACATTGTGAGAATTTGAAGACTTATCAAGATGGTGACTTTTGTGTAGTCTAGATGAGAAATACTAGTTTGGTAGATATTGTTGGCATGAGTGATATCTCAATCATGAAGAAAATTGTATACACAATCACCATAATGGAATTTTTTAATGTTCGAGGACTTTTTCTCAACCAGTTCTCATGTATAGACTTTGGTGAAAAATTTCATGAAAACATCTTCAGTAGTAGAGCATGGAAGATGTTAAAAGGAGCCATCATCATTGCATGAGGACACATTTGAGGTATGTTGTAAAAAACTCATGGGATGATATGTGTAGAGAGACTCAACGAAGTGTATGGAGAGTCATCATACGATATGTGGAATAGAAGTCTTATTCCCATGAGTGAAATAGGGTTATCAGGACTAATGAAGAAGAAGTACATTAGTATTGACAAGGATTCATCACTTGATCCTTGTAACTACTGTTGTATGGGAAGAAGTATAGATTCCCAATAAATACTACTTTTTCATGGTAATCAGAGCTATTGGATCTTATGCACTATGATGTATGCAGACCCATGAAGGTGGATTCACTGGGAGGTAACAAATATTTATAGTCCTTTATTGTTGACGCATCTCAAAGGGTGTGGGTATTCTTCATGTGGACGAAGGACCAAGTACCGGACTACTTCATGATATTCCATGCCATGGTGGATTGTAAATATAGAAGGAAGCTGAAGTGTATTCATTCATACAATGGATGGTAGTACAAATCCATTTAATTTTATGCCAATTATAGGAGTTAGGGCATCCGACATGAGAGGACGGTCCCATGCACCCCTCAACACAACAGAGTTGCAGAACAGATGAACTGAACAATCATGGATAAGGTCAAAAGCATGAGGTGTTTTGATAATATACCTAATACATTTTTGTGGGACTCTATTTAGGTTTGATGCTACATCTTCAATAGATAACCATTGGTCCCACTGAATTTTGAGATCACATAGAAGAGACGATCTGGTAAAACTCACTCTTACTCTCGTTTATGAGTATTTGGTTGTTTGTCATTTTCACATGTATCCAAGGATCTCATGATGAAGCTAGACATGATATCTACTCCACGTATCTTCATAAAATATAAAGATGAGAAGTTAGGATAAAAGCTTTGGGACCTAAAAGAGAAGAACATGATTAGAAGAAATGATTTTCTGTTCCATGAGAATGAGATCAATGAAGAAATTCAAAATTATAGAATGTCACAAAAAGAAACTGTCGAGGACTCAATTCATAATCCAACACATCTATTATATCCCCTTGTCAATAAATGGGAGGATGTTTAAGAAGTCTCATCGGTAATGGAACATGAGGTAGTGGAAGAGGATATGGAGCATGGAGTCTCAATCCAATCTATATAAAGTTGAAAAACAATCACATGAGATTAGTGATGTTTTGAATCATGACCTAACATTTCATAGGTTTGATGATCTTCACGAATACGGATTCCATAAAAAAAATATTCAGTTTTATATTAACTATTTCTAAATAATTAGGGGATCCAAAAGGATACCAGGAATTATTGTCTCAACCTACAAAACATAAGTGGTTCCATGAAATGGATGATGAGATTGAGTCTTTGATGAAGTTCCAATCGTAAGATTTGATGGAATTACCCAAGGTAAGAAGGAACTATCGTACAAATCCGTGTTCAGGATGAAGAAGTATTGTAGAAAAATGGAGGCCAAGAACAAAGCTCAGTTAGTTGTTAAGAGTTTCCTTCAAAATAAAAGGATATGACTTTGACAAGGTCATTTAACCCTTCTTGAATATGACTTCAATCTGAGTTATTTTGCAATTAGTAGCTAGCTTGGACATGGATGTTTAATAAATAGATGTAACGACAATTTTTATTCATAGAGACCTCTCCATGGAGGTTTATATGATGCAGCCTAAAGGTTTCGAGGTTTCTAGGCAATAAAGCCTCTCTTGTAAAATGAAGAAGAGCTTGTACAAACAGAAATTGTATCACGGACAGTGGTATAAGAATTTTGACTCATTCATGGGGATTCAATGAGACATGAGTACACAGGCGCACCAATGTGTTAACATCCAATGATTTCAAGATGGATACTTTTTTTTATCTTATACTTTATGTTGATTACATGTTGATCATTGAGAAGGATGTAGTGATGATCATTGAGTTGAAGAAGGAGTTATCCATGTCTTTTGAAATGAAAGACATGGGGGGGAGCTAAAAAGATTTTTGGGATTCAAATCATTCGTGTCATAAAGAGGTAGTTCATGTGGATATCTTAGGAGAAGTATATTTAACACATTCTAAAACTTTTCAATATGGAAAAATATAAACCTCTGATCATTCCTCTTCCTAGACATTTAAATTTGAGTAAGAGTTCATGCCTGTAATCCAAGGATGAAATCGAGATGATGGAGATGATACAATACTCCTTAGTAGTTGGAAGCTTGATGTACGTTATGGTCCGTAAGAAACATGAAATTTCTCATATAGAGGAAATCATGTGCCGGCTTGTCTCCAATCACAGGAATGAGCACTGAGATGCAATGAAATGGATTCTCAGGTATCATAAAGGTACATTAAATCTATGCATGTGTTATAGGGGTGAAGATACTCTCTTAGAGGGGTATAGAGATGCAGATATGGCTATGGATCCTAATAGTAGTAATTCTACATCAGGATACATCTATAATTTTTGTGGAGGAGTTGTATTATGGTAGTCAAGAATGCAGAACTGGGTTTCTTTATCCACAACGAAATTAGAGTAAATTTTTGCTTCATAAATTGGCAAGGATATGTTGTGGATGAGGCATTTTATCCAAGAGAGTGGATTCAACTAGAAGAAGTACATGGTTCATTATGATAGTCAATGTTCATTGGACCTGATCATGAACATTAGGTATCATTCTCAAATAAAGCACATCGACATTCACTATTATTCAATATGTGAAGTGATGGATCGACAGCTGGTATGATTTGTGAATATCAACGCAAAGGAGAACCTGAATGATATGTTGTCAAATGTGGCTACTAGAGATAATCTAGAACATTAAAGATTCTCTAGTTGATTATAGGAGGAGGGGGAGAATTTATGGGGATTGTTTTTTCACCTGTTTCCCACAATTACTGTCAAAGGTTGATGGTGATCCAACCCCATTTAATATCATTGTTGGTGGAAGCCATGAGATATGTCCCTAGTAGCTAGAATCCATGGGATAAGTCCTTTGGTAGGTGGTGGATTGGTGGATGTTGTATCAAACATGAAACCTAACTCCATGCCTATTTAAGGAGGGACAAGGGAGCATCCTTCTTCATAAGTTGAGCCAAGAGATAACTCTTATCCAAGAAATCTTTGAGTGCTCCATGTATGAGTAAGAAAGGGATGTGTGGAAGGATTAAATTGTAAACATTGTTTTTGTGGCATAAAAGGTAGGTTTTCTCCTTCCATTCATCTCTCTTAGTGTTCATAGAACCTCAACATCCTATCAATATTCCAATGTCCAGGGGTGTGCTATTGTCATTAGCTACATCCAAGTCATAACATAGTTTTCCACCATCACCTATGAAAGTCAATCCCTCCCACCATTACATGATTTCGTTTGGGGTAACTCACCAATCATTAATAACACAAGACAGTGCTGATTTCTGATACCGTTGCACGCCTCAGTTATAGACAATATCTATTCCCTAATATTGTTAGAGTTAGTACCGAAAAACTCAATTGATTCCTTCTACTACATGTTGGGAGCATTCTTTCATACTACCAATTATATATCTACTACAATTGGGAAGCTTTCTACCACCAATATCACCCTTAACACCACCCCAATTGTTCAAGGAATGTATGAATCATCACTGTAGCTCCGGATCATCTAAAACGCGATACTCTCCTTCTATGGGGCTCGATCAGACCGCTATGAAGACCCAATAGGGATGATAATGGAAACCCCATTAAATCCCCCATGTAAAATTTATTTGAAATCAAAACATATCGAACCCCATGTATACATACCATAGATGAAATGAATGTATGAACAATGGGGAAATCAAATGAGAAACTTCCAATCCATATGTGTGGTTGGAATAAGGATTCTAAAACCTAAAACATTATAACAATTCATAAAAAAAAGTGGAATAAAACATGAGATGATAATTATTAAAAAGGAAGTAATAGTTATGAATTAAATATGAATATGATGTTAATTAAATTTTTGGACCCTTAATTTAGGTCCCTAAAATACATGTGGGATTCATTCCAAAGAGACTCCTATCAAAACCTCGATCATCCAACTTGGTAGGTCATGCTGAAGATGGTCGACATTGGGACATATTGTGTACGGAAAGAAAGTAATGAGTGAATCTCGATTATTCTATTGGAGGGCATGCTAAAGTTGTGTTTAATTTTTAGGTAAGTGATATATATATATATAAATATATATATATAATATGATACTATATATAAAGTGTATATTTAATTACATGAATTTGATTCATGTAATTTATGTATTATTTATATGTGGTAATATATAAATATAAATATATATATATATGTATGATATACATTTATTTCTCCCAAATTGTTTTATTTATCAGTTATAATCCATTATGAACTGATTACTTGTCTTAACTATTCATTAATAGGATTCAATGAGTAATAGGAAAAAATAAATATGGATACATTTATATGGCCAAAAATATTTCATTTAATGAAATGTTTCATGGCTGGATATATAAAGGGATGTGATATCTTCTGTAAATATAAAAAATTACCAGTAAGACTCTCATTTCGCTCTCCATAACACTATATTGATCATCATCTCAATTGATGGTACTGAAACACCTTCATCCTTTTGGTATTATTTTGATATGATCATGAATCCATTGGTCAATGTACTCCCCCTCAGAGGAAGGGTTTCTTTTTTACTGCTACGTGATCTTCATCAAGCATTTTATTTTTCAAAGAATGAGGAAAACTATAGTCGTTGATGATTTCTAGTTAAACTATTTATACAGTTTATTTATGTGTTGATTCTCAATGATAGATCTTCATGTGTTTGGTTTGTTTTCTACTGAACATGTCCATGTGATGATCCTAAAAACCTAAATACTAGTATCAACGGTGCATAAATATCTATCAAATCAATATACTTATTATTTTATGAAAAATAATTTTTTTCAGTAAAACAAGATTTTTTAAAAGCCTAGAAATTATTTTAAAATGTTCATATATAATACTCGTGTTTATATGAAATAAAGCAAATATATATTTTAATCAAGATGATTCAATTTTCCATTGATTTATGTAATTTATAAATATATTTGAAATAATGAACAAGGTGTCATGAAATATTTACATATAAATTAATAAAAGTTTTTTATACATTACTTAACTTTAAAATTCCTGTGGTTAATTGTTAAATATTTTTTCTATAAAATTCTCTTTTGAAAAAATAAATGGCATGATTTATGATATAGAACTAAATGGTTTATTTATAAATTCCATCATATATGAAATTTGGATTATAAATAAATGATTATATAATAGATATTGAATTATAAAATGTTTATAATTCATGAAATATCATATAAATCAAACATAATATAAAATTTGAAGGGATCATATAAAGAGTTTTGGTAGGTAATAGTTTATTCTTATCAGGAGTTATTGTTTTCATGAATTTGATTATATCTGTAGTAAAGTATCCCCAAGTAGAAGGGATTGGGGTCAGACTACATAACTTCATGGAGTTTTCCTTTGTTAGGAAGGTTAATGAGGTTGCCTATTTTTCGATCTGGTCATACTCATGTGGAGTTTTACAATCTCATATAAGATTATACAATTACATAAATGTTCCATCTACCTTATTGATATGATGAATATATATATGTAAGAATAATAATTAACTACTATTTTTGTGTGATTAACAGAAACTTCTGGGTTGGGTATAGAGTTACACATTAATGTGTTGTAAACAAAATAATTTGGTTATTTGAGTAGAGATTCCAAAACAGAATCACTACTAGATTGAATACAATGACAGTGAATAAAAAACAAGAACATAATGATTACATATGATGTATTATTTAAGAATTTAGTATGCATATGATGTATATTAAATTGGAGAGACCTTAAAAGAAAAAATCCCACAAATAATAAGTGTTTGATTCCTTCCATAGAAGAACTTGTTAGGACCTCAATCATCCAAATAGGAAGGTCATTCTAATGTTGAGTTCCATTAGGTTATATTGTGTAAGGAAATCATGTAATTCATGACTCTAGATAGTTTTGTCTATGGGTCATTCTAAAGATGGTTTCCCTTGGATTGTCCTTTATTAGCATATTTCAGGAATTTCCTTTGGGTTACAATACCTGGGATACCCTAATAATATTAGGATACTAGAGGAATAGAGTGAAGTGAATCCATGGATGGATGTGGATAAAGGGTTATCCACTCAACTATCAAAGATTCACAACTATTGTGATTGGGATGTTGACTAACCTAAATAGCCATGTATAGGGAGAAATGCTAAATCAACCATGAATTTTTTGAAATATAGATCTTGGATCACTAAATGGATATAATGTATGGATTCATTAGTTTTAGTTGGAAAACTATCATTAAAATTCATTTGATTAAAATATAGACGACATGATTTAAATCTGATTAAATTTTCTATTAAAGATGAATGCATCATCATAATCAAACAAAACTTTACATTCATCCAAGAAATAAAAAGCTTAAAGTAAGAAACTCTTAAGACATGTAGCTTATGAAAATATCTTGAGCAAGAGATATATTCAATATGTCCGAACAATTCATTCTTGAGTAACCAGGTGTTGAAGTTATTCAACAACTAAATTTAGTTTTTTATAGAATCATGAAATAATTAATTTATGGATTCAATGGAATTTAATTAATAATTTACCTATGGAATTATAGTCTCATAAAATCTATATGATTTTATTTTTACATGATATTAAATAAGATATAATATGTTTGGAAAGAATGATGAATTCCTAAAATTGATTTTTTTGGTTATGGAAGTCAATGTATTTTAATTTATGGAAATGTTCTGGAAATGTGACTGAGTTGAAGAAAAAATTTCCTAATTTTATAAAACTGTTGCGAATGGATTTACAGGGCATATAATATTTGGATTGTATTACTATATTGATATTTTTATTGGTTAAAGTTCAAACTAGAAGAATAAAAGTTATTTGAAATGTTCAGAAATATTTCCTTAAGAATAAAATAATGTTCCTTGAAACCATGGGATTTCATTACGAAATGGTTATATATCAATACAATTGTATTATACAAAATATATCTGAAGAATTATGGGAACTCTATTGAATTCCCATGATATTTATGAATGTTATAAAAATTAATTCTTTGATTTTGAGCTGTTTTTTGTACCGAGTATATGTTTTATAAGTGTTTTAAATATATGGGCATTCAAAATCATTGGAAGAATAGATTGAGAATATAGATTGCATTAAAATGATGAACTGATAGTTACTACATTTTGAATTTGGATGTAATTGAATGTATCAAACATGAATGAATCTTAATAACAAATGTGTATCATTATTTCATCTCACTTATAGAATTATAGATTTTCCTTTATAACAAATAATTATTATGATATGATTAAATGTATACACATGGTTTATGATTCATCAATTTAAATAAATATTTTTTGAGTAAAAGATTTTAATATAAGTGTTTATTTAGGATAAAATATTTATACACATATTTTTTAAAATATATAGCAATGTGCTCCTTCCACTAATTAACATTATATCTTAATAAAGTTCTCTTTTTGGAAAATAATTTTCTAAACCCATAAAATAACATATATTATATGAAAACAATAATTTATTTGTTTAATATTCCTATAAATAGGAAATAAATTTTATTTTAAGAAACACAATTTAGTTTGTGTGGTTTTAGAAATTTATTCTTGCAAGAATATAGTATCTATGATGATATTGGGATTATTTTTGAACATATAGGACTTCAATTTTAAAAAATAAAATATTAGTCAACATTTAGTTAATGTGATTATTTACATTATATCCTAATGATTTAGGATATTTGAAAATAACGAAAATTATGAATTGTAACATTTAGTTACTATAAAAAAGTAAATATTACTATTAACTAAATTATTTTACCAGTCTTAGATTATATTTATTCTTCCCTAAATATACAAAAGAGTTTTGAATATAAAAATATAAATAATGTAAATATTTTTATTTAGTTAGCTTAACAAATGAACATGAATATTCCATAAAGGATTATACTAGATAATAATCAAAGTATTACACATTATATCTCAATAGAGTTTAGGGTATAAAGTTAAACAAAAATATATATTGTTATAGTTGTTACCATAAAAAATATGATATCAATTCATCCTAAAAGAGTTTAAGATTTCTTGGTGAAGTGATAAAGTAATCAATTACATTATTTATAAAAGATTTCAATGAAAAAAGTTTATGGAAAGGCTTCTTATGATGGTGATGTTGTACTTTGATATAGTTCTACATAGAAAAGGATATATTACATTATAAATTTTTTTGTTATGAAGCTTCGATGTCTCAATTAATGTTAAAAGAGATGAAATTAAGAATATAATTCCTATATCTCACCATTATTCAAACATTCTTTCTTCTTAAATTTTTCTCACTGAGAGGTTAGTGGGATTACATTATTAGAAGTTCACATAAACAATGGGACATGAATTAAATTTGGATGTAATATTTAAAATACATTACTGCAAGAATTTCCTTATGGTCATGTTATATCTTTATGTGTTCAAAACATAAGAGATTGGTTGAAATGGTAGTAAATGTATAATGTTATTATAATAATGTAAATATATATTTATCAGTAATCCAGGATTGGTTAATTTTATTTTACATGAATTGTTGAATGATAGATATCCGCTCAATGTACAAACATTGAGTTGTCCATAGTTATTGGTTTTCATTTATTTTTATGTGTTGTGATGAAATGCAATGTTTACCATGAATGAATTTTTATTTCTGTTAGAAAGGGATATATATGAGATATTTAAGAATAAATTATTGATGTAATATGTGGAGACTTATTACATGGATTCATCCACTAAATTATATCTCATGGAATTTCTTACAGTCATAGACATATTTAGGGGTTCATGATCACTATTAATCCTTCATACATGAGGATGGTGATATAGTTATCATGAGAACATCCGCACATTTATTCCGTACCTATGAATGTAACCATATGAACTTAGATAATTAGAGAGTGGTTGGGTGTGTTGTGGATCATGACATTCGATGGAGTGAAACCAATAAGGTATTTATCAACGTGTATGATAAGGAATGGAATTTACCACATGATTGAATTAGTCTAAGGAAATTACTGGCCATTCTTAGTTGGTCACATATGATTTCTTCATCTACATGGATAAGTGACATGTGATATGATTATCATATAGATGAATAAAATCTGATATATTCATCCACTTGGTCATCCTTTTTCAATGAACCGAGCGAATAATGAGAGGCCTTTACAAGATTGGCATGTTGCATGTCTAGTGGTCACTCGATGTCATAGACAAAGTGATTATATAAGATACATAGGGTGTATATGATTCATCATATGGTGTTAATCTTTATATAGAGATATTATTTTGTTGAAGGAGATCACACACAACCCCTTATTATCTTGAGTTTCACTAATTCTTTTCTAGAGGTCTCTATTTTGTTACATATATAAAATCAAGATTTCATAGTTGTTTTCAGTGTTTCTAAGGAACGTAGGGTTATACAATTTGGCCCTTGGATAAGGTTAAATTTTTGGAACAATTATTTTTTTCAAATGATGTAACATTGATGAAAAAATATATTAAAAAGAGTTTGGATGGATTAAAAATGATTTGTTTTGTTATATATAACTTAATTACACGATTTTAGTCAAAGTGGGGCATTATTATATATTCACCAAACATATATATAATATATGATATTATATTTATATATACATTGAATATTAAATTACATGAATTTGATGCATGCAATGCGTGTATTTAATACATGAGATAATATATATATTTGATATATATTTATTTCTCCCAAATGGTTTAATTACTGGTTAAAATCCATTATATAAATATTAATTAGATTGACTGCTCATTAAATAAGATTAAATGAATTATATAAATAAATTTATATGTATACAATAATACAACATACATGTTTTCATTTATGGAAATTATCATGGATGGATATATAAAGGGATGTGATCCCTCCTTTAAATATAATCAATCATGAGTAAGACTCTCATTTATCTATTATTCCTACACAATTTTTCATTGTAAGATATGAAGGTGTTAGCACCCGTTCATCATTTGAGTAACCTCATGATATGATCACTGATCCATTGTTCAGTGTACCCCCTTGGAAGTTGGGTTATTTTTTCACTGCTACGTGATCGTCATCATGCATTATCCTTCACCGAGAAAGAAGAAAACAGATGTTATTAATGATTTGTAGGTATAGTATTTATAGAATTTATTTACATGAGGATTATAAAAGATATACTTTCCTCTGTTTCGGTTGTCTTACACTATACATGGTCATGTGATGGTCATATAAAACCCAAAAAACCTAGCATGGAAAAATCAGATGAAATCAAAACATCACGAACCCTATTTTGATTTCACACGGCTGACATGAATGCATAAACAAGGAGGAGATAAATTGAAAAACTACCAATCACTCTATGTGGTAAAAAGAATGTTGTAAAAACTTGCATTAGGAATAAAATACAAGGGTTAACTCCACCCATTATGAAGAATAAAAAGGCCATCAGTGGAACATTAATTAGAAACATGTATTCCTTTCTTTGTAGTCAGTTGTGGAAGCCCAACATCAATTCACCCACTAAAAAAACTATTTATGCCATGTTGAAGCACCAACGGAGGAAAAAGTTTTGTTGGGGAACCACATCCAATTCACATGTGATCTAGGGTTTAAAAATAGAGTATACTTTTGTCAGAAAACCTCATTCTAGGCACATGAAATCTTAGGATAGTGATGAGTCAAATGCCACATGGGAAAATGAATTTATCTTAAATGGATGATGAAGTCAAATTAAATCTTTATATGAACATTGGTGAAGGTAAATAAATATGGGAATGGCAAGGACATGTTTTCTATATCATGGATAGTTAAGGGATCTATTATTAGTAATATATTCATTGAATTAAAAGAGAAATAAATTACCAAACATAAATAGAAAAAAAGTTTGAGAATTTGTACAGAAGAATTTGGTATTCGATGATTGGATCATTTAGGTTTGGATGCCTATGAATACATTGCTTCCATGCAGCTAAATGTGGATAAAAAAAATCACTAATAAATTACAATGAAGCTATTGTTTTATTTTCTTCTATAGATTTTAGTTTTAATTCATTTTCATGAAATCTCATGTGCAAATTAAAATAAACAATTTATTTGTTATATCTCTCTCTTTTGATTTTATTATCCACTGTGAACTGTCATACTCATGATTATTATTATGTGGCCTAAGGAATATCATGGGGGAGTAATTCAGTGTTGAACTCAAGTCTATGATTTATATTCTTATTATTATAATCCAAGGTAAATTTTTGGTGGGTGTAATCCTCACTACGGTCATCTAAATTTTAATCTTTATATTCTACACCGATTCTTCATCGATTGAAATGGTGGATATATGATGCTCATGGTGATTATTGTGTGCACTATACATTAAAAACTAGGGTATATGGTGTTCACACATATAAAATTTTGTTTCAATGAAGTATATATAAATCACGATGGTGAAGGTTCTACTTAGATGAATTTCTTGTGGGAATTCCCCTTCTACTCTAACATCATTAATTCTGTTTTTTATGGAAATTTTATGTAATTTTTATTTTTTCATTATATTATCCTTCCCCCCATTTTATCAATTTTTTTCATAAAATATATACAACATAAAAAAGATAATAATTTAACTTGGAATTATTGAGTGATTGACCGTGAAGCTCTTCAAGTGGGAAACACTAGTCAGCCACTATGCTACACATGAAAAATGATTTTAGCTTTTTGGACACCCTATGATAGGTGTGTCATGTAAAATAAAAACACACAAACACACACAAATATATAAATAAAATTTAATAAATGTAGATAAATATTAAGATATATATATTAAAACAAGTATATATATTGCAAAATATACATACATATATATAAATATATAAATATATAGAAAGTAAAATAATTTATTCCTATGTTAACTATGATTGTTAGTGTTTCAATAAATGTATTTATCTTTATAAATTGATACAAAAATATATTTAAATAAGTATACAATCATAAATGTGGACACATAGACACATGGGAAAATACACTAGAAAAAACATTCACACACACACACACATAAATTCACACACACACAAACATTATTGTTTTTTAAATAAAAAATATTGAGAATTTTTAAGGGTTTACAGTTTGAAAAAGTGGGTTCCATGATGTAATATTGGTGTGCATGTGTATAAGAAAGGGTTGGGAGGCATGTTGATTTGTGGCGGGGATAAAGCAATATTAAAAGGATGATTGTCTAGAAATAACTTGTAAATAAAAAGAAGTTCTTGTGGTCTTGACCATTTATAAAAGTGGGGATCAAGCCCTAATAATGGGGGGGGTTGAGTAGTGAAATAAAAAATTCATTATTTTTTTATTGTTTTTACAGTGCTAAAAAGGATGATAAATGAACCCTTTATCAATGATAACAAATAAATGATAAAATTATTCCTTTATCAATTCTTGAAATAGAACTGATAAAAGGGCTCCTTTATCAATGCATTGTTTAGCACTTATAAACAGTACTTTTTTAATACTTTTTTTCACCACTAAATGTGACCCCCTTTTATCAATTCTTTGAAAAAAAATTCTTTTTTAGAATTGAGAAATTTAATTTCTAATGCTGATAAATTCTAATTCAATATTAGATCACATTATTATTGTTGAGACCAATAGGATTTTTCATATATTTGAACAATAAAGGAAGATTGATATGTTTTTTATTTTATTGTCATTATATAAATCCATTGACAATGTCTAATATTATTTATAATGTTTCTATAAAAGCATACCATATTGAGAAATCTGGTATAAATGGAATAAGGTGGTCTAAATAAGTAGATTGAACGGAGAATATCATATATAAGAGAGAGCCAAATTTTTTTTCCAAAATATTCATTATTTTCATTGGATTGATTATTCCAGACAAACTAATTAATTTAGGGTGCTTATATATATTCTACTTGATAAATAATAGTTGTGGGTTCCTTAGAGATCAGAATGATTAATGATCACTAATCATATGATTATTTTATAAAAAGATTGCGGAATGAAGAATGATAATAGAGATATCAGACATAGGTTTTTGAGTGAGTTCACCAGGTATATAAAATATTGGGAGTCCATTTTATAAACATTTGAAATGACCTTACATAGAGGGTTACAAAACAAGGAATAAAAAATATATTTCCGTGCTATGTTTATTAGGAATATTAACTGGTAGTCATTTGATAAAGAAAACATATAGAGCACTACAGGATGGTGAAGTTCCTACAACGGTGTATCAAATAGAACATTACCAGATGGATCAGGTCCTACAAAAGAGTGTTGGATAAAGGATTCAGGGTAGTTACAAAGATTTTGTAAATAAATTATTATGTATGATGCGAAGATGGACGTTCAATGGCTCAATAATCAAAAAAGTTAGATCTTGATTCATTCCATGATTCAAGGAGGTTTCAGGAATGATTGATTCCTTGATTTGAGAAATGTATTGAAAATGTTGGTTTACCCAAATATTTTTGGAATTTTGAATGAATTCAAATGAATAATTTTTCAGAGTTTTATTCAATGTTTGAATAAGAATACATTAGAAAGATAGGTTTAAGAAGGGATGTTCAATCAGGTAGTTCTCACTCAGTGTTGTGTATGTAATAGAAGAGGAACAATAAGAACATTATATTATATTTGGTGTTATAGATCTAATTATTTGTTCATTATATTAAATTTATAATGAAATAAGTGAATATTAATTTAAATATCATCTTAAATGTAATTAACAGTTCCTCATGAATTTAATGTAATAATTATCTAGAGTATAATACACTTTCAAAGGGAATAACAATTCCCTACTATGATGAGAACCTTAAAATTCCATGATGATATTTTTAAAACATTATTATATGGTTGGATAGAATTCAAGGACATGGCACATATATATTTAAAATCATGTTTTATAATTCTTTAGAATATTAGGAATTATCTCATGAAATTCATACTTAGTAGTCAATACGATGGGATATTTCGATAATATATCATCATTTGGGAATCCACAAGTTTATTTCTCATTGGATATTCATATCAATAATCATGTGTAATCGTCCTTAATCATTAGGGTTAATATTAACTCATGTGTTGGGCACACAATGTACTTTAGAAATATATTACCCAAGAGGGGGGGTTAATCATGGTATAAAACTCATTCTCATTTCCCCATTTATATGTAAAACTATAACGGTCCAAACCAATATTGACCTCACTTATTATAAGGGTCACACTTTTATTCCCCAATTATTTGATGATCTAATTAACTGGAGAACTTATCAAATCATTATTTTGATAATATTATATATGAATCAATCCACATTCAATAATTTTAATTTAGAAAAATATATGAGAATAATGAGAATAATATAGTTGAATTTTACTTGGTATACCCATGGTGGACAATGTATAAGGATCAAACAATGACTTTGTTTTGATCTGTGAAAATCATTAAATCTTTACATGTATAGGGGAAATAATTTTTTGACAATGTTCACTCCACGCAAGTCTCAGTACCTTTAAAAGTTTTTGAATTTGCATTAAAACTTCCAATTAGTCACTTTCTTTTTCCTCTCCATTTTATCACTACATTAGGTGAGAATTATTTTTCGATCATAGGAAAATAAATGACATCAATGTTAGATAGTTGATGAACTAATTTTTTCACATTAATCTTTACTCTGCTCTATCAAAAATAGGTTTTCAACAATAAAAATAAAATAGATTTGACTTCCATTTTTAATTAAAATTCATGGAATATCTCCGTTGTCAAGGTTTGCAACAAGTTATAATCAGTTGGTGTATTATGGAACTTAATTTATTCACAAAACTTTCAGAAAAGTTTTCTGAAACATTATTATTATTCATGACACATTCCAAATTCACAAGAATAAAGTCTTTCATGAAACTCACAACCTTTCATGAATATTTATAAACATTCATTAAACCCCATGGTTAGACTGAAAGCATTCCGTTCTTCATGGAATATATGATCATATGAATTTTTTTGCATAAAATAGAGAGATATGAAATATATATTATGACATGAGTTTATTGAAACATATCTATCCTCTTGGAAAATGTTAGAGAATGTTCCTCAAGGTGTTTCTCATGAACAATTGAATATGTTTATTTATTTTATCATAGATTCATATAATGAGGTGATTTCATATGTTATAGTATCTTAATTATATAAAGTCAATAATATTATAATTTATTTAGTGTTGCTCTTTTCTAGGGATTATCTAATAAAATAAATTGAATAATGAGATACAATTAATTCCACAAACTGACAGGTCATAGAGTTTTTTGAGAAAAATATCAACCTCGGTCATATTTTAATTATTATTATTTATATTATATTATTAAAAGTTTTGGTTTTTTTTCTAAATTAAAATAATATTTTCTAAAATCTTATGAATTAGGTCACACTGTTGGTTAGATTGAGATGTGTCTTAACATTCATAGAAAACCCGGCAACATTTTTGGGAATGAACAAACTAGAGACATTAGAGTACGTGATTTTCATTATTATTTAGTAATATTTCATTTCTATAAGAACATAATAATAATTATTTAATAGAATAAAATCTAGGTAACTGTCATTGAATACGTTGATCAAATACTACCAATTACCTCTATTAGTGTAATTTGATCCATGTAGTTAGCCATAATTAATTGGTTTTATGTCTTTTTTTTTTAAATTATTTTCACTTTTATGTATTTATTGTAATGAAATAACATTAAATATTAATGAAAATTTTTAAAATATAAAATATCATGAATTTTAGATAATTATAAGAATCATTGTTAAGATAATTGTACAAATATATTAAAAATCAAGAATCCATGGTTGTGAACCCTTAAAAATCATCATTGGTGTCCCTAAATGATGCAGTTGAAATCATTTTAGGGATGGAGAATCCATAGAGTGTTTGCGATGTGGGTTTTGAAGTAAATATAATAGTTTTATTATATATGGATATGTTAATATTTGATAATATACCCATTTTGGGACTCCGAAATTCCATTGATCAGGAAGCATACATTGAAATTTTAAGGTAGAATGTAAAATTTCAAGAACATGAATCTTATAGGAAAATATAGGATCAATTATAGTTGACATTGGAAAATTATTATTTTTTAATTTTCATTGTATTACATGAATGATCCCAATGGAAAATTCTAGTCTTATATATCATCATTTCAAGTGAATTTTAAACTCTATATATCATTAAAAAATTGTCAAAAAACATATAGAGTATCCTAGAACTCTCGATACATATTTATTTCAGATATCATCTCAAAGATCATCCCTTCAAAATATTCATGACATGGTACTACAGTTAAGAATATTTATAAATGGAAAATTGTATTCATAAAATAATACATTTAGAAAAATTTTGATAGAAGCCCTATGATTTTCCATCCGACATGAGGTGTGCCGAGAATGACTAAATAAATAGTTTTAATATACACGAAAGCCCTTAAAAAACTTCTAGGGAGAAAATTAAATTAAAAAGGGTCTAATTGAATTGAAATCATATGAAACCAATGTATATTTATTTTTAAAATTTAGGAACTAACAACAAGTCAATCTGAGATAAATTTTTATTTATGATTCTCGTAAACACCATTTTAGTTTTTCAAAACACTAAAACATGCATGTAAAAGTCAAAACCATAGAAAAAGATCTCATATTGTTGAAAAATCATGGTAAAAGAAATTTTTATGTATTTTTGACGTGTATGAGTAGAAACCATATCCATCCGACATGTGGTGTACTTGGAGTGTCCCAATGTGTAGTTTTAATAGATACTAAAGCCTTTAAAAATATGTGTTAGAGGGTCACAACCAAGAAAAAAAATGTCAGATGACCCTGAAATGATAGAAAACATATAGTATATTTATTTTTTAAATGTAGGAACTATCTCTACATCAATCCATTTAATGATTTGGTTTTGATACTCAAAAAATTATTTTTTGTGTTTTGAAACACTAAAATGTTAGGTCACGGTCCAAACCATATAATACAACATCAGATTAATTTTTAATCAATATAAAATGACAATTGAATTATCTCAGATTTTTAAGATTAGAAAACAAGTTCAACCAACATGCGGTGTGCCTAGAAGAACTCAATAAGTAGTTTAAAAAGATACCAAAGCCTTTAGAAACATGTTTTTGGGGGTCAAAACCAACCAAATAGTCTCAAATGGCTATGAAATCCTATGATAATTACCGTATATTTATTTTTGAAATGTAGGCATAAAATCCAGGTCAATTGATGTTATGGGTTGGGTGAGAAACATGTAAATGCATTTTTTGTGTTTTAAAACACTAAAACTTGGGTGAAACGGTCAAAACAATATTAAAAGAAATCGTATTAATATGAAATTATAATAAAACAAACATGGAATTATTTTTTATGTCAAATAGTAAAAGAACCATCCATCTAATGTGTTGTGTTCTCATAATGACTTAATAAGATGTTTTAAAAGACACCAAAGCCATTAAGAACATGTGCCTGAGGGGGGAGCATAAAAACAAAGGAAACCAAAACAAATGGGCCATAAAATCAATGAAAAATCGTTTTATATTGATTTTTGAAATTTAGAACCAAAACAACATGAATTTCATTTACTATTATAGTTGGATTCCCAAAAAAAATTCGTTTTAAAAAAATGTTATTGTAATAGTGAAAACTATAAAAAAATCCTCAAATTGACATGGAATCATGGCGAAACCACCATGAAATTATTTTTTATTTGTAAGATCACACAACACATATATATGGCATTATTTTTTCTCTAAATGTCTCAATATTTAGTTTTAAAATATACCAAAGCCATTAAAAATATGTGTTAGGTGGCCCACACCAAGTAAAATGTGTCTTATGGCTGTGAAATAAATAAACAACAACCATTGATTGATTTATTAATTCTATGAACTAATTCTATATCAATCTGAGTTACTTTTTCCATGAGATTCTTGCAAATGTATTTTTAGTGTTTTAAGCACAAGATTGTGAATGCAATTATCAAAACCATTTCTAATATCCGAGGATTGATAGAAAATATTCAGAGAACCACCATTTAGTTATTTTTGATTTATATGAGTCGGAAAATGTTCTTCTAATGTTTGGTTTGATCGAAATGACTCAATAATAAATTTTATAAGTTACTAATGACTTGTAAAACATGTTTCAAGGTGATAAAACCATACAAACAATCTACAATGGCGGTAAAATCACAGTGAAAAAACAATATTTTGATTTTTAAGTATAGGAACTGACGCCATGAAAATTTGAGTTATAGATTGGATGAGATTCTTGTATTCATGTTTTTAGTGTTATAAAACACTACAATTTGTGTATAGCTATCAAACCCATAGAAAATGACCTCGTATTACGGTGAAATCATGGGAAAACCAACGTTGAATTATTTTTTACATGTATGAGTACACAACATATCCATCAAACATGTGGTGTTCTTTAAAAGAATCATTAAGTTGTTTTAAAAGGTACTAAATTATTTAAAAACAGGTTATAGTAATTAAAAATTGATATAAATCATAAGACCATGAAATCCTAAGAAAACAAATAAACATTAATTTTTGAAATATAGGAACCAACACAATTTTTATATAAGAAACAAATTTGTCGAGATGCCCATAAATGCATTTTTAGTGTTTTGAAACTCTAAAAACATTGTTGTAATAATCAAATCCACAAAAAACAACCTCTTATTGACATAAAATAATCGTAAAAAATCTATATAATTATCTAGGATGTGTATGGATATAAAAAACATCCATTCGATTTGTGGTGTGATCAGAATAAATCAATAAAAAAATTTAAAAGATTCTAAAGCTTTCAAAAACATGTTTCATGGGGACAAAATGAAGGTAACGACATTCCAAGACCTAGACATCATTTTTAAATCACTATAGATTTATTTTTTTAATCTAGTAACTGACTTTATATCAATCTAAGTTATTGTTTATCCGAGATTCATGTAAATGTTTTTTTAGTGTTTTGAAAAACTAAAACATGAGTGTAATTGTCAAAACCCAATAAAATTAGACCAAGGGGTTGTGAAATCATTGTCAAATCACCAATGAATTATTTTTTTTATATGTATGAGGATACAACATGTCCATTTGATGTGTGGTGAGACCTAATAGACTCAATAATTTGTTTTAAATGATAACAATGCATTAAAAAACATGTGTGAGTGGGTCAAAATCAACGAAATGACTTCAGGTTATTATAAAATCATAGTACAGTGAATATATAATAATTATGGAAGTGTATTAACCAAATACATGTTAATTCAAGTTATAGTTTTCATGGAATGGTTGTAAATACATATTTACTGTATTAATACACTAAACAATGTGTGTAATGGTCAAAACCATAGAAAACAACCTCAGATTGATGTTATATCAAGAGACAAGCACCGTGGAATTTTTTTTATAATATAGGAAATGTTTGCATTTAAAATCCTTTACAATTTTATTATTGAGTAATTTTAGGCACAACGCATGTCACTTTAAAAGTTGATTATATTTTTATATTTTTATCCCTTTTAAGTTCCAAATACTGAATCATATCGTAAATAGGTATGTTTGTGTTTTTAAATTGTTTCTAATGATATATTTTTTTACGTTCAAATTTATTATGTTTTATTAACAAAATAAAAACTATTTAGTGAAAAATTATAACAGTATTTTGTGTTTGTTCTCTACCATATTTCTTTTCTTAAATTTTCTATTTGTATTGTTGGTGACATATGCTAGTATGAGAAAGGAGGTTTACCATTAGGATCCACATCATTTATCATATGGTATCCATCTTGGTTCTTCATATCTATGGTATTGTTAAATATTACCAAAAATTCTACAATAATTCATATTTGTTATGTTTAGTCATAATTTCTATTTTCTTTATTTTCATTGATGAGATGATGTGGTATGTTTTTCATGTGATGGTCATGAATGTTGAGGTATATGGAAGCAATGGAGTTCATGGGATGAATTTATTGGCCATGGGTTTCAAGTAATATTATATATAGGATCTCATTATAAATGGGAAATTCGATGAACTATTGATAAGTTAAATAATCTATTAATGTTACAATGTAAATTGTGGATTAAGAATTATTAACACTCTTAAAGAAGTATTCATCATGCATAACTCTATATATATGATTTGGTATTTAAACTTTACTTTTCACATTTGGTCTAGGGATCCAACATTTACAAAACTCCCACTTACACTATAGACAACTTATTAATGGTCATATTGTTAGTTCTCATATTATTAGATCATGATTATGCTAACTTATGGCTTTAGTCATTGGGCCCATTATGTTTACCTACATGGCTATTCTATTATATATGAATTCAGTTCCTTAAGTGAATCTTCCCATGACTGGATCTAATTGTGTATAACCTTTTTATCCTCTATTACAGTCTTGAAATCTTTTTTAGTTCCTAAAGTACAATTCAATGAACAAGATGAAATAATTAAATATATTATACTTCATTTGAGGCATCAGAAGTCGAAATGTACTTTATATTTGTATATATTGAAACCACTAGCTTAAATGATCTTCTCTTTATAATTTCTCTATTATATCTATGATATTAAATCATTATTTAAAGCCCAATGTCACTATGTAGGTTTTTTATTTATTTAATGTGGTTGGATTTTGATTGGACTTTCCAAGGGGTTTTACCTTGAAACATGAAAATTCCCATTTGTCATCTTCTATGCATGGTGAGGGTTTGATATGCATATTTATTTTGAGTTAGACATGGATTTCATTTTCTTGTGCCTCACGACATTTATTTTCAGGAGGACATGGGTAATAAGTGTCTGATCTATTCTATCATATTATTTGTTTCAGACACCACTACTGTCCCTCTAATCATTCTAGGTAAATGGGATTGGAGGGCTTTTCCCTCAGAATGAGGCTCATGTGGTCTAGTCATAAGACATGTGGTTTGAACATTAGTACATGATGCTTTCTAGTTAGTGAGTTGGTATACATTTATATGATCAGGTTCTTCAGATGATAATAATATAAATTGTAGATCCCATGGAATACTCAATTACATAGTTGGATACTCATCGAGGGAATCTTGATCTAGTGTTTATTTGTATCATTTCCCATACATTCATTAATATAAAAACTATTCTAGTATATCTTATTTATATTCCTTATTCTATGTATGGTGCCTTTTTTGCTTGAACCATTTTATGTTTGTTCATTTCCTTTGGAAAAATGAAATTTGAAGGTTGTTTGGAAAACCTATTTTGAAATTAGAGACTCCTGTTTTGTTTTTAAACTGGATTTTAATGTTGATCTTTTGTTTTTGAGATAGAATTTACCGGTTTGATGGTTTAAATTAATTGTTTTCATTTAAATAAATAAGATGAGTTGTTTTCTTGAGAAATTTGAATGAGTATGTGGATTATAAATTTCTTATGCTAGTGGGAAATGCTTCAATTATTTGTATTCTGTTTCGGAAAACCATACAATTTTTTTAAAGATAATTATGGAATTTTTTTGTTTCCATAAAAGTTATATATAAAAAATTTACATTCTAGTTTATTATCAAACTAGAATTTTTTAATTTCTTTATGATTCATATTTCATAGATTCTTTAGTTTATGGTGACCTAATGATGTTTTTAGATCGAAACTATAAATTTAAAGTTCCAGGTTCCTAGTTTGATCCATTCTTCATTATTGGATTCCAATGTGGGGTGAGTTGGGTGGTAGTGATCATAAGGATGTTTCATAGAGATTTTTTCAGGCCTATATTATGTTGGTTTGTTTTATTTTATTTTTGGATCATTTTTTATCTATTATTATTAATAGTATCCTTGAGTTAATGTATATTGTATTCATTTACTTTTTTGCAAATGGGTTGGATATGATTAGTTCATTATGAACTATTTAGAATCATTACATATTTTCTCTCTTTATTTATTCTACAGTATTTTATATATATATTGTGAAAAATAATTTCCAAAGAGACTACCATGATTACTATGAATTAGTTTCCAACCCATGGGGATTATGAATTCCATTCATGCGTAATGATGGGCTGATTTTTGTGTCGGGTAGGATGATAGCTTTGTTAGGTACGGAACAAAATGTAATCTAAGAACACATCAGGTTTCCATTATAATTTATATAGTATTATTGAGTTTCCCTTGTTATTTATTTATTTCTTGGTAAACAGGTGACTAAAATTTTCAAATAATGAGAGGTAAGGGTGGGGATAGTCTAGATTACTCTTTCTCATCCTGATCCCAAGCTTTCATGGGATTTTTTTGTTTCAAATTAATAATTTGTGTTTGTTTTTATTTGTTGAGAAGTATTTTAATTATAATTCATTTTTTATCCACATTGAATATATTATTGACATTGGTTGTCATTAATTTGTTTTTGGATTGAAATGAAGGATCAACTGAGCTACACAATTAACATGCAAGACTTGGGAAACTATGTGATGCCCATGTGGTGAGTTCTTCTTCTTTTACAGAGTGTGTTATATTGTGGAGCCTGATTTCCCAACTTGAGTGACCAAACTGTGAAAATTATATTTTTTGTTGTTGATTTTTTTGTACTCCTAATGATTTTGGACTTCCCATAATGTGATTTTTTATATGCAGGAGGTGGATGGAGGAGTGTATTGTTTTTCTACCAGTTATGTTGGTATACTAAATAGTGATTGGCCTATGATATTTTGGGACACATCATGTGAAAGTGACCCAGATCCTGACCTCAAGTTATCTATGTGTATCGTGACTAGGGATGAGATCTCATGTAATTATTTTGAGGTTATTTTTTTCTGTTATTACACCATTGAGATTGTTAGTGATTATGGTTATATAATGAGTTTCTCTGATGGTTTTTGGTTGTTTGATGATAAATTTGTTGGTATGTATTCCATACTTCTTCCAGGTTATAAGAATTATAAATGGTGGGTATACCTTGTTAGGTATCCTATGCATCATTGGAATTTATGATTGAAGTAATTTTTTATGTTATTATTTGAGAAGTTGGGTAACCTTGTGGTTGGTAAGATTGATAATTATTAAAGATATTGGTTGTTGGTTGTGATGTTAAACCATGTTGAGTGGTTCTTTTGGTTTGGAATTCTTGGGATATTTTGTTTCCTCTTTCCCATCATCTTGAATGTAGAGTTTTAGGGGTAAAATGTTTCTTGGTTGTGAGTTTGTGACACCCCCAATGTCACTGTGTTGTTTAAATTGTATTATTTTATAAATTTGAGGTTCATTTTGATTTTTGAAGTAGTTTTATCTTAGAACATGAAAATTATCCATCGTTTTCTTCTATATATTGTTAAGGTACATTGTTAGATTGAAATGGTGTGGCCTCTCTTCAAGAGAAGACTAATCATTTAATTTTTAACAACACATGGCTTGTCATCATGGGTTATTCATGGTTATGTACATAACATGTAATCCCCCATGAGAATCTATGTGGGTTTCCTAATGTGTTTGGGGCCTGAAACATAACTTAAACAAGTTTTGATTAATTGTGTGGCAAGCATCTGATTTTGGTATTGTTTTTTTATTTTGTCTAATGGAATGTATGGAGAACTATTTTTGTAAACAATTAGTGCTAAATGTGAACTATCGGTGGGGTGTCTGGCCAAGGTAGTGGCCATCACATGGGTGGCACAATGTTTGGAAAACCTTGTGTCCAAATTGTACCTCCAACATATGTTTCTAATTTTTTAGGAGTTTCCCATTAATCCATATTTGAATTAAGAGGGGTTTCACTCCTCCTATATTTAATTCACGTAGAATGACTCTTAGGATCACACGGAGGATCTTATACCTCCTCAACCATTGTTGTTTCCCTTCTCATGGGATATTTCTAAGAGATATTGATGCATTTCGTCCCATCTTTCCCTCTTCTTCCTTTTCATATATCTCCTCTGTTGGATGTGGTTCCCCCAGGGAACCCTTGAACTTTTTTGGATGATAAAGGGTTCTAATTGGAAATAATGTTGGTGTTTTTGGTGATGGAGATTGTATATTTCATTTCTATCTTCATGGGTGTTCTTTTCAATGAAGGTGATGTGTTTTGACTTGTTTTTTACAAATTTAATGTATGTGTCTCTTTGAAACTATTTAATTTTGGAATTCAATGTGTGATCAAGTTTCCTCAATGCATTTTCATTAATATTATGATTATATGTGATACCCATATGATGTTTTAAAAATCATTTTAACTTTTTTATATCTTATTATAAATGGGTTCTCTTTGAAATTTCATTTTTTCATGTTTGAAATGGAATATTTAGTTGTGTTGTGATTTTTTTGGAATTCCTTAGGGGATTTTTGAACTGAATTTTGTGATGTGTGTCGTATGTTGATCCGGTTAATGTTTTCAATGAGGTAAAACTCTATTTAAAAGTATATTTTGACTTAATTTAAGGATTTGGACTCAAAGTGATTTATAGGTGGGTCCATTAATAGATTTAAAAATGATATTTGAAATGTTTTTGTAGTTTACCCATAATGAAAAAAATACCTTAAGAGATATTTTGAAAAATATTTGGTCAAAATTATGGTCTTAATCAATCTTTTTCATTCCAATAAATAAGTCCCATGAGGGAGGAAGGCTTTAAAATATTTGTTAATGGTGTGTTATTTCCATCATTTTAAAACGATTTTTTAGAAATTAATTTTTGAAATGTAATAGGGATTGAAATACTGAGCCATGTTTTGGCGTAGAAGGCTTGGTTGAAAAATTGGTTTTAAAATGGTTATTGTGAATGGAACCTTTTGATTTCCCCTTGATTTGATTACCCATTTTTTGGGTTCTTTATCAATATGTGATTCTTTTCATTTCCATTATGTGGTTTATCAATCTCATTGAGATGCTTATTTCTACACTTGTGCATAAATGTGTTTTATTATGACATGGAGGAATATACTATATGGTTATATTGATTTTTATGTATTAGGGTCATGGTTAGATATGGTTATGCCTTATGTATTAGACATGGATTGAATATTCTTATACCTTAACTTCTTTTTAGACATGGGAAACCATGTACTAAATGGGAGGTGATTTCATTTATGCATGTCGGTCCACATTCCACTTGTGGGCCTCAAGTCATGTTATTTATATGTGACAGGAGGAGTTTTCGTTGAAAAAAATCTTGTTTGGGATAAATTAGCTTAAATTTTTTTATATTCAGTGTGAATTAGTAGCTGGTTTATGAGTTAGTATACTTTTATTTAGCAAATTTATTTTCATGTTAAGAGTACATAAGATATCGACAATGATAAATTCAATGACATGGCTTTTTATTGGTTTACGGGAGTTGTATCTAGTGGTCATTTGTATCATTTTCCATGTATTCATTGAAATAGAACATATTTTTGTTTATATATGATATATGTATTATTCCATGGATGGTCAAATTATTTTTTTGACTGCCCCATGTGTGTGTTCGGTCATTTCAATTAGATGATGAGTTTAAAAAAAAATTAGTCATTTTTTTTAAATTAAAGACCATTTTCTAGTTGATAATGTTGATTTCAAAATAGATGTTTTTTTTATTTGATGGAAATAACTGGTTAGATCTTTTAAAGTGATTTTATTTATTAAAAATGTGTTTTTTTGAGAAATTCCAATGGGTGAGTGTATTTAAAATAACATATTATTCTAGACATTTTTTCAAACCATTAAATACAGTTTTGGAAAACACTGAGAAATGTTTTGAATGAGAATCATGAAATTGTTTTGGTTTCTATAAATGTTATATGTGACAAATTAAAATTTATATTTTTCCATTAAACTATAATATATTAATTTCCTTATGAAAGATATTTCATATATTCAGTAGGTTTTAGAAATTAATAGATCTTTTTATCTCATGTCAATATATTTTAGGTTACAGGTTCCTAGTTGGATCCATTATTCATTATTTGAGGCTGACGTGGGGTTATATGGGTGGCAGTGAGAAATCAACGGTAACGTAGAGATTGTGTCATTATTTGCATGCCTTTTTCTATAGTTCTTTTATTTCATCATTGTTTTGTATCATTTATGATATATTTCATCCCCTTGTTTATAGACAATGTTTTTTATTAACTTTATGCAATCGGGTTACTTTATATTAGTTGGTTATGACCTATTTGGCATGATACCTTATTTTGGATCATTATTTACTACACTATAAATTTTCACTAGTTTGGTAGTAATCATTCCCAAGGGTATTCCTAAGACTCATAGATGCTAGTTTCTAGCTTGTTGGGGTTAGGAATTCCCTTCGGGCCCAGGGTGGGCCAAGGTGGGTTTGAGGATGGATGGTAGCTTAGTTTGGTGTGTCAAAAAATGTTATCATAGCTTGTGATGGGTTTCCTTTAGTAGGATCCAAATATTATTGATTTTTCCTTGTTATTTTTGGAATGTCCTGGTATAGAGGATACTACAATTTTTTGTTCTTTAGAGTTAAGGGATGGGGGAGTCTAGCATTCTCTTACACATCCCGAGCCTAATGATACAATGGGATGTTAGGGTTTTGAATTAAGAATTTGTGTTTTTTTAGTTATTGTGATGCATATTCATCCCAAGTGATTTTTTATCTCATTTGATTATGTAAGTGATTCCAGTGGAATTTCATTGGTTTTTTGAAGGAAATAATGGAGCACATTGGATTCGTGGTTAAAATTAATGATTGGGAAACCATTTGGTGCCTATGTGTATAGGTATACCTATGAGCATGTTTAATTGGTAGAATATGGATTCCAAATGCATGATTTCAAATGTAAAAATCTCTATTTCTGAGAAACCATTTTTCATGGTGGTTAAGGAAGAACCACGTCTAAAAGATAGAGGTTTATCTTTAGTGAAATCCTCATGCCCAAATCAGGGTTATCAGAATAGTTTGGGTATGCACTCAACTTCACCATTAGAAAATCCCATAGGAGATCAAGTTCTTTTCGAGGCCTATTATTAATCATAAATAGCTTGTAAATTTATAGATTACTATGTGGAATGAATGTGTGATAGAATACAATATATCATAAGGAATAATAAGAAGTGGAATGGAAATCAAGACATGGGGGAAGTATTCTAGAAAATTGTAAAATAACTAAACATCAGAAGTATTACCCTAAGCTACAAAAGCCAATGGAAATAGGATCTGTCAAAATATAAAAGGAGAATAATATCGGTTCTTCAGTCCAAGTTTAGGATAGAAAGAGGATCTCGAACCCACAAAATAGAATGATTGAAGATCATATAACAAGTCAGGGTGGTATAGAGGAAAAGGAAGATGGGACTAGATAACTAGGGGATGGAAATAGAAAAAAAATATGTTTCATAAATTAAATTCGAATGTAAAATTGCAAAGAGATCCAATACAGATCAACGCCTCTAGGTATGAGATGGATATAATCCTACCAAAAGAAGAATGTTTTAAATATAATGAGGAAAAATGGGTTTAGATCAACAATCAATAAAAAGAATTAGCATATTGATTCATTGATATAATTATTAATAGAGAGGAATACATTCATACAAGGGATAATCTTGCTGCATGTTTCGAAGATTTACCCCAAGATGAATCATATATAAAATTACTTTTTCTTCATTATAAGATATATAATGTAGTAGAATCTAATAATTTCAGTTATTATTTTACTGTTTCATCATTTTTTACTGTGTTTAACACTACATGAATGTACATTTATTGTTTTCCAATTTTTTAAAAGATGTCACTGAATAAAAAAAATTAATTTTTAGTAAGTCTAACATCTCATTAAAAATCTATAAATTAAGTCATTTAAATAGAATTTGTCCAATATAGTTATCCAGTGGAGTTAAATTCCTTAGTTCTTTCCAATGGGTGTAAGGATAAAGAGGAAAGTAATGATAAAATATAGAATGATCTAGATCTAGAAGTAGAGTTTCCTTCTCATGAGTAGAGGAGTTATGTAATATACTTCCTATATGGGGATATAGGTAATTATTTTATGTCTAATTTATCCTTGGTTTAGCCTCTATCGTGGTCATTTGGTCCATCTATAGACGTTTTGTATGATTATATTTTGAAATTTTTCTTTTTTTAAATCTGTGGAGTAAGAGTCATTTATTATGGGAAATTTCTTATAATGGTTTTGATAATGGGTTTGGAGTTTATTATATTGTTATTATATTCTTTTTTATGGTTCCTCATTGGATATGTTTCTTATAGATTGTGTCTTATTGCATTTTATTGTATGATTTGATTCATTTGTGGAATAATTCCCCCTCCATCACTTGTGCATGGATTTTGAGATTCCTCTCTAGGATTACTTTCTTTCTTTTAATTGGGGTGTCATTTCATTGAGCTTTTTTGTACGGTAGAAACTTTCATGACTGTAGTGGGTTGTTCTGGTTATTTCATTGATCCATTAAAGAGCTCATTAATTGGGCATGAGAATGGAATTGAGTGAACTATTGAAAAGTTGGGGTGCTTGTTCTACTAGTTGAGTTTATATTCAAACGTGTATTAGGATTATACCATTTTGGATGTACATTATGAGTGGAATACAATTCTTGACCATATGTTTTCCATGTGGATTGTAAACTAAAATAACATGTAATGTGATTATATTAAGGTTGTTTGTGGTTTCTTTAATTCCTTGGGTTTAAAAGTTATTTTCTTTTGAGTATGAATTTCTCTCATGGTATTCCAGTTGTCAGAGAACACATTTCATTGTAGTTATTAATTGGAAACTATATTTCCCTATTCATTTGAACCCTTGATCAAAAGATAAGATAATTATTTATATTCCTAAACCCAAAACATCTTAATCAAACTAGATCATACATAATTCATACAAAAATAAAATTGATATAACGAATTTACAATCCTCAATCAGAAACCATAAAATAATTTGTTTAAAATATTTAAAAATGTAATGTAGTAAGATTTTACATCATGGTAAACATTAGATGGATTTATTTGAAAAATTTTCTACTTACTTATCCTTTAAGGAAGCTATTTCTATAGGCAACACTCTAGTGGTCATATTTTGTGATTCTGGGAGTTGGTTAAATATGATTGGGATAAACTCTTTCTTCACATGGATGTTCAATAAATATTTTATCTGAGGTTGATTATGGAATAATCATCATAAAGATGTTATGTTATCTTTTTGGTATAGTAAACTTAGTTCATCCATTTATAAATATTTTAATAATCTAATTAGAAATTTTCTATCATAGAGTTAGAATGTTTTAATCATTCAATTAGAATGTTTTTATCATTCATAAAAAAATTATTTTTCGTATTATTAAAAAAAGGTCTCAAAGTATAGTAAATATTTTTCTTCAATAAAAATATTCTAAAACATTGGGAATTTATAATGTTTGTTAAACATTTTATTTATGAAATTGCGTTCCGATTATTAAAAATAATGATTATGAAGTGTTTAAAGTAGAACATTCAGATCAAATATTTATTATTTCATCTTTTCTTGTAGACATTTATTAACCTTATGGTTAATCAATTTAGTCATTATTGAGAATCTTAGTTTATGGTTTTGAGGATAGGCGGTGTTGAGTGGTTCATTTGGTTATGTCCTCTTGGGAACTTCCATTTTATGTTGACCTTATTTTTTACTGTGGATTTTTTTGGGGGGGAATTAGCATGGAGGTGATTTTTTGACACCACCAAGTCATTATGTTGCTCATTTTACATGACTTCGTGAGGATGAGGTTTAGTTTGGGATTCCATACGTTTTTTCCTTGGATATTGAAAATTCATATAGGTTTCCTTCCATTCATGGTTAAGGTTCATGGTTAGAGGGAATGTGTGAAACCTTCTATTTTGAGGATAATATTAATGTAATTTTAAATTATTCATGGATTTATATCACTAACTTTACAAGGTTATATCCAAAATGCACAATTCCACAGAAAAATTTCTGCATATTCTCTGTTGTGTCTACTATGTGGCACACAAAAATCCCACAATTCAAAAACTATTTGGTAAGCATGTGGTGTGGCTCTTGTTTATTATTACACCAAATAGCCTAGTTATTAAATAGTTCTAAAAACCATTCAGTGAAAAAGCCGATCCATTAAATTGGTTTCTTTCCTAGGTAGTGCCCAATGTATAGTTGGCACAGATTTTAGAAAACCATATAGCTTTCCAATGATTTCAATTTTTGAGAATTTTTTATTTATACCACAACCCACCATAAAAATTAGTTAACTCTAAAGAGACCGCTGAGGAGATCCCAACTCCTCTATCTATAATCCTTTTATTCTCTTTAGTGATTTCCAAGTTGTTTTGTTACCTTTACTCCACTGTTTCCCTCTTCTTCCATTACATCTCTCTCCTCTAGTGGCCTTGTTTTTTACAATAAACTATAGAAATATTATTTCCAATTTTTGGGTTATGACTGGATTTAATGTTGGGATTTTTGGTGTCAAGGGTTTTTAATAACGGTTTTAACCCCATGGTTGTTATCTCTATTGAGGGAGTCATGTTTGGAATAGATTCAGGCTCTATCCAACTAGATGTTTCTACATAATGGAATCATTTTGGACTTAAAATCTTTTGTATGCTTTAGAACTAACTTTGTATTACAATAATGATTATGAGTGATACCCTTATAAATTATGAAAATCAATTTCACTGTGTTTTGAGATTGGAAGAATATAATTCTCTTTGAAGTTCCATGTTTTCATGTTTGAAATGGAATATTTTAATATCCTATGCATTTGTGAAATATCTATGGGGTTATATGAAATGGTTTTAATTATATTCATTTGAAATTAGTCTAGTTTTTTTTTCAATGAGTGAGAAATATATTTTAAAGTTGTATTTTACTTAAAGTAAGGTGGTGACCTCAAATAGACTTATAAAGGGGTCATTAAATGGATATAAATTTGTGTCTAAAAATGTGATTGCTTTTTAACCATTGTGAAAAATTCCTTAATAGAGCATTCAAAATATGTTTGATGGAATTGAAGGTCTTAGAACATGCTTTGTTTTTCAACGATGAAGAACCACATGGGAGGGTTTTTTTGAAATGTTTTTAAATGGTGTCTGATTTCCATTATTTTCCAAAGAGGGTTTGGAATGCGATTCTATTAAATGAGAAAGGGTTTGGCTTCATGATCCATTTTTCAGTGTTAATGGACCAATTTATTAATTTTTGTAAATAAAATTGGTAATGTGGAAAGAACCCCCTGATTTCCACTTGATTTCCCCTTGATTTTATTACCCCTTGTGTGGGGTTTTTATCACTGTGTGTGTAACATCCCATGTAAATAAAGAATAATAAATTTTCATAATTATTAATATTTGTGAATTAAATAGTCATTTTACTTTTTAGGGGATGTTATGTTCAATTCCGTACCCAATACACAACAAAGGGTTTCTTTGAAATCTTACTTTGCCCAAAAGTCTGAGTCATACCAAAATAATAATAATATAATATTAATATTTTAAATAGTAGTTAACACCGAGACATTATAATGTAGATAACTAATAGAACCCACTATAATATTGTTATCCATTTTTGTTAAATGTTTTTACATTTATAAAAATAAATTTTAGAAGCTTCAAATGAGAATGAATCTAATTTTAAGCACAAATACTCTAATATTTCTTAAATGGTCGAATTACCCCCTTTTAATAGAGAACCCTATTTTAATGTAGTTTTGGTCTCTTTTGTATTTCTTATTTGACAAATTAAAATTCTTCTTTACAATCAAGAAATCAAAATTTACTTTGGGTAAATTTTTGGTATATTTCTGACAAAAATAATATTTTAAATGAATAGTGAAAAATATTGACTTTTAATTCAAAACTGCCTTTTAATTTAATTTATTTATTTTTTTATATTTATTTTTAATTGGTTTCAATGTGTAATTAGATTATAAATTTTCCATTTAATCCAATTTTGGTAATTTTAAGTAACTTCACTTTGATATTTGACTAAACTAGTGTCATCCTATTGGATGTTATTATTTCATAAAAACACCATTTTGTTTTGAAAATTGGAATTATTATTAAATTAAATTATGTATCTTATATGTATTTAATTTGGTAAATTATACATCGTTTTTGAAATAAAAATATCAAATAAAACATAGGCTGAATTTTTGGTTTTTTTTGAAAAACATCAATTTTTATGAATAGTGGAAACACTATGTCTTAGTTAAAAAGATTACATTTTCATTTAAATGAAAACATACCACTTCCATAAATTGAATTTTGAAAATCCAACATGCATGTTTTTTATTAGTATGCTAAATGTGGCCAATAATATGAAAATATATTTTGGTGAATAGTAACTTTTGACTTTAATTTAAAGGTAAATATGGTAATTCAAGGTAAGAACTATATTATAACAATATAAAATTTTCTAAACACATGTCCTAACCTTATTGGATGAGTAATTTATGACCATGAAAATCCTTGGGTGAGACTTCAAGTCTTTTTATGCCACTTGGGTTAGATAATGATATAAATAACTTTTTATTTAAAGTAAAAGTAAAAATATAATAAACTTGTATTTTTTTGCAAAAAAAAATTAATGAGGGGTTATATAATTGATATAATTGAAAATAAAAAATAATTATAATTATCAAAATATTCCCTACATTATTATATATTTTATAATTTTTTTACTTCATATAAATTAAATTATTTATGACACAATAATGATGCATTGTTTACCTCATTAATAAATTATTTAAATAAATAAGATTATACAGATTAAAATAATATCCAAAACATGTCCAATTATTATTGTATTATTTTATTTTGACCGTGGGTCATCTTATCTTCTATTATAATTTTTTTTATGTTTATAAACAGAAAATAATTATATAATAAAATAAAATTTTCATACTTTCCAAATTAGGCCCTCCCCCCATATAAAAAGACCTCACTTCTAACCCATTACTCACACCTCTCAAGCCCCTAATCTCACTAATAATCTACACAAATAATCTTTTAAGATCCCTATATTCCTCTTATATGCCTTACCTTAGGCAGATGGAACATCATAAAACCCTTTGGGTTCAAACCAAATGGCGTTACCTGATTTAAAGGTAACGTCTTCTATTAAATTATTTTGTTTTATTTTACTACTCCAACCACCTAAAATCATTATATTCTTTTATTTTATAATTACACCAGTATCCTAAATATTCTAGGTTGTTGTTATGAAAAGGATTTTAACTACACTTACACACACCACCATCTAATGATAACAAACATATTGTTTCTGTGGACAGCAAACTAACGCCTCATGAAACGATGATTGCTCGATCTTCTCTTAACACTTATTATTATGGCCATTATGATTGAACTGTTTTTATATATGATATAAATTATATTTTTATAGTTTTATGAATCTTTAGTTTTCATTTATATCATACCTTTATGGTTTCCATTAGGGGTGAACGTGATAATTTCATTTGAGGAAGTGAGGACTACCGCCCCATTACAATGATATGACTCGTTCATGCACTATGTGGAACTTATACATGATGGAGTTACTGATATAATATATTTGATATTGTAATGGAATAATATATACTTATGCATATTTATGTTTTTATTCCATTAAATATGAAATAGAAATGAAAGTAGCATTCATGCGTACGTACGACTTACTGTCTCCATGAACAATGCATTTTATTTCCTACCACTAAATGTTAGGTACAATTATAAATACATGTATTTATTGTATATATATTATACATATGATATCTAAATCATGAATATCATTATTTATTTAATTAACAATTGGCCACATGAACAACATGTAATTATAAGTAGTACATTTTTTACTCATGTACCAAATATCGCAAATATGACCCATATTAACTTAAATGATTACATAATTTTTATAACATGGTAATAAGTGATTTAAAAGGAATGATAAACATGAAAAATTTTTCTTAAGAATGTATAAATTAACTTTAGTTTATTATTCTGGAGATTAAAGAATAATAGGGTCATGTCGGGCATGAGGTAAGGGACTTTGTCTCAATCTCCTTTCATTGAGGCATAATTTGTTTTCTACATGACTTTCTTTTATACGATGTATAAACACCAATGACCATTCAATTCATTTGACGTAAATATTTTTCAACAACGCGTTTTAATAAATGAAAAAAAAATTCTTTTAATGTAAGCGGTGACAACAACATTTTCTGCCGATGTGAGTGTTATTTGATCTTTGGGCTTCCTTAACAAGACATAATTTTTATAAATAGAAAATAAATACCATATACACTATAACATAGTTTGGTATTGAAAATTGTTTTGATAATTTATTTGTTATGTCAATATATATAAATCATATATTTTCATTGAAATTTGTAAATGTTATCTTTCCTTTATATTTGTTTTATGTGTTATGAATATGTTATGGTTCTTGGGTAATGTTATGCATAAGAGGTGTTTCATGATAAACTTATCTTGGGTGAGGCCAAGATAGCTCTCTAAAGCATTGGAAAACCTAACGGAGGAAAATGAGATTGTTTCTCCTAAGAGATTTAGGGAGTATACTATGATGCCTATTCCAAATGTAACTCCCTACATCGTTGTGAAAGATATAATGTAAGTATGTTATTGATGCCACAAGTTACATTTTTTAATTTTTTTTACAAAGTAAATCCTATTATATCATGAGGTATGTTAAATATCATATTTTATGTATGTATTTATGAACTAATGTTTTCATTAATTGTTTTATAACTTTTACTGAGATTTTTATGCTCATCCCGTGTTTTTGAAATGTTTTTCACAAGACATAAAGATGAATAGTATCAAGGATGGAATCAATGGAAAGTCATGTTGTCTAAAACATAGAAATAGGCATGAATCTTTTTTTAAATAAATTTTATTTTATTAAAAAATGGAAAATGAGTACATGTTTATAACTTGTAATTTTTGAGATGTAATGTAATAGTTATGGACTAATTATTTAGAACTCTAAAACTAAAAAGATCCCCAATGTGAATTATTCATTTAATTCATGATTATGTAATGATTATGACCGTGTCCTTATAATGTGATTATTTTCATTTCCCTTAAGTGGGTTATCAATATATAATAGATTCTTGTTTCCCTTGATGTTTGGGAATGTGCTTTAACATGTTGTGCTTTCATTTTTTATATAGGTATATTCATTGTTGGGTTTCATAGTTGCGGGTTATCAATAGTTACACCTTGTATGATACATATGGCTTGCATGTTCTTATCTGTCACATCCTCTTTAGTCATTGGAACCAAGATATTAAGTGGGTGATATTGACTATTATGAATGTTGGTATGCATGCCAATAGTGTCCCTCCATTCATTATAAAAAAAAATTGTCTCAGAGGGTTTTTTTTATTATAATGAGTTTTTTTACTATTTGGATGACTTGGCGTATTTATCAGTGCATGAAGCTGGCTGGATTGTAGGTTGGTATACCCTTGTATATCTAAGTGTGTTGAATTTTTTGATACCCTAGGTTATAACCGTGAATCATTCAATTTATTCTGTTTTTATTGATTAATATTATATTTTTAGAATTTTCGTTTGTATCATTTTTTCTTCTTTCATTGTAATTGAACCTATTTTTTTATATTTGATATATTCCATGTGCTTTGGATGTCGGTTTTTTTGTTGTGGATGAACTGTGTGTGTGATTGGTCATTTTCATTAGAAAAATTATTTTTCAAACATGATTGGAAAATCTATTCTAAAATTAAATACTCATATGTAGTTCTTAACGTGGATTTCAAAATGGTTGCTTTGGTTTTGATATGGAATCAATCGATTAGTTTTTTTAGTAACCATTTACCATTTTAATAAATAATATATTTTTATAAACATGAAGGGGTGTGGGGATTCTAAATAGATTAGGCTTCTTTGAATGTTTTCAAATTATTGTATTCGGTTTTGGAAATCCATGAGAAATGTTTAGAAATATAATTATTGATTTTTTTAGATTTAACAAAAAATTATATATAGAAAGTTTTACTTACTTTTTTATTTCTAAAATAGAACTTATTAATTTACTTAAAAAATATATTTTCTATATTTTTTAGGGTTGTGGTGACCTATTGGGATTTAATTTTATGACTATATGTTTTAGGTTTTAGGATCCCAGTTGGATCGGTTCGTCATTATTTGTGGCAGACGTGGCATGGGTTGGGTGGTGGTGAGCAATTAGTGGTTTCATTGATATGGTATAAATATCACCATGAGTTAGTTTTTATTGGTTTTTTAGGGGGATTTATCCATTATTCATTTTGTGTATCCACCAATTTATGGACAATGTTTTTGTTTATATATATGAAAATGGTTTGAATTACATTAGTTGTTTATGACCATTTTGGAATGCTTCATTAATTTATCTCTTTATTTAATCATCTACCTTTTCTCTCTTTTGGGGTAAAAATAATTCCCAGATGGGTTTTTATGATAACAAAGTTGTATTTACTAGCCCATGGGGATCTAGAATCCCCTTCGAGGCTTGTGGCAGGTCGTGTTGGGTTCTTGGTCGGATGGAAGCCTAGTTTTTTTCAATAAAAAATGTATCATAGAAGTTTTTGGGTTACCATAATTAGGATCCATTATTCTTGTCATACCCCTTTTATTTTGGGATTTAATGGTATAATGGAGACTAAGGTTTTCGAAGCGTGATATGTAATGGACAAGAGATTCTAGCTATTTCTTTTTCTTCCTAGGCCTCAAACTAGAAGGGGAAGATTAGGTTTTTATTTTAAAAATTGATTTTGTTTTAGCTGTAGAAATGGATTTTGATATTAATTGATTTTTTAACACCATTGAGTATGTAAGAGATATTGGGGATAGTTCTTTGCTTTTGGGATGGAAATAAAGGATCACATGAGCTGAACTGTTTACATGCATGGCTTGGGAAACAATGTGGTACATGTGTCGCTGTGTCTTCCTCTTTTGAAGAGTGTGTTTCACAGTTGGAGCATGTTTTACCAATCTATGCAAAACAAATATGCACATAAATTTTCCTTCTATGTATAGGTTTTTTGAATTCTCCTGATTTCATAATTCTTCTAAAGTTATTTTCACAAATATGAGGTTCATTGATGAGTGATTTGATGATGATTTTTGATATGATTTTTTTAACCTTATCTGATGTGTTGTGTGGTACAATGAGTAAACTTTTTTTTAAATCCAAGTTATGAAAAATGAAGGCTTTCGTAAAATATTTATTATAAAAACTGTATTTTATGAATAAATTGATGTGTTAGTTTCATTAGTTTTAAAAATTATATTATAAAATACTTGTTTTCTTATATTATTTGGAAAATGGGATGTTTTAAACATGCTTCCTTGGGTATTCTAGAAAGTAACTGATTTCAAAATGGGTTGTTTTAAGAGATTTTTGATATTAAAAAAGATATTTTCTTTTCACAGAAATATTGAATTTGATTTGAAAGATGGAAATAAAATTTAATGAGAATTATTTTTTATGCTTTTTTTAAAGGACCTGGGATTTTGAAAGTAATTTTTTATGAATTACCTTATTGTGGAAATGCATTTGTGTTCTAATGAGGTTTTTTAATTTTAATATTTATGTTGTATTCGTATTTTAGTGATAAATTTTTATAATATGATTTGAATATTCATTGGTGGAAAAGGTTAGTCCAAAAGAAATGTTCTTTTAGTGTAAATATGTGTGCCTTTTTGAGGGGTTTTTATTTTTTTTCTTGATTCTTATAATATGGTGTAATCATTTGTTTTTTTAGCAATTAATTGATGTTGTTCATGTATTTTTTTCTCCCAAAATGATTGAAATATTTTCTCTAATTACTGTGTACATCGACTCCATGTGAAGTTGTGTTTTGGAACCTTCTGTGAGATCGAAAGTCATTTTAGTTTTATTGAATCTGTATATTCGCTATTTCATTTCTGATTACAGGTCATTATAAGTAGTGAGGTGGTTTGAATAAATTCATATGACCCTAAATTATCAGGGAACTCCTATAACATCATGGATTAGAGATATCAATATTTATCTTGTCAGATTCAATCAATTTTGGTGGGATTTGATGGTACCTCACTAACTGCATGAAGGTAGGTCTTAGAAGATTTTAAAATAGATGATTTATCAAAGTTTTTTTATTGGGGATGTAAAAGGTGATAAATTTTTGATCTCATATGTTTAATATAAGAGACTGATTAGTGATGAATTACTTCAATTACATTTTGAAATTGGTCTCCTTTTCTCCAAATATGGTTATCAACAATTCTGATAAAGTTCATTTCTTCAAAGTTCCCCTTCACCAAGATCATTGTTTAGATATACATGAGTTTAAAAATATATAATTTAAATAGGTTTTCAATGAGTCCATTATAATAGAATCTGAATTGTTTTCGCATCCAGTGGTGGGTGATTCTTTAGTTCTATCAAATGTAAAATGGTATAAACCAAAAAATAAGGAGAAAAAATTGAATTATCAATAGCTAGAAACAGAGGTTCCTTTATGTTGTAATATAATATCTATCCTATTATTATATGGTGGGGATATAGGGTATATTAATCCCTCCTATCTTAGTTATCCTTCATTTTTCATCTGTTGTGGATGTTTGGTTCATCATCAAATGTTTTGTATGATGGGTTCTTATGGGAGGTTTTGGGTTTAACACATAGAGTATGGGTTTTTTTTGGTACCCTTAGTTTTATTATTTTGATCATAGTATTCGAGCTTTAATTTTTTTTCAAAATCTTATGGATGATTCCTCATTGTAGATGATTTTTATGGATATTTTTTAATTCCTTTTTATAGGGTGCTTTGATTCTTTTGTGTAATTCACCCCTCCATTGTGAGTGGATATGGTGTTTTTTCACTAGGTTGTCTCACATTAAATGGTTTTTTGTGGGTTCCATTTCATTAAGAATCATTATTTTTTTATATATTCATGATAGTAACAAGTTTAAACTATTTATATGTAGAGAGTTTGAGGTTCTCATCCTTCGGACATGATATTAGTCAATAATGCACCATTGGGAAACTAGGGTGTTTTCTCAACTAGTTGAGTTGGTATACAAAATGGGTTTTGGATTATTCAATTTTGGAATATTCCGTGTTAGGTTATCTAGTTCATTAATATATTTTATCTATGTGGGTCATGAATTGAGATGAGATCCCATTTCATTATTTTGAGGATATTTTTGGTGTCTTTTCTGTCTATGTATTTGTATTTTATTATGGGTTGAAAGTGAGTTTCCTTATTGGTTTATTGGTTGTACTAGGAAAAATTTCATAGTATTTATTCATAGGTTTCACCATTTTAGGGGATTTATAAATTTTAGGGAGATCATTTTAGGTCTCTTGTTATTAATATGACTTATTATTTGAAAATATTGTTTCAATTGTACTCTGAGATGTAGGGTAAGCTTTTAGTTGATCAATTTCATGTTTTTTAAAGATATGTAATTTTTGTTTGGAGGTTAGAATGTGTTGGCTTGATTGTTTGGTTAGGTCCTCTTGGGATCTTCCATTATATATTTCTGTTTTTTGAATGTGGTATTTCTTGTGGAAAATGTGGCATCGTGGGTTGTATGTGACACCCTCTATTCACTATGTTGTTTGTTTTTCATTATTTTATATGGTTATGTTTTGGATTTATTTATCATGGTATTTCATCATCTAATATAGAAATTCTCATAGGATTCCTTATATACATGTTTAAGGAATGTGGTTAGAGGTAAATCGTGTGACCTCCATTCAAAAGGAGCGTCCTCAATTAATTTTGAACTATGAACAACTTGTTAGCATTAGAAATGAAATTTTATATCCAAATCATTTGATAACCTAGGATAATCCATGTGGGATCCTCATGTGTCTGAGTTGTGATGCACGACATACACAAGATTTGTTTAATTTCATGGAAAGCATAACATGTGGATCTAGTTTTTTATAGTTCCTAATTTCATGGTTGGAAAATGGATTGTCTAACTATATATTTCCATGGTTTAATTTTGTGAGGGGTGTCTTGACTAGGTAGTGGCCAACATAAGGTTGGTTCTTGGTTTAACAAACTGTGTAACGAAATCATTGAAACTTGTTGTTTAATTTTTTATAAATTAACCTTATTTCCTCTTTTAATTAAGAGGGGTTTCACACCTATTATCACTTATTTATATCGAATGACTCTTGGGATCCCTCAGAAATGCTCCAAAATAATCCACCTTTGATTCATAACTTATCTTAAACCATTTCCAAGAGATCTTGAACTATTTCTTCCAGTTTTCCCTTTATCCATTTACCTCTATCTCGTATCTTGTGATTGCCTTCCCCCATTAACTGTAGACATGTTTCAGATTATTTTAGTATTCTATTATTCAATTATGCTGATATTTTAGGTTTCCAGGGTTGGTATATGTGTTTTCAATCACTGTGGGTGTGTTAATCGATGAAGGTGACACATTTCATCTTAGTTTTCATTTCTTCTAAGTAGGTGTTTCTATAAAAATGTTTCATTTTAGATTTTAAAGATTTCATATCCTTTCTAACTTCTATTTTATTGTACATATGATTATAAGTAACACCATTTTGATGTTTTAATAACTATTTCATTGTGTTTTTAGATTGGAGTAATTGATTTCTCTTTTAAATTCAATGTTTTGATGTATAAAATGGATTATTTATAAGTGATTTGAATTTTTAAAATGCCTTAGTGTATTTTTGATTTTTTATTATTTTTGTTGGTTTTTGATCAAATTTTCATTTTCAGTGAGTGAAAATTATATTTTAATGTGATCTTTTTCATAAGTTTAGTTGTTTACCTCAAAATGATTTATAATGGGATTCCTTAATATATTTTTAATATTTATTTGGAGTGTGTGTGTCATTTTACCCTTATTAAAAATTACTCAATGGTTCTATTGATACGTGTTTGATAGAAATAAATGCATTGTTCCATATTTTTTATTATAATGAAGACGACCTTTTTGGGTGGGTGGCTTTGAAATTTTTCATATAGTGTATGATTTCTGTCATTTTACAAAAAAATGCTTGGAATATAATTATAATAATTGTGAAATGAATTATAATATTGAGAGATATTTTTTACGTTAATGGTTCATTTGTTACTTTGGTTTTAAAATGGATAATTTGAAAGGTACCACTTGATTTCTCCTTGATTTGATTACCCCTTATGTGGGTTCTTTATCACTATGTGATAATTTTCATTTCCCTTATATTAGTTATTTCTCACTATGAGATGATTATTTATACCCTTGTGTGGGAATGGTTTTGATTGTGCCATAGGTGCATTTGTTATATGGGGATATTCATTTTTGACTATTGGGGGTAAGGGTTATCTATGGTTATTCCTTGTCTCTTAGACATGGCATGTGTCATTCATTTATTCTCATCATGAAAATCACTTCCAAAATGACTCTTATTGGTATCACAAAAATTTAGAGGGTTGGGGTAGGATTATCTCTATCCATTATATAGAGTGATTCTATAGATAATATCTCTAGTATTGAGGGATTTATCCTTGATTCATTGAGCACAAATACAAAAACACCCATTGGGTAATTAAAAATATAATTTTTTTAAATAGTGTTGGGGTTATAAAATAATAATTTCACTAGTTCCCTTATTATATATATAATACATATAGTTCCCCATGTCTATCTTGATATATTCCTACAATTTGAAATTCATAGGCAAAATCAATCCTAATACATAACATGTAATACTTGATTGACCCTATCGTAGATGTGTATGAGATCCAACTCATTCTATATTTCTCCTCTTGTGTATAAGGACAAATTTTCGTGGAAATATGTATACCATGTCACACATGAAGAAATCATATCCAGGATTTTTCAATTTTAAATCACATTAATATATGTTCTATGTTTGTACCTTGACATAGTCCAAAAAGCCTCTCAGATCAATCACAAATTATCTTGATCCCTAGAATATTGGTTGCTTCACCTAAGTCTATCATTGAGAAGTGAATATTTAACCACTACATAACTTACTGTATGACTAGTACGACATTTCCAATAACTAATGTTTCATTAACATATAATAATGACCACACTCCCACTAACCCTCTTTTAAACACAAGGATCACATTTATTCTTAATGAAACCAAATACTTTTACAGCTTTATCAAAATGAATATTCCATGACCTGGATGATTTCATCAATCCATAAATGAATATCAACCGCTTGAAAACCATTTTATAATTAGTAGGAGTCAAAAAACCCTTCTAGTTCTTCCACATGACATATTCCTAAAGGTTCGTATTTAGGAATACTATTGTGACAATCATCTTCCAAATTTCATAGTCATTGTAAGAAGCAGTAGAAAGTGTAATTCTAATGGATTTAATCATGGAAACCATGGAAAGGTTTCATCATATTCAATTCTATTACACTATTTTTATAAAAACCCATACATTACATACATTATTATTAAATCAGAATTTAATCACACTTATTACAACATATAAAAAACCAAGAAAGGACCATATAGGTATAGTGTCTTTAGAAACCGGGCAACATAAACAACTGGTTCATAAAGAATCTACTTTGCCTCCCATTTATTTCATCATATCTAGAGTCCCTTTTTGGTATATTCTACTTAATAACCTTCTTCCTGACCTGGGGAAATAAAACATACAAAAGGGTGAGCTCAAATGCTCAGTAAGGTTAAACAAAAGGAATATCAATCACATCATATACATAAGCACATAACTTTTGGAAATCTTAACCTGAAAAATGGATCACAATTTCATAACATGGGATAAATAATAATAGTGAAATTTAATCCCAATAATCATAACTTAAAACATGAAACTTTTTGGCATACACAAATAATCATAGAGAATCATTTTTTATTAGTCAAGACTCATTTCCAAGACTATCTTAATAGACATAGTCCATTTCTGAACCGAGTTACCCTCGTTTCAGTCCTTCTTGACTGAACCGATTTAACCTACCGTTCTAGCCATGTCTATCTCATGAGATATAAAATATTTACCCAATGCATTGGAAGGAGATATAGGTCCCACCCATCTCATAATGATACCATTCTTAATTGTGCCACAAAATCATAAATCATACATCATTGCATAACCCATGTAATAAAAAAATGGGAATCTTAAACAACATGACATCATAAAACATTTCATGAAAGATAAAGGAATTCATAAATATATTTCCATCACAACATAATCAAATCCATTTAATAATAGGGATAGAAACAAAACCCTATATTATCTTAGATGGAAAATAATTTTGATAAAACACTTGAACTCCATTCTTCAGGAAAATATCCTTTCTACTTCAAAAACACTTTTCCTTTCTTAACATGTCAAATAATTCTAAAATAAAAGAAGGTGATTTAAAATAAACTTGAAAACTTGAAAAGGAAGCTTCTTGGAAATAAATTTTTAAAAATCCATTCATGTCGTATAAGTTAAAAAAACATTCTTCATACTTTTGTCGGAAAAGTCAAAAAGTACCTCGTAGGAAAAACGATAAAAGATTCCTTTCATATCCTTTAAGAAAAACTCACTGAAGGGTAAAATTGGATTTAAACAATTGTAGGTGGATGGAAATAATATTACATATTGAGGAAACATGGATTTGGATGATAAAATACACCCCAGAAAATACTAAAGTATAAACAATCTCAGATAAAAATGAGATTGTGATATTTCCCTTACCTTAGGTCTGATATTCTTTGTACGTGTCCGAACCTCCTCTTCTTTGAAGTGCTTCTCTGAGACCTTCTTTTAGGCTACTAAAATTGGTCTTTTAAGAAGACCAGGACCTCTAGGATGTATCTAGGGAAGTTGATAGGAGAAAGTGGAAGGGGTTGGCCTAGCATGAATGCTCAAAGTGGTGTGAGGAAGAGAGGGAGGAGGTGCCCTTTTATAAGGGAGGAGAGGGGCACCTTTGGAATAACTAAAAATGTTATTTTATTATAAAGTCAAGTTCGTTTTTGAATAGCTCCAAATTGATTTATTTAGAATCTAACTTGGGGATGGGTCGAAATCCTCTCATCCAATAGAATTTAGACAAGTTTAGGTTACTATTTTAACCTTATCATTTAGATTTAACATTAATTTAAATAATTTTACTTTTACCGTGTCTTCTTGTGTTCTTATACTATAAGGTTAATAAACTTACTATAAGGAGAAAAACGAACCCCATGTTGATTATTATTAATATATATAACCTTATCTAAGTCATTTGGCCGATCCTTATATTTTTTTCAAAAAAATAAAAATTACTAATATAATATTTGTTTTAAAAACTATTTTATGTCAATTTTGACACTATTTAGTAATTGATTTTTGTGAAAATTATAACAGAATGATTAGTTCAAAAAAAGTTAATTAAATCAATACTAACATGTCATATTAACCTAGAAAATTAGTCTAATTCATAAAAAGTGTCAATTTACATTAGTTTGGTGTTTATAACATCAATTATGTCAATATTTCATTAGTACTGCATCATCTTTGTGTCATAAATAAATTAAATTATATAATGTCTAAAAATTGAAAATAAAATACCATTATGTAGGAAATCGTTTTGTATTTCTAATGAATACTTATAGTCGAATTTATCTTATGCATAACCCCATATTAAAAATGATTTACTTATTAATAATTGATTTTAACTATTTTAACCCTTCTTTAAATAAATTAATAATAAATGTCCTAATCTAATCCAAGTGGGCCTAACTGGTCATATTTTATTCCTAAGGTTGTTTTTGGTCGAATTACACTTGTCCAATAGAATTTTGACATGTGTTAGGGTAATAATAATATCATTTTTACCCTTAATTACCATATTTACTTTTAACCGTGGTAAAAAAAGTAAAAAGTTACTATTCACCAAAAAATTATTTTCATCTAATCGAACAACATTTTACTTACTGAAATCAACCGTGTCTCTCGGAATTTTTATATTCCACTCATAGATGTGGTAAAATAAGGTTTTATGAAAAATTCAGTTTTTTAACTACCACTCAGTGGTTTCACTATTCATCAAAAATTGAATGTTTTCAGAAAAATACCAAAATTTCACCCTAGGATAATTTCGATATTACAAATCCAAAAATGAAGTCCATTTTGAAATATAAAATTTATAAAATTTTATAAAGTGGTTATTACTATTCATAATTACTAGTTTTAATAATATTTTATTAGCATATCATTATTTAGTGAAACTCGATATTGAGTACGACACAAGCTATCGAGGAAGGTCACGATTTCGTGTAAAGCAATCCAAGCAAGTTTTGTGTGTAGAAAAATATTCCTTTGATGATTTATATGACATAGAAGTCTTGGGTGTAACAATTTTAACCCTATAAAATATAGCCTTTCATTATAGGAACATCACCTTCAATGAATAGTTTTTTCTTCAAAATCTGTTTTAATCTAATATGATTTACATAAACTGGTCGATTAACCAAAACAGAAACATGGTTATGATAATTAGAATCCTTATAAAAATTATGTTATTCCTTTCATTTTGTAGCTTCTGATATCACTACTACCTCATTTTAGGAGAGAGGTTCATTATTACCAACTAATAATGAGTCATTATATTTGGTTACTAGTAAAAAATATATTTTTGAATGAAATTATTCTATGGGGACCAATGTAATTTTTTTAAGTACCCAATCTTAAGTATCATGAGCATCAAATTCATCAATGTCAATCATGCTCAAATTATCCTTCTTGAGGATGGCGTTGGACCCAAGGATGTTTTTTTATTGTAATGTTGCATGGTTTATGTTTTTTTGTCAATTCCCATATCTAATACCAAATAGTTTGTCTGTAATTTGGTCTTACGATTGTGTATAAAATATTTGTTGAAGGCGTTGTAGTTTCCTAGTGTTTGATAACTTTTTCTGGCATCAAAATAGAGATTTTGTTTTTGGAAAAGGAAGATTTTCTACATAGGATTGTACAGTATGTGGACTACAATGACAGTGAACCAAATCAGATTTATAGTAATAGTTCGTGGACCCAGAATAATGGTATGCATATTGGTGGGGAAAATCGACAAATTAAGTGAACTGTGAACCACATGGTGGGTATGGTTCGTGGAAAGAAAAATGGTTTATGATGAAGACATGCGGTTCACAGGTGGAAAATAGATCACAGGAAGTTTTAGATATGTAAGAGACCTCATATATTGTGGAAATGAGAGGCAGATATGACTTGTCGTGAAGGATGAATGGTTGTACATAGACCTCATAGTGAATATAGTTTGTGGGTGAAGAAATACACGGTAAGTCTGTACCAAATCAATGATTTGGAAAATCATTGATCAATGATATTTTTAGACCTATTTTCCAATATAAATAGTTATAATTTATTATTTAGTGAGAGTGATTTATATTATAAATTTTAGAATAATCTAGAGAATCCTAGAGTGGTTCACTGGAATAATTCATATTGACCGAAATGTTGTTTACTGAGGAGGAAAATGGTACATGGAAAGAGTTGTGGTCCGTAGTGGAGAAAACATTCCATAAAAGAGAGTGAGGTTCAAGGAGGAATCTCTCGAAGTAGATGGAGTGGGGGAGTATGTGGCTGAGCAGGGTTGTACATAGAGGAATCTCTCTCAGTACGCAGAATAGGGTATTACGTGGAGGAAGCAGTCGCGGTATTACGTGCATTACTTTTGCAAAGGAAGTAGAAAACGCAAAAAAATGACATCATACATGACATTTCAATCCATACATGAAATGTAAAACCTTCTCACCAAAATAAATTTCCAAGAGTGTCAAAGGTGAATATGTTACATCCTTCACCATTAAAAAATTTTGTATGTTCTTGAAAAACCATAACAAGATGTGCCTGGAAATGAGGCATGTGATGAAGAAGTAACTCTATATGTGAAAAATCAAAACGATGCTATAGATGTTCAATTATTTATTTTATCATCCATGTTCAATGAGATTCTAATTGATCATGATGATATGGATTCCTATAGCATGATGTATCACCTTAGAGAACTCTATCAAGAAAAGCATAGACAAGAGAGGTATGAAATCTCTACTAATTTGTTCAAAACTAATATTATAGAGTCTACACCAGTTGGGCCTCAGGTAGTAAATCATATCATCTAAATTGAACACCTAGACATCTTATAGATTAAATTCCAAGAATACTTGCACAAAAATTTCATAAATTCATCATTTCCCAAGACATTCTAAAACTTTATTTTTAGTTACAATATGAGCAATAGTGAGAAGAGTCTTGTAGAGATTATTTATTTTATTCACCAAGTGGATAAGGACAAAGGGCATGAAAAACCCATAGTCCTTATGTTGAATTAGAAAAGTAAGAACAAGGAAAAGGGGCCTAAGACTTATAAATAGTCTAAAGCTTTTGAGCACCATCCTACCAAGAAGAGTATGATCTAGAGGTAATGAAAGGAAAACGAGGAAATATTTTTTGCCTGTAGAAAGGAAATCCACTATAAGAGGAACCACACCTAGAAGATAGGGGAATATGGATGTGCATTCGATATAATGTGTCATATATCAATATCTACAAATTGGGTATTTGATATAGCTTGTGGGGGTTACAACTATTTCCAAATTCAGGAACCGCGTAGATTTTGAAAGATTACTAAATGATAGGATGATCAGAGAGTTGACAAAATAGCGAGGTTGGCTACCCTCTCCATTAGTGAATACCACCTTTCATTGACAATGATACTGATTATGGTTTAATCTATTGTTATTATATATCAATAGTTACAATGAAAATAATTTTCATATCATGCCTAGATACATATTGGTTTATTTTCAAATTTGTCAATACAATTTTTTTTTATATAATGAAAAAATATGTTATGGTATGGTGAATTTAAATAATTGTTTTTTATGTATTTAATTATGAAAAACATGTGTTCGAAACTGAAGACTAATCATGTTCACACGACTCATATAACACCCAATTGTGGTATCAACATCATGGTCATGTAAATGAGAATTTTTTGACAAAGCTCTGTCAAGATTGTTATTTTTATTCTTCTGATATAAAACCAATTGATAGATATCAATATTTTTTATAAAGAAAAATGACCAAACCACCACTCAGTGGACAAGGTGAATGGTCCACAATGTTTCTAGGGACAAGGTGAATGGTCCACAATGTTTCTAGGATGGTTACACACCGATGTGTGTGGACTATTTCCATAAGAATCTAGAGGTGGATATCTTTTCTTCATAACATTTACTAATGTTCTGATTATATATTGAAAAATACACATAATTAGGTATAAGTTTGAGTTCTTTTTGAAATTCAAGGAATTCATCAATTAAGTAGAGGATCATCATGGTAAGAATAAAAAGAATAATTGATTGGATCGAGGTGGTGAATATCTGAACCAAGATCTCATAAACATTTTACAGATGTTTGGGATTTTATCTAATCTCACTCCTCCTTACCCACACATTTGAATGGTTTTAGTGAAATTAGGAATCTTACCTTGTTAGACATGGTTGGGTCGATGATGAGTCATGCTGATCTTTCATTATCCATTTGGGGATATGCATTACAAACTGTGATGTACACATTAAACAGAGAACCAAATATATTAGAAAATGGAATTACATTCATGTTATGGATTTGAAATTAATTGGTTTTATTGCATACACAATTAAGGGGCTGTAAGGCATTTGTTAAGGCCCTCTCTGGAAAAATAAACTAGAACCCCAGGGAACGAGGTGCATCCTTATAGGGTATCCTGAGAAGCAAATGGATATTACCTATTCAACCCCTTGGATAAGAATGTGAATGCCACAATACAATCCTTATTTCATAGTGTGAGAACACCCTAAAAAGGATAGTGGTATTGAGATTTAATTTTATAAAATTGATTCTCAAGATACACAAGAGTTGGAATAAGAATATATTCTTTAGACCCCCATGGAATAAGTAGTTCTTGAAACACATGTACTGTGTAAGAGTATAAGCAAGGTAAGAGAACTGTACTTATATGGTTTTATAGTCACTGAATATGGGGATATATTATTGGTTGACAATGATAATCCTCTCAAATATAAGTAGGTAGAAGAGTTCTCAAGATATGGAATATGGAAAGAAGCAATGAATTCTGAAATGGATTCAATGTATCAGATCCAAGATTGGGTTCTAGTTTATGCTCTAGTTGATGTAAATCATATTGAATACATATGGGAATTCAGGAGGAACATAGAAATAGCGGGTAAATTAATCACTTATAAATCATGGCTAGTTGAAAAAGGGTTTAAATATTTTTACAGAATTTATTACGATGAAACATTTTCTCCATTTCCATGTTTACATCCATAAAAATTATAATTCATATAACATCTTACCATGAATATAAAATTGGATAGATGGATGTTAAAACTACAATCCTCAATGGGAATCATTAAGAATGTGTCTATATGACATTTAAAAAAGGGATTGTGACTCTAAGTGATGCCAACAATATTTTTAGGTTGTAGAAATTTAGTTATGGATTAAAGAAAACATCTGGGTAATGGAACATTTTATTTGATGAATCTATAAAAGAATTTTCTTTCATTAAGAATGAGTGAGATCCATGTTTTTATAGGAGGTTTATTATAAATGTGGTCATTACACTAGTATTATATGTTGATTACATATTACTTATAGGAAATGACATACCAGTCTGATAGTATGTAAAGGATTGGTAGAATAATTACTTCTCCATGAATGACATTAAGTTATGCAGCCTACATTTTAGGGATCAATATCATACATGATAGATCAAATAGGATAAATTGAATAAATAAAATTACATATATTTACCATATAGTAAATATATTTTTTATGGAACATTCCAAGAGGGGATTGGTTCATGTGTCACATGGTTTACATATTTCTAGGAAAATATGTCCTCAAATACAACAATAGAATGATAGAATGAGTAAGATCCCATACACATTGTCCACACGATCAATCATGTAGGCCATGTTATCTAATAGACATGATGTTTAATATACATTGAGAATGGTAGGATGATATCAACAAGATCTAGGAGAACAACATTGGACTATTGTTAAGCTTATCCTTAATTATCTGAGAAGAACTAAGGATATGTTCCTAGTTTATGGAGGAGATAATGAGGTGGTCTTTAGGAGTTATATTGAAGTTGGTTTTCATATAGATCATATTTATTTAAAGTTACAATAATGATTGTTTTTTTTTCTCAGAAGAGGAGTTATGAAATGGAAAAGTCCAAAGAAGCCAGTTGCCGCTAATTCTATAGTGGATTCTGAGTAAATAGAGGATTCTGATGCAGCCATGGAAGCAATTTTTATTGGGAAATTTTTTTAGGAGCATTATGTGTTACATTGATGTAATGATCTAATCCCATTGTATTGTGATACTAATACAGCAGTGGCTCTTGAAAATTTGCCAAGGTCACACCAATGGACAAAGTACATACTCTAAAAGTATAAACTCTTAAGGGATTTTTATCATAGGGGTGAAGTTTCAGATAGAAGAGTACCCAAAAAAGATAATGTGGTAGACCCCTTCAATTAAGGCATATCTTGACAGAATTACGAGTATCATATGAGAACTAGAAAATAGAAAGTTGTATGTAGTTTCCCCTAGTGAAAGTAAGATTCAGTTAGAGTTGGTGCCTTAGAACCAACTTCTATATAATTTATGATTAACTAGTATTAATTGTTTTTGAATATTAATAATATAATTATCAAATCATGATTATTCTTCTACATGACATATTATGTGATAATTTCCTAAAAATAGTTGTCATAGAAAAATGTCAAAGTTGTACCCCGCTAGGATGAGTACACGGAGGGAAAACAATACAATTCATTAATAAATGATTCATTGCATGATGATATCATTTTAGGGACACACATGTTATAGTATATTAGGGGTGGAGATGAATTGGAGTCTAAGGCACCTTCACAATGTGTACTCCCTTTGTAATATCCATTACGATATTACGAGAATGAGACCCGCTGGTTGGAAATCCACATTTAATTGAGTCATTGTACATTCCAATCTACGGACGTGGGTATTGGTACTTACACTTTCGGATTTTTACTAAGGAGTATTTTGAGTAATATACTTATATGTATTGATGAAACCCATGATGATAGATGATTACGGTAAGGTAGAATATGTTGGCTATGTCATGACTTATATTACATTTATGAATTATGTGAAAAATGATTTATCCATTATGTTTTTTAATATTAGATAATATCTAAATCCTATTTATGGAAGTGATATTGACTAAATAAATACATGTCCATGTGTTAATATATGCATGTTCTATTTCAGAAAAGTCAAAGAAAGAGATATTGAGTATATAGGATGATGTAATTGGCATGCAACTATCCCAATTATTGATATTGTGATAAAAGGATTATATTACACAAAAATAATTTGTTTGTGATAACATGTTGTTGTGACATTAAATTTTTTATATATGGGTTCACTGGCATGTTTTTAGAGGATAACCTTGGAAGATAGGCTACTTTGCCTATTTCCCATAAGAAAGAGGCCAAGAGGGTCACACACTAAGTGTATCCAAAATCTCTATTAAATAATATATTATTATTTATTATTTAATAGGTTGAATATATTTTATACCCATAAGTGGTTTAACAATTATTCATGTATGCCATGTCTCAATTATTTAATCAATAGTTATTTGAGAGAATATATTGTGAGTGATATATTTAATAAATATTTATTTTCTATTTAGTGAATATTGGATTTAATTATTTATCGAAGAGAAATTTAGTGATATTTATTTAAAAAATAATTAAAAATTATTCAAGGTTTTATAAATATTTTTGGGGAATGTATGACCAATTTTAATGGTACGATGAGAAATAATAAAATCATATATTATTTGACTAAATAATAGTGAACTGTAATTTGAATGTTAAGCGTATGTAGATAAATAATAATATTATTATTATTATCTGACAAGGGGTTTTAATAGGATTAAATAAAATAAGAAAGGGAACATGTGAAATTATTTTATTTTAAGACAAGCAATATAAATACCCATTTAAGTTATTTTCTCGATACCCAATTCAATTGTGAACAATAATCATAGAGAATCCTCTCAAGCCTAGAGATCACCCTTCTCTAATAATGCTTCTAAGAAAGGTGACCAATCCTCCACCATCGGATCAAGGAGAACACTTTGAAAGCGATTCTCATGGAGATCAAGAAAGAACAATCAAGCACAAGGATCTTCTGTGTTAGCACATAGAGACATCTTTGATGACATTTGGGGATTCATGGAACACATATGAACCACCGCTTGAGTAAATATACACTTGGTTTATACAACCCAATGATGGTGCACCACATATTTTTTATTATATTCATCAATGAAGAAATAATTACTTAGATGTAAATCATTTTCCATTTTAACAAATTATATAAAATATTTGTTGATCTCATATATCTCTCATTCTTGTTTGATTACCCTTGTATAATATCATTGATCCATTCTATAGATCACAACATTAACCATTTTAGATCTCAGATTAGACATCAATCATGATAAAATATAATGTTGGGAATCACCATTCTCGTGCTTCCGCTAAGCCCAGAACCTATAGAACAATCTTCATAGGATGAATTCCATGATCACATCATAAAACAAAGTAATCCAATTGATAAAATGACAATAATATGTAGTTAAGGATAAATTCATGGAATTGAGATATTAATAGAATATAAATATGAATCAATATATTTTAATCATTTTTATGGCGCATAAAATGAATGTGAATTATCCAATGAAAATCCCCCAGGAGAGTCAAACTAGGTACACAGTAAGGATCCACTAACCGTGAATCAAAATGATGACCGAGATATACCTGAAAAACTATTTTTTATTTTAATCACTATTTGAATCTGAGCAAAAACCATGACCACTTGTAGTATCCAAATAGGGATTTCATTGCTAGAAAAATCTTACACACTTTTCTTTAACAATTTTATGATGGTTTTATAGCCATGGGAATCCATAATAATTAAAATGAATTATAAAGGAAGTATAATGAGATTTAATTTAGTTCTATCATTTATAATGTAGTATGTAAATTATAACAATGACATATAATAATATTTTCTATTTAAACAAGAAGGAATTTCAAATTTTGTTCAAAGGTAGTCATACAAGAGGGGTGAGGAACCCTTATATTGGTAGAGTAGTGACAAAGGAAAAAGATATAATGTTATGGAAGTTAAGTCTATAATTAATAATATAGATTATTCATAGTAATTTTGTTATTTAAAATTACATTAAAAATTAATAAAACGAGAATCAAATGCTTAAGTAAAATAAGAACTCGAATTGAAAGAAGAGGAAGAAAATATCCCTTACCTTGGGAGGATATTCATTAAATCTAGAGAGGGACTCCTTAGAACCATAGAACCACCATGGTGGGAATATTTAGAGGTTTATTGAGAGAAAAAACCTTATAATATTCCTTGGTGGGGAAAGTGGGGACAGAAATGGGTATTTATACAAAAGAAATGGTGGTTTTAATGGTTTAAATAAAGGTAATTTTATTATACAAGTCAACAACCTGTGGGTCAAATATATTCCAACCAATCTTATATATTATTAATCAGTGTTAGAGGGTATATGGATGTTAAAAGGCTCACTAAAGCAAAAATTACCTTCCATCCAACCTAATTAATGCGCATAATCCAAGAAATAATTTCTCTCTTCAAATTCCTAATTTTGGTTCTAAAATATATCATATAAATTTATAAATTAAAATTAAATTTTTATGTTAATATATATAATTATTAAATTATAATTTTTTTAAATAAAATGTTTCTTAATTTTTTATTCATGCTGACATAATAATGATTTCATAAAATCATGGAGCTTTATAAAGTAGCAATTTTAATTTTCTCACCAAAAATTACCCATTATCGTAAAATTCCCATAAAAAAATTCCCCAAGATATTTTTGATATTATAAGTACAAAAATAATTTTATTTTATGAAAAAAATTATCTAAATATATAATTTTAACATTAAATAAATGTCTTTATATATTTAAATTTAACAATTTCGTTGAAAAATAAACATATGGGGCATTAGAAAAATTATTCAGGACTTGGTTATAATTTATTTTCATTTTATAAATTGTTTCATAAGATTATTATAGGAAAATAATTTTTTTATAAAACTTATAAATTTATCATACGATATATTTTTATCCTAATATCCTATAGTCTCTAAACAAATAAAATTTTGATTATGTCATTAAATAATCCCTTTACACTTCCTAGATGTTGTTTTCCATGATGTGTAATGTTATTATGAAATGTATAAATATTTATATATTCTCATAATAAAAAATTTGATATAAAATAAGAGTTATATTAATAATATAAAATAATTTGTGGGGGGGGGGGTTACAATCTTCCCCATATAATGAAATTGTGCATTCACTATTTTACTCATTGAATAACATCTAGTAATCAAAATGTTCACATTAATTTTATCTATAGAGAGTAAACATTATGAACATCGAGGAGATGTTAATCCTATGTGGTCATACTGGTTTTATTTAACCAAGTCTTCTAGAGAAACTTTTTATCTATCTAAGGCTCTGTAACCAAATATTTAAAATCCTAATTCCTAAAAATAACCAAACTAAGCTCTCATACCAAATGAGACACCCTAAAATAACACATTTTTAGCTAGTGATAAAATATTTCTCATAATCCATGATTCTTTTCCGATTTTAGATGAAGGATATCTAATGGTCATGGTAACCCCTCATAAATTTGGTAATCCCCTATTCCCATTGGTCCTATAATTGAGGTATCCATTGAATCAAGTTTCTTTAGTTACCACATTTTAACTTGATTCTTCTAAATTTGAAAATGGTTGTTCCACCTTTAATATTTTTAATTTTCACATTTTAAAATTTTCTTTCAGATTCAAATAACATTGTTCTTGTTAAAAGTAATAGAAAGGGATTGGATATTGATTGATGTATTACATAAAACCAAATACATTAATAAATAAAAACAAATCAATATAACAGAACCTTTCCCCCTTCAATTATGAATCCATATCACAAGGTGAGTTTACCGCATCATCCAAATCATGGGATAATAAGAGGGAAGGAATAATGAAAAACAAATCCTAATGAAAACAGAGATGAAATTTTGGAGGACCATACACAACCCAACTTCTTGCTCCAAGCTTTAGTCTCTAGTATATTTTACACAGTATCTTCCCAGACCTCTATTTATAGAGTCCATATGGGCTCGTGTAAAATTTAATTTCATTAAATATTGGTCAAAAGTGTTCATGATAATATCCTAGGTCTTAAAAAAGTTCAAAATTGAAGATAAATCGAATCTGGCCATTTTTATCCCATCTCAACCTTTTACAAGTCTTGTAGTGATAATACCGCCTCTAAATATTCCACCACATGTACCATATTTATTTCATGTAGTATTGATGAGAATAATCACTTATTTCAAATCATGACACATATCAACTTCTCTTAGGAACACATTTTTCTACTTCATGACTTGTGGTTGTTTCATGACTTTCACCGGTACATAAAGTGCAATGATTACATAATGTGTAATGAAATTTTCCTACAATACGAGCCTTTATTTTACTAAGATCATTATTTATGTTCCTTGGAAGTGCTCTATGATAATCATATTTTTTATAATACCTTTATTTGATGGATTCATTATCATTTAATCTTCTTTTACTCAATTTCTATAAACTGTTGCATCCTAAATAATTTCAGATAAACATCAAGGATATATGCATTAATTTTTAAATGAATCATCAAAATCACTATATTTTAATATAGAAATTTATATATAATAAATTAAATAATCAATTCCCCCTCCCACACACACATTAATTAATACATTTCCTCAAGGATGGAATCACAACATACGACAATAGATGCTTACTCAAGTATGATTTAAATTCAATGTCAACAAAAAAATTGACCAAATAGAAAATTAAATGGTCAATAATCTCATATAGAAAAATTATTAATTATACTTTTTTCAATGAATAAAAATTCACTATGTATTTTAATTTTCATGTTTCAAAGTATCCTATTAATTTCATTCATCAATTTTCATTTTTAAATTTATTTTTATTATGCATACCCTTTGTAATTTAACTCAGGTGAATTTTTACACTTATCATCAAGGTATGAAAAAAATTGAGTGATTATCATACCTCACGTACATCTCATTGACCATAGGCTTGCAAGGAAATAAGAATGTCCACTATGTAAATAAAAAAATCTCAATTAACCATGAGGGCTTCACTATTTAATATCAAATGACTCTAAGTCTTACGTTTGTTATGAAAATTATATAAATATATTATGACTCAAAAAGTTATGTTTTTCTATAATGTACTTTAAATGATAATAAAAAATTATTCAAAATAAAAATCTTCCTTCATATATGTCATTTATCTCTCTTCATAAAAATCTCAAAGTGGGCATGTTATACATGTAATCAAAATGAATGAATAAAAATCTCATTCATTTTATTTTTTCCATTTTCATTGAATGTATTTTTTATGAAAAATTTCACATCCTTCACCTTACAATTTTCGATAAAAATATCATCAATATGAAAAATAGTTATTTGTCTTCCTCCAAAGTACAACCCTTTTTAATTTTTTTCTAATTTTATTTAGCATGAGAGGTGAATAATTAACTACAATGAGAAATACATAGACACTCCCTAAATCATAATCGACAATCACCCAGAAAAATATCGTCAATAAATTATATATAGTTATGACCTTTTAAATACCTCTCCCGAAATAATTCTTTTGATTACCATTCAAATTATTTAGTGTATTCTAGGAATTGACATGATCGGATTGCAACTCAGATCATTTCCTAATTAGTATGTTCATGGATTTTACATACATAAAAATGATTAGTGAAAGTTTAGACTCATGATAAGGGATAAAAAACGTTTCCTAAATCATATTAAAAGTGATTTTGATCATTCATATGTTTTATAAGAAGAAAATAATTTTATAGAAGATATCATGCCTCAGTTTAACAAGAAATATACTATAGAATGAATGTAATATATTTTCGTAGAGGTTATCTCTTGAATGATAAGAATGGTTATAAAATTGATCATGGAAGTCAAAATGATTAATTAAATAAATTAATGAAAATATCATAAAATTATATCAAGGTAAAATCTCAGGAATTTTTTTACATTGATTAGCATGCTCCTCAAATCATGATTTTACAACTCATAATCCACAAGATTATCCAAAGTAGTTACTTTCCCCATTTTACTCTTTCATATTTATTAACAATGAAAAATTAATTAATTTCATGGTATGCAACCTTGGAATTTAATGTCTCCTAGTTCAGTTGATTAAATAATGAATCAAATGTGCGGAAAGCAATGGGATGTTAAAAAATCATATTAAATGTGGGGGAAATTATTAATTGAAACACTTAATCCCATTTTTACTTTTTCTTTGAAGTTGGTTGTATGTGTTTTTCCAGTAACAATTCATGATGTGTACTTTTCTATGGATTTATAATTGTACATTAGGTTCCTCTTGTATTTACTACTCATTAAAACTAGTTTGGGTCTTGATGGTCCTATAAATTAAAAATAAACAGGTGAAAGAACAACCCATTATCAATGTATGTCGGTCTCTTTGATTCCTCTCTAAATGGATTAATTCTTTCTGATGGTAGTACTTTCTTAATATCTATTATATTGATCCACTAATTCTTCATTAATACTGAAGAACTAAACAAAAGTTTAGGTACCATCCATACCTATTTTCCTTTCTCAAATTTAGTGGAGTAGGCATCTCCTTTTGTGTTAGTGATCTTGGTCATCAAATTTTATTTCTTCATTTGTTAAGAATCCTATTTCAAAAAATTAGCAAACTCATATACCTCATTACCATTAATGACACCCTCAACATTAGGTTTATTGTCTTCTCGAAACTCATTTCATCTTACACATCACATTTCTTTATTTCTTGGTGGATGTTGAAACTTACATGATCATAGAAAACTCTTAGACAAAGTTATCTTCATTAGACATCGATCAGTTCAATCCTAGTGGGTAAAAATGGCCTCTATTGAATTAGTGGATTTTTCTCTTCTTCTATATCCAACACTATGAATTCTATTGGTTAGATAAACTTGTCAATTTGGATCAAGAAAACCTTGATAAATCCTCGATAGTACTTCCTTGTTCAGTCTGCTAATTGAATTAAAACTCTTGTGGGATTAATGCCTTCTACTTCCAAACTCTTGAATTTCAAGTAAGACATGATATTGAAACTCACACCTAAGTAACACATAAATTTTCCAAATTTATTGGATATGGTAAATATGGAAATTTAAAAGCTATCTGGATCACGTTTAATCTTAGGTCGTTCCCTTGATACAACCATCGAATATTCTCATGTGAGTTGAATGCCGCCAATATCCTACAGCTTCTTATAATTTGTTACCATCTATTTATTGAATGTTTAATAGTTCTACTTTTTTGTGAGAGACTCTGATAAAAGGAATATAAATTTTATTGTTTTAAATTGATCCAAAAATTTAAATTTTTTATGCATTGATCATCACTTGAGACATTCATTCCATACAAGGCAGTAATGATTTGTAATATAGTGGTTCTTCTTCAGGTTCTTCGGCTTTTTTCCCTTTATATTCTTAATTTATTTTTAAGTTTATTTAATTTGTTTTCTTCATTAAATTCTATAATTTATATACCACTTACGTTTGTTTGATTCCCACTTCTATGTAGTAAAGCTTTTAAATATTAATGTGGTCATACTTTAGGGTGTCCTAGAAGTGCTTCTCTAGGTCATTCTATGTTCTAATCAACAATTTGGCTAACATTATGCCCACATTCCTAAATTTAGAGTTTTGGTTCATTTATTCATTATTTATTCCCTTGAGTACAACCCTAGTTGTGTTCAGGAATATAGTCGACATCTCTTCCAATTTATAGACAAGGCTCATCAGTGTGGTCTCATGGGGTTCTTTGATGTTGGTACCCATATGTCCTTGGTTGATATTCTTTTCTTATTTGAGGCATCAAAACATGAAATTTATTACCACAATTGTAATTATTATAATTTATATCTTTTACAATCATACCTTTGTGGTTTTTCTACTATCCCATAATGATTTCCATATTCTTGGTTAAAAATTCTATTTGCGCCACCATCCAATTATTATTTTTGGTTTCGTGAAACCCTTTTCATTTTTATCATTATCATCACCATTGGATATAATTTCTCACAATTTCATCCAATAATTTGTAGCTCACTTCATGTGACTTCTTCATTAGTGATCCTCCAACTTCAGTGTCTAAAATCGACCTATTTCCCTACAAAGAATATAAAAGGGTGTTTTTATTAGAATACATAGATCTGTACAATGATGGTAGAATTTTCTATTCATATCTTTATATCTTTTAAATTAATAATATAGTGATTCATATTCAAATTGAAAAAATAGAATATTTACCCGTATGTACATTGATTTGGAAAGTGGGAAGAATTATGTGATAAAGTATCATGCTAGATCAACCCATATAGTGATGGAATGTGAAGGTGGGATTTGGATCTAGACTCGATGTATCTCATGTAATGAAATTAGAAAAATATTGAGACTTACCTCATTTCTTGAATAATTTTAGAATTGGAATGTGTCACAGAGCTCGAATAAGTTTTCTAGATGTATTTTCGAATCATCATTCAATAGTCCAATGAATGTAATATTGATTGAGATCATATATATGATTTATGGTTTAATATAAATGTGGTTTGTATCCAAAGTAGGTGCTATGATGCGTGATTTAAAACATGTGTTTGATGGCTGCATGTAGTTGGTGTGCTTCTATAGCCCTCGATCTATTTTTAAGAACTCCTTCGGTAGCTATATATTTCTCTAGTCCAACCAAGATTTTACCTTCTTTTTTCTTCATGAATATTTTCTCTTGTTCGGGATTGAAGACAAATTCATATTATCATTTTTCTCATGTGTTGTGATCATGAATTTAAAATGTTAAAAACTAAAATCCCTAGAATGAATACACCCATTGTAAATAGAGGAATTAAAATAGAACAAAATTAAAAATTATAAGAAACCTTAATCTTACATGTAACTACCCCCGGAAATGGAACTAGTTTTTATTGTCTTGAAGGTAAACATTCTTTCCCTACCTGTCTAATAAAAATAAAAAAAATTATAAAATCACAAACTATGCTTCCCATTTAATTAAAATGTGGTATTAAGAATGTTTGAGGTCAAACCTACAGAGATGGTTTATTAGTTTATTTAGATTTTTAAAATATTTTCATTGATTGATATGAATAATTAGGGGAGAATGAGATTTGAGTTTTTGAAATAGTTTGAATGAAGAATAATGAAGATGAATTAGATTGATTATTTGTATTGAAATATGATTTGAAAGGTGTGTTTGGATTTATTAGTTTTAAGGTTCATGTGTAATTGGATTTTTAGAAAATAAGTTCATTAATCCATGATTGGTTTTAGGGCTGGGAAGAGGGAAATCCAATGGTCGTGGTATCCCCACCTTTATATGGTAATCCTTTATTTCCCTTAGTCGGGTAATTTAGGGTTTTGTGAATCATGTTTACTTCAATACCATATTTAAACAAAATTCACATAAATTTGACAATGGACAGGCTTCCTTTTAGGGTTTTCAATTGAGAAACATTAAATATCTTTTATGAATCATATACCAATGGACATGATAAAAGTAAAATAAAGGGATTGGAAATGGATTATTGAATTGTGAAAAAAATAGTTGAATAAATAAAATGATATCAATCCAATAAAACCTTACCAATTCTATTACATAACCCAAGAAAAAGGATTCTTTACTCACTCATACTAGTGAGGAGAGAATAATAGGGAAGGAATAAATAAAAATAATGCATAATAAAAATAGAGATGGAATTTGGGAGGACCATGCACAACATGACTTCTTGGTCCACGCATTGGACATCGGGATCTCCTTCATTGCAACAGCCTATCCCTATATTTATAGAGTCTATCTGGGCTCTAGAAACATCGAATTCCACTATGTATTTGAAAAAAAGTGTTCGTGGTTGGGTCCTAGTTCGTAAAACATGTCAATGATTGAAGATATGTTGAATCTTGACACTTTTAACTACTTCAGAACTTTTTCATGTCATGTAGTGATTATAACTTGTGTAAATATTGCACGACATGTATCGTATTCAAGACATGAAACATTTATGTAAATCATCACTTGTGTCATGATGTGACATATATTTGTCACGTGCTGAAACATATCAACTTATTTTATGGATTCTGTCCTCCACATCATGAACTATAGTTCATTAATGAGGTGCACTGGTACACTATATGATGAGTAATGTCATTTTTATGCTCTGGTAGCCTTGTTTTGGCTTGGTTCTTATTTTATATTCCTTTTAAGTTCTCCATGATAAAATTTTTTTGAACAGCTTTATTTGATTGAATTATTTGTTGTGTTATCTCCTTTTACACAACATCCTTAAGTTGTTGCATCCAGAAAAATATCAAAATCCACATGGAATACTTACATGAATTAATAATTAATTCATAATAATCACTTCATTATAAAATATAAAATATATATAATAAATTCACATATCATTTTTTGTAAAAGAGGGCTGAGGAACACATATTTTTGCAGAGTAATGACTTGGGAAAAAACTATAATGAAAGGGAAATGTAGTATCTCTTTTGCAAGACATAAAATTCACAATAATGAGGGTATTTAAAATAAATTTATAATGTAATAAATTTAGAATCAATGTCCAATATTGATGAAGAAATTGAATTGAATGAAATGGAGGAAAATATCCTCTACCTTGTAGGGATTCCTCTTAATGATATATGAAGATTACTTGAATCATTGGAATTACCTTTTAAGGAATCATAATATGCATATTAAGAGTAAAATCAGGATCAAAATAATTTGTGTGTAATGTGTTGATGGAAATAGGGTATTTATACATTAGGAGGGGTGGTTTTAATGGATAAAATATAGGTTATTTTATTCTATAATCAATCCTCTTCTATATGAAATCAATTACATCAAATTTTTTGGATTATGTTTAGTCTACTATGCTCGATACCCTAAGAGGGGGGTGAACTGGGGTATGTCAGAAGAAAAAAATACCCCTATGATCAGGTTTCATTGTTAGAAAAAAAACTCTTATCTCTCCTAGCCATTATAGAGTATGAAAAAATCATAAAGCATTCACATGATAGAGCAATTTTACTTGGTTCACCCTCATTGTCCTATGTCCAAGGAGCATACCCTAGTATTGTGATGATGTACCAAATCCACTAAAAGTGAACTTCTATTTACATGTTTGAAGCATACTCATTATCCCTCCTTGTTTACAACCATTAACAATTTGAGAACTCGCTACTCTCTCAACTGATGTGAGATCACTACTTTTTCAGAAGATCCAATCACGATTTAATGAATTTTTGGTCCTGTCATTATCTCTAATGCCTTCTTTCTTAACTATATGTAGATGATATGTTGATGTCCGATTTTCATCAATAGATTAATACCCCTTGGCCATTAACCACTAGGAAAAACCCATTGTAAATACCATCGCAAAGATCCCTACAATGTGATGCTCACAATTTTGAAATTCTCAAACAAGCCTTCATGAAGTCCCTACTACAATGCAAGGCACACACCTTCATAAAGATCACTACTTTGTAGAGGAAACTACTTAATAGATCTCAATCCTTAACAAGGATTAGGCCATCGAAGAGCTCAAGTCATCACAAAGTGAATTCCTTTATGAAGCTAAATGAGAAAATGTGAAACACACCACTTTCACGAAGGTATATTTTCCTTCGTGAATCTCCAAAAATTTTTGAAACACACTAATCACACTGTGATTCACTATTTTATTTTCACCCTTACACCACTATATTAAACTAGTTTTTTATTGAAAATCCTAAAATTAATAAAAAAAATCACTTCCTATTTGATTCAGTCATTTCATTTTTTTCACTGTTAAAAAGGGAAATGTTACTTGTTTTTATAATTTCAATGTAGGTGGAGATGATATAGACACCCCAATGATGATCTATAAGAACAATTAGTCAAACCACACGGGATACCAATGAAATATATCCACATTTTTAAACATTATGAAAAATATTTGTCTCCAAATGGGACGAACATTTTTGGAATGATCCAAAAAATAATTCTATACAACTAATCTCAAGGAACCCAAGATGATTTCGGCCATCTGGTGGCCCATCCTGACTGATTTTTCCATCACACTGAATCTGCACGAAGTAAGAAGTGGTGTTCTCTGATATGTCCATATCACCATTTGTTATTCTCTAAATTATTGAAATCAATTGGTGGATATAGTCAGGAGGTGGGGATCCAAAATTTTAGTTTTTATAAATGTATATAATACATTATGGTCATCAAAAACCTAAGGACATGTGGTTTTACTAAATATTTGTGCCAAAAAAACAATCCATTTTTCCAATAAAACTCTACCTTGGACTCCCCATTTGTACGTTCATCCAAGGAGTGAAGTACTACAAATTTGGAGTTCCATAGAATTCATCTCCTAATCATAGAATTTTTGGAGAACCCTATCCTCATAGGGGGATCATGAATGAATATGGAGTTCAACCTGAGGTTCCTCATCCTCCCGATGTCGAGCTAAGTGGTGGGCATTAATTATGAGGGATCTTTACACATGTCAAGGGAGTTCTAAAACAAATATTAGAAAATATTTTGGATTAACTTGGGTTTCTAAACATTTAATTTCATGTACATTACCTAATTTTTTTTGAATGTTTGTTTTGATACATGTGAATGTTATGATTTCAATTTCTATCTTATTGGTGTGAGGTTTTGAGTGTGTGACTTGTGTTATTCTGATTGGAAAACACAATAATCCATTTCATAACCAACTTGATGAGAATTCAATCTGATTTGGAATCTCTTATTCCATGAATAATTTTTGTACCTTTACAATATGGTTGTTAAGTCATGGATTGGTTCATTAAGCATTGAAATAAAATCTTAGGAATTAATCGGGATTCCAATTAATTTCAACCAATGAATTACTCCAATCATAAATGAATCTATATTAACTATGAATGTTCAATGTGTGTATTGGAATCATAATTAACCATTTGTCTCATATTTATCATTATATTTTTGGTTTTTCAACTATTAAACACTTTAAGTTATGTTATTTTCTTAAAACGGTTTTCAAAATCACCCCCTCTTTTAGTAATCTTTATTAAAAATAACCACTATAAACTACCAATGCTCCTTGATAGATGACATACGGTCTACCCTTTACAATAAATGAACATTAAAAAGATAATCAATTTGATGTGTCATGAATGTGTGGTCAAATATTCTCATTGCTTCTGATGAGCACTTTAGTTTTTAGTGTGTGTTTTTATATGTTTTTTGTAAATTATGTGAATATTTAGTTGTCTTTTCATACATATACATATATTTTTGTGCTATGAATTATATCATTTGTAGGTTTGGTGCATGATTTGTTCCACTTCAGGAGACTTACTACCTTTATAACCCATATTGGAGACGATCGTACATCAGTAAAACCGAGACGCACAAGAGAACCTTTTGAATGAGGACACACAAATCATCGTCACACTTCTTGATCCACACTCTTCTTCTTATAGAATTGACATCCTAACTAAATTCAACTTGCCTAACATAGATGAAATCAATCAATCACTAAAATAAACAGAACTCTCTTAATGTTGATATCCAACACACATACATTCAAATTTAAGGCAAGGCTCAAAATTTCGATCTAAAATCTGGATTAATTCACATATTACCAATATTCCATAGACTCATGGGAGACGATCCTCATAAGGACATAAAGGAATTTCATACTCTTTTTTATAAATTAAGACCCACAAATGTGGATTATGACCAAGTAAATCTTATGGAATTTCCTTTTTCATTAGACGACACTACAAAAGTCTTTCACTACATTTATTATTCACCTATTAGAGGTTGGGTGAAAATGAAATGCCCTTTTCATGAAAAATATTTCTCAGCCACTTGAACTACAACTGTAATGAATGAAATATGCGGTATAACAAAATCAAATGATAAACATTACATGAATATTGGGAACACATTAAAAGGTTATGGTCTTGTTTCCTACACCACCAAATACGTGATAAAATTTTAATTCAGTATTTATATGAAGTTTTAATTAAAATTGATCGTAACAAGGTTGATGATACTATAGGTGGTGCACTAGTGGATAAAACCCCAATCACTACAAGGACCCTAATTGTGAACATGGTGCAAAACACTCAAAAAAAAATTTCACGGTCATGTTTACACATTCAAGGTGTCCATTAGGTGAAAGTACTAAATTCAAGAAGAAGGTGGACAGGAAGTTTGAAGAGGAAAGTTACTTTATTAGAAAACATGCTATTTCCCAAGAGAAATATCAATCTCCTCCTCCCATACATTGAGGTATATTTTCTTCTGACACCCACAACTCTGACAAATTTCTCTAATTGAGATAAAATTTTGAGAGTTGTGAGGAAATATTTCCATGTCGCCAAAATAAAAAAAACCATTTAGGAAAGAAACATATTATCTATCCAACCCTAGATGGAAAGAAAACCCTACTTATAGGAAAGGTTGTCTTCTAATAAACCTCTACAACAATGGAACCCATAAGGATAGAGTAGTCATCCACCGCCACTACCTAGAAATATTCAACCACCCTAAAGGCTTTACCAACAACCCCCTCTAAATCTTGAGCGTAGACTATAAGATATGATAATGAAAATGACTATCAACAATATCTAATTCCTAAACAAATACTCGTGATTCCATAAACGACCTCAAAACCCAATTTGTCCAACTAGCTAACTCTCTCGTGGAAATCCAAAGTCATGGGTTTGGTAACCTACCCTCCCAACCAGTTGTCAACCCTAAGGATAAATGAAATGTTAGTTCCATTACCCTTAGGAGTCTAATGAAAACATATCAAAATGAATCATCCATTAGATTCATCCCCTCGTTAGGAAAACACTATCCCAACTGTTTAAAATAGTCCAAATATTGAAAAACCTAGTGCTGAGGGAATCCCTTCTGAAGGAAAGAGTGTATCTGTTGATGAGTCACCCAGCCCAACTATTCCTCATTCATTCCCCCAAAGGGGAAACCAATCAAGAAAAGAAAATGAAACTAATATAGATAAGGAAATATTGAAATCATTCAAAAAAGTTTAGGTTAACCTTCCTTTGATTGATACTGTGAAGAAAATTCCATGATGCTCTAGGTTTGAGAAAAATATGTGTACACACCGATAGAGACTTTGAGGTGATGAGAAGGTGATATTGGTGAGGAATGTATCAGCATTGATAGATCCTTTACTACACACCAAATGCAATGATTTGGGAAATTTCTAAAATCCATGCACCATAGGAGAGTATTGTTTTTGTAATTCTATGCTTGATTTGGGTGCATATATTAATGTGATGCCTCACTCCATTTACTCTTCATTGTAGGTTGGAGAACTGATGCCCACAATAATAGTCATTCAGAATTCAAATCAGAGTACAGCACACCCTTCGGGCGTGTTAGATGATGTTCTTGTGATGGTGAAATTTTCAATTTTTCCTACGGATTTTTACGTGCTTAAAATGAAAGATGATTGGATGAATAGACATTCATAGATTATATTGGGGAGACCCTACTTAAATCCCACCAAAACCATAATTAATGTCTATAATGGTACATTATCTATGGAATTTTGTAGGGACATAGTATATTTCAACATCCTTGATGCCATGAAGTACACCTCATTAGAACATTCCTCTCACTCTATAAATTCAATTGATGTACTCCCTTCCTCTTAAAACACTTCTTTTCATTCCCCCAATCCCCTTTTTGAGTTTTCATCTTTGATGGAATTTACAAGCAATGAATCATGCATTTATTGTTGTTGTGTTCTAGAAAAAAGTCATGAATTTTTATTAATTGATTATTTAGTGAACACTAAGGATCGTATGACCATCGATGATACTTCTATGGTTGTTAAAGCTCATTCGTCGTCTGATGATGATAAAATTGTGTAGTAAGATGAGATCAGTCACGTCCCCCATTCACACACACACCCATCAATACAAAATCCACCTGGTTTGGAACTAAATTAATAGGCTCAATATTTAATATATCCATAACATGATAATAGAAACATGCTGCATGTCACTATTGCTAGTTCTCTCCCTCCTGATCCCAAATTGCAACTACTTGGAATTAGCCCATTAATTTGTATACATAATATATTTTTAAATGATGATGATAAACTAGTGAGGAAGGCACAATGTTGGCTGATCCCAAACCTCCAAGATGTTGTTAAAAAGGATTTAACAAAAATTTTGTATGCTGGAATCATTTACCGTATCTCTAATAGCAAAAAGGGCCAGTCTTATTCATGTGGTTCAAAAAAACTGGCTTCATAGAAATTAAAAATGAAAACAATGAATTGGTTCCAACTCTTATGCAGAATAGTTGGCGTGTCTGCAAATACTATCACCGACTAATCCAACACACCGGGAATGAAAATTTCCCTTTTCCATTCATTGACCAAATATGGGAGAGACTAGTGGGTAAGTCTCACTAATTTTTCCTTGATAGGTATTCTGGATACTTTATGATTCATATTGCCGTTGAGGATCAGGAAAAGATGACCTTCACCTGACCCTTTGGAACATTTCCATAGAGAAGGATTCCATTTGGTCTGTCTAATGCTCTTTGTACTTTCCGAGGAAGCATTGATATTATTTTTTTGGATTACCTAGAGAATCTCATGGAAGTTTTTATGGATGATTTCAGTTTTTATGGCTCCACTTTTGATGATTGATTGAGTAGATATGGTTTTTTCCTACTTTGTTATATTGAAATGATTCTTGTATTAAATTATGAAACATTTTATTTCATGGTGAAATAAGGAATTGTTTTGGTACATGTCATTTCTGGGGATAGTATCCTTGTAGATAAATCAGAAGATAATTTCATTTATTCCTTACCATTCCAAAAAAAAATGTACGGGATGTGTTTTCATTCCATGTTCTTGCTAGATTTTACCATCATTTCATTCATGACTTTCATTAACATTCACCCTCACCTTCCAGGTTACTCCAAAAAGAAATGGACTTTTTGTTTTTGATAAATCATTTAAGATTTTAATAATATAAAATTTATTCTCACATCACCCTTGATAGTCCAACTACTTTGGTTGGATTTACCATTTGATCTAATTTGGGATGCCTCTTACTATGCAGTTGGGGAAGGCTTATCATAATGGGTCGATCAAGCTCCCCATGTCATTGCATATTTCTCTTGTACACTGGACCCTACCTAAGAAAATTACATCACAATTAAAAAATAATTTCATTCCATTTTTTTCCTTGGATAAATTCAGTTCATACCTTTTAGTGTCAAATGATATTGTGTTTTTAGACCATGGAGCCCTGTGGTATCTCCTTAAGAAACTGGAAGCCAAACCACATCTCATTCGATTGATGTTCCTCCCTTATGAATTCAATTTATAAATTAGGAATAAAAAAGGAGAAAAGAATGTGGTGGCTGACCATATCAGTAAGATTAACCCATCCTTTGACATTGAATCATCACTCAGTATTCCCTTAATTGACAATTTTCAGGATGAGAAACTATAATGAGTGCAAGATTACATTCCTTGGTATGCTGAAATTTTAAATTATTTGGTATCATCATGCATTCCCAATGCTTTCCACAAAAATCAAGTATGTAGGCTGAAACATGAGTCTCATTGCTACATTTGGGATGACCCCTACCTTTGGAATACATGTAGTGATCATGTCCATAGAAGTTATGTTTCTGATAGCAATATACAATCTGTCATTAGGTTCGGTAAAACTCTTTCTTGTGGGGGACACTTTGGTCCCCAACAGACTACTCACAAGGTCCTTGATTCAAGTCTCTTTTACCCAACATTATTTTGGGATTCCAATAACTTTTATATATGTTGTCCTTGCTATCAATGAATGGGTAATTTCTCTAAAAAATGAGATGCCACAACAACCCTAGATCTTCTATGACATTGTCAATGTTTGGTTAATTGAATTTATTTGACTATTCCTGAATTCATTTGGGAACTTTTACATTCTTCTAGAAGTGGATTATGTTTCTAAAAAGGTAGAGGCATGAGCCACTAAGATTAATGATTAAAAGATCATTTTGTAATCCTTGAGAACACAGATCTTTTGTAGTTTTGGATTACCTAGGTTCACCGTTAGTGATCAATGTTCTCATTTATGTAATCAAACAATGAAATCAATTTTACGTCGGTATGGGGTTTTTCATTGAGTGTCTTAATATTATTTCCCACAAACCAATGATTAAGCTGAGGTGTCAAATATATATGTAAAAAAATCTTCAGATAATAGTTCAACCCAACAAAAATGATTGGGGTCTTCGACTTGATTATTCTTTATGGTCTTTCTGTACTTCTTTTAAAACTCTCATTTGAATGTCACCCTATAAGTTTGTGTTTAGAAATAGTTGTCATCTCCCTATAAAGATAGAGATTCATGCCTAATAGGCTATCAAAAAATGAAATTCTAATAATTATGGTTTATGTACTTAAAGAATTTTAAGGATTCATGTGTTTGAGGATATTCGTAATAATTTATATGAGAACTCCACAATTTATATGGAGAGAACCAGGGCTACCCATAATAGACTTATCCTTCATCATCAGTTCCTCAATGGGTAAAAGGTCCTCCACTATAATGCAAGGCAAAAGTTTCATCCCAGTAAGCTTTATTCCTACTAGTGTGGACCATAAACTGTTACTAATGTCTCTCCATTTGGTTTTGTCGAGGTTCAAATTGAAGAAACAAAGAAAACTGTCACTGTTAATGGGACATGGATGAATCACTTCTACGAATCTATTTTGGAGTCCCTGGTGTATAAAATATGTGTTTAAGAAGTAATTTATGAATGAGACTAACCCAGTTTAATCCTTCCTTCCAACATTCACTTTTATTACAGTGAGGATACAACATACATTCGGTGTGGGGGGATGTGTATATTCCTGGGTTAGTTAGTAATCTTCATCATCATTTTTTTATATTTCTAAATTGTATTGTTTCATTCCCCCCTTTCCATCCCACAAAACATTTTTCACGAATATTAAATTTTTTATTGCCCACATTATCATGGAAAATGATTCCTGTTTAATCATCGAATTTATGGAAATGCATGTGGAATGTTTGTATTTCAGGTTTTTATAACATTCAAAAACAAATTCTGATGATATTTTAATTTCAACCAGAATTCAATATTGTGGGTGGGCTTTATTTTGAAATTTATTTCCTTTTATATTATATAAATGGTTGTATCATTTCATAGCCTTTGAGAAGAATGGTACCATTTTTTTGAATTGTTTAAGAGAAAATTATTTCACTTAATCTCTCCAAACATTTTTTACCCATCCATGATGTCTGGAAATTTATTACTTAATGGAAGGTAAATTTAAGTTAGGTTGATTTTTCTCTACATTCCATGGTCATTTATCTATATGTTTGTTCCTTATCTGAAATATTTTATTAATGTACCTCATTGACCTATGCATGTTTACATGTTATCAAACAGTTGTATTCCGTACAAAATAAAGGGTTTAATATTAGGAAGGTCCAAAACCACCCTTCCTCAGCCATTTATCTAGTTATAACTTTTACACATTGTGTCATAAGGAGATAAAATATGGTTACGGAGAAGAGTGTGAGATTTTTTCCAAGATAAACTTTTGAAGAAAATAATAAATGAGGGGAATGATGAAATGTAAAAAATATAGGAATATCTAGGTTAGAAGATTTATATTTGACTTCTAGGAACTCTTAAGTGAGTGGGTCTTGAAATTTGATTAACATGGATGTAGGCCGTGTTCATTGGAATTGATCATGTAAGTAACAAATTTTTAAAATATCTTATATTTACTCAATAGAAAGTGGAAAGAATAACATGAAATGGTTTTCACACACACACACATGGAGAATTAGTGAAATGATAATCTTTTGAAATATTTTCTCAAATTACTATCATTCAACTCCTTGAATTTAATGCTGATATAATTTTTGAGACATCATTTTGTTTGATCACTGAGAATTACTCCTCGGTGTGATTTTTATTTTGATATAATTTCTATCAAGAATTGAATTTTTATCAAATGGTAAATCATTATGATGTTGGAAATATCTAAATGCATAATTTCTGGAAAATTAACTTTTCCCAGGAGTGCAAATGTTTATGTGTGGGGGTGTGATGGGAAGGCGATTCATTGATTCATTTTAACACTTACATCACTATGCTAAAAAAGTTTTTTATTGAAAATAATAAATATAATAACATATTTAACATCCTTTTTGATTCAATCATATTTTTTTATCACTGTTAAAAAGTTAAATGTTACTTGTTTTGATAATTTCATTGATGGTGGAGGTGTCTTAGAGGCCCCAGAGATGATCCAGAAGGAAAATGATCCAAACTGGATGGGAACCCAATGACTTATTTCCTCTTTTATAAACATTCAGAGAAATAAGTGTCATAAATTGGGATGATATTTTTTTGTCTGATCCAAAACAGAATTTTCTACAACTCATATCTAGAATCAAATGACAAATTTCACCATCCAGTGGCCCATACAGACTTGTCTATTGAGCACATTGAATCTGCTCAAAGTCAAAAGTGGTGTGTTGTGATCAACCAATATCTCCAACTGTGATTGTCCAAATGGGGAAAAAATCAGTTGAGATATTCAAGATGTATGGATAAAACATTTTAGTTTTTTATAAAAGGAGATATTTCTGTCTAGACATCGAAAACCATGGTACAATTGGTATTAAGAAATTTGTGTGCCCTAAACCACCATCCAATTTTCATATAAAATTGAACCTTGGGCTCCCCAATTATTTGATCATCCATAGAATGATGTGATTAATATTTTGAGTTTCATTTGATTCCTATTATCAGCTATTAAATATAGAGACCCTTATACTTATAGGGGTCATTAATTAAGAAGGAGTTCCACCTGAGCTTCCTCCTCCACCCAATTTGAAGCTGGACAGTGGGTGTTCATTGTGAGGGATCTACACACTTGTCAAGGGAGTTCCGAAAAATATATTAGCGACTAGTTTTGGGTAATTTTGGTTTTTCAAAATTTCATTACATTTACCATAAATTAATTCATAATTGATTTAATGTTTTGATACATGTTAATTTTATGCTTTTAATTTCTAATCGATCGGTGTGGGGTTTTGAGTGCGTGACTTGTGTTTTTCTAATAGGACAACACAAGAATATTTTTAATACCCACATTAATGAGATTTATGACTTATTTAGAATCTATTATTACATTCATATGTTCTAGACCATGAAATATGATTGTTACATCAGGTTTTGGTTCTTTAAACATTTTAATAAAAGCATGATAATTAATCGGGATTCTAATTAATTTCAACAAAATAATTACTCCAATACTAAATGAATATCAATGAAAAATGAACTTGAAATGTCTGTTGTGAATTTACAATGAAACATTTTTCTCAAATGTTTTCAAAATCCACTAGGTTTTTCAAATACTAAACTCATTATGTTTCATTATTTTCTTAAAACTAATTTCAAAATCACCCCCCACTTTAGTAATCATTATTAAAAATACAAACTATAAACAAACAAAACTTCTTGAGGGAAGACCCGAGGTTTACCATATAATATAAATAAATCATAAAAAACAAATAAATTGGAAATTTCATGATATCACGGTCACACACTACCTTTTTGAACCGCCTTTGTGATTCGAGAGATACAAATTTTTCTTGGAAATCTCTCTACTCTTCTAAATGGTGTCGAGGCCTATTTATAGGTGATTCCACTTACTCGAGAACGTTCCATGAAATTATAGTTCCAAGGCATCTCATATCATAAAGCTATAAAACTCCCTCCGAAATTCTCTCTATACCATGAAGCACCATAGAAATTTTTTAATTGCAACCCGGTCGTAACCGGTGAGAATTATGCCAATTCCATTAAAATAATACAGCAATGCTCCCTCGCAATGCTCTTTACCTCTGTTGTTGATGAATCTCTTTGTAATCATAGAACTCAGCATCAAAATTATTATAGATTCTTCAAAATCTACTTTACGAATACCACCTTCATGAAACTCATGCAATTTCCATTTTTTGATGAGATCATCAAGGAAATCCAATTTTCACAATGTTCACCAAATCCCAAATTTTGGACCCCAAAAATTTGGGAAAAACAGGAAAATATCACAACCTTGTAATTTTTTTACTAGCTCTAGATCACCCAATCCATTGTCAACATGGATTGTCAACAACTTCCATAGAACACGAAAATTCTCCATGAAAGCCTGCTTTGTCATAAAATATAACCAACTCAAAAAATACTACAATGTTCCCTTAAGAGATTTTTCCCAAAAGATTGTTAATGAGTGGGAGAGATTTTTTGGACATTCATAAGAACCCTAATTCAAAACATACCTTCTATTGAACCCAATTAATGCACACAATCTAAAAAAATTTATCTTAAAATTATAATTTTTTGTTCAAAAATGTATGGTATAAATTTATAAATTTATATTAATATTTTTAAATTCATTTTTATACTAAGTAAACAATATTTTTATTAAGTAAAATTTCTTATATATTTTTGTTCATTTTGAAATAAAATTAGTGTCATAAAATTTTAGTGATTTATAATGCATCAATTTTCACTTTTTCAACAATAAAATAAACGTTGTTAGACAATTCCCATGAAAACCACCCTATGATAATTTTGGTGTTCTATATCTGAAAATTTAGTTTATTTTCTCAAATAAAAAATTCTAAATATTATTATGTTATATTTTAATTAAATATCTTTATTTATTGAAATTTAGAAATTTCGTTGAAAAATAAACATTCTGTCCATTATAAATATTATTTTGGACTTCAATAAAGTCTATTATAATTTTAAAAAGTGAGTTATAATATTATTTCATTAAAATAAATTTAATTTAAAAATTATAAATTTATTAGAAAATATTTTTTAATTGAATATGTTTATAGTCTCCAAAAATATAACTTTGATTATATCATTAAATAATCCATTTATTGTGCTTGGTTATAGTTATACATGATGTGTTATGTTTTAATAAATAGATAAATTATTTAAATGTTCTCATAATAAAAAATTCATTATAATATAATATTTATATCAATAAAATAATGTAATTTTCAAGGGATTATAGCTTCCATATAGTTGTGCATGATATGGCCAGGACTTTCACACAAATAGAAATCAAACTGATGTTTTCTTAATAAATCCCCTGAAAATACTACCAAAGAAAACTGAGCACCCTAGAATATTATTTTCTATCTAAAATACACACCTAGTGTAATTGGAACACCAACTGAAGCTCCACCCAAACATGTTCTCCCAACTATTTCTGTCTCCTTCATAGTCTCTTTTTCTTCTATCTCCATAAAGGTCAGAAGGACTAATAAAATAAACATCAACTGAATATCTTCCCTCAAACCCATGTCAAACCTTCAAGCCTAAATTTAATTGTTTGTAAGAATCATAGGTGTTATGTGCACTAACATAGAAAAATAGGCGGAATACTCCAAAACTATACACTCACCTTTCTCTATGGTTAGAAATTCAAAAGTCTTTTCTACATGGAATGTTTTAGGATAAAACTTTCGATTGAAGGATTTCTAGAAAAAAAAAACCAAGTAAAATCCTTATGCAACTTAGCATTCACAATGGAGTTCCACCATATCTGTCCTAGTACTTTGATAATATACATATTAGAACCCACCATATAGTCCTCAAAAATTTTTGAAAAAAGGAAAATCCTTTCAATCTACTGATTAAATTATTTAGATTTTAGGGGTCCATTATAACCACAGAATATGGGTGGATTCTAATTTGGGAACTAAAATCTATGATCCATCATTCATCCCTATTATCCAATAGCTACCTGACCTAGATTTTGTATAGTGTGGATTATATCTTCCACTAAAGAAGGTTCCACTGGGGGATTTTTCTCCAGATCCTGTCCCATAGTTTCCACACTCAAATTCTCAAGAGCCCGTTTAAGATGAATTTTATAATAAATACAAGATAATAACTAGTCATGTAATGATAACATAACCAAATCATAAGACCAACATCCAAAACATATATTAATTAAATTAAATAATAAGAATTTAAAACAATCATCGATTATATGAATGAATGAAAAAACAAAAAAATAATAGGTCTATATAAAAACCCAAAATCTATTTTATTCAAATAACATCAACCACCAATCTAATGAATGGAAACAATCCTTAACCACCCATGGTAACTTCTGTTTAGATTGTGAAGTGAGATAGTGAGACACCCTCCTGCACTTACTAACCAAATTATGATAGTCTTAACTCATGTCAACCAAGGACATCCAACTAAACCCAACCAGTGTCATAGAACCTTAGGCTGGTTAAACTCCTCACATACCATTTTTGTAATGAACCGACATAGGTCAACTAGGCATGTATCCCAAGAAGGTCTTCCACATGGTGAGGAAAAATAAAAAATAAAAAACACAGGTCTCATGAACAACTGAAGAACAAATAGATTCAAATGTGGGAAAAAAAATGCGACCATGAGACATAAAATTTCAAGCCCAATCGGATTTACCAGATTGTAAAATTAGAAATGTTAATGGATAATATCTATGTGAACTTCCATCACCACCAAACTATCCCACTACGAATGAGACAAAATACAAGAGATGGTGGAGAACTATATGAATCCCTTCACTTTAACTGAGTCCTACAAAACAAAAATTTTAAATTACAAAAGAAAAAATTAGGGTGTAAGTATATTTCCTAGTATGATTTTTCAAAATAATCTATACACGGTCTAATAACATGAAAATGTTAGCTATCACATTAAAACAAAAAAATTTATAAATAATTTCCAAAACATAACCATTATGTAAATAATTCTTTGGTTTTTCATAAAATCCTTTCACATTTACACAAACATGAAATATAATAAGTATAGGTGAGAAATAATGTAAGAATATGAAAAACTATACCTGGATATACCATATATTTAACCAGAGTTCATCCAACCATAAAATACATCATCAGGTATACAACAATGAATAAATGAAATAACGCAAAATATAGGCTCTAAACTATGGGAATACATACTCATACCAATGATTAATCTCTAATATAGGATTTATGATAATCCAACAAATATTGATTCCAATCACACAGTCTCTTGATATCAAACCACTTGTGGCATAACACATACTAAGAGGGAAAAGTCCATTTCCTAAAGCACCTAAGGATCAAAATGTTATATAAATGTCCACCCCATTTGAAAACCATGATCACATTTTATAAAAACAATTTCATAGTGAATCTTGATTGATTTAATGCATGAAAACTTTTTTTAATCAAACTCACCTTAAGAAAATTTCATAGAAAAATATTTTTTCTAAAGAAATTTTTAAATCAAAATCCCATTATAAACATGTACCTATTTACACGAAACCCCATTGATATAAAATCAATCCAATTTATAAAACAATCTAATGGAATTTATAATAAATTTATGTTTAACATGAGTTAGAACATTTATATAGAGACAACTATCTCGAGAATAGAGAGAAAACCCCAAGATTTGATCTCCAGGGGCCTATGGTAAAATTTGATCAAACGGGGGATTAATGTCCTTAGAAACCTCTCTAATGTGACTAAGGATTGATAGAGAAAATGGAAGAATGACGAATTTGGAGGGAAGTTGAATTTTATTACACAATGTGAAAAATATAAGGCCACAGTGTAGAACCCTAATTTATGCCACAGTAATCATGTTTTTACCAATGATTATGATATAACCCATTACACTACACTCCAACCCCCCCCCCTAATAAAATAGGTCTATAGAAACCATGGTGTATAACACACCCAAATATTATTCTTCCATCATAATTCCATGGTATAGCCCCTAAACCATGGCATAGTTACCACAAAAATGGGAGAACCACCTAAATCACCCCAGTGGAACTCCAAAAAACAACCTATACCTCTAGACCATAGATCTCAGCCAAATAGATGACCTAAACTGTATCCCATTCAGCTCAGTGTAGTCTGGCTAATATTGGTCGTGGAGCCAACATTCCACCTCCTGGACCCCATATCACAATTATCTTTCCCATGCCATAGAAATCTACTCCCTGACATAACCAATCACATCCCTAGTGCATACTACAAGAGACGAGTCTTTTCACAGCACTAGAATAATCCATCAGTAGTGGTAAAAAAATATTGATCTAAGTGTCATTAATAGGGGGACCTTTTGTTTAGTTATAAAAAAGCAATGATAATGTGGGACATTATATGTGAAAAAAGAACTGATAAAGCTAGGCCTTTATTAACGCTATACTAGCACAAATGAGGGTTCCCATTTATCAGCACTAATTCTAGCATTGATAAAGGCCATCATTCAACAATGTGTTATTAAAATTACAGTACACTATAGCACTAAATACTATCACCAAATATAGACAGCAAGAAAAAATGAAGGATATGGAAAACTAATAATTTAATTGAAATAAAATTACATAAATATTAAAAAAACACAATATAATAGGTATTTCCAACCTTTTTTGTTCAATTACATTAGCAGGTACAATTTATCACAAATATTCAAAACATCAGTGGTTTCACTGCCTTTAGCTCCTGACCACCTCTCAAAAATCTTGACCATGGTATCAGTTTCTTAAAAGACCACCCCCGCTCAAGAAATAGAGTACAAATATATAGAAAAAAATTATTATGTTAGTGATATTATAAATAAATAAATTATACATTATTATCAAACAAGACATTAATAAAATGTCAATTATGAACCATAACAGCCACTATGTGTCATAATGGTCACATTATGTGTCAGATTGATGTGTGGATGACTCTTACATATCAGAAATGATATATGGAAAATTTTCCTATAGTATCATAACAATATTAGTGTTTTCCCAGTTTTGAGTGTTTACCTTTTTTTACTAAAATGCCATTTTAATCTAAAAACATTCAGTTTGAGTCATACTGAACACATAGTGTATCATTTTTATGTGAGAATGAGTCATACACATATAAAATGTTTTATTAATAGTTTTCCTAAATTATCATGATAATTCAATCATGTTTTCTTAGTTTTCATTGAGTGACACATGTTCTGAAAAAAATGTCAATTTTTGGACTGATAAGAGAGACTTTGAGTTATATCAGTCACACTATGCATCTGATATTGGTGAGGATGACTCCTAAATGTCACAAATTTTTTATTATTTTTTTTTTAAAGTATCATGAAAATAAAAATGAGTCATCAGAGTTTTGAGTACATCACTTTCCTTTTTTACTAAAATGTAAATTTTAAATAAAAATGAAACACTTCGAGTCATACCTATCCCAATGTGTTTTAAATTGAGATGTAGCAAATCATGAAAAATAAAATCATGACTTATGTATTTTTTTTATATTGTATCAAAATAGTATGAATGAATTTATTCCTTTTTGAGAATGTCAATTGTGTTTTTTACCAAAAATTCTTTTTTAAACAGAAAACATGCACTCTGAGTCATACAGGTCACATCATGTGCTCGTTTGATGTGATACAAATTCATGCACATCAAAAAATGACTTATAAATTATTTTCCTAATATATTAGGAAAATAAAATAATATTTTCTCACTTTTCAATTAGTGACACACATTTTGATCTAAATTGTCAATTTTAATCTAATAATAAAAACATTGAGTTATATCAAGAACATTATGTATAAGATTGAGGTGAGATTGATTCGTATACATCAAGAATAACTTATGGATAATTTTTATAAATTATCAAAACAATTAGAATGTGTTTTCATGGTTTTGAATATGTGACATGTGTTTTCAACTAAAATTTCAATTTAAAACTAAAAACACACACTTTTATTTGTATCGGGAATGCCATGTGTCATTTGGGGTTGCAGGTAATTCTTACACATCAAAAATTAGTTATGGATAACTATACTAATGTATCAAAGCAATATGAATAAATATTCTCAGTTTTTATTATGTCACTTTTCCTTTTTTCTAAAATATTAATTTTAAATAAAAAGAAACACTTGGAGTCATACTGGCCACATTGTTCATCAGATTGTAGATCAGATGATTCCTACATGCCATAAATTATCTGTAGATTATTTTCCAAAATTATCAAAATAATCAAAATAATCTTTCATGGTTTTGATTTTTTGAGTTGTGTTTTCTACTAAAATGTCATTTTAAATTGAGAACATGCAGGGTGAGTTATATTGGTCATATCAAGTGTTTTTTTAATGAGAGACTGATTCATACATGTCAAAAATGAATTATGATAAAAATTCCGAAATTATCTATACAATCTATATGTTTTTTCCAAGATTTCAGTGACTCAAGCACTTTTTTAATTAAAATGTCAATTTTTAACAGATAGTAGACACTTTTTTGTTATACTAGGAACACCGTGTATCATATTTAGGTTTCATAGATTCTTACACATCAAAAATGACTTATTGATCATTTTAATTATGTATCAAAACAATATTAACTCATTTTCACTGTTTTGAGTATGTGACATGTGTTTTCAACTAAAATTATAATTTTAAATTGAAAGCACATAATTTGACCCATACTAGATATTACATGCATAGGTTTATGTTGGGGTTGATTCATGCACATAATAAATGACTTATGGATCATTTTCAAAAAGTATGGAAATAAACCTAATACATTTTCTCAATTTTGATTATTCTACTTTTCTTTTTTACTAGAATGTCAATTTTAAATAAAAAATCACACTTTGAGTCATACTTGTCACAATATGCATTGGATTGAGGTGAAGCTAATCCCTACCCCTCAAAATGACTTATGGATTATTTGACAGAACTATGTAAATAATCGAAAATTGTTTTCACAGTTTTGAGTGTCTCACTTGTGTTTTTTACATAAATGTAATTTCAATCTAAAATCATACACATTGAATCATAACAGTCACATCATTTGTTGGTTTGATTTGATAATAATTATAATATTTACAAATGATTTTTGGATAATTTTGTTAAATTATAAATATAATATGAGCATGTTTGATTATTTTTCAGTGAGCAAAACCTTTTTTGAACTAAATGTCAATTTTAAACTAATAACGGATACATTGGGTCATATCAGGCACACAATGCACTAGATTAAGTTAGGTATGATTCCAAAATGTCAAAAATAAATTATGGATCTTTTTTATAATGTATCAAAATTGTTTTAATTTTTTTATTGGTTTTGAATATGTCACTTTTCTTTTTTACTAAAATGCCAATTTTAAAAAAAGACACACTTGGAGTCATACTTGTCAAACCGAGTCTCAAATTGAGATGAGGATAAATCCAACACATCAAAAATGGATTCTGGATCCTCTTACTAATGTGTAGAAAAAATAAAAATGTTTTTTCTTAGTTTTGAGTATGTCACTTGTGTTTTTTACTAAAATGTCATTTTATACGGAAAACACACACTATGAGTTTACTGGTCACATCGACAGTCAGTATGATCTGAGAATAATTTCTAAAAATCACAAATTAATTATCAACCATTTTAATTAATTATCAATATAGAATGAGAATGTTTTAATAGTTTATAATGAATAAAAAAAATTTGAATGAAACTGCCAATTTTAAACTCATAACATGAACATTGAGTCATATTGGGCATACTGTGTATCAGACCGATGTTTCGATGCTTCATACATATCAAAAATTAAATATGGATCATTTAATAATATATCAAAACAAGAAAAAAAATTCATTGTTTTGATTATATCATATGTCTTTTTTACAAAAAATACAATTGTAAATAAAAAGATACACTCGGAGTTATACCGGTCACACCGTTCATCTCATTGAGGTGAGGCGAATCCCAACACATAAACAATAACTTATGAATTTTTTTTCAAAAGTATAAAAACAATACAAATTCATTTTATCATTTATCAAATTTGAACTTGTTTTTTACTAAAATATCTTTTTAAACTGAGAACACATACTTTGATTCATACTAGTCACATCGGGTGTCTATTTTACAAGTGACTAATTATTACAAGACACAAATGAATTATGAATAATTTTAATAAATTATCAATAAAATCCAAGTAATTTTTTAGTTTTCATTGATTTAAAAATGGGTGGAACTAAATTTTTAATTTTAAATTAATAACAGACACATTGAGTCATATTAGGCAAACTATGTATCAGATTTAGGTGAGGAAAATTCCTACACATCATAGTTGAAATATGGATTGTTTTTCAAATGTATTAAAATAATCTGAATGTATTTGATTTTTTTTCATTACATGATGGGTATTTTCAACTAAAATGTCAATTTTATACATAAAACTAGCAGTTTGATCCATAGTAGACACACCATGTATCAAATTGAGGAGCGGTTGATTCTTACATGTAAAAAATAACTTATGGATCATTTTTATAATGTATAAGGCATTATTTATAAGAACATTAACTAACAATTAGATAAAATGATGAGAAAATCAAATAAATAAGTAATAGGTAGTCACCTTTTTATGATTTCTGTATACATTCTAACACCATGTATGGTTCCCATTCATTTACCAAAAATATATATTTCCTCTTTTGAATGTGAGGAATTTCTATAGTCACGGAAGTAATAGGAAAATATAAATAAAGAAATGACCAATGAATATTTTAACAGAACTCATAATTATCGTTGAAAATAATCTTTTGGGATGCTAGTTTTTTTGGAATAACATATATTTCATTAATATTCAAATATTTTAACCACAATATTTTCCATTTCTTTTTTATAACACTATAGAAAAATTTATAAAAATAAATAATTTTATCTGATATATGTTTTTATAGTGAAATATAATTTTATATAACAAAACACTTTCCACTAATAATGTTGATAGGCTCCTTCTTTTAATGGACTATCCTCATGCCATGATTTTGACAATATTTAAACTCCACCAAATCATCACATAATTTTTATTCTAAAATATTATAAAATTTATAAATTTATGTTCATTTATAAAATTTGGAATAAAGTGTATTAAAATTTGATAATCAACAGTGGTGTGTGTGGTCATATGTTTGGGTATCCATGCATTGAATCTTGAAAATATATCTTTGGAGTATCCAAATTTACCATATCGAGTAAACAATGATACCTAAAAATAAATAAATAATGAATTGAATGAAAATATATTTGATATCATTAAATTGTAGAGTTTTACCCTTTCATCATGGATATTAAGAAGTATTTGTCACCTATTAGTTTGATTTCAATCATTTTGTCTAGTATGTCATCTATTATTTCAATTTTTGTTGGTTCCAATTTTTAATATTGTAGAAAAGTATTATGAGGACTATTGATTCCAAATTTATTTTCATAGTGTTTTTCTTTTGAATAGTATTCAAATATAATCTTGTAAAAATATTAATAGTATTCATTTATAATTATCATTTTATATCGGTTATTTTATTGAGATATCATGAAATCAAAACTCATGTATACATTTACAACTTATAATCCTATCCATTCATACATAAATATTTCCTTTACAATATCAAGACAAATATATTATATAATGAACCATCTATTCATTTGTTCTTCACAATCATTTGTGGTTGTAGCACCATTTTTTACCATTGAATCTACATGAACCTCAAATTTTATTAAATGAGGAACTTTAACACATATGGTAAAGGTACATTATGAAAAAAAATTAATTCTTTTTTTTGATCATTTAGTTTGTTTTGCTTTTATCTTCCATTTCAACCCCATCCCTTTGTTCATATTTTATTAAATTCACGAGTTCAAACCATTTTTTATAAATTGTTAAATGATTTTTTATGAAATATAAATTGGAAATGAAAACCTATTTATCAATATATTTTTTTACAGATCTAAAATATATGCTATAAATGATCCTATATCTTTTTCGACCATATGAATATCTATATCATCAAATGGAATAGGAAGCTCGGTGTTCGGCTCATGATCTTTGTTAATCCCCACTCTCATATGGCCTATAATAAGTGTTCTATTGTATAGAATATCTCCATGGATATTGAACATGGTGTCCCTCTCAAAAAGGGGATGTGTGGGTGTAGATAGATTTAAATCACAATCATTTTCACCATATTGAATATCAAAATAGGAAATGAATCAGTTTATTCCTAGTTGGCATTTCACAGAAAAATTATGAAAAATATTGATTACCTATTCTAACAAAAGCTCTTTGAGGGGAATGGCTCTCCACAATGATGGTGGGGGTGGGGGTCTTTACATAGTTTTTGTTCTTATGATTTTTCTTCTCTTTTATTTCTTTTAAACACTTTAATTATTCCTTATAATACATTGAATTATTTTTATATATATTTCCAAATCTAGGAGGTGAGATAACATGCGATTCTGAGGCCCAATGTACATGGAATTAATTTTATAAAAATATTAAATATATGTTATATTACACACACACAGTTTCTTAAATAATACATGATACCTCTTAAATGGATGCTCAGATAATAAATTCAAGACCATGGTTGAGTGTGGAACATGTTGTTCATGCTTGGAATGACAAAAAATAGGTCTGAAAGGGAAATTCACACTTCTCAACCATTGGTGGTATGTTCTGTGGATAAATTATTTAATTAATTTAATGGATTTATTTATTTAAACAAACTAGAATATCTGTAATATACTACTACAGTTAATTTCCTTGGGATATCCTCATAATCTTGGGATCTCTGAGAGCTTATCCTTTATCCTTTCATTTGATAAATTGCATTAGATGACGAAGAAACCATGGTCAATGTAGATTGGGATGTATTCAAAGAAACACATTCCTTTGGTCATAGGTGAGAACTTTATTTTAAGACGAATAATCCAATCCTTATGTTGAAATCGTTAATTTTAGTTTTACACCCTTTTGATTAAATGGTTTATGAAAATAAATCCATTTTATTGATTTGTGCTAATTGTGATACTTGGCATGCTCTTATATACAGATTAAATTTGTTTTCATGTTTTTATATTCTGATTTTCTCCCTTCTTGATAGTTGGCCAAGAATAGTTGAAAATGATGGTTGGAAATCTATTCTTGTTCTTTTATCCCCCTTTTCTTCACGTTATTCACCAGTAGGACACTGTGATCCCGGTTCTACATTGTCAGGCGGTATGGAGCCCAATCACACCCTCAGAATCCTGAAAAATTGATGAATAAGGCATGGATCCATGAAACAAGGATAGATCTATGGTGATTTAAGGTTGTGGATGATCATTTTGATGATCATATATCAAATCATCATCAGTGGAAGAATTTGGTTCATGCATGGTGTGAGGCGACGTATGCGGGGCATTGTGAATTGTGTATCTAGCAACCAGAGGGCTAAAATATTCCAGTTGATGCTATACCCACTAATCTGGAGTAGATATTGGACCAAAATAAAACTTGAGAGTCTATATTTGAATCATGGATTGTGGATTGGAATTTTTTAGAAAACCAACTACACATATTGAACTATTATGAACACACAGCCTATAGCCCCAAGGCTATGACCGAATGGTCTTCTTGAATTCCAAAGTAAAGCACTATGTGTATCCCTCTTACATACTATACACCTCATCCCTGGGTGGATGAACGATGTGGTGGAATAGACATGAAGGTCCCGATGTAGGAGTACATTGATAGTCTCATGGCCATGTACCAAAGTACACAGACACAGGTTAATGTACACGGACACGAGGTGGATACACCACCCTGACCATGAACACCAGAGGGACTCCGAGTGGTATGGGAACACCATGTGTATCCCCAAAACGACATGTATACTTATATGGATGGTGAACTATGTACCACTAGGGACACAACAAGGTGAAGGAGATGGGACACACACGGTGGGGTCACCTCACACGCTATGTACCCCTTAAATCCTTTTGAGTAAATTTCAACATTCTGTATCATCTTCTTTTGACTATGAATTTTTGCATATGGGTAGCCTACCCTGAGTGTTATTTCGTGTATAATGAAATGGTTCTATCATTTGAGGCTTTTGTTATCGGATGTGAAATTTTTTTGGAATGGATCTTGGTTAGGTTATGCTTAGCAATGTCAGTGATCAGGCGGGATCACTAGAGGCTTCCAGTATAGTGGAACCCCCCATCATCTTGGATGTGGATCCTCTAAAACTACCTACCAAGTGGAACACCCATATCGTATAGGGTGTAGGTCCTCAATGGCTTCATTGGAACCCCTATGTAACACTAGGGTGTGGTTCAATGACCTATATAGAGGAATCCCCATCAATATGGGTGCAGGTCCTTTATAGATACATATCGAGTGAATCATTTATCAGATAGGAGACATGTACTCGATGATGAGATTTGAACACAAATGTCACACCAGTGAATGGGTCCGTATCCTATAGAGTGAAACCCCCCATCATTATTGTTGTTTGGTCTTCTACAGTTACATACAACGTGGAACCTCTTTATTGGATAGGGAGTGGGTCCTTGATGATCAAAGTGTAACCCCTATCACAACAAGGAATGGGTCCCCAACTTATTGAATGGAACCCTCATTACCTTGGGTGCGGTCCCTCTACCTACCATGTGTAACCACCAATTATATAGGGTGTGGGTCCTCATTACACTAGAGTGGAACCCCCAATCAGCAGTGGGCACGGGTCCACTATGAATATTTATAGAGTGGAACCCCCTAACACACTAGGGTGTGGGTACTCTACTAAGAGATTCTGGCCCCTAAATTATGTGACACAGTGATGAGGTTTAGACATTTATATAGTTAATTATAAGGAAACACATGAGTTGGTGGGCATCATTGATGGAATTTTTGAATTGTTGGTTACTCTTCTTATTAGAATGATAAATGATATTGATATCCCCTTACTCACTATTCAAGGATTATTTAACTAAGAATATATATATAATGTTTTTATTTGTACTATTGGAATTTTTTACTCTTATTCTATAAGATGTGAAGATGTGCGAGGTATGCAACATGATTCCTTTGTTTAGATTCTCATTGTTTGATAAATTTTCTATCCTACTATTGGTGGAAAATACACGATGTGTGGTTCATCTACCAACCTTTTTAGTCCCTTTTATTTGGATGAGGTTACTTCCCCACTTGGTTTGGGTTGAGTTGTTATCTTTCAATGTCTCTTTATTTATGTTTTCTACCTATAGTCTTTAAATTGATATTGTATCTCTTACGCCCCCTCCCCAATCATAGTGGGCTTCCAACTAGGTATGTATACACTCACCCATGCATGGGATTTTCCCTCATGATTCATGTCTGATGAAGATGATCGACATGCTGGTGGTGACTTCATAAGAGCATAGGGATACCTAGTACATTGGAATGAATATGGTGGTCGTATCGTGGAGATTAGAATATGGGATCTAGAAGAATTTTACTTCCTATTTTTCTTCGGGTTGGGACATATTTTTGGAAGGGCACGTATTTTTCCCCTTTACATTTCAGTTTACACTACTTTACTGATGCCTTATCTATAGGATTTACATGCATGATTATTTTTCTATTATTTTTCATCTTTAAATTTTACTCCCTCGGTAATTATAAATCAAGATGGTTGTGTTTGTGCGAATATGTACCTAGGAAAAGGCCTCAACATATTAGTTATTCCTTCAGAACTGGTCTATAGTCCCTGGCCTATGGAGGCGGACTTAGGGTAGTTTTAGCTCAAGCACCGACATGGGTGGGTTCATGAATGATTGGTATCAAATGGGGTTTTGTCCTTGGTATGGTGTTTGGAGTGGTACCATTCCAATTATTTGGATGGGATTAGAAAAATAAGTTCAATGTTTCACAAGTGCGGCTCTTTGGTCTGAGAATCTAGTGATGGTGCAGGCAGTTGATGTATCCATTCAGTAGGACCATGACTACTTTCTTGTTGAACCGGCATACTAAGATATTGCTTATAGGGATAAATGTTACATGTGTCATATAGGATTGAGTCTTTGACTATCGTTATTGAGTATTTACCCATTGTTTGTATATATATATCTTTGTTTGTGTGTGTGTGTGTGCTCATTTGACTGTGGTATATCGTGATTACATTTTATGATTCCTCCATGATGAATGACTGTCAGGATATTAGTTTTGGATCATGAAAACAATCTTATAAGTGATGAGGCCTCAGTTTAGGGTCTATCATGTATGATTATTTGTCTAAGTGGGTACATAGTAGCACAAAAACTTATCAAGTAGTATATTATACTAATCGAGCAGGCTTGGGATGCATGTAGGACTAGCGTCCTCCACAAGATCCAGTTCCATAGGTGGAAGAGGTTCCATGGAGGCCTAGATCCATAGTTAGAATAAAATTATCTAGACTAGATGGTCAATGTCTTTAAGATCACCTAGAAATCAATGGATCTTGTTGTGTCACTAGTAGCTATCATTTTCCATGGAGCACCTAGGTAATGGTGATGTATTATTAACCAGATGCATGATGAGTCAACAGCTTAATGGAACAAATTCTTATAGCTATTTTGTGGGGAGTCATATCCCCCCCTTCTTACAATTGGTTTGGATTAAAGATCTTATTTAACTACAAAAGGAAGGGAAGAAAGTGGCTGAGTATGAAGTGATGTTCAAAAATAGAACCTGGTACTCCCTTGACATGATTTTGGACAACTACATTTGAGCACAGATGATTGATCATGGTCTTTAGAGAGAGATTTGTGTCGGTGTGGTATCCTTTTGAATCCCCGCCTGTGATGGGGTACTACAATGAGCTCCAGTTGTAACACCCCAACATTTTCTAAAAGTAAATAGAAATGAAAGTAACTTTGTTTTAAGTATATATTTTTATCTATCCTTTAAAACATAACTTTTCCTCTTCTATGTATTGAATTTCAAGAATCTGTCATATGAAATTGTGTTCAATCTGTTATTTGAAGTCAATTGAAACCAACAAGTTTTTTTGGTGAATAGAAACATACCCTTATGAATAGAAATATGAATAGTAATATGACTCTAATGAATAGTAAATTTTATTATTATTTTATTTTCATAAGGCTTTAAGATAGTATCATCTTGGTTAATTTTTAATCCTTATATAGAAGTAGTTATAGAATTAGAATTGTTAATTTTTGAATTAAGTATGCTTTTATTTATAAATTAAATTAATAATATATAGAAAATTATTTTCAAAAAATGTATATAATTTTTGAATTCTACATGATGATAAATAGTTGAAGTAAATATTTGCATTTTTTTTAAAATTCTTGATTTTTCACTGAATAGTGAAATATGATACAATATTGTATAATAAAATTATCAGTAAAATACACTATTTATGAAATCATAAGTGATGAAATTACACATGGTTCGAACTCATATTCTATTATTAGTATTTTATGTCACATGAACTAAGACTATTCATAATATTGGGGAAAAAATATTATAATAATGATTAAAATAATAAAAAATACCCCCTCTCCTCCACTATAAATACCACCCTCACTCGCCTCTTCTTACAACACCTCTCAAGCCCTGATCCATTCCTATGTTCATCCAAATACACCTCCCAAGTCTCTTCCTCATGTCGTAGAGCTTCCAGTCTCACCAAAAGACAATAACCAAAGCCCTTAAGAAGGATCTCAAAGAGAAGATATCAAGAGGTAAACATCCCCTTTTATTTTCTTTCTTTTCATTCATTTTATGTTATTATCTTCATTTCCCCTTAGATTATGTTGGGATATCTAATAAAATATTACATCTTACTTTCCATATTCTGTATGAGTGATTAGATATTTCTTTTCTCTCCTCAATATATTTTATGAAATTTTAAGAGATGTTGTTAGGCTTTCGAATCTTTTTGATAAATTTCTAATGTTTACTTTTATTTCATGATTACATTTTCTTCATTTCTCACCCCCTCTTATCTCAGAGGAATAAAATCTCCAGAATCATGTATATTCTGGATGTTCTCATGTTCATGGAAAATTCATCATCATTGTTCTACACCTCCACCCCTTTTTCAATGAATTAAAAACATTGTTCGTGATGTGTCTAATTACCGACATCGTGGATGATATGATTTAAATTTGCATTAATACCGTCAAGTGTTGTCATTAAAAAAAAATTATTGTTGAACCATGTTATAATATATTTATTATGTATCATCAATGGTTCTAGAATTCGTTTTAACTCCCGGTTTTAATTTATAAAACGAAATGAGGTCGTTACTATCAAAGAACCACTAAAATGATCTAAACAAACATCATTAATGTTTTAACTTATGAATAATCCTAAAGAAAGATTTCAAAATGATAAATGGTATAATATTTGTTTTGGATATGTTTAAATACTACTCAATTATAATTCTATAGTTTCTCTTCCAAACAACAAGAATGTCCACCATGAACCAATCATTGACATCATATAAAGAACTCACCAAAAAACGGTGCAAGGAGAAAAATAGTAACAATTAAAGGGTGAAGTGATGTTATTAAATGATCATATAATATGTTATAAAGATTAATATATTTCTATAAAATACTAATAACAATATTTTAACCATTATACCGTATATTTAATCAAGTTGTAACTAAGAAAAAACTAAGGTAAGGTAATTCTTAACCCGATTTCCTTTCTTCAGGTTAACCTTCTACTTCATTATTTATGTGCTATTTAAGTTGTTTGTGTGATGGGTTCTGTATATATTATGTTTTATTATGTGTATTTAATGTATATATACACACTCAATCTACTATATTAAGTATCTCTTCAGCTGTTTGATATTTATAAGGGGATTTTCTTTAAAAATACTCCCTTTAAATTCGGTTTTACGAAATTCCAAAGTAATGTTTTTATTGAATTATGCATGTTGTATTATTATGTTCATGTTCATGGGAATTATTTACGATGAAGGGTGGGATATATATCAACCTCCAATTCATTGGGTATGTGTATGTTAGAGGATAGCTATATGGTTACTCCAACTGTAACTATGATGGTTACACAAAGTAAGGTAGCCGTAAGGGTTACAGATTATAAGGTAGTCATGAATTGTTAAAGGATTATGTATGTATTTCCCCAAGATACATTTATGATTATATTTATGTTCTCATGTTTTTTTGGTATCCCATGTATATATCATGTTACACAATGTAAGTATATATGGGTGACAATAATGTCTTTTGTAAATGCTTTCATACGTTACGAGTATTCATGGACTAATGTGATATTTCTTTGTTTTCCATCCTTTACTAAGATTTTGTTCTCATCCAAAGTTTTTAAATGATTTTCTCAAGATTATGGATGTGTATGACAAAGAAGGAAGCCATGTTAAATGTTGAATAATTTTCAAGTGGTCTTGTTTTATGTTTTAATGTTTTATATTTTGACAAAAATGGAAACTTTTTTTATGGTATCTACTATGTAATAATGTGTAATGTTATGAATGTATTTTACTAATTCTCTAAAGCTCTAAACATGAAAATATCATCAATTTAAAAGGAATTTTATTATTTACTAAATTCAAGATGATGTATGTAATAAGGTCAGGTCCTTATAATTGGTATCGGAGGATGGTTTATATAAGTTTTTTGGTTAGGGTGATGTTCATAGAATACCATAGATGATTTTTACTCAATGTTTGTTTTGAAATGTTTTATTATTTAAAGATTACCCTGTTGCTGCATCTAAGACATGTTTGTTCAGAATGGTTGTCCGAAGAAGGAACAGTGAAACAGAAGAATAGAGGCACCGATAGAATGAGATCATTTCGGATCTACATCCCAGAATGGTAGGGATTGGAACTGAGTAGTTTGTGAAAGTAATGGGTATACTAACACAGAAAATAAATGGTGGTGGAATCCATTCAAGAGAACAAATAGAGGTACCACAAAAAAACATGACAGTAGTGGAACATTTTATGAGACAACATCCTCTTGTATTTAATGGATCTTCTAACCCAGAAGATGTTGAAGGATGGATCAAAGCCATTGAAAAGATATTCGATGTTAAGGGATGTTCAGACAATAAAAAGGTAAGTCTTTCCATTTATCATTTTGAATGGGAAGCTATTCAATTGTGGTAAATGGTATGGAATATGAGGTGTAGAGAGGATTTTGATGCCTTAGAGTGGGATGAATTTAAAAGACATTTCCTTGAAAAATATTTTCCTATGGTGGTGTGACATAGAATGGAGAAGAAATTACATTAATTGAAATATAAGGAGGATGATTCAGTGGTGGTTTATGAAGTTAACTTCACACGACTATTGAGGTATGTCCCAAATTTTATCCTGGATCCTGATACAAAAATCCACAACTATTACATAGGATTAAAGCCAAGTTATCGACGGGCGTTGGTATCCTGTGAATTTAAATGTTATGAGAAACTTGTCTGATGTGATGAGAGGGTAGATATGGAGATCTCTGATGATCACATGCATTTTAGAAACAAAGAAAAGAAGAGTTCTTGTTGGCGGTAAATGGGTAAGAATCTACTAATGAAGTCTTATGGAAAGTAAATCCAATTTCGCGTTTGTGAAATGTGTGGTAAGAAACACCCTATAGAATATATTTAAAAAACATTGAAGTATTTTAAATGGGGATTGTTTGGACCTATGTCCTAAGATTTCAATGATAATAATCCTAAGACTATTCCAAAAAAGCAGACTATAAAGTGTTTTAAATGTGGTGAGATGGGTCATTATGCAAATGTTTACCCAAAGAGAGATCATAATGATACAAAAAATCCAGACTACAAGAGGAAAGGATTAGTGACATATTTCATGACTACGTTAGTATATGTATGGACATCCAATGATGTTTTATCATGTAAATTGTTTGTTCACTCAGATTTTTCTAATGTTTTTCTTCATACGGGGTCTACACATTCCTTCATCTATAATAATTTTTCTGGTAAATTTGAAATATCACCTCAACAAAGGAGACCCGAACATTTTGTTAAAACACTATGGGAAATGTTATAGAAAAGAATAATTATAAGAATATTTATATAGTGGTCTGTGGAAAGACATTACCTAAAACCTGTGTTGTTTTACCCGTAGTCGAGTTTGATGTTATTCTGGGGATAGAATGGCTTTCTGATTATCATGTTGAGATTGACTGTAGATCTAAAGAAGTTTTTTTTTCACATAGAGTTTCAGTTTCTATACAAGAATGAACTCATATAATTGATAACATATTAGGAGGCTAAGAAACTATTGAAATATGGAAATAAATGTTACCTAGTTCCTATTTTTAAAAACAAGGGAACTATTCAAATTAATGATGTACATGTGGTAAATGAATAACTTGATGTTTTTCTTGATGAGTTACCCTGTTTTATACCTGATCGAGAAGTCGAAATAACAAATGGATTAGTTTATGGTGAAAAACAAATTTCGAAACCCCCCTTATCATATGGCTCCAATAGAACTTCTTGATTTTAAAAACCAGTTGTAGGATTTGTTTGAAAAATTCATCATTTGTCTTTACACTTCACCATGTGGATCCCCTGTTATGTTTGTTAAAAAGATAGGTGGTTCCATGAGACATTAAATTGATTATATAGCTTCTAATAGAATCAATGATAAAAACAACTATCCTTGGCCTCATATCGATGACTTGTTAGATCAGTTCCAGGGAGCTCAGTACCTTTCCAAGATAGACTTGAGATCTGGATACAATCAACTGAAGGTGAAGGAGGATGACATCCTGAAATTAGCCTTTCGTATTAGATGTGGGCATTATGAATTTTTATTTATGTCATTTGGATAAACTAATCCACCTGTTGTATTCATGAATCTTTTGAATAGTGTATTTTAGGAGTTCTTGGATATGTTAGTGGTTGTAATTATTGATGACATTCTGGTACTTTCTAAAAATAAAGTGGATCATGAAAAACATCTAAGGGATTCTTTACAAACATTAAATGAAAATAAACTTTATGGAAAATTCAGAAAATGTGATTTTTAATTGCAACAAATTTCTTTTTTTGGGAAAACTATAAATAAATATTTAATATCAGTAGATCCTACCAAAATTAAAGTATTTGATGATTGGACAATACCCATAAATGTTACAGATATTCGTTGTTTTCTTGGGATAGTCGGTATTTACATATTGTTTGTTATTAACTTTTCCCGGTTATCTAGCCCGATAACTAAGTTACCATGGAAAGGTGTTAAATTTTTTTGTATAGAGGAATGTGATGTATGTTTTTGGAAACTGAAGAAGAGATTGGTTAAATCTTCAGTTTTTGCCGTACCATCCAGAAATTATGCATTTGTCATCTATAGGGATGCTTCGTTGATGGGAATTGGTTTCCTTTTGATGCAGAATGATCAGGTAATTGCCTATGGTTCGAGGCAACATAAACATCATGAGCTAAATTATCCCATACATGATTTGGAATTGGACGTTGGGGTTTTTTCATTGAAAATTTATAGGCATCATTTATAAAGAACCAGATGTGAAATACATAATGACCATAAAAGTCTGATGTATATATTCACTCAGAAGGAATTAAAAATGAGGCAGAGAATATGGCTTGAACTGATAAATGATTAGGACTTCATGATCAATTACCATCCTGGAAAAGAAAAAAAAAGAAGCAGATGCCTTATATTGGAAACATAATGCATCATTAACCATGTTACTTTTGGGACATGCTCCCTTGATTTATGATTTGATGAATTTTGTCTTAGAATTTGTTAGTGCAGAGAATACCTCTGTTTGGTTTTAGGTTTTAGTGTTGTCTTCATTTTCAGACCGAATTAAGCAAGAACATAAGGAAGACCGTGAGCTATATAAAAAGGATGAATTGGTTAAAATGGGTAAGTTTCTGGAATTTAACCTTGACAATGATTGTGTTTTTTGATTTGAAAATGATGTCTGTGCCTAGTGATTATCAGATGATGATTGATTTTTCGTGAGAAGCCCATAGTTCTCCATTTTTAGTTTGTCCTGGTTGTACTAAGATGTACAGAGACCTTAGGGAGTATTATTGGTTGGATGTAATTAAATGAGATATTTCTGATTTTACAATGAAATGTTATATGTTTCAATACGTAAAAGCAGAGTGGCAGTTACCGAAGTGGATGCTTCAGACTTTTCCAGGGCTAGTGTGGAAATGGGAGAATGTATCCACAGACATTGTTGTGGGACTACCAAAGACATCAAGAGGTAACAATGTGATTTGGGTTATTGTTGATCGACTAATAATGTCTGCACATTTTCATTCTATTCGAGATACAATGTATTTGGATCAGCTTTATCGATTGTACCTCAATGATATTTTCAGGTTAAGTGGAGTTCCTCTTTCAATTATATCTGATCGGGATCCGTCGATCACTTCTAACTTCGGGAAGGGACTTCAGATTTTGTTTGTCACATAGTTAATTTTCAGTAGATCTTTTCATCTTCAATCAGATGGGCAGTCAGAACGAATGATTCAAACATTGGAGGATAAGATTCGGTATCTTTCAATGGAATATCAGGGAAGTTGGGATCATCATATTTCTTTAGTTGAGCTTTATTATAGTAAAATTATTCATTCCAGTATTCATATGGAACCTTATCACGACCCAACCCAACGGGGCATATTGTGTGACTCCCAAATCCCACCTCAAATAGGCCAGGGGCTGGCGTCTAGCGCTGAGTAGGTTATAACAAACAGGGGATGAATTGGCCTAAGATACCTGTAAAGAAGAACCCACATACACCTCCATGAAACAGTGTAGATATATATTAATCTGAAAAGAAAATTCATGTATAGATCTATCCTAAACCAGAGTGCACACCAGTACATAAAGGGAAAAATAGGGCCCACCAAGGAGAAACTATTAAGTCATCCAACCTACTCAGAAGAAGGGGTACGCTACCAAAAGAACCACTAGAATACTCCTTGACACAACTCCAGTAAGACTACATGGTCATCCCACTCACTATGAACTGCTTGCTCCGGGTCCACTTGGAACTCCGTCGAAAGGTCTGTGGTCTGAACAGGACACAAACATGTGCGGCCAAAGCCTGTGCAGGGGTGAGTGTAACAATACTCAGTAGGTACCCCAAAAATCCAAAATAAATGAGAGAAACTGAAATACCAACAGTCCACTCATCCCAACCAGAGGGAACCTAGATGAGAGAGAAACTAAATCTCATGACCATCCTCGGCTAAACACAACTATTCATCTCAAACCAGGTGTATTCCCATACATACACATTGAACATCTAGATATACTCAGCTCACGCACCAAGCCACATGGTATTCTGACCTCATCGCCAGAAACGGTTCACAACTAGGAGAGCACACTCCACGATCACTGTCATACAATATGTCACTCATACAAGAGATAAACTCCATCTTGTCCCACACAAACATCTAAGATGCTCACCCGAGAGATCATGCTCCTCGGATACCATCACTAAGGAAACCTCGCTGAAACAACATAAACACCAAACTCCTCGGATTGGGGATTGCTCCTAGGATCCACGTGGGGATACAAGAACACACACCGGTATAAAAAGATCTCACGAATAAGGGATCACTCCTAGGGTCCACTGCGGGATACCACAAACCCGATCTGGCATTCATAGGTTTCACAGATAGGGGATCACTTCCAAGATCCGCAGGGGGATACCACAACTCGATCTGGCATTGTACAAAAACATGCCACTCAGAAAGATGATCTTCACCCATGTAAAGATGGTCATGGGGATACTGAAACCCTATCTGGTACATCTCGTGTTGTAGGGGATCAAACTAATGATGTCGTAACCCTACATAAACCACGCGCTAAGTTGGGAATCGTATAACCAATGATACTGAAACCCTACTATAATCCTCACACAGAGTAGGGGATCATATACCTGACGATGCCACAACCCTATTGAGCATGGTCCACTATGTAGTGGATCATATTCCCGATGATGCAAGAAACCCTACAGGCTTAACCTGCTAGATAGGGGATTGCCGCTCGGGGATAAGCTGTTACAGTGATACCAAGAACCCAATATAGGGAAACGATCCTAGAGGATCACACTCCGGGGCCCCTAGAGGGATGACACAACTCAAAAAAATTAAACATCACATCGAGAGGATCACAAACCTACACGAAGGATTTGATGCCATTCAGACCCTAATAGCAATGAACCAAGGGAGTACCGTCAACCACTGCTGGTCCAAACATCGCTAACTCGAGCGATCTGCCACAACACCACACCACACACCTCCAAGGCCAATACCTAGGCCACAATCGCAATCTAGGTGAAAAAACACACGAGATAGGCTATTTTCTCACCCAAAACGGACAACCGGTGAAAAATGAACTATTCACCTTAGCTAGCCTCTGCGGGGGCCCCACAACGATCCCAAAACTCATCGAGAGGATTATAACACTACGATCCCCTCAGAAGCACACACGGGATCCACTACCCATTCGTCTGAAATCGACACTCGGTGAAAAAGGTATTATTCACTAAAGCCACCTCAGGTGGGTCCCACGCCTTGATCCAAAAACACATCGAATGGATCACACCATTGCGATCCTCTAAAAAAACACACTGGATCGACTATTATCCCACTATAATCGGACTCATGGTGCGAAAGTTGAATTTCCCCAAAAACGCCCAAACCCGGCCTCATGTGGCCCAGACCCCAAACTCAGTCCCATCACCCAGAAACCATCACGAAAATTCCTGCATACCATCAGGGACTCAAAGCCAATGATGGGACATCAATCAGATGCTCTGGGTAAAAGATACATCGGCCTGAAGTCGAATAATAATAAAATATAATTTTTTTATTCGACGTTTCGAGGTCTTAGGCCATGATCCTGAAACATTAAATTATGAACCCACACCGAAGTGCGTACCTCGTCTCAAGGGTCATGTGGACAGAGACGGAACGCGGATCCAACCCCCGTATTGCATGAAACACGGGTTTTAAAACCCCAGTGTACAAGGAGGGGGGCCAGACCGGCCTAAACCGGCCGACTGACCCGTCCGCTCTGTCCGGTGGACTGCGCCGCCGCGGGAGGGCACAACACGCGCACGTGTGTCAGGCCGACCCCCACAGTAGGGTTGCCGATAATTGGTGCTGGACTGCCGCCCCCTGCAGCTGTCTGATTTGTCTCCTGCGGGCCGCCGCCGCCAGCGGACCTTCTGAGGGCCGCCGGGGGCACCCCGTGTGTCCAAACAAAAATCTAAAGACATCTTTGTGCCCCTTGGGACCGGATCTATGCATCTGCTATCTCAAAATTGATAAATACAAACCAAAATGGGATCTGGGATTTTAAAACTCAAAACGCCTACATGTTGGCCGATTGCCGAAACATCGGGTGCAGAACGACGCCTCCGACGCACGGGAGCTTGATCTTCTAACTATCGGTGCTGAAAACGGATGCTCGAGGCTCGATCCAGTAATGAACAGAGGGATATGAGTAGAGTGTTTTCCGTGCATACCGTATGGATGAGGGAGATAGAGATTGACCCTTTTTTATTTAAATACATAATTTAAATTAACACCCCCGACCAGACCTCTCGGTGCAGAGGAAATTAGGTCTCCCATAGGGTAAATGTGTCATTATGAATGCAACAGAGGACTCAGATTTTTTATCTGAGACTCCCTTAAAAAGTTATTCGAGTCGTTGCTCGTAAATTTACTTTTCCACTAATTTACAAAAAATCCCCTGGTGGATTTTCTCGCAACAGGCCCGCGCCCGCAATTTTTACACCCCGCCTAGGGTAAATGGCATGCCCCGGACACAGCTGTATACTGAAATTCCCATTTTGAGCTACCGTTTAAGAGATATCACACCCCCACCATGTTCATAGTATAAAAATACTTAATATTTTAATAAAATTAATTACGGGCACACTGGGCCTCATAATCGCACACTCTCTTCGCGCCTAGCTCTGGAATTATTCATAAGAATATTCTAAAGACTGATAGGGCCAAAACCCTAGGCGCTACATCCTCCCCACCTTAGAACTTTTGGTCCCTAAAAATCCATAAGAACATGGAAAGTGACTTGACACTCAACTGGGTCTCCCACGCAAGCGAGTTCGCTAACAAACACCCATGTCCGACCACATAAGTCAGAAGGACTCATCCACCATACCTCAACACTATCTGCTTTTGGTGGCACTGACTCACCAACACAGTTTTAATCGCATCACAATCCTGCATCTCTATGGGGGAAGGATACCTCTTCCTGATTCATTAGAAGCACGTCGAACCACACCCACAGAGGGTCTTACAAACGCCTATATCAAAACAAGAGCAAGGAACGGAAAGGAAAGAGTACCTATAAACAGTGTCTATCAAAACTACTACAGAATGTAGAAAGGACACAAGGTGTACCTCTATCCATCCACGAAGCCTCTAGGTCAACAGCCTTTAGGGCTTGCAGCTGACCTCTCCATCGGTCACCAGCTCACTGAGCTTGGCGTGGACCACCGGGGGTGTGGGTGGTGGAAAATGATACTGTGTATCACCTCCTGCTATTGCACCAGCTCGGTCGCCATGTCCACCATCCTGCGGACCTTCTTACTCGAGACGCTTCCTCTTCCAAGGTTGTATGTATATCGGCTCCCTCTCAGTATAACAATAAGTCAGAAAATCTCTAGCAAGATGTCCTTGACCATCGCGAGAATTACACCGCCTCTCCTGCGGCTGAGGAAAACAGGCATGTGACCTCGTGTTCCCTAAGCCTTAGATCCTCCATCCTTGGGTCGCCTCCTGAAACATCTCCCATGTCCGGGACCCTGAGTTTATCGTCGACTAACAGATGTCGATCCAACTTATGAAGTCTCATCTCTCGCGTGCCAAACACTAACTGGTGGGATTTTCACGGCTAGAAATCTCTCCACTACCAATGCTCACTCCATCACTCCAGCATAGGTGGGAGACACAAAGAAACCACCCATGTCCAGATGTCTCTACATAGGCCCTGCTCAAAGGTCTGAGCCTTAAATAACGTGTCTCGATCCATATATAGAGAGTAGTGTGACAAGTCGGTAAACCTCGCTGAGTACTCTGACACAGTCATTCCCTCCTATCAAATCTGTAGAAGCTCATGGATTCTCCCCGACCTCAGCGTCACCAAAAAGAACTCTTCTCGGAAGAGCCACTCAAACTCTTCCCATGTGAGCATCTCCTCGTCATGGGACTACATCACTAGGCTCCACCATCGACCATACGAACCATGCCAAAGGCTCTCCGCTAGGACAACCATATGATCTGGAGGTGTCCTCACTAGGAGGAAAACACATGTGACTGCTTCGAGATAGTCATCAGCTACCTAAGGGTCTCGATTACCCCAGAACCTTAGAGTTTGTTGCCTCTAGAACTCGTGCAATGAACTCAGCCTGTGTGCATCCTCATCCTGAACTCCCAACAAAACTAGTCATTCAAAAGGTGGTGGATCAACTGGCATACCACTTGGATGTGCAACCTCAGAACCTGCGTCCTGGTCTACAGCCTCAACATGGGGATGATCGTCACCACAACCCCGCTGTGAAACCCTTGATGGTTGTCATCATGGAGGCGTCACGAAATACAATCAAGACACACCATAGGCAATGTGTATATATGCAGAGCTGACTCAAAAGAATAAGCGAAACTCAACAACCCTGTCCTATATGATTCAAGTCCCATTATATCCCAATGACTAGTGTCCAAGCATCCCAAGTCAAAAGGCTGGTTTTCAGAGTCCGGGTGAATAGATTTGTCGTCTGCCACACCAACACTGCATTCTTATGGCTTGAAAGAAGAACTCGAAACATCCTAACACTGCCGCTATGCATCACAATTCAAACTCATAGCTAGAACGGCTACGCTCTGAGATCACAAATTTGGAATCTCTTCTAATACCACTATGTCATGGCCCGACCCAATGGGGCTCAATTCGCAACTCACTAAGCCCGCCTCCAATGGGCTTGGGGCTGACCTATAGTGCCGAGTAAACTATCACACACAAGGGAGGCAATAGCAAAAGGTCCTATACACACGTACCCACATAATCCTCCATGAATTAGTGGATAGATATATAATAATAAAAAATAAAATTCATTCATACATCTATCCCAAACTAGAGTACAATAGCAGTACAAAAAGGGAAAAATAGGGCCCACCAATAGAGAACTACAAAAGCATAAAAAAATATTGAAATAAGGGGTATGCTACAAAAAGCACCACCGGAAATCTCTTTGGCACATCTCCATTAAGACTCCACAGTCAGCCCGATCACTAAACACCGCCTGCTCTGGGTCCTCCCAGAACTCCGTCGAAAGGCATGCGGTCTGCACAAGACAGAAACATGTGTGGGAAAAGCCCATGTAGGGGTGAGTATAACAATACTCAATAGGCTCACAAAAAACCCAAAATAAAAGAGAGCAACTGAGAGGAAATAGTATTCAAATCCCAACCATAGGGAAACCAAACGAGAGAGAAACTCCATCTCATGACCATCCTCGGCTAAACACAACTAGTCAGCTCAAACTAGGTGTATTCCCATACATACAACTTTGACATCCAAATATACTCAGCTCAATCACCAAGCCACATGAGATACTGACCTCATCGCTAGCAACAGTTCACAACTACTAGAGCACACTCCACGATCACTGTCAACCCAGATGACACACGTCTGAGAGGAAAACTCCATCGGGTCCCATAAAAATATCTCAGATGCTCACCCAAGAGACCACGATCGTCGGATACCGTCACTAAGGAAACCTCACTGAAACAACATAAACATGAAACTCCTCAGATATGGGATCGCTCCTAGGATCCAATAAGGGATACCAGAATGCACACTAGTATACTAAGATCTTACAGATAGGGGATCACTCCCAGGGTATGATGGGGGACACCACAACCTGATTTGGCATTCATAGATCTCATAGATAGGGGATCACTCCCAGGATACGCTGGTGGACACCACAACCTGATCTGGCATTCATACAGAAACACACTGCTCAGATAGAGGATCATCACACGTGTCTCAACGGTCATGACGATACCAAAACCCTATCTGGTACATCTTGCACTATAGGGGATCGAACTGACAATGCCACAACCCTATAGAAATCACACGCTGAGTATGGGATCGTATAACCAACAATACCGCAACCCGAATATAATCCTCACGCTGAGTAGGGGATCGTATACCCGATGATGCCCCCACCCTAATGAGCGTGGCCCACTATGTACGGGATCATATTCCCAATTATTCCACAGACCCAATGGGGTTAACATTCTTGATAGGGGATTGCCGCCTGGGGATAAGCGGTCTCAACGATACCAAGAACTCGATCTATGGAAACAATGCAAGAGGATCCCGCTCCAGGCCCACTATAGGGATGCCACAACTCTAACAGATTAAACATCCCATCGAGAGTATCACAAACAACCATGAAGTTTGTGATGCCGTGCGGATCCCCATAGGAACAAGCTAAGGGAGTACCCTCAACCATTGCTGGTCCAAACATCGCTAACCCGAGAGACCCGCCACAACGCCACGCTTCACACCTCCAATGCCGATACCAAGGCCACCATCACGATCCATGCGGAAAAACACACAGGATAGGTTGTTTACTCACCTAAAACAGGCGATCAGTGAAAAAGGAACTATTCATCATAGCTAGCCCCTTTGGGGCCCACACAACAATCCTGAAACTCATCGATCAGATCATACCACTATGATCCCCTCAAAAAAATACACGGTATCCACTACTCGTTCGTCCAAAACAGACACCAGATGAAAAATGTACTATTCACTATAGCCAGCTTGGGTGCGGCCCATGACATGATCCTAAAACACAATGAATAGATCGCACCATTGCGATCCTCTCAGAAAAACATACAGGATTGAATATTCATCCACTAAAATTGGACTCCTAATGCAAAAGGTGTGTTTCTCTAAAAACACCCAAACACGGCCTCGTGGGGCCCTCACCCCAAATTCTGTCCCAACAACCAAAACCAATCAAGAAACATCCTCCGTACCATTAGGGTCACAATGCCAATGACAAGTCATCAATCGGATGCTCCGGGTAGAAGATAAATCGGCCCGAAGTTGAATAATTTTAAAATATTTTTATTTTATTCGTCGTTTCAAGGACCCAGGCCACGATCCCGAAACATAATACTCCCAAACCCACACCGAAGGGTTTGCGCTATCGCCAGGGTCATGTCTCCATAGACGGCACTCATATGTGTCCCCTGAATTGCATAAAACAGGTGCTTTAAGACCCTAGTGTACAAAGATGCGGGCCGGACCGGCCTGAACCGGCCAACATGGGTCGGCTCGTGTCGGCCGACCTAGCTGCCGCCGCGGCACGGCGCCCCGCCCGCACACATTCTAGGCTGACCCCCACCGTGGGGTCACTGGTAATCGGCATCAGACCACCGCCCCCATCGGCGTTTCGATTTGATTCTCGCAGCATGCCGCCGGCACCGCGCCGACGGACCTTCTGAGGGACGTCGGGGGCACCGTGGGGGTCCAAATGCAAATCCAAAGACATTGACGCCACCTGGGACCGGATCAATGAATCTGCGGGCTCAAAACGAATAAAAACCCACCAAAACAGGATCTGGGACATTGAAACTCAAATCTCCAACCTATTGGCAGATCACCGAAGCTTCGAGTGTAGAACGATGTCTCCGACGTGCTGGAGCTTGATCTGCTGACGATCAGCGCTGAAAACGGACGACCGAGGCTCGATCTGATGAAGAACAGAGGTAGAGGGGGAGAGGGTTCTCTGTGCGTACAAGATGGTGGGGAGAGAGAGATATATTTTCCCATTTTTTATTTAAAAGCATCATTTTATTAAATACTCCCGACTAGATCGCCCAGCGTGGAGGAAATTAGGTCTCCTCTATGGTAAACACGCCGTTCCGAATGCAACAGAGCACTCAGATTTTCGATCCGAGACTCTGATAAGATGTTATTCAAGATGATGCTCATAAATTATCTTTTCAACTTATTTAAAAAACGCCCCTGGTGGCTTTTCTCATAGCAGGCCAACGCCCGAAAAGTTTACACCTCGCCTAGGGTAAACGGCACGCTCCAGAATTAACTATGCCTTCAGATTTCCATTCTGAGCTACTATTTAGGATATATCACACCCCGCCACATGCATAGTATAAAAATACTTAATATTTTTATACAATTAATTATGGCCACACTTGGCCTCGGAATCGCACGCTGTCTTCATGCCTAGCTCTAGAAGTGTTCATAGGAATATTAAAACGTCTGATAGAGACAAAACCTGAGTCACTATACACAATTTGAGGTCTTTTATGGGAAGCGGTGTCAGACTCCAACATTTTCGGATGAAGTCAGTGAAAGAAAGTTGATGGGGCCATAATTAGTAGAAGAAGTGACTGAGAAAGTGAGGATAATCCAACAGCAAATGAGGACAGCTCAGAGCAGGTAGAAAAGTTATGTAGATAACAAAAGGAAAGATTTCTCTTTCGAGTTAGGTGACCATGTATTCCTTAAAATATCTCCTTGGATATGTGTGATGCATTTTGTTATGAAATGGAAGCTAAGTCTACGATTCATCGGTCCTTTTGAAATCTTGGAAATAGTTGGAACAGCTGCATATTGTGTTGCTTTGCCTCCAAGCATGTTTCAGGTACACAATGCTTATCATATTTTGATTTTGAGAATGTATGTGCCAGATAGATCACATGACCTGATCCCAGAAGCAGTTCAGCTAGAAGATAACCTTTCTTATTAAGAGAAATCATTTCATATTCTTGATCTAATGGAAAAGGTATGGTGGAATAAGGTAATCCACCAGGTAAAGGTTTTGTGAGGAAACCACATGGTTGAAGAAGGAACATGGGAGTCTGAAAATGTTATGAGGGAAAAGTACCCTCAGTTGTTTAATAAGTAAATAAAATTGTGAAGACGCAATTTCCAGAAGGTGTGGATAATGTAACACCCCATGATTTTCTAAAAATAAATAGAAATTCATGGAACTTTGTTTTAAGTAGATACTTTTAACTAGCCTTTAAAACATAGATTTTACACTTCTATGTTTTTAATTTCAAGATACTGTCATCTACAATAGTGTTTAGTTTGTTATTTGAAGTCTATTGGAACAAAATTGTTTTTTTGGTGAATAGTAACATACCTTTATGAATAGTAATATGAATAGTAATATGACACTAATGAAAAGTAAATTTTATTATTATTTTATTTTTTTAAGGCATTTTGATAATATCATCTTGGTAAATTTTTTATCGTGATATAGAAGTAGCTATAGAATTAGATTTGTTAATTTTTGAATCAAGTATGATTTTATTTTAAAATTAAATAAATAATATTTAGAAAATTATTTTCAAAAAATGGAATTCATTTTTTATTTCTACACGTCGAAACATGGTTAAGGTAATTTTTTGGGTTTTTTCTGAAATTCTTTATTTTTCAGTGAATATTGAAATACGATAAAATACCGTATAATCAAATTATCAGTAAAATACAATATTTAGGATATCATAAGTGATTCAAGGACACTTAGTTCAAACTCACATTTCATTATTACTATTTTAGGTCACATGAACTAAAACTATTCATAATCTTGGGAAAAATATTCTAATATTGATTAAAATAATGAAAAATACCCTCTCTCCTCCACTATAAATACCACCCTCACTCTCCCCTTCTTCCCACACCTCTGAAGCCTTCATACATGCCTATATTATTTCCAATACTCCTCCCAAGGATCTTACCCACGTCCTAGAGATTTTGGTCTCACTAAAAGAACAAAAACAATGCTCTTAATAAGGATCTCAAGGAGAAGAGATCAAGAGGTAAGCATCCTCTTTTATTTTCTTTCTTACTTTTATATTAGGTTATTATCTTCCTTTCCATTTGGATTATGTTGGGATATTTCATTCCATATTCCCACATATTGTCCATATAATTTATGAGTGATGAGATATTTCTCCTCTCTCATCAAACTATTTTTTTTTTGAAATTTTATGAGACACTGTTAGGATGCAGAATTTTCGTGATAAATTTCTCATGTTTTCTTTTATTTCATTATTCCTTTTTTCTTTCCTCTAACCCTCTAATATAAGAGGCATGAAATCTCCAGAATCGTGTATATTCGGTATTTTCTCATGTTCATTTAAAATCCTCATCATTGTTTTTTTCTTCCCCCACTAGATCATGTAATTAAAAACATTGCCCGTGATGTGTTGAATTACCGACAACGTGGACGATGTGATTACAATTTGCATTAATTCCTTCAAGTATGGTCATGAAACCATTTTTATGGATGAACAAGGTTATAATATATTTATTATGTCTCATCAATGGTTCTAGAATTTGTTTTAACACATGGTTTTAATTAATAAAACGAAATGAGGATGTTATTATCAAAGAACCACTAAAATGATCTAAACGAACATCATTAATGTTTTAACATATGAATAATCCTCATGAATGAATTAAAAAAGATAAAAGGTATAATTTATGTTACTTGATATATGTAAATATAAATTCATTCCAATAGAAATTACTCTCATTTACATATTATACAGGAGGTTTGAACAAGTAGGAAGCAAGACAAACCCGAGGGAAGTGAATTCTTAACCCGATTTCCATTCTTTTGGTTAACAGTCTACATCATTTTTTTGTGCTATTTAAATAGTTTGTGTGAGGACTTCTAATTATATTATGTATTATTATGATTATTTAAAGGATATATACACACTCCATTAACTCTATTGTAACGCCCCGACCCCAGCTACCCAGAGTCGGTGTATTACTTCGTAAAATTGGCATGATCACAAAAGATCAAGTCTCGAATGACCGATTAGTTTAGTAGCCTTGGAAACACTATATACATTCATAAGTCTTTCATTACATCAAAAAGTATACAAACTACAATAACATGGTCTTCCTAGTCCACACTCATATCCCTTTCTCACTACCCCTGCAGGTCATTCATAAAATACTTCTTCACATCCTAGAAAATATTAAAACATTGAAAGGGGTGAGCTCAGATGCTCAGTAAGGATAACAATATTGCGGAAGCATTCATAAATAAACATAAAAATTTAAGGCAATGTATAACTAAAACAAAAGCCTTTTAAACTTGAACTTCAACATAATTTGGAAAAAGTAAAATGAGATAATGTCATTTACTTCTTCACATGGATATTCTACCGGTCGAATAATCACATGCAATATCAATAAACACTTTCATAATGATGGAATGCATAATTCCAGACTATCATAACTACGTAGTCAAGGCCTCGTGCCAAGACCACAAATAAGATTTTGTCAAGGCCTTGTTCCAAGACACTAGTTTGTCTCATGAGACCTGCCGATGCATCGAGGAGCTATAGCGGGCTCCACCCGTCACTTATTAAGTCCAATGCATTTCTCATATGAATAGGTTTAAACACATCATAAACCATAACATAATCGTATCACATAAAACATGCGTAAAGGAAACATAAAATTTCCACATTTCATACACAAGATTGTCAATACAACACATTGATATAATAAAAACGCTTTCAAAACCATTTTCAATACCAAAATAATTGTATTTATTTTTCATTAAAAAAAGTGATGGCTTGTAGAGGAAGCCGAAACTCAAATAATGGTCACGGTGGCGGAGAAGTCGCTGTCGCCGCATAAGTACGGAAAGTAAAACATTCCCTTTTTGTCGTTTAGTAAAATGCATCGTATAAAAAAGATTCCTTTTGAATAAACGTAAAAGTCAAAGGGTTTTATACACCGTATAAAAGAAAGTTGTGTATAAAATAAAATATGCCTCAATGAAAGGAGATTGAGACGAAGTCCCATAAAAAGATGATTTTTAAAATAAAATAGATATACTATGTGTATTCACTATAAGTACACATAAATAAATTACAAATACGATATATGACATAATAATATAATGACATAATTTGAAAGTAGGAGATTAACCCAAAGAATGGAAATTGGGTTAAGAATTTCCCTTACCTTGCATCCTGTCCTAACTCGACCGTTCTTTAACCTCCTGAATAATAAACTAGAGTTAATTTATATTTACATAAGAACCTTTTTCATGTTCATTATTCCTTTTATATCCCTTATTACCATGTTATGAACATTATTTAATTATTTAAGTTAATAACGGTCGTTTTGTCGATCTTTGGTACTTGAGTCAAAAATAAACTTCTTATAATTACAAGTTGTTCATGCGGTGAAATATCCATTATATCCAGAATTATATTCATGATTTAGATTCCATATATATCTTATATATCCAGTATGTACATTCATTCATAATGTCACGTAACATTTAGAGGTAAGAAATGAAATGCACCGTTCATGGAGACGGTAAGCCGTACGTACGCATGAACGCTACTTTCATTTCTATTTCGTATTTAATGGAATGAAATCATAATGATATAAATTTATAATATAATTATAGTATAATATAGTGTATAATACCATTTAATCCATCCTTTATACATCCCACACATGACATTAACGATTGAAATCACTTTGAGGGGGCGGTAGTCCGCACTTCCTAAAATGAAATTATCGCATTTTACCAATAATGGAAATCATAAAGTATGCCATAAATTAGAAATACAGAATCATAAGTAAAACATAAACATATTTTACATCATATATTAATATAGTGACATCTTAATGGCCACCTTTGAAGGTGTTATATGAGTGTTGAACAATCATCGTTTCGTGAGGCAGAAATTCGCCATCCACAGAAACCGTATGTTCTTTAACCATTAGATGTAGGTGTGTGTAAGTTTAGCTCGAATACTTCATATAAAAACATCCTAGTATATTGAGTATACTTGTGTTGTTACAAAATAAATGAATAAAAAGTGTTTAGGGGGTTGGAGAAGAAAAATAAAACAAAACAACATTAGAAAAGACATTACCTCAAAATCGGGTAACTCTTATTGATTTGAGCCAAAGGCTTCCTTGGGAATAGTTCTGACCAATGTGAGGATTCTAGGAGTAAGAGGGGGAAGTTGGGAGAGTATTTTGGAAGAGTTTGTCCGAGCCAAATGGCTTGAAGGTGTGAATAAGGTGGGAGAGGTGGGGGCCTTTTATAAGAGGAGAGGAGGGGCTCTTTTGGAAAGATTGAAATGTTACATTATTATACAATGATTTTCGGATTCTAATTGTCCCACACATATATAATTCGTGGCTAAGGTGATAAGGGTTCGAAATCTCATAATACAATAGGCTTTGGACAAGTGTAAGCCTCGTATTTTTCATTATCTTCTCATTTTATTTAAATCGTTAAATAATGAGGTCATCGCTGCATAATAATTATGTCATAAATAATTTAATTTATATAATTTCTAACAATTATAAAAAAATACTATGATGTATGAAATCTTTTTATATTTCTAATGAATATTTATAGTCAAAATTTGGACTTGTGTAACCCCACTTAAAAACTGTTTTAGTAAAACAACTCATGTTTGTGTCAATTTAATTTTATCATTAAATAAATATATAATAATGTCATTTTCCAACCAGTGTGGCTCCATGGGGACCCCAAGTCGACCCATGGGTTGTCTTGGTCGGAAATGACTCATCCAATAGGAGTAGGACAAGTTTTACGCTCATATCATATTATTAAAACATTGTTTTTACCTTAAACTACACTAATTACCTCTTATCGCGATTAAGAACTTAAAAGTTACTATTCAACAAAAAATTATTTTAATCTCATTGAACCACATTTTACTTCTTAATGACAACCATGTATGTTGGATTTTTCAAAATCAAATCACAGAAGTGGTAATATTTCATTTAAACGAAAAATCAGTTATTTAACTACCACTTAGTGGTTTCACTATTCATCAAAAATTGAAGTTTTTCAGAACAATGCCAAAATTTCACCCTAAGCTATAATTGATATTTCAAATTCAAAAATGATGTTTATTTTACAAAATTCCAAACATATATGTTGAATTAGTTAATTTTATAATTAATTCCCACTGTCACAACAAATAGCGTGTTTTTAAGAAACAATTTATATCAAAAGATTGGCAATTGTTTATGTCCAATTTCAATGTTAAATTAATTATAATGACTACCATTGGATAAAATGGTAAAAATATATTCTAATTATATTTTAAAACCACTAAATAGTATAATTTATCACAATAAATTATTTTGATTAAAAAAGTTTTTTTAAGTATTTTTCACTATTCATAAAAAAATTGGAAGTTCTCAGAAAGTTACAAAAAATTCATCTTAGGATAATTTCGATATTACAAATACAAAAATGAAGTCCATTTTGAAATATAAAATTTCTATAATTTTAAAAAGTGGTTATTACTATTCATAACGGCTACTTTGATTAGTCGCAGTGTTTTCGAACTCAAAGTTGCGTACAATGCAAACTATTGCATTATTGAATGAGAAGCGTATCATGGAAGCTCGGGGTGTTACATTCTCCCCTCCTTCAATAAATTGTGTCCTCACAATTTGAAATTTTTCTTTGAAATTAAAAGGTTGAAAAGGGAAAATACCTTTGAGGAAAACCCACATCAGAACTAAGATTAATAAAATTTAGCCTTAATAAGAGGGAAAGGGAAATGAAAAAGTCACCACCCTATTATGATCTCGATTAGGAGAACATTGGTGGGAATTGGAGACATATAATTGGAGGAAAAACGTAAATATTTGTAGGGAGTGATTGAGGTCATCAATCACAATCAACTGTCAAATTGAGGGCCTCAAAGCCTTCAATCTATGTTGATTTATAATATCATCAGCTCAACAAGACATAAGGAATTAGGATAACACATTTTTTTTGTTTTAATATCCCTTTAATAAAGTTTAAGAATTAATTTATTCTTTGAATAAGAGATAGTTATATATATATTTATGCTTGAAAATTAGAGTTTCAACCTTCAACTCATCTTTCACTCAAAAAGATAATAGAACTCAAAAATATTATACTTATCCTAATTGTATAAGGTTCCAAATGTTAACACATACCATTTAGATTAGTAAAATTATTTTGTAATAACTGGGGACTTCTTGTGGGCTAGTGGTAGGAAATAAAGGCACGTCGCACTATGATTGTGGGATCGATTCCTACAGCTTTGTCCGACGCGACGGGTTATGCCCCACCCTGCAGGTTGTCCTTTTCCTAAAAATATCGTACTATACTATTCCAAAAATAATCTTCATAAATGTTTTAACCTTAAACAATACTATCCAAAGTTCAACTTAATCCATTCCAACCTTTATAGTAATCCAAAATACCTCTGTCCAGACTTTCTCTAAAAGGACTCTAAATTCCAAAATCAATTTATCAGATTCCCCAAACAAAGTAAAGTTTCTCATATTGTCACATACTAAAAATATAATTACCTTCATCATAATAAAACCATACTGAAATTAACAAGTACTGCAGTACAATCCTTATATATATCTCACATTATTCTAATAACCAGAATATAATCCATGAGTCCAAAAGCACCAATATATTAGTTATGTTGCTTCAACTGTAGTAACAGCATAAGAATGTCCTTGATCACTTGGCCTTTTCTGAAGTAAGTTTCCCTGACTCTTAGGACATTCATTTGCATAATGACCCATTTCTCTACAATTATAGCATTCAACTTTGACAGCCTCTTTCTTTCCCTTGCAGTCACGAGCCTGGTGACCCTTTTCTCCAGATTTATAACAAACTCCCATTCCTTTTAGGCAAGTACCAGGGTGATTATTCCCACAATTATCACATAATGGAAAATCCTTCTTTCCCTTTTTCCCTTTATCTGTCTCTTGTTCCACCGTTCTCTTATTCTCTTGATTTACTTTGTTGTCATAAGACTTAGAGAATTCCTTTTCTGTCTTGATAGCACACGAGACAATATCTTCGTATGATGAGAAGGATTGTGATACTAAATCTCGACGGATAAATGGTTTGAACCCATCAAAGAAACAATCAATCTTACTCCTTGGTTTACGTATATAATCGGAAGCATGCCTCGCTAACCTTGTAATGTTAGCCTCATACTTTTCGACATTCTCATCCTCCTTCTGCCTCAGACTCAGAAATTGCCTTTCCATATCTTCTCGATGGTCACGAGGAAAGTATTTTTCTAAGAAAAGCGCTTTGAACTCCCTCCATTCCATATTCGATACGTCATCATCTTCCTTTGTGTTTTGAATCAGCGACCACCACTGATCGGCATCTCCAGTGAGGCGGTAAACTGCCATGATAACCTTCTCACGAAAATTCGATACGTCATCATCTTCCTTTGTGTTTTGAATCAGCGACCACCACTGATCGGCATCTCCAGTGAGGCGGTAAACTGCCATGATAACCTTCTCCCTTTCGCTACTCCGCAAGGCATGGAATATTTTCTCTAAGGAGTTTATCCATTTCTCAGCTACTAATGGATTTTTACCCCCATTAAATGTTGGTGGTTGTTGCCTCATGAAGCGGTCTAAAATTGATCCTCCATATCGTGGATCAAGGTGATCCATATGAGTAAGGTTATTATTCATAACTTGAGTGAGTTGTCCCAGTATAGTAATAAGTTGATCAACACCAGTTGTATCTCCAGATCCACAATAATTATCTTGAGCAGGAGGGAAATCCCTACATGGAGTGCGTGCATTGATATGGTTTCCATTCCTTCCACTAGGCCCCATTTCTATACAATGGCATAAACAAGATTAGTTTATGAATCAAAATACATAATTCCATACTTATAAAATACTTAACATAAATTGAACTATTTATGGATATAATCCATAATCATAAAAATGTTTTCTTTGAGGAAGTATATACTCATAAACCCTTCATAATTATTTTTAAAGAAAATGAGAGTTATCCTAAGCATATCCCCCGGGAGTGTCGTAACCAAGAGTGTATCAAGGCCCGTTGTCGTGCACCAGTTCCCGTTCGAGTCTAGCTCAAAGCGGTGTTTTCAGGTTTTACCCCTCGGTACATATGTGCTAGAGCCGCCTCTACCTGCTCGTATCCAGACAGGGATGTATTGCTTGGAAAACACACAAAATCTCTACAATACCATAATTCTAGGAAGTTCTTATATACTAATCCTCAAATTTTATCTTAGGTCTACGTGCTCTAATCAGAGTTTATCTAAATCTAGCTTCCAAGGTTTGTACTAAACTTCCTCTGATACCAACTGTAACGCCCCGACCCTAGGTACCCAGAGTCGGTGCATTACTTCGTAACATTGGCATGATCACAAAAGATCAAGTCTCGAAAGACCGATTAGTTTAGTAGCCTTGGAAACACTAGATTCATTCATAAGTATTTCATTACATCAAAAAGTAAACAAACTACAATAACATGGTCTTCATAGTCCACACTCATATCCCTTTCTGACTACCCCTGCAGGTCATTCATAAAATACTTCTTCACATCCTGGAAAATATTAAAACATTGAAAGGGGTGAGCTCAGATGCTCAGTAAGGATAACAATATTCCGGAAGCTTTCATAAATAAACATAAAAATTTAAGGCAATGTATAACTAAAACAAAATCCTTTTAAACTTGAACTTCAACATAATATGGCAAAAGTAAAATGAGATAATGCCATTTACTTCTTCACATGGATATTCTACGGGTCGAATAATCACATGCAATATCAATAACCATTTTCATAATGATGGAATTCATAATGCCTGAATATCATAACCACGTAGTCAAGGCCTCGTTCCAAGACCACAAATATGATTTTGTCAATGCCTCGTGCCAGGACACTAGTTTGTCTAATGAGACCTGCCGATGCATCGAGGAGCTATAGCGGGCTCCACCCGTCACTTATTAAGTCCAATGCATTCCTCATATGAATATTTTTAAACATATCATAAACCATAACATAATCGTATCACATAAAACATGCGTAAAGGAAAAATAAAATTTCCACATTTCAATCACAAGATTGTCAATAAAACACATTGATATAATAAAAATGCTTTCAAAACCATTTTCAATACCAAAATAAAAGCATGTTAAAACTTTGTATTTATTTTTCATTCAAAAAAACGGATGGCTTGTAGAGGAAGCCGAAACTCAAATAATGGTCACGGCGGCGGAGAAGTCGTTGTTGCTACATAAGTACGAAAAGGAAAACATTCCCTTTTTGTCATTTAGTAAAATTCTTCGTATAAAAAAGATTCCTTTTGAATAAACATAAAAGTCAAAGGGGTTTATACACCGTATAAAAGAAAGTTGTGTATAAAATAAAATATGCCTCAATGAAAGGAGATTGAGACGAAGTCCCATACAAAGATCATTTTTAAAATAAAATAGACATACTATGTGTATTCACTATATGTACACATAAATAAAGTACAAATACAAGATATGACATAATAATATGATGACATAATTTGAAAGTAGGAGATTAACCCAAAGAATGGAAATTGGGTTATGAAATTCCCTTACCTTGCGTCCTGTCCTGACTCGACCGTTCTTTAACCTCCTGAATAATAAACTAGAGTTAATATATATTTACTTAAGAACCTTTTTCAGGTTCATTATTCCTTTTATATCACTTATTACCATGTTATGAACATTATTTAATTATTTAAGTTAATAACGGTCGTTTTGTCGATCTTTGGTACTTGAGTCAAAAATAAACTTCTTATAATTACAAGTTGTTCATGTGGTGAAATATCCATTATATCCAGAATTATATTTATGATTTAGATGTCATATATATCTTATATATCCAGTATATACATTCATTCATAATGTCACGTAACATTTAGAGGTAAGAAATGAAATGCACCGTTCATGGAGACGGTAAGTCGTACGTACGCATGAACGCTACTTTCATTTCTATTTTGTATTTAATGGAATGAAATCATAATTATATAAATTTATAATATAATTACAGTATAATATAGTGTATAATACCATTTAATCCATCCTTTATACATCCCACACATGGCATTAACGATTCAAATCACTTTGAGGGGGCGGTAGTCCGCACTTCCTAAAATGAAATTATCACATTTTACCCATAATGGAAATCATAAAGTATGCCATATATGAGAAATACATAAGCATAAGTAAAAAATAAACATATTTTATATCATATATAAATATATTTACATCTTAATGGCCACCTTTGAAGGTGTTATATGAGTGTTGAACAATCATCGTTTCGTGAGACAGAAATTCGTCATCCACAGAAACTGTATGTTCTTTAACCATTAGATGTAGGTTTCTGTAATTGTAGCTCGAATCCTTCTTATAAAAACATCCTAGTATATTGAGGATACTGTTGTTGTTACAAAATAAATTAATTAAAAGAGTTTAGGGGGTTGGAGAAGAAAAATAAAACAAAATAACATTAGAGAAGACATTACCTCAAAATCGGGTAACTCTTTTTGATTTGAGCCAAAGGCTTCCTTGGAAAGAGTTCTGCCCAATGTGAGGCTTCTAGGAGTAATAGGGGGAAGTTGGGAGAGTATTGGGGCAGAGGTTGGCCGAGAAAAATGGCTTGATGGTGTGAATAAGGTGGGAGAGGTGGGGGCCTTTTATAAGAGGAGAGGAGGGGCTCTTTTGGAAAGATTGAAATGTTACATAATTATAAAATTCTTTTCGGATTCTAAAGGTCCCAAACTTATATAATTCGTGGATAAGGTGATAAGGGTTCGAAATCCCCTCATCCAATAGGCATTGGACAAGTGTAAGCCCTGGATTTTGCATTATCTTCTCATTTTATTTAAATCGTTAAATAATGAGGTAATCGCTGCAACATAATTATGTCATAAATAATTTAATTTATATAATGTCTAAAAATTATATAAAAACTACTATGATGTAGGAAATCGTTTTAGCTTTCTAATGAATATTTATAGTCAAAATTTGGACTTGTGTAACCCCACTTAAAAACAGTTTTAGTAAAACAACTCATGTTTGTGTCAATTTATTTTTAACATTAAATAAATATATATTAATGTCCTTTTCCAGCCAAAGTGGCTCCATGGGGTCCCCAAGTTGACCCATGGGTTGTCTAGGTCTTCCATGACTCATCCCATAGGAGTAGGACAATTGTCAAGCTCATATCATATTATTAAAACATTGTTTTTACCTTAAACTACACTAATTACCTATAATCGCGATTAAGAACTTAAAAGTTACTATTCACCAAAAAATTATTTTAATCTCATTGAACCACATTTTACTTCTTAATGACAACCATGTATGTCGGATTTTTGAAAATCAAATCAAAGAAGTGGTAATATTTCATTTAAACGAAAAATCAGTTATTTAACTACAACTTAGTGGTTTCACTATTCATCAAAAATTGATGTTTTTCAGAACAATGCCAAAATTTTACCCTATGCTATAATTGATATTCCAAATTCAAAAATGATTTTTATTTTAAAAAATTCCAAACATATAAGTTGCATTAGATAATTTTATAAATAATTCCCGCTGTCACAACAAATAGCGTGTTTTTAAGAAACAATTTAAATCAAAAGATTGGCAATTGTTTATATCCAATTTCAATGTTAAATTATTTCTAATGACCACCATTGGATAAAATGGTAAAAATATATTCTAATTATACTTTAAACCCACTAAATAGTATAATTTATCACAATAAATTATTTTGATTAAAAAATTTGTTTTACGTATTTTTCACTATTCATAAAAAAATTGGAGGTTCTCAGAAAGTTACAAAAAATTCATCTTAGGATAATTTCGATATTACAAATACAAGAATGAATTCCATTTTGAAATATAAAATTTCTATAATTTTAAAAAGTGGTTATTACTATTCATAACGGCTACTTTGATTAGTCGCGGTGTTTTAGAACTCGAAGTTGCGTACAATGCAAGCTATTGCATTATTGAATGAGAAGCGTATCGTGGAAGCTCGGGGTGTTACATCTATTATGTCTCTCTTCAATTGTATGATATATATAAGGGGCTTTTCTTTAAAATTCCTCTTTTTAAATTTTGTTTTACGATATTACAATGTAATGTTTTTATGTAATTATTCATGTTGTATAATTATGTTTTAATTATTGGGAATTATTAATGATGAAGGTTGGGACCTATATCTCCCTCCAATGCATTGGGTATGTGTATGATGGAGGTCAGCTGTATGGTTACTCCAAGTGAAACTACGATGGTTACCCAAAGTAAAGTAACCGTGAGGGTTACAGATTATAAGTTATCCAAGAATGGTTACAAGATTATGTAAGTAATTCCACAAGTTACCATTATGATTATATTTGTGTTATCATGTTTGTGGGGATCTTTTATAAATCTCATGTTACACAAAGTATGTTTATAAGAATGACAAGAATGTCTTTTGAAAATGCTTTCATACGTTACGAGTATTCATGGACTAATATGATCTTTCATTCTTTTCCATCCCTTAATGAGATTTTGTGCTCATAACATGTTTTTAAATTATTTTCACAGGTTAATGGATGTGTAAGAGAAGGAAGGAAGCCATGTTAAATGTGGAAGAATTGTAAAGGAGTCCTGTTTTATGTTTTAATGATTATATATTTTGTAAGAAAATGGATGTTGTTTTTATGGTATCCACTCTATAATAATGTGTAATTTTATGAATGTATTTTCCTAATTCTATAAAGTATAAACTTGAAAAGCTACTCAATGTAAAAGGAATTATTTTCTTGACTATATTCAATATTATGTTTGTAATAAGGTGGGGTCCTTATACTTGTGATAGCGATATTTCTATCAATGGTTTGTTAGACTGTAGGTGATGGTAGTGGGTGTCACTATAGGATCTAAATAGTATATATAGATACTCAAATAAAATAGGGGTGAATTATATGTTTAAAAACATATATTTTTAACATTATGAAAACTATGTTTAACAATGTTGAACAAGGTAAATTCACAAACCCTAAAATAGAATTATGAGAAAACTTTTCTTAGGTACCGAAAGTATTGTTCGGGAAAAGAAACTTATGAAAAGTTTACTAATGAAAATATTCAAAATTAAAGTTTATGAAATTATATTTATTAGAGTATATAAAAGTATAAGAAAGGTTAAAAATGTTATACTCTCTTCATTTTTCAAAATACATCATAAATAAACATGAAATAAATAAGTATAAAATTAAAAAAATCAGATATCCCAATGTGTAGGGTATCCAAAAACCTTGGATTAAGTTCCCTTGATATATAATTTCAAAAAAATTCTATCTTACCCATTCCAGGGTAAACCTTTCATGGGAATATCAAAATTTATATTGTTATCCATGTAATCCTTTAAACTTTAAGGTAGTTGGGACATCTGTCTTTCTATCCTTGGAAGTCCTAGAATGTTAAAGTAGTTGGAACCTCCGTTATCCTATCCCCAGAAGCCGTCGATTGTACTCAGAAAAAATCGATGTCGCATGAAGTAAACTAAACAAGAAATTCATATTCTCACAAAGCATGAGATTCACTCTATATAAATAACCTCACCACATGTAATCATTAGATTTATGGTATGGTATTGAGCTCAATAAAATGAGATCTTATTTATAAAAAACTCCAACGGTCGACTTTCTCCTCCAATGGTCATGTTTTTCCTTGAATCGTGGAGGGACTTGTAGAGGTGTCACTCAACCAATGGTTAGTTAGAAAAACATTGTATGAATTCATTTCATCACAATAAAAAGTGTAAGGAAAAATAATTTGGTTAACCAAATCTGAATTTTTTGAGTCCACAGAAAAATATAATTCGGAGTCTAACAATATAAACATTCAGAATCTATAAGACAAGGATATTTGGATTCTATTTTACAAAAAATTCAGAATATGAATTCTATACATTCCAGAGTCTGAATCCAATGAATTAATATTGTGAATTTTGAGAAATTCAAAGTCTAAATTCTGAGGAATTCAGAGTCTGAATTATGAGGAATTCGGATTCTAAATTCTAAGGAATTCAGCGTTTTAATTCTAAGGATTTCAGAGTCTGAATTTCATAGAATTTTGAATCATAATTTTAGATAATTCAGAGTCTAAATTTTAGAGAATTTGTAGTCTGAATTTCAGAGAATTCGATGTTTGAATTTTAGAAAATAAATAATCTGAATTTCATAGAATTCATAATATAAATTTTAGTGAATTTGAATTCTGAATTTCAAAGAATTCAAAATCTGAATTTCAGAGAACTCGGAATCTGAATTTCATAGAATTCAGAGTCTAAATTTCAATGAATTCAGAATCAAAAAATAGAACATTTTATATCCATGGAATTATAATATTCAAATCATTTATATAAAAATCAGAATTTTTGACTTATTAATAAAATGAGTTTTAATTATAGATATTATAAAATAAGATTATCAAAACAAAGATAATGTATAAAAATTTCCTTTGAGTAGGGAATTTTTCCTTAAGAAAACAAACCATAGGGAAATATAGTTTTACATAAGAAAAATTGTTTGTGATTTTCAAAAAAGAGAGGAATGAAAAACTCTTAAGAAACCCTTATTGACTCAAAAATCTCCCGCTTTTGGGAAGGCACAGATATCCTTGCAAAAAAAGAATATAAAGACTACGATTTCACTTTATGAACATTAATAAAAAACCTTATCCCACTTTACATAGGAATCATGATAAATATAACTATCTCCCCCTTAGGTTTTAAAATCCATAAGTATCGTATTCTTGACTTACATAAATAAATGTTACTTTTTTCGACATATGATAGTCTCCTTTGAGTAAACTCCCCCATAATTAAACTCCCGCTTACTTAAGGTATTCTTTTCCTTACTTAGTATTCTTTTTATCATTCCTTTCTCCCACTTTTTGATTTTAGAAAAGGAATAGAGACAATGGGGAAAAATATGTGGTACCTGAAATATTAGAACTATATAAAACTAACCAAATGAATTATAACAAGATTTTACATTAAGATTGAAAAAAATTCAACCATAGAGGATGATTCTGAATATGATTCCCTTATCGGTAAGAATTCGTTTTCTATGTCATCATTATTCCTATTGGATGATCCACCAACATCATTCTTAGCCACTATATCTTTCTTTATTGTAACAACTATCACCTATTTTACTTTATCAACTCTGTAAATGGTATCTATACCATTTGGGGATTCATGATCACTATCTGATACTTGGATAAATATATCTTCATCAACCATTTCAGTCTCATCATCTCTCTTATGATAATCTGGTTGAATAAAATCAAGATTGCTGCTTTCATCATCAGATGTTTTATTAAACACTTCATTGACCCTGGTCCTCATCTCATTTTCCATGGGATGCACATTTCGTTTATTTATACTAGCAAGTCTGCATCAAAAAAAATATCAGATGGTCTTTCCTTCTCATGATATTATTCGACATTACTTATCACATCAACAATCACATCTCTTTCTTCTTCTTCTTATTCTTCTACATTATCTTCCAGACCTATTTCTTCCTCAACATTTGGTTCTAGAATTATCATAATCTTTCCTAGAGTTACTGGTTCTGATTCTTGTAGAAATGATTTTGGTACTTGAATCTATTCAGAGGCATTCATTGTATCCTTGAGAAGATCTTGTATGATTTATGCATTTGACATTTTCTTCTATTCCTTCTTTTTCTTATCTTGTTTTTCATACTCCTCGACAGATCGTATTTTTAATAAATTCTCCTCTGCAATATCTAGGAGAAATCTAGGATCTCCTGATGTCTTATTCTTCATCTCTTCCCTCTACATAGCTAAAACATCATCCATGAATGTTTTTTTCATCATTGGTTTTGTGGATGCTGACTGACTTACCTAAATAGTAGGATTCTCTTCATTGGTTTCTAATTCCTTCTTCATCCTCTTAATTGGTGTTTTCTTGGATATCTCTTCTAAATACGATTTCTTATCTTAGGCTTCAATATCACTTTCTGATAAGTCATAAAATTTCATGATTTTATATTGAAACCAACTTTCATCCTCCTCACAGTGTCATCACATAGAAACAAAATGTTTTTGGTTCTTGGTTTAGAACTATAGGGTATTTTGAAAGACACTAGGAATAAGACTATGATCTTGGATAATATCGATAGATATATAATAATTTTCGATTTGAGAGTCTCATTCTTGATATTGGTAATAGTCATCAAGATAAACTTCACCAAATTTATCTTTCTCAAGTTCTCCAGAAAATCCAGAATGAAGATATCACATTTTTTAAGTTATCCTTATATCCTTTTCTCTGAATAAGAACTCCTTGTACCCATAAAGATAATAACCTAAATTTATTTTTGATATGATAAATATTTTCATATTTCACTCCTTTGAGTCCAAGGCACTATACTACCTTCTCCTTCTCAAAGCTTCCAGATTCATTGATTAGCTTGTTGGTGCAGAATATGGATTCCCCTTCATTTGGTATTCCAATCATACTAGCTTCCATGTTGAAGAATGGGGAATAGGTTTTTTCATAACTCTTGAACGAAAACAAATCTCTTCCACCGTCATTACAAAAATTTAATGTCTTATAAAACTCAACAAGAAACTCTGGATTAACTGGATCATGACCTTTCAGTTTGGCTACGCACATGATTTCTTATCCATTCAACATGATATTGTTTGTAAAGAGAGAATTATAATATTTGAAGAATCTCAAATCATCTATCCTTTATCTAAATATTTTACACTCTGTTATTTCCTTAAATTAATACATATACGTATAAGGAGAGGCTTCCAAAGACATTCTTAGTCTATGCAAAAAACAAAAATACAGAACGACCCTTTTGAATAGAGGCAAAGATTCTACAAGAAAATAATTGACAACTAAATTGGTACAAAGAATAAGAGGGACTTTATAAATGCATTGAAATAACGGTTCAAATTCCCGATTTAATCTAATGGTTGAAACAGGCTGGATCTGGTCTGACGGTTGAGATGAAAGACAAATAATGATTTGGTAGGTTCTGATCCTTGGAGATTTTTAAGGTAAAAATTTAGAAAAGTGAATACATATTTTTTTACTCAAATGAAGACAAAAATACTAAAAAGTAAAAAATTCAATTAAAAAAACATATGTAATGAAACATACATTCTAGATTTCTTGGTAAATTGTCAGTAATGAAGACCATTGTTCTTGAAAAACATTGGATTCTAGAAATTTTTTTAATGAAACGAATGTTTTGAATATGGAATATATATTTAGCCGGTAAACAAAATTGGGATCCAGAGTATTGAGTTATAGATATTTGGTTATGAAAAACATTTATTATGAAAATAAATTGGTAAAATATTTTTGGTTACACGTTGATGTACTCTCCCTAAGTAAAGGAGTTACATAATATAAGAAGATCAGTTTAAAAAATTAATATGAAATATTACCTTAAGATTATCATTCCTAATTTTTTTTAATGTATTAAAGTCTATTAGAGGGTAACAATTTTGTAAAAATGTCATCATGTTGATCTTTCATTTTGATAAATTGAAGAATGATATCTCCTTTTTGTGTGTGAATCTTAATAAGTTGCTTCCAAAAATCATTATTTTTTTCATGTGAGTGATGTGCATGGTTTTTTCATAGGGAAATGACACTATTATAATAAAAAAATATAAGTGTTTTGCTATAATTAATGCCATAGTCTATGAGTGTGTGTTGCATCCACAACACTTGGTCATTGAAACTTCCAGCTATTACATATTTTGCTTCATCAGTGGAAAGTTCTACAGATTTTTTCTTTTTGATGACCAAGAATCTAATGAATCTCCTAATAAATGAAAATTTATAGATGTACATTTTCTTTCCATTTTACATCCACAAAAATCATCATCAGAAAATATTTTTAAAACAAAATCATTTTCAGAAGTATAAAAAGTTCTAAATCTATGGTTTCATTTAAATATTGAAAAATTCCTTTCAATTATTTAAAATTAGATTCCTTTGGATTATATTGATATCTTGTACATAATAATACTTGAAAAACAATGTAATGATGACTAGCTATCTAGTATAGTAACTTCATATCATACCTTTAAATGATGTTTGATCTACTAGTTTCCCAGGTTCATCAAGATCAAGAGAATTTGAGGTACCAATTGAAGTATGTAATCATTAAGGGTTGTATTATCCATAATTTTTCAAAAGATCTTTAATATACATTTTCTGTGATAATTAGTTTCTTCTGGATTTTCAGAAACATAAAAACCTAGGAAAAATGTTCAGTCACCCATCATACTCATTCCAAAAATAGATTTCATTAAATTCGCACATGAATCACTCAAATATTACTGAGATGAATCAAATATAATGTCATTAAAAGTTTTTAAATACGAAAAATCTTATGTGTTCATTTCTAGAAAATACTCCCATGTAAATCTAGTATAATCATTAGAAAAAAATACATAATATTTGCCTCTAATACATCAACTTTGTGTCGGAACAAAAAGATCCATATGCACTAATTATAATGCATCAGAATTTGAGACTTCAAATATATATTTAAGCATGATTTATGTTTCTAGACATATTGACAAGGATCACAAACTTTTTAAGAATCAAATCTACACTCCGGTAGATCCTTAACATGTCTTCTCATAGAGAGTGTTCACAGGTTCCTATGGTTTTTGTATGGTTTTTGTGTTCTAACCTTCTATGCCATAACCAAGATTGATCTTACATTGCACTAAGGAAAGGTAGATATTTGATCCTAATGTCATCTATGATTATAATGAATACATTATCTTGCATATGGGAATAATGAATAAACTCTTCCATGGAATTGTGTACTAATAATTTATCATTCCTAAAATTCACAAGGTAACCTTAATAACATAATTGTATTGTGATGATGAGGTTGTTCTTAAGACCTTTAACAAATAAAAAAAATTTAAATTAATGTTTTCCAATAATAACAATATTACTTATACCATCAATTTCTCCCTGAGCATTATTTATGAATGTTATTTTTCCTCTTTTCATCTTAACAATCTTTTCAGATATGATTTTCTTACCAGTCATATAACGGGAACATCCACTATCCATGTACCATGTATTTTTGTTGGTACCTTCTTTATATTCTATAAAATAATAGATTTATACTTTTGGAATCCAATCATTCTTGGATCCAGAAATTTTAGAAAGTAATATTTTAGGAATCCATGATTTCTTAAAAAAATTAGCATTATGAAAACCTAAATATTGAATTTTTTTAGAAGAGAATATTTTTTCCCAATATCTATTATATTGAAATTTAGTACAAAATGGATCACATTGGGGAATATAATAGTTATTACTAAAAATAGGTTTCGAATGTGTATAACCAAATCAAAAATGATTCCTTATAGGACTAATTTAGGAATACATTTTGTTATAGTTAACCTTATTAGACGTAATGTTTGATAATAATTTCGTTAAGAAAAATATTTCTGACTTTAATTTATTAACAATGTCTTCTAATAAAAAATATTAGATTAAGAATTAGAGTTTTCCTCTAAAATATGTTTCTTAGAAGTATCATTTTCACAATCCTTAGAAAGTTTATCCAATGTAGAATTAACTTCCTTAAGTTATTTGGAAACAATTTTCAAATAATATATTTTCTGATCATGATCATTATAAGGATTTTATACTTATTTAGGTAAAAAATTTCTTCAGTTTTCTTTCTCTAATATATTTTTTACATTACAATTTCCATTTTCAATTTGTTTAGAAAATCTAGAAACTTATTCAAATTAATGTAATGTATTTTCTTCTGATGAGGAAGAGTCATCATTTGAAGATTCATAATATTCTTTATTAGAAATGTTTTTATCTAAAGACACATTGGTTAAATATTCAGAATTATATACCTTACCCATAAGATAATGATTATTAAAGGGTACTTTGGCTAAATGACCAATAATATTTTTACCAGAAGATTCAAAATATGAAGATTCCTTTGAAGTGTCACCACCACTAGAACTCCAGGTGCTATTTTATTTCATGACTTTCATACCTATAGTCTTATAATACTTCTTCATGTTTCTATCCAAAAAAAATTTATTCTTGTCTTTTTTCTTAATCATAGGACAATTAGTTATGATATGTCCAGCCCTTTTGAATTCATAGCAGGTTACATCAAAAAAATTTCTTATACTTTCTATCTTTCTTCATATATATATATATTGAAAATATTTCATTCCATTAATCTGGTTCGTATTTTGAGCAAGATTGGCTTATTCATTCTTATACTAATCACTATCACAAAAATCATATATAAGAACAGTTTTATTAACTTTTTATCTAATCAACCATTCAAGATTCTTTGCATCAGATGTAGTAGTTAAAGTTACACTTCCATTATAATTATTCTTTTTGTTGAAATCTATATCTCTCTTCATTCTGGTTTAATGTTGAAGAAAAGTTACAAAAAGATCGGTAAGTGTAATTTGTGATAATTTCATATTATTTTCAATTGTTGTTTTTTTATTCCTACTCATTGGGAATAATATCTATGATCTTTTACACAATAGAATCATCGTCAAGACCCTTCTCACCCAAAGATTGAAGGCAATTGAAAATTTTCATAAATATTTGCTTCACCATGCATAATGGTTCTCTATGTGGAAATAGAAATCCTTGCTATTGTGCTCTATGAATTTTTCTTTTAGTTTCTATACATTTGGTTATACCAAAATATTTGACATCGCATTTCTTCTAGATACAATTTTCTGCTTCACATGATGACATTTGACCATATATATTCTTTGTCATAGAACACAACAATGTATTATGTACCTTGTAATTTAATTGATATTCATGTTTCTATTGGTTGGAAATGGTTTACAATTCTTTGTCATGGATTTTTTACTCTCCGGTAAGAATGAAAAAGGTGTACACTCTAGTATTAATAACAAATGTATTCATTTGATATCTCTGGTACTAACAATCATTACCATCAAATATAGGTTCTCTAGTATGATTTAGATTAACAATTGAACCAACATTTATTCCTACCATTCTATAAGATAATATTTTCCACAAAAACATTATAGTAGAAAATGTTTATAAACAAAGATAAAAATCTCTTAAAAAACGAAAACACGAAATGTTAATCAAGATGAATTTAGAACAAGGAAAAATTTGATCATGATAACTTATATGTTAGTATAATTTTTTCATAGACCTCCTGTAATACCAATTGTAGGATCAAAATAGTATATATAGATGCTTAAATACTAGAGGGAGTGGATTTTATTTTTAAAAACATTCATTTTTAACCTGAAGGATTACTATATTTAACAATGTTAAACAATGTAAATTCACAAACCCTATATTAGTTCTATGAGAAAAAATTACTTAGGTTCCAGTAATATGGTTCCAGAAAATAATCTAAAGAAAAGTTTACTTATGAAAATATTCTACATTGGAGTGTATAGAATCTTATTTATCAAAGTATACTAAATTAAAAAAGGATAAAAAGTTAAATTTTCTCCCATTATCAAAATACAATAGAAATAAAACATAAAAGAAACATAGAAAAAGTAGAAAATATTTTAACCCAAAGAGGAGGGTATCCAACAACTTTGGATAAAGGGACCTTAATTTATAGTTTCAAGAAAGTCTGTCTTGCCCGCATCAGGGTAATCCCTTGATAAGAATATTGGAATCTGTCTTACTATCCCCATATACCCTAGAACATTAAGGTAGTCAGTACCATTGTCTTCCTACCACGGATGTCCTCGAACATTAAGGTAATCGACACCTCTGTCTTCCTATCTCAGAAATCCCTTGATTGTACTCAGAATAAATCAGAGTCACACAAAGAAAACTCTCCAAGATGTTCATATCTACAAATATCATGAGAGACTCTCTCTCTAGGCATCAATTCATAGTATGTAATATCTAGATTTATGGAACAATATTGAGCTTCCTTACACGTGCTCTTATTTATATGAAAAACACCAACGGTCGACTCGCTCCTCCAATGGTCATATTTTTCGTTGAATCTTGTATGGATCAATATACGTGTCACTCAACCAACGATTAGTTAGAAACAAATTGTATGATATCGTTTTATAACAATAATATGTTTAAGGATATAAAATTTGTATTACCAAATCTGAATTTCCTGAGTATAAAGAAAAATATATTTCAGATTCTAACCATATAAAAATTACAAATCTATAAGACATGGATATTAATATTCTATTTTAAAAAGAATTAAAAATATGAATTATATATCGTTTAGAGTTTTAATTATGTCGAATTCTATGTTTTAATTCTGAGGAATTCGGTGTCTTAATTATGTGGAATTCAATGTTTTTATTTTGAGGAATTCAGAGTTTTAATTCTAACAAAATCAGAGTTGGAATTCTTCAGAATTCAAAGTCAGAATTTCAGAGAATTTAGAGTCTGAATAACAGAGAATTCAGCAACTAAATTTTAGTGAATTTGGAGTCTGAATTTCAGAAAATTTAGAGTCTGAATATCAGATAATTTGGTCTCAGAATATTAGAGAATTTAGAATATGAATTTCAAAAAATACAGAGTATGAATTTCATAGAATTTTGAATCTAAATTTCTGAGAATTCAAAATCTGAATTTTAATGAATTTGGCGTTATAATTTCAGAGACATCAGATTCTAAAAACAGAACACTCTTTATCAAAGGAATTATAAGATTCTGAGGTTTTACATAAGATTTCAAATTTTTGACTTAGAAATATAATGATTTTTAATAAGAGAGATTATATTATAAGATAATGAAAACTAAGATAAGGATAATAAATTTCCTTACAGAAGGGAAATTTTCCATAAGAAAATAACCCTTAGGGAAAGATAGTTTTCATTAAGATAATGTGATTGTGATTTTCAAAACATAGTGGAATGGAAAAGTAATAAAAAACCTTATTGACACAATAGTCACAAGGCTAAGTCATATGTATTAGCTAGAAAACATTATATAGCAGGATCTCAATGTAGGAGACCTCCCAATGATTAGACTCGGACATGTTGTTAGGGATACCATAGAAGACCAGGGAATCATGAATTGGTTTGGTGACATACTAGTGATGGGTGAGGTACCATGGTGCGAGACTACATAACTAGAAAAGTCGAGCAGTATAGGCAGATAACTAATAGATTACCAAGATATAGGTGTCACCTTGATCAGATATCTCATAGGTGAGGGAAGGGTGGTCCCCAGGGAGGCAGAGCTGGATGTAGAGCATGAGGAGTTATGGGTGGTGGAAGATTCGAGGATATACTTCCCCCACCCTCCCTAGGTAACCCATGTTAGGCTCAGGGAGTTGGTTGTTGGGGTTGCAGATAGCTGTAGGCTTTAAAGGATTATGACCCCATAGCACATGAGATGATTTGATGTATGATCTGTTTGTCTTCTAATATTTCCATAGTATTAGTTGAACCATGGTCTAATCATTCATTCATCTTTATACACTTAGTTCAATGGTTAGAACTCCCATTTTAGGTTCTATCATAGTATCTACGTCATCCGGTTCTTATAGGGAATGATTCTTATGTATCGTTTATCTGCTGGTTGTGTGAAATATCACTTGGTATAGAGAGGTTCACATGGTACCTATTGTTAATCATGATAGATACATATGACATTTTCTTGGGAATGTAATTGTCTTCCATGGTCTGAGCCCAAATTTAATTTCATCACAGATGAGTCGAATGCCTTCACATTGATGGGATGAGATTAACCTTTATAGGAAAGAGAGATCCCAGGGCAGGACAAGTGAGATTAACAAGAAAGAATCTACATCCCATCACATATCATTTAGTGAGTATATCCCCTGGTGTAGAAGTCTCTCCATGAATTCATATTCCTTAGATTTTGGAGGATTATATGGATTTCTTCCCCTAGGACTTTCTGGGATGACCACCAAGGTTGGAGATGGATTTTTTCATCAACCTACATCCTGATACTGCTTTTATATCTTTTATGGAATATCAAATGGCCCCTACTGAGATTCTTGAATTGTGGTTGCAGTTGGAGGAACATATTGATAAGAGTTTCATCATACCCAATGTGTCCACCAAGTAGATCTAGTGTTGTTTGTGAAAAGGAAGATGAGAGCATGAAACATTTCATGGATTATTGTAATCTGAACTAGACCATGATAAAGATCAAGTACCTCTTTCCATGGGTTGATGAACTCTTTTACAATTTACATGGTCTAATATGGATCTTAAAGAAACATATCCTGTCCAACTACCACTAGTTGAAGGTTTGTGAGGCCGATAATCCAATGTTGTAATTCGGTTATCACCATGAACACTAGGAGTTCCATGTGATACCCCTTTCTGAGAAAAATTCCCCCACCAAGTTTACGGATTTGATAAACCATGTATTTCATTCATAGTTGGAATAGTTTTTTGTTGGCTTCATCGACAATATACTCATCTAATCTACATCGTAAAAGGGAACAGTCATAGAACTTGATGTTTGTTCAGGATTTGATTCGAGAGAAACAAATTTATGGGATCCCCTCAAAGTGCTGGTTCTATATTCATGAGGTTCATTTTTAGGGCATGTCATCTTTGACCATAGTTTAGCCATAAAACTGGGTTAGTTCACCACAGTGGTTTCTTGGGATCCAACCAAGATTTGTCAGAGGTGTGGTGATTTCTTGGTTTGGCGGCGTACTATTGGATGTTTCTGGGAAACATCTCTACGATCATATCCCCTATGACCGACTTGATGTAGAAAGGGAAGTAATTTACCTGGTATGAGTTGTGCTTGAGGGCCTCTGAGGAGTTGAGGATGTGGCTGATGAGTGAGCCTATGTAGAGACTACTAGAGGAGGGCATGGAATATAATGTATATTGAAATTCATTAGAAGATGGGCTCAATTGTGTGTTGAAGTAGTGGTAGGAAGTTATCATATATGGGATGAGGTGGTTGAGACCCCATGATTATAACGACACAAATAAGGGCCTAGAGCTGGAAGTGGTAGTCTTCGCCCTGTGGATGTGGATGCACTACCTTTTGGGAGGGCACTTAATTGTTAACTCAAACCATTAGAGTGTTATGTACATCTTCCCATACAGAGAATTTCACCTGAGACAATGACATTGTCTAGAGTTCGTACTTGAGAATAACTTTGAGATATTCTATACTCTAGGGAAGGGAAATGTCATAGCACATTCCCTTAAAAGGAATATTTAGGCTCTGTTTGTGTAAGAGGCTTCAGAGAAGTTGGAATCCTAGCAGTTGACCATAATTTAGTAGTAGGGTACACAAATTCTATAGTCGATGGTGTTTACTCATTTCTAATCAAGAATGTGAGAGAGTCCTAATTGGGAGACATTGACTGTGAGGTATTATACGACCAAATATCCATGGGGGATTCACCAGATGGATATTTATAATGGAGGGAATCACCTCATCATTTCCCAGGGATGTATGGTAGTTCTATTCATGCTATGAGAGATGTGATGTGGGAGTTTCACACTTCTCCCATAAGTATACATCATGGTGTAGTGAAGTTGTATAGAGACCTTTAGTTGTAGTTTTGGTGGTCTGTTAGGAGACCTAGTATTTCCAAGTTTATCTCTAGATTCTTCACCTATCAGTAGGTGAAGGATGATCTCCAAGCTCTAATAGGGTTTTTGCAGCCCCTTGAGATCCTAAAGTGGATGTGGGATGACATATCCATTGACTTTGTGATAGGTATTCCTTTCCCAGATAAGGGTTCTTATGCTATCTTGGACATAATTGACTCGACCAAGATGTTAAAAACCTTTCTTCATATTAGGGAGTAGAGTTTTGTGGAGGGTTTGGGGTATATTTACATATGATAGATAATATTTATTCACGGTTTCACCTCAAATATTGTCTCCAATCATGATGTGTAATTTATTTCATAATTTTGAAAAGGCCTTCTAGAGGTATTTGGGATACAAATGAGGATGAGGGCATCATTTTACTACCATGTGGATGGGTAGACCGATAACACTATCCAGGTTTTAGAGGATATGTTGAGGTCATTCATGTTGGTCTTCATTAGTAGATTAGAGGATCACATTCCCTTTTTAGAGTTTGCATAAAATATTAGATGACACTTTACAATCAGCATGGATCCTTTTGGGGCCTAGTATAGGAGACCCTGAAAGACACCGTTTTGCAAGAAATAGATTGAAGAGACATCAATTATGGGTCCATATTTGGTTAAAAATGATGGAGATGGTCTAGGTCATCCGAGAGAAGATGAGGATAGCTTAGAGTGGGAAGAAATCTTACACAGATCACATTTGTAGACCCTTGGAGTTCAAGAAGGGAGACCATTTTTTCCTAAGTTTCTCCCCCATGATGATGATTGTGAAGGTTCAGACATCGAGGCAAGATATCCCTACGGTTTATCAGGCCATTTGAGATCATGTAGAGGGTTGGAGAGGTTGCTTACCACCTTCCATAACCCCACATCTTGAGTGGGGGAACGATGTATCCAATATGTCATTGATAAAAAGATATGTGAATGGCCCTAGGAATATCATCAAATGGGGACATCATGACATCAAGGATGGAGCTTAATTTGCAGATTAACCCATTGAAATCAAGGATTGGTAAGAGAGGACCCTATTTGGATAGACCATATTATTGGTTCATATGTTGTGGTTGAAAAAGAATGTGCAGGAGTGTTCCTAGGAGTAGGAGTGCCATATTTGGGCTCATTTTCCCATGTTTTTGTCTACATTTTTACTTCAAGGATGAGATTATTATTGGTGGTAATGATGTAGAGATACAATTTTTTCCGACTAAGAATTTGAAATATTTCTATACGTATTTATAGAACTATACATTGACAGGACATGTCATTCCACAGCCCAATTTTTCAGGAATTAATTTCATAAACATATTAAATATATTTTATATTGTGTGAACACAATTTCTTAATGAAAATGTGATCACTATTAATGAATATCATGAAATATAAATTTGAGACCAAGATTGAGTCTGTAATGTGTTTATTACCGTAGGAATATCATTAAATAGTTTGGAACATTGTGTTTGGATATCTTACCCATTGGAGGTAAGTTCAATGGATAAAAGAATCTAATAAATTAGTTGAATTATTTATATATCCATACTAAAATATCTATAAGTATTACTCCATGGATAATTGAATATGATTAGCCTCATAATCCTAGGATCATAGAGAGCTTCTCCTTCCTTATTCAATGGGAGAATCTCATCAGATGATGTTGAATCTCTAGATTGGATCAGATCGAGATGCTATAAACACAATGTATTTCTTCGATCATTGAAGATTATGTTCTTCAACGTTTAATGACCCAATATCTGTGTATGAATCTTAAATTTTATGTTTACTCATTTTTTATTAAATTCTTCGAGCATATAAATCCCATTTATTGATCTACACCAATTGCAGATCCTTAATATACTCATATGTACCGATTAGATTGGTTTTCGTATTTTCAAAAATGGGATTCTGAATATTTTATCGTTGGCCAAGAATGATTTTCCAATTATATTTAAACATTTTTTATTGTTCTACACTCCCCATGTTTCTTCACATTCATCACTGGTGGGACCTTTGGTTCTAGTTCGTTGTTTTCGAGTTGTACCGAGCATAATCAGACCCCCAAAATCACAATTAATCCACGAGCGATGGATAAATCACTTTAAAAAGCATATATGTAGGGATATTTCACTATTTACGAGATCTTTTTGATAATCGTTTATCGAATAATCCTTGATGGATGAAAATAGATCTTTTGTGGCGTTGGATGACCCATACAAGAATTCGCAAATTGGATTTTTTCCAACAAAGGGACAGAATCTTCCTACTGATGATATATCCAATAATCTCAAAAATTGATAAGTCTGGAATCAAATTGGAAATTCCATATTTGATTTTTGTGTTGTTGGTTTTCATGTATAGAAAAATATTGAATACACTCTGTGTACTGTTTTGAACACACATAGTGTCGCCCCTTGGATGTAGCTACTAGGGTTTTGGGAATTTGTAAGGATGGCACGGCGTGAAGACCTCCTACATGTCGCATACCTCATTCCTGGGTGGGTGAGACATATGTTGGAACACATGGGAAGGACTCTGTGTGGGTGTACATGTCTAGGAACATGGTTATGTACCAAATTACATGGAAATTGTGTAATGTATATGGACACGAGGTGGATACATGACCAAGAACACGGCGGGGACCCCGAGGGGCATGGTCATGTCGTGTATTTCCCATACACAGAATGTAAACATAAATGATTGGTGGACCATGTACCTCAGGGGACATGTATTTGTGAAAGAGTGGGACTATACAGCCAGTAATTCCCCTAACACATTTTGTGCCCCTTTGCTCCTTTTTAGGAGATTTCAACCATTAATATCCCCTTCATTTAAACTCGAATTTTGGCTCATGGGTAGATTATACTGAGTTTTCTTCATGTAGTACATTATGTATCTCTCATTTAGAATTTTTTGGGTTATGAAGTGGAATTTTATATGCATGGAACATGGTTAGGTGATGCTTCACGATGGTAGTGGTCTGGCGGGAACCCCAGAGGCTTCCTTTATAATGAAACCCAACAACAACATAGGTGCAAGTACTCTACATCTACTTAGAGAGTGGGACCTCCTATCAGATATAGAGCAGTCCCATGATGACTATAGTGTAACCCCTATCACACAAGTGTGTGGGTCCTCAACCTATAGAGTGGAACCCTCTGTCATCTCAGGCATATGTCCTCTACAGCTACATACCGAGTGGAAACCTTTACAGGAAAGGTCTTGGATCCTCATTGACTACAGTGTAACCCCCTATCACACTTGGTTGTGGGTCCACTACCTATGGAGTGGAACCCACCATCAGCATGGGCACATGTCCTATACAACAACATACTCAGTGGAACCCCCTATTGGATAGGGTGAGGGTCCTCGATGACCATAGTGGAAATCCCTATTGCACCAGGTCGCGGTTCCTTGTCCTATAAAGTGGAACCCCTCGTCAACATGGTCAGGGCACATCTACCTATCGAGTGGAACCCCCTATCAGATTTGGTGTGGGTCCTTGTGGCAGTTGATTGGAACCCACCATCCTCATTGGGAATAGGTGCTCTACATCTATTTACATGGTGGATACCCCTTGACTCACTAGGGTGAGGGTCTTCTACAATGATATTATGTCCCCTGACTGTGTGTCATAGAAATGAATTATGGTTCTTTGCATAGTTACTTATAGGATGACAACTGAGATTTTTGTAATCATTGATGGACTTTTGGAATTTTTGGTTACACTACTTCATGGATTGATCTGTGAGGTGGAGATCCCCTAACTCTCATGTTTGGGCTTCTTTAACTGTGTCTATTTATATACCTTCTGTATCCATACCATTATATTTGATTTCTCTTTTTACATAATATATAAAGAAGAATGGGATTTTCCACATGCTTTATATGTTTATATTATCGTGGTTTGATGATTTTAACCTCTTACTTATGGTGGAAAGGACTCGACGTGTAGTTTATCAACACACTATTTTGAACCCCTTATGTTTGGATGATGTTACATCCACTCTTGGTTTCGGTTGAGCTATTATATTTCACTATATCCTGATATTTATTTATTATCTATAGTTTTGTATTCCTATTTTACCTCTTAATACTCCCCCTTTTGGTTTTTGGGATTTCTACTAGTTATGTATATACTCACCCCTACATGGGATTTTTTCATATCTATTGTTTCTTATGCAGAAAATAGACATTTAGATAGTGACTTTATAGGAGATTAGGGATACATGGTATGTTGGAACACATATAGTGGTCATAGCTAGGACATCAGGAGTTGGGGTCTCTCAGTATTTTATGTTCCATTTTTATTATTTTGGGACATATTTCTATTTGGGAGTGTATTTTTTCCTTTAAATTTATTGTTTACACTATCGTACTCTTGAACTGTCTTGAGGTTTTACATGCATTATTGTTTCCCTAGTATTTTTCATCATTTAATCTTACTACCTCTGCAATTAAACATTGATATGGATGTGCATTGGAATATACGTACGTAAGAAAAGGCCTCCCTATTTTAGGAATGCCTTTAGTGCTTGTCGTCATCCCCTAGCATATAGAGTTGGACTTGGGGAAGTTGTGGCTCAAGCCATGACTTGGGTCGGGTCCTGACATTCCATCCCATAAGATTTTCTAACAACTCTATCTTATAATTATGTTTTTCATAAACATAATCTAGTAATTCATATGACACTTAAATTTTTTTCACTTTATCACCCTATTCATTTTTTTCTCTAAATATGTTTGTGGTGACACCCCAAACCCCACACCTCTAACGCGACCATACTATTATGGCCACACGAAGGACACTGATAGTAGCTATTCATTGGGTATATCTAATGATGATTATTATTTCCATGTCAGATAAAAAATATAGGGAAATAAGTAATCATTATTATGTAATAAAAATATAATGAAAAAAAATTATTATTTAATATTTACATATGTTTCCCACACTTTTTCTATATTCTCATCTATTAATATCCATTATTTATTTACACTTGTATCTTTCTATAACACAAAATGTGGGATTAAAGTTGATATGTATTTTAATTTATCAATCTTAATAAAAATAAAAGAATCTAATTATGTTGTTTTTTTATATCACATAAATGTATTATGGTAGATTCAAAATATCTTCCAATTTTTTTCTAGTGAAGCCTACCCCATCCTTTCTTTTTGGTAGGGCTATATTTTTTTTAATCGCGTTGCTTATTTTCATAACTCAATTTTTGTTTCTTAAATTAACAATTATTAATCAATGGGATTAATACAGGTGATGTCTAGATGTGTATCACCAATCCAAATGTACATTAAAAGATAAATTTTCATGATAACAAATAAATACATCACACAATTGTTGGTTTATCATGTGTTCATACATTTGTGTTGGGTGTGGTTTTATTTTCCCTTAAAAAAATTTGATATGTAAATTTGTAAGAATTGTGTGAAATCATGTGTGATCCTCTATAGAGATCATTATTACAAATTTAATATTGGTTTTAACTACTATAAATAAACCTTAAAAAGGATAATGAAGTATAATTCAATGTTTCATTATTTTTATTCTTAGTAAAGTAACGAATGTATTTCATATTATTAAACTAATATCTTCCCAAATTGGTGTATTAATTTCTGGCACTATATTGTTCCATGAAACTATGCCTGTCGCCAAGCACATGCGAGTGTTGATCCCAACTTATCTACGGAACATGGTCTTGTTGGGGTTTACCAGCTAGGCACATTCATTCCATCCAACCTTGAATTTGATGCCTCTATTTCTTGCCTTAATAATTTTAGCTAACACCATCATGATACGGTGATCATTTTTGTACACCATTTTCCCACCTTCTACCATTTCCTCAGCTTCAAAATTGTTAATATTTTTGTCCTCTATATTGGTATAATCTACATTTGTAGATGTTTATTATTCCTCAACATTAGGACCAACAACATTTTGAGAAACTTTTTATTCCTCATGATTAGGAGCATCAACATTTACAAAAGACATTATCTACCAAAGAGGATGAACATTTAATTTAGATTATGTAAATGTGGTAGTGAATAGATAATAATATATGGTAACATAATGTATATTAAAAAATACAACATGATTATTGAACACTTTTTTATGTTTTAAGGGATTTAACCCCTCTATCATGTATTCTAATCACTTTATTGTGTCCTATTATAACATACATGACCTCCTCTACATTGGGACCACTACGAAGTGATTACGATGTCCTAAGGAAAGGGTCATCCTTAGTTGAATTGACATCTGACCCTTCAGTGGTTCATGTAGATAATAGAATAATTGACCACTTTCTGTTTGTGGGATCTAAAACATAAAATAATTTTTCTTCTCATGATTCCATTATAAATGGTTCATCTTTTTTCCTTCATTACTAAAATCTACTTTCACAAATCCCAATTATTCTTTTTTAATAGCAATCCAGTTATCAAACAACTTTCATTGAAGAAAATATGGATTTTAATATTGTATAATCAAACTCCCATATTTGTTTGATGATTCCAAAATATGATGTTTTCGCATAAATTGTATTTCCTTCTTTGGTGCCTAATACTTGCATCGCATCAACCACAACTGTAACTGCACTATTTTCTATGGTATTATGTTAATCATGTTCAATTGTATCGAACATATAATGAGTAATTATATATCCATTATAAGATAATTCCAGCACACTTGTTCCTCAACATAACAGTTGAAGTTGTTCTGAAATGGAATTTTTATTTTTTGATGACACCGTAAAAATATTGTCTCAAAACCATCATATAAATTTTTGGTTATGGACATTTTATATCCATCCTTCACCACATACTGAATTCAAATTCCGTATAATTTCATTATGTATTTCAACATATGGTGAACCCTCTAAAATGTTATGAAAACGATAATGGTGAGCTTGATCCCGATCTGTAAAACTAATTGTTACAATATCTATTCGAAATATTCCTTCACCAAAACCCCAACTAGAGTGAAGAGATTTCATATACCAATTCCGTCCACACTATAATGGTAGTCGTTATATAATTCAACATCTTCCACAACAACATATCACTCCACAGAACCAATTTCTATCTAAATTTGAATTTTGACCATCCGTTTAGAAATATTCTTATACCATTCAATGGGTTACATTCATATATAATTTAAATGACCACATAGTCAAATATCTCTTACCAAGTGAACCATCAATCAAACAATAATATCATATAATATTTGTGGGAATAACATATCTAATTTACATAATATCACATCAATTTCATTTTCCATAGTCAGTATTTTCATCGGGTCTACAACTATATTGCATATATCTTTGAAAAAAGAAATATAGATTGGCTAATGTATGAATGAAATTTTTGGAAAAAATAAAACATACTGATACAAGCATTAGATTTTACATAAAAACGTGTAATTAATATGATTTCATATCCATTAACACTAAATAAGTTATTGACATGATATTATTGATATTTGACGAATACTCCTATAGAACCTTTATGTCATTTAGGAAGTCGCAAAACTAATTTCTCTAATGTCTAGAAAGAGTGTAAGAAGTTGGAGGAATAAAAGTGGGTTTTTTAACCCTTCACTAGATCCAACTCTTCACATATTAACTTGTCAATCATATCCAACCCTACCTGAATTCAATCATTATTTATTATGGGTGCAATTAGTAATGTTCCAATGACACTAAAACAAAACATTTTTCCACAAGCATGAAATCAAGAAAAATCATGTTGTACAAACAATTCTAGTATTGTAATTAAAAAAAAGGATCTATTTTTTCAACTAGCTTTCATAAGGCTTTTCGAAAATGGTTTAGCAAAAGTAGTGTATATAGATTTTACTTTATGAAATAGTTGATCACCTATTAATGGACATGGTGTACTGTGTTCTTATAAACTCTCATTGAATGATGTCATCTATGATTGGTACTTATATTGTCAAGGTATAAATCTGTGAGGTCCTAGAATCATAGTATTCAATGAATTTTTCAACCTAATTAACTATGTATCTTGTTCACAAATGGGACACCGTTGATTTACTCTAATTCTATATCATGAAAAATTTCAATAATAAGTAATGTCATTTATCATCCTATACAACGTTGCTCTTAATTTGAAACCATCATTTCTATAATAATTATACAACATAACAACTAAATCCCACAATAGTTTTAGATATTCGATCAATGGAGCCCAATTAACATACATATCATTACTCAGTTATTTTGTTCCTGATATAAGAAAAGATAACAAAATATATTTTCATTTCATGCATAACCATTATGTAAATATATAATAAAGAATCATAGTTAGCCAGGTAATGTGGGTGTTTCTTGGACAACCAAAATAATTCAAACCATATGTAGATAGAACAAGACGAAGGATTCTTGGCTCATTTCAAAATTCAGAATTCTTATGATCCAATCTCTCCCCATACGGTGAGTATTCAAGGTGAAAACGTTTCCCATGATTATTTCTTTTATCTATATAACAATCGATTATCTTGTAGTCTCAAAATTTCAATATAGGGTCCTAAACCATGGAATTTTTGGTAAGTACCATAAAACATTGGTAGGACCCAATTCCTCATTCTTTATCAAGAAGCACAAAACATTGGGAAATGTTTTAGTGATTTTTGGTCCTTAAGAAACAATATACAGAAATTTAGAAAGATTTTTATTGTTTTAGATATCATTCCCATTGAACATAGAATTATTTTAGATTTATATGTTCGATATGTAATCACTTTATCTTATGGGATCGAATCATTAAAGAGAGAATGTAGTACAATAAAACTGGTATCACATCATCTATTTCTGGATTTTAAATTATATAGATTTAGTATGGATAAAAATGTTGTATATTTAGTACAATAATTCTATAGTGTAATCATTACACAACCCTTTAACTACTCAAACAATTTTGAACAATAAAAAAGTTCATCTTCAAATATCAATGTCATTTCCTCAATACGATCTTCATCATATTTCACAAATATAATCAAATACATGATACAATCATCATTATTTTTTACTCAAAAATTCGTATAATTTCATTCATAAAATGAAATCTTTTTCTAGTCACCTGATACATTTAATTTTTACATCTTTTTAGTCCAACATTTATAACTTTGACATATTCCATGATTGATCAAGTGTCATTCTAACTCATCTAAACTAATTAATCTTGAATAACAATGCATAAAAATAAAAAAGGATTTGAGAGGGGTATTATGCATGATATTTTTCGAACATGATGAATTCCTTTACCCCATACTCATACACTTTTGTCCTAAAATAATAATCCATCCATTTTTTTCATATCGAACCTATTTGATTTGGTAATAAAAATATTTGACAAAAAAAATGAAGTAGAAAATTCATTTCATAGAAAAAGTTCATCATATGATTTATATATTAGTGTGAGGTATTATTATTAATGGTTGTGATTTTAAAGACATAAATTAGTTTAATTATGGTTATGATTTTACTAACGTTGGTTATCATTAATATTTTCAATAGTATATAAACCTAATCTACCATCTATTACACTAATTTAGGTCCCAAGAGAGACTGCTCCCCTATCAGAACCCAACATAGAGGTGATCAACATATGAACATTAAAACAATGATGTTTGAGGGGGGGGGAAGGAATCATAAGTGATCACATACCATAATTTTATAATATCATTAAATTTTCACGTCAAGAAAAATTAGACAATCTTTATACTATTACAATTATATTAATACAAATTTTAAAATTAAAAAAATGAAAAAAAGTGATATCATGGATTCATTAAAATTATTTAGATAACTCCAATATTTATTTACCTGAAAAAAATTAATATATTAATATTTTTAACAATATATAATAAATTATTAATATATTAAATTAAAGTGAAGAATTTTAATAAATATATTTACATAGATTTACAATTTCAAATATATATATATATATTATTTATAATTATATTTGTATAAATTGTATTGGTTTTATAAAAAACCAATTATTTAATAATTATAATTAAAAAAATTATTTTTTATATAAAGTTATAAATATTTTTAAATTTAAACACCAAATATATTAATCTATAATTATATTCATAAATAATTATATGTATAAAAACAATATTTAAAATACATGTTACATATTAAATTTTAATTAATAATTTAATTATTATAATAATACATATTTTTTTAATAATTTAAATTACCAAAATTTTCAAAATATGTTCATTTTATAAATTAATTTAAATATTTAATTTTCCTTCTTTTCAATTACGGATTTATATATATGATCATCTTTATTAACATGTAGATGTGTGTGTGTGTGTGTCTAAAGAACCCAATGACATGTGTGTGTGTGTGTGATAAATGAATTCAAAAAGTACATATATATATATATATATCCAATTATATATAATGCATGTGAGATTAGTTTTATTATTGTTTCTATATAAAATAAAATAGAATTAATTACTAATATCAAAATATTGTTATTTTAATAAATATTTTTAAATAAATATTAATAATTACTACTTATATATTAATTTATATGATATTAGTTGTATTCTACATAAAAATTGTTCACATATATGTGTGTGCACATATGAAGAACCATTGGACACAGATGTCCACTTGTGTAATAAGTGAACTCAATACATACATGTCTATAATATTAATTTCAATCTCATTTACATATAAAATTAAGCCAAATTAATTTCTAATAAATAAAAAATATTATATCGATTAATAAAATTTTCATAGGCTTCATCAGGGATTTAATGATAAGATACCATATGTGGGGGTGTATTATGGTATGGAACTTTTCCAACATAAAAACATTTTCCTTAAACTCTCAATACCCAATATGATATAATGTTCATTATTAGTACCCTTGAGTTCTTTTTTAGATGATGATAAATTTATCATAATTCATATATACTATTTATCCATTTTAATAGATAATTCCAGGATCCTTAACCCACACACATAGACTATGTCAGGTAGAATATAAGCAAGGAGGCAAACATGATAAATTGATTTTGGTTTGGTTCACCTGCACTATGCTAATTCAAAGAGAAAACAATCGGCAATCTCATGATGCCCCAAAATTCACTAACATAATATATATATATATATATATATATATTAATGAAATATTCCACATAAGATGTTACCATTAATTTTGCTGGATGGGGAAATTTTGGGTGACCAAAAATTTTTGGAGGTGACATGTCACATATGACAATTTTTAATCACCTGAATTTTCACATTCCTTCCAAATGTGTGAGGGAAGTGTCATGACGATAAAATTCTTTGGTAAAAAATTAAAAAAAACAACTAAAAACGAAAAATGTTAAAATCATTTATATTGAATGTCAATTGGTCTGAGAGAGAGGGAGAGCACACGGTGGTGAGAGAGAGTGGTTGTGTGTGTGGTAGTAAGGAGGGAGAGTGGAGGTGATGATGACAGGGAGGGATAGAAATGGAGATGGCGGTAGGGAGGGAGAGAGGTAGTTCTCATGGGAGGGAGATCAGTGAGGGAGGTATGAAAGAAAATGGTGGAGAGAGGCAACATAGTGTGGTGGTAGGGAGGGAGAGCGACAAAGATATATAATAGTGGTGAGATTTCACTTCCATATGTTCTTGAAGGAATGACTAAATCATTTCTGTTTAGTGTTAAATTTAAAAAGAGGCATAAGGTTTTTATCAATGATTCCAAATATGTGCTGATAAATATGGATTTATCAATAATTCCAAAAAACCCCTTAATAAATATGGATTTAACAACACTAAAATAATACACATTGAAAAAATAAATTGTTATCAATGATTGAAAACCATTTATAAATATTTAATAATATAAAAAAATTTATTAAAAATTTTTATTTCCTATAATTATAAATAAATATTACTATATATGATTTTAGAATTGGAGATGGGCACAATTCGAGAGCTTCTCTTTCTATCAACTCATTGATTTTAGCTCTCAATTGTGATGTTCTTTGTTGATGATTGATATTTTGATCTGAGGGATGTGTTTTTCTATAATCAGAATTAGAAAAAAGATGAAATTTATTTGAATTGGGATGACCCAATTTTTGGAAACCATTATTTGAAAGTCACTCACCTAAGAAAAGAATCCCAAACCATGATTAGGAATGCTGAGAAGGGTTGATTCCTCCCTAATGTTGGGAATTGGTCAAGAATGTTTAATAAAAATGGAACCCTCACCTTCATCGGGGATGGACATGTGATCGTGCAATATCAAATAAGGGCATTTCAACACTTCACCATCACTCGAGTTATGTTGTTCCGTTATGATAGACCATGGATGATTCAGGGGCTTTATATTTATCTCTTGCAAATCTGGGGTTATAAATATTGGTGCCTAACCTTCATAGGAATGGGATTTTTTCATATCATTTTCCCTTCAGATAATAATAAATCCATGGCATGGGGGTTCGGAATTGTGTCTCTCAATCCAGGAACTCTTGGGCTCTAGGACCAGGATACATTCTTCAACCCCTCAATGATCAAGAACAGAATTTATTTTTTCTAGTTCTGGATAAAGGATTTAACCAAGTTCTTGTGGCATAGAATGATCCTTTTGAAAATTTCCTCCGTCGTGGGAATCTTAATCAAGTTTGACGAAGATACTAAGAATGAAAGGTATGGTCACATTTTTAGGGTACACATTGAGGACGATATTCATGCACCAATTAATGAAAACGTTATTTTGGTGGATGGTGATTTTAAAATTGAGTTATCAATTTTTCTATAGATTATTCTAGAATGTTTCACTAGGCGAGAGAACATTGGTCATATTTTTGGAAATTATCATTGGAATCTAATGTTGAAAAACTATAAGAAGTTGGGTCCCTCATTTGTCCATTATAAATTCACAAATCCACTCTATTTAGTGTATAATTATTTGAATAATGGTTAATCATACTTGGGAGCCATAGAGTGTGCCTCTTTGAACTATTCCAGACCTGGGGGCTCAGAGTGTTTGGATAAAACATTCCTTTGCAGTAATTGTAGCTGGTGGTTTGTCAAATCATGTGGCATCCCATGATGACCATAGTCCAATACAAGGTTTCACTCTGAGTATTGTTTTGTAAAATGGTGGGTTCTATCCAGCGTCGGGGGTGATTCTCCCTATGATGACTAGGGTATGGGTTTGAGTCCTACTACAAATCATGGAATTTTGATTTCTGGAATGAATCCTCTTCAGGATGCCCATGCTAGATTATGGTCATATATTTTTTATTAGGATGTGAGTTGGTTTGTAAGGAAAATGATGCATCCTAAAGGATAATTACTTTTCAAACATATATATCCAATTCTAGGGGAGAAACTATAGGCAATGTAGGCATGATTCCTATTGTAGGTCGTGATGAATATAACCTATATCTTTTTAGACTCCCAAGTCAGATCTGAATGTGGTTTTCTCAAATTTTGGATAGTCCTTTAATGATAACATAGATGATGTTGATTTTTAAGAAGCTTCCTACTTTAATGAGGTTGGCTACAATGGAAAAAAGATATATTCTATGGTGTTCTCTTCTCTACATATAAAAACAGAAAAAATGGGTTGGGAGCATTTCCACTCTTTTCAGGCATTGTTGGAATCCTTTCTGACTAATGAGACAGTGAATACAGGTGAATGGAAAGGGGTACAATTAGGTGATGTTAAGGGTACATCCATAATTGAAGTGTCTAACCCCCCCCATCTATGAAAGATGTGTCTTGTTTGATCCCAAACAAACTAAAGGTTGTGAATCCAATTACTAATACCTCATGTAAGAGTGCTAATGGTTTTGACAATGTGGTGTGGTTCTATCCACACCATTTTATGGTCCTAATGAAAAATTCATATGTATATTTTGGTAAGTCCTCATATGAAGAATGCGTTATTTCATTTAAAAGAACTCTAATATGATACCTTTAAAGGACCAGGAAGGTAAAAGGACAACTAAAGTCCTCGGTAAGGAAGCAGAGAAATAGTTTTTTTCACAACATGAAGGAATTTTTTATATGATGGATCTAGATGTATTCAGTTTCAATGACTATTTAATAGTTTATAAGTTTTTTTCAATAAAAATTTAATATGGATTCTGATCTAATCTAGATATGGGATTTAGGAATTTATCATATAAATTTAGAGTTTTCTCCCCTTTGATGGAATTCTCGGAATTATCATCGGATGAAGAATATAAGGCCCCACAATGGTCAAAGACAGGGTTGAATGGCCAAAATCCAAAAGGAAAAAGAAGATATCCTAAGAATACGGGATCTATAGTGACATGTAGGGATTGAATTAATATATTAGGTTGCATTAAATCTAATGTCACTAGTATAAATATAGCCATTAATAACACTAGTATATGGGCTTTATCAGTGCAATATAAGTGCAGATGATTCGAGCAATGTTAAAGTGTTGGAATTAATAGTTCTCGTAAAAATAAATAAATAATGGCCCTATTTATAGACATTAAAAATTCTTATAAATGTTGCCTCTATCACCACTTTTTCTAATCCCTGATAAATGGGGGATTTATTAGTTCTTTTTAGCACTGTTATAGGTGGCCTTCAGTAGTGATAAAAAGGTGCTAATAAAGGCCCCACTTATAAAGGGGATCCAAACTTTTTGTTTGAACCCATCACACCTTTTATTAGTGCTCCCATCCCCTAATAAGTGATTATGGTTTCTCCCTACTCCCTTTACCATATCTTTAGAAAATTTTACTCTCCTGAATGCACCCCTGCCTATCGTGATTTTTGATCCTGAGACCTCCATCTTTTATGCACACGTCTTCCCCACTCCCCTATATTGTTTTTTCCATTTTAATATATATCTATTTATTTATATATTTATCTTATCATGGATTTTTTCCATATATTTATAAATATATACATATATATATATGTATAAAATATGTATTTTTGTGTTTATAAATACATATATATATATGTGTGTGTGTGTGTGTCGGTGTGTGTGTGTGCATCTATAAATATAATAATAAATATTTATATTAATTTATATATATTATATATTAACATTTATATGTATATATTAGAATATATATCTCTTATTAAATACATGTAGATACACACACACACACACACACTATATATATATATTAATTTTATAGATATATAAATATTCAAGCATTTTAATTTTAATTAAAATCAATATTAGTTTTTATTTAGTTAAGGATTATATATAAAGATATATATATTATATTTAAAGATGTTGAAATATTTATTTATGAAATTAATTATTTTTATGTACAAATATATCAAAAATATGTATATTTTTATATATATTTGATTTTTAATAATTGTACAATTTAAAAAATGAAAAAAAAACAATACCATAATACTAATATGAATGTAATACCTGGGAATAAATTTAATATTTTTAAAAATAATATAATAAGTCACCCTAAATCGAGGATGAAAATCCATTGAATGCTAAAAAAATAGAGTAACAAGACTAAAAAATCATTTTTAAAGGCCTTTGGGACTCAAAAAATGTGACCTAGGTTCCCCCAAGTTAATAGGGCATAAATATCATTGCAATATTAGATTTGATATGTGATAGATTTCAAAGAGACACCCAAATCAAAATTTATGCATGTTTGATGTTTGACTTGCGCTTTGAACATGTTTTAGAACTTTTATTAGTTTTTTGATATTTTTTATCTTCATATTGTTATTAAATGACTATTAATGAATAATAATTAGAAAATTATTCATTAATAATATTTTTTAAATTTATTTATGATCATGTTTTATTAAATATTTTATATATTTAGTGTAAATGCCTATTTAGCCATATCAAAAACATATTTACAAATATATATTATATTTATATCAATATCAATATATTTAAATATTTATATATTAATTTTAATAATATATAAAAATATATATTTAAATATAACCTTTATAAATTCTATTTTATTAATGTTGATAAAGGATCGGCGAAGACCATAAATTCAAAATTAGGAACCTTATATTCGATAGTGTGTATGACACATGACACCATTCACATAAAAAGATATATTACCCTGATACATTAAAATATATTCAATATTTTTAAGAAATTTTATATATTCTATATACCAATTTTCACACAACATTGAGTTATCTTTTGTTACATGAAAGAGTGACTCTTTTTGAAAGCTTACATTACACACAAGACTTAGTTTCACGGAACACTAATTTATTATTAAAAAATTATTATAATAAAATATAACATAGTCATAAAATTATTAGTTATGAATAATAATAACTAACGTGTGAAACTAATGGTTTAAATAGATATTAAAGGAATTAATTGGCTGCAAATTAATTTGAAATAAATAAAAAAAATAAATAAGATATAAATTAAATATTTTTATAGAAAACTATTTTTATGCTCAATAATATATTTTACTATATTATATTAAATTTATTACAATTAGTAAGTTATATTAATGTAATATATATATATATATATAAATTATATGTTCAATCGAATATTTTTTATATTCATCCATTATATTTGATAGACATAAGATAAGAACAAACCCAATTTCACAGATGAAAACCCCGTATTTTTATAAAAGCAATTTTTACACCTTTTAATGGAGAACCCATTTTAATTCATATTTTTGAAACTTTAATTTATTTAAAATTTCAAGATACAAATAAAATTTGAAATATAAATATAAAATTTATGTTTCGGAAAATTTTTGTTATATTTTTATAAAGATTCATTTTCAAATGAATATTGAAAATACTAAATTCTAGTTCAAAACTAATTTTTTATCTAATTGATTTATATGGTTATATTATGTGTTAGATTTATTTTTAGTTTTATTATATAATATTTTTATCAATTAATAAAATTTATTCCATTGGAATAAATTTCATAATGAAATTGACTATTAAAATATAGTAAACTTTTGGACATTTTTTCTAGAAAAACTCACATTATCATCCCATCTGATGAGTTAAATATAAATTATTTTTTTCAAATTCTACTATTAGTATTTGGAAAAATTGATTTCATATTTGGAATCATCGTTTTTTTAATTTATAACAAGTTCAACATATATTTAGGCTAAAATATATTTTTTTTGTAATTAAAATTAATTACAATTATTAATTAAAAATTAATCTTAATAAATGACTAAACCTTTAACTTAATGGTTAAAATGACATATAATCATGTCCAAAACCCATTTAATATACATAATTTTTCCATCATACTTTCTGAATTGATTTTTGATGAGATTTTAGTACTTTTATTAAATAAAAATGTGGGTATATCTAACTTCTTTTCAATATTACCAAGTGAGTCCTTTTCCTCCCTTATAAAGGACAGTAACTATTCCCCTTCCTCAGACATCTAAAGACTATTTGGATCGACAAGGATATTCCCAAATATATCCTAAAAATACCTAACCTTAATCTATAAGCTTTCCTTCAGGATGGAATCCACCTAAGGAATCTTTTTGGTACAAACCAAATGGAGTTACCTGATTTTGTAAGGTAACATTTTACAACGATCATTTTTCATTCATTTACAAATCCACCCACTCAAATATCCTTATTATATGATAATATTACAGAAAAAGTATCCTAAATATAATATTTTTTTATTATTATATGTGTTCGACCTACACTGACACACACATCCATCTAATGGGTAACAAACATATTGCTTATATGTACAACTAAGTGCTACCTCATGAAACGATGATTGTAAAGTTTTCCATTTTCAACCTCTCATGGTTTCCATTATGACAGAAATATGAATATATATGAAATATAATATATTTACGATATATTCTTTCTTCTGTAATTATTTTATAACACATACATTTATACATTCCATTTTGTGTAAATATGATAACATCGCTTGTGGAAGCGTGGACTGCCTCCCCATCCATGCGATATGATTTGTTCACACTGTACATGGAACGTATTGAGGATGGTATAAATAAAAATATATGATATATATTATATATATATAATAATAATTTAATTTTATTATACATGAGTATACATATCATTTACTTTTCATTATTTTAAAATTTGACAATGAAATGAATGTAGCGTTCATGCATATGTATGGCCTATCATCTCCATGAACAATGAATTTGGTTTCCTATCTCCAATTATTATAGATTATTATAAGTACATATATACTTATTATCTCTAATAATTATTTCATTTTTTATATTTGGATGATGATGAAACCATGACATAATTAATGTGAACTATAAGTAACAAGTTAAGACTTACTTGAGAATACTAGGAAATTAACAACTAAAATAGTGAAATTTGTGAATGTTTGTTGACAAATAAGTAATGACATATTATAAAAATTTTATGGTATTATAATCATTAGTAATTTAAGGATATTAGTTTGTAACATATTTTAAACCACTATACAAGAGGCTAAAGACCACATAAAATGAATGAAGGATAATGTAAGGAATTCTAGTTTTACTTTTCTTTCTGTGAGGCATATGCCATATAAGCCACTTAATTATTTTTTATATTGTATCTTATGAACCATTTGATACATTATATCATGAATCCTTTTATTATTGTTGTGAAAAATCATCCTTCATGGAAATCATTATTTAAATGTTTCAAGTGTTATGGGACACATTGGGATGTTTAATGGTTATTTTCTTGAACAAAGTTCTTATTGCTTATCTTTGAAATAACAAGTCATTTGGTGACTGTTAACATTATATTGATTAAATAATCTTATTGTAATTATTTTTAATTTTTAATTTCGTTTAATATCTATGTTCTCACACAATGGATATTATAATTATTTCCTAAACCTTATATCATTTGATATATAGTGTTAACTTTGACAGTTATTTGAATAACTAGGGAAGTATTGATAAATATGAATCTTCTATTAAATATGGATAAATTTTTATATGGAACATTGTTTACTAAATATATGATTAATGATTTGGACTAGTATGAAATGAGTGGGTCCCAGTTATAGATAGTCCCTCGATACATCGGTAGTCTCATATGATGATACATTTGGCCAAATCAGATGGGTTTTTGCCAAATGTTTTATAAACCATCTTGTGGAAGGTATTGAGGGTAAAAGTACTTGTATCTAGGAATCGTGGAATCTAATAATAAATATTTTAACTTATTTATATTCTGTGATTATTCATCCATTAGATTTTTCATCAACTAATCTATGGATTCATTTCAATTTCATGCTTTTGTTATAATTTATACGTGATATTTTTCTTTGACATATATATATGGATTCATTTCATTCTAATTTTATTTATTAAATGGTATGTGTTTTTGTTATTCACCTTACCATTTTCATTTTTCCTTATCGAGATATTTAAACGGAATGTGATAATAGTTTTTTACATTTCCATGATATTTATTCTAATCAATTCATTATTTCTTCTTCTTTACATACCCTTAAAATTTATTTGATCTCACCCTTATTAGGTTTCATTTACCCATCTTATGAAAAATAAATCATTGAATGAGTAATCAAGTATTTTTTTATTTTATTTTATTTTTTATCATGTTTTATTTTCATTTCCCAATGTATTAAGAGACTCATTTATATAATCTGCTTTTCCAAAAAGGCTAAACTAATTAGTCCATTGGGATTTATTTAATTTTAATCCTGCCAATGTAACAAAATAATACATTGGCTCCAAGATTTTGGGGAAGAGGTTCTACAGCTGCTATCAAATGAATTTTAGTAGAAATCATGGGATCTAGATTTAGGAAAACAATGTTTAGATAAAGTAACCCTACGATATAATTTGAGTATAAGTATAGAATAAAATCCATAAAATTTTTAAAGGTATAGATTATGTGGTTCATTCTATCAATACATCCATTTCCGGATTCTACAATTGGATGTGGCTTGGGAATAGATGAACCCATGAGAAAAGACCCTTACAAGGTCTTTCCAGCATAAATCAGGGCAACCTAGTACACGACAAAGGGCCTTAATATGCACCGAGATTGACAAACTCAGTGGGTATTCTTAGGATAATTCACATTTTCTATACAAACCATTATGAACGATTTTAATAGATAAATAAAATAAATGAACTAGGTTAAACATAATGTGTTTTATATTGATGATAAGATTTCATGATTTAGAAATCCAACAAATGGTATTTTAGATAAACTCTAGACCAAGGATGGACCTTTGTGGAAATAAATGGATGATGTTTTTATGTATTAGGTTTTTATTGAAAAGATTTGTTAAAAGGATATTTATTTATTAACTTTATTTCAAGGATTTCTATCATATTCATTTGGGAAATTATATCAATTTGGTTTTATAAAAGCACAACATGTATGTTAGGTGAGAACCAATCATGTTTTGAAAGGCCATGGGACTTGAACCCATGACCTAACGATGATAATGGTTTCATGCCAACAACTGAAATACATAATGTCCTAGTTAATAAATCACTATTATTGGTTGAAAATTTTGAGGAATATATATTAATGATGAACCAATAATGTACCTTTTTTAGATTTAGATATTAATGTATTAACCATATTGACTATGGAGAATAGTTGGAGAAAATTATTTAGACTCATTACTCTTTTATAGGCCTTATGAATCATTATATGATTCTTTTAGTGCATCAGGAATAAAAAAATAATTATTGGTAAATAATATTTGGGAGTATAGGGATGAATTAGAATCTGATTTAAGCACAACCAAAGGTTAGGATTGTTCATATGAAATTTAAACCTATCAAGTAAGAATATTTCCTTATATTATTATTTAGTAAAAGAAGTAATCAACATTAGGATTGAATCTTAGATTTTTTTCCTAATACCATAATTTCTGTTGATCTAATGGCCTTTTAAGCAATCATGTATTTATGAGTTTGAGGCTGAGTTTTTCCCATGTCATACTTTGGAATATTCCTATGAATAATTCCAGAGAAAGGCGCGAAGACGGCGTGCGATTCCGAGGCCCGGTGTGCCCGGAATTAATTTTATAAAAATATTAGGTATTTTTATACTATGCACATGGCGGGGGTGTGTTATAGTATAAACAGTAGCTCAGAAAAAGAATCTGAAGGCACAGTAGCGTCCGGAGCATGCCGTTTATCCTAGGTAGGGTGTAAACATTGCAGGTGTTGGCCTGATGGGAGAAAAGCCACCAGGGGCATTTTCGTAAATAAATAGAAAAGTTTATTTATGAGTGTCGCCACGAATAACATCTAAACGGAGTCTAAAATCGCTATTCTTTGTTTTCTATTGCATTAAAAATGTTTCTTTTACACTAGGGGTTACCTCAGTTGAGAGGGTGCGGGCGATTCGGATTTGGCGTCTGCCGGCATTTTTAAATAAAAATGGAGTTAAGGAAATGATATGGGCTAGCTAATTTCCCCTCTCGGATGGTGAAGCTCTGGCCGATGGTGATTCGACATCCAAATGATATTGGCTAATGATGTAACATCAGGCGCTAAGAGATCAGTGTACAAGGAACGCAACGACGGATCCAAATTCGAGGTAGGTGAATTTTTTCAGATTATGCATCTCCCCGATTGAGGTTTTGTTGTTGTTTTTGGTTTGTTTCTGCTTTTTCTACATTTCTTGTCTCTCTCAATAGTTAAACCAACAACATCCATTGTTATATTGGATTTTTGATTGCACGTTCTTCTAGCCCTTTGTCTGTTCTTTGTGTTCTTCATCCATTAACTTTTCACCTCGCCAAATCATCAACGAATCGAGGAGCAAGGAATATGTTTGCGAAGCTCTCGACCCGCGGAGTCCCAATCTATACTCGGGTTCTATTTTCAAGCTCCGGAGGAAGCGCAATGGCGAGTTGAAGCGGATTTTACATTTTGTGGTGCTGAAACGACGACAGATCATTGAGTGGAGGCAAGAACTGTAAAGGTGTCGTCCCAATGATTCTAGATCTGGTCTCAGATTGCGTTTTGGACCACTGGAGTGACTGTGGTGGCCCACAAAAGTTTTCCAATGGTCTTTCATTAGTTTGGTCAGTGTTCTTGTGATTTTTGCAGCAGTCTAGCAGCTCTCGCGGTGGTCCAACAGTAGCGGAATTTGGAAGGCAGTGGTGGTTTCCGGGGACCCTACGGTGGTCCGGCCAGATTTTTCTGGAGGTTCTTTAACCCCCCGTAACTCGCAAACAGTAACTCCGATTTGTGAGTCATTTGTAGTGACACGTTCCATGCGTCAATACAGACCTTTTCAACTCACATTGGGAATTTTATGAGTATGGTTCATATCCCAGGGCTACAAAACGTTGAAATAGTAATAATATTTAATTATTATTCAACATTGTCCCAACACAAATTTTACACGGAGCGACCGATTGAAGTGTCTTCAATGGCATTGTGATCCTAATATTAAGGCATACATTTCAGGATATTTTCTCGGATTTGGGATGGATATCAGGATGTGGGGCCCAGGGGGCTGCTTTTGGGTGTTTACAGAGAAACGTGAATTTTCCACTGGGTGTCCATTTTGGACGATCGAGTAGTCGATCCTCTGTGTTTCTTCGAGGGGATCCCAATGGTGTGATCTACATGATGAGTTTCAAGAGTGTGGTGTGGGTCCCACCTAGGCTGGCTTCGGTGTATATTACCTTTTTCACCAGGTGTCCTTTTGGGACGATCGAGTAGTCGATCCCGTGTGGTTTTATGAGGGGATCACAGTGGTACGATTCGATTGATGTGTTTCGGGATTGTATTGTAGGCTCCAAATGCACTAGCTCTATGGAATAGTGAATTTTCCACTGGTTGGCTATATTGGACGATTAAACAGCCTATCATATCTGTTGTTTTTCATGGATCGCGATGGTGGCCTCGGTATCGACCTTGGAGGTGTGTGGTGTGACGTTGTGGCGGGTCGCTCAGGTTAGTTATGTTTGGACAAGCAGTGGTTAAGGGTACTCCCTTGGTTCATTCCTATGAGGGTTTCGCGTGGCATCACAACCTTTTTATAGGTTTTTGATCCTCTCGATGAGATTTTAAATCTGTTAGAGTTTTGGCATCCCTCCGGTGGGCCTGGAGTGGGATCCTCTAGCATCATTTCCCTAGATCGTGTTCTTAGTATCTTCGTGACTGCTTATACATGGACAGTGATCCCCTATCGAATAGGTTAACCCCATAGGGTTTGTGGCATCATCGAGAATATGATCTCCAATGTAGAGACCCAAAGCTTGACGTACATGAATATTACATTACTTTTGCGGAATACATAATACATAAGAAAAACAAACACATAAGGACCATAATAGTTTAGTGTTTTTGGAAACTCAGAATAAAATCTTCTAATCGTGGTGAAAGATCTTCAACATCTCCCAATAAAGAACTTCCCTTTTTTTTTCTTACCTAAAACCTTTCTTTTTATCCTGGGGAAATGAAAACAAAAAATCATGAGCTCAAATGCTCAGTAAGGGTAAATAAAAGAAATATCAATCACATCATATTCATAAGAACATATATTTTGGAAATCATAACCTGCAAAAGAGATCATGATTTCATAACATGGGATAAATCATAGTAGTGAAATGTAATCCCAATAATCATAACATAAAAAATGAAACTTTGTGGCATACAAACATAATCATATAGAATCATTTATTATTAGTCAAGAATCATTTCCAAGGCTATCTTAGTGGACAGAGTCCATTTCTGAACCAAGTTCACTCCTCGTTTCAGTCCTGTTTCACTTAACCGGTATAACCTACCATTCCAGCCATGTATATATCATGAGATATAAAATCATTACCCAGTGCATTGGAGGTAGATATAGGTCCCACCCATCTCATAATGATACCATTCTTAGGTGTGCCACAAAATCATAAACCATACATTATATCATAACCCATGTAATAAAAATGGTATTCTTAAACAACGCGACATCATAAAACAATTCATATAAGATAAAGTAATCCATAAAAATAATTCCATCACAACATAAAAAAAATTGTAATAATAGGGATAGAAACAGAACCCTTTATTATCTTAGATGGAAAACAATTTTGATAAAACACTTGAACTCCATTCTTGAGGACAATATCCTTTCTACTTCAAAAACACTTTTCCTTTCTTAACGTTTCATAAAATTCTAAACTAAAAGAAGTTGATTAAAAATAAACATGAAAACTTTTAAAGGAAGCATCTTGGAAATAATGTTTTAAAAATCCATTCATGCCGTACAAGTTAAAAAGAACATTCTTCTCATACTTTTGTCGGAAAAGTCAAAAAGTACCTCGTATGAAAAATGACAAAAGATTCCTTTCATATCCTTTACTAAAAACTCACCGTAGGGTAAAATTGGATTTAAAAAATTTTATGTGGATGGAAATAATATTACATATTGAGGAATCATGGATGTGGATTATAAAATACACCCCAATAAATTTTAAATTATAAACAATCTCGGATAAAAATGAGATTGTGATATTTCCCTTACCTTAGGTCCGATTTGCTTCGTAAGTGTCCGAACCTCCTGTTTAATGGTTTAAATAATTTAATTGACTTATTGCAGAATCATACTCATTGTTATGATATCATATATGGTTCACTAATGACTTTATATTACCCGTTCTTTTGTAAATTCCATGTTAAAGAGCATTTTCGGTAAAATTGTTTCATTTTTCGTCCGTGTTTTGACTTGTAATTATTCATATGATTACATAGACCATGATTACATAATTCCAAAATATAAAAAATGATTTATATATAATATATATTCATAATATACATATATATAATAAATTAGTAAATGGAAAGAAATGCACGGTTCATGGAGACGATAGGCCGTACGTACGCATGAATGTTGTTATCGCTTCCTTTTTGAGTTGAATGGAATTAAGTAGATGACATACATATATATACACATAAATACAATATCATTATTATGTCATATATTTCATTATTACTCAATATATGTACTTTATAATCATTCATGAATGGTTAAAGTGGAGAATGAATCTCATCGCGTCGTGGAGACGGTAGTCCGTACGTACGCACGAGCGATGATATCGTTCTCATGACCGTGCGACTGTATTGGTGTGTATGTATACTATTTCAGAATCAATATCACTTAAAAATAATCATATATAGTTATTATTTACACCATTATACCAATCCAAGTAAGGTGGTGGTGGAAAATAGATTTCACCACAGCGTGGAGACGGTATTCCGTACGTACGCACGCGCGGTGATTTCATTTTCCGTAGGATGGATAGATGGTGAAATAGGGTTGTTTCATACTTATAATAACATATCAGTATATTATTGATACTGATGTTATTACTTCATAATGAAACAACCTAATAAGAAGAAGTGGAAGAAGAAATAAAGTTGAAAGAATCGGTAACAGAAATTGCCTCTTCTTTGAAGCGCCTCTTTGAGATCTCCTTTTAGGGCACTAAAATTGGTATTTGAGGAAGACCAGAACCTCTAGGATATTTCTGGGGAAGTTCATAATAGAATTTGGTAGGGTCTGTCTGCGCTTTAAGGCTCAATGTTGTGTGAGGAAGAGAGGGAGGAGGTTCCCTTTTATAAGGGAGGAGAGGGGTACCTTTGGAATAACTAAAACTATTATTTTATTATAAAGTAAAATTAGGTTTTAAATAGCTACAAATTGATTTATTTCGAACCTAAGGAGGGGTGGTTCGGAATCCACTCATCCAATAGAATTTAGACAAGTTTTGGTTCCTATTTTAACCTTATCATTTAGATTTAACATTAAGTTAAATAATTTTACTTTTACCATGTCTTCTTGTGTTATTATACTATAAGCTTAATAAACATACAATAAGCAGCCAAACGAACCCCAAGTTGTTTATTATTAATATATATAACCTTATCTATGTCATTTAAAGGACCCTTAGATTTTAGGAATAAAATAACAATTAATAATATAATATTTGTTTTAAGAGCTATTTTATGTCAATTTTGACACTATTTAGTAATTAATTTTTTTGAAAATCATAACAGAATTATTAGTTCGAAAAAAGTTAATTAAATCAATAATAACATGTCATATTATTCTAGAAAATTATTGTAATTCATAAAAAGTCTCAAATTACATTTATTTTGGTGTTTATAACATCAATTATGTCAATATTTCATTAATTAGATAATTACGGCATCATCTATGTGTCATAAATAAATTAAATTATTTAATTTTTAAAAATTACAAATAAAATACAATTATGTAGGAAATGTTGTTAGATTTCTAATTAATATTTATAGTCGAATTTTTTTTATTTATAAACCCATAGTAAAAATTATTTATTTATTAAACTTTGATTTTAACTATTTTAACCCTTCTTTAAATAAATTAATAATAAATGTCCTAATCTAATCCAAGTAGGCCTAAATGGTCATATTTTATTCCTAAGTTTGTTTTTTGTCGAATTACACTTGTCCAATAGAATTAGGACATGTGTTAGGGTAATAATAATATCATTTTTACCCTTAATTACCCTATTTACTTTTAACCGTGGTAAACAAAAGTAAAATGTTACTATTCACCAAAAATTATTTTCATTTCATTGAACCACATTTTAGTCCTTGATATTCACCGTGTCTCTTGAATTTTCGATATTCCACTCACAGAAGCGGTAAAATTAGGTTTTAGAAAAAATTCATTTTTTTAAGTACCACTTAGTGGTTTCACAATTCATCAAAAAATGAAAGTTTCTAGAAAAATACCAAAAATTAGGCCTAAGATATATTTGATATTAAGAATTCAAAAATGATGACTATTTTACCAAATTCAGAACATATCAGTTGAATTAATTAATTTAAAAATTAGTTCCTATCGTCAAAACAAATAGCGTGTTTTTAAAAGATAATAACCATCACAAGACTGGCACTTGTTTATAACTTGTTCAAATGTGAAATTACATCCAATGACCAACATTGTATTAAATTGTAAAAATATATTCTAAATATACTTTAAAACCACTCAAATTTATAACTTATCACTATTTATTATTTATATTAAAAAAGTTCTTTTTAATTAAAATTTAGTAATTTTCATTATTCATCAGAATATGAATGTTATCTGAAAAGTACCAAAATTTCACCCTAAGCTAATTTTGATATTACGAATCCAAAAATGAAGTCCATTTTGAAAAATAAAATTTACAAAATTTCAAAAAGTGGTTATTACTATTCATAACGGCTAGTTTTAATAATATTTTAATAGCATATCGTTGTTTAGTGAAAGTCGGTATTGCGTACCACACACGCTATTGAGGAAGGTTGGGGTTTCATGTAATGCAGGGCAAGCCAAGGATGCGTGTTGTGCAAGCTACTTTTGGTGTAGCGTATAACACAAGACATTAATGAAAAGAATATTTTTCATAAAATCTCAGGGTGTTACATTCTACCCCCCTTAAAATGAATTTCACCCCCGAAATTCGTCGGGGTTATAAATGGTTTACTACTTGAAAGTTTCTTTAATAGAAACCCACATCGTAAAAAGTAATAACAAAACCATTCTTTAAAAAAAAGTATGAAACGTAACAGTTACCCAAATAAACTAATCATTGGGTTTCCACATAGGTGAAAATATGGATATGGAAGAGAAATATAACCAAAATGTTATGATGGAGAGTGGTAGAGAACTTGGCTATGGAAAAGCCAGAAATCACAAAGCCATAAATTTGTGACGATCTAAGGTACCATCTAATTCATCAGATATAAGAGCACAAGGACAACATTTTTGGTTTTCATGATCATTTCCCTAAAGTTGATGAAATTGGAATTAGAAGAAATACTTTCGCGATTTTGGTACTATGTCACTGTTGGTCATTATTTGGACAATTTCCACTTGAACTCTTAAAGAAATGAAGTTGGATTTTTCATTCATGAAGTGTTAGCAGATCATGTGACAAAATGATGGGTCATTCCATCTATCTCAAACAAAATGTTACATAAGTTATCCAAAATACATAAGACCATCTATGGTGAAGTTAATCGTATACGATTCCAAAAATGAACTTATACTTCATATATCATAGCACGTAATAAAATAAAACTAGTTTCTACTAACCAGGGACTTCAAGTAGGCTAGTGGTAGGCGATAAAGGCCAGTCGCACTTCAGTTGTGGGTTCGATTCCCACAGCTTTGTCCTACACGATGGGATGTCGCCCGTCCCGCAGGTTGACCTTTTTGTAAAACTACATTACTATAACATCCCATCAATAATATCGAAAAAAAAATTTATCCTTAAACAATACTAACTTATTTCCAACATAGTCCATTCCAATCTTTAGGATTATCTATAATACTGCTATCCAATCTCATATTATAGTGAAAACGATTACCATAGAGTTCATATAACAAGCATGTTAATACCATCGTTGATCCCCGTATATCATGAGATATGTCATGGATGTCACATTCCAAACATTCGAAGGCCTTAATCATGTATTCTCTTGAAAAATTAATACCCATTGAATCTTAGTGAAAACATTAATGCAGTTAAAAGTTAACACTTTCCATATACCAAAATCCTCAATATTCTATATACTCAAACCATGATACCACTTAGTCCTTATATCAATCATGAGCTCATGAAGACTGTCAAACATTTCATTTTCTCCTTATCCCTTCATTATGCTCATATCATCTATTTTCCAGAATATTTGAATCACTTTTCATGGTTACAGGTACCTTAAAATTATTGAAAACCACAATAGACTAATACAAAAATATTCCAATACACAATAAAAGTACCTCAATAACATTATTCTTGAATACCAATAAATAAACACATCATTCCATCTTATTCAATGATTGCCCTGGAATAAGTCCTTCCTTGATTTAGAAGTATCTTTTTAGGTCGGGGCATTGAGTTGGGTAATGCCCATGTTCTCCACAAATAATACATTAAACTCCATAAAAGTCTGTCACTCTATGACCCTTTTCTCTACACAGATAACATCAGTCCTCCTTTTGAGGTATTCCTCAAGGTTCATCTTCCCTTCTTTAGAAATCTCAATCTTCCTTTCTTTATGCTCCTCAACATGCGAACATGCATAATAGTCTATCTTCCTCTTATTTGATGAATTAGGCATACCACTAAATTTCACCTTGTTAATCATATATCGCGATGACTGATTCAGCATAATCACAATATCTTTCTCTCTTGGAATTACACAATTTTGTTTCTCATAGTCACCAATTTGTCCATTGGATTCAATGTTAACCAAATTCCTTCTGGTTCCCTCCATTAACTAAAACACAAAAAAAATTCTGTGAGAGGCAAAATCATTCTAGAGAAAAAAACATAGTAAAGGGGAAGTACTCTCAATATCTAACATCTTAGGTTAAATTATAAGATCCTTAGCGCAATTATAGGACTGTAACCTATATGTATACATAATCATAGAGACATCCCTAGACTTACCTTAGAAATATCTCTAGAGATCTCACTAACGTTTTCGCACCCTAGTTTCCAAAGGTTGACCAACCATTACTCTGATACCAAATGTAGAGACCCAAAGCTTGGCGTACATGAATATTACATTACTTTTGTGGAATACTTAATACATAAGAAAAACAAACAGACAAGGACTGTAATAGTTTAGTGTCTTTGGAAACTCGGAATAAAATCTTCTAATCGTGGTGAGAGATCTTCAACATATCCCAATAAAGATCTTCCCTTTTTTCTAAACCTAAAACCTTTCTTTATATCCTGGGGAAATGAAAACATAAAAGAGTGAGCTCAAATTCTCAGTAAGGGTAAACAAAAGAAATACCAATCACATCATATTCATAAGAACATATCTTTTGGAAATCTTAACCTGCAAAATAGATCATGATTTCATAACATGGGACAAATCATAGTAGTGAAATGTAATCCCAATAATCATAACATAAAACATGAAACTTTGTGTCATACACACATAATCATAGAGAATCATTTCTTATTAGTCAAGACTCATTGCCAAGACTATCTTAGTGGACAAAGTCCCTTTCTGAACCGAGTTCACTCCTCGTTTCAGTCATGTTTCATTGAACAGGTATAACCTACCGTTCCAGCCATGTCTATCTCATGAGATATAGAATATTTACACAATGCATTGGAGGGAGATATAGGTCCCACCCATCTCATAATGATACCATTCTTATGTGTGCCACAAAATCATAAACCATACATCATAGCATAACCCATGTAATAAAAATGGAATTCTTAAACAACACGACATCATAAAACAATTCATATAAGATAAAGCAATTCATAAAAATAATTCCATCTCAACATAATCAAATAAATGTAATAATAGGGATAGAAACAGAACCCTTTATTATCTTAGATGGAAAATTATTTTGACAAAACACTTGAACTCCATTCATGAGGAAAATATCCTTTCTACATCAAAAACACTTTTCCTTTCTTAACATGTAATAAAATTCTAAACTAAAAGAAGTAGATTAAAAATAAACATGAAATCTTTTAAAGGAAGATTCTTGGAAATAATGTTTTAAAAATCCATTCATGCTGTATAAGTTAAAAAAACATTCTTCTCATACTTTTGTCTGAAGAGTCAAAAAGTACCTCGTATGAAAAACGACAAAATATTCCTTTCATATCATTTACTAAAAACTCACCGAAGGGTAAAATTGGATTTAAAAAATTTTAGGAGGATGGAAATAATATTACATATTGAGTAAACATGGATGTGGATGATAAAATACACCCCAGAAAATTTCAAAGTATAAACAATCCCGGATAAAAATGAGATTGTGATATTTCCCTTACCTTAGGTCTTATTTTCTTTGTAAGTGTCCGAAACTCCTGTATAATGGTTTAAATAATGACATTGACTTATTACAGAATCATAATAATTGTTATGATATCATATATGGTTCACTTATGACTTTATATTACCCGTTCTTTTGTAAATTCCATGTTAAAGAGCGTTTTGGGTAAAATTGTTTCATTTGTCGTCCGTGTTTTGACTTGTAATTATTCATATGATTAAATAGATCATGATTACATAATTCCATAATATAAAACATGATTTATATATAATATATATTCAGAATATACATATATATAATAAATCAGTAAATGGAATGAAATACACCATTCATGGTGACTGTAGGTCGTACGTGAGCATGAATGTTGTTTTCGTTTCCTTATTGAGTTGAATGGAATTAAGTAGATGACATACATATATATAAACATAAATACAGTATCATTATTATGTCATATATTTCATGATTAATTATTATATGTACTTTATAATCATTCTTGAATGGTTAAAGTGGAGAATGAATCTCATCGCGTCGTGGAGACGGTAGTCCGTACGTACGTACGAGCGATGATATCATTCTCATGATCATGGGATTGTATTGGAGTGTATGTATAATATTTTAGAATCAATATCACTTTAAAATAATCATATATAGTTTTTATTTACACCATTATACCCATCAAAGTAAGGTGGTGGTGGAAAATAGATTTCGCCACAGCGTGGAGATGGTATTCCGTACGTACGCACGCCCGGTGATTTCATTTTCCGTAGGATGGCTAGATGGTTAAATAGGGTTGTTTCATACTTATAATAACATATCAGTATATTAGTGATACTTATGTTATTACTTCATAATGAAACAACCTAAGAATAAGAAGTGGAAGAAGAAATAAAGTTGAATGAATCGGTAACGGAAATTACCTCTTCTTTGAAGCGCATCTTTGAGATCTCCTTTTAGGGCACTAAAATTGGTGTTTGAGGAAGAACAGAACCTCTAGGATATTTTTAGGGAAGTTTAGAAGAGAATTTTTCAGGGGTTTTCCGAGCATGATGGCTCAATGTTGTGTGAGGAGGAGGGGGAGGAGGTTCCATTTTATAAGGGAGGATAGGGGTACCTTTGGAATAACTAAAATTATTATTTTATTATAAAGTAAAATTCGGTTTTAAATATCTCCAAATTGATTTATTTCGAAGCTACGGTGGGGATGGGTCGAAATCATCTCATCCAATAGAATTTAGACAAGGTTAGGTTCCTATTTTAACCTTATCATTTATATTTATCATTAAGTTAAATAATTTTACTTTTATCGTGTCTTCTTGTGTTCTTATACCTTAAGGTTAATAAACATACTATAAGCATCAAAACGAACCCCAAGTTGTTTACTATTAATATATATAATCTTATCTAAGTCATTTGGACAAACGTTAGATTTTTAGGAATAAAATAACAATTACTAATATAATATTTTTTTTAAAAACTATTTCATGTCAATTTTGACACTATTTAGTAATTATTTTTTGTGAAAATCATAACAGAATGATTAGTTCTAAATATGTTAATTAAATAAATAATAACATGTCATATTAATCTATAAAATTAGTGTAATTCATAAAAAGTCTCAAATTACATTTATTTTTGTGTTTATAACATCAATTATGTCAATATTTCATTAATAAGATAATTAATGCATCATCTTTGTGTTATAAATAAATTAAATTATTTAATTTCTAAAAATTAAAAATAAAATACCATTATTTAGGAAATCTTTTTTATCTTTCTAATTAATTTTTATAGTCAAATTTATCTTATGAATAACCCCATATTAAAAATTATTTTGTTATTAAACTTGGATTTTAACTAATTTAACCCTTGTTTAAATAAATTAATAACAAATTTCCTAATCTAATCTAAGTGGGCCTAAATGGTAATATGTTATTCCTAAGTTTGTTTTTGGTCGAATTAAACTTGTACAATAGAATTAGCACATGTGTTATGGTAATAATAATATCATTTTTACCCTCAATTACCCTATTTACTTTTAACCGTGGTAATAAAAAGTAAAAAGTTACTATTCACAAAAAATTATTTTCATCTCATTGAAACACATTTTAGTACTTGATATTAACCGTGTCTCTCAGATTTTCGATATTCCACTCACAGAAGCGGTAAAATTATGTTTTATGAAAAATTCAGTTTTTTAACTACCACTTACTGGTTTCACTATTCATCAAAAAATGAAAGTTTCCAGAAAAATACAAATTATTAGGCCTAAGATATATTTGATATTAAAAATTAAAAAATGATGTCTATTTTACCAAATTCATAACATATCAGTTGCATTAATTAATTTAAAAATTAGTTATCGTCGTCAAAACAAATAGCGTGTTTTAAGAGATAATAACTATCAAAAGATTGACACTTGTTTATAACTGGTTTAAATGTGAAATTACATCTAATGACCAACATTGTATTAAATTGTAAAAATATATTCTAAATATACTTTAAAACCACTCAAATTAATAATTTATCAGTATTAATTATTTCTATTAAAAAATTACTTTTTAATTAAAATTTAGTAATTTTCACTATTCATCAAAATATGAAAGTTATCCGAAAAGTACCAAAATTTCACCCTAAGCTAATTTCGATACACCGAATCCAAAAATGAAGTCCATTTTGAAAAATAAAATTTACAAAATTTCAAAATGTGGTTATTTCTATTCATAACGGCTAGATTAAATAATATTTTAATAGCATATCGTTGTTTAGTGAAAGTCGGTATTGCGTACTACACACGCTATCGAGAAAGGTCGTGATTGTATGTAATGCAAGGCAAGTCAAGGATGTGTGTTGTGCAAGCTCCTTTTGGTGTAACGTACAACACAAGAAATTAATGAAAAGAATATTTTTCATAAAATATCGGGGTGTTAAATCCAATGTAGTGGGCCATGGTCAGTAGGGCTGTGGTGTCGTCGAGTATACGATCCACCACTCCACATGGTGATTATAGTAGGGTTGTGCTATCGTTGGTTATACGATCCCCTACTCTGCGTGTGGTTTCTTTAGGGTTACAGTATCTTCCGTTAGATCACCTATAGAGTGATATTTACTATATAGGGGTTCAGTATCGTAGTGATTCTCGTTACCCAGATGATGATCCTCTATCTGAGTGACGTATATCGGTCGAGCGCCAGATCAGGTTGTGGTATCCCCTAGTGGACCCAGATAGTGATCCCCTATCTATGATATCTTTGTATACCAGTGTGGGTTTTGGTATCCCCTAGCGGACCCTAGGAGAGTTCCCATATCCAAAGAGTTTGGTGTTTAGGTTTTCTCTGTAAGGTATCATTAGTGACGATATCTGAAGAGCGTGATCTCTCGGGTGAGTGTCTGAGAGGTTTGTGTGGGACCCGATAGACTGTATCTCTCGATCGAGTGTCATCTGCGATGATAGTGGTCATGGAGTGTGATCTTTTGGTTGTGAACCATTTCAGGTGATGAGTTCGGTACCTCATGTGGCTTTGTGCGTGAGCTGAGTATGTCTATATGTTCATGGTATATGTATGGGAATACACCTAATTCGAGCTGACAAGTTGTGTTTAGCCGAGGATGGTCACGAGATGGAGTTTATAACTTGTGTGGATTCCCTCTGGCTATGATGAGTGGACTATTTACATTCATTTCCTTTTTTTGTTTTGGGTTTTTTGGGGGACTACTAATTATTGTTATACTCACCCCTACATGGGCTTTGCCTGCACAAGTTTTTTTCTTGTGTCGACCAATGGCCTTATGACGGTGTCCCTGGAGGACCCGGATCAGGCAGAGCTGAGTGAGTGGGACTAACCGTGGAGTCTTACCAGAGTTGTGCTGAGGTGCTTTCCGGTGGTGATGTTGGCAGCGTACCCCTTCTTCCAAGAAGGATGGATGGTTCTGTGGTTTTCCTTTAGTAGGCCAAGTTTTCCCCTTTTGTACTTCTATTACTGTCTGGTTTTGAGATAGTTGTATGCATTCCTTTACTTTTCAGTTTTATATTTCTCCACAATGTTTCATGGTGGTGTAAGTGGGTGTGTGTGTATAGCTAACTTAGGATAATGCCTCCCATTTGTGTGATAGCCTACTCGGCACTAGTCACCAGCCCCTGGCCTATTGGAGGCGGGCTTGGGAAGTCGTGGCTCGATCCCTGTTGGGTCAGGTCATGACATAGTGTTATCAAAGGAGGTTCCAAATTTGGGATCTCAGAGCATAACTGGTCCAGCTGTGAGTTTGGCTTGGCTTGAATAGCGTTAGTGTTAGGATGTTTCGAGTTCATCTTTCAGGAATGGAAATCTAGTGTTGGTGCAGTGGCTGACGTATCCATTCAATAGGACTATGACAACCTGGTTTCTGAATCAGGACATTAGTAAACTGGTAGTAGGGAAAAAAATATAACGGTACATGCATAATATAGGACTGGGTTTTTGGGTTTCCCTTGTTCTTCTTGAGTCATCTCTCCAGATATACTCTTTGACTCTAGAGCATCTTTATTGTATTTCAGTATGCCTCTATGAAGAACGCTAACGAGGGTTCTGTAGAGGGATTGTGGCGACGATCTGCCTCATGTAGAGGCTGTAGACTAGGGAGAAAGTTCTGAGGCATGACCTCTAGGTGGTCCGCTAGTTGATCCACCACCTTTCGACCAATTGGTCATTCCGGAAGTGTAGGATGAGGATGTGCACAGGTTGAGTGCACTGCATGAGTTACAGAGGCAGCGACCTCTGAGGTTTAGGGGTGATCTAGACCCTCAGGCATCTGATGACTATCTTGAGGTAGTCACCTGAGTTTTTCTCCTACTGAGGACACCTCCAGATTAGATGGTGGTCTTAGTGGGAAATCATCTTCATGGTTCGACCGAGAGATGGAGGATCCTAGTGATGCAGTCCCACGACGAGGAGAAGCTCTCTTGGGAAGTGTTTGAGTAGCTCTTGCGGGAAGAGTTTTATCCAGTGACGCTGAGGTCAGTGCAGATTCAAGAGCTCTTGTAGCTTTGGAAGGAGGGCATGACTTTGTCAGAGTACTCAGCGAGGTTTACAGACCTATCACACTACTCCCTAGATTTGGTTCGGGACCCATTATTTAGGTCTCATAACATCAAGCATGGCCTATGTAGAGACATCCGGGTAGGTGTGGATTCCTTGTGTCTAACAACCTATATGGGAGTACTGGAGAAAGCCTTGGTGGTTGATAGATTTCTGGCCGAGAATATCCCCCCTGTTCGTGTTGGGCATGCGAGAGTAGAGACTTCGTCAGTTGGATCAGCATCTGGTATCCAATGATAGACTCAGGGGTCCAGACGTTTGTGATGTATCAGGAGGCGACCCCAAGATGGAGGATCTGAGGCTCAGGGCTCACAGGGCCCACATGACAGTTTTGTTTAACCATAAGAGAGGTGGTGTTACACTTGCGATGGTTGAGGACATCTTTCTAGAGTTTGTCTGACCCATCATGCTGCTGGGAGGGAGTCGTTGGATTGGTTTCCTTGCCAGCGACAACGTCTTGAGTTTGGAGGTCCGCTGGCTAGAAGACGTTACGATGGAGTCGGTGTAGAAGTGGGAGGTGTAGGCGGTATCAAATGTCACCACCCCCCACCCCCACGTGGTCCTGGTCGATTTTATGGAGGTCGAGGGTGTGGGTGAGGACAACTGCATTCCCTATAGGCTATTGGCACAGAGGCTCATTGGATGGATAGAGGTGCGCCTTTTGTTTTTTCTACTTTCAGCAGTAGTTTAATAGACACTGTTTAGTGGTACTCTTTCTTTTCTGTTAATTTCTTGAGGTTTGTTCCAGGCATTGGTAAGACCCTATGTGGGTGTTGTTCATCATGCTTAAAATGGATGAAGAAGAAGGATCATTCCCCCACTAAGATGTGTTATTTTGACGTGATCAAATCTGTGGGGGAGAGTCCATGTCGTCCAAAGCAGATAGTGTTGAGGTGTTGTGGATGAGTCCCTCTGATTTATGTGTTCTGGCAGGGGTGTTTTTTGCTGAACTCGCTGGTGTGGCAGACCTAGTTAAGAGTCCAGTTTCCTTCCTTGTGCTTATGTATTTCCAGGGATGAAAAGTTATAAGGTGTGGAAGATGTAGCAACTTGGGATTTGGCCCTGTCAGGAATTGGAATGTTCCTATTAATAATTACAGAGTTAGGCGCGAAAAAGTCATGTGATTATGAGGCCCAGTGTTCCAAGAATTAGTTTTGTAGAAATATTAATTATTTTTAGACTCTGCACTTGGAGGGGGTGTGTTATCTTCTAAAAAATATATCAAAAAGAGAATATGAGGTCATTGTTGCATCTGGATCATGTTGTTTACCCTAGACGGGGTGTAAACATTGTGGGCGCGGGCCATCTGTGATAAAAGACACCGGTAGAGTATTTGTAAATAAATGGAAAATTTTATTTATGAGATTCTGCTACAATAAATTCTGAACATAGACTTAGATCGCAATTCTGAGTCCGTCGTTGCATTTAGAACGGTGGTTTTACCCTAGCGGTGACCTCAGTTGGGAGGGAACGAGAGATTCATATTTCGCATCTACCGTCAGTTTTTCATAAATAAGGAGTTAAGGAAATGATCAGGGTTAGATCATTTCTCCTCTCAGATGGTGAAGCTCTGGCTGATGTCAATTCGACGTCCAAATGATATTGGATCACAACGAAACTTCAGAAGCTGATATATCAAGGAACAGGGAACGCAACGGCGGATCCAGATTCGATGTAGGCGACATCTTTCAGATTATGAATCTCTTCAATTGAGGATTTCTTTTTGTTTTTGATTTTTTTTCTTCTTCTACTTATCGTTTCCCTCTCGATGGAAAAACCAACAACATACATCGTCAGATTGTGTTTTTGATTGCGCGTTCTTCGTGTTCTTCGTCTGTTCTTCATGTTCTTTTTCCATTAAAATTTCACCTCGCCAAATCATCAACGAATCGAGGAGAAAGGTATATGTTTGCGAGGCTGTCATCCCGAGGAGTCACGATCTATTCTAGGGTTCGAGTTTTGGGCGCCAGAGGAAGTGCACAGGTGAGCAGAAGTGGTGGTAACTTTTCGTGACACAAAAACGATGATAGATCATTGGGCGGAGGCAAGCGATGTAAAGGTGTCATCCCAAGGATTCTAGATCTGGTCTCGGAACACGTTTTGGACCACCGGAGTGACTGTGGTGGCCCGCAGGAGTTTTTAAGTGGATTTTTGGTGGTTCCGGCAATGTTCCAGTGGCAGTCCGGTAGTCCTCACATTGGTCCGGTGGCAGCGGATTCCGTCAGGCAGCGGTGGCTTCCGGCGTCCCTGCGGTGGTCCGACAATATTTTTCCGAGGGTTCTTTAAATCACTGTAACTCAATAACATTGAATGTGACTTGTGATCCATTTGTGGAAACAAGTTCCTTGTGTAGAGATGAACATATTCAACTAACTTTGTGGAATTTATGAGTCAGTTTCATAGCCCAGGGCTACGAAATGTTGAAATAATAATAATATTTTTTTTATTATTCAACTTCGACGAACGATAACTTTTACACAGAGCGTCTGATTGGCGTGTCGTCAGCGACGTTGTGATTTTGATATTAAGTAGGACTTTTCAGGATAATTTCTTTCTTTTGGGAGGGAGATCAGGATGTGTGCCCCACAAGGATGCTTTTTGGCATTTACGGAGAAACTTGAATTTTCCGCCGGCTGTCCATTTTGGATGATCGAGTTCTCCATCCCGTGTGTTTTTCTGAGGGGATCGCTATGGTATGATCTGCATAATGAGTTTCAGGAGCATGGAGTGAGCCCTACCCGGGTTGTCTTCGGTGAATAATACCTTTATCACTTGGTGTTTTTTTGGGACGATCAAGTAGTCGGTCTCATGTGGATTTCTGAGGGGATCGTCGTGGTATGATCTGCTTGATGAGTATTAGGATCGTTTTGTGGGCCCCCAACAGGCTAGCTACGGTGAATAGTTCCTTTTCCATCATTTGTCTATTTTGGGCAAGTAAATATCATATCCTGTGTGTTTTTTCATGTGGATCACGATGGTCGCCTCAGTATTGGCATTGTAGGTGCATGGTGTGGTGTTGTGGAGGGTCACTCGGGGTTAACACGGTTTGGACCAGTAGTGGTTGAGGGTACTCCCTTGGTTCATTCCTAAGAGGCTTTTCGCGACATCACAACCTTATTATAGGTTTCGGATCCACTCATTTGGATGTTTAATCTGTTATAGTTGTGTAATCCCTTTGGTGGTCCCAGAGTGGGATCCTCTAGCATCGTTTCCCGATATCAGGTTCTTGGTATCACTGTGACCGCTAATCCATGGGCAGCGATCCCCTATCTAGGAAGATAACCTCGTAGGGTTTGTGGCCTTATAAGGAATATGATCTCCTACACATTGGTTCATGCTCAGTAGGGTTGTGGCATCGTCAGGTATACAATCCCCCATTCAACATGAGGATTATAGTAGGGTTGCAGAACCATTGGATATACACTCCCCTGGTGAGCGCGTGGTTTCAGTAGGGTTGTGACAACGTGATTAAGATACCCTATAGGGTGAGATGTACCAGATAGGGTTTCAGTATCGTCATGACTGTTATAACACGGGTAACGATCCTCTATCTGTGTGACGTGTTTCTGTCGAGCGCCAGATCGGGTTGTGGTATCCCACAGCGGACCATGGGTGTGATCCACTATCGATAAGATCATTGTATACTAGTGTGGATTCTGGTATCCCTTAGCAGACCCTAGGAGTGATCCCCTATCCAAGGAGTTTAATGATTATGTTTTTTCTAGGAGGTTCCCTCTATTCCAATATCCGACGAGCATGATCTCTCGGGTGAGTGTCTGAGTTGTTTGGTGTGGGACCAGATGGAGTGTATCTCTTGGACGAGCGTCATCTGCGATGATAGTGATCGTGGAGTGTTCTCTCCTAGTTTTGAAACATTGCTGGTGATGATATTGGTACCTCATGTGGCTTGGTGCGTGAGCTGAGTATATCTAGATGTTCATGGTAAATGTATGGGCATACACCTGATTTGAGCTGACTAGTTGTGTTTAGTCGTGGATGGTCACGAGATGGAGTTTCTCTCTCGTCTGGGTTCCCTCTGGCTGGGATGAGCGGACTACTGCCTTTCTATTTCTCTCCTTTTTTGGGGGTTTTTGGGGGGTGACTAATAATTATTGTTATACTCACCCCTACATGGGAATTTCCCACACATTCTTGTGTCTTGTGCAGACCACATGCCTTACGATGGTGTCCTAGGAGGACCTGGAGTAGGAGGAGCTGAGTTAGTGGGACTGACTGTCTAGTCTTACCATAGTTGTGACAAGTTAATTTCTAGTGGTGTTGTTGGCAGTGTACCCCTTCTTCCGATCAGTTTGAATGCTTTTGTTGTTTTTATTTGGTGGACCAGGTTTTTCCCTTTTGTACTTCTATTGCACTCTGGTTTTAGATAGTTGTATCCATGCCTTTACTTTTCAGTTATATATATATCTACAATATTTCATGGAGGTGTATACTAGTGCGTGGGTACATGTACCTTAGGAAAATGCCTCCCATGTCTGTGATATCCTACATGGCGCTAGTTGCCAGCCCCTGGCCTATTGGAGGCGGGCTTGGGGAGTCGTGGCTCGAGCCCTGTTGCGTCAAGTTGTGACATTACATCTCATTATGTCTTTTCTAGAGGTTGACTTACGAAACATTCTCATGATTTGGGATTTCAAACATTAGAAATATCAAATAATAAATCCCCATGATCATGTATAAATTGAGAGTACGCAATTTAATTAATGTGGGAGAATGTAAAGACCTAGAAATCAAAAGTATGAACCTAATATTCGATAGCTTATAGAACACACGACACCAAACATGTAAGGGGATACAACATCATGATAATGTTAAATATATTTACAATTTTATGTAGATTTTATATATTATATATTTTAAAATTCATGAATCATTGAGTTAGCTTTTGTTACATGCAAGATCATCTCTTTCTGAAAGCGTACATTACATGCAAGATCAAGTTTCACCGATCAATGATATATTAATATAATATATTATAATAAGGTATAACATTGCCGTCAAATTAGTAGTTATGAATATTAATAAATAAATTAATAAAATTATGGCATAAAAATATAGAATTAACTAATTGGTAAAAAATTAATTGTAAATGAATATAAGAAGCAATTGAATATTAAGAGAATATTTTTGTAGAAAACTATTTTTTCGCACAAAGGGTTGTTTTACTCTAATAGATTAAATTAACTATAATTATTGAGTGATATTAATGTAATAGATATATTATTTTTTCAATAAAATATTTTTGATATTAATCCAATATATTTTATAGGCATAAGATAAGAACAAACCCTATTTCACACTTAAAACCCCATATTTTTATATAGGCAATTTTATAGCCTTTTAAGGAATAACCCTTTTTAAATATGATTTTTGACACTTTAATTGATTCAATATGTCAAAATAATCTTAATATTTTAAATATAAGCATAAATATATGGTAAGGTAATATTTTTGTTATTTTTCTATGAATATTCATTTTTAATGAATATTTAAAATAGTCAATTTAAATCAAAACATTTTTTGTCTAATTTATTTATAGTTTTAAATTGAGTTTTAGATTTGATTTTAATATTAATTTTATAATATTTTTATCAATTAATAAAATTTATTTCATAGGAATCAATTTCACTTTGAAATTGACTATAAAAACACAGTAATTGTTTGGATGTTTTTACTTTAAAAACTTGCATTGTCGTCTCGTCTAAGATATTATATTTAAATTATTTTTTTCAACTTATGTGATTAGAATTTGAAAAAATGGATTCCATATTTTGAATCATAATATTTTCTAATTTCTAATAAGTTCAACGTAGTTTCTGACCAAAAAAATATAGTGAATGTAATTAAAATTAATTTCAATTATTAAATAAAAAAATATGTTTAATAATGTAGTAAACCATTAACGTAAGGGCCCAAATGACCTAACCACTTGTCCAAAACCATTTTCATGGAAATAAAAAACCCATGATCCTTAATTTGTTTTTATTTTTATTTTATATGAATTTTTTTGTTCAAAATGTGATTATAGCTTACTTCTTTTCAAAAATACCAATTGACTACTTTTCCTCCCTTAAAATGATATCCACCTCCCCACTTACTCATGCCTCTAATGCCATTTTGGAGCGACCAAAATATTTCCAAATAGATCATATAAATCCCCCATCTACCTATAATCCTCCCTTTGGGAAGAAATCCACCGAAGGACACCTTTTGGTACAAACTAAAAGGAGTTACTCGATTTTTAAGGTAACATTTTCCAACGTTATATTTTAATTTATTTACTTCTCCATGAACTCAAATATAATCATTCTATTTCGTTATAAAAAAAATTGAATCCTAAATATACTAGTATTTTTTATTCTATTATTTCATCCTACACATAAATAGATGTCCATCTAATGGGTAACGAACATATTGTAATTGTGTACGACGAACTACAGCCTCATTAAATGATGATTGTTCATTTGTTCATTAACATCTTTCATGTTGGCCATTATTATGGAAACTGTACATATAAATGAAATTAATGGAATTTATAATATCTTTATGCTTCAATAATTATTTTACAATACATAACTCTATACATTCGATTTTTCGTAAATACGATAACATCGCTTGTGGAAGTGTGAACTACCTCCCCCTCAATGTGATGTGATTCGATCACGTTATACAAGGAACATATTAACGATTATATTAATGAAAATATATAACATATATATTATACAATAATTATAATATAAATGTGTGTAAATATCATTTATTTTCTATTCTTTTAAAATACAATATTTAAATGAAAGTATTGTTCAAGTGTATGTACGACCTACCGTCTCCATGAACGGTTCATTCTTTTTACAATATCCAATTGTAATATATTATTATAAATACATATATACTAATTATATGTTTTAATTAATCCATGTTTTACATTTTTGAGTTGATGAAACAATGATATAATTAATGAAAACAACAAGTAACAACTTAAAACGTACTCGAAAAAAACATAGAAATTATCACCCAGAATAGTGAAATAAATGAATGTTTGTTTACAAATGTGTAATGATATATTTTATGAAAAATATTGTATTATTAACATTAATATGGTTATTATATTAGTTATTGACATATTTTAAGCCTCTATACCGGAGGTTAAATACCTCCCTACAAAAAGGAAGGATAATGTTAGGAATTATTGACTTACATTTCATTCCTTGTGTCATATGACATATAGACAAATTAATTATTTTTTGTTTTTTATATTTTGTCCCTTTTGATACATTATATAATGAATCCTTTTATTAATGGTATAAAAAACATTCCGTCAAGAGAATTATTATTTAAAAGTTTGATGTGGTATAGGACACTTTGAGAATGTTTAAAGACTATTTTCCTCAAAAAAATTCATAATGCTAATCTTTGAAATATAACTTCCTTTTGTGACTGATAACATTATCTTGAAACAATTACATTATTGAAATAATTATTCTTTAGAAATTAACTTGAATAAAAATTTTCTCCCAAAATGGATATTATTATTATTACAAAAACTGTATATCATTTTACATATGGTGTTCACCTTAACCGTTATTTGATTAAATAGGGAATTATTTATAAATTTGTATAATAAATTCAATATGGATAATTTTTTATAAGGAACATTATTTATTCATTATGCGAGGAATGATTTAGACTGGTACAACCAGGTTGGGCCCTAGTTATAGATAGCCCCTAGAAGCATATGTAGTCTCATGAGAGGAAACATTTGGCTAAAGCAGGTGGTTTTTTACAAAATATATTTTAAAACATCTTTTGAATGGTCTTGATGGTTACGATACCATATACCTAAGAAATAAGGTGTGAAATAATAACACATTTCAATCGTTTATATTTAGTTATTATTCATCCATGTGATTTTGTGTTGACATGTCTATAGATGCATTTTATGTTTAGGAATTAGATATTATTAATCCATGAGATTTTTCATCGACATATATATGGATTCATTTCATTATAATTTTATTTGTTAAATGGCATGTGTTTATGTTATTCACCTTTCACTTTTGATTTTTTCTTGTCTAGTTATTTTAATATCATGCGTTTATAGTTATTTCCTTTCCATGTTCATTATTCTCATCAATTCATTATTGCTTCCCCTTTACATACCCATAAGAATCATTTTAGCTCACCTTTATTATGTTTCATTTCACCTATTTATAAAGAAGAAACCATTGAATGAGCATTCAAGGATTCAGTTTATTTCATTTTATTATATATCATTTTTTATTTTCTATTCCCAACATATTATGGGAATCATTTATATAATCTGGATTTTAAAAATCGCTAAACTGATCAGTCCATCAGGATTTATTTCCTTATAATCATACCAATATAAGAAGATAATGCACCATCTTCTAGCTTCTAGGGTCGGGACATTATAGGGAACCATTTTATGAGCACTTTTTTTATAGCTCTGATAGGGGGGGGATTATCGGTGATTTTTTACGAGTACTGATAAAGGGGCCCATTTTACTGCGCTATTTTTAGAAATATTATAGAACCCCTTTAACTGTGAAAAAAATGTCGTTAAAGACCCCATTTAATTAAATTTTTTCTAACGCTGACAAAGGGGGTATTTAATAGTGCTTTTAAAGCCTTAGCAATGGATAAACACTGTTTTGTAGTACTGTGTGGGCATTTTATGCCATGCTTGACCTACTTCTTTCTTTGTATGTTTTTATTTTGTTAATTACTTTGGGGTCATTTGTTTGGTTTCCAAATCCACAACTGAGCTGTCTTGGTATATATAATTTTAAATAAATATATTTAAAAATATTTGAATATGATGATAAATTTATTTATATAATTATGTATATTTATATATATTTATATAATTATAAATAAAATAAATATATTTATTATAATTTTAAAATTGTTTTAATATATATTTATTTATAATTATAATTATAAATATATATATATATATATATATAATTATAATCATAAATATATATATATATTTATTAAAAAATATTTGTACATAATTATAAATATTTTTATGTAATTATATATATTTATATAATTATATATAATTATATAATTATAAATACAAAAAATTATTTATTATTTTTCTTATTATTGTATAAATATATTAATAATTAATCAATGCTCGAGACAGGATGAGAAGCATACTTGGGATGATAATCATCAACCTGGTAAGGCACAACATGAGTCTGCCAATGAGGTTCTTGTCCAATGTGTCGCACCAGTGGATTCTCCTTCATAGCCTGAAGGGAAAGGTTTCATTATGGATCTAGTGAAAATGGTCTTATCAGGATAGGTTCCATAGGAGGATGGGTCCAGGCATTCTTATGATCAATAGAAAATGAATTATCTTCTAGACACTTAGAATTCTTTATGTTCTTCAAAAAGTTCTCGTAAATGGGGTAATATCATAGATGATGGAAGTAATAATGATGAATGGATAGTTTTATTGGACACCGCTAATCTCAGGCCTCTGAGTAGTGGTGGTGATGTTTCTTTTTAGGATGTTTTCATAAATTTAAAGTGGATGATGATAAAAAATGATGGTTTATCTCCAGTCCCACAAAAAATGGTTGTGGATGGATTATTCCAATCTCCCAAGGAATGTGTCCACCAGAACAGCTTCTAAGGCATCATAGATCAAGATCACTTCAGAGCGAGAATGGTCCAATGTAGTGATCCATTGTATTCCCAACCAAGCTAAATCATAGTTAGAGTGGGATACTCAAAATGATTCTAACTATGACTCTGAAAATGATCCTTTATCTTATGCTCATTATATTTTATTTTCAAATGAGGTAATGTGTTTTTGTTTGACCTTGTATGTTTTTTTATCTTTTCTTCATCATTTAATAAAAGATGAAGAACTTTTCTTCTGAGTAGAACTTTTAATTATTTTTATTTTTTAAGTATTTTTTTTATAATTTTATATTTATTTATATATATATATATTTTTTCTTATAATTATAATTATAAATAAATATATTAATAAATATTTGAATAAATTTATAACTATTTTTATTTTCGTTACTGGAATTTCATGGTCAAAGACTCCTTATTAAAAGGGAAGAAAAAACAATAGAACAAAGTACATGAGGAAAATTATTACATGACAACTATTAACTCATTGAAACATAAATAAGAGATATAAAACATCAAAAATCAAATTCCAAAATATTACCATCGCCAAATTCCTTATCCAAGTCAGATTCGTCTACTGATGAACTGAATTTGCTAGCCTATGGATTCCACCCATCTATAAGAGATGTTGATTCAGTTTTCATAGTGGGCATAATATGGGAGTAATCCTTATGTGGTCTCGATATATTCATTTAGGGTGATGAGAAAACTTCATCCTCCTTCACCTTACCTTTAACATTAATTTCCCTAAAGGATATCTTTGGAGATGGGTCAACTTCCCCCACATCCGTCTATTTTATCTCAATCTAGTTTAGTTTCCAATTCTATTTAATATCTTCCAATCATTGAGAACCTGAAAAGGATGATTCATTAAAATATATATCCATAAAGTGAACATTAAGTCCTTCATGTCTAATTGGTTTCAAAGAGACCCCTGAAGCTATAGGTATCATAGAGTCCTTTAGCTATCCAAAACCAGAAATATAGGTTTGTTGAACACATTAATTTCCCTCATAATGATGCTTTCCCAGGCTATGCCCAATACTAAACTCTCTCAGATAACAAGGACTGCAATCCACCATAGAGGCCTTCCTTCTAGTTTTGTTATCAAAAGTCTCATAATAGACTCATTTAATATATCTAGGATGTCCAAAATTATTTGAAAACTGCAAGCCTACTCTTCGTAGGGAAGATCCTACCTTAAATGAATCAAAATTGATTTCTACTAGAGTCTTAAAGAGCCTCACCTACTCACTGTCCAACACTTTTAAATATTTTTGAGTGGAGGATAAATGTCCAGATAACACACCAGCACCAGCAACATCATCTGTTGAGTGAACTTCCACCTTAGATGGCTATAATGGAACTGAGTTTTTAGCTCAATATCTAGTATCCTCACCTTGTGAGTTCACTATGAGGTCTTGAATAACATGGATATAAGACTGGCCAATATTCAACTGAGGATTTCTAGACTATCCAACAAGAGAAGAAATATGTCCTTTTTTAGTTTTCTTTTTACAGTGATCCCCATCATGCCCATAGAATGAACAAAAAGTGAAATAAATTCATTTCATATAGTTATAATTCGAATGGAAGATATTGTTGTAAATAGGAAAAAAATCCGGTAGCTTCTCATACACATGAATGAGAATTAATTCATAATCATGAGTTTCCAAAACATCTTTTTAAGTAAGCAGAGAATTCAGATCCACCTCAACTAACACCCAGGATAAATACCCATTCCTAGATTGTTTGGTCTCTCAATCCATTGTGATAGGGACACCAATTGAAGATGAAATGTCGTATAATATTTGAGGATTCCACAAGATCCAATTTAATCCATGCATTTTTACCCAAACATGAGTAAAATATTTTTGATTTCAAATAGATTGAAACTAAAACTCCACTCTATAACACATAGAATATATGGATAAAGAGACACCAATCCATGGACCCATGCTCTTCCCTTTAATTATTTTGAAGAAACAAGGAAGTGAAAATATCCATGGGCCATGGAAACACAACTCCAGTTATAAAATCCACAGATTAAGGATAACCTGAGAACCATATCATAAAATTTGCATGGATTCCCACATCTCAGTAGAATGGCTAGACCAATAATGGGAAACATACAATGAACTGGCCTTTTGGAAATTGAATCTGGTCCCACATATATCTGGGATCCATTTTTGAGTGCCTCAATAGAACCAGAATCTTGAAGGGATGTGAAGAACCTTGTATTCACCAGATCCCAAATGCCTTGAAATGTACCCCTGGATGAATAGTTCCCCGATCCTCGGATTTCTTATCAAGAAAAGCTATACATTGATACTTTTAATGAGTGATATGATTTTATGATTAATGATTCACACTCCTCGGATGAAAATCGTTGAGGTAATGGGTAGCATGGTGGGTCGCTGCTTGATTGTGGATGTTGTCAGCATGGGCTGATTCAAGACACTTTTGGGCCTTTTAGATTGTTTTGTGTGGACCATTTTTTTTCCATTTTCATGGAGTTCCTTTTTATCTTGGTGGGTTTTTTCCTACATGTGGATGGGCATGCACTTGCAGGGGGACATGCAGTGGTGTGATACACTATTTGGGAGATGATCTCGAGTACCATGAGTTCTTGATGGTATGAGATGCCAATAGTGAACATCTCCCTCAAATGACATACTAACACTAACACCTCCGGTGACATGCATTGGGGATGACCTCGATCGTGTGAGAAATGATGTTGATGGGTACGACAACATCCTTGACATGAACGATCTAGCGTCCAAGATGATGACCTCAGGGGTGTTTTTTTGGTAAGCCTCATTAATGTGGTCGGGTGTGCGGCATTTCTAGGGATGTGAATTTTCGGCCAAATTGTGACTGCTTGAAATAGTGATGGTGTTTCTCGGCCTTTGGGCCATTTTATGTGGGTCTTCATAGCTATTATATGGGTCTTGAGACTACGATTTTTTTCTTCAGTGGTGATTTTATCACTTTTATGTTTTTGTGACATTTTTTGTGTCACATTCTGTATATTTGCATTACTTTTATTTTATATTATAATTTTTTTGGGTTAGGGATTCTTGATACCTAAACATTCTTGGTATATATATGCCTTTTTTATTAATTTATATAAATAAACAATAATTTGTGAATAAAAATATGATAATTTAATATATATTAATAGAATATTTTATTGAAAGTTACCATCACCGTTATTAATAGTGCTGATAAAGATCCAAATTTATCAGTGGTTTTATCTAGTAGTGATAAATGAAAACTTTTTAGCAGTACTTTATGTTTAGCATGGATAAAACATCATGCTGTATAAGGGGTGATCTATGGTAGTAGATGAAACTTGTATAATTCCTCAAGAACTCTATATCCCATAAAAAACCCAAGAACTTTAAACACCACTCCAAAACATTTATATGTAGAGTTTACTGATACTTGGAGGGAGTCAAACGCTACCACATAGCCATCTCCATCTGAGCAATGGAAGTTAGACTACTAGAATCACCCCTTTTAATGAACAAATTCCATAGCTAGAAAACTATTTTCAACTTTGAACCAATTAATTACTACTAGAAAAAAGTACATTATTCCATTTATGGTCGAACATACATTACTCAACACTAAAAATGATTATAGAACCACTTATCCATGAAAACTCATTAGATGTGTAATATATTTTTTTGTGTGTGCACGGGCCCGAAGTCATATATATTTATATAAAGAAATTTACTTTGGAATTTAGTTGTTTATTTATACATAATATTGATACACACGCACACACAAACATATTCATATATGCGTGTGTTTAATATTTTTCCAGAACTAATATTTATATTCTAATAAAAATATTTTTTTCTTAAATTATATTTATCGATTTTATATATTTATTTTCATTTATATATTTTATATATTTTTTCCATTTATATATATATATATATTCAGTTTTTTCAATTTTAATCATCATTATAAATTTCATTTCTTATAATATATATTTATGTATTGATTTCATATTAAATTAAAACATATATATATACAAATATTTATTTATTCATTTTCATAATGGAGACACACATTATATTTATATATTTAAATACTCTCTTAATATATATAGAGTTTATATATAATAAATTAGATAAATATAAATTATATTTAAATAAATAGAAAATATAAAAAATACACTTACTCATATAAATGCAACATAAATTATATTTAAAAATAAAAACAATTTATACAAAAATATATAAATTTTAAATTTTAATTTTATAAAATTTATATATAATTTTGTTACCATTAATATAGTTTTTTCTTTTACAGATGTTATTTTCTTATGTATTTTTGTATATATTATAATTGTATTTCAATATTTACATTTAATATTTTTATTTTTATTTGTTTATATGTTTTACAATTATTCAACATTTAATTATCGTTTTATATTTCATTTTGATAAAAATATTTATTTTATATTCAAAATATATTTTAATATTAAGTTTTATTGCCTAAAGGAACCTACTACATTCTTTTCATACCACTTGGGTTGTGCTATAATGTTTCCATATCCCTACTTAGGCCATCATATTCTTTCCATAAATGGACCATAAATCCCCCCATAAAGGTGACTTCTAGGATTTGAACTCTTACTACATCTAAAATTATGGGATGACTTTACAACTCACGCAAGCCTCTGACTGCCAATGGAGTAAGGGTTATGAGGGTATAGGTATATGCCACACAACAGCATTCCTAGTCCTTACCTTACACCCCGAGTACCATCCGCCCTGAGAAAAAATTATATTGTTGTGTGTGTGAATCTATAAATAATTGAATGCCATTTCAATATATAAATATATAATGTAGATAGATACATGTATATACATATTCATTCACTTTCATATGATTATTATTAATATCACAATATTAATATAAATAATTGTCACCCATCTATATGTGTAATTGTATATATATTCAATATATATTTATATAAACATTTGTATACACAAATATTTTTTTTTAATTTAAACAATATTTTTATATGCATAAAAATGGGTGTTGGTATGGAACCATATTTTGACACATATGTTTCTTTGATAAACTCTATAAAATAAGCTAAATGTAAGAAGAAAGTTATCTTTATTAGCAATATATTATTATTTTATCTTATGTGCCACTATCTATATTTGAGGGGAATAAATGATATGGGGGGCATGGTGAAACATACATTATAGCAGTAGGATAAAATAAACATGTCCTCACATATTTAATATCGAAATGTTAGGTTGCATTTGATGTTGTAAAAAAATTATATTTTTATTTTTCAAATATGCATTGGAGTGTATGTTAAAAAATGTTTAACAATGTTGAAGGAAAAACAATAAAATATATAAAATATATATTCGAATATATTAATTTAAATATATATATATATATAGAAAAATGTTTTCTTTCAAAAAATATATCAATTTAATTTTTACCATTTCAAAAATGTTACCAATTTAAAAAATTCAACACAAAGTAAATACATTTTGATAAAATGAAAACATAATTAATTTTTTCAAACCATATATAAATTGAGTTTTTTATTTTTGTCTTTAATGTTATAATTACATGTAGTAGTTTTTTGAAAGTGAAAAATGATTTGAATTAGAAGGATATAATTGTCTGGTATTTAGTTTCCCACATCAGTTTTCACAATGGATCGTGGTTCACATATAAGTATGGATGATGAAATTTCTGGAAACACAGATGGGTTTTAGGAAGGAATCCTTGAAAGACTTGTGTGTTCAGCCAGGAAGGACTCGGGTTGGAAGAATTGGATCCCAACATGGTGTTCTTCAACATGACGATTGGTGAACCTCCTGTCAACTGGATTATGAAGGAGCTCTACACCAACACCATTCCCTAGATGGAAGAGAACATTTGTGTGTTGCGCACCAGCAAGATGGGTGTGGTCCAATCTTCCAAGTTGTTTCACTCTTTGCAATTGGTGATCACCACCACCACTGACGGCGAATCCATATACTGGGCCAATTTTGAACACCACCACCATCAATTACCATCGCCACAGGTCACCAAATATTTTCATGAATATTTTTATTTCGGGGAGATAGGACTTGAAATGAAATGAATAATACCTCATTTGGCATGATCGATTTAGGGTAGAAAATAAATGATATGATGGGATGAATCGATTTCTTCTATTTGATGGTCATAAATTAAATTGGATGAAATGATATGTGGTGAAACGATAAATCACCTATATATTTTAAATCATCTAAAAATTGGGATGATTTGGAAAGAAATGATGGTAGAGAAGTATATTATAAATTAATTTATTTACTTTTATTTTAAAAAATTTAACAACAATATTAAAGATAAATCAAAATAATTCCTTTTATTTTTATAAATTATTTGATCTGAACAAAAGTAGAGTATTAGTTTTTTACCAAATAATTTAAGATTTGGATCACAAAAAATAACAAATATTTTTATGTTCATGAAATATTATGCGATTTTCATAAATAATAGACCATTGAACAGGGTTTTTAATTAAAATAAAGAGTGCCTATTCATGTGTCAGCACACATGGAATCATATTGTGTAGTAAAAAAAAGGAATTCAGATCAGTGTTGGGAGGAGCGTTGTGAATTGTGAAGCATGAAGTGCATGACTTAGTTGCGATTAAAACAACCAAAGGATGAAGAGTGTGGTAAATTACAGTCATATTATAAAAATATAAAACAATAAATATTAATAGCCTTTTTAATGGTCTTTCTCTATATTTAATATACACATTAAATATAAACAAAATAATTCCAAAAATTTGATCTGAATGAAACCAAAATAATTATATAGAAAAGGAAAATGTTAGTATGAAAATTATTGGGGAACAAACGTTGACGAGAATAAGATAAAAATATAACGAAAGAAATATGTTTTAAAGAATATAGAGTATACGTTAGTAATTATATATAAATTGAATAAAAAAATAAAAAAATATGTTTATATATTAAAATAATTAAAATTAAAAAATAAATTGAATTCATAAAAAATAATCAAAAACGTTATATAGTTACTGTCGTTGCATGCCCCGCCTTCTTTTCATGAATGTCTAATTAATCCTTTTCACTATGTCATGCATTTCAAGGATAGTTTTTTCCTATTGTCGTCCTTTGTGTCTACAATAGTACTCGAAATTCCTACAATAAGAAAGACCAACGAGTTTAACTATGGGTTTTTAGCATCCAGTTGCGTTTTAAACCACCGATAAATGATGTTTGAAGTTTTATAATGGTTTCACGTATTTGTTTGTTGATAATATTTTTTGAGTGGTTTTTTTTCAATGGTTTTTTATCAACAGTTTAAACTACAGGTAAATAATTAGAATTGATTTTTTTGTTTTATTTTTTAATATTTATTTTTATTATATATTTTCAAATTAATTTATATATATATAGACATAACATATATTAATGTATATAAATATTCATCAACAGATTTAAATATCTATTAATATATATTAACATAAATAAATTTTAAAAAATATGTAATATATATATCTATATATCTATATATATTATTAAATGTAATATTATATATATATATATATATCTACATTATATATAAAAACAAAAAGAAATATATATATACATACATTAATACATTTAATTTTCTATAAATATATAAAAATATAAATTCATTAACAAAAATATATATAATGATATATATATATATATATATATAATTATTAATAAAGGAAAATAATTATAAATAAATACATATAGATACATATAGATATATATAGATACAAATAACTTTATATATCCATATAATATCTATAAATATTTAAAAATATAAATTCATATGAATATTTATAAATAAATAAATATATATATATATACATATTAATATAAGTAACTGTAAATAAATACAGTGAATATACATAAATATATATAAATATAAACACATACATATAATTAAAGATAATTATCTATATAGATACACATATAATGGTACATAAACACAGACGCATAATATATGTTTATATATATGGTGTTCGAGGGTACAATAACATTCAAACACACATGAACACTACACAAAAACTGAATAGAAAGGCATGTCAAAGACCCCCTAAGGAATAAATCACACATTCCTCCATATTTATTCATATATTAAAGTTCCATAGGCCCAACATTGGATGACTCAAATTCCCCAATGTTTTTTATGGACCAAAGGCCCTTCTTGCATAAGTATTTCAATGGGTCTTCACTCCTTGCCACATCATGCCAAGTCACCACCTGCCCGCGTCAGACCTTCATCACTGCCTCCTATGACAACACCTCCATCAAAAATTAATAAGTAATAAATAATAGTTAGAATATAATTAAAATTATGTATTATATATTATTAATTAATAAATCTTAATTATTTAAAATTTTAAATAAATAATAATAAATTATGACTAGATAATAAATAATAATATATAATATATACTATATAATTCATTATAAAAATATTATGAAAAAAATTAATTAAAAATTAAAAATATATAATAATAAATTAAAAAATTAAAAACCTTTTTAAAGAAATTAAAAAAACATAAAAAAATCAGAAACTGCCACTTATTATTTAGCAAGGGTTTAAACCGTTAAAAAATAGGCTGCCACTAAATAAAAACCCATCATGAATTAGTGATAGTTTTCTAAACCCACTACCTAATAAATTAAAATTAAAAAATTTAGCATAGGTTTTGAATGTCGTTGATAAATAAAATGTCACCAATCATCGTTTTTATTGTGTCCTTCTAGCATAATCACCATTGTTTTTGATCATGTACATGTGACATTATATCTTCTTTCTCTCATCACCATATTTTTTCCCAAAAAAAACTCCAAAAACTTCTAACATTTGTTTCATGCACATTAAGCGCTACATTTTATCAATACTGGATGAAAATCAATAATAAAGGGGGTATTTTTAACCATTATAAATAATAGTATTGATAAACAGGGTCTCTATGAGAACTACAAAAGTGCTAATAAAGTCTGAATTTAATTTGTGTTTTTCAAATTTTATAAATACCTCCCTTATAAGTTTTATTCTTAGTCTTTTTCATCACTTTTTTATGGTTACAAATGAGCCCTATATCAGTGTTTTCCATTATGCGGATAAAAGGGGTCCATTATAAAAAATATAAATAATAAAAAATTCAATTTTTATATATAAATATATTTTTATTGATATATATAAAATTAAATTTCCAAAATATAAATTACATAACACTAAATATGTATTTACACTTAACATATAATATATTTTGTGAAAATGGATTCTAAAATAATTAAAAAATAATACTAATTATTAATTTCAAAATTTTTATTAAGTGATAGTTATTTCATTTCAATTTTATTGTATAAAAATTATTGAATTAATTATTATCTTATGATAAGTTGAAAACATGAACTGAGCTTCAAACTACCATAAATTTTGATAAAACTATCTATTTGGGCTCCATTAGATATCAAACTGAATATTATGAAGATTTCTACACATTCATGATCAAGGGGAACCCCCATTAGTGTTATTATTAGTAATAAAGGCCTTAATGGCCTACAAAACAGATTTTTTTGTTAGGATACCCAAATTTTTCGTCATTCAATGGAATTTATGCTTCTTTTAAGAGGGTATTCCTATGATTTTTTTATGAAGATTTAATTTGTTCTAAGAAATTACATTCATATATATATATATATATTATGGTGTTAAACCATTAAAATTTTTCATATTTTATGGTTTATCATATTTAAATATATACATATATATTGTGGACATCATCTGATTGTCAAATTATCGTTACATCATTGGATCAAGGTGGATGAGATATTCATGTTTTGGGATCTAATGTTGAAAAAATTATTCTGGTAGAATTTATGCATTTACCTTGGGAGTTTTCTTGTATTGGGAATGAATTTAATGATATTTTCCATTTTCTTACCACATTACGAGGTGGTCGGGACCCCTTTTGTTGGTTTGAATCATTTCCGCCAAAGTAGTGTAATATTACATTTGCTAATCTTTTAATATAAGGAATGCCATTATTTTTTTATAGATATATACACACACACACACACACACACACACACACACACACACATATATATATATTAGTATATAATTATATATAAAAAGTTTATTGTATAAATAAATATTTATTCGTATTTATATATATAATAACATTTTAAATATTTAAATCATATGTAAATAAAATTTAATCCATAATTTTATTTAAAAATAAAATCTATCTATTTTATTTTCTGTATAAAAATATATTTGTATATGTATACCTAAAAAATGTATATATTGGTGAGTAGGGATGCACATATATTTTACGTGATAAAATATTAAAGTGGTACAATGGATTTTGGGTTTTTCCTATATTCCCCACATGGTCCCACCCTCTGTACATATATATCGAAGATTGTGGGAGAATATGCAACAAAAAAATGCAAACTAATGTATGTCTCTTTCAATGAGAATGAACAATAAATTAGACGTAATACACATGGGATATTTTTTATAGAAAAAATAGGTCAAACCCAAGTCGTACGAAATATTGTAAAGAAAAAGAGAGAGCCACACAACTTGAGGAAAAAAAAGATGTGGCTTTCTTTAGAATTTGATCACAAAAATTAACAAATATTTTTATGTTCCTGAAATATTATGTGATTTTATTAAATAATGAATATGTGAGGAAAAAATGGTATTTTATTTAAAATAAAGAGATCATATGCATTGGTCATCACACTTGTTGAGCAGTAAAAAAAGGAAAAACGGATGGGAATTGTGGAAAATGGAGTGTATCCATGACCAGAGGAAGTGAGTTTTGTGTGAAGACAATGGTGGTCGGTGTCATTGTGGGGCTCATTAGACCCAGAAGAACCGGTGAAAGAGCATGGTTTGGATGGGTCCGGTGGCGCCCACTAATCTACGATTGATCTTGTGGAACACAATGTACAGGAGCACCAGTAGGACAGAAAGGGGAAATCCGAGTAGTTTGGTCAGGGCTCCGATCGAAATGGCCTTCAAGGATCCGGTGTAGATGGAGGAGTGTGGTAAATGAAGAGGTTCATGGTAGTGAGGTGGGAGACCAAAGGGGACACCTTCTCACTTTTTCAATTTACCTAAAGAAGATAGATGATAAAATGAAGAAGGCTCAGGGAATCCATATTCCATCTAGAAACAATGAGTAAATACATAAATAATGAGAAGGCTATATAAGTGTCCTTTGTGGTCTTGGTCTCAAACCTAGCAATTAATATATTTCCCTTTGTTTCTTAACAACTCAAATAGATATATAATAATAATCGGAATGCTATAAGATTGGGCGTCCTACTCAAAAAAAAAGGATGGACGCGGTATGTGCACCATCGCACTCTAGCATATTATCTAGCATTATGTTTATTCAAAAAGGTAATAAATTTTATTTTTATAATACCAACATGTCATTCCCTAATTAATTAATATATTTTTGTTTTTTATTACACACACATGTATATTTTAATTACATTAATATATATTACTATAATTATTTGAAAATATACATATATATTCATATATATATAACTATATGTATGTTCATGAATGCACCATGAAAATATATTTGTATTTACGAATATAAATAAAAAAATATATAATTATACCTACATGTTAAATATAATTGTATAAAATATAGAATGTATTTTTTGTATACATTGTATAGTAATTAGATGTTTTATACTCACATATCCATAAATATATCTATAAATTAACTATCATCCCCACACTCATATATATATAAATCAATGCATACATGTATACATAAAATGTATTCTTACATAATTGTGTACACACATATAAAATATAAATATACAAATTAAGTTTTATATGAACCGTAAACAAAAATACACTTAAAAATACACCTAATGTTTGTATATACTTACATATATGTATAATTGTAAATAATTACACTAATCTATTTATATGTATGCATGTTTATATTTATGAATCTGTATGTATGTTTACTACTACAAATATTTCTTTTTAACTCCATGGAAAAACACCTTTAATAAACCTAAAAAACATTTATGTCCTCTATACTATTAAAGGGGGTCCACTTTATATGTTATAGAAATAGCGCTAATAAAGGCCCAACATGGAGAAATGTGTTGCTTGTATAATAGCACCTGGATGCAAATACATGTAACATGTATGTGAAATATATAATTTAAATGAAATAAATTTTACATCATGAAAACAAAACAAAACACTACTATATACATTTCCAACAACATTTGTTATTATTATACCAACAATTTCTATATACAAGAATTTAAAACTATTAAGGTTTCATCATCATTGGTGCACGTGATCCCCTATAAAAAAAGTCTTCCCATGGGATCCGCTACTGAACAAATCACCACAACTAGAGAAAAAGAATCCACCTATATAAGAAAACAGATCTTATGTTAGTGTTGTATTTTTCACCTATATTACTACATTTAACACTACAAGAATTTTGGATTTTTTCATTGAGGAAGTGGGATACTTCCATTGGAAATCACTAATTATAGTACTAGCGATAATTTAGAGTGGTCTCTAATATGGAAATGTAAATTGGTGAGATTTTTCCTACCCCAACGTTTGTCATTCTCAATGTCACATGCTACAATAGGCGTCGACATGATCTCTCGCCCCCGCCATTGCACTTCCACCCCTGATCACCCCCATCTCTAGCCTCATCGTCTCCCGTCACACCCACCACAGCCACCTACAAACCTGTCACCCTCAACATTCAACCACCACAGATCAATCCACCAACACCATCCCAGACACTCCCTCCAACCGCCAGGCATCTTCCATGGCATGTAGTCCAAGCTCGAGGACCCTCTCTTTGTTACATGTAATATTCCCATCATTCCCCAATGCATGATCAACACCAAAACACAGGTGGATTAAATGGTAGTTTTAGTGGACTCTTATGGTGGTTGGTGTTGAATAACACTAAGGGAACAACTAAGACCACCAAAAGCGGTTTAGGGTGGTCTGTAAAGGCATTTAGCGACTGTCTATCGCAGACACTAAAAATACATATTTCTAGTAGTGTAATATTCTTTAATATATTTTCTTTTGATTTATTCATAATAAATTATGGGGGTATATTTTCTGTGGGGTGTATGCATGCTTGGCACTGGTCAAGTGGGTTTTATTTTTCTTTCAATTGAAAATTTTTTCGTTATAATTTTTATTTTCTGTACATATATTAGTTGTTTACATGGCTCATTGATTAGTTAACATCCAATGATATTTTTTCATCCAGGGTGTGTTCCTTTCACTCTACATCAATATGAGGTGCCACCATCATACCAATATCATGGCTCAACATGTCTCATGCATTGTCCAACATTTAGTTATGTCAATTGTTGCCCTAATTTGTGTCATCCATGCGATTGTGATCTTGGGATTCTACCTATGTCGTTTGATGCTCCCCAAAACGCTATGATTTCCTCAGAGGGTGATTTTATTCGATCAGTCCATTCTCTAAATGTAATTCTTTTTTTCTGCTTCAGACAGTGAGTTCTCGGTGAGTAGCTCATTCGCTGTGCAGAGGGGTTCCCATAGAAGAAGAAGGAGACCAAGGTTATCCAACCACCCACACTCTCTATCTTTGAGTTTAGTTTGCCTCTTGGAACTTGAGTAATTATCCCATGGAGACTCAGTGGAGATTATCTAATTTCTGTGTCAAACACAATTTCACATTATGAAGGTTCCCCGTATTGACCTCCTTTTTTATCATAACCAGGTTTATGTTTAGTTTCTTGTCTCTATAGTGAAATATTATTTCCTGTCATATATAGATCTGTATCCATTTTGGGCGTGTGTGTGATTCCATCCAGGAGTGGATGACATTGACTCTACGTGGCGGGATTCACCACAACTGACTAATTCAACAAGGCCGGCCTCTTCAAATATTTTTTATGGTTCTTATTTTCTTTTCTTTTGGTCTGTATTTGGTTTTCATTCTTCTTTCATCATAATAAAATAATTACATGGGTGGAGTTCTTTATATGCACATATGATCATGCTAATCCAAAACATGTTATGTCATGTGTAATTTCCTTTCTGTACTTTCTGTTTTTATTCCTCCAATAGCTTGATTATTGATGAAACTCTTTTTCGTTATTTGGATCCAATTGATCAATTGATGAAATTAAATATCATCCCAATAATACGCAATATTGGATCTTGGATGTTATAGGGTTTAATTGTTTATCCACAACAAGTGGAATCAGAACCTACTGTAATTTTAATAATGTGTTCCACTAAAGTAGATATTGATAAATTTTATGGTGATAATGATTTCAATCTTTGGATAATTAAAATGACAACCGTATTGGAACATAATGATGTAATTTTTTCCCTTGATTGTTCTAGAAATAAAATCACAACCCCTACCCCTAATGGGCAGTCTGCCACCACATATATTGATGTCCCTGAAGAAACTCTTAGGATATCCTATCATTTGATCTCCATTTATCTTTAAGAGAAAATGTCCTTAAATATGTTGCATGCGAATCTTCTTCTACTTGTATATGGTCTACGATTTAATCCCATTATATGAATAAGTATCTTGTTGGTAGATTATACAAAAAAATAGATTTTCTACATTCCAAATGCGCCCAAGAACTATAGTTAGGATGCACATTGATGAATTTAATAATGTATTGTTAAATCTATAATACATAGAAATGAAATTGGATGGTGAAGACTAGGCCATTATACCATTAACATCATTATATGATTCCTTTAATTATGTTAAAGTCTCTATGATGAATGGTAAATATAGACTTACTCTTGAAGAAGGTAAATATGATTTACTCTCCGATGACCATCAAAGAAAGGGTAGTGTTAAGATTGAGGTTGAGGGTTTATGTATTAGGGGTATAAGTGAGTCCAAGGGTAGGAGAAATGAAAGGGGTCATTCTAAGAAAAAAATATACAAGTCTAAGCGAAAATTAATCATGTGTTATCAATGTAAACAACCCAGAAACATTTAGAAGAATTTCCCTAATAATAAAAGTGACTATATAGATAATAGTAATGATCATTCCCTATTATTTGAGTAGGAATTTGACCCTGGTGATGTGTTGAATGTCAATGACATTTCCATCATTGATTAATGGATCCTAGATTTAGGATGTTCATTCAACATGTGTCATAAGAAGAATTTTTTTATTTAGTTTGGGGAAATTGAATATGGTGAGGTATTTATAGGGACCATTGGAGATGTCACATTAGAGGAATAAGATCATATTCATTAGATCTTCATGATGGGAATGTCAAGACTCTTAATGAATTTAGGTGGGAACCCAAATTAAAAAGAAACCTAATATCCCTAGGAATTCTAGAGGAGAAGTGGTATAATTTTAGGTGAGACTCTATAACCCTTAGAGTTTCCCAATTATCTCTCAATGTTATGAAAGGAATACTTAAAAATGGACTTTTTGTTAGATAGTAAGGTTCATCGAAGTTAATTGAAAACTATTCTGGTTGAAAATATGATTCCACCACCCATGGGCATATAAGGATAGGGTATGTTAGTACCTAGGGCCATGGTGAACTCAGAAACCAAAATATTTTGAGTAACATCACTCATAGAAGTCTCCCTTTCTTTGAGGATTGTTTATATGGGAAATTCAGAAGAGTCATTTTGAGTAGTTCAAAGTATATGGCTAAAGAACCCCTTGGGTGTGTTCATTTGGATCTTTGGTGTCCATTGTGGATCACCTACCATGGTGGAGGCTTATATTGTGTGAGATTCATTTATGAATTCTCTAGGAAATCCAAGATTCATATACTCAAACATATGTTTGATTCCTTTCAAACCTTTATGAAAATTGAAAGATTGGGTAGATAGTGAGTCTAATAGGAAACTTAAATCCATACGAACTGATAATGATTTAGAGCTTCTATCCAATAACTTCATTGAATAATTTAAATCTACGGGAATAAAGAGTTAATAGAACTTTGTGCAAACTCCACAAAAAAATCTTAGTAGAGAGTTTGAATATGACATTCCTTGAGAGGGTGAGGTGCATTCTTTCCAATTCAAAACTCCATAGGTCCTTCTGTGATGAGGCTACTATAACAGCAGTCTATCTTATTAAATGTTTCCTATATTCTGGTAATTCTTTTAAGGCACCAAAAAAACTATGGAAAGGTTTACCCCATGCCTTGCACACCATAGGATGTTGGGATATATATATTATGATCATGCACGTAATGGTACGCTAGCTTCTATGGATGTGAAGTACATATTTTTGGGATATCCAGTGGGTGTTAAGGGGTATTGTTTGTGGATAGATAAACATGTTTATGAAAATTGTATAGTTAGATGAGGTGTCATGATTCATGAGTCTAGTCTCACCAATGATAAGGGATATAAAACTATATATTCCTCTGATGGAAATGAAAAACCCACCAGAGTCCCAACACCCTTTGGTGTTCAAATCCCTATTGAATCTAGTGACCTCTCCCAGTTCGGGACAGGTCCCGCTCCCCCATTGTCCAGACCCAAGTTGAATATGATTCTAATCCATATTCTGAACCTGAAACATAGGAACTAGATGATCTGAGCAAAAATTATATCACTTGATATAGAGACTGAAGTGTTATTAGTCATCTAGCCTATTTCAATCAAGTAGACATTGGTGTCTATGTGTTTAACGTAGCACACTATTTTTTAAATAATGAACATCAATCTTATAAGTAAGTCCTTATGTCCAATGAGGCCCCCAAATGGTTAGGTGCAATGCAAGAAATGATTAATTCACTTCTCTAGAAAAAAACTTGGGATGTTGTTTATAGACTTAATTACTAGAAGTTCATAGGTTCTAAATGGATATATAATATGAAATAGAACAATGTTGAAGAATCTAATATCAAATTAAATGAACAAATGGTTTCTAAGGGATTTCTTCAATGTGAAGAAATTGGTTATAGTGAGATCTTCCCCCAAGTTTTTAAACACTCGTATATTAGAATTACTCTTGATTTTACTACCAATATTTATTTTCATGTTGAATAATAAGATGTAAAAAACGTCATTTTGACATGATACCCTTTATGGAAAATTTTATCTGACCCCTCCTGATAGATTTTTGAAACTATTCAATACTAATCATGTTTTTCTTTATAATAAGTATTTTTTTGTACTTAAATAATCTTCAATGCAATGGTATAAAATGTTTGATTCATTTTTGATTTAAAATATGTTTTCTAGAAATAAATTTTATTCATGTGTAAACTATAAGACTATTAAACATGAACTTGTTTACCTATTATTATATATTGATGACATGATTTAAATATATAAGAACATGAGGGTTATAAATTTTATCAATAATCAATTGAACCATGTCTTTGAAATGAATAATTTTGACATGATAGTCAAAAAATATGTATGGACATAATAATAGATATGAAGGGTATAACCTTGTACTTTTCCAAATCTACTTATGTTAAGAAGGTATTAAGAATATATCTACCTGTGCATATTAGACCAATTAGTATTCCTCTTGTAAAAAATTTTAAATTCTCTTTGGATCAATCCCCTAGAGATATTGTTGAGACTTCTATCATGAATAAGATTCCATATGCTAATGTAGTAGTAAGTCATATGTATCATATTCTCTATTCTAGGATAGACATTTCATTTTCTATTTTTATTTTGATAATGTTTATGGGGAATCATGGTAAGCATCATGGGAAAGAAAATAAATGGCTACTCAAGGCTGGTCTCATAGAAGTGAAATATAATGTTCGTGGTTGGACTCTCCACTACTACGGTGGATTATATTTCGGTGAAAGATTCCATAATAGAGGCTATATGGTCGAAGGGTTTGATTTCTGAGTCGTCATTATCTATTGACAGCATAGTAGTCCACCGTGATAGCCTCTATGGATTTTATTTATCTAAAAACATTATATTTCAATTTAGAATAAATCACATTGAGATTAAAATTAATTTTTTGGGATAATATAGAATATACGGTTGTGAGTGTAACAAAGATACCCACCAAGGAGAATCTGACAAGATAGTTTGACTAAGGGTGTGCCATTTTCCAAATTAATGCATTCACATAAATTAATTAATTTAGTTCCAATTATATAACATTGGTTTTGATAATATTTTCCATAAATTATATTTAATTGAGAGGTGGGGATATTTTGTATTTTTCCCATACATCATTTCAATTAAATTCCTTTAATAAATTTTTATATAAATTATCCATAATGCATTAATGGTGTTCAATTTGAATGGGTATATGGATGCATGGAAATGGTCATATGGGTTTTGGATTGATATCATTAGATTATTTGTTTGCTAGAATATTTGTTTTCTTTAATTATATCTATTTTATACTAGGACCATTGATTGGATAACATCCAAAAGTATTGCATTATCCTAGGTGTGATTATTTTTCTCGGCTTCGATTCGGGGTGCTACCGCCACACCAATTCCATGCCGCCACTTGTCATGTGCGGTTTCACACCTTTAGTTATGTGATTTTTTATCTTGATATGGGTCTTCCATATGGTTGTGATCCTACGTTTCTATCTATACCTCTTAACTCTACCATTCATTCCATGATTTCCTTGTTGGTTTCTTGGATTCAATCGATCTATTCTCTCAAATTAGCACCTTTCATATGGTTCAACCGATGAGTTCCCGGTGAGTAGTTCTTTTGTTATGTAGAGGGGTTCTCCGAGAAGAAGAAGGATACCGGGGTTATCTGGCCACATGCACCCCCCATATTTGATTTTGTTCCACCTCATATAACTAGAGTACTTCTTCGGTGGATACTCAATGGAGATCTCCTCATTCCTAGGTCTAGGATTACTATGCATCAAGAATGTTCCTGATATTAACTTCTTTTTTATTGTAACCAGGTTTCTATTTAGTTTCTTGGATCTGTAAATTATATTATTGTCTATTATTTACACATCTATATCCTTTTGGTTGTGTGAATAAGTACTTCTGGATTGCATGATGTTGACTCTATGTGACAGGCTTCACCGTTGCCACCTAGTTCAACAAGTCCAGCCTCCTCGAATATTTTATCTAGTTCTCCTATTCATTTCTTTGACATTGTAGTTGATTTTATAGATTTATTTCTTAATAATAATAGGCTTACCTCAGTGGTGATCTCACCATACATGTAGGATCAAGCTCATCCAAAGTACATTATATCGTGTGTTATTTCCTCATGTACTTTCTATTTTCGTTCTTCCAATAGCTTGATTATTGAATAGACTTGTTTTAGTTCTTTGTATCCAGTTCATTAATTGAACATATCAAATAATAAACCTGAAAATATGTGAAAGTGGAACATGGATGTTTTAGGGTTTAATGTTTTAACCAAAATAGTTAGTAATACAATAAAAAATAAATCAAACATTAATATTAAATAATACTTTAATGAAATGTAAATTTTAAATAGAAGGTTGAAATAGGAGTTATACCGGTCACACCATGCATCATTTTGAGATGTGGATTGTTTCTACACATCAGAAACGAGTTATGGATCATTATCCAATGGTATCAAAATAATTTGAATGTGTTTTCATGTTTTTGAGTAAGTAACTTGTTTTTTTAAAAAAAATTAAATTAAATTTTAAAAAAAGACACAAAAGGAGTTATACAGGTCACATCATGCATTAGATTGAGGTGTGGATAATTCCTACATATCAAAAATTACATACAGATCATTTTCCTAATGTATCAAAACAAAAAAAAATCATTTCCTCAGTTTTCATTTTGTCATTTCTGTTTTTTAATAAAATGTCATTTCAAATAAAAAACATACACTTTAAGCCATACCTATTATTAAATGAGTTAGTTTCATATAAGACTACTTCATTCATGTCACAAAATAATTATAAATAACTTTCCTAAATTCTCAAGACAATTAGAATGAATATACGTGGTTATTAGTGAGAGACACATGTTTTGAACTAAAATTTTAATTTCATACTGATAACAGACAGTTTGAGTCATAAATGTCACGCTATGCATCAGATCGAGGTGATATTGATTCATAAATGTCCAAAATGACTCATGGGCCATTTACCTAAAGTTTCAAAATAATACCAAGGTGTTAGCTCATATTTCAGTATGGCACATGTTCTTTCTACTAAAATTAATATCAATTATAAATAAAAAAGTCACACATGGAGTCATATCGGTCACACTGTGTGTTAGATTGAGCTATAGTTTATTCCTACATGTCAAAAATGGCATATGGATCATTATAATAACTTATAAAAAAATAATCTGAATTCATTTTCTAGGTTTTCTGTATGTCACATGTTCTTTTTACTAAAATTAAATTAAATTTGAAATAAAATGAAACAATGAAGATATACAATTCTCATCATACATCATATTAAGGAGCAGTTGATTCCTACAATTTAAATATGAATTATGTATAATTTTCTTAAAGTATAAAAAAAATATGAATGTGTTGATTAGTTTTTAGTATGCCACTTGTTATTTTTACTAAAATTATTTTCAATTTTAATTAAATAGACACACATGGAATTATAACAGTCACAACATGCACCGAATTGAGGTGTGGACACTTCTTAATCATCACAAATGAATTATTGATCATTTTCACAATGTATCAAAATAATATGAATGCATTATCTTGGTCTTTATAATGTCACATGTGTTTGTTTATTAAAATTTCATTTGAAACTGGAAACATGCACTTTGAGTCATATCAGTCGTATTGTGTATCGTTTTGACATGATACTGATTACTACACATCAAAACTGACTTATGAATTTTTTTCCTAAATTATCAAGACAATCATAGCATGTTTTCTTGGTTTTCTATGAGTAACACATTCTGAAATAAAATGTCAATTTTAAACTGATAATGAAAATTTTGAGTCATACCGGTCACATCATGTGTCTAATTGAGGGGTAATTGATTCATACACGTCTAAAATGACTTAAGGGTTGTCTTCCCAAAGTATCAAAACAATCAGAACGTGGTTTCATTTTTTATATCACTTGTTCTTTTTAATAAAAATAATTTCAGTACAAAATAAAAAGTCAGACTTAGTGTTATACAATTCCCACCATTAGTAGTATTGAGGTGGGGTTGATTCCAAAATGTAATAAATTAATTTTGAATTGGTTTCCTAAAGTATCAATACAATATTAATGTGTTTACTCCATTTTCTGTATGTCACTTTCTTTTTATTAAAATTATTTTCAATTTTTAATAAATAGAATCATTTGGAATTATACAGGTCATACCACATGATGGATTGAGGTGTGGATGATTCCTACATGTCACAAATGACTTATGGATCGTTTTACTAAATTATCAAAAAAATTAAAGGTGGTTGCTCAGTTTGGATTATATTACTCTGGTTTTTAATAAAATTCCATTTAAAATAGGAAACATGCCCTTTGAGTTCTATCGGTCACATCATGTGTTGGATTAATATGATACTAATTCTTACACATCACAATTTACATATGAATCATTTTCTTAAAATATAAAAATAATTGGAGATTTTTTGTTCAGTTTTTAGTGAGTGACATATATAGAACTCAAATGTCAATTTTAAACTGATAGCGGACATTTTGATTCACACCGATCACACCAGGCATCGAAATGAGTTGTGGTTGATTATTACACCTAGGTAATGATTTATGGATCATTTTACAAATGATAAAAAACAATCAGAATGAAATTGGTTTGTTTTCAATATTTCACTTGTTATTTTTACTAAAATTAATGTCAATCTTAAATAAAAATACTCAGTTAGTGTTATACTGGTCACACTATACATCAAATTCATATGGGTTTGATTATTACATGTAAGAAATGAATTATGAGTCATTTTACTAATTAATCAAAACAATAAAAATGTGTTTAATCAGTTTTCAGAATGTCACTTGTTCATTTTACTAAAATATCATTTGAAACTGGACGTACGCATATTGAGTCATATCGTTCACAACGTGTGTCAGTTTGATATGAGACTACTTCTTATAAGTCCCAACTTACATGTGAATTTTTTGTGCCAAATTATTACGTCAATCAGAGCATACTTGGTTTTCTTTTAGTGAGTGACACACATTGTGAACTAAAATAACAATTTTAAACTGATAACAGACACGTTGAGTCATATCAGTCGCATTGTGCATCAGATTGAGGTTTGGTTGATTCCTACTCATCCAAAATGACTTATGGATCATTTTTATAATGTATAAAAAAAGTACACATTTCCATAGTTTATAGTATGTCACTTATTCAATTTAAGAAAATTAATGCCAATTTTAAATAAAAAGACATGATTTGAGACATACTGGTCACACTATGTGTAGGATTGAGGTGTGGTTGATTCCAACAAATAACACATCACTTATGGATCATTTTCCATAAGTATCAAAACAATATAAATGTGTTATCTCGATTTTCAGTATGTCATTGGTTCTTTTTACTAAAATTAATTTCAATTTTAAATAAAAATATCACATGGAGTCATACCGGTCACACTTTGAGTTGGATTGAGGTATTGTTGATTCGTACATGTCACAAATTATTTCTAGATTATTTTCCTAAAGTATCATTTCAATCTGAATGTGATTGATCAATTTTGAGTATGTCACTTTACCTTTTTACAAAAATTAAAGCCAATTTTAAATAAAAAGACACAATTAGAGTCATATCGGTCACATTATGCATCAGATTGATGTGTGGTTGATTCATACATGTTAAAATGACTTATGGATCATTATCCTAATGTATCAAAACAATATAAATGAAAATTCATAGTTTTTAATATTTCAGTTGCCTTTTTTACTAAAATTAATATCCAATTTAAATAAAAATGTACACCTGGATTTATACAAGAAAAACCATTACATTTCCATTCTTTGTCAGACTTCCAACACAACATATTGAGTTGATGTTCATATCAGAAAAAACCCTCCACTACTCATCTAGTTTTAAACAACAAGAATGGTTTTTTGGCTAAGAACGTCAACTCAATATGCAGTGTTAGAATTTCGATAATAAAAGGAAATGGAAAATGTGATAGCATTGGTAGAAAAGAACATGTTTTCTCTTTTCTGGTTTATTACAGATAATTGAAATAAAAATATGAATTCCCAAAAAGTTTTGTGGAAAAAAACTGAATAAGTATTAGATAAAAATGATATGGAAATTAACTTAAATATTGTAGATTAAATGATTAAAAATGTAATTAGATAAGTAATAGAAACTCACCTTTTCATGATGGATGTATACATTCTCGAACCATTTCTTTGTTTAAATTATCCCAGTTGTGGCCTTCAAGTCGAATCTCTCATAACCATTAGCAGCTTTGAACATACCCCCCCAACTCAAGAAAAAGAATCCACTTGTATAAGGAAAAAAAATTATGTGAGTAATACTAAAAAGAAATAAATTTAACATAAATATTATACAACCCTTTACTTCTATAGATGTAACATCTTAATGATATATGTGTACATATTTCCATGAAGTGTTCTACCCATTCATTTATAAAAAAATATATCGCGAACTATGAATACAATAATTTTTTACATCCATAGTAGTATAAAAAAAATATAAATACCTAAAATATAAAAAAATATTTCAAATGGAATATTAATTATATTTGAAAATACCTCTTTAAGGATTCCATTTTTTTGATAGAATATAGTCTCTATCATAAATTTAGAAACATAATAACCAAAATCATTTTCATTTGTTTTTTTAGACACAACAAAAATATTGAGAAAAATATGTAATTTTTTTTATATGGGTTTGGATTGTAAAATATTATAATATATACTTAGATACTTGTCCACATGTAGAACACACTAGGCTCCTTGTGATAATGGGATGTCATCATGCCACAATTTTCATGATTTTTATACACCTCCCTAACATAAACAAAATCTCATTAAAAAATATTATAAAATATATAACTTGAGGTTTAGATATAAAAATTTGGATTTAGTGTATTACAAATTGAAAAATTCCCTATTTTGTAGTTTTTTTGTTCGGTGTCCATGCATTGAATCCATGAAATAATTATTTGGAGTATCCCAATTCATTTCAATGATCATCCAATGTTGTTTAAATACAAAAAAAAAATTGTAATGAAAGAAATGAAAATATATTTGATATGATTAAAATTTTTAGTTTTACTACTACATAATTTTTATTATGAAGAGTTTTTCATCCATATGTTTTATTTCAAATGATCAGGCTTGTTTGGACATGATTCCATTCATTTGTTTTATTCTATTTCTATTTGTTCTCTAGAAGTGGCGTGATGACTAATGAGTCCAAATTTTTGTTCATCGGGTAATCAATTCAATTTTTATTTATATACATTCCTGAAAAACAATTTGAAATATTTTTTGTCATAATTTATATAGTACATTATCTATTGGAAAAACAAATCATTAAAACACACCTCTTGTATTCATATACAATTGAGACTCCCAACCATTCCTCATTGCAGATTTCATTTATGTTCTCAAGAGAAATGTAGTTTGTAACATCCTGTCCATACATTTTTCATTTAAAATCTTCTATTTTATTACTATAAATTTGAAAATTTTTATTCTCATGAAACATAAATGTTTGAAAATGTAGATATTGAACTGGTGGGTTAATGTTGCTTTAGGAATATATTTTGGATCAATTGGTTGATCCATTAGATGGTTTTGATTTTACCTTTCACTTCAACCCTTCTCTTTTTTCCATCTCTAATAACAATCATCAGTTCAGAACTTTTTTCATTAATTATTTAAGGTTGATCATGAAAAATAAATTGGAAATCAATACCTCCTTATTGATATGTTTTTTTACAAAATCCTATAGATATTCTATGAATGTTCTAATATATTGGTCAACTATATGACTATTTGAATCATTAATTGGAATAGGTAGCTCATAACTCGGCTCATGAGCTATGCTAATAGCTACTCTCACATGACCTGTTAGAAGTTTTCTCGTATGTAGAGTGTCTTTTTGGATATTCAACATAACAACCATTGCTAAAAGGTGATTGGTGGATGTTGATAAATAAAAATCATGATCATTTTCACCAGGTTTAAAATCAGCACAGGAAACATATTTTTGTATTTTTTATTCACATTTCATAGATAAAATTATGAGAATATTATTTACCTCATCTAAGATATCTCTTTTATGGGAACGTCTCATCTCATAGCTGGTGGGGGTGGGGTAGGATATTCATGCAGTGGTTGTTCTAGAGTTATTTCTTCTATTTTCTTCCCCCATAACATTTTCTAGGAACTTTGTTTGATAATGAATTTTTTACTCAAGGTTAGCTAATATTTGTTTCATCTCTTTCATTTTTTATCATTATCGTCATGTTATTTTATTTTATCCAAATATGTTTGGGGTGTCACCCAAAAACCTTCACCTCTAGCACAACCACACTATTCTGGCCACTTCAAAGCCACAGATAGTAAGTGTTCATATGGTACAAGTGTTGATGATTATTGTGACTATGTGGGATAGAAAATATAAAAAATTAAGTAATATTTTTTATTTAATATTTATTTAATGAAAAATAATATATTTATTATGTCAGGATTACACAAGCATCCTACCCATTTTGTGTCTTTTATCAATTAGTATCATATCTTAATTTACATGTGCCTTCTTCAATATCATAAGAGGTATCATGGAAGTGGATTTGGATTTGGATTCATAAATCAACATTTAAATACAGTAACATAATTTTGTTGTTGTTTCATTCCACATAAATTTATTATTGTATATTTAAAATATGTACCATTTTTTATTCAAATGATTGTACTCTATCCTTGATTTATAGTAGATGTACATTGGTTTTTCTAATAGTTCTATTTTTTTCAACACGTAGTTATTGTTTCATAAATAAAAAAATTTCAATGAACATGATGAATATAATTTTTTTCAAATATTTTGTTACCATCCTCCTTGAACCTGGAAAGCTATCTCCCCCATGATGGCCAGTAAATGCGTCCCACACTGCATACATTATTTGGCATGGATTTATAAGAGGTGGGTTCATGCATATTTTCTCCTTCATAAACATTAAAATAAAATCTCATTATAATTGTGTAAATGGCTCTATGAATCCTTCCAAAACCATTAATACAAATTTATTATGGGGGTGGTCAAATATAAATTCAATTTTCCAGGGATTATTTAGAGTAAGTCAATGTTTCATTATTTTAAAATTAGTAAAATAAAGAAAAGATATCAAAATGTTACCATAATCTCTGCCTAAATTAGTGTATTAATCATGGGAACAAAATAGTTCCACATATCTATATCAATCAGCATGAACTGCTGAGTGACGAGCCTAATGTAAATATTGAAAATCATCTTTTTTGGGTTAATAGGTTGGCCACATGCATTCCATTCAACCACAAATTTTATGCCTTTTCTTTTAACCTTAATAATTTTTTTCTAACCCCATAACACTTCATTGGTCCTAATTTTTCTATGACATCGGGTCATCATTGTCTACCATTTTCATGAGTTCAATATTTTAATTATGTTTTTCCTCTAGATTATTTTGATTATAATGTGTAGAAGGTTAATGTTCCTCATCATGAGTTGTTGTAGTAGGTTGAGAAACCTGTTGTTCCTCAATATTGGGAGTATCAACCCATGTATATGTCATTATCTATAGAAGTGGTTTAACATTTAATTTAGATTACTTAAATTTAGTAGCGAATATATTATAACATGAGGTAATGCAATTTATATTACAAAAATATATAACATGATTATTGAACTATTTTTTAAATATTGAAGGTATTTGAACCCTCTATCAAGTATCAAAATCCCTACATTGTGGTCTCTTCTAATGTTAAAACCCCTATCTAAATTGGGACCACTATAAAATTAAATGGATATCCCATGGAAATGGTTATCCTCAGTTTAATTTTAATCTTACACTTTATTGGGTTTGATCGATAACTGATCAATTGACCACTTTTGGTTTGTGGGATCTAGAACATAAAATACTTTAACTGTCATTGATTCTATTAAAAATGGTTTTTCATTCTACCCTTCACGACTAAAATCCACTTTCATGAATCCCAATCCATATATTATAATATTAAACTTGTTATCATCACACATGAATTGAAAAAATTGCTTGTGGAATTATTTATAATCAAACTCCCATATTTATTTGATGACGCCAAATATGAAATATTCATATAAATTGGATTTTTTTCCATAGTACTAAAGACATGCATGATATCAGAAATAAGTGTAAATGCACTATTTTTCATGGTACTATATCCACCATGATTATTTGTATTGAATGTATAACCATAAATTACATAACCATTGTAAAATAATACATACACACTTGGTCCTTTGGATTTACATTAAAGTCATTATGAAATTGAATTCGTATTTTCGTATAACTCTTTAAAAACATGGTATCGAAACCATTTTGTAAACTATTGATTATGTGTATTTGATATCCATCTTTCATCCCGTGATGGATTAAAATTCCTATGAATTTATTTGTGTGTTTCAACATTTTGGTCAACCAATAAATTGTTATAAAAAACATAATGGTGGGCCTACTCCCGATATATAATATTGATTTTAACATCATATCTTTCAAAAATTACAACAACCACATGTCTCCCAGTGTAATGAGATTCTACTAGACCAATTCTTTGTGCACCGATGAGATTCTATCGGGTGAAGAAGATACCCATATTTAATTATTGTATATGCATGCCATGTTAATTTCCTTGAATTATCATCATTTTGATTTAGAAACATAAACCTTATGATGATTGGAATGTACAATAAAACATACTTTGGAACCAATTAATCATTCTGGTATCAATAATCACCAATCTTTGATCATTCTATAAGTGATTATTTGTCTTTGAGAAAGAATATATTGTAACTTGGATAGACATATATTCATTCATATATCATATCCATAGAACATATCATTCATTTAAGATTCATATGTTTGTAAAGAGAGCTCATTATCTTCTAGAATCATAACATTTAATAGATCAATTAGTTTAGTAAAATTGGAGTCAATCTATTTGTTGCTAGCATTTAAATTATACAGCTTCAGTAAGGATAACAATATTGAGTATTTAGTGAAACGAACATAAAAGGGTTCCTTTTCACAACACTTTAACTTCTCAAACATTTTTGAAAAATCATGATGTTTATATTAAATTTTTATTATAATTTCTTCAAGACGATTTTCATCATCATTCTCACCTATAATCACATCCTTTTTGTGGTATTATTCAATTTTCACACTTGTAATCATATTTGATGATCCATATAATGTAATGCTACCCGTGTCACTAGCTAAATTTTCTTTTTAAACATTTTTATTACTACATTTATAACATTGTTTTATTTCATGACAAATCAAGTGTTCTTCCAAATCTATTGGACTAGTCATTAATAACAACTATGTAAAACCAAAAAAAAATCATTTGAGAAGGTTCGTATACATGATTTTCTGTAATCATGATGAAACATTTCTCCCCAAATTCATACTCTTCTTTCATATAATTGGCATTAAACCACTCTCTATTCATATACATTCTATTTTATTGGGTAATATTAATAATTTAAAAAATAAATACAAAAAATGGGCCCTTCAAATAAGGGGAAGAAAATATTTGAATGTTTCAGATAATTTCATCTTACATTGAAGGAAAATTGAAATTGAATTTAAGAAAATATTTACTCCATTAGTGTTATATTTTATCCTATAAATTCATCAATAAGAGATGGGTGTGATTATGAATTTAAAAAATACAACAATAACTATTTGGGATATGAATTCGATGAGGATGATAGTTATTATTGCATTGTGTTTCCTGGGACTCATCACCTTAGAAGATAACACCAAATCAAATCGAATATGTGGTTGTGGATTAATCCCTTAATTTAAACCATACAGGTGATGGTAGATACAAAGTAGGTTTAGGAGTTTCAATGGGGTTAAACATTAATTTCCCTTTTGTGGGACTGAGGTAATGATAGATATACTATGGGTTGGATAGATTTAGTGACATGCCCTTTACATTTTGTTATTGTAAATATATATTATGTAAGAGGTGGGGATAGTTCTATATGAGGTATAATTTTTCCATTGTCGGGGTATGATCTCCCATGTAGGATAATTTCAATATGGTATTTTCAGGAGTCTGATGAATCATCGGAAATGAAAAAAATTCCCATTGTTTTTGTATGTTTTTTGAGTTCAGGGAGGTTGGATAATCAAGTAACATTGTCTTTATGCCCAAAATTGTGAAGGTTTCTTGGACTTTAAATGTTTTTTGGTGAACGATGATGTAGATAATTTTAATACAAGTTGAAACCAAAAATATTATAAGGAATAAAATAGACTATGATGTGGATTTTAGCAATCATTAATTAAACAAAATTAAAAAACATCCACTGAAAAACAAAATTGATGCTAGTTGGAAGAAACATGGAATACACTTGATGGCTTAATTTAAACTACATATGTTTTCACCTTATTTTTTCATAGTGATGATGCTAATACACATGGTAGTAGTGGAATTTCTCAAAATTGATTGGATTAGATGTAGTGGATTTAAGTTAGTATAGGTTTCTTTAAAATAAGGAGTTTGATGACTAACACCAACTCATTCCTAACATTACATTATGTTCGACCCTTCTTAATCACTATAATAGTGTGGTGTAGGCCTATAAATAAATAATTTTTTAGTCCAATGACCTATCAAAAATTTAAAATTTTAATGTTTAAGATGGAAATTATAATCATATCAGAATAAAATTTTGAGTATGCACTAGAACATGAAATATCATGGATACTGTGGAATAGAAATTTGGAATATCATTTTCCTCAAGGACAATTTATGAGATTTATTTTTAAAACTAGAATGGGTTAGGAATTGGTAATGTAACTTTATATAATCCAAACCATGATTAGTTAGCCATGTGTGTTAACTATATGAGCCTATTTTTATTTAATACATAAAAACTATACTGATATATTTTTTGTTATGTTTTATCAATTTAAATACCCCTATCTTTCTTAAACACCCACATATTACCCAAAAACCTCTTTGAACGTGTTTACTTTTTCTATAGGGAAATTTTAAGGGTTTTCCATAGTTATTCAATGATTTTCTCTCAATATATATTGTGATAAATATAAATATGTTAAAGGAAAGAAATTCAATATGTCCTTCATTCATTAACCTCTCTCCTTTTTAAAAAACTGTATAAAATTACATATATGTTATAAAAATATACCTAAACTATTGAAGTAAATAGTTTTAAAATTTTATAAAGGTATAAAATTATAATATATTCAAGTAAATTTATAAAAGTATAAAGGAATAATAATGTATAAGAAATAAAACTATAATTATTTTTTAATTTATATATCTAGAAACCTATAAATGTATAAATAATTAATAAAATATTATATTTAAACTATATATGTAAATATTATTTACTATAAAATCTAAATAAGCCTGTAAATTTATAAAATAATTAAACTATAAAATTATAATATAAATTTTAAATTTTATCAAAATATAATATTTAAAATATGAAACACTTTGAATATATCAAAATATATTTGCATACTAAGTAATTTTTATTAAATAATAAACATGAATCACATTATCAATACTTTGAATTTCAATTATTACATGGGATTCCAAGTAAAAATTAATAACCAAATGAAATTTATGTTTTATGATAAGATAAAAATTTTAAATTACACACTTTCTTCACAAAGGATTTTAGTGTATAGAATGTATATGAAGGGAAATATAAGAGAAGGAGATGAAAGAGAATGAGAAGGAGTGATTATACACCAGGTACAACAAACCATCAATTTCCAAAATGAAATATTAAGAATATATCTCAAATAACCTCTTCTTAAATTTTTAAAAAATTAACCCTATTGTGATTCGGCACTTAATCACCAAATACATAAAGCATCAACCATAAGGATAAATATTAAATGGATCATCTTGAGGAAAATGAAAAATACAATTTCACCAAATTCATGAACCAAATGGGGGAAAACACTTTAAAATACCCTTTACACTTAAATAGTATGACACATAGTTATTTAAAAAAACATTTCATTAAAATTTCCATTTATAACATAAGTAAAAATAATTAAAATCTTTTTGAGAATCAATCCTACCATTTAAAAAAATTAAAAAATTCATCAAAACTATTATATATACGATAATCCAATCTAACTAATGAATTTAAACCACAATGAATTCAATGATATAAAATTTTAAGGGCTAAAACAAAAAACCAACCTCAAATTATGAAGATCCATTTCAAAAACATTTGTAAAACATATAAAAAGAATCACCTTTGGTGGTGAAAGGTGATATAAGAAAAAAATTCTCTAAGTAATCCATATAAAATAAAAAACAACATTTGTATCGACCAAAAAACATATCAATATAAAAACAACCTTGTTAGGGATTGTGGGAGACATATAATCATGTATAAATGGTAGTTAGAGAAATGAGTATGGAAGAATAAGAAATAATAGGTATTACAGGATGGAAAATGTAATTAACCAAACATTTATCAATGGAATTTATACCTTGTTATAGTAATCTCATATAGTATAAATCACATAAAAACACATAGATACCCTAATAAAAACAATATAAATAATGAATTCATGAAATAAGAAGTATTTATAGAATTTAAGGAATCAATTCTTATGAAATAGTAACCCGACCTTGGGAAAAGTAATATGGCCCTTATTAATAGTAAACCAGTCAAATGCAGGGTAACCTCACCCATGAGAGTATAAATAAAATTTATACATCTTATAAATGAAAGTATGATATAATTATATCATAGTATAAGTTAATAAATATTTTAAAATTTATCAATTAATTGTCAGTATTTTTGTAAGCACGATATATTTAATTATATTATTTAGATTAATTTAATAATATAAAATAAAATTTATTTTCAAAATAAATATTCATAAATTAATATTTTGATGCCTTCTGATTTTTAGATAATTTTATTTGAAAATAAGTAATTTTCAATGGTGTTATAAAAGTAGTTGTAATTTTAAAATCTGTATTTTCCAAGTAGATGATGATTTTAATTAAATATTAATTTTTTCATATTTAAGAAATTATTTTCATAAAATTGAGTATATTATGTAATTCTACACATTAATAAATGGTTTGGGTGAATTTTTTGTATTTTTTAAAAATAATTTTTTTTTTGAATGATGTTATTAATATTTTCCTCACTTATTATATACTCCCTTTAATTATTTTATATGAAAAGTGATTAATTTGTATGAAATATTAATGTTTTAATACTTAGTATTTTTTTGAGCATTTTTAGATGTAGTCCAACTGAGCCAGTATACTATATTTTATATTTCTCTCACTATACTGATCCAAATCATGTGGTTTATGTTTTGTAGGATTCCATATTCAATATCCAAAATATCATTAGAATGGAACAGGGGCCAATTCTGCAATTTGAAGGCACATATGGACCACAAAAGAAGGCCTATAGAATATGTGATGAAACTGGAAAACCCATGAAGATTTATTTGCTGGGCTCAATAAAAAATTCCAAATTCTTCATTTATCCTCAAACATTTGTATAAAAATTCAAGGAGTAATGGATAAAAATTTCAGGGCCCAACTCCAAGAACAATGGGGCAAACTAATGCATTGAATTCCCACCCACCATTCTGGAAGGGAAATAAAATCCGGACACTCTTGATGACATATCTCATGATATAATCACCAATCAAGCTTATATTTTGCAGTGTCAAAAGGAGATATAGGAGGCAAAAAATTTTGAAGAAATAATTTGGATTCGAAGCCATCTTCCAATTCTAAACTCCATTTACATTTTGGACTTCCTAAAATTGGGAATGAAATGGACAGATTAACTTTGTTTAATCAACTGGATGTAATATTGGATCCTTAAGTCCGATGCCCTCATAAATTTTAGAGTAGTAAAAATAGATATTTATCTACACCTTGTAAGAAGATCATATCCCTAGATTTGGTAGTGTAATATATCAAATTGGTGATGCAAGTGGATTGGTAGTTTTGTAATGCAAACAACCCACAACATTGGGCTATAAATAAATCCCCCTCATCTCCTTGCAAAATGTAGGCATTTCTGAAAAGAGGAGAACATATTGGAATGACCAATGCCTTTCCAAGGGCTTTAGAGGGCCTTACATACTGAGGATTTCTCATGAGATACCTTTCCATATCTCTTTGTTTTAATTTTCATTTGTGTTCTTCATTTTTGTAATCTTGTAAGTCTCTTTCTTTGTAATTCTTTTTTAATGCATGTTTCTTTTTCAATATCTGTTATTCTCATCAACCATTTGTATTTTAATATTAATGTTCTTAAAATAGTTTATATATTGTTGAATCCCCTTCCCTTCTTTTTCTTTCTCATTCAATATAAAGTCTTCATTTAATTCTTTTCATTGTTTTCATGTGTGTTCGACACACCACTCTTTTCTTATCCCTTTATTTTTCTTATCTTCATAATTTATCATCATAATAATTATAACCAGATTACTAATCATTAAATTGCCTGAGTAAATCCACAATTGGGATGAGTTAAAATTTTTGGATATTAAGTGATTGAGAGCCTTTGCTCGATGAGTATTCGTTGAGTTAATATTGTGTATGTTGAAATATATATGTCATGGATTAATGACATGTTTTGTTTAATATGTGGATTCCAAGGATTATTAGAACCACAAATACACTAACATAAACAAGGAATGGAACTGATAAGAACCCTATATTAAGTTATGGCTTGGATTAAAGCTTTATCTCTTGGAAATTCCAATCAAAATTATCTTGTGAAGTGAGTATTAATTTAATGAAATATAAAGCAATGCTCAAGGATATCATAAGTATAAATCCCCAAAAATTAACTCACCCCTATATTTGTCAATTTTTTATATCAAACATCATCCACAAGTTATTTCTTAAGCTCAGCATACAAACCCCCCCCATCAAAATACAATTAAATAAAATCAACTGACTATAAAAAAGTATCATACAGAGGATTCAACCCGAGTGGTGCTATACACATTAGCAGAGCATCGGAACATTGACTGATCGATAGGTGAAAATCATCCACGCTTTCAAATAGAGTTATTGTCGAGGATGGTGCAATTTTGTTGTCATTAATTTCTGATAAAAAAAACTCAAAAACATAATTTAAAAAAAATTGAAAAACAAACACAATGAAAAACTTGTCTTCCTCATAAAAGTCATAAACAGAAAAAAAAAAGACAAAACTCATCTCCCTCTTTCTTCCATCATCCTTCTGAATTCCTTGTAGCCTCCCAAAGAATCCCTCAGAGTTTTTTGACCCTGAAATTGACCGAACACTTCGCCTACTTAGGATGAACATAAGAGATAATAAAATAATTCAAGAACCAATCCTTGTCCAACCAATTGAATTAGACATGGAAAATCCTAGGGAACAAACACTTAAAGTACTCACAACACCTGATATGAATTACCAACCTCTTTGAATTAAATATCCAAACATAAAAGCTGTCTTTGACCTCAAATCGGTTTTGATTCATCTTCTCTATCATTTCCACGGGACAGTAGGTGAGTATCCACATCATTATCTTAAAGAGTTCTATGTGTTGTGCTCTACCATGAAGCCTTGAGGGGTTTCTGAAGAACAAATCAAACACCGAGCATACCCATTATCCTTAGCTGACACTACTAAGCCCTGGATCAACTACCTTCCTCCTGTTCCATAACCACATGGAATGACATGAAGTGAATAATCCAAGATAAATTATTTCCTACATCTCGTAGTGATTATATCTGAAATTAAATAAGTGGGATCCTTCAGTTCCCAAGTGAATCACTCTGTGACTACTGGGAGAAGGTCAAAACGGTTGTTGCAAGCTGTACACACAACCAAATCTTTGATCAAATCTTGATAAAATACTTCTATGAGGGGCTATTGTCTATGGAGAGAACTCCCATTGATACTGCAAGTGGCAGTGATCTTGTTGATAAAACTCCCATAGCTGCAAGAGATCTCATAAGAAACATGGCTGTGAACACACAAAAATCCATACTCGAGATCAATCTCAAGTCAAACAAGCCCAATATAGTAAGTCGATGGTGCCAAACCAGATGACTGAGTAGATTAGTGAACTTATAGGTCTTGTGAAAAAAAAGTTGTGGCATCCAAATCCCCAACCTCATGTTCTCCACAATCAATTTATCCTAGATCTGTAAAAAACTATAGAATCATCAACTATCTATTTCATCGAACTGACACATGTCCCAAACTTCAAGAGGATCAATGAGATTCATCTGGACCAATGAAGATAAATGCAACATATGCTCAGTGGAACCCCAACCCTCAATAGTCTGGTCAGTTTTGTTAGAAACTTCACCCAACTTCACTCTGAGCCTTTCTCTTCATTATATAACCAAGGCCTGAGGTATAGTAATTCTATCTCTCATCCCCCTCAATTCCCTCAACAAAATAGAAAACTGTTCTAATATGGTCAGTGTGTTTAAATTTTCCAACATCCTTATCCTTTTATTCCTCAAACTCAAAGGAACAATCCTCCTCCTGGATTCCAATATCCTAGTGTGCATTCCCAATGCCAAAACCATTATAATATCTTTACGAAGAACCAAAATCTATGTAATCCGATTTCGGGACAAGACACGTCTTCCATGAAACCATGGGAATGTGTATTAGAAGATATTTACTCCTTCAACTGTTCCAGTTTCAAGAACATTGAAACCCAAATTTGTCACCTTGCATCCCACCTTAGTCAGCAGCAACCATCCAATTATTCCCAACATTCAGATCAACCATTACCCAACCCCAAGGGTAATGTAATTGAAATATCACGTAGATCGGTAAATCAAATTTCTATTCCTCAAGATATGTCCTCCAACACCCCTTTAAATTTTGACCTCAAAAATGAAAAGAAAAGGAAATGTGAAAAGGAATTTGAAACCATTTTTCACCTGCATCTATTCCACTTAGTAACCCAATTTATTTTTTCAAGTCGTTTCAATGCCAAAGAAGACCTTTGATCCCAATCCTGAAATGCTCAACATGTTTAGACGTGTTGATGTCAATATTCCCCTCTTAGATTCCAAAACAAATTCCTAAGTATTCCATGCTTCTTAAAGAATTGTTCACCCATAATAGGCAACATATGACCTTTGAAAATGTTTCAACCTATGAGTCCATATACACTATGTGCAGAGATCAAGACCCCTTTATTGTTCCATGCAAAATTGGAAGTTCCAACTTTGATGATGCACTCATATACATGGGAGCCTCAATTAATTTCATGACCAAATCCATATTCTCCAACAATGTTCTAGGTCCCTTAAATCCATCAATTGTTGTTATTCAAATGGGTAATCAATGCACTTCTATTCCTATTGCTATAATTGATGATGTCCTTATCCGAGTAAATGATCTTATCTTCCCAGGTGATTTCTATGTTCTTGATATGGATGGTGAGATAACTTATTGCCAATATTGTATTTTTTTGGAAGAACATTCATCATGTCATCTAAAAACAAAATTGATGTCCATTCTGGCATCTTATCTGTAGAATTTAGTGAACAACTAGTCAAGTTCAACATTTTTCAATCCATGTGAAACCCATTAGAGAATGAATCTACATTATATATCCATTATTCTAAAACTCTCTCTAAGAGTGTGTTGAATCCAAATCCATCATCTCCTTATTGTTCTACTGATAGAGGAGTTTGTGAATATTGCATCCTCATTAACAAAGTCATTAATGGAGAATTTGATGTTGACATTACAAATGCAAAATCCTTTGATCTAAAGGTTTATGAAAAATATTTAGAATCTCATCTTGCCTCTGACCTCCACTTCTCCAGCATGGATGATAATGAGGAAAATGAATTAGAATGCTCATTTGTTGATTCAAATCATTTTATCCAAAATTTATCATTTAATATATATGATTCTGAAAATTTTGTTATATCTGAGTATAAAACTAAACAAATGTGTTTGTCTTTTCCAATAGAGAGTGATGGTTGTGAGATTTGTTCAACAATTAATAAAGTGATCACTAGTGGTGTTGCAATTGTCCAATCAGTAGCGAACAACATTGATATAAATTATATTGAAAATTTTGTTCAGTCTTATGAATCCACTGATCCTCATTACTCTGCATCTATGAGTGAGGAAATAAAGGAGTCAAAAACAATTGGGATGTCATACTCTGGTTTCATGTTATCTTAACCTTACATAAATGAACCATTATAATTGTGACATCTTCATTAATTTCCAACCATAGAAAAAATCACTTGGTGGATAAAATCATTCCTCGCATTGAAGACTAAAGTTAGGATAGTAATGTTCCATTCCCACACCCGTTGAATTACATGAAAAATAAAATTAAAGGGATAAATTATCCAATGAAAAATCAGGCATCCCAAAGGAGAAATTTTTCTGGAAGCACTCTGGAGTTGAGAAAATATGGTGGCCTGCATCAGACTATGGGTAGTCCACTACAACTATCAAGCTATAGAAAAATAAATACAGTGCTTCTTAGGAGGCATACAATGTTTTCTTTTACTTTTATAAAATTTTATTTTAAGTTTTTCATTAGATGAATAATGATTTTTCTTTTTCAAGTAACATCACACAATCCTGGAACCACAACAACTTCCATCGAATCCCCAACTATTGTCATCGACCCACCACTGGATAGAGATGGAAACCCACCAAATCAAAACTAGGCGACCTCTTTCCTTTTAACTCGTATTCTCTATCTCTTTCTCTCTCTATCTCTCTCTATATCTTATTCCTCCTTCATTATCACTTTTCACCACTTTCCGCGTCACATTTTTATTTACTCTTTCTCTTTTCTGAGGGTGTGTTATTTAAAAACAAAAAAAAGAAGAATTTTTTTAAAAAAATGACCAAACAAGATTCATGATTATTCACCTTCAAAATATCAAAATTTTTCAAGCCATTTTTGGGATTTAAAAGACATCGTTGCATATCAAATATTGTGTATTTTCATCATGATGTTGGATAAAGAATTTTGTGTCAAAACCAACAAATTTTGAGTGCGCAATTTTTTTTTTGGAAATTAGTTTTCCCCACCTGTGAGGAACAAAATTTTCTTTAATGACAAGTCCACGTGTGGCCATCTTTTCAAAATGAGTGTTTTAACCCCCATTTCTGAATCTTTAGTTTGTGGACCTTTGAGCGTAATTTCCTTCTTTAGTGTGCATTAATATGATAGAGGCAATTTTTGAAACACAAGAGAATCACAATAGCCAAATAGTCTCCAATTTCCCTTACATTAATACTCCTTTTGAGAGCCCCTTTAGGCCTACGAAAACCTTTTCTTTGATAGCCACATTACATTCCCAATACCTTCTCCCACCCAATATCAACATGGATTTTTAGTGCATATTTTTGTTAATTTAAGTGTGGGGGGATTGGATTTAATTTCGGGTAACCGCATTTTGGTTTCACAATGTTATCATATGCTTGTGGGAAATAATCCATTTTAGTGTTGTGGAGAGGTTATACTTCAGTGGGGTTTGGAATGTATATATTCTTATGACATGTTGTTCAAATATTATTGACAATTTTACAAGAAAAAAAAATAAAAAAAATAATGGGTTGTGTCTTGGGTAGGTCATAAATAACTATTTATAAGTCTTTGATCATTTAATAACTATTAAAATTAGTATCTTGATGATATCAATCATGGGTTGGGATATGAGTTTGATATAGTTTCAAGTTGAACTTTCAAAAAAATGAAGAAAATGATAAAATCACTCTTTCATTATATTCTTATGTCATTGGGAGAAGTTTTTTGTTTTGTTAATATTCCATATTCTCATTCCCTTCATATTTTCTTCCACTACTGTGTTTTATTTCACATGTTCATTTCCTCATAAATATGTGTTTCCATTTCCTTTCATTTCACATTTCAAAAAAAAAATGTGCATTTCTTTTTCCATGTTGGTGTTTTACCCCTCTTCTAGTCTCTCTTGGACATTATATTCATACCATCACATAGCAATAGACAAACACCATCAAAATACCACTTGATTCTTGTTCAATTTATATAGTTATTTGAAGCTAAGATCTCTTTCAAAATTTAAGATATTCAATTTTGGATTGTGAATGAGTGAACCACCACTAATGAATTGTTTCATCTTGAGAGGTGTGAGTTTTGACTATCCACATTTTCTATTTCGAAATTTGAGCATGAAAAAGAGTTTTTTTGAACATTTGTTTGGTAAATATTTGAGGTGTAATTCAATATGGATGAGTGAAATTGTCAAATCCCCCCATTATTGGGGAAAACAAAATTTTAATATTTTTTGGTGAGTGAAAATTATTTTTTCATGTTTTAATTTTTGTTCCACATGTGGACATAAAAAAACATAGTGTGGGGGAGTTGATGTTATTAATATTATCATGAATTATTATATACTCCCTTTAATTATTTTATATGAAATGTGTATAATTTGTCTGACATATTAAATTTTTAATACTATGTATATTTAATATGAACTTTTAGAAGTAGTCCAATTGAGTCAGTTTAATATTTTATTTATAACTCTCACCATACTGATCCAAATTATGTGGTTCCTATTTTATAGGATTCCTTATTAAATATTTAACATTTAATTAGAAGTGATAATTGTACACTTCTGCCATTTGAAAACTCATATGGACCACACTAGAAGGCCAACTGAAATTGTTAAGAAACTAGACCAGCCATGAAGATTTAATTTTTGGGCTCAATAAGGAAATATAAATTCATTAATTCATCTCAAATATTATTATACAAATTCAGGGAGTAATGGATAAATATTTTAGTGAACAAATCCAAGAACACGATGCCTAACTAATGCATTGAATCAATCCCACCATTCTGGCTGGTAATTAAAATCCAGACACTATTCAATACATATCTCATGATGTAATCATCAAATAAAGATGATCATTTTTAGTGTGAAATAAGAGATATAGGTTCCCCACTTTGTTTAATAAATCCTTCGTATTTGAAGGCATCATCCATTTCTAAGACCGATTCACATTTTGGGCTTTAAAAAGATTGAATTGAAATGAACAGATTTACATTGTTTAACAAACCGGAAATAACTTTAGATCCATAAGTCCAATTGCCTTAAAATTTTTAGAGTATATAGAGGAGATAGTTATCTAAAACGTGTAAGTAGAAAATATCTTGAGATCCGGTTTTCTAATTTATCAAATTGGCAATGAAATTTGTGGGGTAGTTTTGAAATGAAAACAGCCCACAACATTGGGATATAAATACATATCCCTCCTCTCCTTTCAATGATATGGAATTTTAGAATAGAGGAGCACATACTGGAACAAACAAAGCCTTTCTGAGGGCTTGGGATGACCTACCATACTCATGTTTTCATTTGAGAGACCCTTCCTTCACTCTTTGTTTTCATTTACTTTTTTTATTCAATTATGTAATCTTGTGAGTCTATTAATTTGCAATTCTATTTTAGTGCAAGTTTCTTCATCAATATCTCTTATTATCATCCATCTTATGTAGTTTAATATTGATGTTATTGAAATATTTTAAATACAGTTGAATCCCCTTCCCTTAATTTTCTTTCTCATTCAATCTAAAGTTGGTATTTAATTTCATTCATCGTTTGTGTGTGTGTTCGACGCGCCACTCTTTTAATATCCCTTTCCATTTGTTATCTTCTTAATTTATCATCAAAATAATTATAAATACATTACTAATCTTTTAAATTGCTGAGTAATTCTACCATTGAGTTGAGTAAAAGTTTGAGGATATTAAGTGATAGAGAACCTTTGCTCGATGAGTATTCTTTGAGTTTATATTGTTTATGATGAACTTTTTACATCATGGATTAATAAAAATGTTTGTTTAATTATTGGATTTAACATATTATAGGAAAAAAAACTAACTACCATAAAAAATTAATGGAAATGATTAGAAAACTAAGTTAAATTACGCCTTGGATTAATTATTTAACACTTGGGAATTTTGATCAAAATCATACTATGAAGTGGATATTAATTTAATTAAATATAAAGAAAAGCTCGAGGATATCATAAGCATAAATATCCAATAATGAATGAACCCCAATCATTATCTATTTGTTAAATCTTACATCATCAAAAAATTATTTCATATGCTCTGCAAACAAACCTCATAATCATAATACAATTAACTAAAAAAACCGACTAAAAAATGTATCATCGATGAGGATTCAACCCGAGTGCTGCTATACACATATGCAGAGCACCAAATCCTTGATCGGTAGATAGGTGACAATATGCCATGCTTTCATATGGCATCGCTTCTCGGTATGGTGCAATTATTTAGTCATCAGATTCTGGTTATTGTAAAGAAAACCCAAAAAACAAAATTTAATCAAAATGAAAAAAATACAATGAAAAACTTGTCTTCCTCACAAAAATCATAAATGGAAAACACAAATGAACCCCCATCTTCCTCTTTCTTCCTACCTCTTTTTGAATTCTGTTTAGCCTCCCAAACAATCGTTTAGATTTTTTTTCCCCTAAAATTTAGTGAACACATCACCAACATTGGAGGAACAAAAGAGATAATCAAATAACTCAAGAACCAGTCCTTGTCCAACCAATTGAATTAGATATCTCCAATCCTAGGGAACAAACACTTAAATAACTCGATACCCCTGATATTATTTATCAACCTCTTCATATTAAATATTCATACCTAGAAGTTGAATTCGAACTCAAATTAGGTTTGATTCATTTTCTCCCTCATTTCCATGGGTGAGTGGGTGAGGATCCACAACTTCATCTTAAAGAGTTCCAAGTTGTGTTATCTACCATGAAGCCTTAAGGGGTTTCTAAAGAACAAATCAATCTCTGAGCATTCCCTTTGTCCCTAGGTGACACTGCTATGTCATTTCTCTACTACATTCCTCCTGGTTCAATAACCACATGGAATGACATGAAGAGACTCTTCTTAGAAAAATTCATTCTTGATTCTTGTACTACATCTATCCGAAGTTAAATAAGTGGTATCCGTCAGGTCCCAAGTGAATCACTACATTAATACTGTGAGTGGTTCAAAAAGCATGTTGCAACCATCCCACACCTCCAAATCCCTGAACAAATCTTGATCCAATACTTTTATGAGGGGTTATTGGCTATGGAGAGAACTCACATTGATGCCACATGTGGAAGTTCTCTTATTGATAAAACTCTTGCAGCTGTAAGAGATCTCATAAGCAACATGGCAGTGAACACACAACAATTCCATACTCAAGTACATGCTCAAGTCAAACAAGCAAAAGATAATACGTCTATAGAGCCGAACAAGATGACTGTGTGGATGAGTGAACATACAAGTCTTGTGCGACGACTAATTGTGGCATCAAAAGCCCCAACCTCGTCTTCTCCACAATCAATGTTTCCTGGACCTATCAAAAACCATGTAATTTGAAACTCTCCATCTCATCCAACTGAAACATTTCCACAAATTCAAGAGGATCAATCTGATTCATCTGGACCAATGGTGTTCAATGTAATATACGCTCAGCATAACCCCAACCCTCAACAATAAGGTCAATTTGTTATAAACATCAACCAACCTCACTCTGACGCCTTTTCTTCTTCCTATAACCAAGGCATAAGGTATGGAAACTCTATCACTCATCCCCCTCAATTCCCTCATCAAAACCCAAACCAGTTATAATATGGTCAAGGTGTTGGTAACTTCTAACAAACTTATATTTTTATTCCTCCACCTCAAAGTAACAATCCTCCTTCTGGATTCCAATATCCGAGTGATCCTTCCCAAATCAAAAACCAATACAATCGCTTTCCCAAGAACCAAAATCTACATAATCCCAATTTGGGACAATCCTCTTCTTTCAAGAATCCATGGGAAACTGCAATGGAAGATCTTGCCTCCTTCACCTGTTCCAGCCTCAAGAACATTGAAACCCAAATTGGTCAACATGAATCCCATCATAGTCAGCAACACCCATGAAATTCTTCCCAATATACATCTAAACCATTACCACACCCTAAGGGTAATGTATGTTCAATTTCACTTAAATTCAAAATAAAATTTCTAGGACTCAAGATATGTCCTCCAACCCCCCATTAAATTTTGACCTATAAAATGAGAAAAGTAAACATGAAATGTAATCTGAAACCATTCATTCACCTCTTTCTATTCCACTTAGGAACCCAATTCCATTTCCTCAGGCTGTTTCTAAGCCAAAGAAGTTTTTTGAACCCAATCCTAAAATGCTCGACATGTTTAGATGTGTTTAACTCAAAATTCACCACATAGATTAGATAAAACAAATTCCTATGTATTCCATGTTTTTTAATGAATTTTTCACCCATAGAAGGATCTTAGGACCATTGAAAATGTTTTAGCTCAAGATTCCAAACCCATTACGTGTATAGATTCAGGAACCTTTACATTTCCATGAAAAAATGGATGTTAAAACTTTGATGATGCACTTATAGACCAAGGATCCTAAATATATGTAATGCTCAAATCCATCTTCTATGACCTTGGTATAAGTCCCTTAAATCCAACAGGTGTTGTTATTCAATTGTCCAATTGAAGCACTTGTATTCCTGAGGGTATAATTGAGTATGTCCTTTTCCGAGTCAATAATTTTATCTTCCCAAATTATTTCTATGTCCTTGACAAGGAAGGTGTTACAACTTCTTCACAATATTCTCTGTTTTTTGGAAGACCTTTCCTCATGACATCTAACACCAAAATTGAGGACCATGCTGGCATCTTATCCATGGAATTTAGTGACTGACTTGGCAATTTCGATATTTTTCAATCCATGCGATACCCATTAGATAATGAATCTACATTCTTTATCAATTCTTCTAAAACTCTCTCTGAGTGTGTGTTGAATCTCAATCCATCATTTACTTCTTTTTATACTGATAGAGGAGTTTGGGAATATTGCATCCTCATTAACCAAGTCATAATTTGAGAAGTTGTTGTTGAAATTACAAATGCTAACTCCAATGATCTAAAGTGTCTTGTAAAAAAATTAGAATATTTTCTTGCCACTAACCTCCACTTATCCTGCTTAGATGATAATGGGAAAAATGAACTTGAATGACAATTTGTTGATTCAGATCAGTTTATCCAACATTTATCATTTATTATCTGTGATTATGAAAATTCTGTTAAATGTGAGGTTAACCCTAAACAAATGTGTTTATATTTTCTCAATGAAAGTGAAGGTTGTGATATTTGTTCCATAATTAATAAAGTGATAACTTATTAGGATGAAATTGACCATTCGTAAGAAAAAAAAGTCATATAAAGGATATTGAAATTTTAATTCAGTCTTATCACTCCACTGATGCTCATTACTCTACATCAGTAAGTGTTGAAATAACTGAGTCAAAAATAATTGGGTTCTTATTCTATGGTTTCGTGTTATCTAAGCATTACATAAATGAACAATAATAATTGAGACATCTTCATTAATATTGAATCCTAGAAAACCATCACTTTGTGGATAAAATCATTCCTCGCATTGAATACCATAGGAAGGATAGTCATATGCTCTTTCCACACCCATTTAATTGAAAGGGAATCAACAAGGTGGGGGATAAATTATCTATTGAACAATCAGGCATACCAAATGAGTAATTTTTCTGGAAGCACTGTGGAGTTGAGAAAAAATAGTATCCTCCATCAGACTATGGGTACTCCACTGCAACTTTGTAGCTGTAGAAAAATAATTGCATCACTTCTTGGGAGGCAACCCATGGTTTCGTTTAATTTTATGAAATTTTAATTTCTTTTTAGTTTTTCATTTGATGAATAATAATTTTTCTATTTCAGGTATCATAACACAATCCTGGAACCACACTAACTTCCATCGAATCCCTAACTTCTGCACTCGACCCACCACTAGATGGAGATGCTAACCCACCAAATCAAAACCAGGGTCACATGTTTCTCTTTAACTCAACTTCTATCTCTCTCTCTATCTTCCTCCTCACACATTCTCATTTTTATCACTTTCCTCATCACATTTTTAGTTACTCATTCTCTTTTATGAAGGTGTGTAATTTAAAAACACAAAAAAACCAAAAAAATTTAAAAAAAATAATAAACAAGAGTGATAATTACTCATCTTACAATTTTCAAATTTTTTCACACCATTTTGGCGAGTTAAAAGACATGTATTCATCTCAAAAATTATGTATTTTCATCATTACATTGGATAAAAAATTTTGTGTCAAAACCAACAAATTTTGAATGCTCAATTTTTTATTTGAAAAATGATTCTAACCACCCGTGAAAAACAAAATGAGCTTTCATGCTAAGGAAAACTATGGAATACTTTTCAAATTTAGTGTTCTTTTTCACCCTCATTTGTGAATCGTGAATTTTTAGTTCTTCGAGATGAATTTCCAACTTTAGTGTGCATTAATATGATAGAGGCATTTTATGAACCACATGAGAATCACAATAGCCAAATAGCCTCCCAATTCCCTTACATTAATCCTCCTTTTGAATGCCCCTTTGAGCCTATGCAAGATTTTTCTTTGATAGCCACATTACTAGCCCTATTCCTTTTCCCTCCCAATATCAACATGGATTTTCATTGCATGTTTTTTTTTTAAATTTAAGTTTGGGGGGAATGGATTTTATTTTGGGTAACATTTTTTTGATTTCACCATGTTATCAAATTCTTGAGGGAAGTCATCTATTTTAGTGTGGGGGAGAGGTTTTAATTTAGTGTGGTTTGGGAATTTATATATCCTTATGACATATTGTTAAAATTTTATTGACAAGTTTTCAAAGAAAAAAATTAATAAAAATAAAAAAACAATAAAAAAAAATTGGGTTGTGTCTTGGGTAGGTCAAAAATCACTATTTCTCAGCCTTGGATGTTGTTATAACTGTTACAATTAGTGTCATGAGGAGATCAATAATGCATTGGGATAATATTGTGAGATCTATTTCAAGTTCAACCTTAAAAAATAAATGAAAAAAATAACCCTTGTATTATATTCATATGCCATTGAGAGAAGTTTTGTGTTTTTTAAATATCCCATCTTCTCATTACCTTCATATTTCCTTCCATTTTTGTGTCTTACTTTAGATTTTCATTCCCTAGTAAATATGTGGTTTCATTTCCATTCATGTCTCATTTAAAAAAAAACTACATTGTTTATTCCATGTTGGTGTTTTACCCCTCTTCTTATCTCTCTTGGACATTATATTCCTACCGTTCCATAGCCACAGAAAAACCTCTTCAAAATACCTCTTGATTCTTGTGCACTTTGGATAATGATTGGAAGCTGAGAGATCTTTAAAACACTAAGATCTTCACATTTGGTTAGTGAAAGAGTGAACCTCCACAAATTAATTTTATCATATTGAGAGGTGTGAGTTTGTAGTGTCCACATTTTCCATTTCTAAATTTGAGGATGAAAAAAAAAGAGTAGTTTTTGGAACATTGATTCTATAAAAATTTGAGGTCTAATTCAATACGGGTGAGTGAAAGTTTCTAAACCACTCTAGATTGGGGAAAACAAAATTTAAATATTTGTTAGGGAGTGAAAATGATTTCGTCATGTTTTTTTATTTGATGCAAATGAGTACATGAACAAGACAAAGTGTTGGGGATTTGATCTTATTAATACTTTCATCAATCATTATACACTCTCATTACTTATTTTATTTGAAATGTGCATAATTTTTATGAAATATTAATGTTTTAATACTAAGTATAATTTATGTGCATTATTAGAAATAGTCCAATTGAGTAGGTTTGCTATTTTTTTATAACTATCACCAAACTGATCTAACTTGTGAGGTTCTTGTTTTGTAGAATTCCTTATTCAATATCCAACATTTATTAGAAGGGATTATGGGCCAATGTTTCTATTTGAAGGCCCATATGGAAAACACAAAAATGCCTACAGAATCTGTGAAGAAACTAGACCATCCATGAAGATTTATTTTCTGTGCCCAATAAAGAAGTCCAAATTCATTAAATCCCTCCAAATATTTTTATATCAATGCAGGAAGTAATTGATAAAAATTTCAGGTCCTAAATCCAAGAAAAAGAGGCCCAAATATGCTTTGAAGTCCAGCCCGACATTCTGGACGAGAATTAAAATCCAGACACATGTCATGACATATCTCGTGATTTAATCATCAAATACAACTGATCCTTTTCACTGTGATATAGGAGAAATATGATTTCTTCTTTTTTGAATAAATCATTTTTATTTAAAGGCATAATTCTATTCTAAAACCCATTCACATCTTGGAGATCAAAAAGTTTGAATTGAAATGGATAGATTATCTTTGTTTAATCAACCGGCCTTAAGTTTTGATACATAAGTCCAATGGCCTCCAAATTTTCAGAGATTATAGAGAAGATATTTATCTACAACTTGTATGAATATCATATCTCGAGATTAGGCTGTCTAGGTTATAAAATTGGCGATGTCATTAGAGGGGCAGTTTTGAAATGCTAACAACCCACAACAATGTGATATAAATACATCTCCCTCCTCTCCTTACAATGATTTTTCATTTTAGATTATAGGAGAACATATTGTAATGACCAAAGCCTTTCCAAGGGCATGGGAGGACCTTCCATACACATGTTTTCATTTAGGAGACATTTCCTTCTCTCTTGGTTTTCATTAACTTTTGTGTTCTTCATTTTTTTAATCTTGTAAGTTTCTTTCTTTTTAATTATATTTTAATGCATGTTTCTTCTTCAATATCTCATATTTTTATCCACTTTCTGTAGTTTAATATTAATTTTCTTAATATAGATTAAATATAGTTGAATCCCCTTCCCTTATTTTGTTTTCTTATTTAATCTACTTTCGGCATTTAATTCCCTTTATCGTTGGGGTGTGGGTTTAATGCACCACTCGTTTCATATCATTTTATTTTCCCTATCATCTTAATTTATCATCGTAATAGTTATAAATAGATTACTAATCATTTAAATGGCTCAGTAAATCTACCATTGGATTGAGTTATAATTTATGGATATTGAGTTATTGAGAGCCTTTGTTGGATCTGTATTCTTTGAGTTAATATTTTGCATGTTAATGTTTTTATGTCATGTATTAATGACAAGTTTTGTTTAATGTGTTGATTCCAAGTATTATTGGAACCACAAGTAAACTACCATAAAGAAGAAATGGTAATTATTAGAACCCTAAGTTATGTTACAGCTTGGATTAAATCTTCAACCCTTGGGAATTCCTATCAAAATCATCAGGTGAAGTGGGTATTAATTTAAGGCAATATAAAGCAAAGCTCAAGGATATCATAAACATAAATCCCCAATAATGAACTCACCCAAATAATTATCAATTTGTTAAACCAAAAATCATCCATAAATTATTTTATAATATATGTAAACAAACTCCCCAATAAGAATACAATATACTAAAAATATCTGACTATAAAAAAGTATCATCTCCGAGGATTCGAACCGAGTGCTGCTATACACATTAGCGGAGCACTAGAACCTCGATCATTCGATAGGTGAAAATTGTCCACATTTTTAAATGGCATCATTTACAGGGATGGTACAATTATTTAGTCCTTAGTTTCTGGTTATTTAAAAAAAACAAAAGAAAAATAAAAAAAATTGAAAAAAACACACAAAGAAAAACCCGTCTTCTTTCTAAAAATCTTAAATGGAAACACAATGAAAAACCAGTGTTCATATTTCTTCCAATATCATTTTGAATACCCCATAGCCTCCCAAAAAATATCTCAAATTTGTTTGACCCAGAAATTGAGTTAACACTTCACCAATATAGGATGAACATACGAGATAATAAAATAATTCAAGAATGAGTCTTGTCCAACCAATTGAATTAGATATTTCCAATCCCAGGGAACAAACACTTAACAAACACGCTACCCCTAATATTTTTTATCAACCTCTTGGTATTCAATATCTAAACATAGAAGCTGACTTTGAACTCAAATCATGTTTCATTCTTCTTCTCCCTCATTTCCACATGCTAGTCGGTGAGGACCAACATCTTCATCTTAAAGAGTTCCTTGTTGTGTGCTCCACCAGGAAGCCTCAAAGGGGTTTCTGAGGAACAAATAAAACTCTATACATTCCCTTTCTCCCTAGATAAAACTTCTATGTCATGGTTTTACTACCTTCCTCCTGGTTCCATAACCAGATGGAATGACACTATGTGGCTATTCTTAGAAAAATTCTTCACTGCTTCTCATACTACTTCTATCCAAAAGAAAATAAGTGGTATCCTTCAGCTCCCAAGTGAATCACTCCATCAATACTAGGAGAGGTTCAAAAAGAATGTTGAAACCTAACCACACCACAAAATCCATGACCATATCTTGAACCAATACTTATATGAGGGGTTATTGCCTATGGAAAGAACTCTCATTGATGCTGCAATTTGGGGTGCTCTTTTTGATAAAACTCCTACACCTGCAAGAGATATCATAAGCAACATGGCTGCAAAAAACACAAAAATTCCATACACCTACATGTGCTCAACTAAAATAATCCCAAGATAGTCAGTCGATAGATCCAAACAAGATGATCGAGTGGATGAGTGATCTTACAGGTCTTGTGTGACAACTATCTGTGGCATCCAAATCCCCACCCTCTTCTTCTCCACCATAAATATTTCCTGGACCTGACAAAAACTATGGAATCTGCAACACTCAATCTCATCCAACTAACACATGTCCACAACATCAAGAGGATCAATCTGATTCATCTGGAACAATTGAGATCAATGCAATATATTCTCAGCAGAACCCCAACACTCAACAATCAGGTCAGTTTGTTTGAAACATCAACCAACCTCACTCTGATCCATTCTCTTCATCTTATAACCAAGGCCTGAGGTATGGGAATTATTTCTCTCATCCACATCAATTCTTTCATCATAACCTAAACCAATTCTAATATGTTCACTGTGTTGGTAACTTCCTACAACCTTATCCTTTTATTCCTCAACCTCACCAGATCAATCCTCCTCCTGGATTCCAAAATCATAGTGAGACTTCTCAATTCCAAACCCAATACAATCACCTTCCAAAGAACCAAAATCTATGTAATCCAAATTTGGGACAAGCCTATTCTTCCAAGAAACCACGGGAATGTTCAGTGGAAGATCCTTCCTCCTTCACCCATTCCCGCCTCAAGAACATTGAAACCCAAATTGGTTAAATTGCATCCCACCTAAGTCAGCAGCAACAATCCAATACTTCCCAACATAATTCTCAACCATTTCCCAACCCCAAGGGTAATGTAAGAGAAATTTCACTTTGATCAGGAACAAAAATTTATTTTCCTCAAGATATGTCCTCCAACCCCCTTTAAATTTTGACCGAGAAAATGAAAAGTAAAAGAAACTTGAAAAGAAATCTGATACCATTCCTTCACCTCCATATATTTCACTTCGAAACCCAATTCATTTTCCTCATGATGTTTCTAAGAAAATGAAGTCCATTGATCATGTTCCTGAAATGCATGACATGTTTAGATGTGTTGAAGTCAACTTTCCCCTCTTAGATGCCAAAACACAAATTCCTATGTATGCCAATTTTCATAAAGTATTGTGCACAAATAAGAGGATACATAGGACCTTTGAAAACGCTTCAACCAAATATTCCATACCCATTAAGTGAAAATATCCTCGAACCATTACTGTTCCATGCCAAATTGGATGATCCTACTTTGATGATGCACTCACAGACCTAGGAGCCTCAATTAATTTCATTCCCAAATCCATATTCTCCAACCATGGTCTCGGTACCTTACATCCAACGGGTGTTGTTATTCAATTGGCCAATTGAAGAACATTTATTCCTGATGGTATAATGGAGGATGTATGTGTCCGAGTCATTGATCTTATCTTATAAGCTGATTTCTATGTCGTTGACATAGTAGGTGAGACAAATTATTGCCAATCTACTATTATTTTAGGAAGACCGCTCTCTGTGACATATAAAACCAAAGTTGATATCCATGATGGAATCTTATCCATGGAATTTAGTGACCAACTAGTCATGTTCAATATTTTTAAATCCATGCGATACACATCAGAGAATGAATCTTCATTTTCTATCCATTATTCTGAAACTCTCTCTCATAGCGTGTTTAATCCCAATCCATCATGTCATTATTGTTCTACTAATAAAGGCGTTTTTGAATATTACATCCTCATTAACCAAGTCATAAATGGATAACCTGATGTTGACATTAAAAATTCAAACTCCATTAATCAAAAGGCCCTTAAAAAATCATTAGAATCTCATCTTACGTCTGACCTCCACTTCTCTATATTGGATGATAATGAGGAAAATGAACTACAATTCTCATTTTTTTCATTCAGATCATTTTATCCAACATTCATCATTTACTATCTGTGATTCTGAATATTATTTTATATTTGAGGTTAACCCAAATGAAATGTCTTTATATTGTCCCAATGAGGGTTAAGGTTGTGATATTTTTACCATAATTAACAAAGTGATCACTTGTGAGGTTCAAATTGACCATTCTTTTGAGAAAAAAATTAATATAAAGGATATTAAAATTTTTATTCACTCTTATGACTCCACGAATCCTCATTTCACTACAGTAGTAAGTGATAAACTATATTAATGAAAAACAATTGGGATCTTATACTCTGGATTCCTGTTATCTGAACCTCACATAAATGTACCATTAAAATTTATACATCTTCTTATATTTCAAAGCATCGAAAACCATTTTGTGGTCGATAAAATCATTCCTCTCATTGAAAACCAAAGGGAGGATAGTCATATTATCTTTACACCCCCATTGACTTGCAAGAGAAACAACAAGGAAGGGGATAAATTATCCAATGTGCATTCAACCATCCAAAAGGAGAAATTTTTTTAGAAGCACTATATAGTTGAGGAAATATGGTGGCCTCCATCAGACTATGGGTAATCCACTCCAACTGTCTAACTGTAGACAAATAAATTTAGTTCTTCGTGGGAGGCAAGCTATGTTTTCTTTTAATTTTGTGAAATTTTAATTTCTTTTAATTTTTTCATTAGATGAATAATGATTTTTCTTTTTCAGGTAACATCACACAATCCTGAAACCTCATCGACTTCTATCAAATCCCCAACTTCACCAGTCGACCCCCCACTAGATGGAGATGGAAAACCACCAAATCTAACTCAGGGGCACATCTTTGCCTTTAACTCCTCTTCTCTCTCTCTCTCTATCTCTCTCCCTTCTTCTTCCTCCCTCATCCTCGTTTTTTTACCCCATTCCTCATAAAATTTTTATCTACTCTTTCTCTTTTGCGTGGGTGTGTAATTTAAAAACACAAAAAAATTCTAAAAATTTATAACAAATTAAACAAAAAAGAGTCATGATTACTCACCTTCCAATTTTAAAATTTTTTTCAACCATTTTGGGGACTTTAAAGACATGGTTTCATCTAAAATATTTTGTATTTTCATCATCACTTGGGATATAGACTTTTGTGTCAAAACCACCAAATTTTGAATGATCAATTTTTGATTTAGAAAATGATTTTTTCCACCTATGAGGAACAACATTATAGTTCATTCCAAGGTCACCTATGACCATCTTTTCAAAATGAGTGTTTTTCACCCCCATTTTTGAATATTGAGTATATGGACCTTCAAGCTGAATTTCATACTATAGTGTGCATTAATATGATAGAGGAATTTTATAAACCACATGAGAATCACAATAGATAAATAGCCTCTAATTTCCATTACATTAATCCTCCTTTTGAATTCCCCTTCGTGCCTAGGAAAAACTTTTCTTTGATATCCACATTACAAACCCAATACATTTTCTCTTCCAATATCAACATGGATTTTCATTGCAATTTTCTTTTTGAAATTTTAGTGTGGGGGGAAAAGATTTTATTTTTTGTACCGTTTTTTTATTTCAACATGTTAACATATGTTTTAGGGAGAGCATCGATTTTTGTTTGAAGAAGAGATTGACGTTCAGTGGGTTTTGGGAGTGTATATATGCTTATGACATATTGTTCAAATTTTATTGACAAGTATTTAAGAATTTTTTTTTAAAAAAAATAAATCAAATACAAAATTCAGTTGAGTCTTGGGTAGGTCAAAATTCACTATTTATTAGCCTTTTATTTTGTTATAACTATTACAATTATTGTCATGATGAGATAAATCATGGGTTCAGATTTGAATGTGAGATCTGTTTCAAGGTCAAATTTCCAGAAAAGGGAAAAAAAGAACACTTGAATTATATTCTTATGTCATTGGGAAAAGTTTTGTGTTTTTTAAATATTCCATCTTCTCATTCCCTTCATAATTCCTTCCACTTTTGTGTCTTATTTCACATTTTCATTCCCTCATAAATATGTTATTCCATTTCCTTTCATGTCTCATCTCCAAAACAAATGTGCATTTCTTTTTCAATGTTGGGTATTTACCCCTCCTATTCTCTCTCATGAAAATTATATTCCTACCATCCCATAGCCATAAGAATTACCCCTCAAAATACTTCTTGATTATTTAACACATTGGATAGGTATTGGAAGCTTAGAGCTCTTTGAAACACTATTATTTTCAGTTTTTGTTGGTGAAAGAGTGAACCCCCACAAATGAATTTGAACATCTTGAGAGGTGTGAGTTTTGAGTGTCCACATTTTCGATTACTAAATTTGAGCATGGAAAAAAGAGTTTTTTTGGAAAACAAATTTGGTATAAATTTTAGGTGTAAGAAAATATAGATGAGTGAAACTATCTAATCCTCCCCTGATTGGGGAAAAAATGTTTTAAAATTTGTTAATGAGTGAATATAACTTTTTCATGTTATTATATTTGTTTTATATGAGGACATGAACAAGAATATATGTGGGGGAGTCGATATTATTAATATTTTCGTGACTTATTATATACACCTTTTACATATTTTACATTAAATGTTCATAATTAGTATGAAATATTAATGTTTTAACACTAAGTGTAATTTATTAGAATTTTGAGATGTAGTCCAATTGAGTCAGTTTACAATTTTATTTATAACTATCACCATACATATCCAATTTGTGTGGTTTTTCTTTTATAGGATTACTTATGAAATATCCAATATTTCATTAGAAGATATAATGGGACAATTATTCAACTTTAAGGCTCATTGAGACAAGACATGAAGGCCTAAATAATCTCTGATGAAACTGGACCAGCCATAAAGATTTAATTTCTGGGCTCAACCAGGAACTAAAAATTAATTTTTTCTCCTAAAACATTATTATAACAATTCAGGGACTAATGGATATATATTTCAGGTCCCAACTCCGTGAACATGGGGCCAAACTAATTCTTTGGTGTTCAGCTCATCATTCTGGATGAGAATTAATACCTAGACACTATTCATGGCATATATCATGATGTAATCATCAAATAAAGCCAATACTTTGAAGTGTGAAAAAGGATTTGTAGGCGACCAACTTTTTTGAAGAAATCATTCGTATTTTAATGCATCATTCTATTCTAAAACAATTCACATCTTGGACTTCAAAAAGATTGGATTGAAATGGACATATTAACTATGTTTAATCATCTGGCCATAACAATGACTCCTTATGTCCAAATTCCTCCTAATATTCAGAGTAGACAAAAGAGATACTTATCTACAACTTGTAAGAAGATCATATCTCGATATTAGTCTCTCTAATTTATCAAATTGGTGATTCAAGTGGAGGGGCAATTTTGGAATGAAAAACCCCAAAACATTGAGCTATAAATATATCACCATCGTCTCCTAGTAAATAGTTGTAATTTTAGAAGATATGAGCACATATTGTTATGACCAAATCCTTGCCAAGGGCGTGGGAGGACCTTCCATACTAAAGTTTTTACTTGACGGACCTTTCCTTCTCTCTTTGTATGCATTTACTTTTGTTTTCTTCATTTTTGTAATCTTGTAAGTCTCTTTCTTTGTAATTATGTTTTAATGCAAGTTTCTTCTTCAATATCTCTTATTCTCATCCAATTTGTGTTGTTTAATATTAATGTTCTTAAAAAAGTTTATATACAGTTCAATCCCCTTCGCTTGTTTTCCTTTCTCATTTAATCTAAAGTTGGTATTTAATTCTATTCATCGGAAGTGTGTGTGTACGACACACCATTCATTTCTTATCCCTTTCATATTCTTATCTTCATAATTTATCATCATTATAAATAAAATCAGATTAATAATAAATTAAACTTCTGAGTAAATATACCATTGGGATGAGTTATAATTTGGGGATTTTAAGTGATTGAGAGCCTTTGTTCGATGAGTATTCTTTGATTTAATATTTTGTATCTTGGACTTTATATGTCATGGATTAATGACATTTTTTGTTTAATGTGTGGATTCCATGGATTTTTTGAACCACAAATACACTACAATAAACTAGTAATGGTAATGGTTAGAACCCTATGTTAAGTTAAATCTTGGAATAAAGTTTCAACACATGGGAATTCCGATCAAAATCATATTGTGTAGTTGTTGTTAAATTAATGGAATATACGGAAAATCTCGAGGATATCATAATCTTAAATCCCCAATACTGAACTCACCCTAATTTTTATCAATTTGTTAAATCAAGCATCATTCATAAATTATTTTCATAAACTCTGTAAACAATCCCCACAATCAGAATATAATTATCTAAAAACAACTGACTATAAAAGAATATCATCGGTGAGGGTTCGACCCGAGTGCTGCTATACACATTAGCAGTGCACGGGAACCATGACCCGTCAATGGGAGACAATCGACCACGCTTTCAGTGAATAGTAAAATATGATAATTTATGATAAAAGCTAAATAAATGAATTATGGATACATAGATGATGTATGGATATTCTAAACCAAAAATCTAAAACATTTATTAATTATTTAATAATATTTAGTCTCATGGATGAAAATATTAATAGTATTGAGCCACAATATTAAACATATAAATATAATAATGACAAAACACCTCTCTCCCCCTATAAATACCACCCTCACCACCTATTCTCCTCACACATCTAAATCATTGATCCTTTTAAAAAAAATTCTCAATTATATTTCCAAGAACCTCCCCCATGCCTAGGATACCATGGTCTCTTAAAAATACCCAAATAATTTCCCTAAGAAGGTTCTCAAGAAGGAGAAATTTAAGAGGTAAAATCATCATCCTTTTTAATTTATATTCTTTTAATTTTTTTCTTTTTTATCCTCTCACCACCTCCTATATCCAAATGTTCATGGTAACCCCCGTATCTTTTATAAACTGTAATTATATCATTTTAGTAAAATATCAATCATCAAACTCCTTTCTCTCACTCTTTCTCACTCTCTCTTTTATTCTAAAAATGAAATCATCACCCATGATGTGTCAACATACCGAAAACATGGATGATTCATTTTAATTTTCCATTTTTATTTCAATTATGTTCATAAAAACACTAATCGTTGTTTAATACTTTAAAATACATGTTATAACATTTTTTTGGAAGTGTAATATTTATGTAATAGTAAATGATAAAAAAATCAAGTTTTTTGTTATAAAAAGTATCCAAATTAACCTAAACCATTATCATTATGTATTTATCTAATTATGCATCCTAATTAAATTTTAAAGAAGGATATATAAAACCATTTAAACCTTTATATGTCTATTAATAACATATATTTTCAATTCTAGAGATTTATGGAATTTCTATATAAAATTACATAGTTGTATTAAAGTAAATTGACCATAAAAAATGTACACTCTTGTATGATGAAGTTAAACTATATAACTCATATAAAATAACATAAATGAACATATTAAAACTATAATGAATCAAATGCTCTTATAAAAGGGTTTTTATTTTTTTAGACAATGAATTTAATTATATTTTCTAGGATATTAAAGATAATGGAGAATTTGGACATTAGGTTAGGGGAATTATCAAACATAACTCTCTTTCTTTGGGTTTTCCCTATTTCACCACATTTTCAGGATGGATATTACTTTAATATAATGTATTAATCATTATATAATATTTTATAGGATAAACATTTTACCAATATGGTTTTATCATAAATTCCATGATTTTTTCAAAAGATCCCTTCTTTCTAAAAACACATATTTTACTTCACATTAGATTGTTTCTTCACCACTCTAAATTGATGACTCTTATAGAAATTATGTTATTCCCTCTTTCTTTTGGAACCCCAAATGTTTGTTCAATAATTTATTCTTTATTAAATGAAACATATATCTTTCCTTGGATTATTTTATGTCCCATATTAATATACATTATATGTGGAATTCATGATAATGTATATATTATGATTTGATTAGTGTGTCTAGAATTATATAGAATATGTAATTGATATGATATTATGGGTGCACCTGGAATTATATAGTGCTATGAAGCACTAGGTAATGTGATGTTTCTTGGTAGATAAAGTGATGTATGTGTGTAGTTGACCACTATGACATGATGTTTCATTTTATGCATTTCCTTATACCTAGACTTTATTTAATTCTTTCTCTCATGATTTTGAACTCATGCCTATGTTAAAATGATAATGATTTTTCTCACCCCATGTTATTTAGATTTATGTTCTTATCTGTCCTATTACTGGGCTTCTGTCTCACCCATTTCTTTAATGTATATCCTCAGGTGATTAATTTTTCTATGGAGAACCAGAGGGCCAAAAATAATCTAGAGAATAAGGAATTAAAAAAATGTTTTTGTTTTATTTTGTAAATTTTATTTAGAGTCATAATTTTCCCAAAACACAAAACCTTTGGATCCTGGCTGTGTAATGATTTTATGTTATTTGTCTCTAAAATGATGTAATAAGTAACATAATAAAAATTGGGTCACTACTGTTGTAATGAGTGCACCATTTAGTTAAATTGGGAATTAGGATTAGAGAACCTTAGTGAAAAACCATAGTATTAGAATAAGTACAAAAAAACACCCATGAAGTTTTGTTATAGAAAATTTTAAACATAGGGATCCCACTAGATATGAATTTAAATTTAATTTCCAAAGAGAATAAATTATTTATTCATTACTTGTTGACATATGTTTGGTTCTAACATTTTCTATTTTTTAAAATGGTGTTAACTAAAAGAAACTAAGACAAACATCTATGTGAAATACACTGCAGCGATTGCCCGAAAAATATCCCTAATGCCTTTGGAGGTAGAGTTCAAAATTTCATGGTGATTCTTACCTAGATATCTTAGTTTATGAACAATAACCTAAAAAATGAGGAACATCCTCCTTCACCTAAGAGGAAGAAACTAACTGTAGGGTGTTTTATGTGAAATTGACCACTGATGTTTATTGGATCTTTTGAGCCACTAGTCATAAAATAGTGGGTCAAATCAACAGAGAAGAACATTTACATGCTTCACTATTTGGGGATGGAGAAGTTGAATATAATTTTTTACCATTTCGATCGAGAGGTTGAACAATGATGGGATTTTATTAAGTAAACGAAACCAAAGGTAGAAGATTAAGAGATGGATATAGAAGACTTTAAACTATTGTTTCCTAACCATTATTTCCAACAAACTCATCATACAATGATGGAGAGTGAATTCATAGAGCTAAGGAAAAAGGAAGGTGAATCTATCACAGGATATGAAGAAAATATCCAAAGGTTATCAAGGTATGATTAAGTTTTTTTTATCATCATTAATAGAAAAATTGATAATTTATTTAGTGGTTTAAAACCACACCTTCTAAAGGCTATTTCAATTCAAGACTTTGGGAGTAATGAATAAGTTTCTTGATGCACTCTCAAAGTGAATATGGAATTTAAAGAATGCTCCCATGGATATAGTGATAACGTTCTATGAAAAAAAAAGACAACCATCCCTATCAAAGTGTTGTGGAGGAACTATATGTATGATGATGAATCTCAGGAACTAGAGGAGGTGATGAAAGAGAACTACCCTCATCTGTTTATGTAAAATGATATTTTGAAGGTGAAATTTCAAAAAGGGGGAAGAATGTAATGACCTAACAATTTTATCACGGAAATTTCTCCCATCTAATAGTAGTTTAATGTAGAATAAATCACATAAAATCACATAGAGAATATAATAAAAGAAATTGAAAATGAGAAATTAATGAAATAATAAGTATTTATAGAAGTTAAGGAATCAATATCGATGAAATTGTAACTGGAACTTAGGGATACTTGGTTCGTTGAATAGCATATGATGGTTGATTCTGGAAGATGAGGAGATGGTCTCTCTCAAAATTTTACTTTCAATTTATATCATGTTGGGACATATTTTTGGTTGGGCATGTATTTTTTCCCCTTTAATTTTCAATTTACACAACTGTAATCTGGTATTGTCTAGAGTTTTTACATGCGTGGTTGTTTCACTAGTATTTTTCATCTTTTAATGTTAATCGATGTGCACTTCATCATTGGGATAGCCATATATTTGAATAAACGTACATTGGAAAAGGCCCCCCATCTTTAGTTATACATTTATCATTGGTCGCCAGCTCCTGGCCTATGGAGGTGGGCCTTGCGTAGTTGTGGCTTGATCCCCATCTTGGGATGGGTCAAAAAATCCCTTCCCATTACATTTTATAACGAACCTATATTCTAATGATGTAATTATTCTATATAATCTATTCTTTCATGAAACTCTTTTGTTATCTTACCTTTAACCCATGTTCATTTTTTATAAAAATATGTTCGAGGTTACACCCCAAATCCCACACCTCTGACACGGCCATACTACTCTAGCCACTTCAAGGCCACTAATAGAAGCTGGTAATTGGGTATAGATAATGATGGTTCATGGGTCAAAGTCAGATAAAAGTATAGGAAAATATGTAATCATTATTATGTAATAAATATTTAAATAAAAAATAAATTTTAATTAATCCATACTTACACATGTTTCCCACAATTTTTCTTTTTTCATATATTAGTATCCCTTATTTATGTACACGTGACTCCTTCAATTACATGTGTTGTGGGATGGAAGTGAATTTGGATTTCAATTCCTCAATATATATATAAAAAATTGAATATAATTATGTTGTTGTTTCAAATCACATAAAATTATTATGGTAGATTTAAAATATGTTCCAATTTTTTTCAAGTGCATTATACCCATTAAATTTGATATATTAGGGTTCTGTTGGTTTTGTTTTCTAATTCTTATTTTCATCGATCATTTTCTGTTACATAAATAAACAATTCTTAATAAAATTGATTACTACATGTATTGTACAAAAAATTTATTACTAATCAAAATGTACTTGAAATGATATCTCCTCACGATGACCAATAAATGCATCACATGCTTGTTGGTTTAATCAGGTGTTTATACATTTGGGGTGGGTGAAAGTTTATTTTCCATTCAACATATTTGATATAAAATTTTGGAATAATTATGAGAACGGACATCTCAGCCGTTATAGTGAGCATTAATAGAAATTTAATTTGGGGTCCATATACTATAAATACACTCGAAAAGAGATAATTTATAGTAATTCAACAATTCTTTATTTTGATTTTTAGTACAATAGAGAAATTATTCCATAATTTCACCCTAATAACTTCCCAAATCAGTGTCCTGTGTGTGGGAAAACATTTTTCCATGAATCTACATCAATCGTCACATGCATTCGAGTGGTCAGACCAATGTAACTAATGATCATCGAAATGATGGAGAGAATAGGGTAGCCATATACATTCCATCAAAAAGAAAATTCAATGCCTCTATTTCTCACCATAATAATTTTTTCTAACACTATCATGATATGATGCTTTTTTTGTGCCACCGATTGTTCACCTTCGACTATTTAAATTGATTCGACGTTATCAATATGTTGTTCCTATGGATTGGTAGCATCCACATGGGTAGAAGGTGTTTGTTCCATTATATTGGGAGCAGCAACATTTTGAGAAAAATTTGGTTCTTCATGATTGGGAGAATTATCATTTAGATATTTCATTATCAGCAGAAGTGGTCGAACATTTAATTTAGATTATGTAAATGAGGCAGAGAAAAAGTAATAATATGTGGTGACATAATTTATATTACAAAAAAAACTAGATTATTGAACACTTTTTTTAAATGTTTAAGGTATTTCACCCCTCTATCTAATGTCTAAATCCATTCATTGGGGTATCCTCTGACATACAGTACCTCATCTATATTAGGACCACTAGGAAATGATTATGATGTACCAAGGAAAGGGTCATCCCCAATTGAATTGAAAACTACCACATCAGTGGTTTTATTCAATAAAAGAACAATTGACAACTTTTACTTTGTTGTATTTAGAACTTAAAATTATTGTAATTCCAATGATTCCATTAAAACTCATTCATCTTTTACCCTTTCTTAATAAAATTGAATTTCACGAATCACAATTCATCTATTTTAGTAGCACTCATATTATTAAACCACTAGCACTAAAAAATTGATTCTTTAAACATTGATTCATCAAACTCCCTTCATTTTTTGATGATAATAAATTATGAAATATTCACATAAATTTTATTTCCTTCCTTAGTACTAGATACATGAATCAGTTCAACACCAAGTTTAACCATGCAATTTTTCATGGCACCATGTTTATCATGTACATTTGTATAAAATGTATAAATATGGGTGTAATTTTCGCCTGAAATCCTTATTGTCCTAGCCCAAAAACTTGAGAAACCTGACCCAGTAAAGCTTGAGTCATGCTGGGCTTGGGCCTTAGGTTCGTCGGGTCGGTCCTGGGCCTATTAAAGAAATTCCATAGATCGAGTCGGCCAAGAAAAGCTCGGCCCACTGGTCCATATGATTCTCGGATTGAAAAACCCCATCTTCAATAAAAAATTATAATTGGGGAACTGTTGGTAGGGAGATTTAAACTCCTTAACATAGGCTAACATGTATGTTCCTATACAAACTCGTCGAGGCGGTGCACTTGTTTATGAATTACCCGAATATATAAATATATATATATATCAATGATTTTACATTATATATATATATATATATAATTATATAATAACGGTTTAGCATAATATAAATATAATAACGAATTATATATTAACGAAAAAAATAATATATATAATTTTATATTAATGGTTTAAAATAATATATCTAAATATTAACCAAAAAATTACATTCGCCAGTTAATTATAACACATTCCCCCCAAAATAATTATTATTTTTATGTTTGCCAACTATCCTCATTAGTTTTTTAATTCTTCTTGTATATATTATATATACATTTATAAATCTATTTAGAAAACAAAAAAAATTAACCTAACCATTAATTTTTTTACAACTTCCTCCTAATATATATTCACATGTATAAATCTATTTATAAAAAAATATAACATATCCAACCATTTTTTCACTCCCCACACCCCTCATAAATGTTTTTACAACTTTCACATATTATTATAAATGATATTTATTTTGATATGGAAAATGTTGCAAATTCAATTTTTTTAATCGAATGTTTTCAAATAAATTACTTTGGATTTAATTTTTTTTCTAAATTCAGCTATATTATAGATTTTTATTGAATAAAAAATATTATAATTATAATATTCATGTGAAATTTGGGTTGAGGGTTATTATTTGACTGACTAAATTTCTTGAGGCCTTTTTTATTTTTTTCATAATCCACCTTTCACGGAGTGACGTGGAACCCTTACAAGGCTTGAATGCTTAAGGACAATTACATGACCTGTAGAACATAGTGGAAATAACCCATAAAACACAACCTGGAACTTCTCCTCCCAAAAACATGTCATCATATCAACACTCCAACATCGTAAGGCTAGTCGGCTAGCTATCACGTGCATAGCTACATAGGCCTAGTGCTGATGGCAATGTCATTCCGTGTCATTCTTTTAATACTGGTTAGCTCTACTCCAGTGAATTTGTCTGCTCTGAATCCTCATTTTAAGCCTTGTCCCTTATATTTTAATTGGTACATATGCAAATTCATGTGTCCCAAACGCCTCGGGGTGTCCCGAAGGCCCTGAGGTATCCTGAAAGCATTGAGAGACAACTGGACCGAAGGACGTGGGTGGGCCAAAATCCTTGCAGGACCCGAGGACAAAACAGGTGACCCAAAGGCCCAGAAGGATGAATAGTTATGGCTACTACAGTTCTGAATAGAACCATCTATAGTGCCTATTATAGTACTGTTACACTAACGAAATTATGTCTCCGCCTGGATTTGATCTCGGATCTCTTGGATTCACATGTTGATTCCTCACCAAATGGGTTGAGGCTCACGTGCTTGAGGGATATTATGAAACACATGAAGTGATAAATTTAAAACATTTAAAATGATTTAAAATTAAATTAAAAAGGTTTGAACCATTAAATTTCAATAAAAAAGAAAACTAAAATAAATTATTTAACATAATTATATATCAATGATTTAAATTTATATATATATATATATTAAAAAAATAACACCGATTCACTGATGTTTGTGCAAACCCCCAATCCTCAGTGTTTTTTAAGTCTTTTATATATATTATATATATTATATATACATATATACAAATATAAATCAATTTATAAGAAAAAGAACCCACCCACTACTATGAACACCTCAGTCCGTCATTAATTTTTTTATAACTTGCACATAATATGTATAGATTCACATGTGTAAATCTATTTAGAAAAAAATTAGCATATCCACCCATTTTTGTGCACCCCAACCCCTCATTAAATTTTTTAAAACTTTAAAAAATTATTATTATTGTTATTTATTATAATGATTGATATTTATTTAGACATTACAAAAAATGTATATTAATTTTTTTAATCTAAAATTTTCAAATAAATCATTTTTACTTTAATTATTTTTTGAATTGTTTTATATTTTAGTTTTTTATTAAATTATATATAATAATAAAATTATAATATTATTTGATGTTGGTGTTGAGGGTTTATTATGAAACACATGAAGTGAGAAAATGAAAACATGTAAAATGATGGAAAATTAATTGGACAATATTTCTATTCAACTATAAAAAGTTAATAAAAATGAAAAATAAATAGAAAATGTTGGAAAAAAATTAAACATTTAAAAAAATATGTTTAGAAATATATTTTAAAAAAATTTAAAAAACACGTTTTATAAAAAGTAAAAAAACAAAGTAAAAAAACATTTCACAAAAAAAAATTTAGAAATCATTTTAAAAAATAATATAATTGTTTTTTCAAAATATAATTTTTAAAAATAATTTAAATTTTATGTATAAATATATACATTTAAAAGAAACATTTAAAAAGTTTTTACGAATTTTTTTTAAAATAATTATTTAAAAAAAATTAAAATATGTTTAAAAAACATTTTAAAATAAAATGGTAAATAAAATGATAAAAAAACGTTTTTAGCCATATATATTATTTTATTTTGAAAATAATAAAATTTGTCAAGGGTTGTGATGTGGCCCAGCCTGGCCTGATGATTTGGGCTAGCTCAAGGACGTGCTTGGGCCGCCATATGATGATGTTCAGGCTGGCCCAACCGAGCCTGAATAGTGGTTCGTGGCACAATATTTTGATGGGCAGGCCCGGCCCAGTCTGGGCTGGGATAGGCTAGAATTACAACCTTACGTATAACCATTATAAGATAATGCATGCAAAAATAGTCTTTTAGACATCCATAAATGTAGTTCTAAAATAGAATCTAGATTTTTAGACAACTCTATAAAATTAATGTATTGAAACCATCCTATAAACTATTTATTAAGTGTATTTTATTTCCATCCTTCAACCCTTGATGAATTCAAATGCCTAATAATTTCTTTATGGGTTTCATCATATGGGTGAACCTCTAAATAGTTGTGAAAAAACAAAATGGTTGGCCTACTTCTAATCTATAATAGTGACTGTTACTATATCTATTCCAGAAATTCCTTTACCCACAACCCGCCCAGAGTGAATATATTTTAATAGGACAATGCTTTCCACATGATAATGGTAGTAGTTACATAATTCAGTAGCTTCCTCAACAACATATCACTTCTTAGTGCAACCTTTTGTCTGAATTTGTTTTTTCCATACCCTTTCAAAATCAACTTATACCATTCAAGGGGTTATATACATATATAATGTATAGGACCACATAGTTAATATATATTACCAAGTGAACCATAAATTGAACGATCATATTAAATAATTAAAGGGGGAAGAACATCTCTAATTCATATAATATGACATAAATATATTTTTCCATAGTTGGAAATTTTGTTGGGTCTTTTATATTGCTACATATAGCATTGAAAAAGAAATATAGATTCATTAATATATGATGGACATTCTTTGATAAAATACAACATAAAGCTACAGAAATTAGATATTACATTAAAACATGACATTCATATGATTTCATACCCTTTAAATTTAAATAATTTGTTAACATGATATTCTTGGTTTTTGAAGAATACCCTTATGGAACCTTTATATAATTTACGATGTTTCAAAACAGATATCTCTCCATTCTGGAAAGAGTGTATGTAGTCGAAAAAAGAAAAGTGTGTTTTTATCACTTCATAAGAGACAAATCATCACATATTCCCATGTCAATCAAGTCTAACCTAGCCTTATTTCCATCATCTATTTGTCTATGTGAATTTAGTAATGTTACAATGACACTATAACATACATTTTTCCCCATAATAATGATATCAAGAAAATTCCAAATGTACCAACAATTCTTGTATGGTAATTAAAGAAAATAATTTCCTTTTCTAACTAGATTTCGACTGGTTTTTTGTAATTTTTTTTACCAAAAGTAGTTTCTATATATATTACTTCCTAAAATTTTTGATCTCATATTAGTAGAGATTGTGTAGTTTGTTATTATAAACTCCAATCAAATTATGTTATCCATGATTAGTATTTATGTCATCATGTTAGAAATCTAGGATTTCCTATAAACATAGTCTTTAGTGAATGTTTCAACCTAATTAACTATATATGTAGTTCACAAATGGGACACCCTTGAGTTCCTTCAATGCTTTATCCTGAAAAAATTTCATAAGTTGTAGATTCATTTATCATCCTATAAAATATGGATATCAACATAAAAACATCATTATTATAAGCACCACACAACATAACACATGAATCCTACAATACATTCAAATCTTCGATCAACGGAGTAAAATAAGAATTAATTTAATTACTCGGTTGTTTTGATCCTTATATAAGAAGAGGTAATATAATGTATTTCATTTCATGTAGAACCATGGCAGAAAGTTATAATTTAGAAACATATTCGGCCATGTATTGTAATGATTTCATTGAAAAACAAAATAATTCAGACCATCTGTATATTGAGCATGATGAAGGTTTCTCATCTTGTTTCCAAATTTAGGATACTTGTGATCAATTCTCTTCCAGTGAGGATATTCTTCTAGGTGATTAAGTTTCCCATATTTATTTATTATATCTACAAGCCACATTAATTATCTTAAATTATCCTTTCTTCCATATAGGATCCAAATTCATTGAATGATTGGGAAGTTCCATACGACTTTTTTAGTACCCGATTAATAATTCTTGTATCGATAAACACCACACTCTTGGAATATTTTAAGTGACTTGTGGTCCTTATGAAATAGTATACATTAGTTTGGGAATACATGTATTCTTTTTGAGATCATACGCATTGAACATGGAATTATTTAATCACTATATGTTTAATAAGTAAGCTCATTATCCTTTGGGATCATATCATTCATGAGTGAAAGTAGTTCAGTAAAACTAATGTGAACCCATCCATTTCTAGATTTTAAATTATACAGCATCTATAGGGATGAAAATTATATATATTTATTACAATCAACATACAATGGCATATTTTCAAAACTATTTAACTTCTCAATAAATTTTTGACAATCAAAATGGTCATCTTCAACAATCAATGTCATTTCCTCAATATGACCTTCATTATCGTTCAACCCAATAATCACATCTTTGATGTGGTCGTCATCATTGTCCATACTTGTAATCATATTAGTTCATCCGTAGACCTCAATCTTATCCCAGTCAATATATAAATTCAGTTTCCCCTTCGTTAGCCCAATTTTTTTAACTTCAATCTATTCAGTTACAGATCAAGTGTTCTTCCAACTCCTCTGCACTAATTTTTCATGAATTAATTCTACACAAACATGGAAAAAGGATTTTAGAAGGGTCATATGCATTATCTTTTGCAAACATGATGATATATTTCACTCCATCCTTGTACTCTCTTTTCGTATGATTGACATCCATCTAGTTTTAATTCATATCCATCCTATTTTATTTGGTAGTAATAATATTTAACAAAATAAATAATGAGTAAACCCCATTTCAATGAAAAAGCTCATATCATGAATAAAATATTAGTGTAATGTAATATTATTAATGGGTATGATTTTAAATACATAAATTGCTTTATTAATTGTTATTATTTTACTATGGTGGGTTATAATTAATAATTTCTATATTATATAAACCTAATATATCATCCCTTACACTAATTCCGGTCCAAATAGTGTCTTCTCCCCTATTAGAACTCAATATAGAGGTGATCGACACATGTCCTTAAAAAAATGATGTTCAAGGGTGAGAAACATATCATAAGTGATAAAAAACCTTGAGTTTAAAATATATTAAATTTTCATTAAAAAAAATTAAATAAACATTAAACTAATACAAATTATATAATACAAAATGTAAAATTTCTGAGGATGTGGTCATGTTGAGTGGTATTCCAAAAAAGAGGAAACACATTCAAAGGCTGAATCTGATGGCTCTGATATTAAAAGACTTTTTCTATAAGAAGAAATAGTCAAAGAGGATTCCACTAGGGGAAGAGGAAGCGGGCGTGGCTAAGGTAAATATTGGAATTCCTTGATAGATGAAAAATGCGTGAATGAATCAGTGATTATAAAAATTCATGGTATGTAAATTGCCTTGACGAGTGCAGGTTTGCCTTGTCGGACCCATATTTCCTTTCTTGTTGTACTTCTACCATTTTATTCTAATAAAGGGGACTCTATTCCTTGACTTTAAAAAATATATGTATAAATTGTATTGATTAAAGAAATATATTATTAATTTAGAATTATAATTAAAAAATTTATGTTTCATATAAATTAATAATTATTTTTTAAATTATGTCGTAATTATATTGATAAATAATTATATTTATACAAAAAAAGATTTCAAATTTACAATTCCTAATAAATATTAATTAATAATTTCAGTATTATAATTATATATATATTATTTTTTAAATTAAATTACCAAAATTATCAATATAAGTTCATTTTATAAATTCTTTTAAATATTTAAAGATTCATTTTTTCAATTACAAATATTTATATATGAACATATTTATTCACAAATAGTTGTGTGTGTGTGTGTGTCTAAAGAACCCAATGAATTTTTTTTGGTTGTGTGTGTGTGTGAGAAAAATTTATTCAACACATACATGTGTATATACAATTATATACAATGAATGAATTATTAATTTTATTGAAATTTCTATATAAAATAAATTGTAATTAATTACTAAAATCGACAAAATATTATACTGAATAATAATTTTTAATACATATTAATAATTACTAATTATATAATAAAATATATTATATTAGTTGTATTATACATTGAAATTGTTCACATGGTTGTGTGTGGGTGTCTGAAGAACCAAAGGATATGGGTGTCTATGTGTCTAATAAGTGAACCCAACACATACACATCTATATTATTATTTTTATTATAATTTCTATATAAAATGAACTACAATTAATTACTAAAATATAAAAATTCATATATTAATAAATATTATTATTTTTACTCTCCACAAGGTATTCAATGAAATGATACCGTAATTGGGGGTGAATTAAGGTATGGATCTTTTCCAAATTAAACACTTTTCAATAATTATGTCACTGTGAAAAATGATATTAAATTCATTTTAAGTACCCTTTTTTTATTTTATGGATGATGAATATTCTAAAATTAATATTATACAGTATTTATCCATCTAAAAAAAGATTCAATGATCCTTAACCATGACACATTGATTTTGTCAAACATAATATAAACAAGAGGATAACATAATAAAACGATTCTTGTTTGGTTCATATGCAGTAGGATATTTCAAGGATAATAAAATCAGAAATGTGATGATGCACCAAAATTTAATAACATAAAATTAAAATATACATATAACTATATATTAAAAAATTAGGTCACAACAAATGTTCATAGAAATGTTGTACATGGAGTGGGAAATTTTGGGTGACCAACATTTGTCGATGGTGAAATGTCACAAATGGAAAGTGTCGATCCCACAAATTTTCACACTCATTCTTAATGCACGATGGAAGTGACATTGTGTTTAAATACTTTGTGAGAATATTAAAAAAACCCTAAATAAAAACTAAAATGTTAAAAATTGTAAAATCGATTGTCAATTTTTTTCAAGATATGGAGAGGAGAGAAAGGGTGCGAGGCGGTGATAGTGAGTTGTAGCATGTGTGGAAGCAAGGAGGGAGAGTGGTGGTGATTGAAGTAGGGTGGGAGAGAGGTGTCACTCGAGGGCGGGAGATCAGTGATGGAGGGAGGGAGAGTAGAAAGGGAGGGAGGGAGGTGATGGAGCATGGAAGCAAGGAGTGAGTGCGGAAGAGAGAGATAGAGGAGGTCATGTTTCACTTTCGCAAGATCATGAAGGAATAACTGAATCATCGTTAGCTGGGGTTAAATTAATAAATCGGAATATGGTTTTATTAGAACTTTTAAAAAATAACTGATAAATTTGTCATTTAATAATTCTAAAATAGAAAAGCATTGTAAAAAACATTTTTTTTGTGCTATAAAATAACTAATAAATATTTAATAACATAGTTAATATAATTTAAAATTATGAATTCATATAATTATATATAAATATATAAATATATAATTTTTGAATTGGAGATGGGGGTAATTCGGGATCTTCGCATTATATCGCCTCATGGAGTCCAGATCTGAATCGCGATGGTATTCATTAGGAATTGCTATTTTTATTTGAGGGATGTGTTTGTCTATAATCCATAGCCAAAAGAAGATGAAATTGATTTGAATATAGAGAATCCAGATTTTGGATACCCTAATTTGAAAGTGAATCACCTAATAGAGAAGCCCAAACTAGGATTTAGAAAGCTGATAAGGTTCAATTCTTCTCTGAGGTTATGAAATCATCAAGAAAGGATACCAAATATGGCACCCTATCCATAGTTGAGCATGACCATGTTATTTTTCTAGATTTAATAAGTTCATTTAAACACTTGATCATCGCTTGGGTTTTGAAATTTATTCTTGAAATACTATGGAATATAGAGGGGCCTCATAAGTATTTCTCTTAAATTTGTTGTTTAAAATTTTGGATCCTGTCCTCCATAGGTATGTGATTTTATAAAATATTTTTCCTTTAAGAAAATAAAAAATTCATTGAATGGGTGTTCATAATTGTGTCTCTCAAGAGTGTAACTCATAGAATCTAGGACTGCGATACATTCCTCATCCCCTCAAATATCATGTTCACAATTTCTCATGAATGGTTCTAAATAAAGGGTCTAAGCTGGTTCTTATGGCACTAAAAGATTCATTGGGACGTTACCTCAAACATGGGAATCTCCATAATGAATTAAAAATAGACTAGGAAAAATAGGATTGGTAACTTTTTCATTTTACTCATTGAGGTTGATTTTCTATCTCCCATTATTGAAATGGTTATTTTGGTTGCTGGTGAATATAGAATTGAAATCTCAATTTCTGCATAGAAGCTTCTTGAATTAATAACTAGGTGTGAAAACATTGGGCATATTGTTGGAAATTATCATAGTAATCTGAAGTGAAAAAATTATAAGAATATTGGTCACTCAATTGACCATTGTAAATTCAATAAACCACCCCAGCTAGCGTACAATTCTTTGAAATTTGGTAAGTCAGACCTGTGAGCCATGGATTCTGGGAGTGAACCTGTTAGAACTGGTTAGGAACCTGGGGCTCATTGTGGTGGGATACAACCTTCCATTGTTACAATTATAGCTAGTGGTTTGTCTAATATTGTGGAAGCACATGATGACCATGGTCATGTACAACGTTTTAATTCATATATTACAATGTACAAAGGAAGGTTCTCCCCAATGTCGAGGCGATTATCTATTTGATGGCTAGGGTGTGGGTTTGAGGCCTTATACACATCTTGGCATGTTTTGTTCATGACTGATTCCAATTTAGCTAGACCTTGATAGAATTTGAGTAAGTAATATTTATGCATAAGAGAATCAATTTTTATAGAACATGAAACATCATTAAGGATACTTAATGTTCTAGAAGATGATCTATGCTAGTGGGGAATCCACATGTAATAAAGGCTTGATTACTATTATAGATGGTGATGAACAGAACCTACAAGATTTGGAGCCTACCGTGGAGGAACCACGTGTGGCTATCTCAAGCAATGGGTGCCTTCTAGGGATGATATGGATGAATCTAATTTGATAGATGTTTCTTACATCAATGAGGGTGGTAGTAAGGGAGAAAAGAGAGTTGATGGGGAGATCTCTTCTCTATAGATAAAATAAAGGGAGGCAGGATTATGTCCACTTATTTTTAGGCCTTTTTTGAATCATTTATGACTAATGAGACTATAAATACAAGTGAAAGGCAAGGGGTGAAATCAGAATTAGTTGTGGGTGCATGTAGAATATAATCCTCTAACCCCCTATCTGCGAAGTGAAGGTCTTCCATGATCCAAGGCCAAACAAAGGTTGACCATCCAACAACCAATCCCTCAAGTAGGAGCGCTAATGGTTTTGACGATGGAGTTTTCTTAATCACCACATTTTATTGACCTAATGAAAAAAATATTATGTATCATTTGGAATGGCCTCATATGAGGGATGTTATATTTCATAGGAAACAAAATTCTACTATCATACCACCAGAGGACTAGGAAGGTGAAAGGTCTACTGAAGAACTCCGCAAGGAAGTGGAAGAATGGTTTTTTTGTAACTTGATGTCAGTTTTTTATATAATGGTGTAGGATGTATTCAGTTTTGATGACTATTTAATAGTTTAGAAGTTGTTATTTATAATAATTGAAGATGGATTATGATCCAATTCAGATATGGACTTTTGATATCTATCTTCGAATCTCAAGAATTTCTCCACTCAAGAGGACTTCTCTTAATCTTCGTTGGATGAAGAATATGAGGCCACATGTAGGGCCCCGACATTGCAGAGAGGTGGAAATACATAGGGAAAAGGAGGATATCCAAGGAATTTGGGATCTATAGTGACACATAGGGATGGACTTGCTACATTAGCCATCTTTAATTCTGATGACACCAGTAAAAATCTTTCCATTAAGATTACTAGTAAAATGGCTTTATCAGAACTATAGAAGCACTGACAATGAGATCGATTAAATGGTTGGATTAAATAGTGGTTGAAAAAAGAATTAATAACATCCACCTTTAACAGCGCTAATGAAATTTTGATTTAGGGGGCCTTTATTAACATTTATCCTAGGGCTGATAAAGGGTTCCATTATTAGTGATTTTTTAGCAATATTAAATGTGTCCATTATTAGTGCTACAAATTGTTGATAATGGCCCACATAAAGAAGGATAATTTTTTGGTTCAAACCAACCGCACCTTTTATTAGTGCTCCCCACCCTCTTTTATCAGCGCTTGTTGGTGCTCCCCTCTTATTAACGCTTTTGATAATCTCACTCTCCCACATGTGCCCCTGCCTTCTATGAGTTTTAAACTAGAGACTTCCAGCTCCTGCGCCCGAACATTTTCAACACCCTTATATTGTTTTTTTCCATTTTATTATATATCCTTATATTTATATTTATATAATTACATTATTTATTCATATATTTATTTAAAAAGTTATTATATATAAATATATATATATTTTAAAAACATATAAATAAAGTATGTTTTTTGTTGTTTATACATTCATACATATAGATATATATATGTGCATATATAAAAATAATTATACATATTTATATTTATTTTCATATATTATATATTAATATTTATATACATATATTTTAATATATATCTCTTTGTAAATACACACACATAAATATAAAAATATATACAAATTATATATACATTAATTATATAATTATATAAATATTAATTAATTTTTATTTTTAATAAAATGGATATTAGCTTTTGAAGGTTCCAGGTGCAGCAAAATCGTGTCTTGGGTAGTTCCAAAGATTACTTTTTTCCATAACTGATGATCAATATGAGATATATATGACGATGAATACAGTGATCCATGGAATTGAATCCAACAAATAGACAATGGAAAATAACATCATAACTGAGATAGAGGAGATCAATACATATTGTTTATAGTTAATTTAATTAGATAATGAATTACCTTTAAGAAATTATTATCTCATTGATGAATTCAGTGAAAAATATGTGTTTCATCAGCATTTCATTGTTGAAACCAAGTATATATTTCATCTAGTGGTGATCCACTCATGTTCCATGAATCTCCAAACTTTTCCGAAGGAGTCTCTAGGTGCTAGCACGGAAAATTCTTGTGCTTTTGTCACACTCCATTGATCGGCTTGAGAAACGATTCCAAAGCATTCTTCTTGATCCGGTGGAGGAGGATTGCTCTCTGTTATTTAGATCATTCTTTGATATGAGTGATCTCTATGCTTCAGAGGATTCTCCAAGATTTTTGTGCACAACTGAATTGACTAATAATGAAGATAACACAATTGAGTATTTATATTTATAGGGTTAAAATAAAATAATTTGTCAACTGCACTTAATTATTTATTTAATAATAGAAACCCCCCATAATAAATATCTTTAGTATCTAGTCAATATATTTACTTTTAATTAGTCCAAGGAGCCTCTTGGATCTATCATGAATTATATTTTTTCCCATAATGTAGGAAGATTCAACTAATTCATTCACAAAGAATCACTTTTTTAACCAGTAATTAACTAAATGTAAGACTGGTACGTCGATTCCAATAAGTAAAATTTCATCAATATATACCACTTGGATAATGACTGAATTTACACTAAACTTTTGGTAAAAACATGAATCACATTCATTATTTATGGAACCAAATTCGTTTATGTATTCATTGAATAGAATGCTCCATGACCTAGATGCTTTATTTAATCCATAAATGGATCTCTACAAACCTCAAATATTTTGGGCACCACCTGGAGTCACAAAACCTTTTAGATGTATCATATACACATCTTCACAAATGTTCCCATTAAGGAAAGTATTTTTGAAATCCATCTACGAAATCTGAATGTAAAGATAAGATTCTATGGAAAGTAGAATTCTGATGGATTTAAACATGGGAATTGTTGAATATGATTCATTGTAATCCATTTTGTGATTCTGTTTAAACCCTTTACCCACTATTCGTGTTTTATAGGTACATACTTTACCTTCTATGTCATCTTTCCTCTGGAATACCCATTTTCATCCAATGGGATTTACATCAATAAGCTCATTTACCAGAATCGGAACTTGGTTTTGATACATGGAATTCATTTCAGAATTCATAGCTTCATTCCATCTCATGGCTTCTAATATGCTAATTTCCTCCTTTCAAAATGGAGGTTCATTATCATATACCAATATTAAGTAACCACCATCGATGACTAGAAAACAACATCTCCCTCGTTCTCTTACCTCTCTTGAGATCCTACGCAGAACGTGCGATTCATGGACTACTTCTTCCATGGGGACCTGTGGAATATTTTACTTTACCTACTCTTGTGTACCTTGAGCATCAAAATCATCGAAGCCAATATTTTTACCACTATACTTTTTAAGTATGTGAAACCTCTTAAGAAATAAATCTCGTATGGTGACAATCAAATTTTTATCTAAGAGGTTTTATAGGTAGTATCCCTTTATTTCCTTTAAATACCCAATAAATATACATCTTATGCCCCAGGGTGCAAGTTTGTTTCCTTAGAAGGTCATAGCCAAGCCGCACAACACTATACACACATATGCTATAAAATTGGCCTCTTTAAGCTCCATAACTTGAAGGGAATCCCATTTTTCACTTTAGTTAGTACTATATATAATGTGTATGTCACAGTTTGTAATGAATATCCCTAAAATGATAATAGAATATGTACATGACTCTTCATCGGCCATACCATGTACAACAATGTAAGGTTCCTCATTTCAGTAACACCATTTCACTATAGTGTATAAGGTTGTGTGAATTGTGATAGAATTCCAAAATCTGATAGAAAGTTAGTGATCTTTTGTTTAAGATACTCACCACCATGATCTAGTTATAGCTTCTTTATTTTCATACCACAATGACTCACAACATCATTCTTGATTTCCTAGAATTTATCAAGGGACTAAATATTATACCTAATCAAATTAATATATCCATATCTACTCAAGTCATCCGTAAATGTTATTATGTATGAATATCCACCTATAGATTTTACTAGAAATGGTCTACAGACATCTTTGTATACCAATCCTAGAAGATTTATGGCCCTTTGACCCTATCAACCAAATGGTGGTTTGTTCATTTTACCTTGTAAACAAGCATGACATCTATCAAGTGAGTTTTGATTAGAAGAGTCTAAATAACCATCTCAAAAGATCTTTTGCAAGAAAATTATGATTACATGACCACGATGTTGATCCCTTGGCTGGGGGTTATACAATTCATGTGAACTTGAATAAATATTGATTTCCAACACTTGGTTTTAGTAATTTAATACTTAAAGGACATTATATAAATGTGTAATACCATAACATATGTTTTCCTTATAAAATAAACAACTTTTATTTCTAAATTCTAAAATAAACCCATTTGTATCTTAGAATGATACAGATATTAATTTCTTGGTAACAGTAGTTACATAATAATAATTTTTGATTCAATAAGGTTATCTACTGACATCTCCATTTTTTATGGTTTTAGGTTCTGAAAATCACAAACACATTTTGTTACGTTCTTCCTTTTTCTTATGTTTTGTTTTATTCATTCTTAATATCTTAATTGGCCATTATGTTATAATTAAAGATGATTAATTCAGATTTTTCATTCTATTTTACTTACAGATGTATCAGTAAAATATTCAATTTTGATTAGATTTACATAATTTTCATACTGTCTTTATGATACCGATTCTGATGTATAAGTAATAACATATTTTTCACACTGATTATGGTGTATAAGTGATACCGTCTTTATGATACCGATTCTGGTGTATAAATGATATCGTATTTATAAAAAAAATTCTGGTGTATAAGTGATACCGTCTTTATGATATAGAATCTGGGGTATAAGTGATTTAGATTTTATGATTCCGATTCTGGAAAAAATGTGATACCGGTTTACCAATATGAATTACATTTCCTTATGAATACATTTTCATTATATTTTTATTCTTAAGAATCTGTTTTTTTAATAATGGAAGTGTTGTTTAATGTATCATTCCAATATTATCAGATTCCAAGTTTTCTTACAAAACGTTCATCTTTAACTTAACATCTTTTCTATTACTTGAAATGATGATGTATAATCTGTTAAAAAATCACCATTGTATGTTTGGAACATGTCTAGTTTCCTTCGAAATATATGGACAATATGACCGTTGGAGAGGAGCTGACTGTTGTGAAGAGTTTCCTATAAAAACTAGTTCATTTGAATGAGGGAGAAATGTAAATAGTGGATGAACTTGATTCTTGTGAAAACGATGTGAATGATATATATAGAGAGAGAGTCTATTTATACTCTCAGTTCTTTGTGCAGATTTCATCAACAATTTGTTAAGGTGTGAACAACTTGTTCAGACATTCATTTTGCAGAATCTGATCGTGTTGATCATGGGCCTCTGGGTTTGGAAGACATAGGTTCCAATTTCCTTCAAAATCGAGGGCTTTTGGGGTAGTAAGATAGATTCCTATCTTCGAATTGAGGGATTACGTAGGTTTGGGTAAGACAGACATTCATGAATGTATAAATCAAGGAAGCTTTATCCGAGGTTGTTGGATACCCTTCTCATTGGGTTAAAAGAATCTTGTTATTACTTGTGTTCTATTTCAAGTTGTTTTATTTCCACTGTAATCTTAACATTGATAAAGATAGAATGTATAACATTATTATAATTTCTAATTCTGTTACTCTAATTATATTACAGATTCGTTATTATTTAATGTAGAAGCATTCATTTAAGAAAAGTTTTCTTTTATAGGGGTTGTGAATTTTCTTTTAAAATTGTTAAACAAAGCATTAAAGATTCCAAAGGATTTTTTTTTATGTATAAAATTCACCCCCTCTTGTATATTAAGCATCTACAATCATTGTTTTGATCCTAGAATTGGTATCAGAGGAGGTATCTGAAATAATCATATCCTCATTTATGCTTTCTTGCTCATGTTTTCTTTTTCTAATTTTATTATAAACTTTTATTTCTAATAAGTTATGTTGAAAGAAATTCTTTTAGTATGGTAGGAATTCATGTTGGATCTCTGGATAATCTCAATCTTAATAGACCACGAATCTTTGATGGAAATGACTATGAGTATTGGAGAGATAGAATGAAGACCATTGTCATAAACATAGGTGTATACAACTAAATTATGTTAATCGGAGATTATAAGATTCTTGATAAGGAACTTAGAACCTTTACTAATCTGGAAAAGGTGGAATACCAGCAGAACTTTAAGGTATGTAATAATTTGCTTTGTTCCATGAATAGAAATATATATATCCAAATTTAATCCTATGAGGCTGAAAATAATATTTGAAAGAGGCTTCAAGTAACTCACTTTGGAACATCCAAAGTTATCGACACTAGAAGAGCTATGCATAGAGCGGAGAACCATGGTTTTTTCTTCCCTTAGGGAGAAACCGTATGTAGGGTACAACACTGATTCATGAATATTGTCAATAGCATACAATTAATGGGTTAGAATGGTTAAGATATAGAAGTAGTTGTAGAAAAGATTATAGAAATCATGCCTAACGAATGTAAATCCAAGATAATTTTTTTTGCTAAAAATAGAAAAGTTTCACAGATTTCTCTTGATGAAATATTCCGAACCCTTCTTCAACATGAATCCAGCATAAATAGAGATGATGGTAATATTAAGAGTAAGAATAGAAATGGAGGATTTTCTTTTAAAACTACTTAAAATCATACAAATTTCATGACTCTTGAGAGAGTTACAAGATCTAAGTCATAGAAGGTTGTTGTTCCATCCGAATCTTGTGAAAGTGAAACATCAAAAAATGAGTTAGACAATCTTGCTTGGAGGATGAAAAAGTTCGTTGGGAAGATGAACATTCAATATAGATACAAGAAAAAAAATGGATAAGATATGAAAGATGAATATGTGGCGTGCTATGAATGATGAATAACTGGTCATATTAGACCTGATTGTCCCTTACATAAGAGAAGAGATAAGAAGGATATGAATTCTGAGAGAAATAAGAAGATGTTATACAGATCAAAGCATAAGAAAGTCCTAAAAGCCAATGAAACTTGGAGTGCTAGTGGTGGAGATTCTTCTGATGATTCTCATGATTATGAATCTTCTGAGAAAAATAATATTGGTTTAATGGCCCAAGATCCATTTAAAAATCAATGTCTTGTGGCTATGGTATGATCTTTTAAATCCCTAAAAAATAAGTCATTGAGTGAAATGTTTCTTGATAAACATTTTTCTTCAAATGATGAATCTTCTTCATCAGATAATGATAATTATATTCCTTCCTAGGAAGAGGTTTCTAGGATTTATAAGTTTATAATGATAATAAATTGTAAAGTTTCTATGAAACATTAAATGAAAAATTCTAGAGAATATATTTCAACAAAAGAAATTTCGGATCATACAAAATATCTTGATAAGAAAAATGATGTTTTAGAAAATCATTCAAAGAAACATGAGGAAGATGATTCTGGGAAGAATATTCTTTATAAAGATATAAATTTTTTTTTGAACAACGTGATTTGGAGGATAAACATAACTCTTAGTATATTATTCCAGAAGATGGGAATTTAGCCTTATGACTACAGTCTGAAATTTTTTCTTTGAAGTAACTTCATGAAAATTTTACTTCTCGTAAGGGAAATTTTGACGAGATATATTCTCAAATCCAGCCCCACTGTAATAATCAAGGATTAGGTTATTCTTATGAAAAATGTATTTTTAGAAACAACTATTTGGTTCCTCCAAGAGCCCCTTTTTGTACCAAATTCCAAAGTGTTGGGAATTTGAAGATTAATTGTTCTTTAAATATAGTTCAATCTATTGGGTTTCATAAACCTACTTTTCAAAACAAATGTGGATACCCAAAATTTTATTATCTAAAAATTACGGATCCAAGAAAGTTAGGATTCTGAAAAACTAACTCTTATTTTTTTTTGTAAATAAAAGAAGTACCAAAAATATATGGTGCATGGATAGTGTAAGTTCCAAGAACATAACTGGAAACAAAAACAATTTCAAAAGTATATTAAAGACTAAAGGTGGAAAAGTAACTTTTGGAGATAACCCCCAAAGAGAAATTTTTGGTAGAGGTAACATTATTCTTCTTGTAAAATTGCTAATTTAAAATGTTTTATTTCTTAAAGGTCTTAAGAACAACCTCATTAGAATAGGTCAATTATGTGATGAAGGATACATTGTGAATTTTAGGAATGACAATTTCTTAGTACACAATTCCAAGAATGAATTTTTTATCTCATCACATAAGCAAGAAAATTTATACACACTAAACCTAGAAGACCTTAGAAGTAATGATCATCTTTGACTATGTGAAATTAAAGATCAATCATGGCTTGGGCATAGAAGACTAGGAGACCGTAACTTAAGTAATATTAGTAAACATTCTATGCAAGAAATTTTTAAGGATATAATGGATATTAGGTTTGATTCTTAAAAAGTCTATGATCCTTGTCCATATGGTAACCAACATAAACCTAGCTTTAAATCTATAAGAGAAGTTACTGCTTCTAATGTCGTACAGTTAGTACACATGGACATATTTGTTCCAACACAAACTAGAAGCACTGGAGGCATATACGATGTGTTTGTCTTAGTTGATGACTACAAAAGATTTACTTGTGTCTATTTTATCGCAAATAAATCTGAAGCATTTTCTTATCTCAATGTTTTTATTGATCATGTTAAAAATAATAAATCCTCTACATTGATAACTATTCATAGTGATCATGGTGGAAAATTTCAAAATTCATATTTTAAAACGTTTTGTAGTAAAAAGGGTATAAATAACAATTTTTCAACACCAAGAACTCCTCAACAGAATGGTGTTGTAGAATGAAGAAACTTTATTCTCTTATAGATGAATATAACCTTGTTGAGTAACTATTATATAGCTAATAATTTTTTTTTCTGAAGTTGTATTTACTTCCTGTTATACTATTAATTGAGTTTTAATTATACCCTTTCTTAATAAAACACCTTATGATTTATTGACTAGGTGAAAACAGAATGTATCTTACAATATAGATTTTGGTTGCCAAGTATTTATCCTGAATACCAAGGATAACTTACATAAATTTTCACCCAATTTGATGAAGGAATCTTCTATGTCTACTCCACTAACTCTAAGTAATACAATGTTTTCAATTAAAGTACTTGCACTATGGATGAAATAGAACTTGTTAATTTCGATGAAAATGATCCTTTTGTTTTCAAACAACCTGAGCTTTTTTATGATATATTTACTAAAATAAATCACCAACCATTGAAAAAAGTCTTTTATGATAAGGATAATGTCCAAGAAAATGTTTATATATCATTTACTCCTGATGATTATCTACCCTATGTTGATGATCATGTATTTTAAAACCCTAGTCAGTTGTTACATAGAAATCATCCTAGTGATAATACCATTGGAAATATTCATCAAATAGCAAGAAATAGATGTTATTTAAAGATTGTAGTTGAACTAATTTCTTTTATTTCTCAATTTAAACCAAATGATCCTAAAAAAACGTTGGGTAATAAAGATTGTATAAAGGATATGAAATATGTACTCAATGAATTTGTAAGGAATCAGGTTTGAAACATGGTTGAAAAACTTAAAGGAACTTCTGTTATTAGAGTAAAATGGGGTTTTATAAACAAATATGATGAAAATGGTGTTATTGTTAGAAATAAATCATGATTAGTATCCAAATTCTATATCCAACATGATGTCATAGACTATGAGGAAGCCTATGATCCTGTAGAAAGACTTGAATCTATTCGTATTCTTCAATCCTTTTATTCAATCATTAATTTCAATCATTATCAAATGGATGTAAAGTGTGCTTTTATTAATTGTTACATACAAGAGGATGTATATATAGACCAACCACTGGAAATGAAGATATAAAACAACCTAATATTGTTTATAAAATTACTAAAGCCTTGTATGGACTCAAATAAGCCCATAGATCTTGGTATGAAAGAAATTTAGGATTTTTACTCAATATAACCAAGGTAATGGAACTGTGGATCCAACACTTTTTATTAAGATAATTAATAAAGATGTTTTGAATATCCAAATTTATGTTTGTGACATCACCTTTAGATCAACTCAGAAATCCATCACTGATTCTTTTGTGAATATTATGAATTCTAAGTTTGAGATGATTATGATGGGTGAGTGAACCTTTTTCATGGTTTTAAAATTTCTCAAAAACTAGTGGGAACAAACATATCTCAACATAAGTATATAAAATATCATATTAAATATTTCAGGTATGATAATTATAAGGGCATAATAACTCTTATCATAACCACTAATAATCAATATATTGATGAAGTAGGGAAACTTGTGGATCAGATATATTATAGTGGGATTATTGGATGTTTACTCTACTTAATAGCTAGTCAACTGACTTAATGTTCTCTGTATTCTTATGTGAAATATTCTAATTAAATCCTAAAGAATCTCATTTAAAGGAAGTAAAAATAATTTTTCTCTATTTCAAGGGAACATAAGATTTGGGACTTTTTTATTCCTATAAAAATAATTTTGAACTTGAAAGATTTTTAGATGCTAACATTGTGATTATAAAATGTATAGTAAAAGTACATCTGGAAATTGTCATTTCTTCGGATATTCCTTAGTTTATTGGTTAAGAAAGAAACAAAATTATGTAGCACGTTCCACTGTAGAAGCTGAATATGTTGCAGCTGAAAGTTGTTTTCCTACAATTTTTTTAATGCAACACACACTCACATACTATGGTATGAGTTTTACTAAGACTCAAGTAATGTGTGACAACACAACTACAATTTCTCTATGTAAAAACCCTGCACATCACTCTCATTCAAATTACATAGATATTATTGATCCCTTTCTTAGGGATCACACACTTAAATGAGATATTATTCTTCAATTCATCAGAATGCATGAACCACATGCTGATATTTTTACAAAGACAATATCTTCAAATAGATTTGAATATATTAAACAGATGCTATGAATGATTTCTGTAAGAAAATAATTCATATCTAATTTTCTTTAAATCATCTCCTAACATTAAACTTCTTGTTATTTCAGGGGGGAGTAGATATGATTTCATTTTTATTCATTTCATATGAATTTTTTTTATTTTTTATCATTATTTATTAAAAATTTCCATATCGGAAATTTTGATACTAGAAATTTTGGTATTGGAAATTTTGATATTGGAAATTTTTGTATTGGAAATTTGGGTATTGACACTTTGGATTTTAAAACATTCAAAAGAATTAATATAATACAAATAAATTCCACAGATTATTCCAAATGGTACACTTACTTAGTCTTTATTTTCCTATCTTAAGATTCAGTTGTTTGTTTTTCAAAATTATAAATTCCAGTATATACTACTTCAAAATATCAGAATTCATATTTTTTTGATCATCTTCAACTGTTAGATTAGATATGGTTTTTTTCAGTAGTTTGATTATCTTATGGAAGTTCCAAGGTCATATCCTTGTCTATATAAGGGGTGCCTAGTTTATAAGAACTGCACTATCCTTACTGATCCATGTGCCGAACCTCTGTTGTCGTCAATGTTTTTGTTCTGAATCCTTTGTCTCTTTCACCCGGAATAACTCCTAAATCCTTAGTTAATCAAATGCTGATTTCCACAGAAATAATGGATTAGTCAATATTTTGGGAAATGTTGATTTTCCATAACATATTTGAATGATATCACTCAATTATCTCTATGGTGATAAAAACTAATCGATGGGAAAGTGTTTTTGTGGCTAAGGAGAAATGTCAGGATCCAGTTTATCCTGACCTTGTTATTCTGTTCTATGAATCTGTTACTTTCATCAAAAAGGATGGTAAGGAGCTGTTTATGTTCAAATGTTATGATAAGACATATACAGTCCCCTATAAGAATGCAAAAATTGTTCTTAACATTCCATACAAATGGGAATCTATCATTGCTCTCAAAAACTTCCTGAGATGGAAGGTTCTTTTCAAAATTCCAATGCTTTGGATTATCTTGGTCTCAAGTACGTTAATAATCTGAATATTACGAATCATTCAACAAACCACAAGATGGTATATCTCTGTATATAAGGATTTATTATAACATGAAAAGGAGATAAGGACTCTTTAAATATACATGATATCAATTTGTTAGACTTTCTTTTAAACTTAAAGAAGATCAACATTATGAAGCACATCTTTCTCACCATCCAAGAAACAAAAGGTGGATCCATCAAATCTCATATACATTTCTATCTGGAAACTATCTATATGATAATTTTCATCTGCCTTAAGTAGTTGAATGTTCCAAGACGATCTGTCTCAATGCCTTTCAAGATTTTGTTACCTATTGATGACACACTAAGATGGATGAAGGTAGAGTTCTTACAGTAATTCAAGTATTCTGTTGAAATGGTTTTCCAAAAGAAGGGAGATGTTCCTGAATCTTCAAAATCGTTACCCAAGAAAAGGATACATAAACAACGTAGCATGCCTATACAAGTTCCTAATGTTCCAGTATCAGCACCTCCTCCAACAAATAATCCAAAAGCCTATTCCGAAGCAATAGTGAAAAGTGGAGAGAAATGGTAGCTACTAGAATGGAAGGAGAACCTTCCTTTTGCTTAATCCCTACAAGAGGCTAAGGCCTTGAAAATAAAGCCAGAATAAAATATGGAGAAAGAAAATAAGGAGAAGATCATGAAGAAGAAATCCTTGGAAACTCATGTGTGTTAGTCCATTCAAAAAGTTTTAGAAAATATGTCTCAACAAGTACAGGAATATGATGTTGTTCATAGGAAACTAGTTTTTCCTATGGAAATCCAGAATGCCAAGAATGACCTATCTTTATCAGATCCTTATAAAGAAATAGAACATCAGATAGTTCAAGAAGAAAATGATTATGTTTTAAGGGAAGTGGAAGACTACATTGGATCTTCATAGAGTTTAGTGTATAAATTTCATTCATAAGAACAAGACGAAGAACTAGTTGAAGAAGAAGTTGAGTAAGAAGTACAAGTTAAAGAAGAAGAAAAAGTAGAAACTGAAGGGGATAAAAAGAGAAAGAAGAGGTTGAACATCAAGGTGGTGAAGAAGAAGAGTTTCAAGAGGAAGAAGATTAACAGTGAGATCTTAATGTTATCCAAGTTCCATATGAACAATCACTTGTTCGATATCCTTTTAAAGGAATTTTTTTTTGGTTTCCTAATGTGAAAAATGAAACACCTCAGAAGTCCTCAAAGAAAATGGAGAAATCAGTTTCCTTAACTCCAAGAGGAGCTTAGAAAGGGAACATTTTGTCAGGTTCCCAATCATCTTCCTCTACTGAACATGAATTTGTCATGCTATATTTAAGAAAGTTGGTCATAACAATTCCGGTTCTTGAAAATTTAGATGCACAGTGTCAAATGATTCAAGAAACTCTAAATCAATATACAGAATTTATCAATATTCTAATAGACATGGTTGTCATGAAAGAAGGTGACTTGAGTAATATTTTGATTGATTACAATTCTCAAAAGGGGACTTGTAAGAAAGTATTTAACTACACTAGAACTATCAATGAAGAGATAATATAGTTCAGTGACTTCATGGATTCAACAAATGAATCTTCCAATACTTGTGAAATTGTGTTCAACAAGGTCATGGCATCAATCTTTAAGAATTCTAGTCAACTCAATTCTGTTTCCTGATCTATTAGCAGTGAGAAGGAAGTCAGAGCCAAATTAGAGAGAAAGGTGGATGCATAAGAACAAAGGATCTTTTCACTAGAAAAGAAGAATCACAATCAAGATACCTTGTTTAAGATGTTTGAATAATATCATAAAGAATTAAATAAACTCAATTCCATGATAAATAAGCTTTTTTCTGAGAAAATGATTGATGGATTATTTTTTCATTACATTATTATGTTTTGATGTAATATAAACCGTATTTCCAAAATTTCTTTAAGAAGCATCTTGCATATCATTCTTTTGTTTTCGAATGTATGATTTCTTAACCTTACAGGTACATTTTATGCTTCTACATTTTTTTCATCTTTTTGAATATCCCAAAGGGTGAGAATTTATTCAAAGGAAGAATTTACTGAAGATATCAAAAGAGTAGAATATGTTAAGGGGTGTATGGTAAGAAATGATAATGTACAACTAAGGGGGAGTTTACTGTTTAGAAGAGTTGTTAATCAAAAGGAAGAGATTTCTTCTTACGAATGAAAACCTGATACTAAAGATCCAGAATACGATCCTTGGGAAACATAACCTAAGGGGTAGTTAGTTGAATTCATTAGAAATATCATTCAAAGTGCGAGATAAGTTTTTCATACTTGTTTATCTAGGTCATTATTTTCTTCCTTAGAAAAGTTGTTTGTGCATTCCAAGAATGAGGAGACTGTTGATTCAATAAGATTATCTTATGACTTTATCATTCCTTATGGTTGTAGGTTTTAAAAATCACAAACACTTTTTTATAAGTTCTGTCTTTTACTTAAGTAATATTTTTTTTTCTTATGATCTGAAATTTCCATTATATTATATATACAGATGTTTCATTTCAATTTTTCATTCTGTTATACTTATAAATGTATAAATATGACTTTCCATTATGATTATATTTACAGATTTTTCATATCGTCTTTGTGATACCGATTCAGGTGTATAAGTGATATTGTCTTTATTATACTAATTCCGGTGTATAATTGATATTGTCTTTATAATACTAATTCTGGTGTATAAGTGATATCATCTTTATGATACTGATTCTCGTTAATAAGTGAAACCATATTTATGATACCGAATCCCGGGAATATGTGATTCAGATTTTAAGATTCTGATTCCCGACCAAATGTGATGCCGATTTCTCAATCCGAATTACTTTTCCTTATGAATTTGTTTTCATGGTAAGGTTTTTCTTAAGAATCTATTTTCCTTAATAATGATAGAGTTATTTAATGTATCATTCCAATATTATCAGATTCCATGATTTCATACCAAACGTTCGTCTTTAACATAAAATCATTTTTGTTACTTGAAATGATGTCATACAATCTGTTACAAACATACCATTTTATGATTGACACATGTCCAAGTCCCTCTAAAATTTAAGGAAAATATGACTATTGGAGAGGAGTCGACCATTGGGATGCTTTGCCTATAAATAAAAGTTCACTTTAACGATGGAAAAAATGCAAAGAGTGGATTAACATGACACATGTGAAAAAGATATGAAGTGATTTTGAGAGAGAGAGGCTCATTCATCTCTCAGTTATTCATGCAGATGTTGTGAACAACTTGTTCTGGTGTGAAAAACATGTTTAGACTTTCATTGTGCAGACTCTGATCATGTTGATCATGTGCTTCCGTGTTTGGAAGAAATTGGTTCTGATTTCCATCTTCATGGAGGGCATGTGGGGATATCATGACTGATACTGATCTTTAGATTGAGGGATTACATGGGTTTGGGTAAGACAGACTTTCTAGAATGTATAAATCAAGAAACCTTTATCCAAGGTTGTTGGACACACTCCTCTTTGGGTTAAAAAAACTCTTTGTTATTTTTTTCAATTTTAAGTTGTTTTATTTCCATTTTAATATTAACTCAGATAAATAGAGGAATTATAACATTCATATAATTTCTAATTCTATTACTCTAATTATATTACAAATTATAAATGCTTTAAGGAAAATCTATAATTTATGAAATGGTTTCTTTTAGAGGTGTTGTTTATGTTCATTTAACATTGTTAAACAAAACATTAAAGGTTCCAAGTGAATTGTTAAAGTATAAAATTTACCCCCCCCCCTCTTGTATATTTACCTTCTACATTAATCATTTCGATCCTACTATAATATCTTAAAAAAAATTCATTCCCATTAGAAATGATTGGTTCTAGTCACCAATTGTTATGGTAGCCAGCCTCGCTCCATTAGAAGCTTTCACATCCACCTCTCCTCTAAAAATATTTCAAAATCTACTTGGTAACTCTATTTGGATACAAATGTGAGAACAAAAAGTTGTATCTAATACCCAATGTCTTGAAATAGAATGATTACACTTAATAATGAACCCACCTTTAGCTTCCCCTCTCTTCGAGGGGAATTTCCACTTCCAATGGCCTAACTTTCCGCAAGAAAAACATACTGCCTCCATTTCTTTTCCATACATGTGGATATTTTTTTTTCATAGGATGGTGTTGGTTAGATTTAGACTATTAATAAGTCAAGGGCCCCTTTTTATGGTTTTTACTTCTCAAATTAACTATATGTTCCATTGGTTTGCCATGCCTCATGTCCTTATTCTGTTGGAAAATTTATGTATGATGTTCTAGAAAACTTTTCTCACTATTTCTCATATTTTAATTAACAGTAAAGTTGGACAAGGGATTTGGGAGGTCATGAATGACTAAGATCATTACGCAACTCATCTAGTAATTTAATTTCTCATTTGTCTAGGTGTTCAATGTAGCTGATAATCATGAGTACATCAGTCCCAACTGTCATACAATCACCAAGATTAGTTGTGAAAAAATCATTGGAGATATCATACATCTCATATCTCACCTTCTCTTGAAAAAGATCCCCAAGGAGATATATCATGCTATAGGAATATATATACTCATGTTGCATTAAAATCTCATTAGAAATGGCAGATAGCACAATGAAATGAACATATGTTGAATCAGTTAGATGTTTCTCATAAAGATACAGCTCTTCATCACATACCTTAATTATAGGCATAACTTGTAAAGGTTCTTCCATCACATGCCATTTTATTTCAGAGAGAAGGAAATGAAGTATGCACATTTTCCACTCTTTGACAATTTTGCTAGTGACAAGGTTGTTATTCTCAAGAATGGATAAAAATGATATGTTGGATTTCATTTTATAGTGGTTTCTACAATGTAAATTGAACAAATATTTTTATATTATCTAATAAATTTATACAAATAAATAATGTTTATATTTATTAGTCTTCCATTATTTTTTAAAAACCCAATATCCCTTACCAATGGATTTATAATATCTCATTTCTTGGAAATTATAGTGGAAAGGATCCACATTTCGATTCTCATTACCCCAACATTGGTTGGTCAAGAAAATTGATTGGTTTTAGGAAGGAATTATGAATTCCAATAGCATTAATTCATTGTTCCTTGATTTTTTTAGTGGACTCCCCAATCCTGAGATCCTTTAATTGGATTTCCTTACCCGTTGCCTCTATGTTACACAAATTCTAGCTTTGGCAGTCAACCGTTGATTTCAATTATGTTAATTCAACCCAAAATCTCACGTTTGAATTCCCCGATAATTGAAATCACCTCAACATTGGTTGGTGAAAAACTTAGAACTATGGTTCAATTCTAACCAATCTAATGAAATATATACCAACATAATAATTTATTAAGGGATTTTATCCTTTTATGCATAAATTTAAAATTATTATATTTATCACGTGATTTTTAATATTAAGTGGTATTTTCTTGGGTGATTAACCATTTTATAGATAATATTTATTTATAATCTTATTTATTTTATTTCTATCATGCATGATTTTTAATTCATTATTTATTTGATCATGACAAGACATCAATAATTATATAACCATTCAACTAACATAAATAAAATAATAAAGTGGTATGATCATTAGCTCTTACTAGTGGTTATTTTATCTAGTGATTGATAAAATAACCATTGACCTAGTTGAAAAACACCATGAACCAATTATGGTTTGTGTGGAAGCATTCCACCTAACCACATATGTGTCTCCTCGAATTGGGTTTTCCTCAACTCCGTACTTGAACTACCTCCACGTTCTTGGGAACTCCATCCTTTATATATGGATTTCACTCACATGTAGGTGCGGGGGAAAGGGGTATACATAAAAGAAACCATGGGAACACAGTCCATACCTAATCAAGGGAGCCAAGGTATGTAGGACGATAGTTTAATTTTTTTTAATAAATTAATTGAAACCATTCACATAAAAAATGTTTGGTCTAGCGCCTGATCATCCACAAGAATGAAACTAATTACACATTTAATAATAACTGTCATTCAATTCATATTCATTCATATTAAGAAAAATGACACTCGAATTGATTAATTAAAAACATTAATTAATGAATCCTTTTATCATAATCCTTATCTAAATTTCATCAGGATTATCATTTGTAATAATTTTCAACAAATTAAAGAATTTCATTTAAAAATAACCTTGTATATAAATTTAACATGGAGGAAATACAGTGAATACCCATCCAAATAATCCCGACATTTATTATACTCATATATAATTTATTCTATATGAAATTTATCATACATGAATTTTCATGGACATTCATGATGTTTAGTATCAACATAATGATGACATGAATTATATGAATTTCATATAATGTGTCATGATTTAATTCATATAGAGAAACAACTCTAATACAAATCATACATGATATGTTGATCTTAAAAATTACACACATTTTAATTAATCATTTGTTTATATAAATATTAAAACCTATCACATGGAATGTCCTATCAAATTAAGTACCACACACAAAAACATGACTGAAGGTTCACATAATATAAAAAATATATTATAAATATGTGTAATTGGTATAAGTACATGACATGTAGATATATTTTCCAAGGCATGTATATCTCTTACCATCTATCTGAGGTACCCCCCAAAGGACTTCACATGTGAATCATACCTTGAAAAATTTGGAGTGCATAATGTGTCCAATATGACACACGTCATGTGAAAGCCGAGTTACACGGTTACTATTTATGTACGATATGTATAGAATACATAGCCGGTCAATGACTTAAATGGACTACACGCAGTGTATGTGTGCTATGCGAAATGTAGTCCGAAAGACCGTGTGACCGTAAATTTTTTTCAATTTGTGGTGAAATTCAATTCATGTATTCAATGAATACAACATGAACTAATTTCCAATCAAATTTCTAATGCATTAAACATGACTATATGGTGTATAAATTTTATTAAATGGTGTGTAGTATGATGTTGTCCAGCCAAAAACCTTGACTCCTTCATATGAGTTTCTCGATATTATTTTAATCATAAAATTAAAGGTCTCAATTAGATCTACAATAAGAGAAGGAGAATGAAATGGATCTAGTCATTCATATTAAAAGAGAATCAAAAATTGTAATAAAAACTAAATTACAAATGAATAAATCACCAATGATTTTTAAATAATTATAAAAAATTATGTTCCAGCTCTAATACCACTTGAAGGTTCCGAGCACAATAGAAGTATGCATTGGGCGGTTCCCAACATTTTTTTTCCATAAATGAAGATAAATCTGAGATTTATACGATGATGAACTTCATGATCCATGGAAATTAATCAAAGAAATATATAATTGATAATAACATCAGAACCTAGATAGAGGGGATCAACACACATTCATTTTAATTAATTTCAGTAGTTAAAGAAATTCGTCTAGGGAATTATTTTTTCATTGATGATTCTGGAGATAGATCTATGGTGCACAATCATTTTTTTGTACAAAACAAGTTTATATTTCCTCTAGAAGTGGACCACATGTGTTCCCAGAATCTCTAGACATCGCTAAAGGAGTATGTAGGTACTAGCATGGAAGATCCATGCGCTTGCATTGTCTACCTTTGATCGTCTCCAGAGCCACTTACAAAGTAGTCTCCTTGATCCGGTGGAGGAGGATATCTCTCCGTTCATGAGAGAATTCTTGGAGATGAGATCTCTCTAGTCTTGAAATGATTCTCCAACATTTTTTTCACAACTAATTGGTTAATGAGGAAAATAACATAATTGGGTATTTATATTTCTAGGGATAAAATAAAATACTTTCACAAGTTACCTTAATTATTTATTTAATAAAAAAAATACCCAAATAAAATAATAATAATATTATTATTATTCCTCAATATGCTCTTAATATTAAAAAAATTAAATATTATTTAGTTAAATAATAATCAATATTTTTTTCTCATTAGACTATTAAACTCATTCTTCTATTCCCCCAAAATATTCATTAAGCCCTGAATAATGTCAAATTATTTATTAAATGAATATCACTACATTTTTAACCAATAAATAATTATATATTATATTCACAAAATAGAAAATAAATATTTATTAAATATTACGCTCACAATTTTTATTCTCTCGAATAACTAGTGTCAAAATAAATGTCAACAAGCATACATGAATAATTATTAAACCATGTGAGAGAACAATAATTATTCAACATGTTATATAATTAATTATAATATATTATTTTACTCAGATTATGGATACACATATTGTGTGATTCTCAAGGACTCATTCCCAGTCGTATTTGGAGAAATAACTTAAAGTCAAAGGTTTGCATCAAGAAACATTCCAAATCACCCATGGAGAAAGAAGTTAATGTTGTAATGACATGTCACCTCGTACAGATGCTTACTGTGTAATATAATCCCTTTATCATAATATCTCCAATCAAGGAGATTTCATTCTAGTGCCATCAAACTGTATTCTCAACGTCTCTTTCACTGAATTTATAGAAATAGAACTTTCCTATAGAATACCTTGGACATGGATTTATTTAGCCTATATAATTTCTATCAAAGGGCCTAAGATATTAGCTTCCATGAATAAAAAGAAGGGTTAAATACTTTCTCAAATTTTTCATTAAGGAAATGTTACACATGATGCACTAAATGTATCCTACATTACTATGAACATTTTTCATAATATTTTTTTCTATATATCAATGTACATAACTCATAATATTCATTAATAATAATATTAATGTGTATGGACCAATACACAATTCTTTATATAGGAATGTTCAATGATGTGTATAAATGTGGATTTCCTTTTGGCAGGTCCAGTTCTCAAAATATCCTACTAGATATTATGTATGGAGTACATCATAATATGGCGCATCAAAGTACTATGAGTCTCCACCCTTAATCTCCTATATCATTTATGTCCAATAACTGATATCATTCATCTATAGAACATTTATTCTAGAATAGTGTTGTAGCACTAATGACTTATCATCATAGTGGGGAACGGCTATGACATATTTGTATGACAACTACTCTTAGGATATTATCACATACCATGACAGAGAGAAGAACAATCATGATGTGATAAGTAGTTTACTAATATTCAAATCAATTAATATATGTTTATCATAATGTAAAAATTAGTTGGTTCTAGGGAACCAACTCCAGCCATTTTTATTTAAATAAGGATTAAATATTAACAAATATATGTTATTTGTAAATTTGTTTAAATATTTGTTTATAATATTTATTTTTTGTGTGTTAATATATAAAAAAATATATATTTTTATATATATTTGATTATAAACAGTAGTATAAAATGAAAATTAATAAAACAACAAAACCATAATATCAATATGAATTTAATACTATGTATTAAATTCAGTTTCCACAAAAAAACTACATGGACCCCATAAACAAGGATAAAAATCAATCAAATGTTAAAAAATTATGGTATCATGAGTAAAACCTCAGTTGTTGATGGCCTTATTGGACATTTTTAGCCTCAAAAGGTTTGACTGAGGCTCCTCTGGGTTAACAGGGCATAGATCTCATTGCGAGATTGAATTTGATATGTGGTGGGGCCCAAACAGACACTCGAATCAATATTTATTGTTATTTGAAGTTCGAGATGCGTTTTAAATTTATATTTAATGTTTTATTTTATTTTAATCATAAAATTGTTATTAAGTGATATTTACGTGATAATAATTAAAAAATTATAAATTAATAATATTTTTTAAATTAATATATAATTCATTTACACTAAATATTTAATATATTATGTTTAAATACTTATTTTTCCTTATCTAAAACACCTTTTACAAAAAAATTATATCAATATGAATATATTTATATATTATTTTTAATTATTTTTTATGAAATATCCCCTTTATCAATTTTTTTACTAATTATAATAATGGGCCCCCCTTTATCCGAACATTTTATAATAGAACTCATAGGGTGCTTTTATCAACACTTTTTTACAAACACTGATAAAGGGCTACATTTAACAGAACATTTTTTAGAATTTTTAAAGACCTCCTTTAACAGCACTAAAAAAGCATCATTAAAGTCCCCCTTTAATAGTGGTTTTTTGTACACTAATAAAGGGGAACTATAACAGCACTTTTAAATACCAAACTCTAGATAAAAAGAGTTTTTATTAGTGTGGGGGCATTTTATGCCTTGATTGACCCACTTCATTCCTCATACATTTTCCTTTTGTTAATAAATTTGGGTTCAAGGGATTGGTTTCCAAATCCATGACGGATCCATCTTGGTATATATAATTTTAAAAAAATATATTTAAAAATAATTTAATATAATTATAAATATTTTTATATAATTATATATATTTATGTAATTACAAAATTATATAATTATTTAATTATATCATTACATAATTATATATATTTATATATTTATAAATATAATATGTATATATTTATTATAATTTTATTATTATAATAATATATTTTAAAAAAAATTATATGATTAGAAATATTTTTATATGATTATTTATATTTATATAATAATACATATTTATATAATAAATTTATTTACTATTTTTCTGATAATTTTAAATCTATTTTGATTGATAATAAATGCCCTCGACCGGATGGGAAGCATACAAGGGATGATAATAGACAACCTGATGAGGCACTGAATGAGTCTACAAATGAGGTTCTCATACAGTGTGTTGCACCAGAAGACTCTCTTTCACAACCTGAAGGAAAAGGTCACATTGTACAACCACTGACAGCAGACTTCTCAAGACATGTTCCATAGGAGGATAGGTCCATGAAATCTGATGATCAATATAAAATGAATTATTATCAAGAGATTTAGAATACTTTTAGTTCTTCAAGAGTTTCTGGTCAATGGGATAATATCTCAGATGATGGAAGTGACAATGACCAATGAATAATTTTGTTGGACAGCACTTATATCTAGCCTCCAGGCAGTGGTGGTGATGTTTTTTTAGAATGATGTCATAAAAGTCAAGGGAAAGATGATCAACAGTGAATGTCTAATTCGGTCCCCCCAAAATTAAGGTCATGAAAGGATTATTTCAATATTCCATGTAATGTGTCTACCAGAACATCATCACAACATCAAAAATGAAACTCACATTGGCATAAGAAATGTCCAATTTAGTGATACATAGTATTGTCAAAAAGAAATATTCGCATTCTAGAGGGAAACAGTGAATGAATCTGACTGTGACTATGAAAACGATCCTTCATCTTATGGTCATTAAACTAGTTTTCCTGGTGAGGGAATGACCCTTTGTTTGAACTCGCCTGTTCTCTTATTATCTTTTTCATTTATCTTTTAATAAAATTTCATGAGCTTTAATTCTCAATAGAAATTTTTCATATATTTATATTTTAAATATATTTATTATAATTTTATGATTATTTAAATATATTTATATTTATTTATAATTATAATTATAAATAAATATATTGGTAAATATTTTTATTTTTTTACTAGAAGCTTAACATAAAATACTCGTTATTAAAAGAGAAGAAAAAAGTAGTAGCACAAATCTTATGAGGAAGTGTCAAGAATGAAAAATCTTCCCTCATTTAAATATTACAATGATAGAGAAATAATCAAAGGCAATATTAAAAATTATTATAATCTCCATATTCCTCATCCAAGTCAGAGTCAACTACCAATGAACTAATGTAGTTAGCTTGTGGTTTCCACCCATCTATAAAAGAAGTCGATCTGGTTCTCATGGTGGGATTAAGATGGGAGTATCATTCCATGGTCTTGAATTCATCATTGAGGCTAATGTGAAACCTTCAAACTCCTTCACCTTACCTATAAGACCTCTGTTTTTCCTTTAAGGTTCAGATCTCTCCATTCAAGATTATACATAAGCAAATGATGGAAAAGTGGTCAGGGGTTGGCTGTAGTCCTGTTACATGATTTGACTAAGGCCGACACACAATGTAGTTTTATGTTCACACCGTGTATGTAGGGGTACAAAACATGTTATCCTAGTACACATCCATTGAATATTATGGTAATAAATTTATGGAAAAACATGTAGATTCAAGTAGATGCCATTTGATTTTCTTTATTTGATTAAATCCGGTTGTAGCATCATTTATAGAAGACTGATAGAAACGAGCCAAAAGAACGGAGGAGGAGAGCTTCAGTGGTGGTGGGAGAATTATGAGATGGTCCTATGGAATTATCTCTAATGACATATTTATAGTCAATTGGATTAAGTAAAATTAATTTAATTGGTTAATTAATCAATAAATAAATCCACCTAAATACACTGCCAATGAGTGAGGGGTCGGAACTTCTTGCGCCGACTAATTTAATATTGGACCGAGGGTAAACACCGCTTTCGAGACCCATCTATGATCTAAAATTTCTAATGTTGTCTACCAATTAATATTTATTCAATATTATTTAATTAATGACACATGTAATATAAAATATATTTAATATTTTCTATAAAATTAATTTTGAGAACATCGGGCCTCGGAATCCCAGTCATCACAACACCTAGCTCTAGGAATGTATATATAAATATTTCAAAGTCTTACAATGCAATAACTGAGTCTCTAAAAAGATAACATATCAACAAAGTGATCCTTTTGAGACATTATTAACAAAGTTAATGTAACATCCCAGATCCAGATTCCACAAAACTAGTTCCCCATACTCGGTTATCCACCTGGCCTCAAGTGCATCTCCCCAAACGATATGATCGAGTGGATCAAGACTAAGAAAATACAACAACTCCTTCAAAAATCGATGTTCAACATTTTCATCATCTGTGATCTATCCAAAACTAAAGAAAGACTCATTATATGTGGTTTTCCTTCCTTATAATTTAAAGATTGAGGATAAAAAATTCTCTCTCTTTGATCTATGTTCAGTTCAGCCTTTTCATGCGCCCATGTATAAAAAAAGTATCCTTTAAATTTATTTTTAGTTATTTCATGCCACTCACCTCGATCCCCCCACTATGAAATCATTAGTCAATGATGTTTGTCCAATCAAGCTTATCACCTTTTTTATTGATGTTTTCACCCATTTTTCTTCGCGTTCTTCATCATTAGACCATGAGGACATGATTCAGCATTGACAAGGCGAGTTTGAGTGCAATGGAACTGCCAAATTCATTGTTGTTGGATGAAAAACATGCAAATAGATGGTTGAAGGAAATATTTATAAAGGAGATGGACGATGTTTGGTGAATGGATTGGCTATGCACCGCAGGTGCGTGTTTGTGATCGAAGGAGGTTAGAGTCGATACCCCATGTTGTCCTGGTTGGCATGTGGTGCTGATTTTTATTGTGACGATGTCGGTTTCAAGTGGAGGTCATGTGTGGGATATCATGATGTAGGTTTTTTGGTGTGGACATGACGATGGTCGGACTCAGCCCTCCAAAGGGGTGGTTTGTTGTGGTTTACAGAGTGAGTGTAAATATTAATTATAATAATAATAATGATGATTTAATTAAATTAATGGAAGATTTTTTATTATTATTATATTAAATAATATTATTAATGGTGCCGTAAAATTTTTGTTGTTAATTAAATTAAATTGGAGTGGTAGTTATGTATCATTATTATAATTATTATTGATAATAATAAGTTGATTTGAGAGAGTGGTTTTTGAGAAATAAAAATGAAAAGGAGAAGAATATGTAAATAAAATGAAATGAAAATTTTCATTTAATTTAATTTAATTTAATGTTGAACCCATTTGTGAAAAGGGAGGAAGGAGCCTATGTGTCCAATGGGGAAATTGAAATTCCATGCATTCTTTTTATCACTTTATATATTATTAAAATAATAGTTGCATATAATTAAAAGAGGTAGTGGAGGTGAGTCTGTGTGCACCAAATTCAAAGGGGGAAATCGATTAAGTGTTTCCTTTGAAAGAAAAATAGTGTGTGTGTATATATATATATATATTATTAGTTTTCAACTGCTAAATTTGCCTGAAAATTTTGGATACAGTATCTGATTGATGAACCGTCTATGACAACGTGATCCAAAAATTGATATGGTCATTTTAAAACAGATATTGGATACTTTTTTAAGTTGTACCACAGGTAAACTAGACACCTGATAATAATAAAATTATTATTACTAAGGGATCCGGTATCCAAAAAAATCTTTCTCATGCCACGTCGAAATGATGAATTGTTTGAAACAATGCTCCCCTAAAATTAAGCCGGAAGATTTGTGACAAATTTCATGTATTTGATTCGGATTCATGGCTCGGGCCCACAAAGCACCATTCGTGCATGATTTAGTGAAATGAAACATTTTCACTATGTGTCTTATTGAGGCAAGTGAATAGTATATCCTGATCATTTTTCAACGAGGATCCCACTGGTGTGATCCGTTTGGCCTTCTGAGACCATTTTAATAGGCGTATTAGTGAAATTAAATATTTTCCCTTTGACAGGTGACAAGCCTTGTGCGTTCATCCATACAATGGTCGAGACACATTGTGTAGTACGCTAACCCCCCCCCCCCCCTCAGTGTAGTGAAATATGTCTATAAAGTTGTGTTTTGATGAGGATACTTCCAAAAAGAGAAAAGGAACCACACGTCATGGGGGTCCCATAAATTCCTTGTACCTCTATTTGAGGAAACATCAAATTTTCATATCTCTTTTGTTTGAACTCATATTTTTTCATCAAAAAATAGACTATATATATTGTTTTTGCACAGTTATGTATGTCTAGTTATGATGTATAATTTTTTGTGTACGACACACTAAGGATACACCTGATGAGGTCAGGGATTATATAGAATCACAAGATCTTTCCAAGCATAAGCCTCAAGTAGGACTGGGTAGTGGAATTCCTCAATGATAGTATCGGGTTAAACCTCCAATAGGCATAGTAAGTAGTGTTCCCAGATAATATTTCTGAGTTACCATCTAGTATGATTGGGTTGTAGAGTTCCCTGATGTTCTGGGTTTGCCCTTCAGTAGGGCTGGGTAGTGGACTTCCTCGATGATAGTATCAGGCTTACCCTCCAATAGGGTTGGGTAGTGGAGTAATCTAAAAACCTTACCAGGACTACCCTATAGTTTGACTAGGTAGTTGAGTTACCTGATGAAATCTTCCCTGTGTAACCTTCTAAAAGGGATAGTTAGTGTAGTTACCTAATGACCATACTGGTCTTACCCTCCAGTAGGACTGTGCCCTGGTGTTCCCAGATGACATTTTGAGTTTAACCCCCCATCCAGGCTGGGAAGTGGATTTCTTTATTTACTATCAGAGAATGACCCTCTTATCATACTAGGGAAATGGATTATTACCTATAACTTGTGTCCCCTTGACTATATGACATAATGAAGAGAGGTGGTTTTATTTAACCATGGATTCATGAAGAAGCGTAACACTTTCCCCGCCGAGATGTGTTTTTGTGACATGACATAAAACTGTGCGGATGAGTCAGTGCCACCCAAATAAGATAGTATCAATGTGTGATGATTTAGTTCCTTATACTTATATGGTAAAGGAAAATTCATGAGATGTTGGTCTTTATTGATGAATGTCTTTTTGTAATAGTTGGCTGCAATTTTTATTGGGATGAGTTGTGGGATAGAGATCCCATTAATCTCTTGTTTTGAGATTCTTTGACTGATCACACACACACACACACAAATATATATATATATATATATATATCCTTTTTCGGTACTCACTCCAAGGGTTTTGGTTACTCTCTTTCAAGGAGGGGCAAAGACGTGTGTGGTATGCCATGTGCTTTCTGTGTCTATCTTTTCAAGGTTGGATGAGTCTACTCTCCTGTAATAGGTAGTAAAGACTCGATAAGAAGTTCATCTTATCACTATGTCAAACTCCTTGTGTTTGGATGAGTTTACTTTAACTCTCTTATTGGATTGAGTTATAATATTTCACATTACCTTATTTTATCTACTATTTTACTCTCTATTTGTATCTCTCACTACTCACTCTTTACCCTTTCAACTCATTCTACTAGGTATGTTTATACTCACCCCAGAATGGGATTTTCATGAATGTGACATGTCTTATACAGTTGGAGATCATGTTGATAATGAATTTTGAGGAGCTTAATGATATATGGTGTTTGGACCATGTACGATGGTCGAAGCTTGGGATTCAAGTGTAGGGATCTCTCAGTAGTTTTATTTTTCCAGTTTTCTGTCAGGTTGGGGCACATTTCAGGTTGGGAATATATTTCCTCCAATTTTTTTACACTACAGTACTTTAGATAGTTTAGAGTTCCATGATTTTTTGGTATATTTATATAATCATTTCATATTTTATTTAGTTCTTCAATAACTTCTTTATTGTGTTGGTTGTGTTAAAATTCAAGTACATTTGAAAATTCCTCCTTGAGATTAGATCTGCCTTCAGAGCTAGTGGCCACCCCATGGCCTACGGAGGTGGCCTAGGGGTTTTTGTAGCACATTCCCCATCTTAGGTTTGTTCATGATACTATTTCTCTATATCCTTCCATTTTCCCTCAATCTATTTATGATTCTAATTCACTTTATGTTATTCCAAGCATGATAACCTGCAAAGTATGAGTCATTAAAATCTATGCACACATGGGTAAACATTATATCCTTATTATCTAATAAGTCCTAAACATATCCCTAATTTAGATCCAAAATAGAGTCCTTTTACCTATCCAAAATCAAAATTATTGGTTAGTTGAACACTTTTATTTCCCTCATAATGAAGCTACCCCAGGTCAATCCTTATACGAGACTCTCTTTATTTACAAGAAATTCAATCCACCACTAAGGATTTTCTTCTAGTCAAGTTATTTGAAGTCTCAGAGGAGACTCATTAAATTAGTATAGAAGGTCCAACAATTTGAGAAAACTAAAAGCCCTATCTTCCTGGGGAACATGCACCCTTAAATGAGATTAATTTCCTTCCACTAGAGACTTCCCAAGCCTAACCTGCTCATATTCCAACTCAAATACCTATATTTGAATGAAGGATACATGTCCAGATAACACACCAATAGTAGATAAATCATTTGTTGAGTTAGCTGCAACAGTAGAAGACTTATGTGGAACTGAGGTTTTTGTTGGAGCTCTAGTATCATCAGCTTGTGAGTTCACTGTGAGAGCATGAATCACAAGGACATCATCCTAGCTAATGTTTGATTAATGATATCCCGACTCTCACATAATAGTAGAACTAGGTCCTCTTTTAGTTTTCTTCTTGCACTAAGCCTCATCATTCCTAGAGAATTAATAAAGAGGGAAATAAATTCCCCTCATACAGTTAGAAATAGAATGACCAATACTGTTTCCAAAAGAACAAACATTATGTATATTCTCTTAAACAATCATGAGAATTAATTCATCATCTCGAGTTTCCAAACAAATTTTTTAGTAAGCAGCAGATTCTGATCCTCCTAAAATAACACCCAGCAAAAATATCATATAATATTTTAGGATTCCATAAGATCCAATTTAATCCATAGATTTTTATCCAAACTTAAGAAAAGATGTTTTCGATTTCAAATATATTGAAACTAAAACTCCACTCGTATATTCGTAACATACAAGGTTATAGAGATATAAATCCATGTGCCCATACTCTTCTCTTGAGTTCCTTGGGAGGATACAGTAAGTGAAAAAATCCACGGCCAACGGGAACACATCGCCTGCTAGAAAACCCCAAGATTTAGGATAAATGAGGGACAAGATCATCAAATATCCATAGATTCTAACCTCTTGGAAGAATGAAATGACCAATAATTGAAAAATTACAGAAACCTAGATATTCAAAATTCCAACTTGTCTCACATATACTCGGGTGATGGATCCTTTTTTTGATCCTTATAAGAAAATGTATCTTGATGTGATGTTAATAACCATTGATTAACAGGATCCCTAATTTCTTGAATTTCACCCCCATGATGAACAAAGCCTCAATACTTGGACTTATTCTCAAGAAAACACATACATTTGATATCTTCCATGAGATATTTGATCGTAATATTGAAGATTCACACTCCTTGGATGACAATAAATGAGATGATGGGTTGTAGGGTGGGTCGCTACTTGATTAAGGTTGTTGCCGGCATGAGCTGATTCGTGACAGTTTTGGGCCTTTTGGCATGTTTTTTTTGCGACATTATTTGGAATATTTCTGGTGTTTATATTTTCTGTTGGTGGTTTTTTTCCCGGCATGTGGATGGGCATGTAGTTGTAGCGGGACCCATGGTGGTATGAGACACTATAGGGGTGATGATCTCTGGTACCATGATTTTTCAATGGTATGTGACACCAATAGTGAGTGTCTCCCACTAATGATGTGGTAACAATAAAACCTCCAGTGATGAGAATCAGGGACAAAATCGAGCGCATGATATATGATGTTGATTGTAACAACAACATATTTAGAGTGAAGGGTCTAGCATCCATGATGATGACCTCAGGTGGTGTGATGTTGGTGGACCTCATTTATTCTGTCGGGTTTGCGATATTTTCGTGGTTGGAAACTTTCGGCTGGATAATAGCTAGTTTTGATAGTGGTGGTGTTTCTGGGCCTTTAGTCCATTTGAAGTTGGTCTTCGGGGCATTATTATGGCTCTTGAGATATTATTTTTTATTTTGAGTGGTGAGTTGGTCACATTCATGTTTTGGTGACATATTTGGTGTCACATTATGTGTAATTGATGTACTTATATTGTATTTAATAATTTTTTAGGGTCGATCATGCTTAGTAGCTGAACATTCATGGTATATATATTCATTTTTTTATTAATGTATATAAATAAACATTAATTTTTAAATACAAATATGATTACATTATATATATTAATAATATTTTTTATTACATATTTTTATCACCGCTATGAATAGAGATCATAAAGATCCACATTTATCAGCAAATTTAATGACCATAAATAAATGTTAACACTTTATCAGCGCTTTATGTTTAGTGCAAATAAAACTCAACGCTGGATAAGGCATGATTTGTGGTAGGGGCAGACCCTTGTATAATTTATGGAGAATTCCATATCCCATCCAAAAACATCAAAACTTGAAACACCACTCCAAAACATTTAAAAGTAGAGTGTACAAAAACCTAGAGGTTGTCACACTCTGCAACTTATTTATCTCTATCTGAGCAATGGAAGTTAAAATTTTAGAATCACTCCTTTTGAATGATCAAATTCCTTAGTTGGAAAATTGTTTTCACAACCGAACATAATAATTATTACTATAAAAATGAACATTTAGGACATTTATGTTCAAACATACATTTCTCAACCATAAAAATGCTTATAGAACCACTTATCCTAGAAAACTCATTTGATATGTAATATATTTTGTGTGTGAGTGTGTGTGCCCATAGTTATATATATTTATTTAAATCAATTTTTTTTTGAATTTAGTTAGTTATTTACACTTATATTTACACACACAAGTATTTGTGTGTAATATTATTCCAAAAATAATATATATATTCTAATAAATATATTATTTTCCTAATTTATGTTTATATTGTTTATATATGTATTTTAATTTTTATATTTTATATATTAATTTCTATTTATAAATAAATATAATCAATTAATTTTTTAATTTTCATTTTCATTATAAATTTCATTTTCCTTAATATATATATATGTATATATATATTGATTAAAAAATTATATTATAATATATATATATATGTAATTTTTTAATTTTTCTGAAAATAAATACACATTATGTTTCAATATTTAAATACTCGATATATATACTATAAATATATAATAAATTAAATAAATATAAATTATGTTTACATAAATAAAAAAATATTTACTTATAAAAATATATTATAAAATATATTTAAATATAAATAATATTGATACATAAATATTTAAATTTTAAATTTTAATTTTATAAAATTTATATATAATATCATTTTTGTTAACATAAATTTTCTCTACAAAATATTTTATTTTCATAAATTTTATTTTTATATTTTATAATTTTAGTTCAATATGTATATTTAATATAAATAATTAATTTATTTATTTATTTATTTCGTAATTTTCTCTCATTTAATTATCATTTTATATTTAATTTTCATAAAAATATTTATTTAATATTCAAATTATAATTTTTTTATTGAAAGATATAAACATATGATTTATCTATATACATTATTTTTATATATGAAAATACTAAATATATTTTCAATTTGATACATATAAATAGTTTATTAATGTCTCGAAGATTATAAGTAAAGGAAACAACACACACACTCACAGACCAGTTATGATAGGTCGCAACCCTTCCATGGTTTAACTCACCCCGTTTCTAACTTATTACAATTTTTATAACCTGAAGGACCCAAATTTGATGGCCAAAAGACACTTGTTGTGTGCCTGCCATACTGCTTGTGTTGCGCTACAATGATTCCATATCCCTACTTGGGCCCTCAAATTCGTTCCATAAATGGACCATAAATCCTCACTAAAGGGGATTCTTTGATTTAAACTTTGGTTGAATATGTAATTATGGAAAGACATTACCACTCATGCAAGTCTCCGATTTCCAATTGAGTATAGGTTACAAGGGTTTTCACAGATGTCGTACCACAACTTTCCTTGTGCTTAACTTACACCTTGGGTACCATCTTCCCCCAAGTAAATTTATATTGTTGGGTGTGCGAATGTGTAATTAATTAAATTTTATTTCAATATTTTAAAATATAATGTAGATAAATACATCACTACCATTGATCTAGGCAAGGGATGTGTTGGATTTTATTAGTGCTAATTAGAAATCGCTAATAAAAGTCACTCCTTTTCAGCACTATCTAAAAACACTAATAAAGGTGAACCCATTTCAGTGATTTTTTTAGAACTGATAATAGATATATTTATTAGTGCTCATTTTTTTTGTGACTTAATATTTGAAGAAAAAATATTATTTATTTATATAAAATGAGTATATTTATATAAAAAATAATGTTTATTTATATACATTAATCAAAAAACACATTATTATAGTTAAAATAAATATGATATATTAAAATAAATTTTTTAATAATTCAAATATATATATAATATTTAAAATAAGTATTTAAAAGTTTCTAAACAAATAGATATATATATTAAAATTATTAAAAAAATATAGTAATTTTTTTAAACGAAAATTATATTTATTATATTTATAATTATATAAATATAATTTTAAAATATATTTCTTTATAATTATAATTATAAATAAATATATGTATTTAGTGAATATATATATATATATACAATTATATAATGATGACATTAATTGTCATTATTTATGTTCAAATATTGATGTTATAGTATAATTGATCCTATATGATCATAAAGTTTATTTGTGGATGTGATTGTGACTTTTGTTCTAAATTTTGAGATTACCTATATCATGATGACATGCACAAGCTTGTGTTACGTATTCATAATTTTGAATTTTCATTAATAAATTGACTCTCATGTGATTCATTCATGTTATAACAATGAGCTTAGGACATTTATAAATACTTATAAAATTACAATAAATATATTTACATAATAAATTTATTTATTACATTTATTATTATAATTTTTAATTAATTTTAAATACTTTTTTAGTTTATTAATTTTTAATTATTATTATAACTATATATATATATATATATATTTGTGTAAATAAATAATTATAAATTTACTATAAATAAATATATTATACTTCTCTAAAGAAATATATATTTATATATTAATATACATACAAATATATATTAATATATTTATTATTATACACAAATATTAATAAATCTATTTATTTATCATTATAATTATATATATATTTAGTTATTTAAATAATTATAAAATTATAATTATTATATTTATAATAATTATAAGTATATAAATATATATATTTATATAAATATATTTATAAATATATACAAATATTATACATATATAAAAATATTTATGATTACAATTATTAATAAATTTTATATATATGTAGATAATTATAATGTTATAATAAATATATTTATTATAATTTTATAATTTTAAATAATTTTTTATATTAGGTCTTTATCAGCACTAAAAAAGAACTTATAAAGGTCCATTTTATTAGTGATTTATATTTTAGCACTGATAAAAACATCCATTATCAACGCTTTCCAAAAAGAACTAATAAAAGTATTTTGGGTTTTTATAAATTGAACTTTAGCAGATCTACTTGCCACTCGAGCATCATTTTTTCACAAATTTCAAGCTCTACATCTACCACCACTGTAACGTCCCGGTTCCAAAAGCCACCCAGAGGTGCCCCGTACCTGGTTGGTCACATGGCCTCAAACACATTTCACTGAACTCCAGAGGCTGCTGACTAGCAGCAGGGCCTTGGGTGTGATAGTGGGGATACTATGCCCTAATTTCCAGAGTACACAACAGAAGTAAACAACCCATACAATAGTGGAAGTAGTAAATATCCAACAATTGTAAACAACGAAAGACAAAAATAATGAACAGCTGGATCACACACACATATATATGAAATGATGCATGAAACTTTTTTCTAGGAAAGCTGCCAAAAAAGTCACAATACAGGCAATACAATAGTGCTAACCAAAGTACAAAAGATTAGTAAATAGATAAACCCCTCAGCATCGCTAACCATAGTTTGGTCACGTGGTCTCCAGCTCCACAGCAAGTCAAGTACATGAAGTAGAAGGGAACTTTCCCTTATCTATACCCGCAACAATATATTCTGTTTGGGCCAAAAAGTATGATCCAAAAAGGGTGTGAGACTAAATCTCAGTAGGCAACCACCATGAGATCTGTGCCTAACATACAATGAATATATGGTAGGTAAAAGTACAGAAGCAGTAAAAAGGAAAGTACTCAACATCAAACAATCCACGTGTTCTAGCATATAATTTACAAACAAGAAAGCAGCCACTCCAGCAATTAGAACAAACATGTTACCCTCTGGTTAGTTCTCACATCCCAACACCTATGGTTCAACCTACATGTTCTAGAAACACTCTTGGAGGCACACACAATCTCACCCCTCTATTTTAGCTAACGAATAGAATCTCTGAGGAAGCACTCATTGTCCATTCCCCCTATAGTCTCATGTCATACTAAAGGCAATCTGGGGAAGCAATCAACATATCATTCCCCCTCTGGCCCACATAGCAGAACTGCAGACACTCTGAGAAAGCACTCAACATCAATTCCCCTTGTGGTCTCGCATCGTATTATAAATACACTCTAGAGAAGCCCTTATGTCCATTCTCCATATGGTCTACTACACTAGGTTCTCACAGCCCTGTGTAAATTCAGCAAGTATCGCATCGTGTAATGTCCAAAGTAACCTCAAAAACTACTTGGCTATAATTATACAGCATCTCAGCATGGTAGAACAACAATCACACCATCCTACAATACTAGGCATGGGAAAACAACAGATGTCAAAAAGGTAAACAAGACCCAAAGTTCTAGACAGGAAAATACATGCATGGAAAACACTATCCAATCCTAACAATTAGCCCAAAACACAAACAAACTCCTCTACTCTATCATACAAGCAGAGAAGGAAATCAATTTGGATGAAATAGTAAACACGCAATACCCCATTCAAGGGTATTGGTGAAATTTGCACAAAATACATAAACACATTCTACAGAAAGGCAGAAACCTCCTAACATTGGGATAGGAGATCAATATACTGGAACCACGTGTCATGAATTTCTTTAGAATGGAAAATATCTACAAAAACAACTAAAACGTTCAACCCAAGATAACAAGGAATAGAAAAGGAATTGGGAAATGAGGTTCCAGCAGAAGAGAGAACACACCGATGCGATTCCAACGCAATCGATGGAGTTTAATTTGGAGTACGGACAATCGCTCGGGGGTTCATCGAAGATCTGTGGCTGTTCAAGAGCTCTTGGATGAACGAGACCTAAAGAGAGACGTTTCTAGTGATAAGACATGACCTTGTTGCATTAAATAAAAAAATGAAAGTACACGGCGTGTTCTATTGGAGTACACGGCCGCTAGTCCCCTTTTCCGTACTCCGCTTTATGAGGCCTCCATGTCACCCCTACTTGGTAATGTTTGTGGCCGTGACCCGACAAAGACACGGCCTCCAGTGGCATTGTAGTACACAGAACGTAGTTATAAAGTACACGATGAGTAAATTGAAAATTTTCAGATTTTCCTCTTTTAATAAAAAAATACAAGAAACGGAAAAAAAATACCTGAAAATAAGAATTAGTTTCTTAAAAACTTCCCCATTAAAGAAATTCGTCCCTGGATTTCCCTAGTGTGGTGTAGAAGAGGAAATCCAAAACAGTTCCGGCCACAATGATCACACTTCGGCCTCCCTCTCCTAAGTCTCATCATGCACCTGCATGTGCTGCCATAACACTCTTACTAGAGGAACATATCGGCCATGAATAACCTTTTTACTGGGATAAACAATCTGGATCATATACTCCTCGAACGATGCATCCACATCAAGCTCAACCTCCTCTGGTTGAAGGGAATGCGATGGGTATGAAAAGTAATGTTAGATCTGAGAAGCATGGAAGACCTTGTCCATATCTAGGTGCATCTGAGGTAACTGCAATCGATTGGAATCCAGACCAACTCTCTACAACACCTCAAATGGCCCAACGTTCCTCAGTGAAAGATTAACCTGTCTCTTAATCCTCCTGTGCCCCAACCTCTGTGTGACACGTAGGTAAACCTGATCCCAGACCTCAAACTCATGAGGTCGTCTCGGCTGATCAACATATGACTTCTCACGATACTGTGCAGTAGTCGTCCGCTTCCAAATCAACCCTATCTGCTATGTGGTCTCTTGAACAAGACGAGGTCCCAACGAAGCTGCCTCTCCTGCCTCCATCCAAAATAAGGGTGATCGGCATAGCCTACCATATAAAGCCTTATAAAGTTCCATCTGAATAGTTTCTTGGAAACTATTGTAGTAGGAAAACTCCGAAAGAGGTATATGTTTGTCCCAGGATCCTCCGAAATTCCACATGAATTCTTGGAGTATGTCATCAAGCACCTAAATCATATTCCCAGATTGTACATATTTATGGGGATGGTTTGTTGTACTCAAAAGTACCTATGTACCCAATGCCTTCTAAAGCCCCTTCTAGGCCCAAGAAGTAAAATGTGCATCCCTGTCAGAAATAATGGAGTGTGGATCTCCTTGTAGTCGTACAGTCTCTCAGATATTCAACTATGCCAGCTCATCAACACTAAAGGTCTCCTTGATCAGAAAGAAGTGAGAATCCTTCATGAGTCTATCAATGATGACCCATACAACATCATTCCCACGAGGTGATCTTAGCGACCCTGTCATGAAGTCCATCGCGACATCGTTCCACTTACACTCATGAATGGAAAACTTTCGTAAAAGACCTATTGGTCATTGATGCTACACTTTCTCCTGTAGACAAGTGGAACACGTCATGAAAAAACAATAAAAATCTCTCTCCATACCTAGCCACCAATACCGGTGGTGTAGACCACGATACATCTTGGTCACGCAAGGGTGAACTTCCCAAACAGAGAAATAAAATTTTTACATCATCTCCTCGCATATGTCTGCTGGCACCAATACACATCACTAGAAATGAAAGATCTCATCCTCACGTACTATCCATCCAGGAACAGGGTCCTCTCCTAACACACTCTCCCCCAGGACTAGGCATTCTGAGTCTGAGAGATATCTCATTCAAACCCAATAAAGAATCATAGATGTAATAGCTACAGAAGAAAGGAAAGTCTTCCCCATTATTTCATGAACCTGAAGATGAATCTTAGTGAATAGATCCATAATATTCCATGCAATTTTGGCCTCCTGAATAGCATGTATCTATGTCCTCCTCTTTAATGCGTCAACAACATCGTTGCCTTTCCTAGGCGTAAAGTAAAACCCTAAATTGAAGGACTGAATGTACTCAACACACCTTTTCTTCTTCGAATTAAAATCACTCTGAGTGAAGATGTACTTGAGACTCCTGTGGTCGGTGAAAACCACAATGCGCTCTCCGAGAAGATAATGTATCCAACAGCGTAAGGCATGAACAACAGCTTCCAACTCTAGATCGTGTGTCAGGTAGTTCCTCTCATGTGGCCTAAACTACCGAGACTTCTACGTGATGGATCCATCTCCCTGCATAAGCGCAGCTCCCTACCCGATACCTGAAGGGTCACAGTAGATAGTGTAGATCTTTCCTGGCTTTGGAAAGACTAGTATCAGTGCTGAACTCAACGTCCCTTTCAGATCCTGAAAGGAAAAATCACAAGATTCTAACAATAAAAACATCGCACCCTTCTTGGTCAGACCCGTCAGCAGGGCTACTAAGTGTGAAAAGGCATTGAATAAAGTTTATGTAGTATTCATCCAGCCATAAAAAACTTCTCACCTCAATGAAATTCTTCGGCTGCTCCCAAGAAACAACTGCTCTCACTTTATCTGGGTCTACTGACACTCCTGTCTCTAAAATAACATAACCTAAGATGTGAATCTGATCCATCGAAAAGGGGAATTTTGATAGCATATCATATAACTGATGCTTCCTTAGTGTACTCAAAACGATCTTAAGATGTGTAGCATGGTCGTGTCGAGTGTGAGAGTACACCAAGATATCATCCATGGAAACAACCATGAAGGAATCCAAGTATGGATGGAACACTTGGTTTTTCAGTGCCATGAAAACATCAGTTGAGTTCGTGAGGCCGAACGACATAACCATATACTCGTATAGATCATACCGGATCCTGAAGGCTATAAGAGGTATTTCTAATGGCCTAATGTACAACTAATGATAACCAGATCTCAAGTCAATCTTCAAGAATCACAAGTATCCTCGAAGATGATCAAAGAGATCATCAATACTATTCATGGGATATCGTTTATTGACTATCAACTGGTTCAAATTCCTTTAATCCACCTAAAGCCTGAGGGTACTGTCTGCCTTCTTCACAAAAAGAACAGGCGTACCCCAAGGAGTTTTACTGGGGCGGATGAAACCTCTTGCCTGCAACTCCTCTAACTGCTTCTTGAGCTCCTGCAACTCAGGTGTAGCCATCCTATAAGGAGGAATGAACACCAATTCCACTCCAGGCTCACGCTCAATAGAAAATTCTACCTAATTCTCCAGAGGAAAACTTGAAAGGTTCTCTGAAAAGACATCTCTGAAATGATCCAACACTTGCAGAATGTTTTAACTGTGTAGTCCCCTGGTCATCCAGATAAAGACTAGAAATTTGGGTTGTAATTTCTCCCATCCCATGATTCTCTAGACCTGCTCTACTTGCTCGAACATCCCACTCGCCCTTATAATGAAATGATCCACCCTCTAGTAATATGAAACTCCCGCTACGGTGATAAAAATCGATGACTTCCTGGAAGGGAACTAGTATGACCATTCCGAGAATGACATCATAGACTGTAATCTCTAGGAGATAGATATCCCATATAAAGTGATACCCAACCACCACTAGAAGAAACTCCTTGCACTGACGTACACTAGCCGTCCCAGTCCACAACGGTGTGTCTAGAGTTAACATATTGGTAGAGGAAAATATAAAGAGGCCACGTATCTCCACAACAGAAATGAAGAGAAAGATATGGGAATCCCCTAAATTGAAAAGATTAGAAGATAAAACTGAGTCAACTAAGATCATACCTCGATCTGTAGAGGGTATGGGATCCTTCTCCTACTGAGTCTTTACACTTCAAAAGCCTGACCTGTTCCACGACCCTGTTACCCACCCTGATTACTCTGAGGTGATCCACCCTGTTGTCCCTGAAATACCGGTGACTGACCACCACTTCCTCAACCTCCACCTCAGCCTGAATGACCTAATGAAATCTATTTCCCAGACTGGTGAGAAACTAGTGGCGCTTCTCCTCAACGAGTAGTCATGGATGAACCACTCTCACCACCTACTGGTGATAAAACATAACAGAAGCTCTTTTAGTGACCCATCTTGCCGCAAGATCGGCACTCCACTAGGTCTCTCTAGCACTGCATCCTCGTATTCCCTGCACTTCCACGCTGGTATCATATCACCTAGCTTCCTGAAGATGTGTCTTGCTGCTTCAGATCACTGCGTGTAGACTCCTTATGGCTCTTTCTGATGTTGGTTGGTGATGCACTAACTCTGGAAGTGGAACTGCCCTGGCTCTCAGCACCGGAATATCTCAGATTGTGCTCCGCCTGAGACCATCCTCAAACATCCTTTCCAAGATCAACCCATCTCCACCCTAGAGGGGTGTGAAACACTAAATCTCGGTGAAATTATAGGAATACGCCATTAAAGAACAAGTACCCTACTCTAGGATCATAAAATACTGGTCTCAGTCGGCACTCAGGGTCTCTAGATAAATGTAGTCGTAAAAGAGGCATTGAAAATCCTATCACGCCATAACCTACTGATGACCTACCTGTGAGATCCCATCCCATCACCTCATGGTGGTGTATCATAGCATGTATGTAATGATATTGAACCACCTTTCTAAAGGCATATCTAGATGCTCAATGATCATCATCATGGCTTCTATCCATGACTCTACAGCCTGAGGTCCTCCTTCCCCTGAGAAGGTGGGATAATGCTGTTGCTGGGAAACCCGCATCAAGTATGTCATAGTCGAGGCAAGAGGTAGTGCTGCCTTGAAGGTCTGCATCATCCACATAAATCCTTACCTAAACTGCGCATAGGCACATGTAACCAATATCACTGCTGGTTCCAAGTATGTCACAACAGGAGGATCTACGGGAAGTCCCTGATCAACCATATTCGGCATCTAATCACCACCTGGAAACTGGCGTGCAATATGAGGACATCTCGGTGCCATGACTTTGCAAGGTCAAACGCACGCCCTAGACCGACATTATCAAGGACTAAAAACTAGTAGTGTAAGAAGTGAAAAAGGGAAATAAATCATTCAAAATTTACAAAACATGACAACACGTCGTGTATAAAGACTACACGACGTGTTCCCTTAAGTCATTTACATGGGCATGTACTTTTGCCAATACTGGTCATGTAACTCCCCAAACACACGGTGTGTTATCCTAACACACAGCATGTACCTGAATCCTCTTACCCAGCCCGAGTCTTTCTACTCGGTTATTCCACAAGGCTCTCCTAAGAAAAAACTACACAAAATTTTCAAGTTAGACACGGCGTGTACTCAAAAATATTCACTTGGCCTGTGTTTTTAGTGATAAGGCATGTGTACCATGTTCACAATACACCACATGTTCTATAAGAACACAAAGTGTACTAAGAAGTCCCAAATGATTGTGTGGTTAGCTATAGGGTCGGCTACACGGATGACACTACACAGTGTATTCTAGGAGGACACGACCTGTATGAGAAAGGATGATACATACCTGTGTGGTTCGTGACATGGTCGGGTACCTGGGTCAGACTAAATTGTATGATCAAGGTGGAAATGGAATGTATAAGAAAATACTCCACCGACCATGTTGTTAACTACATGGTTAGACTCTTAGGATTACACTACACGATTTGCACAACCAGTACATGGGGTGTTCCCACAAGATTTTCCCTATCCCTTGTCTCTTCCCACATAGCTTGTGACACGATTAGAGAATACATGGAGTTTATAAAAGGTATACATCATGTTCTTAAGAAAAACTATTTCGTCCTTAACTCAAGGACACATGGCATGTAGTCAAAACTACATGGCGTGTATTCTAGGTTTTTCCAGACATTAAGCCTTAGAAACTACTCTGGAGCCCAGAAAACACTGAAAAGAACACTGAAAGTGCTAAATTCCTATCTGTGAGTGCCCATACTCCCCATGAACCAATGTTTGGAATAATTAACAAGTTACAAACAAAGTAAACAGGTCAATGATCCACCATATTCTGGACCATGAGGGCCTATAACACCTCAAGAAGAAGAATATGGAGTCCATTCAGGTAAAAACTTACACAATCAATGCTTTATCAAGAAGATGATATTTTTATCAAGGCATATATCACAACAGCATGCATATTCTACACAAAATCTATCACAATAACATGCAATCACTACCACATCATAGATGACATTGCAATAATGCATGACATGTGATTTATAAAAACATCCTATATGATGAATGAGATGGCATACCCTCATCTAATTGGGTTGCGATAGAAATAGAACCTCAATAACATCATCTATAACAACACAAAACATGTAAATCACTCAAGGTTAAATCAAATCCACATTAATAATTGAAAAAATAGAAAAATTGAAATTAAACGAGGTAGATTGGATTTTCCCTGTACACGGGTTAGTTACTCCCAGGCCCAACTTATTACCAAGTACCTATTCCATCATATACCTCGCTAAAGGCTCTAAACATTATTTCCAAAGAAAATAATCCCCTATGATACCACTTTTTAACTTCCCGGTTCCGGATGCCACCTAGAGGTGCCCCGTACCCGGTTGGTCACATGGCCTCAAGCACATTTCCACGAACGCCAGAGGCTACTAACTAGCAGTGAGGGCCTTGGGTGTGATAGTGGGGAAACTATTCCCTCATTGGAAGATTTCACAATGGAAGTAAACAACGCATAAAATAGTGGAAGTAGTAAATATCCAGCAATAGTAAACAATGGAAGACTAAAATAATAAACAACTGGAGCACACATATGTATATGAAATGATGCATGATAAATTTTTCTATGAAATCATTCAAACAAGTCATAATGATGGAAATACAAAAGTTCTATCCAAAGTACTAAAGATAAGTAAATAGAAAAACTCCTCAACATCGCAAGCCATAGCTTGGTCCCATGCTCTCTATCTCCACAGCAAGTCATGTACATTAAGTAGAAGGGTGCTTTCCCTTATCTATACGTACAACAATACATTCTGTTTGGGCCCAAAATCATGACCCAAACATGGTGTGAGACTATATCCCATTAGGAAACCACCATCAGATTTGTGCTTAACAGCCAGGGAATATATGGTAGGTAAAAGTAAAAAAGCAGTAAACAGGAAATTACTTAGTAGAAAACAGTCCACAGTTTCAATCATTTAATTTACAAACATGAAAGTACCCACTCAAGAATTTATGACATATGCATATATTAGGTTAATTTTTGATTTATGATTCATTTTTTATGTGCCTTAATATTATCTTTTGTAGTGTTATATTTTTTAATGTGTCTTATTGTTATCAAATTATCTAACAAAAACAATAATTTCTATTTGTTATTTATATTATTACATAGTATTATTATCTAAATATGTATAATAAAAAATATGATAAAATTAATTAATAAATATTAATTATATTAATTATTTTAGATTTAAATAGACTTAGGATGAAAATATTCATAAACATCATGAAATCCTGAAAAATATTATTGATCTCAATGATTTGAAATTGGATGTAAAATTCTACAAGATCATGGATCTTTATTAATTGTTTTAAAAAATTAAATTGAATGATGAAGTATTTGATTGAATAATGGAAATTTTTGAAGAGTATATGATTATAATTGATGATCAGAAAAAAAATGAGATGTATGGAATTAGAAGTTCATTTTTTCCAATTTTGATAATATACATATTCAGATGTTATAAAAGGAAAAAGTTTCTATTGCTATGCAATATTCACTAGAAGATTTTTACTGTTAAAATACCTCCATAATGTTATAGAATTATGGAAATTATGAAAAATATTAATATGAAATTCTTCCAGAATATGAAAAATTCCCAAATAGGGTTAAGATTACATCATCCATGAATGCTAAAAATGGAAAAAAATCTCCATAAAAATCAGAATGTAATGTAAAGAGATTCTAGATATACAATAAAAATTAGAACAAATGATTAGATGTAAAATCATGAATTCTAGAGTAACTCGACCAAATTCATTGAGAAATAAACATAACATTTATATTTACATTAATATGTTAGGAGGTTCCATCGTATTTCCTTAATCATTATTAAATATATCTAATCTTATGATGTAAGGAAGAGGGTCATCATTGATGAATTTTAAGAATGTGTTAGCATATTAAAGACAGTAACTAAAAAGAAGAAATGATCATCGGTTGATCATATTTGTGGTATCCTGAAGAATAATTATTGATGAAGATCATCCTTGGGGATGTTATATAAGTTTTCAAATCTATAAAGTCATAATATGAAGATAAATCCTAGTGTATTCTCTATTTTATAAAATCATGGAAAACGTTATTGAAAAGTTACACTATTATAAAGATGTTTGTGAGTGTTTCCATTAAGGGGGAGGTAATTAATAAAATATAAAATTACTTCCATAATTGTTATATCAATTAGAATCAAACGTAATTATTGTATAATGATCAGGACGATCATGTTATTGAAAGGGGAAAGTTTTTTTAAATATCTATTCCTTTGTTAACAAAAGAAACTGAATAGAAAGGGGTTGTAATTGAATTAATAAAATACATAAGAAAAGTTCAAGTATGGATTTTCTCAAAGGCCATTTATCCTTCTTATTATAGTTCAATATTTTTTATCCATTTGTTAATGTGAGAGCATGAGTTTTAGGTTGATTGTTCTAATTAATTTTTTATATCTCATTCAAAATAATCTTCTTGAAATAAAATTTTATTCCCCTTCATGATAAGTGCATTAGTTCTCATTTCATGTTGTAACATGATGAGTTGGTAGTGGAAAATATTATTTCCCAAATCAAATCCTATCAGTTTTTAGACAGAGTATGACTCCCCTAGACTTGGAGTGAAATAATAGAAGGCACACTCTTGTGTATGAACTGATCCCAACTATCGAACAGTGCACTAAATATCATACAAGTTCATCAGAATTACCATGAACACTATTATTAATAATTTTTAGTATTTAATAAATATATATTTATATATATATATATTTATTGATTTTTTATACATATCGATGATTTTTTAATTATTATGTATTTTTATTTAATTGGTATGTACATATATTGAGGATTTTTATTGCAATTAAAAATTCTATTGGAAGTGTGAATATTTATTAATTATTATTTAATGGATATCCATTATTCATGAATATTTTATAATAACTGATAACAATAATTTATATTTATTAAAAATTAATTAAAAATTAATAAAAATTTATTTATATTCATTAGTATTTAATTAAAATTTATATTTTTAATTATAGGTTTCCACCCTCAACCTGTTAGAAAGTTATAAAAATTTATCATTATTAATTTAATATTTATTATTATTTAATTGATATTTATTAATATTATTGAATATTTGTTAATTTTTACTTAAAGTTATTTATTTTCTAATTAATAATTATAAATATAGAAAAATATTTTTGGTCATATTTATTACTATTTTTTATATTAATGATTATTTAATTGATATTTACTAATATTTTTTGATATCTTCATACTTTTTTAATTAGAATTTATATATATTAAATTAGTATAGAAGAATTTTTTATTATTAAAATTTATGTAGGACGTGTGACCCCAATTCACATGTCTTGGAAGGAGAATATGAATGAACGGGGTTCACGCATCTCCAGACACATTTTTAAAAATACCACAAACCCAGTACCATTTTGTTAAAAAATCAAAAACCCAATTTAAAAAATTACCCAATATAAATTAAAACCATTCCTTTAATTATACTAAATTATTATATCCAAAAAAACTAGAGAAATAATTAAATGGAATATTGCAGGAAAAACTGGTATTTAAATTAAAATAAATAGTGTGTATGCATGCGTCAGCACACTTGCAACCATATTGTTCTATTAAAAAACTAAAAAATGATGGGCATTGGAGAGGACAAAGAGAATCCATGATATGAGGGAGTTAGGTGCATGTGATCACACTGGTAGCCCAAATCCTCACGGTTCTAGGTAGTCCTGGAAGAACATATAGGGTGGGTCTTGTGGTGGCCATTACTCTACGATGTATCCCATGGAACACCATGTACAGAAGCATCATGATGATGGGGAGGGGAAACTACGAAGGATAAAGAGTATGGAATGGAAGAAAATGAGGAGGAGGAGGAGGTTCATGGTAGTGGGGTGGGAGACAAAAGGGGACACTATCTTTCCTATGTACTTTTCCTAAAAAAGATGGATCATATAATGGTTAAGGTTTAGAAAATAAATTAATTGAGAGGTTCCAAACACTACACAAGGCACTTATATTGCCTTCTCATTCGATATGTATTTTCTCAACGTCCCAGGCCGAAGATGTATTTGTTGAACCATCTCTAGGATCTCATTGGGGTTCTAGAGGTCAAGTATCAAGGGCAGATGGTGTCCCCTTTGGACTCCCACCCCTGTACCATGAATCTCCTCATCCTCCACATTTTATTCCTCTCCATTCCCTACATATCATTCCCAATTTATTTCTACACTCCCCCTATACACTGATGCCCTGAACATTATTGATCTTCTTTTTCATTCACTTACCTAGTGCTATTTATAGGTGTGTTTGGGATGTTACACTTATATTCAAAAAAATTAATAATATTAATATGAATGGTTCATCTTTGTGTATTTAATATACACAATAAAGACATAGAATAATGTAATAAAACTGTTTTGGATGGGAAAAAATATATTTTTAAAAGACATAAAACAATGGTGGTGCTATTTTTAGGGGCCTTTGAGAGTGTTACCGATAATAAAATAATGTTAAACCATAAATATGAATGGAGTTTGAGTGTATTTATTATTCTCCTTATGAAGACAACAAAGACTAAAAAATTATGGGAATAAAACAAAAGGAAAAAAGAATGAAAAAACGGATTATATGAGATAATTTTTGGAATAAAACATTGATGGGAATAAGTAAAAATTATAAAGAATTCAAAAACTTTCATAAGAAATTTTGAATATAGATTTGAAATATATATATATATATATATATATATGGATAATTAGAGAAATAAATATGTTAATATATTATGATAAATAAAATTATAAAATAAATTTATTTTATAAATAATTATAAAAATTTTATGTAAAGTTATTACAGTTTCAAGCACCACGTTCTTTTCATACATGTTTGATTCATTGTTTCAACCATGCCAGGAATTCCATGAACTTTTTTTCAATTCATAGTCATTTTTCTCTCCCGTAGTACATAAAATTCCCAATACAAGGTAAAACAGTTTTAATAGTGGGTTTTTAGCATTAAATGGCGATTTAAAACATTGATAATTGTTGAGTGTTGATTTATAATTGTGTCATGTCTTTTGGTCTAGAAAATAATTTTGCAAATGGTATTTAAAAATAGTTTTAACCACCATAAAATATTTATTGATAGTTTTTTATGTTTTTTATTATTTTTAAATTTATTAATTATTATATATTTACAAATAGATATATATATATATATTAATATATATGAGTATTTATAAATATATATCAATATCTACAAATATATATTTATATAATGAAATTTTCATAAAATATATAATATATACAAATATCTCTATATATATTATTAAATATTACAATATATATATATATATATAAATAATATATATTAATAAATAAAAATAAATATTAACATAAATTAATACGTATAATTTTCTATAAATATATACAAATATAAATAAATTTACATCGATATATAGAAAGGCATATATATATTAATAATGACAAAAAATAAACATAAATATATATAAACACACACACACACAAAAATATATATATATATATATATTTTAAAGATAATTATATATTAATATTAAAATATATATATATATAATCCCACATAAATAGACATAAATACATACACACATAATGATATATATGTATTCCCACATGATATATGTAAATATATACAAATAAAGAATATATGATATATGATATATAATATATAGTAAATAATATGTAAATATGCACACACACAAATATATACATATAATTACATATATATACCCGCATAACATATATAAATATATATAAATATAAATAAACGAAAATAAATATATTTAAAAAAAGATTTAAAATTAAAATTTGATATTCTATGATCAGGAAATAATTAAAATTTTAAATTTAAAAAAATTAAATAATCATTGTTAATTATTTTAAATTTAACATAAATTATAACATGTTCTTACTAAATAATGAAGAATAAAAACTAATACATAATTCATAACAATAATAATCAGAACATAATAATAATAATATGAATAAGAAAAATAACTATTTAACAATAAAAAATACATAATTATAAATTTAAAAAGTTAAAACATTTAAAAATAAATAAATTTTGACACTTAGTATTTAGTGATGGTTTAAATCTCTTCTAAATGAAAAAACACTAAATAAAAAACAAAAGCGATTTAGCTATGGTTTTCGAAAACTTCTACTAAATAAATAACAACTAAAAATTTAGCATTGGTTTTTAAAACCACTGCTAAAAAAAACAGAGCTAAACACCATTTCTTTTTATTTTGTCCTTCTAGCATACTAACCATAATTTCTGATCCAGAAACTTCTCCTTATACCCTATTTCCCTAAACATGAAATCATTTCATTGATTGAGAACTCCAAACACTTCTATATTGTGTTTCAGGAAGTATACCCACATTGTTACAACATATTCATGCACATTAAGAACTTTCATTTACTAGTGCTAATAGAAAAGAACTAATAATGGTTTTATATTTATCAGCACATAATAAAATAATTGATAAATAAGGTCTTTATGACTGCTACAAAAGACTAAATAAAGGCTTCTTTTTATTTGTGTTTTTTAGTGTTGATAATGACCGATTTTATAAGTGTTTTCTTAGCCTTTATCTATGTCTTTCTAGCAATGATAATGGAGCCCTCTATCATAATTTATCATCGTGATCGTAAAATGTGACCTTCGTATAAAATATAAATTATAAAAAATCACATATTAGTATAAAAATATTTTTTTTTATTGATATATATGAAATATATTTTCCTAAATATGAATAATATGATACTAAATAGGTATCGACAATTAATATGTAATTTATTTAGTGAAAATAATTTACAAATAATTAGAAATTAATATTAATTATTAACTTATAAATTATAATTAGGTAATATTTATTTAATAATTATTTGCTGATAGAAAAGATTAATGATAAAATTAATATGATAAGATAAGTTAAAAACATGACTTGAACTTCAAACGATCATATTTTTTTATCCATATGTCTAATTAGGATCCATGAGATATTAAATAGAATCTATGGGAGATCTCTACATTTTCTAGACCCATGAGAACCGTAATCTATGCATTTTCTAAGTAAAAAAAGGCATTAAGGGCCTCTAAAACGGAGTTTTTATATGGGATATCCAATTTTTTCACATTCAAAGAACATTCATCATTTTTTATGCGGGACATCTTGACATTTTTCTATGGAGACATAATTTATATCTAGAGATTTGTTTCATAAAGATATTATGGTGTTCAAATATTATCATTTTTCATATTTTAGTGCTACAAAATATGGTTTTATTAGTGCTAAAAAAGATTTTATCATCGTTAAAAATGCATTGATAATCGCTGGGATATTAAAAGGGGTCCCTCTTATTAGTTCAAAAAAACTGATAAATTCCCCATTTATCAGTTCTAAAAAGGGTTGATAAAATGGTCTTTTTATTAGCCCTATAAAGCACCGATAAAATGACTGGAAGGCCTTTTATAGATGCTAAATAGACTTCTGGATCAATAGTTATGGTCGTTTTGAAGGTCAGGTTATGTTTTCTACAGATGTTAAAATATTAATTAATTCATTTATCCAGATGTCCATTTTATATCCATGAGATATGAAATTGAGCATATGGAATATCTCATCATTTTACAGACCCAAGGGAACCCCAACATCTATATTTTCTTATTAAAAAATGGACTGGAAGGCCTCCAAAATTGAGTTTTTAGTTTAGATTCCCTAATTTTTCAGCATTCGATGAAATTTTATCTTTTTTTAAGAGGGAATTATTTTCCTTTTTCTATGGAGTCATAATTTATGTCCACATATTAGTTTCATATAGATATTATGGTGTTCAAATATTAATATTTTTCTTATTTTACTATTACAATACAGGGTTCAATTAGCGCTAAAAAAATATTTGATCAGCCCTAAAAAAAACTGATAATCGAGGAGTTATTAAACGGGTATTCCATTTATTAGTGCTCAAAATAATTCTTATAAAATTCAACAAAACTGGAAATCAAGGGGTAGACCCACCCCCTTTTAATAATGCTAGACACACCTTTCAATAGTACATTACGAAAAGTGATAAATTTTAAAATCCATAATATCATTATGATTGTAATCCATAGGAATAAATTTATTCTCCAATGAAAAAGTGAAATATACCCCCTTAAACTCGGTTGAAATTTCAGTGAATGTTAAAAACATTTGGTATCCTGACTAGAAACTAGGTTTTGGAGGCCTTTTGTGCCTTTTTGGCCTCAAAAATTGTGAAAAGATTCACTCCTTTTTCCATAGTGTGTAGAGATTATTGCAATATTCGATTTGATATGTTGTAGAGATCAAACGGACACACGGATCAAAAGTTATGGCCATTTGATGTTTCAGTTACTTTTTCATCTTATTTTTTATATTTTATTAATTTTTTTATTTTTTTGTCTCAAAAATGTTATTAAATGATTATTAATTGATAATAATTATCACATTATCAATTAATAATATTTTTTAAAATATTTTATATGCCATTATTAGTAAATGTTGTATATATTATTTGTAAATATCTATTTATACTTATCTAAAATGTATTTAAAAACATATATATTATATTTATATCAATATAAATAAATAAATATATATATATATATATTAACATATAATTTATCTAAAATATACCTTTTATCAGTATTAGTAAAAAAATCACTGAAAATACCCCCTATCTACGCTACTAAAAAAGAAATGATATAGGGAGTCCCTTTAACATTGATTAAAAAAAGTGTTTATAAAGGGGGTTCCATATCAGTACTAAAAATTGTACTGATAAATGAATTGGTTTAACAACACTTTTTAAAAATGGGTGGCACTGTGAGAACATTTTTTTGTAGTGTTTTTTGGTTATTTAAAATTAAATTTAAACATATATACTGTGGAAAACATACGATAGCCAAAATATCATTAATTCATTACATCAAGGTGAAGGGGCTCTTTATACTTTTGGATCTACTGTGAAAAATCATAAAACATGAAATTTACACAATAATATTGTATGTTTCCCTCTATTGATAATGAATTTAATCACGTTACCCATTTTCATACCTCTTTATGAGGTGATCGGGATTTGTTTTACTAGTTTTCTTGTTTTTCCTCATGACATGTGTAATGCTGCTTTGGTTAGTCTTTTTATATAAGCCCAACATTTCCTTAATATATATATATATATATGTATAATTTTATATAATTTGATAAATAAATTTAATTGTATAAATAAACATTTAAACATATCTTTATATACAATTTCATTTATTTATACATTATATTTATATGAATATTAATTATCAATTTTATTTAAAATAAAATATTTATCTATTTTATTTACAACATATAATAATATTAATACGTATATTCCTACAAAAACGTCCCCTATAATTCTTGACAATTGAGAGTGGAGAGCCATCTTCAGAAGGGAATATGAGGAAAATTCCACAGATGAAGCTTGTGGAGGGAATATAAGACCACAATGATGTGCATGCCACCATGACATGTCATTGTGATGGGTTCTAGGGACAAGAAACCATGATGTTATGGAATTTTGATGGGTGGTGTGCTACTATCAAGCTCTACCATCACCGACTTCCACAGTCAGCTTCGACCGTTGTCTCTTACCATCGAGTGCTATGTTGGTGATTTTTTCCCAACTACTACCCATAGTTGATGTCAAAGGTTGATGGTGCACCAACCCCAAGATAATAGAATTCTATGTGTAACCCTCATTAGATGTGCATGGTAGGTTTCATCCATGAGAGAAGTTCTTAGTTTGGTGGGGGTTTGGTTGGAGTTGTGTCAAACTTGACACATCCCACCGTGCCAATTTAAGGAGGACCAGAGTAGCTTCATTCGTCATTAGTTGAGCCAAGAGAGCTCTTCCATCCATGAGAGCATTGAGAGATCTATTAGTGATTACGAAAGGATTTTGTGGGAGGGGTACATTGTTACCTTTGTTTTTGTGAAATAAAATGAATTTTTTCTCCGTCCATTAATCTCTCTTAGTGGACAAAAAACTACTATAAGTTGTATAGGAGGGATTTATGGTGCAATAGCGGTGAGAAGTTGAGTTTTTTTGGGACTATAAAATTCAACCTACTCAGAATCCTATTTTGAAGGTAGATTTTGAAATTCCATGGTGAGAAAATTTCAATGGCACAAACGGTGTCATAAATTGTGAAAAAACGATATTCCTAGGCTTGCTCAAAATTCATTTAAACTTCAGGTACTATAGTACCCCCTTTTCGGAGGAAAAGGTACTATTCCAGTGCTGGAAAAATGTCTGGCGAATTTTTGGAACCTACTTCGTCATGCTATGTCAGTGCCACATCATAGCCACATTATATAATGATCTCGGTCGTAGATAATATTTTAATCATATCATGATCAATCAATGTCTAATATTTATGGTTTGGGAGTTGATTCCACTAATTTAGACCATTACAGATGCAACATGGAGCTCAATTTTTCTAGATTCTATACCAATCATTTCATAATTGAAATTCTAGGGGGACCATACATGGGTGGTGGTTGAAAGGCCAAAAATGGATGCCAAAGAAAAAGTGAGTCTATAGATGGTAGGAGACCATCATAAAAATTCTATCATTGTGGTGTTATGGGACACATTTAGAATAAAAATTAATGGTTTCTATAAGAAAAGGGTCAATGTATCAATTGACAGAAAAGAAATGGAGACATGCACATGACAGTCTCCGGAGAAATAACGCTTTACACCAAAAATGAAGAAGATACATGCCTTTATACATCAAGTAGGGACAATGAATGGGTGGTCGATACTACATTATCATACTAAATCACTCTGCATCTTGAGTATTTCTTATCATATCAAGTTAGTGACTTTGGTGCAATCAATTTTGGAAATACCTGTTTAGTGGAGATTGCTGGCATGAGTGAACTCCTAGTCAAGACGAACATTGTATACAAAATCACCATAAAGGATGTTCGGCATGTTCCAAGCCTTTGAATTGCCCTATTATCTGGTATTTCCTTTTATCGACAAGGGTATGACAACATCTTCAGTAATAAAGCATGAAAGATGTCAAAATATTCCATTGTCTTAGTTCAAGGACACATATGTGGTACATTGTACAAAACGCATGTGAAGATATGTTCAGACAGCCTCAACACAGTGGAAGGAGAGACATCATCCAATATATGGCATATAAGACTCAACCACATGAGTGAAATATAGTTATCTACCCTTATGAAGAAGAAGATTATCAGTATTGAAAAACATGCATCACTTGATCCCTGTAAATATTACTTGTATGGGAAGAAACATAGTCTCATTCAATACTGCTTCATTAAGTAAATCAAAGTTGTTTTATCTCATGCACTCTAATGTATTTAGACCCATTGAGGTTGATTCAATGCGTTGTAAAAATTATTTCCTATACTTTATTGATGATGCATCTCGAAGACTGTGGGTTTTCTTCATGTGGACGAAGGACCATGTACTGGACTTATTCAAGATTTTCCATTCCATGGTGGAGTGTAAAAATAGAAGGAAGGTGAAGCTCTATCATAAAAAAATGGCAGAGTGTACACATCTAGGGAATATGATGCCTATTACAGGTTTCAAGCCATCCAACATGAGAGGATGGTCCCACACACCGCACAACACAATGAAGTTATAGAATGGATGAATGAAACCATCATGGATATGGTCAGAAGAATAATCTGTTCAGCTAAGACCCCTAAGCCATTATAGGGAGAAGCTATTTAGCTTGCATGCTACCTCATAAATAGGTCACAATTGGTCCCAATGAACTATGATATCATCCAAAAGATATAGTATGGTAAACATCACTCTTATGCTCATTTATGAGTATTTAGATTTTTTTCATTTTCACATGTATCCAAGGAGCTCATGAAGAGTCTAGACACAAGATTTACTTGATGAATCATCATTGACGATGGATATGAGGAGTTTAAATAAAATATTTGGAACATAAACGTGAAGAGGGTGATAAAAAGTAGTGATGTCAAGTTCCATGAGAACTAGTCGTTCAAGGACATTAAAAATCCTTGAATTCCTTGAAGGAAAGTGTTGAGGACTCAATTCATGATCCAACACCTGTACCGGCACCACCATTTAATGAATATGAGGAGGTTCAATAAGTCTCATCTATAGTAGACCAGGAGGCTATGGGAGAGGATATTGCGTAGGTAATGACTCAATCCTCTCTATAAGATGTTTCAGAACCATCATAAGATCATGGTGATGTTGTGCCTCTTGAAGCAAAAATTTCAAAGGATCTAAGATCATCAAGAGGAAGGGTTATATTAAAAAACTATTTCTAGTAATATTACTAATTTATAACTGGTGAGGGGGGTCCAGAAGGATAACAGGATGTAGTGCCTCATCCTAAAATACTCAAGTTGTTGCATGCAATGGAAGATGATATATATCCTTTGATAAAGAACCAAATGTACGATTTTGTGGAATTACACAAATTTAAGAATGAACTAATGAACAAATGGGTGTTCAGACTGAAGAAGGATGGTATAAAAATGGATTCCAATCACAAATCTCTATTAGTGGTCAACATTTCATCATAATAAAGAAGGTTACATTGATGATATCTTTCCACCCATCATGAAAATGGATTCAATTCGAGTTATTTTTGCATTGGTAGGTAGATTGGACATAGATCTTGAACATGAGGAGGTAAAGACAAATTTTCATCATGGTGACCTCTCTGTGGAGATCTATATGAATCCTCTTGAAGGTTTCAAGGATTCTGGATATGAAAATAAATATTCAAAAAGAAGAATAGCTTGTATGAATAGAAACAAGGTCTCAGACAGTGGTGCAAGAAGTTTGACTAATTCACAGTGATTTAGGGATATAAGAGGACATAGTTGGACCAATGTGTTTACATACAGAGATTTCAATATGGAACATTGTTTCTCTTCTACTTTTTTCTGGTGAAATGTTGATCATTGTGATGGATTTCATAAATATTAGCAAGTTGAAGAAGGAGTTGTCTATGTTTTTTGATATAAAGTACGTGGGAGAATATCAATGGATTTGGGGGATGAAAATTATTTGTGACATAAATAGTAAGTTATTAGAAATATCTTAGCAGAAGTATGTTTAACGTGTTCTGAAACATTTCAACATCGAAAAAGCCAAACCTAAGAGCATCCCATTTCCCAACCATTTGAAGTAGAGTAAGAGTTCATGCCCACCGTCAATGGAAGAAATCAAGGAGATGGAGATGACACCATACTCCTCAGTAGTTGGAATCTTTATGTATTCTATGGTTGGTATGAAACCTGACATTTCCCATACAATGGTAATCGTGAGCTGGTTTCTCTCCAATCTCAAGAAGTAGCACTGTGATGTAGTCAAATGTATTTTGAGGTACCATAAATGTACTTTAATGTTATGTTTGTTCTATGGGTGAGTCGAACCTATCTTAGAGGGATATAATAATGAAGATATGGCTAGAGATCCTGGTATCATAAATTCGATATTAGGATACATCTATACTTTTTTAGGATGAGTTGTAACATGGAAGTCAAGGTTACAGAATTGTGTTTCTTTATCCATGACAGAAGCAGAGTACATTGATACTTCGGAAGCTAAAACAAAGATGATACGGCTAAATAGTTTTCTCCAAGAGCATAGATTTATCCAGAAGGATCACATGGTTTGTTGGGATAGACAAAGTTCTTTGGACTTGAGCAATAACTCCAAGTACTATTCACGGATGGAGAACATTTTCATTCACTATCATTGGATTCGTGAAGTAATGGATCTTCAGATACTAAAACATGGGATGTTCCGAAGAAAGGATAACCCAATGGATATGTTGACAAAGGAGGATTCTCAAGAGAATCTAGACCATTGCAGATTCTTCAGCAGATTGTAGCTGGAGTGGGAGAATTTGTGGAGATTTTTTTCTAGCTACTGCCCTCCATTTCATGCAATGGTGGATGGTTCACCAACCCCATATAATAGAATGGTAGGTGGAAACCATGGTAGAAGTCCATGGTAGGTGGAATCTATTGGAGACGACCTTTTGTGGGTGGGGGATTGGTGTGAGTTATATCAAACATAACACCCCCACCATTCCTATTTAAGGAGGGCTAGGGAAGCAACGTTCATCTTCAATTGAGTGAAAAGAGACCTTCCATCCAACAGAGCCTTGAGAGCTTCATGTAAGATTATGAAAGGGAGTTGTGGGATGGATTCATTGTAAATGTTGTATTTTTTCAATTAAAGGAATATTTTCACCCACCATTCTTCTCTCCTAGTGGTCAAAGAACCAAAACATGCTATCAGTCTTTCTATGTCCAGGGTTTCACTGTTATCATCAACTACAACTAAGATATAACATCATGTTCCACCATCACCTATGAAAGTCGATCCCTCCCATCGTCACATGATATTGCATGGGGTGCCTCATCCATCTTGTATAAGTCTATCCTCTACTGATTCTTGCTGCCATTGCATGCCTCTGTTATGACCAGTATCTATTCCCTGCTACTATTGGGGTCGGTTCCAAAAACCTCAAATGTCACCATCTGCCACAAGTAGTGACTACTCACTCATACTGCCAAGTATATATCTACTACTATGTGACACCTTTATACCATGATTTTCAACAATACCACCACCTAAAAGGTACAAGGAATACATGAATCATCACTATATATCAGGATCCTATAAAACTCTATATTATCCATCGATGGGGCTTGGTCATACCATTTTGAAGACCTGATAATGATGATAATGGAAACCACCACTAAAAACTCCATTTAAAAATGAGTTGAAATCAAAACATCTTGAAGCCAATGTTGATATCCTATAGTAAAAATAAATTCACGAACAAGGGTGAGATCAAATGAGAAACTATAAATCCCTATGCATGGTTGGAATAAGGATTCCAAAACCTAAAAAATTAGAAGCATTCATTCAAAAAATGAAAATAAAGCATGAGATGATAATCATTACATACGATGTAATAATTCTGAAATTAACTTGTATATGATGTATATTAAATAGGTAGATCCTTAAGGGAAATCCCGAAAAATACTATATGTGAGATTCCATCTAAAGAGACACCTATCAGGACCGTAATCAACCAAATGTATAGGTCATTCAAAATCTACATGACTCATTGTTATCTTGTGTAAGGAATAAAAGAAATGAGTGAGTCTCAATTATTCTGTGGGTGGGTCATACTAATGTTGGGTGTCATTGTTAGATGTGCAATATATATATATATATAAGATGATATACATAAAGTTTATATTTAATTACATTCATTTTATGCATGTTACACACGTATTAAGTATATCTGATAATATATATATGCGTGTGTGTGTGTGTGATTTATGTTTATTTCTCCCAAATGGTTTATTTATCAGTTCTATTAAATTCTAAACTGATTAATTGGTTTTACTTATAATTGAATAGGATTCAATGAATTATGAGAATAAATATATATTTATACATTAATATGACCTAAACATTTTCAGTTAATGAAATTCTTCATGGATGGATATATAAAGGGATGTGATCCCACTTGTAAATATAACAATTTGCAAGTAATCCTCTCATTTCTCTCTTCTTCAAACAATATTTTTCATCATCTCATATGAAGGTGCTAAAAACCCTTCATCATTTGGGTATTCTTGTGATATGATCATGAATACATTGGTCAATGTACCCCCACCCCCTCAACGTAATGGTTCTTTTGTTCACTTCTATGTGATCTTCATCAAGCATTATCCTTTACCTAGAATGAAGAAAACTACAATAAATGACGATTTCTAGGTACACTATTTATACAGTTTATTTACATGTTGATTCTCAAAGATAGATATTCCTATGTTTGGGTTTTCATCAACTAAAAATGGTCATGTGATGATCATACTAAAACTAAATACTAGTATCAGAGGTGAATACTTTTTTAACAAATCAGTATGATTATTAATTTATGAAAAATAAGTTTTAATAGTGAATCAATTTTTTCTCTTGTCTATAAATTAATTTCAAATATTCATATATATTACTCATGAATATATGAAAAAAATGAAATATATATTTTAATAAAGAGGATTATATTTTGAATTGAAATATTTTATTTATAATAAATTTTACATAATGACAAAGGTAACACAAAATATTTATATATAATTTATTAAAAGTGTTTTATACATTAAATAACTAAAAAATGTTTATTTTTAACTGATCAATATGTTTTTATAAAATTAACTTTGCAAAAAAATGGGATGATTTAAGATATAGAAATAACTGGTTAATTGATAAATCATGAAAGAAATTTTATATATAGTTTATAAATTCCGACATATACGATATTTTCATTATATAAAAATGTTTATATAATATATATTGAATTATAAAATGTTTAAAATTCATGAACTATTAGTTAAATTTCATTTAATATAAAATTTGAAGGGATCAAATTTATAAGAATATTAAATATTTATATTAATGATAATTTATGAAATGTTTATAATTACCATCTATTTATGAATAGTTCATAAATGTCTTTTATTGTAGAAAATAAATAAATTTTTCATTTGTTAATGTTTTTTAATATTCATTTTTAATTAATAATAAATTAATTAGTAATTGTTTAAATAAAAATTTAATTATTTGGATATTATTTTTTTCCACAAAAAAATGTGTTTAGATAACTCATATGATACAAGTTTAAATAATAATTATGTATATGATATTAAGATTATATAAAATGTTTACATAATAGAAATTGAAATACAAATATTTGATAATTCTATTACTATTATATATTTAAAAAATATGTTCCTTATTATAAAAAATATGAACGAATTTTTATTGGAAAGAATATAAATATGTTATATTAAAAATTATGGAATTTCCATAATTTTAAAAGTGAAATTATAAATGAGTTTATAATTAGATTTTATTTATGAAATTGTTTATAAATTTTTATCTCAAGACTAAATATTTGAATTGTTCATTTAGTTAAATATTATTCCATATTTTATTCATAGTTATAAATAATTTATATTATGAATAACATTATGCCAAAAAATTTATGAATAATTGATTCTAAGATAGAGCCTTTTATATCATTCTTGTTTTGATATAATAAAAATTAGTCTCCATATAACATGAACTCACATTATAATTTTAATTACAATCTTGAGAGTTTTTGTTTGGAATTTTTTGTGCATATTGGGTGTTAAAATATTCATGAATTTAATTCTCTCTAGTGTAATGTATACCTAGGTAGATGGACAAGGTTACACTGCATACTTTCCTAGAGGTTTTCCTTTCTTAGGAAAGTGAATAAGGCTGTCTATATATTGCTTCAAGATTACTCATGTGGAGTTTTTCAATGTCATATTACATTACTCCATTACATTAAGTGTTCATGTACCATAAGCCTATGACAAATATGTATATTTATTAATATACTTAAAATCTATTTTTTGTGATTAAAAAAACTTGTGGGTTGTGTAATGAGTTACACATTAATATGGTGTGAACAATTGAATTTTGTTATTGGAGTAGAGATTCCAACACTAAATCACTAAAATAATGAATACAATGAAAGGGATTAAGAAATGATAACCAAATTAATATATATGATTTAGTAGTTATGAATTTAATATGAATACGATGTATAAAAAATAGGTAATACCTTAAAAGAAAAACCCCCACAAATACTAAGTGTTAGATTTCATCAAAGAAATACTTATCAGAGCCACAATCATCCACTGGGTAGGTCATACTAAAGTTGAGTTCCTTTGGTTTTTGTAAGTAAATAATGTAATGCATGAGTCTGGATTATTTTTTTTGTGGGTCACTCTAAAGATGGGTGTCACTGGATCGTCCATTTTTATCTTGTTTTTAGCATTTTATTTGGGTTACACTAGCTAGGAGGAACTAATTAGAATAGGTTACCAGAGGAATAGAGTTAAGTGAATCCATGGATGGATTTGGATAAAGGGTTATCCAAATGATGACCAACCTAAATAGCTATGTAATGTGAGAAATTCTAAATCAACTATGAGTTTACTGAAATATGCATCTAAGATCACTAAATGGATGTGATTTAAAGATTCCTCAATTTTATTGGGAAAATATAATTGAAATTCATTCATTAAAATATATAATACAAGATTTGAATCGAATTAAAATTTATATTGTAGATAAATTCATCATTACCATCAATGTATAATTCATAATAATTTTTTATATAAGGAGATTAAAGAAAGAAACAACTAAAACTATTATCTTAAGAAAATTTCTTGAGAAAGAGAGATATTCTATGTGTCTGGACAATTCATTAATGATTAACAACGTATTGAATTTTTTCAATAATTGAATTTAGATTCTTATAATAATTCACTTATGGTTTCAAATGAATTTAACACATAATTGTACTATGGAATTTTAATCTCCTACACACAATATTATTTGGTATTCCAATGATTTCCAAATAGATATAATTTGTTTGTAATGAATGAATAATTATTAAAATAGTTTTTTTTGTTATGAAATTCATAATATTTTTATTTATTGAAATGTAATGAAAATGTGATTGAATTCAAGAAATATTTACATAATATTATCCATGTGTTTAGAATAGATGGACTCGGAATATAATTTCTGGATTCATGTACTATATAGATTTTATAATTGGGTTAAAGTGCAAAATAGAAGAAGAAAAGTTAGTTTAAAATTTCAGAAATGTTTCTTCATGTAGAAAATCAAGGTCATTGAATCCTTGGGTATTCATTAAGGAATAGTTATAAATCAACACAATTGGATTATTCAAATTATACATGAAGAAGTTTGGGAACTCCATGGAATTTCCATGATAGGTATGAATGTTATATAAATTAAATCCTTGATTTTGAATTGTTTTTATAGAGATTATATATTTTTTAAGTGTTGTATATATACAGGAATTTAAAATCAAAGGAAGAATTTATGGAGCTTGTATATTACATTAAAATTATGAAGTAAACAGTTACTACATTGAGAATTTGAATGTAAAGTAATGTATCAAACTTGGATGAATATAAATAATAGAAAATAATCTACATCTCACATAAATTATAGGATACGATAGGGTGTTTAATAACAAATAGTTATTATGGGGTGATTAAATGTAAGCACTTTGTTTATGATTCATAAATTTATATTTTTTTATATGAGTATTTGGATAAAAGTGATTATTTATGATAAATATTTATCCATATATTTGTTAAAATATATAGAAATGTTTTTCTTCAAATCATTGGAGGGATATATTAATAATGCAATATTTTTGGAAAATAATTTTATAAACACGTAAAATACCATATATGATATGGAAACAATAATTTATTTTTTTAATATTCCATATAAAAGAAAGTAAATTTTATTTCCTAAAACACAAAGTAGTTTGTGTTGTCTTAGAAATATATTCTTCAAATAATATAGTATCTAAGAAGCTAGTGGGAATATGCTTGAACTTATAGGAGATAAAAATTGACAAATAAAAAATTACACCACATTTGGTTTAAGTGATTATTTATATTGTATACTAAAGAGTTAGGATATTTAAAAATAAATAAAAATATAAATTGTTACATTTAGTTTCTATGAGAAATTGAAAATTACTATTAACTAAAAGATTATACATATCTAATATTATAGTGATTCTTCACTGAATGTACTAAAGAGTTTAGGATAAATGAAAATAAAAAAATGTAAATAGTTACTTTTAGTTACCGTAACAAGTAAACATTAATATTTCATGAATGGTTATAATAGATAATAATAAATGTATTACACATTATATCCTAGAAGAGTTTATGGTATAAAATTTAACAAAAAAATAAATAGTTATATTAGTATCCATAATAAAAAGTTGATGTCACATTATCTTAAAAGGGGTTATGATGTGCTGGTAAAGTGATAAAGTAAATAATTACATTATTTATAAAAGAATTCAAGGTAAAAGATTCATGTAAAGGGTTCGGATGATGATGCTTGTGTACTCAGATATAGTAATATACAGAAAATGAAATATATCATTATAACATCTAATTTTATGAAGATAGGTTATCTCAATTAAAGTTAAAAGAGTTTAAATTAATGAATATAATTCATATATTTCACGATTATTAAAACTCATGTGATTCGTAAATGTTTCTCAATATGTTTTTAGTGGGATTTCATTATCAAATGGTCACATAAGGATAGTAAATGAATTACATTTTGATCAAATATTTTAAATTCATTACTATAATAACAACATAAGGGTCATGTCATATATATATATGTGTTCAAAACATAATATACTAGTTGTAATGGTTGTAAATGTATCATGTCATTATAATAAAGGAAATATCCATTTATCATTCATTCATGTGTGATTAAATTTATTTTACATGAACGGTCAAATGATAGATTTCACCTCAATGTACAAACTTTGACTTGTCCCTAACTGATGGTCATCATGGAGTTTAATGTGTGGGGATGAAATTTAACGTTCACCTTGAATAAATTATTATTTCTGTTAGAAAGTATTGTATATAAGATACTGAATAATATATTTTTGACGTAATAAGTGGAATCTTATTACCTGGACTGATCCACTAAATTATATCTCATGGAATATCATACGGTCAAATATATTATTTGGAGTGTATTCTTATTATCTATCCTCCTTACCTGAGGTTGGTGAGACACGTAGCATGAGAACATCCATACATTGATTCCCTACTTATTAAAGATTCCAATTGAACTTAGCTAGGGAGTGGTTGGGTATGTTGTTGATCACGTTGTTAGTTGGAGTGAAACAAATAAGAGATTTATCCACTTGTATGATAAGGAATGGAATGTATCTATTGATTTAATTAGTTTGAGGAAATTACTAGCCATACTTATTTGTTTCACATATGATGCTCTCATCTACTTGGATAACTGACATGTGATATTCTTATTATATAGATGAATAACATGGGATATATTCATCCACTTGGTCAGTATTTTTTAGAGAATCAAGAAAATGATAAGAGGCCTTTAATATATTAGCATGTTTCTTGTCTAGTGGTCACTTGATGTAATATATAATGGGATTATATAAAATATATATGGTGTGTATGATTCATCTTGTGGTGGTAATATTCATATAGAGATCTGATTATGTTTGATGGAGATCAAACCCAACCCCTTAGTGTATGGAGTTGTACAGATGATTTTCTAGAGGTCACTCTTTTCTAACATCCATAAAATATAGATTTAATAGTTGATGTCCTTGTTGCTAAGGCCAGAAGGGTCACACAATTAGGCCTTTGGATAAGGATAAAATTTTGGAAAAATTATTATTATTTAAATGAAGGGACTTTGATGAAATATAGTATCCCAGATTTTGGATGGATTCAAAATGCTTTTTGATGTTATAGACAAATTACTTACAATATTTTAGTTCAAGTGGGACATTATTAGATATACTCTAAAAAATATATTATATGATATTATAAATATTTATATATTGTATATTTAATTAAAATTAATTTGATTCATTTAATTAAGGTATTTAATATATGAAATAATATATATATATATATATATATGATATCTATTTTTTTCTCCCAAATGGTTTAATTACCAATTAAAATATGTTATAAACATATTTATTGGATTTCCGCTCATTGAAAAAGATTAAATTAATTATATGAATAAATTTATTGGGATACAATAATATGGATGGTATGTTTCGTTAAGGGAAATGCTTCATGGATGTATATATAAAGGTATGTGATTCCTCCTTTAAATATAATCAACTACATGTAAGCCTCTCATTTATCTATTCTTCGTACACTACTTTTCATCAACTTATATGAAGTAGTTATCACCCCTTCAGCATTTTATTATCCTTATGATACGATTGATGATCGATTTTTCGGTGTACCCCCAATGGTTGTAGGGTGATTTTTAATGCTACATGATCTTCATGAAGAATTATTCTACACTGAGAAAGAAAAAAACTAATGCCATTAACAATTTATAGGTACATTGTTTATACAATTTATTTACACGATGATTCTGAAAGACAGATATTCATGTGTTTGGGTTGTCTTTTACTGCACATGATCATGTGATTGTAATACAAAACCCATAAAAAACCACCATATAAAAATGAGATGAAATCAAATCATAATGAATCCTATTTGAAATCCCATGGAAAACATGAATGCATGAAAAATGAGGATATAAAATGATAAACTTCTAATCACTATTTGTGGTAATGATCGTGTTTTACATACCTGCATCATGATGAAAACACAATGGTTGACTCCACCCTTTTTGAGGCACACTAAGGCCATTAGTGGAGAATAATTAGAAACATGCATGCCTTGCTTTGTAGTCGACTGTGGAAGGACATGATCAAAACACCCACTGAAATAACTTTTTATTTCCTATTGAAGCCCAACCAGAGGAAAATGGTTTTTAGGGAACCTGATCCCTTTCACATGTGATATAAGGTTTACAAGCAATGTATGCTTTGGTCAGGAGACCTCATTCAATGTACATGCGATCTGAGGATAATTATGAGTCAAATGCCACATAGGAAAATGAATTTATCTAAAATTGAGGATAAAGTCAAATTAAATCGTTATATGGAATTGGGTAAAGATAAAAAATATGGGCATGTAATGTCACAAAAAGTTCGTATAATTTTTTTATTATATGGATTTATTATGAGACCACGCGCTCTAACGAAACGTGATTTTGAGGCCTTGAGATCTCAGAACAGAATTTTGAACTTTTTTTAAGTTACATTCAGTAAAGTTGTGAGTGGGTTTTTCTATATTTTGAATCAATTCATGGATTTGAAATATGAAGGCACCATTGAACTAGGAACTCCGGGATTTTCCTAGAAATGTCTTAACTTCTCATACCAAGGGCCGAGCAAAAAAGTTATTTTTCAGATTTTTTTAGAAAAATAATAAAATAATTTAAAGGAAATATTTTATTTCTTTTCGCACCATTTTGTGGAGTATGGAGACGCTGTGGTGTAGTGATGAGGTGGTGAAGAGGATTATTAATGATGTCTCATTAATGGCCAGTATCAAACAGTGTAATGATGCAATAAAGGATGTGTAATAGTGACACTATTTCATAAATGAAACAGCATAACACCATGACATTGTAGTGTAACTGAAACCCTACGACATGATTTCTTTTTAATTGTTTGAAAAGTTGGTGGGACGATAATTAGTCGGTGAGGATCCTCAGACAAACCTCCAACAAACATCCTCCCCAATGAAGAACGACTAACACCGGCGAGACATCATGTTCATCAAAGAGCCTAGAAGAATGGAGCCGTAAGTGACATCAACTTCTTAAAACCATGAGGAAGAACACATTAGAATCGAATTTCAATGAGGTATGGGTTTATGTGTTCCATATATTTGATTATTTCATCCCCATTCGTGAAAATTAATGATAAATGTGGATCAATCGACTAACAGGTTTATCCTCAAATCACTCGATCTTGAGGGTGGATATTGTTCAGATGATTGATTTGGGGTTTTCCAAGCTGTGTGGTTATCAGCATGTTTATCCACATGATTAAAATCTAACACAGAGAGCACATAATGACCCGAATATGGTTTGGTCCCTTCTCCATAGACTATATTTTTGAATTCTTTGATTTCAACCATTCTACTTGTATGAAAGGTGAATTCGATGGTTTCATGGTGATGGGGGCACCATACTGAGACCATAGGTGTAGAAGGCTCCAAAAATGGACAATAGGAGCGAGTTCGATGGCCCATCGAAGGCTCCACCGGTGCACTAGTGTCTAGCTGTTGCGAGCAACAACCACAGGAAGAGGGAGGTGCCTGCAGGCGTCGCGTGATGGGATGGTCTGTGTCTGGGATGTCCAGGAGGCTGGTGAGCCCCGATTCGTCAACCACAACTAGAGGAGGCCCTGCATCTGTGGGGCCATTAGGGGCCAGATGCAATGTGGCTTCCACATTCCAATTTTAAGTCACACCCACTGGTCTCCCTTGCGGCCGGGCCTCGAGCTGGCGGGCTGCACCCCCAGCCAGCGGACCGGTACTACACCGACCACTACTGAAAAAATGGATTATTGTGATGGGCCATTTATAACGGGATCCCAAAGAAAATGACCCGTAATGGAAAAAGACATTGAAAATATTAGTTTTATCAATACACCATAAAAAAAACATTTTATTTTTGACAGGAAGTAGGCTTGTCGCAAAACATATTCGATGATTTTTTTAAGAAAGTATTTGCGATAGACCAGCCACCCATCGCAAATAGTTTCCCAATTTTTACTCTTATGCGACAGTCAATCGCAATTAGTACTCACAATGGACTATCAGAATTACATCTCAAAATATTAAAAAATAAATATATTTCTGAAAGACCATCACAAATTATTAAAAAATTAAAAAAAAATTATTAAGAAATAAAATAATATCACTAATTGTATAATATTAATATAAATAAAATATTAATATTAATATTAATATAATAAAATTATTTATAACATAATAAATATAATATAATAATAATATAAATAAAATAATAATATCAATATTAATAAAATAAAATGAAATATTAAAAAATTAATGAAATATAATAATAATAATATTATTATTAATGAAATAATAATATTAGTAATATAATGAAAACCTGAGTATTCAAAATAAAATATAAAAATATATTAGTTAATAAAATAAATAATATAATAAAAAGATTAAATAAATAATAAAAAACTGTAATTTTGAAGACAATATAAAACACACACTATTTTAAAAATTAAACAATTAATATTACAAAAAAATATATTCAATTGTTTCATCATTAAATAAAAATACATCACTAATATGGGGGAGGTTCAACTGGAGGAGCTAGAGAAAATGGGGGAGGGAACTCCATCCCTAATCTTTGAGTCAGATGTTGCATGTACTTCATCCGCTCCTGCTCCAACTACCGCAACCATTGATGCATCTCATCTTGCATCTGCTGCTGTTGTTTCTGCTACTACTATTTTATGTACTATTTTTGCTGTTGATGCCACTAACACATCTCCTCATTCTCCCTTTTCATATTCTCTATAAGCTCACTCTGAGCTCACATCTACTCCTGATACTGTGCATGAGATGATGATGACTCTCCACGAGCTCCTCTCCAGTTGGATGCCGACATCACAGAAGTTCCATAATACCTTCACAGGGGTCCCTCGAGAGAAGATAACAACAACTCTACCTTTCTCAAATCCATTCTAGGTCACCTTCATTTATGCTATCTCATCAAATCGGGGGGCCCTGGTCAAACAATCGGTCTTGGCCAGAATCTCATCATTTCTCTGAGACATCGTGACATCATATAACTCCTTCAATTGAAATTTAAAATTTAAATAGTGAAATTTATCTTTGTATTTAAATTTAAAACTCCAACAAACTTATATTGACCATAATCTGATGCTGGAGAGTGACTCTAATCTCCTTAATGACTGGATCACTGCACATCCTCCTATAAACATCATACTCTATAATATAGAATTGTGCGACTATCTTTTTGAATATAAAATAAACTGTTTACAATTAAAGTATATACAATATTTAAAAAAATGTTTTTACCATATGTTCCCTATCCGTACTAAATGTATAACAATTAGATCAATGTGTCACCTTTTGTCTCCCCCGATTTTTCTGACCTACTGATGATCTAGTCTAAACCCACCTACTCAACTAGTGTGTACATACTCCATCCCAACCCTAAAATGAAATATAATCAGCTCGGTGGATGGGACATGTCTCATCAATCATATGTACTCCTGCATCTCTATTTCTTTCCTTTTCAAATTGTGCAAAACCAGTGTGCAGCACAGACGTATAGCTCCCAACCATTCTTTTCATATAGCCCCACACATGCTCTCCTCAATGGTATACCATAAACCCTGCAAATAATTTATTATATCATTTTATTAACTAAATTAATTTCAAAATAAATATTATTTATTTACATACCAACCAATGCTCAAACAAGAACTAATGAACATGAATGGGAATCTAATCACATGACACCCATGCATCGGGAAAATAATTGCACAATATAATGCTACCCTGTATAATATCTATATGCATGAAGCTGTGAAAAAAGGATTAATTAATGAAACAATTAAAATATAAATAAATTAATGAAAACTATCTAAAATTAATCGGTATACATACCTCTATGTGCATGGTTCGAACCCATGATGTGGATATCACTCGGGGATAGGGTCAAGAATCATCAGTTTGGAAATACCACACCCCTTTGAGTTCCCCCTGAACTACCAACAGTCTAAGGGTTGGCTGATCTGACCTTCTGATAGTCTAAAGATAAATCATCCACCTATAACATATGATACAGATCATCGTCCTTATGAAACACGAAATAATCATTGTTAGAAAACTATAGAAAATAACTATTATATATAGATATATTTTATACATTATAATGAGTAGAATATTATTTTTTCAATGTCCATATTCATCCCCATGTTCATATTTGTTGAAGTCAATGTCTTCGTCTTATTGTCCAACATCATCAATTCCCATATTAGTTTCAGTTTCATTATCACTTGTCATTTCAAATTCTGTTGTAACATCATTAAAAAAATTGCCACCATCAACACTTAATTGTGGGGTGTCATCAATGATATTTTTGTATCTTATTAAAAAATATAGATTCCTAGTAGTCTCTTGAAAAATGCCAATTCGTTTTACTTCAGTAGAACCACATTAACTTAAATTAAATAGATTCTCTCGAGAATTAATTTTTATTATGCTCCACCAATCACCCAATTCTTTAAAATAGAAAAGTAATTTTCCTAATAAATTTTATGTTCTTGATGAGCCAATAAAAATTGTTCATTTACTATAAGAAGATATATATTTAATATCAATGATTCCATGGATCAGATGAACAAGAAACTCTCTCCTAGTATCCAACCACAAACATTTAATCATCGTAATATAATGTTGTCCCAAATAAAAGAGTGCAGTTATTTCTTCCAATATTCCATCAAATTCAACTATATAATCTCTATGATGTGATCCTCTCAGGAAAACACTACTATTCATTTTTTTTTATTCCCCGTATGCACGCATATGAAATCAAAAATCATTCACCACATATACTTATTAATATTTAACCATTATCGATGGTGGATTACTCAATACATATAATTGATTATCAATTTTAACAGCTAATTTATATGCCTAAAAAGATTTCAAACAATTATCACTATAACAAATATAAAATTTATTTTTTCTGTGTAATGAAAAATAATTTATGTTACCTGCTTTTGAAACCAGTAGGAGTTTTTTTTACACCATTCTGCAGGAGCAGTAACTGTAATTAGTGGAAACTGTTTCTTGATATGATTATCATATAACCTACAAATAAAATAAGATTTATGTATTGTTATAAAAATTTATAGATTATGTGATAGGAGTAATTATGATAAAAATTGTGTAATTTCTTCACAGTTGATCATAATATATGTATGAGCTCTACTATTTTAGTCATCTGAAAGCGTTCATTCAAGAACTCCACTGAATCCAAGTTCAAGATGATTCAAAACTGGTAATTTATTGTTCACGTCATCATCAAAATTTCCCTTTTTACATATCATGTAGTTCTTAAGGATATTCAAATTCAATGTAATGAGAGGAGAAAAAAAGAAATTTTGTCTCACAAATAAGCTTCTGCTATAGAGTCGTCAACTGATTCTTTTTTTGTACTTTTTATTCAATTTCTGTAGTCATATCTCAAATGGGTAAATCCATGAGAACTGTAATAGAAATCTACATTTTGTTTCATGAGGAAAATGTAATATCAATTATTCCATTGAATCATGAAAATCAGGTTGGAATATTTTTTCCAGATTACATAAAATAAAAATGACATCTTATTACAGTTTTCTTAAGGCATCAGAGTATGTTATTGATGGAAAAATGTTTCAAAAAAATATGATATGATTGTATGAGAATCCCAAATCATACGATTTAAGAAACCTATTTATCTGATTTCCATCTGTTTTTCCATTAAAACATGATAGTCATGACTTTTCAATCCAGTAATATTTTCATTTCTATTAAATATGCCCAGATTGGATGAATAACCATCTAGAAGTCTCAAATCTATAATCAATAAAAAAATAATATGTAAATCTCTTTGGAACGTGTATAACCTTCCTTTGGCTTAATTAAATTTTATTATCTAAAATTTTCAAAACATTTTAATTTTTTGTTACTTGAAAATTTGGGAAAGATCTAAATGTTCTTTTACATTATCTTAGGTCTTTCCCGGAGTATCCATTATTGTATGAAATATATTATCAAAATACATCTTCTAAAAATGAATCACATATTACATGTGACAGAAGAACAACTCATACCAATATAGAAAATCCGAAAAAATGATTCGTTTTACCCAATTGTGATCTTTTCCACACCCATAAATTTTCTGTTAGTTTATTGTTTGTCAAAATGTGATGGAATTTAATGAAGAAACAATTGATTTGAACTCTGCACCAGAGATCATTTTCGGAGGCCCATCATTTTCAAATTTTCCTTTTCTAAAATGATATATTTTCCTTCAAAAGGATGATCAGTTTGAAGAAATCTGTGTTTATTGTTGAAAAAATAAGGTTTCTTTTCATTGACGAGCATAAATGGTTTGTTATCTCTCTTACAGTACAAACATTATTCTGGACCATGTGTACTCCAGCCAGATTACATGCCATATTCGGAGAATATGGTAATTTTCCACATCAATGAAGTATTCCGTAGGAATTTTTGTTCTGCAACAACATCATATGTACTGACACCATTACTCAATAGTGAATTAAACTAATCAATCAATTGTTTCAAATAAACATCGATATTCTTTTTCGGATGACCTGGAATAAAGATGTTCAAAAAGATATATGTCTCCATCAATAACATCCATGGAGTTATGTTATATGGATTTATAAAGATATGACAATAAGAATACTGACTACCATATGTACCTAATGGACAGAAACTATAAGAGGAAATACCCAATCACGTGCTTCGGGTTTCTAAATCAAATGACAGATAAACTTGGTCAACATGCTTACATGACTCACCATCAGAGGGAGGATTTGAGCTTTTACTAGTTGAAATGTTGGTTTTGTTCCATGAAATCTATGATGCTCTGTTTTTTGATATAAATAAACAATAAAATTTTGGTGTGAACGAGAAATATCTCAATTTTTGTACTAGAAGAAATGTGGACTTCCCAGGTTGAGCTTCATTATACCATGATTTTCTACATTTAGTATAACTATCAAACAACTCATTTTCACCATAATATAAGATGCAGTCATATGAATGTCCGTGAATCTTCTAATAACCACGAACCAGATTTAAAACCAGCCTCCTTCTCTCATAACAATTTAAGGCAACACATTTCCTTCAGTTAATAGTGTTTTTAACAAACAGAATAACTAATCAAAACAACTATTTGACATTCCATTATCTAAATTAATGGGCATATATTTAGAAACTGATTCGATGATGATTATCATGAAACCATGATATAATACATCCTCAGCCGGCTAGAACAACTCATATAAATGAGATATTTCCAACTCAAGAGTTAAATCAATATCATCCTTAGATTCAGTTTGTTGACCAGACAAACCTACCACATCATGTACTAAATTTTGAAGCTGTTTTGAATTTGGAACCAAATTATTAATATATTATTAGGAAATATGTTCACCATGTTGATACGAAAAAACATAATCTGTTTAAGAACAAAAATACAATAAATGACCTCAATCATTTTCAAATGTGTCATACAACCATAGAGAAGATTTTTTTACAAGGACGCATAATTATCCTTTCTGAATTTTTTTTGTCTCTAATTATGGAAATAATAAGAAATAATGAATACGCTCAATATATACAAGATTTAAACCAAAAATATTTATATTCTTTCACTGATTTATCGAACCACGATCATCTAATAATGACTATTATCAACTTACTCGATCCATATTTTTCTAAAAAATTTGAAATAAATAGTTATTTTTTATCCTTAAATATAAGATAAATAATATCCAAAAGTGATAAGACAATTAAATTCTATTTTCTAGTAAATTATAATAATTTCAATTATTTTATAGTCATTTATACTATTTTTTAAGCTTTTATACTAATGAATACTCAATTACAAAAATTTATACTAATTACCACTAATTATTATTTATTTCAGGTATTTTTTACTAATTATTGATATTTACCGATGCCACAATTTCCAACGGATTGGAGACATCTCATTTTATCGACGAATCATCCCTTTATAGCTTTATACATCTAAAATAACTATGAAAATTCTTCTCCGATGTACCCATTTCTATTTTTGTATGCATGTGGATGAAGAGTAGGGATAACTCGCCACACTTCTCTCCATGCTCTCATGCATATGAAAATTAATATTTGTACATTGGAGGAGACTATTCATAGTGATTTTAGTCATAAAAATTTATTAGGGGTTGTGTTGGGGGGAAAATTTATCTCTTTTGTCCGAGTGCTCACCTACTTGCAACATTCTCAAACTTAAATCACTATGAAAAAACCTACTCTGACATATGTCCGCGCAGATTTTTCATATTGATGTTAGTGGAAGAAAGTTGTTAGGAGGTGAGGCGTCGATCAAAAAGAATACTGACAATCCACTTGAAATTGTGTCAGTTTATCAATGTACACGATTTTATTATTATTTTTTACTAATTATAACTAATTATTACTAATTATTCCTAATTATTCATAATTATTAACATTTATTACTATTAATTCCTATATATTTATATTTATTACTATTTAATGCTAATTATTCCTAATTTTATCTAATTGTTGCTAATTACTGCTAATTATTGCTAATTATTTATATTTATTGCTATTTATTCAATTTATTTCTATTTATTACTATTTTTTGCTATTTACTACAAATTAGTTCTAATTAGTACTAATTATTAAAAATTATTACTAATTATTACTATTTAATACTAATTAATAATAAATATTACATATTAATAGTATTTGATAGTATTTAATACAATTTAATACTATTTAATAATAATTATTACTAATTATTACAAATTATGACAAATTATTACTAATTATTACTAATTATTTCTAATTATTACTATCTATTGCTATTTATTGCTATTTATTAATATTTATTGCTATATATTTCTATTTATTACGAATTACTATTAATTAGTACTAATTATTAATAATTATTGTTATTTATTGCTATTTATCGCAATTTATTGCAATTTATTGCAATTTATATCTATTATTACAATTAATTGCTATTTATTACTATTTTTTCTATTAATTGCTATTTATTGCTATTTATTTCTATTTATTGCTATTTGTTGATAATTATTACAAATAATTACGAATAATTTAGAAAAATTACGAATAATTACAAATGTTTACAAATAATTAATAATTATTACTAATTATTACTAATTATTAATATTTATTACTAATTATTACTAATTATTATATATTATTACTAATTATTAATAATTATTACAAATTACTAATAATTATTACTAATTATTACAAATTATTACCGGTTATTACTAATTAATACAAATTATTATTGATTATTACCAATTATTACTATTTAATACAATTTAATAATATTTAGTAATAATCATAACTAATTAGTATTAATTATTATTAATTATAACAAATCATTATAAATTATTATGAATAATGACTCATTATTGATAAACATTACTAATTATTACAAATTATTACTTTTTATTACTAGTTATTACTATTTATTAGAATTTATTACTAATTATTACCCATTATTACCTGGAATGACTCAATAAGTAGTTTTAAATGACAATGCCTTTAAAAACATTTACACAGGGGAGGGGGAGGGGGTAAAAACAAAGGAAACTACATCATTTGGTCGAAAAATCATAGAAAAATTATTATAGATTGATTTTAGAAATTTAGAACCAACACCACATAAATTTGAGTTACTATTTTACGTGGATTCCAATAAACATGTTTATTGTGATTTAAAACACTAAAATGTATGTGTAAAAGTGAAACCCATAAAAAAGCCTCAAATTAAAATTTAATCATGGGGAAACCACAATCGAATTATTCGTGATGTGTAAGATCACAAAACACATCTAAACACATCTATATGTCATTATGTGTGCTGTGAATGTCTCAATAAGTAGTTTCAGAAGATATAAAGCCTTTAAAAATATGTTTTTTGGGGTCAAAACCAAGAAAAAGTTGTCATATGGATGTGAAATGATAGGTCACCAATAATTAATTGATATTTTGAAATCTAGGAATAGATTCAATATCAATCCAAGCTACTTTATTCCTGATATGATTGTAAATGTTTTTTAGTGTTTTAAAAAATCGAATGAGCATATAATGGTCAAAACCATAGCAATAATCTTAGGTTTGGAATGAAATCATGGGAAAACCATCATTTAATTGTGTTTTAAGTTTATGAGTATAAAAATGTTTTTTAATGTGTGGTGTGAATGCAATGTGTCAATAAGAATATTTTAAAGTCACTAATGGCATATGAAACATGTGTCTTTGGGTAAAAACCATACAAACATTGTCATATTGATGTGAAATCATATTGAAACAACCATATATTTATTTTTAAAATGCAGGAACTGACATCATGTCAGTCATGTAACAGTTTGGAAGGGATTCTCAAAAACGTGTTTTAGTGTAATAAAACATTAAAATGTGTGTGTAATAGTCAAATCTATAGATAAAGACCTTGAATTAAGATGATATCATAGGAAAACCACTGTTCAATTATTTTTACATGTATGAGCATAAAAAACATCCATCGAACATGTGGTGTACTCGAAATGAATCAATAAGCTGTTTTAAAAGGAACTAAATACATTAAAAATTGGATGCAGTGGGTAAAAATCAAGGGAAGAAATAATAAAACCATTATATCATCAAAAAAATGACTTTAGATTTATTTATTAAATATAAGAACCAACATTATGTCAATCTGAGTAATAGTTTTGCTGAGAAGCCCATAAACAAGTTTTTAGTGTCTTAATACTATAAAATTTGGCTGTAACTATCATATCCATATAAAATGACCTCATATTGACATACAATAACGGTAACAAAACTATCAAATTATTTATTATGTGTATTCATAGAAAAAACATCCATTTGAGGTGTGGTGTGCTTAGAATGAATCATTAAAAAATTAAAAGATACCATAGCCTTTAACAACAAGATTCAGGGGGTCAAAATTTAAGTAACGACATCCAAAGACATTAAACCGAGTTTAATTCACTATATATTTTTTAATGTTTCATCTAAGTCAATATAAATATAAGTTACGGTATGTCTGAGATTCACGTAAATGTGTTTTTAGTGTTTTGAAATACTAAAACATGAGCGTAATGGTAAAAGCACTTTAAAATGATCTTAGGTTGATGTGAAATCATTGTAAAACCACCAATGAATTATTTTTGACATGTATGAGGATACAACATGTCAATTTGATGTGTGGTGTGCTCGAATAGGCTCAATAAGTTGATTTAAAAGAAACCAAATCATTTAATAACATGTGTGAGGGGGTCAAAACCAAAGAAACACCATCAGATTATTGTGAAATCATAGGACTAGGAATGTATAATAATTTTTAATATTTTCGAATCAAATCCATGTTAATCCAAGTTACAATTTTCTTAGGATTCTTGTAAATAAATTTTTTGTGTTTAAATACACTAAAAAGTGTGTGTAATGGTCAAAACCATTGAAAACAACCTCAGATTTACGTGAAATCGTAAGAAAAACATCATTGAATTATTTTTGAAATATATTAAATGCATTCATATGAAAGACATTAAAATTTGATTATTGAGTAATTTTAGGCCCATCGCATGTAAATTTAAAAATTCATTATATTTTTATATATTTATCCCTTTTTCCGATCCAAATTCTGAATGATATATTCAATATGTATGTTTATGTTTTTAAAGTGTTAGTAATGATATATTTTTTTATGATTATATATTTTTAGTTTTATTAACAAAATAACAACAATTATTTTAAAAATTCAAAACAATTTTTGTGTATGTTCTCATCCATATTTCTTTTCATAAATGTTATGTTTGTATTATAGGTGACAAATTAGAGAAGTAGGAAGGGGGTTTACCATTCTGATCAACATCATTCTTCATAAGGTAGTCACGATGGTTCTTCATTTCTAGGGTATGGTTAAATATTATCAATGATTCTACTATAATTCATATTTATAATTTTTAGTCCTGATTTCTATTTTCTATTTGTTCTAATTGATGACATGATGTGGTATTCTTTTCATATGATGGTCATGGATTGGAGGTATATAGACTTGATGGAGGTCATGGGATGTATGTATGGGCCATGGGTTTCTTATCAAAGTATCTCAAGGTTCTCATTATATGTGGGAAATTCTATAACCTATTGATATGATAAATAATCTAAGGATGTTACAATGTAAATTGTGGGTGCAGAATTGTTGAAACTTTTATGCAAACCATTCATCATGCATAACTCTATATATATGATTTGAAATTTAATCCTTAATTTTCATGTTTGGTCAAGGGAACCAACTTTTACAACACTCCCACTCGTATTAGAGACAACTTGTTAATGGCCAAATTGTTAGTTCCCACGTGATAAGATCATGATTATAGTAACTTTTTTCTTTATTCATTGGTCCCATTATACTTTTCAACATGTTTACTTTATTAATAATGATTTCATGTCCTTTAGTGTATCTTACCATGAATTTATATAATATAGTATAACATTTTTATCCTCTGTTATAATCATGACATCTTGGATTGTTCCAAAAGTACAATTCCATGAACTAGAAGAAATCATTAAATATCTTGTACTTCTTTAGCTATATCAGAAGCCAAAACATACTTGATATCTGTATATATGGATTCCACTAGTTTAAATTATCTTCTCTTTCTCATTAACATTGAATATCTATGATATTAGACAATTTTTTGGCATCCCCTATGTCACAACATTGGTTTTTTTATTATATTATGAGGTTTATTTTTGATTGGACTTTCCATGGATTTTTGACTCGAAACATGGAAATTCTCATTTGTTAACTTCAATTTATGGTTAATGTGAATGACTTTAGGGAAAAAATGTTTCCCCCATTCATGAGAAGACTCATCAGTTAATTTTGAACTGTGCATGACATGTCATTTTGGTTATGGATGGTTATGTCTAAAATGTGTGATCCATAAGGAGAAACTGTGCAAGTTCCATGTTTTTTCAGGAGTGTATCGCATGTATATCATACAACTGAATGGTTCTGGGTTCTTCAACAGAAGCTTGTGGGTAGGGGAATTTAAAATTTTTATTGACGAGTCAATGGAACTTGTCGATTCTGACAATTCAAGCCCTAGTAAGGTCTGTGGATCTCGAATAAATTATAAAAACCTCAAAAATAAATTGAAAACATACCCATCTCAAATATAAATCCATAGTCAACTGCAACTCGTTTACAGTGATAATATCATGAAGGAACCATATCAGGATCCCTATATATCGTCCACACATGCTTCTAAAATCAATGGGAGCACCGATCGCCAAATTCTAGGTGCTAGAACAGAGATCCGACGACACCTTCAACATCTCGACGATCACCACATCAAGATACCTACAATGCTTGAGGATTTTCTTGATCCTAGTTCTTGGATCATGTTATTCACTCTCATAAAAGAGAGAGGAGGGAGATGATGTCATTTTTTATTCCATGAAATGAATGAATAGTTCTAGGGAGAGAGATCCTCACCTCAATGTATAGTGGTGTTGCAAAATACCCTGTTGGGTTCCCTAGCCCCCATTAATTTCAACATCCTTAATAAATAATTCTAACGAACTAAACTACATTAATACTATTTATTATTTTTTCAAATACTTGTAATATATATATATATATATATAATACTACGTGATAAAAACTAATCCATTTAGCTCGACTCATTATCCAACATAATAATAAATGAACCGTGAAAATTAAAATAATATTGGTTCGATTAATATTTTTCTCATATTTAATTAACATGTAAATACATTAAATAAATTCAATACCAATGATTCATAATGTGAATAATAATGAATATATTTAATTATCAAGCATTGATACATTGGACAATAACTGGACCTCATAGGGGGGCCCACCATGTCAAATATTCCAATTCAGCTAAATAGGGCGGATTCTTGAATACACTATTGTGTGTGACCCTCTATGCCCTTATCTCGATAGTAGGGAATAAAATCCATAGAACAATAGTGTAGTCTTGCAACCCATCATGACCCCTAAAGAAATAAGGATTTTCATAACAACAACAACCAACATAAGTATACTTACTATGTACTATAATCTCTTTGATATTAAATAGCTCATAATGTATGATGCACACTTATGTTATTGTCCTTTATTTGATTTATTTTTTTAAACTGTCTAGGTGGATTTACCATTCAACTGCATTGGCCAGAGACTTATCAAGGTATCACCATTCAAATCAACCAGGCCTGAGAAATACAACATCCTTATCTTGTAAGTGACAAGTCCTTTCTTGACCATTCTTCTAATGTCATACTACCAAGGACACACCAAACACGAGCTACCTTGCCATGATTTTCAATACCACGGTTTTTACTTTGCATTGATGTATTCAATCAAATGTTACACACTTTTAATGATCTCAAGTTTGGAGACCAACACACTTTTCTGTAGATAGGAACAACCAATGATTCTCAAAACATGTGTTGTTCCAATTGGGGGGGCCTATCCTCATGATCTCACAACTAGAGATAACCAAGTAAAAACTCCATGAGAAGAGGCCTCAAGACTTATAATCCCCCAGCACCTAATTTCCAATCATCTATTTTTTCCAGTCAGTAAGATGTATGTAGACCATAGAACATATATTTAATATTAATTTCATAGTATCTTGAGGTTCTCATTATAGCATGGTATCTAATATAACCTCTCAAAACGACAATTAATCTATGGACATTACCATTCAATAGTGGGTATAAAAAATTCTACACAATAATGGTTAGATTACATCATGTATATATAACATTATACACAATATGGTAATCAAAATTATTTCACAGATGGGTCTAGGGTTCCCACTATTTCAGCAATCCCACTTGTACTGGAGCCAACTTTTTAACCATACTTGTTAACTAATCACATGATGAAGCTCATTTTTCTCATTGAGTTACGACATTACTTTCTGGGTCTTCCATATTTCCTCCATGTGGCTATTATTCTACATACAACATTATCTCATTGAGTAAAAATTATAAAGAGATTATATCCCCAAGTATGCCCATTTTTGTTCAATATCATAAATTAACATCTTGTCTAGAAGAATATCATAATATTCATTATGATAATACATTACTTACTAGGTGAAATTTTCTAGAACTAGAAAAAATTGTTTCCTTTAACTGATTCTTATCTGCTTTAGAAGCTCCAACGTACTCGATATTTGTAGGTTAGGCTACCAATATATTTAAAGAGGTTGAAATTCTCATCATCATTTATTAACTCTGATAGTAGATAAAATTGATCTAAATATTACTAGTTTGTGTCCTACAAAAACTATTATAGATTATTCTCCAAATACCAGGTATAAATAATTTTTACTTGCTGAAGTACAAGATGATAGTTCCTACTGATTAACATGTGGTGCTCTTAGATATAATTTATACTCTCCAACTACAAAGTATATCTTAGAAATATCAATTATTTTACATAACATGGCATACATGATTGATCCATCATTGTATGGTACTCAACTAAAAACCTTAATCTCATCCCCTGTTTTGAACATGTCAACTTGGAGAGAATATGACATGTGGCTTTGAAAATAATTCACATCTTGAATTGCAAAAAAACTTGTTTTTTTCAATATAATGTCACTTTATATATGATTGACTAGGTCCAAGAATGTTTAGAACTACCTCAATAGATTTAGTTCCCTAGAACTTCAGTTTCTACATTAAGTCAATAACTAGATAATTACTTTTATTCTGGTCTTAACTAACTGTAAGACCAAAATCTATTTTCCATATGATATACATATTTCTCTATGAAAACTTTGACACTCCCGCTAACATTTGGTGAAAACAAGTAAAATATTCATTTGAAATGAATGCTCTATGATCATGTTTCATACATTAATATTTAACTGGAATTGAGTATCTTTCAACCTAAATTGGTATTCAAAGCTTTCATCATCCATTTTAGGTTGTTTCATACAGACACCTTCAATGAAAGATGATCTTGACATACAATGACTAATTTATTTATATTAGAAGTTATCTATGACAAGTTAAATTCTAATGGATTTATGTATACCCACTTGGTATTACCAATATAGCCTTATTGGTTACACTCTTGTAACATCCATGTATCAACTCACTTGAATACCCACCATATTATTCAATTTATAAGCCCCTTTTCACTTTGATACATGTAATCCATTATTGAATCTTTAATTGTCTTGTCAATCTTAGATAATTTTCATATACTACTTACTAATAGGATTTATTATTCTTAATAAATAAATTATCACATGCTTTAGTGAATATAAAACCATCACCATGGTTTCATTCTTCCTATGCAACATGTTTCACTGGAACATGCCTCTTCCACATGAACTTGTGAAACATGTTCCCATGTCAACCTTTTTCACATCTCGGGCTTTGACTAAGTACAAGTCAATCCATCTCCTATTATCTATAATAGATATGTGTAAACGTATATAGTAATGTAGTCTAATACGTGACTACATATTTTCTATCTTAGGAATTTATGAAATAACCTAAGCAACCATTAGGATAATTACGTTAGATGCACAACTTGTTTAACTTGAAGCATGCTGGTTTAAATCCTTACAAACACTTTCGATCTGTAACACATGTCCTATGACATAATTTATTTTCATCATACTATCAATCATATGATATCCCTTTTTAATTTTATTTGTCATATTGGTTTTGGTTTTATGCCGTTGTTTTCAAATAACATCTTGAAATATGATGGAATTTAGTAGAGGTTGTAACATTGATACTACTTACATCATAACTTTGATGTATAATATGTTTTTTCAGGAACTGCTCCATGCTACATTTTGTTTATTTATGCTGACATGTATGATTTTATCATTGATCCTTCTTATGAACATAAATATTGTGATATAGATGAGGTAATGTTAATTTTGTAATTACTCCATGATTCATTATCATGATTGACGATTGCATAGTCAAGATATTCTTAAGAATGCCAGCTCGAAGTAAATCATATCTTCTGAACATGCACATACATCACTATATCATTCCTTAATTTATTAAATGAATCTTTTGAAGTATCATTACCTCTATATTTCTTTTTTGATAGTTCACTCTCCCATGTTGAACTAACACTAGACGCTTTGTGGAATACCTTTATTTCTAAACTATTCTTTGTCTATATTGAAGATGTTCATAATACAAAAGGGGTTTTGTTGTCCAGATCCAAAATACCATACTAGGTATATTCATGACATCAACATTTAGTTTTACCTAAAAATTAATTATATTGCCACAACTAGGTAAGTCTAAAAGTTTATATTCATCATGTATTATATCTGATTCTAGTGTGTTTGATCTATTTATTGAACATGTTACACAAAAAAAACATTCATTCATGAACATGGAATAATGTATCATTATGAACAAAAGGGCATGTGAGATATATTTTATGGTTATAATCAACAACTTATTCAATATGAATCAATCACATTGAAATTATATTTTATGTGTTTCCCACCACTGACTTAAGAATCACCCATTCTCAGCAGCTTGGAGAAGACACCTTACTCCTAGTAATTTTTCTCTACCTAAATAGTAAATGTATGTCAATAAATATATTTGAAAAGCATATTGTATTAAATTCCCAAGAAGTATGTGATAAAAAATTTTAATATGTAATGAATATAAACTAAGGAAGAAGTAGGTTCTTGCTTTTCTAAATTAGTTCATTTCATTTTAAACATCGTTAAAAAAATTTCTAATATGTGGTGAAAATAATCTCTTGTTAAATAACCAGTCACTTTCAATTGAAAGAAATTATGAAGGTTCCTTTGGCGTAAATTTCCATAGTTCTTTTCACCATGTCTTTAAATTTATTTCACATAATAACAAATGACAGTGCTATCATTAATATTCATATTACATGGTGAACCTTACCTAAAAGGTAATGAAGTGTCTAATCCATAGCATTTAATTGTATTATTAAATGAAACTGGATTAATATGGTGTAAGAATGAGATGTCATGAATGGTCATATTCTTCCTATAATGTTTAAATGAATCTAGTGTAATCATCACATTCAAAATGTGCGTAGTTTTTATCCTCGATAACTTCTCAGAGATAATACTACATGTAATTTAATCCTTGTCGTGATGTAGTGACAACAAATAACGTCATACATTGATGATATATTTATCATAGAACCATCATATTCATAATTAATGAGTATCATATAAGCAATATCACACCCCCTCTTCCAGAGGTGGCTTTATAGGTTGGGACACAAACACCCTAAATTTCCAATATAGTAGTAATATGTGGAAGATCCTATACTACTTTAAAAATTTCATGCAAGTTTTGGCATTATCATTGTCCAATAATTATCACAGTTTCATTGTGATATTAATTTCAACTTTTACAAAGTAAACACTAATATATTAGTAGTTTTAGTTTGATTACTGAATGTCACATTACTGATTAATTTAATAATTAAATGTATCCCACTATTTTTTGAAATTATAGAAAACTTCTATACTATAATCATAATACTCAATCGGTTGTGTATTCTAGTGCAATGGATCCTTGAAACTCGCCTCATATTCTAAATCCACTACTTAGAGGGTTCATGGTAGGAGTTTGGCTGGCCAACTGCATTAACAAGCAATTCCTTGATATGTTGAGTAATGCCCTGGTTTCTAAAATAATAACCTGATTTACTCAATGCTTACCTCTAAAACGATAGAAATTTATCTATGTATAATCCTTATTACAACTTTAGTAATGAAGAACCACCACTCTCATAATAACTCCTTGGTAGTAAGAGGTACCTTCAGCTATGGCATTACCCACACCCAAAACACCCAGTTCTGTTCAAACATGAATAGTGGAAGGCGGTAAGAACATAATCTTTATATGAGGGCTTTTTGTTTTTCTCTCAACAAATATAATCTGTTTCTATTAATATTTTTCATTTAGGTTGTCACACTCACAACAGAACATTAATAGAATAAACATTGGTCTATTCTTTACACAATTTTTTATCTATTATTTTAAGTATTTATCTCGTTGTTTATAAATGCATAAAATAATAATGAAATACATAATGGTAAACTAACAGCAGACTGGTCATGAGTATATAAGCGACCTAGGGGAATCATACATGAGTCTAATATTGAATCTTGATGCATCTCACCCCCTTCTTGTATATCTGCTTTGTATATGAAATATCACCTTGTTCTGGTGGGGTCCACGTCACTTCTTGGAGTATAATTCCATCTAGGTTGGACCCACGTGTCATCTTGTACCGTCGGGATAAACCTACACCAACTCATCTGGGTGGGGTCTACTATGTTCACCTTATTTGTTTGAAGTACAAAAAAACTCGTGTGCAGGTGAGGGGGGATAGGGATATAAATAAACGTTGGGTAAAATTTGGAGCGCATGCCCTTATACATATTAACCAAAACATTGATGATATGAAGACTATAAATTTATTAATTGCAATCATCACACGCAAATAATAACTAACCAAATAAATGAAAAAATACATCGGCCGTTGCTCAAGACCAGTATGTGGGTCATATTAATGCCTAATTAAAATTAAATTGCATTAAATAAGTACGAGGGTTATTTAATTAAATAAAATGAATTAATAAATTCAAATAATTTAATCAATGATCGGTTCACTAATTATTTTAATTTTTAATATAAAATTAAATTTAATTAATTTCATTCAATTTAGTAACCAATTTGAATTAATTTTATCCGGCTATTAAAATTTATTTATTTTAAACCACTATTAATATATCAATTAATTTAATTAAATTGTGAAATTAAAGAAATAAATTATATATATATAATTAAAACTCGGGTCTCAAAAACATATTCTGACCCATTGTGGGTTGCATTAAACTTGGACAGACCTACAACAGGCTAGAGAAAGCTCATTCATGGCTTATTTGGGCAAGGCAGGTCTATCCAGACCCATACATGGTCGGTCAGATTTTCCCGGTCCTGTTTCAAGGCCAACCAGATCATGAAGAATTTGTTAAGAGTTACCTGCAAAAGGGATCATTCATTTCTCAATAGATGTCGATGGATCTGACCATTAGGGGTGGAACTTAGGGTTCTCTGGCACCAGGTTGGCAGCGGGCAGTGCCCCACACAAGTGTAGGTCGAGGGAAGTGGCCAGGATGAAGGTGTCAGGGGTGACAAAGCTAGGGAATTGTCCCTCGACGTCTTTCCTAATGATGGGTTGCACCATCCTGTTGTCTACTAAGGAAGGAAGAAGGGGGTCCATGATCTGGTCGGCGTGCCTGGTGGGATCTGGCGGTCTATCGGGATGTGGGTGCCTGGAGGTGGAGCTGCAATGACGAGGGCTCTCGACAGCATTTTTGGAGAGGAGGCGGGCTAGGTCTTGGCCTACCAGGTGGTAGGGTGATGAGTGGAGGCTGAGGGAAGTGGCACTGGTGCTTCTACAACATGCTTAAATTATTGGAGATGAGGAGTTCATTAATGGCCGGCTGGGAGGTGATGGATGGGTGGGGCGGTCGAGTGCAGGGTTGTGGGTGTAGTGCGGTAGTTTCTTCCTGCCGAGGAAGTAGAAAACCTAGGGTATGTGCGGACCCTTGTGATGTCCCTTTGTTTAATTTATGTATTCCATTTTTATTTTAATTTAAGTATCCTCTCTTTTTTTTCTAAGTCAAGACTCCCCTCCATTTATTTCATTTTAAAAAAAATCATAAAGGCTACTTAGCCATTAAATTATTATAATAATAAGATTATTGTAATAAAATAATATTTAATTATTATTAAATCATTATAATAATAATATATAATTTCTTAAAATGACAAAATTATTATGAATATTATTATTTTAGATAATTATAAAAAATAATTTGCATAATTATGATTTTTTTTGATGAACTGATCAAAACATGATCAGTTCAATGGGATGAAAAAAAAATTAGAACATGTCATCAAGACCCAAAATTGATCCAATATGAAAAATTAAACTGACCATAACTTGACCATTCGACATCAGCTTGACATGCAGTTTGAACTATTGTGGCCAATTTCAAACTCTACATAATTTTGTGAAAATTAATTTTCATTGGATCAAAAAATATATGTAATCCCTCTGATACCACTGAAATGTTCTGAGACCTATCGGGGAAGCCGTGGGGCCTAGGATTCTAATGGTTCCATTGATTGTTTGATGGAACATTTCTATGTTGATGATCCAAGCACTGGTAAGGTATGAGGATCTCACAAAATTTATAAAAATCACAAAAATAAATTTAAAACATACTCATTTCAAATATGCATTCGTTGTCAATTTCAACTCATCACCAATGATCTTCAATTGAAGGATATATATAAGGATTCATCTAGATCATCCACACATGCTTCTAAAATCGGCAGGAGTGCCAATCATTGAATTCCGGGTGCTAGCGTGGAGATCCGATGACTCCTTCGACATCCTGACGATCACTGCATCATGATACCTTTGATGTTTGATGATGATATTGATCCTAGTTCTTGGGTCAACTAATTCTATCTCTTATAATTTGGATGAGAGAGAGGCTCTTATTTTTATTCCATGAAATGAATTAATAGTTGCATGGAGAGAGATCCTCACCTCTATTTAAGGTGGGGATGAAAAATAACCGGTTGGGTTCCCCGGACCCCATTAATTTCACCATCCACTAAATAAATAATTATGACAAACTAAACTATGTTAATATTATTTATTATTTTATCGCATACCTATAATATATATAAAATATATTACATGATAATAACAGAGCCATTTATCTCGAATCGATATCCCACTTAATATCAAACAAACATTAAATATTAAAATATCATTGGTTCGATTCATATTTTTATCATATTTAATTAACTTTAAAAAACATAGAATAAATTCGATCACAATTATTAATAACTTGAATAATAATGAATTTATTAATTATTGGTGGTCTATACTTTGGACAACACTCAGACCCCATCATGGGTCCCACCATGTCCAAAATTTATCTTCAACTAGATTGGGAGGATTCTTGAATACTCTATTGTGTGTGACCCTATATGCCGTTATCTCGATAGAAATGAATATAATCCGTAGACAAAGATTGGAGTTTAGTAACCTATCATGGCCCTTAAGGGGATAAGTATTGTCATAGAAATAATAACCAACCTATAAACACTGACTATGTACTATAATGTCTCTGTCATTAAATATCTCATAATTCAGGATGCACACTTATCTCATCATTATTTCTTTGCTTTATTATTTGTTTATCTATCGGAAGAGATTTACCATTCGACTTCTTTGGGAAAATACTTATGAAGATATCACCACCATTATCAACCAGGCCTGAGATATATAACTTCCTTAACTTAGAAGTCACCATTCCATTCTAGACAATTATTCTAATGTCATACCACCAACGATGCACCTGACATAAGCTACTTCACAACGATTTCAATACCATGTGATTTTCCTTGCATCAATATATGAAATAAAATGATACACACTTGTTATGATATCAAATCAAGAGACCAATATAGATTTCCATAGATATGAACAACCAATGACACCCAAAACATGTGGTGTTCTTATTGGCAGGTTTGTCCTCATGATCTCACTTCTAGAGATCCCCAAGTGATAACTTCATGAGAAAAGTCTCAATGCTTATGTGCCCTCATCACATAATAGTGAAACATCTATTGTGTCCATTTAGTAAGATGTATCTAGACCAGAGAACATAAATTAATTATTAATGTCATAGTATATTGGGTTAATCATAATAAGATGGGATCTATTATAACCACTTGACATGAAAACTAATCTATGGAAATTACCATTAAATATTTCATGCAGAATAGTCTACACTATAATGGTGATATTTCATCATGTATATCTAATTGTATACATGATGTGGAAATCAAAAGTACTGCATAGTTGGGTCTAAGACACCAACTATTTCCACTATTGATTGGTAAACTGTGCGGAAACATGAAAAGTTGATTTAGTTTTTGATAGTGCTACATGGCATGGTTGTAGCATTATTTTTCCAACTTTTTAGTTCCCATGGTTGACCGTGTGAGGGGTGCCTATCCTTGGCAGTTTCGAGAAAATAGTTTTCGCACAATTTCCAAATTTATGTGGACAAAACATGCTACTTGACCAGATGTTTAATTTTTTTTTAATTTTTCCATTTCTAGTCATTGAATTTAAAGGTGATTCACCCATCTTCTCCCCCATTATTATCATCCAACTGTTGGGAGCCATTTTACGAGCTCCAACCTACTCCACCTTTGACCCATTCCTTATCATCGATGATCTCTATGAGATTTTATGGTATTTCTTCCTCTCTTTTTCTCTTCTTCCCTTCCATATCTCTCCTCTATATTATTTTTTTTCCTCTATAAACTCAAGATATATTGTGGATTATTTAATTATTTTGAGTGGATATAATGTTTCCATTTTTTTTCTTAGGTTTACAAACACTATTCTTATCCCTGTGGGTGTGCTATTTTTCTTAAGGGGGCATGTTTTTGGCTAGGTTTTCACTTCTTCCTAGTAGGTGTTTCCTTGTAATTGTTTTACTTTTGAATTAAATGTGTTCTTGTTATATATAAATTAACTTTTATTGAACATATGATTATATTTGATTCCCATAAGATGTTTTAAAAACCATTTTGTTGTGTTTTGTGCTGGGCATAATTGGTTTCTCTTTTAAATTCAGTTTTCCCATGTTTAAAATGGGAAATTTATATGTGTTGATATTCTTTGATATCCTTGAGGTCATTTTGAACTTTTTTTGATGATGTGAGTTATACTTTGATTCAGTTTTGTTTTCCTTGAGTGAGAACTATATTTTAAAGTGGGTTTTGACAGACCACAATGTAATTTATAAAGGTGTTATTTAATGGATTCCAAATGGTGATTTCAAATATTTATGTTGTTTAACCCCTGTGAAAAATGGATTAAGAGGTCTTTTGAAAATTGTTTGATACAAATAATGGTCTCCATCTATGTTTTTTATTTTCAAGAAGATGACCCATTTTGGAGGGATGATTTTAAATGTTTTTAAATGGTTTATGATTTCCCTATTTTTTTAAAGAATGCTTGGAATGTCATCTTATAGAATGTGAAATGTCTTGGCATCTCAAGACATGTTTTAGTGTTATAGTACTACTTTTTAGTTTATTTTAAAAAAAATTAGTTTTAAAAGAACCCCTTTTTCTCAATGAATTGGTTACAAATTGTGTGGGTTCTTTATCACAATGTGGGGATTCTTATATACCTTGTGTGGTTTACTGATATCTATGAGATTATTTTTTCTCCCATTGTGTGAGAATGTGCTTGATTATACCATGGTGCAATTATATATATATTGTTATTAATTATTGGGTGTTAGGGGTGAGGTTTAGATATGGTTATTTCTTTTGTGTTATACTTGGCTTGAATTTTTTTATGCCTCACTACCTTTCCTATTAGGGGAACATGGGGAATAAGTTGGTGATCTAGTATATTATGCTAGTTGGTTCACATGCCACTATTGTCCCTCTATTCATTCTCGAAACAATAGATAGGATAGTTTTTTCATCGCAATGAGGATCATGTTGTATGGTTAGAAGACTTTTTGTTTGAACATTAGTACATGATGGTTTATAGTAATTGAGTTGGTATAATATCATATATTTAGTTTCTTTATGTTATAAGAATCAAAATTATAGATCCCATGGAATACACAATTACTTGGTTGGTTTCTGATTGAGGGAATTTTGATCTAGTGTGTATTTTTATCATTTCCCCCACATTCATTAATATGGAAACTATTATTGTTTATATTTTATATGTGCCTTTTTCCATGTATGGTGTGTCTTTTATTATTCTTGACATGTTTTTGGGTTTGGTTGTTTCTTTTTGAAAAATGAAATTTAAAGGATATCTGGAAAACCTATTTTGAAATTTAAGAATCTTGATTGGTTCTGAAACCATATTTCATAGTGGGTGTTTTGTTTTTGAGAATTCATTAACCGTTTTGGTGGTTCAAATCAACAATTTTCATTTAAATAAATAAAATGAGTTGTTTTCTTGAGAAATGTGAATGCGTTTTTGGATTTAAAATGCCTTAGGCTAGTGGGAAAATTTTCAATGTTGTGTATTCAGTTTTGGAAAAATGATAGAATTTTTTTAAAGATAATTATGGAATTTGGTTTGTTTCCTTAAATGATATTTATGAAAAATATACATTCTACTTTATTTTCCAACTATCATTTTATAACTTCCTTATGAAACATGTTTCATAGATTTATTGGGTTTTGGTGACCTATTGATATTTTTAGCTATCATCTATACATTTCATGTTCTAGGTTTTTTTAGTTTTACTCGTTCAATATTCTTTGATTTCAGTGTGGGGTGAGTTGGGTGGTAGTGATCATATGGTTATTTCATATTGATTTTCTCAGGCTTGGAATGAGTTGGTTTGTTTTTTTTCAATGTTTTATATATTATTATTTGTTTTATCCTCTTAATTAAGGATAGTTTTTTATTTATATTTACACAAATGGGTTGGATAAGTTCAGTTCATTATGACCTATTTGGCTTGCTTACATATTTTTTCTCCTTATTTATTCAGAACTATTTTATATATAATTGGGGAAAACTAATTTCCAAAAGGACTACCATGATTCCTATGAACTAGTTTCCAACCCATCGGATAGGAAATTCCCTTCAAACCTTATGGCAGGCTGAGTTGGTTATTGGGTTGGATGGATGCTCTGTTTACTTCATTACAAAATGGTATCTGAGAAGGTTTTGTGTTTACATTATAATTTTCCAAATATTATTGATTTTCCCTTATTATTTATTGATTTCATGGTAATGTTGACGATGTTTTAAAATATTGAGAGTTATGTGTGGGGATAGTCTAGATTACTCTTTGTCATCCTTAGCCTCAAGCATCTATGGGATGTATGTGTTTCTAATTAATATTTTGTGTTTTTTTAGTTATTTTGACGGATTTTAATTATAATTGATTTTTTATCCCCATTCAGTATGTAATTGATATTGGAGGACATTACATAGTTTTTTGATTGAAATGTAGGTTCAACTTAGTTGAACAGTTATAATGCAAGACATAGAAAACTATGTGATTCCCATATAGTTAGGTCTCTCTTTTTTAAAGAGTGTATTGTATGGTTGGATCCCAATTTCACAATTTCTGTGACCATGTCATGAAAATAAATTTTTATTCCCTGATTTATTTTTCTGTACTCCTAATGATTTTGGACCTCTCCTAACATGATTTTTTTACATGCAAGAGGTGTATGGAGGGGAGTATTGTTTCCCTTTTGGAATGTGATTTCAATGAAACCTTTTTGAAGGGTTTTTTGGTTCCTTGAGTGAGATTGGTTTTAAAACCTCTTTTACGAATATGGATGGTTTTGGTGAAATATTTATTATCAAAAACTTGTTTTATAAATAAATGGGATCAGTAAATTCCCATAGTCTTATGAAATGTTTTATAAAGAGTTTATTTCATTTGGAATTTGGAAAATATGATGTTCTCAAAATTATTACACTCTTATTCCTGAAATCCATTAATTTTGAAATGGGTTTTAATGGTTTTTTCTGATCAAAAAGAGAACTTTGTTTTGAAAAAAATTTGTAAAGTGTTTTGAAAAATAGAAATAAATTTTGACGATCGTTCCCTAAATCTCATCAACAATAATTTAGATAAATCATATTTCATTGAATATTTCATTTTCTGAATTCATGGTTATGCTATACTTGCATCATTTTTGACATCATTTTAGAAGGTTTTCAATGAGACCATTCTAATAGATGTTAGTCAGAATAGGAATCTAGTGGTGGTTGATACCTTAGTTCTATCCAATGGGTGTATGGATAACCTATAATGTAAGGAGAAAAAAGTAGGATGATCTAGAGCTAAAAGTAAAGGTTCCATCTCACCAGAAGTGGTGATCCCTCATGTAACTCATATGTTGAAATCAAGGGCACAATAAGGACTATTATCCTATGTATCATATGCTTTACCTCTATCATGGTCATTCATGTCATCTTTAGATGTTTTGTAACCTAGGGTCTTTGAAGTGGTCTCATGTTTAACCCTTTTGAGGATGGGTTTTTTATACTGATACCTTTACATTGATTATTGTGATCATGGTTTTCGATCATTTTATATTGATCTTATAATCATATGGATGGTTACTCTTGGAGATTTCTTTTATGAATGGATTTTATTTTTGTTTTATTAAATGCTTTGTTCTATTTTTGGAATGATCCCCTACCTCTATTGTGGATGTCTTTGTAGGTTATTATCTGTGTTTCCTCATTTTTTGGGTTGGTTTTTGGTGCCATTAAATCGAGCATCATTAATTGGGTGAACCACTCTTAAGATTGGTGGGTTCTCACCATTATTATATTGGGGATTTGATTTGCCTGTCATTTGGATATGAGAAAGGTCTTTAGTGCATTATTGGGTAACTTGAAAGATTGTTCTTCCAGTTGAGTTGGTATACTAAATGTTGTTTGGCCTGTAAAATTTGGGCTGCATATTGTAAGGGTGATCTTGTTTTGATTTATAGGTTATCTATGTGTATCTAGACCCACGATGTGTTCTTATGTCATTATTTGGAGGCTATTTGTTGATACATTTACATCATTGGGGTTATTAGTGATTTTGGATTCAGAGTGAGTTTCTCCCGTGGTTTCTTGGTTTTTTGAGGATGATTTTCTTGGAATTTATTCCTTGGTTCCCCCATGTTAGAGGAATTATAAATGGTGGTAATACCTTGTCAGGTCTCCCATGCTTCATAGGAATTCTTTTTTGAAGTTATTTTTATGGTTTTCTTGGAGTTGTTGGGTAACCTTGTGGTTGGATAGTTTGATAATTGTTGAATACATTGGTTTTTTGTTTTCATGTTAAACCATATTTTGTGGTTCTTTTTGTTAGGTATTCTTTTGATATTATATTTTATCTTTACCTCCTTCTAAAATTTATACTTTTAGGTATTAAATATTGAATTTTGGAGAGTTTGTGACACCCTCAATGTCACTGGGTAGTTTATATTGTATTATTCTATGAATTTGAGTATCATTTTGAATTTGCAAGAATTTATTCTTTAGAACATGAAAATTACCATTGGTTTTCTTATATATACAGTTATGGTACATAGATGGAAACGGTGTTGCCACTCTTCATGAGGAGCCACATCATTTCATTTTTAACAATACATGGCCTGTCAGCATGGGATGTTCATTATTAATACATAGCATGTAATCCCCTGGGAGAAACCATGTGGGATCTTTGATGTCTTTGGGGTGTGACACATAACATACACATGGTTTGGTAAATTTTGAGGAAAGCTCATGGTGTTGGTATTACCTTTTTCCTTTTTCTAAAGGTATGTAGGGAGGAATGTTTTTCAAACCATTTAGTGCCCATGGTGAACTATAGATGGGGTTTCAATCCGAGGTAGTGGTCGTCACATGGGTAGAACATTGTTTGGAAAACTATGAGGCTAAACTGTATGACCAACCTAGGTTTCTAATTTTTTAGGATATTCCCATTGATCTATCTTGGAACTAATATGAGTTTCACTCCTCTTCTCTTCCATTAACATCGAATGACTCTTGGGAACACATGTAGGAGCTCCAACCTCCTCCACCATCGTTCCTTCCCTTATCTTCAGATATTTCCATTTGATTTTGATGCATTTTTTCCTATATTTCCCTCTTCTTCTATTACCTCACTATTGTTTCTTGAATTTTGTTTCCACGAAGAACCCTTGAACTTTTTTGGTTGATTTTAGGGTTTTAAGTTGATATAATGTTGGTTTTTTAATTGATGGTATTTATAGTTTCATTTTCTATCCTCATGGCTGTTCTCGTCATTGAAGGCGATGCGTTTGACTTGGTTTTCACTTATTTAACGTATGTGTCTCTATGAAACTCTATCATTTTGGGATTCAAAGTGTGATAGATTTATCGAAATACCTTTTTATTGAAATTATGATTATATGTGATACCATTATGATGTTTAAAAACCCATTTAGTTTTGTTTATACCTTTATTATAAATGGGTTCTCTTTGAAATTCCATTTTTCATGATTGAAATGGAAAATTTATATGGTATGAGACATTTTTTGAATTCCCAAGGAGATTTTTGAAATTGATTTTATGTTGTGTTTCAGATGTTGATCTGGTTAAGGTTTTAAATTAGTTAAAACTATATTTTAAATTCTTTTTTTGACTTAAAGTGTGGTGTTGACCTCTATGTGATTTCTAAAGGGGTTATCTAATATATTTCAAATTTTTATTTTAAATGCTTTTGTGGTTACCCCTAGTGAAAAATACCTTAATATATCTTTTGAAATATTTTTGATCAAAATTAATTTCTTATACAAGGTTTTGTATTTCGAAGAAGACGATCCATGTGGGAGGGTGGCTTTGAAATATTTATAAATGGTTTGTAATTTCCATCATTTTATAATGAGTGTTTGGAATGCAATTTTCTAAAATGGAATAAGGATTGGAATATTTAGCCATGATTTTATGTAAAATGCCTGATTAGAACATTGGTATTAACACAGTTATTTTTAATGGAAACTTTTAGATTCCCCTTGATTTGATTACACATTGTGTGGGTTCTTTATCAATATTTGATGCTTATAATTTCCCATGTGTGGGTTATTGATCTCTTTGAGATTCTTATAGCCACCCTTGTGTGGGAATGTGTTTTATTATGATATTGGGGAATATATTATATGGGTCTATTCAATGTCATGTAATAGGGGTCAAGGTCAGATAGTGGTACGCCTTATGTCATAGACTTGGATTGCATATTATTATGCCGAACATTATTTTTTTCCATGGGAAACCGTGTACTATGTGGGATATGTTTTCTATTTTTAATATTATTTCACATTCCACTAGTGGGACCGAAGATATGTCATTTATAAGGGATTGGAGGATTTTTCATTGTAAAAATCTTATGTGGTAAAATTAGAAGTTTTTTTGATATTCAGTGCACATTGGTAGCTAGTTTATGTGTTGTTATACTTTTATGTGGCCATATTATTTTCATGTTATGAATTCATAAGATATATACCATGATACATTCAATTTAATTATTTTTTATTGATCTATGGAAGTTTTATGTAGTTCTTATTAGTATTATTTTTTTCCGTATTCATTTATATGGAACATATTCTTGTTTATATTGCATATAAGTCTTGATCCGTGGATGGTACTAGTATTTTTGTGATCAACTCATGTGTGCTGGGGCATTTCCATTGGAAAATGAGTTTTCAAATATGTTTGGAATTTTTTTTGAAATTAAAGACTATTGTGTAGTTCTTAGAGTGGATTTCAAAATTGTTTTTTTTCGGTTTTTAGATGGAAATAATTTGTTATATGTTTTAAAGTGATGGTATTTATTAAAAAATGGGTTTTTTTATTAATGTGAATGGCTGTGGGGATTTAAAATAACTTACTACTCTATGAAAGTTTTCAAATCATTGAATTCAGTTTTTGAAAAAAAATTATAAATTTTTCTATAGAGAATTATGAAATTGTTTTGGTTTCTATAAAAGTTATATGTGAAAAAGTAAAATATATAGTTTACATTCACACTATAATTTGTGAATTTTTTATGAAACATATTCCATATATTTGGTAGGTTTTGGAAACGAATAGAAAAGTTTATCTCATGTCCATATATTTTTGGTAACAGGTTACCAGTTTGATCCAGTCTTAATTCTTTGAGGCTGACATAGGTTGAGGTGGGTGGCGGTGATAAATAATTAGCCACATAGATATGGTATCATGATTAGATTGACATTTTTATAGTTCTTTTACTTTTTTTAGTTTTCTATCTTTTATGATATATTTTATCCTCTTGTTTATGGAAAGTCTTTGGGATTAATTTTATGAAAATGGGTCTCTTTAGTTTAGTTGGTTATGACATGTTTGGCAAGCTTCTTTATTTTGGATCATTATTTATTACACTATTATTTATAACTGGTTTGGGAGAAATCATTTCCAATATGATTCATTTGATTTATAGACACTAGTTTCCATATCGTTGGGGTTAGGAATTCCCTTTGTTCCTGGGGTGGGATAGTGTGGGTTCCAGGACGGATGGAAGCCCAGTTTGGTTTGTTACATATTATTATTAGAGCTACTCTCGGAATTTCATTAGTAGGATCCCAATATTATTGAGTTTCACTTTTTATTTTGTGGATGTCCAGGTAGAGAGAAAACTATGATTTTTTTGAGCATCAGAGGTAAGGGTAGGGAGAGTCTAGGTAGCTCATACTCATCCTGAGACTTATGATACCAGTGTAAGGTTGGGTTTTGAATTTAGAATTTGAGTTTGTTTTTAGTTATTGCAATTGATATTCATCCTATTTTTTATCATATTTGAGTGTGTAGGTTATATCATTTTGGGATGTACCTTATGAGTGGTATTTGATTCTTGACCATATGTTTTCCATCTGTATCATGAACAGAAATGAGATCTCATTCCATTATATTGTGATTTCATGTATTTTTTTTTCATTCAATGGAATTTATAGTTATTTTATTTGGAGTTTAAATTTCTCTCATGGTATATCAGTTGTTTGAAAATGCATTTCGTTGTAGTTATTCATTGGTAACCCTCTTTCCCTGTCCATGATAACCCTTCATCATAAAATAAAACAAATATATATCTTCTTATCCCCAAAATTGATTAATCAAACTAGATCAAACATAATTATTACGAAAAAATGATACATGGAATTTACAATCCTCACATGGATTATTTAAATTTAAAACTCTCTTAATATTAACCAATATATTGTAATAAGATATTACAACTCAGTAAAAATCAGATGAAATTATTTGAAAATGTGTCTACTTCCTTCTCCTTTAATTCACCACTTTCTAGAAGTAATGCTCTAGTGGTCATATTCTTTGATTCTTGGAGTTGGTTGAAATGGCATGGGATGAACTAATTCTTCACATGGATTTTTAATACATATTTTATCAGATGGTTTTTAGGAAAATATAATCGTAATGATGTTATGTTATCTGTTTGGTAGAGTAAACTTATTTCATCCATTTATAGAATTTTTTATAATATAATTAAAAATTTCCTATCATCCAATTAGAACGTTTCAATCATCCAATTAGAATGTTTTTATCTTTCTATTTAAATTTTTTTCATCTGATAAAAAATATATTTGAAAATAAAAAAGGACTCAACATCTAGTAAATATATTTCCTCTGCAAAAATATTCTAAAACTTTGGGAATTTATAAAGTTAGTAAAACATGTGATTTAAGAATGTTTGTTCTTAATTTTAAAATAAATATTATAAAGTGTTAAAAGTATAACATCCATCTCAGCAATTTATTATTTCAGCTATTCATGTGGATTTTGTGTACCCTTGGGGTTAATCATTTTAATTGTTATTGAGAATCTTAGATGATGGTTTTGAGGTTAAATGGTGTTGAGTGGTGCATTTGGTTAGTTCCTCTTGGGATCTTCCATTTTCTTTTGACCATATATTGGACTGTTCATTTTTGTGTGGAAAATTGGCATATAGAGGTGTTTTTGACACCCCTTGTTATTATGATGTTTCTTTTATATTATTTTATGAGGTTCTGTTTGAGTTTTCATGGGTTTTTTTCATTGAAATTGGAAATTCTCATTGGTTTCCTTCAATGCATGGATAAGGTTCATGGTTATAGGGAATGCGTGTGGCATCCCATTATTAGGATCCTCGTCATTTCATTTTGAATTATACATGTATTTTTATCATGTTCTTCACATGGTTATGTCCAAACTATGTGATCCCCTAAGAGAAACTACGCATGTTCTCTATTGCGTTTAGTGTGTGGCACACAACATGCTCACAATTTGGAAAACAATTTTCTATGATTGTGGTGTTGCATTGACATTTTATTATACAAAATTTCATTTCTAGAAAATAGTTTTTATAACCATTCAGTTCACAAGGTGAAACATTAAAGGGGTTTCTAGACTAGGTAGTGACCAATATATAGTTAGCGTACAATATGGGAAACCATGTGGCTTTCCAAAGTGTTTAATTATTATGAATTCCCAATTTCAACCACTTATACCCCATACACATCAGTAAACTCTTTAGAGACCCTATAAGAGATCAAAAATCCTCCATTGAAAATACTTTAATTCTATTTGGTAATTATAGTGTGGTTTTTGTTGCATTTATTAATATATTTACCTCTTATTCCATTATATCTCTCCCCTCTAGGGGCTTCGATTTTCCCTATGAAATCAAGAAATATTATCACCAATTTTAGGTTTATGATTGGATCTAATGTTAATATATGTGCTGTTTAGGGTTTTTATAATCTATTACTATACCCTTGGTTGTGATATCTGATGAATGATATATGTTTTGGATAGCTTTATGCTTCATCCAAGTCGATGTTTCTATGTAATCGTATAATTTTAGTATCAAATTCATGCTTAATATTTCTAATAGTTATTTATTAAAATCATTTTTTATATGTAATGTCGTTCTAATGTTTTAAAAATAATTTCATTGGGTTTAATCTTGTAAGTATAGGATTCTCAATAAAGTTACATGTTTGCATGTTTGAAATGGAATATTTTGAAGTGCTATGATTTTGTGAAATCTTTGTGGGGATATTTGAAATGGATTTCCTGAATTAGAATTGAAATTGATCTATTTTTTTCAATAAGTGAAAAATATATTTTAAAGTGGTGTTTTATGTGAGGTGGTTACCTCAAATTAACTGATAATGGGACCATTTATTGTATGTAAAATTGTGAATCAAAATGTGAGTGTTGTTTACCCCTTGTGAAAAATGAATTAAGGGATCTTTTGAAATCTATTTGATTGAACTGAAGGTCTTAGGCCTTGTTTTTTATTTTAATAATGAAGACCCATGTGTGAAGGTGTTTTTTGAAATGATTTTAAATGGTGTGTGATTTTTATTATTTTCCAATGTGTTTTGGGAATGTTATTTTATTATACGTGAAAGGTCTTGGCTTCATGATCCAGATTTTATTGTTAATAACCCAATTTATTAATTTTTTTAAAATGGTAATTTGAACTGTTCCCCTGGATTTCCCCTTGATTTTATTACCCCTTGTGTAGGGTTTTAATCACCATGTGATTCTTTTCATTTAAACTATGTGGGTTATCGATCTCTAATAGATTATTGTTCCCCCAATGTTTGGGAATGTTATTTATTATGTTGTGGATTAATTTTTTATGCGGGGATATACCTTGTTGGGTGTCATAGTTGAGGGTTATCAATAGTCACACCTAGTGTACTAGACTTGGCTTGAATGTTCTTATGCCTCAAATACATTTTGGTCATGGGAACCTAGATACTATGTGGGTGATCGTAACTATTATGAATGTTGGTGTGCATGCCAATAGTGGTCCTCTATTGATGTAATGAACAATGTCTAAGAGGTTTTTTTATTATAATGAGGTTTTTTGGGATAACCGGATGATTTGGGTTAATTATTAGTGCTTGGCGTTGGCTAGTTCATAGGTTTGTATACTCTTATATAGCTTGGTGCTTTATATGTTAGGATACCCTAGGGTATATCCTTTTAAATGTTTAATTTATTGGTCTGTTATTGATTGGGGGTATTTTTATATAGTTTTTATTTATATAATTTCCCCTTGTTTCATTTATATTGAACCTATTCTTGTTTATAATTGATATATGCCTTATGCTGGGGTTGGTGGTTGTTTTGTTGTGGTTGACCCGTCTCTGTGATGGGTATTTTTCTTTTGGGAAAATTTGTTTTCATTGATGTTTGGAAAAACTGTTTGGAAATTAAATACTCATATGTAGTTCTTAAAGTGGATTTCAAAATGGTTGTTTGGTTTTTGAGATGGAATCAGTTAGTTAGATTTTTTATAGTAACCATTATAAATTTAAATAAACAATTTCATTTTTGAGAAATGTGAAGGGGTGTGTGGATTTGAAATAGTTTAGGCCACTGAGAATATTTTTAAATCATTGTATTCTGTTCTGGAAAATAAGGATAATTTTTTGGAAATAAAATTATTGATTTTATTTATTCAATAAATTATTATATATGAAAATTTTTACCTTCTAGTTTATATCCGAAAATGAATTTATCAACTTCGTTAAGAAATGTACCATATAGATTTTTTGGGTTTTCGTGACCTATTGGGATATTTAACAAATGACTATATGTTTTAGGTTTTAGGTTCCAAGTTGGACTCGTTCTTCATTATTTGTGGCTGGTGTGTGGTGTGTTAGGTGGACGTGATCAATTGGTGGTTTCATGGATATTGCCTCAAGCTATTCTCAAGTTTTCTTTTAGTTGTTTTATTTTTGTTTGTTGTTATGTCTATTATTCATTTTTTGTATACATTATTTTATGGATAGTGTTTGTGTTTATATTTATGAAAATTGTTTGAATTAATTTTGTTGGTTGTGACATATTTTTAATCTTTCATTAATTTTTCTATATTTATTAATCTAGCTTTTATCTCATGTTGGGTAAAAATCATTCCAAAAGGGGTTTTTTCGATAACAAGCTAGTAGTTCTCATCCCGTGGTGATTAGGAATGTCCTTCGGGGCTTGTGGAAGGTCAGGTTTGGTGCTTGGTCGAAAGGAAGCACATTTTAGTCCAATGAAAAAATATATCATAGTAGGTTTTGGGTTTCCTTAATTAGGATCCATCATTCTTGACATATGCCTATTATTTGGGGATGTCATGTTGTATTAGAGACTATGGTTGTCGAAGATGGAGAGGTATTGGATAGAAGAGTTTAGCTATCTATTTGTCTTCCTAAGCCTCAAGCTGCTAGGGGATGTTTAGGTTTCGATTTATTAATTTTATTTAGTTTTATATGTGGTGTTGGATTTTGATATTAATTGATGTTTTTTGACACACTTTGTGAATATAAATGAAATTATGGGTTGTTATTTGAATTTTTGGGATTGAAATGAAGGAGCACCTGAGATGAATAGTTAGAATTCATGGCTTGGGAAATTATGTGGTACATGTGGTAGGTTTTTCCTCTTTTACAGAGTGTGATTCAGGGTTGGAGCACGTTTACCGAATCCATGTGGAAAAAATGAGCACATAATATTTTCTTCCATGGATAGTTTTTTGGAATCTTTAAGATTCCATACATTTTATTAAGTGATTTTCACAAAAATGCAGTGCATTGATGAGTGTTTTTATGCTCATTTTTGATGTGATTTTTGTGAACCTTATTTGAAGGATTGTGTGGTGCTTTGAGTGAACATGGCTTTAAAACCATTTTTAAAAAATTAAGGGGTTTTTTAAGAAATATGTTATAAAAATATGATTTTATGAATTAATAGGAAGACGGAATTTCCTTTTTTCCAAATTATTTTATAAAACAGTTGTGTTTATTATAGTACTAAGAAAATGGGATGTTTCAAACATGCTTCCTTGGTCATGCTAGAAAGTAATTGTTTTAAAAATGGGGAGTTTTAAGATATTTTTGATATCAAAATGATTATTTTATATAGAAACCAATTTTTAATGTGTTTTTAAAAATTAAAATTAATATTAATGATAATTCTTTTTATGCTTGGTTTTTAAAAGATGTGGGATTTTGAATGGAATTTTTGATGAATTATGTTATAGTGGAAATTTGTTTCTGTTCTACTAAGGTTGTTTAATTTTAAAATTTAGGTTTTTTTGGTATTTGTAGTGATAATTATTTATAATATGATTTAAAAATTCATTGGTAGAAATGGTTATTTCAAAATAAATGTTATTTAGTGTAAATTTTTGTGCCTTATTTGAGGGTTTGTTGTTTTTTTCTGTGATTTTTAGAATATGGTGGAATCATTTTTTTTAGGAATGAAATAATTTTGTTCACATATTTTTTTCTCCCAGATTGATTGAAAAGGTTTCTTCATTTTCGGTTCATCTAGAATCCATTTGAAGTGGTGATGTGGAACCTTATATGAGATTAAACCTCATTTTAGACATATTAAATCTGTATATGCCCTATTTCATTTTTGCTTAGGAGTTATTGTAGGTGGTGAGGAGGATTGAATAGATTTAGATGACCCTAAATTCTCATGGAACTCCGAGAATATCATTGATGAGAAATATCAAGATTTTTCTTGTCATATTCAATCAATTTTGGTTGGAGTCTATGGTACCTCCTTATCTACATGAAGGCATGTCTTAGGATATTTTAAAGATGTATGTTTTGTAGTAGTTCTTTATTGAGGTTGTGAATGGTTAGAAATTTCTTTTTCTCATGGGTTTTCATCTAGGTGATATATCAATGAAGAAGTACCTCAATTACTTTTTGAAATTGGTCTTCTTTTCTCCAATGTTGGTTATCATCAATTTTGATAAAGATAATTTCTTCAAGGTTCCCCTTCACCAAGATCTTGTATTAGCTATAATTATGTCAGGTAAGAAATATTTTCATGAGGTTTTCATCCAGGCCATTCTAATAGAAACTGAATAGTCTAGGAAGTGAGTGTTGGGTGACACCTTAGTTCCATCAAATGGGAATAAGTATAAACTAAAAAATTTTGAGAATAAATTTGATTGGATATAGATAAAACCAAAGGTTCTTTCTAATTGTAATATAATATCTCTCGTGTTCTTCTAGTGTGGGCATCTATGGTATAATGATTCCTCCTATCATAAGAATCATAGTTTTTCCATATTTTGTGGATGTTTGGATCATCATCCCATTTTTTAAAAATTGAATTATTGAAAGAGGTTATGTGTTTAAGACATTGAGTTTAGGTTTTTTTTGTTTTAGTACAATTCCTTTGATTTTTGTGATCTTCATTTTCGAGCCTTATTTTTTTTTCAAAATCTTATGGATCTTTTTTCATTGTATATTTTTCTTTTGAATATTTTTTAATGCATTTTTATGGAATTCTTGGATTCTTTTGTGGAATGCTCCCCCACTATTGTGAGTGGATATTGAAATTTTTGACTAGGTTGGTCCTCTATTAATGGTCAGTTAAGGGTTCTATTTCATGGAGAATCATTATTGTTTTGATATTTTATTGAGATTAGTTGTTTTCAACCATTTCTATGTTGAGACATTGTTGTGCTCATTATTTGGAAATGAGAATGGTCTTGAGTGAACGCTTGGGTGACTAGGGTGTTTGTTCTACTGGTTGATTTGGTATACTAAATGGTTTTTGGATTATGAAATTTTGTGATATTCTATGTTGGGTTATCTATTTATTGACTATAGGATATCCATGTGTATCATTAATTGAGATGAGATCCCATGTCATTATTTTGAGGTTATTTGTGGGTTCTTTTCCATCTTTGTATTTGTATGTTATTTTGTTTTGATAGTGAGTTTCTATATTAGTTTCGTGGTTATTTTGTGACACATTTCATTGTAGTTATTCATAGGTTCCACCATGTTATAGTAATTATAAACTGAATGGAGACTATTTTAGGTCTCTCATTCTTAATATGACATCTTTTTTGAAGTTTTTATTTTAGTTGTACTTGAAGATGTTGGATAAGTTTTCGGTTGATCAATTTCATAGTTTATGAAGATATTTGTTATTGGTTTTGTGGATAGAATCTGTTGACTTGTTCTTTTTTAGGTAGTCTTGTGATCTTCCATTTTCAGTTTCCATTTGTTCGAATGTGGTCTTTCAGGGAAAAAATGTGTCATGGTTGGTAGTTTGTGACTCCCCCTATTCAATATATTGTTTGTTTTTTCATTATTTTATATTGTTGTGGTTTTTTTATTTTTCATGTAGATTCATATTGGAATATAGAAATTATCATAGTCTTCCTTCTATAAATGGTTAAGGAATGTGAATATAGGAAAAACCTGAGACCTCTCATCATGAGGAGCCTCCTAAGTTCATTTTGAACAATGAATAACTTGTCAGAATGGGAAATTCAATTTTATTTCCAAACTATTTGTCCCTGAAGAGAATCTATGTTGGTTCCCCCATGTGTCTGGGGTGTGACGCATGAATTACACATGATTTGTTAAATTTTAGGGAAAGCATATAGCATGGATCTAGTTTTTGTCAGTTCCTAATGGCATGGTTGATGAAAGGTTTGATTAACTGTGTAGTGCCTAGTTTGAATCGTGTGAAGGGTGTTTAGACCAAGTAGGTTCCAACATAAGGTTGTTTTATGGTTTGAAAAACCATGTAACCAAATCATTCAGTATTTCTAGCTATTTAATTTTCTGGAAATTATTTTTTCCTTTTTGAATTAAGAGGGGTTTCACACCTCTTCTCTTTTATTCATAATGAATGACTAATGGGATCCATTGGAGGAGCTCTAAAATCACCCAACATTGATCCATAACTTCTCAGTAACAATTTTCAAAGAGATCCTAAGCTATTTCTTCCAGTATTTCCCTCTCATCATTTACCCCTCTCTCCTCTCTTGGATTTTCTTCCCACATGAACCATAGAAATATTTTGTGTTATTTTAGTCTTCTATAATTCAATAGTGTTTATATTTGTTCTGTTTAGTGTTTTTATATGTGTTTTCTATCGCTATGGGTGTGCTAATCGACGATGGTGACACATTTCAGCTTTGTTTTCACTTCTTCTATGTAAGTGTTTCTATGAAATTGTTTCATTTTGGAATTTTATTTTTTCATATCCTTTAAAAATTATAATTTATTAAAAATATTATTATATGTGATACCATTTTCATGTTTTAAAAACCATTTCATTTTTTAAGCTTGGAATATTTGGTTTATCTTTTAACATTACGTGTTATGATGTTTAAAATGGATTATTTAAATGTGCTGTGATTTTTTTAAATGCCTCAGGGTATTTTTGTTTTTTTCATGATTTGTGTTTGTTGATGATTTCATTTTTGTTTTAAATGAGTGAAAATTATATTTTAAATTAATATTTTACAAAAAGTGGGTTGCTGACCTCAATGTGATTTATAAAAGGTTTTTTAATATATTTCAAAAAATTATTTGGAGTGTGTGTGTGGTTTACCCCTTTATAAAACTGAGTCAATGGATCTATTGAAATGTGTTTGATGGAAATAAAGGCCTAGTTCCTTTTTTTATTAGAAAAAATAAAACCATTGTGGGAGGGTGTATTTGATATTTTTTAAATAGTGTATGATTTCTATAATTTTATAAAAAATGATTTGAATATAATTATAAGAAATGTGACAGGGATTAGAATGTTGATCCATGTTTTGATTTTAATGGTTCTATTGGAACATTGATTTTAAAATGGTTAATGTGAAAGGTACCACTTGATTTCCCCTAGATTTGGTAACCCCTTGTGTGGGTTCTTTATCACTATGTTATGTTTTTCATTTCCCACTTTTCAGTTATTGATCTCTATAAAATATTTATTAATACCTTTTTGTGGGAATGTACTAGATTATGCTATAGGTGAATTTGTTATATGGAGATATTCATTTTTGATTATTGGGGTGAGGTTTAGATATGGTTATTACTTGTGTGTTAGACTTGACAGGCGTCACTCATCTCTGATCATCATGAGAATCACTTCCAAATGGATTATTCTAGAAATCACTAAAATTATAAGGGTTGGGGGAGGAGGATATCTCTCTATTCTATAGAGTGTTCTTAGATAGATTCTCTCTAGGTCTTGAGATAATTTTCCTTGAGTCATTGCACACAGATACCAAAAAAAAGAAACCCATTGGGATAGTAATAATATATTTTGTTTTAAATAGTGTCTGGGTTATAAAATAATAATTTCGTTAGTTCCCTTATTATATACATAAATCCTATAATTCCCCATGTATATTATAAAAATAATATTATTATTTATTAACGTTTTCAACCCCATTGAATTAAATAATTAATATTTCTAGAATATTTTTTTCCAAATATATTCAAATAGTAATTAATATGTATTATTTCTCACTAGACCATTAAAATTTATACATCATTTCTCTACAATATTTATCATGCCTTCAATAATTTTTTTTTAATAAATAACAATATTTATTTTATAATAAATAAATAAATATTTTATTCACTTTATATAAAATAAATATTTATAAAATATTTTTGCCTCAAAATATCCTCTCGACTAACTAGTGATGAAATATATGTGATGAAGAAAAAGATAAATAATTATTAAAACATATCAGATAATTAAATTTATTCAAACTATTAAAAAATAAATATTATTTTTATAAGACTAATATTCTAGAGACACTTATAATGTGTCCCATTTGGCCTATTTATCTATGGCATTATGTGGGGCCACCCAAAATCCAAGGTTAGTATATAGTAAACATGTCAAGGTACCCATAATTTCACAATGACATATAACCTCATTGAAAAACATATTGTGCAATACATTCCCCTTATCATGATATCTTTAATCAATCATGTTTTATATTGGTATCATCGACAAATATATTTGCTGTATCTTTCTTTGACATTCTAAAATTGAATCTTCTCACATAACACCACAACTATGAATTTATTTGGGCTGTCTAATTTACATTGATGGTCCTAATATATAAACATTTATTAAATAATATAATGGGAAAATAACTTATTCTTTTATTTATTAATTTAAAATTACTCATGATGCGCCCAATGAATCATAACTCACCGCAAACATATTTCATCATTGATTTCATCAACACATCAAATTATGAAACTAGTGATATTCGTTAATATTAATATTGTTAAATATTATAGATCAATATATATGTCCATAGAAACGATCATCCATTGACACATATAAATGTGGATTTCCTAAATGTGTGTTAGGATCTCAAAATATTATACACCTGAAATTACTAAGGGTGAACACTATGAGAATGTGATTCAAGGTCCTATGAGTCTCCCCCTGATAGCCTATATCATTTGTCTCTCGTAAAATGATACCATCTGACTATAGAATATATATGTTAGAATTTTATCATGAAACTTCTAGGCTCTCATCATAGTAGATAAAAACTACAACCTTTTAATATGACAACTACTCATAGGAAATTATCACATACTATGTCTTGAATATGAAAAATCATGATGTGATAAAAGGTTTATTAATATTAAAAAAAATTAATAAAGGTAACAAAAATGTACACAGAAGTTGGTTCTTGGGATTAAACTCCAACAAACTCCCACATTCTCTATATTTAACTATATTGACCTTCAATCTGATAGCTCGCATATGATATCATGATTTTACAGAGATAAGGAATTAGGTAAGGGGGCCATCTTGTATTCTTCCATGGTAACTCTTATTACAAGAACTTTACCCCTTTAATAAAATTATCTCAAGAGGTGTTACATCCAATGTTTGTGATTTTTTCAATGGTATTCCCTGAATTATTTTTCAAAATCCACTTCTAGATTATTGTCACAATATAATGTGATTGGGTATGTACTGTTAGCTACCACATCAAGATCATAGACAAATTTTAGTATCCAAATAGATTCATTAGTTACATGAAAACCCTCTATATATTCAGACTCTATTTTACAATCAATAGAAATGGATCTTTTGAAATCTTCAAGCTCACAAATCCTCCAATAACACTAAAGACATATCCTGAAAATAAAATCATATCATTTTGATACATTTTATTTCTAGCATGAGTATAACTGCCTATATCTAGGTCCTAGTCTCCTCAATAAAACATGAACATATACATAGTTATTCATAGATACTTAAAGAGAACCATAATAAAAAACAATTGGTTTTCACATTGTTCATATTGATATTTTCTTACAATGTTCAATTCATAGGAAACATCAATCCTAAATCATAACATGGAATAGATGATTGACCCTATCAAAGAAGTGTATCAGATCCTACACATTCTATATTTCTCCTCTTGTGTCTACGGACAAATTTTTATTTAAAAATGTATACCATGTGATACTAGATGAAATCCTATCGTGGATTGTTTTTATTCTAAATCAATTTAGTATATAGTCAATGTTTGTACATTAATATAGTCCAAGAAGCCTCTTAGATCTATCAAAAATGATCATGATCACTAAAATATTTGTTGCCTCACCTAAGTCTATCATTGAGAAGCATATATTTAACCACTCAATAACTGGATATAAGACTGGTATGTAATTTCCAATAACTATAATGTTATAAACACATACTGATGACCACACTCCCACTAAACCTCTTGAAAACCCAGGGATAACATTTTACCTTAATGAAACCAAATTCTATTACAGCTTCATCAGAATAACTATTCCATGACCTGGATGATTTTGTTAATCCATAAATGAAACTCTACAACATGAAATCCATTTTATAATTTTTTGGAGTAAAAAAAACTACTGGTTGTTGCATATGACATCTTCCTCAAGGTTCCTATTAAGTAATACAATTTTGAAATTCATCTACCAAATTCATAGTCATGGTTAGCATCAATAACAAGTATAATTCTAATTGATTTAGACATGGAAAATATGGAAAATGTTTCATCATATTCATTTACATGAAATTATTGAATCCTCATAGAAACTAGCCCTTCATTATAGATATATTACCTTTAATGACAACTTTTCTCTTGAATACATATTTTCATCTAATAGGATTTACATCAAGTGGAAGATTGACCCAAACTGAAACATGGTATTGATACATAAAATCTATATAAAAATTATTGTATTCCTTCCATTTTATTGCTTCTTCACTTTCTATTTACTCATTTTAGGAGAGAAGTTCATTATTATCAACTAATAATGAGTCAATGTCTTTAGTTACTAGTAAAAATTATCTTTTATGAATAAACTATTCCATGGGGACTTATGTAATTTCCTTTAGTACCAACACTTAAGTATTTTGAGAATCAAATTCATCATATTATATCTTTCCCAAACTATCCTTCTCGAGGACGGTGTTAGACCCATGGATTTTCATTGATTATAATGGAGTATGGTGTAGCAAATTAGCAAAGGAAGCTAACTTTGAACCATATAGTGGTAATGATTCCCAGAACGAAAAATAGTTCATAGTGAATACATGTGGTTCATAGGTATGAAATGGTTCACAGAAGGTTTTTTATATGAAGGATAACTCATTTATTATGGAAATGAGGGGGTGATATGATCTGCCGTGAAGGAAAACTGGTGGTACGTGGACCACATATGGAAAATGGTTCACAGGTGAAGTAGTATGCAGTGAGGCTGTACCGAATCGACGATTTGTGATGTCTCAGATTAGTGATATTTTCATATCTATTTGCTTATATAAATAGCACAAATACATTATTTAGAGTGAGTGATTTTGATTAGAAATTTCAGAAGAATTCAGAGAACCCCATAGTGGTTCCCAGGAAGAAAACTCCACGAAGGAAAACATGGTTTGCAGAGGAGGAAAATGGTCCACAAAAACAGTGGTGGTCCACAGTGGAGGAAATAGTTTTTGAAATAGAATACGGTTTGAGGATTAATCCATCATATTATGATGAGTATATATGTTTGCGGAGGAGCCACTTGCATTATGCGGTGGAGTACGGTTCATGGAGGAATTGCACCAATTCGCAGAGGAACAGTCTACGAACTAAATAGTGCACAAAAAAGTGTACTACATCTATATGAAAAAACATGACTTCAACAGATCTTCCATTTATAGATGATGATACATGATTTAATTCTAGTTCATTGAATCAGCCTTCATGTAAACGGAGTCCATATTCTTCTTAGTGAAGTGAGCAAGGGGGAGTCAACGGAAGTGTTCTGAGGGACACATAGTGTTATCCATGAATTCTTATCAAGGAAGTGTGCCTAGAATAGATTTATTATATTTAAACATGGGTACTATATAAATAGTGAAGAATAATTTATTTTGGTATGACCTACACACTATCAGTGTATGCTCCTTGGATGTAACCCTCATAAGTGAACCATGTAAAATTGATTTGTGTCATCTCTATACATGGGAATGTTTGGTTAATGATCATATCCATAATATAGGTTTAATGAGTTCTTTAAAATATGAAAAAATATCCATCATATTAAAAGAAAAATTTGATACTCTAAATCACCACTCCCCTCTCAGGGTGTCCTGAGGTCCTTCAAGTGGTATTCGAGCCTACAGGTTACTAGTGTAAAATATGACCTTTGTTATCATAGAGGATTCGGTCAATGTAATGGGTGTCACCCTATTTAATGGATGTAACTTTTAGATAATTATTTACAAGATGATATCTTATCTAAGATATCTTGGAATGGAAGCACTTTTGGAAAATGCAAAAGGATTACCGATCACTGATTCAACATGGATGTCTATGATTGATGCAGAAAGAAAAATGCTTGATGCAGATGCTAAATAACTAAATTCCCTCACTAAGGCCCTTTATAATTAGATATATTTAAAGGTGATGGGATAAAATTAGGGAATTCAATATGGGAAAAACTAGAAGATATATACAAAAGTTATTACAATGTGAATGATGTGAAACTACACATTTTTTACAATAATTTTTATGATTTGAATATGTGTCCTGATAAAATTATGGATAAAATTTTCAATTGATTTAGTGAAGTTGTTGGAGAAATATGAGGACTTCATGAAGATATAAAATACATTGATTTCGTAAGTAAAATATTGACAATACTACCACCTCTTCACAATGAAAAGTTTTTAGCCCTTGAGGAATGGGATCTTTACAAACAGTTTGTGATTTTTGGAGTTGGTTGAAATGTCATGGGATAAATTCATTCTTCACTTGAATTTTTAGTATATAGTTTATCTTATTTTCATAATGAAATAATCATCACAAGTATTTTATGTATCTTGATTGGAATATTACACTTAGTTCATCCATTTATATATATTGTAATCATCTAATTTGAAATTTTCTATCATCCAATTAGAATGTTTCAATAATTCAATTAGAAAGGTTTTATCTTATTATTAGAATGTTTCTTCCTTCTAAATAAAAATAAATTTCCAAATTTAAAAAAATGTCTCAACATCTTGTAAATATATAACATCAACCAAAATATTTTAAAACCTTGGGAAGGTATAAATTTGGTAAATCACATTATTTAAGAATGTGTGTTAGGATTTTCAAAATAAAGATTTGAAAGTGTTGAAATTAGACCTTTCATCTCAACAATTTATTATTTTTGATATTCTTGGAAATTTTGTGTAACATTGTATTTGATTATTTTAATCAATATTGAGAATCTTAGTTGATGGTTCTGAGGATAAAAAGTTTTGAGTGGTGTCTTTGGTCAGGTCCTCTTGGGATCTTATATTATTTCTTGACCTTAATTTTGATTGTGCAATTTTTTGGGGGAATGTGGAATGGCAGGGATTTTTTGACACCCACAATTTAATTATGTTGTTTATTTTTTAGTATTTTATGAGGGTGAGGTTCAGTATGAGTTTCCATGGGTTTTTGTCTTGGAAATTGTGAATTGTCAGAGGTTTAGTTCTATGCATGGTTAAGGTCATTGTTAGAGGGAATGGTCATGACCTCCGTTTGTGAATATCCTCATAATTTCATTTTGAATTATTCATGGTTTGTCAGCATGGGATTAAAATGGTTATGTCCAAACATTGTGATCCCCTGGTGAAACTATGTGTGTTCTCCTTAGTGTCTTATGTGTGCACACAACTTTCTTATGGTTCGGAAAAATATTTAGCAAGAAGTGTGTTGTGGCTTTGATTTTTTATTATACTAAATTTAATTAATATGTAACAGTTTTTAAAACCATTTATTTTGTAAGTTGAACCATTCTAGGAGTTTCTATCCTAGGCAGTGTCTTTTTCATAGTTGGACCATAGTTTGGAAAACCATGTGGCTTGCAAATTTGTTTAATTAATAGGAATTTAATATTTTTTCCACTTCTCCCCCAAACACATTATCTATCTCTTGAGATACCCTAGAGGAGATCCAAACTCCTCTATCTCTAATCCTTTACTTATATTTGGTGATTTCCAAGTGGTTATTTTCATTTTTTCCCCATTTTTTCCTCTTGTTCCATTACATCAATCTCTTACAGTGGCTTTTCATTCCCCCATGAACTCTAGAAATAATATGGCCAATTTAAAAGTTATGAATAGATCTTATTTTTAGATTTTTGGTTTCTAGGGTTTTTATACACTATTTCTATCCCCAATGTTGTGATCTCTATTGAGGGATACATGTTTAGGCTAGCTTTAGGCTCTATCCAAGCAGATGTTTCTATGTTAATGTATCAATTTTTAATAAAAATATCACTTCTGATTTCTAATTATCTTTTTATTAAATTATGAATATATGTGATATCCTTATAAATTTTAACAACAATTTCATCGTGTTTTGAGCTTAGAAAAAATGAATTCTCTTTGAAGTTCCATTTTTTCATGTTTTAAATGGAAAATTTAGATGTCGTAAGATTTTGTGAAATGTCGGTGGGGATATTTCTAATAGTTTTCATGATGTTCAATTTAAATTGATCATTTTTTTGTTTTCAATGAGTGTAAAATATAATATATAGTGGTATTTTACTTAAAGTGAGGTGGTGGCCTCAATGTGATTTATAAAGGGGTCATTTAATTGTTGTCAAATTTTGATTCAAAATTTCAGTGTTGTTTATGCCTTGTAAAAAATTCCCTAATGAAGATTTTGAAATCTATTTGATGGAACTGAATTTTTTAAACCCTGTTTTTTAATCCAATGAATAAGACACATGTGGGAGGGTATTTTTTAAAATTATTCAAAGGGTGCGTGATTTCGATTATTTTCCAAAGAGTGTTGGGTATATAATTATATTAAATGTGGATGATCTTGGATTCTTGATCCATTTTTTATTGTTAATGACCCAGTTTATTAATTTTTTTAAAATGGTTAATGTGAAAGGAGCCCCTTGATTTCCCACTGATTTTATTACCCCTTTTGTGGGGTTTTTATCACAACGTGATTATTGTCATTTCCCTTATGTGGGTACCAATCTCTAAGAAATTATTGTTTCCACAAATGGTTGGAAATGCACTTTATTTTATTGTGGTTTCATTTTTTATATGGGTATATTCATTATTGGGTGTCGTAGTTGAGGTTTATCAATAATTACAACTTTTTTGATACACTTGGCTTGAATGTACTTATGCCTCACATAATTTTTGGTCATTGGAACCCAGATACTATGTGGGTGATATTGATTATTATGAATATCGGTATGTATGCCACTAGTGGCCCTCCATTCATGATAGGTACAATGTATAGGAGGGGGTTTTTATTATAATGAGGATTATTTGGGCTTTTTGGATGACTTGGATAAATTTTAAGTTCATGGCAATGGCTAGTTCGAAAGTTGGTATACCCATAATTAGGAAGGTGTTCACTATATTAGGTTACCCTATAGAAGATCCCGTGAAACATTAAATTCATTGGTTTGTTGTTGATTGAGGGTAATTTTATATTGTGTTAATTTGTATCATTTCCCCAACTTTCATTGATATTGATCCTCTTATTGTTTATATATTATATATTACTTTTTCTAGGGATAGTGGTTGTTTTGCTGTGGTTGACACATGTGTGTGGAGTGCCATTTCCTTTAGAAAAAAAATATTTCAATGATTTTTGGAAAAATATTTTGAAATTAAATACTCATATGTATTTCTAAATGTGGATTTCAAAATGGTTGTTTTGATTTTGAGATATAATCTGTAAGTTTGAGGTTTTTTATTAACCATTTTCAGTTTAAATAAATAATTTTTTGATAAATTTGAAGGGGTGTGTGGATTTGAAATAGATTCAGTTGATGGGAATGTTTTAAAAACATTGTATTCAGTTTTGAAAAACAAGGATAATTTTTTGAAATATAATTATTGATTCCTTTTCGATTCAAAAAAATTTTATATATGAAAAACATTACCGTCTATATTATTTCTATACTATAATTTATTAATTTTTATAAGTAACATATTATATATATTTGGTGGGTTTTGGTCACCTAGTGGCTTTTTAGCTTATGAATACATTTTTTAGGTTTCAAGATCCAAGTTGGACTCGTTCTTCGTTATTTGTGGCTGATGTGGAGTCAGTTGGGTGGTGGCGAACAATTTGTGGTTTCATTGAAATAGTCTCAAGAACTTCTTGAGTTAGTTTTTAGTTGTATTATTTTGGGATGATGTGGTATCTATTATTAAATTTTTTTCCTCCAATTTTTTTATAGTGTTTGTGTTTATATTTATGCAAATGGTTTGAATTAGTTTAGTTGGTACTGACCAATTTGGAATGCTTTATTAATTTATCTCATTATTTATTCATCAACATTTTATCTCTTGTTGGGTAAAAATCATTCCCAAAGGGGTTATTATGATAACAAGATATTAGTTCCCAACCTGTTTGGAATTGGAATGCCATTCGGGGATTGTGGAAGGTCGGGTTGGGTGCTTAGTCGGATAGAAGATTGGTTTAGTTAAATAAATAATGTATCATAATAGGTTTTGGGATTCCTTAGTTAGGATCCTTTACACTTCACATACCCCTATTATTTTGGGATGTCATGGTATAGTGGATACTAAGGTTGTGTGCCATGATTGTAATTAATGTGAAGTAAATCATAATAAAAAATTTCACATGAAAAGTTGTTGTGTGGTAACAAATATTCCAAAAATCTCCCACATAAATTTCCTTGGATCCTTACCATAAAGATGATCGGGAATCATAAAAAATGATAATAAAATAGTCATAAGTTCATCATCATGCCTCATAGAATCTAAAAGGACTCATGTTGGCATGATACTCAGAATCCATAAGGCATTGAGTTAACACACTACTTGGAATCCCCATGGCACTATGTTCTATAATGATCCTAAAAATACTCGATCCATTTAGTTATGTATGATTCATAGGGATATAATTATCCTAAATCATCATAATTTCACATCATGCTCTCTCTGTCACTAAGGGGGAATGATACCATGACAGTCACCTATCACATTTAACAAAAACCAAACCTCCATGGAAAGTTAATACACAACACGGTATATTATGATAAAGAAACATTTCATGGAATAATGTGATATATATTATAATAAAAAACTTCTAGTGATCCCACATCAAGCATTGAAAATGATACCCAAACTATTTTCATGCAATTGGGATCATATATGGGTAATAGGGAATCCTATATAGCCATAATAAATCAAAATTAATGGAGAACAAAAAGCATGTTAACACATTAATAATACCATAGAAACAAGTGAATTTGAGTGCATTGAATGGTAAGAAATATCCTACCTCAAATTCATTAACGAAGAACTTCATTGTGTGTCAAAGTATCATCACCAAAATATCATTTGTGTATTAGTCAGTTCCAGCTACTCTCCATGGATTCAAATAAAAAAGTCCATCTAATTTATTTATATATATAAATAAAACACCTCATACTATAATATTTTCTCCCTCCTAGAAAATTTAAAAAATTATCAAATAATGACAACACATGAGTTTGGAGTTCATTAATGTGTAATTGCAAAACAATGTGCCGTAAAACTCTGTCTCTCTCTAATAATCAATGATAAATATGTTTTTTTTGTAATTATTATTAATATTTGATAATTTTCTGTTATTATAATTTAAATAAATATTTATGAAATTTTATAAATTTTAGGTTGGATTATTTCCCAAATATATCATGAAAAGATACATGGAAATTATTCTTGTAAAATACTACACCAAACAATGGAAGAGGGATAGAGAAATATACCACACATTGATACTAGAAAAAGGCCTAGAATAACATGAATATGGTTTTACGTATATTTTATATAGGGAGTTTGGGATTCTTGAACTCACTATGGTATCCAAAATATGATGGAGGCAATTGTTTTTATATTTTCAACAAAGAAAATTGTGTACTAGACTATGACAATAATAACCACATATTAAATTCACCATTAAATTTTTCTTTGAAAATTAATCCTGAATAAAGAGGCATTATAGTCATCCGTAAAAGGTTTTGTAATCCCAATTGAGACAATGGTACAAATTCCTCATGATTTGAAGAGGTTATATTCATTAAAAGGGGTTATAGGAGCATGTTGAGGAAGATGAAAAGAGAAAATATGTTAAAATATTTTTCTGCCAAAAAGTGTAGTGCTTATGGGTAACATTGTTTTAGCCTCATGAAGATCCTATAAATCATATGTGGGTAAGAATTTTTACCCTTAAAAAGAGTCTAAATTTTATACCACACTTATATAGCTCTATCTTTACCATTATACAGCCTTTGGAATGTTGGAGTTACCCCTAGGCACAAGCAAGGCTACCTTTACACAATGAAATGAACATTCTTCTTACCCATACATTGATTACAGATTTAGGGTGTTACCATTAAAAATAATTTTGAAATTCTAAAATACTCATTTGAATCACATATATTATACTCATGAAACCTTTTGAAACATTGGGCTACCTTTCCCCCATCTACTAGAAGAAATATCATTCCCTTACATAAGAGTTTTCTTCCATTATGTAACCCTTGAAAATTAAGGGTTACATTTATGTAACACCCAAAAAGACAATTTTTGTATTGGTTGAATCCTTTTACCTTAAAGTAGGCCCTACTCCATACATAAGGGTAAAAAATGTTGAAAATTATTAATTTCCCACAAAATGATCATATAAAATAAAAAAAGGAGGTTTTGGAAGATTTAAAAACTATTGACAATACAATTATCCCCCTATGATGAATTATCATCATCGGTAGGTGTCTCTAGAGGTCTTGATTGAATAACTCTAGAAACTGAGCTAAAAATTATGAATTTTCCAACATCTTCTCCTGGATCCATCCATACTGTCATAGGATCCGAACAAGTGGTACCATCTTCCCCCAAATAGAAACTTCTCATATTGGTCTATAATATGAATTGGATGCTCCTCATAAGATGAATTTGGATCCAAAAAAATATCTTTGTAGTTCATAACATGCACAATAATAGGAATATACCAATAGAACTGAGATTATTGAAACACATAGTGTATACCATGGTAGTGTTAAGGAATATAAAAACGATAATCCATTTTCCTAACCCTCTCTTTGATCATAGTAAGAGGAATACAATAAGAAAAATAGTGGTTTGATCGGAGTCGAATGATGGATATACATGAAAGCCTTCATGAAATCCTTGAGAAGATTCAAAGGTGTGGGAGGGTTTTGAATGGAAGTAGAAAGAAAAATAGGTGGGTGAGTTATAATAGAAGGGTGTAAAGAATATCATTTGACCCATCATTAAGATGTTGAACAGTTTGGCCTCACGGTTGGAAAAACAATACACAAAATATGTGAGAGTAACTAACCAAGGGAACCCCTCACATGGACATCTCACACAATTTTAAAAAACCATGCTCTTACCATGTGAGGTCACTACCTAAGTGGAACTAAGGGTTGTTGGCTAGGAGAAAATTTTTCAAAACCATGTAAACCAACGAGAATCCCCTCTACCACATGTCTATAGTATTTTCATTTCCATATGGAATTACATGCATGGTTATTCAAACCATGAAACCATATATATGGGATGCACGTTTGCAACATGTAGTTACTATTAAACATTCACCAACCATGTGCCTTATACAGATTCTCCAAAATTCAGATCTTTAGCCTTCGAACAAGTCTTGGATGCTCTTGGACCCTCCCATAAACATAAATGAACATTTATAAGATTAAAATAGAAAATAAATTTGTTCATTACTAAAAAAAAACTAGGTTTTTAGAGACACTCTATGTGCTAGTGTTCCAGGACCAAACCTCATTCTTTATTCACCCTTGATAACAAAAAGAATAATTTCAATATTAAAAGACAAACTCTCTTTTCACTCAATATTGAGAAGTATGTGAAGGCTGATGGTATTTAATTTTAAATATAATTCCTAGAAAATATCATTATGCCCCACAATTCTCTCTATCTCCCAAAAATTGTAAAACATTAGCTTATATAAATAGATTGAGAGATTTAGTGATTGTACAAAGTTACCTTAACAAATTTCTATATTCTATTTAAAACCTCATGTAAAATAATAATAATATTATCATTATATTCCATTACATGTGATAACTCATTGATATATAAAAACATGTTCTTTAATAAATAAATCCATATTGATATAAATGATATTAAATAAATAATATCAATTCATCTAGACCCTTATCTCTTTCCATAAATCATCCTCATCATTTATCCAACTGTAAATAATAACTAAGTATTTAAATAAATAAATATTACTATAATATTAATTCATATAATAAATAAATATAATATTCAATAATTGGTGAATATATATTTATTTAATATTATAATAACCAAATAAATAATAATTTTATATCTTCAGAATATATAAGAGTCAAATAAATATTATATATTTTCTGTCTAGAAAATAATATTTATTTTATATTTAACACACATATATTCTTTACAATAATAGGTGATTTTATTTATGAAACAAACTAAAGTAGAATACTTATTAAACCATAATCCAGGAATAATCATCACTCAACCAATTATATTCCACTAGAATTTTACTGTGATTACAGGTACACATAGTGTGTGGTCCTCTATGAAACATTCATAATAACATTAGTTGACCGGACTAAAGTCAAAATTAGAATCTAGAAGCATGTCCAGGAACCCATAGAGAAAGAGGGTATTGATACAGTGAAAAAAACCTCTTATAGATTTACATTGTGTCGTATAATCTCTTTGTATCGATGTATCATCAAGCAAGTTACATTATTTTGTTATCAACATGTATGATTGATATATCTTTATTTACTTACTAAAATGATATCATCGAGAAACCATAGTTTCCATGGACTTTATTTTATATTTATAGTCAAATAATAGGTCAAATGATGGATACATTCATTAAAATGTAAGTGAATATAATTTCTTGTCTTATTTGTTAATGTCATGTTACTTATGATGCATCTAATGCATGCCACTTCATTGGTAGTACATGTTGTCAATGATTATTCTAATACATCAAAGTACCAAATTCATGATATATATTAACAAAAATAACAAAAATGAAGACATATACACACATTTTTTTATGGTAACATCCAATGATATATAAAACATATGGAATTCATATTAGCTGGTCTATTTTGATCACCACGTCTGTTAGTGATTACCAAGTGAAACCTTTTTTAAGAATAATTCTAAATGTATTATGAGATCCCATAACCTGATAGTGAGACATCATATGTTTCCAATCATATAAATTGCATCCCAACATAGGATTTATGTTTATGAATAATTCCATAACACTTCAAGGTTCCCATAATAGTGGGGAACTAATATGACCATTCATTGAGAAATTACTCAAAGGACATTATCACATAACATTTAAGTAGAATAATGGTCATCATGTTTTAATATATTTAATAATATTTATTTATTTGAATATATTGGTAATTGGAAAGTAAAAATTAAGTTGTTTTGGAGTAAAAACTCTAACACTTACTTTTGTACTCCCTACTATTTTCCGAACTCACACACATATGTTTTCAACCGGTATTTTTCCACCATGGTTCTCTACCAGATGAAGGTTTTGAATACGATGGAATTTTTCATGATAAATAAATATGACACTTTCTATATCAGATCATGAATTATTGAATCATAATGTAATGAGAATAATTTATTATTAACTAGAGATGGTCCCCATATATTTGTATAAACCAACTCTAACATATTGTACCATGGTGCCTTAACTTATATTTATAATGAAACATTTCCTTTCTTCACAAGGGTACTATATTTTTTATGTTTCATACTCTAATTCAATGAACTTTATCATTTCCATAGAATTAATTATTTTCGTCACTTTCCCACTCATGTGACCTAGATATTCATTCTAAAACATTGCAGAAGATAGTAGTCTAGCATGGATTGCTCCATTTAATGCACCAAAAAGTTACAATGTTCCTTCCTTAACTCATTTGATCACCACCATAAAACCACCTATAAATTGAAATACCCCATAAAAATGTTTTATAAAAATTAACCTAATCTAAATAATAATATATATTATGTTCTTTATTATTCCTAGTATATTCCACACTCCTTGCAACTCCTACGGACCTCTATTCCTTATACGGATGGTGGAATAAACTATTTATACAATCTTGAGAGTATTATCCTATGAAATATGAACCCTAAAAAACATTAATATGTATAATTATTTATACTCCTTCTCTTGGAAGTTGAGTGAAATTATGCTCTAGATTATTGAACCCAAGACCCATGTAAACTAGGCACACTTAGTAAAAGACCACTCATATGATTCTATGTAGTATTTTCACATCCACTTCTTGAAGCATATCATCCAAATTTTAATCATTTTCATTAAAATATTACTTCGAGTGACATTTCTTCCCATAATACCACCACATGGGACCACCATCTACCAATATACTCTTTCTAAGACTTCTTCTTCCTTTATCATTCTTATGTATTTTCCATGTTGTGGAGAATAACTTACCTTCCACCCTATAAGAATTTATAATAGATGAATTTGTCACATTAAAATGAATTTACTCATTCATAATAAGATCAAGAACGTACATAAATTCCAATCCTAACTTACCAAAAATATTTCTCATCACAGTAACCATCAAAACCCAAGACTTTGAGACTACTTAAAGTATATTTTGCTCCCCATTTAGAACACTGATGTTTACATTCACCAAATCTAACTAACACCAAAAGATTTTAAAATCATTGATTTGATCAGTTTTCGGCTTACAATCTGACATCTTCATGTGGAAGAGACACTGCAAAGTGGACCACTTTGTTCATTATTGTCAAATTTTCATATATATCAAAGAGAGTATTCATATGTTTTGAATAAGTATTCACCTATCGAATGTTATAATCCATATTCCAATCTATAACTATCCATATCATGTGGAGTTCTTTCTTATCCTACCATTCCAATTCTTCCTTCTTCCTAACTTTTAGCTTTGTATCCATAAATATAAGATCAGGATCACTCTTTAGAACACAATAAATTACATAAATATTCTAATTTTCTAAATCCTTCATATCAAACATGTCCAATAAAATGTTTCCCACCTCTAATTCCATTAGTTCTTAAGATAGTGAACTAATAGTAATTTTTTAAAAACTTATAGGTACTTATAACTACTTTTCAACATTATTATATAAGGGTGAGGGAAGAGTAATGCTTCTAAAATGAGTTTCAAATCATCTTCACCATGGATTAGCCATCTGAATCACTACAACTGAATCTTTGATTATAATTATTAGGTTTGATGAATGTTATAGAAGAACCATTGGGTTTTATGCCTCCAAAACATACATGGGTGAAAACATAGAACTAGAATGATCCCCTGAATACAATATACCAAAACATAAAAGACTATATCTCCCATGTAAATTTACTAATTGAAAAACTCATATATGAACTTTTGAAATAAAATTGATGAAATAAATATATAAAAAGAACCATAAGTATTTACTATGTTTTTACATGAGTCTTAATACATTAGGGGATCATTCTAATCACTTTTATTAATGATTTTAAATATGACTGCAATTCACAAGTGTATAATTCAAATGTTCCACCCTACGAGTTATAGTAGAATCCATCCTTCACAACAGGTCACCACCACCTTCTGATATTCATGGGGGGATTGAGTCCACCTCATTATAATCTTCATGTGTATCCCTCCACAAGAAGAATGATTTCTATGGTCTTAACCACCACTTATAGTATACAATAAATGCCTCTAAAACTCTCATGACCATACCCTTATGAATTCACCCATTACAACAACCCAACTAGGAAAAGACTCTTATGCCAGTCCATTAGGCCTATACGCCCCACCTTCATCCTTGAAATGGGTATGATATGGTAACCTATTTTTAAATTCCAAAAACTAATCTATATATTTGAGACATATAGAATTAGGTTGTTGTGTAGTGAACCAAACAGGTTTAACTGGGATATTCACCCAAGAAGGCCTTCCACAGGGTATGATGTAATAAAAAACACAAGTCTCGTATATTACCGAATAATGGATAGAGTTCAATGTGTATGAAAAATATTAAACCATGATACATACAACATCAAGACCAATAGGATAAATAAGAAAGTAAAACAAGAAAATTCAATGTATAAGATTTATGTTACCATTCATCACCACCAAATTTTCCTACTATAATGTGGATGAAAACCAAGGGAAGTCAATAAATTACATGATTCACTTCCCATTACTATGTTCTACAAAACAACATATATAAAAATAAACTGAAAAATGTAATGTATGAACATAATTCTCAGTAATATTTCAATGAAGAATCTATAAAATGTTTAATACCATGAAAATGTTAGCACTGGCTTTAAAAGAATGCAATTTTATAATGAAAATTCTAAAGGTAAACATTTTTTAAAACATCCTCAGGTTGTTCAGAAAAGCCTTTTATATTTACATAGACATTTAATATAAAAATTATAGCTGATAAAGATTGAAATAGTAAGAAAAACCAACCAGACATATAATATATGACCAGAAATTGACAAATAAAACATGAAATATACCGTCATGTGTAAAACCAATTATAAACGATAGAGAACAAAATTTGGGAAATAACCTATAGGAATATGTACATCAACATAAAATAAATTTCTAAACCTAGAATCATGTGAATCTGGCCAATATTGAGTCAAATCACACATTTTGATGATATCAATCCTCTAGTGGTATAACACACACTAAGAGTGATAAGCCTATTTCCCGATGCACCCATGGTTCCCAATGCGACATGTATTCTAAACCATGTCAAATCAATTCTGAAATTTTATAGCAAAATTTTCATGTTGAATCATTTCTTCTTCTGGGCTTGAAAATCCATTTTATAATAAAAAAACATAATGGAATTTAATCAATGAATAGTTTTTCCAAAAACCATTTTAATGGAAACAACCTTGAATTTTTTTAACTATTTACATAAAACAACATTGATATTTTATACATCCATTTCATAAAACAAAATAATGGAACTTACAAGAACATAAATTAATTCATAAGTTAGATCCTATTCAAATATACTCCTACCTCAATAATTTAGAAAAAACACGAATAATTTATCTCTTATAGCTCAATGTTGAATCTAATTAAAATGGGTCTTCACGGAAATTAAAAATATATCTTGTACACCTATGGTTCATGAAATAAAATTTGAAGAATAAATAGTTTGGATTAAATTTTTTTATAAATAATCTAGAAAATATAATACCACATCACAAAAACCCTATCAACACCACTATCATTAGTTTTTTACCTAAGAATATAGTGACACACATTGTGTTACACCACAATCACAGTTGGTCAAACTGGCCTCCAAAAACCAGGACACAAACCTCACCCAAATCCTATTATCCTAGAATATGACCATAGGGAAATCCATTCATGATGCCAAATCTACAACAAAAAAGAAAAAACTGCCAAAATCACCCTAATGAAACTCCATGGTGTAGTCTCTACCTCCGTGCCACATAGCTCAAAAAAATTAAAGGCATATACCACTACCCCTACACCATGGTGCATCCTGGACAAAGTTGGTAGTGGTACCGACATTACCCCTCTAGGACCCTATGTTGATGCTGTATTTCCCATACCAAAACCAGTATCTCTACAGTTTAGCCACTCTCATCCAGGTAACACACCCCTATATAATTCCAACAAAACTATATAATCCCTCCAAAAACCAATGAACTCTAAGAACCACTCAAAAAAATTTAATATTATAGTGTACTGAATCCTGGAGAAATAAAAATTCTCCCCACCACACAAGATTTATATCCCCGTAAATCACTCATGATGTTGGACTTGAAAAGATATTAGGTTAATGATTTCATACTAATTATTTTTTTTCTAACATCTCAGGGTTATTCCATCAGCACTTCTATAGTACACTGACCAATGTAATAACATTACCGCATAGTACCTTATCCTAGTAATCCATAATTTGAACCATTTTATCAACCACAATGGTGGTAGGATCTAGAATGAAATTTTCACATTCAATCTCATGGGAATGTTCCATTTTATAACTCCTGAATTGGAAAACACTAAATACATCATGAATCAATATCAATTTTTATGGTATGTTGAACAGATATTCCACCTTTCAAATTCATTCAACATTCTCAAAGGGGCCAAAAAAACCATTGTGAAAACTGACCCTATTTACCAAAATGAGGTGTCCTAAGTGTGTTAAATCTTGATGAAAGGTTTGATAACCAACATAAAACTAAATAGGCAGATAAATATGGTCTAAAAAAGATTTATAATGGCTTTTTTATATGACCAATATCTTCTATATCAACTGAACCATTTCTCTTGTCTCCTGAATAAGGATCAGACCAACATAGGGCTGATCCACCAAATCTACCCAACAGAAGGGAGATCTACATGGATACACAGAAAATTATTTTTTTGGTAACCATCTCAATAAAATCCTAATAACTATTATTATAGGAAAATATGACATGAGTTATATTCTTTTACCAAGAACCTCAAAAATCAAGAATGCATTCCCTGAGAATATCCTCAAGAACAAGAATAGAATTCATTGACTAAAAATCTATTTGTAGATGGTATGTCATTATTAATTTTAATATGGTACCCATAAACACTTGAAAACATTTTAAAATCCAATATTTAAACAATGGGTTGTATGATAAACAGTAATAAATGGAACCCGATGAAGCCTCAAAACCTATAAGACAAACATTTACCTGATCTTCTCAACCTTTATCATCTTTTTTACTGGAAACTAATGTGATAAAATAATTATCTAATAAGTGATCACCCAAATTTCATCCTTCCCACTAGGGTTATGTTTTAAACTAGCAATGAAGTTCATGGAAATCTCATCCCACTTCTATACTGGAATGGGTAAGGGCTAAAACAATTCAACATGAGTGTTATGCCTTAATTCTCTGATAATTATGGCACCATGATTTGAAATATGTAGTCGACCACCTCATCCATGACCACTAATAGTGATATCTCATTTTAGAAAACATCTTGGTAGTACCTGGTTGAATAGACCAACAAGATTGGTGTCTGCTATCCATTAACTCTTGCCTCATAGAAAACAGAACGACCAGCCTTCTTTTGAAACCCGAAGCCCCAATAGGAGACCAAGATCAATCACCTGAGGTCTCCATAACATTTAAAATTTTACTTCAACACTATAAATAATTATTTTTACCTATTTTAGAAAAACCCACTCATCAATTGATGATTCATCATTTATATAATCCATGAACACCTTCCCACCAAAATCTTCCTCTCCCAAACTCATCCCAGAAAACAAACTCATCGAAGACCATTCTTCCACTGATTTATTCAAGGATTAAAATTTTAACTTATAACTCAAATAATTAGAGACCAAATTCCCTTTATAGTTAGTATAATTAATATCAAAATCTAAATTCATAAGACACTAAACTTGTTATCTCTGTCAAATATTTAAACCCCTCTAAGTAAAAATACAGTTCAATTTATTATGACCATAATATATAATAAATTTATTCTATTATGATCATAATATTCCATAAACGTTTCCCAAAATATATAGAGATTCAGAATTTTTAGTGCATGAATAACTATTTCACACTCTAGATAATGGCTAGGGAAGTTCTTATTATGGGTGAATAAATATAAATATGCATAGGCCACAACATGCTTCCCTTGCATCGACACACACCCCACACCCAAACTTGATGCATCACAGAATAAATCATAACAAAAACCTGGTTTTGGGAGATTTAAAATGTGAGGTGAATTCTACCTTGACTTAATATTTTCAAAGGATCTCTCACATTCTTTATTCAATTTAATCATAACACCATTAGAATTCAAATATGTCATTGGAGATGCAATATTGGAAAAGTATTGAACAAGCCACCTATATTAACAAGTCAAACCATAGAATCTCCACATCTGAAACACATTTCGTGGATTATCCTATGATTATACCAGCATTATAATTTAGGATTAACTAAGATTCCAGTATCCTATATAATATTCCCTAGAAAAATTAATTCCTGGATCCAAAATTTACACTTGGAAATCTTAAAATATTACAAATTTTCTTTCATTATTTTAAATATAATATCAAAATGATCCATCTGATCCTCATCTGACATTGGGTTTAAAAAAATTTCATCCAAAAACATGACATTAAATGATTCAAAAAACTGATGAATGATCTGGTTTGTCGGTGCCATGAATACCAAAAGAGTGTTAGTGAGACCAAATGACATAATTAAAAACTCAAAACACCCATACCAGCACAAATACATTGTATTAGGTATATCCTCTTCTCATACACTCAACTGGTGGTAAAATGGATGATGGTTAATAATTGAAAATCACATATCCACTTTGAGTTTATAAAAAGGATCAACAATTCATGGAATGAGATACTTATTCTTAATAGTCACATAATTTAACATTTCCATATAAATACAATGTATGAGGATCATATCGTATTTCTTGGATAAAATAATAGGTGAATCCCATAGTGACATGATATAAAAAATAAATCCATTGGCCTAAATGTCTTCAAGTTTAACCTTAATATCCTATAACATATCAGGTTTCATATGATGATGTGTCATCACTAGTGGAAAAAACTTTTAACATGTCGGCATTTTTTATGGCGGTTCTATATAACCGACGTGAAAAGCTATAATGATCAATATATCACGTTAGTTATTTTATAACTGACGTGATATATCGATCAGGATCAATATTTTATGTCGGTTATTATATAACTGACATAAAATATATGGAGATTAGCATTTTATGTCAGTTATTGTATAACTGATGTGAAAATCAAATCTGGAGTGCTTTATCAGGTCGATTATAAAATAACTGACGTGATAATGGAAAGCTCAGAACTTTATCATGATAGTTATTAAATAACCGATGTGATTATGGAAATCTTGGCACTTTACCATGTCTGTTATAAGAAACCAACGTGATAAAGCCAATATTAGCAATTTATCATGTTGATATGAAGCAACATATATCACATCGGTCATAAAATAACCGACGTGATAAATTGTATTCTATGTTGATTATTAAAAATCCTACGTTAGAAAAATTAAAAAAATAGTTTATCATGATATTTATTGAATAACCAATGTGATAAATATTTTAAATGATTTATTGCAACCCTTTTTCAGTCATTTAGTTTTCTTTGATTGGGCGACCTGCGACTCGTCTCTCTCACATGGAAAACCATGAGTCATTTCATTGAAGTTGAGCACTCCATACTAATTTTTCCAACATCAATCTTCATATTTATTATTATCAAATCTATCAGGTCAAATCACAACACTGAAGTAAGCCTCACATGACTATTTTTTAGTTTTTTTTCACGATTCCCTCAACGAATTTGTTGAGATGTTATTTTTCATTGTTATTTCAATCATGGTTAGTTTCATAGTGTTCATTTATCATGTGTGTGTGCACGTACAAGGGTTTTCCAAGGGGGTGTGGGTTGTGCAAGTGGGTGGGGGTGTCCAAGGGGTGGGTGGGCTATCCAGTTGGGTGGGGGTGTCCATGGGGTGACAAAGGGTGTAAGGGTGGAGTCTAGTGGGGTGTGAGGGCTATCCAAAGGTGGTTGGGGGTGTCCAAAGGTGGTGCAGGGGATGTCAATGGGGGTGGGGGTGGTGACCAGGGGGTTGGGGGGCTGTCCAGAGGGTTCAGGGGGCTTTCCAGAGGGTTCAGGGGGGAGGGGCAGTCTAGGGGTGTGTGTGTGGGGGTGTCGAAGGGGTGGGGGTCTGTCCAGGGAGGGGGGGGCTATCCAAGAGAGTGGGGGAATGTACAGAAGGTTTGGGGGGTTTTCCGGGGGGATATCAATAGGTTTGGGGGTGTCCATGTAGTGTCCAAGGGGTTAGGGGGTGTGGGTGGTGTCCAGGAGGGGTGGGGGTGTCTAAGGGGGTGGGGGCTGTCTAGAGGTGTGGGTGTCTGTCCAGGGGGAGGGGGCTGTCTAGAGGGGAAGGGGGTTGTCCACGGGGGTGGTGGTGTCTAGGGGGTGTCCAAGGGGGTAGGGTGGTGTCCAGAGGGTATGAGGGGTTTTCCAGAGTGTTGGGGGGTATTCAGGGTATCCTTGTTGGTGGGGGTGCTGTCCAAAGGGTTGGGGGTTTTCCAGAGGGTTGGGGGTGTCTATGGTGTCCATTGTGGTGGGGGGGGGGGAAATCCATGGGTGTTTAGGGGAGGTGGGGGCCCAAGGGGGTGGGGGTTTGGAAGGGGGTGGTGGATGTCTAAGGGGGTGGGTGGGGGCCTTCCAAGGGGACGGGGGCCTGTCTATATGGTTTGGGGGGTTGTCTGGGGGGTTGTCCAGAGGGTTGGGGGAGTCCAGGGGGTGTCCATGGGGGTAGAAGGTGGGGGATTTCTAGAGGTGTGGGGGGTTTTCTAGGGGGTGGGGGTGTCCAGAGGGGTGGTGGGATGTCCGAGGGGGTGGTGGTGTGCAGGGGGTGTCCAAGGGGTGGGGGGATGTCCAAGGGGGTGGTGGTTTCTAGGGTGTGTTCAAGTGGGTGGGGGTGGTGTCCTAGGGCGTGGGGGATAAGTTTTAGTTGGGATTGACTATTGAATATTGGTTTGTGAGATTATGATATGATGATTATGTTTCTTCATGGATATTAGGCTATAATTTATTAATATTTTTTAAGGGGATGAGGGTGGTGTCCAAGGTAATGGGGGTGGTGTCCAATGGGGTTGGTACAATCTATGTTTCAGGTTTCCACTATGATTTTTAGGGATTAAAGCATTATGAAAAGATGAAATATGTTTCAATATAATTATATTTAGTTATATATATTTTGACCAGTCATTGACTATGATAAAATTATGGTTTATGGGGGAGTCCATGTCAGGGTTTTCAAGGATGTGTAGTTATCCTGACCCCATTGTGTCGTGATGATAGTCTTTACACTGTGATTTTCTCCATCTGAGTTCTTATTCTAAATTTGATTTGATTGTCATGTTTAATCCATTTTCTCCAATTTTCTATACACCATTTGAGGCCCCATGGTTTTCTTGGATTCCATAGAATTTCCTTAAATATGTTAGTTACTCCATGTTCTTCTTCCTTTATTCTTTGATTATTTTTTTCTTTTTTTGTTTATTTTTTTCTTCTTTGTCCACTTCTTCTTCTCCTTCATTACTTCTATTATTAGGGACTTTTCGTAATTTTTAAATTGACAGTTTAATAGTAATCGGTGTGTTCAAGGGTTATTAGGAGGGGTGGGGGTGTCCAAGGGGGTGGGGGGTCTAGAGCGGCGGGGTTGTCTGTGGGGTGGGGGTTTTCCAGAGGGGTGGGGGTGTCCAAGGGGGTGGTGGTGTCCATGGAGTGTCCAAGGGGTTGGGGGTGGTCCAGGGGGAGGGGGTTTGTCCATTGGGGTGGTGGTGTCCAGGGGGTGTCCAAGGGGGTGGGGGTGTTTTCCAAGTGGTGGGGGTGTTGTCCAAGGGGGTAGGGGTGTCCAGGGGTGGGGGTAGTGTCTAAGGGGGTGGGGTGATTTCCATGGGGTGGGGTGGTGTCCAGGGGGTGGGGGCTGTCCAGAAGGGTGGGGGGGGGCTTTCAAGAGTTTTCAAATCATTAGGATCTGTGTAATTTTAAGTAATGAATGATTATGTATTTTAATATTTATACTTTTTATTTCTTATTTACAGAAGGGTGAATTTGGTATCTAGTTTCACCAAGATGTATTCTTTGTGAAAATTAATAAGAAAGATTCAATATGAATTTTAAACTGTTATGTCTAACTATATTTTCATTCTAAAATCATATTGAAGCACATTTTTTAAATACAGATAGATTTTTTTTATTTCAAAACAAAATTTACATTTAAATTATGATTTTTTTTCATATAAAATTATATTTTTCATATCTTAAAAAGATGTATATTTTTGATATTTTTTATAGGTAATAATGAGTCGAATTTGTATTACAGCACATCAAATGAGAAATGAATATACCAAAGGTGTTGATGCCATTTTGGAATTTTCTAAATGAAATGTTCCAAGTAGTGATATTTATTCTGTCCATGCCTGAAATGTTTGAATACAAAGAAGTTGAAAAGTAGATAGCTAAAAGATCATCTGATTTGTCATGGTTTTAATCCGAGTAACAGCCATTGGATTTGTTAAGGTGAAAATGGAGGGAATTTCACTGATGATGGTGATTTTCAAGATAGTGAGTCTGATGGAATTAAATAAATGATTTGCAATATTGCAACAGAACAAATTGAGATAGAACCGACAGTTGCACGTCTATATGGTGATGCTGAAAAACCATTATATCCTGGTTGTACAGATTTTATAGTTTTGATGGTGGTGTCAAGATTGATTAACTTGAAGGAGAAACATGGATGGAGTGATAGAAGTTTTACAGAGCTACTACAATTGATGAAATACATTCTTAAAAAAGATAACGATCTTCCATAGTCACATTATAAGGAAAGAAAATATTATGCTCGACGGGATTGGGACACAAAAAAAAATACACGATTGTACGAATGACTGTATGATATATAGGAAGGAATATGAATTTCTGTCAGAGTTTCCTAAATGTGGGATAATATGGTATAAGGAGAAAGAAAAATCCTAGGATGATGTAGAGATTACAAAGATCCCTACAAATGTATTTTTGTATCTTCCTATAATTCATCAGTTTAAATGTTTATTTGCTAATTCAGATGATGAAAAAAAGGATAATATGGAATGTTGATGAGAGGTTGTGTGATGGAAAAATACATCATCTAGTTGATTTTCCATAATGGAAGAAACTTGATGAGGATTATCCAACATCTGGAAATGAAATTAGAAATCTCAGACTAGGGTTGTGCATAGATGGAATGAATCCATACCGATCCCTCAGTAGATCACATACTTCATGGCCTGTTTTATTGGTAATTTACAACCTCTCTATCGAATTTTGAATGAAGAACAAATATGTCATATTGAGTATAATTATCTCTGGTCTGAAGCAACCTGATAATGATATTGATTTTTTATTGTCATCGTTGATTGATGATTTGAAACTTTAATGGGAGGATGGTATTAGGGTTTATGATTCTTATAAAATGAAATATTTTCAACTGCATGCAGTTCTTTTGTTCACTATAAATGAATTCCCAGCATATGGAAATTTTTCTGGATACAGTTTTAAAGGGAATAAAGCATTTCTAATTTTTGAACAACAGACTTCATATTGTCAATTGCATCATGGGAGGAAAACAGTGTACATGGGTCATCAAAAGTTTTTTCTTATGGATCACTCTTATAGAAGACTAAAAAAGGAATTAAAAGGCTCACAAGAATTTGATATTGCTCCAAAAACCTTTATCCTCTAATCTTTATTTTGATTGGGTGAAAACCCTTGATGTGACATTGAGAAAGACACAAAAATCTTGTAATGATAGACATATTTGGAAGAAAATGCCAATATTTTTTGAGCTACTGTGTTGGAGATATCATGAAGTTAAACATAATATTGATGTCATGCATGTGGAAAAGAATATTTGTGATTGTTTTATTGGAACATTTTTAGATATTAAAGGAAAGAAAAAATATGGATTGAATGCAAGATTAGACTTACTATAAATGGGAATACATTTGGAGTTATCTCCCACTCCTAATGGAAGACAGAAATTTCTTCCCCTGGCTTGTCATACATTATCAAAGAGGGAGAAAATTATATTTTTTCAGTGTCTTCATGATATTAAAGTGCCTCAAGGTTATTATTCAAATGTAATAACGTTTTTCTCATTGAAGGACTTGAAGTTGATAGGAATTAAATCTCTTGATTGTCACGTCATGATGCAACAACTTCTACCAGATGCATTGTGTGGAATATTTCCCATCAGTGTCAAAATGACTATAATGAAGTTGTGTTATTTTTTCAATTAAATATTTAATAAGGTGATTAATGTGAATTCTTTGAACATTTTGTAAAAGAATTCAATTTGTATACATTGTAAATTAGAAATGTATTTTCCTCCAAATTTATTGGATATAATGGTGCATTTAATGATTCATCTGGTTCGCGAAATAAAGCTTTGTGGACCTGTATATCTTAGTTGGATGTATCCTTTTGAATGGTATATGAAAATATTGAAGGGTTATGTTAAAAATGCATATCGACCTCAAGCCTCAATTATTGAAAAGTATATTTCTGAGGAGGTTGCAGTATTTTGTGCGAGTTACTTGGCTACAACGCTACACATAGGTTTGCCTCCATCTCGCCATTACTGAGTTAATAATGAGGGAAAGGGGATTGGTGGCTTGATATTTAAATCATTGTCAGCTGAACAGATGAAGAATTTAGAATCATACATCTTTAATAACGTAGCTGATGCTCAACCGTATATCACATTGCATATTAATGAGTTGAAACAACATCATTCAAAGAAGAATGAATGTGGATTTTGAATGAGAAAAACAAAACAATTTTTCCATGGTTTAAAAAGACCTTGACTGGTAGATCATATATATCAGATCCATTAAAATGGATAGTGGGTGGTCCATGTTTAAATGTGATAACATGTATCAGTTATGACATTAATGGATATACATTTCATATGAATTCTCAGGACAACAAAAATGAATTTCAGAATAGTGGTGTATTCATGTTTGTAGAAGCAATACATTTTTTGAATGCTAAGGAAAAAAACCCAATTTCTGCATCAAGTGCATATTATGGACTGATTAAAGACATATGGGAGGTAGATTTCGTTAAAATTAACGTTCTTGTTTTTAACTGTAAATGGTTTATCGGTAACAAAAGTGTCAGACACGATGAATTTGGAATGACAGTTGTTAATCTGAATATATTGGAAGACACAAATTATTATTTTAAAATGACAATGAATGTAAAATAAATTTTCATTGTATTAGATAAATTAGATATGCAGTGGGATGTTGTTTTACAAGGGAAAAACAATATTTTGGTGAGGATGAACTTGATGACGATGCTGATTAATGTGATATCCCTACTTCCATGGAATGATTAATAGAACTTAATTATGAGCATGTTGAAGACATGGTTTGTTCCATAAAGAATGAAAACAATGAATGAATTTTGGAAAACAATCAATTTGTACATTCCTAAAAATACATGTAACATTTGTTTATTTATTGTTTACATTTATTATTTTTATAAAATGGTATATATTGTTAGTTTTTTCTTTATTAAAACATGTATTAAAACAATATAAGTATAAGTTTTTGTTTGTTTTAAATTTGTTTAGTTTAATTTATAATGTTTACTATTACATTCATTATATATCTATTGTTTTTGTTCTGTGAGAATTAAATTACCATGTTTACCATGTTTACTAGGTTTACCATGTTTTAATTTTGTTTAGTTTACTTTATCATGTATACCATTACATAAATTATATATCTATTATTTTTTTCATGGACAATTACATTACCATGTTTACCATGTTTACCAGGTTTACCATGTTTACCATCTTTACCATCTTTACCATATTTTCCATTTTTTAACATGCTTACCATATTAACAATGTTTACTATTATGTAACTTTGTACACTTTTCTATTTTTTTATTACTGTAGTATTGAAATATTTGAATTTTTTTATTTGTGAACAAATGTTTGTTTTTATGATTTGAAGGATAATGGCAGATCAATCAATTGATCAACCACATGATTTTCGAGATGAGCATATAGGTTATACCTCTGGGGATGAACATTCACATGCTCCTCTTGATGTTTCCCAATCTTCCACATGTTCTCCCATTGCTACAAAGAGTTCAAGATTTGGAAAACGTGGGTGCACAAATTTACCAAAATTATCACATGCCCGTACGCAAGATCAGTGGATACTTGTTGACTTTTATGAGGATGATATTCCTAGAGGTCCAAATGCAAAATATTTTAAGTGTTTTGTATCAACTCAGGGTATGAGAAAAGTAAGCATTTTGTATGGTGACTGGAGAAGTGTGGTCAAAGTGATAGTCTCTCAGTTGTTGGAGATGATTTTGGTAAGATCATTTTCTATTGTTTTCCTATTCTTTAATGTTTTCTTGTATATATAATATGTTTAAACTCCTCTTTATCAGATGAAATTTGATATTCCTTAAAATGGAGGTGTCAAGAAGAAATACTTATCAATGGATTCCAGGAGATGGAGGGATTTCAAATCATCCCTCATAACTGATTTCATTTTTTGTCATATGATTCATGACATTCCATGTCATATATCTTTTCATAGGTGAAGACACATGGAGATAGTTTGTTGAAAGTAGAAGAAAATATTCATTTTTGGTAAGGGTAATGTATAATTTTATAGGATTTCTTATATAAATGATCTTATTATTGTTTTGTTAATGATTTCTTATTCTTAATTTACATCAAACAAGCAAATCTCATCATGAGAACGAATCTAAAAATGTATACCCTCATAGTTTATCTCGGGGAGGGTATACATTATTGGAAGAACAAATAATGGCAAAAAAATTACAACAACTATGAGATGAGTCTTCAAGCTCTGGAGAGGTGGCCCCTCCACCCCCTCCATATAGATATGAAAAATGGAAGAGAGATATGATGGGAAATAAAAGGCAATATCTTTTGGAAGATTCGAGAATTATAGCTGATAGGATTGTAAGATATCTATTTTATTTATTTTAGTTAACCATTTTTTCATATAATTTCAATCATTACAGAAATGGTCAATTAATATATACAGGATTCTCTTGAAGATCATGGCACATATGGGGGTATTTCCAACTACTGTGAGGCAAGATATTTTATCTGCAGCATTGGGAAAGCCCGAACATCTAGGTCGTGTACGAGGATATCTGGATGGTGTATCGGTATGAAAAGTGTTTCCACATTCTTCAAATAATAATGTTGAGGGTTTTTATAAAAAAATAGAATCCTTGGTGGCTAAAGTTTATTATATTAATTTGACGATAGATGAAATTATTAAAGCTTTGGTATAGTTTAAATTTTCAGACATGAACAGACAATTTCAGACTAAAGCTCCCACTTCTCCACCTCCCCTGAAGACCTCATTATTTATCATCCACATCCACAAGTAGCTCCAACTCCCCCACCTCCCCCTGAATACCCCATTATTTATCCTCCACCTCTTCCAGTAGCTCCCACTCCCCCAACTCAGCCTGTTAACCCCATTTTTTATCCTACTCCTCCGTCACAACTTCCTACTTATTTCAATTTGTATGTTGATGATCCTCAACATCATATAGTTTCATATATGTTGGTATATTTTATATTAAATACAATTCATCATAAAAAATTAGAGTTAAATAATTAGAGGGTCACTGTACATGATATTATAGACAGATCATCTTGAGTACCATTAACTACAGATGAGGTGATGACAGTTGGACATAGTATCAGCCATTTTTTAATTTTGACATCCATACTTCTTCAACTAATTACCATATAGGTATGTATGTTATATTTTCTATTTTTTTATTAAAGTTGTTTTATCATTTGAAAACGAATATATTTTCCTAATTATTTTTATAGGAATACATCAACAGTAATGAAATACTCTATAGACAACAACAAAGAAAAATGGCTATGACATCAGATACAGATTCTAGTAGTTTTGATAGATTGTCAAGATATTCAAATTTGTTGGTGGATCATTATGAGTTTCCAATGGAAGCACATGTTTTTGGATGTGCAATAACTATGGGGATTATGAAAGCTGATATCATGGAGCTTGTTGCTGGAGATAAGTTGGGCATCAACGTAGTGCAAATTGTTTTCCATGTAAGTCTTAACACATTTTCCCTGGATTATATTTATTAAAAATGTATACATATGTCTGTTTTTTATTAGGTATCTTTATAAAATTTGTGATAAGAATTACTGGACAGATGTATATGAGTTTATGGACCCGCATTTGATTTCCCCTGAAGCATGTGCATTGGATGAGGAACAAAGAATGCATTATATTGCTGAAAGAAATGAATAAAATATAGTCACACAATGTTGGATGATGCCTTTTTGTGAGACGTATGAAACACGTATCTCTCAAAGAGGTCATTAAATTTTATCATGAAAACCCACTAATATTAAATTTTCTTTTATCAGTGATTTGAGGATGTAATGGTTTTTTTTCCAAGGTAGAAGACACTTTATTGGATATGCTCTATCTATGGTGATGTGTGGGAAAGTTTTATGAAAAGGTTTTAAAAATATGTTTCAATTTCTCAATAGATTTATTTATTATAATGAATTTTAAATTTATCCCATTCATATTATTTTCTAACAGCGGATGGGTTTACTTTCGAAAAAACACAAATAAAAGGAGTGTGAAGATCAAGTATGTAAATGTAAAGGCAAATATCCATTTATAATTTGTACATTTTTATTTATTACATAAAAAGAATATATTGAATTTACACTCATTGAAACAAAATTGTCATGAACTACAAGGCGTCATCGAATGCAGATATTATATGTTAAGATTTATGTATGAAATAATAACAACTGGGACATTTGTGAACTTTGACCTGGTATGGTTTCCTTTTAAACTTTTACATAATATATCATTTGATTTATTCATTATACATGTTAAATAATATCCTTTTATTTTTTAGCTATTTGATGACCCTCAACCCTATAGTTATCATGATTTCAAACACTTACAAATGGAATGGTCAAATTATTTTACAGTTTCGATTGAATTTTAGTTGTTTATAGTGTAAAATGTAATTTTGAATATTTTCAATGTAATTGTGTATTTGGTAGTCATTTAGGTTGGATATAATTTTTTTTAATTTGACATTGTATGTTTTGAATGTTATATATGTTAATGTTTAATTTTGGTCTACTTATTGTTTTTGACTACTAATGATGGTTTTTCTGGTATGGATTTTGGTCTTGGTGGAGGGGTTCAAAGAATGTGGGGGTGTTAAATGGGGTGGGGGTATCCAGGGGTGTGGGAGGCCAGTCTGTTGGGGTGGGGAGTATCCTAGGTGCCTATGAGAGTGGGGGGGGGGAGAATCCAAGGGGTGGGAGCATTTCTGGGAGGGTGGAAGGGATGTCCAGAGGAGTGGGGGGCTATCTTGGGGGTGTCCAAGGGTGTGGGGGTGTCCAGTGGGGTGATGGGGGTTTCTAGGGGTGTGGAAGGGTTGTCCAGTGGGGTGGGGGGTTTTCTAGTGGGGTGGGGGGTCCATGGTGTCCATGGGGATGGGGGGGGGGGTGGGGGCAGAGCCTCCTCTCCCAACACCAGCTGTCCAGGGGTTGTCCATGGGGTGGGGGCAGTCTAGGGTTGTGGGGGAGTCTAGGGGTGTGGTGGGTGCTCTCCAGTGGGGGGGGTGTTATGGTCTAGTGTTGGTCGGGATTTGGTCTGGGGGTGTCTAGTGAGGTGGGGGTGTCCAGGGGTGTGGTGGGGGCCATATAGTGAGGTCAGAGGGTGTCCAGGATGGTGGTAGGGATGTCTACGTGAGTGGGAGGATGTAAAAGGGGTGTATAGGGGTGTGGGGGATAGTCTCGGGTGTGGGGGCAGTCCAAGGGAGTGTGGTTGTCCAGGACGGTGGGGGGGGGGGGGGGGGTTGTCTGGGGATGTGGGGGCTGTCCATGGGGTGGGGGAAGTCCAGGGGTGTGGGGGGATGTGAAGGGGTGTCCAGGAGGGTGGGGGAAGTCCCGGGGGTGGGAGAGTAGTCCAGGGGTGTGGGGGTGTCTAGGAAGGTGGGGGTTGTCCAGGGGTGTGGGGGATGTACAAGGGTGGGGGGCAGTCGAGGGTTGTGGGAGGGGGTGTCCAAGAAGGTTGGGGCAGTCCCGGGGGTAGGGGCAGTCCAGGGGTGTGGGGGTGTCCAGGAGTGTGGGGGGTTGTCCAGGGGTGTGTGTGTGGGGGGGGGGGGGGGGTTGTCCAGGGGTTGGGGCAGTCCATGGGTGTGGGGGTGTCTAGGTGGGTGGGGGCAGCCCCGAGGGTGGCGGCAGTCTATGGGTGTGGGGGGTGTCCAGTAGGGTGGGGGTTTTCCAGGGGTGTGGGGGTTGTCCAGGGGGTTGGGGGCTATCTAGGGGTGTGGGGGTGTCCAGGAGGGTGGGGGCAGTCTCGGGGGTAGGGGCAGTCCAGGGGTGTAGGGGGTGTCCAGGAGGGTGGGGGTTGTCCAGGGGTGTAGGAGGTTGTCCTGGGGATGGGAGGAAGTCCAAGGGTGTGGGGTGTGTCCAAGAGGGTAGGGGGGAAATCTGGGGGGTGGGGGAAGTCCACAGGTGTGGGGAGGTCTAGGAGGGTGGTGGTTGTCAAGGGTTGTGGGGGATTTCCATGGGGTGGGGGAAGTCCAAGGGTGTGGGGGGTTTTGGAGGGTGGGGTGCAGTCCTGGGGGTGGGGGCAGTCCAGGGGTGTGGGAGAGGAGGTGCCGCCAACAATCGGGTGGTTGAATTCCACTAGAAGGTACTCATCACTCCCACATGGGAAACATTTTGAGAGATCAATATTTGCATATGGGAGATATGAGTACCTTCTAGCGGCGTTCCCCCCCGAGGGATGACAGAGACTCCTCTCCCAACTCCAGCTATGCAGGGGTTGTCCAGGGGGTGGGGGTTGTCAAGGGGTGGGGGGTTCAGGGGTGTGGTGAGGGATGTCCAGTGGGGTGGGGGGTTCTAGTCTTATTTTTGTCGGGTTTTGGTCTGAGTTTGTCTAGTGAGGTTGGGGTGTCCATGGGTGTGGTGGGTGATGTCCAATGAGGTGGGAGGGTGTCCATGAGTGTGCGAGGGATGTCTAGGAGAGGGGGGATGTCAAGGGGGTGTCCAAGGGTGTGGGGGAAGTCCCGGGGGGTGTGGGTAGTCCAGGGCTATGGGGGATGTCCAGGAGGGTGGGGGTTGTCAAGGGTTGTGGGGGTTTTTCTAGGGGGTGGGGGAAGTCCAGGTGTGTGGGGGGATGTCCAGAGGTTTCCAAGAGGGTGGGGGTTGTCCAGGGGTGTGGGGGGTTGTCCAGGGGGTGGGGCAGTCTAGGGGTGTCGGGGTGTCCAGGAGGGTTGGGGCAGTCCCGATGGTGGGGGCAGTCCAGGGGTGTGGTGGTGTTCAGGTGGGTGGGGGGTTGTCCATGGGTGTGGGGGTTCCGGCGGTGGTGGGTAGTCCATGGGTTTGGGGTATGTCCAGGAGGGTGGGGGAAGTCCCAGGGGTGGGGGAATATCCAAGGATGTGGGGGTGTCCATAAGGGTGGGGGGTTGTCCAGGAGTGTGGGGGTTGCCCAGGGGGTGGGGGTTATCCAAGGGTGTGGGGGGTTTCCAGGGGTGTCTAGGAGGGTGGGTCTAGTCACAGGGGTAAGGGCAGTCTAGTGGTGTGGGGGTGTCCAGGAGTGTGGGGGGTTGTCCAGGGGTGTGGGGGGCTGTCCAGGGGGTGGGGGCAGTCCAGGGGTGTGGGCATGTCCAGGAGGATGGGGGTAGTCCTGGGGGTGGGTGGCAGTCCAGGGGTGTGGGGGGTGTCCAAGAGGCTGGGGGACGGTTTCCCAAGGGTGTGGGGTTGTCCAGGGGGTGGGGGAGGACCAGGGGTGTGGGGGTGTCTAGGAGGGTGGGGGTAGTCCAGGTGTGTGGGGGTGTCCAGGAGGTTGGTGGTTGTCCACCGGCGTGGGGGGCTGTCCAGGGGGTGGTGGGGCAGTCTAGGGGTGTGGGGGTGTCCAAGATGGTGGGGGTTTCCAGGGGTGTTGGGGGATGTCCAGGGGTGGGGATAGTCCAGGGGTGTGGGGGGTTTCCAGGGGTGTGGTCGGGGCTGTCCAATGGGGTGAGTGGGTTCTGGTCTATTTTTGGCTACTTTTTGGTCTGTTTTAGGGGTGTAGGAGGGTTGTCCAGGGGTGTGGGAGAGCTGTCCAGGGGGTGAGGGGTATATAAAATGGTTGGGGGGTTTTCCAGTGGTGTGGGGGTTGTCTAGGTGGTCGTGGGGATTTCCAGTGGTGTGGCGGTCTGTCTAGGGGGTGGGGGTTGTTCAGGGGTGTGGGGTTGTCCAGGGGTGTGGTGGGGGGGGGGGGGTTCTTGTCTGTTCTGGTCTGTATTTTGTAATATTTTTCTATGTTTCAAGTGATTTTTCTAGGCATATCAGTGGTTCGGGTTTATTTTAAAAAAATGTTTTTTACATTGGTTATTTCACAACCGATGTAAAAAATGAATTGGTATTTGTTATAACGCTGGTTATTTGGAAACCAACGTAATAACTTCATGGGAAATAGTTTTTAAATTGGTTATTTTATAATCGATGTAATAAATTGAAATGGATAGTCATTTACATCATTTATAAAATAAATGACATCATTGATATGTTTTTACGTCGGTTAATATATAACCGCTGTTGAAAACCTCTTGGAAGATAGGTTCATCACGTCGGTTATAAAAATAACCGACGTGATAAAAACTTCGGAAGAGTGTTTTATGACGTCGGTTATATAATAACTGATGTGAAATGGTATATATCATGTCCCCTATTAAATAACAGATGTATTAAAGCACTCTTCTGAAGCATTTTCCATGTCAGGTTTTTATCAACCGATGTTAAAAATCATTTGGATTTGTGTTTTTATGTCAGTTGTAAAATAACCGATGTAAAAACACTGTTCATAATATCTCATATAATAACGTCGGCCAAAATCCAACACTAAAAATTAAAAATAACCGGTGTAAAAATCATTTTCTGTACTAGTGCATGGAAATGGGAATCATAACAGGGAGTTTTTCAGTAGTAAACATGACCACTCTCTATAGTGGTAACCTAGAAAAATAATCTAGAATGGCCATAGGGTATGCATTAAACACATTTGGGAGTTGATTTCAGAATAAAGATTCAATATCATCAAGGAACATCTCTAATAACTATAATGTGATCACCCTAGCATATGAAATAATTGGCCCTACCCACTCTGATCTAGAATCCCACTCACGCTGAATGACATGAGCGGCTCCATTTGGAGATAAAAACTAAAATCGACTACGATAAAAGTTGATATGGGACATAAAACTACTAATCTATTCTAGTACAATAATAAGTTCAATTATTTCAAGATCAAGAACCATAAAATCCCATACTACATCAAAGTCATCTATCGACACAGGACATGCAGGACATTATAAACCTTATTCATACCTCTATCTTAATGGCATGGAATGATCAGAATATAATGACATATGTTCTATACCAAACCCAAAAATATCAACAAACTTTGATGTTATAAAATAATGATTAGTACTGGTGGTAGATATAACCATTACCATATATGGTGAAATAAACATCATACCTCTAATAATTGCCATCCCTACCTCAGAATCCTCTGACGCATACTCTTCTACATAGAGACATCCATTCACAGCTCCTCCGTAAGATTTAATTTCCACATGAATACCCCCTTGGGCCTAAAGTTAAGATGCATCACCTTTGGAACCATCAAAATTAACCTATGAACCCTCTTTAAGGGTGGATCCATCCTTACATCCTTGTTATATCCTTCTACAAAATTTCTTGAGATGTCCAAAATTTACACAATGAAAAAAATTTCAAGGTGATTCTGAGATACTCCTAACCCACACATCTAGATTTAGTGCTAAAAAGGCATACATTTTTAAATACATCACATGAATTGGAAGAAACTCCAAAGATAAAAAGATTAGTGTCTTTGGTAACTAGGTACATTTACAATTAAAAAGTTTTAAACATATTTCTTCTATGAGGTTTCTCCACTAATCTAATTCAATTATATGTATCCAAGTCATTTTAATTCTAGGGGAACGGATTAAATGTAAGAAAATGGTGATCTGTAAATCCTAATAAGGGATAACAAATTAAAACATATAATAAAATAACAACATGGGTAAGACATGATGCATGATATAAGAACATGAACATGAGGAAAAATTCATAACATGACCATGAGTACAAAAGGCATAACATGATCTTAAGTACATGAGGCATGACATGATCATCCATTCATGAGGAATAATAAAGAAAATTTGGCTACAATAAAATGATAAATTCATAATAATATCACCAAGGTTCATTAACAAGGTTTTATAAAACATTACCCAGACATAATTCCCATGTATCAGGAAAATGTTAGCTCTAGATATTAAATATTTACCCAATTAATTACAATAATGTTAGGGTTAACACATTATATATCTTAATTAATGTGAGATATATAAGAAAATATTCATAAATCCATCAATAACCATATAATGATAAACCTATTGGAAATTAAATTGGTATCTAATAAAATTCGGTAACATTATAGGTAAATACCCACAAATAGAAATAATGAAATCTAAGGTATTTACACCATATAGATAAAGGGTATATTATTTATTCAATAATTTCCCCAATCAATCTTTCTATGTGTATCAAGGTGAATAGACTTCAATCAGAAGAAGTATGAAATGATTTTCACAAGGAAATAATGCTGATAATAAGGAAATAAAAAGGCAGTGATGGATAATTTTATAAGGAGATCATATTTTCACAATATAATATGTACATATTAACATGGAAATGTATAAGAAAGGTAAAATACATGAGAAATATGGAGAGTGAATGGGAAGATGATTATTGGTTACAAATTGTGTGGGAATAAAACCATGTTCAATGGATTAATTTAGTTATCATGGTGAATAGCCAACATGTTGGAGTTGGTTCCCTTGAAAAAACTTCTATGTACTTTATGATAAACTTTTATGCATTTATTTTAATATTAATAAACTACTTATCAAATCATTATTGTTCATATGTGTTAAATAGTATGTGATAATGTATTAAGAGTAGTTTTCACACTAAAAGGGCGTAGCCATTTTCCACTATGATGACACTCTTGGGGTGCTAGAACATAATTCATGAATAAATGTTCTATAGTCAAATGATAACATTTGAGGGACACAAATGATATAAGATATCAGGGGTGGATATTCATCTAGCAATGAGTCACCTCCTCCTGGATTATGCCCTTGGTTATATCCATTAAGATATTATGAGAATGAGGTCCGCTGGTAGAAAATCTAAAGTTATATCTTTCATTAGATGTTCCTAATAGCAGACATGTGTGTTTGTAGGTAGACTTTATGATATTTGTTAATTATTTTTATGATTCATTCACTTAAATTTATTCACAAAAACTATGACAATAGATGTTCATAGTGACGTAGGATATGCTTGGTGTGACACGAGTAATATTGTATTAATGAATAATGTGATAAATGATTTGTCCTTTCTATTCATTAATAGAAGTTAATATCCAAGACCCTTTTATGGAAATGATATAGCCTAAATAAATCCATGTCCATGGTGTTTTATAGTAAATATTTGTTTCTAAAAAGTCAAATACAGGTATATTGAGAATATATGTTGATGGCACTGGCATGAAACATTCTATATTAGAGATATTGTGACAAAGGGTTTATATTACATAGTATATGTTTTTATATGGTAACATTTCATCACAACATTAAATTTTTTATCTATTGGTACCTTGGGATGTTTCTAGAATCTATCCTTGGACATTAGGCTATTTTGCCTAATGCCACTGAGAAAAATGCCTAGATGGTCGCACACTGTGTGTATATTGAATATGAGATAAATAATATATTATTATTTATTATTTAATAGGTTGAATAAATATTATTCCTGAACATGGTATAATAATTATTCATGTATGCTTGATCACATTTATTCCATCACTAGTTATGTGAGAGAATATATTATTAGCGGAATAATTAATAAATATTTATATGTCATTTAGTGAATATAATATTAATTTATTTATAAGTGAATAATACAATGATATTTATTTAATAAATAAATATCCATTATCCAAGGATCAAAAAATATTGTGGACGAATGGTGAACCAAGTTTAATAGTCTAGTGAGAAATGATGTCAATGAATATTATTTGATTCAATAATATTTAATAATAATTAGTATGTTAATCATATTTTACGAAATAATATTATTACTATTATATTTTGAAATGGGTTTTTTATAGGATTAAATAAAATAATAAAGGGCACTTATGAAATTATTTTATTTTAATCATAACAATATAAATACCCAGTTATGTTATTTTATCAATAGCCAATTCAGTTATGCACAAAAATCATGGAGAATACTCTCTATCCTAGAGATCTCCATTCTCTAAGAACACTTCTTTTAATGATGATAAATTCTCCTCCACCAGATCAAGGAGGATACTTTGGATGTGATTCTCAAGGTGATCAAGGTGGATTACGCAAGCACAAGGATATTCTGTGCTAGGACCCATAGACATTTTTGGTGATGTCTAGAGATTCCATGAACACATGTGGATCATCGATAGAGAAAATATAAACTTGGTTTCTACAACACAATGATGGTACACTACAGAACATCCACTAGATTCACAAATTTAAAATATGAATTTTTATCCTCTCTCTAGTTCTTCCATGATTACCCTTGTCTAGTCTCATATATCTATTTCATATATCATAGTATTTACAATCATAGATCTCATATTGATCATCAATCATGATAAAAAAATAGTTGGGAATCACCCTTCCTACACTTCCACTACACCCGGAACCTATAAGTGGTATTAGAGCGGTAAATAATTATTTATAATTATTAAAAAAATTATTTCTGACTTACGAATTTTAAATTTATTTTTTTTAATTCATGTTTAATCGCTATTTTAATCTAAATTGTGAGATTATCTTGTTCCTCGTTCATTTCTTGTTGATCAAATCAAGACATTTAATTTTATGATTAAACTAAAATCAAGGAACTCATAAAGGGTTTCCAAAGATACTGGCCAAACAACACCAGACTACACACCATGTAATCGAAGTTACATGACTAGTAATAACGTTAAACACATCAAGACTTGATTTGGAAATCAATTCAAGATTATACATTGATTATTGCATTTATTACACCATTTAATGAACCATTTGTTGACAACAACTAAATGATGAATCGTCATCGATCCACACATTGTGTAGTCCTTGTACACAATGTGTAGTACCTTTGGGTTAGAGATGATTCATGTATTCCATACATGACCTACGTGACTGGTGACCATGTTATACAGTGTCAACATGGAGTGTGGCCCATTTGACACGCCATGTACTCCAAATTTTCTAAAGTGCATTTTACATGCTGATTCCCTAGGCATGTACCTTGCATAGATGGAGAATGGTGTGTAGGACAAGTATATGGGATCATCAAACCATGTACTTTTACAAAATTACGTAGATTAAAAATTTAATTATTTTACTTTATAAACATTGAGACGTGTATCTCTCTCTAGTTGTAAAGATAGGACATGTCATGTTTTAGGTTTTAATATGCATAAATATTTAAATGTTTAATTAATATCTATGTAATGGTCAGATCATCTAATCATGTCTGATTCGTATTACAGGTTGGTACTCTGTGAATTAATGCATAAGACGTGACTGAAAAGACATGTAATTTGTGCAATAATCCGTGAAGTATATGTTGTGAAAGTATGAGATATGTCATGTATTCGTTATGTAACACGGGTAAAATCATTTACGAGTACAATACATGTTGGATATATTTGGAGGGGTATTCACCGTGTTTCCTCCAAGGTACATTAATTATAGAGCTAATTTAAAGGAATTTATTTAATTTGATTAAAATTACAATATATGTTAATCTGAAGGAAATTCCGATAAAGATTAAGATAAAAGGTTTGATTAATTAAAGATAATAACTAATCGATTCAAGTGAAATTTATCTTAAATAATTTTGATTAATATTTGAATATTAGTTTTATTAAATGTGTAATTCATTTCATGCATCTGGATGATCATGATCTAGACCAAACCTTTTGTTTTTGATTAGTTTCATTTTATTTATTATTTAAATAAATTGTTGAAATTCATGCCTTCTACCATTTCATTATGAAGGTCCTCTGTGCCCATTGTTTCTTTTATGTAATGACTATTTCCCCCTCACCTTCATGTGAGTGAAAGGAATATGGTATTTATGGAGGTCACATGCTAGTGATTGTGGTTCATGTTCAGAGACAAGGTGAAACCAATCCAAGGAGATACAAATGTGGATAGGTGGGAAGTTGTAAAGAAAAACCTCAATTGGTTCAAGTTGTTTCTACCCAAGGTCAGCAGTTTGTTTATCAACTTCTAGATAAACTAACCATCAATATAATCTCATGATCATAACATTTATTTTATTTATGTTAGTTTCATGGTTATTTCATTTCGGATGTCTTGTCTCGATCATATAATTAATGAATTAATGATAATGAAATATTGAACTTAATTAAACCATATTATGCGTAAATATTTCTTATCACATGATTATTCACTTAAGTAATACAAAATAATATTAACAATCATGTGATAAATATAATTATCAATAATTTATCCATAAAAGGATAATACTCTTCAATAAAATATTATGTTCGTAAAGCCTTCCATTACAACAGTTAGAATCAAACCATAGTTCAAAGTGCTTGACTAGCCAATGTTGGGGTTCTTTAAATTATATGGGAATTCTAACATGAGGTTTTGGGTTGACATAAATTAGTTGGTATTAAGGGTTGACTTTCAACAAAGGACTTTTTATAAGTGAGGGAAATGTTGAATAAATACAATTAATGGATTTTTGGATTGGAGAGTCCACTCAATAGATCAAAGAACTATGATTTAATGAAGTTGACATTTAGAATGCCTACCAGAAACCTTTTGATTTTCTTGACTAACCAATGTTAGGGTAATGTGAAAGGGAATATAGATCCATTCCACTATAATATTAAGGAAGAAAATATATTTTGAATCCAATGGTTAGGGAAATTCTGTTTCAATAAAATAGTGGGAGACCAATAAATATAATATTTATTTATTTGTCTAAATTTAACAGATAAATTAATAAAACTATACTTAACGTTTTTTGTTGAAAAAATAATAAAATAAAATCAACTATGAAATTTCAATGCACACTTGAAAAGAAAAACCTTCTCAATAGAACAAATTTCGAAGAGTATCAAAGGTGCCTACATCTCATCCTTTTACTTGTGAAAAAATTGTATGTGATGGAAAAACCATTACTGGTTGCTCCTAGAAATGTTGTAAGTGATGAAGAGATATCTCTCTATGAGAAACATCTAAATGATGATAGAGATTTTTAATATATAATGCTATCATCCAAGTCCACTAAGCCTCTATGTCAACATGAGGATATAGATTCCTATATAATGATGTCTCACCATCTAGATCTCTATCAATATAAGCTGATGCACGGGAGGTATGATATTTCAAATTCATTGTTCAAAACTAATATTGGAGATTTTATGCTAGCTGGGCCTCATGTATTAAATCTTATTGAAAACATTGATTGCATGGACATCATAGTGATTAAATTCCTTGATGAGTTGTGTATAGATCTCATACATTCATCACTTCCCAAGACCTTATCAAAATTTTTTATTAATTAAAATATGATAAAAGTGAGAAGAGTTTTACAGAACATTTTAATTTATTTCTACAAGTGGATAAGGACATGGGGCATGAAAAACCTACATTACATATGGTGAATAATGAAATTAAGTATAGGTAAAAGAACCCTGAAACCTATAAACAGTTTAAAGATCATGAGAACCATCGTACTAAGAAGAAGAAGTTCTAGAGGCAGGGAAAAGAAAAAGAGGTAGTATGTTTTTCATGTGTAATATCAAGCCACTGGAAGTGGAACCACACCCAAAAGAAAGTGGAAGCTAAATATTTGTTTGATATGATGTGTAATCTATCAATATCTACACATTGGTTATTAGATTCAACTTTTGGGGCTCACATCTATATCCAAATGTACGATCCATGAAGATTCCAAAAGATTACAAGCAAATTGGGAGATCATAGAGCATCCAATAGAGAGAGGATGGATACCCTAGCTATTGGTTACTACCACCTTTCATTTCCATCAAGAATGATTTTGGTTTTAAAATATTGTTATTATATACCAATAGTTTCCAAGAATATAATTTCTATATCATGATTAGATATAGATGGGTTTATTTTCAAATATGAAAATAAAATTTGAATCTTTTATATGGAAAACATATATTATGATATGGACCATTTAAATAAAGGTCTTTATGCTTAATATTGAGAAAAACATGTGTTTTTAATTGATAACTAATCATTTTCAAAAGAATATTATAACACCTAGTTGTGGAATCACATCTAGGGCATGTAAATGAGAATCATTTGACATAGATATGTCAGGATAGTTATTTGGAATCTTCTCATCTAATACCACGTGATAGATGTCATGCTTGTTTATAAGGAAAAAATGACCAAACCACAATTTCGTGGATATGGTGAAAGGGCCACAATGCTTCTAGGATTTGTACTCACTGATGTGTATAGACCATTTCTAGTAGATGCAATTAGTGGATACTCTTACTTCATAAATTTTTCTAATGACTTGAGTAGATGTAGATATATTTAAAAAAATGAGGTGTAAGTCCAGGTATATTGATAAATTTATGGAATTCAAGAAGGAAGTAGAGAATCTTTTTGTTGGGTTGAAAAATAGTCTTTTATCAGATCTAGGTCGTGAATATATTAACCAAGATTTCGTCAAATTTCTATAGGATTTTGGGATTTTATCTCAACTCGATCCTACTAACACACCATGGTGGAATGGTGTTAGTGAAAGGAAAAAAACATTCCTTGTTAGATATGATACAGATGATAATGATTCATGAAGATCATTCATTATCCTTTTGGGTACATGCATTACAAAATGTGAAATACATATTAAACTGAGTACCAACTAAAGCAGAAAATTGAGTTCCCTCCGCATTAGAGAGTAGAATGAAACCCATTATGTCACATCCATATATATGGGGTTGTGAGGGATTTTTAAGCCCTTATTGGGAAATAAACTAGCACCCCAGTGCAGAAGGGGTATCTTTATAGTGTAACCCAAGGGAAAAAAGGGATACTACCTATACAACCCCTTGGAAAAGGAAGTGATTGTCACCAGAAAAATTGTCTTTATCGAGAGAGAGAACATCCTCAAAAAGGATAGTGGGATTAAAATTGACTTTGATGAAGTTGTTGATCAAGATTCACATCAGATGGTATAGGTACTGATTCCATAGATCCCCATGAAATAAGTAGTTCCTAAAACATAAGTACTTCATAAGAGTGCATGAGATGTAAGAGAACTCAAGAGTCGTGGTTTTATATTCACTGAAGATGGTGATTCATTATTGGTTAAAAATGATGAACATCTCTCCTACAAGGATGCAGTATAGAGATTGGAAGTAGAAAGATGAAAAGAAGCCATGAATTATGAAGTGGATTCCATGTATCACTACCAAGTTTGGGTTCTATTTGATGCACCAGTTGTTGTAAAGCCTATTGATTGTAAATGGTTATTCAAGGGGAAACTAGACATGGAAGGTAAAGTAATAACTTATAAAGAAAAACATGTGGATAAAGTTTTAAACAAAATAAAGGACTTGATTATGATGAATCATTTTCACCAATTTATAGGACTAAATCCATTAGAATTCTACTTTCTATAGCAGCTTACCATGACTATGAAATTTAGAAAATGGATTTCAAAATAGAATTCATTAATGGGAACCTTTAGAATGATGTCTATATGACAAAACCCGAAGGTTTTGTGACTCCAGATGAAGCCAAAAATATTTTCAAGATGCAGATATCGATTTATGGATTGGAGAAACCATATAGGCCCTGAAACATTCGATTTTAAGAATCTATAAAATAATTTTCTTTCATTATGAATGTGTGTGATCCTTCTATTTACAAGAGGTTTAGTGGAAATGAGATCATTACACTTATAGTATATTTAAATACATAATAATTTTTGGAAACAATATACATGTCTTATATTATTTTAAGTATTGGTTGAAGAAGTTCTTATCCAAAAATGAATTAGGATAAGAAGCCAATATTTTAGGGATCAAGATAATTCATTATTGATATAAGAGGTTACATGGACTAATTAAAAGTATATATATTTACCAGATACAAATGTTATTTATCGTGGAATAGACTAAGAGGGGATTTGATCCAGTCTCAAATGGATTATATATTTCTAAGAAAACGTGTCCTCAAACACAAAAATAGAAATATAGAATGACTAGACCACATACGCTTTGGTAATAGGATCAATCATGTATTCCATGTTATGTACTATAACTGATGTTTCCTATGCATTGAGAATTCTAGAATGATATCAAGACGAACCAGGAGAACAACATTAGATTGTTGTTAAGGCAATCCTTAGGTATCTGAGAAGAACTAAGGATATGTTCCTAGTGTATAGTGGAGATGAGGAGCTGGTCATTTGGGGTTATATTGATGGTGGTTTTTAAATAGATCAGAATGATCCAAAGTCACAATAAGGATATTTTTTCAATCTAAATTGAAGAGCTTTGAGCTGGAAGAGTTCAAAGTAGCCAATTTTCACTGATTCTATAGAGGAGTCCAAGTATATAGATTATTTTGTTGTAGCCAAAAAGGCCATTTGGATTTGGAACTATTTCTAGGAGCATGATGTGGTACATAAAAGTAAATATCCTATCACATTGTATAGTGATAATACTACAACAGTGGATCTTGAAAAATATTCAAGGTCACACTAATGGATAAATTAATTAATCTGAAAGTATCACCTCTTGATGGATTTCTATCAAAGGGGTAAAGTTTCAATGAGCAGGGATCCCATGGAAAAACATGTGGTAGACACATTGACTAGAGGCCTATCTTTGTAGAAGCATAAGTATCATGTGGGATCTATAAGACTCTATGTTATTATTAGTTCTCTCTAGTGTTGATGGGAGTCTGTTGGAGTTGGTCCCCTAGAACCAACTTCTATATACCTTATGATACAAATGTATTTATTTATTTGAATATTAATAAACAACTTATCACATCATGATTTTTATTTTGTTTGATATATTATGTGATAATTCCCTAAAAACAGTTTCCACACTAAAAGGCCATAGCAATTCCACACTATGATGAGAACTCAGAAGTGCTACGATGCTATTATTGAATAAATGTTCTATGGATGAATGATATCATTTTAGGGACACAAATGATATGTTCCATCTGTGTTGGAGACTCATAGGACTCTGAGTAACCTTATAAAGGTGAGCCCCTTGGTAATATCTAGTTGGATATTATGAGAACGAGGCCCACCAGTAAGAAATCCACATTTATATGTGTCATTGGATGTTCATATCTTTGGATGTGTGTATTCATCCTTATTCATTAAGATTATTATTAATGGGAAATATGAGTCATGCACATACATGTGTTGAGGAAAACTATGATTATAGATGTTCGGGGAAAGGTAGGTTATATTGGGTTCATCACAAGTAATATTACATTAATGAATAATGTGAGAAAGAATTTTTCCTTTACATTATTTAACAAAATCTAATATCTAATTCCATTTTATGTATATTATATAACCTATATAAATCCATGGAAATGGTTTTCTATAGGAAAGTTCTATTTATGGAATGTCAAAGAAATTGATATTGAGAATATAGTTTTATGGCACCGGCATGAAACTTACTCGATTATAGATATTGTGATAAAGGGATTATATTATACTGTAAGCTTTCGTATGTGGTAACATGTCATTGTGACACTAAATTATTTATCTTTGGGTGCCTTTGTATGTTTCTAGATTCTAACCTTGGATTTTAGGCTTCGTCACTTAATTCCACTGAGAACGAGGCCTAAAGGGTCACACACTAAATGTATGTAGAATAATTTTTTAAATAATATACTATTATTTATTATTTAATAGGATGAATAAATATTATACTTGAATGCGGTTTAATTATTATTCATGTATGCTTGATCACATTTATTATGCCTCTAGTTATTTTCAAGAATATATTGTGTGCAGAATATTTAAAAGATATTTATTTTCTATTTAGTTAATATTATATTTATTTATATATTGGTAAATTATATAGTGATATTTATTTAATAAATAAACAGTTATTCTTAAGGATATGATAAATTTTTTGGAGGAATGGCCGACTGAGTTTAATGGTTTCATGACAAATAATATTATAAAATATAAATTTATTAAATAATATTTAATTCTAATTCGAAAGTTATGTGCATGTTGAGAAATAATAATATTATTATTAAAATTTTACATTGGGTTTTTCTAGGATTCAATAAAATAATCAAAGTAACTTGTAAAATTATTTTAATCTAGTCCTCGTAATATAAGTATCATGTTATATTATTTTCTCGGTAGCTAATTCAGTTTTTCACAAAAATATTGTACAAGCCTCTCAAGCCTAGGGAGCTCCCTTATCTAAGAATGCATCCAAGAATGGCGAGCAATCCTCCTCCAACAGATCAAGGAGAATAATTTGTAAGAGATTCTTGAGGTGATCAAGGAATACGACACAAGAAAAAATATATTATGTGTTAGTACATGGAGACACCATTAGGGGAATATAGAGATTACTAAAACAAGTTTGGATCACCACTAGAAGAAATTTACACTTGGTTTCTACAATGAAATATTGGTACACCACATATTTGTCAACGAATTCATCAATGATGAAATAATTCCTTTAATGTAATTATTTATCCAATTAAACTAAAAATAAACAATATGTGTTGATATCCTCTATCTCAAGATCTGGCATGGTTACCCTTGACTAATCTCATTGATCCATTCTGTAGATCATAGTGTTAACCATCAAGGATCTCCGATTGGTCATAAATCATTACAAAAAAGAAATGTTGGGAACTACCCTTCACATAATTCTACTACACCCAGAACCAAAAAAACAATCACTTAGGAACAATAGGATGTTCCCATTGAAAAAGGAAGTAATCCAATTGATGTAATGATAATAATAAGTAGTTAAGGATATATTCATTGAATAGGGATATCAATTTAATGTGAATATCAATCCATATATTTTGATTCTATACTATGGCGCATAAAGTGTATGTGAATTATCCAAATAAAATCCCCCAATAGTGTCAAACTAGGTGCAGGTACAATCACTATGCACCAAACTGTTGGTTCAGATATACCTAACCATGTATTTTTGGTTATTTAATCACTAGATGAATCTTAGCCAAAACCATGTCCTCTTATAGAATCAAAATAGGTATGTCATTACTAGAAAAACCATACAAACTTTTCTTGAACAAGCTAAGGATTGTTTTATGGCCATGGAAAACCATGATCATTTAAATTATTTATAAATGTAGTATAATTATTATAAATAGTGACTTATCATGGATACAATATTATTTAAATTTTAATAATGACATATATTAAAATTTTATATTGAAACATGAACAAATTTAAAATTTTTGTCAAAGGTAGTCATAAAAGAGGGGCGAGGAACCCTTATTTTGGTAGAGTAGTGAATTAGGAAAAAGATATAATGCTAGGGAAATTAATTCTCTCATTAACAATTAATTATATTCATAGTCATAGGGTTATTTAAAATATCATTAAAACATAATAAATACATAATCAAAGTCTAATACAAAATAAGAACTTTAATCAAAAGAAGTGGGAGATAAGATCCCATACCTTGGGAGGATACATATAAAATATATATTGGGATTACATAGAACCTTTTAACCATCATGGATTAAAAATTGATAGGGTTATTGAGAGAAAAATAATTATCAAATTCTTTGGTGAGGAAATTGAGGAGGTAAAGGGGGTATTTATACTTGACGAGGGGTGGTTTTAAGGGTTCAAATAAAGGTTATATTATTAAATAAGTAGACTAGTTGTGGATTAAATCAATTATAACCAATTTATTATCTTATTAATGAGTTTTATAGATTTTTTTTATGTTAATAGGCTCTCTAATTCGAAAAAAACATTCCATCCAACCTAATTAATTCACATAATCCCAAAATTAATTTTTCACTTAAAATTTCTATTTTTTGTTCCAAATGTAATTACTAAATTAATAAATTATATTTAATAATTTTAAGTTCATATTTATAATTATTAAAAGAAATTTATATTAAATAAATATTTTCATAAAATTCCAGTCATGATGACATAATAATTATTTCATAAAATCATGATACTTTGTAATGTAGCAATTTTCACTTTTCCATCAAAAAAATTAAACTCTATCATAAAAATCCCCAAAAACATTCACCCTTAGATAATTTTGATTTTCTCATTACAAAAATGATTTTTATTTAATCACAATAATTATGGAGATATGAAAATTTAAACATTAAATAAATATACTTATATATTGAAATTATGAAATTTCATTGAAAAATAAAAATCTAGGCCATTATAAATATAATTTAGGACATAGATAAAATATATTTTAATTTTTAAATTGTTTTATAATATTATTTCTCAAAAATAATTTTATTTAAAACTTATACATTTATCATAAAATAAATTTATAAAAGAATATGTTTATAGTATCTAAAAAATAATACAATTTTGATGATATCATTAAATAGTCCCTTTACTCTTTCTAGTTATAGTTTTCCGTGATGAGTAAAGTTATTAGGAAATGTAATTGTATTTATATATTCTCATAATAAAAAATTATCTATAAGATAATATTTATATTAATAACATAATGGAATTTTTGGTCATAAAATATCTCCCACATAAGGAAATTGTGTCCTTAGAATTTTACTCATTGAATAACACATAGTAAATCTAAATGTTCACTTAACGTTTATCTATAATAAATAAAAATTATGAACACCAATGAAATTTTAATCCAATGTGGTCATATTTGTTATACGTAATAAAGTCTTCTAGAGAAAACGTTTATCTATAAAGGGCTCTTGACCCAAATATTTTAAATCCTAATTCCCCATAATAACAAAAATATGGTCTGATTCCAAATGAGACACCCCAGACCAACACATCCAGATTAAGTTGTAAAATAAGGTTATTTATCCATGATTAGTGTCAGATTCGAGATGAGGGAGATCTAATGGTCATGGAAACCCCTCCTTAACATGTTAATCCACTATTTCCATTGGTCGGGTAATTTTGGGTTTCTCTAAATAAAGTTTCTTCTATTAACATATCTTTACATGATTCCTATAAATTTGAAATTAGTCATTACAACTTTAACAGTTATCATTTTCCCAATTTTAAATTTCCTTTAATATTCAAATACCAATGTTCATGATAAAAGTAAAAGAAAGGGATTGTAAATTTATTGAATAATTACATGAAACCAAATACATGAATATAGAAAAAAAAATCCAACAGAACCTTCCCTGTTTTATTAAAAAATAATATAACAAGGTGAGTTTACCCCCTCATCCTAGTAATGAGATAATAAGAGGGATGGAGTAATGAAAATGAAAGAATATTAAAAATGGAGATGAAACTGGGGAGGACTCTACACATAACAACTTCATTCCCTATGAATTATTCTCTAGGATCTTTTTCATAGTAGAAGCCTATTTCACTATTTATAGAGACTATACGGGCTCTTGAAAAAATTAATGTCATTTATTATTTGTAAAAATTGGTAATGGGTAGGTCCCATGCTTTAAAATAGTTCAAAAAATAGAATATACATAAAATCTAGCCATTTTTATACCATCTCAACCTTTTACACATTTTGTAGTGATTACACGACCTGTAAATATTGAACCATGTGTACCATATTCAGGACATGAAAAATTTCATGAAATCATCACTTTTGTAAAATCCTGAAACATATGTGTCATGCTATGACACATATCAACATCAATTCTGGACATATTCCTATACTTCAGGACTTGTGGTTCTTTCATGAAATTCACCGGTACGCGACGTGTAATGATGAAAAAATTTGTAATGTCATTTTTATTTCTTATTAGACTTGTATTCAATCGTTTCTTCAGTTATATTCCATATAAGTTCTTCATGATCATCATATTTTTTAGAAGACCTTAATTTTATGGATTCTTTCTCATTTTATCTCCTTTTACTCAATTTCCATAACCTGTTGCATCCTGAAAATTATGAGAAAATATAAAAGGATATGTGAATTCTTTAAAAATTAAATCAATAAAATCACTACATTTTAATATCAGTTATACATATAATAAATTCTCTAATAAAAACACCATAAAATTGAATTCATACTTGTTCTCAATGATGGAATCTCTACATACTACAACAGACGCTCACTTTAGTATGATTTAAATTCAATGTCAATATGAACAATTGATCAAATGTAAAAATAAATATTTGATAATCACATGTTGAAAATTGATCAATGCCTCATTTTTCAAATAATATAAATTGACTATATATTTTAATTTTCATCTTTCAAAATATATACGCCTTTTCATTCATCAATTTAAATTTTTCAAATAATTATTAATATTCATACCCTTTTTAATTTAATCATGTGAATTTTCACTATCATCATAAACGTATGAAAGAATGTAGTGATTCACACACATCAAGAAATGTCACTTACTATAGGCATTCATGGAATAGAGTCTCTCTACTCCATAAAGAAAAAAACCACAATTAATCATTAGGGCATCACCATGTAATATCCAATGACTCTGAGGCTTACAACAGGTATGAAAATGATATAAATCAATTAACACTAAAAAAGGATGTTTTTATCTAATTTTCATTACATGATAATCAAGAAATAATCTCAATAAAAATCTAGATTCATAGATTTCACTTCTCTCTCCCCTTAATAAACTAAAAGTGGGCATGTGATAAATTTAATCACAATGAATAAAAAAACTCTTTATTTTTCAATTTTTTATATTTTTTTAATTTTTTGAAGGTTGTTCTTACAAAAAATCTTACAACCCTCACATAACATCATTTGATAAAAATATCATCAGTTTAGAAAAAAGTGTTTCTTGATCCTCCTTTCTTACAAGCCTTTCTTTATTTTTTTTCACTTGATTTTTAGCAAGGGAGGTGAATAATGAATTAAAATGAAAAATAAAATGCCACTCCTTAAAGAACAATGAATAATCACCCAAAAATATCCATGATAAATTATATATCGTTATAAACTTGGAAATTCTTAACCATACATATTCCATTGAGTATCGTGATTATTATTTACAGGATAGTAGGAATGGATAAGATAAGCTTGTAACTCGGATCATTTCCTAATAAGGATGATCTTGGATTATACATGATTAAAAAGGATTAATGTAATGTGGACCTCAGGATAAGTGATATCAAAATATGCCTCAATCATATTAAAATTTATTTGGTTCATTCATATATGTGATAAGATGCAATGAAAGTTCTAGAATACAAAATTCTTGTGTTTCAAAAGAAATATACTATGGAAAAAATGTAAAATATTATCTTATAGGATATATCAGGGATGATACAAATGGTTGGGACAACTAATCATGGAAAAGAATAAAAATAACTACATGAATAAATGAAAATATCATAAATATATATCATGGTCAAATCATAGAAATATTTATTTTACAATGATTTGCATGCTCCTCAAATCATGATTTATTGACTCTTAATCTATAAGCTTATCCATAATAATTATTTTCCCCATTTTCCTCATTCAAATCTATTAAAAAAGAAAAATAAATTCATGGAATGGTAATTATCTATGACAGTTTATGTCTCCTAGTTTATTTGAATAAATAATGAATCAAATACAGGGAATACAATTGGATGTTAAAATCTCTAATTAATTCTGGGGAAATATTATGAATATAAACTTTTACTACCCTTTTTATGCTTCTTTGAAGTTGGTTGTATGTGTTTTTCCAATAAAAATTCATGATGTGTACTTTTCTCATGATGTGTAATTGTATTGTAGACTCCTCTTGTGTTTACTACTTTTTACATCTGGTTTGGGTCTTGATGGTATTTCCAATTAAAAATAAACTATTTAAAAAACATTCCATTATCAATGAATTTTGAAATAATTGAAGTGATATCATGTACACCTAAAAACAAACTGAAGAAAAAATAAAAAATAAAAATAAGATTGCCTCATAAATGTGGTTTTGTTTACCAGAAATTGTCTTGAAAATACCTCTTATAACTTCAGCTCACATGAAAAATGAATTGAAATTTTGTACCTGGTCAGGGTCTATAAATGGTCTCAATTGTGTCATGTCTATATAGGTTGATCCCTATTATTCTTCTTTAAATATCATAATTCTTCATGATGGTAGTATTTTTTTAATCTCTATTTTACTAATCCGCCATTTCATTCTTAATCCTAATGTATTAAACATAATTTCATATACTATCTATACATGTTATACTTTCTCAAATGTAGTGGATTAAGCTTCTCCTTCAGTGTCAGTGATCTTGGACCTCATATTCTCTTTCCCCATCATTTTATATTCCTATTTCACAACATTATATACTTATTTTATATCATTACCTTCAATGAAACCCTCAACATTAGTTGTATTATATTCTCCAAACTCATTTCATCTTTCACATCACATTTTTACAAACATGGTCATAACTAACTCTTAGAAAATGTTACCTTCTTTGGAAATCAATCAGTTCATGCCCAGTAGATATATATTGTTTCCCTAGAATGATTTAATTTTTCACCTCTTCTATATATATCACTAAAAAGTCGATGGGAAATATAATATTTTCAAATTTTATCAGGATAACCTTGATGAATCCTCAATGGACTTCACTATTAATTCTTCTAATTAGAGTTAGAAAATTGTTGGATTAAATCCTTCTAGTTTAAAAGTATTAAATTTCATGTCCGACATGATATTGTAACATAAACCTAAGTCAAAAATAAATTTTCCACACTTTATGGCTTTGATATAAAAATTGAAAAGCTCTCTCGATCTTGTTTCTTCTTAGGCAGGTCCCTCAATACAATCTTCAAACATTTTCATGTGAGTGGAATGGTCCCAATTTTCTCCTATTTCTTATTATCAGTTAACAGATCTTTCATGGTTTTTTATAGGTCTACATTTTTTATATATCCTCTGAAAAAATGAATATTAATATGAAATTTGTTAAAGTGTTCCAATAATTTACTTTTATTGTGCACTAATAATCACTTCTGATATTCATTGTATAATAAGTTTTCTCAATTTTTACTATTTTAGATCCTCTTTGACTTCTTCGTCAATTTTTTATTTTCTATTCTCAATTTCATTTTCACATTCATTCACTTGTTCTTCTTCATTAAATACAATAAATTATATACCACTTATGTTTGATTTATTCCCACTTCTAAGCAGTAAATATTTTAAATCTTTTTCTGGGAATTATTCAAGGAATCCTAGTAGTTATCTTCTAGGTATCTGATTAGCCAAAAATGAGACAAATAATTATTTTTAATATATATATTATTCATTTTCTTTATTATTCATAACCACCATTTTAGTGTATTTTACACAATAAATATCATTTCACATTATGATTGTACTTCCTTCTTAAAATACACTATTATATGGTAAATTTTATAACATAATTTAATGTACCCAATGATCTTGATTTTATTTAATATTTAATTTTCAGGTTTATAATTATATCAGGAACAATTCATATTTGTGGAGTGTTGGAATATTAACATTAGAAGACCACCAAAATGGGATTTCATGAAAACAATTCTAGAGAAGGCGGATTGGACACCATCCCACTACTGAGAATGTGAGGCCCAACATATAGCCACAATGAAGCCCAAATTTCGTGGAATGATATTATAAATATATAGGAACAAATAATTCTACATCATTCAATGCTACTTCGGCATCCATTGTGGGTAATCAGGCGACCCATGTTGAAGATAAAATTTTGGGCTAGATTTTGCGCCCTAGAAAAATAGCCTACCACTTTACACATATCTCATTAACAATAAACTATTTTTAGATTAAATTTCACATATAGTTAGAGTACATACGTAGCTTAATTTTATTATGATATGTCCCACTCCAATTCTTCCATATAGATGGTCTTCCAGATGAATTAGATCGGTGGAAGGAAGCTGGATGCCACCTCCGATCAAGGGTGGAAAAGTCTACTCTCCCTTACTTTCCACCACCGATGTCCTACCATACACAAGTAGAATCTTTTGTAATGTTTGGAGGTCCTACAAAGCCTTTGAAAATTTATATTCAAGTTAGTGGTGGTGGAGTAGTTGAGGATCTTTGGGGCTTGGTTTCATTGTAGTGTTATGATGTCACTTTGTATTTGTAATCGCATTTCTTTCTCATGTAAGATGTTTAATTCAACTTAGTTTCTTAATAAAACTTATTCCTTTAATATTATTATATTATTCTACATATCATGTCGATACCATTGTTTCAAGGTGTGAATTTATTCAAACCATAATTTGTAATATTTATCACACAACGGTGGAGTGATCCATTGTTGTTGTTGTTTTTATTTCTTCAATTTCACCCTTGTAATTCTAAATCCCGCTTCCGTTGAAGTGATGTCATCAATGGAATGGTAACTAATATATGGGTTGATACAAGGGAGTATAAAGGTGCTTGATTGTATGTTATTTCTCACTCCATTAATGGCTAATCACTTCATTTAATTGGTATTTTTATTTGATGATTTTAAAACCTCTTCACCCTTATTTAATATAAGGTCACACATTTCAGGTGCTAATAAGAACCATTACCATGGAGTGCTCAAAAAATTTATCCTTCAAGTATTTAGGTTATTAGTGTTAGGTTTTTTAGGCCTTAAACCAGAAAGTGAAGATTTTGTTTGATCTTTTTAAATGATCCCATCTCAAATATAAGAAATTGAAATCATTAAAAAATAAATTCATCCAATCCACCCATAACGATAACCTATGATCAACTCATTACCTTAATTTCAATTAAAATAAATATGTTAGTGATCCTTTAAAACCATATTAAATTAACCCATGTTGTCCACTTCATAGCCTAAAACAATCCATATAATGTAGGTGTTTGTAGGTACTTCTTAGGTCTCTGTGGATTTGACAACCCAATCTAGACTACAAGCACCGTCCTACCTTATTCTTTTGAGTAAATTTGAGCGTGAGTCAAATTTTGGTGCTATTTTCGGGGACCCATGTATGTCATATCAATAGCCATTCTAATCTCCCCCATTTCTTCTATTCTCACCCAAGATATCTTATCTTGTCCCTTTCTCATTTTTTTCCTTTGGTGCATGTCCGGCTACACTCGCGATAATTCAAATAGACTAGTTTGGGTGGAATGTCCAAGGGTTGGGGAGTTAAGTGAACCTAAGGGATTGTTTCCATTAGATATTAATACTATTGATATTTAGAGTACAAAATTGAGCCCATTTCAATGGAAGTTCTTCAATTAAACTAACTCATACACTTGGGTGGAAACCAAAATGGGAATCCAAATGAGGCATCCCCAAACATGGGGAAGGCGGTCGATCAAACCATGAATTACTACCTCACATCATCCTCAACCAATGCCCCCTTATGAATTAAATACAATTACCTAGAAGATTGCAACTACATCTTTAAACCCCATGTCCTAAACAACCTTATCACATTCCATGGAATTAAGTCCGAGATGCCCTACCTTCACATTAAGGAGTTCAATGACATTGTAGAAACCATGTGTCCCCCACAACAGCTAGAATCAGCTAAGATGAGGATATTTCATTTTCTTTAAAGGATCGATATAAATATTTGCTAAACAATTTGATACCATCATCCATAAACTCTTGGGACCAACTAAAAATAGAATTATACAAAAATTACATTCCCCACCAAAAAACAATTTCACTTAAAAAGAGTATCCAAAATTTTATGAAAAAGAAGTAAAGTCATTCTATGAAACATGGGATAGGTTCAAATACATTCTAAACATGATTCCACACAATGGTTTTTCTATTCCATAACAAGTCCGAATTTTCTATGAAGGGTTGGGTCCTGGGAACAAACAATTCATTAACATGAGTTGTAATGGAACCTTTAAAAACAAAGCCCCAAATGATGCTTATGAGTATCGGGAAATCCTTTCTGAACAAAACCAATCATTGGGGACTTCACCTTATTCATAAAATCCAGAAAGAACTATTGTAATTCATACACTTATATAAGAGGAAATCCTTAGGTCTAAACTTGCAGTACTCTCCAGGGTGGTTGAAGAGATGTTCCTTAGGAAATTACATGAAATCTAAACTGTAGACCCTATTTGCACAATTTGTGACTAAAATTACCATAAGATAGACAACTTCCCAACCATTCCATCCATCAAATATGTTATTTTAAGAGTACCCCTAGAGGAATTAAATGATTTGAACTTTCAAAAGCATCAATACCACAACAACTTCATCCCAAGTTATAATGACCACCCAGGATTCTGCGGGAAAGTTAACTAACAACCTAGCGAACCCCAGGTAAAAAATCCTTTCCCCCATCAGAACCACGAATCCCATAACCAGATCCAATCCCAACCTATCCAAAACCAACTTCCACCAGTCCATTTTCAACAAACCATCCCACCTCCAAAATATCCCCCTAGGATAAACCAATTTCTCCAGCACCAAACCAAACTGTTCCACAAAGCCGACTAGAACAACTGTGAAAACAAATGGAGGGGATGAACTCAGAAGTCCCTTCCATAAACAATAACTTAAAACCATCAAAATTGGAAAGGCACCCATGCCTACTCAGGCGGTACCATCTTCAACTTCAAGGGGAGAGTCAATTTGTACTCAAACAACTCATGAACTACTAAAGGCTGTGACGTTTTTAAGAAGTGGGAAATAAATAGAGAAACCTAAACAACTAATTCATAACCCATCCAAATATTCAAACATGGATGAAAATTCAAATAAAGCATAAGATCAAACTAAGGAAACCGATAATAATGTGAATGAAACAAAGCTTCAAAAACAACCCCACAACCTGCACCATTTCCTCAAAACATGAGGAGGAAATCCAAGACTGAATTAAGTGAAACATTAAGAATAATCTTCTCACAATTCAAGTTGAGAATTTCCATTCTTGATGAAATCCAAACCATACCTGCCTACTCAAAGAACCTTAAGGACTTGTGCACTTTTAAAACAAATTTTCACATAAAAACCAAGTCATTTTGGCTACTAATGTTAGTTCCACCATTCAAGGGACAATTACTCCTAGGGTGAGATACTTGGGTTTCCCTTACATAATTTTTGTACTAGGAGAGAGAAAAGTGGTCAAGGCCTTGTGTGACCTAGGTGATACAATCAATCTCATTCCCTATGTTGTGTACTTCCAGTTAGGACTAAAAGAGATCCAACCCACATTTGTCACACTTCAACTTGCTGATCACAGCATTAGTGTTCCAAAGGGGATTCTAAAGGATATTTGGGTAATGGTTGAAAACTTCATCTATCATACTGAATTCATTGTCCTTGACAACCATCCAATCTTATGAAATAAGAAAAAAACCCCAATCATCCTTTGTAGTCCTTTCCTTGCTACAATCAACTCTGTTATCCGAATCTCAAATGAGAACATGAACATCACCTTTGAAAACATGATTCTAACATGAACATCTATAAATCAAGCTCACAAATAGGGGATTATGAGGACATTAATGAAGTAAACATGATAGGAATCATTGATTATGAATCCATAGAACATCATGGAATATTTGATGGATGTTTATTTTAGGATGATATTGATTTTATTTTTTCACATGAAGGAAGTTTATCTCCATTGATTGAATCATTTTCAAATTGCTCTTATAATGAAGTCTTAGGTCCAATAATCAGTAAAACCATTCAAGAAACCACTTTCATGGAGACCACTCTAACTTCCTTCCCTAAATCTAATAAAGACAATCTAGTAGCGGAAACTTATACATGTGGGGAATAAATTCAATCTAACGCTCTAGGAAACAAAATTGATCTTGATCCAACGTCCCAATCTTCAACTGAAATTCTAAACCAACCTGATCTCGAATTGAAGGAACTTCCCACTGCACTCAAGTATGCCTTCCTAGGGTACAATCACACACATTAAATTTTCATTTCTTCTTCTCTTGAAGACAATCATGAGAAGATGATTCTATATGTCCTTAGAAAACATAAGAAAGCCATTGGATTGACCCTATATAATATTCATGTGATGATCCTACTTATTGGGACTCATAGGATTGTTCTGTAATCTGATTCAAAGACATATCATCAACCTCAACGGTGACTCAATCCTAATATTGTAGGAGTAGTGATAAAAGATCTTCAGAAATTGTAAAAAGATGTTATCATATATCTTGCAGCTACGAGTTAGTGGGTGGGCCCAATCCAATTGGTTCCCAGGAAGGTAGGAATCAAAGTGATAACCAATAAGGATGGAGAGATTCTTCCATCTTGGGAGAGTAGTGGCTGAAGAGTCTACATTGACTATAGGAAGCTAAAATCATTTACCAAGATGAACCATTTCCCCTTACCATTCATTGACCATGTCCTTGAGAGAGTGTCAGGTCATTCTTTCTACTATTTCTTAGATGGGTACTTGGGGAACAATCAGATTGAGGTATCCCTAGAGGATCAAGGGAAAATCAATTCCCCTATCCATTCATCACCTTTCCCTTCAAACACATGCCATTCGGGTTATGCAAAGCCCCTGGAACCTTCCAGTGGTGCATGATCGGATTATTCTCAGACATGGTAGGGTATTTTCATGAGGTCACCATGGATGACTTCTTTGAGTTTGGGGATTCATTTGAGGGATGTATGAGGAATTGGGAAAGAGTCTTATAAAGATGTGAAGAAAGGAATATGGTCCTAAACTTGGAAAAAATCAATTTCATGGTTAATGTGGGACTTGTACTAGGCCACCTGGTCTCAGGTAGGGGGATTGAAGTTGATACAGCCAAAGTTGACATCATTTTTCACCTTCCATCACCAAAAACTGTCAAGTAAGTGAGGACTTTCTTAGGACAGGTTGGTTTATATAGAAGATTCATCAAGGACTTTAGTTCAATATCTCGTCCCATTTATGCTCTCCTAGTAAAGGATGATCCATTTGATTGGACAAAAAGCTGTGAGGGTTCATTATCAACCATAAAATCCTCTCTCACCTCTCCTCCCATCATGAAATCTCCAAATTGGATCCTTCCTTTCGATCTTATGTTTGATTACACTGGATTTTCTATAGGATCTGTGTTAGGGAAACATTGTGATAAAAATTCTTATGTCATTTCTTATGCATGAAAATACATAAATCATTCCCAAATAAACTACACCATCATTGAAAAGGAGTTACTTTCTATTGTTTTTTCCATAGTGAAGTTTAGGTCCTACCTCTTAGGATCCCCATCTCTGTGTTCACTGACCATTCTTCACTAAAATACCTCTTCCAAAAACAGGATTCTAAGGCTAGACTTATTAGGTGGGTCCTTCTCCTAGAAGAATTTGTCCCCACAATCAAGGATAAATGGGGTGTTAAAATTTTTGTAGTTAATCACCTCTCTAGGATGGAATTCAAAGAAAACTCAAATCACTTATCTGTGTCTGATTCATTTCCTGATGATCACCTATACTCTGTGAGTGACTTCCCTTTGTATTCCAACATATCCAATTTCTAAGTTACTAGAGTAATTCCTAAATTATTTGGGACTCAAGCTCAATGGAAATTATTTTCTGATGTCAATAAATATGTGTTTTAGGATCAATAACTCTATAAGTTATTCCCTGACCAAGTCATTAGGAAGTGTGTCCCAGAATCTGAACAAGATTCCATCCTTAAATTCTGTCATAGTGAGGCATGTGGAGGTCACTTTTCCTCTAAGAAAACAACTTCTAATATTTTTCTGTGTGGTATCTTCTAGACCAACCTCTCAAGGTACTCCTACAAATTTTTCCAAGGTTGTCTTATGTTTCAACAAGTAGGTTCAATCACAAAAAGGAATCAAATCACACTCACTCCCATCTTAGTGATTAAAATATTTGACAGTTGGGGAATCAATTTCATGGGTCCCTTCCCAAACTCTATGGGATAGCTCAACATCCTCTTAGATTTTGATTATGTCTCAAAATCGGTTGAAGTCATCCCCACCAAGTCTAATGACCATCATGTTGTGATCCGATTTCTGAAAGAGCACATATTTTTTCGATTTGAAATTCATAGGCCTATAATCAATGATTGAGGAACCCATGTTCGCAACCATCCATTATCTTCACTCATGTCTATGTATGGGATTTATTATAATGTTTCCACTGTGTACCATCCTCAAAAAATGGTCAAACTATGTTAGAAAATATGTAGATTAAGAATATAATTGAAAAAACTGTCAATTCTTTTAGGAAAGATTGGTCCGAGAAACTCTTGGATGCTCTTGGGGCCTATCAAACTGCATATAAAAACATTTCATGAATGTCCCCATATATGTTGGTTTATAGTAAATCATGCCATTTTCCAGTGGGGATTGAACATAAGGCCTTTTGAAAAATTATGAAAATGAATTATGACCTCTCTTTGGCCGAAACAAAATGGAAATTAGATCTCAGTGAACTTGAGGAACTTAGGATGGATGCTTTTGAAACTTCAAGAATCAATAAAGCTAAAGTACAAGCCTACCAATCTCGAAATATTAAAGCCAATCATATTATACAAGGTAATCCTATTATTTTTTATTGTTTTAAACTTCATTTACACACGGGAAAGTTGGGGTCTAGATGTTCAGGACCATTCATAGTGCATAAGGTGTACCCCCATGGGGCTGTAGAAATTCAATATCCCACCAATGGTCGAACCCTTAATGTTAATGGTCATAGAGTCAATCCATTAATTGAACCACTCCAAAAAAATGAAGTTGATGATAACTTGTGTGAACCGACCATAGATTAGGAAAATACTTAAATAATTAAGGGTCTAAGTCCAGCTAGCGACATTAAACCAAAGCGCTGTGTGGGAGGCAACCCATGGTTTTAATTTTCCAATCATTTTGTTGTTTTAATCAACATTATATTTTAAATAGGATTAACAAATCATTTTGATATTTAAAAATATAAAAAAATATAACAGTGACATGTTCTTCTATTATGAGTATGGATGGTTACAAAAGAGGAGCTCTATATTCATCTTTGTCACGTGGTGGGATCCTTGAGTAATACCTTACCCATAAATTTAAAAAGAAGTCAATGTATCATCTATTTATTTTATTTTATTTTTATGTTTTTGTAGGTTAAAATAAAAATACAATAATAATAATAATATAATAATAATAATAAAGGGCCACAGTGTAGCTCGTGTGGCAAACCCCATCATAACCGGAGAAGTCGTGGGGACTCGAACCTTGGACCGAAGGGAGATAGGGGGACGCACTTACCACTGGCCTACAACTTTATTTGCTTCCTTATTCTATAATTTTATTATATATACTTATATTTTACTTTCTTTATTATATATATATATATAGTTTTTTTTTGTTTTTTTTGGTTTTTTTCTCCACTAGGGAATTATCAGAGTGACATCGAGATCAAGGGATTAAAAGCGAGCAACAAGAATTTCATCTTCAACAACCAGGTGACATCATTCCATGATCCTCATTTTCAATTTCTTTTTTGAACTCTCATTCTCTACCTCCACCCCTTCTAAATTTTCATTTCTTTAAACACTGGGAATAGTGTTATTTTATGTTGAAGGGAGATAAAATAAAAAATTCTTTAGTGTAAAAAAAAGAATGATTTGAAAAAAAAGGTGATTTAATGGAAGGAAAAGTTTCATAAACCTTGAAGATGTTAATACACATTGCACACTTTGAAACTGAATATCAAAACATAGAATGCCTTGATTCTGATTTTAATCCTTGTATAATTTCATGAGCATATATTTTGGAATGTGTGGTTGTCCAATGTGATATTTCATCATTCATATTTTCATCCAAATAAAAAAAAGATCACAATGCACGTCCTTTGCATAGTGGGGTATTAGTTTGAGTTCATTTGGTTCCCAAAATAAATAGCATAGATTTGGTGATCATTTTAGTTTTAATATGAGTATTCAACAAAAGAAACAAAAAAAACAATAAAATTGCACGTAGAGCAATGAGACGATCTAATGCATGGCTTTTGGAACTCAGGGATCGTGAATCCATAGTTTTCTGACCCAAAGTTTGTAATTATATCTCTATTTTTGGTAATTTTAGTTTTTTTACTGACTTAACTCGATATGATGCCTGATTTTGTGGGCTTCACTTTTTTCCCTATGGTCTTTGAGCCTAGGAGTCATCTGCAAAGTCTCGCTACATGAGTTCACTCTTTTGAGTGTAATTTCAATTACCATGGAAAAATTTCAAAAACAAAAAATATATACAATAAAAAAAAAATTTAATACTCATCTTAATATTGAAATGTGATTCCACCTAGCGCTTCCATCATTTCCCTCTGAAATAAAGATGAACCCCCATGTCTAATGTGATGCACAACACATCGTCACTTTTAATTGATAATGTATGAAATATGGAGATTAATTTGAACAAAGGAATAGGATTGGGATTGGGATATTATTATAAAAATATCATGTATAAAAATATTTTGATGGGTTTCATGATTTTTTGGTATCGGGTTTTTGGTGATCACTGTGTATTAAAATATTTTTGGAAAGGGAAATTCACATTTCATATTGTTGAGATATATTTTGCTCGGTACTAGAAAAACACAAGTTGGGGAGTGTGATTAGACACTAAATGAAGATAATATTCATTGTTAATATATATAATATTCATGTGCTTCATTATTCATAACCCCCATTTTAGTGCATTTTATAATTTGAACATCATTTCACATTATGATTGTAATTCCTTCTTAAAATGCGATATTATGTGGTACATTTTTTAACATCATTTAATGTACCGAATGATCTTGATTTTATTTTAATACTAAATTTTCTGGTTTATAATTATATTGGGAAAAATTCATAATTATGGAGTGTTAGAAGATTCACATTGGAAGACCACCAAAATGAGATTTCATAAAAACAATTATGGAGAAGGCAGATTGCACACCAGCCCACTGATGAGCATGTGGGGACTAACATACAGTCCCAATGAATCCCAAAATTTGTGGGATTCATGAGTTCATATATAATAACAAATCATTCTTCATGATTCAGTTCTAATTCGGCCTCCATTGTAGTATTTAGGTGGATGAATTTGAAGATAAAATTTTGGGCCAGATTCTGCGGCCTAGAAAAATAGCCCACCATTTTACACATATCTCGTTAACCATAACTATTTTAGGCTGAAACATTACATTGGATTGGGTAAATACTTATCTTCATTTTTTTTCTAATATGGACCACTCCAATTCGGCCATATAGAAGGTCTTCCATGTGTATCTGTTCGGTGGAAGAAAGCTGGCTGCCACCTCGGGTCAAGGGTGGAAAAGTCTCCTCTCCCATTCTTTCCACCACACTATTCCTACCATACTCAAGTGGAATATTTTGTACTGTTGGGAGATCAACCCAATCCTCTATAAATTCCTATTTAAGGATTTTTTGGTGGAGGAGTTGAGGATCTTTGGTGCTTGGTTTCATTGTAGTGTTATGATGCCGCATTGTGTTTGTAATCACATTTCTTTCTCATGTATGTTGATTAATTAACCTTAGTTTCTTAATAAATGTTTTTCCATTACACTTATTATGTTATTATACATATAACATTGATACCGTTGGTTCATGGTGTGAATTGATTGACAATATACATTGTGATATTTATCACACAACGGTGGAGTGATCGATTTTTTTTGTTGTTTTTACTTCTTCAATTCCACCATCATAAGTCTACTTCCCGCTTCCGTTAAAGACATGTCATCAATGGAGGGATAACTCTTTTATGGGTTGATCCAAGGTAGTAGAAAGTGGCTGGATTGGATGTTATTTCTCACTCCATTACTGTATAATCACTTCTTTTAATTGAATTTTTTTTGATGATTTAAAAACCACTTCATCCTTATTGAATTTAAGGTCACACATTTCAAGTGCTCATACAAACATTTACCTTGGAGTACTCAATACTTTGATCATTCAAGTGTATATGTGATTAGTATTAGGGTGTGTAGGAATTAAAATAGTCAGTGATGATTTTCATTAATCTTCTTTAATGAACCCATCTCAAATATAAGAAATTGATATCATTTAAAAAAGAATTCATCCAATCCAGCCCGAGTGATAGCCTAGGATAAACTCATTACCTTAATTTTAATTTACTTAAATCTGTTAGTGATCCTTTAAAACCATCATAAATCAACCCATGTTGGCCACTTCATAGCCAAAAAAAATCCAATAATTTACCTGTCTGTAGGTACTTATTTGGTCTTTAAGATATCGACAACCCATGATAGACTACAAGGACCATCGTACCTTTTTATTTTGGGTAAATTTGACCGTGAATTAGTATCTCTATGATCTAATCGTCAAATTGGCTAAATTGAAGCTCCAGATTCCTAAATTTGGCATTTTGGATCATTGATTCTTCTTTGATTCCATTTATTACAACCCCAGTTGTGGTCATGAATATAACCATCTTCTCTTTCAATGTATGGACATGGCTCATCAGTGTGGTTTCATGGGATGATTTTTGTTGGTACCATTGTTTCGTTGGTTGATAACCGTTTCCTTTTTTATGTTTTCAACCCTAAAATTTAATACCTTGACTATAATCAGCATATTTAAATCTTCTATATACATACCTTGGGGTTTTTCTCCTATACCATAATTATTTTCATCTTTCTGTTTAATAATTCTATTTGTTCCACCATCCTACCGTTACTTTTTATTGTGTGAACCCATTTTAATTTTTTTCATTCTCTTTAACATTGGAAAAAATTTCTCTTCATTTCATCTAACAAGATGTGGACCACTTCAGGTGGCTTATTCATTAAAGATCCTCCAACTTTATTGTCTATAATTGATTAATTTCCCTATAACAAAACATTGTAGAATGTTTCTATTAGCATCCATTGATCTATATCGTGATGAGAGAATTTTATGGTCATATCTTCATATCCTTTATATGTAGAATATAGATATTCATATTCAAATTTACAAAAGATTACAATATTTACCCATATGTCCATTTATTTGAAATGTGGGAAGAATTGGGAGAGAAAGATTCCTGCCAGATCATCCTATGTAGTGATTTAATGTGAAGGTAGGATTTGGATCCAATATCAATCTATCTCATGTAATAAAATTAGAAAAAGACAGAGTCTTACCGCATATCATGAAACATTTTGGAATTGGAATGTGTCACAGAGCATGAAGAAGTTTCCAAAATGTGTGTTTGAATCTTCATGCAGTAGTCTCGGGAATTGAATATTGTTTGAGATCATTTGGATGATTTCCGGTTTAATCTCAAAGTGGTTTGCATCCAATGGTGGTGCTTGGATTCATGATTATAATCCTGTGTTTGATGGACACCCATAGTCTATGAGCTTTTATATCTATAGATATTTTTTTAAGAAATCGTCTAGTAGAAATTTGTTTCTCTAGTCTGACCATGATGATATCTTTATTTCTCTTCCATGTGTTTTTCTCCAATTCATTATTGAAGAAAAAAAAATTCATTTTTCCCAGGTGTTGTAGTCATGAATTTAAAAATTAAAAACCAAAATTCAATGAACGAATATAGCCTGTGTAAATAGATAATTAAAAAAAAAAGAAACCTAAAAACTAACTCGTAACTATCCTCGAAAATGAACTAGTTTTGATAGGCTTGAAGCGCATAATTATTTCCCTAAGGGTCTAATCAAAACAAAAAAATTAAAAAAACTCAATCAATGATTCTTAATTAATTAAAATGTGGTATTTTGAATGTTTTAGGTCAAACCTACAGAGATAGTGAATTGGTTTATTTAGATTTTCATAATAATTTAATTGATTTAAATGAAGAAGGATGTGAATAGTGAGATTTGGATTCTGGGAACATTTTGAATGATGAAGAATGAAGATGAATTAGATTGATTATAAGGTTTGAAATCATATTTGAAAGAAATGTATAGATTTTTTATTTTGAGGGTTCATGTGAAATTTGATTTTTAGAAAATAAGTTTATTAATCCAAGACTGGTTTTAGAGTCAAGATGAGGGTGATCTAATGGTCATGGTATCCCCTCCTTGATACGGTAATCCTTTATATCCCATGGTTTGTAAATTTAAGGTTTTAATGAATAATGTTTTTTTCAATACCATATACAAACATTATTTCCCAAAAATATTACAATGTTTATGCCTCATTTTAGTGTTTTTAGTTGCAAAATTTTAACATTCCTTTCACATTCAAATACCAATGGTTGTGATAAATGTAAGAGAAAGGGATTGGAAGTTGATTAAAGAATTATGAAAAACCAAATAAATGAATAAATAAAATAAAGTCAATACGAAAGAACCTTATCCTTTATATTAAATAACCTTATCACAAGGTGGGTTCACTCTCACATCGTAGTGATGATAGAATAGAATGGAAGGAATAAATGAAAAGAAAGCATAATGAAAACGGTTATGAAACATTAGAGGACCCTTTAAAGTGAAACATCTCACTCCAAGCTTTGGTCTCCAGGATCTCTTTCATAGTGGAAGACTATAACTATATTTATAGAGTCTATAAATGCTCGAGTATTATGAAATTCCATTAAGGATTGGTCAAAAAGTGTTCATGGGTGTATCCCGGCTCTTAAAATAGGTCACAATTTGAGGATACATCTAATATTGACATTTTTATATCCCATCAACCTTTTACAAGTCCTGTAGTGATTACACCATGTGTAAATCTCACACCACATGTACCATATTCTTGACATGCATCATTTCTGGGAATCATCACTTGTATCATGATGTGACACATATGTGTCATGTGGTGAAACATATCAACTTCGTGGATGGATTCATTCCTTCACTTCATGAACCATAGTTCATTAATGACATTCATTGATACACTTTATGATGAGTAATTTTATTTTTCTTCTCTATGATCCACATTTTGACTTAGTTCTTATGTTATGTACCTTGGAAGTGCTCCATGATCCTCATATTTTGTGAAGACCATCATTTGATTGAATTATTTTTCGTTTTATCCCCTTTTACTCAATTTCCATAACCCGTTGCATCCTTAAATATAAAAAAACACATGGTATATATGAATTCATTAATAACTAAATCCTAAAAATCAATGAATTTTAATATCAAATATATATAATAAATGCACTTATCAGTAGTTGTAAAAGAGGGGTGTGGAACCATAATTTCGACAAAGTAATGACTTAGGAAAAAACTATAATGAGAGATAAATGTAGTCTCTCATTTAAAAGACATAAAATTAACAATAATTAAGTTATTTAAAATCACTTGATAATATAATAAATTGAGAATCAATGATCTAGATAAATGAAGAACTTGAATTGAAAGAAGTGGAGGAAATGATCCTCTACCCTGGAAGGGTCATTCTTTATGTTATATAATGACACATTGGATCCTCGAAACCACCGTTTTGGGAATCTTGATAAGGATATTAAGAGAGAAATCATGCTCAAAATATTTGATGTGGAATGTGTTGATGAAAAGGGGGATATTTATACATGAGTAGAGGTGGTTTTAAGGGTTCAAATATAGGTTATTTTATTATATAATAAAAACAGTTTTGGATGAAATAAATTCCAACCAAATTTTTGGATTATTAATGAGTTGCAGCGATTTTTTGGACATTAAAAGGAACCCAAATTCAAAACATACCTTCTATCCAGCCTAATCAATGCACGAAATCCAAATAATTATCTTAAAATTAAAATTTTTTGTTCCAAAATGTATGGTATAAATTTCTAAATTATAATTAATATTTATAAATTATTTTTTAACATTATTAAATTATTTTTTTTTATTAAATAAAATTGTTCATAAATTTTCATTTATGATGACATAATATTTATGTCATAAAATTGTAGTGCTTTATAAAGCAGCGATTTTCACTTTTTCACCAAAACATATAATTTTTCAAAAATAACCCACAACAATCACCCTAAGATAATCTTGGGGTTCTATGTCCAAAAATTTAGTTTAATTTATAAAACTAATTATTTTAATATTATAATTTTATCATTCAAATAAATATCACTTTTTATTGAAATTTAGCATATTTCATTGATAAACAAACATTCTAGCCATTATATAAATTATTGAGGAATTTATTAAAATATATTATAATTTTAAAATCTTTTTTATAAGATTATTTCATGAAAATAAATTTAATTTCAAACCTATAAATTTAAAATAAAATATTCTTTTAATAGGATGTGTTTATAGTCAAAAAATAATAATACAACTATGATTATATCATTAAATAATCCATTTATTGTGCTTAGTTATTGTTATACATGATATGTAAAGTTATTATGAACTGTAAATGTATTTATATGTGATCATAATAAAAAATTCAATATAAAATAAATTTTCTACTAATAACATAATGGAGTTTTCATAGTGTTATAGATTCTATATAGTTTTGCATGATATGACTACGCCTTTAACACTAATAGAAAACAACCTGATGTTATCCTAATGAAGCCCCTAAATACTCTACCAAAGAAAACATAGCACCCTTACATTTTATTATTTGGCTAGAAGACGCACCATGTCTCATAGATACACCAACCAAAGTTCCCCCCAATCAAGTTCCCTCATCTATGTCTGCATCATTCAAACCGCTTTTTCAACCGCCTCAACAAACGACAAAAGGAATAAGAGAATTAATATCAACTAAATATCATCCCTTAGTCCCATATGAATCCTTTGAGTGTTAAGGTAATGATTTACAAGATGCTCGGGTTCTATGTGCACTAACTCAGTGAAACAAGTGGAATACTCCAAAACTATACACTCACCTTTCTCTAAGGTTATAAATTCCCAAGTCTTTTCCACATATGATGATTCAGGATAAAATATCGATTGATGGTTTTCTTGAATGAATAACAGCTAAAATTCTCATACTACTTAGCTTTCATGATGGAGTCCCCGCATCTAATTCCGAGTCCATCAAGAATATACATGTATTAACCCACCTTAGAGTGCTATTTTTTTGTATAAAATGGAAGAACCTTTAAATCCATTCATTAAATTACATAGGTTCATGGGGTCCTTTAAAACAATAGAAGATGGGTTGATTCAGCTTACTGAATTGTAATCCACAGTTCACCATTTAGACCTGTTATCCAATACCCTTCTAACCAAGAGTCTAAATAGTGTGCATTGCAACTTCCCCTAAAAAAGGTCCACTGGTGGATTTGTTTGCGGATCATTTCCCCAAGTTTCCTCACTCATATTTTGAAGAGATCTTCTAGGAGGTAATATCTAATAAATATAAGATAATAACCAATAATATTAATAGAAAATTCACAAATCATAAGACCGACATCAAAAATACAAATTAATTCCACTAAATAACATGAATTTAAAAAAATCATGTTTTCAATAAAGGAAAAAATAAAACCACAAAATGAATTTGTCAATCCAAATAAACACAAACACTTGTTTATTTAAATAACCTCAACCACCAATCTCACGATTGGAAAAATCCTTGACTGTCCAGGGTAAATCTTGTTTAGATAGTGAAGTGATCTAATTAGGCACCCTCCCACACTAACTAACCGAATTCTGATATCCCTAACTCATGTCTACCATGGACATCCAACTAAACCCAAGTAGTGTCATGACACATTAGGCTGTGTAAACCCCTATGACACCATTTTTTAAAGTACAAAATTTGTTCAAATAGGCATTTCTCCCATGAAGGTCAGTCACATGGTTGGGTGGAAAAAACTCACAACACAAGTCTCATGTATAACTGAAGTACAAACAGATTTCAAAGCAGAAGAAAAATATGAGACCATGAGATATAAAATTTCAAGGCCAATGGGATAAAACAGATTATAAAACTACATATTCCAATATCTAAGATCCATGTGGCCTTTAATAACCACAAAACCATCCTACTATGAATATGACAGCAACCAAGAGAAGCTGGAGAACTACTTGACACCCCTCTCTTTACCTGAGTCTTACAAAACGACACCTAAAAATTACCAAAGGAATAAAGTAGTGTGTAAGCCTAATTCCTAGTAATATTTCAGTAAAGAGTCTATATAATGTCTAATACCATGAAAATGTTAGCACTACTCTTAAAAACAAAAAAAAAATAAAGAATCACTAAAAGATAAGAATTATGTACAGCGTCCTTTGGTTTTTCCTCAAATCCGTTCATATTTAAAGAGACAAGGAATATGATAAGTATTGTTGATAAAGAATAGAAGCATATGAAACACCATCCTTGGATTTTCTATATGATAAACAAGTGGTCAACAACCCTAAAATATAACATCATGTGTAAAACCAAGAATAAATGAAAATGCACACAATTTCGGCTCTTAACCATAAAAATACTTACTCATACACAAAATAAATCACTAATACATGCATCATGTAAATCCAAAAAATATTTATTCCAAACTCACAACATCTCGATATCAAATCTCTAATGGCAGAACACATACTAAGAGTGACAAGTCCATTTCTTGATACAATCAAGGTTTACAATGTTCTATACATTTCTGCACCATTTGAGAACCATGATCAAATTTTATAAAAACAATTTCAATGTGAATATTTATGGATTCCATGCTAGAATTACCATTCTAGATTAAAATTCACCTTAAGGTAAATTTATAAACAAATATTTTGTCCAAATTCATTTTTAAATCAAACCCCATTCAAAAACAAGTAACTCTTTACACAAAACCCCATTGATATCAAATCCATCGATTTAATAATTAAAACTAACTGAATTTCAAATAACATTAAGTAATTCATTTGTTAGAACCTTTTTATAGAGACACCTACCTCTAGAATAGAGAGAAGACACCCAGAATTGGTATCCCATGTCCTGGGGTTGAATCTGATAAAAAAGGGGCTTAAAAGAATTAAGAAACCTCTCTTTGGTGATTAAGGTTTGGAAAACAAAATTAGAAGTGTAACTTATTTGGAGGGATGTTGGGTTTTGGTACCCAATCTGAAAAATATTAGACCATAATGCATAACCTTCATCCAAGTCATAATCATTAGGTTTTTACCTATGATTATGACACAACCCATTACACTATACTACAATATCCATTGATCAAATTGGCCTCTATAAATGATTTTTCAGACCATTCCCAAACACTATTCTTCCATCACAATTCCATAGCATAGACCATGCACCATGCCACAACTTCCCAAAAAAGGGAGAAGCACCAAACTAACCCCATTGGAACTCCACACAACATCCTCTACCTCCACACCAAAGAGATCAGCCAAACGTAAGGCCTATACTGCATCCCCATCACCACGGGGAAGCCTGGTCAAAATTGGCAGTGGCACCAACAATCAACCACCCATACACCATGTCACAACTATAGTTCACATGACATAGATGTAATCTCTATGGAATATCCAATCCCATCCCTAGTGAAAAATACTATAGATAAATATTTTAATAGCACTAAAAATCTATCAGTAGTGCTAAAAAGTGTTTTTGATCTAAGCGTCATTAAAAGGGGACATCTTTTATCTGTTCTAGAGAAGAACTGGTAAAGGGGGACATTATATGTTCTAAAAGGAATTGATAAAGGTAGAACTTTATCAATGTTATTATAGAATAGTTGAGGGTTGCTTTCTATCTACGCTACTTCTAGCATTGATAAAGGCCATGCTACTATAATGTGTCGTTAAACTTACATAACATTATAGCGCTAAATACTATCCCAAAATATAGACAATAGTATGAATTTAGGAAAAAAAATTATAATTTAATTGAAAAAAATTTAAAAAATAACAATATATTATAGAAATTTTAAAAATTTTTAACAATTACATTTTCTAGTAAAATTTATCACAAACATCAAAAAACATCAATGGTTTAATTTTATTTGGCACCCGACCACATCTCAAAAATCTAGATTTTGGTATTAGATGCTGAACAAACCACCCCAACATGATTAATATAGACTAACAATATAATAAAATAACTATTATGTTAGTGATATTATAAAGAAATAAATTATACATAAATGTCTAACAATACATTAATAAAATGTCAATTTTAAACTGATAAAAGACACATTGTGTCATACCAGTCACAATGTGTGTCGGATTGAGGTTTGGCTGATTCCAACATGTCAAAAATGATATATCCTATATTATCAAAACAATTTGAAATTGTTTTCCCAGTTTTGATTATGTCACTTTTATTTTTTACTAAAATGTCATTTTAAACTAAAAACATGCACTTTGAGTCATACCACACACATAGTATATCATTTTGAGGTGAGAATGATTCCTACAAATAAAAAATGTCTTATGAATTGTTTTGATAAATTATGAAGACAATTCAATCATGTTATCTTTTTTTCATTGAGTGACATATGTTTTGAACTAAACATTCATTTCTAGACTCATAAGAGACACTTTGTGTTATAGCAGTCACACCATGCTTCTGATTGAGGTGAGGCAGATTCCAAACTATCACAAATGAATTATGGATATTTTTTTAAAGTATCATGATAATAAAAATGTGTTTGTTCAGCTTTGAGTATGTCCCTTGACTTTCATACTAAAATTTCAATTTTAAATAAAAAAGAAATACATGGAGTCATACGTATCACACTGTGTGTCAAATTGAGGTGCATCAAATTATTAAAAACAAAAAATTACTTATATATATGTTTTAATTAAATTAATTTACTCATATTTAAGAATATCAGTAGTTTTTTATACTAAAATGTCAATTTAAACCGACAACATGCACCTTGAGTCATACTAGTCTCATCATGTGATTATTTGACATGATACTAATTCCTACACATCACAAATGACTTAAGAACCATTTTCCAAAATTAATAAGGCAATATGAGTATATTTTCTTAGTTTTCAATGATTGACCAACATTTTGATCTTAATTTTCAATTTTAAAATAATAACTAGCACTTTTAGTTATATCATGAACATTATGTATTTGATTGAGGTTCAGTTGATTCTTATACGTCAAAAATTACTTATGGAAAATTTTATAAAAGTATCAAAATGGACTAAATGTTTTTTCTTGGTTTTGAGTATATAACATGATTTTTCCACTAAAATGTAAATTTTAAATAGAATACACACTCTTTTAGTCGAACCGAACACACCATGTGTCAAAATGAGGTGCGGATAATTAGAACACATCAAAATTTACTTATGGATTATTCTACTAATTTATAAACAAATATGAATATATTTTCAATGTTTATTGTATTTCACTTTTCATTTTTTCTAAAATATCAATTTAAAAAAAAAGAAACACTTTGAGTCATATTGGTCACACAATGCATCAGATTGAGATGTGGATGCTTCCTACATGTCTCAAATTATTTATGGATTGTTTTCCTATATTATAAAAACAATTAAATTTTTTTATTGGTTTTGATTTGTCACATGTGTTTTCTAAAAAAATTCATTTTAAATTAAAAACACATACTTTGAGTAATATCAGCCCCATCAGTTGTTGGTTTAATATGAGAAAGATTTATACATGTCACAAAAGAATTATGAATAATTTTCTTGAATTATAAATTCAATCAAAGTCTTTCTTCTCATAATTCAGAAAGTGACACACTTTTTGAATTAAAATTTCAATTTTAATAGATAAAAGGCACTTTCATTTATACTAGGCACACTGTGTATCATATTGATGTTTGATTGATTCTTACACAATAATAATGTCTTATGAACAATATTCATAATGTATAGAAAAAATTTGAATTCATTTTCTTGGTTTTTAGTATGTGAAATTTGTTTTCCAATGAAATGATAATTTTAACATGAATGCACGCACATTGGGTCATAAAAAAACAAAAAATGTGTTGGGTTGTGGTGAGGTTGATTCCTAAATATACAAAATGACTTATGGATCATTTACCTAATTTATCAGAATAATCCTATTAAATTTTATTAGTTTTGAGTATGCCACTTATATTTTTTTCTAAAATTTAAATTTAAAATAAAAATCACACTTTGAGTCATATGAATCATAATTGGATTGATGTGAGACTAATTCATACACATAAAAAATGAATTATGAATCTTTTTCCTAAATTATCAAAATAATCCAAAAGAATTTTCTAATTTTTGAGTATGTCACTCGTGTTTCTTAATAAAATGTAATTTCAAACTAAAAACATACATTTTATGTCATACCAGTCACATCTTGTGATGGTTTTATGTGAGAATATTTCCAACATGTTTCAAAAGACTTATGAATCATTTTATTAAATTATAACGACAATATGAGAATTGTTTCTTGGTTTTCGGTGAGTAAATCAATTTTTGAACTAAATATATAGTTTAAAACTAAAAAAAGATAATTTGAGTCATACTGAGCACCCCATGCATCAGATTAAGGTATTTATTATTCCTAAATATCATAATTGGTTTAAGTATCATTTTGATAAAGTATAAATACAATCCGAATTTGTTTTATTGGTTTTGAGTATGTCACATTCCTTTTTTACTAAAATATAAATTTTTAATAAAAAGACACATATGAAGTTAGACAAGTCACAACAAGTGTCAAATTGATGTGAAGATAATTCCAAAACATCAAAACTGAGTTATGGATCATTGTATTAAAGCATAAAAACAATACAAAGGTGATTTATCCAATTTGAGTATGTCACATGTGTTTTTTCTAAAATGTCATTCTAAATGGAAAACATGCACTTTCCATCATATCAATCACATAAAGTGCCAGTTTGATATGTGACTTACACATCACAAATGACTTATGAATCATTATAATAAATTTTCCAGACAATATGAGCTTAATTTATTATTTTTTAGTGAGTCACATGGGTTTTAAACTAAATTTTCACATTTAAATTGATAAGAGGCACTTTGAGTCATACTCAGCACATCGTGAATCAGACTAAAGATTCGCTAATTACTACACATCAAAAATTACTTATGGATCATTTTACTAATGTATCAAAATTATAAAAATTCTTTCCTTTGTTATAAGTATATCACTTGTTTTTTTTCTAAAATACCAATTTTAAAAAAGTAGATGCACATGGAGTTATACCGGTCACACCATTCATCTCATTGAGGTGAGGCTAATACCTACTCATAAAAAATGACTCATGTATTGTTTTACTAATGTATCAAAACAACCCAATTGTATTTTCTCATTTTTGATAATTTCACTTGTGCTTTTTACAAAAATAACATTTTGAACTATGAACACAAACTTTAATTCATACTGGCCACATCATGATTCAATTTCAGTAGAGACTAATTCTTACACATTACAAATGAATTAAGAATTTTGTTTCCTAAATTACGAATATAATCTAAGTGTTTCTCTCAGTTTTTAGTGAGTGATAGATGTTTTCAACTAAATTATTAATTTTCAATTGATCACAGAAACTATGAGTATATCAGGAAACCGTGTATCAGATTGAGGTGAGGAAAATTCCTACACATAACATGTTACATAATGATTGTTTTTATAAAGTATCAAAACCGTCTGAATGTGTTTTCTTAGTGTTTAGTATGTGATGTGTTTTTTCAACTAAAATGTCAATTTTAAACTGTAAACATGAACTTTGAGTCCTATTGGAAACACCATATATTTAATTGAGGTTTGGTTGATTCATACATGTCAAAAATGGATTATGGATCATTTTCCAATAGTATTAGATAAAAATTATAAGAGAAATTAATAAAAAAAAGTAGATAAAATGTTGACAAAATCAACTTAATAAGTAGTGGGCAGTCACCTTTTCATGATGTATGTATACATTATAGCCCTGGGTATACATCTCATTCATTTATAAAAAATATATATCTCATATTGTGAATATGAGGAATTTTTACAGTCTTGGTAGTACTATAAAAATATAAATAAATAGAGTATTAAAAAATATTTTAAATGAAATCGCAATTATATTCTAAAATACCTCTTTGGGGATGCTAGTTTGTTTATGGAATATGATATAATTCATAAATTTTAACACATAATAGCCACAATCATTTTCATTGGTTTTTTAGAACAATATATAAATATTGAAAAAAACAAATAATTTTCTTTGATAAATGTTTTCATAGTGAAATATTATTTGATATACTGAAATACATATCCACGTATAGAAGTTTATAGGATCTTTAATATCATGGAGTGTCCTCATGCCATGATATTGATGATATTTAAACACCACCATATCATAACATAATATTCATCAAAAAATAATATAAAATTTTTAACTTGAAGTTCAGTTGTAAAATGTTGAATGTAGTGTATTACAAATTGATAAACGTCAGTGTGTGTGGTCATATTTTTGGGTATCCATGCATTGAATATAAAAAATATATCTATTTAGTATCCAAATTTAATACAATTAATAACCAATGATACTCAAAAAAGGTAATAAGTAATGAAATTAATGAAAATATATTTTATATGAATAAATTGTATAGTTTTACACCTTCAATTGGGTATTAATAAGAGTTAGTCACATATAAGTTTGATTTTAATCATTTTAACCAGTCTATACACTATTACATAAATTTTTGTTGGTTCCAATTCGTATTCTTATATATAATTGATTTGAGTACTAATGATTCCAAATTTCTTTTCAAAGGGGTTTCCCTTTGAATGGTATATATATAAGCATGCCAAAATATGAATAGCATTCATTCATAATTATCATAGTATATCAGCTATTGGATAGAGAAATCATAAAAACCCACCTCATATATACATTTACAACTGAGAATATAAGAAATTCATGTGTTCGGTTTTTAATTACATTGTCATGACCAATGTATTCTATATCGGACTATCTCTTCATTTGTTCTCCACAATCATTTGTGGTCAGAGCACTATTATCTAACATTGTATCTACAAGAAAAATTAATGTTAGTAAATGAGAACATTGAAAACGTAGAGTAAACATACATTGTGAATATATATTTTTTATTTGATTGTTGATCCATTAGTTTGTTTGGATTCAACCTTCTATTTCACCCCATCCCTTTTTCCGTCTATAATAAAATTCATGAGTTCGAACATTTTTTCATTAATTGTTAAATGTTTTTCATGTAAAATAAATTGGAAATGAAAACATCCTTATCAATATTTTTTTACAATATCTAACAACTATTATAGGAATTTTATAATATCATTCTCAATAATGTAAATATATGCACTTATAAGAGGAAAGGGTATCTCGGTGGTCGGCTCATGATCTACGTTAATCCCCACTCTAACATTACCTATTGGAAGATGACTATTGTATAGAATATCCCCTTGGATATTGAATATGGTGTCCCTCACAAAATGAAGATGGGTGGGTGTAGATATATATAAATAACCATAATTTTTACCATACATAATATTAGAATAGGAAATTCCTTAATTACTATGTGATTTACATTTCACAGAAATAATTATAAAAAATACTGATTACCTCTTCTAAGAAAGATTTTTGAGGCGTATGGCTCACCTACAAGATTGAGGAGTGGGGGATCATTATATAGTGTTTCATATTGTGTTATTTTTTATATTTTCTTTCTTTTAGAGACTATTATTATTCCTTGTAATTCATTGATATATTTCTATATAAATTTCTATAGAAAAGTGTCGAGACATCGTGTGATTTTGAGGCCCGTTGTATCCAAAATTAATTTTATAAAAATATTAAATATATTTTATAATATGGACACATAAATGATTTATGAAAACATGATTCCTCTTAAATATAATATTTAATCAGAAATCCATGATCCTGGTTGAGTATTAAACGTTTTTTTCACCCTAGGATTGACCAAAAATTTGTCAGTACTGGGTGTTCATACATCTTTCTTGTTGGTGGTATGTTCATTGGATAAGTTAATTAATAAATTTAATTTATTTATTTACTTAACCTAAATAAAATATATTTAATATACCACCATATTGAAATTCCCAAGGCTAGCATTATAATCCTAGGATCTCCGAGAGCTTCCCCTTCCTCCTTCCATTGAAGAATCACATTAGATAATGACGAAACTCTAAATTGGAGATAATTGGGATGTAGTGAATGAAAAAACATCATTAGATATATGTTGATACCATTCTTTGAAGAATAATTATCCAGTATCTATGTAGGACTCTTCAACATGAGTTTTACGCTCTTTTGATTAAATGGTTTGTGCAGATCAATCCCTTCCATTTATTTTCACTAATTGTGGATCCTTGGCATGCTCCTATATATCGATTAAATTGGTTTTCATGTTTTTTAACATGGTTTTCTCTATTATTTATCATTATACAAGAATAGTTAGAAAATGATGGCTGAAAATCCATTATTTCACTTTTCTCCCCCCTTTTTCTTCGCGTTATTCACTGGAAAGACCCCACGATCTCGGTTCGACATTATCGTGTTGTATCAAGCACAATCAGACTCCCATAATCATGATGAATTGATGAATGAGTTTGGGATCCATTTTGAAAGGAAAGATATGGGATGATTTAAAGCTCTGTAATATCTATTGAATGATTAGAGATGAAATAATCATCCACAGAAGAAGTCAGAGTGTGTGCATAGTGAGTCAATCCATGCGTGGCTTCAAAAATAGGGTTTTCAGCAACCGGATGGCCGAAATGTTCCTTTTGATACTATATCAACTATTCTCATGCAGATATTGGTCCAAAATCAAAGTGTATGGTCTAGATTTCAAGCATGCAACATTCATCCAAATTTCTAAAAAAAAACTACTACACGATGTGTACTGTGATGAATACACGGTTTGTAGCCCCTTAGTAATGGTAGATAGGTTTTCAAAAATTCATAAGGTTGACACCACATGCCGCCATCCTTCACACTATATAAATCATCCCCAGATGGAAAAACCATGTGGTGGAACAAATGGGTAGGACCTTTAATGGGACTACAAGTCCAGGGATACGACCATGTACTAAAGAAAACATACACGATGTAAAGTACACAGACATAGGGTGGATACACATACATGACCAAGCACATGAGCGGTACCCCAAGTGGCATGGCCACACCATTTTTATCCTCAATACACAATGTATACTTATATGGTAGGTGGACTATGTTCTTCTAGAGACACAACCAGGTGAAGAAGTGGGACCACTCATCGTGTGTGTCCCCTCACATGCCATGTAACCCTTGGATCATTATGAGGAAACATCAAACATATCAATCTCATTCATTTCAACATGTATTTTGTCCCATAGGTAGCCTAACCTGGGTTTTTTTCATGTATAATGTGATGGTTCCCTTAGTTGTGGATTTTTTGAGAGGAGTTGTAATTTTCTGGGAACATATCTATGTTTGATGATGCTCGATGATGGTAGTGATCAGGTGTGATCACTAGAGGCTTCCTGTAGAGTGGAACCCACATCAACATGGATGTGTATCCTTTGTAACAACCTACTGAGGGGAAAACCCTCTATCATATTGGTCATAGGTCCTCAATGACTTCAGATAAACCCCCATGTCACACTAGGGTGCAGTTCCTCGACCTATAGAGTGGAACCCCCATGAACATGGGTGCATGTCCATTACAACTACTTGTCGAGTTAACCCCCAATCAGATAGGTTGTGTGTCCTCAATGACTAGTGTGGTACCCCAGTATAACACCAAGTCAAGATTCCATAACCTATATAGTTGAAACACCCATCATCATGGGTGTGGGTCCTCTACTAATACCTACAATGTGAAACCTCTTTATTGGATATGGTCTAGGTCCTCGAGGAAAACAGTGGAACCCCCATGTCACACCAGGGTATGGGTCCTTAACCTATTGAGTGGAACTCTCCATTAGCTTGGGTGTGGACCCTCTACCTATAATGTTCAACCCCCCCATCAGATAGGGTAGGAGTTCTAATGACACTATAGTGGAACCCCCCCCCCCACCCACCCACCCATCATCATTGGGCACAGGTCCTATAAAAATATTGATAGATTGGAACCCACCTTATTTTCATGGGCATGGATCCTCCACATAATGATTTTGGCCCCTTAAAATTGTGGTACAATGATGGTTGTGGTCCTTCACAGAGTTACTTCTAGGAAAACATATTACATTATGTGCATCGTTGAGGAAATTATGGAATTGTTAGTGACTGTTCTTCTTAGACCGAGCTATGTGACTGATATCCCCTTTCTCTCTGTTATCATATTCTTTGACTGATAATATATATATATATACAACTTTTGTATCAATACCTTAGGATTGGTAACACTCTTTCTGTTAGATGGGAATATGGGCAGGGTACTCCAAATGATTTCCATGTTTAGCTTATCATGGTTGGATTAGTTTACTATCCTACTATATGTGGATAATTCTCGATGTGTGGTTCATCTACTCAACTTTTTCATCCCCTTCTGTTCGGATTAGGTTACTTCCACTCTTGGTTTGGGTTGAGTTGTTATCATTCACTATATAATTCTTTACATTTTCTATCTACAGTCTTGCTATTACAATTGTATCTCTTACATCTCTCCCTTCATCATTCGGTGTATCCTACATGGTATGTATACAATCACCACATCATTGGATTTTACTGCATGTTTCATGTCTTGTGAAGACTATAAAGAGGTCAGTGGTAAATTCATAGTATCTTAGGGATACATCATAATATGTAATACGTATGGTGGTCGTAGCTTAGATATCAAAAGTTGGGATCTCTCAGTGGTTTACGTTCTTGTTTTCTTAGGTTAGAACATATTTCTAGTTGGGCATGTATTTTTTCCCCCATTACTTTTCAGCTAACACAACTGTACTATTTTATTATCTAGAGGTTTTACGTACATGGTAGTTTCATGAGAATTTTTCATATTTTACTTTTACTCCCTCTTCACTCCTACATCAATATTTTTGTGTTTGTGAATACAGATACTTAAGAGATGACCTCCCCATGTATGCTATCCCTTTAGAACTGATCTCTAGCCCCTGGTCTATGGTGGTTGGATTGGGGTAGATTTGGATCAAGCCTCAGATTGGGTTGGTTCATGGAATATTGGTATCAATGGTTGTTCGATCATTGGGAGGATATTTGGAGTAGTCCCCTTACAAGGATTTGGTTGGGATTATAGAAGCAATGTCAATGTTCCCCTAGTGTGGCTCTCAAGCTACAGAATCTAGTGATGGTGTGGGTGTCCAATGTATCCATTTACCAGTACCTTGACTACCTTTTTGTCGACTCAGCATACCATGATAGTCCTAGTAGGGATATGTGATGCATGCATCACATAGTATTGAGTCTTTGACTATCCTTATTGAGTCTTCCCTCCATTATATATATATATATATATATATATTCTCAGTTGATCGTGGTACATCGTGATTAAATTTTAGGATGCCTCCATGATAAAATCTATCCAAGATACCAGTTTTGGATCATGATAATGATCTTATGAGTGATGAGGCATCAATTTAGGGATCATCCCATGAGCTGCATTCTCTAGGTGGGTAATTATAAGCACCACCCCCTATTGATTAGTACATTACACCAGTCAAGTAGGTTGGGGAGGCACATAGTCTTAACACACTTTGCGAGTACCTGCACCATAGGCGGGTGAGGTTCCATGGAGAGACAGATCATTAAGTAAAATAGGATTGGCTAGATTTAGTGGTCTATATATTTAGGCACATCTAGACATCTATGGATCTGTTGGTTTCATTAAAATATATCCTTTTACATGGAGTAGCTATGCGATGGCGAAGTATTTTTACCAAGATGGGTGATGTGTCAACACCCTCATGTCCTAACATCCAGTAGTTATTATTTGAGGAGAAAAACTCCAACTTATTATGCACATTTAGGATTTAGGATCTTCTTTATATACATCAAGAAGGGATAAAAGTGGATAAGTATGCAGTGAGGTTCACAAACCTTAACTAGTACACCCTTGACATGATCTGGGATAGCTACTTCTGAGAATAGAAGATTGATCAGGGAAACCAAAGAGATATAAAAAAATAGTCAGGTTCCCTTGTGCATCAACAGATATAATGGAGTACTACATCGATCACTAGGGATAGATATATTTATACCAGATGCATTCGAGATAGCAGGAGCTGGCAGTGGGTGTTACATGGATGATTCGTCTACAGAAACAAGTAAATATTAGATGACATGATATTAATGTTGGAGACCTCCCCATGATCAGACACAAGCATGTGGTTAAGGAAAGAATATGGCACCACCGTATCCTGAAGAGGGTCATTTCTATGTTTGTGATGGGTGAGTTGAAATTGCATGAGACTGCCTAACCTGAAATGCCAATCATTGTAGAAAGATAGCCAAAAAACATCCACAATATAGGCATCAACTTTATCATTGATCTCCCAGGGGAAGGATGGGTGGTCCCCAGGGAGGCAAAGCTGTAAGTGGAACATGATGATATATGGGTGGTGGAAGATTCTATGAGATCCTTCCACCACCTTCCCTAGGTAGCCCATGTTAGGTTTAGGGAGCTGGCGGTCAAGGTCACAGATCGATGTAGCCTTTAGAGGCTTATGACCCCATAACACACGAGATGATTCGGGGTATGATATTTCTATTTTCTACTCTTTCATCGATATTAGATGACATCAGTTCCAATCATTCATTCATATCTATTCTCCTTGTGTGAGGCCTAGATTACCCAGTTGAGTTTCTAGCCCATTATCTTCGTCTATATGTTCCTACAGGGAAATATTATTCTACATATTTTATTATTTGGTTGTGCATGATATTGGTTGGTAGAGAGAAGTTCACATGGTACCTTTTTGTCTCAATGATGGAACCATAGGACATATTCATAGGTGGGAATTTATTTTCTATGGTCCAATCCCAAATTTAATTTCATCACAGTTGAGTCAGATTCCTTCGCATTAATGGGATGAGATTCACCATTTTTTGAAAGAGATATCTCATGGCGGGACAAGTGGGTTTTACGATAAACAAATTGTATCCCTTCACCTATCAGTTAGGGAGTATAGCCCTTGGTGTAGAATGTAATACAGTCATCTAGATTCATTTTTTTGTGAAGGATTATATGGATGTCATCCTAGAGGACATTCTGCGACTACCTCAACGGTGGGAGATGGAGTTTTTCATCAACTTTTATCCTGGGACTATTCGGATATCATATATGACATATCGAATGGCCCCTACCAGGATTTGAGAACTGCGGTTGTAGTTTGAGGCCCTTCGAGAGAAGGATTTCATTATACCCAGTGTGTCCCCTAAGTATATCTAGTGTTGTTTGTGAAGAAGGTGAACAAGATCTTGTATCATTTCATGGATTATCATTATCTAAACCAGACCATGATAAATAAAAAGTACTTGTTTCAATGAATTTATGAACTCTTTGACTATTTATGAGTTCAATTATGGTTCTCAAATATAGATCTCTACTATAACTACCAACAGTTGAGATTTTTCCAGGATAATATTCCAAACCTGTCTTTCTGATATCATTACAGACACCATGATTCCTAGTGTTGCCCCTTGCTGAGACGAATTCCCACACCATTTTTAGGGATGTGAAGAACTGGTACATTCAAGCATACTTGGACTTTTTTGTTGTTGTATTCATAAAATACATACTCATATACTATTCACCATAAATGGGAACGTGCATATCACTTGAGGTTGGTTTGAGATTTTCTTTAAGAGAATCCAATTTGTGGGAAGCTCTTGAAGTGCTAGTTCATGATTCATGAGATTCGCCTTTTGGGGAATGTCATCTCATAGCATGATTTATCCATTGACCCATTATAGATTTTTGTAGTGATTTCATGGGATCCACCTAAAATAATGTCATAGGTGTGGTGATTTCTTGGTTTGAAGGGTTACTATAGGAGGTTTGTGGAAAACTTCTCCAGGATCGTAGCCCCTATGAACATCTTGATGTGGAAATGGGATTCATTTATCTGGGATGATTAGTGCTAGAGGGCCATTGAGGAGTTGAGACTAAGGCTGATGAGTTCTCATATGTTGAGACTACCAGAGGATGGTATGGAGTAAAAAAATTATTATGATGCCCCGGGAGATGGGCCTAGTTGGGTGTTGATGTAGTAGTAGGTAGCTATCACAAACGGGTCAAGGCAATTAAGACCCCATGAACAAAAAATTACAACTCAATACCTAATACTGACAGTTGTAGTCTTCACATTGAGGATGTGGAGGCACTACCTTCTCGGAGAGCACTTTGTGGTTTACTAAAACCATTATAGTGTTAGGTGTGTCTTCACATATAGAGACATGGACCTAAGAAAATGGTGTCAGATGGAGTTCCTATACGACTACGACATAGATATATTTTATACTCCTAGGAAGAGAAATTTATTATCTAATGACCTTAGAAGGAAGTCTGATGATCATTTGATGAAGGAGGCTTTAGTGTAGTTTTCCACCCTGTGGTTGAACATTGTGGGGTAGGATGGTACAACTATTCTATAATCAATGGAATTAACTCCATCATTTATCATGCATGTGGAAGATTCCAAGTTGGGATACATCACGTGTGAGGTTGTATGTGACCACATATCCATGGAGGATTCTCGGGATGGATATTATGGAGTTGGGAATCATGTAATCGTTTTCCAGGGATGGACGGTAGTTCTAGTCTGGTTATGGGAGGAAGTGATGGAGGAGTTCCACACTTCTCCCCTAACAATAAATCACTATGTGGTTAAGATGTGTAGTGTCCTTTTGCAGAATTTTTAGAGGTCTGGAATGAGACAGAGTATTGTTGACTTTGTCTCTCGATACCTCACTAGTTGGCAGGTGAAGGCTTAGAACATTGTTCTGATAGGTTATTTGTAGGCCCTTGAGATCCCAGAGTGGAAGTGGGATGACATATCTATAGACATTGTGATTGAGATTCCACACACAACTAAGGGCCATTATGCTATCTGGGTGATAGTTGACTGAATCAAGATGTTGACAAACTTTATTTACATTAGGGAACAGAGTTAAGTGGAGATTTTGTTGTAGATTTACATACGTTAGATCATTTTCTTTCTTGGGGTGACCATGATGAATGTATCCAATCATGATTCATGGTTTATGTCACAATTGTGGAGAGGCCTATTAGAGGCATTCGGGACCCTAATGAGGATGAGTGTTTCTTTTCACCCCCATTAGGATGGGTAGACTGAGCACACTATCATGGTGTTGGAGTATATGCTAACGGCTTGCATGTTAGACTTTATCCAGAGCTAAGATGATCAATTTCCCTTGTTATTGTTTGCACACAAAAATAGATACCACTATAAAATTGACATGGAAGCTTGTGGGGCCTTGTATGGGAGACCATGAATGTAACCCTTTTGATTGAAAGATATTGGCGATACATCTCTTATGGGTCAATAGATGATGCAGGAAATGATTGAGAAGGTCTATGTCATCTGATAGCGGATGAGAGAAATTCCAAGTAGGAAAAAATCTATCACACATCACCATCATAGGCCCTTGGAGTTCAAGGAGGAAGGATGTATTTTCAAAGTGTATCCCCATGATGAGGATTTTTGAGGTTCTTCTAGTGAGTCAAGATATCCCTAACGTTTATCATGTCATTTGAGATCATGGAGATGGTTGGAAAGGTTTCATACTGCCTTTCCTTACCCCCATAGCTAGAGTGGTTGCACGATGTCTTCCTTGTGTCACAGCTAAGGAGATACGTGTCTTACACTACACACATCATCGGCTGGTGTGTGCTAATCCTAAAGTCTGGAGCCACCTATGACAAGCACCCAGTGGCGATTGTGGATTGGTAGGAGAGGACCCAGTCGGGATGGACCATCTCCTTGTTCTGTGTGTTGTGGTATAACAAGAATGTACAGGAGTGTTCCTGGGAATGGGAGAGCCAACTGTGGGCTCAATATCACATGTTTTTTATTTAGTTTTTCTTTTATATGGTGAAATGACTAATTGAGGTAATTATATAGAGACCCTTTTTTATTTATAAGACTTTTAAATATTTACATATATTTCCAGAGCAATACACTGATACGACATGTGATTTTGAGGCCCAGTGTGCCCAAAATTAATTTCATTAAATATTAATATTATTTTATATTTTTTAGAAAAAAATTCTTAATCAAAATGTGATTACTCTAAAACAGAAGCATGAATCATAAATTTTATACCACAATTGATTCTATAATGGGTTTTTTACCCTAGGCACAACATAAAATAGGTTGGCACGGGGCATTTGAACATCTCACCCATTTGAAGTACGGTCAATGTGTAAATGAATGATGTAATTTAATTAATTTTTTTATATAACATAACTGAAATATCTTTAAGTATTATTCTATGATTAATATGTTAGGGTTAGCCTAATAATACATGGATCACTGAGAGCTTCTATATCCTTCATCTGTGGGAGAATTTCATCAGACAATGACAAAACTCTTGATTGGAGTAGATCGGGAGGCAGTGAATGCAATGAATTCCTCTAATCAATGAAGAGTGTGTTCTTTGATTAAAAATGATAAAATATCTAGGAAGAACTCTTAAATTTTTTGTGTACTCTTTTTTTAATTAAATTATTTTATCATATGAACCTATTTTGTTGATCTGCACCAATTGAGGATCCTTAGCATATTAGTAGGTACCGACTAAATTGGTTTTCATGTTTTTATAACCTAGTTTTCCCCATTCTTGATCACCAGAATAAAATGATGGCCCAATAATGGTTAAACAAATGTTATTTTTATTTTATCCCCTTTTTTCACCACAATATTCACCGGTAGGACCCTGTGGTCTTTGTTTACCATTTTCAAGCAGTTCCGAGCCCGATTAGACCTCAGAAATCATGATGAATCAACAAACGAGGAATGGATCAGTGAAACAAGGATATATTAGAGACTTTTTTGGGATTTGGAAGATTTTCTTCAGAATCAAATAAAAAATCATCATTTGAGGAAAAATCCACAGTGTGTGTGGCATGAGGCAATGCGTGCGAGAATTCCATAATTGGGTTTTTGGCCACAGAAAGGCCATAATCTTCTGAACGATGCTAGATCTGCTAATATCAGGCACATATATGTCTGGAATCAAAGTGGAAATTTCATATTTTAATTTTTTATCATGGATCTGGATTTTGTGAAAAATCCAGAATTCACGCCATGCACTGTGATGAACTCACGAAGTGTATCCACTTTTCTATGAATGCTAGGGTTTTTTGAATTATAAGGTTGGAACACCTTGAATACCTTCTACATGTCGTGAACCTCATCCCTGGGTTGATGAACCACATGGTGGAACACATGAGAAGGAATCTCTATTAGAGTACACAACCAGGAACATGTTTATGTACCAATGTACATGAACACAAGGTACATACACCACAATTCACATGGTGGGGACCCTAAGTGGAATGGGAACACCGTGTATATCCCCTAAAAATTTTAAATACATATATGATTTTTGAACCATGTACCTCTTGGGACATGTACAGGTGAAGGAGCAGGACCACACACCATGTAGTTACCTTCACATATTGTGTACCCCTTGGCTCCTTTTTTAAGAAATTTCAACCATTAGAATCTCATTCATTTGAACATTAATTTTGGCAGGTGAATAGCCAATATTGATTTTTTTACTAAAGAACAAGATGGTTCTCTAGATTTTGGTTTTTGGGGAATGATGTAGAATGTTCCTTGCATGGTGATGGGTTAGGTGATGCTTGATGATGTATGTGGTCATGCGAGATCACGAGAGGATTCTTATAGAGTGGATCCCCCATCACCTTAGGTGAAGGTCTTATAAATATACATACTGAGTGAACCCTCATATCAGATAGGTTGTGGTGCCTCAACGACTATTGAGTGGAACCCCACATCACTAGGGCATGGGTCCTTGACCTATAAGTGGACCCCCCCCCCCATATTCATGGGCACAATTCCTATATATCTATATACCAAGTGGAACCCCCTGTAAGATAGGCCATAAATCATCAATGAATAGATTGGAACCCCATATCACGACAGGGCATGGGTCCTCTACCTATAGAGTTGATCCCACCATTAGCAGGGGAATAGATCATCCAAAGCTACTTACTGAGTGAAACCCCCAATCAGATAGGGCATGGGTGCTCAATGACTAGAGGGGAACCCCCATGTCGCATCGGGGAACAGTTCCATGACCTATAGAGTAGAACCCCCATCAGCTTGGTCAGGGATCATCTACCTACCCAGTGGAACCTCCTATCAGATTGGGCATGGGTCCATGCAACTCTAGTGTGGAACCCGCCATAAACATTTGGCACAATTCTTTTATAGTTATTTTCTGAGTGGAACCCCCATGACACACAATGGTATCGGTACTCTACATAGAGATTGTGGCCCCTCAACATTATATTATTGTGATGAGGTATGGGCCTTCATAATGTTACTTATAGGTAGACGCGTGAGATGTTGGGCATCGTTGATGGGTTTTTGGAACTGTAGGAAACTATTCTTCTTGAATTAATCTATGTGATGGAGATCCCCTTACTCACTTTTTTGGGCTTCTCTGACTGTGAATATATATACCACTTGTACCCATACATTTTAATTTTATTACTCTTTTTTCATAAGATGAAAAGATGCATGGGGTATGCCACATGCTTTCTGTGTTTATCGTCTGGTGGTTGGATGATTTTATTCTCTTAGGTTTGGGTGATGTTACATGAAATCTCAGTTTGGGTTGAGATATTATCTTTCAATGTATCATGTTTTCTATTTATGATCTATTGTTTTTTATTTCTATTTTACCCCTTAATACCCCCTCAAACTTTTGGGGTATCATATTGGTTATGTATATACTCACCCCAACATAGAATTTGTCCGCACGTGTTGTTTCTTATAAAGATTATAAACCGGTCGGAAATGACTTCAGAGGAGCTTAGGGATACATGGTATGTTGAACCTCATATGGTGGTCACAGCTTAGTGAAGGCAAGTTTGGTTCTCTTATCATTTTACATTCCATTTTTTCATGTTGTGATATATTTTTGGTTGGGTGTGTATTTTTTCCCCTTTAATTTCCAGTTTACACTACCATACTCTTGTACTGTCTAGATGGTTTACAAGCTTTGTTGTTTCCCTATTTTTATCATCTATTAATTTTACACACTCTACACTTCATCATTTATATGGATGTTTATTGGCGTATAGGTACATAGGATAAGGCCTCTCTATTTTAATTATGCCTTCAGCACTAGTCGTCGTCCCCTAGACTATGGAGGCGGGATTAGGGAAGTTGTGGATCGAGCCCAGGCTTGGGTCTGGTCATGACATTACATCCGATAACATTTTATAACAAATCTATTTTCAAAAAAATATTTTATAATGAATCTAATAATTCTTACTAATCTTCCTTTTTCTTATATTTATCCCATGTTCATTTTCTTTCACAGAATTTGTTTGAGGTGACACCCCAAAACCCAAACCTCTAACGCGGTCATACAAGTTTCGACACTTCAAGGCCACTAATAGTTGCAATTTATTGGGTACATCTAATGATTATTATTGTGTAAAATTTATATAGAATATATTGGAAAATATGTAATTATTATTATGTAATACAGGTTTAAATAAAAACAAATTTTTATTATGTCATCATTAAACATGTTTCCCACAATTGTTCTATGATTTAATCTATTAGTATCTCTTATTTATTTACACATGTATCATTTTATAACACGTGATGTGGGGTAGAAGTGGATTTGTATTTCAATACATCAATATTCATATTCAAAAATTAACATAATAATTTTGTTATTTTATGTAACATTAAGCTATTACGGTATATTCAAAATATGTTCGAATTTTTTTCAAGTTAAGTGTACCCAAGACTTGCTTTATGGTAGGGGTACATTGTTTTTTATTCCCATTTATTATTTTCAACACTCAATTTTTAGTTCATAAATTAACAATTCTTAATGAAAGTGATTAATACATGTGTTGTCGAGAAATGTATCACCAATCACAATGTACTTGAAATGATTTCTCTTTATGATAACCAATAAATGCATCACACACTTGTTGGTTTGTCATGTGTTCATAAATTTGTGGTGTATGTGGGTTTATTTTTCATTCAACATATTTGATATGAAATTTTTTCAGAATTGTGTGAAATCATTTGTGATCATTTATAGAGAGTATAGAGACCCATGCCTTTTAAATATAACATTACATGATTTTAAGCATAATTATACATCAGAGTACATGAAAAGGATCATTAAATCTAGTGTCTTGGAAGAGTAGGTACATAAAACATAAAGCATGGGTCTAAAAAAACTTCTTTATTTAATCTTTATAAAGATCTCTTAACTTCCTTTCTACCCTTACATCTGCATAGGGTACCCTGGGGAACACATCAACAAAGGGATGAGATAAAAATCCCAGTAAGGGAATGAACATAGGTATACATTTTAAGCATATGACATAGGAGGCCTGACATAATGATATCCAAATCATGGAACATATTAAATATTGTCATATAAGGATGGTATTATATAAACATGGAATAATATAAATGTGGCAGTATCATATAACATGTATTTTGTATGGGTCAAGGCTAACCGTCAATCCCGTTTCACATCGCATCTCAGGAGACTTTACATTACCCAATGCATTGGAGTGCTATCTAGGAACATCCATCTTATCATTTTTATAAATATCATTTCCACATAAATAATCATACGTAATCAACCGTACATAAACATAAGGGTACGCATGAAAAGAATTGGGAACCAAAATCATGACATAAAGCAAAACCAGTGGGAATATCATGAATGTGTCAATGAATGAAATGGATTAGAACATACATAGATGTTCATAATGTAAAATATGAATATAACATGGTATGTGATGTTAATCAGAAGTGACAACATATAAGAAATGTATTTGAGAAACATAAGCATTAAAACATTTTTTTGCGGTTTTAAGTTAAATACTATAGAGCTTTTAAAATAGAAAATAGGGCAATCATTTATATAAAACCATAATTAAACCAATATGGTTTGATTAATAAAAATAATAATCTTATAAATACAATGGTTTCATAAAATTGTGTATTGATTGCACTTGAAATTGGGTAAAAAATTTGGGATGTTCCCCTAAAATATGCTTGCTTACCAGAAAGTTCTAAGGAGGGAATCTTTTAAAAACATATATATCCCCAAATGAGGGTGATGAAAGGGTAACTAAAAATGAACTTCTTTAAACTAAACAAAACATAAAATATGAATGTAAATAGATAAGATAACTCCATTCTAATATAATGAAAGATAAGGTGACCCAAAAGAACAAAAAGGTTCAGGTAGAATTCGTTACAGTTTATCGGCATGGTATCAGGTGTACCTAAGAGGTATTGATGAGAGAGAAATGGAGTTTATCATCACTTATATATCATTGGGGTAGTATGGGGGAGGTGCGTAATTATACCCCATCATTAGATACTACACATAAAAAGGCATTATATAGAGGAAAATCATTATTAAGAGTGGAAAGGAGAGGATCCCTTACCATAAATTCTGTGATGTTCTCCACATGTTATTAATTATTGAATAAAAAATTAGTTTTATTAAATAATAAATAAATAACCTATTATATATTTAATTGATTTTTTATATACCATTTGGATATTTCTATGAATTTTTTAATAGTTATAAGGATCAATTTAATTGTTAGGACTCATTTGTTTACTTTGTTTTAATGACTGGTTTGCTTATATTCATGATTGGATAAACATGTTAGATGGAAGTGGTTATACAGAATTGATGTTAAATGATATCAGTGAACATACATGAGATTACATGGTTTTAATTTTAATGTTTTTAATTATAGTGAATACGAATTATTTTATAAAACCATAGTGACAACTGTTTTTGATAATCAGTGGGTTTTGATTATAATCAAAATGATTTTTATTACATAATACCATTAGTAAAAAATTATTATACAACCACAAAAAGATTATTTTAAATATATAATTATCTGGTTAAACCATAGAAAAAATGGTTTCATGAAGAGGATTAATGATGATTATATATATTGATAAATCGTTGTCGTTGAATGTGTTAAATTATCAAATCTCAATTGGTGCTTTCATTTCATTCAAATAAAAGGTGGGGAAAGGATAGAAGATAATGAAGTATAAAATTAGAATAATATAATTATTGTAAATGTATGTTACTAGAGTTATCATACCATTTGGGTGAATATATTTGAGGAAAGAAACCAGAAGAAAAGAACATAAAAGAAATGAATGAATTGGAAAGAGGATTTTACCTCTTGAGTCTTCCTCCTTTGAGAACCTCTTAAGGGGATATGTGTTGGTATATTTAAGAGAGTAGTGGAATTTTTTCATGTGGGAGGATCTTGGGGAGATATTTGGGTATAATATTGTAATGTCACAAGGTTTGAGATTAGTTTAGAGAAGATGTAAGAATGGGGGGTATTTATAGTGGATGGGAGAGGGGTTTTGATAATTTTATAATCATTAGATTATAAATTTCTTTCATGACCAGAAATAATAATGATTCCATGACAAAAATAGTAAATTGGTAATGTTAATTCAGACCAAGGGTTGTGAAATCATCTATGATTCTTGGAATAGTCTATCCACCATATAATAAATATATATGGTAAATTACCATATTTTACTATTCATAAGAAATTCTTTTATTTTAGAAGAAACTCAAAAATTCTCCCACAACATTTTTCAATGTTTGGAATCCCAAAATGAAATCCATTTTTCAAAAATAATGTTTTAAATATGATTTATTTAATATTTAATTAAAACCATATTTTATTATTAAAAAACTAGTTTTAAAACATTCATTTACTTATTCTAAAATATAGGTACATCATATTTTTACGTGAATATTATTTTATATACTATCATAGGTAAGGATAATATTCATTTGGGTATATCAATATTTATATGGGTATGTTACTATTCATAAGTGTAGGTTACTATTAACCAAAAATTATATTTTTTTATCAGACTCCAAATAACTAACTGATCACAACTATGTTTGTGAAGTTTTCAAAATTCCTTACATAGAAGTGACAATGTTATAATTAAATGTCATATATCACTTAGTAGTTGACTATGTTGTCATTTCATGTGATTATATTAAATATTTATAAGAGAATAATTTCCATTTATAAAACATTGGTTCATTACATAGAGAGTTAATAAAAATTTAATTTAGGGTTTATATAATATAAATACACTCTAAAAGGGATAATGAAGAGTAAGTTAGTGTTTTATTTTTTTTATTAATATAATGATAGTATATCACAATTATTCCCTAATAATCTCCCAAATCGTGTCTTATGTTCATGCAAAACATTGCTCCATGAAACAACATCAATCAACATGCAAATGCAAGTGGTGATCCCAATGTAACTAATAAATGTTGCTTTAATGGGGTTAACAGGCCAGCCACATGAATTCCATCAATCCTAGAATTCCATGCCTTTGTTTCTTTCCTTAATAATTTTTTCTTACACCATCATGATAAGGAACTCCTTTTTTTAGGACCCCAGTTGATCACCTTCTACCATTTCCCCAGCATCAACATTGTCAATTTGTTTTTCCTCCAGATTGATAGAATAATCATGTTTGGAAGGTTTTTGTTCCTAAACATTGTTAGAAACAACATTTTGAGAAACTTTTTTGTTACTCATGATTGGGAGCATCAATATTTTAGGAAGTCATTATCAACAGAATTGGTTGAATATTTCATTTAGATTTTGTAAATACAGATATGAATGGATAATCATATGAGGTAATGAAATTAATATTAAAAAAATATAACATGATTATTAAACTCTTTTTTAATTGGATTTAACCCCTCTATAGAGTATCTGGATCCCTTCAATGCATTCTCATGTGACATACAGGACCTCTTCTACATTGTGACCATTGTGAAATGATTATAATGTCCCAAGAAAAGGGTCATCCTTAGTTGAACTAACATATAAACTTTTATTGGGTTTTGTCGATAATATAACAATTGACCACTTTCAGTTTGCCGAATAGGGAACGTAAATTACTTTTACTTCCAATGATTCCATTATAAATATTTCATCATTGTACCCTTCCTTACAGAAATCCACATTCACGAATCCCAATTCATCTATTTTAATAGAACTGATATTATCAACTAACATTCATTGAAAAATTGGTACTTTTAATATTGTGTAATAAAACTCCCATGTTTGTTTGATGATTCCAAAGTATGAAATATTCAAATAAATTGGATTTACATCCATGGGACCAAATACATGGAATGCTATAGAAACAAGTGTAACTCCACTATTTTTCATGGTTCTATGGTCATCATGTTCATTTGTATAGAACATTTATCCATTTATTACATAACCATTAAATGATAATTCCTGCACACAGTTTCCTCTAGCAATCTATTGAAGTCCTTCTAAAAATGAATATGGATTTTTAGAGGAATCATTAAAAATATGGTCTCAAAACCATCTTATAATCTATTATTTATGTGTATTTGATATCCAAACATCATAACATAATGAATTAAAATGCCTTATAATGTCTTTATGGGTTTCAACATAAGGGTATACCTATAAAATGTTTTGAAAAACATAATTTTGGGTCTTTTCCCAATCTTTATTAATGATTGTGACAACATCTTTTCCAAAAATTCCATCACCCAAACCCCACATAGAGTAAAGATATTTAGATAGTACATTTCATTCCACCCATTAATGGTAGTCATTATATAAATAAATAGATTCCTCAACAACTTATCGCTATATAGTAAAACTTTCTATACACATTATATTTTTGGAACACCATTTTAAAATATTATTTTACCATTAAATAGGGTACATCCATATATAATGCACATAACCACATAGGAAAATATCTCTTACCAAGTGAAACATCATATCAAAGAAATTTTGTGGGAATAACGTCCCCAATTCACAAAATATGAAAATAATTTCATTTTCCAAATTTAGTAATTTCATCGGGTGTACAACTTTTCTGAATATAGAAAATAAAAAAGAAACATATATTGGTTTATGTATGATGGAAATTCAAGGAAAAATACAACATGAAGGTACAAGAATTAGATCTGACATGAATATATGAAATTCATATGATTTCATACCCTTTAACATTAAATTATTTATTGACATGATATTCTTGATATTTGATCAATACCCTAATGAAACCATTACATCATTTTAGAAGTTTAAAAACCTATATCTCTCCTATCTGAAATGATTTTATGCAGTTGGAGAAATAAAAGTGTGTTTTTAGACATTCATTGGAGCCAACAATTCACATATTCCCATGTAAATCAATTCCATCCTAGCCTCAATTCCATCCTTCATTTTTATGGGAACATTTTATAATATGCCACTAACACTATAAAACACATTTTTCCACATGGATAACATTATGAAAAATCCTGAGGTATAAATAATTCTAGTATGATAATTCAAAAAAATTATCTCTTTTTTCCTTTTGGCATTCATAGGGACTTTCGAAAAAGGTTTAACAAAATCATTGTCTATATATTTTACTGTCTCAAATAGTTGATCACCTATTAGAGGAGAAGGTGTAGTGTGCTCTTATAAATTCACATCGAATGATATAATCCAAGATCAGTACTTATGTTTTCTAGTTAGAAATCTGCAATGTCCTAGAAATACAGTCTTCAATGAATGTTTCAACCTAATTAACAATATATCTTGGTCACAAATGTGACACCCTTGAGTTCCTTTAATGCTATATCATGAAAATTTTATATAAGAAGTTAAGCCATTTATCCACTTATACAATATATCTCTCAATGTGAAATATTTATTTTTCCACGAATCATACAACGTACCTCCTGGATCCCACAATAGTTTCAAATCTTTGATCAATTTATCCAAATAACCATTAATATCATTACCTAGTTATTTTTGTCCTGATATAAGAAGATATAACATATTGTATTTTCTTTTAATGCATAACCATGGTGGAAATTTATAATTTAGGAACATAGTCATCCACGAACTGTGAGTTGTTCTCTGAAAACAAAAAAAATCACACCATCTATAGATAGCACAATACAAAGGATTCTCAACTCATTTCCAAATTCAAGATACTTGTGATCAATTCTCTTCTACTGAGGTGAGTCTTCCTGGTAACAAAGTTTTCCATCCTTATTTATTGTATCTATATTCAACATAAATTATCTTGAAGTCTCATAAATATATTTAGATGCCTAAACCTCGTAATTCTTGGGATGTATCATTCAACTTTTATAGGACCCAATTCATCAGTCCTGTATCAAGAAGCACCAGGTTCTGTAAAAAAATTAGTTATTTTTTTCCTTACGAAAAAGTATACAATCATTTTGAAAGAGATGTATTCTTTTAAAGATTATACCCATTGAACATAGTATTATTTTAGCATTATCTGTTTGTCATCTATGCTCATTATTTTTTGGGATCATATCATTTAAGAGATAAAGTAGTTCAGAAAAACTGGTGTCACTTCATCTTTTTCATGAATTTAAATTATACAGCTTTAGTATGGATGACAATGTTGTATATTTAGTACAACCATAAAACAATGGAATCTTTGAACAACTCTTTAACTACTCAAACAATTTTCAACAATAACAATGTTCATATTCATCTATCAAATACATTTCCCCGATACGATATTCAACATCATTCATACCTATAATGACATTCCTAATACGATAATCATCACTGTCCACAACTATAATTATATCAGTTCATCCACAAAATGTAATCTTATAAAAATCACAAGATACATTCAGTTTTTACCCATGTTTAGTCCAACATTTATAACATCAATCCATTCTCAGAAAGATCAATTGTTCTTTCAAATGCTCTAAAATAATTATTATTGAGTAATAGCTACGTAATCATAGAAAAAGGATTTAAGAATTTTCATATGAATGTTATTGGGAAAACATTTTTATAACATTCACCCCATACTCATACGATTTTAATACATCCATTTTTGATTCATTTCCATCTAATTTGATTCGGAAATATTAATATTTATCAAAATAAATAATGTATAAAAACCATTTGGTTGAAAAGTTTCATTTTAAGATTAACATTTTAGAGTAAGGTAATATTATTAATGGTTGTAATTTGAAAAAAAATAAATTTTTTTATTTATGGTTATGATTTTACTAATGTGGGTTATCATTAATCTTTTCTATATTATATAAACCTAATCTACCATCGCATACACTAATTCATGTCCCTAGAGAGACGACTCCCCAATCAGAATTCAATGTAGAGGTGATCAACATATGGACTTTAAAAACAATGATGTTCAAGGGGTATCAATAGATCATAAGTGATCACATACCTTGATTTTTAAATATCATTAAATTTTCAAGACAACAAAATTAAATAAACTTTAAACTATGAAAAATATGATAATACAAAAGTTAAATTTTAAACAAAATTAAATAAAAGTGTTTTCACGTATTCCTTAAAATAATTTACATAATCCAAATATTTAATTACATGAAAATTATAAATTTATAATTATTTTACACAATATATTATAAATTATTAAACTGTAAAATTAAAATAAATAATTTTAGTAAATATATTTATATAGATTTACAATTTATAATTTATATATACATATATATATATTATAATAATAGATGTATAAATAGTATCTATTTTAGAAAAAATATTTATAATTAATAATTATAATTAAAAATATTATTTTTAATATAAAATATTAATTATTTTTTAATGAATATCATTAATTATATTAATCTACAATTATATTCATACATAATTATATGTATACATAAAAAATATTTAAAATATACATTAGTTAACAAATAATAATTAATAATATAAGTATTATAATAATATAAATTATTTTTATAAATTAAATTACCAAAAATCTAAATATAAGTTCAGTTTATAAATACATTTAAATATTTAAAGTCTCATTTTTTTTCAATTACATATTTATATATATGATCAACATTATTCACATACAGATATGTGTGTGTGTGTGTCTAAAGAACCCAATGAAATGTGTGTCTATGTGTGTGTGATAAATGAATTCAATATATATATATATATATCCCATTATATAAAATGAATGTAATATTAATTTTATTGTAATTTATATATAAAATAAACTATAATTAATTACTAATATCTAAAAATCCTTCTATTAGTTAATATTGTTAAAAAAATATTAATTATTAATAATTATATATTAATTTATATGATATTAGTAGTATTATACATTAAATTGGTTCACATATATGTGTGTGTGTGTCTGAAGAACAAAAGGACATGGATGTCTATGTGTGTAATAAGTGAAATCAACACATACACATCTATAATATTAATTTTATTATAATTTATATATCAAATAAAATAAAATTAGTTTCTAATATATATAAAATCTTATATTAATTAATATTATTTTTTCAGGCTCCACAAGGGACTCAATGAAATGATACAATAAGTGGGGGTGAATTAAAGAATGGAACGTTTCCAATATAAACACTTTTCCTTAAACTCTTATTACCCAATATGATCTTAAATTCATTATTAGTAACCTTGAGTTTCTTTTTTGATGATGATGAATTTATCATTAATCATATCTAGTCTTTATCCATTTTGAAAAAGGATTCAATTATCCTTAACCCACACACACTGATTATGGTAGGAAAAATATATTCAAGGAGTTAAACATAATAAAATGATTTTTGTTTGGTTCACCCACACTAGCCTAATTCAATGAGCATACAATCGGCAATGTGATGATGAACCAAAATTAAAAAAATAAAATTAATATATATATATATATATATATTAAAAAATAAGGTCACATTATATGATCCCAGAAATGTTGTATAAGGAGGGTGAAATTTTGGGAGACCAGTAATTGTATGTTGTGAAATGTCACGTATGACAAATGCCAATCACTCAAATTTTCACAACCCATCCAAATGCACAAGGGAAGTGACACGATGATAGAATCCATTGGTAAAAAATTATAAACACCCAACTAAAAACTAAAAAAGTTAAAACAATTAATGTTAAAGGTCAATTTCTCGGAGAGAGAGTGAGGGAGAGTGAGGGAGATCACGTGGCGGTGAGAGAGAGTGGCAGCATGTGTAGCTGCAAGAAGGGAGATCAGAGGAAATGACGATAGGGAGGGAGAGTAGTGGTGATTACTGTAAGGAGAAAGAGATAGGCAGTTTTCGCGGGAGGTAGATCGACAAGGAAGGTGGAATGAAAGTGATGGAGATAGGTGACAGAGTGCGGCGGTAGGGAGGGAGAGCGGTGGAGAGAGATGGTAATGGAGAGGTATAACCATCATAAGCTATTAAAGGAATGGATAAATCATGGTTACTTAGGGATAAATTTATAAATAAGTGTAAGGTTTTTATCAATGATACCAAAAAAGAACTGATACATAGTGCTTTTATCAGTGATTTAATTAATTCAATGATAAATAGGGCTTTTATCAGTGTTAAAAAAATGTTGATAAAATCACACTTTTTCAGTGTTATAAAAGCACTGATAAGTATCTAATAATATATTTAATATAATTAAAAAAAATTGAATTCCAATATTTATAAATATATATAACTATATATAATTTTATAATCGATATGGGTGCATTGTAGGAGCTTCTTTTTCTATCTCCTCATGGTGTCAAGATCTGAATTGAGATGGTTTTTGCAAAGGAATGCTATTTTGATCTAAGAGATGTGTTTGTATGTAATAAAAAGTAGAAATAAGATGAAATCTATTTTAATAGGTAGGATCCAATTTTTGGAATCCCTGCTTCTAATGTTACTCACCAATGATTAGAAGCCAAAACCATTGTAGTTAAAGCAGAGAAGGGTTGATTCGTCCCGGATGTCAATAATCCATCATTAAGGTTTAATAAAAATAGATCCCTCTCTTTTATTGAGGTTGAACATGTGATTTTGAAATATCAAATAAGGGAAGTTCGACACTCGATCATTGCTCAGGTTATGTTTTTTCTTCTTGGAATGCAATGGAAGATTTAGGGGCTTCATAGTCATCACTAATAAATCTGGGGTTTTGAATATTAGATCATGGCCTCCATAGTTAAGGGGTTTTTTCATATAATTTTCCCTTCAATAAATCTAAAATACATGGCATGGTGGGTGAGGAATTGTGTCTCTCAAGCATAGAACTATTAGGATCCAGGATTGGGATCCATTATTCAACCCCTCAGAGATCAGGAAAATAATTTCTCATGTCTAGTTCTGGATAAAGGGTCTAACCTGGTTCTTATGGACCTAAAATACCCTTTGTGAAATTACATTGGTCATGGGTATCTGAATCAATTTTGACAAAGAAACTTGGAAAGAATGGTTTGGTCACTTCTAAAGGTAATTGTTAAGGTTTTTATTCTTGCTCCCATTACTAAAATGGTTATTTTGGTGGTTGGTGAGTTCAGAATTGAAATATTAATTGCTCTGTATATGCTATATGAATGTTTCTCTAGATGTAAAAACATTTTTCATATTGTTTGAAATTATCATAGGAATATGAAGTACACAAATTATAAGAAGATGGGTCACTCTATTGACCAATTTAAATTCCAAAAACCAATCCAACCAATGGAAAATTCTTTGAATGATGGGAAATCAGTCTTGGGAGCCATGGATTATGGGAGTTCTCTTTCTAGAACTATTCAATACCTTGGGGCTCATAATGTTGAAATACAACATTCATTTTCTAAAATTGTAGCTAGTGGTTTTTCTAATCTTATGGAAGCCCATGCTGTCCATAGTCTAATACATGGCTCCAATCCTACTATTATTTTTTAAAATGGTAGGTTCAATCTAGCGTAGGGTGTGATATTCCCTCTGAAGACTAGGGTGTGGGTTTTAGTCCTTCTACACATCATAGAATGTTATATTTTAGATTTCGTCCTCTTCTGCATTCCCATGATGGATCATGGGTAGTTATTGTTGATGAGGAAGTGAAGAAATTTGCATGGAACATGTTGCAGCCTAAAGGATACTTACATATCATGAAAATGTCCAATGCTAGGGGAGAAACCACATGCAATGAAGGCCTGATTCCTATTATAGATGGTGATGCATAGAAGCTATAGGTTTTTTAGCATTATAATGAGGATCCAGATGTTTTTTCTCAAATTTTAGTTAGTCTTATAATGATGATATGGATGGAGTAGATTTTTTAGAAGATGTCTACTTCAATGTGGTTGGGAAAAGGGGGAAAGGGATCTTCTAGGTTTATTTGTTCTCTGCAAATAAAGAAACACAAAAGGGAGGTTGGAGAATTTAAACATATTTTCAGGAATTTTTGAAATCATTAATGACTAATGATATTGTCAATAGAGGTGGAAGGCATGGGGTGCAATTGGGTTATGTTTTTGGTGCATCCAGAATGGAAGCTTCTGACCCCCACATCACAACTATGACTGATGAGTCTTCTTTGTTCCAAGAACAGCTGAAAGTTGAGCATCCAATTAACCATACCTCATGTAAGAGCTTTAATGGTTTTGAGAATGTGGAGTGATCATATCCACCCCATTTTATTGACGTAATGAAAAACACATATGCATCTTTTGGAAAGGCCTCATGTGAGGAATGTGATGGGGCATATAAAAAAACACTAATATCATACCTCTAGAGGACCAGAAAGGTGAAAGAGCAACTAAATACCTTAGAAAAGAAGTAGTAGAATAGTTTTTTTCACAACTTGATGTAATTTTTTCTATGATGGAACTGGATGTTTTCGGTTTCAATGACTATTTAATAGTTTAAAAGTTCTTATCAATATATATTGATGGTGGATTCTGATCCAATCCTAATATGGACTTTTGGGAACTATCTTGAAAAGTCTTGATTTTCTCCACTCTAGTTGAATTACCTAAATCTCCATTGAATGAAGAATATAAGGCCCACAAAGGTCCAAGGCATGGTGGAATGGTCGACACCTGAAACGAAAATGAAGATATCCTAGGAATTTGGGATCTAGAGTGACTTGTAGGGATTGAGTGACTATATTAGGCTTCTTTACAAATGATTTCACCAATACAAATATAGCAATTAATAGCACTAGTTAAAGGGATCTATCAGTTCTATAAAAGCGTTGATAATGCAAGACATTTTAAAGTGTTGGCTTTAAAAGTGCCTGTAAAAATCACAGAAAAAGGACCCCTTTGACAACATTAAAAAAGCACTAATAAAGGGGTCCTTTATCACCACTTTTTCTTAGCACAGATAAATGGGCTTTTATCAACACTTTATTAGCACTGTTAAAGGTGGACATTAATATTTCTTAAAAAGTGATGTTAATGGCCCCACTAATAAAGGGGGATAAAATTTTTTGTTTAAACTCACCTCACCTGTTATCATCCCCCCCCCCCCTTTATCAGCACTTGTTGGTGATCCCCTTATCAGCACTTTGGATAATTCCACTTTCATTCTCGTACCTCTACCGCAAGTAATTTTCGAACTGAAAACCTCCGGCTCCTATGTATTCACCTTTTCTATTCTCCTATACTGTTTCTTTTTCCATTTTATGATATATCTATATATATATATTTTCAATTTTTATCCATATAAATGTGTGTGTGTGTGTGCATCTATAAATATAATTATACATATTTATATTTATTTACACATAAAATATATTAATATTTATATTCATATATTAGAATATATATCTCTTTTTCAGTACACACACACACATCTATATATATATATTCATATACACAATATATATACATTAATTTTATAGGTATATAAATATTCATACTTTTTAATTTTTAATAAAATCGATATTAGTTTTTATTTAGATAAGGATTATATATTGAGTAATATATTTTATATGTAAATATGTTTAAATATTTATTTATAAAATTAATATTTTTATGTTTGAATATATTAAAAATAGGTATAATTTTTTATTCATTTGATTATAAATAATAGTGCAATATAAAAAATGATAAAACCCTAAAACGAAAATATCAATATTAATGTAATCCCTGGAATAAATTCATTCTATGCTAAAAAAAGACAATAACTCCCCCTTAAGGGAGGCTTAAATTCCATCGAATGATAAAAATTAGGACACCCTGTCTAAAAAATAAGTTTTAAAGTCCTTTCAGGACATTTTTGGCCACAAAAAGTGGAAATGGGGTTCTCCCAAGTTAATAGGTCATAAATATCATCACAATATTCTATTTTATATATGGTAGAGCTCAAACGTAAATTCAGATCAAAATTTATGCCCATTATAAGTTCAACTTGCATTTTGAACTTATTTTAAAACTTTTATTATTATTTTTATTTTTTTATCTTGAAATTGTTATTAAATTTCTATTAATAGATAACAATTAAAAAATTATTAATTAATAATATTTTAAAAAATATAATTTATAATCCATTTTTACTAAATATCTTATATATTAAGTGTAAATTCCTATTTAACCTTATCGAAAACATATTTAAAAATATATATATTATATATTATATCAATAAAAATATATTTACATTTAGATATTTATATTTTACTTTTAATTATATATATATTTATATTTATTTTTTAAATGTACCCATTATCAACATTTTTTTATTAGCGTTGATAAAGGGCCTGTGAGGTCCTGAAAATCAAAAGCAGGAACATTATATTCTATAGCGTGTATGATACGCGACCCTAAGCATGTAAGGGGGTATATTACCTCGATACATTAAAATATATTTACTATTTTAAAAAGATTTTATATATTCTATATTTCAAAATTCAAACAACATAGAGTTATCCTTTGTTTCATGAAGGAGCAACTCTTTTGGAAATCTACATTATATGAAAGACCGACTTTCACTGAAAAATAATATATTATTAATGTATTATTATAATAAGATATAACATAACCATAAAAGTAGTAGTTAGGAATAATAATAACTAAATTATAAAAATTATGGTTTACACGAATATAAAATGAATTAATTTGTTATAATTAATTTCAAATGAATATAATAAGATATTCAAAATAAAGTGAATTTTGTTAGAGAAAAATATTATTTTGCTCAAAAAGTTATTTTTCGATAATAGGATAAATTAATCCCATTTACTGAGTGATATTAATGTAATATATATATATATATATAATATATGTTTAAACAAATATTTTCTGTATTCATCAAATAGATTTTATAGGCCTAAGATATGAAAAAACTTAATTTCACATATAAAACCCCATATTTTTTAAAGGAAAATTTACTACCTTTTAATAGTGAAACCATTTGAAACATAAATTTTTACACTATAATTGATTTAAATTTTCAAAATAAACATCATATTTTAAATCATAACATAAAAATTTGGTTATGGTAAATTTATCGTATTTTTCTGGGTCGATTCATTTTCTAATGAATAGTGAAAAATACTGAATTTTAGTTCAAAACTGCTTTTTCGTCTACATTATTTATAAGGATAAATTATGTGTTTGATTGGTTTTAATTTTAAATTATATTATATTTTTGTTAATTAATACTATTTAGGTAACTTGTATCAATTTCATTTTTAAATTGACTATAAAAACAGAGTAAACTTTTGGATGTTTTTACTTTAAAACCCCTCATTGTCGTCCCGTCTAAGGTGTTAAATTTAATTTAATTTCTTCCAATTCTATAATTAAAATTTTAAAAATTGATTAAATATTTATAATCATCATTATTTATAATTTATATTATGTTGAACTTTGTTTTTTACAAAAAAAATATTCGTGAATGTAATTAAAATTAATTACAATTATTACCTCAAAATTACGCTTAATAAATGACTAAACCATTAAATTAAGGGATCAAATGACCTATACATATTTAAAAATTAAATATTATTGACATAATTAGGCCATTAAAATTTTATTTATTATTTATTATTGTTTTTAATACTTCTTTTGGGTAAAAACGTACGTACACCTAACTTCTTTTCAAAAATAACAAATGAATCTTTTTCCTCCCTTATACAACGTCACAACTTCTCCCCCTTCCTTACACCTCTCAAGACACTTTGGATCGACCAAGATATGTCCAAGTAGATCCTAAATAGCACTACCCTAATTTTAGAATCCTTAATTCTGGTCAGAATCCACCTGAATAAGCCTTTGGGTACAAACCAAAAGGAGTTAACTCATTTTTATGGTAACATTTTCCAATGATCTCTTTTATTTCATTTACTTCTCCACATACTAAAATATCATTATAATTTTATTTTATAATAAAAATACCTAATTATACTAATTTTTTATGATAATTGTTATATGTACATTAACACACCCTTCCATCTAATGGGTAACAATCATACTATTTCTGTGTATGATGAACTACTGCCTCATGAAATGATGAATGCTTATTTTTCCGTTTAAAATTATCATGGATTAAATAATGATAAAAACACTACATATATTTTAAATATATTATATTTATAACATATTTATTTTTCTATAATTCATATATAACACATATCTCTATACATTCCATTTTTCGTAAATACGATAGAATCACTTGTGGATGTGTGGACTGCCACCCACTCAATGCAATGTGATTCATTCACATTGTTCATGGAATGTGTTAAAGATGATATTAATTAACATAAATGACATATATTAATTATATATGATACTAGAATTGTTATATTAATGAATATACATATAATTTACTTATCATTCTTCTAAAATAAGATAATGAAATGAAAGTAGCATTCATGCATACGTATGACCTATCGTCTCCATAAACGATGCATTCAGTTTCCTAAATCAAATTACTATGGATTATTCTAAATTAATATATACTAATTATATTTTATAATTAAGTTACATTTTTATATGATGAAACAATGATATAATAATTGATAACTGCAAGTAAAAAAGTTAACAATTACTCATGAAAACTTGGCAATTAGCACACAAAGTAGTGAAATTAATCAAAGTTTGTTAACATATGAGTAATGATCTATTATAAAAATAAAATGATATTATAAAATTTAGTATAGTTCTGATATTATTTAGTGATATATTTTAAACCACTATACCGGAGGATAAATACCACATAATAAAATGGAAGGATAAGGCAATGATATCATGGCTTACTTTTCATTATGTGACGCATACGCCATATACACTACATACTTGATTTGTGTGGTGTATTGTATGCACATTTTGATAAATTATATCATGACTAATTTTCTTCATGGTATGAAAAACTTTTCCTTCATGGTAATTATTATTTAAATGTTTCATGTGGTATGGGACACTTTGGGATTTTTAATGATTATTTTCATCAAAAAATATCATAATGGTTATATTTGAAATGTCATTACCTTTCATGACTGTTAAATTTATCTTTAAAATATAAATTTATTATAATAAATTATTAGTGGAAATTATCTTTAATATTCATGCTCATACATAATAGATATTATTATTATTCCATAAACCATATATCTGTTTACATATGGTGTTAACTTTGCTAGTAATTTGATTATCAAGGGATTTATTACTAAATATGTATCTTCTATCAAATAAAGATAAATTTTGATTAGGAACATTATTTATTAAATATATGAGGAATTATTTGGACTGGTATGAAATGGGTGCGGACCAGATATATATAGCTCCTAGATACATCGTTAGTCTCAAAAAATAAAACATTTGGCCAAATCAGATGGGTTTTCACCTGATATTTTTTAAATTGTCTTGTGAAAGGTCTTGGCAGTAAAGGTACATATACATAGAAAACACGGAATCCAATAATAAATAATTTACCTCATTTATATTTTATTATTATTCAACCATGATATTTTGTGTTGATATATCTATGTATGCATTTCATTTTCATGATTTAGTTATTATTTATCCATGAGATTTTGTGTCAACATATATATGGATTCATTTCATTCTCAGTTTATTTTTTAAATGTCATGTGTTTTCATTATTATACTTTCTATTTTAATTTTTCCTTATCTAGTTATTTGAATGTCATGCGGTAATAATTATATACATTCTCTTTTTCATTATTCTCATCAATTTGTTATTATTTCTTTATTACATACACTTACTAAGTATTTGAGCACCCCGTATTATGATTCATTTCCCAATGTTATAAAGAATAAATCGTTAAATGACTGTTAAAGGATGAATTTTATTTTATATCATTTTATATCATGTTTTATTTTATTTTCCCAATATATTATTGGAATCATTTCAATAATCTTTTTTTCCAAAACTGCTAAATGGATCGGTCCATTGGGATTTATTTCCATATAATCATTCCAATGTAATAAAATAATGCACTATCACCTGGAATCTAGGGTCTGGGCACTACAATTTTTCTCGGTGGAAGTTTATTATAAACCTTGGGAAGTAGATTTAGGAAAAAGTAATTTAGAGAACATAACCCTAAGAAAAAATTTGAGGATAAGTATAAAATAACATCAAAAAAAATTTACGGTAGAAATTATGTGGTTCATCTTTAAAATACATCCTCGTTTGGATAATACAAGAGTATGTGGTTATGAAATAGATGTACCTATGACTAATAACTCTAACAAGGTATTCTGAGCTTGACTCGGGGTATCCTAGTATAGGACAATTGGCCGTACTGTACACCAAGTTTGACACTCTCGGGGGATATGATTCAGATAATTCCCATTTTCTTTAGAAACCATAGCATTGGATTTTCATAGACAATGAAAATGTATAACCTTGGTAAAACCTAATTTGTTTAAGAATGAAAATAAGGTTTCATGATATAGAAATCCTAAAAATGATATTTGAAATAAAATCAAGACAATGGAAGGACCTTTGTGGAAACAAATGGATGAAGTATTTATGTATTAGTTTTGTGTTGAAAACATTAGTTAAAGGATATTTAGTTAATAAACTTATTTCAAGTTTGAATATCATTTTTATTTTGTAAATCATTTTAATTTATTTTTAGAATATGACAAACTATATTCCAGGTGAAACCCAATAAATTACAGCAAGGTCGTGAGACATGAACTCCTGACCGGAGGATGATAAGGGTTTCACACCAACCAATGACCTATACAATGTCCTAGTTAATAATTCAATATTTTATTTGCACAATTTGATGAATAAATATTATTTACGAACCAATAATGTGACTTTTTAGGTTTAGAGATTAATGTATTAATCATATTGACTTTGGAGAATAGTTAGAGACAAATAGTAAGACTTTTCACTCATTTATAGGCCATAAGACCCTTTAAATGTTTATTTTAGTGCCTCAGTCATAAAAAATCATTATTGGTAAATAATTTCTAAGAGTAATGGGATGAATTAGAATTGGATTGAAGCACAAAATAAATTTAGGATTTTTCATAAGAAATTTAAACCTATTAAGTAAGAATATTTCCTTATATTCTCAGTTATTAAAAGAATCACTCGACATTAGGAAATTGAGTTAGAAAAAAAATTCCTAATACCTTTTTTTTAATCGATGGTCTTTTAAATCATCCAAGATTTTTTGGATGTGAGGCCCTCATATTTCCATTAATCATTCAATTTATTATGATTGATGACCTAATTCACTCCCTATAAATATTTATGTATTTTTAAAAGTACCTATTTTCACATGGAACAAATATAGTGACTTAAGATGTTTACATATAACATTACATGATTTTAAGCATAATTATACAACATTTTACATGACAAGGATCGTTATGTTTGGTGTCTTGAAAGACTAGGTACATATTACATAAAACATGGGGCTAAAAAACTATTTTATTTAATCTACAAAATAGCTCCTAACTTCTTTTGAGCCCTTACATCTACATAGGGTTCCCTGGGGACCACATGAACAAAGGGGTGTGTTGAAAACCACCATAAGGGATTGAACATAAGGATATGTCTTATGCACATGAGTTTGTAATAATGACATAAAGATATCCAAAGAATTAAACATATAAAATATTATAGTATAATCATGGGATCATATAAACATGGAATCATATGAATGTGGTAGAATCATAAAACATTTCTTTTTTATGGTTCCAGGCTAACTGCCAATCTTGTTTCCCATTTTAATATGAGTCAAGGCTAACCGCCAATCTCGTTTCACATCGCATCTCATGAGACTTAAAATTAACCAATGCATTGGAGTGCTGTATGAGACCACTCATCTGTAACGGCCCGAAATTTTGAATAAATCTTGTTTCCTAATTTCATGTGTTATTTTATTTTATTTTTATACTCAACAAAAATGTTTTATGTGATAAACATGATTATAATTAAAATGAGACCAGTGGGTTTTGACTGTTATATGACCATCGGTCAATATGACCACTGTGAACAAAATGTTTTGATTATTGTCTCTAAATATAAGTAATCTTGGTTAATTATTATAGAAAGAATATTTGATGGTGTCACCTAGTAGTCTTGGACCGATCGAAGTCCATCTAACAGAGCTTGGGAATGAGGTAGCACCATTGGGATTTGCTCTGGACCAAATCCAAGCCGAACTTCATCATGTGAAGCTAGAACAGAATCGCCTTCACGAGAAGTTCAAACTGATAGAAATTACTACTTGGGCAATGTTGATTGAGCCGCCCCAAGATTCTATCACCCTATCACACCTTACTCTTAGGTCTTATGCTGGTATTATAAGGGGCTATGTAATGAGACCGTAACTGCCTTGTGTAATTCTTGTTTAAATAAAAATTGGGATTTTTCATTATGATGAAGTTTATGATTTTTCAAATGACCGGATAAAAATAGTATGCATGTTTTTGATGAATTTTCAAAAGGATATTTTAAAAAAATGTTTATGTAAACCTTAAATAATTTAAAATGTGTAATGATTTTCAAAAAATGGTCTTCTACAATGATGTTCAGTACGAAATTTAGAGTCTAATAAGATCAACTAGATTTTTGATGAATAGTAAATTGTGAATAGTGATTTTACGCATAGGATTAGTAATATGACCAAATGGATTAGTAATATCACTTAAAGAAAGTTTTAAAATAATCTAGGCACATTGATTAAGTAATGTGATTCAATAAAATGGTTATATAATGGTTTCATAATTTATTATTCAAGTATTAGTTTTTTCGGGTGAATAGTTTTTTTTAATTAAAAATTAAATTAAAAATATTTACAAAAATATTTTTATAAAATGGAATTCTTTTTTTAACTCAGAGCACCGATATAATGTTATGGAAATTTTTGGGGTTTTTTCTAAAAATAATGAATTTTTGGTGAATAGTGTATTTATTTAAAAAATAAATTAAAAATACTTAGAAAATTATTTTTTATAAAATGGAGTTCATTTTTGAAATCAGAGCATTGATATTTGGTTAAGGTGAAATTTTGGGATTTTTCTGAGAAAGTTGAATTTTCAGTGAATAGTAAAAATACAGTTTTAGGATTTCAGTATGTTTAATGACATCATAACTGTGTCATGATGATGTCATGGGATCTTTTAAGGGTTGGCCGGCCAAGGGTGATGAATTATTGTTTTGGGGGCCCCATGTGGCCTAACTCCATGAAAAATTCCAAGGGAGAGCACATGGGTTTGAGAAAAGCACATGTGAGGTGTCCCTTGGCCATTAATGCCTTGTCCCCTCACTTTCCCTATAACTACCAACCCATCCTCTCATCAATTTCGACTCCTCACTCTTCCCCAACGAATTTATGGTCTCATTACCTCCCAAGGAGTCCTCCCAAGGTTTCCCCAAGCCCTCAAGGTCCCAACCATTGAGGTTTAAGAGTTACATTTTAAGGTAAGGGATCTGACCTCTCTCTTTCATTTCAAGTAATCCCTTTTATGTCATTCCTTTTATGCTCCATGTTCTTATGTTGGAGGATGTTCTTATATACTCAGATTACTGCCCTTTTCATGTTCATATAATCATAGATCCCCTCTTACTCTCATTATTTCGTTTTATGAAGTTTCAAGTGGCGCTGTTAGGCTGCCGAAATTTTTGTAACGGATTCTTTCTCCCTTCTCATTTTTCAAGATCTATTTTCATATAAAGTATTTAATGTTCCTTTTTTTATTATGTTGGGGTATGATCTCTAAATTTATCATACTGATCTTTTATGATCATATGATGAGAGACCCCATTTGATCGCTTCAATTCAGTATTTTATGTTTTAAGTGGCGCCGTTAGGCTGCCGAAATTTTAAGTGGTTCTTCACCCTTCTCGTTTTGAAGTTCTACTTTCATGTCAATTCTTTCAAGTTCCTTTTTGTTATGTTGGGGTATGATCTCTATATCTATCATACTGGACTCTTATGTTCATATGATGAGAGACCCCATTTGATCTCTTTAATTCAGTATTTTGTTGAAGTTTAAGTGGCGCCGTTAGGCTGCCAAATTTTTAAGTGGTTCTTCACCATTCTCGTTTTGAAGTTCTACTTTCATGTCAATTCTTTCAAGTTCCTTTCTATTATTTTGGGGTATGATCTCTATATCTATCATACTGGACTCTTATTTTCATATGATTAGAGACCCTATTTGACCTTGTCAATTCAATTTTGTTGAAGTTTAAGTGACGCCGTTAGGTTGCCGAATTCTCACAAGAGAAATCTTTTTTTCTTCCTTTCATGTTCTTCATTTCATATGGTATATTTTCAAATTTAATTACCATGTTCTTAAATATCTTATATTTTGTCCTTCTACTGTTTTATGGGTCATTTATGAATGTTTGACCCATGTCCCCTCTCTTCTCAATGTTTTCTAAAACCTTGTAAGATAGCCGTTATGCTGCAGAATTTTCCTCTCAAAATGCCTCTCTCTCTTTTCTAAAAATTATTTTATGTTATAATGTGAATACTCAAAGCTCTTATTTCTACAGGGGTATTCACATATATATCAAAATGTTCTATTTTAAATTCTGGGAATTACATACATGAAACCCTCTTTCCCTTTCCGTGGGTTTAAAGTGACGTAAATATCATGTCTTTAAAGCAGTTTTTAAAACGTTATGATTATGAAATGAAACCTATTTATTTTATGCTATATGGGTTATTTTTGAAAGGTTTGATGATGATATATGTGGCTCACATGATAATAAAGGCAAATTTATGGGTGTGCCCTGATAGCGCTCCAATGCATTGGGTAATGATTTAACCACTAGATATTACAATTTTCACGATACCTTGGTGAATAACCTTGGTAGTTTTCAAATGACACCTTGGGGATGTACCTTGGTGATATGTTCATGATTGTCTATGTTAAATGATGTAGCCACATCTTCATGTTATGAAAATGTTATTTTTTATTATGATATCCCACCTGATTTTTTTTATCATGCCTTAAAGTTCTTGTTCATGACATAGTTGATGTATCTCAAGTTCACATGTTAAATGTTTCCCTTGTTTCCCTTACTGGGCCTTCTGCTCACCCTTTCTTTTGATGTATGCTCCCAGGTTATGTGATGCAGTAATGAACCTAGGATGAACATGAGGATAAGCCTTTCAAGCCTTTTAGAATAATGTTTTATGTTTTCATGTTTTAAGTTCCTGGTTTCCAAGACACTAAACCTTAAAGATCCTCAGTTTTGTATAATGTAATGAATGTTTATGTGATAATAGGCGGGATGCTATAGTTGGTATCAAAGGATGGTTTAGTTATTTGTTGAAATTAGGATATGAAAACTCTAGTAAGAACCCTATAGAAAAGATTAAATATAGGAAATCTTCCTGGTATTTTGGTGAGTATTGAGTAAGGGGTTGCCAAGAAAATACATCCCTATCTGGATACGAGCAGGTAGAGGTGGCTCTGGCATAGATGTACATAGGGGTAAAACCCAAAAACACCGCTTTGAGCTAGACTCGAACGAGAACTGGTACACGACAACGGGCCTTGCTGCACTCTTGGTTACGACACTCCCGGGGGATATGCTTTGGTAAATTCATAAGCTTTGTATGAACCATTGTTAAAGGAACAAAGATAAAATAAAATAAAGATTCACATAAGAATATATGATCATGGATAACCTAGATGGGAACCTAGGGGATCACAAGTTAGGGTATACTTTTCAACTACAAGTTATGCTTATATGCTTTAAGTTTCTTTTCATGATTATTGGCTAAGTATTTAAGCCCCTAATTATAGTTTCTTTTCTTAGTTAATGGCTGGAAATGGAAGAACATGTCTCAACAACCAATGTGATAGGAAATGCTACGATTGCCGTATTAATATGACAGAGATGATTAGGGGATTAAAATATGATTTTTATTTTGGAAGACGTTCATTATTTTAGGGAACCATATTTGATCGAGGTAAATAGATTACTACGGTATTTTCATTGAGGAGTAAGGTTGACTTATATTTTAAAGAATCAATTAATTTAAGGTGGACTTATAGTAATTTAGGTTACTTACGGGAATGATTAACATATCTTGGGTAAAATATGTTTAGGTTAGCTACTTTTGTTATAAGATATTATTAGAGGTTGATGTTGTTTGAAGATGAACAATGAAGTCTATTTTGGAAGACTATGTTGTCAAATATTTCTTGTATTTGGGTTTCAATATTAGTTTTGTTTATTTTGAGGAATCTTAAGGACCATTATTTATGGAATTGTATATGATGAACTTTGGGTAGTACCATGGAACTTTGATGATTTAAAAGTAGTTTCCATTCCTATGGGATTCTTTTTGAAGATTTGTTTTACCTTACCCTTTCTATTTTTTTGGGGATAATGTTTAAAGATAGAAGAAATAGATAGTTGATATTTTGTGGATTATGTGATTCTCTAGAAGATGATTTCTGTGTTTTGATGAGACCAAGTAGTTTTGAATTCTCATCATTTGGAGAAAAAATTAGTTTTGGTATAAGCTTTTTAAAGTATGAAACTCTACATGAAGATAGATATATTTCCTTATGTTTTTGTTCTATGTTGTAAATGAATTCCTCAAAGTTATGAAAAGGAATGTAAAAAAAACGTTTTTGGTTTACGTTTCCTACTGGGTAATCAAAGACCGCTTACACACATCATAATTTTGGGATTTTCTGGTGGTTAACTTCCTCCTAGTCATGTTTTCTATCAATCTCCTTTAGAACGTGACCCTTTGTTTTCTCCTCCATGTCCATGATTTCTACATGGAATCCTAGTATGAGTAAACTCGAGTGGCCTTTGTACTTCCTTTTCTTTCTGTTAAAGTATTGGTGTTACTGACTCTTTTTCCGATGTGGGACTTTCAATGAAATTTCAAAACCCAATTTTAAAAATTGCGAGGACGCATTTTCTTAAGGTGGGAAGATTGTAACGGCCCGAAATTTTGAATAAATCTTGTTTCCTAATTTCATGTGTTATTTTATTTTATATTTATACTCAACAAAAATGTTTTATGTGATAAACATGATTATAATTAAAATGATACCAGTGGGTTTTGACTGTTATATGACCATCGGTCAATATGACCGCTGTGAACAAAATGTTTTGATTATTGTCTCTAAATATAATTAATCATGGTTAATTATTATAGAAAGAAGATTTGATGGCGTCACCTAGTAGTCTTGGACCGATCGAAGCCCATCTAATAGAGCTTGGGAAGGAGGTAGCACCATTGGGCTTTGCTCTGGACCAAATCCAAGCCGAACTTCATCATGTGAAGCTAGAACGGCTTCGCCTTCACGAGAAGTTCGAACTGATAGAAATTACTACTCGGGCAATGTTGACTGAGCCGCCCCAAGATTCTATCACCCTAGCACACCTTACTCTTAGGTCCTATGCTGGTATTATAAGGGGCTATGTAATGAGACCGTAACTGCCTTGTGTAATTCTTGTTTAAATATAAATTGGGATTTCTTCTTGTGATGAAGTTTATGATTTTTCAAATGACCGGATAAAAATAGTAAGCATATTTTTGATGAATTTTCAAAAGGATATTTTAAAAAAATGTTTATGTAAACCTTAAATAATTTAAAATGTGTAATGATTTTCAAAAAATAGTCTTCTATAATTATGTCCAGTACGCAATTTAGAGTCTAATAAGATCAACTTGATTTTTGATGAATAGTAAATTGTGAATAGTGATTTTACGCTTAGGATTATTAATATGACCAAATGGATTAGTAATCTCACACAAAGAAAGTTTTAAAATAATCTAGGCACATTGATTAAGTAATGTGATTCAATAAAATGGTTAAATAACGGTTTCATAAATTATTATTCAAGTATTAGTTTTTTCGGGTGAATAGTGTTCTTTAATTAAAAATTAAATTAAAAATATTTAGAAAATTATATTTATAAAATGGATTTCATTTTTTAACTCAGAGCACCGATATTATGTTATGGAAATTTTTGGAGCTTTTTTCTAAAAATAATGAATTTTCGGTGAATAGTGTATTTATTCAAAAAATAAATTAAAAATACTTAGAAAATTATTTTTTATAAAATGGAGTTCATTTTTGAAATCAGAGCATTGATATTTGGTTAAGGTGAAATTTTGGGATTTTTCTGAGAAAGTTGAATTTTCAGTGAATAGTAAAAATACAGTTTTAGGATTTCGGTATGATTAATGACATCATAACTGTGTCATGATGATGTCATGGGATCTTTTAAGGGTTGGCCGGCCAAGGGTGATGAATTATTGTTTTGGGGGCCCCATGTGGCCTAACTCCATGATAAATTCCAAGGGAGAGCACATGGGTTTGAGAAAAGCACATGTGAGGTGTCCCTTGGCCATTAATGCATTGTCCCCTCACTTTCCCTATAAATACCAACCCATGCTCTCATCTATTTCGACTCCTCACACTTCCCCAACGAATTTATGGTCTCATTACCTCACAAGGAGTCCTCCCAAGGTTCCCCCAAGCCCTCAAGGTCCCAACCATTGAGGTTTAAGAGTTACATTTTAAGGTAAGGGATCTGACCTCTCTCTTTCATTTCAAGTAATCTCTTTTATGTCATTTCTTTTATGCTCCATGTTCCTATGTTGGAGGATGTTCTTATATACTCCACTTACTGCCCTTTTCATGTTCATATAATGAGAGATCCCCTCTTACTCTCATTATTTCGTTTTATGAAGTTTTATGTGGCGCCGTTAGGCTGCCGAAATTTTTGTAACAGATTCTTTCTCCCTTCTCATTTTTCAAGATCTATTTTCATATAAAGTATTTCATGTTCCTTTTTTATTATGTTGGGGTATGATCTCTAAATTTATCATACTGATCTTTTATGATCATATGATGAGAGACCCAATTTGATCGCTTCAATTCAGTATTTTGAAGTTTTAGGTGGCGCCGTTAGGCTGCCGAAATTTTAAGTGGTTCTTCACCCTTCTCGTTTTGAAGTTCTACTTTCATGTCAATTGTTTCAAGTTCATTTTTGTTATGTTGGGGTATGATCTCTATATCTATCATACTGGACTCTTATGTTCATATGATGAGATACCCCATTTGATCTCTTCAATTCAGTATTTTGTTGAAGTTTAAGTGGCGTCGTTAGGCTGCCGAATTTATAAGTGGTTCTTCACCATTCTCGTTTTGAAGTTCTACTTTCATGTCAATTCATTCAAGTTCCTTTATATTATGTTGGGGTATGATCTCTATATCTATCATACTGGACTCTTATTTTCATATGATGAGAGACCCTATTTGACCTTGTCAATTCAATTTTGTTGAAGTTTAAGTGACGCCATTAGGCTGCTGAAATCTCACAAGAGAAATATTTTTTTTTCTTCCTTTCATGTTCTTCATTTCATATGGTATATTTTAAAATTTCATTACCATGTTCTTAAATCTCTTATACTTTGTTCTTCTACTGTTTGATGGGTCATTTATGAATGTTTGACCCATGTCCCCTCTCTTCTCAATGTTTTCTAAAACCATGTAACATAGCCGTTATGCTGTAGAATTTTCGTCTCAAAATGCCTCTCTCTCTTTTCTAAAAATTATTTTATGTTATAAAGTGAATACTCAAAGCTCTTATTTCTACAGGGGTATTCACATATATATCAAAATGTTCTATTTTAAATTCTGGGAATTAAATACATGAAACCCTCTTTCCCTTTCCGTGGGTTTAAAGTGACGTAAAGATCATGGCTTTAAAACAGTTTTTAAAACGTTATTATTATGAAATGAAACCCATTTATTTTATGCTATATGGGTTATTTTTGAAATGATTGATGATGATATATGTGGATCACATGATAATAAAGGCAAATTTAAGGGTGCGCCCTAATAGAGCTCCAATGCATTGGGTAATGATGTAACCACTAGAGATTACAATTTTCACGATACCTTGGTGAATAACCTTGTTAATTTTCAAATGACACCTTGGGGATGGACCTTGGTGATATGTTCATGATTTTCTATGTTAAATGATGTATCCACATCTTCAAGTTATGAAAATGTTATTTTTTATTATGAAATTCCACATGATTTTTTTTATCATGCCTTAAAGTTCTTGTTCATGACATAGTTGATGTAACTCAAGTTCACATGTTAAATGTTTCCCTTGTTTCCCTTACTGGGCCTTCTGCTCACCCTTTCTTTTGATGTATGCTCCTAGGTTATGTGATGCCGTAATGAACCTAGGATGAACATGAGGAGAAGCCTTTCATGTCTTTTAGAATAATTTTTTATGTTTTCATGTTTTAAGTTCCTGGTTTCCAAGACACTAAACCTTAAAGATCCTCAGTTTTGTATAATGTAATGAATGTTTATGTGATAAAAAGGCGGGATGCTATATCATCTCAAAATTTTCATGAATATTCTTTCCCCATTAATATTCTTTCCATATAAATAATTATACTTAATCAATCATTCATAAACATAAGAATATCCATGGAAAGAATTGGGTACACAATCATGACATAAAGCATAACCAATGAGTGTATCATGAAAGTGTCCATGAAAGAAAGAGATTAGAACATATATGGGAGTTCATTATGTAATATAGGAATATAAAATGGTAGGTGGTGACAAATAGAAGTGACAAAATATATGAATTGTATTTTAGAAACATTGTCATTAAAACATATTTGTGTGGTTTTAATGAAAATAATATAGTGATTTTAAAATAGTAAATAAGCCACTATTTTATATAAAAACATAATTGAACCAAGAATTTTTTTCATAATAAAAATAATGATTTTATATAGGCAATTGTGTCTTAAAACAGAATATATAGTGCACTTGAAATTGGGGAAAAATTTGGGAAGTTCCTTTAAAACAAGTATGCTTATTGGGAAGTATCAATGATGGGTTCACTTAAAAGCATGCATATCACTGAAAGAGAATGAGATATGGATCATGGAACATGTGTTTGTAGAATATAAACAGAATCTTCAAGTATTAAATTAAAATAAAAGAAAAATACATTTTGGAAAAAAGAAATATTGAGCAACCCGAAGGAATAAAGGAAGTTCAGGTAGACTACATTATGGTCTATCAGCATGGTATCAGGAGTAACATAGATGGATTTATGAGGGAGAAAATAGGTTTCTCATCAGTTAAAAATCAAGAGGTAACTATGGAGGATGTGAAAAAACAAACTCTATCATTTTGGATTATGCATTAAAAGGCATATCATAGAGGACAATCATGATTTAGAGTGAAATGGAGAGGATCCTTTAACATAAATATGTTGGTGTTCTCCACATGTTATTAAAGACCTAAATAAACAAATTATTCTTATTAATTAATAACTAAATAACCTATTCAATATTTAATTGATTTATTATAACAATTTTTAGTTCATTCATGTCCTTCATGTCTTGTTATATGTTTTAATTTCATTGTTCGAGTTCAATTGTTTACATGGGTTTAAAAGATCGGTTAACTTATGTTAAAGTTTAGATAAACGTGAAATATGGAAGTGGTTGTCCAAAAATGATGTTATATTATATTAGTGAACATATAGGAGATTAAATGGTTTTAAAATTAATTTTTCTAATTAGATGGAAATAAACTATTATATAAAACGATACTGACAACTGTTTTTGTTAATCGGGGTGTTTGATTAGAAAGAACATGTTTTTCTTTATTACTTAATTCCATTTTTACAGAAGGATTGCAGATAAAAAAATTGGATATATTATATATATAATAATCTGGTTCAACCATATCACAAATGGTTTCATGACAAGAGTAAATTATTATAATATAAATTGATACACTTTTGTCCTTGAATATTCTAAATTAGAGAACCTCAAACGGTGATTTCATTTCTATAAAATTAAGGTGGGGAAAGAGGAGAAGATAATTAAATATCCCATTAGTAGGAAGAAATAACAGTAAATATATGTTACTATATTTATCATACTATTTGGGTGAAGAGAGGTGAGGAAAGAAACAAAAAGGAAATAACTTAAATGATATGAAGGGATTGTAAATAGGAATTTACCTCTTAAGACTTCCTCCATTGAAAACCTCTTAAGGGAAGAGGTTTTGGTATTTGGAAGAGGCAGGGGGCTTTTCACCATGGGGGAGGACATTGGGGGTTGATTTGGGAAGAATATTGGTGAGGCATAGGGCTTGAGAGGAGTGCAGAGAATAGGGATTGAATGAGGGTTTTATAGTGGAGGAGAGAGGGGATTACTCAATATAAAATTTATTAATTTAGTATTTCCCTACAAGAAAAGGAATATTAAGTCATCCATGACCAATCATAGTAATTTCATCATGTTATCCAAAACCATGTGGGATTACATCATTAGAACATCATCAATGACTGAATAAATCCATTATTTAGCATTTATGGTAAATTATTGTATTTTACTATTAATCAAAAATTCATGTATTTATAATAAATCCAAATAATTCTCCCCAAACATTTTTCGATGTGTAGAATCCAAATATGAAGTCCATATTTTAAAAATAATTTATAAATTTTTTTATTTTAATATTTAATTGAAATCATAATTTATTATCAAACTCAGTTTTAAAACATTCATTTACTAATTCTAAAATATAGGTATAACATTCTTTCCACTTTAATACTATTTACATACTATCATAGGTATGGTTACTATTCATTATGGAATATCACTATTCATAAGGGTATGTTACTATTCATTAGGATTGGTTACTATTCACCAAAAATTAGTTTTTTCTTATCAGACTCCAAATAACTTACTGATTCCAACCGTGCGTGTCATATTTTCGAAATTACAAACACATAAGTGACAAAAATATATTTAAAATTCACTTATCACTTAGTATCCCATTATGTTGTGTTTTAATGTGGTTTTATAACATAATTATCAGAAGGGGATTTCCATTGAAAGACAATGGGTCGTTACATAATTCCCCGTATGAAATTTCTCCATCGAAATTTTATTTTACATTATATGAAAAAAACAGGTGTGTTTACTTTTCCTTCATTTCTTCCTCTAGTTCCCATGTTGCCTCTTCATACATATGGTTTCAGCATAGTACCTTGATCAGATGAGTAGTCTTGTGGAAAAGTCATTTGTCTTGACTATCCAAGATCTTCGTTGGCTGCTCCTTATAAAAGAGGTCATCCTCCAACCGTACCACCTATGAAGAGAGTACATGTGAAGATTCTGTTATATACTAATTTAAGTGGGATATATGAAAGACAACATGTACTTTTTATATGGTACGTGGAAGTGTCAGTTGATAGGCCATAGCTCCGACTTGATCTAGGATATCTAAGGGGCCTATGTACCTGGGACATAACTTCCCTTTCATTTCAAACCTGATGACTGTAGAGACCCGAAGCTTGACGTACATGAATATTACATTACTTTTGCGGAATACTTAATCCATAAAAAAAACACATAAGGATCGTAATAGTTTAGTGTATTTGGAAACTCGGAATAAAATCTTCTAATCGTGGTGAAAGATCATCAACATCTCCCAATAATGATCTTCCATTTTATTCTTACCTAATACCATTCTTTATATCCTCGGGAAAGGAAAACATAAAAGGGTTAGATCAAATGCTCAGTAAGGGTAAACACAAAAATATCAATCACATCATATTCATAAGAACATATCTTTTGGAAATCTTAACCTGCAAAAGAGATCATGATTTCATAACATAGGATAAATCATAGTAGTGAAATGTAATCTCAATAATCATAACATAAAACATGAAACTTTTTGGCATACACACATAATCATAGAGAATCATTTCTTATTAGTCAAGACTCATTTCCAAGAATATCTTAGTAGACAAAGTCCCTTTCTGAACCGAGTTCACTCCTCGTTTCAGTCCTGTTTCATTGAACCAGTATAACCTACCGTTCCAGCCATGTCTCTCTCATGAGATATAAAATCTTTACCCAATGCATTGGAGGGAGATATAGGTCCCACCCATCTCATAATGATACCATTCTTATGTGTGCCACAAAATCATAAACCATACATCATAGCATAACCCATGTAATAAAAATGGGATTCTTAAACAACACGACATCATAAAACAATTCATATAAGATAAAGGAATTCATAAAAATAGTTCCATAAAAACATAATCAAATAAATTTAATAATAGCGATAGAAACAGAATCCTTTATTATATTAGGTGGAAAATAATTTTGATAAAACACTTGAACTCCATTCTTGAGGAAAATATCCTTTCTACTTCAAAAACACTTTTCCTTTCATAACATGTCATAAAATTATAAACTAAAAGAAGTTGATTAAAAATAAACCTGAAAACATTTAAAGGAAGATTCTTGGAAAAAATGTTTTAAAAATCCATTCATGCGGTATAAGTTAAAAAAAACATTCTTCTTGTTCTTTTGTCAAAAACGTTAAAAAGTGCCTCGTACGAAAAACGACAAAAGATTCCTTTCATATCCTTTCCTAAAAACTCACCGAAGGGTAAAATTGGATTTAAACAATTGTAGGTGGATGGAAATAAAATTACATATTGAGGAAACATGGATGTGTATGATAAAATACACCCAAGTAAATTTCAAAGTATAAACAATCTCAGATAAAAATGAGATTGTGATATTTCCCCTATCTTAGGTCTGATTTGCTTCATAAGTGTCCAAAACTCCTATATAATGGTTTAAGTAATGTCATTGACTTATTCCAGAATCATATCCATTGTTATGATATCATATATGGTTCATTTATGACTTTATATTACCTGTTCTTTTGTAAATTCCATGTTAAAGAGCGTTTTGGGTAAAATTGTTTCATTTTTCGTCCGTGTTTTGACTTGTAATTATTCATATGATTACTTAGATCATGATTACTTAATTCCAGAATATAAAACATTATTTATATATAATAAATGTTCAGAATATACATATATATAATAAATCAGTAAATGGAAAGAAATACACCGTTCATGGAAATGGTAGGTCGTACGTACACATTAACTGTGTTTTCGTTTCCTTATTGAGTTGAATGGAATTATGTAGATGACATACATATATACACACATAAATCCTGTATCATTATTATGTCATATATTTCATTATTACCTATTATATTTACTTTATAATCATTCATTAATGGTTAAAGTGGAGAATGAATCTCATCGCGTCGTGGAGACGGTAGTCCGTACGTACGCACGAGCGATGATATTTTTATCATGATCGTGGGACTGTATTGGATTGTATGTATACTATTTCAGAATCAATATCACTTTAAAATAATCATATATAGTTATCATTTACACAATTATACCCATCCAAGTAAGGTGGTGGTGGAAAATAGATTTCACCACGGCGTGGAGACGGTATTCCGTACGTACACACGCGCGGTGATTTCATTTTCTGTAGGATGGATAGATGGTGAAATAGTGTTGTTTCATAAATATAATAACATATCTGTGTATGAGTGATACTGATGTTATTACTTCATAATGAAACAACCTAAGAAGAAGAAGTGGAAGAAGAAATAAAGTTGAAAGAATCGGTAACGGAAATTACCTCTTTTTTGAAGCGCCTCTTTGAGATCTCCTTTTAGGGCACTAAAATTGGTCTTTGAGGAAGACAAGAACCTCTATGATATTTCTAGGGAAGTGGAGAAGAGAATTTTTCAGGGGTTTTCCGAGCTTGAAGGCACAATGTTGTGTGAGGAAGAGAGGGAGGAGGTGCCCTTTTATAAGGGAGGAGAGGGGTACCTTTGGAATAACTAAAACTATTATTTTATTATAAAGTCAAATTTGGTTTTAAATAGATCCAAATTGATTTATTTAGAAGATAAGGTGGGTATGGGTCGGAATCCTCTCATCCAATAGAATTTAGACAAGTTTATGTTCCTATTTCAACCTTATCATTTAGATTTAAAATTACGTTAAATAATTTTACTTTTACCGTGTCTTCTTGTATTCTTATACTATAAGGTTAATAATATTACTATAAGCAGCCAAACGAACCCCAAGTTGTTTATTATTAATATATATTTCCTTTTCTAAGTCATTTGGCTGATCCGTATATTTTTGGGAATAAAATAACAATTAATAATATAATATTTGTTTTAAAAACTATTTTATGTCAATTTTGACACTATTTAGAAATTGATTTTTGTGAAACTCATAACAGAATTATTAGTTCTATAAAAGTTAATTAAATCAATATTAACATGTCATATTAACCTAGAAAATTAGTGTAATTCATAAAAAGTTTCAAATTACATATATTTGGGTATTTATAACATCAATTATGTCAATATTTCATTAATAAGATAATTACTTCATCATCGTTGTGTCATAAATAAATTAAAATATTTAATGTCTAAAAATTAAAAATAAAATACTATTATGTAGGAAGTATCTTTAGATTTCTAATGAATATTTATAGTCGAATTTATCTTATGTATAGCCCTATATTAAAAATGATTTACTTATTAAACATTGATTTTAACTATTTTAAACCTTCTTTAAATAAATTAATAATAAATGTCATAATCTAATCCAAGTGGGCCTAAATGGTCATATTTTATTCCTATGGTTGTTTTTGGTAGAATTACACTTATCCAATAGAATTAAGACATGTGTTAAGGTAATAATAATATCATTTTTACCCTTAATTACCCTATTTACTTTTAACTGTGGTCAAAAAAGAAAAAAGTTATTATTCACCAAAAATTATTTTCATCTCATTGAACCACATTTTAGTCCTTTATATTAACCATGTCTCTCGGATTTTCAAAATTCCACTCACAGAAGTGGTAAAATTATGTTTTATGAAAAATTTAGTTTTTTAATTACCACTTAGTGGTTTCACTATTCATCAAAAAATGAATGTTTTCAGAAAAATACCAAAAATTTGGCCAAAGATATATTTGATATTAAGAATTCAAAAAATGATGTCTATTTTACCAAATTTAGAACATATCAGTTGCATTAATTAATTTTTAAAATTAGTTCCCGTCGTCAAAACAAATAGCGTGTTTTTAAGAGATAATAACTTTCAAAAGATTGACACTTGTTTATAACTGGTTTAAATGTGAAATTACATCCAATGACCAACATTGTATTAAATTGTAAAAATATATTCTAAATATACTTTAAAACGTCTCAAATTAATAATTTATCACTATTAATTATTTCTATTAAAAAATTTCTTTTTAATTAAAATTTAGTAATTTTCACTATTCATCAGAATATGAAAGTTATCCGAAAAGTACCAAAATTTCACCTTAAGCTAATTTCGGTATTCAGAATCCAAAAATGAAGTCCATTTTTAAAAATAAAATATAAAAAATTTCAAAAAGTGGTTATTACTATTCATAACGGCTAGTTTTAATAATATTTTAATAGCATATTGTTGTTTAGTGAAACTCGGTATTGCGTACTACACACGCTATCGAGGAATGTCGCGATTGCATATAATGGAAGGCAAGACAATGATGCGTTTTATGAAGTCTTCTTTTGGTGTAGCATACAACACCTGACATTAAGGAAAAGAATATTTTTAATAAAATCTCGGGGAGTTACATTCTACCCCCCCCCCCTTAATATGAATTTCGCCCTTGAAATTCGTCGGGGTTATAAATGGTTTACTACTTGAAAGTTTCTTTAATAGAAACCAACATCGTAAAAAGGAATACCAAAACCATTCTTTAAAAAACAAAAGAATGAAACATAATGGTTACCCAAATAACCTAATCATTGGGTTTCCACATAGGTGAAAATATGTATATGGAAGAGAAAAATCTAACCATCATGTTCTGATGGAGAGTGGTAGAGAACATGGCTATGGAAAAGCCAGCAATCACAAAGCCATAAATTTATGAAGATATAAGGTACCATCTAATTCATCATATATAATAGCACTAGGACAACATTTTTTTGTTTTCAAGATCATTTCCCTAAAGTTGATGAAATCGGAATTTGAAGAAATACTTTCGTGATTTTGGTACTGTGTCACCGTTGGACATTATTTGGACAACTTCCACTACAACTCTTAATGAAATGAAGTTGTATTTTTCATTCGTGAACTGTTAGCAGATCATGTGATAGAATGATGGGTCATTCCATCTGTCTCAAACAAAAGGTTACAAAAGTTATCAAAAATACATAAGACCATCTATGGTGAAGTTAATCGTATACGATTCCCAAAATGAACTTATACTTCATATATCATACCGCGTAATAAAACTAGTTTCTACTAACCAGGGACTTTTTGTAGGCTAGTGGTAGGTGATAAAGGCCAGTCACACTTCGGTTGTGGGTTCGATTCCCATAGCCTTGTCTGACGCGATGGGTTGTCGCCCGTCCTGCAGGTTGTCCTTTTTCTAAAACTACATTACTATAACATCCCATCAATAATATCGAAAAAAAATTTATCCTTAAACAATACTAACTTACGTCCAACATAGTCCATTGCAATCTTTAGTCTTATCCATAATACTGTTGTCCAATCTCATATTATAGTGAAAACGATTACCAAAGAGTTCATATAACAAGCATGTTAATACCATCGTTGATCCCTATATATCATGAGATATGTCTTGTTGGTCACATTCCAAACATTTGAAGGCCTTAATCATGTATTATCTTGAAAAATGAATACCCATTGAACCTTATTGAAAACATTAATGCAGTTAAAAGTTAACACTTTCCATATACCAAAATCCTCAAAATTCTATATACTCAAACAATGATATCACTTAGTCCTTATATCAATCATGAGCTCATGAATACTATCAATCATATTAGATTCTCTTTATACCTTCATTATCTGCATATCATCTGTTTTCCAAAAATATTTCAATCACTTTTCATGGTTACTAATGCCATAAAATTATTGAAAACCACAATAGACCAAAACATAAATATTCCAATATTCCACGATACTATATACAACATTATTCTGGAATCCCATTACATAAAAACATAATAATTCCACCACATCATTGTCATATTCAAAATCTCCAATGGTGATCTCATGTGACTTCCCTTTGTCCTTTGCCTTAAGTGGTTTCTCATGTCGATCATCACTAACCCTTGGATTAGGGCATTTATTAGCATAATGCCCCATTTCCTTGCACTTGAAGCATTGAAGTGTAGTAGGTTCATTCTGTGTATCCCTTCCTTTGGTTGCATCATTAGACATCTTCTTCCAATCATTGCGGTATTCAAATGCCCGATGACCTTCCTTTCCACATTTGAAACATTAACTTGTCCCTTTAAGACAATATCCACAATGCTTCTTTCCACACTTTGACCATAAGGAAACATTCATCTTCTTTTCACTATTATTCTATGATATCTCCTTGAACTCCATCTTTCGTTTATTTTCAAAACTACTAGATGGATAAGTAACACCAAATTCTATTTCTACCTTGATAGCACAACGCACAATTTCTTCATATCTACTGAAGTCTCTTATATCTAATGCCCTTCGAAGATTTGGTTTTAAGACACTAAAGAATCGATCAACTTTACTTTCAGGTTGGATGATAAATCCAGATGCATACCTTTCATGCCTTGTAATATTCGCTCCATATATACCAACAGATTCATCATCCTTTTGCTTTAGTTTAAGAAACTCCTTCTTCATCTTTGTTCGAAGAATACGAGGGAAGTACTTATTGAAAAATTAGTTCTTGAAATCATCCATTCCATGGACTCAATTTCATCTCTTTGCCTCGTATTCTTGATTAGATTCCACCATTGATCAGCTTCACCTTCCAAATGATATACTTATAAGATGACATTATCATGTTCAGAAAATTGAAGAACTGAAAATATCTTTTCAGTGGTAGTGATCCATTGTTCAGTAACAAGTGGATCAGAAGACCCACTGAAAGAAGGTGGGCGTTGCCTCTTGAAGGACTCAATAGAATATTGTTCCCTTCTCTACTCATTTGGAAGTCCAGAATGATTCATAGCTTGTGTAATTATAGCCATATGATTTTTCACTCCATCTCTCATAACATTGAATTGTTCAGGAGGACAATCATTGCATTGTCCATTGCATTGATCAACATGGTTCCTTCGCTTTCCAGCCATCGTCTAAAACCCAAAAAGAATAGTGTGAGAGGAAAAAATCATGCTAGGAAAAACAACATAATAAAGGGGGATTATCCTCAATATCTAACATCTTAGGTTAAATTCTATGATCGTTACAATAGTTCTAGGATTGTATACTATACGTACACTTATCCTTAGGGACATCCCTAGACAATCCTTAAAAATAACTCTAGGGATCTCACTAACGTTTTCGCATCCTAGTTTCCAAAGGTTGACTAAACCTTTCCTCTGATACCAAATGTAGAGTCCTGAAGCATGACGTACATGAATATTACATTACTTTTTCGGAATACTTAATACATAAGAAAAACAAACACACAAGGACCATAATAGTTTAGTGTCTTTGGAAACTCGGAATAAAATCTTCTAATCGTGGTGAAAGATCTTCAACATCTCCCAATAAAGATCATCCCTTTTTTTCTTACCTAAAACATTTCTTTATATCCTCGTGAAAAGAAAACATAAAAGGGTGAGCTCAAATTCTCAGTAAGGGTAAACAAAACAAATATCAATCACATCATATTCATAAGAACATATCTTTTGGAAATCTTAACCTGCAAAAGAGATCATGATTTCATAACATGGGATAAATCATAGTAGTGAAATGTAATCCCAATAATCATAACTTAAAACATGAAACTTTGTGGCATACACACATAATCATAGAGAACCATTTCTTATTAGTCAAGACTCATTGCCAAGACTATCTTAGTGGACAAAGTCCCTTTCTGAACAGTGTTCACTCCTCGTTTCAGTCCTATTTCACTGAACCGGTATAACATACCATTCCATCCATGTCTATATCATGAGATATAAAATCTTTACCCAATGCATTGGAGGGAGATATAGGTCCCACCCATCTCATAATGATACCATTCTTATGTGTGCCACAAAATCATAAACCATACATCATAACATTCCCCTTGTAATAAAAATGGGATTCTTAAACAACACGACATCATAAAACAATTCATATAAGATAAAGAAATTCATAAAAATAATTCCATCACAAAATAATCAAATAAATGTAATAATAGGGATAGAAACAGAACCCATTATTATCTTAGATGGAAAATAATTTTGATAAAACACTAGAACTCCATTCTTGAGGAAAATATCCTTTCTACTTCAAAAACACTTTTCCTTTCTTAACATGTTATAAAATTCTAAACTAAAAGAAGATGATTAAAAATAAACTTTGCAACTTTTAAAGGAAGATTCTTGGAAATAATGTTTTAAAAATCCATTCATGTCGTATAAGTTAGATAAAACATTCTTCTCATACTTTTGTCAGAAAAGTCAAAAAGTACCTCGTACAAAAAACAACAAAAGATTCCTTTCATATCCTTTAATAAAAACTCACCGAAGGGTAAAATTGGATTTAAACAAGTTTAAGTGGATGGAAATAATATTACATATTGAGTAAACATGGATGTGGATGATAAAATACACCCCAATAAATTTCAAAGTATAAACAATCTCGGATAAAAATGACAATGTGATATTTCCCTTACCTTAGGACCGATTTGCTTCGTATGTTTTTGAACCTCCTGTATAATTGATTAAATAATGTAATTGACTTATTCCAGAATCATACTCATTGTTATGATATCATATATGGTTCACTTATGACTTTATATTACCCGTTGTTTTGTAAATTCCATGTTAAAGAGCGTTTTGGGTAAAATTGTTTCATTTGTCATCCGTGTTTTGACTTGTAATTATTCATATGATTACTTAGATCATGATTAATTAATTTCAGAATATAAAACATGATTTATATATAATATATATTCATAATATACATATATATAATAAATTTGTAAATGGAATGAAATACACCGTTCATGGAGACGGTAGGTCGTACGTACGCATGAACGCTGTTTTCGTTTCCTTATTGAGTTGAATGGAATTATTTAGATGACATAAATATATATACACATAAATCCAGTATCATTATTATGCAATATATTTCATGATTACTTATTATATGTACTTTATAATCATTAATGAATGGTAAAAGTGGAGAATGAATCTCATCGCGTCGTGGAGACGGTAGTCCGTACGTACGCACGAGCGATGCTATGGTTCTCATGATCGTGGGACTATAATGGAGTGTATGTATACTATTTCAGAATCAATATCACTTTAAAATAATCATATATAGTTATTATTTACACCATTATACCCATCGAAGTAAGGTGGTGGTGGAAAATAGATTTCACCACGGTGTGGAGATGGTATTCCGTGCGTACGCACGCACGGTGATTTCATTTTCCGTAGGATGGATAGATTGTGAAATAGGGTTGTTTCATACTTATAATAACATATCAGTATATTAGTGATACTTATGTTTTTACTTCATAATGAAACACCCTAAGAAGAATAAGTGGAAGAAGAAATAAAGTTGAACGAATCGGTAACGGAAATTACCTCTTCTTTGAAGCGGCTCTTTCAGATCTCTTTTTAGAGCACTAAATATGGTCTTTGAGGATGACCAGAACCTCTAGGATATTTCTAGGGATGTGGAGAAGATAATTTGGCAGGGTTTGGCTGAGCATGAAGGCTCAATGTTGTGTGAGGAAGAGAGGGAGGAGGTGCCCTTTTATAAGGGATGAGAGGGGTACCTTTGGAATAACTAAAACTATTATTTTATTATAAAGTCAAATTCGGTTTTAAATAGCTAATAAATTTATTTATTTCGAATCTAAGGTGGGGATGGGTCGAAATCCTCTCATCCAATAGAATTTAGTCAATTTTAGGTTCCTATTTTAACCTTAACATTTAGATTTAACATTAAGTTAAATAATTTTACTTTTAGCGTGTCTTCTTGTGTTGTTATACTCTAAGGTTAATAAACATACTATAAGCATCCAAACAACCCCAAGTTGTTTATTATTAATATATATAACATTATCTAAGTCATTTGTCCGAACCATAGATTTTTAGGAATAATATAACAATTAATAATATAATATGTTTTTTAAAAACTATTTTATGTCAATTTTGACACTATTTAGTAATTGATTTTTGTGAAACTCATACTAGAATGATTAGTTCTAAAAAAGTTAATTAAATCAATACTAACATGTCATATTAACCAGGAAAATTAGTGGAATTTATAAAAATTTTCATATTACATTTATTTGGGTATTTATAACATCAATTATGTCAATATTTCATTAATAAGATAATTACTGCATCATCGTTGTGTCATAAATAAATTAAATTATATAATGTCTAAAAACTAAAAATAAAATACTATTATGTATTAAATCTCTTTATCTTTCTAATGAATATTTATAGTAGAATTTATCTTTTGTATAGCCTTATATTGGAAATGATTTACTTATTAAACTTTGATTTTAACTATTATAACCCTTCTTTAAATAAATTAATAATAAATGTCCTCATCTAATCCAAGTGGGCCTAAATGGTCATATTTTATTCCTAAGGTTGTTTTAGGTCGAATTAAACTTATCCAATAGAATTAGGACATGTTTTAGGGTAATAATAATATCATTTTTACAATTAATTACCCTATTTACTTTTAACCGTGGTAAAATAGTAAAAAGTTACTATTCACCAAAAATTATTTTCATCTCATTGAACCACATTTTAGTCCTTGATATTAACCGTGTCTCTCGGATTTTCGAAATTCCACTCACAGAATCAGTAAAATTATGTTTTATGAAAAATTCAGTTTTTTAATTACCACTTAGTGGTTTCACTATTCATCAAAAAATGAAAATTTCCAGAAAAATACCTAAAATTAGGCCTAAGCTATATTTGATATTAACAAATCAAAAATGATGTTGATTTTACCAAATTCACAAAATATTAGTTTCCTTAATTAATTTAAAAATTAGTTCCCGTCGTCTAAACAAATATCGCGTTTTTAAGAGATAATAACTATCAAAAGATTGACACTTGTTTATAACTGGTATAAATGTAAAATTACATCCAATGACAAACATTGTATTAAATTGAAAAAATATACTCTAAATATACTTTAAAACCTGTCAAATTAATAATTTATCACTATTAATTATTTTTATTAAAAAAGTTCTTTTTAATTAAAATTTAGTAATTTTCACTATTCATCAGAATATGAAAGTTATCCGAAAAGTACCAAAATTTCACCCCAAGCTAATTTTCATATTCTGAATCCAAAAATGAAGTCCATTTTGAAAAATAAAATTTATAAAATTTCAAAAAGTAGTTATTACTATTCATAACAGGTAGTTTTTGATAATATTTTAATAGCATATCGTTGTTTAGTGAAACTCGGTATTGCGTACTACACACACTATCGAGGAAGGTCGTGATTGCATGTAATGAAAGGAAAGTCAATGATGCGTGTTGTGCAGGCATCTTTTGGTGTAGCGTGCAACAGAAGACATTAATGAAAAGATATTTTTCATAAAATCTTGGGGTGTTACAATGACCTTTTTCCATGGAGTAATGCATTGAAATACCATGTCTCCCACTTTGACCTCAATGTCTCGTCGACGATTATTTGCATAACTCTTCTGCCAACTTTGGGCTACATTGATATGTTGTTGAATGGTTTTCACCTACTCCACCATTTCTATGACCATTTTAGGTCCTAGCAGCTTATGCTCACCGACATTAACCCAACACATCGGTGTTCTGCACCTTTTCCCATAATAGAATATATAGGGTGCCATTCAAATGCTTGAGTAGAAACGATTTTCGTATGTCAATTCAATGAGTGGAATATGATGGTCCCATCCTCCATTGAATTCTGTAGAAAACAATCTCAACATTCCTTCTAGTGTCTGAATAGTTTGGTCAGATTGGCCCTTAGTTTTAGGATGATCGGCTATATAGAAGTTCAGTTCAGTGCGTAGAACATGTTGCAGACATTTCCAGAACATTGATGTGAATCTCGGATCACGGTCAGATAAAATAGATAGTGGTAATCCATGTAGAATTACCACTTCTTTGATGTAAATCCATTCAAATTGATCCAATGAGAAGTCCTCTTGAACCGCAATAAAGTGAGTTGTCATTGTAAGACAATCCATAATGGCCGATATAGCATTATTTCATCTTGATGTCCTAGGAGGTCTAGTGACAAAGTCCATGGTAATGTCATCCCACTTCGATTCAATTATAGGAAATGGTTGCATCATCCCCTTAGACTTTTGTCTCTCATCCTTCACTTGCTGACATACCATGCACTCTAGCATATATTGAGAAATCTCCATTTTCATATTGTCCCACAAAAAGTTTTCTCAGATATCTCAATATATCATTGTGCTCCCTAGGTTGACAGAGAAGATCGAGATATGTGCATCATTTAATAGATCATTTTTTATCTATGTACTGGATGGTACACATAATCGTGTTCAAAATCATACAACTCCTTCCTCATCAATTTTGAAATTGGATTATTTCTGATTTCTTCTAGCTTCCACCTTTTTCTCAATTGCTACATCTTTTCTTTGAGCATCCCTTATTTTATCCAAGAGGGATGGTTAATAAATCATTTGGAAAATGATTGATGATTTTCCTCCCTTAATGATTCCCCTGTCCATCCTTTGAAAATCTAAGAAAATAAGATCCTTCCAATCCTCATCATTTATAATGATGACTAATCCTTTCTACATAGAGCATCTTCCACCTTGTTTACCATATCAGGATGGTAGTGGATTGAGAAGTCATAATCCTTGATGAAATCTATGCATCTTCGATGGCGCAAATTAATCTCTTTCTATGTGAATATATATTTGAGACTCTTTTGGTCAGTATATATCTCACACTTCTCCCCATAAAGGTAATTTTCCATATTTTCAATGCAATGATCACAGCCGGCAACTTCAGATCATGCATAGGATAGTTTTTCTAATGGATTTTCAGCTGTCATGAGGCATAGGCTATCACCTTATCATTTTGCATCAGCATACATCCTAATCCATTATTGGAAGCATCACTATATACCACAAATAGTTCTCCACTTCAAGGGAGTGTGAGTAATGGTGCAGTGATAAGCCTCTTTCTCAACTCCTTGAATTATTCTTCACATTTCTGTGTCTAGAAAAACAGTACTCCCTTTCTAGTCATCTTGGTCATTGAGTTTGAAAATTGTGAAAATTTCTTCATGGATTGTCAATAATACCCAGCTAGACCCAAAATGTTTTGCATCCCTATTATAGAAGTTGTCATGTTCCACTCTTCAATTGCCTTTGTCTTGGAAGGGTCCAGGGATATCCCTTTGCTGGTGATAACAAGCCCCATGAATGATACTTCCTCCATCCAGAACTCACATTTACTGTACTTTCCGTACAACTCATCCCTTCACAAAGACTTTAACACAGTATTCAAATGCTCCTAATGTTCCTATTTTCTCTTTGAGTATATCAAAATATCATAAATGAAGACTACCAAAAATTTGTCGAGTTAATCTCTAATGATCTATTCATTAAATCCATGAAAATTGATGGAGCATTAGTGAGTCCTGAGGGAATCACTTTGAACCAATAGTTTCAATACCTTGTTCAAAAGGTAGTCTTGGGAATATCATCATTCCTCACCTATAGTTAGTGATATAATGACAGAAGGTTAACCATAGAAAAATAATTGGACCCACAAAGTTGTTCAAACAAGTCATTTATCAATGGATGGGGATACATGTTCATTATTCTGATTTTGTTGAACTCACGATAATCAATTCAGAGGCACATTTATCTGTCCTTTTTCTTGATGAAGAGGACTAGCGCACTCCATGGTGAATCACTCGGGTGTATAAAATCCTTCTCTATATTCTCCTGTAACCACTTATTTAGCTCTTCCAACTCTACAGTGGAAATTCTGTAAGGTGTCTTTGAGATAGGTAGATATCCATGGATATGTTCAATTGAGAACTCAACCTCTCGGTTAGGAGGAAGACTTGACAACTCTTCAGGGAATACATTATTGTAATCCCTCATGATGGGAATGTCTTCAAGTATGATTCTCTCCTTTGTATCAAACATCATAGCAATATATGCTTGCTGATATGGCATCAATGTCCACACCTGAGATGAATATTCTAAAGGATATTCATCTTCCGCTTTCATTTATTGAAGAATCGGAGGATTATTCAGGATGTGAAAAGTGATCTCCCTTTCACAATAGTTGATGATGGTTTTGTATAAAGACAACCAATCAATGCCCAAGATAGTGTCGAACTCCACTAAAGAGAGTATGAAGATAATTTCTGGGAGGTTCAGTCCGAAAACATTAGCAAGAGTGGAGTTATAAACCATGGATGCCTTAATTTATCCATTTGATATTCTCACAGATAACTTTTCCTCAAAATTTTGAGGTAGTGTTTGAATAGTTCTACTAAACTTGAATGATATGAGTGAATTGGTAGAACTAGAATCAAATTTTACGTCCTCTATTCTTGAATGAATAACTAGCATACCTATCACCACATCATTGTCCAGCTCCACCTTAGCTGTAGTGATAGCATAATCTCTTCCTTGTGGCCTTGATGTTGTTGCTGATTGCCTCTGACAACCCTCATCTAAGGGAAATTGTTCGCATAATTCCCATGCTCCTTGTAGTTGTAACACTGAACTGTAGGCAGAGTATTTAATTGAAACATGGTTTATTCTTCTTAATTTGAGGAATTATATATATCTCTGTAGAAGTTCATGACCAGATGACCAAACATTCAACATATGAATCAATTCATGGTTCCTTTCAGATAGTTAGTAGGATGCTTCTTCCCCTAATTTTTACAATGGGAAAATTCTGGATTCATTCCTTTATGGGATTTGTTTGATGAACCCCCCATTTTGTTCTACATTTATCGCTTCTTTTCAATGGGCCCATGAGACCACTAAGAGTCTCCAATATCTATTTCAACCTTGAGGGAACAATAGAAAATATCCTCGTAACTTTCGAAGTCTCTAATTGCCAATTCTTTTCATAGACTCAGATTTAGTCTGCTAAAGAAGAAATCCCCCTTACTTTCGATGTTCATGACAAAGCCAGAGGTGTACCTTGAATGACTTGTAATGTTTGCTTCATATGCCCCAATGGACTCAAATTCATTCTGCTTGAGTCTGGGGAACTCTCTGTCCATCTTGAGATGGAGGGTTAGAGGAAAATATTTTTAAAAAAACACCCTCTTGAATTACACCCAATTTATAGAATCAATTCCCTCTTGGGAATTGGTATTCTTGATCAGTGTCCAACACTGATCAGCTTCCTCATCAAAACTATAGACCACTAGTACCACTTTATTTTCTTATGAGCACTAGAGGATAGAGAATATATTTCCAATGGAGTTAATCCACTGTTCCTTGAGTAGGGGATTAGAATATCCGCTAAACATGGGAGGACTTTTCAAAATTTAGGATTCTATGGAACATGCTCTTTCCATGGAGGAGGGGGCGTGGTCTGCCTGATTCAAGTTATTATTCATAACTCGAACTAGCTGAGCAAGTATTGTCATGATGTTTTGAGCACCGACTCCTATCATATTAGGCATATCATTTGGTAAATTTCAACATTTCCCATCACATTAGTTGTTAGAACATTTTATTCTATTTCCCACCATTAACTAAGAAAAATAACGTATAATTAGAGGTTTTGAATACTTATCTATTGGGCATAAAAAAGGAAACCTTGAACATAGAAGGATAAAATTATATAGAAGAAGTATATCCAACTTGTGATTCCTTATGCTTAATCCTAGATTATCCTACATCTATTTCATAAATTATATTCTTATGGGTTTTTTGTCCCTTAATAATGGTTTGTACTAAGCTCATTAATCTACCAAAGCATATCCCACAGGAGTTTTGTAACCAAGAGTGCAACAAAGCCCCTTGTCATGCAGCAGTTCATATTTGAGTCTAGCTCAATGTGGTGTTTTGGGTTTTACCCTTAGATACATCTGTGTTAGAGCAACATATACCTACTCATATCTAGAAAGTGATGTATTTGTTTGTTAAACCACTTTCTTAGTAATCAAGAAAATTTAGGAGTGTTTTCTAATACTTAGTCTCATCCCTCAGGTTCTCACTAAGGTACTATATTCCTAATCAATAAAAATAACTAGACCATCCTATGATTCCAACTATAGCGACCCAAGCGTTTTACATATAACATTACATGATTTTAATAATATTTATACATCTGTGTACATGCCAAGGATCATTATGTCTAGTGTCTTGGAAGACTAGGTACATATACCATAAAACATGGTGATAAAAAACACTTCTTTATTTAATCTTCATGAAGAGCTCCAAATTTCAATCTAGCCCTTCCATCTGCATAGGGTGCCCTGGGGAACACATGAACAAAGGGGTGATATGAAAATCCTCGTAAGGGAATGAACATACAGATACTTCTTAAACACATGAGTTTGGAGTCATGACATAAAGATATCAAAAGCATGGAACATGTGAAATAATAAATTATAACAATGGGATCATAAAAACATGGAATCATAAGAATTTGGATGAATCATTAAACTTTTATTTGGTGTGGGTCATGTCTAACTACCAATCATGTTTCCCATTTTAGTTTGGGTCAAGGCTGATCACCAATCCGGTTTCACATCACATCTCATGAGACTTAACCTCACCCAATACATTGGAGTGCTATTTGGGCGCACCCATCTCACCATATTCATGATTATTCTTTCCACATAAATATACTTTCAACATAAAAATATCACATGTAATTAAACATTCATAAACCTATGGATACTCATGGAAAGAATCAGAAACCACAATCCTGACATAAATCATAACAAATGAGTGTATCGTGAATGTGTCTTTGAAAGAATGGGATTAGATCATACATGGGTGTTCATAAGGTAATATAGTCATATAACATGGTTGGTGGTGAAAAATATAATATAAAAATTTAATTTGAGAAACATTAGTATTAAAACATTTTTTTTGGATTTTTAAGGAAAATAATATATTGATTTTAAAATAGTAAAGTGGACATTATTTTTTATAAAACCCAAACATAACCAATATGGTTTTTATAATAAAAATACTGATTTTATAAAGAAAACTATGTCTTAAAACATAGGATAGAGTGACCTTGAAATTGGGTAAAAATTTGGGATGTTTCATTAAAACGAGTGTTCTTATTGGGAAGTATCGTGGAGGGGTTCACTTAAAAGAATGTATATCCCCAAAAGAGAATGAAATATGGTTCATGAAACATGAGTGTAGATCATATAAAAATAATATATAATTTTACATAAAATGTAAATAAAACTACATTTTCGGAAAAATAATGATAGAGAAAAAAAGGCATTGCGTAGAGGACAATCTTGATTAAGAGAGAAATGGAGAGGGTATCTTACCTTAAATCTGGTGGTGTTATCCACTTGTTATTAAAGACATGAATAAAAAAATTAGTCTTATTAATACATAATTCTAGAACCTCGTATATATTTAATTTATTTATTATAACACTTTTTAGTAAATTCAAGTCATTATTGATTAGTTATAAGGTTCAATTTCATTGTTTGGGCTTGTTTGTTTACTTGGTTTTAAAAAATTGTTTCAATTATATTCAAGTTTGGATAAACATGAAAGATTGAAGTGGTGGTCCAGAATTGAAGATATACTATATTAGTGGACATCCATTAGATTATATGGTTTTAATATTAATTTGGTTAATTATATTGAAATCGATCTATTACATAAAACCACAGTCACAACTGTTTTTGTTAATCGGTGGGTTTGATTACAAAGAACATGTTTATCTTTATAACATAATATCATTTGTACAAAAGGATTACTGAAATAAAAATATGATATATTAAATATATAATAATCTGGTTCAATTATAACAAAAAAGGTTTAATGACCAGAATAAAATATTATAAAATAAATTTATAAGCTGATGTCCTTGAATGTGCTAAAATAGTACATCTTAAACGATGCTTTCATTTATTTCAAATAAAAGGTGGAGAAAGGAGAGTTGATAATGAAATACCCTGTTAGTATAAAAAAACTTCTAATGCATGTATTTCACTAGATTTATCATACTATTTGGGTTATGGTAGGTAAGGAGAGAAACAAAAAGAAAAGAACTTAAATGAAATGAAGGAAATGGAAAGAGAAATTTACCTCTTGAGACTTTCTCCTTTGAGAACCTCTTATGGGGAGAGATTTTGGTATTTTGAGGAGTATTGGAGCTTTTGGACGTGGGGGAGGTCCTTGGGGTGATATTTGGGTAGAATATTAGTAAGGCACAAGTCTTGAGAGAAGTAAAAGGGAGAGGTAGTGAAGGGGGTCATAGTGGAGGAGAGAGGGGATTTCTCAATATAAAATTCATTAATTTGTTATTTCATCACAGAACAAGGAATAGTAAGTCTTAATTAACCAATAATAGTAATTTTATCATGTGATTGTGAACCAAGTGGGATTACATCAGAAGAACATCATCAATGAGTCAATAAATCCATTATTTAGCATTTGTTGTAAATTATAGTATTTTACTATTAATCAAAAATTCATGTATTTCAGAAAAATCCCAAAAATTCACCCCAACCATTTTTCGACATGTAAAATTCAAAAACAAAGTCCATTTTTTTAAAATAACTTTCTAAATATAATTATTTTAATATTTAATTAAAATCAAAATTAATTCACAAAACTAGTTTTAAAACATTCATATACTCATTCTAAAATATTGTTATATCATACATTCAACATGAATAATGTTTATATACTATCATAGGTAAGGTTAAAAAACATTAGGGTATATAACTATTCATAATGGTATATTATTATTAATTATGGTAGGTTATTATTCAACAAAAATTAATTTTTTCTTATCGGACTCCAAATAACTTACTGATTACAACCGTGTATGTCGGATTTTCAAAATTCCAAACACAGAAGTGACAAACTTATGTTTAAAAGAAACATAGCACTTAGTAGTCTATTATGTTGGATTTTCATGTGATTTTATGACATACTTATGAGTAGGTAATTTCCATTTAAAAACATTGGGTCATTACAACTAATGTTCTCCTACTTAGAGAACTAGTTACATGGAAGTCCATGTGACCTTTATACATCCCATTCTTTCTTTTATAGAGGATTTATTACCAAATGCTTGTCATTATGTTGGATTTCAAACATAGGAAATATCAATCAATAAATCACTATGATAATTTTAAAATTTATAGGATGAAATTTAATTAAGGTGGGGAGAATGTAATGACCCGAAAGTCTAATGTAGGAACCTTATATTTGAAACCATGTATGACACATGACCCAAATCACATAAGGGGATATAATACCCATATATGGTAAAATATATTTTCTATTTAGAATATATTTTATATATTTTATATTTCACAATTCACACAACATTGAGTTAGATTATGTTACACGTAAGAGCCACACTTTTTGAAATCTTACATTACATGCAAGACAGATTTTCACCGAACAGTAATATATTATTATAATATTATTATAATAAGATATAATGTAGCTGTTAAATTATAATTTAAGAATAGTAATAACTAAACTAGGAAAATTATAGTTTACAAAAATATAAAATGATTTAATTGGTTAAAATTTAATTAGAAATGAATATAAGAAGCAAATGAATTTAATGTGAATATTTTTATCGAAAACTATTTTTATTCTCAAAAAGGTGTTTTACTCTAATAAATTAAATTAATTATAATTAGTGAGTGATATTAATGAAATATATATATATATATATTATATATTATTTTTTCAATAAAATATTTTTTATATTTTTCCCATATATTTGATAGGTATAAGATAATAACAAAACCTATTTCACACATAAAAAACCTATATTTCTATAAAGGCAATTTTACAGCCTTTTAAGGGAGAACCCATTTTAAATCTGAATTTAGACACATAAATATATTCAATAAGTCAAAATGAACTTAATATTTTAAATATAAACATTAATATTAGTTTAGTCTAATTTTTTGGTATTTTTCGGCGAAGATTCATTTTCTAATGAATAGTGGAAAATACAGAATTTTACTTCAAAATTTATTTTTCATCTAATTTATTTATAATGTTAAATTTTGTTATAGATTAGTTTTAAGTTTTTATTAGATAATATTTTTATCAATAAAAACAATTTATTTCATTTGAATCAATTTCACTTTGAAACTAACTCCAAAAACAAAGTAAATATTTGGACATTTTTTACATTAAAAACCTACATTGTCGCCACGTCTGCGGTTTTAAATTTAATTTAATTTTTTCCAATTATGTGACTATAATTTCAAAAAATTAATTACTATTATTTATGCAAAATTAAGAATAATTAAAGTCTAAACCTTAAAATTAACGGCAAAAATGACTTATCCACTACTCCAAATCCCATATTATAGAACTAATTCATCCATTAAAATTCCATTATTCATTTGGGTTTGTTTTTTACGACCTTTTTTTTGTAACAATTGTGGGAACTCATATCTTTCTTTCATATATACCCAGCAAGTACTTTTCCTCCCTTATAAAAGGCTGCCACCTCTCCCCCTTACTAACACCTATCATGACACTTTTTATTGAACAATATCTCCCCAAATAGATCTTAAAAGACATTAAAACTACATAGAATCATTTATTTGGGATTTAATCCACATATGGATTCCATTTATTAAAAACAAAATGGATTTACCTGATTCTTAAGTAAACGTTTTCCAACGATCTATTTTCTTTCATTTAATTCTCAAAACACTCAAATATCCTTATTATTTTATTGTATAAAAACACCACTATCCTAATAATACTATTATTTTATTATTTTAATGGGTCAACCTACACTTACATACACATTCATCTAATATGTAAAGTACATATGGTATCTGTGTACGGCGAACTGCTGCCTCATGAAATAATGACTGATGATTTTTCCTTTACCACCTATCATGGTGGAAATTATGATGGAAAATCTATATATTTATTAAATATATTATATATATAATATATTAATACTTCATTAATTATTTTATAACTCATACCTCTGTACATTCCATTTCGCGAAAATATTATAAAATCACTTGTGGAAGTGTGGACTACCTCCCTCTCAATGTGATGTGATTAATTCACGTTATACTTGGAGTGTATTAAGGATAATATTAATAAACATATATTACATATATTACATATATATTATATATTAATTATAATATACAATATTATACATATCATTTATCTTTTAATTCTTTTAAAATACGATAATGAAATGAAAGTAGTGTTCATGCGTATGTCTGGCCTACCATCTCCATGAACGGTGCATTATGTTTCCTATATCAAATTATTATAGATTATTATAAATAAATTTATAATGATTATATGTGATAATTAATTAATGTTTTACATTCTATATATTATGAAATAATGATATCGTTAATGAGAACAAAAAGTAACAATTTAAAACATACTCGAGAAAACTGGGCATTTAACTCCTGAAATTGTGAAATTAATGAATGTTTGTTTAAAAATGAGTAATGAGATATTATAATAAGTTAATGGTATTATAAACTTCACTATTTTTATTATATTAGTTGTTAACATTTTTAAACAACTATAATGGAGGATAAAGACCTCACAACCAAAAGGAAGGATAAGGTATGTAATTCTTGTCTGGCTTTTCATTCCATGGGGTATACGTCATATCCGCCACTTACTTATTTTTTTGTAGTGTATATTATGTACATTTTGATACATTATATCATGAAACATTTTCTTCATGGTAAAAAAAAACATTCCTTCATGAGAATTATGATTTAAATCTTTAAAGTGGTATGGGACTCTTGGGGTAGTTTTAAGATTATTTTCGTCAAATATTTTTAATGATTATATTTAAAATCTCAGTTATATTTGTGATTGTTAACTTTATAGTGTAATAATTAATTTATTGTAATCATTTTCATTATAAATTCCATGAATATCCATGTTATCAGATAATGGATTTAATTATTATTACATATCCCTTATATCATTCTATATACGGTGTTCACTTTGATACTTATTTGATTAACTAGGAAATTATTGGAAAAAAATTATAATTAATACAGATACATTTTTATGAGGCACATTTTTTATTTAATATATGAGGAATTATTTGGACTAGTATGACACTAGTGGGTCCCATTTATAGATATCCACTTGATGCATCTGTAGTCTCATTAAATGAAACATTTGGCAGAATTAGATGAGTTTGTACCAAATATGTTGTATACTTTCTTATGAATGGTTTTTACTATAACAGTACCAGATACCTAGGAAACATTGATTCCAATAATAAATCATTTACCTCTTTTATATTCATTTGTTAATCATCCATGAGATTTTATATATATGAATGCTTTTCATTTTAATGCTTCTGTTTATTGTTTATCCAGGAGAATTTGCGGCAACATATCTATGGATTAATTTCATTCTAAGTTTATTTATTAAACGGAATGTGTTTCTGTTATTCAACTTGCAATATTGATTTTTACTCATCTATTTATTTTAATGGGATTTTTTAATAGGTATTTACCTTTCCATGTTCAATATTCCCATTAATACATTATTTATTTAACTTTACATACCGTTACAATGCATTTGAGCACACTATTATTAAATTTCCATTCCCTGGGTTATGAAGAAGAAATATTTGAATTAGTGTTGAAGGATTTATTTTATTCAATTTTATTATACATCATGTTTTATTTTATTTTGTCAAAGTATTATTGGAATCATTTATGTAATATGTCTTTCCAAAACTGCAATATTGATAAGTCCTTCAGGATTTACTTACTTGTAATCATGAAAATGTAATAAAATAATGCACCAGCTCCTGGAATCTGGGGTCGGGGCATTATAGGACCCCCCCCCCTTATGAGTTCTTTTTTAATAACAATAATAAAGGGGATCATTTATTGGTTCTTTTTTACAAGAAATGTTAATGGATCCCATTTTATTGTGATATTTTTAGAACTATTAAAGACCCCCTTTAAGTACACTAAAAAAGCATCGTTAAAGACCCCCTTTAACAACACTTTTTCTAGAACTAACAAAGGGGGTATTTAAAAATGCTTTTAAAGCCATAGTAATGGATCAAACCAGTTTTGTAGATGTGTGTGGGCATTTTATTCCTTGCTTGACTTGATTCTCTCTTTGTACGTTATCCTTTTGGTATTAAATTTTGGATTATGGTTTTGGTTTACAAATCCCTGAATAAACCGTCTTGGTATATATAATAATAAGTAAATATATTTAAAAATATGTGAATATTATTATAAATATATTTATATAATTATAAAAATAATATATATAAATTTTATGAATTTATAATTACAATAATATATATTTATTTATAATTGTAATTATATATATATATTTATAATATATATATATATATATATATTAAAATATGTTGACTTATTTTTAAATAATGTTATGTAATTATATATATTTATATATATAAATAAAATTATATAATTTTAAAGATAATAAATTTACTTATTATATTGTAGATAATTGTAAATATATTTTGATTATTAATAAATGCACTAGAAAGGATGGGAAGCATATAGGGGATAATAATAATCAACCAAGGGAGGCACTGAATGAGTCTGCAATTGAGGTTATTGTCCAGTGTGTTACTCCAGAGGACTCTCCCTCATAGCTTGAAGGGAAAGGTGGAATTATGAATCCAGTGACAATGGTCTCTTTAGGACATGTTCCAAAGGAGGATGGGTCTAGGGAATCTAATGATCAATAGAAAATTAATTAATATCAAGTGATTCAGAATGCTTTCAGTCCTTCAAGAAATTTTTGTAAATGGTGTAATATCTCTTATGATTGAATTGACAATGAGAAAGAGATGTATTTATTGGATACCATGCATCTCATGCCTCTAGTTAGTGGTGGTGATATTTCTTTTAAGGACGTGGCCATAATTGGTAAGGGAATGATGATCAACAATGAAGGTTTAACTCCAGTCCCACCAAAAAGATGGTTGCGGAAGGATTATTCCAATATTCGTAGGAATGTGTTTACCAAAAAATCTTCCAAGGAATCAAAGATCAATATCACTTCAAAGTAAGAATGTTCCAATGCAACGATCCATAAAATTCTCAACCAAGGTAATTCATATTTGGAGTGGGAAACATAAAATGAGTTTGACTACTACTATAAAAATGATCCTTCTGTTATGGTCAGTAAACTTATTTTTCAAATGGGGGAAATTCTATTTGTTTGACCTCGTTTGGTCTCTTGTTATCCTTTTCGTTCATATTTTAATAAAAGGACTGGAGATTTTCTTCGTATTTGACCTTTTTTATAATTATTATTTGAATATAAATATAAAAATTTTAAATTTATTTAAATATTTATTTATATTTTTATAGATAAAATTATAAATAAATATATTTACAATTATTTTTATATATTGATATATATTTTTATTTTATTACTAGATGTTAAATGTCAATGACTCTTTATTAAAATATAAGAAAATACAATAGCACAAAGTGAATGTTGTTCTGTTAGAAATGACAAATCTTCCATTCTTCAAACATCAAAAAAGATAAAGAAAACTTCAATGACCATATTTAAAATGATTACAATATCCAAATTCATCATCCCAGTCAGAGTCATCTACCAATGAACTAAACTAGCTAGCCTAACAATTCCACCCATCTATATGATATAATGATCTGGTTCTCATGGTGGGCTTCTTATGGGAGTAATCCTTATGTGGTCTTGATTTTTTCATTGATGGTGATGATAAACCCTCAACGTCATTCACCTTATGTTTAACAATTATGTCACTAAAGGATAACTTCAAATGTGGGTTTCCATAAAACATATCCTTTTATTTTCTCTCAATCTTGTTATGTTTCCAATTATCTTTATGTTCTTCCAAGCATTGAGAACGTACAAAGGATGATTCATTAAAATATATACCCATATGGTGAACAGTAAGTCCTTATTTTCTAATATGTCCTAGAGAGCTCTTTGAAGCTAGAGCCAACAAAGAGTCCTTTACATGTCAAGAATAATAAGTAGAGGTTAGTTTAACACTTCGATTTCCCTTATAATGATGCTACCCTAGGCTGAGCCATCTACCAATCACTCTCTTCTTAGAACGGTTGGAATCCACCATACAAGCATTCATTATAATATAGTTATTTAATGACTCATAAGAGACTCATTTAATCTATAATTAAGATCCATTTTTTTGAGAAAACTACATGAATGGTCTTCCCAAGGAAGATCCACCCATAAAAGAACCTAAATTTCTCTCCACTGGATACTTCCCAAGCCTATCCTACTCACTATATAATACTTGTACTTATTTTAGAATAAAGGATACAAGTCTAGATAACACTCTAGTAGTAGCTACATCATCTGTTGAGTGAACTACCACATTAGATGGTTGTTATGGAAATGAGGTTTTAGTTCAAACTCTAGCATCCTCGCATATTGATTTTACTCTAAGAGATTGACTCACTTAGACATTAGTCTCACCAATATTTGACTCAGGTTGTCCATACTCTCCATAAAGAGTAGCACCGGTTCCTATTTTAGTTTTCTACATGAATTGTGCCACATCAGGCCTAGATAATGAACAGAAAGGGTAATAAATTCCCCTCCTATAGTTAGAATTAGAATGGCCAAAATTGTTTCAAATAGAACAAATTTCAGGTAGCTTCCCATATACGAGCCTGATAATTAATTCATCATCATGAGTGGCCAAAAAGACTTTTTCAATAAGCATCAAATTCAAATCAACATCGACTAACATCCAAATAAGATACCCATACCTAGCTTGTTTGGTCTCCATATCCATTTTGATAGGGACACCAATTGAAGAAAAAAATGTCTTATAATATTTGAGGATGCCACAAGATCCAATTTATTGCATAGATTTTTACCTAACATGAGAAAATGAATTATTTATTTCAAATAGATTGAAACTAAAACTCCACTCCTAAACACATAGCATACCTAGTTCAAGGGACACCAATTTGTGGCCCCATGCTCTTCCCATGTTTTTCTCAAAAGGAAACAAGAAGTGACAAAACCACACAACATAGTTTTATAAGGGCTAAAAAGCCTTTATCGGCACTAAAAAAGCAATAATAATCGATGTGCTATTAAAAGGGGTCCCGTTTATCAGGGCTAAAAACCCTAATAAAAGGGGTATTTTATCTGGGTTCTAAAAATTATTGATAAAAATTGTACTTTACCAACACTTTTTTAAAAGAACTGATAAATGTTAAAAAATTAACAAAAAAAATAAAAATAAATCCACAAATTATAGTGTTCTAAAAGCGATTGACCCACCTTTGAATAGTGACTATAGACCCCAACCATGCATGTACTCCCCCACACACCCTAGAACCACAACCCCAACCCTTTAATAGCACTAGAACCTCCCCCCCCCCCTCACCCACTTACACCCCTTCCTCCACTTGGTTTTGATCCGAAGACCTCTCCTCATGCACGCATGCATCATTACCACTCACCCATATTCTTAACATATCCATTTTACTATATATATATATTAATATATATATATATATATATTGATTCATATTTATTCTTATGTTATCTATTTATGTCAACATAGATTTTTAGTTATATTAATATATATATACATTCACTCGTATAATCTATATATACATATATAGTTATATTTATATATTTATATATTTATTCATATATAAATATATATGTATTAATATATATATATATATTAATATATATATTAATATATATAGTTATTATATTTATATATTTATATAATTACATATTTATTCATATATTTATATATATTTATATCTATTTATTTATCTCTATTTATTTTTATATATTTAGTTATAAATTTGTATCTATATATTGATTAACATATTAATATATATTTATACAATTATTATTAAATACGTTAATAAAATATGTTTTTTTATGTTTATAAATAAATAAATTCATATATATAACATACACACACACATATATATATATTATATGTGTATCTTGTTTGGGGTGATTTAAATTCTCAACGGAATATTTATTGTTGAGGGGTGATTTAAAATCTCAACAGAATATTTATTGCCGGGGGGGTGATTTGAAATATGAATATTTGTTTTAATTGTCCTAAAAAATAGGATCTCATTTTGACTGCATTTAAACCACGCGGAAGGTTGAAAAAAAAGGGAGGCCTATAAAATGCATGACAGCCAATAGAGGAGGCACGCCTTTTGAAGGTTCCAAAGCCCTTGAATATTGGAGTGAAGCGTTGATGGATTCACAACGCTGAGGGATCGTGTAGTGGTGTGCAGTGCACGGCGTGGCTGCAAGCGGAGAGGGGAACCTAAGATCACAAAGGCGGTTGAAATAAAGCACAAAGTGTAGCAGAGATTGTTGCACTAATTGATGTGTGTGATTTTTGAGACTTGTAATTTTTATTTGACAATAAAATTACTGATTCTCGAGTGGAGTAGGCTTTCGCCGAACCACGATAATTTTGGTGTTTTTATTTTATTTTGTTGCATCTTAAAAACTCCGACCCAACATCTGGTATCAGAGGCTAGTTATCCATTTTTTTTGCAGAATAATTATGGGAGATTCACGTCCAAAGATTTCTGTCCATATTGATATGTTTAATGGGCAGAATGATTTCACATTGTGGCAACAACGGGTAAAAAATATTTTGACTCGGTAAAGGACAGTGAAAGCATTGATGAAAAAATCAGAGAAGCCGGAGAAGACTAGCTCTGATCATCTGCAAGATATGAGAGATTTGGAAATGAGAACCATTCAATTGTATTTGGCGGACAATACATTACGAGAGGTGATGAATCTAATAGATCGAGAGGAGATCTGGACGAATCTGGAAGCTAGGTATAAATCTAAATCTCTGACAAATCGTTTATATTTGAAAAAACGATTGTATCGTCCTCGAATGTCAGAAAATGGAGATTTGGGAAACCATTTGGATGAGTTCACTACACTCTTGACAGAATTGTCTTCTGTGGCGATAAAAAATGATGATAAAGGCAACATGGTGCATGTGGAAATGGAAGAAGAGGACAAGGCTTTTCTCTTGTTAGGTTCTTTTCCATATTCGTATGGCAATCTCGTCACTACATTGTTATTTGGAAAAGACACTCTGAAACTTGATGATGTTATTTCATCATTATTAATTAATGAGACTCGAAGAAAGACCAACGATGAAGGATCATCCGGAAATAGTGGGCTCTTTGCAGTGACTGGTGGATGTAACTATCATGGAAGGTCGATAGAACGAAAGAATGGTTCTGAGAGGAGGAGAGATCGAAGTCAATCAAGGCCAAGAGGAGATTTTGTATGCTGGGAGTGTGTCAAAAAAGGGCTCCTGAGAATAAATTGTGATAAGTTCTGTGAGCGAATGAAGAAAGAAGAAAAAGAAGTTGAAACAATAGAAGAAACAATTGAGGCGAATACCGTGACTCAATATGAGAGGTATGCTAGTGATTTATTGCTTACAACTGTAAAAGATGTGGATGATTCAGATTGGATTTTAGATTCTGGTTTCTCTTATCATATTTGTGCAAAAATGGTATGTTTTTACAGTTATGAGAAGTATGAAGGTGATATTGTGAAAATGGTCAACAAATCAGAAAGTCGAATTGTTGGAATCGGTACGGTGCAAGTTCGTATGATTGATGGTGGTTTTCACACACTTTCGGATGTGAGGTATGTACCTGATTTTAGAATGAACTTAATTTATTTGGGTATGTTTAATTCCAAAGGTTTTAGGTTTTCTACTGACAGTGGAGTTCTCAAACTGATGCGAGGAGTAATGACCATGATCAAAGGGAAGAAAGTTGGGAATCTATACAAGTTGATTCATGAAGGTGAATCTTCATTGAGGCCCCAGAGTACCATTACAGGTGATGTTCATAAGGATATGTCTGCAAATAGATATTTGAAAAGGAATGTGATATTTGTTTCAGTCGTTCGTGGCACGGTGGAGCCACAACATTTTGTTCATCAGATTTGAGAATTTATACATGGGTGTGGTGGGTCATGCAAATATTGGGCATGACATTAATGTTCAAAATGGATGATGATGGTGAACAATTCAGATTTTTAATCACGGTGGAGACTGTTGGGGGTGATTTAAATTCTCAACGGAATATTTATTATTGAGGGGTGATTTAAAATCGCAACCGAATATTTATTGCCGGGGGTGATTTGAAATCTGAATATTTGTTTTAATTGTCCTAAAAAATAGGATCTCATTTTGACTGCATTTAAACCACGCTGAAGGTTGAAAAAAAAGGGGAGGCCTATAAAATGCATGACAGACAATAGAGGAGGCACGCCTTTTAAAGGTTTAAAAGCCCTTGAATATTGGAGTGAAGTGTTGACGGAATCACAATGTTGAGGGCTCGAGTAGTGGTGTGTGGTGCACGGCGTGGCTCCAAGCGGAGAGGGAAACCTGAGATCCCGAAGGCGGTTGAAATAAAGCACGAAGTGGAGTAGAGATTGTTGTTCCAATTGAAGTGTGTGATTTGTGAGACTTGTAATTTTTATTTGACAATAAAATTACTGATTCTCGGGTGAAGTAGGCTTTCACCGAACCACGATAATTTTGGTGTTTTTATTTTATTTCACTGCATCTTAAAAACTCTGACCCAACATATCTTTGAGTGTAATTATACATATTTTTATATATTTTTATAAATTGACATATACTATATATTAATATGTATATTCCTATGTTATAATAAATAGATAAAATATGTCATTTTGATAATTTAGATACCCACAAATACCCAGACACACATGGTATAGGTATATAAATACTCGTATATTTTTACTTTAAATAAAATTGATATTAGTTTTTTATAGATATGGGTTATATATTGAGAAATATATTTTATATTGAAATATGTTCAATTAATTATTTTTAAAATTAAATTTTTATTTGTGAATATATAAAAAATATGTATATATTGTTTTATAATTGATTCTATATAATAGTACATTGTGAAAAATAATAAAATTTCAAATCCATAATATCGATATTAATGTAATAATTGGGAATAAATTTATTTCCCATTAATAAATGGATAAATCCCCCCTTAAAAGAGGCTAGAATACCATCAAATGTAAAAATAATTGGGTATCTAAACTAAAAACACAGTTTTAGAGACCATTCGGAATTTTTGGGGACATAAAATTTTGATAGAGGTTTACCTTTGTCACCAATGAAATATAGCTCATTAATATATTTGATTTGATATGTCGTATAGCTTAAACAGATACTCAGATCAAAAGTTATAACTGTTTGAAGTTCGAGTTATGTTTTTGACTTATTTTAGATCTTTTATTAATTTTTTTATTTCTTGTCTTTTTAAATTGTTATTAAATGATTATTAATTGATAATAATTAGAAAATTATTAATTAATAATATTTATTTAATTATTTTATAAGTTACTATCACTAAATATATTATATGTTATGTGTAAATGTCTATTTATATTTATTTAAAACATATTTAAAAAAACATATATTATATTTATATCAATATAAATATATGTTATATAAATATATAAATATGTTATTTTTAATGAAATATAATTTTTTTTGAAATATAACCTTTATCAGTGCTAGTATCTTTTTTTTATAAAGACCCCTTTTAACATCTCATTTTAAAAAATGTTTATAAAAGGGAGCCCTTTAACAGTGCTAAAAAAGCACTGATAAAGGGGTGCTTTTGACATTGTTTTTTAGCACTATTAAAAGTACCCTTTATAAACGCGTTTTTTGGCACTGATAGACGTATCTCCTATATCGGCACTTTTTTTAGCAATGTTAAAGCATGGAGCTATGAAAATATTTTTTTGTGGTAGTGTTAAAAAATCCATGCCCCATGGGAAGATATCTCCCATTAGAAAATTCATATATTAATGATAAACGGTGAACTAGATCATCAAATTTCCATGTATTCTCACCTCTCTAAAGAATGAACGACCCAATAATGGAAAACCAACATGGACCTTGCCTTTCAGCAATTGGATCAAGTCTCACATATACCTGGGTGATGGATCCATTTTTGAGAACAATTATAGAACCAATGACTTTATGGTATGTGAATATCCTCTGATTCACTAGATCCATAATTCCTTGAATCACACCACTAGGATGAAAAGAGACTCAATCCTTGGATAGCTTCTCAGGAAAAGGCTTACATTGATATTTTCCATGAGTAACATGATTCTTTGAATGGAATTTCACACTCCTCAGATGACAATCGCTGAGGTAATGGGTAGCAGGGCAGGTTACTTCTTGATTGAGGATGTCCTCATCATGGGCAGAATGATGACACTTTTGACACTTTTGGATTGTTGTTTGTCCTCCATTTTTTTCCATTTTCTAGGTGTTCCTTGTTCTGTTGTTGGGTTTTTCCCCACATGTGGATGGGCAAGCAGTCGCGAGGGGACCAGTAGTGGTATGATACACTGTTGGGGAGATAATCTTAGGTACCATGAGTTGTGGATGGTATGGGATGTAGAGAGTGAGCATCTCCCGCTACTGATGTACTAAAACTGACACCTCCAGTGACATGAATTGTGGATGACCTCGATCTTATGAGTGATGATGCTGATGAAAATGACAACAACCTCAACGTGAATGATATGGCGCCGAAGATGATGACCTTAGGTGGTGAATTGTTGGTGATCCACATTGATGCGGTCAGGGGAACAATATTTTTGGCGTTGGAAATTTTCGGAAGGATCGTGACTACTTCTGACAGTGATGGTGTTTTTGGGCCATTTTCTATTTTATGCGGGTCTTTGTTGATTTTATATGGATCATGAGACCTTCTTCATTGTTTTGAGTGGTTAATTGCTCACTTTCATGTGTTGGTGACATTTTATGTGTCACATTCCATGTATTTACTATTGTTTTTTTATTTATTAATTTTTTACCGTTGGGAATGCTCGGTAACTAAAAATTCATGGTATACATATGATCTTTTTAAATAATTTATCTAAATAAAAATTAATTTTCGAGTAGAAATATGATAATTTTATATATATTAATAGTTTTTTCTGTTAAACCCTTTTATCACCGCTATAAATAGTGCTGATAAAGATCCACATTCATTAGTGATTTTATATAGTAGTGATAAATGTTAAACTTTTATTAGAAATTTTTTTAACAGTGACACTACCACAAATGTGGGTAAAGAAAGCGCTATGGTTTTATTAGCTCGAATTAGAATGCATTGAAAAAATATGGACTTTTTTCAGTCCTAGAAAAAATCTCTAATTAATCTACCCTTTATCAGCGCAAATGTTAATGCCAATAGAGTCCCCCCTTTATTAGCGCTAACAAATAGTAGTGAAAAAATGTAGACTATATCAGCACTAATAATAGCACTGATAAAAAAATTTATAGAAAATGTTATTATATTATATAAATTTTTTTTAATTATATTCAAAAAGAATTTTTAAATGTATAAAATATATAAAAAATTTATATTTATTATTTTTATTATGTTTATGTTTTATTTATGTTTTTTCTATTTATTAGTTTTATTTATAACTTTATTAAATATTTATTATACTATATGTTTATATTATTATATATATATAATTTACAACATATATATATATACATAATTATAATTTATATATATTGATTTAAATAAATTTTTGTTTCCAAATTAATGTGTCGATTGATTTGCACGTTTATATTCTCATGAATATATGTCCATTGTTTACCCAAATGTTGGTCATATGTACTATACTGCTGTATATACTTGGTGTATTCATTAATTTCCTAAAACACCCCAATATTTCATATAATGTTGTCTCTTTAATGTACTTTTATAGCTTATATTCATGCAACACCGACTTGGCTTGCATTATACGCAAGATTGAGTTTCTGCGAAACAACACTTTTGTATTATAATTATTTAAAAGAAAATTTTATTTACCAATTATAAATTGTAATATTAAAAGTAAAAAATAAATTTTAAATTTTATTTATATTGTTATCATATAAATAAAACATAATTATAATTATTTCTATTATTTTTGTTGAAATAGTTATTTATATCGAAAAAATTATTTTCTTAAAAGAACTACTTTTTATGTCATTTTGTGAACAATAGTAAAATCAATTTTAGACACTCCAAAAAATTAAATTTAGTAATATAGACTTCATTTTCAAGTTCATAATATCAGAATTAGTTTAGGTTGAATTTGTTGTATTTTTGTGAATACATTCTATTTTTGATGAATAGTGAAAAATAATTCATAAAACATAAAAATCGACTTTTTCATTTAAATAATTATTTATAATTAAAATATCTCCTAAATTCAAAATAGATACATGATACATATTTCATCTCAATGTATGTTATTTTATTCATTAAATAATATACTTAGATATAAAAATTCGTTAAACTTTTATAACATTTTTTACCCACCATCTAGGCACATTTACCCACCTTCTTGTTTCATTTGCATATTTGTACAAAACTTAATTTTACCTATTCAAATAATTTAATTTGAAAAATCTAATAGACATGGTATTCATCAGTAAGTAAAAATTATTTCAATAGGATGAATATAATTTTTCATGAATAGTTACTTTTAAATTTTATTAACCGCTGTAGAAGCTAAATATGGTTATTAAAGGTAAAATTAATATTATAATAATTTAAAATTATCCCAAAAAATGTTCTAATTCTACTGGATATTTTGAATTCGACAAAAATAAACCTTAGAGAAATAATAAGATTCTTTTTGATCCATTTGGGTTAGATTAAGTCATTTATAATATTTTATTTAAAGAAGTGTTAAAAGTGTTAAATTCAAATTTTATTAGTTAACCATTTTTTATATAGAGGTATCTATAAGTTAAATTCTACTAAAAATATTCATTATAAAGGTAAAAATATTTAATACAACATGGTATTTTATTTATAATTTTTAGACATTATATAAATATTTTTTTATGACATAATGATGATGTCGTAATTACCTTATTAATAAATGATTAAAATAATTGATTTTATAAATATTATAATAAATTTAATTTCAATCATTTGATGTCATCCACAAAATTTCATGTTGAATATTAAAATTTAGGGATGATTCAATGTATTTTTTCAAATTAATGAATTTTTTATGACTTCAACAAAAATTAGTTACTAAATAGTGTCAAAATTGACATAAATGAGTTTTTTAAAAAAATAATATTTTATTAAATGATATAATATTCCTAAAATACTAATATTCTGCCATAGAACGTTGATAATTTTGGATATTTTATTAAATAACCTCTTTAGGATTTCTTGGAATATTATTGTTAGATTATTAACCATGTAATATAAAAATACCAGACGACATGGTAAATCTTAAACTATTTAACTAAGAGTAAAATATAAAAGATAAGGTTAATATGGTAACCTAAACATGTATAAATCCTATTGGGTGAGATTATTTAGACCCATCCACACCATATCCTAGAAATAAATCCATTTGGAGCAATTAAAACCCAAAAAATATATTTATAATAAATTAATATTGCATGCTTTTCCAAAATTACTCCTCATCACTCTTATAAAAGGGTACATACCTTTCTATAATATTCACTCCTCCAAAGTCATTTTACTCAAAAACACCTTCTCAAATATATTCCCAACTACCCTAAATTAAACCTAGTTGCCTTACTTTGATCAGAAATCCAACCTAATGATACCTTTTGTTCAAATCAAAAGGAAGCACCCAATGAAGAGGTAATTATTTAACAACCTCTTCCAAAGATCTTTTCTTCTTATACTTCCTCTTTATTATTTTTTTTCATACTAAAATAATACCTCCAGTAACTTCTATTTATCTAGATGTTATTAAAAATATGGTACAACCATATTCATTATTCTCTCCATCCTATGAATGACAAAGTCACCATACGTGCGTACGTACAGCCTACGATCTCCACCTCTTGGTGTAGTTTGTTCTTCAACACTGAATTATTATTATGGGTATAATATTGAGTATAATTTATGTAAATAATTAATATAACAAGTTAGTGATTCTTTATATGTTATATAACATCCAGTTAAACATTTTATCACTGTTAATACAATGATATTGTCGCTCGTGCGTGCGTACGGCTTACCGTCTCCATGACGCGATGAGATTCATCTTCAATGATCACCCTTCAAGAATATATATATATATATATATATTAATAGGTATATGAAATAGTATTTATACTTGAATAATATATATTTATGTAGATAAATATATGTCATTTACTTACTTCCATACTATATGATAAGAAAACCGAAACAACGTTCATGTGTACGTACGGGCTGCCATCTCCATGAACGATGTTTCCATTTCATATATATTTCTATTATACATATTTATATTATAAATATATATTATATAGAAAACATGATTTATATTCTAGAAGTATTAAAATCATGATCCTACTGATACGATCAAGAATAACACGTTATAACACAGATGATAAAGAAAGCGATGATTACCCAAAATGTTACATTAACATGGAAATTATTATTAAATGGGTAGTATGAAGTCATAAATGAATCGTATATGATATAATAAATATTAATATGATTTATTTATAATCTCAAAACATACAAATTCTTTTATAAAAGAGGATAAACTTACCCTAGACTAATGGAATGTACAAGGTAAGGGTTAATTCCTCAATCTCATCATTATCCGAGATTGATTATGTGAAAGTCTGTAATGGGACATATTAATCATAAATCTCCATGTTTCATAGAAATTTTTTTAAAAGGAATTTTTTAGCATTTTTTGGATGGGAATCTCTATCAAGTTCAATTTTTTATTTTTTTTAAATCTTTATTTTTCTAAATCTTTGTAATTAATGTCCTTGTTTTCAAAATTATCTTATGGATGTATTTATATAGACACAGTTGTTTTAAAATGTTAATTCCATTCAATTGATTCAAAATAGTATGGGACACATTGTTTAAAAATCTCTTTTAAATTAAATCCTTTATAAATGTGTGACTCTTAAATGATTTCACAAAAAACAGAAATTTCTCCCAAAGAGTTTTACTGATCATTTTCATCTTTGTCGACATCCTATAGTGAATATTACTCTTGATTGAGGTTGATTTGTTATAATAAAATCTTCCATATTAGATTGAATAAGTTATGATATGATTGATTGTGGATGTTCTATTTTTATACCATTAATGGTTTATGGTTAAAGTACTGGCATTTCATATTCTAGTTTTAATAATAATATTTATGTTATGTTTCAACATTATCATATGAGGAATGCATTGGACTTACTAAGTGAAGGGCGGGGCCTGATATAGCCCATCAATTCATTGGTTGGTATCATGAGACAATCTACGGTCTTGGTATAAGGCCTTGAATAAATTTATATTTACGGCCTTCACATGAGACCTTTACTTCGTGGTAAGATATCTGGAATTATGCATTCCATCATTATAAGATTAGTTATTAATGTTAAATGTGATTATTCGACTAGTAGAATATCCATGTGAATAAGTAATTGGAATTATTTGATTTATCATTTTCATATTATTCTAAAGTGTATGTTTAAAGTATAACACCCCACTATTTCATTTTATGTCATCTCTTCAATTTAATTCAATAACTTGCGCTACACGCAACAACGAGTTCGAGCGCACCACGACTTATCAAACTAGCCGTTCAAAAAATAGTTATGAATAGTATTATAATCATTTTTAATTTTATATATATCCTATTAAATATTAACATCCATATTATGTGTTTCTTATACATAATATAAAAAAATTTATTTTTCAGATAAATGAAGTATTTTTTTGAAAATTCAGTTTTACTTCCATTTAATGGGGATCCATTTTTTAATCAAATATTTTACTCTTTTATCTATTAACTTTGAAAATATAAACTTCTTTTTTAAAATCAGGACAAAAAAATTAGTTTTGATAAATGTTTGGTACTTTTCTGATAACTTTCATATTTTGATGAATAGTGAAAAATACTATATTTTAATTGAAAACAAATTTTTAATTGAAATAATTTATATTGATAAATTATGAATTTTAATTGTTTATAAGTATAATTAGATTATATTTTTTTCAATTAATACAGTGTAGGATATTATAAGTTATTACACATTCAAATTTGACATAAACACATGTCAATCTTTGGATAGTTTTTATTTTTTAAAAACCTACTTTTTGGTTTTGAAAATGGTAATTATTATAAAATTAATTAATGAAACTTCAATGTTTTTAATTTGTTAAAATAGAATTCATTTTTGATTTTGGAAAATCAAAATTATCTTTGGATGAATTTTTGGTGTTTTTCTAAAAACATTCAATTATTGATGAATAGTTAAAAACATTGTGTTATTGTTTAAAACTGAATTTGTATTTAAATAATTATTTATTTTATTTAAATTTATTTTATGTCAAAATAGATATATAATACATATATATTTTTAATGTAATTAAGTGGATTAAATCTATAATAAAATTAGATGTATAAATTTTTATTGAACTTTTTATCGTCTTTTACCTGCCTTCCAGAAGCATTTACAAATTTTCATAAAAATAATTTTACCACAATTGTGAGTTGAATTTCCAAAATCTATAAGACATTATTGACATCAGTATGTAAAATGTGATTCAATAATATAAAAATATGTTTTTGTGAATAGTAAATTTTGAATTTTATTTACCACGGTTAAATGTAAATGGAGTAATTAAAAGTAAAAATTATATTATAATTACCCTAACACATTTCATAATTATATTGGAATAGAGAAATTAGACCAAAAACAAACTTAGGAACAAAATATTATCCTTTTGGGTTCACCTGGACTAGATTAGGACATTTATTATTATTTAATTTAAAGAATAGATAAAAGTGTTAAATTCAGTGTTTAATAACTAAACCATTTTTAATATAGGGTTCTACATAAGATAGATTAGACTATAAATATTAATTATAAATATAAAATTATTTTTTAAATAATGGTGTTTTATTTATTATTTTTAGACATTAAATAAAGAAATTTATTTATGACACAATGATGAAGCATTAATTACATTATTAATGAAAGAATCAAATAAATGGTATTATAAATATTAAAATAAATATAATTTCAAAGTTTTTATGAAATCCACTGATTTTATAGGTGACTATGACCTGTTATTGTGGATTAAATGTTTCTTTTTTATGTAATCAAGTTTTGATGACTTTCATGAAAACCGAATACCAAATAGCGTCAAAATTGACATAAATTATTTTTTAAAACAAATACAATATTATTGGTTGATATAATATTCCAAAAAATATCCATAGGGCCTAAATAATATTATATATATCAGTAATTAACCACTTGTGTTTCTCAATGTTGTTTAGAGTATGTTTATTAACCATATAGTGTAAGAATACAAGAGGTCATGGTAAAAATTAAACTATTTAACTAAGAGTTAAATCTAAAAGATATGGTTAAAATGGTAACTGAAACTGGACCAAAACCTATTGGATGAGAGGATTATGACCCATAACTACCTAATTCTAGAAATAAATTCTTTTAGATCCATTATAGAACAAATATTAATGTCTACTAAATTAATATTTTACTCTTTTCATTTAGTAACCCTCACCCACTTATAAAAAGGAACTTCCCCTTCTCTAAGAATCACATATCCAAATCCATTTTTCTCATCCAAACCATACCCAAATATCCTTCCAATGTCCCTCAAATCATCCTAGAGTCCTTAATTTTATCATAAATCAAACATAAGGAGTCCTTTTGATCAACTCAAAAGGAAACACACGAAGAAGAGGTAATAATTTCACCACCCTCTTTCTAGTTCATTCCTTCTTCCACTTCCTCATTCTTTGTTGTTTCCACACCAAAAGAATTAATCCAGTAACTCCTATATAGTATGATGTTATTATAAATATGGTACAATGATATTATTTATTATATCCATCCAATTAATGAAAAAGTCATCATATGTGTGTATGTATGGCTTACCGTCTCCACGTCGTGGTGTAGTTTGTTATTCAAACAATTCATTATTTGGATTGGTATAATAATGAGTATAACTGATGTAAATAATAATTATTACATGTTAATGATTCTTTATATATGATATAACATCCAAATACATACGATTTCTCCTTTAATATAATGATATTGTCCCTCGTGCATACGTACGGAACACCGTCTCCACGAACGCAATGAGATTCATTCCCCATTATAATCATTCAATAATAATTTTCATTTTATGAATAAAAATAATGTTTAATAACATAATATAATTATGGATATGAATAAAATATATCCATTCCATAACAAACATGTCTTACCTAACCCAGTATGCAAAGGAAAACACATCAGTGAACACCGGAAACAATGATACTACCAAAATATTATTAACAAATAAATATTAGAGGATCAAATATGATATCATATTTAGGTATATGATTATTTTATAATTTAATAAAAATTATTTAACTATTATATAGGAGGTCAACATACCATAATCTAAGGAAAAATACACGGTAAGGGTTAATTTCTCAATATCATATTATTCAAGATTGTTTATATGTAAGTTTCTCCTGGGAAAAATTAATTATCCATGCCCATGTTTCATAAAAGAGTTTTCAAAGGGATTATTTTTAAGAAACTCTTTTACTAAAACACCCTTTTAAATGTTTTAAATATTTATTCATCGAAAAATTTCTCATTAATTTCCATGTTTTCAAAATGGTTTTAAGGATTTATTTATACATACATGAATATTTTAAAATGTTAATTCCTTTCAAAAGTATTAATGTGGTATGGGACACTTTAATTAGAATATATATTTTAAATTACTACCTTTATAAATTATGTGACTTTTAAATGATTTCATGAAAAAGGTATACTTCTCTCAAATATTTTTACTGATCCTTTTCAACTATGTCGACATCCATTACAGGATATTATTCTTGATCGAGGATGATTAATTATAATAAAATCTTCCACATTGTATTGAATAAGTTATGATCTGTATGTCTATGGATGTGTTATTTTTACACGATTCATGGTTTATGTATTAATAATTGACAATGCATATTCTATTTTTAATAAGAATATTTAGGTTATGTTTAAACCATTTCATATGAGGAATGAATTGTAATTTGTAAGTGATGGGTGGATCCCGCTATAGCTCCTAGATTCATTGGTAGGTCTCATGAGACAAACTAGTTTCTTAGAACAATGACTTGACAAAATCTTATTTCTAGTCTTGTAACAAGGCCTTGACTATGTGGTTATGATGTCTGGAATTATGAATTCCATCATTATGAATGTGGTTACTGATATTTCATGTGATTATTCGACTAGTTGAATATCCATGTGAATAAGTAAAGGGTATTACATGATTTATATTGGCCATATTATGCGGGATTTTATCTTTAAAAGGCTTATGATTTAGTCTTATACATTACCTTATATTGTTATACTTATTTATGAATGTTTCTGATATATTGTTAACTTTACTTTGCATCTGAGATCACCCCTTTATATGTTTTATTTTTCCCATGATGTGAAGAAATATTTTATGATAGAACTGTAGGGATATTATAATGAATATGAATGTGGTAAATGGAGATAATATTTATGTTGTTTTTTATTTTATAATTTAATGTAAAACATATGAATGTATTTAGTATATCCAAGGATACTAAACTGATCATTCATTCAGGATTTGATCTATTGTGATCATGCCAATATTATGTAATAATGCACCAACTCTAGGCTTCTGGGGTCGGGGCATTACAGTTGGTATTAGAGGATGTTTAGCACATACCTTGGAAAATAGATTTAGAAAAACTCTGATTAGAGAAAATTATCCAAATATAGACTTGGAGAATTAGTATATAATAACATCTATAAATTGTGGTAATGTAGAGATTTTTTGTATTTTCCAAGCAATACATCCATGTATGGATATGAGCAGGTTGAGGCAGATCTAGCACATATGTACCTAAGAGTGAAAACTCCGACAAGGAGTTTCGGGCTTGACTCGACGTATTCGGGTACACGACAATGGTCCTTACTTCAATCTTGGTTATGATAGTCTCGGTGGATATGAATAGGATAATTCACATTTTCATTACAAGCCATTATGAAGGATTTGGGAGTAAATACTTCCTCAAAGAAAACATTTTATGATTATAGATTATACGCATAATCTTTTCAACTTACGTTAGGTATTTTACAAGTTTGAACTATGCATTGTGATTCATAAACTAACCTAGTGTATGAAATTTTTTAGAAATGGTGCCTAGTAGAAAAAATGAGAACTCCTGTAATACGTATTATCTAATTATTAAGAAGGATCATTTCTCTTATGTTATTAAACAAACCTTTTGAAGGGAAATAGTCTCCCATGTATTCTCATCATATGAAGAAATAAGATCATGTGTTAATAAGATTACTAAATAATTCTATGATTCTTATGGATTTGAAGTGAATCAAGAGAAGAAAATGATGGAAGAGAGGAATATGGATAAAGGGAAGAGGGGAAAGAGGGATTTTACCATATGTGATAACTGTGGAAAGAATCACCATGGTAAATTATTGAAGGGAATGGGACTTACTTATAACTATGGAGAAAAAGGACGCTATGACTGTTATTGCAAGGGTAAGAGAAAGGTTACAAATATACAATGTTGGAACGTCAAGGAATTGGGACACTACATGAAAAATTGTCGAAATCATCAGACTATACCCCAAATGCTGATATTAGATAATAATCATGTTATGATTCTACTGAATATGAAGATGAATTATTAGAGTTATTAGGTTTTTATTAATGTTTTTGTCATTTGAGTATTGTATTAATCATGAAAATGTTATAATAATTATAGAGTATATAAATATTATACTCTAGTACTATTTCATTAAGGACATGAGATTGCGTGGAACCAAGAAATGTGACTGAATATCAGGTTGATTTTTTTGGAAAATACATGGTTGAAGGAAAGATAAACATTAATAATTTTTTGATACTGAGTTAGTGATTTTGGAATAAGATATTATTGATTTGGATAAATTATATTTGATATTCTTGACTACTTTGAAACTAATTAATTGTTTTTTTCTATTTTTGTTGAAGTATTCAACATTTATATATATATGTATTCTATACAGCATTCAATAATGAATAAAGGAGCATGAATGTAATAAATAAGGATTTATGGTAATTCAGGGTGTTACCTCCTCTTAAAGGAATACATGATGAAGGTATTCACATGATATAACATGGAAAAAAGGATATTTATTGTGTTTAAATTATTTATAACCTTTGGACTGTGAGATTGGACAAAATTAATTTGGATAATATAAAGTTGGGAATTGATTAAATATAAAATTGGATACAATTATAAAGGTTAAATCATTTCATAAGATTATTTTTGGATTTTTATAAAATGGACAATTATGAGGTCATCCGACAAACCAATGCATCTGGAAAGGCCAAGAGACTTGATCCCACTACCTAAGGGAGAAAGGGTGAATCACCTACCACTGTCCTATGTGATGTCCTAGTTTTTTTAATGTAGTTATTTTAAATATTCTGAAAAATGAATTATAAATTCATTATTTTTGGAACTCTATTCTCTTACGATAAATAGAATATTTTTGAATTCTATTATCTTTTGGATTGAAAGAAGAGTTTGTGTTAGGAATTACTTGAAGGATGAAACTATACTTATCAAGTATATTGTTTTGTCTTATTCTATGAATAAATTCATTCATAAACTTTAGTTAAGGGATCTTCAAACCAAAAATGTGTTATCCTAATACATTATGTTTTGTTTAACCAACGATATTATAAATCATCATAGATTGATGGCTTTGAGGCCCACAATTTTAAACTTGTTTGTCATTTATGACCTCAATCACTCCCTCTAAGTATTTATGTTTTCCCTCTAATTATGTGTCTTTATTTTCCCCCAATGTTCTCTTAATAAAGATAATAATTTGATGGTGGATTTTTCATTTCTCTTTCCCTCTTATTAAGACTAAATTTTATTAATCAAATTTCCGATGTAGGTTTTCCACTAAAGAATTTTTCAATTTTTAACCTTTTATTTTCAAGGAAAAATTTGAAATTATTAGGATGATATTTACTGAATGAGGTGGGAATTTAACACCCCAAGATTTCATAGTATGTTATCTCTTTAGAGTAACTCAATAACATGCGCTACACGCAACAACGAGCGTGAGCTCTCCACAACTTACGAAACTAGTCAATCAAAAAGCTGTTATGTATAGTATTAACTGCATTTATAATTTTATATATATCTTATATAATTTTAACATTGATATTATGTGTTTCTTAGACATAATATAAGAAAAAATTCATTTTTTTCAAATAATGGAAGTAATTTTCAGAAAAGGCAATTTTAACTTCTTTTAATGGTGAACCCATATTTTAATCCAATATTTGACACATAAATATATTCAATTTAACAAAATAAACTTATTATTTATAATTGCGACATAAAAATTATGTTTGGCTTAATTTTTGGTACTTTTCTAATAACAATAACATTTTGATGAATAGTGACACATAATAAATATTAATTGAAAACAACTTTTTTAATCGAAAATATTTATAGTTTTAAATTATACATTATAATGGTTTGGAAGTATAATTAGATGAAATTTTAATAATTTAATACAATTTAGGTCAATATAAGTAATTTCACATTTAAATTTGACATAAACACATGTCAATCTTTTGATAGTTTTTACTTTTTAAAAACCCGCTTTTTGGTTTTGAAAATATGAATTAATTTTAAATTAATTAATGAAACTTCTATGTTTTGAATTTCTTAAAATGAAATTAATTTTTTAATTCCTAATATTAAAATTATCTTATGTGAATTTTTGGTATTTTTCTACAAATATTTAATTTTTTATTAATAGTGAAAAACACTGCGTTATTGTATAAAACTAAATTTTTATTTAAATAATAATTTATTTTATTTAAATTTAATTTAACTCAAAATAGATATATAATACCTATATAAGTTCAATGTAAATCATTCGATTCATTCTATAATAAAATTAGATGTATAGATTTTATTGAACTTTTTACCGTCTTTTACCAACCTTCTAGGAGCATTTTCAAATTTACAAAAAACATTGTTTTATCAGATCTGTGAGTTGAATTTAAAAAATTCGAGAGACACAGTTGACATCATTAAGAAAAATGTGGTTGAATAAGATGAAAATAATTTTTGGTGAATAGTAACTTTGGAATTTTATTTACTACGGTTAAATGTAAATTGGGTAATTAAAGGTAAAAATGTTATTAAAATTACACTAACACAAGTCCTACTTTTTTTTATAATTGTAATTTAACCAAAACAGCCTTACCAATAAAATATGATCCTTTTGGTGTACATGGATTTGATTATGACATTTATTATTATTTTATTTAAAGATGAGATAAAAGTGTTAAATTCAATGTTTAATAAGAAAATCATTTTTAATATAGGGTTACACATAAGATAAATTCAATGATAAATATTCATTAGAAAACTAAAACAATATCCTACATCATGGTAGTTTATTTATAATTTTTATATATTAAATAATTAAATTTATTTGTGTCACAATGATGATGTAGTAATTGCCTTATTAATGAAAGCATCATATAAATGGAATTATAAATATAAAAATAAATATAATTTTAGAGTTTTTATGAAATCCATGATTTTGTTTGGGGAATATTACATGGTAGGGTTGATTTAATGTATCATGCTCGATGTATTCAGGCTGTGATGACTTTCAAAAAAACCAAATACCAAATAGTGTCAAAATTAACAGAAATTGATATTTAAAACAAATACTATATTCTTGGTTGATATAATTTTTATAAAACTATATGGTTTGGCCAAAGGGCTTAAATAATATTATATATGTCACTAATGAACCACTTTAGTTTCTCTTGGATGTTTATAGTATGTTTATTAACCATATAGTGTAAGAATACAATAAGACATGGTAAAAGATAAACAATTTAATTTATAGTTAAATATAAATAATAATGATAAAATGGTAACCTATAAATATTTAAAACCTATAGGTGGAGATGATTTAGAAACATATCCACCTAAGGCTCGAAATAAATTCATTTGGATCCATTATAAACCAAATATGATTGCATAATTAATTAGTATTTTAGTCTTTTCCTAAAGTGACACTCACCCCTCTTATAAAAGATCACTTCTTCTTCTCTCAAAATTACATATCCAAATACATTTGGCTCAGCCACACCCTGCCCAAATATCCTCTCAGCTTCCCCCAAATCGACCTAGAGTACTTAATTTGATCAGAAAGCATACATATGGAGCCATTTTGATCAATGCAAAAGGAAACACCTTAAGAAGTGGTAATAATTTCACCACCCTATTTCAAGTCCTTTTCGTCTTCCACTTCCTCTTTATTTGTTGTTTCCATACCAAAAAAATAACTCAAGTACCTCCTACATACTATGATGTAATTATAAATATGGTACAACCATATTCATTATTCTATTCATATATAATTGTCAAAGTCACCATAGGTTTCTGCGTACGACTTACTGTCTCTACATCGTGGTGTAGTTTGTTATTCATACACATCATTATTTGGATGCGTTTAATAATGAGTATAAATGACTTAAATAATAATTATAACAATTTCATGATTTTCTATATATGATATACCATTCATTTACATACGATTTCACCATAATATAATGATATTGTCACTCGTGCGTAGGTACTGATTACCGTCTCCACGAACGCGATGAGATTCATTCCCCATCGTTATCATTCAAGAATAATGTTCACTTTATTATTGAAAATAATGTTTTAGAACTTAATATCATTATAGATATGAATCAAATACATCCTATCAATAACAAACCTAACTTATCTAATAAATCATATAAAGGAAAAATGATCAGTTAACACCTGAAACGATGATACTACTAAAATATTATTAAAAATGAAATATTAGAAGATAATATATGATATTATATTTATGCATATGATTATTTAATAATTTAATAACAATGATTTAACTATTATACAAGATCTTAACATACCGTCGACTAAGGAAAAGTACAAGGTAAGGGTTAATTCCTCAATATCATTATTATTCGTGATTGTTTATGTGTAAGTGTTTACTGGGACATATCTATTATCCATGTCCTTTTTTAATAAAATATTTATCAAAGGGATTCATTTAATGGGAATCTTTTACTAAAACAAAATTTTAAATGTTTTAATGATTTGTTCTTCTAAAACATTCTCATTAATGTCCATGTTTTCAGAATGGTTTTAACGATTTAATTATATGGACATGAATGTTTTAAAATGTTAATTCCCTTCAATAGTTTTAATGTGGTATGGGACACTTTAATTCAAAAACATCTTTTAAATGACTTATTTTATATGTTGGGTGACTTTTAAATGATTTCATCAAAAATGGATATTTCTCCCAATTATTTTTTACTGATATTTTTCAAATATGTCAACATCGTTTACAGGATATTATTCTTGATCGAGGTTGATTTATTATAATAAAATCTTCCTTGTTGTATTGAATGAGTTATGATATGTTTTATAGTGGATGTGTTATTTTTACCCCATTCATGGTTTATGGATAAATTGTTGACATTTCGTATGCTATTTTTAATATGAATGTTTATATTATGTTTAAACCTATTCATAAGAGGAATGCAATGGACTTAGTATGTGATTGGTGGAGCCTGCTATAGCTCCTTGATCCATCGGTATGTCTCATGAGACAATCTAGTGTCTTGGCATATGGCCTTGACAAAAACTTATTTGTAGTCTTGGCACAATGCCTTGACTATGTGGATATGAATTGTGGCATTATGCATTCCATCATTATAAAAGTTGTTATTGATATTTCATGTGATTATTCGACCAGTAGAAAATCCATGTGAATAAGAAAATAGAAATATTTGATTTATATTGGCCATATAATGCAGAATTTTATGTTTATATAGATTATGTTTTAGTCTTATACATTACCTTAAATTTTTATTCTTATTTATGAATGGTCCCTATATATTGTTATCCTTACTGAGAATCTGAGATCACCCCTTTCTATGTTTTATTTTTCCTAGGATGCGAAAAAGTATATTATGACTAACCTTGAGTGATTGTATAAGGGATATGAATGTTTTTAATGGAGACAATGTTGATGTTGTTTTTCATTTTATAATGTAATATAAATATTATGAATGAATATTGTACTTAAATGCCTATTAAACTGATCTATCTTTTGGGATTTGATCCATTGTGATCATACCATTGTTATTTAATAATGCACCGACTCTGGTCTTTAGGGATAGGGGAGTTACATAAATTGATTTTGTTTTAATTTTATGTGTTTCTATTAATGTTTATGGTTATTTTTGACAACTTCAATGATATGTTTTATCCTTACTGAGCTTCTGAGATCACTCTTTTCTTGTGCTTTATTTTACCAGGATTCCATGAAGTGTATTATGATTTATATACAGGTATAATATAAGGGAATAATGGTGTCCTAAAAGGATTATTTATTCTTTGTTTTGTGTTTGAAATTGTAATGTAATGTTCATTTTTGTAATCTAATTTTCAAGACTTCTAAACCAATCGGTCCTTTGAGACTTGAATCCTTGTAATCATACCAATTTCTTGAAATAATGCACCAGATTCAGGCTTTTGGGGACCGGTCATTACAGTTAGTCTCAGAGGATGTTTAGCAACAACCTTGGAAACTATAATTAGATAAATTATCAGTAAAAAACATTATCTAAAGATAGATATTGATGATTATTATGGAAAAATGTCCAAAATTTTTGCTAATGTAGATATTTTGTGGGTTTTTTCAATGCAATACATCCTAATATAGATAATACAAGTGGATGTGGTTCTGGCACAAATGTACCTAGGTGTGAAAACTCTAAAAAGGAGTTTTGGGCTTGACCCGTGCTATCCTGGTACACAAAAAGGGCCTTATTGTGCAACTAGTTTGACACTACTGGGGGTTATGCTGAGGATAATTCACATTTTTTACAAACTATTATAAAGGAATTAAGAGTACATTTTTCAGCAAAGAACCCATTTTTATGATTATGAAACTAGATGTGTGAAAATCTTCAATTAATGTTGATTATTTTTCTAGTTTTTGGATTTTATATTTTGATATGATATAACCTAGTGTATGTCATCATTTGAGAGTTGTATCAATGATTTACTAGTTATATGAATTATGTAAATGTATAAGAATATTACTTTAGTACTGTTTCATTAAGGAATTGATATTGTATGGTACGAAGTAATGTGATATAGTTTCTAGTTAAACATTTTGAAAAATATATGGTTGGTGAAAATATAACCCTTAATAATTTTCTGATACTCAGATAATGATTTTGGAATAAGATATGATAGATTCGGATAAATTATATTTGATATTCTTAACTACCTTGAAACTAATTAATTGTTTGTTTATTCCATCATTGTTTGAGTTTAAAACATTCTTGGATATAAGGAGTATATCAAGTGTTCTATAAGGAATAAGGGAGCATAAATGTAATAAATAAGGTTTTATGGTAATTTAGGGTGTTAACAGGTTCTAAGAGAATAAATGATGAAGGTATTCACATGTTATTACATGGGAAAAAGAGATCTTCATTATGTTTACCTCCTTTTAAATTTTGGACTGTGAGTTTAGACAAAAGTATTTTGAATAATTCTAATGGTTTGAATGGATTATGTTGTACATTGGATACTGTTATTTAATGTTAAAATATTTCTTAAAATTAATTTTGGGTGTTTATAAAAAGGACAACTCGGAGGTCGGGTGATAACCTGTCGCGTCCAGCAAGGCTGGAAGACTAGGATCTGCACTCGAAGGTCGACATGGGTGAATCACCTTCCACTGGCCTACGTGATTTCCAAATTTGTATAATATAGTTATGTTAAATGTTCAAATAGATAAATTATATATTCAATTTTTTTAGGAACCCTATACTATTAGGATAAACAGAATATTTTTGAGTTTTATTATCTTTTGGAGTGCAAGATGAGTTTGTGGTAGTAATTAGTTAATGGATGGAAATATACTTGTCATGTATTCTTTTTTTTCTTATTCTATGAAGAAAAAAAGTCTTAATCATTAGGTAATGGATCTTAAAATAAAAAAATGTGTTATTTTAATACCATATGTTGTTCTGAACCGATGGTCTATTAAATCATCCAAGATTTATGGCTTAGAGGCCCTCAAATTTCCATTTATTGTTTACTTGTTTATGTTTGATGACCTAAATCACTCATTATAAATATTTACATTTTTCCTTCAATTATGTGTCTCTAATTGACACCAACGTTCTCTTATTCAAAATCATAGTTTGGTGGTGATTTTTTCATCTCCCTTTCCCTCTTATTAAGACTAAATTTTATAAACCTTATTTCTGAGGTGGGTTTTCCACGAAGTTATTTTCTATTTTAGACCATTTATTTTCGAAAAATAATTTAAAATTACATGGATGAAATTTATTGAAGGAGGGGAGAATGAAACACCCCATGATTTCATAGAAAATTGTCTTTTTAAACCAATGTAATAGCTTAAATTTCATGCAACACCGACTTGTCATGAATTATAATCAAGATTGAGTTTCTACGAAACCATAACTCAATATTATAAATATTTAAATTATATATTTATTTATAAATTAAATATTAAAATATGAATAGTAAAAAATAAATTTTAAGTGTTATTTATAATTTTTTTCATATAAATAAAACATATTTATAATGAAATGTATATGTTTAATTAAAATAGTTATATATTTAGAAATAGCTATTTTCTTAAAAGAACTACATTTTTATATCCTTTTGTGAACAATAATAAAATTAATTTTAGACACTCTTAAATATTTTATTTGGTAAAATAGAATTCATTTTTGAATTATTAATATCAAAATTAGCTTTGGGTGAATTTTTGGTATTTTTCTGAAAAACATTCAATATTTGAGGAAAAGTGAAAAATAGAGTATAGTACAAAACAACTGCCTTTTTCATTTAAATTATTTTTTTAATTAAAATATATCTAAAAGTCAAAATAAATACATAATACATATATTATCCCAATTTAATTCATTTGAGTCATTTTATAATAGAATTAGATAAAAAAATTCCTTGAACGTTTTTAACGTCTTTTTACCCACCTTCTAGGCACATTTACCCACCTTCTAGGTACATTAACAAGTTTATATAAAATGTAACTTTTACGATTCTATTAATTGAATTTCAATTATCTGACAGATAATGTTTTCACCAGTTATTAAAATTTGGTTCAATAGGATGAGAATAATTTTATGAGAATATTAACTTTTGAGTTTTATTTTCCGCGATTAATGGAAAATGGGGTAATTAATGGTAAAAATAATATTATAATAATTTAAATTACCCAAAAACATGTCATAATTATATTGGATAAGTTTATTTAGACCAAAATAAACCTTAGGACAAAAACAAGATCCATTTTGACCCATTAGGGTTGGATTAGGAAAATTATTATATTTTATATAAAGAAGTGTTAAAAGTGTTAAATTCAAATTTTATTAATGAAGAAATTTTTAATATAAAGTTATACATAAGATGAATTAGAATATATATATTAATTATAAATATAAATAATGTTCTTACAACATGGTATTTTATTTATAATTTTTAGACAATAAATAATTAAATTTATTTATAACACAATGGTGATGCAGTAATTTCCTTCATAATGAATGATTAAAATAATATATATTATATATATTAAACTAAATATAAATTGAAACATTTTATTTAATTAAATAATTTTATAGTGGAATATGACATGTTAGGTATGATTCAATATATTGTTTTCGAAGTAATTAAGTTGTAATGACTTCAACAAAAATCAGTTAATAAATAGTGTCAAAATTGTCAAAAACGAGTTTTAATAAAAATACTATTTTATTAAATGATATAATATTCATAAAAATATATTATTCATCCAGAAGACTTTGATAAGGACGAATATATCATTAATTAAGCACATTAGGTTTTCTTGGCATTTTATAGTATGTTTGTTTACCATGTAATATAAAAATACAAGAAGATATGGTAAACGATAAACTATTTAACTAAGAGTTAAATTTAAAAGATAAGGTTAATATAGTGAAAAAAACTTGTCTAAAACCTATTTTATGAGATTATTTATAAAAATATCTAAGTTATCCTTGAAATAAATCTATTTTTAGAAATTAGAAACCAAAATTAATTTTAAAATACATTAATATTTCAAGCTTTTTCTAAAGTTCCCTTCAGATCTCTAATAAAGGGTACATACCTTTATCTTAAATTCACACCTCCATATCCATTTGACTAGTCCAATACCTACTCAAATATCTTCCCTAATTCCTTAAATTCAACATAGAGGCCTTAAATGAATCATAAATCCATCCTAAGGATCCCTTTTGTTCAAATCAAAAGGAAGCAGCCAAAGAAGAGGTAATTATTTCACACCTCTTTCAATGTTCTTTTCTTCTTCTTCATCCTCATTTATGATTTTTTCCTTAACAAAATTATAACTCCAGTACCTTATACATACTAATATTTTATTATAAATTTTTTACAACCATATTATTTATTCTATCAATCTTATGAAGGACAAAGCCAACATACGTGCGTACGTACGACTTACGGTCTCCACATCATGGTGTAGTTTTTTATTCAACACTAAATTTTTTTGATGGGATTAATAATGAGTATAATTAATCTTAATAATGAATATAACAAGATATTGATTCATTATATATAATATACCATCCAATTAAACATTGTTTCACTATTAATATAATGATATCGTTGCTCGTGCGTATGTACGACTTTCTGTCTCCACAATACAATGAGATTATTCTTCAACGATCACACATCATGAATTTTTGTAAATATATATATATATATATATTTATTATTTATGAGTTATATGAAATAATTTTGCTACTAGAATAGTATTTATTATTGTAGATAAAGATATGTCAATTACTTACTTTCATACTATATAATAAGAAAACAGAAACAATGTTAATGCGTACGTACAGACTACCATCTCTGTAAACGATATTTCGATTTCATATATCTATCTATAATACATATTTAAATTATATATATATATGATATATAAATCATTTTTTATATTCTGGAAGTATTTAAATCATGATCTATGTGATAATATCCTGAATAACATGTTAAAAAATGTATGATAAAGAAAGTGATGATTACATGAAATGTTACATTAACATGGAAATTATTATTTAATGGGTAGAAAAAAGCCATAAATAAATCATATATGATATAAAAAATATTAATGTGGTTCTAGAAAAACATAGTAACATACTACTGTCAATATACATCGGTTAAACGTACCATCGACTAAAGGAATGTACAAGGTAAAGGTTAATTCCTCAATCTCATTATTATATGAGATTATTTATGTGTAAGTATTTACTGGGAAATATTTACAATCCATTTCCATATTTCGTAGAAATGTTTTCAAATAGACTATTTTAAGGTTTTTTGGATGGGTCTCTTTAGTAATATCAACTTTTTAAATATTTTTATGATTTATTTTTCTAAATATTTTTTATTAATGTCCATGTTTTCAAAATGATTTTAAGGATTTATTTATATGGAAATTATGGTTTAAAAATGTTAATTTCATTAAGATGTTTTAATGTGTTATGGGACACTTTGATTCAAAAATCTCATTTAAATGACTTCCATTATATGTTTTACTTTTAAATGATTTCACAAAAAATGGATATTCCTCTCAAAGAGTTTTACTCCTCATTTTCAACTATGTCAACATCCTTTACTAGATATTATTCTTGATTGAGCTTGATTTATTATAATACAATCTTCCATATTGTATTGAATGAGTTATAATATGTTTGATTGTGGATGTTCTATTTTTATACAATTCATTTTTTATGGTTAACATATTGACATTTTGTATGCTATTTTTAATAGAAATTTTTATGTTATGTTTCAACATTTTCATATGGGGAATGCATTGGACTTAGTAAGTGACGGGTGGGGATCTCTATAGCTTTTAGATGCATCAGTTGGTCTCATGAGGCAAACTAGTTTTTTGGCACTAGGCCTTGATAAAATTTATATTTACGGTCTTAGCACGAGGCCTTGACATTGTGGTTAAGATGTCTGCCATTATTCATTCCATCATTTTGAGATTAGTTATTAATGTGACATGTGATTATTTGACTAGTAGAATATCCATGTGAATAAGTAAATATCATTATTTGACTGATATTTTCTATATTATGTTGAATTTTATGTGTAAAGGTCTTGTGTTTTAATTTTATGCCTTTACATAAATGTTTATGATTGGTTATGATAGCTTCTACTGTATTATTTATCCTTATGAGCATCTTAGCTCACCCTTTTCTTATGTTTTATTTTCCCAGGATTCCAAGAAGTGTATTATGATTTTAATAAAAGTTTAAGCTAAGGAAATATGGAATCCTCAAAAGATTATTTATGTTGGGTTTTATGTTAGAAATTGTAATGTGATATTCATGCATGTTATATATTTTCCAAGACTTCTAAACTGATATGTCTTTCAGGACTTGATTCCTTGTAATCATGCCAATGTATTAAACTAATACACCAGCTCCTGGATTTTGGGGTTAGGGCCTTACATTCCATATTTATATGATTCTTTTTCTTCTCATAAATATTTAAAATCACGATAGATGTATTTATTATATTTAAAAATATAAATATTTAGTTATATATAAGTATATACTTTTGAAATATATTATATACAATTACAATTATATATAACTAATTAAATATAAATATGTTTAAATAATTATAAAATTACAAAATATTTATTTAAGTGATAAATATATATTAATGAATACCTTTTGAATATATTTATTTATAAATATATTTCATTAATGAATATATACACAGACACAGACATATATATAAATATTTAAATACTTATGAAATTAAAATATAAATTAATATATCAATTTATATTTATGTATATTTAATTATAATTTAAATTATAAATTTATATATCTTTAATTATAATATATACATAAACACAAACACAAAGATAAATATATATATATATATATATAATTTATTTTATTTTATTAAATTATTATAAATATATTAATTATATGTATATATAAAATTATTAATGTAATAAATATATTGGATATAATTTTATAATTATGAATAAATGGTATGTTTTATTAGCGCTAATTAAGAAGCCCTGAAAAAACATACATTTATCAACACTTAAAAGCGCTGATAAAGTAATGTCTTATCATTGATTTAAAATATATTGTTTATAAGACATATTTTAATCAGTGCTTTTTTATCTAGCGCTAATAAATGTGTTGTCAGGTATTATAAATAATCCCTAAGTTTCTCCTCATTCCTCGCACCCCTCAAGCTCTCTTGAAATTTGATCCCTGCTTCTGTTGTCACCTCCACCTCTTCTCCTCTCCTCCCTCTTCTCATGCATCCTCCTCCTCCTCGGTCGCCGACTCCTCCGCAGCCACGAATCGAGATTCACAACAGGGCTCTCCCTTGTTACGCCTCCCCCCACCTATGGTTCTCCTCCATTGTTCCTCTCCTTAACTGCATTCCTCCTCTGCAATTGCATCTTCTCTGTCATTCCTCTCCTTCTCCACGCCTCTCCTTCATCATAGTTGTCCTCTGCTATTACATCTCCTCTACTGCGCCTCTCCTTATCACACCTCTCTGACACCACGAACACACCTCTTACACGTGCTGAACCACCCCTCCATGGTTATTTTTCTCCTCTTTCTCATTAAGATCACTTATTACAGTTTGATATTGATTGTGATGTTGTGAATTTTACAGAATAACCCCCCTGAAAATTGTGTTTTTTAGTAGTCCTCCTTTGCACAGTAGTTATATTTGATAAAAATAAAATTTCCTGTACCATATTATGAATTGGTTGGTTTAAAAATTTTCAATAAAATGTGGGTTTTCATCATGTTTATTTTAAAAAATTAAAAATGATTTCCATACATTCAAAAATAAAATTGTTATCATCCACTCTAATTTTTTTTAATTCTTATGTATTTTTCATTATTATATTATTAAATGTTAATTTGAAATCGAAATGTTTTCAAAGTGTTTCCACATATTTTTTAGAAGGCATTATCTGTTTTTTATGTTTCTATTGTAAAAATTATTTTTAAAAGTAAATGTCTTCAAAGTATTTCAACTTTATTTACTAAAAATATTATACATTTGTCATGTTTTCATTATCGATGAATGTTTTTAGAAATTTTCATCCATGATCCTACTCCAATGCTTCTTTGAGAACCTAAACCACCAACAAAGTTTGGCTCTTCATCTAAAAACATCTAATTGTTATGTCCCAAATATAACACCCCAAACTAAATCACCATGACAGTTCTGAAATGTCACACGACATCATTTATGATTTCCTGTACAAAATATGTTTCTAACTAGTGGTGAGAGAATAAGTGGAATCGTGGGTATACTATACCATCGGTACATAAAAATAATTAGATTACCTAATAGTTGAAATGATAATCAATTAAAAAATTATAAGCTTAAATGAAAAAGAATATCATATAACAAAAATGTCAACCCATGCTATAAAAATATGACATACAATATCAAGCGCAACAAGTCAAGATGTCCCAACATGTGGTAGAACCATAAATAATAAACAAGGTAAAATAAATAGATAATGATGTGTATCTACAAGGAATATAGAGCAAATCCTGATATCACCTCAATTAACATACTCCCACGGTATAATTTCCCTAGCAGGGACACTACCCTCGTCTGAAAACCATGTTAAAGATGTCTGTACACACACTTAGTTGCCCATGTAGTGTGTGAGTATAATACATATTATGAAACCATTAATATGCACTTAACACAGGAGAAATAGTTATGTATATGTGTATATTAAGATTATAATGTAAATTCAAAAGTAAAAAAATCTCATGTTGGGTCATCGTGTGCTAACCGTGCTACCATGAACCCTAACCCTAATAGTTTTGACTCCATATCATATGAAAATATATATGTAGTTTCCATGAATCTCATAATAGGACCTATTGATAATTTATGTCTTATAATAGGTCATAATTCCATCATGAATTAGGTTATTCCATAATTCCATCATGCCTTACAAATTATAGCAAGTCAAGCCATAAAGCCATAATGCCCACCAACTATCTCAGGTCAAGCCACAAGTCCATCATGCCTTGCTTCTAGTACCATGTCAGGCCACTAGGCTATCATTTCCTACTATTCTTCATTCAATACCCCCACCATAATCATCATGCATCATGTTGCACATTTTTTCCCTCTAAGGGATTAACCAAGCCATATAGGGTTTATAGGTCGCTATGATACCAGATAACATAAGTCTAAATCTATACATATATATAAAAATACAAGCCATAAAAAGGAAATTATTGAGCTATACACATGAATAAACATTCCAAATTTAGGGAGGTATCATGGGTCACACAAACATACAAAAGCATGACTTATTAAAATAGGTATCTTGGGTCACACACACACACAAGAATGTCATACTAAGAAATGTATTATGGTAACAAACACAAACACACAAGAATTTTTTATCAGAAAATGATAGATAATTTCTATAACATGGTAAGGAACTTCCTAATTTACGTGTAGAAAATACTAACATCATTGTTATCCAACTAAAACAATCTCAGACATCAATGATCCCTATAACCAACCCAAAATAACCACATAAGGATTAAAGAGTGAAGATAAAAGTAGAAGAACATAGAAAGTGCTATGATCGGTTTATACATACCCAAAAAGATCCAACATAGTGATCAGATCTAGATGAATCTAATAATAATATAGAAAAAATGTATTTCTACCTTTTTTTCTTCGAATGAAGAAGGAATCACACTATATCATGTCAAAATTACTAAATTTGACCATGATAGCCAGGAACATGAGTATTTCTTAAGAAGAAGAGAGAAGTTATTATATGAACAAGAATAATGGAGGGAAAATCAACCGCTTACGTTGAAATACTTAGGACTAGAATATATAAGTTTAATAGAAATTCTCAATATAGGGAAGGAATTCACCAAGAACAACCACTAGAGTCCCTATGTTTGAGATTTCTATGTATAAGATGAATAGTTAAGGGTTTTGTGATGTTTAGGGTTAAAAAATAAATTTTTTGGATTAATTAATCCCACATGAATGGGTTGGCCTCATAGTTTATCATACTATGTGCCAACCATGAAAGGATCATTGCCTATTTATGGTACAATAATTCTTTAGCTACATTGTTTGGTTAACCATGTTCAAATCATGCTTTTGTTTTTTGTTTCTTGTTACATGGTTACCTAGAGAATGATACATGGTTAGATCTAATTGGGCTTCAGTCATGTTCCACCCTCCATTCATCCCCAATAGGCTACATAATTTCCTAGGTAAAATCACATGGTTTACCTTATCCATAATCCCACTTAAAGGATTATAAAACCCTCTTAAAACACATATAAAATACCTGAGACTTCACCCAATCTAATAATAACTAAAATCACATAAAAGATATGCTGAAAATAAGGAAAAACACTCTTAGAAAGCCATATTCCATTACAATATCCACATATATGGATATAACATCCATGCGAAGTGTATCTATAGGTATTTATCAACCATATTGGTACATTGAGCATGAAAATAATACTCTAGATTCTAATATTCTTCTTGAATACAACCACAATTGAAAAAACTCAAATGTTAGGCACTGTCTTCCTTCTTAATACCCTTTCAATCCAATCAATAATTCATTATATATGTTTCTCGAATGATGCATTTACCTCCAAATCAAATTTTTAATTATAAATCACAAATGAAGGATCCAACTCTTAATTTCTAAGTTGAGATACATGGAATACATCACGCACGCCTCGATTTTATAGGGGAGGATCCAATTGAAAATACACCATTATTATCTATTTTACTATCTCGAATGGTCCCACAAACCACAGTTCCAACATTCCCTACATAGACATGAATCTTACACATTGACTCTCCACATCCTCATATGGTCTTTTTAGTGATCAAAACATTTATAGTATTTTCATGAACCACAACTAATCATTACTGAAATTACAAACTAGCATGATGATCTAACACCCACAACGAATTTCCAAACATGATTTTCATCACCACACTATTCATCTTTTTATAAGTCATAAATTGTTCCCCAAGAGAACTGATTGTATCACACAACAACAACCCCGTGAATTACAGTTCCTTTATTTACCACATTACAAAGGCCTTTCCCCATGAATACATTATGAATTTTTCAAGTATAAATTATTAAGGATTATTTTAAAATTAATAATTTTTAAAGTATTTTTACTAATAATTTTTAAAACCTTTGTTTATTTTTAATAACCTTTTATTAGGAACTATTTATATGAATGTTTTCAATAGTAATCTATTTCCCTATAAAAAATTAAATATATTTTCCACATCAATGTTTTAAAAATATGTTGTGAAATGGTTTGTATTTTCACTTATCTTAATAATTTTATGATTATTTTACATGTAATGATATATTATTCACAATTTATATGTTATTATTATATGATTTATATGGGAAAATGAGAATTATAATATTATAGGATATCTTATGTTTATGTTATTTATTTTTTAAAAATTATATAAGAAAACAATTATTTTTACATTTTAAGCATTATTCCCACTCTTTCTCCTCTATCTCCTCCATCCCTCATCTCTTCTCTATTTTCCATAGGTTTTATCTTCACCTAGGAACTGAAATTTAATTTTCATGAGTATTTAGGGCTTTAGGGTATTTGAGTGTTATCCAAGGAAGGTGAAATTTTGTTTATTGGTTAACATTCGGTTTAAAGTTGGTTTTTCATTTCATGTCCTTTATTTTTTAATTCATCTAATGTGTATACTTTATAAATTTATTATCAATTAAATAATAGTAAGCTATTGGATCTTGGGTAAAATTATAAATTTATTTCGTATATTCATGGCTTGGAATAAGGTGTTTTTCATAATAATTTCATGTATTATTTTAAAAATATATTATTTCTCATGAAAAGAATATTTGAAATGATTCACAGGGTCATTTAAATGTTTTATAGTAAATTGAGTCATTATTCCGTTTTTTATTTTTCAAATGAATTTTCCATGTCCTTGGAGAATTTTTTTGAAAAAAATGGGTTTCTTTCAAGTGCATCATAAATCATTGAAATGATGAGAAATTAAATAAGGGGAGTGATACTGTACATACAATGATGGGATTCATGTGAAGACCCATTTTCACTTTAAAAATTAAATGGTTTATTTATCATGTGACCCTCGATAATTTACCCTATACTTGTTACACCAGTTATGGGTTATTAATTATTTATATGATGTATGTATGATGTGAAAAGGGGGTTTTATTTGTGAAGGTTTAAGAGGTGAGGTGTGAGACATTTTTTTTGTAATTATCTTGATTTATTTCTCACCTCCATGGTTGTTTGTTTATGGTAACATAGGTGTCTAGGTGGGAGGTCTTTAATAATGATACCCTAGTTGGTACACACACTTCTATATCCCCCTAGTTGTGTTTAAGACAAGGCTCATGGGATGGTTCCATTATGATGAGTTAAGTATTGTATAATTGGGTGAATCTTGTTATTGTTTGATGAAATATATATCTGATGTTGGTCTATAGGTTCAAAGATGGTGAGTGTCATTGCGTTAATATCTAATCATAATAATATTTTTTAATAAGTTAGAAAGTTGCTATGTTCATGGGTGAGTGTGACGGTGTTAATCTCTAATCTTAAATTTAAATGTGAATATGGTTTTGAGTAGCTAGTGGGGGTCAGAACACTAGAAAAAGAGTTCTCCCACTAGTGATGGGTTGGCCAATCCATATGGTTGATGGGAGGAACAATAAAAACAAGTGATCAAAGGTATATAGGGGGTGTCATGAGACATATAAGGCATGCGTTCATCAATTATTTTCATTGGCTAATTAGAGGGAAGTGACAATGACGTCTAGTGATTTTGTTTGAGGTTTACCTTTAAAATGATTCAACTGTTTTAAAATGTTTCTGAAAAAAATATGTGTTCAACATACCCATTTTTGGTTTTAAATTACTTTCAAATTGTTTAACAAAAGAATTGGAGTTTTGAGAAATTATTTTTAGAACTAATTGGTATATTTTAAAAAGGGTTTGTTATTTTAAAGAAGAATTTGTGTAAATGTTTTGTTTTTTAATGGGATTTCAACTGTGATTTTATAAATAGTTTTCAAAGGAGATTCAATATCTATAAATTTTTTATCCTTGGTTAATTTTTATATCAATGTTTTGTGTATTGATTTTGTTAAATATTAATATAAATAGATCAACTTGGATGGATATTAATAAAGAATGGATGGATGCCAATTCTCTGTCAAATGCATATGAAGATTGAGTGAAAGAGTTTGTCATGTTTGAAAATGATTGTACATATGATCCTTCTAAAATCCTTGGTTTGTAATTACACTATTATTATTCAAGACATGTTAGTCCTGAGGATTTAGAAGAAGACTTGATCTGTCTCGGAATAGATCGAAGTTATAAAAGTTGGAATAAACATGGGGAAAAATACAACGTATCTAGTGACTGGCATAACACAATGTTTTATGGATCAATTGATATGGTTACATGTGTGGACAATAAATAAGACCTTATCTAGGATGTGATTATATAGGTGCATCGTGATGAATATCATATTAAGGATGACAAGGACATTTTTAGATGAACTTAGTGATTTCCCAAAATTGTTTGATCAGTTAGAGAGTTGTGCAAAGATGCCACTATCTGATCATTGCACTAAATATACAGCATTATTAGTCATACTAAAGATGTATAATTTGAAACCATGCAATGGATGAATTGATGCTGGTTTTACAGAATTACTTGATATATTCAATGACATGATCCAAAAAGTTAATGAGTTTCTGAGATGAATATACGATGAAAACGAATCCTACGATTGATGGGTATGATCTCTGAAATAATACATGCATGCCCGAATGACTGTATACTATTTTGAAAGGGCAATAAATCAATTATAGAGTACCCAATGTTTGGTTATTCTTGATATAAGAATAATGAATCTGGTCCTATAAAAGTTTCATGATACATTCTAATCATTCCAAGGTTTGGGCACCTATATGAAAGTGAGGAGACTACAATGTAATTGACCTGTCACACAGAAATAAGAAATAAATATGGAAAACTATGATATCTGGAAGACTCTCCTTATTGGAAGAGAATTGATCATGTGTATCCTCACTTTGGAAATATCCTAGAAACATTCATCTTGCATTATCTACAGATGGAGTGAATCATTTGGGTTTTAAAACCAGCACTAATAGAACATTATCAGTTATGTTGGTAAAATATAACATTCCACCATGGTTATGAATTAAATGAAACTGCATCATGTTATTTATGCTTATATTATGACTAAAACAACCAAGAAATGATTTTTAGGTTTATTTGGCTACATTCATCAATGATTTGAAATTATTGTAGGATTCAGGTGTTACCAGGAATGATGCATATTTATTCAAAAAAAAGTATGATGCAAATAGAAAGGAATATTTCCCTTTGAGAGCCATGTTGTACAGAATGATAAATGACATTCCTGATTATAGAAAATTTTCAGGATAAAACATTAAAGAAACTCTTGGGTGTCCCATCTGTAAATAATGTACACAATCAATTAGCTTGAAACATTCATCAAAAACTGTGTTTCTAGGAGATCACAGATTTCTACCCCAATAACATAAGTATCGATCGTGGATGACATCATTTGAGGGAGGTTCATCCTAACGTACACCACTCTCTCCACTAATAGGTTATAAAATATTTGAGAAAGATAATGATTTGGACAATACTTTTGCTAAACCATTTTCAAAAAACCTTACAAAAATTAGTTGGAAATGTAAATCTTTTTTTTGAGTTACCATACTAGAGTTGTCTGTACATTATACATTTTCTTGATGTTGTGCATGTGGGAAAAAAATGAATGTTATAGTGTCATCATCACGATGGTAAATGACCTCAGAAAAACAAAGGATGGAATTAAGGCTAGGATGGACATGGATGAATTGGGAATATAAGAAGAGTTAGCAGCAGTAAAGGGTAAAATATGAAAATTTCTTCCTCCTACTGCTTACACTTTTTCCAGGTTGAAGAGATATTATTTTTTCACCCTCTTGAATTATGTAAAGGTTTTAGAGGGTTATTCCTTGAATATCAAGAATATTATGTCAATGCACAGTTAAATGATAAAAGGTTTGAAATCACCTGACTACTATGTTTTGATGCACGATGTAATTCCTATAGCTTTTGGTTTCATTTTTCCCAAAAATGTCCATCATACATTAATAAATCACTTCTTTTGCGTCAAAACTGTATATAGAAAAGTTATACACCCAACCAAATTGCCGACTATGGAAAGAGAAATGGTCGTCATAGTATGTGAATAAGAAATGTTTTTCCCATTGACATTTTTTGATATAATGCTTAACTTGATGGTTCACATGGTGAGAGTGATTCAGTTATGTGGTCATGTGTACTATAGATGGATGTATCCCATTGAACAGTATATGAAGATTTTGAAAGGGAATGTCAAAAATCGAATTTAGCCAAATTTTTGTATTATTGAGCGATTTATTGTTGAGGAATCCACTGATTTCGTTATTGAATACCTATCTAGTGTACAAAGAATTGGTCTAACAAAATCTCATCACATTGGGTTAATTGTGGGTGATTTAATTTTTGGAAAGGAGGTTATCACAATAAATATTAAAGATTCATAGTAGGCCCACCATTATGTTGTGCATAATAGTTTGGATGTTGACCAATATGTCGAAAGCCAAAAATAAATTATTAGGTATTAAAAACCATAAAGGGCTGAAAATGGATATCAAATAAACATAATCAACAGTTTATAGAATGGTTTCAAAACCATAATTTTTCGTAGTCAAATGATAATCCAGACTCAATTTTAGAATGACATAGCTGGCTAGCCAATGTACCAAGTGTGGTCATATTATCATACAATGCCAAAGTAATTAATGGATATACATTATATACTAATGAACATGATGAAGAGAGTACAAAATAGAATAGTAGAGTTAAACATGGGGTTGATGTGATTCATGTTTCTAGTGATAAGGACAGAAATCCAATTTATGCGAATATGTCACATTTGGGATTCATCAAAAAAATGTGGGAGTTGGATTATACGACATTATGAGTGCATATTTTTCAATGAAAATGGGTTGATAAAAGAAGTGATGTTAATATAGATGAGTTGGGATTTGTTAAAGTTGATTTTAGTAAGGAGGGGTGCAAAGACAACCCATTTATAATGGAATTATAGGAAATATGAGTATTTTATATTCCCAATCCCGCAAAACAAAACAGGTCAATTTTTTTGATATCAACCAAAACCATTAAAGAGTTAGACTAAAATTCAATAGAGGATGAACCTTTCACTGGGAGGTTGCAGTCAGTTCATAGTGGTCCTAGTATAGATGGAATATTATATGTTATACGAGACCACAATAAAGGTATTTGGATAATCGATAGAGGTGTCAAATCTATTCAACCATTAAAAAAAGAGGGATCAATAATCAGGTTATATTTTTTATAATATACGTCGTCTTATGTTATGTTAAGATCTGTTCACTCATTCTTTCATGTTATCTAAATTAAATTTTAAACCACTTTTGTAGATAATAACTTCTGCACATGATGATACTCCCAATCCCTAGGCACAAAAGGTATCTCAACCTGTTGTTGCTCGCAATGCATATGATCAACATGTTTCTCAATCTGTTTCCTTATGTTAATTTCTATTCATTTCTTGTGTTAAGTTGTCTAAATTAAATGTTAAACAAATTTTGGAGATAATGAATTTTTCATGTGATGACGCTCCCAATCAATATTCACTATAGGTTTCTCAACCTGCTGCTACTCAAAGTGCAAGTGAACAATTGGTTTCTCAACCTATTGTTGCTTCCAGTGTAGAGGTACAACCACCATCTGCATATGTCGATGCTAGCCCTCCAATGCAAGATGATCATATTGATGATGGTGGATCCAAGGAAATGAAATGTGATGAAACACAAATGATGTTGAAAAAACAAAATCACCATAGTTTGATTGTATAAGATAAAAATAATTAAGGCTAAAGATAAAGGAATGACATATGATATTGGATGGAATAAAAAAGGACATCATGTTAACCCCACCAAGGCCATGTTCAATATTTATGTGGGAGTCATCACTCGGTAACATGTGGAGATTTATGTAACTTCATGGAACAATGTTGCGTCTAAGATTAATACACTAATGTGGGGAGATATTATGGTAACCTTATGATATAATTTTTTCAATTAACTAAAAAGTAAATAATGAACCATTGACTTTCATTTCATCATCTCTTACAGAGTGCATTTATAGTAGATTACTGACACAAAGACTATGTCGTAAGGGTTACTGGAAGGATTCATTTGGGTTTTCTCACACTTTTAATGAAATGTCATCTTAAAGATGTTGAAGAGAAAATAAAACCACACCCACCTCTTATTTATGCACACATGATAACGCATGAATTGTGGGATGCGGTTATAAGCCTTCAGGTAAAGCAATATTTTCATCTACATTATGTATGGTAATACATTGTTTGAGAGTATGTGTATTCATCACTTTGATTGATAGTGTTTTATTTATGAATCAACAACTGAGTGTTGAAAATTAAAAATGGGAATCAAAACAAGTGTACCCCTACTGTAAAGCAAGGATGGGGTATGCATAACATGAATCAAATTTGGGACCTATTTTAAATCTATCATAAAACTTTTTGTGACAAAAAAAACAAAAAAAAATTGATATTTTGTTTATATATATCATAAAGTGTCCAAATTCATAGCCACTTCCATATGATGCAATGTTATATAGAAGGAGATGCGTGTAACTAAATATAGAAAAAAAATAGATGAAAACGCACAAAAAGTGTGGGAAATATGTGGAGGTATTACATAATAAAAATTTGTTTTTATTTAAATCCCTATTACATTACAATTATTACTTATTTTAAAATATTTTATATCTGAAATAGTCACAAGAATAAACAACACCCACACCAGATGGAGACATATTTTCTATGGCCTTGAAGAAGCCAGAAAAGTCTGGTCACGTTATAGGTACGGGGTTTGGGGTGACACCCCGAACATATTTCCAGAAAAAAACAAGAGGTGGATCAATCTAAGGAAATGAAAAAAATGAGATAAAAATTATATATTTTTCAAGAAGAATTAAAATAATAATGAGAGATGATAGCAAGTTTAATTGGGGGAATGATAAGAAACAACTAAAGAACAACCCACACTTGAAGATCCTGCCCCACCCCACTAGTTTTGAGGCAAGACATTCCCCTCAAAAATAATTCTTAATTGAGGTATTAATTTTTTTAATAATTGTTTCTATGAAATGTAAATCAGATAGAAACTATATATTGATACCTTTCATGTATTGATATTCTAAAGGGTGAAAATGATTAGGATTTCTATCTATATTCAACCACACATCACCTTGTTGTGAGGGATACAATGTTCAAAATCCATAATGACTTGCTACATAACAAACCACAATTGAAAGATCATGTCAGAGTGTCAATTATAGAATCCCTAAAGATGAGTGTTGATCTATATGTTTTAATTGATGTTGCAGATATTTATACTATCGAACAAGCTCTCGGGACATTCATTGTATGGCTGTCACATCTTATAAAAACAACTTGACGATGAGGTATTCATTTTAAATTTAATTTTCAAGATAAACTGTAAACATTAAATGAAAATGGTCTAATAAATGAATTTTATTATATATAGACAAAGGGAAGGGTGTGAAAAAATAGACTAGTTCAAAACTATCTCAAGGATCAACCAACTAATCAAAACGATCTACCCAAATCACCTTAACCCCCTGGTTCTATATCCACATTTACTATTATTGATGGGTCATCGGGATATGATGTTGAAAGATAGAGGTAATAAAATAATTAATTATTAAGAAAATATTTACATAAGGGAAGATCCAAACTTCATTAGTGTTGATGGTGAAACTGAAATCATCGACTATTATTGGTTAGGATGCTTAGTTGTAAATGATTACATGAGGTATGTTTTCATGATTTGATTTTTCAACAGATGATATACTATGATAATTATGACTAAATAAATTTCATATTTTTTGTAGGAGTATATATGAAAAACAATTGAAGGGATTTCCCCATGAACAAAAATGTGGACTCATTAGTCATCATGTCATCTCTACAGAACAAGAAGACATAACATCCAAGAAAGAGGTTAAAATAGTGTCAGGACTTCTCAAATCATTAAACAATGAAATTACATATGATAGACACATCTTAATACCAATGATGTAGGGGTAAAATGCTAAAATTTAATCATATCTAATATATTTTAATTTATTTCTTTACTTATTTTTTTTTGTTCATAGGAATCCTTGGATGCTCATTGCATTCTATTTGGAAACTCCAATGATTATTTTTCTGGCTTCAATGCATGTATATATAATAAACTAGACACACATCATGGCATTTGTTAATTTGTAACACACGACATCCCGGATTTTAAAATTGAACATCCCATTGTATAATTTATATTATATTTTAATTAGGATTCATTTATAATAGGATGATTCCTGACTATCGTCTACATCATGGAATGTGACCAGGGGAAAAGGACAAGAAATCTGAAAAGTACTACAACTAGATAAGTATCATGGTATATATAAAAAGATTTCACTATCCATACACATATAAAATAATTACTTATTTTTATAAATGTTGTTCCAATGCCCAAAAGAAATAAATGCATTCAAATTAATATGATATTTTTGGACAACAATCCATGAGTCAGTTGGGATGTGTAGGAATCAACCCCACCTCAATCCGACAAATGATATGACCAGTATGAATAAAAGTGTTTGCTATTAGTTTAAAATTAATATTTTAACTCAAATGGTGTCAATCACTGTAAAATAGGAAAATGCACTCTGATTTTCTTCCAAATTAAGGACAGTGATTTGTAAGTCCTTCGTGACATGTATGAGGCACCCTCACATCAAACTGATGCATGATGTGACTGGAATGACTCAAATTACATATTTTCAATTTTCAGTGACATTTTAGTAGAAAACACAAAAAATATTCTAAAAACTAATGAAATTCATTATGATCATTTTTATACTTTAGTACAACAGTCTATCAGTCATTTGTGATGTGTAAGAATCAACTACACCTCAATATGATGCACGATATCACCAATTTGACTTCAAATGTGTCTTTTTATTTAAAATTGACATTAATTAAAATAAAAAACACAACTAAAATAATTAAAACCAAGACAACACATTCATATTTTTTTTATATTGTAGGAAAACATCCATGAGTCATTTGTGACAACTAGGAATCAACCCCACCTCAATCTGATGAATGGTGTGACCGGTATGACTAAACATTTCCACTATTAGTTTAAATTGACATTTTAACTCAAAAACATGCCACTCACTCTAAACCATGAAAATGGACTATGATTGTCTTCCAAATTAAGGACAGAAATTTTTATGTTCTTTGTGACATGTTTAAAGTAGATTCATGTCAAACCGACGCATGACGCGACCAGTATGACTGAAATTGAATTTTTTCAATTAGAAATGACATTTCAGTTAAAAAAATACAACTAACATACTGAAAAACAAGGAAATTCATTCCATTTGTTTTTAGACATTCGTACAATGATCCCTCGGTCATATGTGATGTGTGGAAATGGACCCCACCTCAAAACAATGCAGGGTTTGACCGGTATAACTCTAAATTTTTCATTTTTATTAAAAATTGACTTTTTTAATGTATTCTTCATATAATGTTTTATTTTATTTCATTAATGTATTACTGAAATAATATATGTTTTATTATATAGGTGAAACCATTTTATTGAATATGGTTGATTTTTTTGGAAAAAATTACCCTTAGAGGATATTTTTTTGAGGGGACCACAAACATCAAAAGTGGAAACATTAATGTTTTTAACTATTTGATGGATAATTGTAAATTTAATTTTATAAAATATTTTTCAAAATGTATATAGAATTTTTCTTTTGCTATATACCATGAGTGAATATTTTTGTAATCATTATTTCAATTAAATATATATAGAATTATTTGCCAAACCTTTGTGCGCAATACTTGTTTTTTCATCATTTGCATCATGTATGTTGTTCTTTTGTATGTACTATTGTAGGTTATTTTTTAGCAGGTTTTTGCTAATTTGTATAGGTTATTTCTGCGGGTTTGGTTCTGTTTATTTTTTATAGGTAGGTTGGGTGTGCTGTTATATAAATAACACACCCTGGTAGGGCCGACATGATTAGCACTTCAAAGAGAGTTGATAAATTAACACTTTATCAGCGCTAATCGAAGATTTGAAAAATAGAGACGTTATCAGTGCTCTTTGAAGTGATAATAAATGGGGAAATTATCAGCACTATTTGAAGTGCTGACAAATGGGGACATTATGAGCACTATGAATAACACTAATAAAGGGGATCCTCTATTGGTGATTTTCAATGCACTAATAAATGGGACACCCCCCCTTTAATAGTGGCTCTATTATCAGTGCTTTTTTAGCGTTGATAAAGGCCAATTTAGTGCTGATAAAATCCTATTTTTTGGTAGTTTTATAAAACTCATGGCTGGCTAAGGGGTGATCTATGGTAGTGGTAGACCCTTGTATAATTCCTGGAGAACTCCATATCCCATCCTAAAACCCTAATTCTTGAAACACCACTCTAAATCATTTAAACGTATAGTGTACTAAAACCTGGAGGGAATCACATTCTAGAACATAGCCATCTCCATCTATGAAATGAATGATAGACTTCTAGAATAACTCCTTTTTAAAGACCAAATTCCTTGGCTAGAAAATTGTTCTCAAAACTAAACCTAACTATTACTTCTAGAAAAAAAGAACATTATGACATTTATGGTCAAAATTACAATTTTCAACACTAAAATGATTATAGAAGCACTTAACCTAGAAAAATCACTTGATATGTAATATATTTTTGTGTGTTCACATGCCCCCATAGTTATATATATTTATATAAATCAATTTAATTTTCATTTGTATTATTTATTTATACATATATTAACACACATGCACACACACACACATGTATTTATGTGTGTAAAATATTATTCCAAAAATAATATTTACATTCTAATAAATATATAATTATAGTAAATTATATTTATATATTTTTTATTTTTATTTGTACTTATATATTTTATATAATTATTTTTATTTATTTATATATATATTGAATTATTTTTTCAATTTTTGTTATCATTATAAATTACATTTTCCATAAAATATATATATATATATATTATTTCAAATTATATTGTAATATATATATATACGTAACATTATTTTTTCATTTATTAAAATTAGATACACATTATATTTATATATTTAAATACTTTATATATATATAGTAAATATATTATCAATCAACTAAATATAAATTATATTTACATAAATAAAAAATGTATAAAACATTATTTACTCATATAAATGTGTTATAAATAATATTTAAATATAAAAATATTTATACATAAATATATAAATATATAAATTTTAATTTTATAATAATTATATATAGTATCATTTTTTTAATATATATTTTTTCTACTAAATATATTATTCTCTTAAATTTTATTTATATGTTTTGTAATTTTATTTCAATATGTACATTTAATATATATATTTTATTTATTTATATATTTTGTAATTTTTTCACATTTTATTATCATTTAATATTTCCTTTTCATAAAAATATTTATTTCATATTTAGAATATATTTTAATATTGAAATATATATACATTTTATTTATATAAAAACAATATTTTTATATATGTAAATACTATATTTGTTATAAATTTGATACATATAAATAATTTATTATTGTCATGTCGATTATAAGTAAAGGAAACAATGCACCCACTCGTGGACCAGTAATGACACATCACACACCTTCCAAGGGTTTAATCCCTATGTAGCTACCAAATGGAGACTTATGGGATTTTAACTCTCATTGAATCTAGAATTATGGGTTGACTTCACCACTCCTGCATACCTCCAATGGAGTAAAGGTTATGAGGGTATTGGGAGATGTCACACCATACCTTTCCTAGTCCTTACCTTACACCCTGGGTACCATCCACCCCCAACTAAATTTATATTGTTGTGTGTGTGAATTTTTAATTAATTAAATGTCATTTCAATATATTAATATAAAATTTTCATAGATACGTGTATATATATATATATATATATATTCATACACATTCCTATGATTAATATTAATATATTTATTTTAATAAAAATAATAGACATCCATCTATATGCGTAGTTGTTTAAATATTCAATATATATTTATATAAATATATGTATACTTAAATCTGATTTATTTTAAGTAAATAAACATTTTATATTGATAAAAATTGATATTGAGATGGAACAATTGTTTGACACATATGTTTCCAGCAGAAACTCTCTAAAATAAGCTACATATGAGAAGAAACTTATCTTCATTATCAATATATTCTTATTTAATTTTATTTTCCACCATCTCTATTTTAGGGGAATAAATGATATTGGAGTAGTGGTGAAGTATACATTTTACTGATAGGATAAAATAAACACATCCTTGCACATTTAACATCAAAAAGTGAGGTTGCATTTGATGTTGTAAAATATTTTATATCATTATTTTTCAAATATGAATTAGAATGTATATCAAAAAAAATTACAATGTTGAGGGAAAAAAATAAAATATATAAAACAATATGTTAATTTTAAAAAAATAAGATAGAATTAATTTTTTTTCAAAAAAATATATTAATTTCATTTTTGTCATTTGAAAAATGTTTCCCATTTATATAATTTGAAAAATTTTAAATTCATTTAAAAATATGAAAAGATAATTTATTTTGTCAAACAATATATACATTATGTTTTTTAAGTGTGTTTCTTCAGTTAGAATAATATGCAGTCACAATTTTCAACATTAATCTATCACGAGAAACCGCCGAGAAATGTTGTGTGAGTCAGAGATGGATGAATCCCTAAACCAAATACAACACCCCAAAATCACCCACTTATATTGATGATATTTTCCGAAACAATGTGGTTCGTTGGATTTTTATTTTGTCATATATTACCCAAATGATCCCACCATTCGTACATATACATTGAAGATGGTGAGTTAATGCGCAAAAAAACTGTGAGCACGTGAGATTTTTTTAACAGAAAAAATAGGTCAAACCCTAGCCATAATAAATTACGTAAGAACATGAGAGATCCCCACAACATGAAGAAATGTATCTATATTCTTTCTATAAATAGTGGGTAGAAGGTGTGTCCTAGTGGAGAGAGAAATTAATGTTCAAGTGTAATATGATTTGAATCAGGTGGATTTAATTGTGTGGTATTTGGATTACCACATCAATTTCCATAATGGCTGGTGGTTCAAATATATGTTTAGATGAGTAATTTCTACTAACAGTCATGGTTTTTTGGATGGAATCCTAGAAATTCTTATGTGTTGTGTCTGGAAGGCCAGGGGTTGGAGGAATTAGATCCCAACAGTGTGTTCTTCAGCATAATAATTGACGGACCTCTTGTCAGCTACATTATAATGGATCTCTTCACTAACACCACTCCCTGTATGGTGGAGAACTTTTGTGCGTTGTGAACCATTAAGAGGGGTGTGGGCCAATCTGGAAAGTCATTGCAAAGGATTATCGTCACCGCCATTGGAAGAAAATCCTTATACAGAGCCAATTTTGAACACCACCATCATCAACTACCATTTCCATTGATCACTAAATAATTTCATGTATACATCACTTCAATGAAATAGTTCTTCAAATGAAATGAATAACAACTTATTTGGAATGGGGGATTTGGTGAGAAAATAAAAGATATGAGGGGATGAATCGATTTCATCTATTTGGAAATTATAAATTAAATCATAATTAATGATATGTGGAGAAATGATAATTCTTCTATAGATTATAAATCCTCTCAAAATTGGGATGATTTGATAGAAATGATATAGGAGATGAATATTATAAAGTAATTTATGTTCTTTTATTTTAAAAAAGATAACAGCAAGATAAAAGATAAATTATAATCATTCGTTTTATTTTACTGAATTATTGGATCTGAACAAAACTAGAGTACAAGTTTTTCACCAAATTTAGTCTATGATTTGGATCACAAAATATAAAAAATATTTTTATGTACAATAAATATTAGATGAATTTTTTAAATAATGGAATAAGAAAAGAATAGTTTGGTTTTTAATTAAAATAAAGAATTCATATGCATGGGTGTGCACATATGGTATCATATTGTGCATAAAAATTAATGAAAAACATATCCGCATTTAGAGGATTTTGGTAAATTGTGGAGGATGAAGAGCATGGATTAGTTGAAATTTATGTCGTTGAAGGATGAAGGGCATGGTAAATTACACTCATATTATAAAAATGTAAAACCATAAATATTAATGGCCTCTTGAATGGAGTTTCAGTGTATTTAATATACACATTCAAAATCCATTAAATAATGAAAAAAAATTAAATGAATGAAACCAAAATAGGTAAATAAAAAAATAAAATAGTGTAAATGAAAATAATTGGGGACAAAACATTGATAGGAATATGATTAAAATATTAAGAAACTAAAACGTTTTCAAAGAGTATATTGTATAAATTATAAATTATATACAATTGGGATAAACAAATGCATAAATAATTTTTGATATTAGGATAATTAAAATTATAAAATAAATTATATTCATAAAATATAATAAAAAACATTATATAGTTAATGCAGTTGCATGCTCCATGTTCTTTTCATTAATGTCTAATTAATCCTTCTAACCATGTCATTCATTTCAAGGAAATTTTTCCTATCACTGTCTTTTGTAACTATAATAGTACTCGAAATTCCCACATCAAGAAATATCAACATATTTAACAAAGGGTTTTTTAGAATTTAATTATGATTTAAATGACTGATAAATAATGTTTGAGGTTTTCTTATAGCATCACATATTTGTGTGTTGATAATCATTTCGTAATGGTTTTTCAATGGTTTTTTATTGATAGTTTAAACTACTGGTAAATAAATAAAATGACGTCTAAAGACCGCTAATCCACTACTAAACCATCACTAAACACCGCTAAATAAATATAAATTAAAAAAAATTATAATTCGTTTTGAATGGTGCTAGTAAATAAAATGCTGATAAACACTATTTTTTATGCAGTGTCCTTCCAGCTTACTCACTAATATTTTTTATCTCAAACACATAACATTATATCTTATTTCCCTCACCCCCATTGTTTTTACCTGAAAAAACACCAAACACTTCTAACTTGTCGTTCAAGCACATTAAGCTCTATATTTTATCAGTGTTAAAAGAAAACCACTGATAAAGGTCATAGTTTTAACAACAAAAAATAAAAGAATAGATAAAATCGATCTCTATTATTAGTTCAAAATCGGTGATAAAGGCTGCATTTATTTGTGTTTTTAAAGCATTGATAATTAACTACTTTATAAATTTTATTCATATCCATTATTAGTGCTATTTTTATGTTGACAAAGTATCTCTTTATTATTATTTTTATTTATAATGATATAAGGTTTCCATTATAAAAAAATACAAATTATTAAAAATAAAAATTTATTATATATAAATTTATTTTTATTGATATATATGTATATACAATATTTTCCTAAATATGAATTATATAATACTAAATATTTATTTACACTTAACATATAATAAATTTTGGGAAAATGTTTAAAAAATTAATTAAAAACTAATACTAATTATTAATTTGTAAATTATTATTATGTAATAGTTATATCATTATAATTTTGTGATAGAAAAAAATAATGAGTTAATTAATATCTTAAGATAAGTTGAAAACATGACCTAATCTTCAACCAATAATATATTTTTATCTAACAATATTTTTGGGATCCATTAGATATCAAACTAAATCTTTCAATGATTTCTACATTTTCAAGACCTATGGGAACCTCCATTAGTGGTACTCATATTAAAAAAGGGCCTAAACACATACAAAACTGATTTTTTAGTTGGGATACTCAAATTTTTCATCATTAGATGGAATTTATGCTTCATTTAAGACTATATTCTTGTCCTTTTTCTATGAACTGTTAATTTGTTTTGATGGATTACTTTCATATATATATATATTATGGTGTTAAAATATTAACATTTTTAATATTTTATGGTTATTTATAATTAAATATGTACATATATTTTGTAGACATCTGATTTCCAAATTATTGTTAAAGCTTTGTATCAAGGAAGAAGGGGTTATTCATGTTCTTGGATCTGTTGCGGACAAAATATAGATGATGTAATTTAAGTTATCAGCTTGTGAGTTTTCCATTATTTGGAATGAAGGTAATCGTATTTCCCATTTTCTTATAACTTTATGGGTTGGTCGAGACACCTTTTTCTAGTTTTCTTTACTTCACACAATGTTGTTTAATGTTACATTGGATAATCTTTTAATATACAACATACCGTTCCTTTCAATATATATATATATATATATATACTTGTATATAATTAGATATAAAACATTAATTGTATAAATAGATATTTCATATTTCATATTTATATATAATTTTTTGAAAATATATAAGACATGTAAATAAAATGTAATCATCAATTTTATTTAAATTAAAAATCTATCTATTTTATTTTTCACATTAAAATATATTAACATGTTTATACCATCAAAAATGTATAAGAATGGATGCTCATTTTTTTTTGAAGAAATATTAATGTGGTGCATTGGATTTTGATTTTGTCCAATATTCCCCACATGATCCCACCATCCATACATATACCTCAGATATGGCGGGCGAATGTGAAAACCCAAAACAAAAAAGAATGTTTGTCCCCTTCAATGAAAAAGAATAATAAATCTGATGGGAAACACATGAGATTTTTTTAACAACAAAACTAGGTTAAACTCTAGCCATAAGATTGGGGGAGGTAGAGCAGATCCATGATTGGAGGGAGTGAGGTGTGTGTGATCACACCAGTGGTCGACGTCCTTGCGGTGCTTGTGAGTCCCGTAAGAACCAGTGAAAGAGAATGGTAGGGAATGTCCGTTAGTGTCCACTAATCTACGATTGATCCTATGAAACACTGTGTATAGGAGCAGTCGCATGATTGAGAAGAGAAAGGCGAGTGGTGCGGCCATGAGATCCAGTATGAATAAAATCACAAGGACTCTGACAGAAATGGCCTGCATGGCTCTGATATAGAGGGATAACTGTGTTAAATGAAGGATGAACAGAATTTGATGTAATAAAATGGCCAAGAGGGGAAGGATCATGGATGTTGAGTGGGAGACGAAACGGGGACTACGTCTCGCCTTTGTACATTAACTATAGAAGATAGATGCTAACATAGAGACGGCCCAGGGAATTCATCTTCCGCCAAGGAATAATGAGAAAATACATAATGAATGAGAAGGCTATAAAAGTGTCATGTGCGGTCTTGGCCTCAAGGCTCACAATTAATATAATTCCATTTACTTCTTACCAACTCAGATGGATGAAATAATAATAATGAAAAGGCGATAGGATTCGGCATCCTAATCCAAAAAAATAAAAAATACTCGACGTGGTATGTGCAGTGTGGAACTCAGGTAGATTATCTATCTGTATGTTTATTCTAAAAGGTAATAAATTTAATTTTTATAATACCAACACATCAACACCTGTTGCGGGGAGCTCCCCTACGCGAGAGGCAGTCCCCACGTATTTTCCATGATCTATTGGGTGTTTTGTTGTGTCAAGATCCGAAATATGAAAACCATGTTTATCAATAGTTTTATACATTCGAACTCATAAACAAATAATGTGTGACTTGTTGTTCCATGACATCAAATGAAATATTCAAATGAATTCAACAGAAGCGGACACCACACTGGCAATGGATATTACATTAATAAACAATGCACTTAATTCTCATTATAACAGAAGAGACATAATATATGATGATTCATCCAAAACATAATTAAACAACAATGAGAAATAAATTATGCATCGGAAATGATGAACTGAGAAGTACAAAGACCAAAACGACTTCTATTTAACAAGATAAATTCAATCAGGATATAATATTCATGAAGAAAAAAACATTCATTATTTTACAAGTCGAATAAAATGAAGAAAGGAAATTAAAGCAATAAAAGGGACATGCAGAATTACGTGCTTTGGCCATAGGCCTACGTGCACGGGGCAGGATCATCATGGGTTTTCACTATGTAAGGAAACAGTTACAAGATGAAATAGAGTACACAACTCACAAGATAAACTGGACATAAAACAGAAATAAGACGGGATGGAAAAACAAGCAACACATACTCGCTTATAAAAAATAGACAAAGAAAAAACTATAACAGAACCAACACCCCCTTAACGGGGTTCTGCTAAACCTTTGTCGGTGCATAAGCTTGTAAAAGGGTGCTAAAATCATCGACATGGAGTCCAGAATGTATGATCCTCCATGACGTCGGTTCTATCCAGATTCGTCACCACGAGCAGTAGATGTTCAAAGCCATCGTTGCTGTCCAGTTTTGGTGAATACCAAAATTATAATTGCTTTCTGTAGAATCAGAGGCTCAAAAACCCTCCTTAGTGGAGGAATAAGGACCAATGTCTGCTGATGATATTGTTGTGCAAGAGGCTGTTGTTGGGGGCGTTGACACTGTTGTCCAAGTTCGATGCAGCCATCCAGATGAATGGTACTCCTTCTCATCAAGGGTGACAGTGAAATCTCCCAGTATTGAACTTCCTCATCTGGTTAACAAGGAAGACACCGCTGAGAAACTCTTATCGTGACCTCTCTTGGCCGAAGAAAAATCTTCAAACTAAGATGGTCCACGAACCTAGCAGCAATGATTCTCCCGTCGTCCTAGCCTCAACGCTAGGTTCGGTGTGAAGTCAATGTCATCGAGTTCGAACATAACTGAACTCCAGGTTCTCATGCTGAGGATCATGCTGCATGTGAGCTAGAAGAATTCTAGAACCTCGCCTCACATGAACCAGTGAATCACTGTAACTCATGCACCTACTGATGAATTCCAAGAACCAGTCCAAGGTCGAACGCTAGCTCAGGGAAGCAAGGAGAAACCCTTTTGATCAGGGTCCCCTCCTATATCATCTCTCGATGAACGAGCTCTGTCAATATCGTCACTGTTATCCAAATCCACCCTGGTCGAGGTTCATAGCTGCCACAAATCATCGACTCCGTCCAGGATTGCACACTGCGAACCAACATATGGGGCCGCTACAAATCCATGGTTGATTTCCGCCAGTGCTGCGTTTGGCTTCCCCACAGAAAACCAAGAACCTGCAAATGTCACCATCCATATTTGGATTCATCATGGTTCATCACTATCAAGAATCATTAATGACGTCCAGGACCGCACATAGTGCCTTCCAGCCATCATTCAATTTCTATAGTGAACCAAGAACTAGGTCCCTGAAGTACTCCATTTGCTGTCTTCAACTACGAACCATGGAACATAGCTCTTTAAGTGGTGAAAAATGGGGTCACCCCAAACCCTGTCCTCCAAACCAGGAAGCCCGTTGTTAGAGGTCCTCTCTTTTGTCTGAGGCCAACCTATCTCTACCTGCCCAGTCGAGATGTTCCCATACCAAAAGAAATGGGACAACAGGAGTGTGCATCTAGGAGGAAATGTGTATGGTGGAGGGGTCGTGCACCAGTTTGAACTGCATAACTGATTTTTAACAAAAAGGCATAATAAAATATGTGCATTTAATTAACAATAAATGAATTACAAATTCACAAATCTCCACCTTGGAAATTAAATGCATGAACAATTTTAAAGTGCAACACCACCACACATTCCACCTTGGAAATTAAACATATACCACATGATGATTCTGCACCACCTAACATCATCAACTTGAGAAAATCCAAAATAGGAAACAATCTATGTGGTATTGCCCAAAAAGTCCCCCAACCATGAATCAACTGTGACAGAAGTCACCCAAAGTTGAATGATATCGAAAAGCTGATAAACATGTTCTGAATAAAACAATTATAAACAACTAAATGTTAAAGGGTTCATACCTGAACATACCTGAGTCGCACTTTGAGACGATGCCAATGAGGAGATCACAAACCAGCATATCTCATGCTATAACAGGTCCCCTAAAACTGCTCACTTTTTCCTGCAGAACACAAATAAACAAATAAGTACCATCCTCACACAAAACATGGAATGAAACAAAACATCTCAGAATTTCACAAAGAATGCAACTAGAAAGTAAAATTGGTCAAAGAAAACAAGCAGCAAAAGGAGAGAGAGCAATAGAGACACAAAGCTCAAAGCAATCAAATAGCTCACTCAACCTGAATCTAAAACAGACCCAGGAAACACTCCACCTGAGGAGATTACACTGCCAAGAACCAAACCAAAAAGAGAGGATCCCCAAAAATCGTGTACCACTGCAAATCTCATGCAGTCCCAAGAGTCCTAAGGGTAAACTCTAGACCCACAAGAACACCGATGATACACGGGCAACACGCTACTGACCAAGAAAACCCATCTCAGTCTAGCTACCTAACGATATCTAAGAACTGCCTAATATTGATAAAAAGATCCCGATAGAACCGCCTTGAAGCTCAATCGTCACTGAACCTATTCACATGACACTATCACTCTAAACACTTCCCAGGCCCAATCGCCACTCGTAAAGGGTCACATCCTAGAGAAACTAGCCCAAAACTAGGACATACCATAGGAACGTACCCGGATCAAATTACCAGCTCACTATCCTAAGGCTAGAGGCAGCAACAGGAGCAATATGGAGAGGGGAAGCATGCATAGTAAATGAAAAAACCCAAAGAGGTCTCCACATGAACCCACAAAGACATAACAGGTCCAATGTACCCAGCACCATCAGCTTTAAAACCGAGACACGCCGCCGGAAAACTCTAACAGGAAGACTCTCGACTCAAGGCACCAGAATATCCTCAAAAGATGGATTCAGAATCTCCACCTTAGGAGATGACCGCCAAAAAAAATCCAAAAAGAGACATCCTCACACAAAGGGGAAACTGCAAGGACACCTGAAAGTAGTCCCATCATCCTATGATAGCTCAAAGACGCGAGAACAAAGGTTTGGAGCAAGCTAGAAACTAGGGGGAAACAATCCACTAAAGGGCCAAACATCCTAGTCTAGACTTCCTAACGGCACATGATTCCTAGGAAACCAAACAAAGCCACTAAACAGTGTCGAAAAGTAAACAAAGAAGCTTGATGATCAGTCAAGAGACACTCCACCCACAAGCTACCCAATCCTAAACACTGAACATGCAACAGAACCATACCTGGAGAAAACGGTCCTAAAGGATGTGGAGGAACACAATAGAGCTAACATAAGCCCATCTTCTAGGCTAAAGGGAGACACTAGAGACCCATGATCCTGTCAATACCTTACTTCTTACTAGCTCTCAAACATAGGAAAACCACACATAAAACTGATTCCTACCCCGAAACCATAGACACACATTGGTAGAAACTACCAAGAGGCATATTTAGGTTCACAAAGTCAATGAAAACAAGGAAAAAACAAGGAATCAAACTACCAGAAGTAGAATAAAATTACAACCCTAGAGAGATAACGACCTAGCTGAACAAGACAATCAAAGCATGTAGCAACAGTTAAAGCCACTAACAAATCATTTGAATGAAATGAACCAACAATTTAAAATTTTAACAAATTAAAACTTAAACCCAATTAGACTCTGATACCACTTTGTTGTGGGGAGTGCCCCTACGCGAGAGGCAGTCCCCAAATAATTTCCCGGATCTATTTGGTGTTTTGTTGCATCAAAATACAAAATGTAAAAACCATGTTTATTAACAGTTTAATACATGCAAACTGATAAACAAATAATGCACGACTTGTTGTTCCATGACATCAAATGAAATATTCAAATGAATTCAACAGTAGTGGACAACACACTGGAATTGGCAATTACATTAATAAACAATGCAATTAATTCTCACTAAAATAGAAGTGACATAATATGTACATGATGATTCATCCAAAACAGAATCAAACAACAATGAGAAATAAAGGATGCAGCAGCAATGATGAACTGAACAATACAAAGCCTAAAACAACTTCTATTTAACCACATAAATTCATTCACAATTTAATATTCATTAAGCAACAAATGTTCAACATTTTACAGGTCGAATAAAATGCGGAAAGGAAATGAAAGCAGTAAAAGGGACACACAGATTTAGGTTCTTCGGTCATAGGCCTACATGCATGGGGCAAGATAATCATGGGTATTCACTATGCAAGGAAATAGTTAAAAGATTAAATATAAGACACAAATCACAAGATAAACTAGACATAACATAGACATAAGATGCGACGGAAAAACAAGCAACACGCACACGCTTATAAAAAAGCGATAAAGAAAAAACTATAACAGAACCGAGACCCCCTTACCAGGGTTCGGCTAAACCATTGTCGATGCATAATCTTGTAAAAGGGTGTTCAAAGCATCGACGCGGAGTCCAGAATGTCTGATCCTCCATGACTGTTGTTGCTGTCCAGATTCGTCACCACGAGCAATTAATGTTCAAAGCCATTGTTGTTGTCCAGTTTTTGTGCATACCAAAATTACTGTTGTTGTCTAGCGAATCAGAGGCACAAAAACCCTCCGTAGTGTAAGAAGAAGGACCAATGTCCACTGATGATACTATTGTGCAAGGTGCTGTTGTTGGGGGGCATTGACGCTGCTGTCTAAGTTCGATGCAGCCATCCAGATGAGCAGTACTCCTTCTCAACAAGGGTGATGATGCAATCTCCCTGTATCGAACTTCCTCCTCGGGCGAACAAGGAAGACACCGCTGAGAACCTCTTCCCGTGACCTCTCTTGGCCGAAGAATAATTTTCAAACTAAGATGGGCTGCCACCCTGGCGGAATTACTGCTCTCTTCGTCCAAGCTGTTGGGAAAGATGGCAAGCGATGAACGCGCAAACAACAAAAAACACGAACGCGCAGCGGAGAAATCTTTTCCTCAAACAGCGGATGCGTAGCGACAAAAAAAGGTGCAGAAAAATAAAATTGACACCATAATTTTTACGTGGAAAACCCGAAAGGGAAAAACCACGGGACCTAGTCCAGAAAGAGGGATCCACTAAAAATATATAATTACACGGTAGAGACTCCCCAAAATTAAAAGGGATCTCAAAAGAAATACTTAGAAAAATAGTGGATCAAAGTCGGAGAGTAGATGCAGTCTTGATGAAGCCTGAAAAGAAGAAAGCAGCCTGCTAAAGAAACCCAAGTAGATCTGACCGTGAAAGCAGAAGATTGATGTCCGAACAAAAGTGCAGATGAAAAACACCGGGATCAGATCAAAAAACCACCACAGATGAATGCCGATCAAATCAGAGTAGTTCCACCGGTTACAGATCTGAAAACCGCTCCTTGAAAACGCAATTGCACTGCCTCCAACCACTACCGAGAGAGGAGCCGCACACCTCATATAAATAGAAGATGAAATCTCATATATCTCCTAAAAGATATCTCATATCTGATTAAAGATATTAAATATATCTCATCAAAGATATAAAATATATCTTCTCAAAGATATAAAATATATCTTGTCAAAGATATCAGATATATCTTTTAAAAGATATCTAAATATCCTTTTTTTAAAGATATCAGATATAAAAAAATATTTATCGGGGCCAGATGAGGAGGAGCCCCAAAAAACTCCCCCTCCGACTCAACTGGGGATCATCGCCAACCCTGCAATAAGTCGGCAAGTCTCAAATTTTCCTCTGGGTAAACTCTTGGTCAACATGTCTGACCCATTGTCATCAGTGTGGATCTTCTCATGCTCTAACTGTCTCAAATCAAGAACATTGCGGATCCAATGATACCGAACATCAATATGTTTCGACCTGCCATGAAAAGTGGTATTCTTTCCCAAACAAATAGCACTCTGACTATCACAAAATAAAATATATTTATCTTGATTAAAATTTAGCTCTCGAATAAAATTTTTCATCCACAACAATTCTTTGCACGCCTCTGTAGCTGCAATAAACTCTGACTCTGTGGTAGATAAAGAAACACATCTCTACAACCTAGACTACCAAGATACAGCTCCCCCTGCAAAAGTGATCAAATAGCCTGAAGTAGATTTCCTCGAATCGATATCTCCTGCCATATCTGAATCTTTAATGCCACAATGCATAGGTTCCCCTTTGTCAAAACACAATCTCAGATCAGAATTACCACGAAGATAACAAAAAATGTAGTTCACTGCCCTTCAATGCTCTCTGCCTGGATTCGATAGAAAACGACTGACCACACCAACTGCATGAGCTATATCAGGTCTAGTACATACCATAGCATACATCAAACAACCAACGGCATATGAATAGGGTATGTGTTGCATCTCCTCTCACTCTTCATCAGTAGAAGGTGACTGACTGGTGCTGAGCTTAAAATGTAAAGCAAGAGGAGTACTAACCACTTTAGCTCTATCCATAGAAAATCTTTGAAGAACCTTCTCAATGTATCTCTCTTGAGATAACCACAATTTATTGGCCTTCCTGTTACGGGAGATCGTCATGCCAAGAATCTTCCGTGCTGGCCCCAAGTCTTTCATCGCAAAAGACTGACAAAGATCCTTCTTCAATCTATAAATTCTACAAGCATCATGGCCAACAATGAGCATATCATCAACATAAAGGAACAGTATAATAAAATCATCATCAATAAATCTCTGAACAAACACACAATGATCAGAAGATGTCTTCCTGAAACCCTGATGAGAAATGACAGATTCAAACTTTTTATACCACTATCTCGGAGCTTGCTTCAAACCATACAAACTCTTCCTCAATCTGCAGACATGATTCTTTTTACCTGTTTCAACAAAACCCTCTGGTTTCTCCATATAAATCTCCTCCTCTAAATCTCCATGGAGGAAAGCTGTCTTTACATCCATCTGCTCAATCTGCAGATCCAAACTAGCAGCCAAACCAAGAACAACCCGAATAGAAGACATTTTGACAACAGGTGAAAAAATATCATCAAAATCAATACCTTTCTTCTGACGGTAGACTTTAACAACTAAACTTTCCTTGTATCAGGGAACAGAACTAGATTCTTCATTCTTAATCCGATAAATCCATCGATTTTTAAAAGCTCTCTTACCTGTTGGTAACTTCACCAGCTCAAAAGTGTGGTTATCGTGCAATGATGTCATCTCGTCATCCATTGCCGCAACCCATCTGTCCTTCTGTTCACTTTCCATAGCCTCATCAAAAGATTCTGGTTCTCCCCCTTCAGCGAGGAGCACATACTCATCAGGTGAATACCGAGTAGAAATGGTACGATGCCGAGATGACCTCCGGAGTGGAACTGGGGGTCATTGATAACCCCAGGAACTGGATCATCAGAAACAAAAGGTGTATCAGAAATATCAACTCCAAACTGTTCACCCTGAGCATCATTCTGCACATCAATTTGATCATCTGAATCAACAATATGAGGTAAATGTGAATCAGAACCTGGCTCAAGACTAACAAAACCATCAGAAGTTGGAGAAGTGGACTTTTCTCCCTTATCAATATCTGCAATAGTCTGGTCCTCTTTAAACACTGCATCTCGGCTTCTGACAAGTTTCTTTAAAGCAGGATCATAAAACCTGTACCCAAACTCATCGTGTCCATACCAAATAAAAATACACTGACGTGACTTATCATCCAATTTGGATCTCTCATCTCTAGGCACATGAACAAAAGCCTTGCAACCAAAAACATTCAAGTGATCGTACCTGATCCTTTTTCCATACCAAAACATACAGGGAGTGTCTATCTTCAAAGCAACTGAAGGTGATAAATTGATAATATAAGCAGTAGTAAGTAAAGCCTCACCCCAAAAGTGTCCAGGAAACTTTGCTTCCGAAAGCAAACAACGAACTCTTTCCAACAAAGTCCTGTTGATCCGCTCAGCTACACCATTTAGCTGAGGTGTCTTGGGAGGTGTCTTCTGATGCCGAATACCTTCCTGCCTACAATATTGATCAAATGGACCACAATAATCTCCCCCATTGTCAGTGCGAATACATTTCAATTTCTTTCCTGATTCCCTCTCAACAGAAACATGAAATTGCTTAAAAACACTAAGCACCTGACTTTTGGCATTCAAAACATAAACCCAGAGCTTTCGTGAGTAGTCATCAATAAAAGTCACAAAATAAAGACCGCCACTAAAGGTCTTAGATTTCAAAGGACCACAAACGTCTGAATTTACTAATTCATGTACCTGTGACTTCCTGTGTGGAGGATGACTACTGAAACTCACTCTGCTCTGTTTCCCAGCCATGCAATGATCACATGTGTCCAATTTGACACTCTTCAAATCTGGAAGAAGATTTCTCTTGGCCAAACAACCAAGCCCTTTCTCACTGATGTGACTGAGCCTCTTATTCCACAACTTGGACGAAACACTACACTCAACAACACAAGTAGTATCACATGAAATAGATGCTCTAGTCCAGTACAAACCCGATTGCTTCTTCCCTCGAGCCATAATCAAAGAGCCCTTGGAAAGTTTCCATTGGCAATCACCAAATGTGTTGATAAACCCTTCATCATCAAGAACGCTGGTAGAAATAAGATTCAAACGAACCTCTGGTGCATGTCGAACATTCTTCAAAATCAGCTTACTTCCAGTACTGGTCTCTAAACAAACAGTCCTGATACCTACGACATCAACATGACCATCATTACCCATCTTCAAAATCCCAAAATTACCTGGGTTGTAAGATGTAAAGAACTCTTCTTTGATGTCACGTGAAAACAGGAACCACTGTCAACAACCCAGCAAGAATAATCAGAAGCAATATTAATGGAATCATAAACAATAACAAGATCACCCCCTGTAGCGGCAGCAACATGATCATCTCCATCGATATTCTTCTTTGGCTGATTTTCCTTCATTCTGTTTTGTCTTTTCAGCTGATAACAAAACTTCTTAACATGCCCCTTCTTACCACAATGATGTCATTCAAAATCTCTCTGCTTTGATCTAGATTTGCTTCTGCTTTTACTCTTTCCTCGACTGCTCTGTCCCTGATTCTTTTCCTGGCTTCTCCCCCTGTTCTCTGTGACTAAAAGCTCTGAAGATTTATATTGAGTATGTCTCCTGACTTCTTCATTCAAAATAGCAGACTTAACAAAACTGAATGTCACAGCACCATTAGGAGAAGAACCGGTTAGAGTAACACGTAAATTCTCCCAAGAATCAGGTAACGTGTTAAGCAATAAAAGTGCCAAAACCTCATCATCAAAATTAATACCCATGCCAGACAATTGATCAAAACATCCCTGATATTCACTTAAATAATCAGAAATAGACGTACCTTCTCTGTACCTCAAGTTCATCATTTGTTTGAGAAGAAACAATTTATTGTTTCCAGTCTTAGAAGCATAGGTAGTCTCGAGCTTCTCCCACAATGTTCTGGCATGAGAGATATTGACAATGTGGTTCATCACGTTGTCTTCGACCCATTGGAGAATGAAGCCACAAACCATCTCATGCTCGAACTCCCATTCTTCATCTGACATCCTTTCTGGCTTCTGGGTAATAAACACTGGAAGATGCATTCGCTTGACAAAAAGCAGATCCTTCATTTTAAGTCGCCACATATGATAATTGGAACCATTCAATAAAATCATCCGACTGTAATTAGCTTCCATAATGAATATTAAATAAAAACCAAACCCTCTGATACCAGATGTTGGGAATGATGGCAAGCGATAAATGCGCAAACAACAAAAAACACGAATGCGCAGCGGAGAAATCGTTCCCTCAAACAGCGGATGCGTAGCGACAAAAACAGGTGCAGAAAAATAAAATTGACACCATAATTTTTACGTAGAAAACCCAAAAGGGAAAAACCATGGGACATAGTCCAGAAATAGGGATCCACTAAAAATAGATAATTACACGGTAGAGACTCCCCAAAATTAAAAGGGATCTCAGAAGCAATACTTAGAAAAATAGTGGATCAATGTCGGAGAGTAGATGCAGTCTTGATGAAGGCTGAAAAGAAGAAAGCAGCCTGCTAAAGAAACCCAAATTGGTCTAACCGTGAAAGCATAAGATTGATGTCCGAACAAAAGTGCAGATGAAAAACACCAGGATCGGATCAAAAGACCACCGCAGATGAAATCTGATCAAATCAGAGTAGTTCCACCAGTTGCAGATCTGAAAACCGCTCCTTGAAAACGCAACTGTACTGCCTCCAACCACTACTGAGAGAGGAGCCACACACCTCATATAAATAGAAGATGAAATCTCATATATCTCCTAAAAGATATCTCATATCTGATTAAAGATATTAAATATATCTCATCAAAGATATAAAATATATCTTCTCAAAGATATCAAATATATCTTGTCAAAGATATCGGATATATCTTTTAAAATATATCAAAATATCTTTTTTTAAAGATATCAGATATAAAAAAATATTTATCGGGGCCAGATGAGGAGGCGCCCCAACACAAGCCTCAATGCTAGGTTCTGTGTGAAGTCACTATCATCGAGTTCGAACATAATTCACCTCCATGTTCTCACACTGAGGATCATGCTGCATGTGAGCTAGAGGAATTCCAGAACCTCACCTCACATGAACCAGTGAATCACTGCAACTTCTGCAGCTACTGATGAATTCCAAGAACTGATCCAAGGTCGAAGGCTAGCTCGGGGAAGCAAGGAGAAAGCCTTTCGCTCGGGGTCCCCACCTATATCTTCTCTCAATGAATGAGCTCTGTCAAGATCGTCACTGTTATCCAGATCTGCCATGTTTGAGCTTCGTCACATCCACAAATCATCGAATCCATCCAGGATTGCACACTGCGAACCAACGTATGGGGACGCCACAACTCCAGGGTTGATTTCCACCAGAGCTGCAATAGACTTCTCCACAGCAAACCAAGAACCCGCCAATGTTTTCGTCCAGATATTGAGTCATCTTGGTTCATCACTATCAAGAATCATCATTGGCATCCAGGACCTCACATATCCCCTTCCAGCCATCGTTGGGTTTCTGCAGCGAACCATGAACTAGGCCCCTGGAGTACTCCTTTCGTTGTGTTAATCACCGAACCATGGAGCACTACTCTGTCACTGGTGAAAAATAGGGTCACCTGAAACCCTCTTCTCTGAACTAGGAAGCCCATCAACGGAGGTCCTCTCTTTGTCTAATGCCGACCTATCTCCAACGGCCAAGCCGAGATGTTCCCCTGCCAAAAGAAATGGGGCAGCGGGAGTGTGCATCCAGGAGGACACATGTATGGTGGAGGATTAATGGGTGGTGCACCCATTTGAACTGCGTAATCGATTATTAACAAAAAGGAATATTAAAATATCAGCATTTAATTAACAATAAAAGAATTACAAATTCACAACACCAAATTAAGTAATATATTTATGATTGTTTCTTACACACCCACATATATATATTAATTACATACATATAAATTACAATAATTATATAAAAATATACATATCTATTCGTACATGTAACTATATATATGTACATACATGCACCATGAAAAATATATACGTATTTTAAAATATAATTAAACATATAAATAATTATAAATAAAACTTAAATATTATTGTATAAAATATAGAATGTATTTTTTGTTTATACACTTTTAATAGTAATTAGATTTTTTATACAATCATATCAATAAATATATTTAAAAATTAATGATCACCTACATGCACATATATATAAATCAATGAATACTTATATATATATATATAATGTATTATTTCAAAACTTTTTTAACACATAAATAAATATATATACCAATTAAGTGGTATATGTACCAAATACAAAAAATACACGTGATATTACACTTATAATATTTTTATATACTTACATAAATGTATAATTGAAAATAATTACACTAATATACTAATATGTATGAATGTTTATATCTATGAATCTTTATGTATATGAACAACTACATATATGTCTTTTAACACCACACAAAAAGGACTTTAACAGCGCCAAAAAAGTGTTGTAGTCCTCAACACCATTAATAAGGGGTCCCCTTTATCAGCATTGATAAAGAGTGTCCATTCTCTCCATTACAAATAGAATTGATAAAGGCCCAATAGGGGTAAATCTGCAACATATTAATAGACCATTGTAGCAAATACTTGTAACCTGTATGAAAAATATATAATTTAAATGAATTAAATTTTACATCATGAATACAATAAAAAACTATTATATATATTTAAAACAATGTTTTGTATAATTATTTTCACAATTATTATCCACATACACTTAAAAGAATTAATGTTTCATCATCTTTAAAGAAAGATGTCAGTTTTAATAAAAGTCTGCCCATGGTATATGCTGCTGAACAAATCACCTTTTCCTGATCAAATGAAACCATATATATATAAAAACAAATCTTATGTTAGTGTTGTATTATTCCCCTACATTGATGAATTTAAATTTCTTTAATATTGTTTTATATGATTTATTAATAATTCACAATGTTTGTTCAATTTTAAATGTGTATATTCATGCATGGAACTGGTCACATGGGTTTAATTTTACTTTCATTCCATTATTTGTTTGTTGCAATATTAATTTTCCTTACCTATATCGGTTGTTTACATGGACCATTGATTTGAAAACATCCAACAGTCATGTTTCATCTTGGGTTTCTGCCTATGTCTCATGATGCTCTCTGGCATTCCATGAATTCCCTTCTGGTCGCTTGGATTCGATCGATCCATTCTCTCAAAGTATCACCATTCATATATTTCAGTCGGTGAGTTTCCGGCGAGTAGCTCTTTTGCTGTGCAGAGGGGTTATTAGAGAAGATTAAGTATACTGAGGATATCCGGCCACCCACACTCTCTATCATTGAGTTCATTTTGCCTCTTAGAACTAGAGTTATTCTTCAATGGAATCTCACTGGAGATCGACTCATCCCGGGGTCTATCACGACTGCGCATCAAGATGATTCCCAAACATGACATTATTTTTTTATCATAACCAAGTTTTTGTTTATTTTCATGTATCTGTATTGATATATTTTTTATGTCATGTATAGATATGAATCCTTTTTGGGTTTGTGTTTGAGTCTGTCTAGTAGTGGATAGCGTTGAATCTATGTTGAAAGCTTCACTACTGCCACCTAGTTTAACCAATCTAGCCTCCTCAGATAGTTTATATGGTTCTTATTTTCTTTTCTTTGAGTTTGTATTTTCTTTTCGTGACCTTATATTCATAATTAAAGGATTACATGTGTGGTGTTCTTGCCATTCACGTAGGATCATGATAATCTGATGCACATTATATCCTGGGTTATTTGCTTTATTTACTTTCTGTTTTCATTCTTCTAGTAGCTTGATTATTTAAGAAACTCGTTCTAGTTCTCTGTCTCCTATTGATCAATTGAACATATCAAATAATCAACCCAATAATATGTGACAGTGGATCTTGAATGTTTTAGGGTTTAAAGATTTAACACACAATAAGTGGTATCAGAGCCTACTGTTACCTTAATAATGGGTTCCACTAAAATGGATATTGATAAATTTTTTGGTGAAAACGATATAAATCATTGGAGAATTGAAATTACAGCCTTACCAGACTATAGTGATTTAATGTATTCCATTTATAGTTTTTGAAAGAAAATCACAACCCCTGCCCCGAATGTGTAGACTACCACCACTTAAATTGATGTCCCTAAATAGGAAGGAATATAGTTTGATCCTTTTATATTTAAGAGATAAAGTCCTTAGATAAGTTTCATAAGAATCTTCTACTACTGGTATATGGTCTAGGTTTGAATCCAATTATATGACTATGTTTTTTATGGGTTGATTATACCATAAAATGAGATTGTATACTTTCAAAAATTACCTAAGTACTACAGTCGAGATGAACATTGATGAATTTAATAAGATCATTTTAGATCTAGGAATCATAGACATTAAATTGGATGATGAAGACCAGGTCATTATACTGCTAACTTCATTAGATGATTCCTTTAATTATTTTAAAGACTCAATGATCTATTATAAAGATACACTTATTCTTGAAGATGGTAAATATTTATTACTCTTCAATGACCTTCAAAGGAAGGGTAGTGTTATGATTGAGGTTAAGGGTTTAAGTATTAGGGAAAGAGGTGAGTTTAGAAGCAGAAGTGTGTACAGTGGTAGGGGAAAAGAAAGGGGTCATTATAAGAATAAAATATATAAGTCTAAGATAAAAGTAAACAACTATTTTCAATGTAAAAAACATGGAGAAATTTTTAGGTTCTAGGTGTAGTGAAAGCGCGGGAGGTATGGTGCCCAACTTTTATTTTTTTTCAATATTCAATGAAGAATCCAGGATCCTTATGATGATGAATCCTAGAATCCAAATAATTTTAATCAATTATTTAGAAAAAGGAATAGAAACTTGGAACCAAGAGAGTGGATCATGATTTATGTTTACAATTTATTTTATTAATTAATAATTACCAACAAGGTGATTCTTTCTTTATTAATGAATTCTGCCACAGATCTAGAGGTGTACTATTGATTCATTATAAAGATCAAGGGTATATCTCCTCTAGCAGGGATCCACACATGTTCCATGTTTCTCGAGACATCCTCGACGAAGTCTCTAGGTTCTAGCATGGAAGATCTTTACGCTTTCGATGTTTGCCTTCGATCTCCTTGAGAACCAGTTCCAAAGCGTCCTCCTTGATTTGGTGGTGGAGGTTCTCTCTCATTCTTGAGAAATTCATTGGTGAAGAAGAACTCTCAACGCATGAGAGATTTTCTCTAATTCATTACACACAAAAATATTAAACATTTCTTGGATAGTCCTTGGATAAAAAGAGAATAATATAACCAAGCATTTAGTTCACTAGGGTATTTGTAAATAATTTTCACAAGTACCTTAATTATTTTTTAAATTAGTGGGAAACCCCATGTCAAATAATAACAAAAACATTATAATTTCCTCACTTGCGTTTATCTTTCGAGTTATAATTATATTATTATTTAATAAAATAATATTAAATATTATTATTTCTCACTAGACCATTAACATGGTTTTCCAATTATACACTATATTTATTGATACATGAATAATGACTATTTATTTTTTAAATAATTATCACTAAATTATCTTTGAGTAAATATATAAATATTATATTCACTAAATATAAAATAAATATTTATTACTTATTCCACCCACATTAAATTCTCTCAAATAACTAGTGTTGAAATAAAAGAGATCATACATCTATGAATTATTATTAAACCACAACCAGGAACAATATTTTTTGAACTTGTTAAATAATAAATAATATATTATTTAACTAAGATACTGGATACACTTATTATGTGGACCTCAAGGACACTTTCTCAGTGGCATTAGGTAGAGTGGCCAAAAGTCCATGGTTAGCATATTGCAACACGTCAAGGAACCCATAGAGAAAAAGTTTAATGCCACAACGACATGTTTCCTCATTCAAACTCTTACCATTTAATATAATCCATTTGTCTCAATATCTCCAATCTAGTGGGTTGCATTCAAGTTCCATCAACCCATGTACTAGATTTCTCATTTGTGGACTTCCGCTAGAAATTAAACTGTCCTACAGAACACAATTTCCATGGATTTATTTAAGCTATATCATTTTCATCAAAGGGCCTTAAATATCAACTTCTGTTATAGAATAGAATGGAAAATCCTTTCTTTCATTATTTTTATGTAGAATTAATTTTGACACACCCAACATATCATACCTCAGTAGAGACATATGTCATCATCATTTTCAAAAATACATCTAAGAGTGTGAGTCATAATAGCCATTAATAATAATCTTAAAGTCCAAGGACCAACACACAATTATGCAGATAGGAACATCCATTAACACTTATAAATGTGGATTTTCTACAAGTGGGTCTCATTCTCATAATATCCTCCTAGACATTACAAATGGTGTACACGATGAGATGGTTCCTCAAAGTCCTTAGAGTCTCCAAACCTGATAGCATGTATCATTTTTGTCTTGTAAAATGATATGATCTGGCTATAGACCCTATGTTCAATAATAGTTTCATGGAACTTCTGGGTTCTCATCATAGCAGGATTCTGCCATGACCTTTTAGTGAAAAAACTACTGTTAAGACATTATCACATAGAATGTAATACATAAGAACAATCATGGAGTGATAAAAAGTTTATTAATATCCATCCAATGAATATATGTTTATGATAAATTACAAATAATTTGGTTCTAGGGAACCAACTCTAACAGAATCCCACTTTCACTAGAGAAAACTGCTAACAAACTTTAGTCTGCTAGCTCTAACATGATATTCATGATTCTATTGAGATAGGAATTTTTTCAAGGGTTCTACCATGTTCTCTTCTGTGGATACTCTTCCCACTTCAACTTCACCCCATTGATAAAAATAATTCGAGAGTTGGTACTTTTGGACTATGTTCTTTGTTTGTTGAAGTGTGTTTTGATCTTTTGTAAGATCCACCACTATAGTATTATCACAATATAATGTGATAGGTTCTTTTCTGTAATGTACTACATCAAGATCCTACAAAACGATCTGAATCCATATGGATTCCTTGGTTTCATCTGAAGCCTCTATATACTCAGACTCTAGTATATAATCAACTACAACTGGCTTCTTTGAACCCTTTTAGTTCATAGCTCCTTTGTTGAGACAGAAAACATATCCTAATTTCAACAGCATTTAAATCTAATCTGTCTAAAAACCGGCATCATCATACCCTCTGATGACAAACTCTTCATCTCCTCCATACACCAGGAACATAATCTTAGTTATTCTTAGATACATAATGATAATCTTAACTGTAGTCCAATGTTGTTCTCCTGGATCATTCGGATATTTTCCTACCATGCTTAGTGCATAGGCAACATTATGTCTAGTACATTACATGGCATGCATGATAGATACTATAATATAAGTGTATGATATCTTACTCATTCTATCATTCACCTGTTGTGTTTGGGGACATATTTTCTTTGAATTATGTAAACCATTTGATACTGGGACCAATACCCTCTTGGATTGTTCGATATTAAATCTATTTATTATATGTTTAATATATGTATATTGAATTAGTATAAGATGCTTCTTTGATCAATCATGAATGATCTTGATCCTTAGAATGTGGGTTGCTTCACCTATGTCCTTCATGGAGAAACACTTATTCAACCAGTCTTTAACTAACTGTAATACTGGTATGTCATTTCCAATAATTATAATGTCATCAACATATAATACTTGGATAACGATAGCATTCCCATAAAACATTTTGTAAATGCATGGTTCTCATTCATATTTAATGAAAATAGATTATTTTTCGGATTCATCAAATCGAATATTACATGACATAGATGCTTGATTCAATACATAAATGGATCTTTGCAACTTGAAAATTCTTTTGGCATTACCTGGCGTCAAAAACCCTTTTTCTTGTTTCATATAGACATCTTACTAAAGGCTCCCATTAAATAATATAGTTTTTATATCAATCACACAAATATCATAGTCATGGTATGCTGCTGTAGAAAACACAGTTCTATGGGATTTAAACATGGAGACTAGAAAAAAGGTTCCATCATAGTCAATTTCTTGATGCTGTTTAAACCCATTAAATAGTAGCCTTGATTTATAGTTACTTACATTACATTCTATTTCTAGTTTCATCTTGAATACCCATTTACACTCAATAGGCTTTGCATCAACTAGCGCATTGACCGAAACCCAAACATGGTTTTAATACATGAAATCCATCACAAAAATCATAGCTTCTAGACATCTTATAGATTCTAAGCTCTCCATTACCTCTTTTTAGGAGAGAGGTTCATCATTATCCTCCAATAATAAGTCACCATACTCGATGACTAGAAAATCATATCTCTCAGGTTACCTTACTTCTCTTACACTCTTACAGAGTAATTGTGTTTCAAGAACCACTTCTTATATTGGGACCGATAGAAATTTTTCTTTTACCAACTCTTGTATATCTTGGGCAGCAAATTCATCGAAGTCAATCTTTCTCTCAGAATTATTCTTGAGGATGTTCTCACACTCAAGAAATACAGCTTGTCTATTTGTAGTTACATTCTTTTATTAGGGGTTTTATAGGTAGTTTACCTTTTTCCCTTGGGATACTCTACAAAGATACACCCCGTGCATCAGGGTGCTCGTTTACTGCCAATGAAAGCCTTAACATATTCATTTCATCCCCAAACACATGTATGTGAAAAAATGGATTTCGTTTAACTTCATAACTTGATGATAATTCCATTTCACACCTTAGTTGGTGCTTAGTTTATTGTGTTTTCTGCAATTTGTAATGCATATCCAAAAATAGATAATGGATGATCTGTTTGACTAATCATCAACCATACCATGTCGAATAAGGTATGGTTCCTCATTTCACTAACACCATTCCACTGTGGTGTATAAGGTGGAATGAGTTGAGATAGAATCCCAAAATCTCGTAAAATTCAATGAACTCTTGATTAACTGTAATGCCCTAACCCCAGTTACCAAGAGACGGTGCATTATTACATAACATTGGCATGATCACAATAGATCAAGTCTCGAAAGACCGATTAGTTTAGTAGCCTTGGAAACACTTGATACATTCAAAAGACTTGAATTAAATGATAAAATGGAAAACAACATCAACATAGTCTCCATAGTTGTAGAGACCCAAATCTTGGCGTACATGGAAATTACATTACTTTTACGGAATACTTAATACATAACAAAAACAGACACAAAAGGACCATAATAGTTTAGTGTCTTTGGAAACTCGGAACGTAATCTTCTAATCATGGTAAAAGATCTTCAACATCTCACATAAAGATCTTCCCCTTTTTATTTTCTGACCTAAAACCTTTCTTTATATCATGGGGAAAAGAAAACATATAAAGGTTGAGATGAAATGCTCAGTAAGGGTAAGCATGGAGAAAATAAAACAAACCTTATACATTTGAACTTCAAAACATGAACGTAATATTTAAACATCAAAATCTTGTGCAATGACTTAAAACATGGAATTATGTAAGGCATAGATCATAAAGAAAAATTAATCATGATAAAATAGAATGGGAATAAAACATGTAATTGTGGTAACCATTAAGCACATGATATGATTTCCATTGTTGCCAAGGCATTGCTTCCAAGACCATCTTAGAGAACAAAGTACCTTTATGAATCGAGTTCACTCCTCATTCCAGTCCTGTATTACTGAACCGGATTAACTTACCATTCCATCCAAGTCTATCTCATGAGATATAAATATTTACCCAATGAATTGGAGGTAGATAAAGGTCCCACCCATCTCATAATGAATCCATTCTTATGTGTGCCACAAAATCGTAAATCATACATCATGGCATAACCCATGTAATAAAAATGGGATTCATAAACATCATGACATCATAACATAATCCATAAAAGAAATTCATAAAAATAATTCCATCATAACATAATGAAATCAATGTAATAATAGGGATTGAAACAGAACCTTATATTATCTTAGATGGAAAATAATTTTCATAAAACACTTGAATCCATTCTTGAAGAAAATATCCTTTCTACTTCAAAAAAAAATTCCTTTCATAACATGTCATAAATTTTTAACTCAAAGTAGTTCATTAAAAATAAACCTGAAATCTTGTAAATGAATCTTCCTGGAAATATTGGTTTATGAAATCATAAATATCCATTCATGCCATATAAGTTAAAAAAACATTCTTCTCGTACTTTGGCCGGAAAAGTCAAAAAGTAACTTCTTCTAAAAATGACAAAAGATTCCTTTCATATATTTTACTAAAAACTCACCAAAGGGTAAAATTGGATTTAAAAAATTGTAGGAGGATAGAAATAATATTACATATTGAAGAAAAATGTCTTTGGATGATAAATATTCCCCAATAAATTCTGAAGTATAGACAATCTCGGATGAAAATGAGATTGCGAGATTTTCCTTCACCTTACATCCTATATGATTCGTATGTATCCGAACCTCCTTTATAATGATTTAAATAATGTCATTGACTTATTATAGAATCATATTCATTTTTATGATATCATATATGGTTCACTTATGACTTTATAGTACCCGTTATTTTGTAAATCACTATTAAAGAAGAAATTTGGGTAAAATTGTTTCATTTATCATACGTGTTTCGACTTATAGTTATTTATTACTTATATCCTAATTTCATTAATTTTATAATTTAAAACATGATTTATATTTAATAAATATTCAGCATATAAATATATATGATAGATTGATAAATGTAATGAAATACACCGTTCATGGAGACGGTAGGCCGTATGTACGCATGAATGCTATTTTCGTTTCCCTATTGAATTGAATGGAATTAATTAGATGACTTATATATATATATATACATAAATCCAGTATCATTATTATTTCATATATTTCATTATTATTAAGTATATATACTTTATAATCATTCATGAATGGTTAACAGGGAGAATGAATCCCATCACGTCGTGGAGACGGTAGTCCGTACGTATGCACGAGCGATGATATCATTCCCATGATATTGGAATTGTATTGAAGTGTATGTATAATATTTCAGAATCAATATCACTTTACAATAATCATATATAGTTATTTAGTTACACCATTATACCCATCCACGTAAGGAGGTGGCGGAAAACAGATTACACCACGGCGTGGAGACGATATTCCGTATGCACGCACGCGTGGTGATTTCATTTTCCGTAGGAAGGATAGAAGGTGTAATATGGTTTTTTCATATTTATAATAACATATAAGTATATTAGTGATACTTATGTTATTATTTCATAATTAAACAACTAAATAAGAGGATGTAGAAGAAGAAATAAATTTGAAAGAATCGATAACAGATATTACCTCTTCTTCAATGCACCTCCTTTAAACATCTTCTTAGGGCACTAGTGTTGGTCTATTGAGAAGAACAGAATCTATATGATATAACTAGAGAGGTTGAGAAGAGGAATTTTCATTTTTTGGACGAGCTTAAAGGCTCAAAAGGGTGTGATGAAAAGGGGGAAGTGGTTCCATTTTTATAAGGGAGGAGAAGGGAACCTTTGGAAATCTAAAAAATATTAATTTATAATAAATATAACCCCACATAAAAACCTTAAAAATGACTCATATTCAATTATTAGATGATATAGGTTTGTAATATAATCAGAAAATAAAATTTATACATGTAGGGAATTTATTTTAATCAATATGAACTTGATTTATCCGTATTTAATCTATTAAATTTTATTTGTGGTAATAAGATTCTAAATTCTAAATTGTTATAAGTAATTACTTATGTGATGTTAATTATCTATAATTAGATAATTTATGACATTATATATTATATAAATTTTAATTTAAAATTTTTAAATATTTTTTTATTTTTAAACAATTTATTAATATGTTATTTTTATAAAATAACAATAGTGCAATTTTGACACTATTCATTTATTTGAATTTAAATAAAATCCAAACAGAGTATATATTCGAATTAAAATGTTTACTTGGTTCCTAACATATCATAGTAATCTATAAAATTAGTGGAGAACATTAAATTGTTTATATAATATTTGTTTTACTATTTGAAAAACCATTTATTTGATATTTATCGTAATGAAATAATTACTACAACATTATTGTATAATTATTAAATATACTAATTTGTTGTATAAAAATTAAAAATAAAATACTAGGATGAAGATAAATCTTATATATTTCATAATAATTCATTTAGTCAGATTTATAATCTAAAACACCTAAATTTTAAAATGTTATATTTATTAAATTATGAAGGTTACAACTTTGACTTCATATAATATAAAATAATATAAGTGTCATAATCACATTTACAAGACTCCAAACGGTCATATATTCGGTCATTAGATGAATATTGTGTAGATATAAATTACCAATAAGTATTGATCAGGTTTTTGGGCCGTTTAATATGAATTACTATTTCAATAAAAACAATATTATTGATTGTTTTACTAAATAAATAATTTCAGCATCATTAATGTATAAGCTAATAAGATTATTAAGTAACTCTTAAAAATTAAAAATAAATAACCATGATAAAGAAAAAAATTTATCCTTCAAATGAGTACTTATAACCAAATTTATATTCTTTATAACCTTGAATTAAAAATTCATTAATTATTAAAGTTTGAGTGAGACATATTTCACTTTTCTTTAAATAAAATAAACGAAAGGTCTTAATCACATCCAAGTGGGTTATAATGGATTCCATTTCGACCCAAATATGTCTTAAGAGAAAATATAATCATCCAATTTAATAAATAAAATTTTTAGGATAATTTTATAATATTATATTTACTCTTAATTACCTGATTTACCTTTAACGATGGTAAATAAAGTTTACAGTAGTTACTATTCATAATTCCCAAAAATAAAACGTTATCTATTAATATAATTTCGACCCACTGATTCCAAATATGGAATCCATTTTTCCGAATTCAATACACATATGTTTCAGAAGTTAAATTAAAATTAATCCCGTTGTCGAAAGAAAATGGGTTTTTGTTTAAAACATTACAAAAGGTTGAATTGATTTAACCTACGAATTTAATGTAAAATAAATGCTAGTGATATACATTATATTAAATGGTAAAAATATATTCTATTTATACTTTAAAACCATTCAATATTATAATTTATCCACATAAATTATTACGATGAAAAAAGTTGTTTTTTAATTAAAATATAGCGTATTTGTACTATTCATTAAAATATGAAAGTTATAAGAATAATATGAAAAATTTATCCAAGATAAAATTTTATATCCTGATTCCAAAGAATAATTTTATTTTGTAAAAGTGAACTTATAAATAGGTCAAAAACTAGATTTAAAGTGGGTGCGCCATCAAAAGGCGGCAAAACTTCATTTTTTTTAAATACTTATTTTACCCAAAAAATTTATTTTGTTCTCATACCATGTTCTAGAAAATGTTTAAGTTGAATAATAATGTTATAAAATTAAAAACGTTGTTAATACTATTCACAACATCTAGTTCATGATAATAATATAACCATATATCGTTGTTTAGTGAAACCCGGTATTGCGTACAACACACACTATCAAGGAAGGTCACGATTGCGTGTAATTCATGCCAAATCAGGGTTGCGTGTAGTGCAAGACTCATTTGTTGTTGTTTATAAAAAAACAAAACCATATTTAATTTTTACATTTAATATATATATATATATACATACACACTCAATGTTGCGTAGAATAACAACAATTAACCATACTTGAAATTGTGTGTAACACGATCCAAGAATAATGTTGTGTATACTGTAAGCTAATACGGTGTTGCGTATAGCGCAAGATAATCTTGGTGTAGCGTACAATAGAAGATATGAAAGAAATTAAAACGAATATATATCTTATAAAATCTCGGGGTGTTACATTCTACACCCCTTAAAATGAATTTCACCCTCAAAATCCGTCGGGGTTATAGATGGTTTACTACTTGAAAGGTTATTTAATAGAAACTATAACACACTCAGTTTTTCTAAAGATAAATATAAATGCATGGAACTTTTTCTGAAAAAAAGATATTTTTAATTAGCCTTTAAAACATAACTTTTCAACTTCTATATTTTGAATTTCAAGAAACTGTCATCTACAATTGTGTTCAGTATATTATTTAGAGTTTGATAGAACAAACATGATTTTTGGTGAATAGTAACATACCCTTATGAATAGTAATATGACCTCATGAATAGTAAATAATATTATTATTTTATTTTCCCAAGGAAATAGGATAATGGAACCTTAATTAATTTTCTAATGTCACATAAAACTAATTGCACTTCAATATTGTTATTTTTCAAATAAACTGTGACCTTATTTAAAAATTAAATTAATAATATTTAGAAAATTATTTCTGAAAAATGTATTTCACTTTTGAATTCCACACATCGAAAAATGGTTGGGGTATATTTTTTGTATTTTTATGAAACTCTTGAATTTTCAGTTAATAGTGAAATATGATAAAATACCGTATAATCAATTTATCAGTAAAAATGCACAATTTATTACATAATAAGTGATTCAAGGCCCCTTTGTTAGAACTCACATGATATTATTACTATTTAGGGTCACTTTCATTGATAATATTCAAAGTCTTGATATAAATATTATAATACTGATTAAGATAGTCTAAAATACCTCCCCTTCTCCACTATAAATACCACCCTCACTCCCCTCTTCCTCCCACACCCCTAAAGCCTTGAGAATTGTCTAATTTATGAAAACAACCCTCCCCAATCTTCTTCCCCACCTCCTAGAGATTCTGGTCTCACCAAAAGACCAAAATCAAAGCCCTTAAGGAGGATCTCAAGGAGAAGAGATCAAGAGGTAAACATCCTCTTTTATTTTCATTATTTTCTTTCATTTTATGTCATTCTCTTCCATTCCCTTTGTCTTGTGTTGGGATATTTCATAAAATATTCCCCCCTTACTGTCCATATCTTGTATTAATGATGAGATAATCCATTCCTTTCATCAATCATGTTTTTATGAAATTTTAAGAGTCGTCGTTAGGGTGCCGAATTTTCGTGATAAATTTCTCAAGATTTTCGTCTATTTCATGATTCATTTTTCTTCTTTCCTCACTACCTATTATCCAAGATGAATGAAATATACAGAATCATGTATATTCATTATGTTCTCATGTTTATGGAAAATTCCATATCAGTATCTTCTCCTATTCCACATATTTAATGAATAAAAAACATTGTCCATTTGTGTCGAATTACTGACATTGTGGACAGTGTATTTTCAATTTCCATTAATTCTATCAAGTCTCGTCATGAAACCATTTATATGGTTGAAACAGGTTATAATATATGTTTTAGGACTCATATATGGTTCTGGAATTACTTTTTACTCATGGTTCAAATTTATAAGACATAATGAGGTTGTTATTATCAAAGAACCACTAAAAGGATCTAAACAAGCATCATTAATGTTTTATCTTATAATTCATTCTCATATAAAGAATAAAAGTGATAAATGGTAGAAATTATGGTACTATAAATATGTAAATACTACTCCATTCCAATTCTGGAGTTTCACTTCGAATCAACAAGAACGATTCATCATGAACCGATCATGAAAATCATAAAAGAATTCACCCAAAATAATGCAAGGAACAAAATAAAAAAAATTAAGGGGTGAAATGAGGTTATGAAATGAACATATAAGGTGTTATAAACAAGAAACGTTTCTTTAAAATACTAATAACACTTTTTTAACCATTTATACTGGAGTTTTAAAAAAGTTTGAAGTAAGACAAACCTAAGGTAAGGGAATTCTTAACCCGATTTCCATTATTTGGGTTAACATTCTACTTCGTTATTTATGTGGTATTTAAATTTTGTGTGTGATTAATTATGATTATAACATGTTTAATAATGTTTTTTTACAGATTATATACATATTCCATCCAATCTAATATGTCTCACTTCATTTATATGATGTTTATACGAGACTTTTCTTCTAAAATCCTCTTTTAAAATTCTGTTTTAGGATATTAAAAAGAAATGTTTTTATGCTATTATTTATGTTGTATGATTTTGTTTTGGTTATTTGGAATTATTTATGATGAATGGTGGGATCTATATTTCCCTCCAATTCATTGGGTATGAGTAAGTTGGAGGTCGGCCATATGGTTACTCCAAGTGTAACTGCGATGGTTACACAATGTAAGGTAGCCGTGAGGGTTACAAATTTTAAGGTAGCCAAGATGGTTACAAGATTATGTATGTAATTCCCCAAGATACGTCTATGATTATATTTATGTTCTAATGTTTGTGTGGATATTTTTTAAATATCACGATACAATAAGTTTTTATGGGTGAAAATCATGTCTTTTGAAAATGTTTTCCTACGTTATGAGTATTCACGGAATAATGTGATTTTTCCTTCATTCCCATACCTTAATGAGATTTTTTGATCATCCAATTTTTTAAATCATTTTTCACAGGTTAGTGGATGTGTAATACAAGGTAGGAAGACATGTTAAATGTTGAATAATTTTCAATAAGTCTTGTTTTATGTTTTAATGTTTTATATTTTGAGAAAAATGGAAACTGTTTTTATGGTATCCACTATGTATCAATGTGTAATGTTATGAATGTTTTTTCCTAATTATCTAAAGCTCTAAACATTAAAAGATCCTAAATGTAAAAGGAAGTGTTTTCTTTACTGAATTCAATATTATTTATGTAATAATTCCGGGTCCTTATAGTTGGTATCAGAGGATGGTTTAGATAACATTAGGTGTTAAGGTGATACAATTCCATAAATGATTTTCACTATATGTTTAATTTGTTATAGAATTTAAAGATTACAATGATTATTCATCTAAGAAATGTCTATTCAGAATGGTAGTCCACAGATGTAACATGGATGCTGAAGTGGAGAGGCATTGACAGAATGACATCCATCTTGATCTACAGCCCGGAATGGAATGGATTGGAACCGAGAAGTTTGTGACAGTAATGGCTCAGCTAACACAGGAAATAAATGGTGGTGGCATCCATGAAAGAGAAAAAATAGAGGTACCACAATGGAACATGATAGTGGTGGAACCTTTTATGCGACAACATCCTCCTCTATTCCATGGATCTTCTGACGCAGTGGCAGATAAAGGATGGATCAATGCCCTTGAATAGATATTTGATGTTATGGGATGTTCAGACAATCAAAAGGTAAGTCTTTCCATTTATCATTTTGATGGGGAAACTGATTAGTGGTGGTAAATGGTATTGAATATCAGGGGTAGAGAGGATTTTTATGCCTCAGAGTGGGATGAATTTAAAAGTCTTTTTCTTGAAAACTATTTTCCTAAGGTGCTTAGACTTAGAATGGAGAAGAAATTCATTGAATTGAAATAGAAGGAGGAAGATTCAATGGTTGTGTATGAAGCGAACTTCACCTGACTACAGAGGTATGATCTAAATCTTATTTTGGATCTCGATGGCAATATAGACCGCCTTTACTCAGGATTCAAGCCAAGGTATCGAAGGGCGTTGGCCTCCCGTGAATTCAAAAGTTATGTGAAACTTGTCTGATGTGCTGAGAGGGTAGAGATGGAGTTTACTGATGATCATGTGAATTTTGTAAACAAAGAGAAGAAGAGGTCTAGTTGGCAAGCAATGGGCAAGATTCAGCCAAAGAAATATGAGGGTAAGAAAATACAATTTATAGTTTTTAAAAAGTGCGGCAAGAAGCACCCTGTGGAATGTATTAGCAAAACTGGGAAGTGTTTGAAATGTTGTATGTTTGGACATATGGCCCGAGATTTCAATGAAAATGATCCAAATACTAATCCTGATAAGAAAACTATAAAGTGTATTAAATGTGGTGAGATGGGTCACTATAAAAATGTCTGCCCAAAGAGAGATCTGAATGATTCAAAGAAGCTAGACTACAAGCAGAAAGTTATAGTGATATCCTTTGCGACTACATAAACAGACATAAGGCCATTCAATTAAGTTGTATCAGGTACATTGTCTGTTCACTCAGATTTTGCTAATGTTTTGTTTGATACGGGGTCTACACATTCCTTCATCTCTGAGAAATTTTATGTTAAATTAGAAATATCACCTCAAAAAAAGAGACCTAAACTTATTGTTAAAACACCAAAGGGAAATGAAATAGCAAAGAGGAATTATAAAAATATTTCGATTGTGGTCTATGGAAAGACTTTACCAGCAAACCTTGTTGTTTTACCCTTAGTCGAGTTTGATGTTATTCTAGGGATGGATTGGCTTTCTGATTATCATACTACGATTGAATGTAGAGCTAAATAAGTTGTTTTTCAGAAATAGTTTTAGTTTGTATACAAGAATGAACCCATATAATTGATAACATATCAGGAAGGTGAGAAATTGTTGACAGATGGAAATGAAAGTTATCTTGCTCATATTGTTGAAAACAAGGGAACTATTCAAATTAATGATGTGCTAGTGGTAAGTGAATACCTTGATGTTTTTCCGGAGGAGTTACCCGGTGTCATACCTGATCGAGAAGTCGAATTCACAATTGACTTAGTTATTGATGCTAAGACAATTTCAAAACCCCCATATTGTATGGCTCCAATAGATCTTCTTGAATGGAAAAATTAGTTGGAGGATTTTCTTGTCAAAGGCTTCATTGTTCCCAGCACTTCACCATGGGGATCCCATGTTTTTTTTTTAAAAATAATGATGGTTTCATGAGACTTTGAAATGATTATAGAGATTTGAATAACATCAATGATAAAAACAAGTATCCTTTTCCTCATATTGATGACTTGTTTGATCAGCTCCCGGGAGCTCAGTACTTTTCCAAATTGACATGAGATATGTATACCATCAGCTGATGGTGAAGGAGGATGACATCCCGAAAAAAACCTTTCATACTAGATATGTGCATTATGAATTTTTTGATATGCCGTTTGGGTTAACTAATGCACCTACTGTATTCATGAATCTTATGAATAGAGTATTTCATGAGTTCTTGGATAGGTTTGTGGTTGTATTTATTGATGAGATTCTGGTTTTTTCTGAAAATAATGAGGAGCATGAAAAACATCTAAGGGTTGTTTTATAAACTTTAAAAGAAAACAAACTATATGGAAAATTCATCAAATTTGATTTTTGGTTGCAACAGATTTGTTTTCTTGGGAACATTGTAAATAAGGATGGAATAACAGTTGATCCTTCCAAAACAAAATTAGTTGATGAATGGCCATGACCCAGAAATGTTATAGAGATTCGTAGTTTTTTGGGCTTAGCAAGTTATTACCGATGGTTTGTTAAGAAATTTTCACGGTTATCTAGCCCAATAACTATGTTAACACGGGAAGGGGTTAAATTTTTTTAGATAAAAGAATGTGATGTTTGATTTCAGGAACTGAAGAAGAGATTGCTGAATGCTCCAATTTTGGCCATACCTTCCTGAAATGGGGAGTTTGTAATCTACAGTGATGTTTATTTGAAGGGACATGGTTGTGTTTTGATGTAGAATGATCAAGTAATTGCATATTCTTCGAGGCAACTTAAACCTCATGAGCTAAATTATCCCACACATGATTTGGAGTTAACAGCTGTGGTTTTTGCTTTGAAAATTTGGAAGCATCATCTATACAGAACCAAATGCCAAATATATACTGGCCATCAAAGTTATAAGTATAAATTCACTCAGAAGGAATTACACATGAGGAAGAGAAGATGGATAGAACAGATAAAGGAATATTACTACACGATCAATTACCATCCTGGAAAAGAAAAAAAATTAGTGGATGCCTTCAGTCGGAAAAATCATGCATTATTTACCATTCTACATTTGGAACATGATCCCTTGATTAATGATTTGATGAATTTTGGATTAGAAGTTGCTGGTTTAGGAAATATATCTGTTTTGTTTCAGGTTTCATTGCATTCTTCATTGTCATAAAGAATAATGAAAGCGCAGAGGGAAGACCGTGAGCTACAGAAAAATGTAGAATTGATTAAAATGGGTATGTTTCCAGAATTTAAACATGATAAATATTGTGTTTTATGATTTGGAAAAAGATTTTGTGTGCATTGTGATTCCTAGGTGAAGAAAGAATTATTGTGTGAAGCTCATAGTTATCCATTTTTTGTTCATCCTGGAAGTACTAAGATGTACAGAGACCTTTGGGAGTATTATTGGTGGAATGGGATAAAGAAAGTTATTTCTGGTTTTACCATGAAATATTTGACATTTCAGTAGGTTAAAGCAGAGTGAAAGATACCAAAGGGGATGCTTCAGCCTTTTCCAGTGCCATAGTAGAAATGGTAGAATATATCCATGGAATTCGTGGTGAGACTAACAAAGACTTCTAGAGGTAAACATGCGATTTGGGTTATTGTTGATTGGATAACGAAGTTTGCACATTTTCTTTATATTCAAGATATAATGACTTTGGATCAGCATTCTTGATTGTACCTCAAGAAGATTGTCAGGTTACATGGAGCTCCTCTTTCCATTATGTCTGACTGAGATCCCAGGTTCACTTCTATCTTTTGGAAGGGTCTTCAGAAGTCGTTGGGAACGGAGTAATATTTCAGTATAGGTTTTCATCCTCAATCAGATGGGCAGTCAGAACGAACGATTCAAAAATTGGAGGATATGCTTCGAGCATCTTTAATGGACTATTAAGGTAGTTGGGATCATCATATTTAATTATTTGAGTTTTCTTTTAATAATAGTTTTCATTCCAATATTCATATGGAACCTTTTGAGGCCTTCTATGGGAATCGCTGTCGGACTCCAGCGTTTTAGGATGATGTTGGCGAAAGAAAGTTGATGGGGCCAGAATTAGTTGAAGAAGTGGCTGAGAAAGTGATGATGATCCAGCAACACATGAGGACAGCTCATAGCTGGCAAAATAGTTATGCAGATAACGGAAGGAAAGACTTCTCTTTCGAGGTAGGTGACCATGTTTTCCTTAAAGTCTCTTCTTGGAAAAGTGTGATGCGATTCGGTAAAAAAGGAAATCTAAGTCCACAGTTCGTCAGTCCTTTTGAAATCTTGGAGAATGTTGGAACAGTTGCATACTATGTTGCTTTTCCTCTGTGCTTGATTCAGGTAAAAAATATTTTTCATTTTCGATGTTGAGAAAGTATGTGCTAGATTCATCACATGTCTTGAACCCAGAAGCAGTTTAGCTGGAAGAGAATCTTTCTTATGAAGAGAAACCAGTTCAGATTCTTGATCAAAGGGAACATGTATTCCAGAACAATTTAATCCACCAGGTAATGGGTTTGTGGAGAAACCACATGGTTGAAGAAGCAAATTGGGTGTCTGAAAATGATATGAGGGAAACATACTGTTAGTTGTTTAAAAAGTAAATAAAATTCCGAGGACGCAATTTCAAGAAGGTGGGGATAATGTAACACCCCATGTTTTTCTATAGATAAATAGAAATGCATGGAACCTTTTAAAAAATATATATTTTTAATTAGCCTTTAAAACATAACTTTTCCACTTCTATATTCTGAATTTCCAGAAACTGTCATCTACAATTGTGTTCAGTATGTTATTTGGAGTCTGATAGAACAAACTGGATTTTTGGTGAATAATAACATACCATTATGAATAGTAATATGAATAGTAATATGACCTAATTAATAGTAAATTATAATATTATGTTATTTTCCCAAGGAAAAAGGATAATGGGATCGTAATTAATTTTCCAATGTCACATAAAACTAATTGCACTTCAATATTGTTATTTTTCGAATTAACTATGACCTTATTTAAAAATTAAATTAATAATATTTAGAAAATTACTTTTGAAAAATTGATTGCACTTTTTATTTTTTCACATCGAAAAATGGTTGGGGTAAATTTTTTGTATTTTTCTGAAACTCTTGAATTTTCAGTGAATAGTGAAATACGATAAAATACCATATAATCAATTTATCAGTTAAAATGCACACTTTATGACATCATAAGTGATGCAAGACCACTTGGTTCGAACTCACATGATATTATTACTATTTATTGTCACTTTCATTTATATTACTCATATTCTTGGTAAAAATATTATAATAATGATTAAGATAATCTAAAATACCTCCCCTCATCCACTATAAATACCACCCTAACTCCCCTCTTCCTCCCACACCTCTCAAGCCTTTATAATTGCCTAATTTCTTCCAAATGCCCACCCCAATCTTCATCCCCACATCCTAGAGCTTCTGGTTTCACCAAAATACAAAAATCAAATCCCTTAAGAAGGATCTCAAGGAGAAGAGATCAAGAGGTAAACATCCTCTTTTATTTGCTTTATTTTCTTTCATTTTATGTTATTCTCTTCTATTACCTTTGTCTTGTGCTGGGATATTTCATTAAAAATTGACCAATTACTGTCCATATCTTTTATTAATGATGAGATAATCCATTCCTCTCATCAATCTTGTTTTTATGAAATTTTAAGAGACATCGTTAAGCTGCAGAATTTTCGTGAGAAATTTCTCAAGATTTTCTTTTATTTCATGATTACTTTTTCTTATTTCTTCACTCCCTCTTAACCAAGAGGCATGAAATCTCCAGAATCATTTTTATTCATTAGTTTCACATGATTATGGAAAATTCCTCATCAATATTATTCTCCTCTTCCACTTATTTAAAGAATAAAAAACATTGTCCATTTGTGTCGAATTACCGACATCGTGGACGGTGTATTTTCAATTTCCATTAACTCTTTCAATGATGGTCATCAAACCATTTATATGGTTTAAAAAAGTTATAATATATGTTTTATTACTCATATATGGTTCTGGAATTCTTTTGTACCCTGGGTTCTAATTTATAAGACAAAATGAGGTTGTTATTATCAAAGAACCACTAAAATGATCTAAACAAACATAATTAATTTTTTAACTTATAAGACATTCTCATATAAATCATAAAAGTAATAAATGGTATAAATTATGGTAGTGGAAATATGCAAATACTAATCCATTCTAATTCTGAAGTTTCACTTCCAATCAACAAGAACGATTCATCATGAACCGATCAAGAAAATCCTAAAATAATTCACCCAAAATAATGCATGGAACAAAATACTAACAATTAAGGGGTGAATGAGGTTATGAAATGACCATATAACATGATATAAACAAGAAACGGTTTCTGTAAAATTCTAATACCACTCTGTTAACCATTAATACATGAGGTTTAAACAATTTTGAAGTAAGACAAGCCTATGGTAAGGGAATTCTTAACTTGATTTCAATCCTTTAGGTTAACATTATACTTCGTTATTTATGTAGTATTTAAATTTTGTGTGTGATGAATTATGATTATAACATGTTTAATAATGTTTTTTTACAGATTATATACATATTCCATCCAATCTATTAAGTCTCACTTCAAGTATATGATTTTTATAAGGTACTTTTCTTCTAAAATCCACTTTTAAAATTTTGTTTTACGATTTTCAAAAGCAATGTTTTTATGATATTATTTATGTTGTATTATTTTTTTTGGTAATTGGGATTTGTTTATGATGAAGTGTGGGACCTATATTTCCCTCCAATGCATTGGTTATCAGTAAGTTTGAGGTCGTCCGTATAGTTACTCCAAGTGTAACTGCGATGGTTACACAAAGTAAGGTAGCCGTGAGGGTTACAAATTTTAAGGTAGCCAAGATGGTTACATGATTATGTAAGTAATTCCCCAAGATACCTCTATGATTATATTTATGTTCTCATTCTTTTGTGGATGTTTTTTAAATATCATGTTACACTATGTAATTATTTATGGGTGAAAACATGTATTTTGAAAATGTTTTCATATGTTATGAGTATTAATGTACTAATGTGATTTTTCCTTCTTTTCCATCCCTTACTGAGATTTTGTGCTCATCCAATGTTTTTAAATGATTTTTCACAGGTTAATGGATGTGTAATACAAGTAAGGAAGACATGTTAAATGTTGAATAATTTTCAAGGAGTCTTGTTTTAATTTTTCATGTTTTACATTTTGAGAGAAATGGAAACGGTTTTTATGGTATCCACTATGTATCAATGTGTGATGTTATGAATGTTTTGTCCTAATTATCTAAAGCTCTAAACATTAAAAGATCCTCAATGTAAAAGGAAGTGTTTTCTTGACTAAATTCAACATTATTTATGTAATATGGTCGGGTTCTTATAGAATCCCACATCATAAAATGGAATACCAAAACTTATCTTTAAAAACTAAAGTATGAAATGTAACAGTTACCCAGATTAACTAATCAATGGGTTTCCACATAGGATAACATAAGTGAAAATGTGGATATTAAGGATAAATCTAACCATCATGTTCTGATGGAGAGTGATAGAGAACATGGCTATGAAAAAGCCAACAATCCCAAAGCCATAAATTTTTGATGATCTAATGTACCATCATAATCATCAGATATGAGGACACTAGGATAACATTTTGGGTTTTCAAGATCATTTCCCAAAAGTTGATGAATTAAAAGAAATACTTACATGATTTTGTCATAGTCTTACTGTTGTTCATGCCTTAAACAATTTCCACTTCATCTCATAATGAAATGAAGTTGAATTTTTTATTCGTGAAGTGTTAGCAGATCATGTGATAGAATGATAGGACATTCCATTAGTCTCAAACATAAGGTTAGAAAAAGTTATATACACATGTCCATATTATGGTGAGATTAATCGTATATGGTTCCAAAAAAGGGACTTATACTTAATCTATCATACCGCATAAAAAAATAAAACTAGTTTATACTAACTAGGGACTTCCTATAGGCCAGTGGTAGGTGATAAAGGCTTGTCACACGTCGGTTGTGGGTTTGATTTCCACAACCTTGTCCGATGCGGCGGGTTGTCGCCCATCCTACAGGTTGTCCTTTTTCTAAAACTACATATTTATAACATTCCATCAATTATATCAAAAATAGTTATACACATAAAAAATACTAACTTATGTCCATCATAATCCATTTCAAATCTTTAGGCTTATCCAAAATACTTTTGTCCAAGCACATAGTATAAAGAAAACAATTACAAGAAATTTCATCTACCGAGCATGTGAATACCATCACTTATCCGCGATATATCTTGTTGGTCACATTCCAATCATGTGAATACCTTAATCATGTATTCTCTTGAAAAATGAATACCCATTGAACCTTAGTGAAAACATTAATTCTATCAAAGGTTAACTCTTTCGACATACCAAAATCCCAAAATTTCTATATACTCAAACCATGATATCACGTTGTCCTTATATTAGTCATGATCTCATGATTACTATCATACATATTATTTTCTCCTTATCACTTCATTATGCGCATTTCATCTACATTCCAAAAAATATTTCAATCGATTTTCATGTTTATCATTAACATAAAATAATTAAAAACCACAATGATCCAATACATTGATATTCCAATATTCTACGATACTTTTAATGAGATTCCACAACATTATCTTGTAATCCTGTTACATAAACACTTATTTATAAAAAATCCTTGTCATAATCAACATCACAAATTTTGATTGCATGTGACTTCCCTTTATCCTTCACCTTAAGAGTTTCTCATGTCGATCATCATCAACCCTTGGATTAGGGAATTGATTAGCATAATGCCCTATTTCCTTGCACATGAAGTATTGAAGTATTGGTAGAGTTCATTGTAGTCTTTTCTCTATTAATATCATTGGAAACCTTTTTCCCATTACTTCGACACTCAGATGATCGATGAACTTCTTTTCCACACTTGAAATATTTTTTGTACCTTTTAGACATTCTCCACCGTGCTTCTTTCCAAACTTTGAGCATAAAAGAAACATTCATATTCTTTTCACCTTTGTTTAGAGATATCTCCTTGAACTCCATATTTTGTTTCTTGTCAAAACCATGAGATGGATATGTAACACCAACTTCCAGTTCTTCATTGATAACACAACACACAATTTCTTCATAGCTACTGAAGTCTTTTATAGCTAATTCCTTTCGAAGACTGGGTTTTAAGCCACTGAAGAATCGATCAACATTACTTTCAGGTTGAATGATAAATCCAGATGCATACCTTGCATGCCTTGTAAAATTCGCTTCGTATATACCAATAGATTCATCATCCTTTTTTTTAATCTAACGGAACTCATTTTCTATCTTTGTTCGAATAATATGAGGGATGTACTTATTGAAAAATAAGTTCATTAACTCATCCCATTCTGTGGATTCAATTTCATCTCAGGGCCTCGTATTCTTAATTAGAGTCCACCATTGATCTGCTTCACCTTCTAAACGATAAATAGACTGAACGGGTCTTTCATGTTCCGAAAAATGAAGTATGGAAAATATCTTTTCAATGGTACTGATCCATTTTTCAGCAACAAGTGGATTAGAAGACCCACTGAAAGAAGGTGGATGTTGCCTCATGAAGGACTCTATAGAATATTCTTCCCTTATCTGCTCATTTGGAAGTCTAGAATGATTTATAGCTTGCGTAAGTAAAGAAATAAGATTTTGTACTCCATCTCCCATAACATTGGTTTGTTCAGGTGGAAAATAATTTCATTTTCCATTACATTGATCAACACGGTTCCTTCGGGTTCCATCCATTGTCTAAAAACCAAAAAGAATAGTGAAAGAGGCGAAAATCATGCTAGGAAAACAACATAATAAAGGGGGATTACATTAAATATCTAACATCCTAGGTTTAATTCTATGATCGTTACCACAATCGTAGAACTATAACCTATACTTATACTTAACCTTTGGGACATCCCTAGACATACCTTAGAAATATCCCTAGGGATCTCACTAAATTTCCCGCATCCTAATTTACAATGGTTAACTAAACCTTTCCTCTGATAACAACTATAGATACCCAAATCATGACGTATATGGACATTACATTACTTTTTTGGAATACATAATACATAGAAAAAACAGACACACAAGGACCGTAATAGTTTATTGTCTTTGGAGACTTGGAACATAGTCTTCTAATTGTGGTGAAAGATCTTCAACATCTCCAATAAAGATCTTCCCGTTTTTGTTTTCTTATCTAAAACCTTTCTTTATATCCTGGGGAAAAGAAAACATATAAAGGGTGAGCTCAAATGCTCAGTAACGGTATTCATGGAGAAAATAAAACAAACCTTATACATTTGAACTTCAAAACATTAACATAATATTTAAACATCAAAATTTTGTGCAATAATGTAAAACATGGCAGTACGTAAGACATAGATCATAAAAAACATTAATCCTGATAAAATAGAATGGGAATAAAACATGTAATTATTGCAAAAAATAATCACATGATTTTATTTCCATAGTAGCCAAGGCATTGCTGCCAAGACCATCTTAGTGGACAAAGTCCCTTTCTGAATCGAGTTCCCTCCTAGTTCCAGTCCTGTATTACTGAACCAGATTAACTTACCGTTCCATCCATGTCTATGTTACGAGATATAAATCCTTACCCAATGCAATTGAGGGTGATATATGTCCCACCCATCTCATAATGAAACCATTCTTATGTGTACCACAAAATCATAAATCATACATCATAGCATAACCCATGTAATAAAAATGGGATTCATAAACATCAAGCCATAATAACAAAATACATAAAAGAACTTCATAAAAATAATTCTGTGATAACATAATGAAATCAATGTAATAATAGGGATAGAAACAGAACCCTTTACTATCTTGGATGGAAAATAATTTCAATTAAACACTTGAACTCCATTCTTGAGGAAAATTTCATTTCTACATCAAAAACATTTTTCCTTTCTTAACATGTCATAAAATTTTTAACTAAATGAAGTTGATTAAAAATAAACTTGAAAACTTGTAAAGTATGCTTCATAGAAATATTGTTTTATGAAATCATAAATATTCATTCATGATGTATATGTTAAAAAAATTCTTCTCGTACTTTGCCCGGAAAAGTCAAAAATTACCTCGTTCAAAAAATGTAAAAAGATTCCTTTAATATCTTTTACTAAAAACTCACCAAAGGGTAACACTGGATTTAAAAAATTGTAGGAGGATAGAAATAATATTACATGCTGAGGAAACATGGATGTGGATGATAAATATTCCCCAGTAAATTCTGATGTATAAACAATCTCGGATAAAAATGACATTGCAAGATTTTCCCTTACCTTACATCTGATATGCTTCGTATGTATCAAAACCTCCTGTATAATGATTTAACTAATGTCATTGACTTATTAAAGAATCATATTCATTGTTATGATATCATATATGGTTCACTTATGACTTTATATTACCCGTTCTTTTGTAAATCTATGTCAAAGCAGCGTTTTGGGTAAAATCGTTTCATTAATCGTACGTGTTTCGACTTGTTGTTATTTATTAATTATATCCTGATTTCCTTAATTTCAGAATATAATACATGATTTATATATAATAAATATTCATCATATACATATATATGATAGATTGATAAATGGAATGAAATATACCATTCATGGAGACGGTAGGCTGTACTTACGCATGAACGCTGTTTTCGTATCCTTATTGAATTGAATGGAATTAAGTAGATGACATACATATATATATATATATATATATACACACATAAATCCAGTATCATTATAATGTCATATATTTCATTATTTTTCATTATATATACTTTTTAATCATTCATTAATGGTTGACATGGAGAATGAATCTCATCGCGTCATGGAGACGGTAGTCCGTACGTACGCACAAGCGATGATATCATTCCCATGATCGTGGAATTGTATCGAAGTGTATGTATAATATTTCAGAATAAATATCAATTTACAATAATTAAATATTGTTATTTATTTACACCATTATACCCATCCAAGTAAGGTGGTGGTGGAAAACATATTACACCATGGCGTGGAGACAGTGTTCCGTACGTACACATGCACGGTGATTTCTTTTTCCGTAGGATGGATAGAAGGTGGAATAGGGTTGTTTCATAGCTATAATAACATATCAGTATATGATTGATACTGATGTTATTACTGCATAATAAATCAACTATAGAATATGAATTACAATAAGAAATAAATTTGAAAGAATCAGTAATAGATATTACCTCTTTTTCGATGCACCTCATTTAAACTTTTTCTTAGGGCACTAGGGTTGTTCTTTTGAGAAGACCAGAACCTATATGATATAACTAGAGTGGTTGAGAAGAGGAATTTTCCAGGTTTTTCCGAGCTTCAAGGATCAAAAGGGTGTGAAGAGAAGTGGGATGGGGTTCCCTTTTTATAAGGGAGGAGAGGGGCACCTTTGGAAATCTTAAAAATATTAATTTATAATAAATCTTAAACCACATAAATACCTCCAAAAAATTACTCGTATTAGAAGATTATATGATATAGAGTTGTAATATCATTAACCAATAAAATTTATACATGTAGGGAATTTATTTTAAACATTATCAACTTGATTTATCCTTATTTAATATAATAAATTTTATATGTGGTAATAGGATTCTAAATTTTAAATTGTTATAAATAATTACTTATGTGCTGCGAATTATCCATAACTAGGTAATTTATGACATTTTAGACTATATAAATTTCAATATATAATTTTTAAATATTTTTTTCATTTTTTATCAATTTATTAATATGCTATGTTTATAGAATAACAATAGTGTCAATTTAGACACTATTCATTTATTTGAATTTAAATAAAATCCACAAAGAGGATATATTCAAAGTAAAATAATTAATAGATTCCTAAAATGTCATATTAATATAGAAAATTAGTTGATCATATTAAATAGTTCATATAATATTTATTTTAATATTTTTAAAACCATTTATTTGATATCTCTCTTAATAAAATAATTACTACACCATTTTTTATAATTATTAAATATACTTATTTGTAGCATAAAAATAAAAAATAAAATACTAGGATGAATATATATCTTATATATTTCATATGAATACATTTAGTCGGATTTATCTTCTAAAACACCAAATTTTAAAATGTTATATTTATTAAATTATGAAGGTGACAACATATAAAATAAAATAATATAAGTGTCATAATAACTTTTAAAAGACTCAAACGGTCATATATTCGGTAACTGGATGGTTATGGAGTATATATACATTAAAAATAAGTTTTGATCAGGTTTTTGGGCTCTTTAATATGTATTACTATTCTAATAAAAACAATATTAATGGTTTTTTACTAGATAAATAATTTCTGCATCATTAATGTATAAGATAATAAGGTAATAAATAACTCTTAAAAATTAAAAACAAATTAAAATGATAAAGAAAAACATTTTAGATTTCAAATGAGTATTTATAACCGATTTTATAATCTTGTATAACATTGTATTAAAAATACTTTATTTATTAAAGTTTGAGTGAGACATATTTCACTTCTCTTTAATTAAAGTAAACTAAAGGTCTTAATCACATATATGTGGGTACTAATGGATTCTATTTCGACCCAAATATGATTTAGGACAAAATATAATAATCCAATTGTATTAATACAAGTGTTAGGGTAATTTTAAAATATTATATTTACCCTTAATTACCTGATTTACCTTTAACGATGGTAAATAAAATTTACCGTAGTTACTATAAATAATGCCAGAAAAAAGTTGTATATTAATATAATTTGGACAAATTGATTCTAAATATGGAATAAAATTTTCCAAATTCAATACACAGAAGTTTCAGAATTTAAATTAAAATTAATCTCGTTGTCGAAATAAAACGGGTTTTTGTTTAAAACAATACAAAAGATTGAATTGATTTAACCTACGAATTCAATGTAAAATCAATTCTAATGACATAAATTATATTAAATGGTAAAAATATATTCTATTTATACTTTAAAACCATTAAATATTATAATTTGACCACATAAATTATAAAGATGAAAAAAATAATTTATAATTAAAATATAGTGTGTTTTTACTATTCATTAAAATATGAAAGTTATCAGAATAATCTGAAAAATTTATCCAATGTAAAATTTTATATCCTAATTCCGAAGAATAATATTATTTTGTAAAATTGGACTTATATACATGTCATAAAGTAGATTTAATGTGGGTGCGCCATCAAAATGCGGAAAAACTGTATTTTTTGAAAAAACAAATTTACCTGAAAAATTTATTTTGTTCTCATACCATGTTCTAGAAAATTTGTAAGACACTATTGGGAAGTTAGGTTTTATGAATTCTTGTTTTCCAATGGTTCTTCTAAACCGTTGGTATCGATGTATAAAACAAGTATTTCCCAACGCTTTGAAGAAACCGTTGGGAAATCTAAATTTTTTTCTCCCTTTACCAACGGTTTTACAAAACTGTTGGTAAAGCCCATGACTTATAAAGGCTTTCCCAACAGTTTGTGAAAACCATTGGTCAATCTCACCTTTCCCAATGGTTTTAACAAACCATTGGGAATGTTTTCCCCTAGAATCCCAGTGAACCCGAGATCCCATCCACGCGATTGAACTGCTAAAATTGAGACCTAAGATCTCTCTCGCATGGAAAATCATTCCACCAGATCCACAATCAATCACAAGGTTATTTTGTTATACACTTAAAATCTGTAATTAGTATGTTATGTTTAATGTTTTTCATCTAATTATTTTATTTTTTGTTTTGATCTGGCTTAAACCTAAGGTTCGTGCAGTACGGTATACCCAACAATTTCAATTAGATTTGTTATTTGTTTTCTATTTTTGTTCTGGTGTCATGTGTGAATCAATTTTTTGTTCTGTTTTTGTTTTATGTTTTTGTTCTGGTGGGAGGTGCTGGGGGTGCAGTAGGTGGGGGAGGGGGTGTGCTGGTGGGGTGTTTAGGTGGGGGAGGGGGTGTGCTGGTGGGGTGTTGAGGGTGGGGGTTGTACAGGTGGGGGTGGGGGTGGGTTGTGCAGGTGGGGGTGGGGGGAGGGGTGGGTTGTGCAGGTGGGGGTGCAAGTAGTGGGGGTTGTTTTGCAAGTGGGTGGGGGGAGGGGAGTGTGCAGGTTGGGGGTGGGGCTGGTCAGGTCAGAGTCTTGGGGGGTGAGGTGGGGGTTGTAAAGGTGGGGGTGAGGGTGGGTTATGCAGGTGGGGGTGGGGGAGGGGGGGCTGTTCAAGTGGGGGGTGAATGTTGATGGGGGTGTTTTGCATGTAGGTGGGGGGAGGGGAGTGTTCATGTTGGGGTGTGGGGGTGGGCTGGGTAGGTGGGAGTCTGTTGGGGGTGAGGTGGGGGTTGGTGTACAGGTGGTGGGGTGGGGAGGGGGCTGTGTAGGTGGGGGTGGGGGGAGGGTGGGTTGTGCAAGTGGGGGGATGTAGGTGGGGGGTGGCTGTGCAAGTGGGTGGGGGGAGTCTGTAGGTTGGGGGTGGGCTGGGCAGGTGGGAGTATGATGGGGGTGAGGTGGGGGGTGTGCAGTGGGTGGATGGGAGGGGGTTGTGCAGGTGGGGGTGGGGGAGGGGGGGGTTGTCTAAGTGGGGGTGCAGGTGGGGGGGGGGGGGGGGGGGTTGTGCAGTTGGTGGATGGAAGGGGGGTTGTGCAGGGGGAGTCTTTTCGGGGTAAGGTGGGGAGGGGGGGCTGTGCAGGTTAGAAGTCATCACTTCCATAGTTCACCAATAAGCACGAAGAAATCATTACTTCTAGATATTTGGATAGTTTTGAGGCCTCTTTGGTTTTGGTTCTTATCTAGTCATCTTGATGAGTAAGGCATCACATGATCTAAAAGTGACATCAACTATATAAGATGAATTCCTTCTCCCAAAACACATTTTTCTAGAAATAATCTTTCCTTGGAAGGTTGTGGGAGCCTTTTATAATCCAATGCCCCAACATTTTCCCAATTGCAAACTTGATACCATCATGTTATCAAGTCACTAATCCTACCAAATTGGATTTCACTCAAAAATACTATTCTAATTCTTAACACCCATCTTTTGTTTTTCCTAACATGAATGACAACCCAATTAAATCTCATAGCTCTCAATCACACCCTTGTGGACAACTCGCCCACCCCACTGGACACCCCCTACCCCCTAGACAGCCCTGCCACCCTTGTGGACAGTCCGCCCACCCCCTGGACACCTTGTACCCCCTAGACAACCCCTCCACCCCCGTGGAATGCCTGCCCACCCACTGGACACCCCCTACTCCCTGGACAACCCCCAACCCTGTGGACAGCCCGCCCACCCCCTAGACACAACCCCCACCCCCTGACACCCCCACCCATGGACACCTTGTACCCCCTGGAAACCCCCCCACCACCACCCCCATGGATAGCCCGCCAACCCCCCTGGACACCCCCTCCCCCCTAGACAGCCCTGCCACCCTCGTGGACAGCCCACTTACCCCCTGGACACCCTGTACCCCATGAACAACCCCGCCACCCCCGTGGACAGCCCGCCCCCGATTACACAGAATAAAATAACTCTGCATTTCCCCTGATTTCCAGAAGCCCCAGCGCAGGTGAACCCTAACCTGAGGTCTTCCATCTGATCAGCTGCAACTCCCCCATCCAGGTTAGACTCCTTCAACATCTTCCCAAATATAGACATAGAAGCCCTCATTGAGGTAATTAACATGGTTGGGGTAGTGGGGTAGGTGGTTTTCCTTTTTTAAGTGGGGTGATATGGTACGTTATTTGGACTTTAGTGTGGGTGTTATGAAATGTACTAACTTTTCAAAATATTTCCATTTTTTAGAATCAATAACTTATTTAAACAACTCTCTTTACACATTCTTCATCTTTCATGAAAATCCTTCACTTTGTAATATCTTGAACAATGTTTTTTCAGTATTATGGTGTCTTCTTGGTATGTGATAAATGAAAAAATTACAAAACACATCTCACCCCAAATCTAGGCACACATAACTGAACTAATTAGTATATATTTACATTGTTTTAATAGTTCACTACATCAAATAGAAACTCCTTCCTTTATCGTTTACTTAAATATATTTTCTATTAAAGATCAATCCTATTGAATTGTTTATGACAAAATGTCTTATATAAATTCTTTTTTTTGAATGGACATAAGTTGGATGTATGAAACCGATCTGATCCCAAGAGATTTTCAAAACAATTTGGAGAGCTTTATATATTTTTCATTTCACAATGCTTCAGATAGTGGTTGCATACATTGCCCATGTTCCAATTGTGTTGGTAGACCTTGGTTGAGCCGTGAAGAAGTCAGCTACCACATAACCAAAAATGGTTTTCAAGCAAACTACTTTGTGTGGTATCACAATGTGGAGAAAATGAAATCTAAAATTGGTGATGATCGAAATGAAAGGACTAGAATGGAGAATTTGTAAGATGATCTATTTCTTTTTATTCGTCATTATGAAAAAGAAAGGATTTTGACTCAAGAAGACTTTGATATGAGGACAGTTGATGCATATACTGAAAATGATTATATTGATAGGGTGAAAAAATTGAATGATACTACCACAACTCCAGTATATCGACAATGCGATAAAATGAAAAAGCAAGAAATTTTAATCTGATTGTTTCATGAGAAAACTATGTATGGGATTTCAAATATAGAAATCGATTAAATTCTTACCATATTGATGTATTTACTTCCAGATGATGCAGATATTCCCTCAACCCACTATATGGCATGTAAGATAGTTGAGGAACATGGATTTTCAAGAAACAAAATTCATGCTTGCCCGAAATATTGCAGTTTATTTTGGGAGGAAACCGTTGAACTAAATGATTGTATAAAATGTGTCACATCCCGCTGGAAGTTAAAATACGATGGAACACCATCTCGCGTTCCACAAAATGTAATGTGTCACTTTCCATTGATCCCCAGAGTCCAGAATCTTTTTATGTCTGACGACATATCAATAAAAATGAGATGGCATGATACCGAGAGAAAGAAGACTAATGATGAGTTGGTTCATCCTAGAGATGGATTTTCATGGCAGAGATTTGATGCTCGACATTCTGATTTTGCAGCTAACATGCATAATGTGAGGCTGGGTCTTTCATGCGACGATTATAATCCGTTTGGGCAGATGCTTACTTCGCACAACACATGGCCAGTTTTTATACACATTTATAATCTTCCCCCATGGTTTTTTAAGAAAACACCTTTCTCTATCACGAGTTTACTCATATCTGGTCCTTCTGATCCCATCATTGATATTGATGTATAAATGCAACCTTTAATAAAATAGATGAAACCTCTTTTGGATGTGGTTGTGCGCACATATGATGCATGTTTGAAAGACATATTTCAGATGCGTGATGCGCTTATGTGGACGATCAATGATTTTCTGGCTTATGCAATTATGCCTGGATGGTGCATGAAGGGAAAACTGTCATGTCTAGTTTTTATGAAGAATACATGATCTAGAAGTCTAAAACATCACTGTAGTTTCAGTTTTATGGGACATCGACGATTCTTTCCAAAGGATCATCCATATAGAATGAATCATTGAAGATTTGATAATACCATAGATACCGATGATCCACCTCAGCGTATGTTTGGAACCGATGTTCTAAATGAATTGAAAGATTTCAGTTTTTCATTCGGGGAGGGTCAAATGAAATCTAGAAAGAGAAAGAATGTTTCCACTAAAACCTGTTACAATTTGTGGAAGAGGAGTATCTTTTTTTATTTTCCTTATTGGTCAACCAATTTGATATGTTATTGCTTAGACGTAGTTCATATTGAAAGAATATATGCAAAATGTTGCTTTCGGTTCTTCTAAATGTCAAGGGGAAGACAAAAGATGATTTACGATCTCGGCGTGACTTGGTGGATTAGGGCATCAGACCAGAATTGTATCCTCTGCGTATCAGTGAAAATAAATGGCAACATCCATGTGCTTCTTATGTGAGGACACCTACGAAAAAGAAGCAATATCTAGAAGTATTAGAGACTATTAGAGTTCCTGATGGCTATTCAAGAAACATATCTAAACGGGTCAACATTAGATATTTGAAGCTAAAATCTTTGAAGACTCATGATTATCACGTTCTACTGCATGAGTTGCTTCCAATAGAAATTTGTCATATTTTGTCCAATAATGTAAGGGTAGCTGTTATTCGGTTGTTCCATTCGTTTATAGATCTTTGTGCTAAGAAGTGGTCTAAGTCTTTCATGAAAAAAATGTTGACAGATGCTCCATTAATTTTGTGTGAGTTGGAGAAAATATTTCCTCCATCATTTTTCACATGCATGCTGCATCTGACTGTCCATATTTCCACTGAAATTCTTCTTAGTGGACCTATTTCTTTTCATTGGATGTATCCAACTGAAATAAATATGTTCATATTAAAGTTTAATGTCTGAAACAGAAATCATCCCGAAGGTTCAATCATGAACAGTTACTTGGCTCATGAATTTATGGATTTCTGCTCTATGTATTTGTCTGATCTTACTACAAGATTGAACAGACCAATGAGAAATGAAGAATATCATTATAAGAAAATTGAACCCAGTTTTCCATCACTTCTTCAAACAGGAGGAATTCCTGGATCATATACATTGAAGACATTAAGCCATGAAGAGCGGGAGATGGCACATTGCACAGTTTTGTTCAACTGTGATTTGTTAGATGACTATATCAGGTAACTAAATTGATTATGTATATCTTACATATATATTTGTTAAACTATTCATATTTGTTATCTATAGGGAATATAAAACAATGATAAATAGGAAGAATCGTTCTTTATCTTTGACAAGGACAGAGACTTTGCATAGCAAAGAGTTTTCTTCTTGGTTAAAATTGAAGGTATTAAAAAATTAATGTTTAAAATAATTATATCAATATTTAATTAATTTTAATAGTCATTTATATTGTATGTATTGAGTTTTTCTGCTGACTCTGTCTATGAGGAAATAAGAGCTTTGGATTTTGGTCCTAATACCATGGTTTGTGACTGTAAATCAATTGTTATCAATGGGTACAAATTTAATGTCACTGGATGAGCAAAGAACAAGAGAACACAACATGATGGTGTTATGGTTACTGCCACAACAGATTGTTATTCCAGTGCATCAAATAGTAGACTGCGATTTAAAAATGTGGGTTATTATGGAGTTGTTGAGAAAATAATAATATTGGATTATTACTCTCATGGATGAGTCACAATGATGAAATTCCATTGGTTTGATTCGATGACGAGAAATGGAACATTTATTGATGAATGTGGATTTCGAGTAATTAATATGACTCACACTCTTGCTATTGAAGAACCATATGTGTTGGCATCAATGGCTAAACAATTTTTTTATGTCAAAGACCAACTTCGACCTGAATTTGGTGTCATAGTTGAAGTAATTCCAAGACATATTTTTGATGATGGTGATGATGGAATTGACACTGTCCCTAGTGCCATTGGAACCAATCCATTTATTTATTTTGATGACTCAAACAGCTCAATTGTCAGAGTTGATTGTGAACCTGAAGTTGTGGTTGAAAATATATAGAATCATTCATCCATGTTCTCAATTCTTTTGGTTTACCTCGAGATGGGTTTCTAAGGCTGGTAATATTCAAATTGATTTAGTATTGATCACAAATATGTTTTATCTGACTTGATCGTTATGTGAACTTTCAATATTTATTGGTTGCAGTTTTATTTAAATTGAATTTTCTAATTTGGAATTGAACTGTATTCAAACATAGTCAAACAATATTTCTAACTTTGTGAACATTACGACTTCTATGATTTATTGAATCCATTCAAGCTCTTCTAAAACGATTGATAGCTGACTATACCATTATGTGAATTTTCAATGTTTATTGGTTACAATTTTATTTGAATTGCATTTTCTAATTTGGAATTGAACAGTATTCAAACATAGTCAAACAATATTTCTAACTTGGTGAACATTACAACTTGTATGATTTATTAAATCCATTCAAGCTCTTCTAAAACAATTGATAGCTAAATTACCTATGAATCCCCCTATTCCCTCATATATTTAGTTTTTTGGGTTACACATTAGTTTTCTTTTTCTAATTAATTACATATTTGTTTTCAAAAGGAGGAAATGAAGCCAATTGAAGAAAGATGAAGGAAAACAATGATGGAGAACAATCGTCGAATGGCGTAGATGGGTGTTCCACCATTAGTTCCTACAGTGAGTACATTATTTAATATATATATATATATATATATTTAAAGAATATATAATGTTATGTGATTAATTTATTTGTAAACATTTTTGTAGGATCCACCTATACGTCGACAGTTATTCGATGAGGAGCCTAGTACTGGTCCTAGTACTCAGACCGGTGGTACGAGGAGGGTTCATACCAGAGGTGGACGAGTAGCTACACATACCCGACTAGACCATTCCCCTCCCACTGACATGTCACCCTTCCAACATTCTGATCTTAGTGTGTCGTTAGAGACACAAATGATATTTAGGCCTCCGATGTTTTCGCTACCTTCTGCATCTTCTGGCCCATAATTTTCACATCCCATGATGATTCCCACTCCCCAGTCAGCATTCGGTCGGACAACTATCCCATCTTCCTTTCCTTCTACTTATTTCACTCAGAGTTTCTATATTCCATCATCTTCGACTCATGTTCCACCATAGGGTGTTCCATCAGTTTCTGTGGATCTTGCGGCGCTCAGCGATCAGACCGGCACATGTATATTTATATAACCCTTAGATTTTTTATAGCAATATTTATTTTCATTATAACATGTTTTGATAAAATATTTGTTTTTATTTCTTGACAGATACATCTACTGACAGGAGGCGTGGGCGGGGGCGTACACGCATGCGTTCGATGTGGAACCACCACACACAGGTTATGGTGGATTATAATGAAGACAACCAAATGGTTGAGAAAACAGTGCATCAATATCAGAGTTTTTTGGCGATGCTTTACAAATACTCTGACATCATTCTCGTCAGCCTGCTATCGTGGATACATTTCCCACATGAGGTCAAGGATAGATCTTGGGCAGAGATATGGGTAAAAAAATCTATTCTATTTAATTCCATGAATTTTTTTGTATTTCTATGAATTAATATTTTTATTTCAGCTTTGATTTAATTTTCCCGATGGTGAGGGTGAACAAACGGAACATCTAAAGGATTTAGGCCAGATTTGGAGAGCCTACAAGCATGAGTTGTATATTGGATGGGTTACTAGAGATGGCACTAAGTTAGAGGCGGTGCCAGTGGTGGATGGTTGTCCTATAGAGCAGTATCGTCAGATGATTACTAATTGGATGAGTAACCAGCTTAAGGTATTAATAACATTTGAGGTATTTAAATAATAACTTTCATGTTTTTCATTAATACTATATGTTTAATTTTCCAATTTTATTTTGGAATCATCTGGAAAAAATAAAAAGAACATTGATGCAAAAATATACCTCCACACACTGGGACGCACTACGATGCCTGATCATGAGAGGAAGTAGGCATGCCAATTTTTTTAAGTTTTCTTTACGACTTAAAGTTTCTTTTGTTTCTTTAATTATTTAATAGTTTGCTAAAGTTTTCATATAAATTTAGTTTTCAATGTCATTTTAGAGTCAAATACAAAATATTTATGGACGTGTGCCGTCAACAAAGAAACTTAGAAGCAGATTTTAAGTTTTAATCCATTGAATATATTCTTTAATATCTATTTTGTAACATAATGATATATTTATATTTGTAACAGGCTGCTTTAGAGTCCCTCGATGCCCAAGAACCAGACAATGTTTTGGCCAACAAATCACTTACATCAGGTATTGGGAGAGGAGCATTCTGGCAGAGTACGCTGCTGACCTATGATATCACCGACGAGGTATTTTCCCTCCTTAGGTACAAGCTGTAGTGCCACCGAGATGCAGAAAGTTAGGGCACAGGCAGAACAGGCTGAGTAAAGGGCCACAGAGACGGCAGAACAGTCTGCTAGGGAAAACCGTGTGTTTCTGAAATTTATTGAAGTTCTACATCCTACCCTTACAGCAGAGGCCATCCCAGCTTTTGATGAGTATATGTCATCAATACGTTCTATATACGGTGCAACAGGTGGTAGTTCTAGTGGTGGTCAAGATGATGTCTAGCTTGACGATGATGATGGCAAGGAGTCTGATGCGGAAGAGGAGGGAGAGGAGGAGGGCGAGGCGGGTGGTGAGGGAGAGGATGATGAGGAGGGAGAGGGAGAGGAGGGTGAGGATGATGATGGGGACGGGGACGGGGGTGATGATGATGGTGATGGTGATGTGGGATAAGTTGATCCATTACATTTTTACTGATATTATGGAGATTTGATATTTAATCTATTCTAGTTGTTGGTTTTATCTAGACTCGTAAAATAGTATTGGAGTTGATTTATTTTTATATATTATCTCTTTCTATTGATGTTGTTGTCATTTAGTGGTTGTGTGTTTGGGAACCCCCCTCCTTCTAGGACCCTAGAAAACACCCACCCTCCTCCCTAGACCTCGGACAGCCCCTCAAGATAGCCCCCCGGATAGCCCCCCGTTCCTCTTCCTTGGACCCTGGACAACCCCCTGAACACCCCCCAGACAGCCCCCGGACAGCCCCTTGAACAGCCCCCGGACTGCCCCCCCCCCCCACCCTCCTCCCTGGACCCGGAATGCCCCCCCCGGACTTCCCCCCAGACAGCCCCCCGGACAGCCCCTCAGCCTCTTCCTTGGACCCCAGAAAACCCCCCGAACACCCCCAGACAGCCCTCGGACAGCCCCCCGAACAGCCCCCACCCTCTTCATTGGACCCTGGACAACCCCACGAATAGCCCCGAAAAGCCCCCAGACAGCCCCCCGAATAGCCCCCCGGACAGCCCCCCACCCTCCCCCCTGGACCAAAGACAGCCCCCCGGACAGCCCCCAGACACCCCCCCTCCTCCCTGGACCCCAAACCACCCCCCGGACTGCCCCCCAGACAGCCCCCCCGGACAGCCCCCCCACCCTCTTCCTTGGACCCCAGACAGCCCCCCCGGACAGCCCCCCACCCTCTTCCTTGGACCCCAGACAACCCCCCGCACAGCCCCCCCACCCTCCCCCTTGGTCCTCGGACAGCCCCCCCCCCCCCCCCGGACACCAACCAGACAGCCCCCGAATAGCCCCGCCGGACAGCCCCCACACCCTTCATGATTTCATTTAATACTAGAAAATATATAATATATATTTTATTTATTTTCAACATGATAACCAATGTAAATCACATTTAAACATCTAATAAATATCATAGATTCTTGGTATGTTATAAAAGAGATGTATTCATTGGGCATGACATTGTTATCTCCGAAATGTTTCATAGCATTATAAACTAAAATATAATCCTTACTAAGAATTATATAAAAACATTTTATGTAAATATCCACAAGATTTTACGTAAATACCATTCCACTAATAGACACATGAGGATTCTCATAAAATGGACAACCATTTATGTACATACAGAAAACCGACCAAACACATTTGGTTTCCATTTAAACATTAGGAGAACGATCCATGGGTCAGATTTGACATGTACGAATCAACCCGGCCTCAATCCGAGGCGATGTGTGGCCGCCAACACTCAAAGTGTCTGCCTTTTGTTTCAAAAGGATGTCATTTTAATTGAAATACATCAACTGGTATACGGAAAACTGACATAACGCATTCAGATTGTGTCTATACTTTAGAAAAACAATCCATGGGTCATATGTGACGTGTAAGAGTCAACCCCGCCTCAATCCGAGGCGCGGTGTGGCCACCACCACTCAAAGTGTCTGTCTTTTGTTTCAAAAGGACGTCATTTGAAGTGAAAAACATCAACTGACATACAGAGAACTGACCAAACACATTTGGATTGTGTCGATACTTTAGAAAAACGATCCATGGGTCATATGTGATGTGTACGAGTCAACCCTGCCTTAATCTGAGGCACGGTGTGGCCGGAATCACTCTAAGTGGCTATCTTTTGTTTAAAATGGACAAACTTTTAAGTATATACAGAAAGCCAACCAAATGCATTCAGTTTCCATTGATACTTTAGGAGAACGGTCCATGGGTCATATGTGACGTGTACGAGTAAACCCTGCCTCAAAATGAGGCACATTGTGTCCAGCACCACTCAAAGTGTCTGCCTTTTGTTTCAAAAGGATGTCATTTTAATTGAAAAACATAAACTTGCATACGGAAAACCAACCAAACGCATTCAGATTGTGTCGATACTTTAGCACAACGATCCATGGGTCATATATGACATGTATGAGTCAACCCCGACTCAATCCAAGGCACGGTGTGGCCGGCACCACTCAAAGTGTCTTCCTTTTGTTTCAAAAGGATGTCATTTTAATTGAAAAACATCAATTGGCATACAGAAAAGCGACCAAACGCATTCGGATTGTGTCGATACATTATCACAATGATCCATGGGTCATATGTGACGTGTAAGAGTCAACCCCACCTCAATTTGAGGCACGGTGTGGCTGCCACCACTCAAAGTGTCTGTCATTTGTTTCAAAAGGACGTCATTTGAAGTGAAAAACATCTACTAAAATACAGAAAACTGACCAAACGCATTTGGATTGTGTCAATACTTTATCACAACGATCCATGGGTCATATGTGATGTGTACGAGTCAACCCTGCATTAATCTGAGGCACGATGTGGCCGAAATCACTCTAAGTGTCTCTCTTTTGTTTAAAATGGACAACAATTTAAGTACATACAGAAAACCGACCAAAGGCATTCGGTTTACATTGAAACTTTAGGAGAATGATCCATGGGTCATATGTGGCATGTACGAGTCAACCCCGCCTCACCCTAAGGCACGGTGTGGCCGACACCACTCAAAGTGTCTGCATTTTGATTCAAAAGGATGCCATTTTAATGGAGAAACATCAACTAGCATACAGAAAAATGACCAAATGCATTCAAATTGTGTCGATACATTAGCACAATGATCCATGGGTCATATGTGTCGTGTACGAGTCAACCTGGCCTCAATCCGAGGTGTGGTGTGGCCGGAACCACTCAAAGTGTCTGTCTTTTATTTCAAAAGGACGTCATTTTAATTGAAAAACATCAACTGGCATACGGAAAAGCGACCAAACACATTCGGATTGTGTCGATACATTATGACAATGATCCATGGGTCATATGTGACGTGTTCGAGTCAAGCCCGCCTCAATATGAGGCACAGTGGGGTTCCACCACTAATAGTGTCTGTCTTTTGTTTCAAAAGGACGTCATTTGTAGTGAAAAACATCAACAAGCATACGGAAAACTGACCAAACACATTCGGATTGTGTCGATACATTAGAACAATGGTCTATGGGTCATATGTGACATGTTCGTGTAAACCTTGCAATAATCTGAGGCACGGTGTGGCCGGAATCACTCTAAGTGGCTGTCTTTTGTATAAAATGGACAACATTTTAAGTACATATGGAAAACTGACCAAACGCATTCATTTTCCATTTAAACATTAGGAGAACGATCCATGGGTCATATGTGACATGTACAAGTCAACCACGCCTCAATCCGAGGAGAGGTGTGTCTAGCACCACTCATAGTGTGTGCTTTTTGTTTCAAAAGGACGTCATTTTAATTGATAAACATCAACTGGCATACGGAAAACCGACCAAACACATCCAGATTGTGTCGATACTTTAGAAAAATGATCCATGGGTCATATGTGACATGTACGAGTCATCCTCACCTCAATAAGAGGTGTGGTGTGACAGAAACCACTAATGGTGTCTGCCTTTTGTTTCAAAAGGACGTCATTTTAATTGAAAAACGTCAACTGGCATACGGAAAACTGACCAAATGAATTCGGATTGTGTCTCTACTTTAGCACAACGATCCATGGGTCATATGTGACGTGTATGAGTCAACCCTGCCTCAATCCAAGGAGCGGTGTGGCCGGCACCACTGAAAGCGTCTGCCTTTTGTTTCAAAAGGACGCCATTTTAATTGAAAACATCAACTGGGTTACGAAAAACAGACCAAACACATTCGGATTGTGTCGATACTTTAGAAAAACGATCCATGGGTCATATGTGATATGTATGTGTCAACCCCACCTCAATACGAGGCACGGTGTGGCCGCCACCACTCAAAGTGTCTACATTTGCTTTCAAAAGGATATCATTTTATTTGAAATACATCAACTGGCATACGAAAAACTAGAAAACACATTCGGATTGTGTCAGTACTTTAGCACAACGATACATAGATCATATGTGACGTGTATGAGTCAACCCTGCCTCAACCTGAGGCGCAGTGTGGCCGGCACCACTTAATGTGTCTGGCTTTTGTTTCAAAAGGACGTAATTTTAAGTGAAAAATATCAAATGACTTACAGAAAAGTGACCAAACGCATTCAGATTGTGTCGATACTTTATCACAACGATCCATGGGTCATATGTGATGTGTACGAGTCAACCTCACCTTAATCTGGGGCACGGTGTGGCCGAAATCACTCTAAGTGGCTCTCTTTTGTTTAAAATGGACAACATTTTAAGTACATATGGAAAACCGACCAAACACATTCATTTTCTATTGAAACATTAGGAGAACGATCCATGGGTCATATGTGACGTGTATGAGTCAACTAAGCCTCAATCCGAGGCGCGGTGTGGCTGGAACCACTCAATGTGTCATCCTTTTGTTTCAAAAGGACGTCATTTTAATTGAAAAAATCAACTGGCATACGGAAAACCTACCAAACGCATTCGGATTGTGTCGATACATTAGCAGAATTATCCATGGGTCATATTTGATGTGTACAAGTCAACCCCGCCTCAATCCGAGGTGTGGTGTGGCCGCCACAACTCAAAGTGTCTGCCTTTTGTTTCAAAAGGACGTCATTTAAATTGAAAAACATCAACTAGCATACGGAAAACTGACAAAACTCATTCGAATTGTGTCTATACATTAGAACAATTATCCATGGTTCATATGTGACATGTACGAGTCAACCCCACCTCAATCCGAGGTGCGGTGTGGCCACCACCACTCAAAGTGTTTGTCTTTTGTTTCAAAAGGACATCATTTAATGTCCAAAACATCAACTGGCATACGAAAAACCGACCAAACGCATTTGGATTGTGTCGATACTTTATCACAACTATCCATGGTTCATTTGTGATGTGTACGAGTCAACCCCACCTAAATCTAAGGCACAGTGTGGTTGGAATCACTCTAAGTGGCTCTCTTTTGCTTAAAATGGACAACAATTTATGTATATACAGAAAACTGACCAAACGCATTCATTTTCCATTGAAACATTAGGAGAACGTTCTGTGGGTCATATGCGATGTATATGAGTCAAATCCACCTCAATCTGAGGTGCGGTGTGGCCGACACCACTCAAAGTGTGCCTTTTGTTTCAAAAGGACGTCATTTTAATTGAAAAACATCAACTAGCATACAGAAAACCAACCAAACACTTTCGGATTGTGTCGATACATTATCACAACGATCCATGGGTCATATGGGACGTGTAAGAGTCAACCCTTCCTCAATCTAAGGCGTGGTGTGCCAACCACCACTCAAAGTGGCTATCTTTTGTTTCCAAAGGACGTCATTTGAAGTGAAAAACATCAACTCGCATACGGAAAACTGACCAAACGCATTCGGATTGTGTCGATACTTTATCACAACAATCCATGGGTCATATGTGACGTGTACGATTCAACCCTGGCTTAATCGGAGGCATGGTGTGTCTAGAATCACTCTAAGTGGCTCTCTTTTGTTTAAAATGGACAACATTTTAAGTACATATGGAAAACCGACCAAACGCATTCGGGTTTCATTGAAACTTTAGGAGAACGATCCATGGGTCATATGTGACGTGTACGAATCAACCCCGCTTCAATCGGAGATGCGGTGTAGCCAGCACCACTCAACGTGTCTTCCTTTTGTTTCAAAAAGACGTCATTTTAATTGAAAAACATCAACTGGCATACGGAAAACCGACCAAATGCATTCGGATTGTGTCGATACATTATCACAACGATCCATGGGTCATATGTGACATGTACGAGTCAACCCCACCTCAATCCGAGGCATGATGTGGCAGCCACCACTCAAAGTGTCTGTCTTTTGTTTCAAAAGGACGTCATTTGAAGTGAAAAACATCAACTGGCATACGGAAAACCGACAAAATGCATTGGGATTGTGCCGATACATTAGAACAAAAATCCATGGGTCATATGTGATGTGTACGAGTCAACCCCGCCTTAATCGGAGGCACGGTGTGACCAGAATCACTCTATGTGGCTCTATATTATTTAAAATGGACAACATTTTAGGTACATATGGAAAACCGACCAAATGCATTCGGTTTCCATTGAAACTTTAGGAGAAAGATCCATGGGTAATATGTGACATGTACGACTGAACACCACCTTAATCCGAGATGTTGTGTGGCCGGAACCACTCAATGTTTCTGCCTTTTGTTTCAAAAAGAAGACATTTTAATTGAGAAGCATCAACTACCATATGGAAAACCAACCAAATTCATTCGGATTGTGTCGATACATTAGCATAACGATCCATCAGTCATATGTGATGTGTACGAGTCAACCCCGCCTCAATCTGCGGAGCGGTGTGGCCGGAACCACTCAAAGTGTGTGCCTTTTTTTCAAAAGGATGTCATTTTAAGGGAAAAACATTAACTGGCATACATAAAACCGAGCAAATGCATTCAGATTGTGTCGATACTTTAGCACAACGATCCATGGGTCATATGTGACATGTACGAGTCAACCTCGCCTCAATATGAGGCATGGTGTGGCTGGCACCACTCAAAGTGTTTGTATTTTATTTCAAAAGGATGTCATTTTAATTGAAAAACATCAACTGGCATACGGAAAAGCGACCAAATGCATTCATATTGTGTCGATACATTAGAAAAACGATTCATGGGTCATATGTGACCTGTATGAGTCAACCCCGCCTCAATCCGAGGCACGGTGTGTCCTCCACCACTCAAAGTGTCTGTCTTTTGTTTCAAAAGGACGTCATTTGAAGTGAAAAACATCACCTGGCATACGGAAAACCTACCAAACGCATTTGGATTGTGTCGATACTTTAGCACAATGCTCCATTGGTCATATGTGACGTGTACGAGTCAACCCAACTTTAATCTGAGGCACGGTCTGGCCAGAATCACTCTAAGTGGCCCCCTTTTGTATAAAATGGACAACATTTTAAGTACATTCGGAAAACCGGCCAAATGCATTCGATTTCCATTGAAACATTAGGAGAACGATCCATGGGTCATATGAGACGTGTACGAGTCAACCCTTACTCAATCCGAGGTGCGGTGTGGCCAGCACCACTCAAAGTGTCTTCCTTTTGTTTCAAAAGGACGTCATTTTAATTGAAAAACATAAACTCGAATACGGAAAACCAACCAAATTCATTCATATTGTGTTGATACTTTATCACAATGATCCATGGGTCATATGTGACATGTACGAGTCAACCGCGCCTCAATATGAGGCACGATATGGCCGACACCACTCAAAGTGTCTGTCATTTGTTTCAAAAGGACGTCATTTTAATTGAAAAACATCAACTGGCATACAGAAAACCAACCAAAAGCATTAGGATTGTGTTGATACTTTAGCACAATGATCCATGGGTCATATGTGATGTGTACGAGTCAACCCCGCCTCAATCCAAGGCACGGTGTGGCCGGCACCACTCAAAGTGTCTACCTTTTGTTTCAAAAGGACGTCATTTTAATTGAAAAACATCAACTGGCTTACGGAAAAGCGACCAAATGCATTTGGATTGTGTCGATACTTTAGCACACTGATCCATGGGTCATATGTAACGTATAAGAGTCAACCCTGACTAAATACGAGGCGCGGTGTGGCCGCCACCACTCAAAGTGCCTGCCTTTTGTTTCAAAAAGATGTCATTTTAATTTAAATTCATCAACTGGCATGCGGAAAACCGAAAAATTCATTCTGATTGTATCGATACATTAGAAAAAAAAACCATGGGCCATTTGTGACGTGTATGAGTAAACCTCGCCTCAATCCGCGGCACAGTGTGGCCGGCACCACTCAATGTATCTGTCTTTTGTTTCAAAAGGACGTCATTTTAAGTGAAAAATATCAACTGACATACGGAAAAGTGACCAAACACATTCGGATTGTGTTTATACATTAGCACAATGATCCATGGGTCATATGTGACATTTATGAGTCAACCACACTTTAATATGAGGCACGGTGTGGCCAGAATCACTCTAAGTGGCTCTCTTTTGTTTAAAATGGACAACATTTTAAGTACATACGGAAAACCGACCAAACGCATTAGGTTTCCATTGAAACATTAGGAGAACGATCCATGGGTCATATGTGATGTGTACGAGTCAACTACACCTCAATCCGAGGTGCGGTGTGGCTGGAACCACTAAAATTGTCAGCCTTTTGTTTCAAAAGGACGTCATTTTAATTGAAAAATTCAACTGGCATACGAAAAACCTACCAAACGCATTTGGATTGTGTCGATACATTATCACAATGATCCATGGGTCTTATGTGATGTGTACCAGTCAACCCTTCCTCAACACGAGGCGCGGTGTGGCCTCCTCCACTCAAAGTGTCTGCCTTTTGTTTCAAAAGGATGTCATTTTAATTGAAAAACATCAACTGGCATACAGAAAACTGACCAAAGGCATTTGTATTGTGTCGATACATTAGAACAATGATCCATGGGTCATATGTGACGTGTACGAGTCAACCCTGCCTTAATCCGAGGTGCAGTGTGGCCGCCACCACTCAAAGTGTCTGTCTTTTGTTTCAAAAGGACGTCATTTAAAGTCTAAAACATCAACTGGCATACGAAAAACTAACCAAACGCATTCGGATTGTGTCGATACTTTAGCACAACGATCCATGGGTCATGTGTGACGTGTACAAGTCAACCCAGCCTTAATCTAAGATACAGTGTGGTCGTAATCCCTCTAAGTGGCCCTCTTTTTCTTAAAATGGAAGGCAATTTATGTACATAAGAAAAGCCGACCAAACACATTTGGTTTTCATTGAAACTTTAGGAGAACAATCCATGTGTCATATGTGACGTGTACGAGTCAAATCTGCCTCAATCCGAGGAGCAGTGTGGCCGACACCACTCAAAGTGTGCCTTTTGATTCAAAAGGACATCATTTTAATTGAAAAACATCAACTGGCATAGGAAAAACCGACCAAATGCATCAGATTGTGTCGATACATTAGAACAAATATCCATGGGTCATATGTGATGTGTTCGAGTCAACCCTTCCACAATCTGAGGCGCGGTATGAAGCCACCACTCCAAGTGTCTGTCTTTTGTTTCAAAAGGATGTCATTTGATGTGAAAAACATCAACTGGAATACGGAAAACCGAACAACGCATTTGGATTGTGTCGATACTTTAACACAACGATCCATGGGTCATGTGTGACGTGTACGAGTCCACCCCGCCTTAATCGGAGGCACGGTGTGACCAGAATCACTCTAAGTGGCTTTCTTTTGTTTAAAATGGACAACATTTTACGTACATATGGAAAAATGACCAAACGCATTTGGTTTCTGTTGAAACATTAGGAAAACGATCCATGGGTCCTATGTGACGTGTACAAATCAAACCCGCCTCAATCGGAGATGCGGTGTGGCCGGTACCACTCAAAGTGACTGCCTTTTGTTTAAAAAAGACGTCATTTTAATTGAAAAACATCAACTGACATATGGAAAACCGACCAAATGCATTCGGATTGTGTCAATACTTTATAACAATGATCAATGGGTCATATGTGACATGTATGAGTCAAACCCTCCTTAATCTAAGGCGCGGTGTGGTAGCCACCACTCAAAGTGTCTATCTTTTGTTTCAAAAGGACGTCATTTGAAGTGAAAAACATCAATTGGCTTACGGAAAACCGACCAATTGCATTAGTATTGTGTCGATACTTTATCACAACAATCCATGGGTCATATGTGACGTGTATGAGTCAACCCTACCTTAATCGGAGGAACGGTGTGACCAGAATCACTCTAAGTGGCTCTCTTTTGTTTAAAATGGACAACAATTTAGGTACATATGGAAAACCGACCAAATGTATTCGGTTTCCATTTACTTTAGGAGAACGATCCATGGGTCATATGTGACGTCTAAAAATCAACCCTGCCTCAATCTGAGACGTGGTGTGGCTGGCACCACTCAAAGTGTCTACATTTTGTTTCAAAAAGAGTTCATTTTAACTGAAAAACACCAACTGGCATACGGAAAACCGACCAAACGCATTCGGATTGTGTCGATACTTTAGCACAACGATCCATGGTTCATATTTGACGTGTACGAGTCAACCCCGCCTCATTCCGAGGTGCGGTGTGGCCGGTAGCACTCCAGGTGTATGTATTATATTTAAAATGGACATCATTTTAGATAAAAATATATGGTATACAAAAAACCGATCAAATTATGAATTGACTTCTGGATTCCACATATAATTGTCATCTAAATATTAAAATGAATTCTAAATGAATTATGTTTGATTATAATTACGTTATGAATTCTAATTTAATTATGGATGTGTATAGTTCCACCATTATATGTTAAATGTGTATGAATTTTTTCTCAATATGTAAGTGTTAGTTGGTTATGGCAGGTATAATAATTGTATATGTATGTGTTAGTTTATTTCAGGTATAATAATTGGATTGAAAATGAGAGGGAACCCACAAAATGAGATATGGATGGAAAATTGTAGAGCTGGTGGGAAAATTGGAGAGCTGTTGGGCAGATTGCAGAGCTACTGTGCAATTCGCCCCAATAGAGGCTATGCCAATGGTTTGAAACCATTGGAATAGCATGTCTGGGTTTTGTTTTACCAACGATTCAGAACCATTGGTAAAACACTTTTCCCAGCGGTTAAAAATCCGTTGGGAAATAGGAGATTTTGGGTTTTTCCCAATGTTTTGGCTAAACCATTGGGAAAAACATGGTATTTTTCAGCAATCTATCCCAACGGTTTACAACCGTTGGGAAAAATCTTTCCCAGCGGTTTTCCAGAACCGTTGGGATAGTGTAATTTTTCTCCACCCTATCCCAAAGTTTCACTGTAAACCATTGGGAAAAGCTATTACCAACGGCTTACTTCCCTACGTTTTATAGAACTGTTGGTATAACATATACCAACGGTTCTGCAGCCTTACTCAATAGTTCTAAACTGTTGTAAATCCTGTATTTCCAGTTGTGAGATGGATAATAATGTTATCAAATTAAAAATTTAGTTAATAATATTCATAACGGCTAGTTCATGATAATAATATAACCATATATCGTTGTTTAGTGAAACCCGATATTGCATACAACACACACTATCGAGGAAGGTCGCGATTGCATGTAATGCAAGCCAAATCAGGGTTGTGTGTAGTGAAAGACTCTTTTGTTGTTGCGTATAACAAAATACAACCATATTTCATTTATAAAATGAATATATATATATATATATACATACACACTCAATGTTGCATAGAATAACAACTATAAAACAATCTTTAAATTGTGTGTAACACGATCCAAGAATAATGTTGCATATACTGCAAGCTAATACGGTGTTGCGTATAGTGCAAGATAATCTTGGTGTTGCATACAACAAAAGATATTAAATAAATTAAAAAGAATATATATCTTATAAAATCTCAGGGTGTTACAATAGTCCACACTCATATCCCCTCAGACTATCCCTGCAGGTCAATCATAAAATTCATCTTCACATCATAGGAAATAAAACATAGAAATGGGTGAGCTTAGATGCTCAGTAAATATTACAATATTGCGGAAACTGTTATAAATAATCAGAAACATTAAAGGAAATGTAAAACTAAAATAAAAGACTTTTAAACTTGAACATCATCATGATATGGGAAAAAATGAAATAATGCAATTTACTTATTCACATAGATATTCTACTAGAAGAATAATCACATTCAATGTCAATAAACACTTTTATAATGATGGAATGCATAATGACAGACTATCATAACCACATAGTCAATGCCTTGTTCCAAGAATACAAATAAGATTTTGTCGAGTCCTTGTGGAAAGACACTAGTTTGTCTCATGAGACCTACCGATGCATTGAGGAGCAATATCGGGCTCCACCAGTCACTTACCAAGTCTAATGCATTCCTTATATGAACAGGTTTAAACATAACATAAACATTCTTTTAAAAACATTCACATGAAATGCCAATACATTATCGATAAACCATAAATGGTATAAAAATAACACATCCACAGTGAAACATATCAGAAAACCTGCAATACTATATTGAAGTTTTTTATTATAATATATCAACTTCAAATAATCTTATAATCCATCAAAGGATGTATACATAGATTAAATCAAAACTATTTGAGAGAAATATGATTTTTTTTAAATCATTTGAAAGTCACATAATTATAATATAAAACATTTACTTTGAAAATATTATTATAATCTGGTAAAGGAATCTTCAAGAATTTTATAATGGTGGAAAATAGCTTCACCTGTCGTATAAGTTAAAAAAAAGACATTCTTACCGTAATATTATCGAAAAGGTTAAAAAAATACCTTATTTAGAAAACAACAGAAAGATTCCTTTATAAAAAACATATAAAAAGTCAAACAGGGTTATAAATGACTTTAACCCATTGTCTATAAAATAGTAAGAATGTTTTGAAATACATTTTTAAGATACATGGATGTGGATGATAAAGTGGTCCCATTAGATACTTACGTAAAAATAACCTCGGATAATAAAGAGATTGTGAAATTAACCATTAACTTGAACTTTTATATATTATAGGGTAGTTTAACCTCCTTTATAATAGTGAAATAATTGTTATCAAATTATAAAAGAATCATATACATTAATATGATATCATATATGATCTTTTAACATATCTTTGTTAATAATATCATAGTACTATCGTCATTTTGGGTGTTAAAGGATTAATTTTCTTTTATATTCTTTGTTATGTGAGTCATATTTGTTATGGATGGGATGTATCGTATTCATATCCAGAAATATATTAAGTCTTTAAACATTATTTTTAATCATCTAATGAAAATTTGTCTTGAATGGATACGATGGGGAGTGAATCTCATCGCGTTTGTGGAGACGTTAATCCGTACGTACGCATGAGGGATAATATCATACTTTTGATATTAAAATAATATGTAATGGGATGTTATATCATATATAAAGAATAATTATCCTGTTATATTTATTATTTAAATCAATTACACATCATTATTATACCCATCCAAATAATAATGTATTGAATAAAAATTACACCACGACGTGGAGACTGTAAGTCGTACGTACAGAGGTCTGGTGACATGTTATTTAAATGAAGGATAGAATAATGAATTTGGTTGTACCATATTTATAATAACATCATAGTATATATAAGTTACTGGATTTATTATTTTATAATGGATGAAACAAAGAAAAAGGAAGTGGAATAATCAAGGAACTTGAAAGAGGTGGTGAGATATTTACCTCTTCTTCGGGTTCTTCCTTTTGATTTGATCAAAAGGGCTTCTTAGGTTGGCTTTATGACTAATTTAAGGACTCTAGGATGAAGGGAGGACAGTTTCGAGGGTATTTGGGCAGAGTTTGGCCGAGCCAAATGTCTTTGAAGTTTTTAATTAGTGATTAGGGGAGTGCCCTTTTATAAGAGGGGTGAGGGGCACCATAGGAAAAGCTAGAAATATTATTTTATAATGAAATCATTTTCTGTTTATAATGGCTCCAAAATAGATTATTTAAGGACTAAGGTTGAGATGGGTAAAAAACCTTTAATCCAATAGGTTTTAGAAAAAATTTGGTCACTATATTATCTTAATCGTTTAGATTTAACTCTTAGTTAAATAGGTTGACATTTACCATGTCTCTCTGTATTTTAATATTATATGCTCAATAGACTTACTGTATAGTTACAATAAAACCCCAAATGGTTCATTAATGACACACCTATCGTTATATAAGTATTTGGGCCGAAACCATAGATTTTTAGGAATATAATATCAATTAATAATATAATATTTGTTTTAAAAACTATTTTATGTAAATTTTATCAATATTTGGTATTCTGTTTTTTATTGATTTATAACAGCATTATTACTTCTAAACAAATCATCTAACCAACCCTAATATGTTATATTAACATATACAATGATTGGAATTCATAAAAATTCACAAATTTTATTTATTTGGATATTTATAATATCTATTATTTTAATATTTCATTAATTAAGTAATTACTGCATCATCATTGTGTCAAAAGTAAATTAAATTATAAAATGTATAAAAAATATAAATAAAATATCATTATGTAGGAAATATTTTTATCATTCTAAATAATATTTATAGGCGAATCTATCAAATTTATAACCCTATAGTAAAAATGTTTTAGTTATTAAACGTTGATTTTAACTCTTTTAACTCTTCTTTGAATTAAATAATAATAAATTTCCTAATCTAATCCAAGTGGACCAAAGAGGTTCATATTTTATTCCTAAGGTTTTTTGGTCAAACTATACTTATTCAATATAATTATCTCATGTGTTATGATAATAATATTTTTATTTTTACCATTAATTATCATATTTACTTTTAACCGTGGTAAATAAAAGTAAAAAGTTATTATTCACCAAAAATTATTTTCATCTTATTGAACCAAATTTTAGTTAATGATATCAACCGCGTCTCTCAGATTTTTAAACTTTCCACTCATAGAAGAAGTAAAATTATGTTTTATATGAATTTGCAAATTCTCTTAGGAGGTGGGTAAAAGACGGTGATAATGTCAATAAAATTTTTATATATCTAAAATTATTATAAACTGACACTGATGAATTACCTTTAACTAATATAGGTATTATATATATATTGACCGAAAAAAAATTTAAATAAAATAAATAATTATTTAAATAAAAATTCGGGTTTAAACTATAACTCAGTGTTTTTAACTATTCATAAAAAATTGAATGTTTTCCAAAAAATACCAAAAATTTACCCTAATCTAATTTCGATATTCCAAATCCAAAAATGATGTCCATTTTGAAAGATAAAATTTATACAATTTCAAAAAGTGGGTATTAATATTCATAACTGCTAGTTTGATTGGTTGTGGTGTGTTAGAACTCGAAGTTGCGTACAACACACGCTACTGTATTATTCAAAGAGAAGCGTACTATGGAAGATTGGGGTGTTAAATTATCCCCTCCTTCAAATAATTTCATCCATGAAATTTCTATAATACTACCGTAGGAAAATACTTGGGTTGTTCTTCATCATAAGTTCCTCATGTTCCCACTTTGCCTCTTCCATCTTATGGTTTCTCAATAGAAATTTTACCAGACGAGTCATTCGATTTCTCAACACTTGTTCTCTTGTATCAAGAACCTTGATAGGTTCTTTTCAATAAGACAGACGAGGTTCAAATTCTAATTCCTCATAAGTGAGTATATTCTTTGGGTCAGGCATTTATTTTCTCAACAGTGATATGTGGAACATATCGTGGACTTTAGAGAGACTTGGCGGCATTGAAACATGGTAAGCTATAGCCCCATTTCGTTCTATAATTTTGAAAGGTCCAATGTACCTGGGACTAAATTTACCCTTCTTACGGAAACATATAACACCCTTCCATGAAGATACCTTCAAGAAAACATGATCCCCTACCTGAAATTCCAAATCTTTCCTTCGATTATCAATATAGCTCTTCTACCTACAATGAGCTGATTTGATGCAGGTTTGAATTACCTTCACATTTTCCATCATCTCCTCCACAAGTTCTGGTCTTATGAGTTTTCTTTCACCAACATCATCACAATAGGTTAGTGTGCAACATCTCTTTCCATATAACGCTTCATATAGTGCCATCTGAATACTTGAATTGAAGCTATTGTTATAGGAAAATTCTACCATAGGTAAATATGGATCCTACATACCTTGAATGTCAAGTGAGAATTATCTCAACATGTCTTATAAGGTTTGAATAGTCCGTTCTAATTGTCAATCAGTTTGGGGGTGGTAAGCAGTGCTCAAACAAAGCTCAGTATTCCAGGATTTTTGAAGACTATTCAAGAATCTTGATGTAAAAGGAGGATCACGATCAGAAACAATCGACAGGGGTACTCCATGAAGTCTAAAAACTTCATTAATATATAGTCTTTCTAGACGTTCAAGTGGTAAATCTTCCCTTATATCAAGAAAATGTGATGACCTGGTAAGACGATCAATAATGACCCATATTGCATCATTCTTTCTAGGGGTCTCTGGTAGACCCATGACAATGTCCATCGTAATATTATCCCATTTACACTCTGGTATGGGAAGAAGTTGCATGACTCCTCCAGGCTGTTGCCTTACAACTTTCACTTTTTGACAAACCATACATCTTGAGACAAAATCAGTAATCTCCCACTTCATGTTGTCTCGCCAAAAATGTTCTTCAAATCTCTATAAATTTTGGTGCTACCAGGGTGTATAGGTAAATTGGAACTACGAGCATCATCCAGCATTTCTCTTTTTAGATCAGGTATATTGGTAACACCAAGCCTCTTCCCAAATTTCAAAATTCAATCTTCATACAAAAATTCACTCAACATCCCATCATTCACAGCTTTAATCTTCTTTTGAATATCTTCATCATCGATCTATGAAATATTTATCCATTATAGTAAAGATGGTTTGGAAACCATTTGAAAAAGTATTGATGTTTCACCATCCATGTTTATTCCTATATCCATCATTACTAGATCAATGAAAATAGTACCCCTTTCAACTCTCATATTGTTCAAAACACCATGATCCTTTCTACTCATAGCATCTTCCACCTTATTTTCCTTCCCTAGGTGGTAGTGTATCGTGCAATCAAAATCCTTGAGTAGTTCAAGCCATCTCCTTTGTGGTAATAATGATTTCTTTCTGTGTGAAAATATACTTCAAACTCTTGTGATTAATATAAATCTCACATTTTTCACCATAGAGATAGTGTCTCCAAATCATCAATAAAAAAATTATAGCTGATAATCTAGATCATGAGTAGGATAGTTTTGCTAATGAATTTTTAGCTGTCGTGATGCATAGGAAATAAACCTATCATTCTGTATAAGGACACAACCAAGTCCTTTCTTCAATGTGTCTCTATAAATAACGAACTCATCATTCCCTGATGGTAGAGTCAATATAGGATCATTGACTAATCATATCTTCAGTTCTTCAAAACATTCTACACACTCTTTTGTCCAAACAAATTTAACGCCTTTACATGTGAGCTTTGTTAATGGGTTATCCAACCGGGAAACATTCTGGATGAAACATCGATAATAACCTGTTAAACCAATAAAACTAAATACCTCAGTTATACTTGTTGGTGCTGTCCATTCTGGGATTGCCGTGGTCATTGAATGATCAATGGAAATTCCATTGTTACGGACAATATGGACATGAAAAGAAACCTCATGAAGCCATAATTCATAATTTCTAAACTTCCAATATAATTCATGTCTTCTAAGAGTTTTTAGGATAATGCGCAAGTGATTTTCATGATCTTTGTAGCTTTTAGAGTATAGCAAGATATCATCAATACAAAGCACTACAAAATCATCGAGATATTCCGTGAAAACTATGTTCATTATATCCATGAATATAAAAGGTGAATTAGTTAATCCAAAAGTAATTAATGTAAACTCGTAATGCCCATACCTAGTTTGAAATGATGTCTTCAGGATGTCTTCCTTTTTCACACACAACTGATGGTATCCCGATCGAAGGTCAATCTTTGAAAAGATTGAGCCTCATGCAGTTGGTTAAATAAATCATCAATGTGAGGTAGGGGATACTTTTTCTTCATTTTTATAGAATTTATTTCCCTGTAGTCGACACATAACCTCATAGATAGATATTTTTTCTTAACAAAAAGGACAAGGGAACCCCATGGAGAAACACTAGGGAGAATAAATCCCTTACTTCTCAATTCCTCTCGTTGTTTATTTATTTCCACTAATTCCACAGTTTCCATTCAATAAAGGGTCTTTGATATGAGCCTTGATCCAGGAATAAAATCAATGGAAAACTCAATTTCTCAGTCTGGAGTATGTCCAAGTACATCTTCTATAAACACATCAACATATTATTTCACAATAGGAAAATCCTCTATTGGAACATTCCTTCCCTCACCCACAATTATTTCATTCTCTTCCTCCCCAATAATTTAATTTTGTAGAGCTATTGGGGGTGGATCTATGTAAGAATCAGGTGGTGAAAATTATGCTCTAAAGATAAGGTGTTCTTTATCATTGTCATTAAAAATCATAAAATCCTTCTTCTTACAATAAATTTTCACATTATGGTCCGAAAGACTATCCATTTTGAGGATTAAATCAAATTCAATCATGGGTATGAAGATGAGATCAGCAGATAAATAACATTTATGTGATCTAATGGGGGATTGATTCACAAAACATTGTTGCAATGATGCTTCCCTTAGGAGTTTTGATTGAAAAAACCCTTGTTAAATCAAATTGGAAATATCCAATTTTCTTAGAAAACTGGGAAGATATGAAACAATGCGATGATCCAGTATCAAATAATGAATTTTCTAAACTTGAGGAAACCATTAAATTACCTGCCACTATATCTTTCGGAGCTTCTACCTTAGTAGTAGTGATAGAAAAAGATTATCCTTGTTCCATTGTCCTTTTCTAAGGTAAGTTCCCATGACTCTTAGGACATTCATTTGAATAATGTCCCAGCTCCCTGCAATTGTATCATTGAACATCGGAAGCTTCTTTCTTCCCCTTGCAATCATGAAATTGATGCCCTTTTCTCGACACTTATAACAGACTCCCATTCCCTTCAAACAATTACCGGGGTGTTTATTACCACATATACTATAGAATGGATATTCAACTTTTCCCTTATTCCCCTTATTTCCATTTCTAGAGTAATAAACAGATCTCTTCTTCTCTTGCTTTGATTTATTGTCGTAAGACATAGATAATTCTTTTTCTTTCTTCATATTAGATGGGACAATAACTTCATACGAAGAAAAGGATTTTGAGACCAATGATCGATGGAGAAACAGTTTTAACCCAAAAAAGAAACGATCAATCATAGTTAATGGGTTATGTATATAATTTGCATCATGCCTCCCTAACCTTGCAAAGTTAGCCTCACACATTGAGACATTCTTATCCTCCTTTTTCCTCAGACTCAGAAATTTCCATTCCATATCTGCCTGATGGTTACGAGGAAAGTATTTTGATTAGAAAATATCTTTAAACTACCTCCTTTCCATATTTGATAATTCATCATCTTCCTTTGGGTTTTGAATCAATTACCCCCATTGATCAACATCTCCAGTGAGGCTGTAAACCGCCATGATAACTTTTTCCCTTTCACTACTCCCCAAGGAATGGAATATTTTGGATAAGTAATTTTTCCATTGCTCATCTACTAATGGATTTGAACTCCTATTGAACGTTGGTGGTTGTTTCCTCATTAAGAGATCTAACATTTATCCTCCACGCTGTGGATCTGGGTGCTCCATACAGGTAAGGTTATTATTCATAACTTGAGTGAGTTGTCCCAATATAGTGATAAGTTGATCAGCAAAAGTTGTATCCCCAGCTCCAATAAAATTAACTTGAGTAGGAGGGATATCCCTGCATGGAGTGCATGAATTTATACATTTTCTATTCCTTCCACTAGGTGCCATTTCTAAACAATGGCATAAACTAGATTAGTTTATGAATCGAAATACATAACTACAAACTTCTAAAACACTTAACATAAATTGAACAGTTTATAGATATAATCCAAAATCATAATACATGTTTTCAATGAGCTTATATATACTCATATACCCTTCATAATGGTTTTTAAATAGAATGAGAATTATCCTATGCATATCCCCCGGGTGTTTCGTAACCAAGAGTGTATCAAGGCCCATTGTCGTGCACCAGTTCCATTCAAGTCTAGTTCAAAGCGGTGTTTTTGGGTTTTACCCCAAGGTACATTTGTGCCAGAGCCGCCTCTACATGCTCATATCTAGATAGGTATGTATTTATAGAAAAACTCCCAAAATCTCTACAACACCAAAATTCTAGGAAGTCTTCTATACTAATCCTTGAAGTCCTTCTTAGGTCTATGTGCTCTAATCAGAGTTTATTTAAATCTAGCTTCCAAGGTTTTAATAAACTTCATCCGAAACCAACTGTAACACCCAAACCCCAGTTACCCAGATTCAGTGCATTATTATATAACATTGGTATGATAAAAAAAGTTCATGTCTCGAAATACCAATTAGTTTAGTAGCCTTGGAAACACTAGATACATTCCTAAGTCTTATATTACATAATAAAATAGAAAAATACAACAACAAAGTATCCATATTCCACACTCATATCCCCTCAGACAATCCCTGCAGGTCAGCCATAAAATAATTCTTCACATCCTGGAAAAAATAAAACATAGAAAGGGATGAGATCAGATGCTGAGTAAGGATAACAATATAGCGGAAACTTTTATAAATAAGCATATACATTTAAAGAAAAAGTATAACTAAAACAATGTACTTTTAAACTGGAACATCTTCATAATATGTCAAAAATAAAATGATATAATTCCATTTAAATATTCACATTGATATTCTACTAGATGAATAATCACATGAAATATCAATAGCCACTTTCATAATGATGGAATACATAATTTAAGACTATCATAACCACATAGTCAAGGCCTTTTTCCAAGACTACAAATAATATTTTTTCAAGGACTTGTTCCAAGACACTAGTTTGTCTCATGAGACCTACTGATTCATTGAGGAGCTATAGAGGGCTCCACCCGTCACTTACTAAGTCCAATGCATTCCTCATATAAATAGGTTTAAACATAACACAAACATTCGTATTAAAAATAACATACTAAATGTCATTAATTTATCCATAAACCATGAATGATATAACAATAACACACACATAGTCAAACATATCACAAAACCTTCAATAAATTTTGGAAGTTTTTTATAATAATAAATCAACTTCAAATAAGCTTAAAATCCATCAAAGGATGTTGACATAGATGAATTCAAAACTATTTGAGAAAAATATCTCTTTTTTTAAATCATATAAAAGTCACATAATTATAAAATAAAACAATTACTTTGAAAATATTCTTATAAGCTTGTCAGGGAAGCTTCAACGATTTTATAATGGTAGAAAATAGCATCACCTTCCGTTTAAGTTAAATAAAATACATTCTTACCTTAATTTTGTCGACAAGGTTGGAAAGGACCTTGTTTGGAAAACGATTGAAGGATTCCTTTATAAAATTCTTATAAAAAGTCAAAAAAGAGTATAAATGAATTTAAAACATAGTCTATAAAATATTAAGAGTGTTTTGAAATTAATTTTTATGTAACATGGATGTGGATGATAAAGAGGTCCCAGTAGATACTTACATAAAAACAACCTTGAATAATAAAAAGATTGTGAAATTAACCCTTACCTATAACTTTTCCTTGGTCGAGGGTATGTTAACCTACTTTATAATGGTGAAATAATATTTATTAAATTATACAAGAATAAGATTCATTAATAGGATATCATATATGATCTTTTAACATTGCTTTGTTAATAATATCTTAGTATTATCGTTGTTTCAGGTGTTAACAGATTCATTTTCATTTATATTATTTGTTATGTAAGTAATATATGTTATGGATGGGATGTATCTTATTCATATAAAAAATTATATCAAGTCTTTAAACATTATTTTTAATCATCTAATGAAAATTAGTCTTGAATGGATACGATGGGGAATGAATCTCATCGCATTCGTGGAGACGGTAATCCGTACGTACGAACGAGTGACAATATCATTTTTTTGATATTAAAATAATATACAATTTGATGTTATATAAAATATAAAGAATCATTATCATGTTATATTTGTTATTTAAATAAATTAAATGTCATTATTATACCCATCCATATAATAATGTATTGAATAAAAATTTCTCCACGACGTGGAGACGGTAAGCCGTACGTACGAATGTGTGGTGACATGTTATTCAAAGGATGGATAGAATAATTAATTTGGTTGTACCATATTTATAATAATATTAAAGTATATAGAAGATACTGGATTAATGATTTTGTAAAGGAAGCAACCAAGAAAAAGGAAGTGGAATAAGAAAGGAACTTGAAAGCGGTGGTGAGATATTTACATCTTCTTTGAGTTCATCTTTTGATATGATCAAAAGGGGTCCGTAGGTTGGATTTATGACTAAAGTAAAGAATTTATGATGAAGGGAGGATAGTTTAGAGGGTATTTGGGCATGGGTTGGCCGAGCCAAAAGGCATTGAAGGTGTGAATTAGAGAGAAGGGGGAGTTCTCTTTTATAAGAGGGGAGAGGGCACCTAAGGAAAATCTAGAAGTATTATTTTATAATAAAATAATTCTCTGTTTCTAATGGCTCCAAAATTGATTATTTAACGGATGAGGTGGGGATGGGTCGTAAACCACTCAACCAATAGGTTTTAGACAGGTTTGGGTCACTGTATTAACTTTATTTTTTAGATTTAACTCTTAGTTAAATAGATTGACATTTACCATGTCTCTTTGTATTTTTATATTATATGGTTAATAGACATACTATATACTTACAAGAGAACACAAAAGGGTTCATTAATGATACACAAATCATTATATAATTATTTTGGTAGAACATTAGATTTTTAGGAATATAATATCGATTAATAATATAATATTTTTTTAAAAAACTCTTTTATGTCAATTTTGACAATATTTGGTATTTTGTTTTTGCTAAATTTATAACAGCATTATTACTTTGAAAAAAAATCAACTAACCAAACCAAATATGATATATTATCCTATAAAATTCGTTTAATTCATAAAAAGTCTCAAATTACATTTATTTGGATATTTGAAATATAAATTATTTTAATATTTCATTAATTAAGTAATTACTGCATCATCATTGTGTCAAAAATAAATTAAATTATATAATGTCTAAAAAATATAAATAAAATATAATTATGTAGGAAATATTTTTATGTTTATAATTAATATTTATAGTTGAATTTATCTTATGAATTACCCTATATGAAAAATTTCTTAGTTATTAAAAATTGATTTTAACTCTTTTAACTCTTTTTCGAATTAAATAATAATAATTGTCCTAATTTAATCCCAGTGGACCAAAGTGGTTCATATTTTATTCCTAAGGTTTTTTTGGTCAAACTATACTTATCCAATATAATTAAAAAATGTTTTAGGGTAATAATATTATCATTTTACCCTTAATTACCCTATTTACTTTTTACTGTAGTAAATAAAAGAAAAAGATACTATTTGACAAAAATTATTTTCATCATTTTGAACCACATTATAATTACTGATATAAACCGTGTATCTAGGATTTTATAAATTCCACTCATAGAAGCTATAAAATTATGTTTTATGTGAATTTTCATATTCTCCTTGGAGATGGGTATAAGACGGTGAAAAGTTCAATAAAATTTATATATATATATAATTATTTTAAACTGACTCCGATGAATTACATTGAACTTATATTGGTATTATATAACTATTTTGACCTAAAATAGATTTAAATAAAATAAATAATTATTTAAAAAAAAGTTTTGGTTTTAAACTATAACTCATTGTTTTTCACTATTCATAAAAAATTGAATGTTTTCAGAAAAATACTAAAAATTCATCCTAAGCTAAGTTCTATATTCCGAATCAAAAAATGAAGTCTATTTCGAATGATAAAATTTATAAAATTTCAAAAAGTGGGTATTACTATTCATAATGGCTACTTTGATTGGTTGTGGTGTGTTAGAACTCTAAGTTGCGTACAACACACGCTATTGTATTATTCAAAGAGAAGAGTATTGTGGAAGCTTGGGGCGATAAATTAATAGATTCTCTACCTTGATCCGATCAAAGATTATTTATCTTCTTACCAAGCTGATTCTCTACTGTATTCTTGAATTACATGAATTTCTCAAAGGAATCAGAATTATACCTCATCAAGTAAATATATCAATATCCACTTTAGTCAGTAGAAAAAGTTATAATGTAAGAATATCCAACTCTAGCTTCTAAAAGAAATGGTCAACACACATCAGTGTTTACCAATCCTATAAGAACTGTTACCCTTTAACCATGTCCGCAAAATTGTGTTTTGGCCATCTTCCCTTATATACAAGTGTGACATCTATTAAGTGGGTTTGGCTCAGAAGATTCTAAATAACCATCCTGACAATGATTTTTCAAGTGATTCTTGTTTACATGACCTAGATGTTGATTCCACTACTGGGTGTTATATCAGTTCGGTGATCATGATTCATCATTGTTCTCCAACACTTGGTCTTCGTAATTTAATACATATAGACCATTATTGAAATATGCCATACCATAACACATGTTATCCTATTAAATGAAACAAATTTTATTTCTACATTTGAAAATAAACCAATCTTAATCTAAACATTATACAAAATTTTTGTTCTTGGTAACACATTGTACATAATAACTATAATGTAAAACCAAAATCATTTTAGTCGGCAATGAATGGTGGATGTCACCAATGGAAAGAGCAGCAAGTATCGAACCATTGGCAGCTCGTCGATCCACCTCTCATCCAACAATTTTATGAAATCTAATGGGTTCCTTTATTTTAATATTGATGTGAGAACCAAAAGTAGTATACGAAAACCAATGTTTATAAATTGAAATATTTCACTTGATATTGAACACAACTTTGGATTACCCTTTCCTTTGGGTGTAGTTCCACTCCCAGTGGTCTGACTTGCACCATGAAAAACACACTTCCCCTTATTCCTTTTCTTGCCTTTGGATCTTATTCACGGTAAGTCTTAGGCCCCACTTCCTTGTAAATCTTCTTCCTAATCATCATAAGGGCTATGGTTTTTTCATACCCCATGTCCTTATCCACATGGGTAATTAAATTAAGAATCTTTGATAGACTCTTCTCATTATTACACATATTATAATTCACAATAAAACTAGAGAAGGTATTGGGAAGTGATGATAGTATGAAATTTGTATGTAACTCATCCAAGAATTTAATTCCTATGATGTCTATAAACTCAATATATCCAATAAGACTGACTACATGTGGCCCAACTGGTGTAGAATCTCTATGATTAGGGGTGAAAAAAGCCTCAGAGATATCATACCTCTCTTGTCTCACCTTCTCATGATAGAGACCTCGAAGGTAATACCTCATGCTATAAGCATTGATTCAAGATGTTGTTGGTAATGGATGATAGCATGAGGTAATGAACAATAGTATCATTTTTTATATTTTTCTTGTACACAGTGGTCTCCTCATCGCTCACCTCATTTCCAGGTGCAACTGGTAAAGGTTCTTCCATCACATATAGTTTCCTTTCATGTAGATTAATGACCCGAAGGAAACTTTTCTACTCCTGGAAAATAGTGTTTGGGAGAAGGGTTTCCTTCTCCTGTATGGAACAAAACGATACGTTTAATATCATTTTTAATTCTGTTTTTATAAATAATATGAATTGTACTATATTGGATAAAATTAATAGAAATAAATAAATAAATATTTATTAGTCCTCCACTATTTTACCAAAACCCAATAGTCCATATCATTGGCTTTAGATTATCCTATTTCTTGGACATTCTTGTGGCAAGGATCTATATTTTCATTTATATTACCCAAGTATTGTCTGGTCAAGAAAATTGATAGGTTTTAGGTTGGAATTTCAAATGCCAACAACATTAAATCGTCTATCATTGATCTATTGAGGGGACTCCCCAATCTTAATATACTTGATTATAGATTTCCCCAACCCTTTCCTATCAGTTAAACCAAGTCCTATTTTGGAAATCAACCCATGATGTAAACTAAGTCAAGTCAACCCAAAATCTAAAATTAGAATTCCCTGATAATTGAAATCACCCCAACTTTGGTTGGTCAAACACTTTGAACTATGTTTTGATTCTAACTGAAGCAGTGGAAGGCTATACCGACTTAATATTTTTTTGGACATTATCCATTAATCATAAATTACCATTTATTATCTTCTCAAAATACTTTTAATATTATGTAGGATAATATTAAGTGATTAACCATGTATTAGATAATATTTATGCATAATCTATTTTATTTTAGATCAATATTTCATGTTTTTCAATTCATTAATTATGTGATCATGAAAAAACTTCAATAATGAACAACCATACAACTGTAAAAAATAAAATAAAGGGTATGATCATGAACTTTTTATAATGGTAACTTTATCTAGAAGTTGATAAAGTAGCCACTGGCCTAGGGGATAAACACCTTGTACCAATTAGTTTCATGTTTATAGCTTTCCACATATCCACCATTTTCTCTCCTTGGATTGGTTTCGCCTCAACTCCTAACATGAATTGCTTCCACTAGCTTGGGAGCTCTATCCATTATATATTATTTTACTCACACATAGGTGAGGAGTAAAAGTGGATTTATATAAAAGAAACCATGGGTGTGTAGACCCTATATATTAATGAGGAGAGAAGGCACACTGACCAACAATTTAATTTAATAATAAATTAAAAGGAAAACCAGTCACAAACAAAGGTTTATTAAATATCATGATCATCCACATGCATGAAATCAATTATACATTTAATAAAACTTGCAATAAATTCTATAATCATTATTATTTAATATAAATCTAACATGAATCTATTAGTTATTTTCTTTAATTAATCAATCCTTTTATTTAATACCTTTTCTGAATTTCCATGAGATTCCCATACATTATAATTTCAAACAAATTAATAAATTCATTAAACTAAATTGTGAACATAACTTTTACCTTGGAGGTAATCCGACGAATACCCATCCCAAACCACACAAAATGTATTATACTTTTATAAACTATATTCTTTGTGACATTTAGCATGATCATAGAATAGTAAATGTAATAAAACTTATAAATGTTGTGCTGATATTGAATATTACACAGATGTTAATTAAACACACACACACACACACACATATATATATATCAATCTCATATCACATGTTGTGTCATATATTTATGCCCACCAGAAGGTACATGTCTCAAGAGTTACATAAGATAATAATAAATTTTAAATCTGGGAAATCTAAAAAAAGTTCACAGTATATAGATCCTACTACATGGTGTGTACCCTCCTCACCATCTATCCGAAGTACATTCCTAGGGAAACAATATGTGAGGTTTACTTAGGAAATATTTAGAGTACACAACGTTTCTGGTGGGATACATTCTTTGTTGACTCTGAGTTATGCCAACACTAGTTGACTGAACTATGTATGGGATACACGACCCAGCCTTGACCCAAAATGAACTACATGCCATGTATAGTGGGCCATATGGTGTGTACTATGGATAATCGTCCCACATTCTGTCCTCGTCGACACACTTTGTATGAATTAACTACACCACGTGTCATTAATGCACATGGGTTGACTAATTACTGAACTACACATGATGCATTGAACACAACTATACGACATATAGATTTGACTACACGTCATGCACTGTTGGGTTACCTAGATAGAACCCTTGATTTCTCCATATGGGTTACTTGATTTAATTTTAATCAAAAAAATTAATCAATTTTGATAGATCTATGATAAATGATAGAGGAAAAATATATCCCATTATTTATATTTAAAAATTATTAAATTTGAATTGATAAGATAAATTATTAAATCATAAATCATCAACGAATTATTTAAATAATTATAAAAAAATATTCCCACTCTCATATCACATGTAGGTTCCGATCATAGCGAAAGTATTGAAGGACAGTACCCAGTTATTATGTTTTCCATATTAAACGAAAAATACAAGATCAGTACGATGATTAACGCTAGTATCAACATAATTAAATCAAGGATTTATATCAAGGAATATAAACCTATAATCAAGAGAGGATCAACATATTTTTTTATAATTAATTTAATTTTACAAAATTACCTCAAAGGTGATTATTTCTTCCTTGATACATTTGGCCATATATCAAGATGTTTACCATGATTTATTTGAAGAGATATAGGGTAGATATCCTCTATCCATGATCCACATCTGTTCCACATATCTATGAAAACTGCTGAAGGAGTCACCGGGTACTATCATTGAAGGCCCTTGCGCTTGTGATGTCCTTCTTCGATTGGCTTGAGAACTGCTTCCAAAGAATTCTCCATGACCCCGTGGATGAGGATCTCTCCCTCTTTTGAGATCTTTCTTGGTGAAGAAAGAGTAATCTAGGCCTGAGGGATTTTCTCCAATTCATTGTGCTCAAAAATAATAATCGTCGCTTGGCTAGTGCATGGATAATAAGAGAATAATAAAATTAGGCATTTAATTTACTTGGGTAATAATAAATAGTTTTTATAGGTTCCTTAATTATTATATTAATCCTAGAAAAACCACCATGTTAAATAATAATACCAACATTATTATTTCCTGACATGCACTTATCTTGCGAGTTATAATTAAATTATTATTTAATCAAATAAAATTCAATATTGTTATTTCTCACGGGACCATTAACTTGGTCTTTCAATCCTTCACTATATTTATTGGACCTAGAATAATGAATATTTATTTTTTTTAATAAATATCACTACATTATTCTCCAATAAATATATAATTATTATATTCACTAAATAGAAAATAAATATTTATTAATTATTTTACCCACATTAAATTATCTAAAATAATTAGTTTAAAAATAAATGTGATCTGAAATCCATGAATAATTATTAAACCATAGGTGGGAAAAATCATTATTCAACTTGTTAAATAATAAATAATATATTATTTAATTTAAATATTGGATAAACTTATTGTGTGACCCTCTAGGCCTCTTTCTCAATGGCATTAGGCGGAGTAGCCTAAAGTCCATGTTTAGCATATTGCAACATGCCAGGGAACCCATTGAAGAATAAGTTAATTCCATAATTACATGTCACCTCATACAAATAATTACCCTGTAATATAACCCCTTTGTCTCAATATCTCCAATAATGTGGGTAGCATACAAGTTCCATCAACCCATGTGCTCGATTTCTCATTCTTAGATTACTAAAAAAATTCAACATGCCTATGAACACCATGGTCATGGATTAATTTAGGATATATCATTTACATCAAAGGGACTAAGATGTCAAATTATATTATGTAACCAAAGGTACAAATCTATTCACATGTTATTCATTAATACAATATTACTTGTGACACAACCAACATATCCTACCTCGTTGTGAAAATTTTTTGTCATGGTTTTCACCAATACATCATAGTGTGTGAGTTATTATTCCCATTAATAATAATATTAAATTCTATGGTCAAATACACACATCTATAGATAGGAACATGCAATGACACTTATAAATTGGGATTTCATACTCACTGGTCTCATTCTCAAAATATCCTCCTGAACATTACCAAGGGTGTACACCATGAGAAGGTGCCTAAAAGTACAATGAGTCTCCACCCCTGATAACTTGTATCATTTTCATCCCTTAAAATGGTATCATCTGGATATATAACATATATTAAATAATAGTGTCATGGTACTTCTGGGTTCTCATCATAGCAGGGATCTATTATGACCTTTTAGTGTGACAACTACTCTTAGGACCTTATCACATACAATATCATGCATAAGAGCAATCACGATGTGATAAAGAGTTTTTTAATATATATCCAATGTATATTTGTTTATCATAAAGTACAAAGAAGTTGGTTCTAGGGTACCAAATCCCACAATATTAAGAGGAATTTTCCTTATAAGAAATGTGACTATAAAGATAATAGTAATTACCCTTCCTTATTAGTTGAGTAGGACCTTGAAACTACTGATGTGTTAAATGTCTCTGACACTTCCATTGTTGATGAATGGATCCTAGATTCTGGATGTTCATTCCACATGTGTCCTTGTAAAATTTGTTTACAAAGTTGGGGGAAATTTAATTTGATGAGGTATTACTAGGGAACAACAAGACATGTCACGTTATTAGAATAGACACAATTTCATTAGAGCTTCATGATGGGACTGTTAAGACTATTATGGAAGTTATGTGGCTACCCGAATTAAAAATAAACCTAATCTCACTTTTAATTCTTGGAAATAAGGTGTATAGTTATAGGTGAGACTATAGAATCCTTATAGTTTCTTGAGGACCCCTCAGAGTTATGAAAGTAATCCTTTACAATGGTGTTTATGTGTTGGAGAGTAAGGTTCATATAAGTAAATTGAAAAACTCTTGTAGTTCAGAACATGACTCCACCACACTTTGGCATAGAATGTTTGGTAATGTTAGTACCAAGGGCCTTAGTGAACTCAAAAAACCAGTGATTTTGAGTAACATCACTCCTAATATTCTTTCATTTTGGGAGCATTGTGTATATATAAAATCCAGAAGAGTCATCTTATGTAGGTCAATGAATAAGGCTAAAGAACCCCTTTGTTGTGTTCATTAGGATATGTGGGGTCCTTCTAGTGTCACCTCCCATGGTGTAATCTTATACTGTGTGACGTTCATTGATGACATAAATAGGATATTTTAGATTCATATAATCAATCATAAATATGAAACCTTTTAGACATTTATAAAATGGAATGTTAGGGTAGAAAGTGAGTCTAATAGGAAACTCAAATCCTTGAGAACTGATAATGATTTAAGGTATCTATCCATATAATACTTTGAATTATATGAATCTGTGGGAATAAAATAGATACCAGACTATTTTGTAAACTCCAGAGAAAAATGGGTAAGTAGAGAAGATGACTAGGACATTCCATGAGAGGGTGTGGTGCATGATATCCAACTCAAAACACCCCAAGTCCTTCTGGGAAGAGGCTACCTCAATAGTAGTCTATCTTATTACCTATTTCCCATCTTCTGGTAATTCTTTTAAGACAACCAACAAAAATTGGAATCGTTCATCCCTAGGACATTCACACATTAGGACATTTGGATCCATATCTTATTCTCATACACATAATAATAAGATAGCTCCTAGGGATGTGAAGTGCATATTCATGGGATATGCAATATGTGTAATGGGGTATTGTCTGTGGGTAGACAAACGTGGTTATCAAAAATGTATAGTTAGACAAGATGTCATGTTTCATGAGTCCTATATCATTAATGACAAGGGATATAAATATCTAGAGTCCTCTAATGGCATTATAAAACCCTCTATATTCCCAACACCCTTAGGTGTTGAAGTCCCTTTTGAATCCAGTGACCACTCCATGTTCAGTACAGATCCTACAACCCCGATTGTCTAGAACTAAAATGAATACGATTCTAATTTGGGTTATAAAACTAAAACATAGGAACATGAAGATCTGAGAAATTATCAACTCACTCGGTATAGAGAGAGAAACGTTATAAAAAATATAGTCTATTTAATATAGGAAGACATGGCTACCTATGCATTTAATGTATCACAATATTTTTTTAATAATGAACCACAAACATAAAAGCAATCTTTTAAGTCTAAAGAGGCCACCAAATGGTTAGGTAAAATACAAGAAGATATGAATTCACTTCTCATGAACAACACTTGGGTTGTTGTTTATAGACCTAATAACCAGAAGGTCATAGGTTCTAAATAGATATATAAGATGAAAGAGAACAATGTTGGAGAAACTAAAATCAAATTTAATTCATGAATGGTTGGAAATTTGTTTTCTTCAATGTGAGGGAATTTGTTATAGTGATATCTTCTCATTAGTTGTTAAACATTAATATAATATAATTATTCTTTCTTTGGGTTCGTATATTTATTTTCATGTTGAATAATTAGATGTAAAAAAGAATATTTTTTATATTGTACCCTTTTGGAAACAATTTATAGGACCCGTCCTGACGGATTTTTAAAACTTTTGAAACCTAATCAAGTTTTTCTTCTTAATAATTATTTTTATCATCATAAGATATCATTAAGGAAATTGTTTAAATTTTTTCATTCTTTTATGGTTGAAAATCATTTTTCTAGAAGTAAATTTAAGGAATGTGTATACTATAAGGATATTTAACATGAATCTGTTTACCTGTTATTTTATTTTGATGAAATGATTTTAATCTGTAAGAACATGAGGATTATAAATTATTTCAATAATAAATTTAACTATATCTTTGAAATGAAAGACTTGGGACATGATAATCAAATCATACGTATGGATATTATTAGTGATATGAAGGTTAGATCCTCGTACTAATCCAAAATTACTAATTTTAAGAAGGTATTAAGAAGAAATCTATTTGAATATTTTATTCCTATTAATATTACTTTAGTACAACTTGTTAAATTGTATTTTGATCAATCCCTTAGAAATGATCTTGAGGATTCCACCATGAATAAGATTCCATATGATAATTTAGTAAGAACTCTTATATATGCTATGTTTTGTTATAGGCCATACATTTCATTTTCTATTTGTACCTTGAGTCGGTTTATGGAGAAACTTGGTATGCCTCATTGGAATGGATTGAAATGGCTACTCAAGACTGGTCTCCTATAAGTGAAATATACAGTCAGTGGTTTCACACTCTACTACTGAGGTAGAGTATATTGCCTTGAAAGAATCCTTACAAGAGGACATATGGTTGAAAGGTTTTATTTTTGAGTTGTCTTTAACTAATGATAGCATAGTAGTCCACTATGATAGCCTATAAGCATTGCATTTATCCATGAACATTACATTCCATGTTAGATCAAATAAAATTGACATAAGACTTCATTTTTTAGGGATAAAATAGAATCTGGGATGGTGAGTTTCACTAAGATACCCACTAGGTAAAATATGATTCACAGTTCGACTAAGGTCATGCAATTTTCCAAATTAATGCATTGCCTTAAATTAATTAATTTTGTCCCAATTTTATAACTTAGGTTGTGAGAATATCATCCTTAAATTCCATTTAATCACACGGTAGATATTGTTTTTCTATTTTCCCCAATGTAATATATCATTTAAATTCCTTTAATATAGTTATATATGATTTATTCATAATGCATAAAGGGTGTTCACTTTTCATGGGGTATATGCATTCACGGCACTGGTCATGTGGGTTCTAGTTTTCATTCATCCAATTATTTGTTCCCTAGAATATTTTTTTCATTACTTATATTGATTGTTTACCAGGGCCATTGATTGTTTGACATAAAATTGTAATGCTTCATCATGGGTGTGTCTCTTTTTCTAGACTTCGATCTGGGGTTCCAACGCCATAACAATCATGTGGCACCACTTTTCCCGTGTGTTGTGCCACCTTCAGTTATGTGAAATGTTGGCCTAATCTGGGTTGTCCATGTAGTTGTGATCCCAGGTTTATATCTATTCTGCCTGACGCTCTCTACCATGCAAAAATTTCCTCGCTATCTTCTTGGATTTGATTTATCCGTTCTATCGAAGCAGTGCATTTCATATGAGTCAGCTGATGAGTTCCCAATGAGTAGATCCTTTGTTGTCCAAAGGGGATCTCGGAGAATAAAAATGATACTGGGGTTATCTGGACACCTACACTCCCTATCATTGAGTTATTTATGTCTTCTAGAAATATATTACTTCTTCAATGGAATCTCAGTGGAGATCACCTCATTAGGACGATTTCACATCAAGAAGGTTCCCAATCGTGACTTTTTTTATCATAACCAGGTTTCTGTTTAGTTTCATAAATCTATAGAAATATATTATTTTCTATATTGTATAGATTTGTATCCTTTTTTGGTGTGTGCATGAGTCCGTCCAGGAGTGGATGCTGTGGAATCTATGTGACAGGGTTCACCGCTTCCACCTAGTTCAACAAGCCTGACGTCATCATATATTTTATTCGGTTCTTCTTTTCTTTTACTCAAGTTTGTATTTGCTTTGCTTGCATTCTTGATTCATAATAAAAGGCTTTTCTAGTTTGTGTTCTCACCGTGCACATCATATAATTCTAATCCGATGCACTTTATATATTATGTTATTTCTTTTACATAAATTTGTATTTTTCATTCTTCCAGTACCTTAATTATTAAAGAATCTTGTTCTGGATCTTAGTCTTCAATTGATCAATTGAACATATCAAATAATCAACCAGATAATACACGATAGTTCATATATGATGTTTTAGAGTATAAAGGTTTAACCCCAACATTTATTAACACTATAATGAAATAAATTAAACATTAATATGAAAGAATACTTTAATAAAATCTCAATTTTAAATAAAAAGATACAATCAGATCTATACTGGTCACATTGTTCCTCATATTAAGGTGTGGAATATTTCTACACATCCAAAATGAGTTATGGATCATTTTTCTAAAGTAACAATATAATATAAATGTGTTTTATTAGTTTTGAGTATGTCACTTATTCTTTTTACTGAAATTAATGTCAATATTATATAAAGAAACACATAGAGTTATACCAATAAAACCGTGTATCAGATTGAGGTGTGGCTAATTCCTACATGTCAAAAATTACATATGGAAAATCTTCATAACTCATCAAAACAATCGTAATTCTTTTTCTTATTTTTCACCATGTCGCTTGTATTTTTTTAACTAAAATGCCATTTCAAATAGGAAACACACACTTTAACACATAGTAGTCACATTATGTGTCCATTTGATATGAGACTGCTTTCTACATGTCAGAAATGAATTATGAATCATTGTCCAAAATTTTCCTGAAAATTGGAGAAAATTTACATGATTTTCATTGAGTGATATGATTTTTGAAGAAAAATGTCAATTTTAAACTGATGACGGACACTTTGAGTCATATTGTTCAATCTATGCATCAGATTAAGGTGTGTTTGATTCCTATACATCAAAAATAACTCATGGGTCATTGACCTAATGTTTCCAAATAATATGAATGTGTTAGCTTGTATTTCAATATGTCACTTATTTTTTTTAAATTAGTTTTAATTTTTAATTAAAAAGACACACTTAGAGTCATAAAACGTCACACGATGCATCATATTGAGGTGCAATTTATTTCTACATGTCAAAATTTACTTATTGATCATTTAATTAAATTATCAAAAAAATATGAATAAAATTTGTTGGGTATCAATATGTCACATGTAAAGTTTACTAAAATTAATGTCAATTTTAAATAAAAAGTCTCACTTGAAGTTATACCGGTCTCATTATGCATCGTATTGATGTGAGGTTGATTTCTAAATGTTAAAAATGACTTATGGATCATTGTATAAGAGTATCAAAACAATCCAAATGAATTTCGTTATTTTTAGTGTGTCACTTATTCTTTTGAATAAAATTAATTTCAATTTTAAATAAATAGACACACATGGAATTACACCAGTCACACCCTGCATCATATTGAGGTGTTAATACTTCCTACATATAAAAAATGACTTATGTACCATTTTCATAATGTATCAAACAAATATGAATGCATTTTCTTGATTTTTAGAATGTCACTTGTGTTTTTTGTTAAAATATCATTTGAAACTAGAAACACCCACATTGAGTCTTATCGGTCACATGATGTCTTGGTTTGACATGAGAATGATTCATACATATCACAAATAACTTATGAATTTTTTTCTTATATAATAAAAATAATTAGAGTATGGTTTCTATGTTTTCAGGGAGTGACATATTTTGAATTAATATATCAATTTTAAACTGATAACATACATTTTTAGTCATACCAATCACATCGTGTGTCAAATTGAAGAACGATTGATTTTTACACATTAAAAAATAACTTATGGATTGTTTTCATAAAGTATAAAAACAATCATAATGTGTTTTATTATTTTTCTATATATCAATAATTATTTTTACTAAAAATAATTTAAATTCTAAATAAAATGTCACACGTAGAGTTATACCAATTACACCATTAATCAAAATTATGTGGGGTTATCTCTTACATGTTATAAATGAGTTATGAATTCTTAAAGTATAGAAAAATCAAAATGTGTTTTCGCAGTTTTCAGTATGTCACTTGTTCATTTTAGTATAATTAATTTCAATTTTTAATTGGCACACTTGGAATTATACCAGTCGTATTTTATGTCAGATTGAGGTGTGGATGATTCATATACATCACAAATTACTTATGGATCATTTTAATAATGTATAAAAAAATTAAAATATATTTTTTCAGTTTTGAGTATATCACTTGTGTTTTTATTAAAATGTCATTTGAAACAAGAAACATTAACTTTCATTCTTGTTGGTCACATCGCGTGTCAGTTTGATATGAGATTACATCATACTTGTCACAACAAATTTATGAATAATTTTCCTACATTATCAAAATTATTGGAGAATGTTTGTTTGGTTTTCAGTGAGTTACTCATTTTGATCTCAAATGTTAATTTTAAATTGATAACAAACATTTTGAGTTATTCCAGTCACACCACACATCAGATTGAGGTGAGGTTGATTCCAACATGTCACTAATGATTTATGGATAATATTAATAAATTATCAAAATAATGATAATGAATATGGTTGTTTTTTAGTTTGTCATGTGTTCTTTTTACTAAAATTAAGGTCATTTTTAAATAAAAAGATACGCTTAGAGTTAAACTGGTCACACTATTCATTGTATTGAGGTGGTGTTGATTCATCAATGTCAAAAATTAATTATGAATCATTTTACTAAAATATCAATACAATTCGAATGTGTTTGCTCAGTTTTTAGTATTTCACTTGTTCTTTTTACTAAAATTTCATTTGAAACTAGAGACATTGACTTTGAGTCATATCAGTCACATCACATGTTGGTTTGACATGAGACTACTTCCAACAAGTCACAAATGACTCATGAATATTTTTGATAAATTATCATGACAATCAGAGAACATTTGGTTAATTTTTAATGAGTGTCACACATTTTGAACTAATATGACAATTTTAAACTAATAATAGACACTTTGAGTCATACAGGACACACTGTGAATAAAATTGAGATTCAGTTGATACCTACTCATCAAAAATAAAGCATGGATCATTTTACTAAATTATTTAAAAAGTATGAATTCTTTTTCATAGTTATTGGTAAGTCACTCATTCATTTTACTAAAATTTAAGTTAATTTAAAAAAAGACACACTTGGAGTCATACCAGTCACACTATGCATTAAATTGAGGTGTGGTTGATTTATACACATCACAAATGACTTATAGATCATTTTCCTAATGTACCAAAATAATATAAATATGTTTTTTAATTTCCCAATATGTTATTGGTTCTTTTTAGTAAAATTAATTTCAATTTTAAATAAAGAGACGCACTTGGAGTCATAACAGTCACACTGTCCATCAAGTTGAGGTGTTGTTGATTTTTACATGCCACAACTGAATTCTCGATCATTTTTCTATACTATATATTCATTATGAATTCATTTGATGAATTTTGAGTATGTCACTTTCCCTTTTTACTAAAATTAATTTCAATTTTAAATAAAAAAGATAGACTTTGACTTACATCGGTCACACCATGTTTCTTATTGTGGTGTGGTTTATTCCTAAACATTAGAATTACTTATGGATCATTTTATGAAAAATATCAAAATAAATATGAATGAATTAGATCAGTTTTGAATATGTCAGTTGTCTTTTTTACTAAAATCAATGTCAATTTTAAATAAGAAGATGCACCTGGAGTCATACTAATAACACCATCCCATTTCCTTTCATTTTCATACTGCTAACACATCATATTGAGTTGATTTTCTTATCTGAAAAACCATTTTCTACTATTATGGTTTTAAAAAAGAAGAATTTTTTTTTGGATAAGAACACCGTCTAAATAATCTATATTGGAAATTTGACAATGAAAGGCAATGGATAACATGGAAACATTGACAGAAAGGAACATGTTATCTCTTTTGTGTCTTGTCGGAGATAGTTGAAATAAAAATATGACATCCCAAAAAGATCTGCGAAAAAAACTAAATAAGTATTAGATAAAAATGAAAAGAAAATTAACTTACAAATAGTAGATAAAATGATGGAAATATTAATTAAATAATTACTATAAATTCACCTTTTCTGGATGGTTTTATACATTTTTGAACCATTTACTTGTTGTAATTATCTCAGTTGTATCCTCAAAGTCCAATCTCTCATGATCATGAGCATATTTGAACATACTACCCCAACTAATGAAAAAGAATCCACCTCTATAAGAAAAAAATTCTTATGTTAGTAATACTAAAAAAATTATACGTAAATTTTAAACAACCCATTACTTCTAAGGAAGTCAATTATTCATGATACATGTGCACATTTTTCCATCAGGTATGCTACACATTCATATATAAATGAATTTATGTCATATTGTGAATATAATAATTTTTAATGCCATAGTAGTACTCAAAAAATAATAATACAAAAATTATTAATAAATATTTTAAATTAAATAGTAATTATCTTTGAAAATACAACTTCGAGGATTCTAGTTTGTTGATGGAATATAATATATCTCATAAATTTAGAAACAAAAGAAAAAAAATTGTTTTTATTTATTTGTTTTAAACACTAAACAAATATTGAGAGAAAAAATTAATTTCTTCCGATATGTGTTTTTATAGTGAAATATTATTATATATACCCTAATACATGTTCTCTAATAGAACATATTAGGATACCTCTAAGAATGGATTTTCCTCATGCCATGATTTTCATGATTTTTATACATGACCATAATATAATAGAATTTTAAATAAAACATAATATAAAATATTTAACTTTAGGTTTAATTCTAAATTTTTTGATGCAGTATATTAATAATTGAAAAACATCATCATGTGTAGTTGGATTTTTGGGAATCCATTTATTGAATCTAGGAAATAAATATTTGGAGTATCCAAATTGACCAAAATGATAATCCAATATTGTTTAAAAAAAGAATAAGTAATGAAATAAATGAAAATATATTTGATATGATTAAATTGTATAGTTTTACCCATTAATTATTGGTATTAAGAATAATTTTTCATTTGTATGTTTTCTTTCAAACAATATGTCCAGTTTTGACATGATTTAATTCATTTTTTGTTGTTATTTCTGTTAGTATTGTTGAAGTGACATGAAGAAAAATGAGTCCAAATTTATCTTCATGGTATAATCCCTTAAATTGGTATTCATATAAATTCTTCGAAAAATATGGAATGTTTTTAGTAATAATTAATATAGGATATCTATTATTGAGAAAAAATCATTAAAACACACCTCATGTATACATTTAAAATTGAGACTCCCAAACATTCATAGTTGTAGATATCATTAACATTCTAAAGAAAATTGTAGTTTGTAACACCTATTCCATACATTTTTCATTAAAATATACTATGTGATTACTACAACATTGTAAATTTTTATTCTCATTGACAATAAATGTATGAAAAAACTGATATTGAATGGTCAGGGTAAAGGTTATATCTAATTAACTTTTCGATCAGTTGGTTGCTCCTTTAGATGGTTCTGATTTGACCTTTCATTTCACCCCATCCATTTTTCCATCTGTAATAATATTCATCAATTCAATCCATTATTCAATAATTATTAATTTTTTAGATTGAAAAATAAATTGGAAATGAAAACCTTTTTATCAACCTATTTTTTACATGATTTAATGCATCTTTTAGGAATGATCCATCAGCTTGGTCTACCATATGAATATCTATATCATAATGTGGAATAGGTAGCTCAATGTTTGGCTCAGGAGATACACTAATATCCACTCTCACATGACCTGTTAAAAATTTTCTCTTATGTAGAGTGTCTTCATGGATATTGAACATAGGATCCCTCCCTAAAAGGTGATGGGTGGATGACGACAGAAAAAATTCACTATAATTTTCACCCTATAGTATATCAATACATTGAAGGTATTAGTGTCTTCATGATTCACATTTCTTTGAAAAAATTATGATAATAATGTTTATCTCATCTAAGATAGCTCTTTGAGGGGAATGGATCACCTCAAAGCTAGTGGTGGTGGGGTGTGATCTTCATGCAGGCGTTGTTCTTGAGTTTTTTCTTCTCTTTTATTTTCCCCATAACATTTTCTAGAAACTAAACTTGACCTTGAATTTTTTCTTCAAGGGTAGATAATATTTCTTTTATATCTCTAATTTCAGTATCTTTTTCCTCCTGTTCTCTTATTTTCTCAAAATATTTTTGAACTGTTACCTCAAAACCCACACCTCTGACGGAGCTACACTATTCTGGTCGCTTCAAGGCTATAGATAGTAGGTGTTCATCTAGTAAAAGTTTTGATGAATAATATTAATAATTTGGAGAGAAAACATATAAAAATAAGTTATCAGTGTTATGTAACATGTATTTAAATAAATACAAATTTTTATTATGTCATACTTACACATTTATCCCATAATTTTTATGTTTTTTCATCTATTTGTATCGCATATTTATTTACACAAGCCTCATTTTATAGCACATGATATGGGATGGAAGTTTCTTTGGATTTAGATTCATCAATCTTCATATAAATATAGGAACATAATTAAGTTGTAGTTTCATGCCACATAAAATTATTATATTAGATTTAAAATATGTACCATTTTTTTCAATTGATTGTACCCCATCCTTGATTTATGATAGAGGTACATTGGTTTTTGTACCTATTCCATATTTTCAACACTCATTTTTAGTTTCATAAATAAAAATTTTCAATAAAAGTTATGAATACACATATTTTTAAATAAGGAAATTCCATCCATAATTTACCTAAAAGCTATCTCCCCATGATAGCTAGTAAATGTACCCCGTGTTGCTTGGATTATTTGGAGTGCATACAAAAGTTTTGGGTGAATGCTTATTTTTTCCATCAATGACTTAAATTTGAAATCTCATTATAATTATATGAAATATTCTATGAATCCTTTATGTAAGAGTAAATATTTTTTTTATCGGGGTCATCTACTATAAATGAACTCATAAAGGAATGATTAAGATTAATTCAATGTTTTATCATTTTAATTTCGAGTAAAATAAAGAAATTATATCATAATGTTACCGTAATCTCACCCCTAATTAGTGTCTTAAGCATGGGCACAACACAGTGCCATGAATCTTCATCAATCAGCATGCACTGCTGAGTGATGAGCCCAATGTAACTACTGAACATGTCCTTGTTGGTTTTAAAAGGCTGGTCATGTTCATTCCATCTGACCACAAATTTTATGCCTTTACTTTTCACCTTATTAATTTTTTATAACACCGTAACACTATGACACTCTTGTTTTTTCTATGACATTGGTTCTTCATATTATACATTTTTCTCAAGTTCAATATTGTCAATTTGTTTTTACACTAATTAGTATCATTAGTATGTGCAGAAGGTTGTTCTCTCTCCCCATTAGAAGCAGCAGAAGGTAGAGAAACCTACTGTTCCTAAGAATTTGAAGCATCAACACGTGATGAAGTCAGTATTTGTAGTATTTAATTTAAATTACATAAATGCAATAGTGTATAGATAATAACACGAGGCAACATAATGTATAATATATGAAAATACAACCTGATTATTGAACTCTTTTTTTTAATGTTAAAGGGATTGACCCCTCTATCAAGTATCCTAATTCTATTATTATGGTCTCTTATGACATACAACCCCCATATGTTATGGGACCACTATTAAAATAATGTGACATCCCAATGAAATTTTCAACCTCAGTAAGTGTTTCATCTGACACATCAGTGGTTTTGGTCAATAGTAGAACAATGGACCACTTTTGTTTTTCCGGATATGTAACATAAAATACTTTTACATTCTATGACATCATTATAAATGGTTTATCTTTTTACCCTTCCATACTAAATTTCACTTTCATGAATCCCAATTCATCTATTTTAATATTAATCTTGTTATAAACCCACTTGCATTGAAAAAAAAACAGATAGATTGTTTTATAATCCAAATCCCATATTTATCTGATGGCTCCAAAGTATGAAATATTCTTCTAAATTGTATTTCTATATTTATCACCAAAACATGAATCACATCAGCCACAAGTGTAAATATACTATTTTTATATTACTATATATATCATATTCATTTGTTTAGAAAGTGTATCCATTAATTAGCTACCCATTTTAATAAAATACAAAAAACCTTGGTCCTTCATATACGAATCAACGTCATTCTAAAATTTAATTCATATTTTCATATAACTCCTTAAAAAAATGGTCTTGAAACTATTCTATAAACTATTTATTATGTGTATTTGATATCCATATTTCATCCCTTGATGGATTAAAATGCCTAAGAATATATTTTCGGGCTTCAACATATGAGACAACCACAAACTGTTATGAAAAACATAATGGTGGGAATGCCCATGATCTATAATATTGATTGTGACTTCATGTCTTCCAGAAATTTCATCAACCAAAATTCTACCAGAGTGATGAAATTTCATTAGACTAATTCTTTCCATGCTCGATAGGTAGTTAGTATAGAATTCAACAGCTTCCTCAAAAATAAATCATTCTCCAATAAAAACCTCTAGATGAATTTGATTATTGACATTCCTTATTAAAATATTCACATACCCTTCAATGGGTTGCATCCATCTATAATCAACAATACCACATAGTCAGATCTCTCTCACCATGTAAACCATCATGTGAACAATCATATCAAATAATGCAAGTGGGATGAACATTTCCAATTCACATAATATGATGAAAATTTCCTTGTCCATATCTTGTAATTTATCTGAGTCTATAATGTTGTGACATATAGCTTTGAAAATATAATAGATCTTGGTAAATGTATAATAGTAATTATTTGAAAAAATGCAATGTTAAGATAGAGGAATTAGATTTTGCATCAAAACATGATAGTCATTTGATTTCAGAACCTTCAACATTAAATCAATAATTAACATGATATTATAGATATTCATTAAATACCCCTTTGGAAACATTAAATAATTCAATATGTTCAATAATAGATATCTCTCTTACTTACAAAGAGATAAAGTGGCTGGAGGAAGAAAATATGTTTTTCACCATTCACTAGTGCCAACTCTTCTCGTATTCCCATGTAAATCTTATCCATCCTAGCCTTAATTCCATCCTTTTTTGTTGGGTTCATTTAGTAATGCACCAATGACACTATCACATAACTTTTTTCAACATGAATAACATCAATAAAATGTCTAACATACAGAAAATCCCAGTTTTGTAATTAAAATATTACTGATGTCATTTTCCAACCAATTTTCATAAGGTTTTTTCAAAAAGGTTTTTTAAAAGAAATTTATTTATATTTTAATTTTTAAATAAGTTGACCACCTATTAGAGTGGATAATGATGTCTGTTATTTTGAAATCCCATCAAATGATGTCTTCCAAGATCAACACATACATCATCATGGTAGAATTCTATTATTTCTAAGAAACAATGTCTTTGATGAATGTTTCAACCTAATTGACTATGTACCCTGGTCACAAATGGAAATACCTTGAGTTCCTTTAATGTTATTCCTAAAAAAATTATATAATCCGGAATGCCATTTATCATCTCGTAAAACATAGTTCTCAATGTGAAATAGTCATTTCTATAATCATTATACAACGTAATACCTGAATCCCACAATAATATAAAATATTTGATCAATGGAGCCAAATAAACATCAATATCAAAACCCTGTTGTTTTGGAAACGTAGATTACATAATGTATTTCCATTTCATGTATAACCACGGGGGAAATTTATAATTTACCAACATAATCATCCATGTGTTGTGAGTTCTTCCTTTTAAACAAAAAGGATTGACTCCATCTATAGATAATGCAAGATGAAGGTTACTTATTTCATTTATAATTTTAGGATACACAAGATCAATTCTATTTTACTAAGGAGAATCTTATGGGTGAATGATTTCCCCATAGTTATTTATTGTATCTGTGTCCCATGTCATTTAGATTACAGTCTCATCATTTTCTTATATGCTCTTAAAACTTATAACGATTTGAAATTTTGATACAACATTCTTATGACCTAATTAATATATCTTGAATTGAGAAGCACCGCATTTTGGTCATTCATTATGTAATTTTTTATATTTGTAAAATAGTATTCAGTCATTTGGATAGACTTGTATTCTTTCAAATATCATACCCACACAACCAATCATTTTTTTGAGTCATCTGTATTGAATGGGAGCTCATTATCTTCTAGAATAATATCATTCAAGAGATTAAGTAGTTTAATAAAACTAGAGTCACTCCATATGTCACTTGATTTTAAATTATATAGCTTCATTATGTATTGAAATTTTGTGTATTTAGTGAAACCAACATAAAATGGGTCCTTTAAACAAATCTTTAACATCTCAAATTTTTATGGAAAATCAAGAAGTTCATCTTCAATTGACATTTTAATTTCCTCAATATGATATTTGTCATCATTCAAACCTATAATCACATCCTTTAAGTGTTCTTCTTCATTTTACACACTTATAGTCATATTAGATGATCCATAAAACATAGTGTTATCCCAATCACAGGCTAAATTTTCTTTTTTACCATTTTTATTAAAACAATTATAATGATGATCTATTTCATGGAAGATCATGTATTCTTAAAACTCATCTAGCCTAATTATTCTTTAATAAAAAAATGTAGACAATGAAAATAGATTTGAGAAGGGTTATATGCATGATCTTTTGGTGACTTGATGAACCCTTTCATGCTATCTTAATAGATTTTTTCATACAATTGGCATCCATCAATTATATATTCATATCCATCCTATTTGATTTGATAATATTAATAATTAATAAAATAAAGACACAAAAATGGACCTTTCAAATAAGGGGAAGCCAATATTTGAATGATTCAAATAATTTCATCATTCATTGAAGGAAATGGGTAATTGAATTTAACAAAATAATTACTCTAATATTAGTAGTTGTTGTCCTCTGAATTCATATAGAAGAAATGGGGGATGATTCTGAGGAAAAACAATTAAATAATAACTATATGGGGGATGAATTCCATGAGTATGATAGTTATTATTTCATTTTGTTACCTTTGACTCATCTCCTTAGAGGATTACACCAAATCAGAGTGAAAATGTAGTTGTGGAGGACCCCATAATTTAAACTATGCCATTGATGTTGGATGAAAATTAGGTTTATGAGTTGTAATGGGGTTAAAATCTAATTCACCTTTTGTAGGAATAAGGTTGTGATGGATATCATATGGTTTGGATAGATTTAGTTACATTCCCTTCCCATGGTTTTATTGTAAATATATATTTTGTAAGAGGTGAAGATAGATCCATGAGAAGACTAAGGTTTCTTTTGTTGGGTTATGAACACCCGAGATGGATCATTTCCAGAACTACAAAATTCAACTACACCTGAGGTTTTAACCATGGAATTATCAGCCATGTTCCACGGTTAAAGCATGGTAGTATGGGACTTACTTCCATAGTTTTAACAATGTCCCTAATCACCTTAGTTCAATGGTTTAACTGGGGCACTAGGCCCCTACTTCGAATGTTAAAACTATGGATTTATCATTTATATGAAATAAAAAATTCAGTCCCCCCTAGTTCCACACCCCCACTTCCAGCCCCCCCCCCCCCCCCGTGCACCCCCCAACCTACTAGTTCCCCACCCCTTTCTCCCCCCTACCAGTCGCCCCTGCCCTCCCCCTTGCACCCACACCCCTTACAACCCTCCCCCTCCTAGTCCCCCTACCTCTACCCCCTCCTTTCCCTACCCATTACCCCCCCAATGCCCCTTGGACAGTCCCCTTGCACCCCCTTGAACACCCCCTGCACACTCATTCCCCCCATGGACAGCCCCCTTTATACCCACTAGACAACCCCATTTAACTCCTCTAGACAACCCCTACTCCAACATGCCCCACAGATAACCCCCCTTTACCCCAAGAGATCCTCCATTCACCCCCTTGAACACCCCCACTGCACTCTTATTCCCACCTGGGCTACCCCTTACTCCCCTTTGAACACCCCCTACACACACATGCCCCCCTATACATCCCACATGCACCCCCTGGACAACCCCCTTTCACCCCCTGGACTGCCTGAACACACCCCCATTCCCCCCGGGACAACCCCCTTACAACCCCTGGACAGCCCCGTTAAACCCCACTGAACACCCCCTGCACCCCCATAACCCACTCCTGAACACCCCCTCCCACCTAGACACCCCTCCTACACACCCATGGCCCCTTGAACTCCCCTCCTAGAAAACCACCTTGCACACCCCTCGACATCCCACTTTCCCCCCTGAAAACCCCTAGCACCCCCTGTTGTATACCACACCATGGACAACCCCCTTTCACCCCTTGAACACCCCTTGAACCCACCATAGTATCCCACCCTCTACAAAGGCCCCCTAGACAGCCCGACACCCCTCCCCACCAGGAATCCCCCCTCCTTCTTGAACACCACCTTTCACCCCCATTGACAGCCCCCATGCACCCCCTAAACACCCCCTCTACACCCCATGCACCCAACCCCCCCCCCCCTCAAGATCACCCCTCCCACCCAGATTCCCCCTCCCTCTTGAACACACCCCCTGCACACCCATGCCCCCTTGAACCCCCCACATGGACAACCCATTGCACCCCCCTGTAATATCCCACCCCTTGAAAGCCCCTTGCAACCCACCCCTACAGTATCCCACCCCCTACAGAGCCCCCTGAATAGCCCCCCCTGATTGATAATCCCTCCCAACCGGACACCCCATCCCTCCTAGACACCCCCTCGACAGCCCCCCCCCCCCCCCCCACATGGGCACCCCCTCCCTCCTATACACCCCCTCCTTGACACCCCTGGACAACCCCCCCCCCCCCCTCCCGAACACCCCCCCCCCCCCTCTTTGAAATTCCCCCCTGCACCCCCCCCCCCCGGACAACCCCATCATCCCCCTCACAACCATTCCCCATTGCACCCCCCTCCTATACCCCCCCACCACCACCATGCACCCCCATGGACATCCCCCTTTCACCCCATTAAACACCACCCCTCACACCCATGCCCCGACCCCCCCCCCCTCCTAGACACCCCTCCCACATGGACACCCCCTCCTAGATAGCCCCCTCCACTTGGACACGCCCTTGCACCCCTTTGTACAACCCATTACACCCCTCTGGACAACCCCTAGCACCCCCCTCTCCAGGACACCCCTTGCACCCCCTGCAATAGCCCACCCCCTAGACATCCCACTTTCACCCCCTTGAACACCCCCTTCCACCCCCTGGACAACCCCCTTGCACCCCCTTGACCACCAACTAGACAAACCCATTGTACCCCTCCCCCACCCCTACAATGACCTCGACCCCCCCCCCCCCCAGACACCCCCTCCCCTCATGACATCCCCCCCCCCAGGACACCCCCCGTCCCTTGAACCCCCCTCAACAGCCCCCCTGAACACCAACCCTGCATGTTGCAAACCAAACCTATATCTATTAGGAAATTGTAGAAAATAACTATCAATTGTTTCATAGGTTTACTTAGAATGGTTTGAAAATAGGATTCCTTATTGGGGATTATGGATTAGATCTCAAAGTCATCTCACTTCATACCTATTAGTGAATCCAATATGGTGGAAGACTTACCAAAAATTTTGGCGAAATAATATGGATACTGGGTTGATATATAGTGTCATTCCATCCATTAAAACATTAAAAAGGAGGCATAACTGTAACATAATTCACTACAATAGGCATTACCTCTCATGTGCCAAGTTAACCATGTTCAGTTACATTTAACTCATAAAAATCATTAAGTTAACCTTGAAACCCTGGACAGCCCCCTTGAACATATCCCCCCTACACACTCATGCCCCCTTTCACCCCAATCCCCCTCCTGGACAACCATTTCTTCTTTCCCCCTCCCCCAGGCACCCTCCCATACCCCTTACACTCCTTCCCCCTCGACCACCACCCCCATCACCCTACTCTTGCCCCTTGTAAAAGAACCCAACACCCATGGTCTCGCTTGTCGTTATGGATGAAGTTATATGCATCCCAAATTAATTACCCGTTCTTAAAACATTATTATAGCATATGTTCGGGGTCTATTCATAGGGAACTATGTCGTGCCTGAATTCAATTGATTTAATACTGAATTAGGTGAAGTATGCAGAATTTTCAGTTGATTGGTTTTATTTTGGTTTTGATTAAAAACTAAATTGTTTTACTTTGATGAAATGATTAACATTCTTAATGAAAAAAAAAAGAGTGAATTTAAAGAGTTTAAAATGGGAAAAAAAGACGCGTCGGGGCTGTGGTGATTAAGGAATTCTTATGCAGATTGTTTAAATGGTTGTGTTGTTCATAAAATTCAATCATTCTGGATTTAATTTTGTTACAAGATTTCCTTGGTCTGGTTCCTCTTGTATGGAATAAGAGAAGTTTACTACATGGTCTGGTAGTCAGTGTTCTTAATTCTTTATTAAGTTCAGTCCATTATTTGAATCGGTGAAATCTTTACAATGGTCATGGATGTTTTCATCATTAATTTTCTTTTGTATCTCTAAGAATTATTACCTTGGTACGGCTCAGAATTCTTAGTTATATTTGATGGTGAATTAAGAAGAGTAAGAAGAATTACAATGAGAAAAAACAACTATATAAAACAACATACAAATTACAATTCTTTTATCCACAGCCCAAACATGAGGGGTTCAGTTACACATAGAAAGTAGGAGAGAAATGAAACACGTGATACATGACAGATTCATCATGTAAGCATTGAGGTAAGGTGTCGGAAGGCAGAACGTCGGCACCTCGGTTTCTTGGGAATAGTAGTTGCAAAGCTTATCTCCCCTCTAATGGTTTTCAAGTCCCAAAATCCTAATCCCAATGCCTCTTTTAATAGAAAAATAAAGTACACGGTGTGTATATAAACCACATGTCGTGTCCTTCTCTCAACGTGCTTTAGCTCCATTTTTCTCCGCTGGTAGGCGGCCTAACATGCCGTCTTTGACTTTGGTACTACGCCGCCTGGTGGTTGAGAGTATACAGAGTGTAACGCCGCCATACACGGTGTGTAGTATCAGAAATTTGGCTGCCAACCCCTTCTAGAATAAAAGACACAGTGTGAAGAAATGAAACACGCCGTGTCTCCTTCAACAGCCATATGGGCGTGTAGACTCTTCTCTCCACCAAAAGCTTCTAAAATGTAGTACACGACGTGTAACATCACCTCACACGGTGTGTATCTTCTGCCTGGTGACATGGGTGTGTACTTCCTCCTTTAGTTCATGTCCCTGTCTGGATGTACACGGTGTGTATATATAGTACACATCGTGTAGTTTTAAAATTTTCACAGACTTCCTTTGATTTGTGTATTTTAGCCAGAAAGTTCCTGAAAGTAAACAAAATCACCAAAATCCAAGAATATGTTCATGAAAAAACAAACTTTTGCTTAAAAAATTGTTTTTTTCAATATTATATATGAGAATGTTTACACAAATTGGGTGCATCAAATTCCCCCATACTTAGTCGTTTTCTTTCCCGAAAGAAAAATCTCAACATCTAATTAAAAGAGCCTATACTTTAAAAAGGAATGTATTTAATTAATCCAACGTATAACTGATTAAGTTGTTGAGGAAAAATTCTAAAAGGCACAAAAAAATACAATTCATATGATATTAAAATCATGCCTCATATATAATGAAATTAACTACTATCATCCTCTTTCACCTCATTTTTCAACCATTCAAAAATAAGAATTACACTTGATGATTAACCTTTCCAGTTAAACTCACACTCCACACTCAATATGTTTTTATTCAAAGTTATTCCCAATCTATGTTATATACACTCTATCCATAGGTTTTATAGATATCTTGTTCTCTACTTTAGAAAAATTGAATTACAAAAATCATGAGGGAATTATAAATAAATTTCAGATGTCTCTGTGGCTAAGGGTTGGTAGGTTCACAATAAAAATAAATTCCGAGGCTTGAAAAAGGAATGCTAATTCCTTTAATCAAAATTGCATGATATTTAATTTAAAGATCACTGAAAATGATTCCTTTACAACCTCAGTCAAATGATTTTGTAATCATCACAATCTTTTCCCTCAATCGAGTAGGATTCTTAAATCAATTGAGCACAAGGTTCCCTTTCTTTAATTACAAGAAAGGGAAACACTTATGAATACAATGACGTAATGTTTGGAACCCTTTCTGCCCAAAATAATTAAGAGGTACTCCCGAAAACATGATTTCATGACTGTGTACAAAAATATGTCATGTATTTCCAACTCCTTCTATAATGCTCAAAAATGAATAATCACGCAATGTTCAAAAAGGAAATAGGGTAGGAAGGGAAATATGACTATAATGTGGCTTCCTATAAAGGTTGTTCATGGCTTCTATGGACATAACGAAGATTAAATGCAGGGTAGGTCTCATGATAAAGGGGTTGAAACAATCTAGTTCCTCAATCATTTTAATGTAAGTCAATTTTTTTTCATGTTTTGAAAAGAACAATTGAAAATTCTGGTAGTGATGCATATCCTAAGAATCTCTCAAGAAAGAGGGTATTAGAAAATATATACGAAAAAGGTATTAGAATACCTCTCAGGAGTGGAATAACAAAGGGAAAATCAGGACAAGACATGAATATAAATGATTATCCTAATCAATGTAATTAATCAAGGATTAAAATTTTCAATTTGAATCTATATCAAAAATCATTTTAAAACACTTATGAATCAGAATAAGCATCCAACCCTCAAAACGTTCCTACTCATAAAATAAGCATTTATAAGAATGATTAAACAAAATTACTTTAAATTTTCAAATATATAAACTAATAATGATTTCTCCTAGATTTTTTTAAGGGCAATGACTATGGTGAAAGAGATAGATGCACCCCCACACATAATACTGAACATGGTCCACCAAGTGAAATACTAAGGTAAAGGGTGGGAAAGGGTGAGATATGGAGGAAAAACTAAGTGAAAGCAGTGGAAGAAGTAAATCCAGAAATAAACAGAATAGAAATTGAAAAATTCTCCCCTCGTGAAAAGTGATGCACAATGCGCTCCATGATACCTGTGACTGTCGAGGAAAAAGAAAACTGCAAACATGCATAACATCACAACACAGAAAATGACAAAATAGATATATAAGAAAAAGAAATATGTCACTATCATGGGGTCGCCTCTGGGGACGGTACATCCAGTACAGAATCGGCTGGTAAAGATGGCGTAGGAGGCGTGGAAGTGGGAGGCTCAAACTCTGCATCGGGAAAGGAATCTGAAGAAGTAGGAGCCGCAGGTGCAGGACTCGGGCAAGGAAGCTCATCATCAGGACCTAGTCCGGAAGAAGTGGTAGCAGCAGGGCACACTGTAGATAGCAGAATAGAATCTGTGGGATGTGCAGGGAGCAGCGGTGGAGCAGAAGTAGAAGGGCCAAGAACTAGGGCAGAGGCAGGTGGTGTAGGTAGTGGAACACCAAGACACTGAGCAATATGCGCCAACAGATGCTCCATGCGGTTCTAGAGGCTGTCGAGACAAATCAAATGTCGCACAATTGTGTCCTGGTGGCCGATAGTACAAACTAACTTCCGCTCCATCGTGTCTAGGTAGAGGGAAAGGGTCGGAGCGACCGAGGGTGTGGGGGTTGGTGGGATGGGTGATGGGATAGAAGAAGGAAGGTCATAAAAAGTGGGGTTAGTAGGAGGTGGGTGAGGTGGAAAAGCTGGAGGGGGTGGGGAAGGTGGATCAGGGGCATCAGCTGGGGTAGGGGGTCATCAGTTGGGTGGGGTGAGCCTGGTCAAGGATGTAGGCACCCCCTGCTTCCGGACCATCCCCATACGAATGAGTATGAGGAAGTCCATCCACTGGGGTGAACCTAACATGTCATGAGGTAAAGAGGGCTTGAATACACTTAGGTGGTGGGAAAGACGGGTGGTGTAAAACCCACTGTTCAGGTTGCCCTGACGACCGATAATCATGGAGTAAAAATAGGAGGCGGTGAGATAGGGGAGGTCCGGGTAGTCGTGTCGAATGACACGGGTAAGGAGCTCCATTTCACGGCTGGTCATGACCCTCAAATTCTCATGGTGGGGTAAAAGGATGGCGCTGAAACACCAGTGGGCGAGGTGAAGGATGGGATCAGCGATAAGAGTGCTCTTCTGGGAAGTGGGGGAGTACCGGTGGTCAGGCCCAACGATATCCGACCACATGGCAACGAGGTCAGAGTGCTCGGGCCGGGTCAAGGTAGAAACAGTGGGTGGGGTGATAAGATGGGAGTAGAATTTGCACCCTCAGCCAAAATTTGTCATGGTAAGAGAGAAACGTCAACCACCTAGCTGGAATCGAACTACGGGTACCCCATCACCAGGTGTCTCCCGATACTTTGCTCCATCAATCTCAAACGAGGCCACAAACTCCAAAAATAAATCACAGATCACAGGAGTGTTGAACTAGAAAATATCGAGGAGTGAGGTGTTTCCAAGAAGTTCCCCCAACTCCTCCCAAATACCAAGCTGTTGCGGAATGCTACTATCGAAGTATAAGCCACTCAATGGTATCAGCCGATGAGAAAAGCGTCGGACCCTGTTGCATGCTAGATCGTTGACCAGGATTACCGTGCAAGGATAGGGAGCACCTGCATGTCCCAGCCCAGGTGTAGGTGCAGCAGCTGCAGCTTGTTCTATGGGTGGATCCGCCGAAGTAGAGGGTGGATCTGTGGATGGTGTGCTCGAAGAGAGACCAGCTACTAATGAATATAGTGCAGGGAAAGTGGAAGCTGGTGCAGTAGAAATGGTGGTGCTCGGAAGCTCGGTGCCGAAAGGTGTATGTGCAGTAGAAGTAGGCCCGACCTCCGCTGAAGGAGTGAGTGGTGGCAGAATGGACAATGAAGGGAGCTCAAAGACCAGAGCATCGGGGTCCGGCTGCGTAGGTGGGCCGAGTCGGATCTAACGATAGCTGGGCCTCTCGCTGTCGGTGGCAGAGGCTGGCTGCTTCCCTTGTGAAGGATCGTGAACTGCCATATCCTGAAATAAAAATAAAAAGAAAACAAAACAAAACAAAAATTAAAATGAAAGAACACAAAACAAAGAAAATGTGAGAAAACAGGAAAATAAAAGTACACGGCGTGTACTCCATAGTACACGGCGTGTAGTGAAAATTTATAGTATCCCGTGTTCTCTGGATAGACACGCCGAGGGTGAAAAATAGACCATGTAAAAGTACAGGGCGTGTAGTGAACTTACATGTCGTGTTCACACAAAGTGCAAGTGGTCATGTATTCATAAAGGACACGACCATGTTTTTATCAGTTCAATGAAAAACAATTACACTCCGTGTAGGTGATAGACACATTGTGTCTTTCACTCGAGGTACATGGCTGTTTAGGGGGCGACACATGGGCCGACTGAAAGAAATAATAGTCACGGAGTGTACCGAACACACACGCTGTGTAGGGGAACATGGGGTGAGAGGCCGTGTTATGTGCCACACACGGAGGGGCCAAAGAAAATTGTATACACGGTGTGTACCAAACACACACGCCATGTACATGAAAATGGTGTGTGAGGCCGCATGCAAAGGGGTACTCTGGCACGATGAAAAGGACATGGTGTGTAGCGAACATAGACACTGTGTATATTCAAATTTCAAAATATTTTGTGTGTGGCCGTGTACCGAAGTACACGATGTATGTTCTTTAGTTCGTAGCCATGTACAGTGGAATCCAAACGCTTGGCCGATCCGAAAAAACACCCTAAACAATTCTAAAAACTTGAAATAGAGGGTGTAGAATGGCGTACCTTGACTGAGGATCACAATGCAAGAGAAATTAGAGCTTGAAATGCTCCAAAATGACGGATCTGGAAAATGGGGTTGCAGGTGGCATTCGAGAGAAGAAAACCGGAAGAGCGGAGAAAATGGGGAGTCCACACGACACAAGCTCAATCCGGGTGGCCCATGGCCTATATAGGTGAGGGACACGGCATGAATGTTTGGACTACACGCCATGTATCCCAATTTTTTTAATTAATTATATACTATATATATAAATATAGAATTATGATAGTAAACTATATAATAATAATTATTATTAATGAAAATATATATATCTACAAATTATATCATAAATAAACCTATACACGATTTATATTGGTAAATACATGTTGTGTATTTTAAAATTAGAAAAAGGGTAGTAAAAACCTTTGGTTCGGTGCTTGGGGTGGGATTCGAACCGGCGATCGGCCGTTCCGAACAGAAGCCCCCACCCACTGGAGTGAAGGTTGTACTGCTGCCCATATTTGGTTTATATATATATTTATTCTATATGGCATATACACATAGGAAGAAATAAATGCACGATGTGTGGTATTTATTTAGGAAAGGATGGGGATGAAGTGGGAAGATAAGTGTGATTTGAACTCGGGCATTTTGAACCCGGTTCTGAGATGTTTCCAATCCACCAACTTCACCCGTATGTTATTTCTTATTTTAAAAACGTTTTTACTTTAAATTGAAAAAACATTATGGCGCACATGGCATATATTAAAATGCACGTCTTGTGGTTTTATTAAAATAACTAATGATAGAAATTGGACGGTTGTCTGGATTCGAACCCGAGCCTTTTGGAATTGGGATAGGATTCTAGCCAACCAGTCCATCCCTATAATGAGTTTTATTATATTTAAACAAATATATATATATATATATGGAAAATACCAAACACGCCGTGTAAATAAAATGAGGAAACCTGTGCCGAAGGTTGGTCCGAAGGATTCAAACTGGGGACAACTCGAATAAACTCCAGTGAATTTACCATCGGCACCAACATCATCCATGGTTATTTATTTTGTATTCTATAGATTTATCCTATTAAGATTATAAATTAAAAAGATTAGTACTTGCCGTGTTTATAAGTGGGACACGACGTGTATCCTCTGGGTTGCCTTACAGGAAGGGCCTTTGTTTTAGGTTGTTGGATCGACCTTCTTACCTTGCTTACCTGAGCTGTATGGTGGACAATGTTCCCACCGTGTTGTCTATAGGATGGTAAGCATTCAACCGTTACCCGTTTACCTTGAATGGATGACCATATTCTCCAGATATTTATACCGCTCCATGATGGAATACATGTACAATGTGGAATGGTCCCAACAATCGTGACATTAACTTCCATGGAAATAAGCGAAGAAGAGAATTAAAGAGAATTACCTGATCACCGGGTTGGAATGATTTTCATGAAATCATCTGATCGTGAATGGCTCTTGTCTTCTCCTTGTATAGCTTGGCATTCTCATATTCCTCTATTATGATTTCATCTAGTTCCTATAGTTGGAACTTCTGTTTCTCTTCAGCTGCCTTCAGATCAAAATTTATGGCTTTGATGGCCCAGTAGGCTTTGTGTTCCAATTCTACTGGCAGATGACTGGTCTTCCCATAGACGAGGCGGAATGAGGGCATTCCCAGTGGTTTTTTGAAAGCAGTACGATATGCCCACAAGGCATCATCTAAATTCTTGGACCAATCCTTCCGTGAAGTGTTCACTGTTTTCTCCAGGATCTTCATGAGCTAACGGTTGGATAGCTCGACTTGTCCACTGGACTGGGGATGATATGGTGTCCCCATTTGATGCTTTACTCCATACTTTGACAATATTCCTCTCATCAGTGCGTTGTCGAAGTGGGTCCCTCTATCGTAGATTAGTACTTGTGGAACCCAAAACCTGCTAAAAATATTTTTCTTTAAAAAATTCATGACTACCTTGACCGTGTCGTGTGCTGTAGCAGTGGCTTCCACCCACTTGGAGACATAGTCAACGCAGACCAGGATGTAAGTATTCCCAAAAGATGGGGGAAAGGGACCCATGAAATCTATTCCCCAAACATCAAAAATCTCAACCTCCAGGATGGGGTTCTAGGGCTTATCGGCTCTACATCCCACATTACCGGTCCTCTGGCACCGATTTCAATAGAAAACAAAATCTAGTGCATCTCTATGCACGGTGGGCCAGAAAAATCCAGACTGCATGATCTTAGCTATGGTATGGTCTGGCCCATGATTTCCTCATACTGGTGAGGCATGAGAGAACTCTAGGACACCGTGAACATCATTCTCTGGGATGCAACGACGTATCACTCCATCTGCACATGATCGTAATGGCAGAGAATCCTCCCAAAAGTACATTTTCACATCAGAGAAAAAACCTTTCCTTTGCTGGAAGGAGAGATCGAGTTGAATGACACATGTAACCAAAAAATTAGTGATATCAGCATACCATGGTCTAGGTGTTTCATTGATCGAAAAGAGGTGCTCATCAAGAAAATCCTCCCTAATCTCCCGATCTTCTTCCTTCTCCAAATGAGGCAGCTCAAGGCAGGAGAGATGGTCAGCAATGAAGTTCTCACTCCCTTTCTTATCTCCGATATCAAGATCGAATTCTTGTAGGAGGAGTACCCAGGAGATCAATTTGGGCTTCTCATCTTCCATTTTTAGTAGGTACTTTAGTGCTTCATGGTCAGTATAAACAATAACTTTAGACAACACTAAGTAAGAAAAAAACCTGTCAAATGCGAAAACCACTGCAAGCATATCCTTTTCTGTGGTGGTGTAGTTGATTAGTGCCTCATTGAGCATCCTTCTAGCATAATAGATGGGTCAGAAATTCCGATCAAGTCACTGGACCAAGACTGCTCCCACTGCATAGTCTTTCGCATCACACATCACCTCAAATTGTACCTCCCATTTAAAAGAAATCATATTTGGAGCTTCCACCAGGAGGTGCATTAGATGCTCAAAAGATCTGACACATTTCTCATCGAACTCAAAAAAAGGCATCCTTGGTCAGAATATTGGTGAGGGGTTGGTCTATTTTGGAGATGTCATGGACAAAACGCCTGTAAAAATCGGCATGCCCCAGGAATCTACGAATGGCTCGGGAGGATGTCGGTATAGGTAGTTGTGAAATGACTTTGATCTTTGCCGGGTCCACCTCTATCCCCTTTGCTGAAATTCTATGGCCAAGGACTATGCCACTTTGAACCATGAAACAAAACTTTTCCCAATTCAATATTAGGTTAATGTGCTCACATCATTCCAAAACTAGCTCCAGGTGCCGTAAACAAATGGTGAATGATTTTCCATAAACGGAAAAATCATCCATGAATACCTCCAGGATTCGTTCCGCTATGTCGTGGAAGATGGCCAGCATACAATGCTGGAAGGTGGCAGGGGCATTTCACATGCCAAAAGACATCCTTAGATATGAAAATGTGTCGTAGGGGCAAGTGAATGTGCTCTTTTCCCAATCCTCTGGATCAATAGAGGTTTGGTTGTGTCTGAAAAAACCAACGAGGAAGAAATAGAAGTTGTGCCCTGATAGTCTCTCTAGCATTTGATCCATGAATGGAATGGGGAAATGATCATTTCTTGTGGCATCGTTTAGATTCTGGTAATCCACAAAAACTCTCCAGCCCATGATAGTGCGTGTAGGGATGATATCATTCTTTTCATTTGAAATCACAGTGATACCCCCCATTTTTGGGTACCCCTTGGAGGGGACTCACCCACGGACTATCCGAGATGGGATAGATGATGCCTGAATCTAATGATTTGATCACTTCTTTTTTACAACATCCGTCATGGGTGGATTCAAGCACTGTTGTGGTTGCCGAGATTGCTGGGCACCTTCTTCTAGTATCACCTTGCGAGTGAAAATGGTTGGGCTGATTCCCTTCAGATCAGCGACTGTCCACCCAATAGCATGCTTTTGTTATTTGAGAAACTGAAGAAGTGCATCTTCTTGCTCCAACGACAGTTCTTCATTAAGTATAACAAGCAATGTTTGATTGGGTCCTAAATACCAATACTTGAGAGAATATGGAAGAGGCTTTAATTCGAGTTTATGTGCCTTTAAAATCGATGGAATAAGGGATTGCACCTTGTTTCATTACAAACTATCATGAACAACTACACACTACCAATAGTGGCCGCCCTGGACTTCTATGAATTTCAAGTCTACTGGCGCTTCTTCTAATAGAATTTCTGTAATAGTTAAATTATTTTAAGTAAACGAATAGACCAGATCATCCCCTTTTTTGCTAAAATGGTTAACCATGGTGGACACTACATAATAGTTCTCATGCTCAGACAAAGAAGCATTTTTGATGACCATGATGATGTTGTTGGAAACTCTTTCATCCCATACCCGGAAAATATATTCTCCTTGGTGCACATCGAACAATACCTTCCCAGATCCCATGAAAAGTCATCCATATAAAATAGGTGCTTCTTGGTCATCCCCCATGTCAAGGATGATGTAATTAACGGGGATGATCAACCTACCCACCTTGACCAGTACATCCTCCAGTAGTCCCTTCAGATGTTTGATGGATCGATCAAAAAGTTGAAGGGCTACACAAGTAGGCTTGAGTTTGTTGATTCCCAGCTTCTTGGAAACTCCCAGGGGCATGAGGTTCACGCTGTCACCTAAGTCGCAGAGGGCCTTCCCAAACTCACAGGGTCCAATTGTGCAGGGAATAATAAAACTACCTGGATCCTAAAGCTTTGGAGGAATGGAATGTTGAATCACCGCAGAGCACTACTTTGTTAGTGTAATAACGCCCAAATCTTCCATCTTCCCCTTATTCGAGAGGATTTCCTTCATGAATTTGGCATATATAGGAATTTGTGTCAGGGCCTTCACAAATGGTATGTTCATGTGGAGATTTCTGAACACGCCCATGAATTTGCTGAACTGGTGGTCCAGCTTCCTCTTCTTCAATCTCTCCAGAAAGGGTAAGTCAGGTTTAAAAGGTTTGAAAACCTTCTTCCCTTTATTCTGTGAAACCTCCTTCTGTGGAATTTTGGATGATGAGGGTTCGGTATTGGTACATCTTTCATCAACAGTGGATGGAGGTGCATTAGACTATGCTGGTGGCTCCTTCTGTGGAAATTCGTTTCCGCTCTCCAAGGTGATAGCATTGTCCTCCTCCCTTAGGTTCTTTTCGGTGTTCCCCGGTAGTGTACCGGGATGCATCCCTGATAGCTGGTTTGCTATTTGGACAATTTGATTATTGAGGCTTCGAATGTAATCCTCCTGGTTCTGAAATTTAATCTTGGCAGTTGACATGAATTTATTTATCAGGTCCTCTAACCTTGATGCGTTCTCTTGCTAAGATGGTTGGGCAGGTGGTAGAGGTGGCTTTTTCCATTGGTGCTACGGGCGAATGTTCGGGTACCCTTGCTGCTGATAGGAACCCTGCTGGTACTGCTATTGTTGTAGAAACTGAGTCTGGTACTAAGGCTGATTGTAGTCGGGCAGTCGCTGGGGCAGAGGGTTTTGCTGCAGTTGGCACTAGCCTTGGTTTTGATTATCTCACCACGTCGGGTTCTGGTAATGTTGATATTGATTTGACCCTTGATTTTGAGCAACAATGCTCACCTCTCTTGTCGAAGGGTCGGATGGAAGTCCCATGCATTCTCCCAGATTGTGGTTGTTACCATAGTCACTACATGTTGGATGGTTCTTCGCATGAATTTGTGGTGCCCCTTTGAGATTCAATGCATCCATTCTCTTGGACACTGCATCCAACTGAGCAGCGAGCATGGTGGTAGCGTCAATATTATGCATACCTCGCTTTTGAGTCCCCCGCTCGGAGTGCCACTAGAAGTTGTTGGCTGACTTGTATTAAAGTAGTCCAAATAGATCTTCAAGGGATTTCCTCATCACTGTACCTCCAGCAGCAGCATCCACCACGGGCTTGGTATTTGTTTTAAGTCCTCTGTAGAAGGTCTGCACTTGCATCCAGAGTTGGAGTCCATGGTGGGGGAATTTTCGTAACATTTCGTTGAAGCGTTACTAGGACTCATACAATGACTCAGAGTCGTGCTGCTGGAAGTTATGGATCTCATTCCGTAGCATCATCGTCTTTGATGGGGGGAAGTATTTAGACAAGAATGTATGGGATAGCTCCTCCCAGGTGAGGATAGATCGCTGTGGAAGCCCCTTGATCCAGTCTTTCGCCTTGTCCCGTAGAGGAAAGGGAAAGAGGTGAAGATGGATTGCGTCCTCGGACATGCCATGGTAATGAAATGTGTCAAATATCTCTAGATTGTTGGAGTGATGGGAATTCGGGTCTTCACTGTGTAGGCCTCCAAATTGGACGGTGTTCTGGATTATCTGCATGATTGTAGGCTTGATCTCGAAGTGCTGGGCCTGGACTGGAGGACGAACGATGCCCATATCAACTCTGTGGATTGAAGGAAGACCGTACTCCAAAATAGTACATCTTGGAGGTTGCTGCTGAGGGGGTAGAGCATGCAGATACTGCTGCTGAGGGGTGAAGTATGGTTGTGGGAAGAGTTGCTGAGGTGGTTGGATTTGGTTGTATGCCAGAAGAGGTTACTGCTTCGGCCGTCGGTAATCCCTTGGGAGGAATTCCTTGAGTGCCCGGGCACCTACTCCGGTAGACTAGTAAAGGGAGTATACTTATCTTGGTTCTGATTCTCAGCCACAACATCCATGGCTGGTGCTCCCTCTTTCTTGTTCGCCAAGGTTCGTGGCAGCTGGTTGTGAGTCTCCTTTAGTGCACTTCGATGACGAAGCACGGTCTGTTCGATCTCCGGGTCAAGCCGAAGTAGTTTCGATGACTCGGTGCTCCTGGATCGTGTAAGACGTTTGATCATACACTTTAGGTTCTTCACAACACAAAAACGAAAACCAAGCATAAAAGGGAAAAACAAAAGAAAAATTTTGAAATGGGATTAGAAAATAGATTTTTGATAATTTTTTATTTTTATTTTCACATAAATCAATTTTTAAGTCAAATTAAATCTTAGCACTAAAACAAATGTCCCCAGAAACAGCGCCAAAATTTGGTCTCTCTTGTTTTTATGGATAAAGTTATATGTGTCCCAAATTAATTACCCGTTCTTAAAAATTTAGTATAGCATAAGTTTGTGGTCGATCAATAGGGAACTATGGCATGGATGAATTCAATTGAGTTAATAATGAATTAGGTGATGTATGTAGAATTTAGAGTTGATTGGATTGATTTTGGTTTTGAATTAAAACTAAATTGTTTTACTTTGAAAAAATGATTAAGAGTTTTAAAGAAAACAATGAGTGAATTTAAAAAGTTTAAAAAAGGAAGAAAAGACGCGTCGAGGCTGTGGTGATTAAGGAATTCTTATGCAGATTGTTTAAATGGTTGTGTTGTTCATAATAATTCAATCATTCTGGATTTCATTTTGTTACAAGATTTCCTTGGTCCGGTTCTACTTGTAAGGAATTAGAGAAGTTGACTCCTTCGTCTAGTAGTCAGTGTTTTTAATTCTTTATTAAGTTCAGTACATTATTTGAATCGGTGAAATCGTTCCAATGGTCATGGATGTTTTCACTGTTACTTTTCTTTTGTATTGCTGAGAATTATTCCCTTGGTCCGGCTCATAATTCTCAGTTATATTTGATAGTGAATGGAGAAGAGTAAGAAGAATTACAATGAGAAAACACAACTATATAAAAAAACATAAAAATTAAGATACTTTTTTCCACAACCCCAACACGAGGGGTTTAGTTAGACATAGAAAGCAGGAGAGAAATGACACATGTGATACCTGACGGATTCATCGTGTATGCGTTGAGGTAAGGTATCGGACGGCGGAACGTCGGCACCTCGGTGGCTTGGGAACAGTAGTAGCAGAGCTTCTCTCCCCTCTATTGGTTTTCAACTCCCAAAATCCGAAGGCCAAGGCCTATTTTTATAGAAAAATAAAGTAGATGGCGTGTATAGAAAGTACAAGCCGTGTACTACCATCAACGCGCTTTGGTGCCATTTTTCTCCGATAATAGGTGGCCTAACATGCCGTCTATGACTTCAGAACGACGTCGTATGGTGGTTGAGTGTACACAGCGTGTAGCGCCGCCATACACAACGTGTAGTATCAAAAATTTGTTTGCCAACCCCTTCTAGAATAAAATACATGGCCTGTAGAAATGAAACACGCCGTGTCTCCCTGAATAGCCACATGGGTGTGTAGACTATTATCGCCACCAATAGCTTATAGAATGTAGTACACATCGTGTAACGCCGCCTCACACGGTGTGTATATTCATCCTGGTGTCATGGGCATGTAGTTCCTCATTCGGTTTGTGTCCTTGATTGGATGTACATGGCGTGTATATAAAGTACACGTCGTGTAGTTTTAAAATTTTTACAGACATCCCTTGATTTGTGTATTTTAGCCAGAAAGTTCTTGAAAGTAAACAGAATCACCAAAATGAATGAATATGTTCATGAAAAAACATATTTTTACAGAAAACATTAATTTATTTTCAATAATATATATGAAAACGTATACACAAATTTGGTGCATCAACCCAATCCCCTACACTCCACTTCAACCCCCCCCCCTCCCACTGCACCCCTCCCCTTGCACCCCTACCACCTCCCACCAGCACACCTCCTACCCCCTTCACACCCCCTACCCGTTCCCCACCCCACCCCTACCCCAACCCACACCCCTGCACACACCCCCTGACCACCCCCCTGCACACTGCACCCCCTCTGCACCCTACCCTACCCCTTGAAAAAAAAACCCAGCATACCCCCCCTACAAAACCCTTAGACCCCCCAAACCCTCCCCCTACCCCTTCCCCCAGCACACCGCCTAGCCACCCTATGAACCACCTACCCCTTGCAAAAAAACCAACCCCCCTAATAACCTTATTTTTTGACCCATGTCAGGGGTATTGTCAGTGAGGTTTGCTGATATGACCGATTTTGATCTATGGTTGAGTAGTGGTGTTTGAGAAGCCATAGGAATTTTGTATCAGAAGCCGTGGGGTGGGGTGCACACTATTGACTGTCATTGACTGGCATGGATTATATATAGTGATCTGAGAGTCAGTGGTAATTAATATTTCATATTGGAATTTGGGGATAAGCAGTTTGGCAACATCTAGTCATTTCATTTAGTGATGGATATAACAAGGGCTACAATGACTATGTGTTTGGTTTGTAAGGTCAATGATAATGGTACTCCTCTGGTAGAGATAATCATATCGGTTCTGAGTGACTAACACTCATGTAATATGGTTCATTGTTGCAATAAGGTCAATCCTTGAACGAATGAGGCGAAAAATTGATTCTAGTGTGTGGGAAGATCCAATCTTTTCAAGTTCCTTGTGAAATACTATATTTGAAGTTCAGATGTTGTGTTTAGTAGAGTTGGTGAATTGGAATCGTGCTCAAGATGGTTTTTCAGTGATCTTAGTGTGAATCAAATCAGAGGTGATTCAATGCTTAGAGTGGGATCCAGATCGAGGAAGCAAATAGTTGGTGATCCAACCATGAAATTACACTGGGAGTCATGGATCAGACGTTGGTGTAGGAATTATATTTTTTCATGATGCCTCAAGAGTCAATGTGATATTGATCGAATGATTTGACAGCAAACCAGTGGTTGAAACCAATAAATTTTAGGAAAATTCATCCATATGAGAATGAACTGTTTTTTTTTTCATGGGGTTGGATGAAGTGAGCTGAAAACCACATTGAGATCATTTTTCAAAATCTAGTTACTATGTAGATAAACCATTGGAAGATCATTCTCAGATGAAAATTCATATGGATATGGTCACCATGATGTTTAGTTAACCTTCACGAGAAGATTAGTGTGGTGGGGATAAACATAAGCATTAGGATGAATGCATCGAAGACATCGAGGATTGTCCAGATATATGGGTGTAGTTGGAGCCATATTGGTATTATAGTTTGTAGTGAGTGAGTGTCTCGAATTCTAGTGCAAAGCATGCCTTAATGTTTGGATTTTTGTAATAGAAACATGTTTATAATTCTTGAGATGGAGAATAGTGAGTTTTGGATGAAATTTGTGTTTTCAATATAAATCATTAGTTGTTGGTTAAATTAAAATTTGGATCAGAAATACGAACAGTAGATGTTCCTAAATAGTATTTTTGGATTTGGTTTTAGTCCCTTGTGGGAACCTCTGAAGATTTGGTGGTTGTTGGTGGAGGTTCAGTGTAAAAAATAACTGAAATTTAAGCTATTGTATCCTTTCAGGATACGACCCCTCAGGTTTATGCCTTGAATGGGGTTGGTTGAAGGGTGGACCCCCAATCGAGAACATTTCTGACTGTGAACCTCAGTTCATGCCATTAAATTCCCAAGGGTAGATTTTAATGGTGTGAAACCCCTGGTCACAACATGAATCATGACTAGTTGGATTTATTTTAATATGTTATATTCTATCTTTTTCAGGGTCATTTGTTTCACAGTGATGTTACTGAAGAAATTGTGAAGTTTTAAAGGCTTGTTGTTTCTATTTGATGAAATGAAAACAATTATTTTATTTTTGTTTTATATTTTAATTAGAATTATCATTACATGTTTTCTCTAAATGAGGGCACCGTAATCTCTAAAGAAAATAAAATTTCATTTTCTATGGTTGAGTTGGCTAAAACTATCTACTAGCCCCCATTGAGGGCTTAGGGAAATCATGTAAAATAGGTGAAACTGTCAATTGAAAGATCCACACCCAATTTTCATAGCATATACACATTATATAGTAATGAAAACAAGTTTTTAAAATACTCAAGCAATTATAGATTTCATATTAAAGGGTTAGGTAGAGGGAACTTACCTCAATATCAAGGCGCACTGCTTTTGACGACAACAAATTGAATCTTCATTTTTTTTGAATGCAAATATATGAATCTTAATATATATATAAGGCCACCTATCCCCTATTAGCATATTTTCATGTCCAAATATTCACAAGGGGGTCCTTATATATTTGTTTATACTTGAATATTCCACATTACACATCCACATGTATTTATTCTTCATATCTATATATAAGTACACCTAACCCCAATATATATATTCATACTACCACGAGTGAATATATATAAAGGTAGAACATATATATGTATATTCCTATATATACATACACATGTATTACTTTATCAACTACATATCTAATCTAAATCAACGACATCTAGAGAGCACAATTAAAATATAAAGGACCCAAAAATCACAAATGCCCTAATTAAAATTTGTTCAAAGAATAAAAATGGAATTAATCATACCCAAATTTGATGTTGAACTCACTTTATTAGATGGTGTTGGATAGGACTGAACTCATCATAAGAAACCACCTATAAGAAAATACTTTGAAAAGAAATGAGATATAATGAGTTCTTATATATATGTGATCATTGATGAAAAATGATACATGAATCCATTACCATTATAGATTCTATAATTACTTTTTATAATTACCACAATATCATCATTTAGTCACTCCCATTATATTATTAATTTATGGTTGTCATGTCAACACAAAACATCCACAAACGCACACATTTTTCATCATAATATCAATAATCATTGCTTCGGTACATGTTTAAATAATAGAAATAATACATCCATGAAGCATACACCGTTCTTCCATATTATCATTTCTATTCAATATTCTCTTCATAGAATTTCATTCCAATATATATCTCAATTACTGTATGAAATCATAAAAAAAAAATTTGTGCAAGGTCATTATATAATCCATTAATAGAATATAAAGGAACTAATATTCATCTTCAATTTCTCATTACCTTACATTTTACCTAATCTTTTCATTTCCAAAACACTTCCGAAATTTGATTTCCAGACCCCCTGCACCACTCCCCCCATACACTCCCCCTAGCACCCCTAGCCCCTCACTACTTCCAGCCTCTCAGCAGTAGCCCCCCAAGCACCAGTCCCCCATACACCATCCCCCCATGCAACACTCCCCCATCCCCCAGCACCCCCCCCCCCTCATGCACGAGCCACCAACACCCCACCACCTAGCCCTCCACCTGAACCCCCACTGCCCACCCAACCACCTGCACCATCCCCCCCAGCCCCCGCGCACCATTCCACCCATCCCCTAGCACCCCCTCCTACACCAACCCCCCAGCACCCCCTACAGCATCAGCCCAAAGAACCCAAACCCCTCCCCCATCCCCCACCTACACCCGCACTAACCCCATCCCCCCCCCCCAACAGCCCCCATGTACCACCCCCATTCCCCCCAGCACCCCACCCCCAGCACTCCCCCCCACCTTCACCCCCACTTCCCCCACATCCCCATGTACACCCCACCCCCATCCTCTAGGAATGATCCCCAAGAGTCTTCATCTTGGATAGATTTTTTTCAAAGATAAATTTTATTCTTAACCATTGAATTTTTTTGGTATTTTTATGAGATAGTTATAGTTGATTGAATGAACCATAATGGATAATACACACAATTGTATAATGATAATAACTTCCATGTTGTTCTGTCCTTTTTTCATTAACATATTTAATTACTAACAAAAACTGAAAACAATAATCAAGGTAATAAGTTCATGACTTATATCCCAATGGAGATTTTTTTTTCCATATATTAAATTTTGAGATCTATTTATGATAGATTTGTGAAGACCCAGACATTCATTAATAAAAATTACTTTTGATCTAATTAAATTTCTTAATATGTAAAATGGTTATATAAATATGCACTCCATTGATTTTTTGTTTTTGGATTTTTAAATACCGTTAAGAATTATAAATGTGGTGAATATAGCCATTGAACAGTGATCACATGATTAGTATAAATATAGGGCTTTAATAAACCCAATTTACTCAGAAAAAAGGAGTGATTACCTCATCCAGTAGAATTGCTCCATATGAATTCCATTTTTCAGATCTTGGAAATGATGTGGCATCATTGGTCATCACTCTTGACCTAGCGCAAGCCGATATTCAACATGTTATGCTTGAATGGAATTGTCTATGTGAGAAGTTGAAGATGATAGAGATTACCACAAGTGCAATGTTATCTATGCCACCCCAATAGTCTGTCACCATCACACACCGTAATCTCCGGTCTTATGTGACTAGTTTAATGGGTTATGTAAAAAATCGGTAGCACTATGATAATGTTAATTATTTTTTAGAGAATAAATAATATGCATTCATTTTATTATTTTCACTTTGTAAATAGTTTTTAAAGCACAAATAGTATTTTTAGTTAATATTACAAAAAGAATTATATTTTGATAAATTAATGGATTTTTTAAATAATAAATATTTTAATAATAATATAGTATTACCAAATTACTTTCTATTAATTATAAATTATCATATAATTTTTATTAATGAAATTGTGATTTTTATTAAGGATTGAAAGCCTTTTTTCTCAAACCCCATGAATTTTCAGTAAATGTCCGTTTTTATTTTAAAAATAAAAAGCCACATATTTAGAAAATTATTTAGATTAAATAAATATTATTTTTTTAATTAATATGTCAAAATTATCCAATGGTGAATTGTTCATTATTTTCTGAGACAGTCAAAATTTTGGGTAAAAATTAAATATCGTTTAAATATATAATGTGTCTTATGACATCATAATGACCCAATAGTAATTTAATAAAATAATATAAATGGTATGTTAGGTCAATATATTATTTAAAATTAAAATAATGTGATTTTAGGTTTATTTTATTTATTTTACAATGCCTTAGTGGACCCTCCAAAGCTTATAAAACATTTTATCTTTTTAAATTGTTTTCTTTGAGAGTGTGACTCACCTCCACATATGAAAGCCTAATATTTTAAGAATTTCTGCCACTGGACTTATAAAATATATTTTTCCTCTCACCTTTGGAAAAACCCATGGGAAAAACCATGGGTTGGTTTGTGGTTTTGGTTTGTTTAATGTGTAGGGTCCAAAACCTAAATAATAAAGCATTCCCTCTCTTTTCCTATATAAACCCACCCAAGATCCCACTTCCTCTTCACAAAAATCCTTTTTAGTTTGTACAAAATATTTCCTTCTCTCTCTATAATCCTAAAAAGGTTCCATAAGTTCTCAAGAAGACTCTCTCAAGCCTCTCCCAAGCCTTTGGGATCACACTTCAAAGTAAGGGATTTCTTCCTTTCTCATTTTTTTCCAAATTTCATTATGTTGTTATGCCCTTTTATTTTAAATTAAAAATGTTGGGGTATTATTTTCACCTCTACCATACATCCCTCCTTATGTTTGGATGATGGGAGACCTATTTCTCTCTCATAAATTCCTCCCATGTACACCCGTTACAATGCTGATATTTTGTAAGTAATTTCTCTCTCCTCCTTTACATTCAAGAAATTATTTTATTTTATGCATCCAAATTCAATTACATATGTCGGGACATGTTTCTATATGAACCACATACTTTAAATTTCATGTACATATTATGGGACACCCCTTTCTCTCTCATTATCCATTTTTATGAATTCTTATGTCATGACGTTATGATGCAGAAATTGTACCGTGATTTTCCAAGACAAAGTCATTGTGTAGTGAATATCATGACAATTTCTCTATCAAGGATATTCACCTTTTATTAAAATTTAATTATTTATTATATATTTTAATGTATTAATTCCACATTACTTTATCATGGAATGAATGATTAAGTTTAATGAATCCATGTTATATGACCCATGTGGCACACTTATGCATGTAATAAAATGATTTAGAAGGGCACACACTGACAGCGCTACAATGAATTTGGTAAATGATAGTATCATGATAATTCAAGTGAAATGAGGGTTTACTCAATCTAATTCAAGTGGAATGAGGGTTTACAGATGATCCATGTTCATGGAGCCTCATCTCTTTCTAATATCATGTTAAATGTGGTTGCCACATTTTTGTGTTATAATAGTCATTCTTTATCATGACTTTATGTTCATGTTTCACTTTCACTCCATTGATATTACTATTGCATAAAATGTATTATATTCTAAATATTCCTTATTTACTCCCTTCTTTGGATTTATATCGTTCCATTTTCTTATGCATGTTCTCAGGTTATCCCATGCAATGCTAAGTACAAGAGAATGTAGTGGCCTTGTCAATGAATTTTTCAATAAAGATGTTGCATTTTATGTTCTATGTTGTTATGTAATGTTCATATCCTAAAAAGGAACAAGGCCTCTTGATCCTCCGAGTTGTATTTAGTGTAATATTATGTAATAAATCATGTTTATGTGTGTAATAAAGAGATGAGTTGTTATAGTCGGTATCAAAGGACATGCTTAGTTATTTTTGGAAGTATGATTAGAAAACCATTTTGAAATACATAGGGATAAGACTAATTATAATAAAAACATTCCTAAATTTTTGTGAGTACTATGTAACTGTTTTATTGAGAAAATACATCCATATCTGGATATGAGTAGGTACAGGTTACTCTGGCGCAAATGTACGTTGGAGTGAAAAATCCAAAAAGGAGTTTCAGGATTAACCTAGGGTATCTGGATACATGCCAATGGGCATTGCTCCACTCTTGGATAAAACACTCCCATGGTATATGATTTGGTAAATTTATAACTTTAGTATGAACCATCATTAGGGGAATTAAAAACCCCCTATAAATATATGTTGGAAAGAAGATCATGGATAACATAGATCGATGCCTAAAAATTAATAAGTTAAAAAAATTAAAGTAATTTATAAGTCATCCATTCATGTATTTGGATTACCCTTTATGTGTTACCCCAAAAATTCCTTTTATTCCAGCTAATGGTTGGTAATAGGGGGACTCAGGCTAACAACTAGTTCGAAGATCAATGTGATGATTATTATAATGAGATGCACAATCTTATAGGAGCGAGAATCACAAATATTGTCACGATAATCTCGCAGTTAACACAAGTATTGAACAAATACATGGGTCAAGAGGAACATTCAAACCCCCCTAAAAAACAAGTCACAATCAATAGCTTCACAAGACAAAGGCCTCCTACTTTTAATGGATCATCTGATCCCTCAATCGTTAAACATTGGATCAACTCCATTGAGAAGATATTCTCCATCCTTCAATGTTTTAAACAATAGAAGGTGCTTCTAGCTGCTTATCATATGGTGGGTGAAGATGAACTGTGGTATACATTGATCAAAAATATAAAGCCTGAGGAGGAGATCGAGGTGTTGGAATAGAAGGATTTCTAAAAAAAATATTTGAAAAATATTTTCCTCACACCCTCCAACATAAAATGAATGGAGTCTTCCATTCCCTCATGAAAAAGGAAAATTAATATATCGGAGTGTACAATGATAAATTCAGAAGGATTGAATGATACATCTCCGGCTTTGTCATTACCCATGAATTCTAGGGTGACCTCTTCTGTTTTGGGCTCAAACCAAGCCTACAGAAATCCCTAGAGATCTGTGACTTCAAGAACTATGTGGAAATTTCCTGATGTGCCCTCGAAGTCAAAATGGAGATCATAGATTATCAAGGGTATCATGTGGATCAGAAGTGTAAGGTGTACATTAATTATGGAGGTCCTATGGATAAATCCAATGGTGTAAATAATATCCATGACCCCACATTCCAAAGGTGTAGATAGAAGTACCTTTGAAATTGCCTGAAGGGGATGAGGAAATTCATTAGGTGTGGAAGGGAAGGGCACCTAGATATTAACTATCGGAAGGAGAAACCCATGGCTATGATAGATGATAGGAACACTCTGTTTGAACCTAAACACATTGTTCGTTGCTTCAACTAAAATGACCAATGGTACATTACAAAATTGTTCCCTAAGTCAAGGTTTTTCAGATGAAATAAACAACATACAAGGTTTCAAGGGCGATCATTTCCCATCACTACTATAGAAGTGAACTCTGGAAACGAAGTGGTGACAGGTACACTAGTTATTAATTCTAGAATAGCGAATGTACTTTTTGATTCTAGTTCTTTGCATTCTTTTATATCCAGAATGTTTAGTAGAATAGTCCCAACACCACCACAAACCATGGAAGTGAAGATGTCACAAAGAATAGAAAAATGGTTAAATCATTGTATCCCATGAATATGACTCCTCCCCTATCATAATTTTTGGATTAAACATCATAGAAAACCTCATCATACTCACTTGACTGGAATTTGATACAATTCTTATCATAGATTGTTTTTTCTTATATAGAGCCAACATAAATTTATGCGAGAGGGAAATCACTCTCAAAATGGAAAATTGACCTCTGATTTTGTATAAGTGCACTGAGGAGGATTAATATTCCTTAGTACCAGCATCCCATGCTTGGATATTACTGCCCTATGAGCACGCATATCTAGATTAGATGATAGAGTCCATGGAAGCAACCATCCTTGAGAGCATGCCTATTGGGAGGGAATTATTTGATGTGATTCCTAAGGAATTTCATGTTTTTCTCCTAGAAGGGATTTTGATTTATCAATTGATCTTATACCTAGGGCATTGACAATATCCAAGACTCCATATAGAAAAGATTTTGTGAAGCATGAGGTGTTGAAGAAAAAAAAACTCGATAATCGAGATAAAGGGTTTATATTCCCAAGGGCTTCACCTTGGGGTGCACTAGTCCTCTTCATCAAGAGGAAGGATGGGGCAATGAACCTTTGCATCGATTATCATGAGCTCAACAAAATAAATATAAAGAAAAAATATCCTCTACCCTGAATTGATGAATTTTTCAATCAACTATGTGGAGAATAATACTTTTTCAAGGTAGATCTGTGGTCAAGATATTATCAAGTATGGGTGAAGAAGGAAAATATCCCTAACATTGCTTTTTCTTATAAGATACGGGCACTATGAATTCACAGTAATTCCATCCAGACTCACTAATTCTCTAGGAATTATCATGGACTTGATAAACAGTGTCTTTAGAAATTACCTCGACAAATTTTTAGTAGTCTTTATATATGATATTCTAATACACCCTAAAACCATGGAGGAGCATGAATAGATTCTAAGCACTGTACTAGAGACCTTAAAAAGGATAATCTTTAGGAAAAGTGCATCAAGTGCAAGTTTTGGTTGAAGGAGGTCTCATTTCTGGGTCATTTCATCATGAGAAATGGGATATCTATGGATCCCTTCAAGATAGTTGCAATAGAGGGATGGTCGAGCCCGACATCAGTGACAGATATCCATAGCTTCTTGGGGTTATCTGGATATTATCATCGATTTGTGAGAAATGTCTCACGATTTTCCAACCCTCTAACCAAGATAACGTAGAATGTTGTCAAGTGTTCTTGGAGTGATGAATACGAAGAGTGCTTCAAGGATTTGAAAAGAAGGTTTATCACTATGCTCATTATCACGTTTCCCACATGTGGAGAACATTTTATGGTATTTAGTGATGCTTCAAAGAAGGGCTTGGGCTTTTTATGATGAAAAATGAAAAATTAATTGCCTATGATTCAACATAGTTGAACGTTCATGAGAATAACTATCAAACACATGATATGGAGTTGTCTACGATGATCTGTTCTTAAAAAAAATGTGACATTACCTCTTTGGAGATAAGTTTGAAATATATAGAAGTAAAAAAACCATCAAGTATATATTCAGATAGAAATAGTTGAATATACACCAATTAATATGGTTAGATCTTATCAAATACTATGACTTACCAATCCATTACCACCTTGGTAAAGAGAACAAGGTGGTAGATGCTCTAAGTAGAAGCGACCCAGTGATTGATTCATTGTTGATAATTTAAAAGGATCCAATATTCATGTAATTGATGATGATGGAGATGGGAATCATAATAAAGGGAACCTCATAAATCATTTTAAAAATGATTGTCCAACTGTCTCTTATGGAAAGGTTAAATGATGCTCTAATGAATGATGTGGGAATTCAGAAGAAAGTATAAAGTATCAGAAAAAGGGAATCCTCAGATTTCAATGTCAATGAATATGTAATTGTGAGATTTAGGACAAGACTATGTGTTCCATCAAATCTAGAGTTAAAGAAAGAAGTTTTGGATGACGCACATTGTTCAAATTTCTCCATTCACCCAGGAAACACAAAGACATATCGAGATCTCCGAGATCATTATTGGTGGGATAACATGAAGAAAGAGATTGTTGAGTATACATCAAAGTGCCTGGTATATCAGCAAGTGAAGGCTGAGAGGTAGAATACTAAGGAGATGATGCAACCATTACCCATATCAACAAGAAAATTGGAGAACACCACAATGGACTTTCTCAATGGACATCTGAAGACATGTAAATAAAACAATGTAATCTGGGTTATTGTGGATCATCTAACAAAGACTGCACATTTCCTGGGAATTCAAGAGGATTTCTCATTAGATCAATTGGAACAAATATACGCCTGAGATGTTGTAAGGCTGCATGGAGTAAAATTATGTATTTTATCCGATAGAGATCCAATATTCATTTATATGTTTTAGAAGTGTGTTCAACATGATCTGAAAACTAAGCTAAACTTTAGTATGGATTATCATCCTCAAACTGATGGCTAGTCTGATCGGACTATCTAAATACTAGAGGACATGTTGAGAGCATGATCAATGGACTTCAAAGTATGATGGGATTAAAATCATCCTCTGGTTGACATCTCTTATAACAAAAATTTCTACTCAAGCATCTAAATGGCTCATTTTGAAGCCCTTTATGGGAAGAGGTGCACAACACTGACATGTTGGGATGAATTTGGTATGTGAAAACTCCTAGGTCCCAAGATGGTCGAAGAAATGGTAGAGAATGTTAAGACCATCCAGCAGTACATTAAAGCTGATTAGAGTCAACAAAAGAGCTTTTTTGATAATCATCGACGAGACATAGAGTCCGATGTTGGAGACATGGTATTCCTATGACTATAACCATGGAATAGAGTTAGGTTATTTGGGAATAAGGGAATGTTTAGTCCAAGGTACATCGACCGTTTTGAGATCATTGATCGCATTGGAGCAGTGACCTATCGACTAACACTCCCACCGAACCTATCACAAGTACATGATGTCTTCCATGTTTCACTCATGAGTATGTACATACCTGATCCGTCGCATGTACTCATTCATGAGATGGTACCATTAGGGAATGACTTCACCTATGAAGAGAAGTCGGTAAGGATCTTAGATCATAGGGAACAAGTTCTACGAAATAAGACAATTCTCCTTATCAAGGTGTTGTGGAAATCCAAAAGATTGAAGAGGGAATGTGGGAATCAGAAGAAGTGATGAAATAGTGTTACCCTCATCTTTTTAGTGTGGGAAAAGCAAATTTATAGGGTTAAATTTAATAAAGGGGGGAAGATTGTAATGACCCAAACATTCATTAATAAAAATTCCTCTTGATCTAATTAAATGTCTAATATTTAAAATGGTTATATAAATATGCACTCAATTGAATTTATTTTTTTGGATTTTAAAATACCATTAAGAATTATGACCATTTCTAATATAGTTGTTGAACTGTGATCACAATATTTATAAAAATATAGGGATTTATCAAATCCAATTTACTAAGGAAAAGGGAGCGATGGCCTCATCCATAATAATTGCTCCATCTGAAGCCCATTTGTAGGATCTCAGATGGATGTGGCGTCATTGGGATTCACTCTTGACCAATTCCAAGATGATCCTCAACACTTTATTCTCTAATGGATATCCATATAGGAGTAGTAGATGTTGATAGAGATTACCACATGTGCAATGTTATCCGAGACACCCCAAGAGTCTATCACCATCGCACACCGGACCCTTAGGACTTATGTGGTTGTTTGAAGGGGTTATGTATCAAATACCTAGCACTATGATTATGTTAATTATTTTGTATAGAATTAATATTATGTATTCATTTTATTATTGGCACTTTGTAAATGGTTTTTAAATCACAAAGAGTATTTTTACTTTATATTCAATTAAGAATTATATTTTGATAAATTAATTTATTTTTGAATTACATAATATTTTAATAATAATATATTATCCCCAAATTAATTAATATTAAATATAAATGATTGTATAATTTTTATGAATGCAATTGTGTTTTTTATTATGGGTTGAATGACATTTTTGTCAAATGCCATGAATTTTTAGTAAATGTTCATTTTTATTTTAAAAGTAAAAACACAAGTATTTAAAAAATTATTTAGATAAATTAAATATTATATTTTTAATTTGGATTTCAAAATTATCCAACATCCATATTTTCATAATTTTATGAGATAGTCAAATTTTTGGGTAAAAATTAAATACCGTTTAAATATATATTGTGTTTTATAACATCATAATGACCCAATAGTGATGTAATAAAATAATATAAATGGAATGTGTGACAAATATATGTCATAAAATTATATTAATGTGATTTTAGGTTTATTTGATTTATTTTACAAAGCCTTAGTGGACCCTTCAAAGACTAATAAAGCATTTTATCTTTTTAAATTGATTTCCATGAGAGTGTGACTCACCTCCACAAAAGAAATCCTAATAATTTAAGTAGTTAGACCATTGGCCTCATTAAATATTTTTTACACTTCCTTTTTGAAAAACAGATGGTAAAAAACCAAGGGATGGTTTGTGGTTTTGGTTATCTTAATGTGTAAGGTCCAAAACCTAAATAATAAAAAATTTCCTCTCTTTTCCAATGTAAACCACCCAAGCACACACTTACACTTCTCTAAAAGCCTTTGGAGTGCATCCAACATCTTCCCTAATCTCTCTAGTATCTTCTATTGGTGCTCTAATCTCCCAATAATCTTCTCTCAAGACTCTCCCATTCCATTGGGATCACACTTCCTAGTAAGGGATTTCTTCCTTTTTCCTTTTTCTCCAAATTTTATTGTGTTGTTATGCCCTTTTATTTTCAATTAAAAATGTTGGGGTATAATTTCTCACCTCCAATAAACTTCACTAATTATTTTTTAATAATTGGAGACCTATTTACCTCTCATAAATTCAACCCATGTACTCCTGTTACCATGTCGAAATTCCATAAGGAACCTCTCTATCCTAATTTCCATTCAAGAAATTATTTTATTTTATGCATCCAAATTCCATTAAATATGATGGGAAATGTTTCTATATGACCCCCATACATTAATGTTCATGTACATATGATGTTACACCCTTTTATCTCTCATGATCCATTTTTATGAGTTCTTATGTCACGCCGTTATGCTGGCGAAATTGCACCATGATTTTCCAAGCCAAAGTGATTTTGTAGTGAATACCATGCCTATTTATCTATCAATGGTATTAAACTTTATTAAAATTTACTTATGTATTATAGAGTTTCATGTATGAATTCCATATTCCATTATCATGTAATAAATGATGATGTTTAATGAATCCATGTCATAGTATCCTTGTGGCACACTTATGTATGTAATGAAATGATTAAGAAGGGTGCGCCCTGATAGCACTCCAATGCATTGGGTAAAGGATTGTATAATGATACATAAAGTTATATTAGGGTTTAATCATACTAATTTATGTTTAATGAGGGTTTACTCATGATCCATGTTCTAGGACCCTTTTCTCTTGATAATATCATGTTAAATGTCATTGCCACATTTCCATGTTATGATAGTAATTCTTTACCATGCCTTTATGTTCATGTTTCTATTGAGCTCCATTGATATGACTATTGTCTAACATGTATTATATTCTTCATATTCCTTGTTTACTCCCTTATTGGGATTTATAGCTCACAATTTTCTTATTCATGTCCTCATGTTATCCCATGAAATACTAAGTATGGGCGAATTTAGTGGTCATGTCAAGGAAGTTTTCAATAAAGATGTTGTGTTTTATGTTCTAAGCTGTTATGTAATGTTCCTAATCATTGAAGACACTATAAATCTTGATCCTTGGAGTTTTCTTAAGTGAAATATTATTTAATAAATCATGATTATGTGTGTAATAAAGATAAGGATTTTTATAAGATTCACCCTTTATTTTCAAAAAATATATAAATCTTTGGAAAATATTCTTTTCTACTCTATTCTTCATTCATTAAAGATGAAACCTGAAACCTTATTTTATAAAATAGATCACTTCTATACTTTTCTACAAGATCGATCATCTTTAGCTCTATAAATTTGTAGTCTATATGATCAGACATCCTTTAGGCACACTATCTACCTAATTGATGTCTGTGGAATCTTTTTATATAATAAATTTCTTGATATTTAGAGCCAGTAATGTTTTAGATTTTCACATCAATCATTCATCTTTTTCTGGAAGTAATTTTATGATTTTTTTGTTGTTTAACCGGGGATTTTGTATCTTCCATGTATATATTCAGTATTATTAAGAATATCATTATTTATATGTCAGTGTTACTCTTCTTTTTCTATGATACCTTTAATTTAATGAATTATATGATTCCTTTCCCGAATTGATTTCATTTGTTACCTTAGCTCACTTCCATCAGTCATGATGTTAATAGACTATTTTCAATGGTCCATAATCTGGACTATTCTTCCATTGTGTAGGCAATTCATCTCTATTTCAACATCCTCTTCAACCCCCTTCATTGAATTATTGAGATTACATGATATAATATCCTTATTTTGTTTTCTCCCCAAGATATATTCATTTACTTTTATCACATAATTCAATTATTATCGTGTTCTTATTTTGAAATTAGTTTATACTTTGTGTTGAGTTGGTATATGACAACAAGCGTCTTAACTATGATCACTTTTTTTCATATTTAACAAATATATTCATAAAATTGAAATATGATTCGTATAGATATATTACTCCAATTTTGTAAATTATTTATTTTTCCAATAATTATTCATTCAAAATATGGTCTGCTCCACTGGAATATAGACCTTTTCTATCCTACATAGGTCAACATATTATGCCATCATTCACTATAATTCAATTTAAATGCCATGTATCACTATTATTGAAAAATAATTCACTTTCCCTTTCTATTGTATGTAGCATATCTAGTTTTTAGTTCATTCTATTTTTGGAAAAAAACAATATTATCATGAGATTTATTTTGAGATCCAAGTATTTTATTCATGCTCGTATCCAAATTGGATGATAAGGATGAATTATCATTATTTAATCACACCCATATTTATACATAATTTTCTTTTTAAACCATGGGTAATAGATAAATATGCACGAATACCAACATATTTATCTAGATATTTTTTCACATTTCTCCATGAGCTTATAGTGAAGAAATTAATGGATCAATTAAAGTTATTTTGACATAATTCTAAGCCTTTTTGTTAGTAATATTATTATCATTATTTTGTGTGGTATCTACTATTATTTTCCAAAAAACATGTAATGATTAAACTATGGTAACATATTGATTTATCAATTTCACCTCAAACTCCAATCATTAAAGTTTTAAATAATACACATAATATTCAAGAGATTTTAACATTTCTTCATTTACCTTTTGTAACATCAGAATCAGATCTCCATACAATTTATTAGCCATTATAAGAGAACTATCTAGTTCTTTAATACTATTATATTTAACATCCACCTATAAACCATTGACATCCATAGAGGTCCAATATAGTTTTTGCAGTGAAAATACCACTTCTATAATAGAAACCCCCTAAAAACTCTCTATTTCAATTCTTGTTCATTTATAAACAATTTCCCATTTAAAAGTTATAGAAACGTATCCTTAGTTTCAATAAACATTATGATGGTGATATATTTACTTACCTTTTTTGTGACTTTATATTTCATTGACATTGAATATAAATATAACTGTGATTTATAATATTATATCCCCTTGATGTATTCAAATATGTATATAATAACTTCAATAAGCTCCATTTTAAGACAATACATGATTTCAAAATTGACATCACTGAATTATTCAATATAAATAACTTCATCACAATATGAACACAATTCATTTCAATAATCATTCTCATTAGAATTAATAACAGGAAAACCAATGTGATAACCATCAAATAGCAGTGTAATCATCTTCTCCTAAGAATTATTTATTTGAATTATAGCCTCTTATTTATTCATGTTCCCCAATGTCTTAGTTGAGATATTCAATTCAAATTCAATAAGAACGGAAATTAAGTTTTCTATCCAAGGACCTTCAATAAAACTTCTTATTTTTTATTTCATATATTTCAAAACAAATCAGTAGCACTTGAAAAAATATAAATGCAACCAGACGAAATTTTTTATCATTCCTATTAAAGATCCCACTGGATTAGTGTAGAAACTTGATGGTGGTCCATCAATTGTGGTTGAACAACCAAGGTTTCAAGGAGTATTCATTTGTCTCATATATATATGAAATGAAATATCAATCCAAATCACCTTTCTAATATATTTTATAATATATTTATCATCCCTTGTACTTCTATTAGGTAAGTAAAAACTCTCAACCTTCAACAGGTTACCAAACATAAGGACAAATTCATGATCCATCCATGAAGGACCTGTAGAGATAGATTGAGTACTGAGGTAGTCAACAATCTACTTTGACAACCCATGGTTCTAATCTTATGGAGTTAAATAACCAATCTGTAAATTTTTTATTATTTAAAATACATTGATAAATCAATGTTTGGGTAAACACTTATCATAACCAATTATTTACGAAAAGATTTATTTATATATGAATTTGTGTGGAGGTAAAGGGTAGTGTGGATTAACCTCTTGAAGAAAAACCTATGACAAAACACCGAAGGGGAAATGAATAAGAGAATTTGGGGAAACAATCTGCTATGCATTTATCACATCATGGTTTTGGAACATACATGTTCTATGTGACTCATCATAATCTTATTGGATTTTATTTATATGGTAAAGTTATTTTCTCTAAAATAAATTGATACGTCAACATGCAATTTATTAAATAATCCAAAAATTATATCCAATCAATAACTGAAACAATATCATGATATTTAATATATTCATCACTACGTAACATAGATTAGCATTAACCAAAGTAATTATAATCATTAAATAATATATATTTTTGAAATTTTATTTAGAACACACCATAGACCATTCTTCCATCTTATAATCATATCATCATTATTTTTGATTTCTATCATTTGTAGATTTAAACTCTATAAGACAATCAAACCCAATGAAAATCAGACAAAAAATAAAAGAAATCATAACCGATAAAATAAGTGAAAACAAAAAAACCCTATCAATGAAAAATGGGACAATTAAGAAGACAAGAAGGCGAACAAAATAAATCTTACCCAATGGAAATTTAAGAGGTTTTGGATATGAAATCAAAGAAACCCATCTCTGTGGTAGAAATCAGAGGGCATGTAAGGAATTAGAACCATCCTGGTTCATATGTATGCTGCTGTGTATTTGAGAAAATTAGAGATAATTGAAAACCTATCCACATAAATAGAACATAGATTTGAGGAAATTGAAAAAAAACCCTAACCCACCCTACTGGAGGCCACTCACAAGCTGTGAGGCATGGTTCGCCCATTGGTGATATGTGGAGGGGCGCATGGAATTTGTGAAGACTAGAAAAACATGTGAGTCGAGGAAGAGGGTGGTATTAAGGTAGATTCGTAAGTAGAGCCACGTCAAAAGACGATGGTCGCGGGGGGGGGGGGGTTGGGTGGTCGCGTAGTCGGAGTAGGATCTTATCGAGGTTCATTGGCCACTTCATTAGGGGAGGATCATACTAAGGATTGGTGGTAGAGCCATTAGAGGATGATCATGCTGAGGATCGGTGGCCACATCCTTGGAGGAGGATCAAGGTTGGGTGGTCATGTCTTCTAATGAGGATATCATGAGGTGGGTGGAAGCATTGGTCAAGGAGGTTCGACGACTCGAGGAGAGGTTCAATATCAGGGGTGGAATTGCGAGGGCTGGGGGCATAGCGCCACAGGTAACATAAGACCCATGGAGATATATTAGTCTATAGCCATGGTTTTTTAAATACCTAACTATATAAGTGTGGATAAATCCTCAGTTTCTAGTAGTGTTCAATAATTGGATTAGAGTGAGTTTGATTAATCACGGGGAAAGAAAAAAATTTACTAGTGCTTTTTTTGAATGGTTATTGAATTCAGGGAGGATGGATAATCAAGTAAACCTATCATTGTTCCAAAATTTGACAAGGTTTTGTAGAATATAAAATATTTTTTGGTGATCAATGATGTAGAGAATTTGAATACAGTTTGAAACCAGAAAGAGTTAAAGGAAGACAGTAGACAGACACGTGGCTTTTAGAAATCTATAATTAAAATACATTAAAAAAATCCACTCAAAAATAAAATATAGTCCAATTGGAAGAAACTATAAATCCACTTAATGGATGAAATAATACTATGTGTGTGTTGACCTTATTGTTTCTTGGATCTGACACTATTGCACATGGTAGTAGTTGAATTTCACAAATTTGAATGGATTTGAGGCAGTGGATTTTAGTTTGTGGATGATTATTTAAAATAAGGAGTTGGCCAACTGACAAAAACTCATTCCTCACATTCCCTTAGGTTTGACTCTGCTCTATCACTATAATAGTGTGGTGTTGACCTATAAATAAATAATTTTTAAATCCAATTACATATCAATATTTTAAAATTTAATTGTTTAAGAAGAAAGTTATAATGATATCAGCATAAAATTTTGAGTATTCCATAGAACTTGAAATATAGGGGTTACCTTGGAATAGAAATTTGGAAAAGTAGTTGTCTCAAGAAAAATTTTTGAGTATGATTTCAAACCTTTTATGAAAAATGAATGGGTAATGTAACTTCACATAATCCAAAACATGATTAGTTATCCATGTGTGTTAACTATACAAGCCTATTTAATCTTATACATAAAAACTATACTGATATGTTTTTGTTATCTTTTGTCAATTTAAAACACACTCTGTCATCCTTAAACACCCATTTATTACCCTAACAAATCAATGAATGAAGGTTAAATTTTGTATAAAGATATTTTAAGGGTGTTCCATCATTATTAAATGAGTTTATCTCATTATATATTCAGATAAATATATGTGATATTAATGTTATTAAATTCAATATCTTTTTTAATTATTGTCCTCTATCATTTTTTATAAAATTGTATAAATTTAAATATATGTTATAAAAGTATACCTAAATTATAGAAGTAAATTGTTTGAAAATTTTATAATGGTATAAAATATTCATATATAAAATTTAATTTTTTGAAAGTATTAAATTATGATAATTTATACGAAATTAAACTATAATCTTATATTATTTATTATTTCTAAAAACTATAACAGTATAAATAATTAATAAAATTTAATATTTAAACTGTATATGTAAATTTGATGTACTGTAAAATTTTAAAAAGTATATAAATTTATAAAAGAATAAAACTATAAAATCATAAATATTTAATAAAAAACTATTATTAAATTATATTACTATAATATGATATACTATAAAATATTTAAAAGTAATAAATTTTAAGGTGTATAAATTTATAAATTTATAATATAGAAACACTTTTAATATTTCAAATTATATTTTCATACCAGTCATTTTTTATTCAAAATTAAACATGAATTACTTTATCAACACTTTTAATTTGAAGTATTATTTGAAATTCCAAGTAAAAATTAAGAACCAACAGAAAATTATTTTTTAATACTAGAACACTTTTTTAAATTTTCCATGTAACTGATGATTTTAATTAAAAATTAAATTTACCATATTTAGGATTTTTTTTATAAAATGAAGTTTATTTTTTATTCTAAACATTGAAAAATGGTTTGGGTGATTTGTTGGTCTTTTCATGAAATACTTGAATCTTTAGTGTATAGTAAAATAAGATAATTTATGATAAAATCTTAGTACTTGAATTATGGATACATAGATAAGTTGTGGATAATGTGAGCCCAAAATATAAAAATTTCCTTCATTTTTTTAATACATTTATTTGGATGGATGTGACTTTTCATATTAATGTGCCCAAATAATAAACTAATGAACATAATAATTAGAAAACACCTCGATCCCCCTATAAATACCACCCCTCACCAGATCTTCTCTTCAAACCTCTCAAGAATTGATCCATTTCCAAATTCTACTCAAGTTTATTCCCCAACCCCTCCCCCATTTCTAGGATCATGTTGTCCCATTAGAATACCATGACGATTTCCCTAAGGAGGTTCTCAAGGTGGAGATATTTAAGAGGTAAAATCATCTTCCTTTTTCTTTCAATTTATTTCAATTTATTTTCCTTTTCTTATCCTATCCCCACCTCCTCTATCATAATTATCATTATAAATCTAATATATTATATATAATATAATTATATCATGTTAATGGAAGAAACATAATCAAACTCCTTTCTCTCTCCTTTATTCTAAAAAAGAAATGATCAACCATGTTGTGTCCACCTATAGACATCATGGACAATGAGTTTTAATTTTAATTTAATTCCTTAAATTATGTTAAAAAAACTATAAAATTTGGAAAAAAAATTAAAATGAATTTTTAACCATTTTTATGTTCTGGAACTAAAATATTTACATAATACTAAAATATAAAAAAATCAAGTTTGTTGCGTTCAAAAGCCACCAAAATTAACCTAAATGATTTTTATTAACTATTTATCTAATTATTCATCCTCATTACATTTAAAAAATGATATATACATATATATATATATATAAACAATTAAACCACTTTATTTATATTGATAACATATATTTTAAAGTCTATAGAATTATCCATATTCTACATAAATATCCATATTCATATTCAAGTAAACTGATCATGAAAACGAAACAAAAAAACACTCTTTAATGATGATGTTAAACTATAGAATTCATCTAAAATCCCATAAATGAACAAAAAAACTATAAATAATAAAATTTATGTATAAAATGTTTTTTATTTTTTATTTAGTTAATTTAATGTGATTATACAAGATATTAAAGGGAAGAGAACATTCAGACATAAGGTAAGGGGAATTATCAATCCGAACTCTCTTTCTTTTGGTTTTCCCTCTTTAATTTCATTTTCTTTATGGATATTACATTTATATAATTCCTTCATCATTATCTTATCTTTTATAGGGTATTCATGTTAATAATATGGTTTTCTGATAAATTCAAATATTATTCTAGAAGAAATCTTCTTTCTAAAAATACATCTTTTACTTCTCGTGAGATTGTTTCTTATTCACCCAAAATTGATGATTATTATACCAAATATGTTATTCCCTATATATTTTGGGAACCCAAAAGTTTATTCATTAATGAATTATTTATGTAATGAAACCCATTTATTTCAATTGGTTATTTTATGTCCATGATTGATATATGTTCTATGTGGAATGCCTAAAAATGTAAATGTTATGATGTGATGGGTGAGACCAGAATTATATAGCACATGTAAATGATATGATGTGATGGGTGTGCCTAATATTATATAGTGATGCAAGGAATTGGGTAATGTAATGTGTATCATGAGATAAAGTTAAGTATGTGTGGTAGTTTTCAACTAAGTCATGATGTTTTATTTTTATGAATTTCCACATTCCAAGCCTTTATTTAACGCTTCTTCTCATGTATAGGATGTATTCATGTGTTGCGATGAAAATTATTTTTCTCACCCCATGTTATATTGATTCATTTTATTATCTATTTACATACTAGGATTTTAGCTCACCTATTTCTTTGATTTATATCCTCAGGTGATTACTTGTGCGAAAGAGAACATGTAGGACAATAAGAAGCTAGAGAAGAAGGAATTAAAAAAATGTTAATGTTTTATTATATTAAATTTATGAATGGTCTAATTTTCCCAATGAAATAAACATTTGGATCCATTATATGTAATTATTTTATGTTATTTGTCTTTAAAATTATTAAATAAGATATGTAATAAAATAATGGTCGCTATAGTTGGTATCAGAGCACGATATAGTAAATTTGGGAATTAGGATTAGGAAACCACAGTGAAAACCCATAGTATGAGCATAATAATAATTAAGCACCCAAGAATATTTTTTTAGAAAAATATTATCATAGGGATCCCACATGATAAGTCTTTAGACTTAATTTCCTAATGGAATAAATTATTTATTCATTACTAGTTGACTAATGTTTTGTTCTAACCTTTTATATTTTAGAAAATGGTGGGAATTTGGAGAAATCAGACCAAAAATTAAGGTGAAGGACAATGCAATGATTTCTCAAATGACATCGCCAATTCCATGGGAGGTTGGGTTCAAAATTTCATGGTGATTCATACAAAATTGTCTCTTCATATGAATGATAAAGTGAATATTGTGGAACTTCCACATTCACTTAGGTGGGACCAATTCTTTATCAAGTGTTTAATGCGACAACAGCCACTAATGTTCAGTGGATCTTATGATCAACTAGTCATAGAACTGTGGGTAAACTCAATGTATAAGAACGTTTTTCTGGTTCACTATTCTAAGATAGAGAAGGTGACATGAACTGTTTACCATTTAAATAGAGATGTTGACCACTACTGGGTTGTGATTAAGAACACCAAACCAAAAGAAGAAGTTGAAGAGATAGAGTGGGATGAATTTAAGCTAATGTTTCATAACAATTATTTTCCATAAAATCATCATACAGTGATATAGAGATAATTCATATAGTTGAAGAAAAAGGAAGGAGAATCTATAACGGCCTATGTAGAAAATTTCACAAGTCTTGAAAGGAATGTATTGGGTTTTGTAATCAATAATGATATAAAAATTAATAGATTATTTAGTGGTTTAAAACCACTCCATTGAATGGCTATTAAACTTTTATACTTTGGTAGTTATGTATAATTTGTTCGATGTGATCTCAAAGTGGAGATGGAGTTGAGAGAATTGTCTCAATGCTATGGTGATAAGGTTCTACACAACATGAAAACCTACCTTGTCGAAGTGTTGTGGAGGAACCATGAGTATGAATATGCATCTTGGGAACCATAGGAGGTGCTGAAGGATGAATACCCTCACCTGTTTATGTAAAATGAAATTTCGAGGGTGATATTTCAAAAGGGGGGAAGAATGTAATGACCGAAAATTTTATCAATGGAATTTATCCCTTCTTATAGTAATGTCATATTGAATAAATCACATAAAAATCACATATATACCCTAATAAAAAACATTATAAATGAAAATTTAATAAAATAATAAGTGTTTCTAGATGTTAAGTAATCAAAACTGATGAAATAGTAACATGACCTTAGTGATACCTAGTTCTTTAGATCACATACGGTGGTTGAATCACGGAGATTAGGAGTCAGGCTCTCTCAGCATTTTAATTTCCATTTTTTTATTGTTAGGACATATTTTTTGTAGGTTTTTCATTTTTTCCATTACTTATCTGTTTGCACTACCATATTCTTGTACTATATAGAGGTTTTACATGCGAGGTTTTTTCCCTAGTATTTTTCATCTCCAACTTTTAATCTCTCTGCACTTCAGCATCAATATAGCTATGTATTGGCATATAGGTAGATAGGAAAATGCCTCCCTATTATAGTTATGCCTTCATCATTGGTCAATATCCACTAACCTATGAAGGCTGGTTAGGGGTAGTTGTGGCTCAAGCAGTGGCTTGGGTCTGGTCATGAAATTCCATCCCATAAAAGTTTCTAACAACTATATCTTCTAATTAATTTTTTTTCTTCTATATAATCTAACAATGCATGTGACTCTTCCATTTTTTTTATTTATCCCCTATTTATTTGGTTATCAAAACATGTTTAGAGTGACACCCCAAAACCCACACGTCTAACATGACTATACTGTTCTTGGCACTAAAAGAACCCTAATATTTGTCATTCATTAGGTACAGGTAATGATGATTCTTAGATCAATGTTAGATAAACATATAGGAAAATAAGTAATCATTATTATGGAATACAGGTTTAAATAAAAACTAATATTTATTATGCCATTCTTACACATGTTTCCCAAAAATTTTCTATTTTATATCTATTAGTATCTTTTATTTATTTACACTGACTCCTTCCATAACACATGATGTGGGATGGAAGTAGATTTGAATTTAAATTAATCAATCTACATATAAAAAATGAACATAATTATTTTGTTATTTCATATCACATAAAAGTATTATGGTAGATTTAAAATATGTTCCAATTTTTTCATGTTAATAGTACCACATCCTTGCTTTATGGTAGGGGTATGTTGGATTTTCATTCCATTTCTTATTTTCAACCCTCAGTTGTTATTTCATAAATTATTTTTTTAATCAAAGTGATTAATACATGTATTGTCATGAAACGTATAACAAATCATAATATACATAAAAATATGTCTTCAAACGATGGCTAATTAATGCATCACATGATTTATGGTTTAATATGGTGTTCATACATTTATGGTGGGTAAAAGTTTATTTTCCCATTAACATATTTGATATCAAAATTTGCAATAATTGTAAGAAAGCATATGTGATCCATTTTATTGGGCAGTAATAAAAATTTAATTTGGTGTTAATCTACTATAAATACACTATAAAAGGGATAATTTAGATTAAGTCAACATTTCATTATTTTATTTTTTAGTACAATAAAGGAATTGTTTCATAATGTCACCCTAATATCATACCAAACCAATGTCTTATGTTCCAGAAAAGCATGGTTCCATGAACCTACATCAATTGTCACCTTCTTGTGAGTTGTGAGCCTAATGTAATCAATGAACCAGAAAATGTTGGGCTTAACAGGCTGGCTACCTGCATTCCATACAACCATGAATTTAATGCCTCTGTTTCTCACATTAATAAATTTTTCTAACACCATCATGATATGATGCTCTTTTTATGTGACATAGGATGTTCCCCTACTACCATTTACTAAGATTCAACATTTTCAATATGTTATTTCTATTGATTGGTAGCATCTTCATGTGTAGAAGGTTGTTTTTCCTTTTCATTGGGAGCACCAAATTTTCAAGATACTTATTGTTCTTCATGAATAAGAGCATCAAAATTTGAAGAAGTCATTATCTGCAGATGTGGTGGAACATTTAATAATCATTATGTAAATGCGGTAGTGAAAAAATAATAATATGAGGTGATGCAATGTATATTACAAAAAATATAACTAGATTATTGAACACACATTTTTTGAAGGATAAAGGGATTTAACCACTCTATCGAGTATCCAAATTCCTTCCTTGGTACTAGATACATGCATCATTTCAGCCACAAGTGTAACCCCACTATTTTTCATGGTACTTAGTTCAACATGTTCATTTGTACAAAATATATAACTAAGGGTGTAATTTAGGCCCAAAATCCTGAGTGGCCCAGGCCAAAAGCCCAAGCAGCCCGGTCTAACAAAGCCTGAGTTGGGCCATGCTGGGCTCGGGCCGTAGGTTCGTTGGGCGGGGCCCAGGCCGTATGTTCATCTGGTCAGGCCCGGGCCTATTGAAGAAAGCCCACAGGCTGAGCCAGCCCGAAAAAGCCCAGCCTACTGGCTGGTAAAAATATAGACCTGTAAAAGCCCACCAACTATAAATAATAACCTGGAAAATGCTGGTAAGGAGATTCAAACCACATACCACATGCTTCCATGTATACGTCTAGACCACCTGGTCTAGGAGGTGTGCCTATTTAAGAATTACCATACTATATATATATATATCAATGATTTAACATTATATATATAATTATATATCAATGATTTCACAGAATATATATATATATTTATATATTCATTATATATTAACCAAAAAAATAATATATATAATTATATTTCTGGGATTGACCATTATATATATATATATGTGTATATATAAATATTAACATAAAAATAAACATTCACTCACAAATGTTCACACATGCCCCCCCAGCCTCATTTGTTTTACGTCTTCCCCCAACATCATTAGTTTTTTAAGCCTCCTGGTATATATTATATATACATATATAAATCTATTTAGAAAAAAATCAAAATTAACATATACACCCATTTTTACACACCCATAACCCCTCATTATTTTCTAACAACTTTCACATATTATTATAATTGATATTTATTTATAAAAGGAAAACACTACATATTTGTTTTTTAATCAAATGTTTTCAAATAAATTAATTCGGCTTTAATGGTTTTCTAAATTGGTCTATATTATATATTTTTATTAAATTAAAAAATTATTGTAATTATAATAGTCATGTGACTTTGACGTGGAGGGTTTTTATGAAATGCATGAAGTGATCAATTTAAAACTTGTAAAATGATTGAAAATTTAATAAACAATGTTTCAATGATAATATATAAATAAAAAAAGAAAAATAAAATAAATGATTTAACATTATTATATATCATGATTTAACATTATATATATATATAATAACACTCATCCACTGATGTTCTTGCAATCCCCCCAACCTCATTATTTTTTATGTCTATTTGTGTATACTATATATATTACATATATAAATATATAATTCCATTTAGAAAAAACAAGTTATGCCACCCATTTTTACACACCCCGAAGACCTCATTAATTTTTTTACAACATGAACATAATATATAATGATTCACATGTATACATATATTTAGAAAAAAATTAGCATTTCCACCCACTTTTGGGCAACCCCAAAACTACATTAATTTTTTTGAACATTTAACTAATTTTTATAAATGTTATTTATTACAATGGTTGATATTTTTTTGGACATGAAAAATGATGTAGATGTGTCTTTTTAATTAAACATATTTAAATAAATAATTTGGAATTTATTTTTTTTATGAATTGTTTTATATTTTATATTTTTATTAAATTAAGAAATTATTATAATTATAATAGTTATGTGATATTGGGGTTGAGGGTTTATTATGAAACACATGTAGTGTGAAATTTAAAACTTGTAAAATGATTGAAAATTAAATGGAATGAATTTCAATTCGACTATAAAATGTAAATCAAAAGTAAAAAGACAAAGAATTTTTTTTAAAAAAGATAAACATTGAAAAATATGCTTTAAAAACAGACGGTTTAAAACATTTTTTTTTTAAAAAAAGTTTTAAAAATTTATAAAAAAAATTATAAACAAAGTTAAAAAACAATTCATTTTGTATTATCAAGACGTTTAAAAAAAGTTAAAAAATGTTTCCCAAAAAACTTTTTATCAAATTGTATTAAAAATTTATATACAAAAAACATCTAAAAAATCATTTAAAATTAACATTTAAAATAAATATATTAAAAAAATTTAAAGAAACGTTTTTAAAATTAGTTAGAAAAATGTTTTAAAATAAACATTCAAAAAATAATTTTAAAAATATGTTTAGAAAAAATTTATATAAAAGTTTATATAATATGTTAAAAAAAGGTTTTTAACTCTATATATTATTTTATTTTGAAAATAATAAAAGCCTGTGTCCCAGCTTGGACCGATGGTCTGGGAAAACTCGAGGCTAGGCTGAGGCCACCACGGTGAGTTGTTCAGGCTGGACAAGGCTGAAATTACACCCTTATGTATAACTATTAATTACATAAACATTATAAGATAATACATGCACACTTGGTCCTCTAGCTAGCAATTTATGTCGTTCTAAAATTGAATTTGGATTTTTAGATAACTCCTTAAAAATATAGTATTGAAACCATCCTATAAACTTTTGATTGTGTGTATATGATATCCAACCATCATTCCTTATTGAATTCAAAATCTTATTAATTTTTATGGGTTTCAACATATGGGTAAGCCTCTAAAATATTATGAACAAAATATAGGTGGGCCTGCTCCAAATTTGTAATGGTGATTGTGAAAACATCTATTCCAAAAAAGTAATTCAACCATAACCCACCCAGAGTGAACCAATTTCAATATACCAATGACTTCCAATCCAGAAAGTTAGTCGTTACAGAATTCAACAGCTTCCCCAACAACATATCACTTCGTAGTACAACCTTATGTCGGAATTTCATTTTTGGTAGACCATTTCAAATCATCTTATAATATTCAATGTTGTACATCTATATATAATGTACAAGAAGACAGAGTCTAATCTCTCTTATGAAGTGAACCATCAAGTGAACCATCATATCAAAGAATTCAAGTGGGAATAACATCTCTAATTCACAAATTATGACAGAAATTTCATTTTCTATAGTTGGAATTTTTTTAGGTCGTGAACATTGCTACATATAGCATTAAAAAAGAAACATATATTGGTTAATGTATAAAAAAAATTCATGGAAAAAATAAAACATAATGCTATAGGCATTAGATCATACCTCAAAACATGACATTCATATTGTTTTATTCCCTTTAAATTTAAATCATTTATTGATATGATATTTTTGGTATTTGAAGAATACCCCTATAGAACCTTAAAATTAGTCAAGATGTTTAAAAACAAATATCTATCCTACTTGGAAGGAGTGTATGTTTTTGGATGAAGAAATGTGTGTTTTTATCCCTTTATTAGAGCCAACTCTTCATGTATTCCCAAGTCAATCATCTCCAACCTTGCCTTAATTCAAACCTTCATTTTTCTGGGCACAATTTGTAATGTTCCAATGAAACTATAACATACATTTTTTCCCACTATCATAACTTCAAAAAAATTTCTAATGTACAGACAATTCCAGTATGGCAATACTAAAAAACTGATCTCTTTTTCAAACCGGATTTCAAAATGTTTTTCGTACAATGTTTTAGGAAAAGTAGATTCTATATATTTTAATTTCTAAAAAATATGATCTCCTGTTAGTGGAGATGGTGTATTGTGTTCTTATGAACTCCCATCGAATGATGTCCTCCAAGATGAGTACTTATTTAATTTAACAAAATTGACTAGGTATCATGTTTACAAATGAAACACCCTTGAGTTCCTTTAATTATATATCCAAACAAATTTCTATAAGAAGGCATTTCATTTATTATTATATAAAATATGAATCTCAATGTGAAATAATAATTTTTGTATTCATATTACAACATAACACTTGAATCCCACAATAGTTTCAAATCTTCATTCAATGGAGCTAATAACATCAATATCATTACCTTGTTGCTTTGGTACTTTTATATGCAGAGATAACATAATGTATATTAATTTAATGAATAAAAATGGTGGAAAGTTATACTTTAGAAACATATTCATCCATGTACTGTGAGTATTTCATTGAAAACCAAAATTATTCTCTCTATCTATAGATGGAACATGACTAAGGTTTCTCAGCTTGTTTCCCAATCTAGGAAACTTTTGATCAATACCTTTCCACTGTGGAGAGTATTCAGGGTGATGAAGTTTCTCATATTTATGTGTTATATCTACATACCACATGAATTATCATAACTTATCCTCACTTCCATATAGTTTCCTAAACCATGTAAGGATTTGGAAGTACAATAAGACTTTTTTAAGACATAATTCATTATTCATGTCTCAAGAAGCACCAAAATTTGGTAATTATTTAAGTGATTTTTGTTCCTTATGAAATAGTATACATAAATTTCGACATACATCTATTCATTTTAAGATAATACCCATTAAACATTGAATTATTTTATCATCATATGATCGAAAAGTAAGCTCATTATTATTTGGGATCATATCATTCAGGAGAGAAAGTAGTTCAGTAAAACTAGTGTGACTCCACCTGTTTAGAGCTTTTAAATTATATAACGTCAGTATGGATGACAAGACTATATATTTAGAACAACAAGAATACAACGGTGTCTTGGCACAATTCTTTATGAAATCAAACAATTGTTGACAATCACAATGTTCATCCTCAACTATCAATGGAATTTCCTCAATATGATCTTCATCATCATTCACACCTATAATCACATCCTTGAGGTGGTCTTTATCATTGTCCACAATTGTAATCATATTAATTCTTCCATAAAACTCAATCTTATCCTAATCACTTGATTCGTTCATCTTTCCCCATGTTTAGTCCAATTTTTATGACTTTGATATATTTAGTGAAAGATCAAATGTTCTTCCATCTCCTTTGGACTTATTATTATTGAATGAAAACTGCGAAAACACATACAATGGATTTGATATTGGTCATATGCGTGATATTTTTTCAATCTTGACGAACCCTTTCACCCCGTCCTCATTCACTTTTTTTGATATGATTGGCATCCATCCATTTTCGATTCAAATCCATCCTATTTGATTTGATAATATTAATATTTGACAAAATAAATGATGTTTAAAAACCAATTCCTAAAAAATTTTATCTTATGATTAAAATATTAGTGTTTGGTAAGATTATTAATGGTTATGATTTTAAAGACATTAATTGGTTTATTAATGGTTATGATATTACTAACATGGGTAATCATTAATCACTTTTATATTATATGAACCTAATATACCATCTTTTACACTAATTATGGTCCAAAGAGTGACTGCTCCCTTTTCAAAACACAATATATTGGTGATCAACACATGGACATTGAAAAAAAATGGTGTTCAAAGGTGAGAAATGGATCATAAGTTATCAAATGCCTCAAATATCATTGAATTTTCAAGACAACAAAGTTAGATAAGCTTTACACAAAGAAAAGTATATTAAAAAAATTAAAATTTATGATAATTTTAAAAAAAACGCGATTTCACATATTTATTGAAATCATTAACATGATCCAAATATTATTTACATGTAAAATATAAATGTATAAATATTCATCAGAATATATTAAAAATTATATAACTATAAAAATTAAAAGAATAATTTAAATAATTATATTTATATAGGTTAAATATGTCTAATATATATATATATATATAATATATAATTATAGATGTATAATTTTTATTTATTTAATAAAAATATATTTTTAATTAAAAATTATAATTAAAAATATTATTTTTAATATAAATCAATTAATTTTTTAATGTATGTCATTAACTATAATAATCCATAATTATATTGATAAATAATTATACATATACATAAAAAATATTTAAAATATACATTAATCGATAAACATTAATAAATAATTTAAGTATTATAACAATATATATTATTTTTAAAATAAAATTACCAAAATTTTCAGTATATGTTCATTTTATAAGTAAAATTAAATATTTAACGTTTTATTATTTTTAAATTCTAATTTATATATATATGATAATATTACTCACATATCGATGTGTGTGTTGGGGGGAGGGGGGATAAATGAATTCAACACATACATTGTAACAACCCGAGATTTTATGAGAATTATTATTTTTAATTTCATTGTTTTCTTGTGTGGTACGCTACACCAAAATTAGCTTGTGCTATACGCAACACCGTATTATCATGCAGTATACGCAACACTATTCATGGCTCGTGTTACACACAATTTCATGATTTTTTTATAAAAATTATTCTACGCAACATTATGTATTGATTTTGTTTAATGTATAAATGAAATAAGTTTTGAATATGTTATATGCAACAACAAAGGGATCATGCACTACATGCAACCTTGACTTGGCTTGCATTACACGCAATCACATTCTTCCTTGATAGCGTGTGTAGTATGCAATAACGGGTTTCACTAAAAAACGATATGTTGTAATAATATTATTATGAAGTAGCCGTTATGAATAGTAGTATCTAAATTTTTAATTTTATGACATAATAATTCATCTTACACATTTTATATACCATGTTATGAGAACAGAATAAATTTTTCAGGTAAAATAAGTATTTTTAAAAAAATGCAGTTTTGCGGCCATTTGATGGTGCACCCACATTAAATTTATTTTTTGTCATGTTTATAAGTTCGATTTGACCAAATAAAATTCTTCTTTGGAATAAGGATATAAAAAATTACTTTGGATATATTTTTCATATTATTCTGATAACTTTCATATTTTAATGAATAGTGTAAACACGCTATATTTTAATTAAAAACAACTTTTTTCATCAAAATAATATATATTGTTAAATTATAATATTTAATGGTTTTAAAGTACAAATATAATATATTTTTACCATTTAATATAATGTATGTCATTACCATTAATTTTACATTGAATTCATAGGTAAAAACATTTCAATCTTTGGCAATGTTTTAACTTTTAAATCCCATTTTCTTAACAACAGAATTAATTTTAAATTAGTTACTACAACTTCTGTGTTTCGAATTTTGAAAAATGGATTGCATATTTGAATTATGTGGGTCAAAATTATGTTAATAGGTTAATTTTATTTTTTTATATTATGAATAGTAACTACGGTAATTTTTATTTACTATAGTTAAATGTAAATTGGGTAATTAAGGGTTAAATTAAGATTATAAAATTACCCCAACACCTTTTAAAATTCTATTGGATGAATAAAAGTCAACCCATATCACCTAAGGGTCAGAATAGATTCATTTTATGTAATTTGGACAATGAAAATTATTTAATTATTATTAAAACCAAAGAAACTGACAACATTTCACTCTCTTAAATCTTATAAGTATAATAATTTTAATTTAGTGATACACTGAATAAATATTCAAAGATGAATAGTCTCCAGAATTATAATAAAATTATCTACATCATTTGAATTTATATATAATTTTTAGGGATTAAATAATTATCATTAAAGGTGACACAATAGTGATTTTGAAATTATTTTATGGATTGAAATATCTAATAAATGGTTTAAGAAATATTACAATTAATATTATATGAACTATTTAATGTGCTCCAATAATTTCTTTGATAAATATGACATGTTTTTAATATATAAAATCTTTTATTTTGAACATATCTTCTGTGTGGGTTTTCTTTAAATTCAAATAAATAAATAGTGTCAAAATTGACACTATTGTTATTTTATAAAAATAACATTATATAAAATTGATTAAAAATCATAGATATATTTAACAATTATAAATTAAAATTTATATGGTCTAAAATGTCATAAATAATCCAATTATTGATAATTAACTACACCTAAGTAATTATATATAACAATTTAAAATTTTGAATCTTATAACCACAAATAAAATTAAATAGATTAAATAAGGATAAATCAAGTTGATAACGTATAAATTAAATTAGCAACATGTATAAACATTATTGGTTGATGGGATTACAACCCTATCTCATATAAGATTGTATTTGAGTCATTTTTAAAGTTTTTAAGTGGGGTTTTAATTTATTATAAATACATATTTTTGAGGTTTTCAAAGGTGCCCCTCTCCACCCTTATAAAAGGACACCTCCTCCCTCTTCTATTTAAACAAATTTTAGCCTTCAAGATCGGTCAAACCTAGTCCATTTCCCTTATAAACTTCCCCAGAAACATTATAGAGGTTTTGGTATCCTCCAAAGATCAACTCTAGTGGCTTATGAGGACATTAAGAAGAGGTGCGTCAGAGAAGAGGTAATATCCTTTGCCGATTCCTTCCAATTTATTCCTTCTTCTTTATTTGTTTCATCATAAATTATTAACATCAGTATCAATCATATACTGATATGTTATTTTAAATATGAAACAACCTTATTTCATCATTTATCCATCCTATGGAAAATGAAATCACCGCGTGTGCGTATGTACGGAATACCGTCTCCACACCGTGGTGTAATCTATTTTCCACCACCACCTTACATGGATGGGTATAATGGTTTAAATAAATAACTATATATGATTATTGTAAAGTGATATTTATTCTGAAATATTATACATACACTTCAATATAATTCCATGATCATGGGAATGATATCATCGCTCATGCGTACGTACGGATTACCGTCTCCGCGACGCGATGAGATTCATTCTCCATGTTAACCATTCAAAAATGATTATAAAGTATATATAATGAATAATAATAAAATATATGACATAATTAAGCTACTGGATTTATGTATATATATATATATATATGTCATCTACTTACTTCAATTCAAGTCAATAAGGAAAGGAAAACAGTGTTCATGCGTACGTTCGGTCTTCCATCCCCATGAACAATGTATTTCATTTAATTTATCTATATGTTATATATATATATACTGAATACATATGATATATAAATCATGATTTACATTCCAGAAGTAAGTAAATTTTGATATAAGTAAAAAATAATATCATGAACAACAAGTCTAAATACGTATGAAAAATAAAATGATTTTACCCAAAACGTTGCTTTAACGTGGAATTTACAAAAGAACAGGTAATATAAAGTCATAAGTGAACCACATATGATATCATAATAATGATTATGATTCTATAAGGGATAACTTTTCCAATCTTGTATTTATCTGAGATTTTTTATTCGTAACTATTTAATGGGTTTATATATTTCACCCATGTCCCTATATTCAAAAAATGGTTTCATGTATGTTTAAAGTCCTTTTTACCCATTTTCAAATTTTACTTCATGGTATTTAAGGAATATTTATTTTGTTTACCATACGCGGTACTTTTTTGACTTTTCTAGAAAAAGTACAAGAAAAATGTTTTTCTTTAACTTATAAGGCATGAATAGATTTTAAAAGTTTCGTAACGCCTAATTTTCATGAAGCATACTCTACAAGATTTAAAGACTATTTTCAACAACATCCTTTTATTTTAAAATTAAATGGAATTTATTGAAAAGGAAATGATTTTTAAAAAGGAAGGATATTTTACTCAGGATGTCATTTCAAGTATTTTATCAAAACTATTTTCCATCTAAGATGAAATTATTTCATATGTGTATGATTAAATTATAATGTCTCTATCTATTACATGGTTTGAGTTTTCTTATGATGAAATTATATTAATTTGTTTTATATAAATTATTTTATGATAGGATGATGTTTAAGAAACCCATTTATTTCATTGGGTTAGGATGAATGATTTATGTTTATTTTGTGGCACAAATAAGAATGATTTCATTATGAGATGGGTGGGAACTATATCTCCCTCCAATGCATTGGGTAAAGATTTATATCTAATGAGATAGACATGGCTGGAATGGAAAGTAAATCTAGTTCAGTGATACAGGACTGGAACGACGAGTGAACTCGATTCAGTAAGGGGCTTGGTCATTTAATATGGTCTTGGTAGCAATGTCTTGGCTACTCTGGAAATCATATCATGTGCATAATGGTTTCCCACAATTACATGTTTTATTCCGATGATATTTTATCATGATTCATGTTCCATTATGATGTATACCTTATGTACTTCCATGTTTTATGTCATTGCACAAGAATTTGATGTTTAAACGTTATGTTCATGTTTTTAAGTTCAAATTTGTATGGTTTGTTGTATTTCTCAATTCTTACCCTTACGGAGCATTTGAGCTCACCCTTTATATGTTTTCTTTTTCCTAGGACATAAAGATAGGTTTTATGTAAGAAAAAAGGGGGGAAGATATTTATGGGAGATGTTGAAGATCTTTCACAATGATTATAAGATTATGTTCCGTGTTTCCAAAGAAACTAATCTATTATTATCCTTGAGTGTTGTTTTTTGTTATGTATTAAGTATTCTGAAAAAAGTAATGTAATTTCCATGTACATCATGTTTGGGGTCTCTATAGTTGGTATTAAAGGAATGGTTTAATCAACCTTTGGAAACTAGGATGCGAAAACTTTAGTGAAATCCCTAGAGACATTTCTAAGGTTTGTCTAGGGATGTCTCTGAGGTTAATTATAATTAGAGGTTATAGTCCTAGAATTATGGTAATGATATTATAATTTAACCTATGATATTAGATATTGAAGGTACTGCCCCTTGATTATGATTTTTTCCTCTCACACTATTTTTTTGGGGTTTAGAAAATGGCTGGAAATAGGAAGATTCACAATAATGGAGGATATGATGGACAATGGAATGATATTATACATGAGAAAACAAATTAAATTGGATCTGGAGGTCCACATATCGTTATTATGCCTAATCAAAAATCTCATAATATGATCAATAATCTAAACTTTGGTAAGTTTCCTGACTCAGCTAATAAGAGAAATATGGAGTTTCATGATGATCATAGAGGAAAGAAAGTTCAATTTCCCTCATGTAAATCATGTGGGAAGAGGCATCAGTGAGAATGTTTCAAAGGAGATGGAAGATTATTTGGGTGTGGAAAATAAGGACACAAAGCCAATAATTTTAAAGGAAAAGGTTAAGTTAACACCATGGACAAGGATAATGGTATTTCTAAGACGTCAACAATGGTTAAATGTTTTAAATGTGGAATGTATGCGAATTATGATAACCAATTCCCTAAGGGATAATTTCATGAAGAGAATCAGCATGGTCGTATGGGTAGTATTTTATGCTGCTGATGATGAAGAGAGTACAAATGATATATGGGATGAAAGAAGTGTTGAGGAATAAAATGAGGAAGCTCGGTCAATGGTTTAGGAAGGTAGTGGAATTATTTTATGTTTATCAAGAGTTATATTGTATATGTAATTTAATGGTTCTATGGAATAAAGAAACATCTAAGGATTGTTACACTATAGTTTGTCTTAAAGTATTTGAAAGTATATGTTGAATGGTACGGGTAACCATGAAAGGTTATTCAGATAATTTTGGAAAAAAGATGATATGCGCATAAGGAACGGATAATGAGAAAATGAAATATTTGATAGTGTTAGTGAGATCATGACTGATATAAAGACAAATTCATATCACAGTTCGAGTATATAGAATATTTGGATTTTGGTATGTGGAAAGAGGTAACTTTTGACAGCATTCATGTTTTCACTAAAGTTCAATGGTTATTTATATTTCAAGAGAATACATTATTAAGGTATTCACATGTTTCTAATGTGTCCAACAAGATATATCTTGTGATATATGAGGGGTAAATGATGGTTTTCACGTGCGTGTTTTATGACCAATTTATTAATCGTTTTCTTTATACTATGAGTTTGGAAAGAAGTATTTTAGATAAGCCTAAGGATTAGAATGGATTATGTTGAACATAAGTTATTATTGTTTATGGATAGAACTTTTTATGATATTATTGATGGAATGTTATGATAGTGTAGTTTTACAAAAGGTACAACCTTCAAAAAGGGCGGAAAACCGTCACGTCAGACGAGGCTGTGGGAATCGAACCCACAACCGAGGTGCGACAGGACTTTATCGCCTACCACTGGCCTATAAGAAATCCCCGGTTAGTAGAATCTAGTTTTATTTTATTACGCGGTATGATATATAAAGTATAAGTTCATTTTTGGAATCCTATATGATTAACATCATCATAGATGTACTTATGTATATTTGATAACTTTTTCTAAACTTTTGTTTGAAACAGATGGAATGACCCATCATTCTATCACATGATCTGCTAACAGTTCACGAATTCCTAATTCAACTTCATTTCTTTAAGAGATGCAGTGGAAATTGTTCAAGGCATGAACAACAGTGAGATTGTACCAAAATCATGAAAGTATTTCTTTTAATTCATCAACTATAGAAAAACGATATTGAAAACCATAAATGTTTTCCTAGTGCTCTAATATCTGATGAATCATATGTTACCTTAGATCATCAAAAATTAATTGCATCGTGACTGTTGGATTTTTTTCATAGCACTGTTCTCTACCACTCTACATCAGAACTTGAAAGTTAGATTTCTCTTCTATATCCATATTTTCACCATTGTTCTCCTATGTGGGAACCCAAGTGATGAATTAATTTTGGTATCCATTTTGTTTCTCATGTTTATTTTTTAAAATTATGTTTTAGTATTCCTTTTTACTATGTGGGTTTCTATGAAAGAAACTTTCATGTTATAAACCATTTATAACCCCGATGAATTTCGAGGGCGAAATTCATTTTAAGGGAGTAAAATGTAACAACTAGAGATTTTATGAGAATTATTCATTTTAATTTAATTCATGTCTTGTGTTTTATGTGACAACAAAATTATCTTGTGCTATATGCAACACCGTACTAGCTTGCAGTATATGCAACACTATTCTTTGCTCGTGTTAAACACAATTTCATATTCGTTTTGGAGAAATTATTCTACGCAACATTCTGTATATATTTTCATTAATGTATAAATGATATAAGTTTTTATTATGTTATATGCAACAACAATGGGATCTTGCACTACACACAACCTTGACTTGGCTTACATTACATACAATCGTGACCTTCCTCGATAGCGTGTGTAGTATGCAATACTGAGTTTCACTAAAAAATGATATATTGTAATAATATTATTAAGAAATAGCAATCATGAATAGTAGTATAAAAATATTTTCTTTTTTGATATTATAATTCATCTTACACATTTTATATAACATGGTATGAGAACAAAATAAATTTTTCAGGTAAAATAAGTATTTTTCAAAAAATGCAGTTTTGCCGTATTTTGATAGCACACCCACATAAAATTTAGTTTTTGACATGTTTATAAGTTCAATTTGTCAAAATAAAATTCTTCTTTGTAATTAGGATATAAAAATTTACTTTGGATAATTTTTTCATATTATTCTGATAACATTTATATTTTAATCAATAGTAAAAACACGCTATATTTTAATTAAAAACAACATTTTTCATCCCAATAATTTATATGGTTAAATTATAATATTTAATGGTTTTAAGGTATAATTAGAATATATTTTTACCATTTAATATAATTTATTTCAGTAGTATTAAATTTACATTGAATTCATAGGTTAAAACATTTCAATCTTTGGCAATGTTTTAACTTTTAAAACCCATTTTCATAACAACGGGATTAATTTTAAATTAATTACTAAAACTTATGTGTTTTGAATTTTTAAAAATGGATTCCATATTTTAATTCAGTGGGTCCAAATTATGTTAACAGGTTACTTTTATTTTTTTTGTTATTATGAATAGTAACTATGGTAATTTTTATTTACTGTAGTTAAAGGTAAATTGGTTAATTATGGGTAGAAATAAGATTATAAAATTACCCTAACACCTCGAAAAATTCTACCGTATGACTAAAAGTAAACCAATATCACCTAAGGTACGTAATAGATTAATTTTATGGACTTTTTACCATGAAAATAATTTAATTATTATTAAAACCAATGAAAGTGACAACATGTCACTCTCATAAATATTATAAGTATAATAATTTTACTTTAGTGATAAAATTCATAAAACATGGAAATCAATAGTCTCCAGAAATATAATAATATTATCTACATCATGTGAATTTATTTATAATTTTTATGTATTAAATAATTATCATTAAATGTGACACAATAGTGATGTGAAATTATTTTTTTGATTGAAATATAAAATTAATGGTTTAAAAAATATTAAAATAAATATTATATGAACTTTTTAATGTTCTATACTAATTTTCAAGATAAATATTACATGTTATTAATCTATTAAAGCTTTTATTTAGAACATATATCTTATTTAGAGTTTATTTAAATTCAAATAAATGAATATTGTCAAAATTGACACTATTGTAATTTTATAAAAATAACATAATATAAAATTGTTTAAAAATCACAAAAATATTTAATAATTATAAATTAAAATTTATATGGTCTAAAATGTCATATATAATAAAATTATGGACAATTCAAAACACATAAGTAATTATTTAAAAGAATTTAAAATTTAGAATATTATAACCACAAATAAAAATAAATAGATTAAATAATGATAAATCATGTTGATAATGTTTAAAATAAATTACCAACATGTCTAAATTTTATTGGTTGATGAGATTACAAACCTACCTCATATAAGTTAGAATTTGAGTCATTTTGGATGTTTTTATGTGGGGTTTGAATTTATTATAAATTAATATTTTTGAGGATTCCAAAGGTGCCCGTCTCCTCCCTTATAAAAGGGCACCTCCTACCTCTTCACATTACACAGTTTTTATAATTAAATCATGATATACCCCTGCCCATTTTCCTTATAAAATTCCCTAGAAACATTATAGAGGTTCTGGTATCCTCAAAATACCAACTCTAGTCTCTTAAGGGGAGATTAATAAGAGGCGCGTCAAAGAAGAGGTAATATCCCATACCGATTATTTCCAATTTATTTCTTCTTATACTAATTCTTCATTATTTGTTTCATCATAAATTAATAACATTAGTATCACTAATACACTGATATGTTATTATAAATATTAAACAACCCTATTTCATCTTCTATACATCCTATGGAAAACGAAACCATCGCGCGTGCGTACGTACGGAATACCGTCTTCACGCCGTGGTGTAATCTGTTTTCCACCACCACCTTACTTGGATGGATATGATGGTGTAAATAAATAACTATATATGATTATTATAAAGTGATACTGATTCTTAAATACTATACATACACCTCAATATAAGTCCACGATCATGGGAATGATATCATCACTTGTGCGTACGTACGGATTACCGTCTCCACGACGCGATAAGATTCATTTTCCATGTTAACCATTCAAGAATGATTATAAAGTATATATAATGAAAAATAATAAAATATATGACATAATTAAGATACTGTATTTATGTTTGTATATATATATTTCATTTACTTACTTCCGTTCAAGTCAATAAGGAAAGGAAACAACGTTCATGTGTACGTATAGTCTACCGTCTCCATTAACGGTGTATTCCATTTAATTTATCTATCTATTATAGATATACTAAATTTATACGATATATAAATAATGATTTACATTATGGAAGTAAATAAATCATGATATAAGTAAAAATAATATCAAGAACAACAAGTACAAACATGTATGAAAGTAAAACAATTTTACCCAAAATGCTGCTTTAACATGGAATTTACAAAAGAACAGGTAATATAATGTCATAAGTGAACCATATATGATATCATAACAATGAATATTATTCTGTAGTAAGTAAATGAAATTATTTAAATCATTATACGGATGATTGGTTACGTATGAAGCATATCAGACCTAAGGTAAAGGATAACTTTTCCAATCTCATTTTTATCTTGGATTGTTTATTCTTAAGTATTTACTGGGGTTATATTTATCACCCATGTCCATGTTTTCAAAAATTTATTCCATGTATGTTGAAAGTCCTTTTTACCCATTTTTGACTTTTCATACATGGTATTTATGGAATATTTTTTTTTTACCTTAAGAGGTACTCTTTGACATTTCCGGCAAAAGTACGAGAAAAATGATTTTCTGTAACTTATACGGCGTGAAAATGTTTTTATGGTTTCATAATTCCTAATTTTAATGAAGCTTAAACTACAATATTTCATAACTATTTTTAAAAAAATCCCTTTCTTTTAAAATTCCATGGCATTTCGTGAAAAGAAAATGATTTTGAAATAGAAAGGATATTTTCATCAAGAATTCATTTCAAGTATTTTATCAAAATTATTTTCCGTATAAGATGAAATTATTTAATATGTGTTTCTTTCAAGTATTTTGTCTCTATGATTTACATGGTTTGATTTTTCTTATGATGAAATTATATCCATATGTTTTATATGGCTTATGTTATGATAGGATGATTTTTATGAAACCCATTTTATTCTTTGGGATATGATGAATGATTTATGTTTATTTTGTGGCCCAAGTAAGAATGATTTCATTATGAGATGGGTGGGAGCTATATATCCTTCCAATGCATTGGGTTAAGATTTATATCTCATGAGATAGACACGGTTAGTATGACAAGTGAATCTGGTTCAGTGATACAGGACTAGAACGATGAGTGAACTCGATTCAGTAAGGTGATTTGTCCACTAAGATTGTATTGACAGCAATGCCTTGGCTACATTGGAAGTCATATCATGTGCATAATGGTTTTCTACAATTACTTGTTTTATTACCAAGATATTTTATCATTATTGATGTTCCATTATGATCTATGCCTTACGTACTTCCATGATTTATGTCATTGCTCAAGAATTTGATGTTTAAACATTATGTTCTTGTTTTTAAGTTTTAATGTGTATGGTTTGTTTTATTTTCTCCATGCATACCCTTACTGAGCATTTGATCTCCCCATTTATAAGTTTTATTTTCCCCAAGATATAAAGAAAGGTTTTAGATAAAAAAAAATGGGATGATCTTTATTGGAGATGTTGAAGATCTTTCACCATGATTAGAAGATTATGTTTCCTGTTTCCAAAGACACTAAACTATTAGGGTCCTTGAGTGTCGGTTTTTGTTATGTATTAAGTATTCTGAAAAATTAATTTAATTTCCATGTACATCTAGTTTGGGGTCTCTACATACATGTGTATATCCAATTATATTGAATTCATGTAATATTTAATTTATTGAAATTTCTTTATAAAATAAAATTAAAATAGCTAATAATTTATAAAAAATTATATATTGATTAAGTTTTTTAAATAAATATTAATAAGTACTAATTATATATTAATATATATGATATTATTTGTATTATACATAAAAACTGTTCTCATGTGTGAGTGTGTGCACGTCCTAAGAACCAAAGGACATAGATGTCTATGTGTGTAATAAATGAACTCGACACATATCTATATATAATATTTATTTTATTTTAATTTCTATATAAAATTAATTATAATTAATTTCTAATATATAAAAAGACTTATATTAATTAATTTTATTATTGTTCGGATCCACAAGGGATTCAATGAAAAGATACCATATATGGGGGTGAATAAAGGTATGTAACTTTTCCAAGATTAACACTTTTTCAGTAAACTCTCACTATTCATGGTGATCTTAAATTCATCATTAGTACACTTCAGTTACTTTTTAGATGTTTATGATTATATCATTAATCTTCTCTAGACTTTATCCATTTAAAAAATGATTCATTGATCCTTAACCCACACACCTGAATTATGTCACGCATAATATAAACAAGGAGACAAACATAATAAAATGATTTCCTTTTCACACTCACTAGGCTAATTCAAGGAGAATAATATTGGAAATGTGATTATGCACCAAAATTTAATAACAAAAATTAAAATAAACATATAATTATATATTAAAAACATAGGTTACAATATATGTTACAAATAATTTTATAGAAGGAGTGAGTAATTTTGGGTGACCAACAATTGTTGATGGAGAAATTTCACATATGAGAAGTTTCAATCACCTAAATTTTCATAGTCATTTATAATGCATGAAGCAAGTGACATGGCTATCAAATGATTTGTAAAAATATTAAAAACTACCGAATAAAAAAAAATATTAAAACCTTTAATATGGAATTTCAATTTCTTTGATAGAGAGAGAAGGAGAGCGAGTGAGTGAGCGAGGTGGTGATAGTGAGTGCCAGCATGTGTGGCAGTAAGGAGGGAGAGTGGAAATGATGGCTATAGGGAGGGAGAGAGGCGATACTTGAGGGAGGGAGACCGACAATGGGGGTATTGAGATTAGTGAGGGAGGGGGGAGGAAAATTAGCGTGAGGGCAAGGAGGGAGAGGTGGGGAATATAGATAGAGGTGGTGAGGTTTCACGTCCACATGAACTTGAAGGAATGAATGAATCAAGGTCAATTGGGGTAAAATTTATAAATTAGGGCATGGTTTTTATCAGCGCTTCCATAAAAACACTGATAAATATGTCATTTATCATCTCTAAAATAAAAATAATCAACAAAATCCCGCATTATTTGTTCTAGAAAAGCATTGATAAATATTTAATAATATATTTAATATAAATAAAAAAACAAACACACATAATTACATATAAATAGAACTATTTATAATTTTTTACATGGTGGTGGTTACTATTTGGGATCTTCTCTTTCTATCTCCTTAGGGGGTCTATATCTAAATCATGGTGGTTTTTACTATGGAATGCCATTTTGATCTGGGGGATGTGTTTGTCTATAATCTGAAGGAGAAAGAAGAATAAATTGGTTTGAATATGGAGGATCCAGTTATTGGAAACCCAGATTTAAATGTCCTTCACCTAAGAGTGGAATCCCAAACTCTGACTGGGAAAGCTGAGAAGGGTCTAATCTTCTTGGAGGTTAAGAATTCTTCTACAAAGTTTTCCAAAAATGGAACCCTCTGATTCGTTAGTGGAGTCTATGAAAATTTTCACGATTAAATAAGGGAATTTCCACACATGATAATTGATCATGTTACATCATTTATTATTGAAATACCATGTAAGATTGAGGGGTATCACATTCATCTCTCTCAAATGTGGGGTTTCAAATATTTTAGTCTGACCTCCATAGTTAAGGGATTTTTTCATATCATTTTCCCTTTAAAAAATATAAAATCCATGGAATGCGGTTGTAGAATTTTGCCTCTCAAGCCTGGAACAATTAGGATCTAGGACTATGATCTATTATTCATGCCCCCAAAGACCAGGAACACAATTTATAATGTTTGGATATAGATAAAGGGTCCACGTTGGTTCTTATAAAACTCAAAGAACCTTTGGGACATTGCCTCAGTCTTGGGAATCCTCATCAAGTTTAAAAAAGAGGCTAGGAATGAATGGTTTGGTCACTTTGTTAGGGTACTCATTGAAATTGATATTCTAGCTCCCTTTATTAAAATAGATATTTTGGGGGCTGGTGAATTTAGAATTGAAATATGAATTTCTATATATATTCCTACTCAAATTTTCTCTAGGTGTGAAAACAGTTGGAATATTTTTGTAAATTATCATATGACTCATAAGTAAACAAATTGTAAGAATATATGTCACACGATTGACCATTTTATATTCAATAAACCACCCAATCTTGTGTACAATTTATGAAGGATGTTAAATCAGACTTGGTATCCATAAATTCTGGGAGTGCACTTTCTAGAACTAGTCACGACCCTGAGTCTCATAGTGTTGGGATACAACCTTCCTTTTCTATAATTGTAGCTATTGGTTTGTCTGATCTTGTGGCAGCCCATGCTTACCATAGCCTTATACATGGTTTCAATCCAAGTACTATTGTGTACAAAAGAAGGTTATCTCCAGTGTAGGGGTGATTCTCCTTTTGATAACTGAGGTTTGGGTTTGTGTCCTTTATCACATCATGGTTTATTAAATTTTGGATTGATTCCTCTTTAGTAGGCCCATGATAGATCTTGAGTAAGTATAATTGATGAGGAAGTGAGATAGTTTGTAGGGAACATGTTGTAGCCTAAATGAGAAATACCATTAGAGAAGATGCCCAATGATATGGGAGAAAAAACATAAAAATAAGGCCTCATTCCTATTATTGGTGGTGATGAATAGAAGCTATAGGTTTTTGAATGTTCCATGGAGAAACCGCATGTGGATATCTCAAACTATGGGTTATCCTCTAATAATGATCTGGATGAAGTTGATTTGTTAGATTTTGAGTACTTCAATGTTGTTGGTAGCAAGGGGGAAAGGGATCTACTGAGGTGTTATCTTATCGGCATATAAAAAACAAAAAGGGAGGTGGGATCATGTCCATTTCTTCTTATGCATTGTGAGAATCATTTCTGACTAATGAGACTATGATGAAAGGTGAAAGGTAAGGGGTTCAATCAGGCGATGTTGTGAGTTCAACCAGAATGGAAGCCTCTCATCCCCCCATCTATGAAGGGTGAGTCTTCCTCGATCCAATGCCACACAAAGGTTGAGAATCCAACTACGCATACCTCGAACCAGAGCACTAATGGATTTGAGAATGTGGAGTGGTCTTATCCACCCCATATTATTAACCAAATGACAAATTCATATGTAAATTTTGGAAAGCCATAATATGAGAAATGTGATATTTCACAAGAAAAAACTCTAGTATCTTACCACTAAAGGACCAGGAAGGTGAATGAAAAATTGAATACCATGTCAAGGATGTGGGAGAATGGTTTTGTTTCAAAACATGATGTCATTTTTTCGATGATGGAGCCTGTTGTTTTCAGTTTCAATGACAATTTAATAGTTTAGATGTTTTTATCAATAATCATTGAATATGGATTCATATCCAATCTAGATATGGAATTTTGAGATCAATCTTGGAAATTCAGGATTTTCTCCAATCTAGAAGCCTTCTCTTAATCATCATCAGAATAAGAATATGAGGCCCCACAAAGTGCTAAGTCATGGTGGAGAGGTTGACATAAAATGTGCAAGTAATGATATCCTAGAAAATTGGGATCTAGAGTGACTTGAGGGGATTGACATACTATGTTAGGATTATTTACTTCTAATGTCACTAGTACAAGTCTGGCCATTAAAAAAACTTGTAAAAGGGATTTATCAGTGTCATAGATGCACTGATAATGTGATCGATGTTAAAGTGTTGGATTTAACAGCTCTTGAAAAAAGCACTGTTAAATGAACCTTTTAATATCACTAAAAATGAACTGATAAAGGCGGCCTTTATCCACAATTTTATGTAGTTTTTATAAAGGGGGCCTTTATTTGTTCTATTTTTAGTTCCATTAAAGGTGGAATTTAATAGTGCTAAAAAGAGTTGATAAAGGGGGAAAACATTTTTCATTTGAACCCCATGTAACTTTTATCAACACCCCCACCCTCTTTTATAAATGCTTGTAGGAACCCCCCCCCCCCCTTCAGGACTTTTGAAAATCCCAATCTCCCACATGTGCCCCTCCATATGGTGTGTTTTGAACCTGAGACCTCCAGCTCCTACACCCACGCCTGTTCCACTCCCATGTATTTTTTTTATATTTTATGATATATCTATAAATTTATATATACATCGTTACATTTTTATCCAAATATTTATATATATTTATATATAAATATATATATATATATATATTATTCAAAAATTTATTTAATTATATGTATATATTCAAATACATATATAATGTATTTTTATAGTTTTTATAAATACATACAGATATATATGTGTGTGTATGTGCATCAATAAATATTATTATACATATTTATATTTATTTACATATATAGTATATTAATATTAATATACATATATTCGAATATATATAAATATTATATAAATTATATATACATTTATTTTATAAGTATAAAAATATTAATTATTTTTTATTTTGAATAAAATGGAGTTTTTTTCTTAACGATCTGAGCATAGCAAAAGCGTGTGTTGGGCCATGACCAACTTTTCATTTTTCCAATTAATGAAGAACATGAGATCTATACGATGATGAACATTGTGATACATTTAATTGAATCAAAGAAATAGAGAATGTATAATAATACTGAAACCGAGAGAGAGGAGATCAACACATTTTGTTTATATTTAATTTAGTAAGATATAGATTTACTTTTAACGAATTATTTCTTCATTGATGAATCCAGTGACAGATCTGTGGTGCACCATCATTACATCATAAAAAAAAGTATATATTTCATTTAGCCAAGATCCACATAGGTTTTAGGAATCTCTTGACATCGCCAATGGAGTCTCCATGTGCTAGAATAGAAGATCATTGCACTTTTTCCGCCCGCCTTTGATCACCTTGAGAAACACTTCCAAAGCGTTCTCCTTGATCCGGTGGAGGAGTATTGCTCTCCATTCTTGAGAGCGTTCTTGGAGATGAGAGCTCTCTATTATTGAGAGGATTTTCCATGATTTTTGTGCACTACTAAATTGACTAATGTAGAAAATAACATAAATGAGTATTTATATTACTCTGGTAAAAATAAAATAATTTCACAATTTGTATTAATTATTTATATAATCCTTGAAAACTGCCATATCAAATAATATTAATATTATTTTTTCTTCCCGGCATGTGCTTAATTTGTGAATTATAATGAGATATTATTTTATTAAATTACATTAAATATTTGTTATTTCACACAAGACTATTAAACTCGGTTTGGATTTCCTCCACAATATTTATTGGGGCTTTAATAATTTATATTTATGTCATAAAGTAGTATCACTGCATTATTCTACAATAAATAAATAAATATTATATTCACCAAATAGAAAATAAATATTTATTAAATATTCCATTAACAATATATTCTCTCGAATAAATAGTTGTGGAATAAATTCAATCAAGCATACATGAATAATTGTTAATCATTGTACAAGAATAATATTTAATGAAACTATTAAATAATAAATTATAATATATTATTTAACTAAGATTCTAGTTACACATAGTGTATAACCCATAAGGCCTATTTCGTAGTGGAACTTGGCAATGTAGCCTAATGTCCAAAGTTAACATCTAGAAACAAACCATGGCACCCATTGAGAAAGAAGTTAATTCCAAAAAAACATGTCACCTCATATGGAAGCTTACTATATAATATAATCCCTTTATCACAATATCTATAATTGAGTAGGTTGCTTGCTAGGGCCATCAACATATATTCTCAATGTATTTTTCTTTGACATTTCAAAAAAAGAACTTTCCTATAGAACACCATGGACATAGATTTATTTAAGCTAAATCATTTCCATCAAAGGGCCTAAGATATTTATTTCTATTAATGAACAGAACTGATAAATCCTTTCTCATGATATTCATTAATGCAATATTGATCATGAAGCTCTAAATGTATCATAACTAACTAAGAACATCTTTCATCACTATTTTCATCAATACATAAAAGTATGTGACTCAATATATTCCTTAATAATATTCTTAAATTCTAAGGACCAATACACACTTCTATTGATAAGAACATCCAATGACACATATAAAAGTGGATTTTGTTCTGGTGGGTCATTTTCTAATTAAATCCTACTAGATATTACTAATTGTATACACCATGATAAGGTTCCTTAGTATCCTATGTGTATCCACCTCTGATAGCCTATAGCACTTATTTCCATAAAATGATATCATCCAGCTATAGAACATTTATTCTAAAATAGTGTCGTAGCACTTGCAGTTTCTCATCATAGTGGGGAACTGCTATGACATTATAGTGTGACATCTACTCTTAGGACATTATCACATATTATGTCATGTAGAAAAAAAATCATAATTTGATAAGTAGTTTACTAACAATAAAAAATGAATACGTGTTTATAATAATGTTTAAATAATTTGGTTCTAGGGAACCGGCTCAAAAGTCTCCCACTTACACTAGACCCAATTATTAACAACCTTTAGTCTGCTAGCTATCCCATGACACTCATGTTTCTTCTATGGTAATCCTTTATTCAGGGTGTCTACCACATTCTCTTACATGGGTACTTTTCTCACTGCAACTTCACCCCTTTGATAAAAATCCATCAACAGGTGATACTTCCAGAGTATGTGTTTTATTCGTCTGTGTGAATTTGGATCTTTTGCAAGATCCACAACTATATTATTATCACAATACAATAGGACTGGTTCATTACTTCTAAGTACCATATAAACCTCATTGATGAAATACAAAATCCCAATGGATTTCGTGGCTTCATCACAAGCCTCTATATACTCAGGATCAGCTTTATAATCAATGACAACTAGCTACTTTAAACTCTTGTAGCTCACATATCCTCCATTGAAACAGAAAACATATCCTAATTTCCACATTAATTCATTCTGATATCTCTGAGAACTAGCATTATTATAACCACTGATGACTAGATCCTCATATCCAAAATACATTGGGAACATATCTTTAGTTCTTCTCAAATACTTAAGGATTTCCTTAATATCAGTCCAATGTTATTTACCTAGATCTACATGATATCTTCCTAACTTGATCAATTTATAGGAAACATCAATTATAGTACATAACATGGAATACATGATTGATACTATCATTGATGTGTATGGTATCTTACTCATTCATTCTTTCTATTTTTCTATCACGAGACACATTTTCATAGAAATAATTAAACTATGTGACGCAAGAACCAATCCCCTCTTGGATTAATCCATAAAAAATATCTTTAGTATCTAGTCAATATATATACATTGACTTAGTCCATGGATCTTCTTGGATCTATCACGAATGATATTGATCCTAGGAATGTAGGTTGCCTCACATAAGTCCTTCATGGAGAAGAACTTGTTTAACCAGTCCTAAACTGAGTGAAAGACTGGTATGTCAGTTCCAATAAGTAATTTGTCATCAAAATATACTACTATGATAAAAACCATATTTACACCAAACCTATGGTAAACACAATACTCACAATCATTCTTAATGAAACCAAATTCATTTATGGATTCATCGAATCAAATGTTTGATGACCTAAATGATTTATTCAATCAATAAATGGATCTTTGAAACTTATAAATCATTTTATAATCACCTAGAGTAACAAACCCTTCTGGTTGTTTCATATAGAAATCTTCGCATAGGTTCCTATTATGTAATACCATTTTGATATCCATCTATCAAATTCCACAGTCATTGTATGCGGTTATGTCATGTATAATTCTGATTGATTTAAACCTGGAAACTGCTGAAATGGTTTTATCATAGTAAATTCCTTGATTCAGTTTAAACACTTTAGCCTCTAGCATTGATTTATAGGTACATACTTTACCTTCCATGTCGAGTTTCCTCTTGAATACCCATTTGAATCCAATAGGCTTTACATCAATTGGCACATCGACCAAAACCCAAAATTGGTTCTAATACATGGAATTTATTTCAGAAATCATGGTTTCTTTTCACCTTGATGCTCTCGATCTCTCTAATACCTCCTTATAGGATAGAGGTTCATTATCATCAACCAATATTGAGTCACATTCCTCTATGACTAGAAAACCATATCTCTCTGGTTCTTTTAACTATCTTGAGCTTCTATGCAGTACTTGTGTTTCAGGAACTACTTATTTCATGGGGATTGTGGAATACTTTCCACTAACAATTATTATGTATATTGAGCGTCAACATCATCAATGTCAATATTACTCCTACTATCCTTTTTTATGATGTTATCCCTCTCCAGATATATAGATTTTTTTAGCAATATCCACTTTCTTATTTGAGGGGTTGTATTGGAATTATCCCTTTGTTTCCTTTCAATACACTATAAAGATATACCATGTGCCCCAAGGATCTAGTTTGTTTCCTAAGAAGTCCTTAACGAGTGACCCACAACATCATATATATATATATATATGTGATAAAATGTGAATTTGTTAACTCTATAACTCAAGGGGAATTCCATTTTTCACTTTACATGGTACTCGGTTTTATGTGTATTCCATAGTTTGTAATGAATATCCCTAAAAGGATAATGAAATATTTGCATGACTCATCATCAGCCTCACCATGTCTAACAAGTTAAGGTTACGCTTTTCATTAATACCATTCCACTATGGTGTATATGGTTGAGTGAGTTGTGATAGAATCCCAAACTACCCTAGAACATCGGTGAACTCTTGGTTATGATATTCTCCACCTTGATCTGATTGAGGATTTTTTATCTTATTACCAAGATGGTTCCCCACTTCATTCATGAATTAATTTAATTTATCAAAGGAATTGGACTTATATATCATCAATTAAATATATCCCTATCTACTCAAGTCATTAATAAATGTTATAAAGTAAAATATATCCTCTTATAGCTTCTACTAGAAATGGTCCACACACATCAGTGTATACCAATCCTAGAATCTCTTTGGACCATTCACCTTATCCAAGAAATGGTAGATTGTTTATTTTACCTTATTAACAATAATGACATATATCAATTGGTATTAGCTCAGAAGAGTCTAAATGTCCATTTAAAAAGATATTTTCAACTACTTATTTCTAAATGATCAATGTGGTGATGACATAGTTGGGTGTAATATATGTCATTTTAACATGATTCATTATCAATTTACAACACTTGGTTATCATAATTTAATTGATAAAGACCATTATTGAAAATTGGTATACGATAACATATGTTTTACTTATAAAAGAAACAACTTTTATTTCTAAATTTTAAAATAAACCCATATATATATAGGCATGAGATATAAATTATGTTATTAGTAACTATAGGTACATAATAACAATATCTTAAAACCAAAATCATTCATGTTGGTAATGAAAGGTTGTAGTCACCAATGGATAGGGTAGCCAGCCTCACTCCATTTCCATCTCTCTAATCAACCACTCCATTATAAATATTTTTAAATCTAGTTGGATCTTGTATTTGTATAAAAATGTGAGCACCACAAGTTGTATCAAATTCCCAATGTGTATAAATGGAAATATTTCAATTTTGTAACTAACATATATTTATCTTCCCCTTAACATTGTGTGTTGTTCTTCATCCAGTGGCCTGAAATTCCATATGAAAAACATACTACCTACTTTTCCTTTCCTTGCCTCTAGATCTTATACTTCTTGGAAGGATGGTGCTCAGACACTTTAGACTATTTATAAGTCATGGGGCCCATTTCCTTCTCCTTCCTTTTCTTAATCACCATATGGAGTGCAGGTTTGTCATGCCCCATGTCCTTATCCACTTGGAGAATTAATGTAAGAAGTTTTGAAAAACATATTATCTCTATTTCTCATATTTTAATTAACAATAAAGTTGTAGAAGAACTTGGGCAGTGATGAAAGTATGATATCAGTACAAAACTCATCGAGGAATTTAATCCATAATTTGTCCAGGTGTTGAATTTTACTAATATGCTTGACTACATGATTCTTAGCTGCTGCAGAATATCCAGGATTAGTTGTGAAAAAGGAATTAGAGATCTCATACCTATCTTGTATCACCTTTTCATGATAGATATACCGATGGTGAGGCATCATTCTATTGGCGTCCATATCCTCATGTTGCTTTAAATTCTCATTAGACATGGATGATAGCATAAAGCACTGAGCATATATGGAATCATTTAGATGTTTCTCTTAGATATATTTACCTTCATCACTTGCCATTTTACTAGGGACCACTGGTAATGGTTCTTCCAACACATACAATTTCCTTTCATAGTGAAGGATGAAACATATTCACCTTTTCCACTATTAAGAATTTGGGCTTGTGAGAAGGTTTTCATTATCTAGAATGGATCAAAATGACATGTTTAATTTCATATTGTAATTGATTCTAAAAAATACGATGAGCATAATTTTAGTACATTATATAATAAATTTAGACAAATAAAAAAATTTATTTTAATTATTCTCCCGCTACTTTATCGAAAACCAATAGCCCCTACCATTGGCTTCGGAATATCCTATTTCTTGTACATTTTAGTGGTACGAATCTATATTCCTAACCTCATTACCCTAACTTTTGTTTGTGAAGAAAGATAAATGGTTTTAGGTAGGAACACCAAATTCCAACTGCAATAACTCACATTTCCATAATCTATTATGTGTACTCCCCAATCCTAAAATCCTTTAATTGGATTTCCTCTACATTTTCCTCTCAGTTAAGCTAAGTCCTACTTTGGATGTCAACCCACTACCACAAAACTGGGCAAGGGCAGTGCCACCTCTTTATCAGCGCTAACGAAAAAGTGCTGATAAAAGGGGGGGGGGCTTTATAAGTGCATTTTTTAGCTCTGATAAAGGGACCCCCTTTATCAGTGCTTGTTTAGTAGCACTGATAAAGGGGGGGCCTTTATCAGTGCTTTTTTTAAAAGCGCTGATAAAGGGTAAGCATAAAAAAAATTAAACAAAAATTAATATATAAATATAGTTATATAGTTATATTGATATAAATATAATATATAATTATTAAATATATTTTATTTAAGTATAAATGTACATTTACACTTATTATACTTAATATATAATATATTTAGTGAAAATGGCATTTTAAAAAATTTAAAAAATATTTTTAATTAATAATTTTCTAATTATTATGGAGTAATAGTTGTTTAATAACAATTTGAAGACTAAAGAAATTAAAAAAATTAAAAAAGGATCCAAAACATGTTGAAAACGCAACTCGAACTTCAAACGACCATAACTTTTGATCCGGTTGTCCGTTTGAGCCCTACCACATATCAAATCGAAGCCTGCGACGAGATCTACATTGCTCTGAACGAGATTAATTGGTCAAGCATTTTTCGAGGCAAAAAAAGCCCTAGAAGGCCTCCAAAACTGAGTTTTTAGTCGGGGTACCCGGATTGTTTAACATTTTGTGGATTTTCATCCTCGTTTAAGGGGGTATTATTAGCTTTTTTTTGTGGGGAATGAATTTATTCCAAGGTATTACATTCATATTGGTATTATGTTTTTGAAATTTAATACTTTTCTATAATTCACTACTATTTATAATCAAATATATAACAATATATAACAATATTTTTTATATATTCAAACATTAAAATTAAATATTTTAATTAAATAATTAAACAGTTTAACATATAAAATATATTATCATTATCTAAATAATAACTAATATCCATTTTATTTAAAATATCAATATATGAATATTTTTATAACTACTATATATTAATATAACTATATATATGTTAATATAACTATATATATATATTAATATAACTATATGTATATATTAATATAACTATATATATATAACTATATATATATTAATATTACTATATATATTAATATAAATATATATTACTATATGAATAAATATAACTAAATATATATATAAATAAATAGATATATCATGAATAAAAGAACAAATCAATATAGGGTAGTGGAAAAGGATTTAGGTGCGCTAGGGGGAGGTCTCGAGATCAAATCCGGGTGGAGGCACGGGTGTGCGCGCAAGGTTGTTTTAAAGTGCTAGCGCTGATATAGGGTGTAGGCAGTGCGAGGAGGTGCTGGAGGTGCCGGAAAGCGCTTATAAAGGGGGGATCAAGCACTGTATAAAGCCCCCCCCCCCCGAGATTGGCAGTATGTTTTTAATTTTTTTAATTTTTATGAGTGCTAAAAAAAGCACTGATAAAAGTCGTCTTTTATCAGCGCTAAAAATAAAGTTCTGATAAAAGACCCTTTTATCAGTGCTTCGTTTTAGCACTGATAAAGGGGACCCCCTTTATCTTGGCCGAAATTAATATCTCATTTTCTAGCCCTGTTAATGGCCTTTTTTAGCGCTGATAAAAGCTGTATTTGTAGTAGTGACCCTTGATGTCAACTAAGTTATGTGAACCCAAAATATCGAGTTATAATTCCCCGATAATTGAAAGCACTCCAACTTTGGATGGTTAAGAACTTTGAACTATGGTTCTATTCAATCTTATGTAATGGAAGGCTATACCGACATAATATGTTATAAAGGGATTTAATCCTTTTATACATAAATTTCTAATTATTATATTTATCACATTCTTTTTAATATTAAGTGGTATTTACATAAGTGGTTAACCATGTATTAGATAATATTTACGCATAATATGTTTTATTTTAGTGGTTGATAAACTATCCATTGACCAAGGGGAATACACCTTAAACCAATTAAGGTTCTTATTTCAGCTCTCTACCTGACCACCTACATATCTCCTCAGATTGGGTTTTCCTCAGCTCTGAACACGAACCACTTCCACTAGCTTGGGAGCTCCATCCATTACAAATTCCTTTTACTCACATGTAGGTGAGGGGAAAAGGGGGTTTACATAAAATAAATCAAGGAAATGTAGGTCCTACATAATGAAATGAGATAAGTAATGAAATCCATCAATTTAATTTAATAATAACTCAATTTCAACAACTCACATAAAATTGTCTTCTCTTTCTCACGATCAACCACATGCATGAAACAAATTATGCATTCTCTAAAACTAATATTCAATTATTAATCATTATTATTAAGATAAATCATACTCGAATTGATTATTTATTATTTTTAATTAATCAAAACATTTATATTAATTCTTATTTTAATTTCATTGAGATTCACATTTTTCATAATTTTAATCAAATTATATCAATTCATTTAAAATTAACCTTGTACATAAATGTACCTTAGAGGAAAAATAGTGAATACTCATACAAATCTACCCAACAAGTATTATACGTCTATAAAAAAATTTCTTTGGAATTTAGAATACATGACTTATCATGTACTTTCATGACATGTAGTATCAATTTAATGATTACATGAATTACATGAAATTTCTATAACGTGTCATGCTTTAATGCACGTAGAGAAACAACTGTAATACAACTCATATTTGATATGAAGATATTTAACATTACACAGATATTAATTTAATATATATATATATATAAATCTTAAAACCTATCACATGGAATGTCCTATCATGTTAATGACCACATGAAAAAACATGTATCAAGGTTTACATAATGTTATAAATAAAATTTTAATCTTCATAACTCGTATAAGTACACGACATGTAGATCCGATCTACATGGTATGTATATATCATAAATCCTATCTAAGGTACACACCTAGGTACTCATCATTTGAATTGTACCTTGGAAACTTTGGAGTACACAATGTATCCAATAAGTGATATGATGTGAGAACACTAAGTTACAAGGTCACTAGTAGGGTAGGCCTTATGTGGAATACACAGCTGGTCTGGGAATCAAAGGGACAACTCGCCAGGTATGTGTTATACACTTCATATAGATAGGATTACTATGTTCCATTAAATTATAGTAAAAACATGGTCAAATTTAATGTTTGTATTCAATGCATACAACTTAAATTAATTTCCAAACTAATTCCGGATGAATTTAACATGACTACATGGCATGTAACTCAGATTATAAGGTGTGTAGTCTTATTTTGTTTGGACAAAAACCATGGAACCTTCAGATGAGTTCCTTTATTTTATTTTAATCATAAAATTAAATATCTCGATTCGATCTACAAGAAATGAAGGAGGAATAAATATATCTAGAAATTCAGATTAAAAGAAAAATCAAACTTGAATTTAAAAATGAAATTACAAATGCATAAATCACAAAAGTTTTTTAAAAAATAATAAAAAATTATGTGCATATTTGATACCACTTTTAGGTTCCAGACACAGTAGAAGCGTGCATTGGGTGGTGTCCAACTTTTTTTTGTTTTCGTAATTGATGTTCAATCCGAGATCTATATGACGATGAACGACACGATCCATGGAATTTAATCAAAGAAATAGACAATGGGTAATAACACTAGAATCGAGAGATAAGAGTTCAACACATATTATTTATAATTAATTTAATTAGTTAAATAATTACCTCTAAGAAATTATTTCTTCTATTATGATTCTAGAGACAGATCTGTGGTGCACCGTTGTTGCGTTATACAAACCAAGTGTAGATTTGCTCTAGAAATGGTCCACACATGCTACACGAATCTCTAGACGTCCCCAAAAAGTGAATCCTAGTGCTAGCATAGATGATTCTTGTGCTTCAATCATCCTCCTTTGATCGCCTCAAGAAACACTTCAAAAGCGTTCTCCATGATCCAGCGGAGGAGGAACTCTCTACATTCTTCAAATAATTCTTTTATATGACATATATCTAGTCTTGTAAGGATTATCTATTATTTTTTTCACAAATAAATCAACTAATTAGAAAAATAACATAATTGGGTATTTATATTTCTATGGTAAAAATAAAATAATTGCACGAGTTCCCTTAATTATTTATTTAATCAAAGAAAAACCCACATCAAATAATAATAATAATATTATTATTTCTCAAAATGTTCCTATCATGCAAACTAAATTTAAATAATTTTCAATATCTTTTATCTCACTGGTCCATTAGACTTGGTCTTACGTTCCTCAATAGTATTTATTGGGCCCTGAATAATGTCTATTTATTTATTAAAAGATATCAATTCATTATTCACCAATAAATAAATAAATATTATAGTCACTAAATAGAAAATAAATATTTATTAAATATTCAACTCATAGTATATTCTCTCAAATAACTAGTGCCGGAATAAATGTGAACAAGTTTACAAGAATAATTCTTAATCCATGTGTGATAATAATATTTATTCAACCTATTATATAATAAATAATAAAATTTTATTTAACTCGGATTCTGGAGACACTTAGTGTGTGACCCTCTAGCCCACTTTCTCAGTGGCATTAGATGAACCAGCTGAAAATCCAAGGCTATAATCTTGCAACCTACCAAAGGACCCATAGAGAAAGAGGTTAATGTTGCAACAACATGTCACCTCATATAAACAGTTATTGTATAATATAATCCCATTATCAAAATATCATTAATCCAGCAGGATGCATGCCAGTTCCATCAACCTATATGCTCATTATCTTTTTCATTGACTTTCTAGAAATAGAAATTTCATATAGAACACAATGGCCTGGGAATTATTTATGATATATAATTTCCATCAAATACCTAAGATATTAACTTCCATTAATTAACAAAAGGGATAAATCCTTTCTCTAATTATTCATTAATGCATTATTACTCAAGATACACGCAACATATCCTACCTCAACATGAACCTCTATCATCATTGTTTTCATCAATACATCAAATTACATGAATCATAATATTAATTAATAATAATCTTATAGTCTGAGGAACAATACATTTGTGAACAAACATGAACACTCAATGACGCATACAAATGTGGATTTCCTACTAGAGGGTCTCATTCTCATAATATCCTACTATAAATTACCAAGGGTGTACACCATTAGAATGTGCCTCAAAGTCGGATGAGTCTCTTCCCCTGATAGCCTCTATCATTTCTGTCCCTCAAATGATATCATCGGGCTATAGATCATTTATTCAAGAATAGTGTCATATCACTTCCAAGTTCTCATCATAGCAGGAAACTGCTATGACCTTTTAGTGTGACAACTACTCTTAGGACATTATCACATACTATGTCAAATAGATGAATAATAATGATGAAATAAGTAGTTCATTAATATTTAAAATAATCAATACATGTTTATAATAATGTATAAAGAAGTAGGTTCTAGGGCACTAACACTAATTGTTTTTCTATATATAAGGTTTATTTATTGAGAAATATATTATATATATAAATATGATTAAATATTTATTTATAAAAATAAATGTTTATATTTGAATATATAAAAATTAAGAATTTTTTTTATATATTTGATTATAAATAAAAGTACAATATGAAAAGTGATAAAACATAAAAACCATAATATAAATATGAATTTAATACCTAAAAATATATTTAATTTCGAATAAAAAACAAAATATATACCTCTTAAATGAGGCTTAAAATCAATCAAATTTTAAAAAATTGGGGTACCCCGAAAAAAAACTTAGTTTTGAAGGCCTTCTGAGAATTGTTTGCCCTCAAAAAGTGTCACTGGGGTTCCCCCAGGTTAATAGGGCATAGAGTATATTGTAAAATTCTATTTGATATGTGGTAGAGGCCAAACAGTTACCTAGATCAAATGATATGGTACTTTGACATTTGAGTTATGTTTTCAACTTATTTTAGATCTTTTATTGATTTTTTGAGTTTTTTTATCTTGAAATTGTTATTAAATGATTATTTGAAGAAAATAATTAGAAAATTATTAATTAATAATATTTTTTATTTAATTTATAATAAATTTCAAAAATTACATTATATATTAAGTGTAAATGCCTATTTAGCCTAATCTTAAACATATTTAATAAAATTATATTTATATCAGTATAAATATATTAATATTATATTATATTATTTTTAATGAAATATAATTTTTTTAAATATCCACTTTATCAATGCTTTTTTACTAATGGTGATAAAGGGCCCCCCATTATTAGCACTTTTTAATATCGTTGATAAAGTGGGGCCTTTATTAGTGATTTTTTACAAGGGCTAATAAAGGGCCCCAATTAACATCACTTTATTAGAACTATTAAAGATCCCCTATAACTGTGGTAAGAAAAGCATTGTTAAATACCCCTTTAAAAGTGATTTTTTTACATTGAAAAAGGGGATCTCTAACAACATTTTTAAAGCTCTAGTGGTGGATAAACCTAGTTTTGTAGTAGTGTGTGGGTATTTTATACCTTGGTTGATCCTCATCCTTCTATAAAAATTTTCCATTTATAAATAAATTTGGGGTTAGGGGTTTGGTTTCCAAATCTACGATTTATCTATATTTTCATAAAGAATTTTAAATAAATATTTTTTAAATTTTTTGAGTATTATTATAAATATAATAAAAATATTTATTATAGTTTTATAATTATTTTAATGCATATTTTTAAAAAAATTATATAATTATAAATAATTTAATGTAATTATGTATATTTATATAATAATATATATTTTTTTAATAAATTTATTTATTATTTAGATGATAATTGTACATCGGTTTTGATTGTTAATGAGTGAGCCGAATTGGATAGGAAGCATACAAGGGATAATAATTGGAAGCCTAATGAGGCACTGAATGATTCTACAAATGAGTTTATTTTATAGTGTGCTGCACCAAAGGACTCTATTTTACAACATTAAGGGAAAGGTTGAATTGTGCAGCCACTGATAACAGACTTCTCGAGACATGTTCCATAAGAGGATGGGTCCAACAAATTTGATGATCCATTGAAGATGAATTGTTATCAAGAGATTTAGAATGATTTCAGTTATTTGGTTGTTTTTTTAAATGGGGTAATATCCTATATGATTGAAGTGACAATGAGAAGAAAATGGATTTATTAGACACTACTCATCTTAGGCCACAAGGTAGTAGTGGTGATGTTTCGTTTAAGGATTTTTTCATAAATGGAAAGCTAAAACTACTAATAGTGAAGGTCTAACTCTGGTTCCACCAAAAAGAAGGTTGTTGAAGGATTATTCTAATATCCCAAGGAATGTGTCTACCAGAACATCTTCAAGGTATCAAAGATCAAGCACACTTCAAAGTAAGAATGATCCAATGCAGTTATCCTTAGTATTCTCAGCAAAGGTAATTCATAGTCAGACTGAGAAAATATGAATGAATCTGACTATGGCTATGAAAATAGTATAATTCGTAAATGGATGACCAGATCTAAAATTTGATACCACAATTGGGTCTAAAACAAGATGTTTACACTTGGCACGATTTTAAATGACCTTGTAGATGATGTTTGGACCCCTCACTCAATGGCGATGTGTTTAAGTGGACTAATTCATAAATACGTAAATAAATAAATAAATTTTTTTACTTAAAACAAATGTGTATAAATATTTCATTAGTTAGAATTCTCTATGATTGGCTCATTATTCTCCCACCATCGACGAAGATCCCCTCCACCGTTCTATTTTCGAATCAAATGGAACAATGATGAAACTCCGGGATCGAGCGTATTGGGAAATAGAAAATGCAATAGATCCTCCCAAATCATTTGAAAATTCATTCTTCATCAACAATCAATGCAAAACAGATGTAGAACTCGTTATATGTTGTTTGTATCCCTTATAATTTAAATATTGAGCCTCATCAATTCTCTCTCTTTGATCTGCGTTAATTTGTGCCATATATGAGCTAAGGTATTGAAATAAACCATCCATTTAATTTATTTCTTGTTATTTCATGTGTCTCATGTTGATTTCCATGCTATGAAACCATTGTCCAAGAAAAATTGGCTAAAAATGATTATCTCATTTTTATTGGTGTCTTTCCCCCACATTTCTTCGCGTTCTTCATTAATAGACCATGAGGTCACAATTAAACATCGACGGGGGTGGGTTTGAGTGTGATTGGACCCCTAGAATCATTATGGTTGCACGAATGACATAAAAATGAATAGATTTGTGAAAATTGATAAACAAGTTGGATGATGTTCGGTGAATAGATTGGATCAGCACTGCGAGTCCATGTTTGTGATCGATGGTCATTCTAGATTAGCTTGATAGCACATGTTTTCCTAGTTGGTGCACAGAAATGATGTGTGCTATGATGGGGTCAGTCTCAAAGGGAGGTTGTGTGTGAGATCTCATTGCAGAGGCTGTTTGGTGTGGATGCGATGATGGTTGGAATCAGACCTCCAACGAGGTGGTCGGGTGCGGTCAATGTTGAGTGAGTAAATAATAACAATAATAATAATAATAATAATGGGTATGAGTTAATTAAATTAAAGGCATATTTGTTATTATTATTATATTAAATAATAATAACAATTGTGGCATAATTTGTTTTTGGTTAATTAAATTAAATTGGAGTGGGAGTTATATTTAATTATTATAATTATTATTGATAATAAATGTTATGAAACATTATTAATGGATTTCAAAATTATGAAAATAATAATGACTCCTAAATTTCATATTTTTTCCCTCTTAATGTCCAACCTTCCATATTCCCACCGTTGAGCCAGATCTCATGTACTCTATAAATATAGTGATATGTTAATGAATTTTGTAGAATTTTGGACCAACATTATGTTCACTAATTATTGTATTTATATTGTATTTGTATTTACATTTTTCAACATCATTGTCACACACAAAATCAATGCTTGCTTCACTAATGATGTGATTCTCCAATGAATGGTCTTACATTTTCGGTTTCGAAATTCTTTGCAGTTTTAATCGACGTATGATCAATTTCAATACATGTTATCATCATGATTGTATTTTTCAAATTACACATCATGACGATGGTGTCACCATCCAAATAAGATAAGTATCCTAGGGAAATGGTATGTCACATGTTTTTTATAAACATTCTTATTTTGAAATAAGCTTTCATGTGCACATCAACTCCACTCATTCAAAGTGCTCTATAAAATAGTGAGTCATATTTTATATGCAAGATTTTTTACATTTATTTTACCCTACCTGATAAATTTAAAAATAATATATGATTTTCTTAATATTTTATTTTTGGAAAAATAATTAGATTCCAAAGAGATATAATGAATCATGAATAAAAAATTTAAATCCATTACATGAATGGAATATGATTAATAACCAATGTCATCGATTTTATGAGAAAAATAATTCATAAAATAAAATAATGAAATAAGACCACTAGAAGTGGTCAAATGATGAAAATTGCATATATGTCATACTTTAAGAAGAATTTTGCTGATCAGTGATTGAAATCGTGTACCTATAGTACGTTGAGCCAAAGTTTGATAATCATTTCATGAACCATAAAATTTAAACTCACTTATTCATTTTTTCTCCCTAAAGGTGTCATGTTTGATTATGATATATAAAGGATCCTAATGAAGATGATATTTAATTGGAATATTTTTAAATAATATATTGTTTTATTTCAATTCCCTTTCATTTATTTATTATAAAATGTTTTAGAGAAATTAAATGTTATTAATGAACAAGTTTAAATCTATTATATATATATATATATTAATCCCCTGAAGTCAATGAAATTTATGAAATTTTTGAATTGAATACTCACGTAACTGTCTTCAAGATACTATAAAACTCAAAAAAATAATTTTATTTTTTCCCTCCAGTTAATTATAATATTTATTAAAAATGATTTATTTCATTTCCCAATGTGAATCAAAATATACATGATGTTATTTTAAATCATGTTTGAGGTGAATATGATGTTTTTTGAATGATTATTTTTTTGAATTAGTTTTTAAATAATAATAATTATATAAACACTAGAAGTTGTTCGATGATAGTAAATATTTGTATAGCACAATGAGTTTTATTAATATTTATAAACTAATGCATCACTAATGGATGATATTAAAATATTGTTCTTTGACAATATATTGAAAAATATCTTCATTTATCAATTATTGTTCCTAAAATACTTATATCAAGGTAAAAATTATTATTTATCGTATTCTTGTGGAATATCAATATCATATCATGTAATTAATTTGTCCCCTAAGGTGGTTGTTTCTATTCATATAGTTATTAAATGAAATGATTTAATTAGATAGTTTTTATAATCCAATATATTTTGTGAAAATGATTTTACCGCCTCATGTTGTAAAAAAAATTATCATCATAATCAATAAAATCTCTATTTTATGAAATATGATCATTATTGATAGATAATGAATAATCACTCATGTATCATGAAAAAATGAATTAATTCATTCCCCAATGTGAATGTAGTTGTAATTACTATATCTCATTCCTTGAAAAAAATTAAATTATTCACGAAAATTTTGATATGAGTTGTGCTATCATGAATATTTTAGAATTAATGATATTTGATAAAATGATTTCTCTTTTATTTGATAATGTGAATGCTGATTATAAAGGATAATTTTGAATGGAGATAAGGTGTGTGTTGTGAATCCAAAAGATTCTTCCTCATTAATTCTTGATACTACATTCACCAGCTTCAATATAGAAGGGGGATCCTATCCCAGGTAGATGTATTGTAAAATAATATCTTGGCCCTAAGTTCCAAAATATTTGGGAAGTTCTAAAATTTGGAATAATACTCTTAGTGATGGGAATAACCCGTTCTGATTATATTATGAATTCATAAACCACAATAAGTAGATATTGTAATGAAAAATATGTATCTTCACAATGAAAGATCCTGGAGATCTTATATGAATTGATCATGATGAAAAATAATTATAAATATTATTTTGGATTAATGCTTACTAATAACTCATATATGAGTTATTATATACTCTTATAAGTACATTTACTAGTAGGGAAAATTAATTAATGACTCAATAAGAGTGAAAATATTCCTACATGAGAGTGAAAATTCATATTGATTTGTTATATCTAAATTCTCAATGAGATATATGAATTTTATTCTTGAATATGAATATCTTATAGAGACATTAGATAAAAGTGGTACCTCGATATGTAACAAGAATTCATGAAAATTTATTATACAGAATTTCATACATACTATCAAATCAATAATTGTAAACATGAATTTTACCGATCCTGGCACTTTAAATATATGAAATGATGATTTAGTCTATTTAGGATCAATTATATTGAATAATATTGATTCAATTATACATGATCATCTATTTTTTGATAACATGGTAGAAATCCATAAAGGGGAGAATGATGAATTTATTTAATGGTTGCAAGGAAACTAAATTATCAATGAATTCACTCTCAATAAGTTATTAAGAATGTCCTTGTATAATAATTTACCCTAAGGTACCCATTTTTTAGGTAAAATGTTTATATCATTAACATCTATTATGGAAATAACTTTCCTATATACTTATGAAGAAGTATATTTGGGCGCTCCCACATACCATGTGATCAATCTATATGAAATATGCATCCACTAAATTATCATGTCTGTTATTTATTTTTGGTGAGTATACAATACATTATATTCATTCTAATTAAAATATATATTAATCATCACACACAATATACAATATGGTCATGTAGACCCATTTAAAAGATCCTCACAACACTTACATGAATGTAAAGTGTTGGAAATCAATAGTCTGATTATACACATTCGATGTGGGGATGAACTGATTATATAAATTCATTGTCTCTCATGAGTAGAAATAATTAAATATATTTTCACTTGATGAGGAAAATGAATATATTAAAAACATTATATATTTTTAGATATTATCTCTGAAGTGACTTTGGTACCAAAAAAATTATGAGATTTCAATCAAATGTTATTGATGATATATTTTCATTGAAAGCTTCAAAAACTCACAGAAGACAATCGATTTTGATAGATATAAACATTATAATAATTGGAAAAAATTATTAAAAGAATTAATGATATGTTCAACATATAAAATTTTGGATTAATTATCCAAACTACCAATACTACTGAACACTGGTGATCTTATTATAAGAAATATTTTCCCATGTATGTTACGATATTTATACAAATCCCATAAGGGTTCAAAATTCTTGAAACATTTTCAAAATTATAAACATTACACCCAATTCAATAAATTTTGGGGTGAATTGAATAAGATATATTTCATGTATCTGTATTATGTTAAGGAAGAATATAAATTAATTTTATCATCCCATGGTTTGTTTGAATCATTATATTAATCATATTATTAAGATTTTTTTAAAAACATCTAAACTCTTGAAGTGTTTTCTAAAAGAAATTACATCCATTTAATGTCCTTTTATTTTGAATTAATCATCCAAAAGATGAAATATTAAAATTTAGAATGGTTTTACCCTTAATAAACAATTAAATCACTTGTTTCTAAGAGTGATATATATGTGGTTGATGAAGAACATCTGTACACCAGAATGATTAAATAATAATGAACATTTTATTTATCCCTAAAGGATATACATGTACATGTTCATATGTACCATGATAATTATAATAAATCATATTATAATGCAAGGTAATGTTATTCCATGTACTTTGAAATATAAACGTTATGAATTATTCTTATTCCAAAATTCAAAACTAAATGATTTGGTTATGAATTGATCTTAAGCGTTCTATGAGTTAAATGATGATCATTATTACTGGGAGATGTAACTATTGTACTCTTTTAACCTTATTCAAGATTTTTCCACTTTGTTTTTTTGATAAGGTTTTTATTGAGGCAACACTCCGAGGACATGATGTTATTGTACTCCTTTTACGTAATCAAGAGTTTTACACTAAAGGGTTTTCCCTTAATGAGTTTTTTAATGAGGCAATCATACATCATGACATATATGCAAGGGAATGTTATGAATTATTATGGATATCTATAAATAATAGAAATTGTTGGTCCTCCCCATGAGTTTTATTTTTTTAATGAAACCATTCATTATTACATATAGTCTTCCTCTCATGTATCAAAGACATAATTAAATAATAATATTAACTGATTTCCTAGAGAAAAAATTTAATGATATAATTTGTGGAATTTGTGAATGTTACACACTTTTTTCCTTCATTTTGTTTTCCTGCTTGGTTTTTGTGATAAGGCTTTTAAAGAGGTTGTAGGACATGGAATCCAATTATGTTGGATTCACTTATTTTTTCCATAGGGTTTTTATAAGTGAAAATTATATAAGATGCCATGAAATTAAGAAATCAAAGGGAGAGTGTTATGTAACATTATTAATGGATGTCGTAATTATGAAAATAATAATGACTACTAAATTCCTAATTAATTTCCCTCTTAATGGAATAACTTCCATATTCTCACCATCAGATCAGATCTCATGTGATTTATAAATATAGTGATATGTTAATGAATTGTAGTGGACTTTTGGATCTAAATTGTGTTATCTAATTCTTGTATTTCTCCTCTATTTTTATTTCCATTTTTTGTCGTTATAATCATACACAAATTTGATGCTCACTTCATCAACGATGTGCATCGCCAATGATCATTCTTACATTTTTGGTTTCAAAATTCATTGTGGTTTCAATAGAAGATTGAGATATTTCACAACAATAATATGTTTATTAGAGAGGGAAGCTTTCTCAGTAAAAAATGAAATGGAGTTGAATATGTAAATTAAATCTGATTTTGTTTTTTCATTTAATATAAATAATTAAATTGTTTAATCCATGCATCAAAAGGGGGGAAGGATTCTACATGTCCAGCATGGAAATAGGAATTCCATGGACTCCTTTTATCCCTTTATATATTATTATAAAAATAATGGTATATCTTGATGAGAGGTGGTGAAGGTGAGGCCCCAGTTGCATTCCCTAAATTCAAAGGAGGAAAATCCTTTGAATGATGAATTTTAAGAAAAAATGAGTTTTAAAAAAATAATAACAATATATTATTATTATTTATGGTTGTAAAACCGTAAATCTTCCACTAACTTCTTTCAATGAAAATATATTGATGAACCGTCAATGAAAAAGTGATCCTAGAATTGAGACGGTCATTTTAAGACTGGTGTTGGATACATTTTTTGACTCTTTCCTCGGGTCAATGAAACACCCAATAATAGTAAAATTTTTATTATTGAGGGATATTTTATCCAACATATCTCCCTCATGTGAGATTCAAATGAAGAAACGAATGCAATGCTGTGATCTAAAAATCAAGGTGGACATTTCAAGGTCAATTTGCTGTAATTAATTTTGAATCGTTGCTTGGGCCCATGAAGCACTGTTTGTGTGTGATGCAGGGAAATTTGACGTTTTCACTGGGTGTCCGATTGAGGAATGTGAATAGTCTACCCTGAGAATTGTTTCATGTAGATCACAAAAATGTGATCTATTATTCCATTTGTGACCATTTGAAGAGGCATATTAGTGAAATTATAGTTTTTTCCTTTGATCAGTGATGAGCCTGATGCGTTTTTCAGGACTTTGACCGAGACATGTCGTGTAGTACACTTACCGATTGTGTAGTACTACATGGAAAGCAAGTCGTGTTATAGTGAGGTCATAGTCGTACATTAGTGTGGAACCACATGTCGGGTGGATCCATGACATGTCTCTTACCTATTTTTGAGGAAATTTTAGACTTTTGTATCTCCTTCGTTTGAACTCAGATTTTGGCCAATGAGTAGCTTATACATAGTGTTTTTACATGTAGAACATCTTTGTCCCTAGGTTGTGGATTATAAGATTCAATGTGAAATGTTTTGGGAAAGGTGAAATGAGGTTAAACTAGTTGATGGAATCAATTATACATAGTCACAAGAGCTTTCCAGGCGTAACCCTCCATTTGGGATGGGTAATGGTGTTCCCCAATGACAGTATCGGGCTTACCCTCTAGTAGGGATGGGTAGTGGAATTCCCCAATGATCTTTTTGAGTTAAAATATAGTATGGTATGGAAGTGGAGTTCCTCGATGTTTCGGGCTTACCCTCTAGTAGGGGTGGGCAGTGGAGTTACCCAATGACAGTACTGAGCTTACCATTCTGTAGGGAGAGCTAGTGGAGTTCCCTAATAACATTATGAAACTTATACATCAGTAGGGAATGACAGTGGAGTTCCTAGAGGACATCTTCCAGGAATAACCCTCTAGTAGGGCTAGGCAGTGGAGTTACCAAACAAACTTGCAAGTCTTACCCTCTAGTAGGCCTGGGAAGTGGCGTTCTTCAATGACATTTCTGAGCATAACACCTATAGATGGGCTAGGTAATGGTGTTACTTAGTGACTATCATCGTAGTACCATTCTATCACAATAGAGCATGTGATCCGTAGAATTTTTGGCCCCTTTGATTGTGTGGCATAGTGATGAGACATGGTTTGATGTAATCCCTGAGTCTTGGGGAAGAGGAACACTTTCCCCCCTTAGACATGTTTTTGTGACGTAACTTACAACCATGCAGGTGAGTCATTTACTACTAAAAAAGATATTATCAAGGTGTGGTTTTTTGAGCTTCTTAAACATGTGTGTTCATGGAAGATACAAGAGATGTTGGGCATCGTTGATGAACTTTTTTTGGAACTGTTGGATACTCTTATTCTTGACCTATGATCTGAGATGGAGATCCATTTACTCCCTCGTTTGGGCTTCTCTAAATGAGTATATATATGTATATATCCTTCTTTGATACCTAAAACTTGTGTATTGGTTACTCTCCTTCCATGAAAGGTGATGGTGCATGGGGTATGTCATGGGCTTTCCATGTCTCGGTTCTCATGGTTGTATGAGTCTACTATCCTTATATAGGTAGAAAAGAATTGATGAGAAGTTCATATTCTCACCATGTTGGGGTCCTTATGTTTGGAAGAGTTTACTTTCCCTCTTTTATTGTGTTGATCTATACTATTTCACTATACCATATTCCATCTACTGTTTTACTCATCAGGTGTATCTATTACTGCCCCTTCATTATTTTGGGGCATTATACTGGGTACTTTTATACTAATCCATTCATGCTATTTTCCCACAATTTTCATGTTTTATGCAGATGACGGACACGCTGATCATGAATTTATAAGAGCTTAGGGATATGGGGTGCGTGGACCATATATGGTGGTCGTTTCTTAGGATCCAAGAGTTGGGCCTGCTCATCTATTTCAATTTTATAGTTTTCTATCAGGTTGGGAGATGTTTCTGGTTGGGCGTGTAATTTTTTCTCTTTTCATTTCAGTTTACACTACCATAATTCATACTATTTAGAGGTACATGCATGTTTGATTTAATTATTTCAATGTTGCATCTTTTTTTCTTTCTCACCTCACTGTTTCATTGAGTTTATTGTGTGTGCATAAAAGTACATAGGTAAAGGCCTCCTCGAGTTTAGTTTGTCCTTTGACACTAGTCACCACCACCTAGCCTATGAAGGCGAGCTTGGCGTAGTTGTCACTCAAGCCCCAAATTGGGTTAGTTCATGAAAAATTGGTATTAGAGCAAGTTCATTCCATCGGATGTTGTTCAGATGATTCCACATAAAGATGATTGGTTCCGTTTAGGGAAATAGCGTCAAAGTGTATCAACTGTGGCTCTCAGACCAGGGAGTCCAATGATGGTATGGATGAATAACGTATCCATTCACCAATACCTTTACTACATGATAATCGAATAGGTGTGTTGAAACATTTGTTGCAGTGATTATGGGTACACACATTATATAGTATCAATTATTTTACATTCCTTCTTGATTCATATCCCCATTATTTTTTTAATATATCTATATATCCTCATCTGACCACAGTACTCATTGATAACATTCGGGGTTCCACTACGATGGAAACCTGTTGGGATAAAGGATTCAGTTCATGATGAAAATCCTATGAATGATGATGCCTCAATGATGGGTTCATCCTGTGACCCCTTACCTCTAGGTTGGAAGTTAGGAGTACCACCCCTATGAATCAATAGATCATTCCCTTAGAGTTTGAATGGACATGCACAGGCTTAGCATGATCTACGAGTTCCAATGTCATAGACCATTGAGGTTCTGCAGCAAGCTAGATCCTCAAGCAGTGGAGGATTGTCTAGGGTTAGTGGTATGTATCTTTAGACTTATTTGGACCTCAATGGATCAGGTCAGGGCACTGGATACCGACCATTTCCATGAATCATTTGGGTCTTGGTGGAGCCTCATGAAAAAAATGCATAATGAGTTGACACTCTCTTGGGATGACTTGCAATAAATGATATATGAGATGTAATACCCCTCATTCTTATTCTTAGTCCTAATGCAAGAGAATCTTGAGCTTTAACCGGGATGGATGATGATGATAGATTATAAATCTAGGTTCACAAACCTTATGTGGTACTCTCTCGACATGATCTGTGATGGATACATTTGAGGGGAGAAGTTTGAGCAAGGACTCTGTAAAGAGACCTAAACATGAGATAGTGCCAATGATTGGAGTTCCTATTGGACTATAACTTCACGATTGTCTATAATCTAGAGATGTTAAATGTTGAGTAGATTTCCTTTTCAAGAAGCCACCATGTCATGAACCAGGATGGGTCGCCATCCAACCCGGCGCCCGACCCGGTCTGCGGCAGGACCCGAAGGGCGTTCCCAATCCCCACGGGCTGGCACAAGTGCCCAGGTATCGTATGTAACAAGTGGGAATGATTTTACCCGAAGTAAAAGAAAAAAACAACCAACAAGATAAATAAATTGTAACTCGAAACAGGACACCAAACACACTTCAAAACTATAAAACAGGTTTAGGTCTACCATTCAGCTAAAAACATAAAATGAACAACAACATGAATAGAGAACTAAACTCCAAAACCAACCTCATGCGACACGAGAAGTGGCTTCCCCAAGCTACCAACACCAACCTGCACACGACGACCAACATCATCCAGAACCACCATCGCTGAGCACGATGTCACAACATGGAAAGCAGAAGAAACAAAATCTACATACACCCAAGGGTGTATGTAGGGTGTGAGCCAAAAGCCCAGTAGGATGCCACCGAGAAAAGGTTCCACGCATAATTATTAAAAGACAAAAACATTTTGAATTTAAAAGAATAAAGATAAATAATTGTTTCAAGACTTTTAATGAAAATGTTTTTTAAGGGGAAACTTCTCTAAAAGTAAAACAATTTAAATTTAATTACACACACACACACATCCACACATGCACGTACAAACCCAGACACACGCACACACATACACATGTGCACACACTTTTCTTGGTAACCCCAATGTCACACCGTGTGCCGATGGTGAGCAAAAAGAAGAGGAAGATCCCAACACATGGGAGACCCTAAAGATACTAGTGAAAAGTGGGACCCTAGAACCTCACGTCTCGGTGAACCGTATCACACATTCTCATGCATGAGCCACTAGCAGGGAAACACATCCTACCATAGTGGTCTCCAGTCATCATCCAAAGTTTAGTTAGTGTTGTAAGCGTCAATCCTGCTAAGTGAAACTGGGCTGATGCCACTCCCGTATCACTCGCACGCTAGTCTGGTCCACCCACCTAGTACCCAAGATTCCAGTTTGTGCTCAAGTAATTCAATGTTCATGACACAAGTCATAATCATACACTCAAACCAAGAAAAACATCACACACACCAAAAACCACCATTCTCACACACAAAAGCCATTTGAAAAAAATACGCATACTAAAAATTTCCAGAACTCAACCTGCATTTCATACACGACCAATTAAAACAACTTGCATCCTTAAGAACAATTTAATAAAACGTTTAAGATATTTAATAATCAAATTTTGGAAGAGAAGAGCATGAATTTATACAAAAAAACAACCAAACCTTATTTCGTAACCAAACACACACAATGCCACATCAAGAGTTCAATACACACCACTTACACCAATTAAAAAGAAATTGTTTGAGTAGTTTAACACAAGTGCTAACAAACAATGCAATAATGTTTTCACTAACGATAAATTTGGTTTTATATAAAATTCTCCTTTAGAACCAAACACACGACATAATATTATCGAAACAATATTTGCACAAAAAATATCATTTAATTAAAAATTTAACAATTTATAAAACACTAAACCATCTTGACATGGGTTTCCAGAAAATCACCCTAATACAAAAAAACACAATAATAACAAATCAATGCATATGAGATCTCAAGTGAATAAAATAAGACCCCTTCACACCTAGAAAACTAACTAAATTATATTCTGAATTAATTAAACAAGCAAATAAATTCATCAGACAATAATTATGAACGGAACCACCTACCTCCGGTGTCGAAGTCCCCAAAACATGGTGTGAGAATTCAATCGCATGTCATTCGAACCAAAAGAATGTAATGCGAATCCGCAAACATGAATTCAAACCAAAAAAATCATGATAAAATCCCAAAATTAGAACATATAAATGCTTAAAAAAGACCAAACTCATAAAAAAGGAAAAAAACAAGTATAGGAAGACATAACAAGGGGGTCATCTCTGGAAAAGGGTAGGAGAGGGAGGACATTTGGGAGTTTCAGGGTGTGCCGGATGGAGGTATGGGTGGCGCCAGACTAAAGTCGGGGGGGGGGGCTGGGGTTTCACTGGAAAACAGGGTGTTGGGGTTTGCTAGACCATGAAAGGAGGTAGGCTCTGAGAGGTTGAGCAGCCATAAAAAAGGGGAATGGCCAAGGGGTGGAGGAGGTGAATGGGAGTTTGGCGGCCAGCCATAGAGGGGGAGACGACGCGACGGGGAGGGCCGGACAAGTAGGAGCGGTCCAGGTGAGTCCAAGGGTGAGGAGTTTCAGTTAGACGGGAAATGGGGGAGGAGAATTGGCTGGTCTGGTGGATGGAAGGGAGGAGGAGAGGGAAGGGGTGAATTGCGACGAGGTGAGCGACGTGAGCAAAACTGAAGTGGGGGGGGATTCCTTCAACGGGACACGACGGGCTTCACCGGGTAGGAGGGGAGGTCCGGCGTGATGGAGGCGGGTTGGCTGGACCAGGAGGGCGTGGCACACTTAGGGTTTGGGGGGTCGCGTGGGACAATGTGGATGGAGAGAAAGGGAGGGAGAGAAAAGAAGAAAAAAAATAAAGCAATGATACAAAATAAATAAAATAAAATAAATAAAAATAAATAAATACTTAAATAAATAAGTGCAATAATAATAATAAGAATTGTAATAATATCACATAATATTAACCGTGATATTTATTAATCCTAAACAATATTTTTTTCATTAAAACAATTTCTTAAAGTTTACTAACATTCTTATTTCAATTTTTCTTCTATTGCATTATTTATTACTATTTCATTATCCTGCTATGTTTCAACTCATTTGAAGGTCGGGCAGACTGTGCAGGTCTAAAAACCATGCCTCGCTCATGCGTCCGGTGACACAAAACTAAAACACTCGTAATAATTATAATAATAACATTAATAACAACAATAACATACATAATAACCTAAATAATAAACTATAAAAAGATCAACCAAATAAAAATCTATTCATAAAAAAAATACTCTCAATTAAATTATTATCCAAGAAAATAATAATATTCTCTAGTAACATTAATATTATCATTATTATTAAAACTCTTCTTAATTTGTTTTATTTAATTAGTCAACCATCAGGCATGACGTGTGGCAATCTGGGCGAGGTCGCGCGACGACCCCGTTGAGGCCACGCGGCTTTGAATGTGATGTGCTTGACGCAACCAAAGTCAAAACATCCGTTTTAAAACAAAAACACAACATATTTAATTCATGCCTCTAACCGAGCCACCTGATTCCCAATAAAAACAATAAAATAAATAATATAAAAAGGACGAGTGTGACAATTTTCCCCACCATAATGCTTTTCGTCCCGGGAAATCCACAACCAGAACCAAACCCCAAAGCATAAAACCACACCCCCTTAAGGTTCAAAGGGGATCCCCACAAATACCACGAAAAGAGAGGAAAATGTATCGTGCTTAGAGAAGGTGACTCAAAGACAAATTAATGAAACGCGTAAAGGACATTCTGATATGTGTCGCTTGGCCCAAAAATCTAGAACACCTCAAGCACTATTAAACGAAACCCACCATTTGGCTAGAATGAAAAAATAAGGTTAATCCACATCCATGGAACACTCTTATCACTTATCACCAAGACATATAAAAAAACAGAAGAAAAAGATCAACATTGGGAGGGCCGAGGGCCTCCCCACCATTATGAAGCCACTAACTCTCGAAACGAGACTGGAAAACCGACACAGAGAGGTTCTAGGGGACTCCCCTCCCTAAAAGGAATGTCCCACACTGATTCATTGTAGAGACATTTTTGTGAGACCCAATGTGGGTCTCCCCACCATTACGAACCTACCAATGACAAAGGTGAGACTAGAAAACCAACATGGGAAGGTCCGGGCGGACTCCCCACTATTCAGGAAATACCAACACTGATTTATACCAGAGACCATTGTACGATACCTATCGTGGGTCTCGCCGCCACTAGAACTAACAGAGGAAATGAAACTTTGACAAATTCGCGATTGTGACCAATCACCCCACCACAAGGGGCGGGGTGGGTGGGGCCCGACCACCCGGGCGTCAAAACCACCACCTAAGACCCAACCAACAAATCCACATCTCGAGATGAGCATTATTCAGATTTGAGAGATATTTACTCAGAAAACTCCTAGAAGGACCACTAAAACGATTTCATCCAATGGGATGCAATACCCAAGACCATAAGGCAACGAGACGAACACACCTCCACATGATCGCGAAAACCTTATACAACTGGATGGCCCATTCAGAGTAGAACAACCTTGGAAACAATTTTGACTACCTATACTTTTAACATTGGTGACAGAAATAAAGTTGGGGTTTCATACAATCTCGGGGTTCCTGACCACGCGCCAGCTTCACTCCGAGTCCTATGGCTGGAGTCCTGATGTTTGAAGCATCTCCTGCCTCGCAGTCAGGTACTGAAGACTCCCGAACAGATCTTCTCTTTTTGGTGTCACACGCAACCACACTATAACCGAGGAAACACCAGCAACCACAACACATTACGACATCCAAATGATCATACACGGAATATTCACTAACAAAAGAGCTGAAATGGTGCATGCGCATCACCCTTTGTCACACTGGATGAGAAAACGACACCACAAATCATCACCTGAACATGACCATTGCTGTTGAGAGAAACATTATACAGAGAGGGACTTCAAACAGAGTCTTAAACAACACCTGACTCCTGCAATTGATCGTATCATCCCCATGTGACTAGGTCTTCCACACTAGTTGTCTAACGTAGACCCTTTCTTAAATGAAACCAACAAAGGACCAAAGGTAATTTAGAATAGTGGCCCGCACCGACCACCCTAGGCTGCTTCCACCTCTCCCCACTAGAATCTCCTTCACCATTTCCAAACAGAACATTAAAATTAAAGAGGTCAAACTCAACCATTGACAATAAAAGAGAACTCACACTACAAGGCATCACCAAACATGACCCTTACACCCGATGAATGTACCACAAAGCCCTTCAAGACACTGGTCAACACTAATAACTCTGAACCGCTTTCAACCTTCCCTACTAGATTTTCTTTCACCGTTTCCAGGGGAAACCTTCAAACACAAAGATGTCAAATTTCATACCCGATGACTCAGACAACTCAAAAAAACCAAAACATTTTTCAACTCTTCTCGCATGTCATCCTGCTGTGAGAGGATCCAATTAGTTGTAAAAAGGAGAGGTGGGTTCAATCCTAGAATTCAAAAAGAGAGTCCTTCAATCAATTGGAGTGTCGGCCAATGGCTAATTACCCATATCCATACTTCAATCACATGTCAACACTTTATGGGTGGCATACACTAGTCAAGAAGGAAATCCATGGACCCAACCAAACTAGTCTGATGGTCAAGACATACCACAAGAGAAAACCAAACGTGCAGGGGAAACCACTGCAAGGGCTCCCCGATGTACTTTTTCAAAAGAGACCATTAACCACATGCTTTCACACCAACTAACAAACAAAAATTCAAACTCAAGGCACAAACTAGCCAGAAGAGATCCTCGGCTCAAAATGCCTCACATCCGACATTTCCAAAACACAAGGAAACGCCACACAAAAACCGTTTACTAAGACACCACATATTATTTTTTTCCATTAACAAAGCATTTTGAAAAAAACCCAACCCCAGTGGGTTTCACAACACCAATGGCATCCCATGAGACGCGCACATGCATGTTCTCATGCCGCACCGGCACCTACTTCATGTCCATCCAGGCACTCATCCACTCGAACAATTAACCATTTCTTTTTCCCATATACAATCATGCATGTGGTTTCCCACGAGAACACCAAGGGTCAAAAACAAACCATTCCTTTTTTCAGAACCAAAACATTTTTACATAAAAACCAAATTTCCACGATTCCAAAATAAAGAGACGAGAAGAAAAGCAGGAGGAAACTAGGGTTAGCGGATGATTGAAACATATGGTTGGCGGCCATACGGCGATCACGCCACTGGCCACAGAGAGTATTTTAGGACAGTGCCCCCGACTCCACATGGCTTGCCAGACCCTACGAGCTCACTAAGACCACTGAACTCACCCCTTTTTCATTTCCCTTAGACAAGATTAACCACAAGGACCAAAAACATAGACAAACCTCAACATACTTTGGTAACTTGGGTCCCGCCACGAGGTGTGCTGGCCAGGAACCTTACTCGTAGCCAGGACGTCGAGTCCCGACAACCATAACTCAAGTCGACTGTGACTCTACCCCGAAAGAACACGAACCAAGAGAGAAACCTCCCCTCTGATACCATTTTGTCACAAACCAGGACGGGTCACCATCCAACCCGGCGCCCGACCTGATCCACGGCAAGACCCGAAGGGCATTCCCGATCCCCACAGGCAGGCACAAGTGCCCGGGTATCGTAAGTAACATGTGGGAACAATTTTACCCAAAATAAAATACAAAAAAACAACCAACAAGATAAATAAACTATAACTGGAAACAAGCTACCAAACACACTTCTAAACTATAAAACAGGTTTAGGTCTAAAATTCATCTAAAACCCCAAAATGAACAACAACAAGAATAAAGAACTAATCTCCAAAACCAACCTCATGTGACAGGAGAAGTTTTATTCCCATGCTACCAACAACAAACTACACACGACGACAAACAACAACCAGAACCACCATCGCTGAGCACGATGTCACAACCTGGAAAGCAGAAGAAACAAAATCTACATACACCCAAGGGTGTATGTAGGGTGTGAGCGAAAATCCCAGTAGGATTCTACTGAGAAAAGGTTCCGCGCATAAATATTAAAAGACAAAAACATTTGCAATTTAAAAGAATAAATATAAATAAGTGTTTCAAGACTTTTAATGATATTTCTTTCAGGGGAAACATCTCTAAAAGGAAAACAATTTAAATTAACTTACACACACACACGCACACCCACACACGCACGCACACACCCAGACGCATGCACACACATACACATGTGCACAAACTTTTCTTGGTAACCCCAACGTCACACCGTGTGCCGACGGTGAGCAGAATGCAGAGGAAGAGCATAATACATGGGAGACCCTAATGATACTAGAGAGAAGTGGGACCCTAGAACCTCACGTCTCGGTGATCCGTATCACACATTCTTGTGCACGAGCCACTGGTAGGGAAACACCTCCTACCATAGTGGTCTCTAGTCATCATCCAAAGTTTAGTTAGTGTTGTAAGCATCAATCCCGCTAAGTGAAACTGGGCCGATGCCACTCCAGTATCACTAGCACGCTAGTCTAGTTCGCCCACCTAGTACCTAGGATTCTCGTTTGTGCTCAAGTAATTCAATTTTCATGCCAGAAATCATAATCATACACTCAACCCAAGCAAACCATCACGAACACCAAAAAACACCATTCGCACACACAAAAGCCATCTGAAAAAAATTATGCACACTAAAAAGTTCCAAAACTCAACCTGTATTTCTTACACGACCAATTAAAACAACTTGCATCGTTAATATATATTTAAAAAAACATTGAAGATTTTTAATAATTTTTTTTGAATATCAGAGCATGAATTTTTACACAAAATCAACCAAACCTTATTTCGTAACCAAACACACACAATGCCACATCAAGAGTTCAATCCACACTACTTAAACCAATTAAAAATAAACTGTTTGAGTAGTTTAACACAAGTACTAACAACCAATGCAATAATGTTTTCACTAACGATAAATTTTGTTTTATTTAAAATGCTCTTTTAGAAGCAAACACACGACGTAATATTATCAAAACATGATTTTCACAAAAAATTTCATTTAATAAAAAATTTAAAAATTTATTAAACACTAAACCCACTTGACATGGGTTTCCAGAAAATCACCCTAATACACAAAAACACATTAATAACAAATCAATGCATATGAGATCTTAAGAGAATAAAATAATACCCCTTCGCACCTAGTAAACTAACTAAATAATATGCTGAATTAATTAAACATGCAAATAAATTCATCAGACAATAATTATGAGCGGAACCACCTACCTCCAGTGTCGAAGACCCCAAAACATGGCGTGAAAATTAAATATCTTGTCATTCGCACCACAAGAACCTAATGAAAACATGCAAACATGAATTCAAACTGAAAAATTCAAGATAAAATCCCAAAATCCGAACATATAACCGCTGAAAAAAAGACTGAACTAATAAAAAAAGAAAAAAAACAAGTAGAGGAAGACATAACTAGGGGGTCATCACTAGAAAAGGGGAGGAGAGGGAGGCCATTTGGGAGTTGCAGGGTGTGCCGGTTGGAGGTATGGGTAGCTTCGGAGTAAATTCGGGAGGGCGCTGGGGTTTCACTGGACAGTAGGGTGATGGGGTTTGCTGGACCATGAAAGGAGGATGGCTCCGAGAGTTTGAGCGGCCAAAAAAAGAGGCATGGCCAAGGGGTGGAGGAGGTGAATGGGAGATTGGCGGCCAACCATGGAGGGGGCAGTGACGTGATGGGGAGGGCTGGAGAGGTAGGTGCGGTCCAGGTGAGTCCAAGGGTGAGGAGTTTCAGTGCAACGAGAAAATGGGGTAGGAGAATCGGCTGGTCCGGTGGATGGAAGGGAAGAGGAGAGGGAAGGGGTGCAGTGCGACGGGGGGAGCGGCGCGAGCAGAACCAAAGTGGGGGTGGGAGTCCTTCAATGGGACACGACGGGCTTCTCCTGGTAGGAGGGGAGGTCCAGCGTGATGGAGGCGGGTTGGATGGACAGGGAGGGCGCGACACACTTAGGGATAGGGGGGGCGTGGGACAAAGGGGATGGAGAGAAAGGGAGGGAGAGAAAAGAAGAAAAAAAATAAAGCAAAGATAAAAAATAAAAATAATAAAAATAAATATGTAATAAAATAAATAAAATAAATAATTTAAATAATAATAATAAGAATTGTAATAATATCACATAATATTAACCATAGTATTTATTAATCCTAAACACTATTTTTTTCATTAAAAAATTCCTTATAGTTTACTAACATTCTTATTTAAATTTTATTTCTATTGAATTATTTATTACTATTTCATTATCCCGCTATGTTTCAACTCATTTGAAAGCCGTGCAGACTATGCGGGTTCTCAAAACCATGCCTCTCCAATGCGTCCGGTGACGCAAAACCAAAACACTCATAATAATTCTAATAATAATAGAAATAAAAACAATATCATACATAATAAACTTAATAATAAACTATAAAAAGATCAACCAAATAAAAATCTATTCATAAAAAAATACTCTCAATTAAATTGTTATCCAAGAAAATGATAATATTCTCCTGTAACATTAATATTATCATTATTATTAAAACTCTTCTTATTTTGTTTTGTTTCATTAGTCAACATTCGGGCATGACATGCGGCGAGCTGGGCGAGGTCGCGCGGTGACCCTGGTGAGGCCGCGCGGCTTCGACTGCGGTGCCCTAGAAGCAACCAAGGGCAAAACATCTGTTTTTAAACAAAAACTCAACAAATTTAATTCGGGCCTCGAAACGAGCCACCTGATTCCCAATAAAAACAATAAAATAAATAATATAAAAAGGACGAGTGTGACACACCAACTCACCTAATTTAGGATGCTTTAGAGTATTTAGATTCTCTACAGCTGACCATGGTAGAATAGGAGGGCACACCGTTTCTTCAGACGATGGTGTTGATTCCTTCTCTTCTCGAGTGTGTGAGATATTTAGACTATGATGTTTTTCATGATCATATATTAATAAATGATGCATCATATTTATATAATTATGGAGGGAATCATGTCTGCAATCATTTTTTCCATTTTCTGAAAACTGGTTTATGGGTGTCCGGTACCAATTAAAAATCATGAGGCGGGCTGAACCGTGGCCAAAATTGAAAACATCATCACCTTCTAAAATCATTAAAAAATTCAAAATCAAAAAACCTGTCATATGCCAGCTATGAAGTACACCCGCCTTGAGATGTGAACTCGTCCATCAATAATCAGCATCATAACATCACTCTGGGGAGACGACCGGTGAGACTGACCAATGGGCTGGAAATACCAACACAAGAACCAACACACGCAGCAACACCGCCGATAAACTAAACCATAACCTGAAGCTTTGGATTAAATGTTCATCCATCCACAAAACCACAAACATCACATAGATCCATAAACCCTCCATGAAGATCACAAACAGATCCATCCATGTCATTGCCACCACCACATTCATCGCCTCACAGTAGGCACCAAAAGTCACAAAAAATGATTGAGAATAAATGACATCACAGTGTCGTCACAAATGAAAAAAAAAGACATCAACACATTCAAACACCATCTCACCAAAATATGAGATCGAAGGGAGATTCAGAAACATTTTTGAAGCGGTCTTGTGTAGAACGACAAAATCAAAAAGGTAATCAGCGAGGGAAAAACCATACCACACAGGGAGCAGCACCGCTTGCGCAACCCTTCCTTCTGAGTCCTTTGCGAAGCCTCTTCACAGGATACTGGAACTAGGGAAAGGGGGAACAAGATCCATCATCGGTCGACAACCTTCACATCAGCTCAAAAACAAAGAAAAATCCCATTGTCGCCATCCGTAGATCCACAGAAACAACGAACAACCTCCAAACGCCCCGATCTGTGGATGAAGATAAAATCACGAACCGCTGGGGATGGAACTCAGGCACAGATTCAACACCGTGTTGCAGATACAGACACCAGTGCATGACAGTCGAGCCAACACAAGGCCCCAGCAGCAAGGAAATACCTCTAAAAATCACCAAACCAGGGATGAGAGATCGAGCCATTCCGTGAAGAGGGAATGCATCGAGATAAAAACCCCTATCTGCGCGACGATGTGCCCCTTACGGTCTCATAAGGAGGGAATCACGATATCATGTTCAGTGGGTGAACAATGGTTCCAGTAACGATGTGAGAGGATGTGATGCGATATTTCTACACTTCTCCCCTAAATGTACATCACGTTGTGAAAAAGATGTATATAGACCAACAATGGTTGTTTTGGGGTTCCGGTATGAGAATAATCATAGATGAGTTCATCTCATGATTCCTAACCTGTCAACAGGTGAAAGATGAGCCCCAAGTTTAGACATGATTTTCATTGCCTCTTGAGATCCTAAATTAAAAAATGGGACAACATATCCATAGACATCATCACAGTGCTTCTAAACACAGTGAAGGTCCTTGATTCCATCTAGGTGATACTAGAATATATCACGAAGTTATCACAGTTCCTTTCTATCAGGGAGTAGAGTTTGGTGGAGAGTTTAGGGAAACTGTATATACTGTAGATCATAGTCCTTCATGGGGTACCCTTGATGATTATATCTAATAATGAAACATAGTTTACATCATGATTGTGAAGAGGCATGTAGGAGGCATTCAGGGGGCCATATACTGATGATTTCATCCTTTCACCCCCAGACTAATGGTAAGACCGAGCACACTACCCAAGTGTTGAAAGATATGTTGCGGACTTGTCTGTTGGGTTTTTTTCCGAATCACAGAGGATCACCATCCCTTGGTATAGTTTTTATACAACAACAGATACCACTCTACAATTGGCAATACAATTTTTGAGGCTGTATATGGGAGACCTGACAGGTCACCCTTGTATCAGATAGAGATTGGCGAGTCATCTCTTGTGGGACAAGAGTTGGTGCAGGTGACAATAGAGAAAGTGCACGTTGTCCATTAGTTAATGAAGATGGCCCAGAGCCAATATAAATCCTACACATATCACCTTCGTAATCCCTTGATGTTTGAGCAGGGAGACCACATTGTCTTATGAGTTTCACCTTGATGAGTAATGAGAAGGTTCATCCAGGGAGGAAAGCTATCCCCAAAGTTCATTGGTTCATTCAAGATTATGTGGAGGGTTGGTGAGGTTACCTACCGCCTCACCCTTCCCCCACAGCTAGAGCAGGTGCAAAACGTCTTCCACATGTCACAGTTGAGAAGAAATGTGCCTGACGGTATGCACGTCATCGACTTAAGTGAGTTGGATATCGAGGATAGTATCACCTTGGCAGACCACCCAGTGGTGATTGATGACTGATAGGAGCAGACCATGCCAGGCAGGACCATCCCTTTGGTTCATTTGTTGTGGAATCATGGAAACGAGTAGGAGAGTTCCTATAAGTGATAGATCCAGATGAGGGATCATCATCCCAAGTTGTTTTCATAGTTTTTACTTTATAGGGATAGATATATTTAAGGAGGGAAATAATTAGAGACTTGTTTTTTTTCATTCTATTGCTTTTATATAAAACTATATATATTTCCAGTGCTAGACCCTGAAACACTTGTGATTCCAAGGCCCTATGTGCCCAGAAATAATTTAATAAAAAATATTAAATAAATATTATATATTGTTTTCATGTTTAATTAAAGAATATATGATAACTAATAAACAATTGATTGAATAAAAAATTTGACACCATTTTTGGGTTCGTAACGTGGTGTTTACCGTATGTACGACATAAAATGAGTCTGTGAGGGACTTTTGGACCCCACGATCATTAGTAGTTTGTTTAAGTAGATTAATTAATTAATTATTTAATTAATTAAATTCATTTAACCTAAACCAAATGTCTTTAAATATTTCATTAGGGATAATTTTCTAGCTTTGTATCATAATTCTCCCACCGCTGGTGAAGCTCCCATTTTCCATTCCATTGGCGAATCAAATCGAATGACAATGAAACTCTAGGATCAAGTAGATGAAGATGTATAAAATGCAACAGATCCACCCAAATCATTATTGAATAAGTTCTTCATATGTGATCGATGTAATACTAAGGTAGGACTCATTATATGTGATTTCACCCTAATAATTAAAATATTGAACATTATCAATTGTATCTCTTTGATCTGCTTTAATTTGAGCCTTTGCATGATCCCATGTATCAAAATAAATTATCATTTCAATTTTTTTATGCCATTCTTCTCACCTAGATTTTCCCACTATGAAATCATTGATCCAAAATGTTTGGAAAATGATACTTCTCACCTTTGTTATTGGTACTTTTCCCAAATTTTTCTTCCTGTTATTCATTGTTAGACCATGGGGTCACGACATGACATTGACGGGGCTGGTTTGAGTGAGATCAAATCCTCGAATTCGTTACGGTAGCAAGTTCTACATGTGGATAGACGGTTTGGGGAAATATTGATAAATTATATGGAAGATATTTGGTGAATGAATCATATCGGAACATCGAGTGTGTGTTTGTGATCGAATGTGTTTTGGGACAGGGTCGATAATCCCCATTTTCCCGGTTGGTGTGCAGTGGTGATGTGTGATGTGACGGGGTCAGTTTCAAGTGGAGGTCATGCATGGGATCACATAATGGAGGTTGTTTGGCATGGATGTGATAGTGGCCAGACTATAGTGACCCATTCATTTTATATAAAAATTTACATGATTTGAAGCTCAATTATACATCAGAGTACACGCCAAGGATCGTTATGTCTACTGTCTTGGAAGACTAGTTACATAAAACAAAAAACACAGGGCTAAAAAACATTTCTTTATTTAATCTCCATACAAATATCCTAACTTTTTTTGAGCCCTTACATCTACATAGGGTACCCTGGGGAACACATGAACAGAGGGATGAGCTAAAAATCCCAGTAAGGGAATGAACATAAGGATAAATCATAAGAACATGGGTTAGGAGGCATGACATAATGATAACAAAGAATATAACATATGAAATCATTTCATATAAGCATGGGATCATATAAACATGGAACTATATAAATGTGGAAGAATCATAAGACATTTCTTTAGTACGGGTCAATGATAACCGCCAATCCTGTTTCCAATTTTAGTACAGATCAAGGCTAACAACCAATCCCATTTCACATCGCATCTCATGAGACTTAAAATTACCCAATGCATTGGAGCACTATCTAGGCACACCCTTCTCAACATTTTCATGAATATTCTTTCCACAAAAATAATCTTACCACATCAATAATCATACATAATCAACCACACATAATTATAATGGTACCCATGAAAAGAATTAGGTAGCACAACCGTGAAATAAATCCTAACAAATGATCATATCATGAAAGTATCCATGAAAGAAAGGAATTTTACAAAGACATTCAATATGCATATATCATGGTACGTAATTTAAAAAAGTAGTGACAAATTTTAAGAAATGTATTTGGGAACTTTTAGATTTAAAACATTTTTTTGCGGTTTTAATGAAAATACTATAGAGATTTTAAAATAGAAAAGGGAAAAATATTTTATATAATGACAAAAATGAAAGAAGAAGGTTTTCGTATTAAAAATACTGATTTTATAAAGACTATGGTGGCTAAAAACATAAGATAGAGTGCACTAGAAATTGGGTATGATTTTGGGAGGTTCCCTAAAAACATGATTGCTTGTCGGGGGTTTCGAGTTGGGAATCACCAAAAAAATTTGTATATATCCAAAAGTAAATTTGGGATGGATCATGGAACATGAGTTTGGATCATATAAAAAGTATTTATAAGTTTTACATAAAAAGAAAAGACAACTTCATTTGGGTGAAAAGATTTATAGAGAAACCTGAAGGAGTAAATTAGGTTCAAGGAGAACTCATTACGGATTATTGGCAAGGTATCAGGTGTACCTAAAAGGGCTTTGTTGAGAAAGAATGGGGTTTATAATAACTTATAATTCATGAGGGAAGTATGGTGAATGTGTGAAATAATATTCCATAATTAGGGATCACACATAAAGTGGAATAACTTAGAAGACCATCATTAAATAAAATTGATATTGGGAGGATCCCTTACCGTAAATCTGTTGGTGTTCTCAACTTGTTATTAAAGACTGGAATAAACTAATTAGATTTCTTAATTAATAATTAAAAAACCCCTGATATATTTAATTGGGTTAGTATAATAATTTTATGTTAATTCATATCTGTTTTGATTGGTTATGAAGTTCAATTTCATTGGTTGTGACCGTTTGTTTACTTTATTTTAATGACTCGTTCAATTATATTTATGTTTGGATTAACATGTAAGATGAAAGTGGTAGTCCATAATTGAAGTAATATTTTATTAGTGAACATACAGGGGATTAAATGGTTTAATATTTAATTTTTTTTACTTACAGTGAATTCAATCTCTTATATAAAACCAAAGTGACAACCGTTTTTGTTAATTTGTGGGTTTTATTACAAAGAACATGTTTTGATTTATATCTTAATACCATTAGTACAAAAAGATTACAGAATCAAAATAGGATATATTATATATATATATAATCAGGTTCAACCATAACAAAAATGGTTTCATGACCAGATTTAATGAAGATAATAAAAAGTGATAAATAATTATCCTTGAATGTGATAAATTAGCACATCTCAAACGGTGCTTTCATTCCGTTCAAATAAAAGGTGGGGAAAGGATTTAAGATAATGAAATATACCATTAGAATAAAAAATATTCCATTACATGTATGTTACTGGATTTATCATACTATTTGGGTGAAGGAAGGTGAAGAAAAAAACAAAAAGAAAAGAACATAAAAGAAAAGATGGAATTTGAAAGAGGAATTTACCTCTTGAAACTTCCTCCTTTGAGAACCTCTTATGGTGAGAGGTTTTGGTAATTTGAATAGGCAAGGGGATTATGGATGAGTGGGAGGATCTTGGGGAGAGATTTGGGAAGAATATTGGCAAGGCACAATCCTTGAGAAGAGTAAATAATAGAGGTAAGAATGGGTGGTATTTATAGTGGAGGGGAGTATGGTTTACCTAATTTTTTAATAATTAGTTTATTATTTCATCATAAGACAAGGAATAATTAGTATTACATGACAAACAATAGTAACAACTACACGTGACATCAAACCAATTGGGATTAAATCATCATATCATCATCAATTACTCAATTAATCCATTATTTAGCATTTATTGTGAATTATCAGATTTTACAACTCATCAAAAATTCATGTGTTTCAGAAAAATCCCTAAAATTCACCAAAACCATTTTTCAATGGCTAGAATCCAAAAAATATTTCCATTTATCAAAAATACTTTTATAAATATGATAAATTTAGTATTTAAATAAAATCATAATTTTATATTAAAACCCAGTTTTAAAACATCCATTTACTTATTCTAAAATACAGGTACAACATAATTTCAGTTGAATATTATTTTAATACTATCATAAGAAAGGTAACTATTAATTATGGCATATCACTATTCATAACGGTATGATACTATTCACAAGGTTAGGTTAGTATTCACCATAAAATATGTTTTTATTATCAGACTCCAAATAACTTACTTTTCACAACCGTGTATGTCAGATTTTCAAAATTCCAATCAATGAACTGACAACCATATGTTTAAAGGTCACTAAAAACATAGTAGTTCATTAAGTTTTGTTTTCATTGTATTTTATGACATACTTATGAGAAGGTAATTTTCATTGAAAAACATTGGGTCATTACATACTTCCCCCTTATGAAATTTCACCCTCGAAATATTGTTTTACATTCTATGTCATAAACAGGTGAGGGTACTTCTTCTTCATTGCCTCCTTGGGTTCCCAAGTAGCTTCTTCAAACATTTGGTTCCTCCACAACACTTTGACAAGGTGGGTTTTTTTTTGTGTATAACCTTATCTCTTCAGTCCAAAATATTCACTGGTTTCTCCTCATATGAGAGATCATCTTCCAGTTGCACCACCTCTAAGTTCAGTACAAGCGAGGGATCAGGTACGTAATTCTCCAAGAGTGTTACGTGAAACCCATCATAAACTCAAGCCATATTCCTTAGAAGTGGAAGCAGATAGACCATGAATCTTATGCTATCAAGGATCTCAAAGGGTCCAATATACCTTGGGCTTAACATCTGTTTCTTTCCAAACTGCATGACTCTATTCCATGGTGATATTCGAAGGAAGACTTTTTCACCAACGTCAAACTCTAAGTCCATTCGAAGATTGTCAACGTAGCTCTTTTTCCAACTTTGAGTATCTTTGACGTTTTTATGGATGACTTAAACCTTCTCTGACATCTCTTACATGAGATCAGCTCCAAGTAACTTTCGTTCTCCAACTTCATCCCAACAGGTTGGAGTTCTACAATGCTTTTCATATAGGGCTTCATATGGATCCATCTGAATACTCAAGTGGATGATATTGTTGTATGAGAACTCAACCAATGAAATATTCTGATCACATCCACCATTGAATTCTAGAGAGCAGGATCATAGAATATCTTATAGCATAGGAATAGTCCTTTCATATTGGGCATCAGTTTGGGGATGATAGGTCGTGCTGAAATTTAATTCAGTACTCAATGTATGTTGAAGAATCCTCCCGAATTTAGAAGTGAAACTTGGATCAAGATTAGAGACAATTGAAAGTGGAACACTATTCTGTCTCATGACATCCTTCACATATATTTTTGCATGTTTTTCAAGAGAGAGGTATTCTCGAGTAGCAATAAAATGGGATGTCTTGGTGAGTAGGTCAACCACAACTCATATTGCATTATTTCCCCCCGACGTATTCAGGAGACCCGTGAAAAAGTAAATAGTGACATTCTTACATTTTCACATGGGAATAGGAAATGGTTGCTTCATCCCTTTGGAATTTTTTCACTCTACATTAACTTTCTAACATACCCAGCAGCTTGATATATATTCTACAATCTCCTGGTTTATGTTATCCATCCAAAAGTGTTCTTAGAGATCACGGAACAACTTGGTACTCCTGGGGTGGATAGAGAATGTTTAGATATGTTCATTATTGAATATCTCCTTCTTTATCCTTGGTGATGATGGAACACAAAGCTATATTCCAAACCAAATCACACCATTATTGTTGATATAGTACTCTTGTATCTTCCCTTCCTTTACTACAATAACCCTCTTTTGTAACTCCACCTCATCCCTTTATTTTTACTAAATATTTCTCAATGGGATGGTTTCACAATCATTTGGGTATGGTTGGATGTATCCTATACCCTTATGATTTAAAAATCCACCCTTTTCATACCCAATAAGCTAGGGTATTTCTCAATCCATTATATGGATACAGCAGCAAGTTCTTTTCTACTTAGAGTATCAGCTACCTTGTTCTCCTTTCCAGGATGATAGTGAATAGAGAAATCGTAATCCTTGGTTAGCTCTAACCATATCTTTTGAGGCATGTTGAGCTCCTTTTTTGTGAATATTTACTTTAGGCTCTTGTGGTTGGTGTATATGTCCCACTTCACACCATAAAGGTAGTACCACCAGATTATCAAGGCCAAAAAAACAGCTGCCGGTTCTAGATCATGCATCGGGTAGTTCTGCTCATGGATAATCAACATCTGTGAGGCATATGATATCACATTATCAGCTTTCATGAGTGAAAAACCCAAGACATTCTTTGAAGCATCATTTTATATCAAAAAATGTTCTCCACATTTCTGTAATATGAGTACAGTTTAAGTGATCAGCCTTCTCATCAGCACCTTGAAGCTTTCCTCACATTCCTTCGTCTAGACAAACTTTACCCCCTTCTATGTTAGCTTGGTCATTTAATTTGACAATCATGAAAATTTCTTCCCAAATCATCGATAATACCCATCTAGAACAAAAACAGTACTGATCTAAATTACAGAAGTTGTCTTGGTCCACTCTTCAATTGCCTTCTTCTTGGAAGGTTCCACAGATATCCCTTTGTTGGTGATAACATGCCCCAAGAAGGATACTTCCCCATCCAGAACTCGCATTTTCTATACTTTGCATACACCTTCTCCCTTCACAAAGTATTTAACACGGTATTCAAATGCACGACTTGTTTCACCTTTCTCTTAGATTATATTATAATATCATCAAAAAAGACTACAACAAATTTTTCTAGGTAATATCTAAAGACTCTATTAATTAAATCTATGAATATTTTTGGTGCATTAGGGAGTTTTAAGGTCATCACTATGAACTCTTAGTGTCCATACCTTGTTAGAAAGGTAGTCTTGGGAATATCTTTCTTCCTCACTATTAATTGATGATATCCCTACCAAAGGTCCTCCATTGAGAAATTACTAGCCCCATGAAGCTAATCGAACAAGTCATATATTTGTGGTAGGGGATACTTGTTCTTTATCTTGATTTTATTGAATTATGATAATCAATGAAAATGTGCATTGATCCATCCTTCTTCTTGATGAAGAGGATTAGAACACCCCATGGTGAGGCACTCGGTCATATAAAACCTTTCTCTATATTCTCCTGTAACATCTTTTTCAATTATTCCAGCTCTACAGTGGACATTCTATAAGGTGTCTTTGACATATGCCAAGATCTAGAAATAAGATCAATTGAGATCTCAACCTCTTAGTTATGAGAAAGTCCAGGAATCTCTTTAGGGAATACATCGGTGTAATCCCATACGATGGGAATGTATTCAGGCATGATTATCTCCTTTGTATCTATCATTTGAGCTTGAAATTCTTGCTCATAAGGCAACAATGTTCACACATGAGACTAAGATTCTAAAGGAGAATAATTTTCCTATTTATAATTGTAAAGAATCAGATGATTCTTCGATATGTGAAGAGTAATCTCCCTTTCCCAACAGTTGATGTTGTCCTTGTACAATGATATCAAATCCATGCCCATGATAGTGTCGAAGTCCACTAAAAGAAGTATGATGAGATTTTATGGGAGGATCAGTGAACAAACGTTAATAGGGGAGGAGTTATAAACCATGGATGCAATCATTTCTTCTATCGTTGTTCTCACAGATAAATTTGCCTCCAAATTCTGAGGTGGTGTTTGAATAATTATCTTAAACTTGAAAAATATGAAAGAATGCATAGAATTAGAATCAAATATTAGATTCGCTATTCATGAATGAATAACTAGTGTACCTGTCACCACATCATTGTCCGGCTCCACCTCAACAGTAGTGATAACATAAACCCTTATTTTTTGCCTTAGAGGTTTTTGTTAATTGCCTTTGAAAGCCCTCATCTTAGGGAAATTTGATGCCTAATTCCCATTCTCCATAGAGTTGTAACACTGCACTACTAGCTGAGTTTTGATCATAACCATCATTTCTTCTTCAACATTAGTGGGATTTTTCATATCCCATAAGCAGTTCTTGTCCAGATGGCCAATCATTACACATTTGAAGTAATTATTGGTTCCCTTCAGACCATTACCAAGATGCTTCTTCCCACAATTTTTGCATGCGGAAAATCCAGGCTTCTTTACATTATGGGATTTGTTTGATGGGCCACCCATGTTGTTCTCAATTTTCCTCTTCTAGTCATTGGGCCCATGAGATCACTCAGAGTCTCCAATATTCATTTCACCCTTTGAGGAACAATGAAAAAGATTCTCATAACTATCGATGTCTGTAATCACCAAAGATTTTCGTAGACTCGTCTTTAGTCTGCTAAAGAATCCATCCACCTAGTTTTTAGTGTTCTTGACAAAGCCATATATGTACCTTGCAAGCCTTAAAATTTTTTCTTCATACTCCCCGATGGAATAATCTTCCTTTTTCTTGAGTCCAAGGAACTCTCCTTCCATCTTGAAGGTGATGGGTTCGAGGAAAATATTTTTTAAAAAGTATCCTCTTGAATTCCTCCCAATACATGGAATAAATTTCCTATTGGGACATTGTATTCTTGATCAGTGTCCTCCACTGATCAGCTTCCCCCCCCCAAAATGATAGAATACCAGTACAACCATCTTTTCTTATAAGCACTAGAGGATGGGGAATTTCATTTCAATGGAGTTAATCCATTGTTCCATGAGGAGGGGATCAAAAGATCTACTAATCATTAGAGACCTTTTCCACATGACATATTCTATGACAACTTGCTCATTCTGTGGGGGAGGAGGATATTCTGTATGATTCAAGTTATTATTCATAACTCAAGCCAACTGAGCAATTACTTTCATGAAGTTTTGAGCACCCACTCTCATCATCTCTGGCATATCATTAGGGAAATCTTCACATTGCCTATCAAATTTGTTGTTGGAGTGTGTTATTCTATTTCCTTCCATTAAATAAGAAAAATAATGTATAATTAGAGGTCTTGAATACTTATCTATTGAGAATAAAAAATATATCTTTGATCATAAAAGGATGAAATTATAAATAAGAAGTGCATCTAAACTTGTGATTCCTTATGTTTAAATCTAGGTTAACCTTGATATATTTCTTGACTTGTATTCTTATGGGATTCCCCCCCCCCTTTAATAATGGTTTGTAATAAGGTCGTGAATCAACCAAAGCATATCCCATGGAAGTGTAATAACCAAGAGTGCAACAAGGACGTTTTTGTGTACTAGGATACCTTGGGTCAATCCCGAAACTCATTGTCATTGTTTTCACTCTTAGGTACATCTATGTTAGAGCTGAATCTACCTGCTCATATCTAGACATGGATATATTTTCTTGAAAATACACTTACTCTATACTTACCGAAATATAGAGACATTTTATTATACATCATCTAATCATTATGGTTCTCATAGTGGTTATCTATTCCTAATCTCCCAGAATAACTAGACCTTCCTCTGATACCAACTATAGTGACCTAAACCATTTATATATAACATTACATTATTTTAAGCATAATTATACATCTAAGTACAAGAAAAGGATCGTTAACTATAGTGTGTTCGAAGACTAGGTACATAAAATATAAAACATGGGGCCAAAATCATTTCTTTATTTAATCTAAAAAAAGAGCCTAACTTCCTTTGATCCCTTATATCTGCATAGGGTACCCTATGGAACACATGATGAAAGTGATGAGCTAAAAATCCCAGTACGGGAATGAACATAAGGATACATATTAAGCAGATGAGTTAGGATGCATGGCATAATGATAACAAAGCATAAGACATATGAAATCATATCAGATAAGCATGGGATCATATAAACATGTAATAATATAAATGTGTAAGAATGATAAGACATTTCTTTATTATGGGTCAAGTCTAACCGCCAATCCAGTTTACCATTTTAGTATGGGTCAAGGCTAACCGCCAATACCGTTTCACATCGCATCTCATCAGACATAACATTACCCAATTACTTGGGGCGCTATATGGGTGAACCTATCTCAACATTTTCATGAATATTCATCCACATAAATAGTCTTTCCACATAAATAATCATACATAATCATCTATACATAAACATAAGTATACCGATGGAAAGAATTAGGTACCACAACCATGTCATAATTCATAACCAATGGGTGTATCATGAAAGTGTCTATGAAAGAAAGGAATTGTACAAGGAAATTAAATAGTCATATATCATGGTACATTATGTCAAAAATGAGTGACACCTTGTAAGAAATGTACTTTTGAAATTTTAACATTAAAACAATTTGTGTGGTTTTAAGGGAAATGCTATAGTGTTTTTATAATAGAAAAGGGAAAAATCTTTTATATAAAACCAGATGTGAACCAAGAAGGTTTTAATAATAAAATAATTATTTTATAATTATAATTATGTCTTAAAATAGAAGATAAATTTCACTTGAAATAAGGTACGAATTTTGTAAGTTCCCTTAATACATTATTGCTTATCGGAGGTATCAAGGTGGGAATCACTAAAAAACATGTATATCCACAAAAGAGACTAAGGTAAGCATCTTGCAACATGTTTCTAAAGAATAGAAACATTACGTAGATGTTGTACATAAAAATAAAAGACAACTTCATTCGGGTAAAATGATATGTAGAAAAACCCAAAGGAGTAAAGGAGGTTCAGGTAGAATTCATCACAGATTATTGGCATGGTATCAGGTGTATCTAAAAGGGATTTTTTGAGATGGAATGGGGTTTATAATAACTTATAAATCATTAGGGAAGTATGTGGAAGGTGATAAATAATACCCCATCATTAGTTATCACACATAAAGTGGAAGAATATTGAGGACAATCTTGAAATAAAAGTAAAATGGAGAGGATCCCTTACCTTAGATCTGTTCGTGTTCTCCACTTGTTATTAATGACCGGAATACAAAATTCGGTTTTTTAATTAATAATTACATAGCCCATTTTATATTTAATTGGTTTGGTATAATCATTTTAAGTTCATTCATAACCGTTTTGACGGGTTATGTTGTTCAATTTCATTGTTCGGGCTTGTTTGTTTACATGATTTTAATGAGAGGTTCACTTATATTTAAGTTTGGGTAAACATGTAAGATGAAAGTTGTTGTAAAAAATTGTTGTTATATTATATTATTGAATATACAGATGATTAAATGGTTTTAAAAATTAATTTGGTTACTTAGAGTGAAATCGAACTATTATATAAAATCAAAGTGACAACTTTTTTCGTTAGTTGGTGGGTTTGATTACAAAGAACATGTTTTTATTTATAAAATATTTCCATTTGTACAAATTAAAATTACATAATAAAAATCGGATATAGTACATATATATAATGTGGCGGAACAATAAAAAAATAGTTTCATGACAAGAGTTAAAGATGATAATTAAAATTGAAAAACTCTTATCCTTAAATGTGAAAAATTAGCACATCTCAAACGGTGATTTCATTCCTTTCAAATAAAAGGTTGAGAAAGGAGATAAGATAATGAAATATATCAATAGAATAAAAAAATTCTAGTTATTTTATGTTACTCGAGTTATCATACTATTTGGGTAAAGGGAGGTTGGGAAAGAAACAAAAAGAAAATAACATAAGAGAAAAGAAGGAATTGGAAAGAGGAATTTACATCGTGAAACATCATCCTTTGAGAACATCATAAGAGGAGAGGTTTTGGTATTTTTATGAGGATAGGGGATTTTTAATGTTGGGTAGGATCTTGGGGAGAGATTTGGACAGAATAATGCCAAGGCACAAGGCTGAGAATAGTGATTATGAGAGGTAAGAATGGGTGGTGTTTATAGTGGTGGGGAAATGGGTTTTCATAATATTTAATCCTTAGATTATTATTTCTTCACAAGACATGGAATAGTAAGTATTCCATGACCAAGAAAAATAATAAAAGCATGTGACTTAGAACCAATTGGGATTACATCAGCATATCATCATCTATGACTCAATCAATCGTTTATTTAGCATTTAATGTGAATTATCAGATTTTTCTATTCATCCAAAATTCATGTATTACAGAAAATCCCAAAAATTCACCCTAACCATTTTTTGACAAGTACAATAAAAAAATGAAGTCCATTTTTTTCAAAAATAATTTTCTATATATGATTAAATAAATATTTAAATAATATTATAATATATTATTGAAACCCAATAATAAAAGATTCATTTACTTATTCTAAAATTCAGGTACATCATTATTTACCATGAATTTTATTTTAATACTATCATCGGAAAGGATACTATTCATTATGGTATATCACCATTAATAAGGGAATGTTACTATTCATAATAGGATGTTATTATTCATAAAAAATTATGTTTATCTTAATAGACTTCAAATAACTTACTAGTCACAACTGTGCATGTCAATTTTTTGAAATTCCAAACACAGAAGTGACAAACCTATGTCTAAAGGTTACCTAAGACTTATTAGTTCATTATGTTGTGTTTTCATTGGATTTTATGACATAATTATTAGAAGGGAATTTCCATTAAAAAAAATTTGGGTCGTTACACAGACTCAGACCTCCGACGAGGTGGTTGGGCATGTTCAATGCAGTGAGAGTAAATATTATTATTGTTATTAACGGTTATGAGTTAATAAAAGTAAACACTGATTTTTTATTATTATTATACTAAATAATTATAGTAATGGGGCCATAACTTTTTTTTGGTAAATTAAATTGAATTGAAGTTGGAGTTAATTTAAATTATAATAATTATTATTGATAATAATAATTTAATTAGAGAGAGAATGTTTTTGAGTAATATAAATGAAAAGGAGTTGAATATGAAAATTATATGAAACAAAATTTGTCATGTAATTAAATTTAATAAAATTTTGAACCCAAGCATGAAAGGGGTTAAGATGCCTATTTTTCCAGTGTCATGGCAGTGATTATATAGAATCACCATAGATTTCTAGGTGTAACAATCTAGCTGGAAAGGGCAGTGGAGTTCTCCGAAGATAGTATTGTGTTTACCCTCCATTAGGCATGAGCAGTTGTGTTCCTCAATGATCTTTCTGAGTTTCCATCTAATAGGAATAGGAAGTGGAGTTCCTTGATGTTTTGGGTATACCCTTTAGCAGGGCTCGGTAGTGGAGTTCTCTTATAACAGTACTGGTCTTACTATCCAACATGGTTGGGCAGTGGAGCTCTCTAACAACCGTACAGGACATACCCTCCCATAGGGGTTGTGTAGTGGAATTTTATAATGACATATTCTAGGTATAACCCTCTAGAAATTCTGGAATGTGGAGTTCCCAATCGAATTTACTTGGCTTAACCTCTTGTAGGATTGGTCACTGATGTCACCTGATTACATTTCCGAGTTTAACCCTCCAGCTGGGTTGTGCAGTGGAGTTCCTCAGTGACTATCAGAGTATGGCCCTCTTATCATACAATTACATTAGATCCTTACCTTCAATTTGTGGCCCCTTGACTATGTGACATAGTGACGAGATGTGGTTTGACATTACCTTGAATTCATGAGGAAGAGGAACGTGTTCCGCACAATGATGTGTTTTTGGGACGTGACTTAAAACTATGCAGATGAGTCAGTGTTGCCCAAACGTAATAGTCGCAACGTGTGATGATAGAGTTCCATAGACTTTTGTTTTCAAGGAAAATGTGTGAGATATTGGTCATTGTTGATGGACTTCTTTTGGAACTATTAGCTACTCTTCTTCTTGGTTTATGCTATGAGTTGTAGACCCCATTACACTATCGTTTGGGCTTCTTTTACTGAGAATATATATATCCATCTTCGATACCCACTCCTTGGGGTTTGGTTTCTCTCATTCCAGGATAAGTTAATACATGTATGGTATGTCACATTCTTTTAGTTTTTATCATCTTGTGGATGGATCTGTCTACTCTCCTATAATTGGTAGCAAAGACACGATCAGAAGTTCAAATTCTCACTGTTTCGAGCTCCTTGTGTTTGGATGAGTTTAATTTCACTCACTTCTTGGGTTGAGTGAACTGCCACATTAGAAGTATTTTGATGAACTGAGGTTTTCTCTTGAATTCTAGCATAATGACCAAGCGAGTTCACTATGAGATCATGACTCACTTGGACATCATCCCAGTCAATATTTGATTGCGGATTTCCTGACTCTCCAATAGGAGTAGCACCGACTCCTCTATTAGTTTTCTTCTTACAGTGTGCCTCATCATGCCCAGATAATGAAAAAAATTCCCTCTTATAGTTAGAAATAGAATGACCAATATTGTTGATAATAGAATAAAATTAGGTATCTTCTCATAAATAATCTTGATAATTAAATCATTATCATGAGTGACCAAAAAACCTTTTCAGTAAGAAACTAATTCAGATTATCCCCAAATAACAGCTAGGATAAGTACCCATACCTAGCTCGTTTGGTCTCTCAATCCATTTTGATTGGGATAATAATTGAAGAAGAAATGACGTATAAGATTTGGGGATTCCACAAGAACCAATTATATTTTTACCCAAACATAAGAAAATGCGTTTTCGATTTAAAACAGATTGAATCTAAAACTCCAACCCGGAATACATAGCATACATGGTTTAAGAGACACCAATACATGGCCCCATGATCTTCTCTAGAGTTCTTCATAAGGATAAAAGAATTGAAAAAATCCACGGCCCACAGGAACACATATTTAGTTAGAAAATCCCCAGATATAGGGTAAATGGTGAACAAGATCATCAAATTGCAATGGATTCTCACCTTTCAGAAGAATGAATCGACCATGAATGGAAAAATTACACTAACCTAGGCTTTTAGAAATTGTATCTCATCTTGCATATACCTGTGTGATGGATTCTTTTTTGAGAACCTTAACAGAAACCTCATCTTGAAGGTATGTGATGAACTTTTGATTCATTGGATCCTTAATTCCTTAAAATACACCCCTAGGACAGACAGATCCTAGAGCCTTGGATGAATTCTCAAGAAAACACATACATTGACGTCCTTCATGAGATATTTTAATGTAAGAATGGAGATTCACACGCCTTTTATGAAAATCACTAAGACAATGGGTTTTAGAGTGGGTCGCTACTTGATTGAGGCTAATGTCAGCATGGGGTGATTCATGACACTTTTGGGCCTTTGGGATTTTTTTTTGTGAGGAATTTGGGGTTTTTTTTGTGTTTCATTTTCTGTTGGTGGTTTTTTCCCTACATGTGGATGGGAATGTAGTTTTAGGGTAACTGCAGTGGTATGAGACATTGTTGGTGCATTGACCTTGAGTACCATGATTAGTCAATGTTATGGGATTCCAACAATGATTGTCTCCCACTAATGACTTGCAATCACTAAAACCTTTGGTGTTGGGCATCAAGGATGACCTCGATCGTGAGAGCGATGATGTTAATTGGCATGAAAAAATCTTTTACGTGAATGATCCGGCGTCAAATATGATGACCTCAGGTGGTTTGTTTTTTGTGATCCTCATTGAGGTAGTCGGCTGTGTGATATTTTCGAGGTTGGAAAATTTTAGCCAGATCATGGATTCTTCTAATAGTGATGGTTTTTATAGGCCTTTGGACCACTTGATGTGGGATTTTGTGGATTTTATATGGTTCTTGATACTTTATTTCTTTTTTTTGAGTGGTGAGTTGGTCACTTCCATGTTTTGGTGAAATTTTATGTGTCACATTCTGTTTATTTAATGTAGTTTTATTTTAGTTAATAATTTTTTAGGGTCGCACATGATTGGTACCAGAACATTCTTGGTATATAAATGCATTTTTTGATTAATGAATATTAATACACATTAATTTATGATTATAAATTTGATAATTTTAAATATATTAATAATAATTTTTATTACAAATTTTTATCACCACTGTGAATAGTGCTCATAACGACCCACTTTTATTAGCAATTTTAACTGGTGCTAATAAATTTTAATCTTTTATTAGCGCTTTATGTTTAGTGCTAATAAAACTCAATGCTGGATAAGGCATGACCTGTGGTAGGGGAAACCCCTTGTTTAATTCCAAGAGAACTCCATATCATATCCAAAAAACCAGAGAACATGAAACACCACAGAAAAATATTTAAAAGTAGATTGTACTGAAACCTGGAGGTTATCACAGGCCACCACTTTGATATCTCCATCCGAGAAATGTATGATAGACTTCTAGAAACACTCCTTTTAAAAGATCAAATTCCTTAGTTGGAAATTGTTTTCACAGCCAAACCAAAAAATACTACTAGAAAAATGGAAATTTAGGCCATTTATGGTCAAACATACATTTCTCAACCCTAAAAACAATTATAGAACCACTTATCCTAGAAAACTCATTTGTTATGAAATATATTTTTTTGTGTGCGTGTGCACCCATAGACATATATATTTATATAGATCAATTTACTTATGAATTTAGTAATTTATTTACATATATATTAACACACACATAGACACATGTGTGTGTGTGTAATATTATTCAAAAAATAATATTTATATTCAAATAAATATATTATTTCCCTAAATTATATATATATATTTTATATATTTGTTTTTATTTATATTTTTATACATTCATTTCTATATAAATATATATATATATTTTTTCAATTATTTTTTCAATTTTAATTTTCATTATATATTTCATTTTCCCCAATATATATATATATATATATATTGATTTTAAATAATATTATAATATATATACATACATAAATTTATTTTCTTTTCTTTTCTTATAATAGATACACATTATGTTTATATATTTTAATACTATGTCCCTATATATAGAGTAAATATATTATAAATTAGACAAATATAAATTATATTTACATAAATAAAAAATAAAAAAAATGTTGACTCATATAGATATATTATAAATTAAATTTAAATATAAACATTATTTATACATAAATATTTAAATTAAAATTTTAAATGTTGAAAATTTTATAAATAATATCAATTCCATTAATATAATTTTTTTCTACTAAATATTTTATTTTCTAAAACAGTGTTTATATATTTATAATTTTAGTTCAACATGTACATTTAATATATTTATTTTTATTTATATTTTAATATTGATATATATATTCAATTTATTTATATACATACATTATTTTTATATATGTAAATACAAAATATATTATAAATTTGATACATATAAATAATTTTATTATTGACTTGAATATTATAACTAAAGGAAAAAACACACACACTCACAAACCAGTAATGATAGGTTACACCCCTTCTAATGGTTGACACACACCGTAGCTAACTAATTAAAATTTTTATAACCTAAAGGACCCCATTTGATGGCCTAAAGGAACCTGCTGCATGCCCTCCATACCAGTTCTGTTGCACTGTAATGATTTCCTATCCCATCAAGGGCCCTCAAATTCTTGCCATAAATGGACCAAAAATCACCCCAAATGGTGGATTCTAGGATTTGAACTCCAATAGAATCTAGAATTATGGGTTGACTTTACCACTCAAGCAAGACACCGAATGTCAATGGAGTATTTGTTACGTGGGTATTGGAATATCCCACACCACACCTTTCCTATTCCATACAATACACCATGGGTACTATCTGCCCACAACTAAATTTATATTTTTGTGTGTGTGAATGTGTAATTAATTATATATCATTTCAATATATAAGGATATAATGTAGATAGATATACCACTACCACAGATCCGGGAAAGGGATGCACATTCTTTTTTCAGTGCTATGTAGAAAGCGCTGATAAAAGTCCCACATTTAACAACGCTAGCAAAAAAACACTGAGAAAAGTTACTTTCATCAGCATTTTTTTAGAACTGCTAAAGGATAAATTTATTGGCGCTAATTTTTGTGCTGATAAAAGTTTAAAAATTTTATTATTAATTTTTATAAAATGATTATATATATATTCAAAAATATTGTTTATTTATATACATTAATTAAAATATGGATAGTTATAATTAATATAAATATGATATGTTATAATATATATATTTTAATAATTCAAATATATATATATATAATTTATTGAAAAAAGTATTTATTATTTTATAAATAAAGAAATATATATTTAATAAATTATAATATTATAATAATTTTTTAAATTGATAAATATATTTATTATATTTATAATTTTATATAAATACTTTTTAAATATAACTATTTATTATTATAATTATATATATATACTTAAATAAATATATGCCTTTAATGAATATATATATATAAGGCCCCAGCCTTAATCCTTAATTAATCTTGAGTTATTACCAGATTACACATTGAGGATCTTTTCAGGTTTAGAGTTTTAGAGAATTAGATCATGAAACATGCATTACATTCCACATTTAAACAAAGTGGTTACATAAAATACAGTATATATTCTTCCCATCAATGGATAAATATTTAAAATAAAACATGGATTATTTCTTAACACATCCTTGACAGTATCATCACATCATGTACCTTTCCCTTGACCTGTGAAAAAAGTTTCAAAAACTTGGGATGAGCATAAAAAGCTCAGTAAGGGTTATAAAAATATGGAAAGGAAACATGAGTTCATATATACATAAGAATGAAATCATACTTTACCCATAAAACATAGGCACATTAACATACCTCATCAAATCATGAATAAATCATAGAAATCATTAGACATAAAAGGAAACTAGGGGCATTCATAACATTCTTACGTAGGGAGTAACCCTCTTGGTTACGTTTGGAATACCCACCACAGTATATTCCCTAAATCTCTTCGGAGAAACCTTAACGTTTCACTCCTTCGCATTACCCAATCCATTTGAGAGCTATATCGGGCTCACCCACCCTTAGTTTATCACGGACCCACCCGTCTTTATAACAATGCCCAAGAACCATAACATAATCTTATCACATAAAACATGCATAAAGGAAAAATAACATTTCCACCTTTCAATAACAAGTTATCAATACAACAAATTGATATAAATACATTATGAAAACCATTTTCAATACCAAAATAAAAGAAAAGTAAAACATGGTATTTATTTTTCTTTTAAAAAGAAGGTATTTCTTGTAGAGGAAGCTGATACTCAAATAATGGTCACGACGACGGAGAAGTCGTTGTCGCCGCATACGTACGACAAAAACATTCCCTTTTGTCGTTTAGTAAAATGCTTCATATAAAAAGATTACTTTTGGATAAATGTAAAGGTCAAAGGGGTTTATACACCATATAAAAGAAATATGTGTATAAAAAAATATTCCTCAATGAAAGGAGATTGAGACGAAGTCCCATACAAAGATGGTATCCTTGGATTAAGGATAAATCAGTTACATAACTATGTGTGAAAAATGAATACACGAAATTTAAGTGGGTATTAAGTGTAAAAAAATCAGAGGAAATTCACACATAATCATAGAACGACATATTCAAGGTGTACAAGTTTATCACAACGAATCGAAATTGGGTTCAGAAGTTCCCTTGCAAAATTTCAACAGCCTAACGAAGTCACTTCAAAATTCAGAAAAACAGTTAATGAGAGATAAAAGGGTATCTCATCACTTGGAAATAAAATTTTCATCAATATGGATATAGAATAACATATCCCAAAATAATATTATGTGAGTTAAAAGACATAACAAAATAAGTCTTCTAAAAAGAGGAGGGTGAAAGGTTCCCTTACCGACATGGGTATCTTTCGAAACATACGCCCCGTGAAAGAAGGAAAATACAAAATTGATGTAAATACTCATACATGAAAGAATATTACACAATTAGTAAAATAATGGTCAGTACATACACCACTCAAAGGAAATTGTGGCAAATGTAGCATCAATCTCATGGGAATAAAAGTGAGATGAAAAATCCCTTACGAAAACTCGGCAGCCTAACGGCGCCACATAAACCTTTCAAAAATGGATTGATGAGATCAAATAGGGTATCTCATCACATTAAAATAAAATTTAAAGCAAGATGAATATAAAATAACATCCCCCATCATAACAAATAGGAGCTAAAAAGAAGTGACATAAAGGAGAGTACTTAAAGAGAAAGAGAGAGGTTAGATCTCTTACAAAAATTCGGCAGCCTAACGGCGCCACTCAAAACTTACAAAATGGATTGATGAGAGAGAATAGGGTCTCTCATCATATGAACATAAAAATTACAGTAATATTAATATAAAATAACATCCCAATAACATGAAATATGAGCTTAGAAGGAATGACATAAAAGAGTGTACTTAAAAAGAAAGAGAGGAGTAGGATCCCTTACCTCAAGTCCAACTTGTCGTGTTCGTTTCTTTATATTCCTGAATGATAAACTTTGGTCAATTAATAATTGCTTAAGTAACTCCTTTGGAGATTATTATTCAGTTCATATCACATATTATAATGTTATAATAACTGTTTAATAATGTTAGTTCATATCAGACGTTTTTGCCGATTTTGGTACGTGAGTCAAAAATGAACTTGTTTGAAAAAATATTGCCCACGTAGTTATAAGTAAATAATTTATAGAATAGTATTAATGATTAAAATATCATATATATCCATTAAATATTCATTTTATACTATTACATTTCATTTGGAGATTAAAAACGAAATGCACCGTTCATGGAGACGGTAGACCGTACGTACGCATGAACGCTACTATCATTTTTGTCATATTAATGGAATTAAAACAAAATGAGAGTGATATATATATGTTATAATTCAAGAATGAAATACATAATTTAGATGTAATATATTAAATATATATCCATTATATATATGTACTTATAATATTACATAACATTTTGAGATAAGAAATGAAATGTACCGTTCATAGAGACGGTAAGCCGTACGTACACATGAATGCTACTTCCATTTATATTTCATATTTAATGGAATTAAAACATAATGATACATAATATTATATTAATTCCAGTATGGTATCATATATAATATCATTAAATATATCCTTTATACGTACCACATATGGTATTAAGGAATCAAATCACTTTGAGGGGGCGGTAGTCCGCACTTCCTTGAATGAAGATATCGCGTTTACCCATAATGGAAACCATAAAGGTACACCATAAATGATAAATACAGAAGCTTAAGTAAAACATAAACATATTAGATATCATATATAAATATACTGTCATCTAAATGGACACCATTGAAAGTGTTAGAAGAATGTTGAACAATCATCATTTCGGGAGGCAGAAATTTGTCATCCATGGAAACAGTATGTTCTTTAACCATTAGATGTAGGTGTGTGAAAGTGTAGAATGAATCCTTCTTATAAAAAATCCTAGTATATTGATGATACTGTATTTTTTACAAAATAAATGATTAGAAAGAGTTTATGGGGTTGGAGAACCAAAATAAAACAAAAGGACACAAGTGAAGACATTACATTAAAATCGGGTAACTCCCTTTGGTTTGAGCTCAAAGTCTTCCTTGGGAAGACTTCTGCCCAAAGTGAGACTTCAAGGAGTTATAGAGGGATGTGGAGAGACAAAATGGGCAGGGGTTGGCTAAGCCAAAGGATTTCGATGTGTGGGTAAGGAGGTAGAGGTGAGGGCCTATTATAAGAGGAGAGGAGGGGCACTCTTGGAAAGGTATAAAATGTAACTTTATTTTCAAATGAGTTACATATTTTAATGGTCCCATGTTGATGTGTTTCGAGGATGACGTGATAAGGGTTATAAATCCACCTATCCAATAGGTTTTGTACATGTGTAGGTCTTATATTTTACATTATATTTACATTTTATTTAAATCCTTTATTAATGAGGTAATCGCTGCATCATACTGATGTCATATATAATTTAATAAATTTAATGTCTAAAAATTAAAAAAAAATATCTTGATTTAGGAAATATTTTTATCTTTCTAATGAATATTTATAGTTTAAAATATCATTTATGTAGACAAAAGTAAAAACATTTTACTTAGGTGATACATTCTCTGTTACATTTAACATTCTTTAAAAATAAAAATATAAAAAGTCACTTTCTCACAAAATTGATTCCATGGGCCCCCCATGTTTGGCACAAGGAATCCCATGGTCGGCCATGAGACAAGAAGTAGCCTTAGGACACATGTTTTGGTCATTTTACATTATTATGATATTATCTTATTATCTTTAACTACCTGATTACTCATTAATCTAGATAATTAAAGATAATTAGCGTCGTTACTATTCATAATGTCAAAAAACAAAAGAGTCTTAATTACATAATTTGGACCTTCTGATTCCAAATATTTAATCCATTTTAACAAATTAAAAACACATAAATTGCAATAATTAATTTTAAAAAAACTTCCCGTTGTCAAAACAAATAGCTGGTTTTTAGAAACAATATTTATGAAAAGTTTGGAACTTGTTTATGCCCAATTCCAAAGTGAAATTAATATCAATGACCATCATTGGATTAAATGGAAAAAATATATTCCAATTACACTTTAAAAAAAATTAAAAAGATAATACAACTATATAATTAAATTATATGAAAAAGAAGTTTTGATGTAAAATGCAGTATTTTTCACTATTCATTGAAAAATGAACATTGTCAGAAAAATACCAAAAATTAACCCAAGATAAATTTCTATGTCCCAATCCTAAATAATATGTATATTTTGAAAAATAGAGCTTATAAAATTGTCAAAAGTTTGATTTAACAATGGTTTTCCATCAAAAGGTAGTAAAACAATCTTTTAAAAATACTAGTTTATTCAGTGCTTAAGATTGGATTCATTTGTATTTTAAGCCTCTAAAATTTATAGGATAAAATTAAAAAAATTTAACAAACATATATAATCATGTTTTAGTTATTTCTATTCATTACTTTCAATACAACGGCTAGGAATTAACTAACATTTAAAATAATATTATTTTATTATTAGAGTGCAACGTAAGATTTCAAAGGAACTGGTTGTTGCATATTGGGTAAGCCATCGAGCATAGTGTTCCATTTAAATGAATATTGACATTTTTTCCACAAATAGGGATAAATATAAAAATTTCATATTCTTTATTTACCTGGGGTGTTACATCCTTCCCCCCTTTTGGGAATTGTGTCCTCACAATTTAAAAATTGGGCTTGGAAACATCCTTGAATGTCCCACATCGGAACAAGAGTCGGTAAAACAATCACATTAAAATAAAGGACGATAAGTACAGAGGTCACCCGAGTTAACCCATACTACGATTCCATGTAGAAAAACATGGACATGGAGGAGAAGACATAGGGTCATGTTCTGATGGAGAGTGATAGAAAACATGTTTAGGGGAAAGTTAACCACAAGAAAATCACAAACTTGTGATGGGTTAAACGGTATTCGATTCCCCAATAGGAAAAGTTAAAATACAACATTTTTGTTTTAAGTTACTTTTTATTGATGAATTTATACATAAGGAAACATAATTACTTATCATGTTGACTTTCAACTTTTATTAGATTTATTACACAAACTCATACTTTCCCCAAAAGACGAGTATTTAGGAAGACTTGTTCACATTAAGAGTACTATAATCAACTTCTAGAGAATCACCTAATCCACAAAAGAGAACTATATAATTCCCATGTCTTTAGACTTTAACGAAAACAAAAACCAAAAAAGTTAGTACAAGATCAGATAATCCAGAAAAAGATAAGCCTTTATAAAAAGAAAATCTATTCTTAATCTCCAAAATTTGTCCAACAAAACCCAAAGTTCAACCAGGACCATTATATAATCAGTTTGTCCATAAAATTCTTCAATGTAATCCAAACTAAGATTTAAACCCAAATAATTGAATGATCAGTCACATAGTCTTCCAAGTTAAATCGTAACATTTATCTCCAAACAACATCAGTTGCTCTTAATGTATCGTATTGAAAAGTAATTAACCTAATCACATATCCTCCATGATAGGTTAATAAATATCCATAGATAACCCAAAATCAACTTACTCTTAATTCATAAAATCATCTAACTAAAAAGAATCAGTCAAACTAACCAGGGACTTCACATAGTCTAGTTGTAGGCGATAAACACCATTCGCACTTTGGTTGTGGGTTCGATTCCCGCAGCTTTGTCCAAAGCGACGGGTTGTCACACGGTCTGCGTGTTGTCCTTTTTTTCTAAAACTATATACTTCTCAAAACATTTCCCAAAACGAGATAAAATCTTCAAAAATGATCATAACATATTTTAACCTCAAGTTTATCTCATGCCTTTCATTTTCCATCATATCATATAAAAACCCATAATTACCTCAAAAGTAATGATCATATAAACCCAAATGGTTCTTTATAACTATGTCCACCAAAGAACAGATAAATATTCCTTGAATAAAATTTTCATATATTAAACATCAGGGTTACACATACTATAAAAAGTCTTCTAATGTAACCACATCATCAAAAGAGACATAATACTCTTAAGAATTTCACCATAACTCTTGAAGCCCTTATATGTTGACATCTTACTCATTCAACATTCTTCATGATCCATTAACCATTTTTTTTCCAAGTTATTCTGAAATACTTCTTTTCTACCAAAAAAATCAGGAATCATATCCTAAGATTCCAAAATAGGAAAACAATTGTTATGAAACAATCCATACCTTTGATTGGTCATTTTTAGTTTCTTCATCCTCAATCAGAATGGCGTTAGGTATTGGTAAACGAACATTTGTACTCTCTTGGTGATCCCATTCACGAAACTTCTTCATAGGACATGTGTTTTCATAATGACCATGCACACCACATTTAAAACATTCAATTGATCCCTCAGAAAGAACTTATTTCCCATTCCTCGAGTCAACTGGATGCTTGCTTTTTCCATGGTAGGTTCTTGCTTTATGACCTTCATTTCCACATCTATAGCATATTTCTGTCCCTTTGAAACATTTTCCTAGGTGTTTCTTTTCACATCTTTGACACATTGGTTTTTAAACACACTTACCTTTATGATTACTACCTGTACTTCTGTAGGGATTTTTTTCTCGCATATATGATGCCTTGTAAAAATAACCAAGGTTTAGGTGGTCAATCATGACTCTAGATAGTTTGTTGAGGATAATCACAAGAGTTCTCATTGCTGCTCCCATATCATTCAGTTGCTTGCTCAAAAAACTGTCACAGTTTCCTTCACATCCACTGTTACTTTGGTGCCTGCTAGATCCAGCTATTTGCTAAAACCAAAAAGGTCAGTGTGAGTATATCAACAAAACCATCATGTACTAATGAGGAAGATAAACAATAAGATATACTTACTCATTCACTTTATCTAAAATTAGGACTCTTTCTGAAATCCTAACCATTATGGTAATGTCACTTATGCTTAAAGAATACCCTAACCTCTAAAGTTATCTAAACCGACCTGTGATACCAACTATAAGGCCCCGACCTTAAACCTTACTTAATCTTGAGTTATTAAAAGATTACACATTGAGGATCTTTTGAGGTTTAGAGTTTTGGAGAATTAGATCATGAAACTTGCATTACATTCCACATTTAAACAAAGTGGTTACATAAAAGACAATATTCATTCTTCCCATCAACAGAAAAATATTTAAAATGAAACATGGATTCGTTCTTGACACATCCTTGACACTATCATCACATCATGTACCTTTCCCTTGACCTGTGAAAAACATTTCAAAAACTTGGGATGAGCATAAAAAGCTCAGTAAGGGTCATAAAAATATGGAAAGGAAACATGAGTTCATATATACATAAGAATGAAATCATACTTTACCCATAAAACATAGGCACTTTAACATACCTCATCAAATAATGGATAAATCATAGACATCATAAGACATAAAAGGTAACTTGAGGCATTCATAACATTCTTACGTATGGAGTAACCCTCTTGGTTATGTTTGGAATACCCACCACAGTATATTCCCTAAATATCTTCATAGAACCCTTAACGTTTCAATCCTTCGTGTTACCCAATGCATTGGAGAGCTATATCGGGCTCACCCGCCCTTATTTTACAACAGAACCACCCGTCTTCATAACAATTCCCAAGAACCATTACATAATCTTATCACATAAAACTGTCATAAAGGAAACATAACATTTCCACCATTCAATAACAAGATATCAATACAACACACTGATATAAATACATTATGAATACCATTTTCAATACCAAAATAAAATAAAAGTAAAACATGGTATTTATTTTTCTTTTAAAAATAAGTTATGGCTTGTAGAGGAAGCTGAAACTCAAATAATGGTCATGGCGGAGGAGAAGTCGTTGTCATCGCATATGTACGACAAAAACATTCCCTTTTGTCGTTAATAAAAAGCTTCATATAAAAAGATTTCTTTTGGATAAATGTAAAAGTCAAAGGGGTTTATATACCGTATACAAGAAATTTGTGTATAGAACAAAATATTCCTCAATTAGAGGAGATTGAGACGAAGTCCCATGCAAAGACGATATCCTTGGATTAAGGATAAATCAGTTACATAACTATGTGTGACAAACGAATACACGAAATATAAGTGGGTATTAAGTGTAAAACAATCATAGGAAATTCAAAAATAATCATAGAACGACATTTTTAAGGTGTACAAGTTTATCCCAAAGAATAGAAATTGGGTTAAGAAGTTCCCTTGCAAAAATTCGACAGCCTAACGACGTAACTTCAAAATTCTGAAAAAGAGTTGATGAGAGATAAGAAGGATATATCATCACTTGGACATAAAATTTACATCAATAAGGATATAGAAGAACATATCCCAAAATAATATTATGTGAATTAAAATACATAACAAAATAAGTCATTTAAAAATAAAAGGGTGAAAGGTTCCCTTACCGACATGGGTATCTTTCGAAACATACGCCCCGTGAAAGAAGGACAATACAACATTGATGTAAATACACATAAATGAAAGAATATTACACAATGAGTAAAATAATGGTCAGTACATACACCACTCAAATAAAATTGTGGCAAATGTAGCATAAATCTCACGGGAATAAATGTGAGATGAAAAATCCCTTACGAAAACTCGGCAGCCTAACGTTGCCACTTAAAACTTCTAAAAATGGATTGATGATATCAAATAGGGTATCTCATCACATTACAATAAAATGTACAACAAGAGGAATATAAAATAACATCCCCCATAATAACAAATAGGAGCTTAAAAGAAGTGACATAAAGGAGAGTACATAAAGAGAAAGAGAGAGGTTAGATCTCTTACGAAAATTCGGTAGCCTAACGGCGCCACTCAAAACTTCCAAAATGGATTGATGATACAGAATAGGGTCTCTAATCATATGAACATAAAAATTACAGTAATATTAATATAAAATAACATCCCAATAACAAGAAATATGAGCTTAGAAGGAATGAAATAAAAGAGTGTACTTAAAAAGAAAGAGAGGAGTAGGATCCCTTACCTCAAGTCCAACTTGTCTTGTTTGTTTATTTATATTCCTGAATAATAAACATTGAACAATTAAAAATTTACTAAGTACCTCCTTTAGAGGTTATTATTCAGTTCATATCACATATTATAATGTTATAATAATTGTTCAATAATGTTAGTTCATATCTGGCATTTTTGCCGATGTTTGGTATGTGAGTCAAAAATGAACTTGTTTGAAAAAAGATTGCCCATGTAGTTATAATTAAATAATTTCCAGAATAGTATTAATGATTAATATATCATATATATCCAGTAAATATTCATTTTATACTATTGAATATCATTTGGATATTAAAAACGAAAAGCACCGTTAATGGATAAGGTAGGCCGTACATACACATGAACGCTACTTTCATTTTTTGTCATATTAATGCAATTAAAACAAAATGAGAGAGATATATATATGTTATAATTCCAGAATGATATCCATAATTTATATGTAATATATTACATATATATCCATTATATATATGTACTTATAATATTACATAAAATTTTGAGATAAGAAATGAAATGTACCGTTCATAGAGACAGTAGCCGTACGTACGCATGAACGCTACTTCCATTTCTATTTCACATTTAATGGAATTAAAACATAATGTGAAATAATAGTATATTAATTAAAGTATTGTATCATATATAATATCATTAAATATATCCTTTATACATACCACATATGGTATTAACAAATCGAATCACTTTGAGGGGGCGGTAGTCTGCACTTCCTTAAATGAAGATATCGCGTTTACCCATAATGGAAACCATAAAGGTACGCCATAAATGAAAAATACAGAAGCTTAAGTAAAAAATAAACAGATTAGATATCATATATAAATATATTTTCATCTTAATGGCCACCTTTGAAGGTGTTATAAGAATGTTGAACAATCATCTTTCTGGGAGGCAGAAATTCGTCATCCACGGAAACAGTATGTTCTTTAACCATTAGATGTAGGTGTGTGTACGTGTAGCTCGAATCTTTCATATAACAACATCCTAGTATATTTAAGATACTTTATTTGTTACAAAATAAATTAATAAAAAGATTTTAGGGGTTGGAGAAGCAAAATAAAACAAAAGGACACAAGTGAAGACATTACCTTAAAATCCGGTAACTCCCTTTGGTTTGAGCTCAAAGGCTTCCTTGGGAAGACTTCTGCCCAAAGCGAGACTTCAAGGAGTTATAGAGGGATGTGGAGAGACAAAATGGGCAGGGGTGGCCGAACCAAAGGCTTTGGAAGTGTGGGTAAGGAGGTAGAGGTGGGGGACTTTTATAAGAGGAGAGGAGAGGCACTCTTGGAAAGGTATAAAATGTAACTTTATTTTCAAATGAGTTTCGGATTTTAATGGTCCCAAATAAATGTTTTTCGAGGTTAAGGTGATAAGGGTTCGAAATCCACCCATCCAATAGTGTTTGGACATGTTTAGGTCTTAGATTTTACATAATATTTCCATTTTATTTAAATCCTTTATTAATGAGGTAATCGATGCATCATCATGGTGACATATATTATTTAATAAATTTAATGTCCAAAAATTATAAAAAAATATCATGATGTAGGAAATATTTTTAGATTTATAATGAATATTTATAGTTTAAAATATCATTTATGTAGACAAAAGTAAAAATATTTTACTTAGGTGATACATTCTTTGTTACATTTAACATTTTTTAAAAATAAAAAGATAAAAAGTCACTTTCTCACAAAAGTGATTCCATGGGGCCCCCATGTTTGGTACAAGGAATCCAATGGTCGGAAATTAGACAACCAGTAGACTTAGGACACATGTTGTGGTCATTTTGTATTATTATGATATTATCTTATTATCTTTAACTACCTGATTACTCATTAATCAAGATAATTAAAGATAATTACCATCGTTACTATTCATAATGTCCAAAAACAAAAGAGTCATAATTACATAACTTAGAACCTGTGATTACAAATATGTAATCCATTTTACCAAATTCCAAACACATAAATTGCAATAATTAATTTAAAAAAAACTTCCCGTTGTCAAAAAAATAGCGGGTTTTTTAGAAACAATATTTATGAAAGGATTGACACTTGTTTATGCCCAATTCCGAAGTGAAATTAATACCAATGACCATTATTGGATTATATGGTAAAAATATATTCCAATTAAACTTTAAAACAAATTAAAAAGATAATATAACCATATAATTAAATTATATGAAAAAGTAGTTTTGATGTAAAATGCAGTATTTTTAACTATTCATTGAAAAATGAACATTGTCAGAAAAATACCAAAAATTAACCCAAGGTAAATTTCTATGTCTCAATCATAAATAATATGTTTATTTTGAAAAATAGATCTTATTAAATTGTCAAAATCTTGATTTAAAAATCATTTGCCATCAAAAGGTAGTAAAACAATCTTTTAAAAATACTAGTGTATTCAATGCTTAAGATTGGATTCATTTGTATTTGAAGCCTCTAAAATTTATTGGATAAAAGTAAAAACATTTACACAACATATATAATCATATTTTATTTATTTATATTCATTCCTGTCAATACAACGACTAGATGTTAACTAACATTTAAAATAATATTATTTTATTATTAGAGTGCAACGTAAGATTTCAAAGGAACTCGTTGTTGCGTAATGGGTAAGCCATCGAGCATAGCGTTCCATTTAAATGAATATTGAAATTTTTTCCACAAATAGGGATAAATATAAAAAATTCATATTCTTTATTTACCTGGGGTGTTACAGTATATCATTAGATAATGATGTTATTACTTGTGGTTATTTATGTTAATATATTTATGTTTGACTATAATTGATCCTATATGATCATAAATTTTATTTGTGGATGTGATTATGACTAATGTTCTAAATTCCAAGATTTCCAATATTATGATGACGTGCACATGCATATGTATTGTATTCTTCATTATGAATGTTCATTTATAAATTGACACCCGTATGATTCATTCATCTTATACCCATGAACTTATGATGTTTATAAATACATATAAATTAAAATAAATATATTTCAATAAAAAAAATATTAATTTAATTGTTAATTATAATTTTTTATTAAATAGAAAAACTTTTTAAATAAAATTTTTTATAACTATTGTTATAAATATATATATATGTGTCTGCATTTAAATAATTAAAAAATTACAATAAATAAATTTATTTTAATTATATATATATATATTAATATACACACACTCGTATATATAAATATATTTATAATTATATATAAATGTTTATAAATTTATTTATTTATATCATATATATAAATAAATAATTTTATAAATATATATAATTTTAGAAATATGTTTTAAAATATATACAAATATTTATACATATATACATAAATTTATAAAAGCAATTATAAATAATATATATATATATATCTCTAAATAGCTATAAAATTATAATAAACATATTTATTATTATTTTATAATTATAAATAATTTGTTAATGTTATGTCATTATCAGCAATAAAAAAAGAGCATATAATGATATGTTTTATCTACGCAATATTTTTTTGTGTTGATAAAGACACCATTTATCAACGCTTTCAAAAAAACACTGATAAAAGTCTTTCATGTTTTTATAAAAGGATCCCTAGGAGATCCACTTTCTCCTCGAGCGTCAAGCTTTCACAAAAGTCAAGCTATACCTATATCATGGTCATCGCCTCTGCCTCCTCCGCCCCCGATCCTTTCTCCACTACCACCACCTCTACCTCAACTTCCTCTGTCTCTAATTCCCCCACCTCGATTGCCCCACATCCGCCTCCACCTCCACCTCTGCCTCTACCGCCTCCGCCTCTACCTTCACCTCTATAGCCTCCGACCCCACCTCCAGTACCCCTGCCTTTTCCTCCTATATTCCTTCTACATCCTCCCCCATCACCACCACTGACACCTCTGCAACCCCATTGTGTAACACCCCAAGCTTCTAAAGTATTATTTTTCTAAAATAATTCAATAGCTTGTGTTGCACGCAACACAGCGTTCAAGCACACCATGACTAGCCATTTAAAAATAAATTATGAATAGTATTAACCAAATTTTTACATTTATATATTCTATATAATTTTAATATTCATTTCATGTGTTTCTTAGACATGATATAAAATATTCAATTTTTTGAAAAAAAAAATTATTTTAAAAAATTTCCCTTTTACCACCTTTTAATAGAGAACCCTTTTTAAATCCATTATTCTAAACTTTTATATATTAAATTTGACAAAATAAATTTTTTTATTAGAATTGGGATACAAGAATAGAGTTTGGATAAATTTTTGGGTGTTTTTTATAACTTTCATATTTTAATGAATAGTGAGAAATACTGCATTTTAATTCAAAACTACCTTTTCAACTAATTTATTTATATTGTCAGATTATCAATTTAACAGGTTTAAAAGAATAATTACATTAAGTTTTAATCATTTTAAAAAACTCAGGTCATTGGAATTATTTTCAAAATACAATTAGATATAAACCCAAGTCAATATTTGTATGTTTTTTACTTTTGAAAAACGTATTTTATAGTTTTGTCAACATTGACTAATTTTAAATTTATTACAACAACTTATGAATTTTAAATAATGAAAAATTGATTCTATATTTGGAATCAGTGGGTCCAGATTATGTTAGTAGGTTACTTTTACTTTTTTGGATATTATGAATAGTAACTTTAGTATTTTTTTTATTATATCGGTTTTGGGTAAATCAGGTAATTAAAGATAAATTAATTTTATAAAATAATCATAACACCTTTCAAAATCATATTGAGTGAATAAATTCAACCCTTATCTCATATTGTCTAAAATTTACTCATTTTATGGGCCCTTGTCCATGCATATGAGTTGAATATCATTAAATTAATTAATGTGACAAAATGTCACACTCTCATTTCTTATAAGTATAATAATTTTAACATATAGATATCTAGGAAATAAAATCAATTATAAATAGTATATAGAAATAAAAAATAATTACCTACCTCATAGAAATTTATTTATAAATTTAAGACATTAAATAATTACCAATAATGAAGACACAATAGTGAAGTTGAAATTTTTTTATTTATAAAAATACCATATAAATGATATTAAGAATATGAAAATAAATATAATTCGACTTAGTTAATGACATAGTTTTTTTAAATAACATAGACATGTTAGTACCATATTTGAATTATTGGTTTGATGTTATCGAGTTGGATTTTCATTTAAAAATGAAAATATTATATAGTATCGAAATTGACATTAATGATACTTTAAAATAAATAATATTTATTAAATTTTATAAAAATCAAAAAAATCTTATGTTCATCCAAATAACTTATATAGTGTTATAAGTGTCATTAATGATCTAAATTGGGTCCTTTTGTAATTTTATAGTAACTATATTAACCCTATAGTTTAAAAACGACAAGTTGTCACGGTAATGGTTAAATTATTTAAGGGTTAAAGCCAAAAGATAAGGTTAATTTTATGACCTAAAAATGTATAAAGTTAATTGTTTGATGAAATTTATACCCACAATCATCTTATTTTCAAATCCAATCACATTTGATCAAATTTTAATTCAAAATTAATTTATATTAATTTAATATTTTTAGAGTTTCTTAAAGTCCCCCTCCCAAATCTTAGAAAGAGGAACTTCTACTTCTCTAAAAATCACACATCCAAACCCCTTTATTTTATCCGAATCTTTCCCATTTCCTCTCCCAAAATCATTAACAACATCCTAAAGTCCATAATTTGGGCATAAATCTATCATAAGGAGTTGGGTTTTGAAAATCAAAAGGGGAAACCTAAAAAATTGGTAATTATCTTATCACTTATTTCAATGTTCTTTTCTTCTTCTACTACCTCTTTTTATGTTTTTTACATTTGAAATTAATTAATCTAGTATCATACATATATTGAGATGTTATTTTAATCATGGAACCACCATATTCCTCATTTTATCAATTATATGAATAACAATATCAACATGTGTTCATACGTATGGCTTACCGTCTCCACATTGTGGTGTAATTTGTTATTCAAAACTAATTTATTTGGATGGGTATAATGATGATTATAATAATTATTAACTTAATATCATTTTGTATATGAATAAAATGCATCCTATTCATCACAGACATGATTTAAAAAACATGAAAAGGAAAATGATGTTGTTAACACCTGAAACAATGGTAATAATTAATTATTAATTACAAAATGTTATAAGAGGATCATATATGATATCATAAATATGCATATGGTCATTTTATAATTTAATAACATGCTTCAAACATTATACCAGATATTAAAACTCCCTCGACTAAATAAATGTTCAATGTAATGGTTAATTTTACAATATCATTATTATCTAATGTTGTTTATACATAAGTATCTACTAGGAAATATTTATCTTTCATATCCATGTTTCAAAAAACATATTTCAAAATATTATAAAAAGTTGTATAAATTCTTTATTACCCATGTTTTAATTTTTTGAATTGTTTTGAATTGAATCTTTCAGTCGTTTTCCAAATGTGGTTCTTTATGTCCTTTTTTAAAAAATAATGACAGATTTTTTTTTACTTATACATCATGAACGACTATTTTATGTCATAATAATGGATTACCATTTTGAAGATTACCTTATTATCATACATGGTAATTTTTATAATAAATGTTTTAATCTATAATTGTTCATATTTTAAATGATTTCATTGTAAAAAAAGTGAATTTTATCTAAAAGAGTTTTAATTTTATAATTAGATTATATTCATCTATGTCAACATCCTTTGTTAGATTTTATGTTTAATTTAGGTTGATTTATTATGATATAATCATCCATATTGTATTGAAGTGTTTATGATTTATTTGAATGTGGTTGTGCTATTTTCATAACATTCATAGTGTAAGGTTAATGTACTAACATTTCGTATACTGGTTTTAATACAAATGTATAAGTAATGTTTTACCCCTTTCATAAGAGGAATGCATTATACTTAGTAAGTGACTGGTGGGTCATGCTAATGACCCTCGATGCATTGGTATATCTCAGGAGACAAACAAGTTTCTTGGCATGAGGCCTTTATGGTATTGTTATTTATCGTCTTTGCATAAGGCCTTGACGGTATGATGTCTGAAAGTATGCATTCCTTCATTTTGAGTTTAGTTATTTATATTGCAATGGATTATTAGACTTGTAAAATATCCATGTTATTTTTTAAATGGCATTATATAATTTATTATTTCCATATTTTACTGAAGAATATGTTTAAAAGGAATTTTATTTTGTTTTATACCATGCCTTCAAAAAAAATTTCTTATTTAAGATAGCTTTCTCTATATTGTTTATCCTTACTAAGCATCTGAACTCACCCATTTCCTAGGTTTCATTTTTTTCCATGTATGAGAAGAAGTATATTATGACTGGATTTTAGGGATTTCCTAAGGGATATGAGTGTTTCCAAATGGAGATAATATGTTTCTTTTTATTTCAACATGTAATGTAAAAATTATGTTTGTATGTAGTTTTTTCACGGCTGCTAGACTAGTCGGTCCTTCAGGATTTGATTTATTGTGATCATGAAAATGTAATAAAATAATGTATTGACTCTGGGAAACTAGGTTTAGGGCGTCATAGTTGATATCCGAGGAATTTTATAATAAAATATGGAACAAGATTTAGAAAAACCATGATTTGGGAACATTAACCCTAAAATAGACTTGGAGGATAAATATATAAGCACATCCAAAATTTTTAGAAAAATTGATATTTTATTGGTATTGATTGAAAATAAATACCTATTTGGATTCTTTAAGTGGGTGTAGTTATGGAACAGATATACCTAAGATTTATAAATCGAACATGGTGTTAGAAACATGAGTTGAGGGAACCTGGTACACGACAATGGGCTTTACTATACACCTGATTTGACACTCCTAGGGAATATATTTATGATAATTCAAATTTTCTTTGTAAACCATTATAACTGATTTAAAAGTAAATATGTCTCCAATGAAACCATTTTTATGATTATGAGATTAGATATTCATAAACATTTCAGTTTATGTTATGTATTTAGAAATTATGAATTATGAACCATAACCAAATCTATTGAATGTTGTTGTTTAGAAATGGCACCCAGTGAAAGGAATGGAAACCATATCAACACATGAAATCCATGTATGGATTTTTCACCTATGAAAGATAATCATAGTGATGCTGGTGATACATCTAGTGATAAAAATTATATAACCATACTGGGAAAACTGACATAGGTTATGAACAATTACCTTGCCCTTATGAATTTGCCTGATCCAAAACATAGAGGATCAATGCTAGAATTCTTCATGAGGAAATATTTCCCAACATTCAATTGGACTAAAAATCCTTTTATAGGTGGGCAGTGGATAATTTCTATAGAGAAAATATTTCTTACTTTGTGGAGTAATGAAAGGGAAAAAGTTTTTTAGTAGCCTAACGTCTATTAAGAGATGCATATCAATGGTGGTCATTAATTCAAAACATGAAGGAGGATGAAGAGGTATAAAATATATAAGAGAGGTAATTTTAAGAACTCTTACATGAAAAATACCTTATTCATTATCTATAAGAAGATATGAATAGGAATTATTTGAGTCTAAGGTATAATTAGGATGAAAATATTCCAAAGTATAAAGTAAACTTCATAAGGTTAGCACAGAATGTTGTAGAATACATATGTGACCCATGAAGTAATATTTATTGACTCTTTTATGGGTTAAAACTATTCATCCGATGAGAGTTGGTCTCACAATTTTTCTTATCATATAAAGATATAGTCACATGTGCTATCAAGATGAAAAATGAATTCTATAATTCTTATGAAATTAAAGTAAATCAAGAGAAGAAGAGGTCTGCTAAACACTCTTGAAAAAGAAATAATGGGAATAATGGAAAATATACCTTTCCACCTCTATAGTAATTGTAGGAAAAAACACACAAGTACATGCCTAAAGGGGATGAGAGTTTGTTACAAGTGTGGATAAAGAGGACATCAAGATCGTGATTGCAAGGGGAATAAAGAAGTCATCAATGTTTAGTGCTTTAATTGTAATGATATGGGAAATTATGCAAATGGTTGTCCTAAACATTAATGAAACTTTCTCAAAAAAGGCCAAGGGGGAAAAGTCAAATATTTTATGATCACAACTACTGAGGTTGAAGTTCCTAATGATGTGGTGGTAGTTACATTAATAATTTTCCGAAATTTATCTGAAGATTTATTTTATTTTGGATCCTCTAATTCCTTTATTTATTCCCAGGTTTCATAAAATATTAGATATTTCCAATTCACAATAACAAGAGATTTTTCAGAAAAAACCCCCTAATGAAATTATTATTGCAAGACTGATGTGTTAGGCAGTTATCATTATGGAATCTAAATGTGCTTTACCTATTGACTTTATCATCATATCTATGGTCAACTTTGATATAATCCTAGTTATAGATTTTATATCAAAATATGATGTGAAAATTTATTATAAGAGGAAGAAAGTTGTGATTTATGAGGAAGATGTATAATCCATTATCATTAGAGTATAAACTTTGTCACATGATTCTTATTAAAATCCACCCCCATTAGCTTTACTGAATGAGATTTTTGGGAAGGAAGAGAAAATAACATCTATGTATGAAGAAAGAAATATTAAAATTGAGTATATACCTATTATATGAGAATATATTAATATATTTCCAAAGGAATTACCTGGAAATCCTCTAGAGTGGGAAGTTAAGTGTATTATTGATTTAATCCCAAATGTAAGACCTATAAAAACCCTCCCTCTAGAATGGAAATTGTGGAATTAGTAGAGCTGAAAAAACAACTAGAGGATTTGAGTAATAATGGATTTATTCACGCCTACTGTTTCTTTATGGGAAGCCCTAGTTCTTTTTGTTAATAAGAAAGATGGAATAATGAATTAATGCATTGAATTTTATAAAATCAATACTATTAAAATAACGATCTAGAATCATCTACCTCACATTAATGATTTGCTTTATAAAAATCATGGCGCTCAATATTTTTCAAATATTGACCTCTATTATGGATATCAAAATTTATGTGTAAAAATGAAAGATATTCCAAATACATTATTCCGAACGAATTATGGTTTTTAAGAATTTATAGTAATTCCATTTGGATTGACTAATGAACCCTCTATTTTCATGGATCTAATGAACAGAGTATTCAAGAAATATCTATATAATTTTTTTGTGTTATTTATTGATGATATATTGGTATACTTAATGAGATACAAAGACCATGAGAACCACATGTGGATTGTTTTTATGACTCTTAGAATAAATTAACTACATGGGAAGTATAGAAATTGTGAATTTTGGCATCATAAAATTTCTTTTCTTGTAAATATTGCCTCCAAGGATGGAATCTTTGTCGATTCAACAAAGAAAATGGAAATCCCTGAATTACCATCACTGATGAGTATAATCGATGTACGTAGTTTTATTGGTTATGAAGGTTACTTTCTGTGTTTCGTCCATACGTTTTCCTGATTGGAAAACCCATTAACCATGCTCACATGTAAATAGGTTAAGTTCATTTGGACAAAAGATTGTGAAGAAAATTTTGAATAGTTTAAGAGAATATTAGATATTATATTATCCTAAAATTACCATATGGAATGATGGGTTTTTGATTTATAGTGATGCATCAAGGAAAGGACTTGGTTGTGTCCTTATGATGAATTATAGGGTCATTGAATATGGATCAAGGAAATAAAAAATTTAGGAACAAAACCAACCAACTCATGATCTTGAGATATATTTAGTAATCTTTTCTATCAATATATGGAGACTCAATCTAGATGGATAAATATATGAGATATATATAGATCAGATGAGTTTGAAATATATTTTCCCATAGAAAAAACTCAACATGAGACAAACAAGATGGCTTGACCTACTCAAGGATTATGATATCACAATAGACTACCATCCATGTAAGGAAAATATGGTTCCAGATTCTTTCAGTATAAATGACCACATGGTTCTAAACAAAATGAGAGATGAAAGGTATCATAAGTTCATTGATATAGTAAAGATTGATATGATAATTATCATGGAAGGTGAAACATCACATCTTTTTAAAATAGTTTCCAAAACCGTCTTTACTAGGAAGGATAAAAAATTCATAGTCTAATGAGGAGGAGTTTCAAAAGAAAATTAAATCTTTTAATGAGGGATATTGATTGAATTCATATTTAATGATGGCATTTTGAAATTTTGGAAGAGCCTTTGTGTTCCTGCTATACCTGAGCTAAAAGTAGAATTATTTCATGCTGGTCATAGATCCAATTTCTCTATACACCCTTGTAGCACTAAGATGTATAGAGATTTGAATGATCATTTTTGGTTGGAAAACATGAAGAGATATATTGCTAATTAGGTGTCAAGATGTTTGGTTGGTCAACAAGTGAAGGCCAGAAACAACACCCTAGAGGAGTCCTACAACATCTTACTATACCTGTGTGGAAATGAGATGATAATACGATGGACTTTGTCATGGGGATACCAAAGACTCTTAGAATAAATGATGTGATTTGTATTATTATTGATTGTCTTGCCAAATTATTACATTTTCGTTCTATAAGATATGATCTACAACTTGATCATATATCATGATTATATATTAATGAAGTTGTAATAATTTATGGTGTACCCCTATCAATTGTTTCTGACCTTGATCCTCATTTTACATCAAAATTATGGAAATGTATTCTGTAGGCCCTTTATACTGAGCTTCATTTGAGCACTTCTTATCACCATCAAACTGATGGAAAATCAGAAATGACTATTAAAAATTTATAATACATGTTGATATCTTACTCAGTTGACTTTCAAGGTATGTGGGATCAATGTTTACCTATAGTAGAATTTTCCTATAATGATAGATTCGATTAATGTATTTATATGGAACCATATGAAGTGTTATATTGAAAGAGATTACATACACCAACTTTTTAGGATGCTGTTAGTGAAATAAAATTTGTAGGTCCCGAATATGTTTAAGAGAAAATGGAAAAGGTCAGGACTATTTAGATCCATATCAAAACATCTCAATGTAGGAAAAGACCTATACTAATATCCAGAGTACGTATTTGGAATTTCAAGTGTGAGATAATTTTTTCATGATGTTATCTCCATGGAAGGATGTTTTGTGATTTGGTATGAAGGGTGAATTAAGTTCCAGGTACATCCATCCTTATGAGATTCTGGAACAAATTGGAGCTGTAACATACCATTTGGATAGGCTGCCAAGTCTCTCCAAAGCTCATGATGTGTTCCATGTATCAATGTTAAGGAAATACATGTTTGAAAAAAATGCATGTACTCACCTAAAAAGTAATAGAACTGGAACCTGATCTGTCTTATTTTGAAGAATCTTTTATGATTCTTCACACCTGAGAAAAGTGTTGAGAAATCAGATGACTCATCTAGTAAGAGTTCTTTGGAGAAATCATATAATGTAAGAGGTAACATGGGAACCTGTAGAACATATAATTAATAACCACATAAATCACTTTATGAAGTGATATTCATGAAATTTCAAAGATGAATTTACTTTAAGGGGGGAATAATGTAACACCCCAATCTTCCACAGTATGCTTCTTTTTAAATAATTCTATAGCTAGTGCTGCACACAACACTGTGTTCGAGGCCACCATGATTAGTTATTTAAAAAGAGATTATGAATAGTATTAACCACATTTTAACATTTATATATTACATATAATTTTACCATTCATATCATTTGTTTCTTAAACATGATAGAAGAACAAAATCAATTTTTTGAATAAAAGATGTATTTATCAAAAAATGCATTTTTATCCTCTTTTACTGGAGAATATTTTTAAAATCCAATATATGAATCTTTTATATATTTTAAAATTTTGCAAAATAAACATATTATTTAGAATAGGGAATTAAATATTTAGTTTGTAATTTTTTTTGGTGTTTTTCTGATAACATTCATATTTTAATGAATATTGAAATGTATTACATTTGAATTGAAAACTATTTTTTCACCTAATTGATTTATATTGTTAGATTATACTTTTAATTAGTTTTATAGTATAATTAGATTAATTATTTATAATTTAATATAATTTAGTTTAGTGGAATTAATTTCACATTAAAATTAGATATAAACACATGCAAATCATTTGATGGTTTTTACTTTTGAAAAACTGATTCTCTCATTTTTCCATGGGGGTTTAATTTTGAATTAATTACTGAAACTTGTATGTTTTATCTTTTGGAAAATGCATTCCATTTTTGGAATTAGTGAGTTCAAATTATTTTAATTGGTGTCACGACCCGCCCTCGGGGTCCGTGTCGTGACTACCCCAAACCCGCCTTCCATAGGCCAGGGGCTGGCGACTAGCACCAAGGCGTAAATCCCGGTAAAAAGGGAAGGCATTGCCTTTGTAAAGTAAACAAACACCACAGAGTAAGCAAGCGGAAAGTAAACACTAAGCAAAAGCAGAGTACAAGTGTAAGTGCAGAAAAGTAAATGGGCCAGTATACAAACCCAAACTGAAAGTAAAGTACAACTCGAAAGGGAAAATAGCAACTGAAAAGTAAAAGCCGCTACACCGAGCTGTCCACTGGAAATCCCACCTGAAGGGTGGGTACAGATAGCTCCACTTCTCCACGGGTCCTGCCGTCCGCTCCATGCACGTCCCGCCCAGTGGTCCACCTCCGGGTACCGTCCCGCTCTACAAGCCTCAGCTAAGGTCAACGTTGTCCGTCGTCTGCAACCAACACAACGTAGTGCGGGCAAAGCCCGTGCAGGGGTGATTATAAGCTACTCAGTAGGGACCCCGAGACCCTTGAAGGTCTCTCAAATCCACAAAGGATAAACCACGAAGAAAGGTACAATCACGAAGTAACAACCGACGCTGCTTAGGTATATGCCCATACATATACCTAAGTCATCAATTTCAAATACGCTCCAACCTCTGAGCCCAAGTACAACTTATTCCACACAGGAAAGTAAACGTATTCCACACAGGAAAGTGAAACGTAATCCACACAGGATTGCACAACACAATCCACACAGGAAAGCAATAGAATTCAGCTCACACAGGTATACTTCTTCAAAGGACGATAAAGATGATCTCTGATCCATCTAAGTCATCGGACCCACGAAGGATCGATATGTAACTAACCCCCGCAAAAGACCCACACAGGATCGGGCCCACGTAGGACCTGTAGGCGCTGGTTCACACAGGACCGCTGAGCGCAAAGACCCACACAGGATCAGACCCACATAGGATCGGGCCCACACAGGACCTGTAGCACTGATCCACGTAGGATCGCTGAGTGCTGTAGTCGTCGTCGTCGAATCCACACAGGATCTCTGTACTGTCGTCGTCGCAGTCACAGTAGCAGTAGCAGCAGTAGTAGTCACAGTAACAGTCGCAACCAGCACTAGGGTTCCCGCACACAACAAGCTCGTTCGGAGGGTCCGCTCCACGAGCCGAGAGGCTGATACATCAACTGTCACAAAGTCCAGAGTTGATGTATCCAAAAGTTCCGTATCGTCAACAGGAACTCAACGCAACAGACGACGCATCGATCGGACGCCCGGTCTGAGAGTTATTGGCATTTTTGTCCCCGGGGCCCGGTTGGTTTTTAAGGTAAAACCAACCAGACCGTACTCCACCTGCGTGAAAACCTCGGGCGGAGTATGCCAAAAGATCCGTCTCACTAAGAGGGACACAACACAGCTGACGGCACGTCAATCAGACGTCTGTAGCTCAAGGTATGAGCGTTTCCGCTCCGAAGGCCCGGTTTGTTTCGTGAACGAACTAACCCGGCCGAACTCAAAGTGTTCCGAAACCTTGATTGCGATATACCGAAACGACTTTCTCGATCCAAGGATCGCGTTGCCGCAGACTGTTCGTCAATCGGAGGTCCGTCGCTGAAGTTATGGCCAAAAGACCGAAACCGATTCGAAACGGGGGGGTCCGGGTCCGGGCCGACCCGGGCCGACCCCCCTTGGGTCGGCCCGAACCGGGTCGACCCGACCCGGGTCCGACCCGGCCCGGCCGTCCGGCGGCACGGTGGCGCGGTGGCGCGGCGGCCTGGCGCCGCACGGAGGCGGCACGCCGGGGGAATCAATCCCCCGCTGATTGGGAGGCGGTGCGGCTTTTTAGTCGCGCCTGTTTGCAAAACCGCCCCCCAACGTGGGGGGCTTGATTGGCAGGAAACGGGGGGGGTCCGCCTACCCCCCCTCAAAGGAACCGCCCCCCTCATAAAGAGGGGGGGTTTTTAAAGCTGGTCGGGGGAATAATTTCCCCCGGTTTATTACCATCCGGCCGGCCAGCTGGCCGGCCGGTTTTCTCCAACAGGACCGGAAAATCCGGTCCCCTCTTCGGCTTCCGACGCCGGCGGCCCGGCCGCCGGTCTTCTCATTCCGCCGCGGCCCGAAACCGGCCGCGGTGTTCGTCGTCCAGCGCGGTGCGACGACACCGCGCCCCTCCGCCGCCCCTTCGATTCCCCCTTGACGCGGCGCGACGACGCCGCGCAAAAAGATTTGGGCGAATATCCGCGTGGTGCGACGACACCACGCGACCTTGATTCATCCGCAAAATAAACACCAAGAACGAAGGAGCGGTTCGGCCGTGTTCATGAGGTCCGTCCCCCTCACGTTAAACAATAACACTTATATAAAATCCTTACGTTAATCATGCATGACCACGAATAGGGATAAATAATTCAACAACAATCCTTACAGGAAAAATTATAAAAACGCGGATCAACTTAATGATAAGTTGATCTACGTTGTTCTCTTTTTTAAAAAAAAAAAGAATGAATAACGGAAAAAAACATTTTTCTCAAAACAATTCCCTATCTTGGGTATAAGGTTCGAAGATTTGTCAACGTTCCGCGGAAGACGACGTCGCGGAGGTCGGGCGTCGCGGTAGTCGTTCGTCAAATCCGATGACGAAGAGGTACGTCCGAAGAAGTACGTCGTTGAAGAATCTTTGTATGCCGACGAAGGATGTCTGAGGAAGAAGTGGTGTTCCCCTTCGTTGACACGGTAGACGAAGAAGGGAGGAGCGGCGTTCTTCGTCGGAGCTTGAGCGTTCTTCGTCGGAACTTGAGCGTTCTTCGTCAAAGCTTGAAGAAGGAAGAAAAGCTCTCAACCTCTCCAAGATGGCTAAAGAGTTTTAACCCAACAAAATAAGATAAAGTCTTATTTTATTCACAAAAAGAATTTCAAAGGTTTGAAATTCAAATAAGAGATAACTCCACATTAATTAACAAGTTGTCATGTTAATTAAAGAGGGGTTAAGGGAGTTTGAGGGAAGATGTAAAGTTTAGGTTTCGTGTGGGCCCCACCACACTTAATCCTCTCAAGGGAGGTTAAGTGGGTGTGGGTCCCACACCTAACTTCCTTTGAGAGAAGATAACCAACAAGCTTAAATAAAAAATTGTAACCCACAATTTTTATTTAACTTATTCTAAACTCCCAAAACTAACTCTCAACCCGAAATAAACGCAACCTCGGAAAAGGTCTCCTTAAGAGAATATCGGCGCAGCGAGTTCATCGGTGCCCTCTGATTTAAATTCCGAGCACCGGATCAAAAGTTAGAAATTCCCACTCGTTCGTTCACTGAACGTACCTGAGCCAAACTTCGGAAATTGATTCCGGGCACTCCGGGCCTCGGAATCAGGTGCCGTCAGAAACCGTGCTCTTGTAAAATTCTAAAGAAAATTAAGAAAATATTTCCCTTGAATTTTACGGGTCTTTACATTACTCCCACTTCAGGGCTTTACGTCCCCGTAAAGATACATCAAAAACTAGGGAAACAAAAGAGGGTACTGAGCACGCATCTGAGCCTCCCGCTCCCATGTGCTCTCCTGGAGAGTCCCGTGCTGCCATCTGATGCGCACAAGAGGAATCGATCGCCCACGCAGGACCCGCTCTGTCGATCCTCTATCTCTACCGGGACCTCCATGAAAGTCGCCCCATCGTCAACGTCAAGCTCCCCATGGTCAGTGATGTGCGTCGGGTCGTGCACGTATCTCCTCAACTGGGATACGTGGAAGACATCGCGCACCCGGTGCAACTGAGGTGGTAAAGCCAGGCGATAAGCCACCTCGCCAACCCTACGGAGGACCTGGAAGGGTCCGATGAAGCGCGGATTTAACTTGCCGCCTCGGCCAAATCTCTGAATACCACGTCGAGGTGAGACCCGCAAGAAGACGTGGTCGCCATCCTCGAACTCTAGTGGCCTCCGCCTCCTATCAGCATATGACTTCTGCCGGCTCTGAACTGTCCTCATCCGCTCCTGGATGACCTCGACCTTCTCTGTCGTGGCCTGGACCATCTCCGGTCCCACAAGTGATGACTCCCCAGGGTCTGTCCAGCACAAAGGAGATCTACATGGTCGGCAGTACAACGCCTCGTACGGTGCCATCCCGATAGTGGAGTGGTAGCTGTTGTTGTACGCGAACTCCACTAAGGGTAGGTGGTCCTCCCAGCTATGACCAAAGTCGAGGACACATGCGCGGAGCATGTCCTCTAGAGTCCGAATGGTCCTCTCCGTCTGACCATCCTTCTGAGGGTGAAAGGCTGTGCTCAGACGTAGCTGCGTCCCGAACGCCTCCTGTAACCCCTTCCAAAGCCGGGAAGTAAAGCGAGCATCTCGATCGGAGACGATAGATGATGGCACACCGTGGAGCCGCACAATCTCCTGAACGTAGAGACGTCCCAATCTCTTCACTGAGCCCTGCTCTCTGATGGGTAAGAAGTGTGCCGACTTGGCGAGTCGGTCAACAATCACCCAGATGAAGTCGTGACCTCTGGAAGTGCGTGGAAGTCCAGTCACGAAGTCCATAGATATGCCGTCCCACTTCCACTCCGGAACCTCCAAGGGCTGTACCAAGCCTGCTGGTACCTGATGCTCTTCCTTCACCTGCTGACAGGTGAGGCATCGAGAAACGAACTCTGCTACTGCCTTCTTCATGCCCGGCCACCAGTGCTGTCGTCTGAGGTCCTGGTACATCTTCGCCACTCCAGGATGTACCGCTAATGGAGAAGTGTGAAACTCTCTCAGCACATCCTCTCGCAAAGCGACTGGTACCATGGTACGTCCTCTGAAAAGGATGTCGTGCTCTGCTCCAAGGGAGAAACCATCAGGTGCCTGTCCCGAGGATATCTGTGCACGCCGTGTCTCACAGTCAGCGTCCTCACGCTGTGCCTCCCTGACCCGCTGAAGTAGTGGAGGAGTGACTGTGAGAGACTGAAGGAAGGCTGCTCCATCTCTATCCACTAAGGATATCTGCAAAGAGGCTAGCTGCTCCGTCGCCTCCTCAAGTAACTGAATGCCCGTCCTCCTGCTGAGGGCATCAGCTACTACGTTTCCCCTTCCAGGAGTATAGACTATCTCAAAGTCATAGTCCTGGAGGAACTCGAGCCATCGCCGCTGTCTCAGGTTCAGGTCCTTCTGCAAGAAGATATACCTGAGACTCTGATGATCGGAAAAGTCTGTAAAGCGCTCGCCCATCAGATAGTGTCGCCATGTCTTCAGAGCGAAGACCACTGCTGCTAACTCCAGGTCATGGGTAGCGTAGTTCTGCTCATGCGGCCTCAACTGACGTGATCCATAGGCGATCACTGCCCGCTCTTGCATCAGAACACATCTGATTCTGGTCCCTGATGCATCGCAGTAGACTACGTACCCTACTCCCTCCTCGTGCAACCTCAAGATAGGTGCGCTAGTCAATCTCTGTCTCAGCTCCTGGATGCTCTGCTGACATCTGTCAGTCCACACGAAGGGTTTCCCTTTCTTCGTCAAAGGTGTGAGTGATGCCGCAACTCTAGAGAAGTCTGGCACGAATCTCCGATAGTATCCAGCTAGTCCCAAGAAACTCCGAACCTCAGTCACGCTCATGGGTGGCTCCCAAGCTAACACAACCTCAATCTTCGCGGGATCCACTGCAACTCCCGCCTCAGAGATAACGTGTCCCACGAAGTGGACCTCACGTATCCAGAACTGGAACTTCGAGAGCTTACCATAAATCTGGTGCCCTCGGAGTGTGTCTAGTACAACTCGCAAGTGATAGGCGTGCTCCTCCTCTGTCGTAGAGTAAATCAGAATGTCGTCGATGAAGACCACGACAAACCAATCGAGGTATGGCTGAAAGATCCTATTCATGAGAGCCATGAACACTACTGGAGAATTGGTTACACCGAATGGAATAACCATGAACTCATAGTGGCCATACCGACATCTGAAGGCTGTCTTCTGCACATCCTCGTCTCTGACTCTGAGCTGATGATAGCCTGACCTGAGGTCTATCTTCGAGAACCACCGTGCTCCCTTGAGCTGATCAAAGAGGTCATCAATCCTCGGTAGCGGATACTTATTCCTCACTGTCGCCTGGTTCAGGCGACGATAGTCAACACAAAGTCGCAAGCTCTCGTCCGCCTTCTTGGCGAACAAAATCGGGGAAGCCCAGGGTGAAACACTGGGTCGGATGAACCCCTTGCCCTGCAAGTCCTCCAACTGTACCCGCAGCTCTCGAAGCTCGGCGGGGGCCATACGATATGCTGGAGTGGATATCGGGGCTGTCCCGGGGTACAAGTCAATATAATAGTATACCTCTCTGCGAGGAGGTATCCCTGGAACATCGTCGGGAAAAACGTCCGCAAACTGATCCACCACTGCAGGAAAACCAGGACTCTGCACGTCAACTGCTCCAAGGATAAGGCTAGCCAACTGATGAGTAATGGGCTGTCCTCTCCTCCGCGGAAGTCCATCCTGTGCTGTTAAGGCTCCCTTCTCGCCGGTGAAGGTGAACCTGCTCCCGTCGGTGCGTGCACATCGCATCTTTCACCTAAAACTGTCAATCTGTGCATGGACCGTTGATATCCAGTCCATGCCCAAGATGACGTCGTAAGGCCTCGACACTGCTACAAGAAGATCACAGCCGATGCTCTCGCCTCCTAGAGTAAGCTCACACTTCCGGCACCAGTGCGTAATCGTCGAGTCTGCTCCCGTAGGAGTCTCTAGCCGTAAGGATCGAGCCAACGGCTCTGTCGGAATCTCCGAGCTCCGAACAAGGGAAGCGGCTATGAAAGAGTGACTCGCTCCTGTGTCTATAAGAACTGCAGCAAGGATGGAGTAGACACAGATAGTACCTCAAATCATCTCGGGTGCGCCATGGTTGTAGGCCTCTGCTGCCTGGAGCTGTGCCTGTCTCTGCCCGCCAGCTCCCTGTGGTCGGGGTGGACCTCCTGGTGGTGGTGGTGGCAGAGCCTCAAAGCGTCGCCCACCACCAGCTGCTCGTCCAGCTCCTCTGCATCATCTGCCAACTCCCTGCGGACCGCCACGGTCGACCCTCTACCTCGGCCTTGGTGGTCCCTCAACCGTCTGCTGCTCCTCGGCACGGCGGGTCGGGCAGTCACGAGCCATGTGGCCCTGCCCGCCGCACGAGTAGAATTGTCTGCCTCTCGAAAGACTGGATCCGCGCTGTGTGCCCCGCACTGCTGAGCCAATGTCCTGAGGTCGTCTGCCCGAAGGTCTGGTCTGCCTGGACCCCTGAGTCATCCGTCGACTGCCTGTTGGAGATGACTCTGCCACGTGCCGCCCTGCGGTGGGTCGCTGTGCTGGTGTAGACTCAGCAAGGAAGCTCTCGATCAGAAGGGCCCGCTCCAGTATTCCTGTCTGAGTCGGTATGCTGAGGGAGATCAGCGATGCCCTGATCTCGTGTCTCAAACCCTGCTCGAAGGTCCGGGCCCGGAAGAATGGGTCTCGTACCATGTCGGTCGAGTAGCGCGAGAGATCGATAAATCTCGCCGAGTACTGAGCGACCGTCATGCTGCCCTGCCGCAGCTGTAGAAGCTCCTGGATACGCACCGCACGAAGAGTGGCTAGGACGAACTCCGAGCGGAAGAGTCTCTCAAAGTCCGTCCAAAGTAGAGATGCCTCATCGTGCACCTGGAGCATCAAGCTCCACCATCATCCTGCTGCTGCGTGTAGTAGGCTCGCAGCGAGGATCACCATGAGGTCTGCTGGTGTCCTCACTAGCCTAAACACTCGTACCACTGCCTCCAGCCAGTCCTCTGCTGCCTGGGGATCCGTCTCCCCGCAAAACCTGGGCGGTCGCTGGCGCTGAAACTCATGCAGTGCGCTGAGGTGACGTGCATCGTCAGCGGCTGCTACTGGAAGCATCGGGGGCTCGGCGGGTAGAGCTACCGCCGGTGCCACTGCTGACAAAGGGCCCTGCACCGAGGCCTCGTCGCTCGGTGGGCTGTCGTCATGCTCAACTCTCGGAACCCTAGCTGGCTGCCGTCGTGGGGCCATCCTGAAAAGAAAACAGGTGTGCCACGGTCAGAACAGTATACCTGGTGAGCTGATATAAGTAATCAAAAAGAAAACTTTGAAACACACACACAATCAATGTTTTCGTGCATTAATTCGGAAATCAGAAGTCAGGGTCCTGGTGTACGGATACGTCGGCCGCCGCACCAACACTGGACTCCCTGGACTGATAACCACACTCAATACGCTAAACATTATTGCTTCACATAGAAAAGATCAGAGTTCGCGGTAGAACCGAACTCCTCTGATAACAATTTGTCACGACCCACCCTCGGGGTCCATGCCGTGACTACCCCAAGCCCGCCTTCCATAGGCTAGGGGCTGGCGACTAGCACCAAGACGTAAATCCCGGTAAAAAGGGAAGGCATTGCCTTTGTAAAGTAAACAAACACCATAGAGTAAGCAAGCGGAAAGTAAACACTAAGAAAAAGCAGAGTACAACTGTAAGTGCAGAAAAGTAAATGGGCCAGTATACAAACCCAAACTGAAAGTAAAGTACAACTCGAAAGGGAAAACAACAACTGAAAAGTAAAAGCCGCTACACCGAGCTGTCCACTGGAAATCCCAGCTGAAGGGTGGGTACAGATAGCTCCACTGCTCCACGGGTCCCGCTGTCCGCTCCGTGCACGTCCCGCCCAGTGGTCCACCTCCGGGTACCGTCCTGCTCTACAAGCCTCAGCTAAGGTCAACGCTGTCCGTCGTCTGCAACCAACACAACATAGTGCGGGAAATGCCCGTGCAGGGGTGAGTATAAGCTACTCAGTAGGGACCCCGAGACCCTTGAAGGTCTCTCAAATCCACAAAGGATAAACCACGAAGAAAGGTACAATCACGAAGTAACAACCGACACTGCTTAGGTATATGCACATACATATACCTAAGTCATCAATTTCAAATACGCTCCAACCTCTGAGCCCAAGTACAACTCAGTCCACACAGGAAAGTAAACGTATTCCACACAGGAAAGTAAAACGTAATCCACACAGGATTTCACAACACAATCCACACAGGAAAGCAATAGAATTCAGCTCACACAGGTATACTTCTTCAAAGGACGATAAAGATGATCTCTGATCCATCTAAGTCGTCGGACCCACGAAGGATCGATAGGTAACTAACCCCCGCAAAAGACCCACACAGGATCGGGCCCACGTAGGACCTGTAGGCGCTGGTTCACACAGGACCGCTGAGCGCAAAGACCCACACAGGATCAGACCCACACAGGATCGGGCCCACACATGACCTGTAGCACTGATCCACGTAGGATCGCTGAGTGCTTTAGTCGTCGTCGTCGAATCCACACAGGATCTCTGTACTTTCGTCGTCGCAGTCACAGTAACAGTAGCAGCAGTAGTAGTCACAGTAACAGTCGTAGCCAGCACTAGGGTTCCCGCACACAGCAAGCTCGTTCGGAGGGTCCGCTCCACGAGCCGAGAGGATGATACATCAACTGTCACAAAGTCCAGAGTTTATGTATCCAAAAGTTCCGTATCATCAACAGGAACTCAACGCAACAGACGGCGCGTCGATCGGACGCCCGGTCTGAGAGTTATTGGCATTTCCGTCCCCGGGGCCCGGATGGTTTTTAAGGTTAAACCGACCCGACCTTACTCCACCTGCGTCCAAACCTCGGGCAGAGTATGCCAAAAGATCCGTCTCACTAAGAGGGAGACAACACAGCTGACGGCACGTCAATCGGACGTCCGTAGCTCAAGGTATGAGTGTTTCCGCTCCGAAGGCCCGGTTGGTTTCGTGAACGAACTAACCCGGGCGAACTCAAAGTGTTCCGAAACCTTGAGTGCGATATACCGAAACGGCCGTCTCGATCCAAGGATCGCGTTGCCGCAGACGGTTCGTCAATTGGAGGTCTGTGGCTCATGTTATGGCCAAAAGACCGAAACAGATTCGAAACGGGGGGGTCCGGGTCCGGGCCGACCCGGCCCGACCCCCCTGGGTCGGCCCGAACCGTGTCCGACCCGGCCCGGCCGGCCAGCGGCGCGGCGGCGCGGTGGCGCGGCGGCCTGGCGCCGCACGGAGGCGGCACGCGTGGGGAATCAATCCCCCGCTGATTGGGAGGCGGCGTGGCTTTTTAGCCGCGGCTATTTGCAAACCCCCCCCCCCCAACGTGGGGGGCTTGATTGGTAGGAAACAGGGGGGGTCTGCCTGCCCCCCCTCAAAGGAACTCCCCCCCTCATAAAGAGGGGGGGTTTTAGAGCTGGCCGGGGGATTAATTTCCCCCGGTTTATTACCATCCGGCCGGCCAGCTGGCCGGCCGGTTTTCTCCAACGGGATCGGAAAATCCGGTCCCCTCTTCGGCTTCCGACGCCGGCGGCCCGGCCGCCGGTCTTCTCATTCCGCCGCGGCCCGGAACCGGTCGCGGTGTTCATCGTCCGGCGCGGTGCGACGGCACCGCGCCCCTCCGCCGCGCCTTCGATTCCCCCTTGACGAGGCGCGACGGCGTCGCGTTCTTGATGGTTCTTCCATGACGCGGCACGACGGCGCCGCGCAAAAATATTTGGGCGAATATTCGCGTGGTGCGACGACACCACGCCACCTTGATTCATCCGCAAAATAAACACCAAGAACGAAGGAGGGGTTTGCCCGTGTTCATGCGGTCCGGCCCCCTCACGTTAAACAATAACACTTATATAAAATCCGTACGTTAATCATGCATGAACCACGAACAAGGATAAATAATTCAACAACAATCCTTACACGCAAACTTATAAAAACGCGGATCAACTTAATGATAATTTGATCTAAGTTCTTCTCTTTTTAAAAAAAAAGAAAGAATAACGTAAATAAACATTTTTTTCAAAACAATTCTCTACCTTGGGTATAAGGTTCGAAGATTTGTCAACGTTCCGCGGAAGACGATGTCGCGGAGGTCGGGCGTCGCGGTAGTCGTTCGTCAAATCCGATGACGAAGAGGTACGTCCGAAGAAGTACATCGTTGACGAATCTCCGTATGCCGACGAAGGAAGTCCGAGGAAGAATTGGCGTTCCCCTTCGTTGGCACAGTAGACGAAGAAGGGAGGAGCGGCGTTCTTCGTCGGAGCATGAGCGTTCTTCGTCGGAACTTGAGCGTTCTTCGTCAAAGCTTGAAGAAGGAAGAAAATCTCTCAACCTCTCCAAGATGGCTAAAGAGTTCTAACCCAACAAAATAAGATAAAGTCTTATTTTATTCACAAAAATAAATTCAAAGGTTTGAAATTCAAATAAGAGATAACTCCACATTAATTAACAAGTTGTCATGTTAATTAAAGAGGGGTTAAGGGAGTTTGAGGGAAGATGTAAAGTTTAGGTTTCGTGTGGGCCCCACCACACTTAATCCTCTCAAGGGAGGTTAAGTGGGTGTGGGTCCCACACCTAACTTCCTTTGAGAGAAGATAACCAACAAGATTAAATAAAAAATTGTAACCCACAATTTTTATTTAACTTATTCTAAACTCCCAAAACTAACTCTCAACCCGAAATAAACGCAACCTCGGAAAAGGTCTCCTTAAGCGAATATCGGCACTGCGAGTTCATCGGTGCCCTCGGATTTCAATTCCGAGCACCGGATCAAAAGTTAGAAATTCCCGCTCGTTCGTTCACTGAACGTACCCGAGCCAAACTTCGGAAATTTATTCCGGGCACTCCGGGCCTCGGAATCAGGTGCCGTCATAAACCGCGCTCTTGTAAAATTCTAAAGAAAATTAAGAAAAAATTTCCCTTTAATTTTACGGGTCTTTACAATAGGTTACTTTTATTTGTTTTCATCTTATTAAGAGTAACTTTAGTAAAAAATAATGTTAACGCGGTTAAGGGTAAATCGAATAATGAAAGCTAAAAATAATATTATAAAATTACCATAACACCTATGAAAATCCTATTGGGTGACTAAATTCGACCCTTATCACCTATTTTCTGAAATAGAATCATTTAATGGACACTTTTCCATGAATATGACATGAATATTATTAAATTAATGGATGTGTCAAAATGTCACACTCTCATTTCATATAAGTACAATAGTATTAATATTGAGATATCCAAAAGTTAAAATCGACTATAAATATTATTTATAAATATAAAGTATTACCTAACTCATATAAAGTTATTTATAACTTTTATTGATTAAATAATTACAAATAATTAGCACACAATAGTGAAGTAGAAATTATTTTTTTAATTGAATATCAAATAAATGATATTAAAAATATTAAAATAAATATACTTTGACATAATTAATGACATACATACAATTTTTAAATAACATATACATGTTATTATCATTTTTAAGTATTTTTTTGAAGTAATCATGTAGGTTTTTTTAAAATGAAAATATTGAATAGTAACAGAATTTTCATAAATCATACATTATAATAAATAATATTTTATTTAATGTTATAAAATTCATAAAAATATCTGGTTTAGGAAACTAACTTATAAAATGTTAAATATGTCATAAATTATACAATTGGGATCCATTTGGAATTTTATAGTAACTATATTAACCCTATAGTGTAAAAAGGAATGGAGTCACGGTAAATGATACATTATTTAAGCGTTAAAGCCAAACGATACGGTTAATTTAATGACCTAAACATCTATAAAATTTACTGTTTGATGATATTTAGACCCATACTCTTCTTATGATCGATTAAACTCACTTGGTGAACTTTTTTAATTGAAAATTAATTTATATTAATTTAATATTTTATGATTTTCCTAAAGTGCCCCCCATCTATTATAAAAGGGAACATCCTCTTCTCATTAATTAACACATCTAAAGCACTTTATTTCTTCCAATCCCAGCCTATTTCCACTCCCAATTTTCCTCACTATATACTAAAGTATATAATTTGGGAATAAATCCATCCTAAAGATTTATTTTGTGAAAATGAAAAGGGGATAACCGAAAAAGTGGTAATTGTTTTATCACCTTTTCAATGTTTGTTTCTTCTTCTATATCCTATATATATTATTTACATACTAATGTAATTAATCTAGTATCATCTATATAATGAGATGTTATTATAATCATGGTACAAATATATTCAACATTTTATCCATTATATGGACAACAATATCATCATGTGTGCATACACACGACTCACTGTCCCCACGTCGTGGTGTAATTTGGTATTCAACTATATTATATTTGGATGGGTATAATGATTAGTATAATGGTTATAAAAAATGAATATAATATGATAATGATTCTGTATAATTAATATATCATCAAATTACATACCATTTAACCATCATGGGAATGATACTATCGCTCGTGCATACGTACGGCCTACCGTCTCCACGACGAGGTGATATTCATTCCCCAAAATTTTAAAATTAATACGATGAGTAAAATTAATAATGGTGAACTTAATATCATTATATATAAGAATAAAATACATCATATTCATACAAAACATGAATTACACAATAAAACATGCATAGGAAAACGATGCAATTAACAACCGAATCAATGGTAACACTGAAATATTATTAAAAAAATGAAATAAAAAAATCATATATGATATCATAAATATGGACATGGTCCTAGAATAATTTTATCACATTCTTTAACCAATATATAGGTTGTTAAAACCCCATAAACTAAAGGAATGTAATTTGTAAGGGTTAATTTCACCATATCATTATTATATGTGGTTATTTATAAGTAAGTATCAACTGGGACATATTTTTCATCCATGTACATATTTTATAAAATGTATTTCAAAAAGATATCATAAATTGAATAATTTTGTTTTTCACATGTTTGACTTTTTATAATATATTTTGAAAGGAATATTTTTTTCATTTTCTAAATGAGGTACTTTATGACCTCTTCGACAAATTATGTTAACAATGATTATTTAACTTATACGGTGTGAGTGGATATTTTCATCCACTACGACACCATACCATTTGGATGCTTCCCCTACAATATTAAACAATTATTTTCATATGAAATCGTTTCTTTTATAATTTTTTGTATTTAAAATGTTTTTGAATTAAAAAAGGGATATTTCTCTTAAAGAGTTTTTATGGTTTAATTAGATTATTTTCATTTATATCAATATATTTTGTGGGATTTAATGTTTAATTGAGGTTGATTTATTATGATACAATGTTCCATATTTTACTAATGGTTTTATGATATATTTTACTATGGATGTTCTATTTTTATACCATTCATGGTTTATGGTTAATGTATTAACATTTCGTATGCTAGTTTTAATATGAATTTTTATATTATGTTTTACCAATTTCATAAGAGGAATGCATTGGACATAGTAAGTCATGGTGGGGACCCTAATTCATCAATAGGTCTAATGAGAAAAACTAGTGTCTGGGAATGAGGCCTTGACGGTATGGTAATTTATGGTCTTAACACGAGGCCTCTGCGGTATAATGTCATGGATTATGCATTACATTATTTTGAGTTTAATTCATGATATTAAATGTGATTATTTGAGTAGTAGAATATCTATGTGAATGTTTAAATGGAAATATTTGATTTATTATTTCCATATTATATTGAATATTATGTTTTGAAGGCTTGTCTTTCAGTTTTATACCTTGACATAAAAGTTAATGCTTATTTAGGATATATTTTTATATATTGTTGATTAGCCTCTAGAAGATGCTAATATTCATTCATTATAATATAATATTCATGTTATTTATTAATCATAAACACCATTTTAGTTCATTTTCTACTTTGAGAATTATTTCACATTATGATTGAAATTCCATCTTAAAATGCAGTATTACATGGTACATTCATGAACATCTCATAAAACAAAAAATGGTATTGATTTTATTTTAATATTTTATTTTCATGTCTCCCATGCTATAAAGAACAATTAATTATTTTGGATCACTGTATGATTAACATTTTAAGACTACCAAAGTTGTCCTTGAACCAACAACATTCTGGGCAAAGTGAACTGGACATCATCCCAATAAAAGTTCTGTAGGAGACAAGATTAAAGCCCAATAACCCTAAAATATTAACTGAAGATAGAGGATATCTTGGGAAACATTTTATTCAATCGTTTTCCTAGAAAATTCATATATTTTAATGGAGTTAAAGGTGGCCCCAGATGACGATGAAATTCTGGGTCATATTATAAGGCCCAAAAAAACATCCCACCATTTAAATCATATCTCATAACCCACAGAATTTTTTCTTCTGAAATTTTATAGGATATTAGAAGTCATCCTAGTATACATTTTATCCTTATATGTACCACTCTAACTGTTCCATCTAGATGGTCATTTTAGCTGTTATGTTCGATGGATGCCAGTTGGCGACCACTTTTGGGAAAGAGTGAAAAAGTCTTCTCTCCATTAATTTTACTCCTACCCAGCCACACAATAATTAATCAAAGTGACTTGGAAAGATGAGGGATTGACCAAAGGCTCCCTAAATTCTTACATAAGGATGTAGTGGTGGAGGTGTTTGGGATCACTGAGCTTTATTTTCATTGTGATGTTATCATTCTGATTTGCCTCACTAATTCACTTCTTTCTCATGTAAGTTGTTAGAATCACATTAGTTTTTAATTAATGTTTTTATTATTCTCTAATTCCATGTTTTGAACATATTAAAATAAAACCTTTTCATATTATTCACACAATGGTGGATTGATCATTATTTTTTTGTTTTTACTTCGTTAATTCTATCCTTATGAGTCTACTTCCTACTTTCATTGAGAACATGTCATCAATGGAGGGATAAATCTTTTATGGGATGATCCATGGGAGTAGTAATTGGATATATTGAATATTATTTCTTACCCTCTAAATTTATTAATTTCTTTTATTCTATTTTTTTCTTGAATGATTTTCCCTCTTCCTCTTTCTTATTGAATTTATTCACCCCATTTTTATGTGCTAATAAGATCCTTTACCTTGGAGTGCTCATTAAAATGATCCTACAAGTGTATCAGTGATTAGAATGTGTTTGTGATGGTTTCTAACAAGTATTTTATGAGGTTAGTTTGAATTCATTGCATGAATCCTTCTCGGTTTAATGAAATTGAAATCATTAAAAAATGAATTCATATAATCAACCCCAAGCAATAACCTAGGATCAACTCATTTTCTCGTAATTTGAATTCACATAGATCTTGTTGTTCTGTCTTAATACCATCAAAAATCAACCCATGTGGTCCAATTAATAGCCAAAAATCCATTTTTTATATTTTTTTATATATGTTCTTCTTCGATCTCTGAGGATTCGACAACCCAAGCTAAACTACAAGCGACCTCTTAACCCTAAAATCTTGTGTAAATTTGGGCGAGACCAATTGATTATCCTTACTGAGAATCTGAGATCACTCCTTTCTTATATTTCATTTTCCCCTAGGATGTAAATAAGAATATTATGACTGACCTATAAGGATAATATGAGGGATATGACTATTTTCAAAAGGATATAATATGTTGCTTTTTATTTCAATATTTAATGTAAAATTTAGGTTTGTATCTTGTTTTTTGAATGTTATAATACTGATTAGTCCTTTGGGATTTTATTTCTTATGATCATGAAAATGTAATAAAATAATAATCCAAATCTTCGCATTAGTGGTTAGGGCATTACAAGACATCCCTACCACCAGACCGTAAGTTTCCAACGATATTAATTATGTGTATATATAGTTATTATTTGTGAATATAGATTTGTTTTATTCGTGGAAGCAGTGAGATTGAGAGAGATATAATATCTGGTTTTTTGGAAAATAGTGTTATTTGATAAATATTTTAGGTTGGCTCTGAAATATGGAATAATTCCCTTTTTTCTTAAACATATAATTTTCTCATATATTATTTGTGGCAAATTAAATACTCCTCACTATGATTTCTGTTAGTGTTCAATTTTTAAATAGTATAAGATTCTTTGTGGTCATACGATTGGTCCCTTTAAAATTATACATCCAAATGTGTAGTACGGTGAAAAAAATATTATGATTTGTCAGATCATAGATTATGAATGAATGGGGGTAGATTATATATAACACTTATGGTGGTTGATTTTTGTGGATGTAAGCGTTGTGAAAAAATCCAATTGGAGAAAATTATTTTTCTATTGGGTTGAACATGACATTTTTTGACAATCATTGATGATGCTAGATATTATTGTACTATGTTGAAGAATAATTGATGATAAACGTCTTTAGTGGATACTAAATGATTTATGTAAATATATTCATTCATTGAAAGAGGATTCTTATCAATGAAAATGTTTCCCAATGGTTTGTATATTTTTAGTTGTGATTTTCTAAAAGAGTTAATGTGGTTTTAGAATGGGTAAGATATTTTTAAGAAACACAATAGTGATTTCCATATCATGGTGGATTTAAACTATAAGGACCTGACCTTAGAACATTACATAATTTTGAAATAAATGAATAATTCACATTGATGATCTTTTCAGGTTTAGAGTTTTAGAGAATTAGGTCATAACTATTACATTACATGTCAAAAAATACAATATAGACACTTCTACTCAGTTCCCATTTTTCCACAAAATAAAAAAACATTTAAAAGAAATCATGTATAGTTCCATGTTTTAGACAACATGACTTTTCCTTGATCCCATCCTTGACCCTATACATATTTAAGTCCTATGAAAAAAATTTCAAAACTTTGGATGAGCATAAAAAGAACATTAAAGGTTATAAAACAAAGAAAGAAAACATTATTTCATCAATAAATACATAACATAATCTCTTTAACATACCTCATTAAATCATTATATTTACATAGTAAACACAAATCATGAAGGTAACTTGTGGAATCCATAACATAATTACGTTGGAGCTTTCACAGTTATGTAGGGTGTTACATTTGAAATACCCATCACAGTATATTACTTAAATATTTTAGGATAAACATTCACGTTTTCCTCTGTCACGTTTCCCAATGCATTGGAGAGATATCATGGGCTCACCAAGCCTAGTTTTATCACGGAACCACCCATATACTTAAACAATTCCCAAGAACCATAACACATAAAACACACATAATGGAAAGATAACATTTTCACATTTCAATCACAATATATCATTTTGAGATATTGAAATAATCAATTCCTTCTCAATCCAATTTTCAAAACAAAATACGTAAAAAGGGTATATAGTATTTATTTTCCTTTAAAAAAACACTACACCTTGTTAAGGAAGCCAAAAGTTCAAATAATACTCATGGCTGCAGAAAAGGTCATGTTCACCGATTACATTAAAAGAAACATTATTTTTTGTCATTTAGTAAAACACCTCATAGAAAAATATTCCATTTGAATGAAATGAAATATCAAATTTGTTTACCAAGCATATAAAATAATGTCTTGTATTAAAACAAAATATGCCTCAATGAAAGTAGATTCAGACGAAGCCCCTTACCTTGTGTCTGACTAGACATGTTCATTCTTTAATCTGAAGAATAATAAACATATGTTAATTTCCACTTTCTTAAGAACTTTTTTCTAGTATATTACTCCTTTTATATCACATATTATCATATTATAATAATTATGTAATCATTTATGGTAATAATGGTTATTTATTCGATATTTTGTACTTGAGTCAAAAATGAACTTCTTATATTTAAAAGTGGTCTATGTGGTTAAAATTACAATATATCCAAAATGATATTAATGATTTAGATATCATATATATCTTATATATCTATTTTTTATATGTATTTATAATAGTAAATATCATTTTCAGGTATGAAATGAAATGCCCCGTTAGTGGGGACGGTAAGTCGTATGTACGCATGAACGCTACATTCATTTCTATTTCATATTGAATTGAATGAAAACATAATTATACAATGTTATATTATATTTACAGTATATAATATCATATATAATATCATTAGTTCCATCCTTTATACATCCCACATATGGCATTGACGAGTCATATCACTTTGAGGGGGCGGTAGTCCGCATTTCCTCAAATTAAATTATCACATTTACGCATAATGGAAACCATTAAGGTATGATATAAATGGAAAATACATAAGAATAATGAAAACATTAAAAAAATATATGATATATAAAGAAATTACCATCACAATGGACACTATAAGAGTTCGTAGGAGAAGATTAAACAATAATCATTTCGTGACACATTAGTTTTTCATCCATAGAAACAATATGTTCTTTACCAATTATATGGAGGTGTGTGCAAGTGTAGTTTGAATCATACTCATAAAAAACCTTTTATATTGAGGATACTGGTGTTGTTATAAAATAAAGGAATAAAAAGTGTTTATGTGGGTAGAGAAGTAAAATAAAACAAATGAACTTAAGAGAAGAGGCTACCTTTAAATTAGGAAAAAAAACATTGGTTTGAACCAAAAGGGTTTTCTGAAGTTCCTTATTCATAAAGTATGGGTTCTAAGAGGAATAAAGGGATATTTATATCTTATTTGGTCAGGTTTTGGATGATACAAGTGGCGTTATAAGTGAGAGGAATGGGTTAGAGATGAGGGCTTTTTATAATGGGGAGGAGGGGATCTTTAAGAAAGTGTGAAAATATTATTTTATTATATAATGATTTTCGGTATATAAAAGTCCCAAACTAATTGAATACAAAAATAAGATGACTAATGGTCTAAATAATAAAATCCAATAATAATTGGATAGTTTTTGGATATTTTTTTAATCATTATAATATTATTTATTTAAATCATTAATTAATGAGTTAAACACTGCATCATTATTGGGTCATAAATAATTTTATTTATTTGATGTCTAAAAATTATAAAAAATATCCTGATTTAAGAAATAATTTAATATTTCCAATGAATATTTATATTAGAAAAGATAACTTATATAACTTGATTTTAAAATTAATTTACTACAAGATATTTGTTTTGATGTTTTTTCCTTTATTTAAGTTAATTAAAATAAAGTGACATTATCACTCTTATATGGCACCATGGGGTCCTAAAATAGAGCCATAGATTCTCACGGTCGTCCATTAATCTTCTAATAAGGTATTGACAAGTGATAATGTATTTTTATATTATTATGATATTCTTTTTACCTTGAAATACCATATTTACCATTAATCATGGTAAATAATATTCAAAAGTTACAAATCACCTAAAATTATTTTCTTCATATTGAATAGCATTTTATTTACTAATAAGAACAATGTATTTTGTATTTTCGAAATTCAATTCACAGAAGCGGTAAAATTTCTTTTAAATGGATAATTCTATTTTTAACTACTACCTAGTGGTTTCACTTTTCATCAAAAATTGTAGTCTTTCTGAAAAATACCAAAAATTCTGCCTAAGCTAAATTTAATATTCCAAATTCAAAAATAATGTCTATTTTTACAAGTTAAAAAATAAATAAGTAATATTAATTAATTTTAAATTAATTCCCATTGTCAAAAAAGCGAGTTTTCATGAAATATTAACAATCAAAATATTGACACTTGTATATCTCCAATTTCAAAGTGAAATTAATTCCAATGAAAAAAATTGGATTAAATAGTAAAAATATTATCTAATTAATATTTAAAACCAATTAAAAAGATAATCTAACAATATAAATAAATAAAGATAAAAGGTAGTTTGGAATTAAAATACTGTATTTTCCACTGTTCATCAAAAACTGACATTTATTAGAAAAATACAAAAATTTTACCAAAAGTAAATTTTGATGTCTCAATTATAACAAAAAATTTTATTTGTTCAAAAATAACATATAAAAGATTAAAAAATTATATTTAAAGTGGGTCTCTATCAAAAGGTGGTAAATTAACCTTTTAAATTAAATTATACTTAAAATTAGAATCATTCACATTTTAAGCTTCTAACTTTTATTGGATAAATGTAAAAATATTTAACAAACATGTATAATCATATTATAGTTAGTTATGTTCATTCCTTCAAATAAAAAAGCTATTCATTAACTACTATTTAAAATAAAAATATTATATTAATATTGTGCAACGTATGATTTCAATGAAACACGTTGTTGAGTATCGGGTACGCCATCGAAAATAGAAACCCATTTAAAGTAAAATTATTATTTGATTAATTTTTTTTAATTAAAATGGAAATGTATTATTTCATTATTTAACTATGATATTACATCCTTCCCCCCTTTTGGAAATTGCGTCCTCACAATTTTATTCATTTACCAAATAAATGGGGGTATTTATCCATCGTAGAATTTTTAGATTCCCACGTTACCTATTCAACCATATGGGTATTCCACAGAACCATTACCTAGTGAATTACCTTATTCTGCAACACATGATCTCAACGGTCAAGATTCATGACTGGTTGTTATTCATAGGAGAGATTCTCTTCCAAATAAACAACATGTGTTGTTAAAAAATGAGATGGATCTAGCATATACTTTCTCAACATTGAAACATGAATGTCATTTGGTACCTCAAAAAAATATAGAGGTAAATCCACTTTGTACGCAACTGATCCAACATTCTCCAGGATTTCATAAGGTCTAATGAACCTTGTACTCAACTTTCCCTTCTTATCAAAATTCATGACACTTTTCCATGGAGATTCATTGAGAAATTCTTGATCACCTACCCTAAAAAAAGATCCTTCTTATGATTATCCACATAACTTTTATGCCTGCTCTAAGATGTTCTCATGTGCTTTAAAATCAACAGAACCTTTTCTACCATCTCTTCTACAAATATTAGTCCTATCATCTTCCTTTCACCAACTTCATCCCAAAAAGATGGTGTTCGACACTACTTCCCTAATAATGCCTCAAATGGAGCCATGTGTACAATATAATGAAACAATAATTATATGAAAATTCAACGATAGAAATTTTTTGGTCCCAAATTCCCTGGTAATCCAGTGAATAAGCATGTAGCGTGTCCTCCAAGGTCTGAATTTTCCCTTCTGATTTCCCATCTGATTGCGGAAGAAAAGCTGTACTAAAATTTTATTCTGTACCCAATGACTTCTGAAGGCCTTCCCAAAAGATAGGAGTAAACCTAGGATCATGATCGTATACAACAAATAGTGGAAAACTATTCAACCTAATAATCTCATTGACATACAACCAAGAAAGTTGATCTAGAGACAAATTATCTCAAATATGAACCATACAAGTTTATTTATTCAATCGATCAACAATAACTCAATTTGCATTATTACCTCGAGATGATTTCGGTAATCCCACAACGAAGTTTGTAGATATATTTTCCCATTTCCAATCTGGCACCCGTAAATAATGAATCTTCCTTTTCGGTAACTACCACTCTTCTTTAACCTGTTGACATGTCAAACACCTCACAGTAAAGTTATCAATATCTCTTTTCATTCTATCCATCCAGTAATAATCTGGAAGATCTCTTTATATCATTGTACTATCAGGTTGAACTGAAATCGGATAACTATGAGCTTCACATAACAACTCATTCTTCAACTGTGAATCACTAGGCACACATAATCTCTATCCAAAACTCAAAACACAATAATTATCATTGTTAATTTCAGGCAACATACCCTTATGAACCTACTCTACCTTTTTTTGCAACTCATTGTCTTCCTTTTGCGCTTGCTTAATTCTATCTGATAGAGAAGATCTCACTAACACCTGAAATAAAACATAGGAATAACGTACAGCAACAACTTCTTTTACAATGTTCATCAAATAAAAAACCAAAGGATCTAGTTCCAAATGTATCATGGTTAATGAAGTATTACTTTTTCAACTCAATGCATCAGCCACATTATTTTATTTTTCCAGATGATAAAGGGTTGTGAAATAATTATCCATGATTATTTCTAACCATATCCTCTATCTCATTTTCAATTATTTATAAGTTAATATATGCTTTAAAATTTCCTGGTCAGTATATATTTCTCATTTTACTCCATACAAATGACGCATGAAAATTTTTCAATCAAAAACAATAGTATCTAATTCAAAATCATGTGTAGGTTAATTTAACTCAAGAGGTTTCTACTGAGGTGAAGCGTATGTAATTACCTGATCATTCGGTATAAGGACACATCCATTCCCTTTCAATGATGCATCACTATAAATAACAAACTCACCATTTCTGGTAGGTAGCTCCAAAACTGAAGCATTTACCAATCTTCTTTTTAATTTCTGAAAACAATCATCACATTCTTTTATCCGAACAAAATTTACAAGTGTTCAAGTTAAATTAGTCAGTTGGATAGATAAACGTGCATTATTCTCAACAAAACTCTAGTAATAACCATCCAATCCAAGAAAACTACAGATATCAGTTATATTTGTAGGTCTTCACCAATCTTCAAAAAATTTTGTTTTATCAGAATCAACAGTTAAGAATTTTTTTGAAAAATACGTGACCAAGGAAAGAAATTTCCTGTAACCAAAACTCACACTTGCATAATTTCCCATATAGAGTTTTCTTTTTATGGTTTTCAAGACAACCCATAAATGACATTCATGCTCCTCATTAATTTTAGAATAAACCAAAATATCATAAATGAACACAACCACAAACTTATCAAAGAACTCATAGAAAATTTGATTCATTATATCCAAGAATAAAGCTGGTGCATTGGTTAAACCAAAATGCATAACTAAAAATTCATAATATCCATATCTAGTATGAAATGCGGTATTCCGAGTGTCTCGTTCTTTTAATTTCAACTGATGGTACCCCGACCTCATGTCAATATTCGAAAAATACGGAGCTCCATGGAGGGGATCAAACAAATCATCGATATAAGGAAAAAGATACTTGTTAGTAATAGTGATGTTGTTCAATGACCTATAATAAATGAAAAGTCTCATTGAACCATGTTTCTCTTCAACAAACAAGACAGAAGCACCCCATGGTGATGTTCTAGGTCGAATGAAACCTTTATCTAATAACTCCTGTAATTTCATCCTTAACTCTTAATGTTCAATTTGATCCATTCGATAAAAGGGTTTTGAAATTGTCTTAGCATCAGGAACTAAGTTAATAGTAAATTAAACTTCCCGATCGGGTATAATACCAGGAAACTCATTAGAAAAAACATCAATGTACTCATTTACCACTAGAAAATAATTTATCTGACCAGTTCCTTTGTTTTCAACAATATATGTAAGGTAATAGTCATTTCCATATTTTATTAGTTTATCAGCTTCCTAATATTTTATTAAATGCAAGGGATCATTCTTTAACACAATCTGAAAATAATTATGAAAATAAAACTCTTTAGCTCTGAAGTCAATCTTAGTATGATAAACTAAAATCCAATCCATACCCTAAATAACATTAAATTATACAAGAAGAAAAAAAAAATGTTTGCAGGTGATTATTTTCACACACAAGGAAATGAAAGTTCTTATAATTTATTTTTGTCTCATCATTTGTTTTTAACATATGTTTAGTATTTATATCTTGATATGGAATTCCCAATTTACTAAAAAAATTCTCAAGAAATGAACGAATGTGTAGTCCCTGAATAAAACAACACATTGGCATAATCTGAACCAACAAACAGTGTACCTGATACTACTTCATTTTATGGACCATCATATTATAAAGTATTGGCAAAGGATTTCACCACCACTTTCTACTTATATTCTGGATGCTTTCCCTCAGCCGAGTTCTTCATTGGACACTCATTTGCATAATAACCCATTTCATTACACTTAAAACATTTTACAGACTATAAATCATATTTTGTCTCACCATTACCTTAATATTTTTAATTGCAATAAGATCTTTATTTCCCATTTTAACACATCAGTATATATTACAATAATTCAAAAGACATTCCCTAGTATGATTTTTACCATAATTTTCACAAACTGTAAACTTATGTTTCTTACCATCTGAATTTTTTAAAGAGTTCTTCCCTTTCCCCTGCCACATTGACTTCTTATTTTGTAATGTTTATCAAAGAACACATTATCATCAACAAACTCTATTTCCACATTCTCTACACATAGAACTTGTTTTTCATATATTTTTAACTCATGCGAAGCTAAATCCCTTCAATTCATTGGCTTTAATCCTGAGTAAAATGGTTGATTTTACTATCAAGATCTCGTATAATATTTGAAGCATACCTTGGTAGTTGAGTCAATTTTCCTTCATATGTAGCCACTGAGTCATCCTCCTTCCTCAATTATAGGAATTGGTTTTCCATCCTAAGATGAACCACCATTGGAAAATATTTCTCATGAAACATTCCTTTGAATTCATCCCAATCCTGAGCATCAATCTCCTCACTATCCCTGATATTTTTCACTATGAACCACCACTGACCAGCTTCACCTTCAAAACAATAAATAGTCAGTCTAAGCTTTTGATGTTCAGAACACCACATAACATCAAAAATCTTTTCCAGTTCTTTAATCCACCCTTCTACTAGCACAGGGTCAGATGATCCTCTGAATGATGGGGACGTTGCCTCATGAAATGCTCCACTACTGACATGTTCTTTTGTGGTTGTTCTGGATGATCTCATGCATGGATACGGCCACCGTTTATATCCTGAGTCAATTGTGACATCCCTGTAACAGACTATTCAGTTCTGATTCCAACGATCATAGGTTGTTGAATTGGAAGACAATCTTCCTCCTGATGTTGTCCGGTCATAGCTACCATGTTTCCTCTATGAAAAACCATTCCGAAAACATAGATATATTAGGCGAAGTAACATGGTAATCCATAAATGGAATTATTTCAATATTAAAATAAATTAATTTATGGATATTAATTTAAAAATACCCTCACTCATAAAGTTATCTAAACCGACCTCTGATACCAATTGTAAGGACCTGACCTTAAAACATTACGTAATCTAGAATTAAATGAATAATTCACATTGAGGATCTTTTTAGGTTTATAATTTTAGAGAATTAGGCCATAACTATTACATTACATCTCAAAAGTTACAAAGAAGACACTTCTAGTCTATTCACAATTTTTTTCAAAAAATATACTTTTAAAAAAAGACACATGTCTAGTTCCTTATTTTAGACAGCATGACTTTTCCTTGATCCCATCCTTGACCCTATTCATCTATAGGTCATGCGAAAAACATTTCAAAACACTGGATGAGCATAAAAAGCTCAGTAAGGGTTAAAAAACAAAGAATGAAAACATAAGATCATCAATACATACATAACATAAGCTCTTTAACATACCTCATGAAATCATAATATTTACATAGTAAACGCAAATAATAAAGGTTACTTTTGGCATCCATAACAAACTAATGTTGTAGCTTTCATAGCTACATAGGGAGTTACATTTGTAATACACATCACAGTATATTACCTAAATATCTTAGGAGAAACATTCATGTTTACCTATATCATGTTACCCAATGCATTAGAGAGCTATCTCGGTCTCACTCACCCTAGGTTTATCATGGAACCACCTGTATACGTAAACAATGCCCAAGAACCATAACATATAAACACATGCACAACGGAAATATTACATTTCCACATTTCAATAACAATATATAATTTCAAAATATTGAAATAATAAATTATTTCTCAAAACCATTTTCAATACAAAAATACATAAAAAGTGTTTATAGTATTTATTTTCCATTAAAAAACACTGCAGTTTATTAAGGACGCCAAAATATCAAAAAATACCCACGGTAGCAGAAAAGGTCATTGTCACTACTTATGTTAAAAGAAACATTATTTTTTGTTGTTTAGTGAAACTCCTAAAAGAAAAATTTTCCCTTGGAATGAAATGAAAATTCAATGGTTTTTATATATCATATAAAAGAAATTCATGTATTAAAAAAATTGCGTTAATGAAAAGAGATTGAGACGAAGTCCCTTACCTCGTGTCCGACTTGACTCGTTTATTCATTAATCTCTTGAATAATATACTAAAGTTAATTTATACTTGATTAACAACATTTTTCAAGTCTATTACTCCTTTTATATCACATATTATCATGTTATAAACATTATGTAATAACTTAAGTTAATAATGGTCTTTTTTTATATTTGGTACTTGAGTCAAAAATGAACTTCTTGTATTTACAAGTTGTCTATGTTGTCAAAATTACATTTTCGCTTGAATGATATTATTGATTTATATATCATATATATCTTCTATATATATTATATATATGTATTTATAACATTAAATAACGTTTAGTGGTAGGAAATGAAATGCATCGTTCCAGGAGACGGTAAGTCGTACGTACGCATGAACAATACTTTCAATTATATTTATTATTTAATGGAATGAAAATATAATGATACATAGGTATATTATAATTCCAGTATAATATTATATATAATATCATTAAATCCATCCTTTATATTTCCCACATATGGAATTAATGAGTCATATCACTTTGTGGGGGTGATAGTCCGCACTTCCTCAAATAAAATTATGATGTTTACCCATAATGGAATCCATAAAGGTGTGATATGAATGGAAAATACAAGAGCTAAAGAAAAAATAAATATAATATATATAATATATAAATACAGTGCCATCATAAAGTCTACCATAAGAGGTGTTATGAGAATATTTAACAGTCATCGTTTCGTGAGGCATTAGTTTTCCGTCCACAAAAATAATATGTTCATTACCCGTTTGATGGAGGTGTGTGTATATGTAGTTTGAATAATTGTCATAAAAACAACTTAGTATATTTTGTATTCTGGTTTTTTATAAAATAAATTAAGTAAAAGAGTTTAGGGGTTTGGAGAAGTAACCTAAAACAAAAGAACTTAAGAGAAGACGTTACCTTAAAATTGGGCAACTCCCTTTGGTTTGAACCAAAAGGGTTTGGGAAAGTGCCTTCACCCTAAGTTAAGGCTTCTAGGAGGAATAGAGGGATCATGAGAGCTTATTCTGGTAGGGGTTGGATGAGCCAAGGGGTTTTAGAAGTGTGATGAATGGGTTATATTTGAGGTCTTTTTATAAGGGGGAGGAGAGGTTCTTTAAAAAAGTGTGAAAATATTATTTTATTATATAATGATTTTCGGTGTCTAAAGGTGAAAAACTAAATAAATTCAAATGTAAAATGACTCATTGTAGAAATAAAATATTCCAATAAGAATTGGATAGGTTTTTTATATTTTTTAATTTGTAAAATATTATTTATTTAAATCATTTATTAATGAGGTAAACACTACATCATTATTGTGTCATATTTAATTTTATTTATTTGATGTATAAAAATTATAAAACAAATAACATGATGTAGGAAATCATTTTACATTTCCAAATAATATTTAAAGTCAAAATGATAACTTATATAACCCTATGTAATAACTAATTTACTAAAAGTTATTTATTTATGTCATTTTTTCTTTTACATTAAGTTAATTAAAATAAAGTGTCATTATCATTATAAGTGGTTCCATGGAGTCCCCATAAAGACCCAAAGATAACCACGGTCGACCATGACTCATCAAATAAGGTTAAAACTAGTGTTAAGGTAATTTTTTATTATTAAAATTCTGTTTTTTTACTTTGAGTTACCCTATTTACCTTTAATCGCGGTAAATAAAAGTCAACATTTACTATTCACCAAATACTATCTTAATCTTATTGAACTAAATTTTACTTACTAATAAGAACCGTGTATTTTAGATTTTCGAAATTCAATTCAGAGAAGTGGTAATATTTCATTTAAATGAAAAAGTTTGTTTTTAACTACTACAAAGTGTTTTCACTATTCATCAAAATTTGATGTTTTTCAAAAAAATACCTAAAATTCAATCATAGATATATTTTATATTAATAATTCAAAAATTATGTCTATTTTACAAAATTCAAAACATAGGTGTTGTATTAATTAATAAAAATTTAATTCCTGTTATCAAAACAATAACTGTGTTTTTAAGAAATATTAACTATCAAAATATTTACACTTCTTTATGTCCAATTTCAAAGTGAAATTAAGTCCAATGAAAAAAATTGGATTAAATGATAAAAATATAATATAATTACACATTATAACCAATTGAAAACATAATCTAACTATCTAAATAAAATATATTAAAAGGCGGTTTTGAATTAAAATACAGTATTTTCCATTATTCATCAAATATTGAATTTTATCAGAAAAATTGCCAAATTTTACCAAAAGTTAATTTTGATGTCCTGATTATAAAGAAGAATTTTATTTGGTCAAAAATAACAGATAAAAGTTAAAAAAACTATATTTAAAGATGGTTTTCCATTAAAAGGCGGTTAATAAACCTTTATAGTAAATAATCCTTAATGTCAGATTCATTCACATTTTATGCCTATAAAATGTATTGGATAAATGTAAATACAATTAATAGACATGTATAATCATATTTTATTTATTTATGTTCAGTTCTACTAATACAACGACTATTCATTAACTACCATTTAAAATCATAATATTATATGATTACTGTGCAATGTAAAATTTCAACGAAACTCATTGTAGCATATCGAGTACACCATCGAACAGAGAAAACTCATAAAAATAAAATTAATTTTTAATTAAAAAAAATATTAATTCAAATGAAAATTAATTATATTTTTTTCCTAGTATGTTACATAAACACCCTATATAACTCTTAATAAAGTGTGATTACCTGCGTATTTGAATTATACTAGATATGATCTTGAAAATAATTGGCCATACTGTGAACTGTAACAATTATATTCCCATAGTATATGAGCCCAATCTATGTACGTATTCCATTTTTTAGAACTATATGGTGCGATATTCATGTTCATATGTGATATATATTGAATCCTTGATTCCTTATCTTTGGCATGGCCTTAAATTTCACTTTTATACTATTTTTCCCCAATCAATTAAACTTTAATATTGAATTATATACCAATTCATGTAATTTGTTTCTATAATATCCTTTTTTAGTACATTGAATATTGATTTATGTTTGTAAAAGAATATTTTTGAATGGAAAAAAAAAGATTTTATTGAGTGAGTTGATTTTAAAACCAAATTTGTGAGGGAATGAAAAGTATTTTAATGGTTCTAGAATGTTTTATATATGGTTTCTCTTCTATTTTCATTTTTACATAGAATTTTTTATATTGAATTTAAAAGGGGATTATGAGAAATGCATTAATTTTTGAAACCATGTGAAAATTTTCTTGTAATAAAGAATTTATTAAATTTCAAAGGTTTGATATGTGGTTGATTTAATTATGTAAATCTATAGAAGACATTTGGAATATATGGAAATGATTTAACATGAAAAAAGATGGATTTAATTTTTAATAATTTGGATTCTTTTCAAAGTGTGGATGTATTTGTGAAATAGTGTTATGAACTGATTGGTTCATTTTAATAAGAGTGTATTATTTTAAAGAGGAATTTATATAAATTGTTTTTTTTAATGGGATATGAAGTACGATTTTATAAATAGTTTTCAAAGGAAATATGAAATGTAGTTTTCCCATAATATTTTTAAGTTTATATTTTTATAGAATTTGGAAACTCATTAAATTATATAGTGAAGACAAGTAGATTGATAATAAAACCATGGAAATGGCATGTCACTAACTCTATCCAACCCATAAGATATCCATCATGAATCCACTCCTGAAAAAGGTTGATTAATTTTTAACCCCATCACAACACTGAAACCTACATTACATCCAACATCACCTCTATGGTTTAAATTAGGGGAGTCCTTTATAATTACATCTTATTTCTTGTTTGGTGTTTGTATCTAATTGGATGAGTCTCTGGAAACAAAAATTAAATAATAAGAATCATTCAAATGTTGAGTTCCCCTTATTTGAAAGGACCCTTTTGTGTATTTAATTTATAAATATTAATATAATAGAATAAAATAGGATGGATGTGAAAAAATAATAGATGGATTCCAATCATCTGTCAAAAGATTATGAACATGGATTGAATGTGTTCATCAAGTATTCAAAAGATCACGCATATGACACTTCTCAAATCATTTTCCCATGTTTACGTTCTTGTTATTCTACACTAATTAGTCTACTGTAGTAAGAAGAACACGTGATCTATCACAGAATTGATCAAAGTTATAAATGTTAGAATAAATATGGGGAAATGTGAATGTCACTAGTGGTTGGGATATCACTATGTTTAATGGATCATCTAATATGAATACAATTGTGGAAAATGAATAATACTATATCGAGGATGTGATTACATATGCAAATTATGATGAAGATAATATTTAGGAAATGAAAAGGAAAGTGGATGATAAACTTTTTTATTTACCCAAAATGTCTGATATTTTAAATAGTTGTTAAAAGATGCCATTGCATTCTTGTTTTAAAAAATATACAACAATTTCTAGCATAATAAAGGAGTATTATTTAAAATCAGGGAAGAGATGGAATGATGTAAGTTTTATGGAACTGCATGATCTCTTGAATTACATGCTCAGAGAATATATCAAGCTCTCGAGCCAATCATACGATTCCAAACTAATACTATGCACGATGAGTATGATCTCCAAATGAATAGACACTAGAAAAAATGACTGTATATTATTCCTCAAGGACATCAAATCACATATATAATGACTCAATTATTGTGCTTGTTGATAAAACAAAGACTAATCATGTCCTATGAATGTTGTATGATACTTTCCAATCATTCCAAGGTTTAGGCATATATATAGAAGTGAGGAGACTGTATGGAAATTAATGGGGCATGTGGACACAAGAATTAATTATGGGAAACCATGTTTACTAGTAGTCTTTCCAGTATAAGATAATTGATCATGACTATCTGAAATTTGGAAATTATCCTAGAGACATTCGCCCTGAATTAAGTATAGATGGAGTGAATCCTTGTGGTTTTCAAAGAAGAAATCATAGTACATGACTAGTTATGTTGTCAAATTAAAACATACCATCATGTTTATGCCTGAAAAAAATACATCATGTTATCAATTCTTATATTAGGACCAAAAAAATGTGTAATGATATAAATTTTTATTTGGCTCCATTGATTGAGGATTTGTAATTATTGCGAGAGTCAGGTGCTATGTTGTATGATGCATATAGAAATGAATATTTCACATTGAGAGCCATGTTGTACGAGATGATAAATGACTTTTTTTCTTATAGAATTTTTTTGATATAACATTAAAGGAACTCATGGGTGTCCCATTTTCAAACAAGGTCCACGATCAATTATGTTCAAAAATTAATAAAAACCTTGTTTATTAGACATCACATATTTCTACACTGATGGCGTAAGTACCAATATTTGGTGATATAATTTAATAGGTGTTTAGAAGAATGTACAACATTTTCTCCACTAATATGGGATAAACTATTTGTGAACGTAAAATATGCAGACACTAATTTTAGTAAACCCTTTTTGAAAAACCTTATGAAAACGGATTAGAAAAAGAGATCGTTTTTTTAATTTGGAATAGTATGTACATTGGAAATTTTCTTGATATTATTCTTATTGAAATAAATGTATGTGACAGTGTTATTGGCACATTGCTAAATTATCCTGACAAAACAAAGGATAGAATTATGTCTAGGTTGGACATGGTTGACAAGGGAATATGAGAAGTGTTGGCGCTCGTGAATGGTGAAAAATGAAATTTTCTTCCTCTAGCTACATACACTCTTTCTAGGAAGAAGATATAATAGTATTGTAACTTCTTGAATAATTTGAAGGTTCCAAATGGGTATTCTTCAAATATCAAGAACATCGTGACAATGATCAATTTATAGTTAAATGTTCTAAAATAACATGATTGTCATGTTTTGAGGCAAGATATAATTCCTATAGCTTTACATTTCATTTTTTCTAACAATTTCGGTCATACATTAACCAAGTATTGTTTCTTCTTTAAATCTATATGAAGCAAAGTGATAGACCTGACAAAATTTCTGACTATGGAAAGAGAAATTTCTATCACATTATGTAAATTGGAAATGTTCATCCAAACAACATTGTTTGATATCATGGTTCATTTGATGTTTCACATGGAGAGAGAGATTAAACTATGTTTCCCTATACACTATAGATGGATATACCTCATTGAATAGTATATGATGATTTTGAAAGGGTATATCAAAAATAGAAGATTCCTAGAGGGTTGTACTGTAGAGAAATATATTGTTTTGGAATCTTCTAAAATATGCACCAAATACCTATCTGGTGTGGAAAGTGTTGATATATAAAAATCTGGTCACATTGGGTGGCTTATAAGTGAAGGAATTTTTGGAAGAGCTATTTTCGCAATTATTATTATAAATCGGGGGTAGACACGCCTTTACATTTTTATTAAATGTTTGGAGGTTTCCCATTTTTTGAAACCCGCAAAGAAATTCTTAGGCATTTGAATCCATTAAGGAAAGAAATATGGATATCAAAAAAACATAATAAATAGCATATATGATGGTTTCATGACCACATTTTTTAGCTTTCAGATGAAAATCTAGATTCAATTTCAAAACTACTTCGATGGGTAGTTGAAGGACCTATTGATTATGCATTATCTTATAAATTTTATGTAATTAATGGTTATATGTTCTATATAAATGAACATGATGAAGACTGTACCGTGAAAAATAGTGGTGTTACACTTGTGGATGAAGCTATTTATGTTTCCTACAATATGGATACAAATAAAATTTACGTGAAGATGTCATACTTTGGCATCTTCAAACAAATATTAGATTTATATTATAAAATATTCTATGTGTCATTTTTTCTATGCAAGTGGATTGATAATAGAAGTGCTAGTAAAATAGATGAATTGGGATTTGTTAAAGTTTGTTTCATTACAAGAAGGGTAGAAAGATTAATGATTTATAGTGGCATCATAGTCAATGCAAGTATTTTATGTTCTAGATCTCACAAACCAAAAGTGGTCAATTGTCTTTTTATTGACCAAAACCATGAAAGGTTCAGATGAATATTCAACTAAGAAAGACACTTTCATTGGTATTTGGATATCATTTCATAGTGGTCCCAATGTAGATTATGTTTTTTATATTAGAGGAGACCAAAATTAATGGATTTGGAAAGTCGATAGTGGGATCAAATCTATTAATACTTTAAAAAATAGAGTTCAATAATAAGATTATATATATTTTTTAATATAAATCATGTTACCTTATTTTATTATTCATTCGCTACTTCATTTATGAACTCTAAATTAAATGTTAAACTACTTCAATATAAAATGACTTCTACATGTGTCGGTGCTCCCAATCCTAAGGAAAAATTGGTCTCTCAACCTGCAGGTGATTTTAGTGAAGAGGAACAATGACCTTATGCACACTCTAGTGATCACAATACTAAGCAACAATAGGTTTCTCAACATATCATTTCTCCTATCGTTGAGGTATAATGACCAACTTTACATGTTGATGATACCACTCTAGAGGAACAACATATTTATGATATTGACTCTGAGGAAATGGTTGGCAATGAAGGGCTAATGACACAAAAAAAATATTGAATTTCTTTTGTTTGACTATGATAGAAAAAATAATTATGGGGAATGTCAATTGCATCAAACACAAGGTTAGATGGAATGCACACGACCAATATGTAAACCGCATAATTCCATGATTAGTAGTTACATTGGAATCGTCACTCAGCCACACATGCTGATTGCTGTAGGTTGGTGGCACGATTTTGTGTTCGGGCATAAGTCACTGATGTGGGAAGAGATTGTGGTAACATAATGATATCATTTCATTATTTTAATAAAAAATAAAATAATGAAACATTGACTTACTCATCATCATCCCTTCAAGAGTGCATTTATAGTATATGAATCCCACAAGAAATATGTATCAATTTTCATTGGAAGGATTTAGAGAGGCTTACACTTAATTCTAATGAGACATCATCTTAAAGATGTTTAAGGGAAAATGAACCTACACCCACCACTTATATATGCACATATGATAACCCAAGAAGCATGGGATGTGTTTATTAGTCATCGTGCAAATGAGTCTTTTTATGTACATTGTGGCTTGTAATACATTGTTTCACGATATGTTTATTCATCACATTGAATGGTAATTTTTTATTTATGAAACAACAACTAAGTGCTGAAAATAAGGAATGTGATGAAAAACCAATATACTCCTACTATAAAGAAAGGATGGGGTACTAGTCACTTTAAAAAAATGGTACACATTATAAATATACCGTAGTACTTTGATGTGACATGAAATGACAACATAATTATGTTACTCTCTTTATATACAGATTGATGAATCCAAATTCAAATCCACATCCATCCCCCATCATGTTCTATGGAAGAAGGAAAATTTAAATAAATATGGGATACTAATATATGAAAACAAAAAAAAGTGTAGGAAATATGTGTATGTATGACATAATGAAAATTTGTTTTCACTAAATCAATATTACATAACAATGATTACTTATATTCCTATATTTTATATCTAACATTGTCACAAGAATCAACAACACCTGTATTAGATGAACACGTACCATCAGTGGCCTTGAAGCGACAAGAACAGTATGGATGTGTCAGAGGTGCGGGTTTTGGGGTGACACACATAAAATATTTTGAGAAACAAACAAGAGGATCAAGGTGATGAAATTAAATAGATGAGGAAAGGACTAGATACCCTTGATGAAAAATTCCAGTGAAATAGAGAGATGCATGAAGAATTTATGTGAGGGAAGAAAAGAGAATAAATAACTCAAGAGAAAACATTTCTCGACAATCCCCCCACCCCACCCCACCCCCAACTTCTTTGAGGTGAGCCATTCCCCCAAAGATCTATATTGGACAAGGTAATGAATTTTTTTATAAATTTTTCAGTGAAATGTGAATCAGATAGACATTGATACCTTACTGGTACTTATATTCTATAGGGTGATAATGAATGTCATTTATATCTATCAACACCCACCCATCACCTTATAGATTGGGATACTGTGTTCAATATCCAAAACTACATACTACACAAGAGACCTCTTCCAAGAGGTCATGTGAGGAAGATATCCATAAGGTTGAACAAGGTTTTTGAACATTCATCACATGGATGTAGAATCTTGTAAAAAACATGTTGGTATTCATTTACAATTTATTTTTCAAGATAAACCTATCACAATTAATGAAAAAAATTCAGAAATAATGAATGTCATTATAGATGGAAAAAGGGAAGGGTTCAAACAAAAGACCCACTCAAAACCATCTAAATGATTGACTAACCGATCAAAAATATCTCTGAAAGAACCTTTACCCTACAAGTTCTAAATTTTCATTTACTATCATTGAAGTTTCATGTGGATATAATTTTAAAAAATCGTTGTAGTCAAATAATTTATTTTGGAGAAAATATGTATGGAGAGGAAGCTCAATACGTCATTGATGTTGAGAATGTTAGTGAAATCCTCAAATCTAATTAGATAGGAACCTCAGTTGTAAATGTATACATGAGGTATTTTTTAATGATTTGATTTTCCAGAACTTGATATACAATAATAATTATGACTAAATACATTTCATATTTTTCATAGTCCTATATATCAAAAACAATTTAATGGATTTCCCAATGAAAAAAATTAGACTCATTATTCTTCGCACCTCCTCTACTAAAAAACCAAAAATAGATTAAAAAAGAGAGTATAAAATAATGGAATATCTACTCAAATCATTTGAATGAAAACATATAGAATACAAACTCTTCTTAGTACCAATGATGCAGGGGTAAAACTCTAAAATTTAATCATATCAAATAAATTTACATTTCTTTCATTATTATTAAATTTTATATTTTTAGGCAGCATTGGATGCTCATTGCAGTCAATTTGGATACTCCAATGATTTATTTACATGATTCAATGCATGGATACCTAATAAACGGACCACACATGATGGAGTTTGTCAATTTTTAATACACTACATCCATAATTTTTTAACAAAACATAATGTTATATTATTTATATTATCATTTAAGGAGGATTCTATTATGATAGGGAAGTGCATCAATATCATCAAAAATAAGGAATGAGGCTAGGGGCTAAGCATGGAGACCCTAATAAGTTCTACGACTCAAAAAGTTTCATATTATATATAATAAGATTTCACTATTCAAAAAAATATCAAAACAAATTAATTATTTTTCCCTTTGTTTCTACAGTGTCTGAAAGAAATAACAAAAAAGAATGTGGTAATTATGTTTGTAAATTTATGAGAGAGATTATATTCCATGAACAAACTAGAATACCTGGTGAGGTATTTTCAATGATAATAATTATTTCAATTAAAATATTAATAAATCCATTGTGTATTTATATTTTTCCAGTACTACTATTTCTGTTGAGAAGGCACATATTCACCAGATGATATAGATTTTTTTATAAAGGAATATACAACATACCTTATGGAATAATGTACACAAATAACCTAAATATGTGTCTTCTATAGAAGTAGTGGATTATTTCATAATTATGTTTAATTTATTTATTTTATTATTAATCACATAATATTTTTTTTCTTATAAAGGTGGATTCCATTGTTTGAGTGGGGGTGGTTTGTTCGACAATGCTCATCCTCACTGGAGATAGGACATTAAGGCTGAAACTCAGAATTCAATGAGAATGTAATGTTTTCTTTAATATTCTATGTTTTTTCTCATAATATTATCTATTCTATACTTCATTAACATAATATAAATCAAATGTTTGATAACTCATACAGACAATGTCTTCCATAGAATTATTCACCCTCAAAACCTTATCACCTCTATAGTGTCTTCATTTATCGCATTCCCTCATTGGTAGTGGTGAGAACATGAAGGAATGTGATAAATTCCTACACATTAGTGTTTTTTTGTTTGATAATGAAATCTAATGGAATGTGTGAAAACATTAAAATATGGCATTGTTTGGAGACATTGGGATGTGTAGGAATTAGCTGCACCCCAATCATTTCTGATTTTTAGGAATAAGTCTCATTTCAAAATGATACACGATGAGACCGGTATCACTCAAAGTGTCTCATTTAATATAAAATTTCACATTAATTTAAGTAAAAAGGAACAAGTGACACACTAAAAAACTATAAAGTACTTTTATATTCCTTTGATACTTTAGGATAACAATCTATAAGTCATTTCTGACCTATAGAAAACTATTTCACCCCAATATGATGCACGGTGTGACTGGTATAACTCAAAGTGTCTCTTTTTATTTAAAATTGACAGTAATTTAAGTAAAAATGAACATGTGACTTTCGGAAAACTAATCCAACACTTTCATATTGTTTTGAATCTTTAGTAAAATGATCCATGAGTCATTTATGAAGTGTAGGAATCAACCACATCTTAATCTGACGCATGGTGTGACCAGTATGACTAAATGCGTCTGTTATAAGCATAAAATTGACATTTTAGTTCAAAATGTGTCACTCACTAAAAATCAAGAAAAAATGATTTGAATTTCTAGATCATTTAGGATAACAAGTTATAAGTTATTTGGGACATGTATAAAGCATTTTCACATCAAACGGAGGCATGATGTAACTGGTATTACTCAAAATGCGTGTTTCTGGTTTGAAATGACACTTTAGTAAAAGCACACATGTGACATGATGGAAAATGAGAAAAAACATTCATATTGTTTTGACACTTTATGATAATGATCTATAAGTCATTTTTGTCATGTGGGACTCAACAAATCCTCAATATAATGCACGGTGTGGCCAATATAATTCAAAATGACTATTTTCATTTAAAATTGACATTAATTTTAGTACAAGGAAAATGTGACATACTGAAAACCATTAATATGCATTAATATTGTTTTGATAATTTAGTAATATGATCCATGAGTCATTTTTGATTTGTAGGAGTAAACCACAACTCAATACGGTGCACGATGTGGCCTTTATGACTCAAAGTGTATCTTTTTATTTAAAATTGACATTAATTTAAGTAAAAAGATCAAGTGACATACTAAAAAATGATCAAGTGCATTTTTATTGTTTTGATAATTTAGTAAAATTGTCCATGAGTTAATTTTTATGTGTAGGAATCTACCACACCTCAATACGACACATGGTGTAACTAGTATGGAAAAAAGAGTTCATTATCAATTTTAAATTGACATTTTTTCTCAAAATGTGTCACTCAAAACAAAGAAAACATGCTATGATTGTCTTCATAATTTAATAAAAATATTAATAGGTCGTTTTTTACGTTTATAAAGCAGTCTCATATCATCCTGATGCACGATGCGACCGGTATGACTAAAAATGTGTGTTGGCAGTTTGAAAGGACATTTTAGTTAAAAAAATTGACCTATTGAAAACTAAGAAAACACATTTGGATTGTCTTCAAAATTTAATAAAATGATCTATGTGTCTTTTTTGACATTTTGGAATTAGTATCACCTCATTATGATGCAAAGTGTCGACGTTATAACTCCAAGTGTCTGTATTTATTTAAACATGACATTAATTTTAGTAAAAAGAACAACTATCATACTAAAAACAAAGAAATAACATTCAGTTTGTTTTTATAATTTATGAAAATGTTCTATGAGTTATTTATAACATATAGGAATCAACCCCAGAATAATATGTCATACATTGTGACTCTTATAACTCCAAATGTGTCTTTTTATATAAAATTGATATTAATTAAAGTAAAAAAGAACACGTGACATACTAAAAAACATTTAAACACATTCGGATTGTATTGACACTTTAGTAAAATTATTCACATGTCATTTTTGATGTATAGGAATCAAGCACACCTCAATTCGATGCATGGTGTGACCAGTATGACAAAAAGTATTCGTTATTAGTTTAAAATTCACATTTTACCACCCAACATGTCACTCATGGAAAACCAAGAAAACACACTCCAGTTGTCATGATAATTCATGACAGAAATTAATAAGTCATTTGTGATGTGTATGAAGTAGTCTCCCATCAAAATGACACACGATGTGACCGGTATGACAGAAAATTCATGTTTCTAATTTGAAAATACATTTTAGAAAAAAAAACTAGCATACTAAAAACCAAGAAAACGAATTCAAATTGTTTTCATACTTTAGGAAAATGATTCATCAATAATTTTTGACATGTATGAATCAAAATTAATTCGATCCAACACACTGTGTGACTGGTACAACTAAAAATGTTTCATTATTTAAAATTGATATTAATTATAGTAATAGAACTCGTGATATATTTGAAACAAAGAAAACACATTCGAAATGATTTGATATTTTAGGAATACAATCCATAAATCATTTTTTCTATGTAGGAATCCACTCCACCTCAAGAAGACACATGGTGTGACCAGTATAACTCCAAATGTGTCTTTTTTTATTAAAAAATGAAATTTAATTAATGTATTCTTTCATTTTAATCATAAATTTTTATATTTATAGTATTACAAACATAATATTTGTTTTCTTATATAGGATGAATCTTTTTCTAATGTTGGGATGATTTTTATGGAAATTGATACCATGAGTGGACATTTTTGAGAGGGAATATCGGGTGTTAAAAGATGAAACATTAATGTTTTTAACTGTTTGTTGGATAATATTAGATATAATTATATAAAACATTATTTGAAATTTATATAGAATTGTTATCTTTTCTGTATACACCATGGATGTATATTATTGTATTCACGATGTCAATTAAATGTATATATAATTGTTTTAAATTATAGGATTTTGCTAGGTGTGTTGTTATATTAACAACACATTGCAGCCAGCTAGGCCTTTATCAGCGCTATTTCGAGCACTGATAAAGGGTGGCCTTTATCCATGATAAAATAGTGCTGATAAAGGGGGGAATTTATGAAGGTTTTATTAAGGTGGATAAAGGACCCCATTTATTAGTGCTAAAATTAACATTTTTTTAACACTATTAAAAGACCTTTTTATGCACTATTAAAGAGAATATGTGTAGTAGTGCATGCCAATACATATTAACTGAATACAATTTTTCTTGAATGAATTTTGAGAATGATTTGATGTTGTTTGGACTCATCCTAGGAAATATTTGGTCTCTGGTCAAAATATTCACTTAATGAAATTTTTCTTTTATCAAAATATTGGGGAATATGAAGGCTCATCAATTGGTATGTTGTGGAAAATCTTGTGGGGATCATTTTTGTGTCGACTCATTTCTTGATTGGATTTGTAGGCCTGAAGTTTTTGATTAGTAATATATTCTGTTTTTATCTCAAAAAAATAATAGACACCCATCTATATGTCTAGTTGTTTAAATATTCAACATATATTTATATAAATAGATGTATATTTAAATAAAAATTTTTTATTGTTAATAAACTTTTTATATCACTAAAAATAGACGTTGAGATGGAACCATTGTTTGACACATATGTTTTTAGAAGAAACTGTCTAATATAAGCCACATATGAGAAGAGGGTTATATTCATTATCGATGTCTTCTTATTTTATCTTATTTACCACCATCTCCATTTCAAGGGAGTAAATTATGTGTGATTCATGGTGAAATTTACATTTCAGAGGTAGGATAAAAAAATACTCCCTCACATATTTAGCATTGAAATGTTAGGGTTGTATTTGATATTGTAAAATATTTTATATTTTCATTTTTCAAATATGAATTAGAATTTATGTTATAATATATTTTATAAATTTGAGGGAAAATAATAAATTATACAAAATATAAATCTCAATATATTTATTTTAAAAAATAATTTAAATGAATTTTTCCCAAAAAATATATCAATTCCATTTTTCTCATTTTTAAAATGTTTTCCATTTATATAATTCAACACATTTTAAATGAAATTTTAAAGAATGAAAATAAAAAATATATTATAAAACCATATAAGTTTATTTTTTTAAGTATGTATTTATAGTAAAAAAAATTTGTACATGCACTTTGCGTCATTAGTCTAGTGTGGGACACCAATGAGAAATGCTGTGTGATTTAGAAAAAGTTGAAACCCTAACCCAAATCCAACTACCCAAAATTTCCCACTCATACTGATGATCTTTTCAAGAAAAGTGTGGTGCATTGGATTTTGAGTTTTTCCTATATTCCCCACACGATCCCACCCTATGTACATATACATCATAGATGGAGGGAGAATTCAGAAACACCAAACACTAAATAATGTCTACCCCTTTCAATGAGAAATAATAATAAATTAGATGGTAAACACATGACATTTTTTTAACATAAAAAATAGGTCAAACCCTAACTTTAAGATATAACATAAGAACAACAGTGAGTAACACAACATGATGTTATGTATCAAAAATCAAAATAATAAAAGTGGGCTGAAGGCCTGTCCCATTAGAGAGAGAAATGATAGTGCAATTGCGAGATGATTTGAATTAGATAGATCTAATTGTGTGGTATTTGCTTTGAGAGAATTAATGTTGATGCAACCTCAATCCCATATCCATTTCTGAAAAGGATGGAGGTTCACATTTTTGTTTGGGTTTTAGGATGGAACCCCGGAAAGACATATGTGTTGGGCCTGGAAGGCATGGGGTTGGTAGAATTGGATCTTAATATGGTTTTCATTGGCATGAAGATTGGTGGACCAACCATCGGCCAGATCAAGATAGGGATCATCACTAACACCACTCCACAGACGATGGAGAACTTTCAAGAAAGAAAATATTTGAGGGGATGAATTGATTTACATGTTTGGCATTACTACTATATATAGTGCTTTAATAAGTTATAGAAAATTATTCTAAAAGTGATAAAAAGAATTTTTAATCTTGGGAAAGATAAAGGGTAGTCCCCTATAATATCACTAAAAATGTTCTGATAAAGGCTCCCCTTTATCATAGCTATTTTAGCATGGATAAAGGAAAATTTTTATCTGCGCTATTTTTTGTGTTGATAAAGGACCACTTTTTCTGTGCTCTAAATAGCATTGATAAAGGCAAAGTTTCCTATGATGTGCCTTTTATATTACAGCACACCCACCAGAACCTGTACAATATACCCACACACCACCTGCACTACACACTCAATAACAAATCAATGCCCACAAGAACAAAGTAGTGGACATAAGGTATGGGAAAAATTCTATATACGTTTCAAAAAAAATTATATAATTTCATTTACAATTATCCTAAAAGATGTTAAAAACATTAATGTTTCATCCTTTTACATCCATGATCCCCTCTCAAAAATGTCTTCCTAGGGTTTTAGTTATCGATAAAATCATCCTAACGGAAGAAAAAGGATCCACCTATATAAGAAAATAAATATTATGTTATTATTACTATAATGAAATAAATTAAACATTAATATAAAAGAATACATTAATAAAATATCATTTTATAATAAAAATTCATAGTTGGAGTTATACAGGTCACATTGTGCATCGTATTAAGGTGGGTTTTATTCCTTCAAGTCAAATATTATTTAAGGATCATTTCCCTAAAAAATAAAAACAATCAGAATGATTTTTCTTAGTTTTGAGTATGCCCCTTGTTTTTTTAATAAAATTAATATAAAATTTAAATGAAATATTTTGATTTATACCGGTTAAATAATTCTTCAGATTGAGGTGTGGTTGATTCCTACATGTCAAAAATGACTCATGGATCATTATTCTAAAATATCAAAACAACCCGAATGGTTTTTCACAGTTTTTAAATATGATTGTTTTTTTTTACTACAATATCATTTCAAAACAAAAACACCCATTTTGAGTCATACTGGTCACATCATACATCAGTTTATTGTGAGACTGCTTCATACACATCCCAAATGACTTATGAATTGCTCTCATAAAATGTGAATATAATTGGAGGGTGTTTTCTTTGTTTTTAGTGAGTGAATTTTTTTGAGCTAAACTGACAATTTTAAACTGATAACAGACACTTTTAGACATACTAGTGACACCATGTGTCAGATTGAGGTGTGATTGATTCTTACACATAAAAAATTACTCCTGAAACATTTTCATAATGTATCAAAATAATCTGAATGAGTTTGTTCAATTTTCAGTAGGTCATTTGTTCTTTGCACTAAAATTAATTTCAATTTAAAATAAAAACACATTTGGATTTATAACAGTCACATCGTTTTTCATATTATGGTGTGGACAATTCCAGAATGTCAAAAATGACTCATGAATCATTATTACGCGGTATCAAAACCATCAAATTTTTTTTCTCGGTTTCCAGTATGTCAGTTGTGTTTCATTACTAAAATATCATTTCAAATTGAAAACATGTTTTTTGAGTCAGATTGGTCACATCATGTGTTGATTTGATGCTATAATACTTCATAAATATCTAAAAGGACTTAAAAATCATTTTCCAAAATTATGAAGAAAATAGGAAATCATTTTCATTGTTTTTAGTGAGTGATGTGTTTTGAGCTAAAAATGTAAATTTTTAATTGATAACTAATATTTTTAGTCATAACGGTCACACGGCTCAACGGATTGAGGTGCGTTAAATTCCTACACATAAACAATGACTCGTGAATTTTTTTCGTAATGTATCAAAATAATCCGAATGTGTTTTCTTGGTTTTCAGAATGTTAGTTGTTCTATTTACTTAAATTAATGTCAGTTTTAAATTAAAAGAGGCATTTTGATTTATACGGGTAAAATAATGCATTTTATTGATGTGGGATAATTCATACACATAAAAAACGACTCATAGATCATTTTAATAAATTATCAAAATAATACAAATTCATTTTCTTAGTTTTTATTATGCCAATTGTGTTTTTTACTAAAATTTATGTCAATTTTTAATAAATCGAGACACTTTGAGTCATACCGATCGTATTGTGCATCAAATATTTGGTGAGGATGATTCTAACACATCAAAAATGACTTATTGATCGTCTTACAAATGTATTACAATGATGAGACTGTGTTTTCTCAGTTTTAAGTAAGTTAGTTGGGTTTTATTACTAATATATCATTTCAAACTAGAAACACGCATTTTGAGTCATACTGGTCATATCGTTTGTCTGTTTGACATAATAATACTTCCTAGATGTCATAAAAAAATATGAATCAGTTTCATAAATTATGAAGACAATTGGAGATAGTTTTCATGGTTTTTATTGAGTGATGTGTTTTGAGCTAAAATGTCAATTTGAAACTGATAACAAACACTTTTAGTCATATCAGTCACATAATAGAATGGATTGAGGTGTTGTTGATTCCTACATGTGAAAAATGTCTTCTGGATCATTGTACTAAACTATAAAAACATTCTATGGTTTTTTCTTGTTATTTAGTATTTCACTTTTTCTTTTTGCTAAATTTATTGTTAATTTAATATAAAAATACAAATATAAAGTCATAACGGTCAAACCATGAATCGGATGTAGGTATGGTTGATTCCTACAAATTACAAATGAATTATGGATTGGGTCTCTAAAGTATCAAATCAATCCTAAATAATTTTCTCAGTTTCTAGTGTGTCACTTGTTCTTTTGACTAAAAATAATTTCAATTTCAAATAAATGTACACTTTATGAGTCATACCGGTAACATCATCATGCTATATGTATACATTCTTCCATTGGGTATGATTTCCCATTTGTTTATAAATATATATATATATTCTTTTAAATAATATTTTTAAAAAAAATTCATGTTAATACTGAAAAATATAAATACAAAAATTATTAAGAAATCTTTTAAATGAAATAGTAATTATCTTAAAAAATACCTCTTTAGGGATGCTAGTTTGTTGATGGAATATGATCTGTTTCATAAATTTACAAACATAATAACAACAGTCTTTATTGATTGTTTTTTTGGACACAACAAAAAAATTGAGATAAATACGTAATTTTTTATATGTTTTTGGATAGTGAAATCTTATTATATATACCCCAATTTGAATCTAGTTGTGGTAAGTTTAATGTTTTTTTCCTTTTCTCCTGGCTTAATTCCATGATGTAGATGATATTAACACACCATCCTATCATAATATAATCCCCATTAAATGATAATATAAATTATATTACTAGTTATTTAGTTCTAAAATATTTGATGTAGTGTATTACAAATTGACAAAAGCCATCGCGTTTGGTTGGTTTGATGTATTTACATATTGTGAATCCAGGAAATAAATATTTAGAGTATCCAAGTTTTTCTCAATGAGAATCGAATGTTCCATAAGAACACAAAAAAATATAATGAAAGAAATAAAAATATATTTAATATGATTAAATTGTAGAGGTGAAGTGGGGATTAACGAGTCCAAAAAATCATAGGAAAATCCCTTCAAATATTTTTCATATATATTCTTTACAAAAATATGAACTGTATTTAGTCATAATTATCATAGTATATTAGCTTTTGGAAAATCAAATCTAGAAATCATACCTCATGTATTCAATTAAAACTAATCCTCCTAACCAATCATACTCCAGGATTTCCTTTACATTATTAATACTAATGAAATCTGGATCTTCCTGTTTCAATATATTTTCATCAAAAACAATTGTGTGAGTACCATCGTCTTTCAACTTCTTATTCACATGATCCTGCAATGACAACAAATGCAAATATATAATGGGTGGGTTAAAGGTGCTTTCAATAGATCGTTTCAATCGGTTAGTTAATCATTGAGATTATTTTGGTCCATTATTTTTTTTAAAACATTTCCCTATGTCCTTCTATAATAAAATTCACCAGTTTAGACCTTTTTTCATTAAATGTTAATGGTTTATCTAGAAAAAAATTGTAAATGAATATCTCCATGTCTACATGTTTTTTAAAAGCTGTGACGACCATGTGATGAATGTTCCAAGAGCTTGTTCAACCTTATTAATATCTTCATCATCAATTGGAAAAGGAATATCATTGATCGTCTCGTGGGATACATTAATCAACATTTTTATATGACTAGTTGTATGTCATTTGTTGTGTAGCATGACACTCTGGATATTGAACATTGTATCCCTTGTTATAAGGAGATTGGTGGGTGTTGATAGATATAAATCAAAATCATTTTTACCTTATAAAATATATGTACCAAAAATATATCAGTGTATATCTAATTAAAAATTCATCGAAACAATTATGAGATCATTTAGTACACCAGCTAAGATAGGTTTTTGAGTGGAATAGCTCACCTGAAAGCTAGTGGGGTGGGCTGGGATCTTCAAACACTGGTTGGTCCTGAGATGTTTCTTCTCTTCCCCACCCCCATAAAATTTTCCATGAACTCTTGGTGCAATTTCATATGTTCCTAAAGGATATATATTCTTTATATCATCATTTTTATTTCATCACATTTATCCTCCTCTTGTTTTTCCCAAAAAATGTCCGGAGTGTCACCCAAAAACTCATACCTCTGAAGTGGCCATACTTTTATGAATACATCAATGAAACTGAAAGTATGTATGCATCTGGTGTGGATGTTTCTAATTCCCATGACTATGTTAGATTGAAAATTTTGGAATATACGTAATCATTGTTATTTATTATCGATTTAAATAAAAAACATATATTTATTATGTCATACTTACACATATTTCCCACACTTTTTTGTGTGATTTCATCTATTACTATCCCATAATTATTTACACACACCCCCTTCTATAGCGCATGGCTTGGGATGGAATCGAGATTGGATTTGGATTCATATATCTGTATATAAACATAAAAAAATAGTTATAGAGTTATTTTCTGTCGCATAAAATTATTACGATTGATTTAAAATACACACTGATTTTTTTCTAGTGAAGCTTACCCCATTCTTGCATTAAGGTTGGGGTACACTGGTTTTGATGCTTGTTCTATATTTTCCGCACTCAATTTCTATTTTATAAATAAAAGAATATCAATAAAAGTGATGAATATACGTTTTATCAAACAGCATATTTACAAACACAATTTACCTAAAAAGACTATTCCTCTTGACAACTAGTAAATGCAACCCACGTTCCATGGGTTATAAGGTGTGAATATATAGGAGGTTGGCGAGGGTTTATTTTCCCTTAAGAATATTTAAGAAAAAAACTTATTAAAATTTTGCGAAATCATTTGTGAATCCTTCCATCAAACCTTATTACATATTCCTTGTGAGAGTCATCCAATATAAATGCACTCTAGAAGGGATTATAAAGAGTAAGTCAATGTTTCATTATTTTTTTATAGTAAATTATAGAATTGATATCATAATTCTACAGTAATATCTCCCCACATTGATGTCTTATGCCTAATGACAACATGGTTCCACGACTATACATCAATCGACATGCGTTCCTAGGTGACGATACCAATGCAACTACAGAACATAGCCTTGACGGGGTTAATATGTTGGCCCTTCTTATACCATCCAACCTTCTATTTGATGCCTTTCGCTTTTTTCCATAAGTATTTATTCTATCATCATCAATGTACAATGCTCCAATTTTTTGTTCACCACCAGTGTTCTGTTACATACAATTTCCTCGGTTTCAAAATAATCTATACCTTCCTTCGAAGTGCTGGCATCAACATGCGAAGATGGCGGTTGTACCTCTACACTAGGAACATCAGCAGAAACAGGTTGAGAAACCTATTGGTCCTCTACACCATGAGAAATACCAGATTTAGAGACTTATTAATCCTCTTCACTATGAGAAGCAGCAGCTTAAAAGACTTATTATGCCTCATTATAAAGAGAATCAAAACATGTAGATATCATTATCATCTAAAGTGGTTTATCATTTAATTTAGATTACATAAAAGTAGAAGTGAACATATAATAACATAAGCTAATAGGATTTATATTAAAAAATATATATAACCTAATTATCGAAAACTCTTTTTTAAAAGGCTGAAGTGATTTGACCCCTCTATCGACAATCCAAAACCCTTCATTGTAGTCTTCTCTAACAAAAAAAACACCATCTACTTTGGGGCCTCTACGAAATGATTTCACTATCCCAATGAAAGGGTAATCCACTATTTAATTTTTATCTAAACCTTCAGTGATTTGGGTATATAACAGAAAAATTGACCAGTTCTGGTTTGGGGGATCTAGAACATAAAATACATATACTTCTTGTTATTCCATCATAAACGGTTCATCTTTGTAGCCTTCCTTACGGAAATCATATTTCTAGAATCCCAAATCATATGTTTTAACATTACTCACTTTATCAACACACATTCATTGACAAATCGTCACTTGTACGTTTGTATAATCCAACTCCCATATTTGTTTTACGATGCCAAATTATGACATATTCACATAAATTGGAATTATGTCCTTAGTAATGGAAACATGAATCGCTTCAACCAAAAGTGTAACTCCACTATTATACATGGTATTGTCTTCATCATGATAATTATTATAGAATTTATATCCATTAATTACATAAGAATCATAAGATAATTCATACCAAATTGTTCCTCCTTCTGGCCATCAAAGTCATTCTAAAATTGAGTCTGATTTTTTAGCTGACTCTTTATATATATGGTCCTAAAACCATCTTATAAACTGTCGATTATGTGTATTTGATATCTATTTTTCATCCCTTGATGGATTCAAATGTATAATAATTTCTTTGTGGGTTTCCACTTCTTGGTTAACCTCCAAACTATTAAAAAAATGTAATGGTGGGTCTGCTCCTGGTCTTTTATATTGTAGTGATCACCTCTCTACCCAAAATTCCATCACCCGCAAGCTGATTAGTGTGATGAGATTTATGTAGACCAATGATTTCCACACCAGATAGGTATTCAATATAGAATTCAATGTCTTCCGCAACAATATATCACTCCATAATAAAACTCTCTAGCCATCTTTGATTTTTGACATTCCCAATCAAAATCCTCAGATACCATTCAGTGGGGTACATCCATCTATAGTGTACAGGACTACATAGTTGAATCTCTCTCACCAAGTGATCTGTCAAATGAACCATCATATAAACGTATATTGATGGATAGAACATTTCCAATTCACATAATATGATGTAAATTTCTCATTCCATATTCATGAAATTTGGTGAGGTCTATAACATTGCTAAAATAGATTTGAAGAAGAAACATAGCTTCATTAATGTATAATGTAAATTATTGGAAAAAATTCAACGTAAAGCTATAGGAATTAGATATTTCTTCAAAATGTGGAATTCATGTGAATTTAGTCACTTTAACAATAAATTGGTCATTAACACAATGTTCTCGATATTCGATGAATGCCCCTATGGAACCATTATGTCAATCAAGAGTTGAAAAATTGATATCTCTTCTACTCGGAAAGAGTGTAAGCAGCTAAGGGAGGAAAAGATTATTTTTCAACCTCAACTGGCACCAACTCTTCTCATATTTCCATGTCAACCTGTCAATCCTAGCCTTAATTACATCCTCTATTTTTTTCAGGTGCGTTTAGAAATTTGTCGACGACACTATCATATACAATTTTTTCAACATGCATTATATCAAGAAAGTATCTAACATACGGAAAATTCCAGTATAAAAAATAAAATTACTATTCTCTTCTTCCAAGTGGTTTTTGTAATGTCATTTGAAAACAGTTTTCCAAAAGCAGTGTCCACATCCTTCTCTTTCTCAAATAATTGATCACCAATTAGTGAAGATGGTGATGTAGTTTATTATGAACTTCCATCGAATGATATATTCCAAGAAAGGTACATATATCATTGGGGTAGAAATCTGTGATGCCTAGAAACATAGTTTTTTTTTATGAATTTTTCATCATAATTGACTGTGTACCTTGTTCGTGGATGGGACACCCATGAATTACTTTAATGCTATATCCTGAAAAATTTAGATAATAAAGAATGAAATTTATTGTCTCGTACAACATGGATCTCAATGTGAAATATTTCTGTCTATAAACATCATTCAACATAACACCTGAATCCCACAATAATCTCTAATCCCCGATCAGTAGATCCAAATAACCTTTAATATCATTTCCCAGTTGTTTTGTTACAGAGATAATCATAGATAGCATGATGTGTTTTCATTTCATGCATAACCACATTGTCATGTAATAATATAGCAATATAACTGTTCATGTACTATGAGTGATTATTTGAAAACCAAAAGGATTCACTTCATATGTAGACAAAACAAGATGAAGGTTTCTTGACATGTTTCCAAAATCAGGATACTCATGATCGATTATATTCTCCCGAGGAGAGTTAATTGGGTGATTTATTTTCCCATATTAATTTCCTCTATCTCCATGCCACATCAAATTCCCCCTGGTCTCCTCATTTCCATATTGGCACCTAAACCTTGGAATTATTGGAAAGTACCCAAAAAAATTTGCAAGACCGGAATCATCTTTCTTGTATCAAGAATCACCACACTTTGGGCATTCTCTAAATGATTTGTGGTCCTTGTGAAATAGTATACAATCATTCCTGAAGGAGTGTATTCATTTAGTGATCACCCATTGAACAAAGCATTTTTTGGAATCTTATGTTCAGATTTGGAGCTTATTATCTTCTTGGAGCATGTCATTCAAGAGAGCAATTAATTCTGTTAAACTAGAACCACTCCATCTATTGCCTAATTTCAAATTGTATAGCTTATGTATGACTGAAAAAGCCTTATATTTAGTGAAACCACCATACAATGGAATCTTTTCACAACTCTTTAACTGATCAAACAATTGTGGGCAATCATGAAGTTAATCTTCAAATGTCCTATTCATTTCCTCAATATGATCAATATTATCATTCACATAAGTAATCAAGTTCTAGATATGTTCTTCTTTATTTTCCACACTTGTAATAATATCAGATGATCCATAAAATGCACTGTTATCCTAGCCACTAGCAACATTAACTTTTTCCCCATGTTTATTCCAACATTTATAACTTTGATCTATTATGTGATAGATCCAGTGTTCTTCCAACACCTATGGACTAACTTTTCTTGAATGAAAACAACATAAACACTAACCTAGGATTTGAGAAGGGTCATATGCATGATCTTTTGTAAACCTGGTGAACTCTTTCACTCCATCATCATACTCTCTTGTCAAACGATTGGAATTCATAAATTCTTTATTCATATCCATCCAATTTGATTTTGTGATATTAGTATTTAACAAAATAAATACACTAAATATTAATATAATGTATTGATTTTACTATCAATATAAAAATATAAACTTAAAATATTTTCAAAAAACTACATTTCAAATTTCCAATGAAAACTATTCAAAACTCACACTTGAAATCCCATTAAAAAACCAACCATTTACATAAATTCTTATTTAAAATAACACGCCCTTTTTAAAATAAATTAATTAGGTCCAAACGCTCTTTATCAAAACCACAAATTATTTTTTAAAAAGAATTCAAGACAACTTTATGGCCTAAAAATATTAATCATTTTAAATGAGCGACATCCCTCTAAGAAACATTAAGAAACAGATGAATCATTTTAGAAGAGTTGCATAGGATTTCTTTTAAATACATAGAACCCAATAGATAAACATTATATAAGATACAGAGAAAACACCTAAATTAATCCAAAATCAATCTGTGTTGTATGATTTCATCACATTATTATAAAGGCAGGTTGAATAATAATAATTTCCATAAGAATTTGATATTGTGCTCCCCAACATTGGATATCCCTTATCCATTCTTTAATTCTCATGTGATATCAATTATCCTTCACTACAACACTAGAGTCCCAACGAATATGTTCCATAGTTAGTGACCACACTCTCAACCCTGAAACAAACATGTTCCAGTTTACTAAAAACACTTAATTATTCCAAGGATCTGTGGCTCACACCAAATAAATTAGTTTTACACCCCAAGAACAATGTATAGGTCTCTCACATGAAGTACTATTGGTTCATTCCTTTATAAATACACCTACAAAAATCTATAATCATGAACCCATTATATAATCAAAAATATCTCAAGTATTATTCTTTTCATAAAATGAATTTCCTTTTTCAACTCATCACTAGAGGAAACTTTGTTGCTTTACCGATACTTTTAAGTACACCATATCTCAAGTCAAAATAAGAAAATAACTATGTTAATAATCTAATATATGGTATGATTTTCCATAGTATATTTTCTAAAATATTCAAAAATACTTTATAAATGACATTAAAATGACTAGTCATTATAAAATTATTATCTAAACTCATATCAGTGACCTATATAATCAAAGTGATGAGATTATAATTATAAGTCTCAAGATAATTATTACCAATCCAAAACTCATTCATGTGGTTAACAACATCAAGTCCCAAAATACTCTAGAACCTTTTAATGAAAATTTCATAAAAAAATCATGGTTTTGGAACATTTTATGTATTCATTAATCGAAATGTCGTGACCACATCATAACACAAAATATTAATAGTTAATATTTAATTCATATAATTTGATAAAGTTGTAATAAAATAATAATATATATATATATATATAAAATTATGATAATAAAATATGATTTGATAATTAATTGAATTATATCATTTCCCTCGTTGATGTGATTCACCATAAATTGCTTTCGGGTGGAAGGATTCATTACATGTGTTGTTATGGTTATTTGAATTTGGTGTCCAGAAAGTGTCTCATGTATCATTGGACAGGTCGGGCTAACAAAATATATGTTTCCCTTATATCTCAATTTATCTCTTAACAAAAATATCAATGTATTCCCCTCTGAAGTAGGATTTTCACCAAAATGACATTAATTTCATGTGGTGTTATTATTCAATTTATGTCATGTGTTTATCCTTTATTTCTCATTTTGCTCTAGGGGAGGTATTTTTAAAACTCTGAGGATACTGGAACTAGAAGGTAGAGATCTGATGAAGTGACTTAGTTGTATTTTGTCATCTATGTTATGGTATATCAAGTTTGGAGATTTGTTTCAATTCAGGTATGTTCTGGAATTTCTCCCACTATCTGCATGTCTGGGGGGTTTAATTTAGGTTATGGTGGTCTAACATTAGGATTTTTAATTTGTACCAAATTTAACTAGTGGTATCATCTCTTTTTCTTATTCTACTATAAGTTACCAAAAATTAATATTAATGCATGGTTCGATAACATATTGTGATTATTTTATCAATACTCGATAGAAATTCATGGTTTCCAGACAACTGGTATTCCTCTAGTGAAGTGGTTTTCTATGAATTAGTTGAATTTCACTAGTAACAAAGTGGTGGTTCCATTGAAATGGGTATGGTTGGGATTTATAATCAATCGGGGAGGATTCAAACATTGGGGGGAAATCAACTTCCTACTCTTGGAGAGTTCAAAATTTACATTGATTTTGAATTAGTCAAAAGTGAGGTGTTCGGTATAATGGAAAACCGTGAGATAAAATCATTATAATTTTTTTAAAAGGTGTGTCAAAGAGAATCTAGATCCAAGAGGGAAGAGTGAAATGCCTGAATGGTGTTGAGAATTAAAGGTGGATGTGTTGTAGAGTGAGGGATCAAAGAGTATGATTGGTTGAGGTTTTGGTACAATAGTGGTTCTCAGTGATAAAGTATCAATGCCTATAAAGTTATGTTTTTTTATGAATATCTTGGGAGATAATATTGATTCTTAGTATGTGTGGGGATATAATCCCATACTAGTGAGATAAGATCAATGTCTAGCAAGTACAAATCCTAGTTTCCACCTAAGTAATTGGGTTATCATGATAAATGAAATGGAGGAGATCCAAATTAATCATGAAGTCAATCACGTAAAATTTGAATGACATAAAAAAATTATTCATCTCACCTATAAACACACTTCACAGAAACAACCCCTTTTAACCCATGTATATCAAATTCAAAAAGAAAATATAACCAGTTTATATAACAATCAAAATTTAAATATAATATAGGGAAAATGTTCCCAAATCAATAATATGTGAAGGCCTCTATGTGATGGGATTTATGTGATATGAAGTAGTGTATTCAATAATGAAGTATGTGGACCCACTTTATGAGAGTTTCATATATTATAATTTTTTTTGAAGATACCCTTAAAAACATGGGTCTATTGAATTGAAATCATAAAAAAGCCAAAATCAAACCATTACCATCAAAACCATTTTAAAGAATCCATTAAGTAATTTTTCACAAGTGATAAACCAAATGCTCATTTCAAATAAACAATTGAAAATTATCAAAAAACCCACTTTTTAAATTATTTTAAAATTAAAACCTAAATCTAAAACCATTTCCAAAACAACACATTGTTTTATTTCATTATAAAATAAAATTAGGTTATAATACAACAAACACCATTAAAACCATTTCAAAAATCCCCATGTTCATTTCAAAAAATCATAATACATGAAAAAATTCCGTTTCAAACATTGTAAATGAAATTTAAAAGTGAACCCATATATTCCAAGATCAAAACACAATAAAACGTTTTAAATCATCAGATGGATATCAAATATATTCATAATTTCAGTAAGAATGAATTTATATAGAGAAGTAACACTTTTAAATAAAAACGAAACAATTTCATTAAAAAATATACTTTGAAGAAGAATAAACCAAGATAAAACATGCCACGTTCAATGGTAACCATGTAAATAAGAAAGAAGGCCTCCATTACAAGCCCTAATGTTCCAAAAATCTTGGATTGAAATATCCCAAATGATCCCATCAAACACGATTGATCAAAACTGAAACAAAATCCAAATGATCCATGTAATATATTTATTTTTTGTACGAATAAAGAGTTGAGTTACAATGCAGACATGTGGAGGGCTTCCAAATGGTAGGATTTGGTGGCAGAGGAGGAGGTGGAGGGGTTGCAGAAGTGGAGGAGGGCATCATGGTGGCGATGGAGTAGGAGGAGGAGTTGGTAGCTGAGGACGAAGACATGGCTGAGTGGGGAAAGGAGAGCTTTGTTGTGACCGAGGAGGAGGAGGAGGTGGTGGCCGAGGGGGGAGGTGGAGGAGGAGGCGGTGACATGGTAAGGCTTCCATGAGAGCATGAGTGGTTTGAAGAAATGAAGAGACTATTAGGGTTCATTTATAAAACTGGAAGAATCATTCATCAGTGCTAGCTAAAAACTCCAATAAAGGTATGTTTTATCATCACTAAATTAGAAAGAACTATTAAAAGTAGCTTTTATTAGTGATTTTTTAGTGCTGATAACAATATTCATTTATCCGGGCTCAAAAAACACTGATAAATGGTCTATTTATCAGCACAAAAATTTTAGAACTTATAAATACACCTTTTATCAGCGCTTTTTAGCTCTGATAATGTCCTATATTTATCAACGTTAAAAAAGAGCTGATAAAACTATATTGATAATAAATTATTTGTATTTATATATATATTTATAAAATAACATGTATAATAAATATATGTATGTATTTATAAGAATAACTATAAATAAATAGATAATTATTTACATTTACATATTATTTAACAATAATATATAGATAATAAATAAATTTATTGCATTTGTAATTACACATTTTTCTAATATTTATTATAAATATACATATGTATTTATTTATTACTATAAATATACATATTTTTATTTAATTATCAATATTTATATATTTATAAATATATTTATTTAAATTTATATAATATTATATATGAAAATAATAAATATTTTTTTATAAATTAATAATTATTTAACAAATAAATAATTATTTATATTTATAACTAATAAGTAAATATTTATTTGTTTATAATTAAAAATTATAATAAACAAATATGTATTTATAGTTGTAATTGTTACTATTTTAATTTATTTATTTTAATAATTAAAAAATTATAAAAAATATATTTATTATTTTATAAATATATATAATTAATATATTTATTATAATTTTTAATTTTTTTAAATATATCAATATTTATTTAGATTATATTTATAATTAATTGTATTTATTTATAAATATTTTGTAAAAATATATATATAACTAATAAATTTATTATAATTTTTTAATTATTAAAATATATCTATATACTTATTTAGGAATTATAATTATCACTACTTGTATTTGTTTATAAATGTTTGATTATATTTATAAATATATTTATTTAATTTTATATTTATAACTTTATAAGTAGTATAATAAATATATTTATTATAATTTTATGATATTTATATTTATTTATAGTTATAATTAACTATAAATAAATAAATTCACAAATATATTTTTATAATTATATATATATATATATTTATAAAATTATAATATATTTATTTATTGTAATTTTATTATTATTTAAACGTATATATATAGTTATTGTTATAATTATAAATACATATATTTAAAATGTATTTATATATAATTAAAATTTAATAATTATAAATATATTAAATATAATTATAATTAAAATATATTTGATGTAATTTTATAAGTATTTTTTAGAACATAATAATCATATGGGTAAGATGAATTACTCATATGCATAGATAATAAAAACGAGACATCACATACATGGACAACCTTAATAATAAGAAGGGGGAAATGCATAAATGAACATTTATGATGACATATAACATATATGCACGCATGGTCAATATATTTATTGACCAAATTCAACAGAAGCACATATATATTTAATAATTATAATCATAAATATATATATATATATTTAAAATGTATTTAAATATATTAATTATAATTATAAAATATATATTAAATATAATAAATATAATAAAAGTAATAAATATATTGAATATAATAAATCCAATAAATCTAAAAATTCAATTAAATCTTATAAAATATCTAAAAAATTGAATAAATATAAATCTAATAAATCTTATAAATATATTTAATATTAAATACAAATTATTAAATTTTTCTAATTATTGATATATATATATACATATATATATTTGATTATAATCATAGAAATAATTTTTTAAACAGTATATATATATTCATGAATTATTAAAAAATATATATTAATTATAAATAAGCATTTTTTAATTAATGTATACAAATAAACATTATTTTTTCATATAAATATAAAATTTTTATATAAATTAATAAAATTATTCATTAAAAACTTTTATCAGTGCTAAAAATAGCGCTGATAAATGACCCATTTATTAGCACCCTGAATAACACTGGTAAAGGGGGCATTTATAAGCGCTTTTAGCTAGCCTTGATAAAGGTCACCACATTAGCAATGATATCTATTTATTATTGATAAAATGAGGTGCTTCCCTTTGCCCCATTTTGTGGCAGTGTATTCTTAAATATGAAGAAATGATATGTAGAGAAATGAGATATCATCGATAGATTTTTAATCATCTCATAATTGGGATGATTTGGATAGAAATAATGGTGGAGGAGTATAATCTAAAGTAATTTATCATCTTTTATTTTAAAAATGTTTAAAAAATGATATAAGATAAATGATGGATCTCTTCACTAACACGACTACCTGAATGGTGGAGAACATTCATGCATTGTGCACTACTGTGAGTGGCATTGGCCAATCTAGAATGTCATCGCACTCTCTTAAATTTTCGATCACCACTGCCAAAATTGGGTTTCCACAAGGGATTTGGTGGAGAAATAAAAGATATGAGGGGATGAATTGATTTATCCGTTTGGAAATCCTAAATTAAATCATATGAAATGATATGTGGGGAAACAAGAAATCGGCTATTGACTTTAAATCATCTCAAAATTGGGATGGTTTGGATAGAAATTATTGTGGAGAAGTATATTATAAAGTAATTAATTTTAATTTATTTTAAAAATGTTAACAAAAAGATTGAAGATAAATTAAAACAGTTCTTTTTATTTAACTAAATTTTTCGATCAAAACAAAACTGAAGAAAAAAAATCATTTCTATTCATTTCTTTTCTTTTATAAATAATCTATTTGTTTATTTTTTTACTATTTTTTCACCAAACACTGACAATGATTTAGATCACAAAAAATAACATATTTTTATGTACATAAAATATTAGTTGATTTTCTTAAATAATGGAATATGAAAGTAAAAACAGGTTTTTTAATTAAAATTATGAGTGCACATGCATGGGTCAACACACTTGGAATCATATTGTGTATTGGAAAAGGGAAATAGATTTCAATGGGGAACACATAGAAGATATATGACAGGAGGGAGTGAAAAAAATATTTATTTGAAAAAAATAAATAAAACAACGATGGTGCTATTTATTGTGGCCGTTGGAGGTGTTATACATATTAAAAAAAGTAAAGCAATAAATATGAATGGTGTTTGTGTTTATTTAATATTCACCTTAAGAAGAAAAAAATGAATAAAAGTGATGCGAATGAAACAAAAAGAAAAAAAAGTAAAAAAAGTTTGTATAAAAAAAATAGGTGAAGAAAACATTGATTGGAATAACTAAAAATTATAATGAAATAAATTCCTTCCAAAATAAATATACATTATACATTTGAATATAAATATATATAAGGAATAATTAATTAAATAAATATGATTAGATATTATGATAATTAAAATTATAAAATAATTTGAATTTATAAATAATAATAATTAAATGTTAAATAGTTAATACAGTTTCAAGCTCCACGTTCTTTCCATCAATGTCGGATTCATCATTTCAACCATGTCAGACATTCCGGGAACTATTTTTTCATATTGTAGTCATTTGTGTCTCCCTTAGTACTAGGGATGTCTAGACCCGGCCCAACCAAACCCAACCGACCCGACTCGACCTAACCGGGTCGGGTTGGGCTGGGCTGGGTGGGATTGTAATGTGGTCATGTTGGGTCAGATCACGGGTTGGGAAAACATTGACCCAACTTGACCTAAACAACCGGATTGTTGTGAGTTTCCCACCTCTCTTCAGACATCGCTGCCTAATGCCGCCTCTCCCTCCCGCCTCTCGACCCGATGCCCTCACCCTCTCCCATAATGATGTCATCCACTTTACCTACGTAGTCCATGGATTTCATGCCATTACCCACCATTACATGAATACTGGATTAATCATGTATATGATTGAATCATCCATCTTCCACGGATTTTCTAAGGAAAACATAAACTAATTAAGAAGAATCAAAACATGTGAAAGAAGTGAACAATGATTCCATTGAGAGATCGACAAACAACATCAAGATAACCGGATTTCATTTGATTCTGCTACGGTAACTAAATAATAATCAAGAAAACACAGGAAGAACGATGGTCGATTAAAGATTCGATGATCGAAAAGTGGAGGATCAGCTAAGAAACCGATCATTCCACATTACCCTCACCCCCTCTTTGATGTATTCTTCCTCCAGTGTCTCCACTGCACCACACTTTCATCTACCCCATGTGTGACTACCAATGCCTCCATCTCCCCCACGACTGTGACCCCAGATATCTGCCTATTACGGAAATTACCACATCCTCATCACCCTGGTTGAATCACCTTCAACCTCCTCATACATCTACAACTACCTGAAGGCCGATGAGCTGATCACACCACCAACGCATGGTTTTTTTGGGGTCGATTCATCACAAGGCAGTAGTTATGGGAATTACCCAGCGTGGAAAGTACGATATGAAGTGAAAGACCTAACCTGATTAAACTATTGGGCCAGATACTAAATATTAAGCATTGAAAATTTTTATTGAGTAACCCGATCAACCTGGCCCGATGCAACCCGATCCGAGATGGGTTTGGTTGGGTCAGGTCCTAATTAAAATATCTCTTTGACCAGACCCAACCCGACCCAACCCATTGTTCTTGGATTGGGTAAAAAAAACCTCAACCCGACCCATGGACACCCCTACGTAGTACATGATATCCCCACTATAAGAAAAAAATATGTTTAACAATGTTTTTTAGAATTTACTGGTGATTTAAACCACCGATAAATATTGTGCGATGATTTCTAATATTGTCATGTATTTTTGTGTTGGGAATATTTTTGCAAAAGGTATTTAGCGTCAATTTAAACCACCACAAATAAATTTAGAAACAATTTTTTATTTTATTTTTATTTTCTTAAATTTATTTTTTATTATATATTTACATATAAATATATGTATATATATATTAATGTATATAAATATCCATAAATATATATCAATATCAATAAATATATATTTACATAAATAAATTTTCATTAAATCTAATATATATATATATTATTGAATATAATAGTAAATATAAACCTACATAATATATATGAATATATATATAAGTATATTAAAAAAAATAAATATGTATAATTTTCAATAAAAATTTAAAAATAAAAATACATTATCATAAATATATATAAAGAGATATATATATTAATAATGACAGATAAATATACATAAATATATATAAATACAAAAATACAATATATATATATAATAATTATATATAATTATATATAAATATAAAAATAAATATAAATAAAAACCCATATAAAGATACATAAATTCACACACACATAATGATATATATGTATTCCCACTTAATATATATAAATATATCAAAATAAATAATAAATAATAAATAATAAATAGTATATAATATATAATATATAACATATAATATATAATAGATAAATATGCACACACACACATATATACATATAATTATATATATAACCACATAACATATATAAATATATATAAATATATATAAATATAAATAAATTTATTTAATTTTTTTTTAAAATTAATAATTAATAAACAATAACTAAGAAATATATAAAATTTAAAATTTAAAAAATTAAATTATTAATTAATCATTCATAAATATTTAAAATGTAAAATAAATAATAGTAAAATAATATTTGATAATGAATAATAACAAATAATACATAATTCACAATAACAATAATCAGAACATAATAATAACAATAATAATAATAATAATAATAATAATAGATAATCAATAAAAAATATATAATTATAAATTTAAAATGTAAAAACATTTAAAAAACTTAAAAGTTGCCACTTATTATTTAGTGGAGTTTGAAATTATAATGAATTAAACAACCAGTAAATAAAATACTATAGTGAATTAGCTATGGTTTTCTAAAATTTCCGCTAAACAAATAACAAGGGAAACTTTTGCATTGGTTTTTAAAACCGCAGCTAAATAAAACACTGCCAAACAGTATTTCTTTTTTTAGAGTCCTTCCATCACACTCACCTATATTTATGATCCAAGACACTTCATATAAGGCCCCATCGTTAATACTTACTTAATCTTGAGTTATTACAAGATTACACATTGATGATCTTTTCAGGTTTAGAGTTTTAGAGAATTAGATCATAAAACAAGAATTACATTCCACATATATAAAATGTGGTTACATAAAGATAGTATTCTTCTTTCCCATCAATGGAAACATATCTAAAATAAAACATGGATTCTTTCTTGACACTTCCTTGACACTATCATCATATCATGTACCTTTCCCTTGACCTGTGAAAAACATTTCAAAAAAAGACTTGGGATGAGCATAAAAAGCTCAGTATGGGTTATATAAAAAAAATATGGAAAGGAAACATGATTTAATATATACATAAGAATGAAATCATACTTTACCCATAAAACATACCTCATCCAATCATGAATAAATCATAGAAATCATAAGACATAAAGGGAACTTGAGGCATTCATAACATACTTACGTAGGTAGTAACCCTCTTGGTTACGTTTGGAATACCCATCACAATATATTCCCTAAATCACTTCGGAGAAACCATAACGTTCACTCCTTCACGTTACCCAATTCATTGGAGAGCTATATCGGGCTCACCCGCCCTTAGTTTATCATGGAACCACCCGTCTTCATAGTAATGCCTAAGAACCACAACATAATCGTATCACATAAAACATGCATAAAGGAAACATAAAATCCCCACATTTCAATCACAATATATCAATACAACACATTGATATAAAAAATTTATTAAATCCATTTTCAATACCAAAATAAAATAAAAGTAAAACATGTTATTTATTTTTCTTCTAAAAAGAAGGTATGACTTGTAGAGGAAGCCGCAACTCAAATAAAGGTCACAGCGGCGGAGAAGTCATTCTCGCCACATACGTACGACAAAACATTCCCTTTTGTCGTTTAGTAAGACGCTTCGTATAAAAATGATTCCTTTTGGATAAACGTTAAAGTCAAAGGGGTTTATACACCGTATAAAAGAAGGATGATTTGAAAACAAAATATGCCTCAATGAAAGGAGATTGAGACGAAGTCCCATACCTCGGGTCCGACTTGACTTCGTCGTTCTTTAATATCCTGAATAATAAACATGAGTTAATTTATACTTGTTTTAGAACCTTTTTCAAGTTCATTATTCCTTTTATATCACTTATTTCCATGTCATGAACACTATGTAATTATTTAAGTTAATAACGGTCGTTTTAACGATCATTGGTACTTGAGTAAAAAATAAACCATTTATAATTACAGGTTGTTCATGTATCCATTATATCCAGAATTATAATCATGATGTATATATAATATATATCCAGTATATACATGCATTTATAATATTACAAAATCATTTAGAGGTAAGAAATGAAATGCACCATTCATGGTGACGGTATGTCGTACGTACGCATGAACGCTACTTTCATTTCTATTTCATATTTTATATAATGGAATAATAATGATATAAAAGTATATTATAATTCCAGTATAATATCATATATAATATCATTAATCCATCCTTTATACATCCAACATCTGGTATTTAACGAATCAAATCACTTTGAGGGGGCGGTAGTCCGCACTTCCTGAAATGAAGATATCACGTTTACCAATAATGGGAACCATAAAGGTATGCCCAAAATGAAAAATACAGAATATTAAAGAAAAACATTAACATATTATATATCATAAATAAATATAGTGTCATCTTAATGGCCACCTTTGAAGGTGTTAAAAGAATGTTGAACAATCATAGTTTCGGGAGGCATAAATTCGCCATCCACGGAAACAGTATGTTCTTTAGCCATTAGATGTAGGTGTGTGTAAGTGTAGCTCGAATACTTCTTATAACAACATCCTAGTATATTGAATATACTGGAGTTTTTACAGAAGAAAAGAATAAAATGTGTTTATGGGGTTGGAGAAGCAAAATAAAACAAAAGGACTCAAGTGAAGACATTACCTTAAAATCGGGTAACTCCCTTTGGTTTGAGCTCAAACGCTTCCTTGGGAAGACTTCACCCAAAGTGAGGCTTCAAAGAGTAAGAGAGGGAAGTGTAGAGAAAATTTAATCAGGGTTTGGCTGAGCCAAATGCTTTGGAAGTGTGGTTAAGGAGGTAGAGGTGGGGGCCTTTTATAATAGAAGAGGAGGGGCACTCTTGGAATGTAAAGAAACGTTACTTTATTTGAAATTGATTTTCGGATTCTAAATGTCCCAATTTGATATAATTCGAGTATAAGGTGATAAGGATTCGAAATATACCCACAAAATAGGTTTTGGGAATGTGTAGGTCTTAGATGTTACATTATCTTTCCATTTTATTTAAATCGTCAAATAATGAGGTCATCGCTGCATCATTATGATGTCATAAATAATTTAATTTATTTAATGTCTAAAAATTATAAAAAAATTAACATGATGTAGAAAATATTTTTACATTTCTAATGACCATTTATAGTCCAAAAGATCATTAATTTAGACAAAATTAAAAATAATTTACTTAGGTTATACATTCTTTGTTACATTTAACATTCTTTAAAAAATAAAACGATAAAAAGTCACTTTCTCACTAAAGTAATTTTATGGGGCCCCCAAGTTTGCCACAAGGCATCCCATGGTCGGACATGAGACAACCAGTAGCCTTAGGACACATTTTGGTGTAATTTTTTATTATTATGATATCATTTTATTATCCATAACTAGCCGATTACTCATTAATCAAGATAATTAAAGATAATTACCGTCGTTACTATTCATAATGTCAAAAAACAAAAGAGCCCTAATTACATAATTTGGACCTTCTGATTCCAAATATGTAATCCATTTTACCAAATTCAAAAAACATAAATTGCAATAATTTATTTAAAAATAATTTCCGTTGTCAAAACAAATAGCGGGTTTTTTTGAAACAATATCTATGAAAAGTTTGGCATTAGTTTAGGACCAATTTCAAAGTGAAATTAATCCTAATGACCACCATTAAAATAATTGGTAAAAATATATTCAGATTACGCTTTACGAACAATTAAAAATATAATATTACCATATAATTAAATTAAATGAAAAAGCAGTTTTGATGTAAAATGCAGTATTTTTCACAATTCATTAAAAATTGAACATTGTCAGAAAAATACCAAAAATTTATCCAATGTAAATTTCAATGTCCCAGTCATAATGAATATGTTTATTTTGAAAAATATAGATTATAAAATTGTCGAAAGTTTGATTTAAAAAGGGTTTTCCATCAAAAGGCAGTAAAACAATCTTTCTATAATATTAGTGTATTCCATTCGAAAGATTGGATTTATTTTCATTTTAAGCCTCTAAAACACTATCTAATTCATTAATAGACATAGATAAAAATATCTATTATTCATTACTTACTTGGGATGTTACATATTTCCCCCCTTTAGAAAATTGCATCCCTGCAATTTATTTACTTATCGAATAAATGGGGGTACTTATCCCTCATTTCATTTTCAGATTCCCATGTTGCCTCTTCCATCATGTGGTTTTTCCACAAAAACATTACCTTATTAATCACCTTATTTCATAAAACTTACTCCCTGTGGTCAAGAATCTGGACCGGTTGTTCCTCAAAAGATAGGTTCTCTTCCAGGTGAACTACCTCTGGACTCAAAACATTAGATGGATCTGGCATATACTTTATCAACATCGAAACTTGAAAAACATTGTGTACCTGAGATAAACTCAGAGTTAAAGCCACCCGGTATGCAACTGATATAACTTTCTCCTGAATTTCATATGGTCTAATGAACCTTGGACTCAGCTTTCCTTTCTTAACAAATCACTTCACAGTTTTCCATGGTGATACTTTGAGAAAAACATGATTACCTACCTCAAAAGAGAGATCCTTCCTCCAATTGTCCGCATAACTCTTCTGCCTACTCTGAGCTGTTCTCATGTGTTTCTGTATCAGATGAACCTTTTCTGCCAACTCTTCTACCAATTCTGGTCGCATCAACTTCCTTTCACCCACTTCATCCCAAAAAGCTGGAGTTCGACACCGCTTCCCATATAACGCCTCAAATGGTTCCATCTGTATACTGGAATGAAAACTGTTATTATATGAAAATTCAACCAATGAAAGATGTTTGTCCCAATTTCCCTGATAATCCATCGAACAAGCTCGTAGCATATCCTCCAATGTCTGAATTGTTCATTCTGACTGCCCATCTGATTGAGGATTAAATGATGTACTAAAATTTAATTCAGTACCCAACGACTTCTAAAGGCCTTTCAAAAAGATAGAAGTGAACCTGGGATCAAGATCAGATACAATAGAGAGAGGAACTCCGTGTAACCTGACTATCTCTTTAAGATACAAACGGGAAATTTGATATCGTGAAAAAGTATATCATATAGTAAGGAAATTAGCAGATTTAGTCAAGCAATCAACAATAAACCAGATTTCATTATTACCTCGAGATGTCTTCGGTAATCCCACAACAAAGTCTATGGATATATTCACCCATTTCCACTCTGGCACTGGTAAAGGCTAAAGCAACCCTTCCGGTAACTTCCACTCTGCTTTAACCTGCTAACAAGTCAAACACATCACAGTAAAATCAGCAGTATCTCTTTTCATTCCATCCCACCAGTAATACTCCCGAAGATCTCTATACATCATAGTACTGCCTGGATGAACTGGAAATGGAGAACTATGTGCTTCACATAACAACTCTATCTTCAACTGTGAATCACAAAGCACACACAATCTCTTCCCAAATCTCAAAATGCAATCATTATCAATGTTGAATTCAGGCAACTTACCTTTCTGCACCAGCTCTACCTTTTTCTGCAACTCACTATCTTGCTCTTGTTCTTGCTTGATTCTATCTGATAGAGATGATCTCACTGAGACTTGAAAAAAAACAGAATAACTTCCTGCACCAACAACTTCTATGGAATAGTTCATCAAATCCTTAACCAAAGGATCACGTTCCAAACGCAACATTGCTAATGAAGCATTACTTTTTCGACTCAAAGCATCAGCCACTTTATTTGTTTTTCCTGGATGGTAATGAATTGTACAATCATAATCCTTGATTAATTCTATCCATCTCCTTTGTCTCATGTTCAATTCTTTCTGAGTGAATATATACTTTAAACTTTTGTGATCGGTATATATTTCACAATATACTCCATACAAATGATGCCTCGAAATTTTTAAAGCAAAAACAACAGCAGCTAATTCCAAATAATGTGTAGGGTAATTTACCTCATAAGTTTTCAACTGACGTGAAGCATAAGCAATTACCTGATCATTCTGCATTAGGACACAACCAAGTCCTTCCAATGAAGCATCACTGTATATAACAAACTCACTATTCCTAAAAGGTAGTTCCAAAACAGGAGCATTCACCAATCTTATTTTCAATTCCTAAAAACTATCATCACATTCATTTGTCTAGATTAACTTAACACCTTTTCGAGTTAGCTTAGTCATTTGACTAGATAACCGTGAAAAATTTCTAACAAACCTTCGGTAATAGCCCGCCAAACCAAGGAAGCTACAAATCTCAGTTACATTTTTGGGTCTTGGCCAGTCTTCCACAACTTTTGTTTTTGCAGGATCAACAGTTATCCTATCTTTATAAACAATGTGACCAAGGAATGAAATTTGTTGCAACCAAAACTCACACTTGCTGAATTTTCCATACAATTTCTTTTCTTTTAAGGTTTGCAACATAACCCTTAAATGTCTTTCATTCTCCACTTTACTTTTAGAAAACACAAAATATCATCAATGAAAACCACCAAAAACATATCCAAGAAGTCATGGAAAATTCTAATCATTATGTCCATGAATATATCAGGTGCATTGGTTAGCCCAAAATACATTACTAAAAATTCATAATGACCAAATCTTGTACGGAATGCGGTCTTCGGAACATCTACTTCCTTTAACTTCAGTTGATGGTACCCCGATCTGATGTCAATCTTTGAAAAATACTAAGCTCCCTGAGGCTGATACAACTTCATTTGATGGCCTGACATCTACTGAAGTAGTTGCAAAGGATTTCACCACCCCTTTCTTCTTGTAGTCTAACTACTTCATATCACTCAAGCACTTTGTCGGACACTCATTTGCATAGTGACCCATCTCATATCACTTAATACATTTCACTAACTGTAAATCAAATTTTGTCTTACCTTCACCATGATCTTTTTCAATGCAATCACGAGCCTTATGTCCCAACTTACCACATCGGTAGCACTTTCCAGAATTCATAAGACATTCCCCAGCATGCCTTTTTCCACATTTATCACAAACTCGAAACTTAGTTTTCTTACCATCACACTTTTTTGATGAATTCTTACCTTTCTCCTGCCACCTCAGTCTCTTCTTATATTGGTTGTTATAGAACACTTGATCATCCGAAAACTCCATTTCCACCTTCTCAGCACATCGAACAATCTTATCATAAATTTTAAACTCACAAGAAGCTAATGCCCTTGGATATTTTGGATTTAATCCAGAGTAAAAATGTAACGCCCCGACCCCAGCTACCCAGAGTCGATGCATTACTTCGTAACATTGGCATGATCACAAGAAAGATCAAATCTCGAATTACCTATTGGTTTAGTAGCCTTGGAAACACTAGATATATTCATAAGTTTTACATTACATCATAAAATGAAAAACTACTACAACAACATAATGTCTCCATAATCCACACTCATATCCCCATATAATATCCCTGCAGGTCATTCATAATTTACTTCTTCACTTCCTGGGAAAAATAAAACATAGAAAAGTGGTGAGCTCAAATGCCCAGTAAGGATAACAATATAGCGGAAACTTTCATAAATAAGAATAAACTTTTAAGGCAATGTATAACTAAAACAAAATCCTTTCAAACATGAACATTCAACATGGTATGGCATAAATAAAATGAAATAATTCCATTTACTTATTCACATGGATATTCTACTAATCGAATAATCACATGAAAAAATCAATAACCACTTTCATAATGTTGGAATGCATAATTCCAGACTATCATAACCACATAGTCAAGGCCTCGTGCCAAGACTAAAAATAAGATTTTGTCAAGGCCTTGTTCCAAGACACTAGTTTGTCTCATGAGACCTACCGATGCATTGAGGAGCTATAGCGGGCTTCACCCGTCACATATTAAGTCCAATGAATTCCCATATGAAAAGGTTTAAACATCACATAAATATTCGTATTAGAACTCGCATACGAAATGTCAATACTTTCACTATAAACTATGAATGGTATAAAAATAGCACATCCACAGTCAAACATATCACAAAACCTTCAATACAATATAGAAGTTTTGTATCATAATAAATCAACTTCAAATAATCTTAAAATCCATCAAAGGATGTTGACATAGATGAAATCAAAATTCTTTTTAAAGAAATATCTCCTTTTATTTTGAAATCATTTAAGATCCATATAAAATAATACATTTTCTTTGAAAATATTCTTATAAGCTTGTAAGGGATGTTTTGAAGATTTTATAATGGAGGAAAATAGCCGCACCCGCCGTATAAGTTAAAAAAACATTCTTACCTTAATTCTGTCGAAAAGGTTAAAAAGGACCTTGTTTTGAAAACGACAGAAAGATTCCTTTATAAACCACTTATAAAAGTAACAAAAAGGGTATAAATGACTTTAACTCATATTCTAGTAAATAGTAAAAATGTTTTGAAATACATTTTTAAGAATCATGGATGTGGATGATAAAGAGATCCCAATAGATTATTACATATAAACAACCTCAGATAGTGAAGAGATTGTGAAATAACCCTTACCTTGTACTTTTCCTTGGTTGGGGTAGGTTAACCTACTGTATAATGGTGAAATAATTGTTATTAAATTATACAAGAATCATATACATTAATATGATATCATATATGATCTTTTAATATTGATTTGATAATAATATCTTAGTATTATCATTATAGCAGGTGTTAACTTACTTGTTTTCTTTTATATGTTTTGTTACGTAAGACATGTTTGTAAAGGATAGGTTGTATATTATTCATATCCATAATGATATCAAGTCTTTAAACATCATTTTTAAATCATCAAATTATAATTATACTTGAATGGATACGATGGAGAATGAATCTCATCGCGTTCGTGGAGACGGTAGTCCGTACGTACGCACGAGCGACAATATCATTCCTTTGATATTAAAATAATATATAAATGGATGGTATATCATATATACATAATCATTAAAATGTTATATTTATTATTTACATGAGTTACACATCATTATTATAACCATCCAAATAATAATATATTGAATAACAATTACACCACGACGTGGAGACGGTAAGCCGTACGTACGCATGTATGGTGACATGTTATTCAAAGGGTGGATAGAATACTGAATATGGTTGTACCATATTTATAATATCATCACAGTATATGTGAGATACTGGAGTTATTATTTTAGAATGGTACGAACAAAGGAAGAATAAGTGGAAGAAGAAATGAACTTGGAAAAAGGGTGGTGAAATCATTACCTCTTCTTCGGGTTCTTTTTTTTGATTTGATCAAAAGGGCTCCTTAGGTTGGCTTTATGATCAAACTAAGGCCTCTAGGTTGTAGTGAGGGATGTTGGGAGAGTATTTGGGCATAGTTTGGCCGACCCAAAAGGCTTTGAAGGTATGAAGAAATGAGAAGGAGGAGTGCCCTTTTATAAGAGGGGTGAGGGGCACCTTTGGAAAAGCTAGAAATATTAATTTATAATAAATTCATATTCGGTTTCTAATGGCTCCAAAGTTGATTATTCAAATGTTAAGGTGGGGATAGGTCGAAAAACACTAAACCAATAGAATTTATTCTGGTTTGGGTACTTATATTAACCTTATCTTTAAGTTTTAACTCAAAGTTAATTTGTTCACTTTTACAATGTCTCTTTGTATTTTTATATTATATGGTTAATAAACTTACTATATACATCCAAGCGACCCCCAAGTGGTCAATTAATGATGAACCTATCATGATATAAGTCTCTCGTCCGAACCTTAGATTTTTAAGAATTTAATATCAATTAATAATATAATATTTGTTTTAAGAACTCTTTTATGTCAATTTGACACTATTTAATAGTTGATTTCTGTGAAACTCATAACAGATTGATTACTTCGACAAAAGTAAATTAAATCAATCCTAATATATCATAGTATCCTATAAAATTAGTTTAATTCATTAAAAGTTTCATATTATATTTATTTGGGTATTTATAATATCAATTATTTTAATTTTTCACTATTATAGTAATTACTGCTTCATCATTGTGTCATAAATAAAATAAATTAGTTAATGTCTAAAAATTATAAATAAAATATAATTATGTAGGAAATATTTGTATCTTTCTAAATAAAATTTATAATATAAAATCCAACATATATAACCCTATGTAACAATTGTTTTTCTAAAAGATATATGCTTGTGTCATTTTTGTATTCATTTTAACTTAATTAAAATAAAGTGTCATTATCACTTACAAGTGGATCCATGGGGTCCTAAAATCGACCCCAAGATGCCCATGGTCTACCATGTATCAACCAATAAGGTTAAGACATGTTTTAGGGTAATTTAGTATTATTATAATATTATTTTTTAACACTTATTTACCGGATTTACCCTTAATCATGGTAAATAAAATATTTACCGCAGTAATTATTCAAAATGTCTAAAAATAAAAGTTACCTATTTGCACAATTTGAACATCCTGATTCAAAATATGGAATCCATTTTTCTAAATTCAAAACACAGAATTGGCAGAAATTAATTTAAAATTAATTCCCACTGTCAAAACAAAAAGCGTGTTTTTAAGAGATAATAACTATCAAAAGATTGACACTTCTTTATGTTCGGTTTAATTGTAAAATTATGTCCAAGGACCAACATTATATTAAATGGTAAAAATATATTCAAAATAAACTTTAAAACCACTCAAATTCATAATTTATCACTATTAATTATTTTGATTAAAAAAGTTGTTTTTAATTAAAATTTAGTAATTTTCACTATTCATCAAAATTTGAAAGTTATCCGAAAAGTACCAAAATTTCACCTTAGGCTAAATTCGATACTCCGAATAAAAATATGAAGTCCATTTTGAAATATAAAATATATATAATTTCAAAAAGTAGGTATTACTATTCATAACGGCTAGTTTGATTGGTTGTGGTGTGTTAGAACTCGAAGTTGCGTACAACACACGCTACTGTATTATTCAAAGGAAAGCGTACCGTGGAAGCTTGGGATGTTTCATTTTAAATTTTTTGATGTCTCCATTTATTCAAAATGTTTAAAATATTGTATTTAAAAAGGTTTCACTGTTAAAAGTTGATAAAAGTGCAACACTGAAAATGAATCTGTTCTTGCATTATGACTAAGAAACTCATAATAGGGATTCTAAAATTATAAGGATTATATAAAGTTTAAAATGTAGTTAATACTATTCATGACCTCTTTTAATGGATTTTTTTTGTAAGTCGTGGTGTGATTGAACTCGGTGTTGCGTGTAGTGCAAGTTATTGAATTATTTTGATGAAATAACATACTATGAAATCTTGGGGTGTTACATTCTCCCCTCCTTGAATAAATTGCGTCCTCACAATTTGAAATTGTTCTTCGAAAAAAAAAGGTTGAAAATAAAAAATATCTTTGTGGGAAAACCCACATCGGAAATTGGGTTACTAAAATTTAGTCTTAATATGGGGAAATGAGAAATGAAAGGGTCACCACCAAATTATGATCTCGGTTAGGAGAACATTGGTGGCAATTAGGGACATATAATTGGAGGAAAACGTAAATATTTATAGGTAGTGATTGAGGTCATCAATCACAAACAAGTATAAAATTGAGGTCCTTAAACTCATCAATCTATGATGATTTGAAATACCATCGGTTCAACAAAATATAGTGTATTAGGATAACACATTTTTGACGTTTCAAAATATCTTAGTTGAAATCCCACATCGGAAAAATGAATTAATGAGGCCTCTATTTAAAATAAAGAGTCGAAAGTATGAAGATTACCGAAAATAACACATACTAGGGTTCCATGTAGGAAAATATGGATATGGAAGAAAAATCTAACCATCAATTATCTGATGGAGAGTGGTAGAGAACATGGCTATGAAAAGGCCAACAATCCCAAAGCCATAAATTTGTGATGATTTAAGGTATCATCTAGGACAACATTTTTGTTCTAAGTTCCTTTTCATAATGTTTAGGAATTTATTTATGAGATTGGATAAGATCATAAGGAGATATACTTACTTTATAATTAGAGTTTTGTCCATTAATAAATTTCTACCACAAACTCGTCTTTCACTCTAAAAGATAATAGAATGTAATTTTTTTTTCTATTTATACTATTCGTACTGGGTTCCAATATAAATGAATTTATAATTCATCTACAAGATCTTTTAAAAAAAACTACATTATTTAATCCAGGACATCTCTTGGTCCAGTGCTAGGTAATACACCCTTGTCGCCCTTCGGTTGCGGGTTCAAGTCTCACAGCCTTGCCGGACGCGACGGGTTGCCGCCCGACCTCCGGGTTGTCCTTTTATGGCAATCCAAAATAATCCAAACTAGAACTATCCAAAATACTTCTGTCCAAACTCACAGTACAACATTTATAAGGAAGTTAAACATAATGTATATCCTTTTTACCCCGTAATAGCATATGAATACCTTCATCATGTATTCTTTTAATACACTGAAACATCCTGAATTACCATATTCCTTGATTACATTCATGCTCCCTTATTCCATATAGAATGCTGGATATACTTCATTAATCCAAAAATGTTTTAAACCCCAAAAATGATGGAATATACAAATCATTAATCAGTTCCTAGGTAGTCAAGAATAACCAATATAATTTATCCAAAACAATCACATATTATTCCAAAATCACTACCTCAGTATCAGAACTATATTATGATTTATCATTCTTTCAACCATATATTTTCCAAAAATTTATCCTGCTATTGAGTCACTTTTCTTTTTTCCACAGAATCTCAATTCCTTAATGAAATAGTACTGCAGTACAATCCTTATATACTACATAATTATTATAACAAGTATATTGTTGATACAACACTCAATTGACATAATCAACATAAGAAATCTAATCATTCCTCTTCATCTGTGGTAGTATCATAACTTGATTATTATCCAATAACATCATTTGTAGCATAGTCTGATGACTGGGACATAGGTTCCCGTAGTGTCCAAACACCTTGCAAATGAAGCATTGTACATTTGAAACCATTTTCTTACCCTTGCAGTCACGTACTTTGTGCCCTTTTCCTCCACACTTATAACAAACTCCCATTCCTTTGAGGCAAGTTCCAGGGTGTTTCTTTCCACAGTTACCACATATAAGAAAATTCTTCTTTTCCCTCTTCCGTTTATCCATCTTTCTCTCTTCCATACTTTTCTTCTCTTGCTTCCCTTCAATGCCATAGAACTCAGTAAACTCTTTACTTATCTTATCAACACATGATATTATTTCTTCATATGATTATAATACATGCGAGACTATTTCTCTTATAAATTCTAGCTTAGGACCATGAAATATATGATCCTTCTTTCTCTTTCTATCATGTGCATTGCTAGAGTTCTCATTCCTTCTACTGGGCGCCATTTCTAAACAATGGCATACACTAGATTAGTTTATGAATAACAATACCTAATCCCAAAATTGTGAAACACATAACATAAATTAAATAGTTTATGGATATAATCCATAATCATAAAAATGCCTCCTTTGAGGAAGAATATACTGATAAACCCTTCATAATGATTTGTAATGAAAATGAGAGTTATCCTAAGCATATCCCACGGGAGTGTCGTAACCAAGAGTGCAGCAAGGCCCATTGTCGTGCACCAGTTCCCGTTCGAGTCTAGCTCAAAGCGGTGTTTTCGGGTTTTACCCCTAGGTATATCTGTGCCAGAGCCACCTCTACCTGCTCGTATCCAGACAGGGATGTATTGCTCGGAAAACTCACAAAATCTCTACAATACCAAAATTCTAGGAAGTTCTTCTATACTAATCCTCAAAGTTTATCTTAGGTCTACGTGCTCTAATCAGAGTTTATCTAAATTTAGTTTCCAAGGTTTGTACTAAACATCCTCTGATACCAACTGTAACTCCTCGACCCCAGCTACCCAGAGTCGGTGCATTACTTCGTAACATTGTCATGATCACAAGAAAGATCAAATCTCGAAAGACCGATTGGTTTAGTAGCCTTGGAAACACAAGATATATTCACAAGTTTTACATTACATCATAAAATGAAAAAACTACTACAACAACATAATGTCTCCATAATCCACACTCATATCCCCACATAATATCCCTGCAGGTCATTCATAATTTACTTCTTCACTTCCTGGGAAAAATAAAACATAGAAAAGGGGTGAGCTCAAATGCCCAGTAAGGATAACTATATATAGGAAACTTTCATAAATAAGAATAAACTTTTAAGGCAATGTATAACTAAAACAAAATCCTTTCAAACATGAACTTTCAACATGGTATGGCATAAATAAAAAGAAATAATTCCACTTACTTATTCACATGGATATTCTACTAATCGAATAATCACATGCAAAAATCAATAACCACTTTCATAATGTTGGAATGCATAATGCCAGACTATCATAACAACATAGTCAAGGCCTCGTGCCAAGACTAAAAATAAGATTTTGTCAAGGCCTTGTTCCAGGACACTAGTTTGTCTCATGAGACCTACCGATGCATCGAGGAGCTATAGCGGGATCCACCCGTCACATATTAAGTCTAATACATTCCCATATGAAAAGGATTAAACATAACATAAACATTCGTATTAGAACTAGCATACGAAATGTCAATACTTTCACTATAAACTATGAATGGTATAAAAATAGCACATCCACAGTCAAACATATCACAAAACCTTCAATACAATATATAAGTTTTGTATCATAATAAATCAACTTCAAATAATCTTAAAATCCATCAAAGGATGTTGACATAGATGAAATCAAAATTCTTTTTAAATAAATATCTCCTTTTATTTTGAAATCATTTAAGATCCATATAAAATAAAAAATTTCTTTGAAAATATTCTTATAAGCTTGTAAGGGATGTTTTGAAGATTTTATAACGGCGGAAAATAGCCTCACCCGCCGTATAAGTTAAAAAAAACATTCTTACCTTAATTCTGTCAAAAAGGTTAAAAAGGACCTTGTTTTGAAAACGACGGAAAGATTTCTTTATAAACAACTTATAAAAGTAAAAAAGGGTATAAATGACTTTAACTCATATTCTAGTAAATAGTAAAAATGTTTTGAAATACATTTTTAAGAAACATGGATGTGGATGATAAAGAGATCCCAGTAGATTATTACATATAAACAACCTCGGATAATGAAGAGATTGTGAAATAACCCTTACCTTGTACTTTTCCTTGGTTGGGGTAGGTTAACCTCCTGGATAATGGTGAAATAATTGCTATTAAATTATACAAGAATCATATACATTAATATGATATCATATATGATCTTTTAATATCGATTTGATAATAATATCTTAGTATTATCATTATATCGGGTGTTAACTTACTTGTTTTCTTTTATATGTTTTGTTACGTAAGACATGTTTGTAAAGGATAGGTTGTATATTATTCATATCCAGAATGATATCAAGTCCTTAAACATCATTTTTAAATCATCAAATGATAATTATACTTGTATGGATATGATGGAGAATGAATCTCATCGCGTTCGTGGAGACGGTAGTCCGTACGTACGCACGGGCGACAATATCAATCCTTTGATATTAAAATAATATATAAATGGACGGTATATCATATATACAGAATCATTAACATGTTATATTTATTATTTACATGAGTTACACATCATTATTATACCCATCCAAATAATAATATATTGAATAACAATTACACCACGACGTGGAGACGGTAAGCCGTACGTACGCACGTATGGTGACATGTTATTCAAAGGGTAGATAGAATACTGAATATGGTTGTACCATATTTATAATAACATCACATTATATGTGAGATACTGGAGTTATTATTTTAGAATGGTAAGAACAAAGGAAGAAGAAGTGGAAGAAGAAATGAACTTGGAAAAAGGGTGGTGAAATCATTACCTCTTCTTCGGGTTCTTCCTTTTGATTTGATCAAAATGGATCCTTAGGTTGGCTTTCTGATCAAACTAAGGCCTCTAGGTTGTAGTGAGGGATGTTGGGAGAGTATTTGGGCAGATTTTGGCCGAATTAAAAGGCTTTGAAGGTGTGAAGAAATGAGAAGGAGGAGTTCCCTTTTATAAGAGGGGTGAGGGGAACCTTTGGAAAAGCTAGAAATATTAATTTATAATAAATTCATATTCGGTTTCTAATGGCTCAAAAGTTGATTATTCAAATTTTAAGGTTGGGATAGGTCGAAAACCACTCAACCAATAGAATTTAGACTGGTTTGGGTACTTATATTAACCTTATCTTTGAGTATTAACTCAAAGTTAATTAGTTTCACTTTTACAATGTCTCTTTGTATTTTTATATTATATGGTTAATAAACTTACTATATACATCCAAGAGACCCCAAAGTGGTCCATTAAATAGTTGATTTTTGTGAAACTCATAACATATTGACTACTTAGAAAAAAGTCAATTAAATCAATCCTAATATATCATAGTATCCTAGAAAATTAGTTTAATTCATTAAAAGTTTCATATTTTATTTATTTGGGTATTTATAATATCAATTATTTTAATTTTTCACTATTATAGTAATTACTGCATCATCATTGTGTCATAAATAAAATAAATTATTTAATGTCTAAAAATTATAAATAAAATATCATTATGTAGGAAATCTTTTTATCTTTCTAATGAATATTTATAATCTAAAATCCAACATATATAACCCTATGAAACAATTGTTTTTCTAAAAGATATATGCTTGTGTCATTTTTTGTATTCATTTTAACTTAACTAAAATAAAGTGTCATTATCACTTACAAGTGGATCCATGGGGTCCCAAAATCGACCCCAAGATTCCCATGGTCGACCATGTATCAACCAATAGGGTTAAGACACGTTTTAGGGTAATTTAGTATTATTATAATATTATTTTTTAACCCTTATTTATCGGATTTACCCTTAACCATGGTAAATAAAATATTTACCGCAGCAATTATTCAAAATGTCTAAAAATAAAAGTTACCTATTTGAACAATTTGAACATCCTGATTCCAAATATGGAATCCATTTTTCTAAATTCAAAACACAGAAGTGGCAGAAATTAATTTAAAATTAATTCCCGCTGTCAAAACAAAAAGCGTGTTTTTAAGAGATAATAACTATCAAAAGATTGACACTTGTTTATGTTTGGTTTAATTGTAAAATTATGTCCAATAACCAACATTATATTAAATGGTAAAAATATATTCAAAATATACTTTAAAACCACTCAAATTCATAATTTATTACTATTAATTATTTTGATTAAAAAAGTTTTTTTTAATTAAAATTTAGTAATTTTCACTATTCATCAAAATTTGAAAATTATCCGAAAAGTACCAAAATTTCACCTTAGGATAAATTCGATACTCCGAATCCAAAAATAAAGTCCATTTTGAAATTTAAAATATATATAATTTCAAAAACTAGGTATTACTATTCATAACGGCTAGTTTGATTGGTTGTGGTGTGTTAGAACTCGATGTTGCGTACAACTCACGCTACTGTATTATTCAAAGGAAGGCCTACTGTGGAAGCTTGGGATGTTTCATTTTAAATTTTTTGATGTCCCCATTTATTCAAAAAGTTTAAAATTTTGTATTTAAAAAGGTTTCACTATTAAATGTTGATAAAAGTGCAATACTGAAAATGAATCTGTTCTTGCATTATGACTAAGAAACTCATAATAGGGATTCTAAAATTATAAGGATTATATAAAGTTTAAAATGTAGTTAATATTATTCATGACCTCTTTTAATGGATTTTTTTGTAAGTCATGGTGTTATTGAACTCGGTGTTGCGTTTAGTGCAAGTTATTGAAATATTTTGAAGAAATAACACACTATGAAATCTTGGGGTGTTACAAAAAACGCTTGATTTTACTATCAAGATCTCCGATAAAATTTGGAGCATACCTTGCCAATCGAGTGAAGCTTTATTTATAGGCAACCACTGAGTCTTCCTCTTGCCTCAATTCCAAGAATTGCTTTTCCATCCTAAGTCGAACAGCCTTAGGAAAATACTTCTCAAAAAACATACCTTTGAATTCATCCCAGTCAAGAGCATCAATCTCATCTGCCTCCCTGATATTTTTAACCATAGACCACCACTGATCTGCCTCACCCTCAAAACGGTAAATAGCAAGACTAACCTTTTCATTGTCTGAACACCCCATGACATCGAAAATCTTCTCCAGTGCGTTAATCCACCTTTCAGATAGCACAGGTTCAGATGATCCTCTGAATGATGGGGGATGTTTCCTCATGAAATGTTCCACCACTGACATGTTCCTCGGCGGTCGATCTGGCTGATCTCGTGTATGGATACCACCGCCATTTATCACTTGAGTCAACTGCGCCATTACTGTAACAAATTGTTCAGTTCCAATTCCAACCATCTCAGGATGCTGATTCAGAAGGTTATTTCCTTCTGCATGCCTTCATAGCACTTCTTCCCTGTTTCCTCTGCGAAAAACCATTCTGAACAAACATGTCTTAGATGAAGCAACATGGTAATCTTCAAATACTATATCACTTCAATTTGACCATAAATAAAAAATATTTTTGGATAATCATTTAATAGAATTCTAACTCATAAAGTTATCTAAACCGACCTTTGATACCAACTATAAGTCCCCAGCCTAAAACCTTACTTAATCATGAGTTATTACAAGATTACACATTGAGGATCTTTTCAGGTTTAGATTTTTAGAGAATTAGATCATAAAACTTGCATTAATTTCCACATATATACAAAGTGGTTACATAAAGATAGTATTCTTCATTCCCATCAATGGAAACATATCTAAAATAAAACATGGATTCTTTCTTGACACTTCCTTAACAATATCATCATATAATGTACCTTTCCATTGACATGTGAAAAACATTTCAAAAAAATACTTGGGATGAGAATAAAAAGATCAGTATGGGTTATATAAATAAAATATGGTAAGGAAAAATGAGTTCATATATACATAATAATGAAATCATTCTTTACCCATAAAACATACCTCATAAAATCATGAATAAATCATAGAAATCATAAGACATAAAAGGTAACTTGAGGCATACATAACATTCTTACGTAGGGAGTAACCCGCTTGGTTACGTTTGGAATACCCATCACAGTATATTCAATAAATCTCTTCGGAGAAACCTTAACATTTCACTCCTTCGCATTACCCAATGCATTGGAGAGCTATATCGGGCTCACCCACCCTTAGTTTATCACGGAACCACCCGTCTTCATAATAATGCCCAAGAACCTCAACATAATCGTATCACATAAAACATGCATAAAGGAAACATAACATCCCCACCTTTCAATCACAATATATCAATACAACACATTGATAGATAAAAATTATGAAAACCATTTTCAATTCCAAAATAAAAGAAAAGTAAAACAGGGTATTTATTTTTCATTTAAAAAGAAGGTATGGCTTATATAGGAAGCTGAAACTCAAATAATGGTCACGACGGCGAAGAAGTCATTGTCGCCGCATCCGTACGACAAAACATTACCTTTTGTCGTTTAGTAAAATGATTCGTATAAAAAAGATTTCTTTTCGATAAACATAAAATTCAAAGGGGTTTATACACCGTGTAAAACAAGGTTGAGTATAAAACAAAATATGCCTCAATGAAAGGAGATTGAGACGAAGTCCCATACCTCGGGTCCAACTTGACTCGATCGTTCTTTAATCTCCTAAATAATAAACTTGAGTTAATTTATACTTGTTTAAGAACCTTTTTCATGTTCACTAATCATTTTATATCACTTATATCAATGTCATGAACACTATGTAATTATTTAAGTTAATAATGGTCGTTTTAACGATCATTGGTACTAGAGTAAAAAATAAACCCTTTATAATTACAATTTGTTCATGTATCCATTATATCCAGAATTATAATCATGATGTATATATCATATATAAACAGTATATACATGCATTTATAATTTTACATAATAATTTAGAGGTAATAAATGAAATGCACCGTTCATGGAGACGGTAAGCCGTACATACGAATGAACGCTACTTTCATTTCTATTTCGTATTTTATAGAATGGAATCATAATGATATAAAGATATATTATAATTCCAGTATTATATCATATATAATATCATAACTCTATCCTTTATACGTACCACATATGGTATTTAACGAATCAAATCACTTTGAGGGGGCGGTAGTCCGCACTTCCTTAAATGAAGATATCGCCTTTACCCATAATGGGAACCATAAAGGTATGACAAAATTGGAAAATACAGAAGCTTAAGGAAAACATAAACATATTATATATCATATATAAATATAGTGTCATCTTAATGGCCACCTTTTAAGGTGTTAAAATAATTTTGAACAATCATCGTTTCGGGAGGCAGAAATTCGCCATCCACGGAAATAGTATGTTCTTTAACCATTAGATGTAGGTGTGTGTAAGTTTAGCTCGAATACCTCTTATAAAAAAATCCTAGTATATTGAAGATACTGGATTTGTTACAAAATAAATTAATAAAAAGTGTTTAGGGGGTTGGAGAAGAAAAATAAAACAAAAGGACTCAAGTGAAGACATTACCTTAAAATCGGGTAACTCCCTTGGGTTTGAGCTCAAAGGCTTCCTTGGGAAGACTTCAACCCAATGTGAGGCTTCAAGGAGTATGAGAGGGAAGTGGAGAGACAAAATGGGTAGGGGTTGGCCGATCCAAAGGCTTTGGAAGTGTGGGTAAGGAGGTAGAGGTGGGGGCCTTTTATAAGAGGAGAGGAGGGGCACTCTTGGAAAGTAAAAAATGTTACATTATTTGAAAATGATTTTCGGATTCTAAAGGTCCCACATTGATTTAATTCGAGGATAAGGTGATTAGAATTCGAAATATACCCTCCCAATACGTTTTGGACATGTTTAGGTCTTATATTTAAAATTATCCTTCCATATTATTTAAATCGTCAAATAATGAGGTCATCACTGCATCATTATGATGTCATAAATAATTTAATTTATTTAATGTCTAAAAATTATAAAAAAATACTATGATGTAGAAAATACTTTTATCTTTCCAATGACTATTTATAGTCCAAAATATCATTTATTGTGACAAAATTAAAAATATTTTACTTAGTTGATACATTCTTTGATACATTTAACATTCTTTAAAAAATAAAAAGATAAAATGTCACTTTCTCAGAAAAGTGATTTCATGGGGCCTCCAAGTTTGGCACAAGGCATCCCATGGTCGGACATGAGACAACCAGTAGCTTTAGGACACATTTTGGTGTCATATCATATTTTTATGATATTATTTTATTATCCTTAACTACCAGATTACTTATTAATCAAGATAATTAAGGATAATTACCGTCGTAACTATTCATAATGTCCAAAAACTAAAGAGTCTTAATAACATAATTTGGACCTTATGATTTAAAATATCTAATATATTTTACCAAATTCCAATCACATATATTGCAATAATTGATTTAAAAATAATTCCCGTTGTCAAAACAAATAGCGGGTTTTTTTGAAACAATATCTATGAAAAGTTTGGCATTAGTTTATGACCAATTTCATAGTGAAATTAATCTTAATGACCGCCATTGTATTAAATGGTAAAAATATATTCAGATTAAACTTTAAGAAAAATAAAAAATATAATCTATCCATATAATTAAATTAAATGAAAAAGCAGTTTTGATGTAAAATGCAGTATTTTTCACTATTCATTAAAAAATGAACATTGTCAGAAAAATACCAAAAATTCACAAAAAGTTAATTTTGATGTCCCAATCATAATGAATAAGTTTATTTTGACAAAAAAATCTTATAAAATTTTCAAAATATATTTTTAAAAATGGTTTTCAATTAAAAGGCAGTAAAACAATCTATTAAGAATTTTAGTGTATTCCATGCTTAAGATTGGATTTATTTTCATTTGAAGCCTCTAAAACAGTATCTAATTCATTAATAGACATAGATAAAAATATATATTATTCATTACTTACTTGGTATGTTACACTTCACCTTATACACTATTTCTTTACCACCAAATATTTTCCTTGAATGAAAACTCCATAAACATCTTTACTTGTGTTTGAGGAAGTATACCCACATTGTTTCAACATACTCATGTATATTAAGCCCTACATTTTATTAGTGATAAAATAAAAACACAGATAAAGGGTGTACTTTTATCAGCACTAACTAAAATAACTGATAAACCTGGTCTTCATGAATTCTACAAAAGCAATGATAAATGCTGATTTTTATTAGTGTTTTTTAGTGTTGATAAAGACCGAATTTATAAGTTTTTTCTTAAGCTTTATCTATTCTTTTTTTATCATTGATAAAGGAGCTCTTTATCATCAGTTTTCATTACACTATTATAATCTGACCTTTAAAAAAAATAAATTTAAAAAAATCACATATTAGTATATACATATATTTTTATTGATATATATGAAATATATTTTCCTCAAAATGATTTATATGATACTAAATATGTATATAGGATTAATATATAATTTATTTAGTGAAAATGTTTTAAAAAATAATTAGAAATTAATATTAATTTTTAATTTTAAAATTAAAATTATGTAATATTTATTTAATTACAATTTGGTGACAATAAAAATTAATGAATAAATTAATATTTTTAGATAGGTTCAAAACGTGACATGAACTTCAAACGACCATAACTTTTGATCAAAATGTCCTTTTTGGATCCCTGAGAAGTAAAATAGAATCTTCGGAAGATCTCTTCATTTTCAACACCCAAGGGAACCCCAATCTATGTATTTTCTTAGAAAAAAAAAGCCTGAAAGGCATCCAAGACAGATTTTTTTGTTGGGATACCCAGAGTTATGGACACTCGATGAAATTTCTTCATTTTTTAGAGGGTATTATTGTCATTTTTTATGAAGAATTAATTAATCTATAGGGATTAGTTTCATATTGATATTATGGTGTTAATATAATAACATTTTTCAAATTTCAATACTACAAAACATGGTTTTATCAGCGTTAAAAACCCTATAATCTAGGTGCTATTAAGAAACCATTTATCCCTCTAAATATGTCATTTTATTTAAAATTGACATTAATTTCCATAAAAAACAACGAGTGACAAACTTAAATTCGAGAAAACACATTAGAATTGTTTTGATATTTTAGGAAAAAAACCATGAGTCATTTGTGACATGTATGAATCACAAACATCTCAATATGATACACGATGTGTTCAGTATGACTTAAAGTATCTGTTATTAGTTTAAAATTGGCATTTTAGTTCAAAACGTGTCACTCACTTAAAACCAAGGAAACACGACCAAATTTTCATGATAATTTAGGAAAATGATTCATATGTCATTTGTGACATGTCAGAAGTAGTCTCATATCAAACTGACACACAATGCGACTGGAATGACTCAGAATGTGTGCTTTTAGATTGAAATTATATTTTAGTAAAAAAACCGATATACTAAAAACATTGTAAAAAAATTTTGATTGTTTTGATAATTTAGTAAAATTATCCATTATTTATTCGTGATGTGTATTAATCAACCCCTCCTCAATACGATGCATGGTGTGACTGGCATAACTCAAAATGCATCTTTTTATTTAAAATTGACATTAATTTAAGTAAAAACGAACGAGTTACATAATGAAAAATGTGAAAAATCATTATTATTGAAATAATAATTTATAAAAAACTATCCATGAGTCATTTTTGAGGTTTATGACTCAATCACATCTCAATACGACACACGGTGTGACCGATATCCCTCCAGATGCGTCTTTTTTTTATTAAAAATATACATTAATTTATGTTAAAATGAAAAGGTGGCATATTAAAAACCATTAAAACACATTCATATTATTTTGATACAATATGATAATGATCCATTTGTAAATTTTAATGTGTAACAATCAACCACACCTCAGTCTGATGCATTGTGTGACAGGCATGACTAAAAGTGTCACTACTGGAAAATAGGTCTATACCCACGGCATTCCAAAACCGTGGGTATGGAAATAGTATGTGAACCTATACCCATAGTTTTTGAAAACTGTTGGTATAGGCCACCTATACCCATTGTTGAGCTAATAACCGTGGGTATAGTTGTCTTTCAAGACCTATACCCACAATTTTAGAGAAAACTGTGGGTATAGGGTATGTTCTGAAGACCTATACCGACGGTTCATCAAAACCGTGGGTATAGGGCCTTTTTTTTGAAGACCTATACCCACGGTTCTGGAGAACCATGGGTATATCATTCCCACGTTATGTCAGGGTGAAAATATTAGGCAGGAAACTGAAAAAATATGGCGGTAAAACATTTTTTCACAATTTATATTAATATATTTTAAAAAATATAAATATATTAATTTAAAAATTATTTAGCTTGGTTGGTAAAAATATATCAAGCGGTGTTGTAGGTCACGGGTTCGAATCTCATTGCCCACTTTTTTCAATTTTAATTTCCGATGTAAATTATATTAATATATATATGGTGATATATGCATACATAATAATAGAAAATTGCAGGTCAGTTAGTCCTTTGGTGTGGTGCGCTCTGGAGCATCTGCGTGAAGCGCGGGTTCGAATCCTACTGGCCGGGGTTTTCAATTTTAATTTCCCACATAAATGATATTAATATATATATATATGGTTATATATGTATATATAAAAATAATAAATCGCAGGTTGGTTGGTCCCTTAGTGCGGTGCGCCCGTGCGCTGCTGCGTGAAGGCTGGGTTCAAATCCCCCCAACAGCGGAATTTTTTAATTTAAAAAATACCAAACCGTGGGTCTGTTGTGTGTCACGCTAGAGCTGCTGTGCCACAATTTAGACTCTCATATTCCAACGCTTCTCCTAAACTGTGGGTATAGTGTGTCTGTTATGAGTTTAAAATAGACATTTAATTTCAAAACATGTCACTCAATGAAAACTAAGAAAAATTTATCTTATTATCTTGATAATTTAGGATAATGATTCATAAGACATTTTTGACATTTTTAAAGTTGCCTCATATCAAACAAACACACGATACGACTAGTATGACTAAAAATGCACGTTTCATGTTTAAAATGAGATTTTAGTGATAATAATTTCATACTAAAAACAATGTAAATGTACTCATATTTACGTGATAATTTAGTAAAATGATCCATGTGTCATTTGTGACATGTAGGAATCAACCCCACCTTAATACGATACATGGTGTGACTGGTATAACTTCAAATATATCTTTTTATTTAAAATTGACATTAATTTATGTTAAAATAACTAGTGACATACAAAAACTAGGAAGAATCATTTGGATTGTTTTAATACTTTAGGAAAATGATCCCTGACTCACTTTTGAAGTGTAGGAATCAACTAAACATCAATATGATTCACAGTGTGACAGGTATGACTAAAAGTGTCTCTTATAAGTTTAAAATTGACATTTTAACTCAAAACATGTTACTCACTAAAAACTATGTAAACATGCTCCAATTGTCTTAATAATTTTTGAATGCGATTTGTAAGTCATTTTGGACATGTATGAAGTACTCTCGGATCAAACAAATGCACAATGAGACTAGTATGACTCAAAATGAACGTTTCCAATTTGAAATTACAATTTAGTAAATAATAAAACATGTATACTGAAAATTGAGAAAATTCATTTGGATCATTTTGATACTTTATTAAAACTATCTATAAGTCATTTGTGATGTGTATAAATCAAATTATCCTCTCTATGATGAACGATGTGGATAGTATAACACAAATTGTATCTTTTTATTTAAAAATGACTTCAATTTTAGTAAAAATAACAAGTGAGATACTGAAAAATGACCACAAACATTTGGATTGTTTTTATACTTTAGAAAAACAATCCACGAGTCATTTGTGATGTATAGTAACCAACAACATATTAATACTATTCACAGTGTGATCGTAATGACTAATAATGTCTGTTATCGGTTTAAAATTAACATTTTCGCTCGAAATGTGTCACTCAATAAAAACCAAGAAAACATAGTCATATTATATTCATAATTATGGATAGTGATTCATAAGTTATTTGTGACATGTTTGAAGAACTCTAATGATTAACCAACATATGATGGGAATGGTATGGCTCAAAATGCCTATTTTATTTTGAAATGAAATGTTATTAAAAAACTGACATAATGAAAACCAAAAAATGCATTCAGATTGTTTTGATGCTTTAGGAAAATGATCCATAAGTAATTTTTGGTTGGTATGAATTAGTCTCACCTCAGTTTGATGTATGTTGTGACTGGTATAAATCCAAATTTGTCCTTATTTAAATTTAGTATTAATTTTAGTAAAAGAACAAGTCGAATAGTCAAAACATGGAAAACACATTCAGATTGTTTTCATATTTTCGGAAAATGATATATCATTCATTTTTTATGTGTAGGTTTCAACCCTACTTCAATATGATGTACGGTGTGACTTCTACAGCTTGAAATGCGTCTTTTTTATAATAAATTGACATTTTATTAATATATACTTTCGTATTAATGATTAATTAATTTCTTTATTTCATTACAAAAATAATATTTATTTTATTATATGGGTGTAATCCTTTCCACGAGTTGGGATCATTTTTTTAGAAACAGATACGATGTGTAGTTATTTAGGAGAGGGGATCAAATGTGTCAAAAAATGAAACATTAATGTTTTTCACTATTTATTGGATAGTTTTAAATGTCATTATATAATAATTTGTTTGAAATGAATATTTGAGTGTTTTTTGTATATACCATGGGGAATATTTCTGTATTCCGGATTTAATTTAAATTTATATATCATTTTTTGTGCTGTTATATGAAGAGAACATTATAGCTAGCTAGCCCTTTATTAGCGCTATTTCAATCGTCGATAATGACCCCCCTTTATCTATTCTATTTAAAACTCTTATAAAGGGGGTCCTCTACCTACAATTATTTTTAGCATGGATAAAGGAATCCATTTATTAGTGCTTTTTTATTATCAATAAAGGGGACTCCCTTATCATCTATGTGATTAATAATGCTCTTTTAGTGTTGTTAAAACCCTTTTTTGGCACTGGAAATCAATCAAATGTAAAAAAAATACACTCCCCGACTAAAACATCTACTTTGAAGGCCTTATGAGCCTTTTGGCCTTGAAAAGTGTGATAAGGGTTCCTCTATGTTAATATGTCATAGATCTCATTTCAATATTTGATTTGATATGTGGTAGAACCCAAATGGATTCCCGGATTTAAAGTTGTGGTTGTTTGAAGTTCGAGTAACATTTTCATCTTATTTTAGATCATTCATTAATTTTTTGATTATTTTTATCTTAAAATTTTTTAAATGACTATTATTCATTAATAATTAGAAAATTATTAATTTTTAATATTTTTTAAATAAATTTCTATTCCATTTTCAGTAAATATCTTATATATTAAGTCCAAAAATGGCCCGAAGGCCTTCATTTTTTATTGATTTTGGTAATCCACCTTTCACGGGGTGAGGTGGAACCCTTACAAGGCCCATAGGCATAATTATTACATAGCCCATAGGATTTAGAGGAATTCAATTCCCGTAGGCTTCAAACATTACATACCACCCAGACTAACTACTTGGAACTGCTATTCCCAAGCATCTTCATCGTGAAATCAACTCTCCTCCTTCACATGGCCTTTCAGATAATCTTTTCCGTGCATGCGTAGGCTTGTCCCGATGGTAGGTGCCATACCCTCTCGTTATTGAAATACATTTAGTTTCTTCGATGGTGAAAGCTTCTTGCTCCTCACCCTTCTAAATTTTGTTCCATGTAGGTTGTTTGATTTTCATCTGCACTTAAGGTAGGCCGAAGGCCTTGAGTTGGCCCGAAGCCCTTACTGACGCGAACACCTGGGTGGCCCGAAGGCCTTAAAGGACTCGGTGACCAAATCGATGGCCTGAAGGCCCCAACGGGAGAATTTTCCCAACTACTACACTATCAAACAGTTCATGCTATAGTTCCCACTATAGTACCTGCTACAGTTATGCACAGTTTCTGCTACAGTACCTGAAATTAACCTATGCCTGGATTTGATCACAGGTCTCCTGGATGCACTTTTGAAGTCCTCATGAACTGGGCTGAGGCTCATGTTCTATTAAGCTTAAATTCCATCTTATCTTTATCTAAATCATATTTAAAAATACATATATTATATTTATATCAATGTCAATATATTTATATATTTATATACTACTTTTCATTAAATATATTTCTTTGAAATATTCCATTTATCAACGATTTTTTACTAACGATGATTAAGGGCCACCCTTATCAGTGATTTTTTAATAGTGCTGATAAAGAGGGGATTTTATCTGTGTTATTTACACGCACTAATAAAGATCCCCATTTAATAACAGTTTTTTAGCACTATTAATGATACCCTTTAATTTAAATAAAAAACATTGTTAACGACCCCCTTTAAAAGTGATTTTCTAGTGCCACCAATGGGGGACTTTAATAGAACTTTTAATGCCGTAGGATTGGGTAAACCTAGTTTTGTAGTAGTGTGTGGGCATTTTATGCCATTCATGACCAGGTACCTTCCTTATACACTTTTGCTTTTAATAATAAATTTGGGGTCATGGGATCAGTTTCCAAATCCATGACTGAGCTTTCTTGGTATATATTATTTTAAATTAATATATTTAAAAATATTTGAATATAATTATACATATTTTTATATAATTATATAAAATTATATAATTATAAATATAATTATTATAATTTTAAAATTATCTTAATAATTTTTTTTTAAATTATTTAATTATCAATAATTTCATATAAAAATATATATTGACATAATTATAAATATAATAAATTTATATATTATTTTTTTGATAATTGTAAATCTATTTTGATTAATAATCAATGCCCTGGATAAGATGGGAAGAATACAAGGGATAATAATAAGAAACATAATGAAGTATTTCATGGGTCGTCAAAAGAGGGTCTTGTTCAGTGTGCTGCACTAGAGGACTCTCCTTTATAGCTTAAAGGGAATGGTTGCATTATGCAACCACTAACAGCTGGCTTCTCAAGACATGTTCAACATGAGTATGGTTCCAAGAAATATAACGATCAATTGAAAATGAATTATTATCAATAGATTTAGAATGATTTCAATTCTATAGGAATTTTTGGTAAATGGGGTAATTTATCAGATGATGGAAGTGATAATGAGAAACATATGGTTTTATTGGACACCACTCATATCAGACATCCATGCAGTGGTTACAATGATTCTTTTAAGGATGATTCCATAAATTGAAAGGGAATGATGATCAACAGTGACGATTTAACTTTTTTCCTACCAAAAAGAAGGCCGCGGAAGGATTATTCCAATCTGTCAAGGAATTTTTCTATGAGAAAATCTTCCAAAGAATCAAATATCGAGCTTGCATCGGAGTACAAAAAGGTTACTGTAGTAATCCTTAGTATTCTCAACCAAGGTAATTCATAGCCGATGTCTGAAACTGGGAATGAATCTGACTATGACTATGAAAATGATCCTTCATCTTTGGATCATTAAATTTCTTTTCTAGATGAGGGAATGTTTCTTTATTTGACCTCGTCTGTTCTATTGTTATGTTTTTATTTCATATTTTAATAAAAGGGTAAGAGCTTTGGTTCTAGCTAAACATTTTTCATATATTTAATATTTAAATATATTTATTATGATTTATAATTATTTAAATAAATAAATATATATATAAATATATATATATTTATAATTATATATATAAATAAATATATTTACATATATTAGTATATATTTATAAATATTTATATTTTTTACTAGAAGGTTGAGGTCAAAGTCTCTTTATTAAATGAGAATAAACAAATTGTAGCACAAAGAAAATGAAGAAGATTTAGACACGAGAACTCTTACCTCATTGAAACATAAAAATGATAGAGAAAACATCACAAATCATATTCCAAATTATTACAATATTCAAACTCATCATCCCATTTTGATTCATATGCCAATGAATTGAAGTAGCTAGCCTGGGGATTCCACCCATCTCAAGAGATGTCGATCTGGTTCTCATGGTGGGCTTAAGATGGGAGAAATTGTTTCAAGGTCTTGATTTCTTCATTGAGGACGAAAAGAAACATTTATCCTCCTTCCCCTTACATTTATCAATAATGTCTCTAAAGGATCTCTTCGAAGAGGGGTCATCTTCCTCCACATATTTCCATTTTCCCACAGTCTTGTTAAGTTTCTAATGCTCTTTAAGTTCATTCATGAATTGAGAACCTACAAAAGACGAGTCATTAATATCGACATCCATAGGTTGAACATTAAGTCCTTATGGTCTAATAGGTCCCAAAGATCTCCTCGAAGTTATGTCTAGCACAGAGTCTGTTACATGTTCAAAATATGAAATAAGTGTTAGTTTAACACATTGATTTCAATCATAATGAAGCTGCCCAAGGCCAGGCCCTTTACCTGACTCTCCCTGTATACAAGGATAACAATCCACCACTGGGGATTTCCTTCTAGTCTTTTTATCTAAAAACTCAGAAGATACTCATTTAATCTATATAGGAGGTCCAACATTTTGAGAAAATTGAAATCCTCCTCTTCTTAGGAAAGATCCACCATTAAATGAAACTAAATTTCTCTCTACTAGAGACTTCCCAAGTCTATCCTTCCCATTGTCCAACTCTTTTACCTATTTCTGAATGGAGGAGACATGTCTATATAACACACCTGAAATAGCTGCATCATTTGTTCAGTGAACTTCTACATTAGAATAATTATAAGAAAATGTGGTTTTATATTGAGCTCTAGAATCTTTACCTTGTGAGTTCACCGTTGGAGCTTGACTCACTTGGACAGCAGTTTGATTTTTTTTTCAAAAATAAAATGTTTTTTTTCATGAAATAAAGTGTTTTATTTTTCATGAAAATGTTTCATTGGATTTCTAATTATTTCTATTCAAATATATTATGTGGGTTGTTCTATTCCTGAGCCTCTATGTGGGCCTTATATTCGTTGGGCTTGTTCTAGACTCTAGTCTGTGCCTTCTTGGGAAACCTATTTCACTATCCTGCGTTTCTGTCTGATTTTAACTATGGTAATCCACCCTTAAAACTACTTGTTTCTGTTTTTTCTTTTTGATCCAAAAACTATGGTTCCACTATTTGTGTTTCTCAGTGAACTTATCCTTTGGAAGCCATTTGTTTGGCACCTACCGCATGTCCCGATTTCTGTGAGATTTATTTAAATCATGCTACTTCACGACCCTTACTCTCGTTCACTAGAATCTGTGTGTATGCTTCATCTTTTACATTTATCAAGGATTCACCTCGAGTATATGTTTACATTTTTATAGTCTGTGGGGTTTTTTCATCCAACACAGTTGGTTTGTCGTCTTCAACCCGTGATCCTGAGAAAATCAAAACAATTCCTTATTTGTTATGAGATTCACCACCTGCAAATTGTCATCCAATCCTCATTATAATTAACCCTGATGGAGTACTCATCTCTCATGTGTTCTAAAAAGGCCTCTTCTGAATCTAGAACCTTCAACCCAGGTAGATATTTATGTTCTTTGGTGCATCTGTATTTGTGGGCCTATTCTTTTCTTTCATTATTTAGTCTTTGCATTGAATTTTCTTGGTTCCTTTTTTGGTCTGGTTCTTTGAGTCTGGGTTTGCATGTGTGAGTCCATCTAATTTGGAGGAGTACTTCCCTAACTCTGATCCATAGTTCATCACTAGCACATATGGTGAAGAGCCCTCTGTTCTCAAATAGTTTCTCTTGTTAGTGTGTGGTCTACTTTTATTTATCTTCTAAATTTTTATGTTCTCTATTTATTCCATTTTTTCATAATAATATTAAATATTGTGGTGGTTTTCTTACCATGGAGTAGGACTAAAAGTTTTGAACCACATAAATACTTGGGTTTTTTTTACTTTCCCGCAATTTCATTTTCTATTCTTCTAACTTTGTTAATAAAATGCCTTATATCTTATTGTGTTTACTATGATCAAATATTTTAAAAATGTTTTGATTCCAATATAATGAATATGGGGGAAATGTATTCATTTTTTATTTTACAATGTCCATTAAAATTGAAATTTAAAATTTTGACGGTGAAAATGAATTTATTTTTTGGAGTGTTAAAAGGTGTGAATAATTAGTTAATAATGGCCTTTCTAATTCATTACACGGTAGAAAGAAACTCGTAGTGACTGTCACTGTTGATGGTCATTCCACCACTTCCTTTGTATATGTAGATCCTAGTATTCTTGAAAAGGCTCACTGTACTCTTATGTTAACCCTATGTGGTATGGTTTTCTGTGAAGTTTTACATGAAACCACTGCTAAATATATATGGCTTAAACTCAAACACATGTATAAAACTATGTCTCTTCTTGTGCATATTTATAATAAGATAAGATTATACAGTTTTATAATGTCCCCATGTTTTTCTGTATGATTCCATATTGATGAGTTTAAAAATTTACTATTAGATTAGCTAATATTGACATTGAGGTTAAAGATGAGGATCAATGATTTATTTTGTTAACTTCTCGTGATGACTCTTATAATTCATTAAAAGACTCCATAATGTATGGTAGGAATTCCATTACATTAGAAAATGTTAATTTGGTTGATATGTCCAATGAACTTCAAACAAATGGTTTAAAGGAAGAGATTAATACTGTTAAGTGTGATCCTCAAATTTTGTCTACTATGGATCTTGTGAAAAACATGTGTTGGAATGACCAGAACTGGTCTAAGGGTTTTCTGTGTTTTGAGTGTAGTAATAACAACCAAATAATATTTTACTATCCCAATAAAAAAGATAAAGATAGAATGGCCCAGACACCAGTGCTATGTCCCATTTCTGACACTACTGAAGCCCTTTTGTTTGCAAAACCTTCATTAGAACTAGACATAAGTTATATGATGTATTTTTCATTCATTCCTAGGAATTTCTCCTCTTGTCTTGTGGGGGAATCGTGGTTGAGGAAAAGGGTTGTGAGGACTATTCTAAACTACTCAAGATTAGGTGGAGAAGTTTTCTTTTCTTATCTGCTTCTTATTCTGTGGTATCTGAGATTTTTTGTACTTCTATTGAATACTATTTCATTTTTGAGCTCTAATTTATTTTTTGTTCACTGAATTTTACCCCCGGTAAAGGCTATTTGAATTGCAGGAGTTTTCATTTCTATTATAAGAGTTTCATATCTCGGATAAAACAAAGGTAATGTGAGGTAAGTTCTATTTTAATGCAGTTTCTAAGAATATAATAGTATGTCAGTGGTAGATGTGTGGTATGGGTAGAACATGTTCCACTACTGGCACATGTGAGGTGATATTCAATCTTGGTGGATATTTTTATACCTAAGTTTTTTTGGATTTAATATAATCTTCCCACAGTGCTCAGGAGAATGGTAGTTAGTATTTTTGAAAGAACACCATCAGAATAGTTTTATTTTATTATTGAAAAGGTGGATATTTTTGAAATTGTGTTTTTTTAAATTAAAATGATTGATTTCCATGAAAAAATATGTTTTATTTTTCATGAAAATGTTCCATGTGTTTTTCCTAGTATATTTATGAAAATATATTTTTTGGGTTGTTCTGTTCTCGAGCCTCCATGTGAAAATTCTATTTGTTGGTCTTGTTATGGACTCTGGCTCCCTCCTGCATGGGATACCCATTTTGTTGGTCTACCTTTCCATCCAGTTTCTACCATGGGAATCCTCCCTTTCTACTCCCTAATGGTTGTTGATGCTTTGTGATCCAATAGTTGTTGTTTTTCTGTTTGCGTATCTCAATGTTCTTATTTATTTCCACCCATTTGTTTTGCACCTACCATGTGTCGTGATTTATGTGGGATTTGTTTCAACCATGCTGCTTCTCGACCCTTCTGTACATCCAATAGCTTCCCTGTGTCTACCTTATCTATTACGCCAATCAAGGCATCACCTCGTGTTTATTTTTCACTTATTACAGTGCACGATGGCTTTTTTACATCGGCAGAGTTGGTTAGTCATCTTCAACAAATAAATTTGAGACCACTGAGAGAATTCCATCATTGTTCTAAGATCTTCCGCCTACACATTGTCGTACAAAACCCATTCTGGTGATCCCTGATAGAGAATGCAGATCTCATGACTTCTGAAGAGGCCACTTCAGAATCTAGAACCTTCAACCTTAGTAGAGATTTTTGTTATTCGTTGCTTCTGTATTTGTAATCCCTTTCTTTTCATTATTTGTTTACTCTTTTTTCAGTATATTCTTGGTTCCTTTTTTGGTCTAGATCTCAGAGTCTAGGGTTGCATGTTTGAGTCCATCCTGTTCAGGGGAGTACTTCACTAAATCCAATATAGAGTTCATCATTGGATCTTTGGATGAAGAGGTATCTGTTCTCAGATAGTTTCTCTGGTAGGTGCGTGTGGTCTACTTTTATTTCTATTCTTTTTTTGTATGTGCTCTATTTCTTCTATTATCCATAATAATAAGAATGATTGTGGTGATGTTCTTGACGTGAAGATGGACCAAAAGGTCTGAACCACATAAATAATTGTGTTATGTTTACTTTCAAGCAATTTCATTTTCTGTTCTACTAACATTTTATACAAAACGTGATATATCCTGTTGTGTTTACTATGATCAAATCATTGTAAACTATACCAATTCCACAATAATCAGACAGAACAATATTCGATTGAGGATATCTAGAATCTCATATAAGGGTAGCAGCAGGTCCACTTTTAGTTTTCTTCTTGCAGTGAGCCATATCATTCCATGATAAGGAACAAAAAGTGAAAAAATTACCCTCCTACAGTGAGAATTAGATTTATCAGTATTATTTCAAATAGAACAAAATTTAGGTAGCTTCTCATAAACAAGACATAGAATTAATTCATCATCATGTGTGGCCAAAACAACTTTTTTAGTATGTAATGAATTTAGATCCACCTCAACTAACACCTGGGAGAAAAACCCATACCTATCTTGTTTGTCTCCCTATCCATTTTTATAGGGACACCAACTGAAGAAGTAATGTCGTATTTTATTTTAGGATGCTATAATATCCAATTTAATCCACATATTTTTACGCAAACATGAGGTAAAATGTTTTTTAATTCAAATGGATTGAAACTAAAACATCATTCCTGATTAAATAGCATACCTAGTTTATGTGACACCAATCCATGGCCCCATACTGCTCTATTGAATTAATTTTAAGGAAATAAGATGTGAAAAAATCGACAACCCACATGAAAACATATCGAGTTAGAAAATCCCCAGATTGAGGATAAATAGAGAATAATATCATCATATTTCCATGGATTCATACCTCCCAGAAGAAGGACTCAACCAATAATTGAAAACATACATTAACCTAACCTTTATTAAATTGAATTTGGTCTCGTATATACCTGAGTGATGGCTCCTTTTTGTGAATATTACTAGAACCCACACCTTCAAGGGATGTGAAGAACATTTCATTCGTTGGATCCCTAATTCCTTGAATCGCACCCATAGGATGAAAAAATCCTCGAGATTTGGATTGATTCTCAATAAAAGGAATACATTGATGCCAAACATGGGAGATCTAATTGTACGAATGGAGATTCACACTCCTCAGATGACAATCATAATGATGATGGGATTTAGGGAGGGTTGCTTCTTGATTGAGGCGGTTGTCAGCATGGGCCGATTCATGAAACTTTTGGGCCTTCATGTCTATTTTATGAAGGCCATTTTTGGACATTATTCAAATGTTTCATTTTATGATGGTGTGTTTTTCCTCACATGCATATCAGTATGTATTTGGGAAGGGACCTGCAGTGGTTTGTGACACTGTTTGGGTGATGATCTTGGGTACCATGAGTTGTTGACGGTATGTGACGCCGGTTGTGAGCATCTCTCACTAATGACGTGCTAACACTGACACCTCCAACGATGGGAATCAGGGAAGACCTCGATCGTTTGAGAAATGATGCTAATGGTAATGACAACATCCTTGGCATGAACGATCTGGTGTAACACCCCGACCCTAGTAACCCAGAGTCGGTTCATTATTACATAACATTGGGATGATCAAAAGAAATATCAAATCTCGAAAGACCGATTGGTTTAGTAGCCTTGGAAACACTAGATATATTCATAAGTTTTACATTACATCATAAAGTGATAAAGTACTACAAAAAAATAATGTCTCCATAGTCCACACTATTATCCCCTCATAATATCCCTGCAGGTCATTCATAACTTACTTCTTCACATCCTGGAAAAAATACAACATAGAAAAGGGGTGAGCTCAAATTCCCAGTAAGGATAACAATATAGCTGAAACTTTCATAAATAAGAATAATCATTTAAGGCAATGCATAACTAAAGCAAAATCCTTTTAAACTTGAACTTCAACATAGTATGGCAAAAATAAAATGAAATAATTACATTTGCTTATTCACATGGATATTCTACTAATCGAATATTCACATGCAATATCAATAACCACTTTCATAATGATGTAATGCATAATGCTGATCTTTAATTTCTTTGTCAAGGCCTCGTCCCATGACCTAGGGGCTAACTGTAACCGGAACCCAACCCGGAGTGCCTCTAATAACCGGACACCAACCCGGAGTGCCTCTAATAACCGGACACCAACCTGGAGTTCCTCTAATAACCGGAGACCAAACCGGAGTTCTTCTAATAACCGGAGACAAAACCGGAGTTCCTCTAATAACCGGAGACCAAACCGGAGGGCTTACTTTTACCGGTCCCCAACCCAGAACATACTTGCCTAACACATTCATCTGAATGAAAGGTTGAAATATAACATAATCATTCAGATTACATATAACTTATGAAATGTCAATACTTAAAAAAATACCATGAGTGACATAAGAATAACATATCCACAGTCAAAAATATCACAAAACCTTCAATAAAATATGGATGTTTTGTATTATAATAAATCAACTTCAAATAAGCTTAAAATCCATCAAAGGATGTTGACATAGATGAAATCAAGACTATTTTAGAAAAATATCTCTTTCTATTTTGAAATCATTTAAGAGTCTTATATTTATGAAATAAATTTTTTTTTGAAAATATTCTTATTATATTGTAAGGGAAGCTTTGACGATTTTATAACGGCGGTAAATAGCCGCACCCACCGTATAAGTTAAAAAAAACATTCTTACCTTAAATTTGTCAAAAAGGATAAAAGTGCCTTGTTTGGAAAATGACGGAAAGATTCATTTCAAAACACATAAGGGTATAAATGACTTTAACCCATAATCGTGTAAATAGTAAAAATGTTTTGAAATACATTATTAAGAAACATGGATGTGGATGATAAAGAGATCCCAGTAGATTATTACGTATAAACAACCTCAGATAATGAAGAGATTTTGAAATAACCCTTACAAATTTGGTAACTTATGAAAAATACAACACATAAAAGAGTTTTCATACAATGAATATGTAAATACACATAAATTAGAGTATATTACACAAAGAATATAATTATGGGCAGTACATACACCACACAAAAGGTGATGGTGGCAATATGGCATGAATCTCACGGGAATAAGGAGTGAGATGAAAACCCCTTACCTTGTACATTTCCTTGGTTGGGGTAGGTTAACCTACTATATAATGGTGAAATAATTGTTATTAAATTATACAATAATCATATATATTAATATGATATCATATATGATCATTTAACAATGATTTGTTAATAATATCTTTTAATTATCGTCGTTTCGGGTGTTAACTTACTCATTTTCTTTTATATGTTTTGTGACATAAGCCATGTTTGTTATGGATAGGATGTATCTTATTAATATCTAGAATGATATCAATTCCTTAAAAATCATTTTTAAAACATCAAATGATAATTATACTTTAATGGATACGATGGAGAATGAATCTCATCGCGTTCGTGGAGACGGTAGTCAGTACGTACGCACAAGCGACAATATCATTCTTTTGATATTAAAATAATATATAAATGGATGGTATATCATATATACAGAATCATTAACATGTTATATTTATTATTTATATGAGTTACACATCATTATTATACCCATCCAAATAATAATATATTGAATAACAATTACACCACGACGTGGAGACGGTAAGCCGTACGTACGCACGTATGGTGACATGTTATTTAAAGGGTGGATAGAATACTAAATATGGTTGTACCATATTTATAATAACAACACATTATATATATCACACTGGAGTTATTATTCTAGAATTGTAATAACAAAGAATGAAGAAGTGGAAGAAGAAAGGAACTTGAAAAGGGGTGGTGAAAACATTACCTCTTCTTCAGGTTCTTCCTTTTGATTTGATCAAAAGGGCTCCTTAAGTTGGCTTTCTGATCAAACTAAGGCCTTTAGGTTTTAGTGAGGGAAGTTGGGAGAGTATTTGGGCAGAGTTTTCCGAACAAAAAGGCTTTTACGGTGTGAATAAATTGGAAGGAGGAGTTCCCTTTTATAAGAGGGGTGAGGGGACCTTTGGAAAAGATAGAAATATTAATTTATAATAAATTAATATTCGGTTTCTAATGGATCCAAAGTTAATTATTTAAATGTTAAGGTGGGGAGGGGTCGAAAAAAACTCAACCAATAGAATTTATACATATTTGTGTACTTATATTAATCTTATCTTTAAGTATTAACTCTAAGTTAATTAGTTTGACATTTACCATGTCACTTTGTATTTTTAAATTATACAGTTAATAAACTTACCATATAAATCCAAGAGACCCAAAAGTGGTCCATTAATGATGAAAATATCATGATATAAGTCTCTTGGCCAAGAATTATATTTTTATAAATTTAATATCAATTAATAATATAAAATTTGTTTTAAAAACCCTTTTATGTCAATTTTGACACTATTCAATAGTTGATTTTTTTGAAACTCATAACAGAATGATTACTTAGAAAATATTTAATTAAATGGTTCAAAACATGTCATATTAACTTATAAAATTAGTGTAATTAATAAAAAGTCTCAAATTATATTTATTTTGGTATTTATAATATCAATTACTTTAAATTTTAACTATTATGGTAATTACTGCATCATCATTGTGTCATAAATAAATTACATTATTTAATATCTAAAATTTATAAATAAAATATCATTATGTAGAAAATATTTTTATCTTTCTAATTAATATTTATAGTCGAAACTCCAACATATATAACCCTATTTAAAAATTGTTTTTCTAAAAGATATATGCTTGTGTCATTTTTGTATTCATTTTAACTTAATTAAAATAAAGTGTCCCTATCACCTACAAGTGGCTCCATGGGGTCCAAAAACCGACCCAAAGATGCCTATGGTCGAACATGCATCAACTAATAAGGCTAGGACACGTTTCAGGGTAATTTAGTATTATTATAATATTATTTGTTAACCCTCATTTACCGGATTTACCCTTAACCATGGTAAATAAAATACTTACCGCAGTAATTATTCAAAATGTCTAAAAATAAAAGTTACCTATTTATACAATTTTAACATTATGATTCTAAATATGTAATCCATTTTTCTAAATTCAAAACACATAAGTGGCCTAAATTAATTTAAAATTAATTTCCGTTGTTAAAACAAAAAGCGTGTTTTTAAGATATAATCACTATCAAAAGATTGATAATTGTTTATGTTCGGTTTAATTGTGAAATTATGTCCAAAGACCAACATTGTATTAAATGGTAAAATTATATTCTAAATATACTTTAAAACCACTCAAATTCATAATTTATCAATATTAATTATTTTTATTAAAAAAGTTGTTTTTAATTAAAATTTAGTAATTTTCACTATTCATCAAAATATGAAAGTTATCCGAAAAATACCAATATTTCAACTTAGGCTAAATTCGATACTCTAAATAAAAAAATTAAGTCCATTTTAAAATATAAAATATATATAATTTCAAAAAGTAGGTATTACAATTCATAATAGCTAGTTTGATTGGTTGTGGTGTGTGTTAGAATTCGAAGTTGCGTACAACACACGCTACTGTATTATTCAAAGGAAAGCGTACCGTGGAAGCTTGGGATGTTTCATTTTAAATTTTTGATGACCCCAATTAGTCAAAATGTTTAAAATATTGTATTTAAGAAGGGTTCACTATTAAAAGTTGGTAAAAGTGCAATACTGAAAATGAATTTGTTCTTACATTATGTCTAAGAAACTCATAATATGGATTCTAAAATTATAAGGATTATATAAAGTTTAAAATTTAGTTAATACTATTCTTAACCTCTTTTGAACGGCTTTTTTGGTATGTCATGGTGGACTTGAACTCGGTGTTGTGTGTAGTGCATGTTATTGAATTATTTTGAAAAATAACACACTATGAAATCTTGGGGTGTTACATTCTCCCCTCCTTCAATAAATTGCGTCCTCGCAATTTGAAATTGTTCTTCGAAAATAAAAGGTTTAAAATAAAAAAAATATCTTTGTGGGAAAACCCACATCAAAAATTGGGTTACTAAAATTTAGTCTTAAAATGAGGAAAAGAGAAATGAAAGGGTCACCACCAAATTATGATCTCGATTAGAAGAACATTGGTTGAAATTAGAGACATATAATCAGAGGAAAAACATTAATATTTATAGGTAGTGATTGAGGTCATCAATCACAAACAAGTTTAAAATTGAGGTCCTTATACTCATCAATCTATGATGATTTGAAATACCATCGGTTAAACAAAACATAGGGTACTGGGATAACACATTTTTGACGTTTCAAAATATCTTAGTTGAAATCCCACATCCAAAAATGAATTAATGAGGCCTCTATTTAAAATAAAGAGTGTAAAGTATGAAGATTACCGAAAATAACACATAATAGGGTTCCATGTATAAAATATGGATATAGAAGAGAAATCTAACCATCAATTATCTTATGGGGAGTGGTAGAGAACATGGATATGAAATGGCCAACAATCCCAAAGCCATAAATTAGTGATGATTTAAGGTATCATCTAGGATAACATTTTTGTTCTAAGTTCCTTTTATTAATGTTGAGGAATTTATGTATGAGATTGGATAAGATCATAAAGAGATATACTTACTTTATAATTAGAGTTTTATCAATTAATAAATTTCTACCTCAAACTCATCTTTCACTCTAAAAGATAATAGAACGTAAAAAAAATTATTTATACTATTCATACATGGTTCCAATATAAACGAATTTATAATTCAACTACCGGATCTTTAAAAAAAATACATTATTTAATCCAGGACATCTCGTGGGCCAGTGGTAGGTGATACACCCTTGTCACCCTTTGGTTGCGGGTTCAAGTCTCGCGGCCTTGCCGGACGCGACGGGTTACCGCCCGACCTCCGGGTTGTCCTTTTATGGCAATCCAAAATAATCCAAACTAGAACTATCCAAAATACTTCTGTCCAAAATCATAGTACAACATTTATAAGGAAGGTAAACATAATGTAGATCCTTTTTACCCCATAATAGAATATGAATACCTTAATCATGTATTCTTTTAGTACATTGAAACATCCTGAATTACCATATTCCTTATTGATTACATTCATGCTCCCTTATTCCATATAGAATGCTGGATATACTTCATCAATCCAAAAATGTTTTAAACCCCAATGATGATGGAATATACAAATCATTATTCAGCTTCAAGGTAGTCAAGAATATCCAATATAATTTATCCAAATCAATCATGTATTATTCTAAAATCACTACCTGATTATCAGAACCATATTATGGTTTATCTTTCTCTCAACCATATATTTTCCAAAAATTTAACCTCCTATTGAGTCACATTTCTTTTTTCTACACAATATCAAGTCCTTAATGAAATAGTACTGCAGTACAATCCTTATATACTTCAGAATTATTATAACAAGTACATTATTGATACAACACTCAAATGACGTAATCAACATAAGAACTCTAATCATTCCTCTTAATCTGTGGTAGTATCATAACTTGATTATGATCCAATAGCATCATTTGAGGCATAGTCTGATGACTGGGACATAGGTTTGCGTAGTGTCCAAACTCCTTACAAATGAAGCATTGTACATTTGAAACCATTTTCTTACCCTTGTAGTCACGTACTTTGTGCCCTTTTCCTCCACACTTATAACAAACTCCCATTCCTTTCAGGCAAGTTCCAAGGTGTTTCTTCCCACAGTTATCACATATGGGAAAATTCTTCATTTCCCTCTCCCCATTATCCATCTTTCCCTCTTTCATCCTTTTCTTCTCTTGCTTCCCTTCAAATCCATAGGACATAGTAAACTCTTTACTTATCTTATCAACACATGATATTATTTCTTCATATGATGATAATACATGGGAGACTATTTCTCTTATAAATTCTAGCTTAAGAGCATGAAATATATGATCCTTCCTTCTCTTTGGATCATGTGCATTGCTGGAGTTCTCATTCCTTCTACTAGGCGCCATTTCTAAACAATGACATATACTAGATTAGTTTATTAATAACAATACCTAATCCCAAACTTGTAAAACACATAACATAAATTTAATAGTTTATGGATATAATCCATAATCATAAAAATGTCTCCTTTGAGGAAGTATATACTCATAAAACCTTCATAATGGTTTGTAAAGAAAATGAGAATTATCCTAAGCATATCCCCTGGGAGTGTCGTAACCAAGACTGCAGCAAGGCCCGTTGTCGTGCACTAGTTCTTGTTCGAGTCTAGCTCAAAGCGTTGTTTTCGGGTTTTACCCCTAGGTACATCTGTACCAGAGCCGCCTCTACCTGCTCGTATCCATACAGGGATGTATTGCTCGGAAAACTCACAAAATCTCTACAATAAAAAAATTCTAGGATGTTATTCTATACTAATCCTAAATGTTAATCTTATGTCTACGTGCTTTAATCAGAGTTTATCTAAATATAGTTTCCAAGGATTGTACTAAAATTCCTCTGATACCAACTGTAACGCCCCGACTCTAGTTACCCAGAGTCGGTGCATTATTACATAACATTGGCATGATCACAAGAAAGATCAAATCTCGAAAGACCGATTGGTTTAGAAGACTTGGAAACACTAGATATATTCATAAGTTTTACATTACATCATAAAGTGAAAAAATACTACAACAACAAAATGTCTCCATAGTCCACACTATTATCCCCTCATAATATCCCGGCAGGTCATTCATAACTTACTTCTTCACATCCTGGAAAAAATACAACATAGAAAATGGGTGAGATCAAATGCCCAGTAAGGATAACAATATAGCGGAAACTTTCATAAATAAGAATAAACATTTAAGGCAATGTATAACTAAAACAAAAGCCTTTTAAACTTGAACTTCAACATAGTATGGAAAAAATAAAATGAAATAATGACATTTACTTATTCACATGGATATTATACTAATCGAATATTCACATGCAATATCAATAACCACATTCATAATGATGGAATACATAATACAGATCATTAATTTCTTTGTCAAGGCCTCGTCCCAAGACCTAGGGGCTAACTGTTACCGGAACCCATCCCGGAGTGCCTCTAATAACCAGACACCAACCCGGAGTGCCTCTAATAACCGGACACAAACCCGGAGTCCCTCTAATAACCGGAGACCAAACCGGAGTTCCTCTAATAACCGGAGACCAAACCGGAGGGCTTACTTTTACTGGTCCCCAATCCAGAACATACTTGTCTAACACATTCATCTGAATGAAAGGTTGAAATATACCATAAACAATCAGATTACAAATAACTTATGAAATGTCAATAATTTAAGCAAAAACCATGAGTGACATAAGAATAACTTATCCACAGTCGAAAATATCACAAAACCTTTAATAAAATATGGATGTTTTGTATTATAATAAATCAACTTCAAATAAGCTTAAAATCCATCAAAGGATGTTGACATAGATGAAATCCATACTATTGTAGAAAAATATCTCTTTCTATTTTGAAATAATTTAAGAGTCTTATATTTATGAAATAAAACATTTTTTGAAAATATTCTTATTATATTGTAAGGGAATATTTGACGATTTTATAACGGCAGTAAATAACCGCACCCGCCGTATAAGTTAAAAAAACATTCATACCTTAAATTTGTCGAAAAGGTTAAAAGTGCCTTGTTTGGAAAACGATGGAAAGATTCCTTTCGAAACAAATAATGGTATAAATGACTTCATCCCATATTCTTGTAAATAGAAAAAATGTTTTGAAATACATTATTACGAAACATGGATGTTGATGATAAAGAGATCCCAGTAGATTATTACACATAAACAACCTCGGATAATGAAGAGATTGTGAAATAACCCTTACCAATTTCGTAACTTATGAGACATACAACCCATAAAAGAGGTATAATACAATGAATATGTAAATACACATAAATTAGATTATATTACACAAAGAATATAATTATGGGCAGTACATGCACCACACAAAAGGTGATGGTGGCAATATGGCTTGAATTTCACGGGAATAAGGAGTGAGATGAAAACCCCTTACCTTGTACTTTTCCTTGGTTGGGGTAGGTTAACCTCCTATATAATGGTTAAATAATTGTTATTAAATTATACAAGAATCATATATATTAATATGATATCATATATGATCATTTAACATTGATTTGTTAATAATATCTTTTAATTATCGTCGTTTCGTGTGTTAACTTACTCATTTTCTTTTATATGTTTTGTTACATAAGAAGTGTTTGTTATGGATAGGTTGTATCTTATTAATATCTAGAATGATATAAAGTCCTTAAACATCATTTTTAAAACATCAAATGAAAATTATACTTTAATTGATACGATGGAGAATGAATTTGATCGCGTTTGTGGAGATGGTAGTCCGTACGTACGCACGAGCGACAATATCATTTTTTTGATATTAAAATAATATATAAATGGATGTTATATCATATATAAAGAATCATTAACATGTTATATTTATTATTTACATGAGTTACACATCATTATTATACCCATCCAAATAATAATATATTGAATAACAATTGCACAATGATGTGGAGACGGTAAGCCGTATGTATGCACGTATGGTGAAATGTTATTCAAAGGGTGGATATAATAATTAATATGGTTGTACCATATTTATAATAACATCACATTATATATAAGATACTGGAGTTATTATTTTATAATGGTAATAACAAATAAAGAAGAAGTGGAAGAAGAAAGGAACATGAAAAGGGGTGGTGAAAACATTACCTCTTCTTCAGGTTCTTCCTTTTGATTTGAACAAAAGGGCTCATTAGGATGGCTTTATGATCAAACTAAGGCCTCTAGGTTGTAGTGAGAGTAGTTGGGAGAGTAGTTTTTCAGATTTTGGCCGAACCAAAAGGCTTTGAAGTTGTGAAGAAATGGGAAGGAGGAGTTCCCTTTTATAAGAGGGGTGAGGGGCACCTTTGGAAAAGCTAGAAATATTAATTTATAATAAATTAATATTCGGATATATAATGGCTCAAAAGATTATTATTTAACTTTTAAGGTGGTGATGGGTCGAAAACAACTCAACCAATATAATTGAGACAGGTTTGGGTACTTATATTAACCTTATCGTTAAGTATTAACTCTAAGTTAATTAGTTTGACATTTTCCATGTCACTTTGTATTTTTATATTACATGTTTAATAAATATACCATATACATCCAAGATACCCCCAAGTTGTCCATTAATGATGACACTATCATTATATAAGTCTCTTGGCCGAACAATAGATTTTTAGGAATTTAATATCAATTAATAATATAATATTTGTTTTAAAAACCCTTTTATGTCAATTTTGACACTACTCAATAGTTGATTTTTGTGAAACTCATAACAGAATTATTACATTGAAAAAATTTAATTAAAAGGTTCCTAACATGTCATATTAACTTATAAAATTAGTGTAATTAATAAAAAGTTTCAAATTATATTTATTTTGGTATTTATAATATCAATTATTTTAAATTTTCACTATTATGGTAATTACTGCATCATCATTGTGTCATAAATAAATTAAATTATATAATCTCTAAAAATTATAAATAAAATATAATTATGTATGAAATCTTTTTATATTTCTACTGAATATTTATAGTCGAAAATCCAACATATATAACCCTAGTTAAAAATTGTTTTTCTAAAAGATATATGCTTGTGTCATTTTTGTATTCATTTCAACTTAATTAAAATAAAGTGTCCCTATCACCAACAAGTGGCTCCATGGAGTCCCAAAATCGACCCAAAGATGCCTATGGTAGAACATGTATCATAAAATAAGGCTAGGACACGTTTTAGGGTAATTTAGTATTATTATAATATTATTTTTTAACTCTCATTTACCGGATTTACCCTTAACCATGGTAAATAAAATATTTACCGCAGTAATTATTCAAAATGTCTAAAAATAAAAGTTAACTATTTACACAATTTGATCAATATGATTCCGAATATGGAATCCATTTTTCTAAATTCAAAACACAGAAGTGGCCGAAATTACTTTAAAATTAATTCCCGTTGTTAAAACAAAAAGCGTGTTTTTTAGATATAATAACTATCAAAAGATTGATACTTGTTTATGGTCGGTTTAATTGTGAAATTATGTCCAAAGACCAACATTGTATTAAATGGTAAAATTATATTCTAAATATACTTTAAAACCACTCAAATTCATAATTTATCAATATTAATTATTTTGATTAAAAAAGTTGTTTTTAATTAAAATTTAGTAATTTTCATTATTCATCAAAATATGAAAGTAATCCGAAAAATACCAAAATTTCCACTTAGGCTAAATTCGATACTCCGAATCCAAAAATGAAGTCCATTTTGAAATATAAAATATATATAATTTCAAAAAGTAGGTATTACTATTCATAACAGCTAGTTTGATTGGTTGTGGTGTGTGTTAGAACTCGAAGTTGCGTACAACACACGCTACTGTATTATTCAAAGGAAAGCATACCGTGGAAGCTTGGGATGTTTCATTTTAAATTTTTGATGTCCCCATTTAGTCAAAAAGTTTAAAATATTGTATTTAAAAAGGGTTCACTATTAAAATTTGGTAAAAGTGCAATACTGAAAATGAGTTTGTTCTTACATTATGTCTAAGAAACTCATAATATGGATTCTAAAATTATAAGGATTATATAAAGATTAAAATGTAGTTAATACTATTCATTACCTCTTTTGAACGGCTTTTTTGGTAAGTCATGCTGCGCTTGAACTCGGTGTTGTGTGTTGTGCACGTTATTGAATTATTTTGAAGAAATAACAAACTATGAAATCTTGGGGTGTTACATCTGGCATCCAAGATGATGACCTCAGGTGTTGTGTGTTCTGTGAGCCTCATTGATGAAGTTGGGTGTGCAAGAATTTTGGGGTTGGAAACTATCGGATGGATCAGGGTTTCTTCTGACAGTGATGGTGTTTCTGGACCTTTGGGCCATTTGATGTGGCTCTTGAGACTCTCTTTTTTGTTTTTAGTGGTGAGTTGATAATATTCATGTTTTTGTGACATTTTATGTGTCCCATTTCATGTATTTCTATAAATTTATTTTATTTTATTATTTTTTATGGTTGGGAATGCATAGTTTCTGAACATTCATGGTATATACATGAATTTTTAGATTAATGTATATAAATAAAAATTTATTTTTGAATATAAATATCATAAGTTTCATTATTTTAATAATATTTTTTATTTAAAAAAAATTCCACTGCTATGAATAGTACTGCAAAGATCCACATTTATCATCACTTTTAGCTAGCATTGATTAATGCGAAACTTTTATCAGTTCTTTATTATTACCACTGGTTAAACTAAACACTGGATTAGGTGTGATTTGTGGTAATGGAAGACCCTTGTATAATTCCCAAAGAACTCCATATTCCTTCCAAAAACCCCAGAACATGAAACACCGCTCCAGAAAATTTAAAAGTAGAGGGTACTAAAAACTGGAGGGCATCACATGCAGCCACATAGTCATCTCCATCTGAGCAATAGAAGTTAGAATTCTAATTCATATCTTTTTAATGATCTAACTAATTATCTGGAAAATTGTTTTCAAAACCTAACGTAACAATTAAAACTAGAAAAAATGGGCATTTAGGCCATTTATGGTGGAAATTACATTGTGAAACCCTAAAAATGATTATAGAACCACTTATCCTAGAAAAATAATTTGATATGTAATATGTTTTTGTGTGTGTGCCTGTTCCCAGATTCATATATATTTATATAAATCCATATACATTTGAATTTAACTATTTATTTATAATTATGTTAATACAGACACACACTTAGGTATGTGTGTGTGTGTATAAATTATTCCAAAAATAATAATTATATTATTATAAATATATTGTTTTCCTAAATTATAGTTATATATATTATATATATATATACATTCAATTATTTTTTCAGTATTCATTATCATTATAAATTCCATTTTCCATAAAATATATATATTTTGATTTCAAATTATATTATATTATATACAAATTTTTTAATTTTTTTTAAAAATATATATATTTTGTTTATATATTTCAATAATCTATATATATATAAAATATATAATAAATTATATAAACATAATACATATTAGCATAAATATAAAAACATAAAAAAATGTTTACTCATGTAAATATATTATATATTATATTTAAATATAAAAACTATTTATAAATAAATATATAAATTATGAATTATAATTGTCTAAAATTTATATATAATATTATTTCCAATAATATAATTTTTTTCCACTATATATATTTTTATCTTAAATTATATATATATATTATATAATTTTAGTTCAATATGTACATTTAATATATTTATTTTTTTAATTATATGTTATGCAATTTTTTCAAATTTAATTATCATTTTATATTTCATTTTCATAAAAATATTTATTTAATATTACAATTAAATTTTAATATATATATATATATTGATATATTTTAGTTATATACACACATTGTTTTTATATATGTAAATACTGAATATATTATAAATTTGATACATATAAATAATTTTTTTATGACCTGATGATTATTAATAATGAAAGCAATCCACGAATTCATGGACCTATAATGACAGGTCGCACCCCTTCCAAGGGTTGACTCACTCTATAACAGACTCATTATAAATTTTATGACATGAATGACCCACATTTGATGGCCTAAAGGCACCTGTTGTGTGCCCTCCATACTACTCGAGTTGTACTGTAATGTTTACCTATACCTACTATCCCCCTCAAATTCGTTCCATAAATTGCCCATAAATCCCCCAAAAAATTTACTTCTACGATTTGAACACTGGTTGAATCCAGAAATATGGGATGACTTTATCACTCAAGAAAGCCTTCGAATGCCAATTGAGTATGGGTAACAAGGGTATTGGTAGATGACAAACCACACCTTTCCTAGTCCTTACCTTACACCCTGGGTACCATCTGCTCCCAACTAAATTTATACTGTTGAATGTGTGAATGTGTAATTCATTAAAATTAATTTCAATATATAAATATATATTGTACTGTACATTCACATATTTATTTATAAACTATCATATGATTATTATTAATATCTTAATATTAATATAAATAATATACACCCATCTATATGTTTAGTTTAAATTTTCAATATATATTTATATAAATATATTTATACGTAAATATGAATTTTTCTAATGTAAATAATCTTTTTATATTTCTATAAATGGACATTGAGAACGAAAATTTTTTCGACACATGGTTCGTGAAGAAACATTCTAAAATAAGCTACATTTGAGAAGAAAGTTTTCTTCATTATCAATATATTCTTATTTTATCTTATGTACTACTATCTCCTTTTGAGGGGAGTAATTTATATAGGATTCATGGTGAAATATACAATTTAGTGGTAGGATAAAATAAACACGTCTCACATATTTAGCATCGAAAATTTATGTTGCATTTGATATCAAAAAATATATTGTACTTTTATTTTTTAAATATGCAATTGAAAGTATGATAGAAAATGTTTTACAATGTTGAGGTAAAATAATAAATTATACAAAATATATATCCCAATATATTAATTTTAAAAAAATATATATAATAAATATTTTTTTTCCAACAAATCAATAAATTTTATTTTAATCATGTGTAAAATGCTTTCCAATTATATAACTCAATACATTTTATATACATTTTGATGAAATTAAAACATAAAATATTTTATCATTCCATATATATATTACGTTTTTCAGTTATGTCTTCATAGTATGAAAATTATGTAGCCACATTTTGTGACTGTAATCCAATGTGGGACACTACCGAGAAACGCCAAGTGAGTCAGAAATGGCTGAAACCCTAACCGAAATCCAACACCCCAAAATCACCCACTTATACTGATGAGAATTTCTAGAAAAAAGTGCTTCATTGGATTTTGATATGGAGGGAGAATGAAAAAACACAAAATTCAAATGAAAAAGTTTAAATTTTCATGGTATGAGATTCTCATCACAGTGGTTCTCCCATGTGTCACCCCAACCCCCTCTTGGGTGAGTGGGGTTCTGCCGTCTAGCTCTTCATATGATGTGAGGTTTACTAGTTTCATCTTGGAATGGACTCATCAAGAGTGTGTCCCCAAATCCCAACCATTGGTGTCTAGAATTGCACGCACCATTCATCACATTGTAAGGGAAACTCCCATCTCTTCTATGGGAACAAACCACATGAACCACAACCTTGATGTTCTTGTTGGTGTAGTACATGACCCCTATGATTGGGTCATGACGCTCTCCGACCACCATTCCATGCACACCCTCATGCAAGCAGGATTGTGTCATTTTATGTGTCTGTTAAATGGTCTGCTTCCAACTAACTGGATGCCAAGCATGGCCTCTGGGATGATCTATCATTTTTGATGGCATTAATGCTCCACCCACTCTCTGGGTCGCAAACAACTGTGGTCCACCCCCTCTCTTAGGATTGAAAAACACCTCTAAGAAACCCACACTTTATAGTGGCATGTCATCCTCTGACATCTCTGGAGCACAACCTTCTCTATCATGTGACCTCTGTAATGACACCTTGAGACTCCGCTCCCACAACCATGGTCCAACCGGTATCATTCTGAAAAAATCACGAGGCACATTCCCTCTAATACCACTTATCACGGGATGAGCATCTCAACACAACGGTTCGCCCGTGTGTCACCCCAGCCCCCTCCTATGCGGGGGGGGGGGGGGGGGGGGGGTTCAGTCATCCAACTCTTCATATGATGTGAGGATCATTGGTTTCATCCCTACATGCTCTCTTCAAGAGAGTGTCCTCAATTCCCAACCAGTAGTGTCATGGAGAACACACACCACCCGCTACATTGTTGGGGTGACTCCCATCTATTCGATAGGGGTAAACCACCTTAACCACAACCTTGATGTTCTTGATGGTGTGGGACAGAAACACTATGATTGGGTTGTGACAATATGAATGGGTCAACACACATATAATTAATCTAATGGTTTCTTTTTTTTATTAATTTCCACCAAACAGATTCTAATATTTGGATCATAAAAATTATCAAATATTTTTATGTACCTGAAATATAAGAATTTTTTTTTAAAATGAAATATGAAGGGAAAACAAGTTTCTAATTAAAATAAAGTGTGAATATGCATTATTCAAAACACTTGGAATAATATTGTGTAGTAAAAAAAAGTAAAATTGATTCGTGTTGGGTAAGATGATGCAGATCCTTGATCAGATGGAGTGAGTTGTGTGTGATCAAATCGGTAGATGATGTCCTAGTGGTGGTCGATGGTACTATAAGAATCATTAAAAGAACTTGGATATGGTAGGTCCGACACTAGACATTAATCTGTGATTGATTGTTTGGAATACCGTGTTAAGGGACATGAGTAGTAGGAGGATAGAGAGGAGAAAGGCGAGTGGTACGATCAAGTGCTATGGTATGAATAAAACCACTTGTACATCGACCTAAAAAGATTTCAAGGCTCCGGTGTAGTGGAAGGAGCATGGTAAATTGGGAAGGATGAAGATCATGGCGTGGAAGAAAAGGGAGGAGGAGGAGCTTCATGGTAGCGGGGTGGGAGATGAAAGGGGACACAGTCATGCCTTGGTACTTTATCTAAAGAATCCTGAAGATAACACTACAAAATATTTAACTTTTTCCAACATTGATATATCTGTTGGTAAAAGTACATTTTCTGTCGGTAAAAAGTTTTTCTAACACATATGTTTCTTTCACTAAACATTCAGTTAATAATCAATTTATCAATGATTTTGCGATAGATAAAATAGTAATGTTACAATAATAATAATACCAACAGATAATATATATATTGGTTAATGTTTATAGTAACAGATTCTTATGAAAATATTTTCTGTCTGTAAGAATATTACCAACATATAACATCTATTTATAAATTATATTTAAATGAAAATTATAATTTTTTATTTTTATAAAAATATCATATTATACATATTAATTTATTATATATAATTCACCTATTTTAATACAGAAAAAATATGAAAATGCATGATTCATCACTGAAAAGGTTCTACCCCCAAGAACCAATGACCTATGCATTCCCAAGACCCATCCATGCTCTAATTCTAATGATCCAACTCGAACACCGATGACCCATCCATGCCCTAGGACCAGCGTGGAAACTCCAGTTATACCAAAACCATCAGCGCACCATCACCAATTCATGAACACGAGTGACTCATCCATGACCCAAGACTAGTGATCCATCTCTAGCACCCACGAGAATCCTCTTGTAACTGGTACACCCAAAACTGCATCTCCAAGATCTCTACCACACTTGAATAAAGAGCATACAAAAATTGAGTCATCTTTAGTATCAACGAGAAAGAACTCAAGTCAGCTCTAATACCAATGAGGAACCTCATTTTAGTGTTATTTCGCACCCTTCAACTCCAATATCTAAATAACAAATAACCAAAAAGAATACCCACAAATCAGTGCAAAATATTTTCATGAATTGAAACAATAATAGAAAAAAAGTATAAAAAATGAATTTCATAGTGATTATTTTTCATAATCCATGTTGAAATATCAGTTGAAATATCAAGGATTTTAGAAAAGGATAGAACTACTGCAAATCCTATTGAAATAGTGAATTAGGTAGATCCAGTGCAAGTTCAATGAAAAAAAAACCTAACACGTGGAAGCAGATAACAACTAATATTAAAACAAATAAAATCACCTTTTCCCAGAATTTTTTTACAATACATTCAGGAGGAGTAACAAACATACACCATCAAGTAACTGAGGGAAATACATTTTGAGATTACAAAAAAACACATATTAAAACTCACATTGCATCAAACCTCCCAGAAATCATTACCGTTCATGTAGTAAAAGTTTTTGGGTTATGATACACCATAAATTTGTTCAACATATGCTTTTTCCCTAGTTGGGAGGGCTTTCAAGATTAATCTATTTCACTTCAGTTGACCATGCACAAATATCAGGCCACTTGTATATCTATTTCACTATAAAAACCCAATTTGATGAGATTCATCAAGCATATCAACAAAGATATCGTCAACTCCATAAATGTTCCATCATAGTTAGGATGGATAGAAAGCACCAAATGTGAAAAGACTACCTAGAAAAAACAAAAAATGCTAAAATTCTTGCAAAAAATCAAACACACATCAAGTACAAAACCTCAGTTTAGAAAAAACAAACTAAAATGCATTGAAGAAAAGATATCTTCATCAAAGTGCAACAACATTGCACTCTAGTGATTTCCTAATAAACAAAAGAAACTAAAAAAGGGTTATCAGGAAATAATTTCCAGAATATAATGAATCCAAAAATCACTTTGCTATTGAAAACACCTTATAAAAAAATACTCAATGACCTATCAGATCAACAAAGAATATTCCATGCATCTACAAAATTCATCAGCTATCAATATAGATCACATGAGTTCAAAAACAAATTCCTTAAACCATCCAATGAAACTTCAAAAAGATATGATATTAGTGTTGGTAAAAAATAATAATGTATCTTCAATAGGGACATGCTCTATAATTATCAATGTAGAGAATGAAGTTCATTACTCAGCAGTCTTCCTATATTGCATCTGTAAGTTGTACTAGTGTATTTAAATTTGTTGTTGTTCAAATCTATTAAGACATTATGAAAACTTTAATTATAGAACATTATATAATGTATCCATACTATATCCATACTGGTAGAGGTATAAAATATAGGTTTATAGAATTTATTCCTAACATGAACATGATATAATGAGGTAAGATTGATTTTAACTATGATATATAAAACCACCCCAAACATTGTAGCATGAAGAATTGAAAAAATGATGGAAATTGTTCTAGAGTTCAAAAAAACATTATAGAAATAAAATAATAATAATTGAAATAGGTTTTGATCGTAGAATTCATCTATTGTATATTTTAAAACTGGGTACCTCCTGCAACACATTTCACCTCTACAATGTTCTATGTCACCAAAAACCAATATTTCTTCAATCGAAAGCATAAAAAACCTCACACAGTCCTGCCACAATCGGGATTTACCTCTGCTCTCCTAGGGTTCCTACTCCCCTCTTAGACTCCCCTCTACTGCTCCCCTCTATGGCTCCCCTCTCCTACTCCCCTTCCCGAATCTCTTCTCAGGTCGCACCACCTCTTCTGTGTACTCCACCTTCGGCTCATCCAACTTTGGCTCCTCCACACCATCCAGGTTTTCCACATAAAAAAACATGGCACGCCTCCTATTACTCTGCCTCCACATCCAAAACCACCACATCCAGCTGCTCCACCTATGATAGGTCTGCCTCCAGCCGGCCTACATTCAGGGAATCTCAGAATCTAGCCACTCCACCTACAACTGGTCAGCCACCGATCGATATGCATCTGACACCTCTACGTCCTCCACCTCCTCCACCAACACCTACCCTACCATTTTCTGATCCTATGGAAATATTTCATTTATACTATCATAATAACCTCAGTCTCATAATTTCAATTACCCCTTCTGTATATTACCTTCACCGTAGATTTATCTTTTCATTTTGTTTGTTTTTTTCACATGGTTTAAAAATTATTTTAACTATTTTTTGTGGAATGATAAGTCTCTAGGGTTTGATTTAATATCAATAATGCTATATGAATGTTGAGATTCAGTTTTATTGATCTCAAATAATATGTTTAGTTGAGAGATAATGATTAAATTAATGAATGATTTCCGTCAAAACTCACTGATCAGAGCCCTGATTAAGGTAAATATTTCACCAATCAGAGCCCAGAATATTTATCCCTAATGTTATTATGATATTTTATATCCCAGTGGTGGTCATTGGTGTCTCTATTATTAGGGATGACATAATAATCTTGCCTACACAGTTATAGTAACCGACATTACATCTTCTTCTATGGGAGCTCCATTATATAGAGTACCTAATCAATGATGATTTTTCAGTAATATTATTTTCCCATATTCTACTTTTTATTACGATTTTCCACTTACAATTTCATTTTTTATTTCATATATATTAACCAGAATTACATCTATTTTTACGGGAGTTTCATTATACAAAAATGCGATGAAAATGGGTGAGGTGTACCACCACATGAATGTTATTTATGTTTCTTATGAATTTTTTACATATTTTAAATTATCCCTCATTTCATTGATTCAAGTTTCTTTATCACTATATCATGTTTTTAAAATTAAATGGTAACAATGATTCATGGAAATTATTTCTCACAATTATTTCATTTTCCATTATCTTAATGATTTATTTATTGTTGTTGTTCGTTATCAATTTTTTTATATATAATATTTTTAAGAACCTGGTTCTTCCTTTGGGGTATGTATCATTCCTTTCAATATTATACTTATAAAAATAGGGGAAAAGAGGTCATGGGCTAGCCGTAGGCCAGTTACACAATGTGATTGGAAACTACATGTCATGTACTTATAGGTATATATTGTGTATGTTAGGCTACATTCCATGTAATCCCGGTACACAACCATGTAATGGTATAGAAAAAAATTGTATGGACACAGTGTGTAGTCTCATGTATATGCCGTATATTTTTTTATTGAGTAAATGTGAAGTATCGTAGTTTTTGTTAAAAAAGATAAGGGCTCTCCTGGGTTGATGAACAAGTAGAACTGAACATTCAATCCCTTCTCGATTGATCATCTGAAGCCCATTTCCTTCATCATTGACTATGTTTGAACCCGACCGGTAAGATCTCAATTACTCTTGAGTCATTATTTGTGATTTTTTCTCTCAAAGAAGCTATTTAAGGTTGAGTGCTTGAAATAATTTTGTAGATTTATGTTTTTATCTTGAATTGGAGGTTAAGGATGGATGATGAGAGTCGTACTATGAACGTGGTAGGTGGTCTTGTGCATTTTTCAAATTGTCACGATGTTTATATATGTTGAAGTGTCGCACGAACACTTTTAGGGAGACTCTTTATTGAATAATGAACCCTTTAATTTCATATTGATGATTAGGAAATTAATAGGATGATTTTAAAGATTGTTTAGGGTTGTGAACCTTGATTTTGGGGCACCCCATGGGTGTGTTTCCATTGGATGGACATTAGGCCAGGAATTCCTATAAGGCTTGACTTGAATTTACATTCTTGGATTATTAAATATGTATTGCTCATTATATGAATTTCCCATGTGAGATACTCGTTGTGTTATTCCTTTTAATTTTTTAAATTTCATAATAAGCTTGTTATATATTTTTACCATGTGAGTTATCCTTATTTGACCATGTAATAGTTTCATTTACATGTGATAATTATTATTTAAACTGAGACCATGTGGGTTGATTATGTTAAATCTGTGTGATAGTTTAATTCACGTGTGATGTGTTTTAGATGGAATGTGTAAATAAATTAAATGATAAAAAAAAGTTAACTAGAAATGGGTGAGCCAATGTCTCGGTAAAAATACATGGTCAAGATCATGTGACTAATTTCACCTTTTATATGTTGGGTGAACTATTATTGGTTAAAAGAAAATGGACAGGCTCAATAGGTTAATTATGTAAAGGTTGTGACTGAAAAATATATATGGTGGTCGGGCTCACTGATTCATCTTTAAAATTCCATGAAAACCTAGGATCCATTGACGAATACCTAGGCTATGTTCTATTTGAAAAATTATTTAAATTATTTATTATCTCATGATTTGGTGGTTTCTTTTATTCGAGGGGTCGTCAGTCCTAGGATGGACCACGAGACTTTATATAATTCACAAAACATGAATAACTAAATGGATGACTTACGAAACATCTACCAAGACAAAGCATAATACTGGATTTGGTATTCACGTACATCTGTTTACATTGTTTTATGAGACATCAGTTCTGATTAATTTTGAGTACCTACTATTTACTTCATTCACTACAGTAAACTGCCAGTAATATATATTCATTGACATATTGGCAGAGACCTTTAGGTGGTTTCCTACTAGAATTTAGTCTCACACCCTATTTGGGTCAAGATTTTGGGTCCAAACAGATTATATGATTGTAGGATATGATCAAGGCATGCCCCTGCTATTGGTACATGATGCACTTCTTAGGATTCAGATAGCATGGGACCAAGCTGAGTCTTGAGATGCTTCCTAGTCTCTTTTATTCATTTTTTTTCTTTTGGGAAATATGTTTTATATTACTGTTGTGTAATTTTTTGGCTGCTTTACTAGAACATGAGACATGCTGCATCATATATTATATGGAATGATGTTTGGTTATTTGTCTTATCAGTTTTACACTATTTATTTAGTTGAATGTTGTTTATTGCTTTTGTTGTTGTATATTATTATTTTATTGTGTTACACTCTGTCAATGAGGGTAATGTTTCCCAACTATAATACCCTAGGCCTTCACTACTAGCCTGTAGCATCTGGTGCTTGGAGAAATGTGCTTGAGGCCATGTGGCCAACCAGGTACTAGGGCACCGGTTGAGTGGCACCCAGATCTGGGGCGTTATAAAGTGGTATCAGAGGATTTTACTTTTCTAGTTTACCTTATTGTTTGGTGATAATAGACAAAGATAGAAATGAAAAGGATTTTTATGAATATGTGCCCTGGAGTATCTACCCTACGTAAAGGGTAGTTCCATGTTACCTCTGATGAAATATTAAATTTTGGATTTTGAGCTATTATAGTTGATTCGATTTCACCGTTGGGTGACACACTTGTTTTGTGTTGTTATTATTGATATCATTGAAGTTCTATTTTTCTGCATCTTATTGAGATGAGGTTATTCCATCTCATTAATCATATATGAACATATTAGAAATCACATGCCTTTCATTCTTTCCATTCCATTTAGAAGCATTACTGATTGCATGTTGTTGTGATAAATGTCGAGCTAGATAGGCATTCTATTGTGATAGTTACAATGATATATATGTCTACTATTGTGATAGGTTTATTTGTACATGTTATTTTTGAATTGGATGGGCGACAAACTTTGGTCCCTGAGGAGTATGGTCCCTAATGGATCAGAATTTGGTGGATAATGTTTTGTCTATGGGATATAGATTGTGGTGTTGTTTTCTATATGTGTATGTCATGTTTTGATTTGTGGGGAGTATGGACCCCAAAGATCTAAATTTAGAAAATCGTTGCTTTTATTTTTTAAAAGTCAGGATTTCAGGGAAGTTTCTAGGGATTATTATCTGGAAACCCAATCAACACAGCATGTGATGCTATGAAAACAAAATATGTGTTCTTCAGCTTAAGAAGAAATGAACATTTTCATGTACACACTGTGTACTCTAAGTACACGTCGTGTGGTAGATGACCATATAACTGGCCGTGTGAGATAAAACACAGGTTGTTGATTTTTAATCACAACACACCATGTATCTTATGTACACCCCATGTAGTTTTACATAGGATGGCTAGTGTGGCACTGGCCATGTAAAATTACATGGACAAGAGGGAAGACCTGAGTACACACCATGGGTCAGCCTAACACACTGTGTGCCTAAGACATTTACACGACAAAGGCTGGTTGTGTTAAATTCCCAGGTGATAATTTAAGGGGATATGACGTGTTTAGGTTCGACACACCATGGTCCTAGAATTCTTACATGCCTAGGTCAGTGTGTGTACACTCCTGGGTAGTATATTTAGTGTATATGCTGTGTAGTTTTTCTACATGTGGTGTACTCATATTTTGTGAACATTTTGAGGATTTTAATCTCCTGTTTATTTCTTGCTCTCTTGAACTATGTACCTTGATGTATAGGATTATACTGAGGTGTGTGCTGGACTATACAGGGAAATGTGACCATGAAGACCTAAAGTAGTACACCAGGTGGGTGGCAATTATCATACCTCGGTGGTGGTAGGCCATGAGCTACCAATGGATGCTCCAGCTTTTTTAGTTTTAACACCAACTATAATACCGAATGTAGGTAATGATTAACTATTTCATGAATGTTTTATGAGGTTCATGCCAACCCTTTAAGGAGAACCACAGCCTTCCATGTCAATTTAATAACCGTCACGAGTGTTCTAGCAGTAGAAGCTGCCCATTTTTTCTATAGATGGCGGGATATAGGTAGTAGAGTGATGGATAGAGTCCATTTTATTTATCTTCGAGCATCTTGAGACACATCCTCAAAGGAAGGTAATGATTGTGGATTATATGTTGTGTGATTCCGATAAGAGATGGTGGGATGTTGCCACCTAGACAGAGAATCAATGATAAATTGAATGAAAATATTTTTAGACATCCTTCTAGGACAACTTATATACCGAGATGCTGAGGGACAACAAAGCCTGTGAGTTTATGCATTTGGAGATGGACACTCTATCAGTTATGGATTACTCTGCCAACATTAGTGAGCTCCAATGCTTCACACCTATTCTGATGGGTGGCAATATATCAAAGGCTAGGTGATTCGAGGATGGTCTCAGAAACTAAAGTCACTCATAGGAGAATAAATTTTGGCAGACTATTGTATCTACTATAGTGAACTAGGTGCTGATTACTGAGTGGTATCAGTGGAAATCTTTAGGTGCGACCCTAAGAGGTTTTCCAGTGAGATATGGTATTGTTTGGACTGGTATCAAGAAGCATCATCTAGATCATACATGTGGAGAATCTAGTCATCAGAATGTATCTTTTGGTAGCTAGGTGAGGTGCTTCTAGTGTGAAAGAATTGGGCATACTAGACCTCAATGCCCAATGAACTCGGTTGAGTTCTGAGATATCAGCAAGATGGGCCATTTGAAGAGTTTATGCTGGATGTTCTCACCAGTATCTAGTGAGAGTGGGTCTACACCAACTCCACATCCGGGAGTAGGGTCAGAAGCATCTCACCAGTTGGGTATTTGGAATACGTCAAGCTGATCAAGCTGAGTTGGAGGTTGTGTCCATGGTAGCCAGACCCCTGGATTTCAGCGATAGTAGGGTGGGTTAGCTCAGAGAATCTATGCAGTGTCCCAAGGTCATGGTACATGTCAGACTTATGCAGTCCAACACCACCTAGTAAGAGTTGGATCATAGGCCTTCTACTATCATAGGTACTATTTTAGTCACCGCTATTCTAGCTTCTAGACTCTTCAATATAGGGGCCTCATATTGTTTCATATTTGTTATCATTGTCGAGAGTGTGGGGATTTCTTTTCTTCTGATGTTGTTATGAAACCAGACACTCTTTTTGGGATAAGAACAGTAGGTATGCGATAGTGAAAGGTGTTCCCCCATGAAATTGGTGGGTGTCACTTCATTTGAGATCTATATGTCATAGAGATGATATGTTTTTATTTCATCATCGGAATGGACTATCTATTGTTCTTTTAGGACTTTGTTGATTTCTATCTTCATAGGGTGAGTTTCACATCACCATAGGGGGGAACATTTTTACACAAGAGAGACTGGAATGTCTAGGCAATCCAATCTAGACCTCAACATCATGGGATGAGTGGGATGAAAAAAACAATTTCTAGTTTATATCAGGATGACTAGGGTACACGTCAAATGGATTTTCCTCTTGTGTTTGATCATTTTAAGGATATCTTACTGGATGACTTTTCATGTTTACCTCCGATAAGAGTGGTACATCTCTTTATCGAACTAGTACCAAGAGATACAGTAGAATACATTCCTCCCTATAGGATATCCACGATGGAGATTCAAGAGCTCAAGAAGCAGTACGAAGATTTGGAGGATAAGGGTTTCATCCAAACCAATACTTCTCCATAGGGTTTGCAGGTAGTTTATTGGAAAAAGGCAAACGGTACCCTTAGGCTATGTGTGGATTATCAGAAATTGAACCAGTTGATGGTTAACAATTAATATCCTCTACCACGAATAGATGATCTCTTCAATAAACTCCATGGATGTCAGGTATTCCTTAAAATCATTTTGAAATCTAGTTATCATAATGTGCATGTTAGATCATCAGACATACCCCACACAAACATTGATTGCATGTATTGGCTATATGAGTATCATATTTTTCCGTTTGGTCTCACAAAAACACCTTCAATCTTTATGGAACTGATGAACCGAGTGTTTCATCCTTATCATGACTTGTTCATTGTGGTTTTCATGGATGATATCATTGTGTATTTTTATACTCTACATGACCATGCAACCCATCTTGAGATCATTTTGAGTACACTGAGAGAGCATCTGTTATATGTTAAGCTCCCACTGTGCCACTCCTAGATGGATCAGATTTACATCAGAGGTCATGTCATCTCAGAGATAGGAGTATCAGTGAACTCAGAGAAGGTGGGAGTAGTAAATACATGGGAGTATCCCAAGAACGTCTTTGAGGTCTAGTTTTTTATAGTTATGTTTGGTTACTTTAGGAATTTCATACTAGACTTATCACTCTTAGCAGTGCTGATGATGTGCTTCACAAATACGGGAGTGAAGTATGTATGGTCATATTCTGGTGAGATGGACTTTTAGGAGTTGAAAGGGAGATTAACATCAACACTAATATTGATTTTTCCAGAGTCGGGTAGGAGTTATATTGTGTATTGAGGTGCATCAGGTATTTGGTTGAATGTAGTGATTATTCTGGGGGAATGAGTCACTGCGTATGGGTCTCAGTAGTTGAGGCCACATGAGAGGAGCTACCCAACACATGATCTCGAGTTATCCATAGTATTTCATGCCTTCTGTTGTTAGAGACATTACTTATTAGGAGACCATTTTTTGGTGTACACAAACCACAAAAGTCTCAAATACAGTTTTCTCATTGTGATCTGAATATGAGGTAGTGAAGGTTGGTTGAACTCCATCAGTCCTTTGACTTTGAGCATGCCTACATGCATGGGAAAACAATGAAGTGGATGATGCACTATGCATGGGGACTCATGTACTGGTAGTGCAACTGGTCAGTAGCGAGTGGCAGCTGAGTGTGTTGTTCTATAATATGAATCTGGAGGTGCATGATAGGTAGTGGAATACTTTTCTTACATCCATAGTTGTTAACCTCTACTTTACTAGAAAGAGTTAAGATATGGTAGCTATAGGATTCCAATTTCCTAGTCCCATGGGTTAGTATGTCAGGAGACGACCCTCCTCCTAGTTAGACATTTGGCAAGGATGAGGTTATGCAGTTACAGGGGTGCATATGTCTTTCGGCAGACATGTGTGAGGAGATGATGAAGGATTTTCATGATTCTGTTTTGGAATTTCATCCCAGCGTCACCAAGATGTATTAGGATTTACATCGTTAATACTAGTGTCTAGGTATGCAGGGAGATGTAGTTGGTTTTTTCATGATATGTTTCACCTGACAGTATGTAGAAGGCCGAACACCAAAGACTAGAGGATCGTTTACAGCAGCAACCCATTATAGAGTGGAAATGAAATGATGTTGTGATGGATATCATGATGGGTTTACCAAGGTCACTTTTAGGTAATGATGCAGTCTTGGTTGTGGTGGATAGGATTATAATGGTTGCACATTTCTTGTCGATCAAGGAAACCTTCAATGTTGATGATCTTAGGAGGTTGTACATCTAGGAGATTATATAACTACATGGGATTCCTTATTCAATAATTTCAAATTTGGATGCCCGTTTTACATCTCATTTTTGGAAAGGGATATAGAGGAATTTGGGAACATAGGTGCTTGTGAGCACAGCAAACCACCCCCAGACAGATGGCCAATCAAGGCCCATGATTTAGGTGTAGGAAGACATGCTTTGAGCATGCGTCCTATATTTCAGGTTTTCTTGGGAGACACAAATAACCCTTTTTTAGTTTTCCAAAAACAATATCTTCCAGGATACTATTCAAATGGTTCCATATGAGGCTTTTTATGGTAGGTCATGTCGATCACCCCTGTGTTGGCAGGAGGCAGGAGAGGCAGCGATGTTTGGACATCGTCTTTTCCAAGAGACCATTTAGTATGTTTAGTTGATTAGAATGTATATGGATACTACAAAATCCCATCCAAAATCATACACTTATCACATTAGATGAACATTGGAGTTTCAGGTCAAGGATTGAGTTTTCCTACATGTCACACCGAGGTTGGGACCCAAGAGGATCAGGAGATTGGGTATGCTTTTTCCAAGATACGTCGATCCGTTTGAGATTCTGGACAGGGTTGGGTCAGTTTCCTTCCGATTGCAGTTACCTTAGAGGTACAGGGCTATGCACGACGTATTCCACATTTCTTAGTTGCGACATCACTTTTTGGACCCATATCACTCCTTTTATCTAGAGGAAGTAGTGTTCTAAGAAGATGCATCCTTTGAGGAACATCTCATTCATATTTTAAATCGTAACATTAAGGTTCTCCATGGTTAGTCTATTCCATTTGTATTGGTGATATGAAAGCACAACCGAGTGTAGGAAGAGACCTGGGAGAGGGAGGCCTACGTTCAATCGCAATGGCCAGTGTTATTCCATGATGTTCCTTCACCAGCCATGGAAGTGAAATTCTGGGATGAATTGTTTTAAGGGGGGATGTTTGTAAGAACTTTGTTCTTCCTTTGAGGTATGGAACTTTCCTTTTTAGTTTATACATATGAAAATAGGGGGAAAAAGGTCAAGGTATAGCTATAGGCCTATTACCCTATGTGACTGGGAACTACAAGTTGTGCACTTATAGGTACACATCGTGTATGTTTGGCTACAAGCCATGTAATCACAGTACACTGCCAGGTAATGGTCTCTCTAGAAACCGTTCTGACATGGTGTGTAGTGTCAAGTACACGCCATGTATTTTTTTTATTGATTAAAATGGGTGGTAGTGTATTTTTAGGGAAAATGGATAGGGGCTCTCACTGGTTGATGAACAAGAAATTCTGGACCTTCAATCCCTTCATGATTGATCATCTGAACACCAATAACTTCTTCGTCAGTTGCGTTTAAACCTCGTCCGTAAGATCTTGATACCTCTTGAACTGTTATTCAGATTTTTTCTCTCAATGATGTTATTTAAGGATGATGTTGTATCATTGTTTTGTAGATCTACATCATTCTAGCATGAATTGAAGGTTATGGTCGGATGAGTATATTCATACTATGATAAGGTTGGAGGTGTTGTTCCTTTCGAAAATTTTCATGATGTTTATATATTTTGGAGTAACATGTTCCCACTTTTTTGGTGTCACTTGATTGAATAATGAACCCTTATATTTCATATTGATGATTAGATCATGAATTGGATAGTTTGAAAGCATATTTAGGGTTGGAAACCTTGATTTATGGCCACCCCATGGGTGCGTTTCCCTTGGATAGTCGTTTGGCTGAGAATTCCTATGAGGCTTGACTTGAATTTCGATTCATGGATTGTTAAAATTGTAGTTATAATTATAATAATTTCCCATGTGAGATACATGTTGTGTTAGCCCTTATCATTGTTTCAATTTCTTAATTGTATTGTTATATGTTTTGACCATGTGAGTAATCCTTGTTTGACCATGTAATAGTTAAATTTACATGTGTTGGTTATTATGTAAACTGAGCCCATCTGAGATGATTATGTTAAATCCATGTGATATATTAATTCTCTTGTGCTGATTTTGAGATGGAATGTGCAATTGAATTAAATGATTAAAAAAGGTAATAGGAATGGGTGGGCCACAACCTTGGTAAAAATACTTGTTCGGGCCCATGTGACTAATAGCTCCTTATAAACCTTGGGTGAACCATTGTCTCAGTTAAAAGACAATGGATTGACTCAAGAGGTTATTTATATAATGGTCATGAGTGTGACACATATATGGTGGTCATGCTCATTGATAATTCTTTAAAATGATGAGTGAACCTGGGATCCATTGAGGGATACCCAGACCGGGCTCTATTGGAAAAAGATTTATATGATTTCTTAGGTCATGAGTTGATGTTTACTTATATACGGGGGGACATCAGGCCTATGCTGGACCTCAAGAAATTATATAATTCAAGGAAAATGAATAATAAAATGGTTGACTTATGATGAACCTACTATGACAAAGCACAATCTTGAATTTGGTATTTACATATACCTATTTACATTATTTTTTGAGATATCTATTGGAATTACTTTTAAGTACCTACTATTAACTTCTTTCACAATCGTATAATTCCTGTTATATATATTCAATGATAGATTGGTAAATACCTTCTGTGGTTACATACTGGGATTTAGTCTCACACTTTATATGGGTTGTGATTTTTGGAACAAATAGAACATATTATTTTAGGTGTTGATCATAGAAAGTGCCTTGCTATAGTTACATGATGTGCTGCTTAGGATTCAGAGAGCATGGGACCGAGAAGAGGCTTGTGATGCTTTCTAATCTCATTTTTTTTCTTTTGTCCTTTTGTAACATATGTATTGTATTACTATAGTGTACTTGTTTGGATTCATTCCATGAACACATGACATACTGCATCATCTTTTGTATGGAATGATGTTTGGTTTTTTACCCTATTAGTCTTTTGCTATTTATTCAATTGTATGTTGTTTACTGAATCTGCTATTGTATTTTATTATGCCATTATGTTACACTTTGATAATGAGAGAATAGTTTCCCCATTATCACACCATAAGACCTCACATTTAGTCAGTAGCATCTAGTATTTGGTAAAATGTGATTGATGCCGTGTGGAAAACATGGTATAGGGAATCAGTTTCGTTAATCCCGGATCCAAGATGTTATAATATAATTAATCACTATTTTTTTCATATCAATGATTTCGTAATTTTTTTTCTCAATGCTATTTACAGTAATTTTATAACCATTGTTGCATATTCAAAGAAATTATTGTGTCCTGTAATTTTTATAATATATATGTCTTAAAATTACTATTTTCATTATTATTATTATTTTTATCTAATTTTTGTCTCATTTTAGACCACTTTCTTCTACTTTGACTACCATCACTCTTAGTTTATCAGTGCAAATAAAATAATCCATCATCACCTATGATAGTTGTATCAAATTTACATTACAATAAGTACATGAACAACATATTCTATCAAATTCATTTCACTATATTTTTTTATTATTAGCACTTTCTTAATATTTTTTCTCAATATTGTTTACTATAATTTTCTCACTATTGTTTCATCTTCTAGGAAATTGTAGTGTCATGTAATTTTTGTAATGTATATATGTTAGAACTATTTTTTCGCACTATTATTATTTTTAATAATGTTTTATAACATTATTATGTATCGTGTATTAACATTTAGATGTCTTGTGTTATTTACCATTAAATATGTATGGTCATAATGAATTTTCATGAATTTTTGAACTTCAAATACTAAAAATCGTTGAAAATTGAAAAAAAAGTTATATTTATGGTGGATACATTATATGGATATCCAATATTGTATGAAATTTCAATATATGTTTTTTGTATTTTTCTTCAGGTGTTTTTTTGTACCCAAATATTTATTTATCTTTACCCCTCGTCACATTTTAGATTTGTATCTCAGTGCTGTTGTTTCATTATTTGATGCATTATCTTCCAAATGTGATGTTACTCCGGATCTCTACATTGAATATACAATTCATGAACATTAAAATAGTTCCCAATGAACATGCATGTCTTCTTTTATTTAGGTATCTTTATCACCATATCAAGTTTTTTAAACATGACATTATATTTCTCTTTACAGGTTACCAATAGGCCATGAATGTGGGTGATGTGTACCACCAGTAGAAGGTTATTTTTGTGTTATATACATTTTATTCAAAATACTTATTCCATTAAATTTTTTAGTTGTCAAATTTTGTTATTCATTTTTTATTAATATTTTCATTTTACAATATTAGTTAAAAATATATTTTTTCAAATAATGCATGCATACAAAAACTGATTACTTGTCTCATAAAATTTTTATCAGGAAGCATAGTATTTGATCGATTATTCCTATTCTAATTTATATTTTTGGTATTTTTATATGTTTCTTATTGTCTTTCACTGTAACTAATATAAGTTTTCATTCAATGACATGAATCATCTCTTTTAGATCTTCTAAAATGATTATATTCTTCAATAATGATATTTTTTCTAATTAATGTTTTTTTTCAACTCATCAAAATTTCATATAAGTTTTGTGGTTTCTTTTGATTTCATAAATATATTACATACTACAATGACTTTTATTTTTTAAAAAATACTGTCAGATAAAATTACTAATTTCTATTAAATTCCAAAACTTGTTATAATCATTTTCTTATAAACATCATCAATTGAAACATGAATTAGAATTCTAAATCACTGTTGAAGATTGAAACACATTTATGTATTCAACATCACAGTTTAGTGCTTAGTTTTCGACCATGCATAAACTAATTCAATCAAATAACATAAATTTTCATTAATCATTCTTCTTATTTATCCTCTGATTGTCTATACATGTACTCCTATTTTCTAGATTTTCTTCTCCATACATTTCAATAGAATCCCATTTCCTTCGATGTTATAAATATGTTCAATCCAATAATGACATGTATTTATTAAAATGTAATATCAGCTAAAATTACTATTTAAATTTATATACCCACAATAAACTCTACTTTACATAGAGTTGGTAAATATTTTTTTGACCATGATTTTGTCACAATTTTTCAATTTTAAAGACTATCCTCTATACATAGTAGATTTCTCAATTTGTTTTACTCACTGATACTACCTTTTGTAGGGATCCACAACACTGTGAACCCAACATCCATAATGTGGGCTCTACTGTAGAAATGACTCACACCGCTACGGGAAGCCTTTACCAAAAACTATTAAAAAGAGATTCTGTGAGAACATTTTGTAATTTTTTGTTCATTTCAAATTATTTCTTTTATGTTTCCATTCACAATGAAATATACCTAATTAAATATTAATTTTTTTTATATCTAAAATATATATTTCTTTATGTATATGATTTCTCTATGGTCAAAAAAAATTTCAATCCTTTTCATATTCCATTTATGTTTTCTACTTTTATGATGAAGTACCAACTAGTTCTGGAACTATTCTTATATTATCAATCACTAACTTGTAATTTTAACATATTTTAAATTAATTTTCATTCTTAACTATTTAAAATATGATTCCCTTTTGTAATTAAGACTTCATTTATAGCATAATGAAAATGCACAGGCAAGGTACTATCTACTAAAAAATATGAACAGGTTATGTTTAGTCATCCTACCTTCAGATGTAGAGGGATCTAGCAATCATATTTGAATTTAAGTAGGAATAGTCATTCATATATTTTTTGGAAAATCTAAGAAGTCCTCATCATCCTACCTCTTTCCTTTAGTAGTTGAATTACTATAGGAAAAACCACTCCTCCGAGCATCACCATCCTTTACCCTCATCAAGATAAGAGAAAATTATTTTCTATTGAGTACAAACACCCATGACACCAACTTCCTATTGATTAAAAAATTCTTGTTGCAACAACAACTTCTATTTTATATCATTCTAGAAATAGAAATCCTGCATTGAATTAGACGTAATTAAACCAAGATATTTGTAATCATGCATACATGATCCCACATGCACACTGGAATCATCTGGTTGATAGTTAGCATCATCAACTTCCTACAGATGAGAAACAAAACCAAGTAGTATCCCTTGAACCTGAATACAATACTCCCTAGTATGAATTCTCATAGTTACTCAAGTATCAGTAGAAAATACAAAATAATTAGTCCCATAGGAATGTTGAAGATCCTTAGATGACCATGGGGAATAAATATGATATCCTCTCATAATTTTCATGTTAAGGCCCTCAAGAAACGTCCCCAAATCCCTGAAGCCTGACCTGATATTTTCATACTTAGTACAATCCTCATGAGACACAAATTTTTTTGGACATTGGCCCAATTTAATTTCATTTATCCCCTATATAAGTAAATAATATAAACACATAATGTGAAGCTAGGAAAAATTGAAGCATCAAGATAATTAAACATAAGAAATCATTCATAGCACAGGGTAGCAAAATTGAGCAAAAAAACATTGAAAGGATGGAAAATAACTAATCAATATAGATTGTATTACTTACACGAACAAAATATAAATTAATAACATGAAGAAACAAAATGAAATATGATATTATAAATATAGTGACCCAAGACTTTTATATATAACAATACATTATTTTAAGCATAATTATACATTAAAGTACATGCAAAGGATCGTTAAATCTAGTTTATTAGAACACTAGGTACATAAAAAATATAACATGGGGATAAAATAAAGATCTTTTTTTAATCTACATAAATAAATCCTATCTTCATTTTAGCCCTTACATCTGCATAGGGTACCCAGGGTAACACATGAACAAAGGGATGAGCTAAAAAGCTCAGTGAGGGAATGAACATAGGGATACATCTTAAGCCTCTGAGTTAGAAGGAATGACATAATGATATCCAAATAATGGAACATATGAAATCATATCATATAATCATGGGATCATATAAACATGGAATCATATAACTGTGGTGGAATCATATAACATGTCTTTAGTACGGGTAAGGGCTAACCACCAATCCTGTTTCACATCACATCTCATGAGACTTAACTTTACCCAATGCATTGGAGGGATCTCTAGTCAAACCAATATCAGCATTTTCATTAATGTTCTTTCCACATAAATAATCTTACATAATCAACCATACATAAAAATAATGGCACCCTTGGAAAGAATTGGGCACAACAATCATGACCTAATGCATAACAAATGGGCTTATCATGAAGGTGTCCACGAAAAAAAGGGATTAGAACATACATGGACATTCATACGGTAAAATATGCATATAAAATGGTATGTTATGTCAAATAGAAGTGAAATATTATATGAAATTTATTTGATAAACCTTATCATCAAAACATATTTTGTGCGGTTTTAAGGAAAATACTATAGAGCTTTTAAAATGGGAAATAAGGAAATATTTTATATAAAACCTGAAGTGAATAAAAAATATTTTTATAATAGGAAGACTGATTTTATAAATAAAATGGTGTATTAAAATATTTGATCAAGTTCAATTGAAATTGGGTAAAATTTTTGGAAGTTCTGTTAAAACAGGCTTACTTATCGGAGAGTTCTATGGAGGATATCTTGTAAAAACATGTATATCCAAAAAAGAAAGTGATGAAAGGGTCTTCAGAATTGAATTTTTTAAAACTAATGAAAAATTATAATATGTACATAAATTTATAAGAAAGATCCATTTTTATATAAATAATGATAAGACAACCTGAAAGAACAAATAAGGTTTGGGTAGAATTCGTTACAGTTTATCGACACGGTATCAGGGCTACCTAAGAGGGCCTGATGAGAGGGAAAACGATTTTGTCATCACATAAACATCGATATGGAAGTATTGGGGAGCTTAATCATATTCCGTAATTAGGTATTACATATAAAAAGTAATAAAATGGAGGAAAATATTGATTAAGATTGGAAAGGAGAGAATCCCTTACCTTAAATCCAGTGGTGTTCTCCACTTGTTAATAATGACATGAATAAACAAATAAGGTTTATTAATTAATAAATCCATGAACTATTATATATTTAATTTATTTATTATAACATTTTTGGTTCGTTCATGGCCTTTTTAATTGATTATTATGTTCAATTTCATTGTTCGGGCTCGTTTGTTTACTTGGTTTTAATGAATGGTTCGCTTATATTCATGTATGGATAATCATGTAAGATGAATGTGGTTGTCCATAAATGATTTTTTTTGATATTAGTGAACATATTGGATATTAAATGGTTTTAAATTTAATTTTTTTTACTTATAGTGAAGTTGAATTGTTATATAAAACCATAGTGACAACCATTTTTGTTAATCGGTGGGTTTTGATTACAACGAACAACTTTTGCTTTATAACATATTACCATTAGTAAAAAACGATTTCATAACTAAAAAAAGAATATATTAGATATATAATAATCTGGTTCAACCATAACACAAATGGGTCACTTCCAAAAATAATTATAATAATAGAAATTGATAAACTGTTGTCCTTGAATGTGCTAAATTAGAACATCTCAAAGGGTGATTTCATTTCTAACAAATAAAAGGTGAGGAAAAGTGAGAAGATAATGAAGTATAAAATTAGCATAATATAATTCCAATATATTTAGGTTACTTCATTTATCATAAGATCTGGGTGAAGATATGTGAGGAAAGAAACCAAAAGAAAAGAACGTAAAAGAGAAGAAAGAATTGGAAAGAGGAATTTACCTCTTGAGTCTTCCTCCTTTGAGAACCTATTAAGGGGAGAGGTTTTGGTATTTTGAACATCCTTGTGGTTTTTGGACGTGGGAAAAGATATTGGGGAGATATTTGGGTAGAATATTGGCCAGGAACACGGCTTGGGAGTGGTGAAGGGAAGAGGTAAGAATGGGGGTATTTATAGTGGAGGGGACATGGATTTTCATAATATTATAATAATTAATTTATTAGTTTCCCTAAAGAATAGAAATTGCGATGATTCAATGAACATGAAAATTAATAATTTCATATTAGTTTTATCCAAGGGTGGTGACATCAGCCATGATTCCAGATAGTCTTTTTAGCTTATAATGTATATATATGGCAAATTGCCATATTTTTCTATTCATAAAAATTTCAAGTATTTGTGAAAAATATCAATAATTCACCATAACCATTTTTCAATGTGTAGAATCAAAAAAAGAAATCCATTTTTAAAAAATAAATTTCTAAATATGATTAATTTAATATTTAATTAAAATCATATTTTTTTATTGAAAAACAAATTTTAAAACATTCATTTACATATTCTAAAATATAGGTTCATCATACTTTCACTTGAATATTATTTATATACTATCATATGTAAGGTTACTATTGATTATGGTATATATCTATTCATAAGGATGAGTTATTATTCATATTTGTATGTTACTATTCCCCGCAAATTAGGTTTCACTTATCGGACTCCTACTAACTAACTGATCACAACCATGTATGTCAGATTTTCGAAATTCCAAACACAAAAGTGAAAATTATATGTTTAAATGTCACGTAGCACTTAGTAGCTCATTGTGTAGTGATTTCATGTGATTATATGAAACATTTATACGAGAGAAATTTCCGTATATAAAACATTGGGTTGTTACATGAAATGTTACTGGAGGGTTATTGGGTAACCGAAGTTGAGAAGTGAGATGTGAGAGAGCACCGTTGAACAACCAATGTCAACATGGGGATATTGAGTATACTATTTGTTGGGTGATTTTGAAAAGGGGATTTTGTGTGTGGAATATGATCGGGAACAGGGAGGGGTTCGTGTAATGATGTTTGTGCCTGAAGATGGTTGGGGACATGGAGGGGTGTTCTTGAGAATATGTCAATGATGAATGCCAGTCAGGAACAGTGAAGGGGTTCCTATAGGCTGTAAGTGAGGAATGTCTTCCATGGGGAACACTAGCAATGGGGAACGACATCTATGGTTAATGCCATCTATAGTTATGTAGGGTTTGGGGAGGGAGATTGCAGGAACGACTGTGGGGGGTCCTTTTTGGCCATATAATGTTTTTTTCACACACACATATATATATATTAAAATAAATTCTATGAATTTATATAAAATACTTATATTGTATATGTGTTATTTATGTATGAATGAATTTATATATTACAATAAAATACTACAAAATTAATGTTATTTTAATGAATCGTATATATTTTTTATCAAATGATATGCTTGTAATGGGTAATATATATATATATATATATTGGTAACAATAACTAAGAACAAAAGACTAATTTATGGATAAATCAAATATTGGTATTATTATTATAAGAAAAAAGATTTAAATGTTAGTTAAATATATATTTCTATTGAACTATTAATCTAAACAGTCATATATGTTGGTAAAAATAATTGTTTGCACTTATAGTCAATATCAATAGAATTTAATATATGTTGGTATTAATTATTTATAACAACAGATATATTATCTGTTAGTGATTTTCTGTTAGTAAAGATCACTTTTTTGTAGTGTAACCTAGAGAAGGTTCAAGAAATCCATCTTTCGCTTAGGATCAATGAGAAAATACATAAAGAACGATAAGGTTATAAGTGTCATGTGTGATGTTTGGAAGCTCTTGGTTTCATGACTTTCCATTAATAGATTTTTTATTTTCTTCATACCAACTCCGACTGTTATAATAATAATAATAATGATATGTCTATAAGCATGGGCATCCTACTCGAAAATAAAAAAAATACTAGATGAGGTTTGTGCGGCATGGAACTCTGGAAAATTATCTAGAATTATGTTTATTTTAAATGGTAATAAATTTAATTTTTAGAATACCACCACGTTAACCACTATTTCATTTCTATATCATCCAACAGTTTTTTTTCGGTTCATAATCATTGATCTCATATATTCATTTCAAATGGATTTGGAATTTCAAATCATCTTGATGAGATAAAAATGAATTAGGGACTGATGTGGTGGTGTTCTAAAAATTAAATTTATTACCTTTCAGAATCAACATAAATATAGATCATTTATTGTCTCTCATTGTGAGATTTTCCTCTCTTTTCATTGGATCCTTGAAGGCCATTTCGATTGGTGTCCTCACAATTTTATTCACAATGGAGCTCATGTCTGCACTACTATCATTTCTCCTCTCTGTACTCCTGTTGCTCATATCCCTCAACACAGTGTTACACATGATCCATGGCCACCGGCGAACCCATTGTATACATGCCTTTTCACTAGTTCTTCTAGGAATACCCGGTTCCACGAGTGGAGTGGTGTAGGAGGACTAAGGGGAGGATGAGAAACCCCAGTGGAGGAGCCTGGAGATTGGGGGGGTGAAATAGGGCATTGGAAGGCGGTTAGGAGAGGTTATTGCACAACCAAAAGAAATAGGGGAGGGAGGAAATGAAAACGTGGTGGGGGGAGGAGGGATGCTAGGTTGGGAAGATTGATGAGGGCGTTTCCCACTCCACTACTATCAACTTTACTCCTCTTCCATTTGTTTTACATTCCTAGTGATATTTATAGGGTCATTTTGGAGGGCTAAACTGGTATTAAAAAAAGGTAAAACCATTAATATTAATGGTTTGTTTGAGTGTCATTAATATACCCTTTAATGACATACAATAATCTAATAAAACTGATGCGGATGAAAATACATTTATTTAAAAAGTCATAAAACAATAGCGTTGCTATTTATAGTGGTCTTAGGGGGTGTTACACATATTATAAAAATGTAAAATCATAAATATGAATGAAGATTGACTGTATTTAATATTCACCTTAAAATAAAATAAAAAATGAAAAAATGTGATCTGAATGCAACAAATAGAAAAAAAGTGAAAAAGGTTTATATGAAAATCTTTTGGGAAGAAAACATTAATGGGAATAAGTAAAAATTATAAAGAAAGAAAACACTTTCAATCGAAATATATAATAAACATTTGTAAATATATATATAAGGGATAATTAAATAAATAAATATGTTTATATATTAGGATAATTAAAATTAGAAACTAAATTGAATTAATAAATAACAATAAAAAATGTTGTATAGTTAACACAGTTGAAAACTCTACGTTCATTCCATCAATGTTTGATGCATAATTTCATCCATGTCATGAATTCTGGGAACTAAATTTTCACATCGTAGTAATTTGTGTCTCATAGTACTGAAAATTCCCACTACAAGAAAAATTAGGTTTAACAATGGTTTTATTAGCAATTAATGGAAATTTAAACCACTGATGAATGTTGTGTGATGATTTATAAAAGTTTCTTGTATTTGGGTTTTGAAAATCTTTTCGCAAATTGTATTTTAAAATTGTTTAAACCAATGTTAAATATTTAGTGACCATTTTTTATTTTATTTTATTTCATAAATTTATAATTAATATGTATTTAAAAATATATATATATACATATATATACATTAATATATATAAATATTCATAAATATTTATTGATATCTATAAATACGTATTTACATAAATAAATTTTAATTAATTAAATATATATATATGATTATATAAAACAATATATATAATCACCCACATAATATATATAAATAAATATATATATCTATAAATATATATATATATATATATATATATATTAACAGAAATAAATATGTATAATTATATATTAATATATAAAAATATAAAAAAATTTATATAATTATATAAAAACACACACAAATATATACTAATAATGACAAATCAATACAGATAAATATATATAATTACACACACACACACACACACATATATATATATACATATATATAAATAAATATAACTATATATAAATATAAAAACAATTATAGATAAAACCTTACACAAAGATACATAAATACAAACATATAAAGATATATATGTATTCCCACATAATATATATAAATATATACAAATAAATGATATATGATATATGATATATAATTTATAAATATGAACACACACACATATATATACATATAATTATATATATATATATATATACATATATACCCGCATAACATATATAAATATATATAAATATAAATAAATATATATATATATATATTTAACACAGATTTAAAATTAATAATTAAAAATAAATAATTAGAAAATAATAAAATTTTAAAATTTTAAAAATAAAAAATATTAATTATTCATTCATAATTATTAAAAATTTTAAATAAATAATAATTAGTTCTTATTAAATAATTAATTATAAGAAATAATAGATAATGCATTATTATAATAATCAGAACATTGTAATATCAATAATAATTATAATAATAATAAATAATAAACAATAAACAATATATAATTATAAATTTTAAAACAAAAAACACATTAAATAAACAAATTAAATGATGGAATTTATTTTATAGTGGTTGTTAAAATCAGTGTGAAATGAACAACCACGGAATAAAAACCCATCATGAATTGGCTATGGTTTTCTAAAACTACTGCAAAATAAATAACAAAAAAACATTTAGAATTGGTTTTGAAACCCGCGGCTAAATACAATGCTGCTAAAAATCATTTCATTTTATAGTGTCCTTCAAGTATACTCACCACCATTTCTGATATCAGACACTTCACCTTATACCTTGTTTCCCTAACCACCTAATATTTTCCTTGAACAAAAACTTCAAACACTTCTAACTTGTGTTTACGGAAGTATACCCACATCGTTACAACATATTCATGAACATTAAGAACTACCATTATTCAGTGATAAATGAAAAGCACTGATAAAGGCGGTACTTTTATCATCACTAACTAAAAGAAATGATAAATGTGGTTTTATGAATTCTAAAAAAGTGTTCACAAAGGTTGGTTTTTATTAATGTTCTGTTAGCGTTGATAAAGACCACCTTTATAAGTGTTTTCTTATCCTTTATCTGTGCTTTCTTAGCACTGATAAAGGATCCCTTTATCATCAATTTTCATTGAAATATTATAATTGTTTCTTTATAAAAAAAATAAATTATAACAAATAACATATTTTTATATAAATATATATATTTATTGATATATATGAAATATATTTCTTTAATATGATTTATATGATACTAAATATGTATTGAAAAATAATATATAATTTATTTAGTTAAAATGGATTAAAATTATTTATAAAATAATTTTAATTTCTGTTTGAAAATTATAATTATGTTACTGTAGTTTAATAACAATTTGGTGATAAAACAAATTAATGAATTAATTAATATTATAAGATAAGTTGAAAACATGACTTGAACTTTAAATGGCCAGGACAATTGATCTAGATGTCCTCTTAGAATCCATGATATATGAAATTGAATCTATAGAAGATCTATTCATTTTCAAGACCCATGGGAACCTCAATCAATGATTTTTTAAGTAAAAAAAGGCATTAAAAGACCTCCAAAACTGAGTTTTTTGTTGAGATTCCTAGATATTTCAACATTCAATGAAATTTATTCTTTTTTAAGAGGGTATTATTGTCCTTTTTCTATGGAGACATAATTTATATCCGACCATTATTTTCATATAGATAATATAGTTTTCAAATATTAACATTTTTCCTATTTCAGTAGTAAAAAATCGGGGTTTATTAGCGCTAAAAAAATCTTTTATCAACGCTAAAAAGCACTGATAATCAAGGCGCTATTAAAAGGGGTTCCCTTTTATGAATTCTCAAAAAAGTGATGATAAATTCCCCTTCTATTAGTGCTAAAAAGTGGTGATAATAGCAGAATTTTATCAGCGCTAAAAAAGCGCTGATAAAAGTAATGGAATGCCCTTTATGGAGCCTAAATGGACATATGGATCAAAAGTTATGACCATTTTGAAGTTCAAGTCAGGTTTTCAAAATAACATAAAATATAAATTAATTTATTAATACATAAGGCTATTTTGGATCCATGAGATATGAAATCAAATCTATGGAAAATATCTTCATTTTCAAGAACCTAGGGAACTGCAATCTCTATATTTTCTAACTAAAAAAGGTCTAAAAGGCCAACAAAACTGAGTTTTTAGTTGGGATACCCAGATTTTTCAACATTTGATGGAATGTTTTCTTTTTTAAGAGGGTTTTCTTGTCCTTTTTCTTTAGATACTTAATTTATATCAATGGATTAGTTTCATATAGATATTATGGTGTTTAAATATTTAGATCTTTCATATTTCACTACAACGAAATAGGGTATTATAGAACTGATAATTGAGGTGCACACCCGACCCCACCACACCCCTGCACCCACCCATGCATCCCTACCTCTTCATGGATTTGAACCTGAGACCTCTCCCTTATGCACTTTCCCCATTACCACTCGTCCATCATGTTTAATTCTCCCTTTAATGATATATCTATTTATTTATATATATAGTTTTATTTATTCATATATTAATATAGATTTATATTAATATAAATATTTTGTTATATTAATATATATATATATAGTTAGTTATATTTATATATTTATATTTTTATCTATTTATTAATATATATAGTTATATTTTAATATCTGTATATTTATTCATATATTAATATATATTTTTAATATTAGTTGTAAATAAATGTAAAAAATATGTTTTTGTGTGTATAAATAAATAAAAAAATACATAGAGACAAAAATCCTACGCATGTATATATATTATATATATGTGCATCTATAAGTATAATTATACATATTTATAGATATTTATAGATATTTACATAGATTAACTAACAATATTTATATTCATATGTTAGAATATATTGATAATATGTATCATTTTGTTAATACAAACATACACTAATATATATATATATATATATATATATACATACACACACACACACACACACACCATATAGGTATAGAATTATTCAATATGATTATTCCAAGTAAAATAAATATGTGTTTTTATTATCATAAGGATTATATATTGATAAATACATCCTATATGTAAATATGATTAATTAATAATCTAAAAAATTAAATTTTTTGGTGTGAATATATAAAAATTATGTATATATCGTTATATACATGACTATAAATAATAGTACATTTTGAAAAAGGATAAAATTTCAAATCCATAATATCAATATGAATGTAATTCCGAGGAATAAGTTTATTCTCCACCGAAAAAGGGCAAACATACCCCCTAAAATGAGGTTGAAATTCCATCGAATGATAAAAAATGTCTGTATCCTGACAAAAAACATAGTTTTGGAGGTCTTCTAGGCCTTTTTTTCCTAAAAAATGTGATAGAGGGATGCCCTCTATTATTAGTTCATAGAGCTCATTACAAACTTTGATTTGATATGTGGTAGAGCTCAAACAGAAAACTGGATCAAAAGTGACAATCTCTTGATTTTTGAGTTATGTTTCCAACTTATTTTAGATCTTTTATTTATTTTTTTGATTATTTGTCTCTTCAAATTGATATTAAATGATTATTAATCGATAATAATTAGCACATTTTCAATTAATAATATTTTTTAAAATATATTATTATCCATTTTCACTAAATATCTTACATATTATGTGTAAATATCTATTTATACTTTTCTAAAACATATTTAAAAAGTATATATTATATTTATATCAATATAAATATATTTACATATTTACATATTATTTTAAATTATTATTTTTAAATATTCTCTTCATCAATGGTAGTAAAAAAGTTCTAAAAATACCCTCATTATTAGTACTACTAAAAAAGCGCTGATAAAGAGGGTCCCTTTAACAACACTTAAAAAGTTTTTATAAAACAGGTTTTATTATTAGTTCTAAAAGAAGAACTCAAAAAGGGGTACATTTAACAATGTTTTTCATTACTATTAATTGGTGGCACTATGAAAACCTGAATTTGTGGTAGTGTTGTTGGGATATTTATATATATATATATATATATAGTGGAAAACATATGACAGCAAAATTATTGTTAATGCTTTAGATCGAGGAGAAGGGGATCTTTATGTTATTGGATCTACTATGGAAAACCCAGACACATGGAATCTAAGCTATTATATTGTGAGTTTCCCCTTATTGGTAATGATGGTAATCATGTTACACATTTTCGTACCACATTATGGGGTGGTTGTGGTGGACTAACATCATCAACTGTTACAGTGTTTTTTTGGAAAATCTAATAGACCTTAGATGTTTATGCGTGTTCAAAAAAAATGACAGTCGTCTATGTGTAAATTAAGAAAATCTGATTGTTAAATTTTTTACAAAAACACGTTTTTACCCTCTACTTTAATCAATTCCATAAAACTGTAATACATCATAAAAAATGTAATCCATTAAAAAAAATAAAAAACGTATTAAAAATCATATCAAGAAATAAAAATGCAAAATATTAAATTGCTATTTAAAATTCTATAAAAACACTATAAATTACCAAAAAACAATAACATATTAAAAAACATATATAAAACATTGATATAAAAAACATAAAAAATGTTATAAAAAAATAAACATATAAAAAAATTGATACAAAAAACGGTGATAAAAATTACTAATTAAAACATATCAACTTATAATAAAACAATAACAATAAAAAATATAAATTTCATATAAATTACTATTTGTTTAAAACATTTTAATTTTTTATTTATTAAATAATGTTGTAGACAACTATTAATCTTTACAAGTTTAAAAAATATTTTTTATTAATAAAATTAAAAATATGTAATTTGAAAAATACAACAAAATATTATTACATTAAAATGTTTTCTAAAAATATTGTTTGAAAATAATAATAAAAATTAAAATATAGAGAAACACATTATTTTATAAATGTATAAAAATTTTTATGCTCTAAATTTTAATGGAATAAAAATAATATACCTTATAATGGAACTAAAAATAAAAAATATCAATTTGAAGAAAAAATAATATTTTTATTTAAACAGGAAAAGGCCAATGAAAAAATTCCATTATAAAAAAATTAAAAAGAGGGAAATTTAAATTAAATTTTAATAATTTTATTTATATTAATTTCAATTTTAGATACTATATATTTCATTTTTTAAATAAATTTTTAAAAAATAAGAATATTTAACATTTAAAAATATATATAATACATGAAAAAAATATAAATAAATGTATATGTTTTGAAAAATTCATAATAAATTCTCTTATAAGTTATATTAAATATATTATTTTAAAAAATATATATAAATAAAAATTATAAATCTATTAAGAGTTCCAGTAAAAGTTCTAATGTAATTTCCAATGAATGATCTAGTGGAAGTTCCACTGGAAGATTCAGTTGAAGTTGCAAAATACAACAAAGTATATATTTATAAAACAACAAAATATATTAATAAAAATAAATTTTTAATAAATAAATTTTTATTAAATTCAATTATATAAAATATTTATTGGATTTTTTAAATAAATTTTATAAAAATAATATAATTTACCATTTTAAAATGTATGTAATACATGAATAAAATTGTTTAAAATGTATATCTTTAAGAAATTTTATAATAAATTCACTTTTAAGATATATGGATGATATTTTTTTTACAAAATCTCAATAAATAAAAAATATAAATCTATAAAGAGTTCTAGTGGATGTTCCAGTAGAATTTCCAATAGAAGTTCCAATGGATGTTCGACAATAAAAAAATTATATATTTATAAAACTATAGAATATATTAAAAAAATAAATTTTAATAAATATATTTATATTAAATGTTCTCACCGGTGCACTATATGGTGAGGGAGGAGATGAGATTTTCTAGTGCCTGCTTGGATATTGGTTTCTTTTGGACTTGTTGGATTCACTTGGCTTACGCATTAAGGATTTTTCCCTTCTTGTATAGGGGTTCCTCTTTACATGTTATTAAAGAGGTCCCCTTTTTCATGATCAATGAAAAAGGCTTGACCCCCTACCATTTAAAAAAAATTATATTAAATGAAATTTTATATAATATATATAATATATTTTATTCAATATCTTTACTAATTACAATAATTAGTCTATTAAGTGGAAATTTCTATGTATGTTCTAGTGGAATTTCCAATTTAAGTTCCAATAGATATTCCATAATATAATAAAAGTATATATTTATTACAACAAATACACTAATAACAATTATAAATATATTAAGAGGAATCTCTAGTGGAAGTTCAACTGAAATTTCCAATTGAAGTTCCAGTGGATGTTTTACAATACAACAAATGTCTATATTTATCAAAATATATAATATATTAATAAAAATTAAATTTTAATAAATATATTTATATTAAATTCAATTGTATATAATATATGTAATATATTTTATACAACATCTATACTAATAACAATTATAAATCAATTGAGATGATATTCCAGTGGAAGTTTTATAAGAATTTCCATTATAATTTCCAATTAAATATATAATGGATGATCCATAATACAACAAAAGTATATATTTATAAAATTATAGAATATATTAATAATAATTAAATTTCAATTAATATATTTATATTAAATTAATTTATATATATTATTTGTAATATATTTTATTCAACATATATACTAATAAGAATTATAAATCTATTAAAAGGAAGTTTCAGTGGAATATCCAGTGTATATTCTAGTGGAATTTTCAATTGAGGATCTAATGGATGTTCCACAACATAGAAAAAGTATATATTTATATAACTATAGAATATATTAATCAAAATTATATTTTAATAAATTAATTTATATTAAATGAATTTATATATTATATTTTTTATTTTTTATTCAATATTTACACGAATAAAAATTATAATTCTATTATGAGGAAGATCCAGTGGAAGTTCTAGTGTATGTTCCAGGGGATATTCCAGTGAAAGTTATAGTGGAATTTTCAATTGATGTCCCAATAGATTTTCTACAATACAAAAATATATATATATTTATAAAACTATAGAATATATTATGAAAAATTAAATTAAATAAATATATTAATAGTAAATGAAATTAAAAATAATATACGTAATGTATTTTATTCAACATATATACTAATAACAATTATAAACATATTAAGAAGAAGTTCTCGTGGAGGTTCCTGCGGAGGATCAAGGGGAGGATTCAGTGGAGGTTATAGTGGAGTTTCTAGTGGAGGTTTCAGTGGAGTTTTCAGTGGAGGTTCAAGTGGAGGTTTCATTGTAGGTTCCAGTGGAGGTTCCAGTCGACAGTCCAGAAGATGCTCTAGTGGAGGTTCCAGTAGAGGTTCTAGTGACAATTTTATATGAATTTTTATTACTTATAATGAACTTTTACAACATATCAGAGACATATTTATTTTAATAAGTTTATACTAATTATATTTACTATGATGATTACTAAAATTATAATTTTAAAAAGAAAAGTTTATCAGATTTTAATGAAATAATTATATTTTATGTTTACAAAAAAATCAATTTTTGTTCATAAAAAATTAATTTTTATACCTCTAAATAAATTTTATTTTTTTGAGAAGAACAGTAAAAATTTAGTAATTTAATTTATCTAAAAACAAATATTTATTATAAATTTAAAAAAATTCATGTATTTAAAAATACTAAATAAAATTTATTAGATTTAGTCAAATAATTAAAAAAATTATTTTTAAAGATAAATTATTTTATATTTTTTAAATGGAATAAACCTTTATTTACAAAAAAATTCCTCTCATTTAAAATCATAATTATATTTCAAATATAATAAACTCAATATTCTTTCTGGCATTAAAAAACTGTACCACATTAATGATATCAATGTAAATATCGTAATTTTCACTTAAATGATTAAAACGAAATTTTTTTTCGCATATTTATTTTTAATTATTTTTAAAACATGTAACACATTTTTTTAAATAAAGAAAATATATTTCAATTTCAAATATAATTAGTTTTAAAATAAATGAAACTCATTAATATTTAAACTGTTTTAAAAAAATGTACGCACATAAAAACAATAACACAAAGATATTCATCTTACTCAAATAATCAAAAATTAAACACGTATTATATGGTCATTTTTTAGTAAAGTGTAAAAAATTTTATATAAGAAAAATATATTTTAATTTAAATAAAAATTCAATTTTAAAATATAACACAACTTTTATTATTTGATCAATATATAATATAATATTATAAATTAAAGAGAGGAGATTTTTTAGATTGGAGTGAGGGAGAATCTGACACAACGTTTTTTACTTCAAGACCAATATATGCCTATCTACATTCCATTACATCATTACTATGTGTGGAAAAAAAATCCTGGTGTCATCATCCTGGACTGCGAATGGATGATCCATTATTTCAGGGAATTGGATATAATAAAATCCCTGTTGCGATCTCTTTTACTAGTTTGATTATTTTTTCCTCTCGACTTCTGTAATGTTGCTTTGGAAAATATTTTAATATAAGGCATACCTTCCATTAATATATATATATATATATATATATAAACAATTCTATATAATTTTATACATAAATTTAATTGGATAAATAATAAATTAACAATATTTTTATATAAGTTTTTTAAAAACAATTAATATATATATTTATGAAAATGAATATTAAATCAATTTTATTTAAAATAAATATTTATCCATTTTATTTACCATAAAAAATATGAATATGTATATATCTACAAAAATGTATATACGTGTGTTTGAGTAATGATTCTCATAAAATTTTCATGAAAAAGTAAATTTAAATAATTATTTTAATGATTTTTTATTGATTTGACCAAATGATGAATGTTTTTATCAAATTGTGGTCAATTTACTTTTTATGAGTTAATATTGATAAAAATAGATGAAAATGATAAATTTTAAAGTATTATTTTGTTGATGAATTTTTGGATGAAAATTTATTATGTGGCCAACCTGTGGATAGTCCTCAAACCTAAAAAAAGCCACCAAGCATTCTCGAGTAATGAGAGAGGAGATCCATCATGGGTTTGGAATAAGAGTAAAATCCCACAGATGGAGCGTGGGGAGGTAATAAGAGACTGCATGAACGTGCATGCCACCATGACACGTCATTGTGATGTTTTTCGGGGAAAAGAAACCATGAAGTTCTGGAATTTCCATGGGTGGTGTGCTACCATAAATCTCTTCCACAGTCGACCTCCACTATCACCTCTGACCGTTGTCTCTTACCATCGAGTGATTTTGGTCTTTCTATGTCTAGGGGTGTGTTGTTAGCATCAACTACAATCAAGTGTTACCTTCATCTTACACCATCACCTATGACCGTCGATCCTTCCAATCGTCGAATGATACCGCTTGGGGTGAATCACTGCTTCGTGGTTACACTTGCCACTTCTGATTCTCCCTACCATTGCATGCCTCTATTATGGCTCGTCTCCATTCTGAGCTACTTTTTGAGTCGGTACTATCAACTACAATTGTCACCTTCTACCGCATGTTGCGACCATTCTCTCATTCTACCATGTATATATCTACTACCATGTGGCACCTTTCTACCATCACTTTCACCCTTACAATCACCTTAAAGGATCAAGTAATGCATGAATCATCATTGTAGATTAGGGTCCTCTAAAACTCTATACTCTCCATCGATGGGGCTCGATCAGACCACTTTGAAGACTTGATGATGATGATAATGGAAACCACGACTAAAACCACCATGGAAAAATAATTTGAAATAAAAAATCAAGAACCCCATATTGAAATCCCATAGACTAAATGAATGCATGAACAAGGAGGGGATGAAATGAGAAACTACTAATCCCTATGTGTAGTTGGAATAAGGATTCCATAACCTAAAACATTATAAGATTTAATACACAAATGGGGAATTAATCATGAGATGGTAATTAGTACATAGGATGTAATATTTAGGAATTTAGTAAGCATATGATGTATATTAAATTCGTCGAACCTTAAAAGAAATCCCCAAAAATACTATATGTGATATTCCTTCCAAAGAGACACATGTCAAGACCTCAATCATCCAACTAGGTTGGTCATGAAAAAGCTGGGTGAATGTAGGCTATCTTGTGTATGGAAAGCACGTAATGAGTGTATCTCGATTATACTTCAGGTAGGCTATGCTAATGTTGGGTGTCATTATTAGATATGAAATATATATATATATATATATGATATGATATTATATTTAATGTGTATATTTAATTACATGCATTTAATGCATATAATTCTTGTTTTAAGTACATGAGATAATAAATATATATATGTGATACGTGTTTATTTCTCCCAAATGGTTTAGTTACCAGTTATAATCATTTATGAACTAATTAATTGGATTGACAGATCATTTAATTGGATTCAATGAATTATCAGAATAAATGTATATGGATACATAAATATAGGCAAAAAAATACATTTAATAAAATGATACATGGATGGCTATATTAATGGATGTGATCCCTCATGTAAATAAAAAAAAATTACGAGCAAGTCTCTCATTTATCTCTTCTTCACACAATGATTTTCATTGTCTCATACAAAGGCACTAAAATCCCTACAACATTTAGGTATTCTCGTGATACGATCACGAATCCATTAGTCAATGTACCCCCTCGGATAAAGGGCTATTTTTTTTACTACCACATGATCTTCATAAAGAATTCATCTTTGTAGAGAATAGAGAAAACTACAGTCATTGAAAAATTCCAGGTACACTATTTATACAGTTTATTTACGTGTTGATTCACAAAGATAGATCTTCTCATGTTTGGTTTTTCTTCTTCTGAACATGGTCATGTGATGATCGGACAAAACCCACATCATAGTATCAGAAGCGAAGGCATATTTAACAAATCAACCTATTTATTAATTTATAAAAAAGATGTTTTAATAGTAAACCAAGATTTTTCTCATGCCTACAAATTAATTTGAAATGTTCATACATATTATTTTTATTTATATGAAAACATATCAAATATATATTATAATCTAGAGGATTAAATTTTGAATTTTATTATGTTATTTATAAATAGTTTATTAATAATGAAAAAGGTATCACGAAATATATGTATATACATTTATAAAATAGTTTTATACATTAATTAACTGTAAAATGTTTATGGATAATTATAAAATATTTTTTTTGTAAAATTAACTTTTGAAACAATAAATAGAATTGTTTAGGTTATATAAATAAATGGTTTATTTAGAAATCATAAAAGACAATTTATAAATATTTTATAAATTCCAACAATGTAATATTTGGATTATATAAAAATGTTTATATAATATATATTAAATTATAAAATGTTTATAATTCATGAAATACTGTATAAATTACTTTTAATATAAAATTTGAAGGGATCAGATTGATAAAAATATAAGATGTTTATATTCATTCCAATTAATAAAATGTTTATAATTACCATCTATTTATGAATAGTTCATAAATGCCTTATATTTTAGAAAATAAATTTTTTTTTCATTTATTATATTTCTTTAATTTTCATGATTAGTTCATAATTAATTAATTTTAAATTGTTCTAATTAAATGGGCTATATTTGGATATTATTTTTTTCCACATCAAAAGGTGTTTAGATAATTTATATGATCAAAATTTAAATAATAATTAATTATAAGATATTAATATTATATAACATGCTTACATAATAGAAATTTAATTAAAAATAGTTGATAATTAATTTAATATTATATATTTAAAAATGAAATTAATTTTAATAAAAAAATGAAATAATTAATATTGTAATGAATATAAACAGTTTATATTGAAAATTATGGATTTTCCATAATGTTAAAGGTTAAATTATAAAAGAGCTTATAATTAGATTTGATTTATGAAATTGTTCATAAATTTTTAGCTCATGGTTAAATATTTTAATTGTTCATTTATTTAAATATTATAACATGTTTTATTCATAGTTATAAATAATTTATATTATGAATAACTTGATAAAAAAAATTATACACTGAATTGATTATATGATAGAGCCTTTTATATCATTATATGTTTGATACAATAAAATTTAGTTTCCATCAACCATTAATTTAGTTTATAATTTTAGTTTTGTTCTTGAGAGTTGTTGTTCGGAATACTTTGTGCTTATTAGGTGTTATAGATTTTGGGATTTTAATTATTCCTAGAGTAATGTATCCCAAGGAATAGGGACTTGAGGTCAGAACTCATTCTTTCTTAGAGGTTTTCCTTGGTTAGGAAAGTGAATGGGATTGGATACCTATTGCTCTAGGATTACTCATATAGATTTTTCCAATCTTATATAACATTATTCGATTATATGATGTGTTCATATACCATATTCATATGATGAATATTTATATGTATTAATATACATAACTTCCATTTTTGTGTGATTAACACAAACATGTGCTTCTTATAAAGATTTACACATTAATGTGGTGTGAACAAATTAGTTTGGTTATTGGAGTAGAGATTCCAAAAAAAATCAATTAAAACACGCATACAAAGAAATGTAATAAGTATTTTTAACATAATGATTAAATATTATGAAGTAGTTATGAATTTAATATGCATATGATGTACAATAAACTGGTGAGACCATAAAAGATAAATCCCCATAAATACTAAGTATAATACTCCTACTAAAGTGACACTTTTCAAGCCATCAATCCTCAAACTAGGAAGTTCATTCTAAAGATAAAGGCCTTTGGGATTTCTTGCATAAGGAAAGAAATTATTTCATGTCTCTGTATTATTCTATATGTGGGTCATTCTAAAGTTGGGTTCCCCTGGATCGTCCTTTTTTAAAATGTTTTTGGAATTTTCTTTGTGTTACACTAGCTGGGAGACCCTAATTGGATCATGTTACCAGATGAATAGAGTTATGTGAATCGATGGATTGATTCAGATAAATGGTTATCCACTCAACAATCTCAGATTCACAATTGTTGTGATTGGGATGACGACCAACCTAAATACCTATATAATAGGAGAAATCATAAATCAACCTAGAGTTTAGTGAAATATGGATCTTGGATAACTAAATGTATATGATGTTTGGAGTTATCAGTTTGAGTTGGAAAACTATCACTAAAATACCTTAATGAAAATATAAAAGGCATTATTTACATTTTATTTAATATTATATTATAGATAAATGCATCATAATCATCAAACTAAACTTCATATTAATCCTTGAAATAAGGATCTTTAAGTAATAAAATCCTAATATTGGTAGCTTAAGAAATGTTATTGAGGAAGAGAGATATTCTATTTGTCTAGAAAAAATTACTCCTAAGTAACCAAGTGTTGAATTTATTCAATAACTGAATTTAGATTCTTATGTAATCATGAAATAATTCATTTATGTTTTCAATGGAATATAAAGAATAATTTACCTATGTTAATCTAGAATCCTACACTCAATATTATTTTGTATGGCCATTATATTCAATAAGATATAATGTGTTTGGAATGAATGAAGGATTTTAAAAATAGATATTTTTGGGTAAGGAATTCATTGTATTTTAATTTATGGAAATGTTCTCACAATGTGAATCAAATTGAGAAAAATTTATTTGATATTCTTAATGTGTTGAGAATGGAAGAACTAGGTACATGATGTCTGGATTCCTGTATTATATAGATAGTCTAATTGGGTAAAAGATCAAACCAGACGAAAAAAAGTTAGTTGAAATGTCCAGGAATGTTTCTTCAAGAAGAAAGTCAAGGTCACTGAAATATAAGGATTTCATGAAGGAATAGTTAAAAAAAATATGAACAGATTATCGAAAATATACTTGAACAAGTATGGGAAGTGCATGGAATTTTCATGATAGGTACGAATGTTATATAAATTAATTACATTATATTGAATGGGTTTTGATTCCGAGTATATGTTTCAAAAAGTGTTTTAAATATATAGGTGTTCAAAATCAATGCATTAATTGATTGAGCTTGTATATTTCCTTCAAATAATGAAGTAAATAGTTACTGCATTGAGAATTTGAATTTAAAGGAATGCATAAACCTTGGATGAATCAAAATAACAGGCATGTATCTTCATCTCACTTTACTTATAGGATAATAGAGGATGTTCAATAACAAATAGTTTGTATGAGATGATTAAATGTATGCACATGGTTTATTATTCTTTAATTTATATAAAAAATGATAAGAATATTAGGATAAAATTTTTTATCTGGGATAAATTGGTTGACCAAATATTTGTTAAAATATATGGCAATATATTCCTTCCATTCATTGGAAAGTTATTTTAATAAAGTCCTCTTTTCATAAAATACTTTTCTAAACACATAAAATACCATATATGATATGGAAACAATAATTTTTTTAATATTCCTGCAAAAAGGAAATGAATTTTATTTTCCAAAACATGAAGTAGTTTGTGTTATATTATAAAGATATTATTTTCAGAATATAGTATCTATGAAGCTAGTGGGAATATGTTTTAAATTAGGGAACTTCCAAATTAAGAAATAAATGATTAAAGCATATTTATTTTAAGTGATTATTTACATTATATCCTAAAGAGTTATGATATTTGACAATAATGAAAATCTTAAATTGATACATTTAGTTACTCTAAGAATCTGAATATTTCTATTAACTAAAATATTATACCAGTCTAAAATTATAGTGATTTGTCTATAAATGTACTAAAGGGTTTCAGATATATGAAAATAAAAAAATTTAAAGAGTTACATTTAGTTACCAAAAAAATGAACTTTAATATTCTATAAATAATTATACCAGATTATACTCAATGTATTACAAATTATATCCTAAAAGTGTTTAGGCTATAAAATTAAACAAAATATAAATAATTATATTAGTTACTATAAAAATTCTGATATCACTTTATCCAAAAAGTTTTTAAGATGTGCTGGTAAAGTTAAAAAGTAACCAATTACGTTATTAATTAAACAATTCAGTGAAAAAATTATATAGAAAGGGTTCCTATGATTATTTTGGTGTACAAGGATATTGTTCAATAGAGAAAATGAAATATAACATTATATCATTTTATGTTATGAAATTAGAATGTTTCAATTAAAGTTAAAAGACTTCAAATTAGGGATTTTAATACCTATATCTCACCATCATTAAAATTCTCTTACATTATTAATGTTCCTCACTGATAGGTTAATAGGATTAATTTATTATATGGTCACACAAGGATGGTACATTAATTACATTTGTATGTAATTTTTAAAAGACTTTACTGGAGGAGCTGAATGAGGGTTATGTTATATCTCAGTGTGTTCAAAACGTTAGATATTAGTTTTAATGGTTGGAAATGTATCCTGATATTATAATAACGTAAATATCCATTTATCATTCATTCATGTGTTCTTAAATTTATTTTACATGAGTGGTTGAATGATATATATCCCATCAAAGTACAAACATTGAGTTGTCCCTAACTGACAGTCGTCATATAGTTTAATGTGTTGTGATGTAATGTATAGTTTTGCATGAATAGATTCTTTTTTTCTATTAGAAAGGGTTTTATATGATTTATTGAAGAATATATTCATAATTTATCAAGTATATACTTATTACTTGGACTGATCTGCAAAATTTTATCTCATGGAATTTCATACAGTCATAGATATACATAGGGGATTATGCTTATTATCAATCTTTCTTACCTGAGGTAGGAGAGATACTTATCCTAAGAAAATTCATACTCTGATTCTAAACTTATGAAATTCGCCATATGAACATAGCTATTCATGGGTGGTTGGGTATGTTGTTGATCATGTTGTCAGATGGAGTGAAACCAACAAGGGATTTATCCACTTGTATAAAAAGGAATGGAATGTAGCCCTTGATTCAAATAGTATGAGGAAATTATTGGTCATGCTTTTTTATTTCACATATGATGTGCTCATATACTTAGATATGTGAAATATGATATTCTTATCAGATATATGAATGTGATATTTTCATCCACATGGTCAATCATTTTCATATAATTAAGAAAATGATGAGATGCCTTTACTGGATCAGCATATTCCATGTCTAGTGGTTTCATGATGTCATAGTCAAAGGGATTACATAATATACATATAGTGTATATGATTAATCTTGTGATGGGAATGTTTGTATAGAGATATGACTATGTCTGATAGAGATCACAACTAACCCCTTATTATCTTGAATAACACAGATTCTTTTCAAGAGGTTTCTCCTTTCTTACATCTATAAAATAGATATTTCATAGGGTTTATCAAAGATGCTATGTCCAGAATGGTCACAGAATTAGGCTCATGTATAAGGATAAATATTTGGAAAAAGTGTTTTTTCAAAATGAATAGACTTTTATAAAAAACTATATCAAAAAGTGTTTGGATGGATTCAAAATTAGTTGTAGGTTTATGCTTAAATTCATTATAATATTTTAGTTCAAGTGGTACATTGTTAGATATGCATAATAAAATATTATATATGATAATATATATATATAATGTGTATATTTAATTACATTAATTTGATTCATGTAATGCATGTATTAAATACATGAGATAATATATATATATATATATATATATATTGGATACATATTTATTTCACCAATTTTTTTAATGAAGAGTCACAATTCCTTATAAACATATTAATTGGAACAACGACTCATTGAATAATATTAAATGAATTTTTTGAATAAACTTATATAGATACAATTATAATGAAAAAAAAATTTCATTTAAGGAAACGTTTCATTGATGGATATATAAAGGTATGTGATCACTCCTGTAAATATAATCAATTAAGAGTAAGCCCATCATTTCACTATTCTTCCTACACAACATTTCATCAACTGATATCAAGGCAGTAGAACCCCTTCTTCATTTGAGTATCGTCATGAAATGATTTTTGATCCGTTGGTCGATGTACCCCATTGTAGGTAGGGTGATTTTTTCACTACTACATAATCTCCATCAAGCATTATCCTTCACTGATAAAGAAAAAAACTGATGTCCTTAGCGATTTGTAGGTACATTGTTTATCTAATTTATTTACATGATGATTCTCAAAGATATATATGGCAATGTTTGGGTTGTATTCCATTGCACATGGTCATCAGATGGACCTACAAAACCTAAATAAACTACCATGGAAAATGAGATTAAATCAAATAATCATGAACCCTATGTTGATATCCCATGGCAGACATGAATACATGAACAAGGAAGAGATAAAATGAAAAACTACCAATGACTCTGTGCGGTAATGATCATGTTGCACAAACATTATTTAAGAAGAAAAACACAAGGTTTCACTCCACCCTTTTTCATTCCTACTAAGGCCATTAGTGGAAGAATAATTATAACCATGCATACCTTTCCTTGTAGTCAAATCTGGAAGCCCATGATCAAAGCACCCACTAATTTTTTTTTTACCATGTTGATTCCCCAATAGATTAAAAGGTTTTATTTTGGGTACCTCATCCCTTTCAAATGTGATCTAGGGTTTATAAATAGAGTATACTTTTGTTAGGAAACCACATTCCATGAACATGTTATCCAACGATAGTGATGATTCAAATTCCATATGGTAAAATGAATTTATCTAAAATAGAGGATAAAGTTGAGTTAAATCATGATATGGACATGGGTAAAGATAAAGAAATATGGGCAATTAAAATCCATGTAATGACTATCATGGATAATTAAAGGACCATTTAATCATGATATTTGCATTGAATTAAAAGAGGAAAAATTTAACATATTAAAGAGAAACAATGATTGGGATTTTGAAGTGGAGATTTTGTGATTCGAAGACTAGATCATTGAGGTTTTGATGCCTATAAATATTGTGGTACCATGTAGTTAATGGTTGATCAACAACTTCACTGTGAAATTAAGATGAAGTTATTGTTTTCTTTTACAATGTAGCTTTTAGTTATAATTATTTTTCATGAAACCACATGTGAATATTTAAATAAAATGTTCCCTTATTATATATATATATATATCACTCTCTTATATTATCCATTGTGAACTCTTTTACTCTTGATTATGATTAAGTGGCATGAGGAATATATCAGGAGAGTAATTCAGTGTTGAAATCAAGTCTATGATATATATTCTCTTTATGAAAATGCAAGGATAATTTTTGGATGATGTAATCCTCACTGCGGTCATTAAAATATTTTCTTTTTTTTATACACCCATTCTCTATAGATTGAGGAGGTGGATGTATGATTTTCATGTTGATTGTTGTGTGCACTATAAATTCAAAACTATGGTAGAAGGTGTTCAAACATATGACATAGTGTGTTTGTTGAGTATATATAAATCATGATTTTGAATGTTCAAAATTGTTGTATCTCTTGGGTGAATTTAATTTCTACTATAGCATCATTCATTCTACTTTCCATTGAATTTTAATGTTATTTTTAGTTTTTCATTGTATTATCCTTCCCCCCATTTTAAATTTTTTTCATAAAATATGAAAAACATAAGAAAGAAAATAATTAAAATAGGAATTGGTGAGTGATCAACTGTGAAGATCCTCAAGTGAGAAAAGCCTAGTCAACCACTATGCTAGACTTGGAAAATAATTGTAGTTTTTTGGACACCCTATTACTGGTATGTCATGTAATAAGAAATCATATATATATTTATGTATATATTTTCATATATATAGAAATATATTATTACATATATATATATATATATTAAAATAAGAATATAAAATGAAAAATAAACATACATATATATAAATATATCAATTTATGGAATGTAAAATAATTTAGTCTATTTTTAAATGTGATTTTTGGTGTTTCTATAATTGTATTTGTCGTTATAAATTTCAAACAAATATATATTAAAATAAATATACAATCAAATATGTGTACAAACACACATGTAAAAACACACAAGAAAACACAATCACATGTACACACATATAAATATACACACACACAAACATAATTGTTTTTTCAATAAAAAAAGATAGAGAAATTATTAGGGCCTTATCTATAAATGAGTGGGTTCTATGATAAAATATAAGTGATTGTGGTTATGCAGGGGTTGGGAGGAATGCTGATTGGTGGGGGTCAAGCACTAATTAAATAGGGAATGGGTGGAAATCACATGTGAATAGAAGGATGGGATTTTGGGCTTGACCATTGATAAAAATGGGGCTTGAGCCCTATTAAAAGGGGTGTTTGAGTAGTGAAAGAAGAAAATTTTTATTTTATTTATATTTTTAGTGACTAAAAGGGATACTAAATGAATCCTTTATCAAAAATGTAAAAATAACTAATAGAAGGATTCCTTTATCAATTATAGAAAAAAGAACTAATAAATGGGTTCCTTTATCAATGCTATGGTTAGTAATGATAATGGGTGACTTTGTCATCACTTTTTTAGTGCTTCTAAAGGTGAACCTACTTTATCAGTGATTTTGATGCACCCGATTTGTGTATACATTTTCATATAAATTACTGAAAATAAAAACATCTTTTCACCAAATATATGTTGTTTCATGTACATATTCTTTGATTTTGGTGATACTGTTTATTTTTAAAAGATTTCTAGCCAAAACACCCAAATTGAGAGAAGCTTGTGATAATTTTCCAACCACGTGGTGTGTACTTTTATACACGTCGTGTACATTAATACGGAGTCACAGATCCAAGTGGGGAGTACACGCCCAAGTCACCATCCAGAGACTACACGCCGTATGGATTACTAATACACGCCGTGTACCAGCTACTAGATGCGGTTGGTGGCGCTTGGTAGGGATTACACGCCATGTGTGGTGGCACTACATGTTGTGTATGTGCCACCAACCAGCGGTCAACACTATGTGAGTCAAAGATGGCATGCCTGGCCACCTATCGTAGAAAAACCATGGCAAAAGAAAGTTGGAAAGACTACACGGTGTGTACATTTATACACGTCGTGTACTTATGTTTTATACAAATGGAGTCCTTGGACTCCAGAGCAGGGAGATACAAAACACTTGAAGAGAGGGGAAATTTTGCTGCCATTCCTTCCAAGCCACCATGGTATCAGTACTCTACCATTCCACCTTCTGACACCTCTCCTGGTAGCTTATTCCATGATCACATCAGGTATCAAAGGTGTTATTTTCATTATCTCCGATATGTGTAACTAAACACCCCTTGTGTTGGGGATGTTGATGATGAAGAGTTATTGAATGTGGGATTGATTTATACGGTTGTGTTTATTCTTTTAAATTCTACTCATTCTTATTTAACTATTTCTGAATATTACTGAGAATTCTGATCCGGACTAAGGGAAGAATTCTTAGGGACTTCAAAGAAAAATCATGGTGAATGCTTTCATGATAATTGAAAGAAATCATCAATTCAAAAATGGACTAAACTAAAACTAAGTATTGTGAAACACTATCTACCAGACCAATGATTAGAATTTATTCAATCCCAAGACAAAATCAACTGGACCAAGGGATTATTGTCATTAATAATATCCATGAATGTTGAATTATCATGAACAACACAACCATTTATGAAATCCACATTAAATCTCCATAATCACCATATCCCCAACACACACTTTTTCCTGATAGATACATCAAAAATTCACTTGTTGTTTTCTCTTAAATCGATAAAAATTATTTCAAGTAAACGAAACAGCTTCAATAATCCCAAAAAAGAAAATCAACTCAAAATTTATCATAACTCACTTAATTAATTATAAACTCAATTGAATTCACAAACTCACCAAGTTCCCTATGTATCAACCGCACACTTGTACTATACTAAGTTTAAGAGTGGGTAATATCAATTTGGGACACCGATAACATACCTTCGGTGAAATGACTCACCAAATTTTGGCGATGTTGCTGGGGAACTAAAGTTTTAGTGCTAAAATTCAGTTGCGTTAGTAATTAATTAAGTGAAAATAAAAATAAAAAATTCCCAAAAATTTCATTCCTAATCCCATTTCTATTTATCTTTTATTTTCCTAATTTATCCATGGTAGTTTTTTTGTTTTGTGCTGGTCCTTAGGTGTTTGAGCGGCCACCTCACACATTCCAAGAGCACTGATTCATCAGGGTTTCTCCCAACTGACCAAGAGATCGATCAGACGTTTTTGAGGGGCCAACGAGGACTAATGGCCGAACACAGCCAAACCACTCAACTGGAGCGGAACGAGGAAGTTCATCCAGCTGTGGCCCAAGGAGCTGGACATCAGTTAGTTCCAGATGAAAATCGGAACCAACAAGCTCTGAAGGCTCCAGAATACCATATGCACCAACTCCAAAAATTCCAACCGGAGTGGATGCCATACTTCACCAAAGGTCTAGGGTTGTCTATGCTCCTCAGGACCAACAATTCATACCAGTGCCACTTCCTCAGCAGTCACCTCCATGACAGACTCTTTTGGAGTATGACCTTCCATCGAACTATGGAGCTAATACGGGCATCGTTCGTTCTATAGTACAGGCCCAGAACATCGGGATCAATCCTGCTAGGATGAAGCTGATCTAGATCACTAATTAATTCAGCAGCCTGACCAGTGAAGACCTGAACGCCCATCTCTCCCATTTTTGGGAGATATGTGATACATTCTATTATCATGGCGTGTCTGAGGACGCCATACATCTTCGCATGTTCCCTTTATCTCTACAGTACAAGGTGAAAGAATGGATCAAATGGTTTATAAAAAGATCCATTCCCACATGGGAGGTGCTAGACTAGTCATTTATGTCCAAATATTTTCCACCTTCAAAGACAGTAACCCTACATAACAAGATCCAGAACATTCAGCAGCATGACTCAGAGTCGTTGTACGAATCCTGGGAACATTTCAAGGAGATGTTATATAAATTACCACACCAAGTACTTCCAATTGTGATGCAATTAAAATCCTTTTATGGAGGACTAATAACGATTTACAAATTCTATTGTGGATGCAGCTGCTGGAGGTATGGTAATGTGAAAATCCCCTGATGAACTTTTCAAACTACTGGTAGATGTGTCTGCCAACAGATTTCAGTGGAATTCCGAGTGGGGGACCCAAAAACGAGGTATGCATCGTATTGATGATACTACAATGCTTGCTTCCCAGTTGGATGCATTATCCAAAATGATTGACACACTGAATCTCAAGGGAGCATCTCAAGTCCATGCGGCAAACCATCCAGAATGCGGTGATTGTGGTAACAACCACATACTGGGATAATTCATGGGACCTTCAATCGACCCTATGACCAGAGATGTGATCTATGATTCTAAAAACAGAGGGTCGAACCTATATCAAAAATACTATAACCCGACATGGTGAGATAATCAGAACATAGGCTGGGGTCAACAGCAGCAGAATCTGCCACCCCTGCGACTGCCCGGCTACAGTCAGCCACAATATCAGAACCCATACCCAAGGTAACAATAGAACCTGTAGGGATCCTACCATCATCAAGGGTTCAAAACCCTCACCCGTAGCAGCCAGGAAAAAAACCACCTCCACTAGATGCACAACCACCTCAGATAGAGAATACCTCAGGGTCAGAGGATATTCTGACAAAATTCATATCAACTACTGAGATCAGATTACAGAACTAGGAGGCTTCTATTCAAGGCCTCAAGAACTCAATCATACAATTAGAAAACAAGATCTCAGGGAGGTAGCCTAGTACACTACCAGGCAACACCGAGAAGAACCCAAGGGAGGAGGCACATGCCATCACTTTACATAGTTGAATGAATCTTCACAAGAAGGAACCAGCATAGTCAACTGCACCTATAATCCCTGTTGAAAACAAAGGTATGGTTTCATACCCCTCTTCATCCAAAAATACATCACCAAAGGCTCAACCTGGCAATGATAAGGAGGTAGTCAAACCATTCAAGCCTCTATTACCTTTTTCGGAGTGAATGAAGAAAAGGAAGCTGGATCACCAGTTTGGAAGATTCATGGTGGTATTCAGAAATCTACACATCAACATATCATTTGTTGAGGATTTGACTCAAATTCCCACATATTCGAAATTCATGAAGGAAATCCTCTCGAATGGGATGAGATGGAGGATTTGGGCACCATAACACTGATAAAAGAGTTATCCATAGTCGTACAACATTCCATTCCTTAGAAAATCCAGGATCCAGGTAGCATTACTATCCCTTGTACAATTAGACCCTGTGAATTTGGAGAAGCTCCATGTGACTTTGGATCCAGTTTCAACCTCATGCAATTCGGAGTTTTCCAAAAGCATGGACTCCCCAAACTGAAGCCGACCCGAGTCACCCTTCAACTTGCTGATAAAACCATTAAATATCGAAAAGGGATCTGGGAGGATGTGCTCATGAAGGTGGGACGATTGATCCTCTAAGAAGATTTTATTATCCTATACATGGATGAGGATGAGGAGGCACCTATTATATTGAGAAGTCCATTCCTGGCCACAAAGATAGTCTTGATCAACGTGCATCAGGGAGAATTGCTTTTATGGGTAGGGGACAAAGAGTCTCCTACAATGTTCTATAGGCCGTCAAACAAGAATCGTTATTTGAACATGGGGGATTATATATAGTGTATACCATGGATGAACAACTGAGCATGCAAAAAGAGGATCTGGTATGTTATTCCATTTCAAATGATATGATTTTTCTAGACATTCCCACTGATGAAGCGCTAGAGGACCTGAAATTCATTGAAGGCCAGGGCAGCCACTACTAGCAACGAGCTGTCCTTCCTAAAATCCTAGAGAGGGCAGAAGTACAACCAATGGTGCCTTAAGTACTCAAGGCACCTAAACTAGAACTGAAACCTCTCCCACCTTCCTTAAAGTACGGGTATTTAGGGGATCATCATACTTTTCCCAATATACTTAGTGTAACACTATCACATGAACAGGTGGATTCACTCCTTAATGATTTGAAGCGGACAAAGCAGTCAATTGGATGGACTGTTGCATATTTTAAGGGTATCAACCCTACCATTTTCACCCACCAGGTGCTACTCGAAGAACTAGAAAAGCCATCTAGACAACCCCAATGGCGTCTGAACCCTCCCATGAAGGAATTCGTATAGAAGGAGGTAATCAAGATTTTAGATATAGGCATCATTTACCCTATATCAGATAGCCCATGGGTATTCCCCCTACAAGTGGTCCCTTAGAAGGTAGGAATCACTGTGGTATCAAACGACAAGAACGAGCTCATCCCTACTCGCACAATCACAGGTTGGAGTGTCTGTGTAGATTACAGGAAGCTGAACGACACCACAAGGAAAGGTAATTTTCCACTAAGCTTCATGGATCTAATGCTAAAAAGGCTAGAAGTGCATGAATATTACTTCTTCCTTGATGGCTACTCGGTCTATAATCAGATCTCCATTTCCCCAGAAGATCAGGAGAAGATCACCTTCACTTGCCCATACGGAAGATTTTCTTACCGCAAGATGTCTTTTAGTATGTGAAACGCTACCACCACATTCTAGTGATGCATGATGGATTTTTTTTTCAACATTGCGGAACATATCCTAGAGGTCTTCATGGATGATTTTTTTCATTAACGGGAAGTCATTTACCACCTATTTGCGGCACCTAGAGCTTGTAATGGAGCGATGCGAAAACACTAACCTAGATTTGAATTGGGAGAAGTGTCATTTTATGGTGAAAAGTGGCATATTACTTGGAAAAAGGATTTCAAAAAAGGGTATAGAGGTGGATAAGATGAACATAGAAGTCATTTCATGACTTCCCATTCCAGATTCTGTTAGATCCATCCGTAGCTTCCTGGGCCAGGAAGGTTTGTTCAGGCGGTTTATCGAAGACAGCCCAGCCCCTCACCAATATCCTGACTAAGAATACCATTTTCTAAATCACTAAGGCATGAACATCAGCATTTTATCATCTAAATAAATACCCGGTGGAAGGTCTGGTCATAATTTCTCCCAATAGGGAGACATAGTTTGAAGTCCTGTGTGATGCTAGTGACTATGTAGTGGGAGCTGTCCTGGGTTAGAGGCTGGACTGAATCTTCTGACCAATCCACTATGCCAGTAGGACACCCAATGAGGCCCAACTAAATTACACAACTATAGATAAGGAGATGCTGGAAGTAGTATTCACCTTATATAGGTTTCGTTCTTACCTTGTGTTGTCAAAATTTATTGTATATACTAACCATGCAACACTTAAGTATCTGTTAAACATGAAGTATGCAAAGCCCCGATTGATCCGATGGTTACTCGTTTTACAAAAATTTTATTTATAGATCTGTGATAATAAGGGGGTGAGAAAATGGTTGTAGATAACCTATGCTGTATGGAGATGCTACACTTAGAGAAAGAAGAGGATCGAGAGATAAGGGATGATTTTCAAGATGAGAATCTGTTTTCAATTATTGAGTCCCCTAGGCCCTGGTTTGCTAATATTTATAACTATTTAGTTATAGGTTCCATCCAACCCGACCTCTCCTTCCATTAGAAGAAAATATTCCTCTCTGTTGTTAAGCGATACATCTGGGAAGACCCACTCCAATTATGATCCTGTGGAGACAGGGTGATCCGATGATGCATCCCAGAGACAGAGGTCCAAGGGGTCCTGGAATTTTGTAATTCCTCACCCGTTGGAGGACATCATGGGACAAATGATACCATATCATAGATTCTGCAATCTGGGTTTTTATGGACCACCATGAATAATGATGACAGAGCCTTCATTGCCTATTGTGGTCTATACCAACATATATGTAATATGGGACGCATAGATGAGATTCCCTAGCACCCCATCCTGGATGTCGAGATCTTTGATGTATGGGACATCAAATACATGGTACCATTTCCACCTTCTTTAGCAAATACCTACATTCATGTCTGTGTTGATTACGTATCCAAATGGGTGGAAGCCACTGCGATGGCCCACGACACAGCCAAGGTAGTCATGAACTTTCTAAAGGAACAAATTTTCAGTAGGTTCAATGTTCCTCGTGTGCTGATTTGTGACATAGGGACTCACTTTGACATCGCATTAATGAAAGCAGTGTTGTCTAAATATGGGGTGAAGCATGAAATGGGTACACCATACCATCCCAAATCAATTGGATAGGTGGAGCTCTCCAACCCTGAGCTCAAAATTTTTTTGGAAAAATAGTGAATAGCTTACGGAAGGACTGGTCCAAAAATCTTGATGACGCTTTGTGGGCCTATTGCACCACCGTCAAGACAACACTAGGGATTTCACCATTCCACCTCGTCTATAGAAAACCATTCCACTTACCAGGGGAACTAGAACACAAATCATATCGGGCTATGAAGGCCCTAAATTCTGATCTGAATGCATCTGTAGAGAGGCGCAAGTTCCAACTATCAGAACTCGATGAAATCAGAAGAGAAGTATATGAGAATGCTAAATTATACAAGGAGAGGACAATGTCCATCCATGACCAGATCATTTCTCAAAAGACATTTCAACCTGGTGATCAGGTACTCCTCTTCAACTCTCGTCTTAGGCTATTCCCAGGAAAACTCATGTCGAGGTGGTAGGGACTGTTCCATGTCAAACAAGTATTCCCCCATGGAGAAGTGGAAATTTATAAAGAGGATGGTCAATCGTTCAAAGTGAATGCCCAATGACTGAAGATTTACCATCACATGGACGATACTACGGGAATAATCTCGACCACCCCTCTCAGGTAAGAAAAGGTGAGTTGTTCAAGAAAATTACCTAAAACAAAGGCGCTTCTAGGGAGTCAACCCTGAGGTTACACCCCGTGTCCCACTTTTCCACACGGCATGTAATAATCTTTTTAATTTATAATAATAATAGTATAAATCTATAGAATAACAAATAAATAACCATGGAGTATGCCGGTGCCAATGGTATAGTCACTGGAGTTTATCCAAGCCGTCCCCGGTTAGAATCCTCTTGACCTACCCTCGGCACAGGGTTCCTCCTTTTCTGACACAGCGTGAGTAGTAATATATATATATATATATATATATATATATATTCTTATAAGAAAACCCATGGTGGGGATGGATCGGTTGGCCACGATCGTAACTCGGTTCCAAAAGACCTAGGTCTGAATCCCGGCAACGATCCCATTTTCATCATTGGCCCTTTATATTAAACCACATGGTGTGTCTTTGGATATACATCATGTGTGAAATAATTTTCCTTACTAATTAAAAAAACTTTTTCTTATAAAATAAATTCATGTGGATGAATTTGGAAGATTTGTAATGTCTCGGCCCCTGATCCAAAAGACCATGGTTTGAACTTGGCTAATCTCCCCTATTCATCCCCTTATTTTATAATTAAAAACCACATGCCATGCATTTTCTACTTTTCATGTGTATAGAATGTATAGATTAAATTGTATATAAATAATAAATATGGATAGCAGTACAACCTTCACTGTAGTGGATGAGGGTTTTGGTTCGGAATGGCCAACCACCAGTTTGAACTTCGCCCCAAGCACCAGACCAGAGGTTGTACTTCTCTTTTTCCAAATTTAAAACACACAACGTGTATTTCCCAATACACCTCGTGTATAGTTTTATTTGTAATAAAATATGTATATATCAATATATATATATCTATTTTTATTTTATTTATTAATATTTATTATTATTGAGTTTACTATAATAATTATATATAATAATATATATATATGTTACTCAGAAAAAACCATACACGACATGTCTGATAAAGTACGTGCCGTGTAGTCCAGCTATAAAAGCCAGACACCCCACGCAGCTATTGTCTGTGTCGCACAGCCCCCCCCCCCCCTCCCTCGCCGTTTTCTTCCTCTGGATGCTGAACGACCCCCCTATTCCAAATCTCCCATTTTACCTCATTTTAAGGCACGATTTATTCCTAATTTCAATCGTTCCATCAGGTATGCCGTTAATCCCTCTTTATTTCCTAGTTTTGTAGCGTTTAGGGTGTTTTTTGATTTCGCGACCGTTCGGCTTCTGCCAGTACACGAGCACGCATGAAGAACACATGTCGTGTACTCTTGTACATGACCCCCCAAATTTCAAATTTGAAATTACACGGTGTGTATGTTTGGTACACACTGTGTACTATCCAATGTCATGCCCGGGTCTTCCCTTATACACAGCCACACATCCCATGTTCCCCTACCCGACCTGTATGTTCGGTACATGTCATGTAGTATATTCTATGGCCCAACCCATTTGTATTTACCACATGTTGAGGACCTCATATGCTTATACAAGGTCGGTAAGCTACATACACGTCGTGTACCATTCACTAGACACTGACTCACCCACTCGGCATGTTTTTCCGGAATACACAGGTTGCTTCTCGCTACCACTACATGTCGTGTAATTGGGAATTACACATTTTGTACTTTTATTTTTCTTATTTTTCTCACATTTTTCATTTTTTTCTTCTTTTTATTTTCTTTTCCTTCTGTTTCCTTTTGATTTATTTATATTTCTTTTTCAGGTTATGGCAGATCATGATCCTTCTTGGCGGAAGAGGCTGGTCTCCTCCACTGAGGGTGATTGACCCATTTTTCAGTGGATTCGACTCCGACCTCTGATGCAGCTGGACCCAGACTCTCTGGTCTACGATCTCCCTCTATTGTCCATTCTTCCACCACCCACTACCCCAGTAGAGGCCGAGCCTAGCATAGTTGTACATCCTCCTTCCATCACAGAGCTTCCGAGTACCATAATTTCTGCTACACCACATTCCATTATCTTTGCACCATCTTCATCAGCAGCTGGCCCCACATACACTGATTTCTACATCGAGCCATCACATACTGTAGCTGATCCACCCCTAGAGCCATCCCCTACTGCAGCATCATCGGGACCAGCTCCTACGGTTATTCCCTATTTTTGTATGGTGTTCCCAGCTACATACATGGCGCATGAAAAAGTCTGGCAGTTCTCTCGTAGCCTGATCCACTTGAGAAATCGATATCTAGACATTGTCATGCCTCATCAGCTGGGCATCTGGGAGTAGTTATGGTAGCTCCTCGGCCACACATTGTTGTTGTATATCTTTCAGGTCAGCACTCCTATCATTATAGATTTATTTTTGGAGGTTTCTGCATCGTTCGTGTTCGATGGACCTGAGTATCGGGAGACACCGATCGATACCATCCCTGTAGTTATATTTTGGCTAGGCGGCCACCATTTTTCCCTTTCCCTACTTGAATTTGGTAGAGGGTGTGGGTAATACCACAATCCAGTCACCCCGCCCCGAGTCCCCACCTTGCTCTGCTCTAAGCACCCAACCCTCATGGCTGCATGGAGGGATGTTTCCAGGTCTGACCACCCCAACACCCCCACCTCCCAGAAGAGCACCCTTATCCTCGACCCTCTCATCAGCTTTACTCATCGGGGCTTTAGCACCATTATGTTTCCCTGTCATGTGGATATGGGGGTTATGACTGCCCGGGACATGGAGCTCCTTACTTGTGTTATCATACAGGCCTACCTGGACCTTTCTTACCTTGGAGCCTCATATTTCCATGCCGTGTTCACAAGCCATCAGGGCAACCTGAACGGTGGCTTTTATGCCACTCGCCTTGCCACCCACCTTGGCATCTTTGAGCCATCTCTTCCACATGATTTCCCGGTTTCCCCTCAGTGGATGGAATTTATCAATATTATTTGCATGGGATTAGTTCAGAATAAGGGTGGATCCTACATCATTTCCCATGCCAATCCCCCACCTGCTACCGACCCAATCCCCCCACAGATGCCCCTGAACCTCATTCCACGCCCCTTCCTACCACCTCACATGTTCTTTCTTCCTCTACCATTCCCCCTCAAAGCCCTTCCCATGCTCTTTTCCCCTCTTCACCCTTGGGTGACCCACCCCTCACCCTCCACCTAGACGAGATCACCCTTCGCCTGACTTGCATGGATCATCTCCAAACTGCTATCCTTCAGCGCCAGGTCCATCTTGAAAAGATGAAAGAGCTGATCCTACATCATTTTTAGCTTTCCGTTCCTATGCCAGCTACTTCCTCCTCTGCGCCTATAGCTTCACCCGTCCTTCCTGCTGACATTGCCTTATCCACAAAATCCATTCTCATTTTCAATATAAGTATTGTTCCATCGCGTATTGCCGAGCTCGCAGTTCCAGATGTTCCTGCAGTAGTGAGCCTCCCATAGGTCGAGGACCCAAGCTCTTCCACTACTACGGTCGCTGCTGCCAACCCACCTATATCGGATGAGCCGTCCCCTGAGGCAACGCCATGATATTGACATTTATATTTGTTTTATATATCTCTTTTGTCCATTTTCTGTGCTGTGATAATTTGCATGCTTGTAGTTTTGTTTTTCATCAACAGTCACAAGTATCATGGTGGGACTTGGGCATCATTCTGCACTAGGGGAGTATTTTTCCTTTTTTTCTGTCTCTTTGAGTTTACTTCTTTCGCTACATTCCCTCATCATTTTCCCAATTTTCCCCCTTGCCACCCTTCCCTTGGTATTTCACTAGGTGGATGATATGCGGTATTAAGTGTGGGGGAGCCTCTCTCTATTTTACCCTAGTCTTTGCCCTTGAACTAATCAAGGGGACATCATTATTAGATTATATATTTGAAAATGTGAATCAATTTTTGATATTCATATCTATAAATTCTCAATTTATCAATAGGAAAATTTTGAGGGTTTCATACTTATTTTGATTCTTAAGTTGTTTAAAATGATTGCAGATATAATATCAATCACAAACATGTAATTCTTGGATAATTACATGAATAATACTAATGAATTATTTTGCAAGACATGACATGATTGTCACTTTATTTATTTTTCCCACACCCGATAGGTATTCTAAACTCCTTTGTCATATTATTTCTAATAACCACTTTCTTGATCGATTCTTGGAAAATACATAACTTCCATAATTTGTGAGTTTTCTTTTCAAAACATGAGGGAATTTTGAATTACATTAAAATAATTGAGGCATAATATTGTTAAACCCTTTATGTTGTGCCTACCCTACATCTTATCTTCGTGAAGCCCATATAGACCATGAATAGACTTTGTAGGAATTCATATTAGAAGAGAATTTCCATTCCTACATTAATTATTTTATGATTTTGCATGCTTATTTATTTGAGATGAAAAAATGGGATTGGCATCACATGGTAAAAATTTGTGAATTATCAAGATATGAAGTATGGGGGAGTGCCTCTTGATCATTTGGGGTGAAAATGAGTTCCAAACCTATATTTGGGAAATTTTGAAAGGTTCCCTTTGTGCTCTAAAAAAATGGTACAAACAAAGGGGCCTTACACACACTTGTTGGGTTGTGACTACTACTCAGCTTAAGGAGCTGGTGGTGAAGAGATCATTTCATAAAGCTGGTTGAGGACATTTTTTCATTACGTTTATTTTTGAATATCATGAATTGTTATTTAAGAACTTGGCCTCCTTTTTCAAGCCTCAAAGTTATTTTTCACATCTTTACCTACCAACCTTTAGCCATAGAAACATCTGATCTTATTTGAACGGTCCTCATGATTTTTGTGAAGAAATGTTTCTTAAATGGAGAACTAGAATTCTTGAAAACCTATAGATAGTGTGTATATGTCTTTGATTGAGAATATCCTTGTTTAAAAACATCTTTATTGTTGAGAATATATTGGGGGAGGTAAATCATCAAGTGGATTGCTCATATTTGTAAGGTTGAAACATGTGTTAAAAGAGGATGTAAGTAGTTAATTAAATTACTTACGAGGCATGATTCAAACATATTATGAATTGAATTTGTTTGTGCCTTTTAGAATTTCCATCAATAACTGTATCATGTATACTTTTGATTAATTTAATACCTTCCTTTAAAGGTATAGACTGTTTTAATTAGATGTTGAGATTTTTCTTGGTAGAAATCAAATGACTAAGTGTGGGGGATTTGATGCACCCGATTTGTGTATATATTTTCATATATATTATTGAAAATAAAAAATTTTTTTCACAAAATATATGTTGTTTAATGAACATATTCATTGATTTTGGTGATTCAGGTTAATTTCAGAAGATTTCTGGAAAAAACCCACAAATCAAGAGAAGCTTGTGAAAATTTTCCAACTACAGGGCGTGTACTTTTATACACGCCGTGTACATTCATACGGAGGCAGGGATCAAAAGGGGGAGTACATGCCCAAGTCACCAGCCAGAGACTACACACCATGTGGATTACCAATAAACGCCATGTAACGACTTCTATATGCGGTGGGTGGTGCTTTCTAGGGATTACACGACATGTGTCGCGGCGCTACACGCCGTGTACGTGCCACCAACTGGCCGCAAATGCCGTGTGAGTCAAAGAGGGCATGGCTGGCCACATACCAAAGAAAAACCATGGCAAAATCATGTTGAAAAGACTACACGACATGTACTTTTATACAGTCCATGTATGTAAGTTTTCTATAAATGGAGGCCTTGGCCTCCAGACTAGGGAGATGCAAAACACTTGAAGAGAGGGGATATTTTGCTGCCATTCCTCCCGAGCCACCGCGGAATCACTACTCCGCCATTCAACCTTCTGAAACCTCTCCTCGTAGCATATTCAATGATCACATAATGTATAAAAGGTGTTATTTCCATTATTTCTTATATGTGTAACTAAACACCCCCTGTGTTGGGGCTATGGATGATGAAGTGCTTTTGTAACAACTCGATATTTTATGATAATTATTCTTTTTAATTTATTTGATGTCATGTGTTTTATGCTACAACAATATTATCTTGTGCTATACGCAACACCGTAATTGCTTGCAGTATAAGAAATACTATTCATAGATTGTGTTACACACAATTTCAAGTTCGTTTGATAATAGTCATTCTATGAAACATTGAGTGTATATATATATATATATTCAATTTATAAATAAAATATGGTTGGATTCTGTTATATGAAACAACAAAAGAGACTTGCACAACACACAACCCTAACTTGGCTTTCATTACACGCAATCACGACCTTCTTCGATAGCGTGTGTTGTACGCAATACCTTGTTTTACTAGACAACGGTATATTATTATAATATTATTATGAACTAGCCATTATGAATAGTATTAACTAAAATTTGAATTTTATAACATTATTATTCATCTTACACATTTTCTAGAACATGATATGAGAACATAAATAATTTTTCGGGTAAAATAAGTATTTTTTAAAAAATGCAGTTTTGCAGCCTTTTGAGGGTGCACCCACATTAAATCTTTTTGTTGACCTGTTTAAAAGTTCAATTTGACAAAATAAAATTCTTCTTTTGAATAAGGATATAAAAATTTACATTGGATAAAGTTTTGATATTTTTCTGATAACATTCATATTTTACTGAATAGTAAAAACACGTTTTATTTTAATTAAAAAAACTCTTTTCATCGTAATAACTTATGTGGTTAATTTATAATATTGAATGGTTTTATGGTATAAACAGAATATATTTTTACAATTTAATATAATGTATGTCATTATCATTGATTTTACATTGAATTCGTAGGTTAAATCAATTCAATCTTTTGCAATGTTTTAAACAAAAACCTGTTTTCATTCGAAAATGGGATTAATTTTAATTTAATTTCTACAACTTCTGTGTATTTAATTTGAAAAAATAGATTCCATATTTGGAATCAGTGGGTCCAAATTATTTTAATTGGCTACTTTTTATTTTTGAGAATTATGAATAGTAACTACGGTAAATTTTATTTACCATAGTTAAAGGTAAATATGGTAATTAATGGTAAATATAATATTAGAAAATTTTCCTAACACGTGTAAAAATTATATTGGATTGATAAAAGTATACCCATATTACCTAAGGGTCGTATTAGATTCATTTTATAGGATTTTGAACATGAAAATAATTTAATTATTATTAAAACCATAGAAAGTGACAAAATGTCATTTTCTAAAATCTTATAAGTATAATAATTTTTATTTAGTGATAAAAATCATAAAACGTTGAATATGAATAGTATACAGAAATCTAATAAAATTATATACATCATGATATTTTATTTTGAATTTTTAGAGATTAAATAATTGTCATTAATGGTCATACATTAATGATGCATAAATTATTTATTAAGTGAAAAATCAGTAATGTAGTTCTTATTGAAATAATAATACCCATTAAAAGGCCCAAAAACCTTACCAAAACTTATTGGTAGTGTATATATACACCTTAATCATCCAATTACATAATATATAACCGTTTGGAGTCTTATAAAAGCTATTATGACACTTATATTTTTTTTTAAATGATGCCAAAGTTGTCACCTTCATAATTTAATAAATATTACAATTTAACTATTGTGATTTTAAGATGATAAATTCGACTAAAATTATTATTGTGAAAGCTAATAGATTTATATTTATCATTGGAATTTATTTTTATTTTTTATGCAAAAATAAGTATATTATATAAATATAAAAAAATTTTGTAGTAATTATTTTATTAAGAGATAAACAAAATAAATTGTTTTAAAAATAAAAAAATAAATATTATATAAAATATTTACTGTTCTACACTAATTTTCTAGATACATATGAAATTTTATGAATCTATTAAAGAATGAATTTCGAACATATATTCTGTATATATTTTAGTTAAATTCAAATAAATGAATAGTGTCAAAATTGACACTATTGTTATTTTATAAAAATAACATATTATAAAATTGTTTAAAAATCACAAAAATATATAAAAATTATAAATTTATATTTATATGTACTAAAACGTTATAAAGTATCAAATTATGGACAATTAACAACAAATAAGTAATTATTTGTTATAATTTAAAATTTAGAATGTTATTACCACAAATAAAATTAAATTGATTAAGTAAGGATAAATCAAGTTGATAATGTTTAAAATAATTTCCTAACAAGTATAAATTTTATTTTTTGATGGTCTGACAACCCTATCTCATATAATATTCTAATATGAGACATTTTTGGTTGTTTTTTAGTGGGGTTAGATTTATTATAAATTAATATTTTTAAGTTGTCGAAAGCTGCCCCTCTCCTCCCTTGTAAAAGGGAACCTCCTCCCTCTCTTCCTCACACCAATTTGAGACTTCATGCTCAGCAAACCCCTACAAAATTCTATTATACACTTCCCTAGAAATATTCTAGAGGTCATGGTCTTCTTCAAAGACCAATGTTAGTGCCCTAAGAGGAGGTCTCAAAGGGGCGCTTCAAAGAAGAGGTAATGTTCGTTACCGATTCTTTCAACGATATTTCTTCATCCACTTCTTCTTATTTAGTTATTTCATTATGAAGTAATAACATAAGTATCAATAATATACTGATATGTTATTGTAAGTATGAAACAACCCTATTTCACCATTTATCCATCCTACGGAAAATTAAATCACCGCGCATGCATACGTACGGAATACCGTCTCCACGCCGTGGTGTAATATATTTTCCACCACCACCTTACATGGATGGGTATAATGGTGTAAATAATTACTATATATGATTATTGTAAATTGATATTTATTATTAAATATTATACATACACTTCAATACAATTCCACGATCATGGGAATGATATCATCGCTCATGCGTACGTACGGACTACCGTCTCCACAACACAATGAGATTCATTTTAAATGATTAACCATTCATGAAAGATTATAAAGTATATATAATATGTAATCATGAAATATATGACATAATAATGATACTGTATTTATGTATATATATATTTATGTCATCAAATTAATTCCATTCAATTCAATAAGGAAACGAAAAAAGCGTTCATGCGTACTTACGGCTTACCGTCTCCATGAATGTTGTATTTATTTCCATTTATCGATCTATTATATATGTGTATATACTGAATATATAATATATATAAATCATGTTTTACATTCTGTATGTAAGTAACCATTATCTAAGTAATCATATTAATAATTACAAGTTAAAACACGAACAACAAATGAAACAATTTTACCCAAAACAGTACTTTAACATTAATTTACAAAAGAATGGGTAATATAAAGTGACAAGTGATCCATATATGATATCATAACAATGAATATGATTCTGTAATAAGTCAATGACATTATTTGAATCATTATACAGGAGGTTTGGATCCATATGAAGCATATCAGACCTAATGTAAGGGATAATTATCCAAATCTCATTCTTATCCGAGATTGTTTACTCATAAGTATTTACTGGTGGTTATGTTTATTACCCATGACCATATGCTCTCAAAATGTTTTCAGAAAATGTTTAATTTACTTCCATGTATGTTTACAACATTTTTACCCTTTTCTTACTTTTACCACATCGTATGGAAGGAATCTTTCTTTTTATTACCATATGAAGTACTTTTTGACTTTTCCGACAAAAGTAATAGGAAATTGTAATTTTTTTACTTATACGGTGTGAACGGATTTTTACGGTTTCATAACACCTCATTTTCATTAAGCTTCCTATACAATATTTTATGATTATTTTCAACAAAATCCATTCCTTTTAAAATTGAATGGCATTTTGTGAAAAGAAAATGATTTTGAAGAAGAAAGGATATTTTCCTCATGAATTCATTTCAAGTGTTTTATCAAAACCATTTTCCATCTAAGATAAAATTATTTCATATTTTTGTGTTTCAAGTATAATGTCTCTATGATTTACTTGCTTTCACTTTTCTTATGATGAAATATCCATTTGTTTTATATGGATTATGTGATGATGCTATGATGGTTATGAAATCCATTATATTCTATGGGTTATGATGAATGTTTTAAGTTTATGTTCTGGCACAAGTAAGAATGAATTCATTATGAGATGGGTGGGACCTATATCTCCATCCAATACATTGGGTAAAGATTTATATCTCATGAGATAGACATGGCTGGAACGGCAAGTTAATCCGGTTCAGTGTTACAAGACTAAAACGAGGAGTGAACTCGATTCAGAAAGGGACTTTGTCCACTAAGATGGTCATGGTAGTAAGGCCTTGGATACTATAGAAATCATTACATGTGCTTAATGGATGACACAATTACATGCTTTATTCCTATGCTATTTTATCCTGAATGATGGTCCATTATGATCTGTGCCTTACTTACTGCCATGTTTTATGTCATTGCTCATGATTTTGATGTTTAAATATTATTTTCATGTTTTTACGTTCAAATGTATATGGTTTGTTTTATTTTCTCCATGCATACCCTTACTGAGCATTTGAGCTCACCCTTTTTATGTTTTCTTTTCCCCCAGGATTAAAAGAAAGTTTTTGGGTAAGGAAACAAAAAGGGGAGGATCGTTATGGGAGATGTTGAAGATCTTTCAACATGATTAGAAGTTCATATTCCATGTTTCCAAAGACAATAAACTATTACAGTCCTTGTGTGTCTGTTTTTGTTATGTATTAGATATTATGCAAAAGTAATGTAATGTACATGAACGTCAAGCTTCGGGTCATTACAGTTGGTATCAGAAGAATGGTTTAGTCAACCATTGGAAACTAGGATGTGAAAACATTAGTTAGATCCCTAGAGATATTTCTACGGTATGTCTAGGGATATCCCTAAGGATAAGTAGACGTATAGGATATAGTCCTAGAATTACGATAACGATCATAGAATTTAACCTAAGATGTTAGATATTGAGGGTACTCCCCCTTTACTATTTTTTTTTCCCGAGATTGATTTTTTCCTCTCACACTATTCTTTTTGGGTTTTAGAAAATGGCTGGAAATAGGAAGATTCACGATAATGGAGGATAAGACGGACAACAGAATGATATTCTTCATGAGCAACCAAATGAAACAGTATTTGGAAGTCCAAACATCGTTATTATGCCTAATCATAAATCTCATAATATAATCAATAATCTCAACTTTGGTAACTTTCCCGACTCAGATAATAAGAGAAAGATGGAGTTTCATGATGATCATAGAGGAATGAAAGTTCAATTTCCCTCGTGTAAATCATGTGGGAAGAGGCATCAGGGAGATTGTTTCAAAGGAATTGTATGATGCTTTGGGTGTGGAAAAGAAGGACACAAAGCCAGTAAGTGCAATGGAAAAGGCTCAGTTAACACCATGGACAAGGATAATGGTATTACTATGACATCAAAAATGATTATATGTTTTAAATGTGGAATGTATGGGCATTATGAAAAATAATGACCTAAGGGAAATCTCATGAAGTGAATCAGCATGGTCATATGGGTAGTATTTATGTGGATGATGATGAAGAGACTACAAATGAAATATGAGATGAAAAAATTGATGAATCTCAGCTAGTGGATTAAGAAGTTAGTGGAATGATTGTATGTTTATAAAGAATAATGTATGGTACTATGGAATAAAGAATCATCTAAGGATTGTTACACTATTGTTTTTTCTAAAGTATATGAAAGTATATGTTGAATGGTACCGGTAACCATGGAAGGTTATTCAGACATTTTTGGAAAGTAGATGATATGCGCATAATGGAGGGATAAGAAGATAATGAGATTTTTGATTCTATTCATGAGCTCATGACTAATATAAGGACTAAGTGATATTATGGTTTGATTATATAGATTTTTTGGGATTTTGGTATGTGGAAAGAGTTACCTTTTGACAGTATTCATGTTTTCACTAAGGTTCTATGGTAATTTATGTTTCTAGAGAATATATGACTAAGGTATTCATGTGTTTGGAATGAAACCAATAAGATATATCTTATGATATATGTGGGAAAAATGCTTGTATTCACATTCTTGGTAGATAACCTTTCTAGTAATTGTTTTCTTTATACTATGAGCATGGACCAATGTATTTTAGATAAGCCTAAATATTGGAATGGATTATGTTGGAAATAAGTTAATATTGTTTAAGGATAGAACATTTTTTTTCAATATTATTGATGGGATGTTATAGTAATGTAGTTTTAGAAAAAGGAAAACCTGCAGGACGGGCGACAACCCATCGCGTCGAACAAGGATGTGGAAATCGAACCCACAAATATTGTGCGACAGGCCTTTATCACCTACCACTGGCCTACAGGAAGTCCCTGGTTAGTAGAAACTAGTTTTATTTTACTAAGTGGTATGATATGTGAATTATAAGTTCATTTTTGGAACCATATACGATTAATCTAACCATAAGATGGACTTATAACTTTTGCTAACATTTTGTTTGAAACATGTGGAATGACCCATCATTCTATCACATAATCTTCTAACACTTCACAAATAACAAATTCTAATTCATTTATTTAAGAGATGAAGTGGAAATTGTTCAAAGAATGAACAACAGTGAGATTGTACCAAAATAATTCAAGTATTTCTTCTAATTCAAATTTTTCAACTTTTGGGAAATGATCATGAAAACCAAAAATGTTGTCCTAGTGCCCTTATATCCGATGAATCATATGGTATCTTGGATCATCACAAATATATGGCTTTGTGATTTTTGTCTTTTTCAAAGCCATGTTTTCTACCACTCTCCATCAGAACATGATGGTAAGATTTCTCTTCCATATCCATATTTTCACCTATGTTCTCCTACGTGGAAACCCAGTGATAAGTTAATTTGGGTAACCATTACGTTTCATACATTAGTTTTGAAAGTTATGTTTTTGTATTTCATTTTACGATGTGGGTTTTAATTAAAGAAACATTCAAGTAGAAAACCATGCATAACCCCGACGAATTTCGAGGGCGAAATTCATTTTAAGTTGGTAGAATGTAACAAACTGATATTTTATGATAAGTATTATTTTTAATTTATTTTATGTCATGTTTTTTATGCTACAAAAAGATTATCCTGTGCAATACACAACACCGTATTAGCTTACAGTATACGCAACACTATTCTTAGATTGTGTTACACAGAATTTCAAGTTTGTTTGATAATAGTCATTCTACGCAACATTGAGTGTATATATATATATATTCAATGTATAAATGAAATATGGTAGGATTCTGTTATATGAAAAAAGGAGTCTTGCACAACATGCAACCCTAACTTGCCTTTCATTACACGCAATAGCAAACTTCCTCGATAGTGTGTGTTGTACGCAATACCAGGTTTTACTAAACATTGGTATATTATTATAATATTATTATAAACTAGCCATTATGAATAGTATTTACTAAATTTTGAATTTTATAACATTATTATTCATCTTACACATTTTCTATAACATGGTATAAGAACAAAATAAATTTTTCGGGTAAAATAAGTATTTTTCAAAAAATGCAGTTTTGCAGTCTTTTGATGGCGCACCCACATTAAATCTAGTTGTTGACATGTTTATAAGTTCAATTAGACAAAATAAAATTCTTCTTAAGAATCAGGATATAAAAATTTACATTGGATAAAGTTTTGATATTTTTCTGATAACTTTCATATTTTAATGAATAGTAAAATACGCTATATTTTAATTAAAAACAACTATTTTCATCGTAATAACTTATGTGGTTAAATTATAATATTGAATGGTTTTAAAGTATAAATAAAATATATTTTTAAAATTTTATATAATTTATTACATTATCATTGATTTTACATTGAACTCGTAGGTTAAATCAATTCAATCTTTTGCAATGTTTTAATCAAAAACCCATTTTCATTCGATAATGGGATTAATTTTAATTTATTTTCTGCATCTTCTGTATATTAAATTTGAAAAAATAGATTCCATATTTGGAATCAGTGGGTCCAAATTATGTTAATAGACTACTTTTTATTTTTGAAAATTATGAATAGTAACTACAGTAAATTTTATTTACCACAGTTAAAGGTAAATCGGGTAAATAAAGGTAAATATAATATTATAAAATTACCCTAACACATGAAAAAATTCTATTGGATGGCTAAAAGTATAAACATATCACATAAGGGTCAGATTAGATTTATTTTATGGACTTTTGACCATGAAAATAATATAATTATTATTAAAACCAAAGAAAGTGACAACATGTCACTTTCTTAAATCTTATAAGTATAATAATTTTAATTTAGTGATAAACGGCATAAAACTTTAAACATGAATAGTCTACAAAAATTTAATAAAATTATCTACATCATGATAATTTATTTAGAATTTTTAGGGATTATATAATTTTCATTAATGGTGATACATTAATGATGCATAAATTATTTATTAAGTGAAAAATCAGTAATATAGTTTTTATTGAAATAATAATACCCATTAAAAGGACCAAAAACCTGACCAAAACTTATTGGTAGTGTATATATACACCTTAATCATCCAATTACGTACTAAATAACCGTTTTAGTTCCTATAAAAGTTATTATAACACTTATATTATTTTATTTAGATGATGCCAAAGTTGTCACCGTCATAATTTAATAAATATAAAAATTTAAATATTGTGATTTTAAGGTGATAAATTCGAGTAAAAGTATTATTGTGAAATATAATAGATTTTTCATCATCATAGAATTTTATTTTTAATTTTTATGAAATAGATAAGTATATTAAATAATTATACAAAAATGTTTAGTCATTATTTTATTAAGAGATAAACCAAGTACATATTTTAAAAAATAATAAAATAAATAATATATGAACTATTTAGTGTTCTAAACTACTTTTATAGATACATATGACATTTTATGAATCTAATAAATCTTTTAGTTAGAAAATATCTTCTGTATATATTTTATTTAAATTCAAATAAATGAATAGTGTCAAAATTGACACTATTGTTATTTTATAAAAATAACATATTATAAAATTGTTTAAAAATCCAAAAAATATTTAAAAATTATAAATTTAAATTTATATGGTCTAAAATGTTATAAAGTATCTAATTATGGACAATTAGCAACAAATAAGTAATTATTTCTTATAATTTAAAATTTATAATGTTATTGCCACAAATAAAATTAAATTGATTATGTAAGGATAAATCAAGTTGATAATGTTTAAAATAATTTCCTAAAATGTCTATATTTTATTGGTTGATGGTATTACAACCCCATATCATCTAATATTCTAATATGAGTCATTTTTAGATGTTTTTATGTGGGGCTAGATTTATTATAAATTAATATTTTTAAGATTTCCAAAGGTGCCCCTCCCCATCACTTATAAAAGGGAACCTCCTCCCTCTATTCCTCACACCAATTTGAGCCTTCATGCTCGGCCACACCCTGCCAAATTCTCTTCTCCACTTCCATAGAAACATTCTAGAGGTCCTGGTATTCTTCAAATACCAATGTTAATGCCCTAAGCGGAGGTCTCATAGAGGCGCTTCAAAGAAGAGGTAATGTTCATTACTGATTCTTTCAACTTTATTCCTTCTTCCACTTCTTCTTATTTAGATGTTTATTTGTGAAGTAATAACATAATTATAAATAATATACTGATATTTTATTATATGTATGAAACAACCATATTTCATCATTTATCCATCCTACGGAAAATGAAATCACCGCGCGTGCGTACGTACGAAATACCGTCTCCACGCCGTGGTGTAATCTATTTTCCACCACCACCTTACTTGGATGGGTATAATGGTGTAAATAATGAATATATATGATTATTTTAAATTTATATTGATTCTTAAATATTATACATACACTTTAATACAATTCAACGATCATGGGAATGATATCATCGCTCGTGCATACGTACGGACTACCGTCTCCACAACGCAATGAGATTCATTTTCAATGATTAACCATTCATGAAAGATTATAAAGTATATATAATAAGTAAACAGGAAATATATGACATAATAATGATACTTGATTTATGTATGTATATATATATATGTATGTCATCTACTTAATTCCATTCAATTCAATAAGGAAACGAAAACAGTGTTCATGCGTACGAACGACATACCGTCTCCATGAATGGTGTATTTCTTTCCATTTATCGTTCTATTATATATTTTATAATCAGAATATATATTATATATAAATCATGTTTTACATTCTGGATGTAAGTAACCATGATCTATGTAATCATAAGAATAATTACAACTTAAAACACGAAGAACAAATGGAAGGATTTTACCCAAAACGCTACTTTAACATTAATTTACAAAAGAATCGGTAATATACTGTCATAAGTGCACCATATATGATATCATAACAATGAATATGATTCTGTAATAAGTCAATGACATTATTTTAATCATTATAAAGGAGGTTCGGATCCATACGAAGCATATCGGAACTAAGGTAAGGGATAATTATTCAAATCTCATTCTTATCCGAGATTGTTTACTCGTAAGTATTTACTGGGGGTTATGTTTATTATCCATGACCATATGATATCAAAATGTTTTCATAAATGTTTAATTTACTTCAATTTATGTTTAAGACATTTTTAACCTTTTCTTACTTTTACCACATCGTATGGAAGTAATCTTTCTTTTGTTTACTATACAAGGTAATTTTTTACTTTTCCGACAAAAGTACGAGGAAATTGTTATTTTTTACATATACGGCGTGAACAGATTTTTACGGTTTCATAATGCCTCATTTTCATTAAGATTCCTCTACATGATTTAATGAATATTTTCAACAAAATCCTTTCCTTTTAAAATTTAATGGCATTTTGTGAAAAGAAAATGATTTTGAAGAAGAAAGGATATTTTCCTCAAGAATTAATTTCAAATGTTTTATCAAAACCATTTTCCATCTAAGATTAAATTATTTCATTTGTGTATGTTTCATGTATAATTTTTCTATGATTTACATGCTTTAACTTTTCTTATCATGAAATATCCATTTGTTTTATATGGATTATGTGATGATGATATGATGTTTATGAAACCCATTTTATTCTTTGGGTTATGATGAATGTTTTATGTTTATGTTGTGGAACAAGTAAAAATGATTTCATTATGAGATGGGTGGGACCTATATCTCCCTCAAATGCATTGGGTAAAGATTTATATCTCATTAGATGGACATGGCTGGAACGGTAAGTTAATCTGGTTCAGTGTTACACGACTGAAACGAGAAGTGAACTCAATTCAGAAAGGGACTTTGTCCACTAAGATGGTCATGGCAGTAATGCCTTGGCTACTATGGAAATCATTACATGTGCTTAATGGATTCCCCAATTACATGCTTTATTCCTATGATATTTTATCATGATTGATGGTCCATTATGATCTATGCCTTACGTACTGCCTTGTTTTATGTCATTGATCAAGATTTTGATGTTTAAATATTATGTTCATGTTTTTACGTTCAAATGTATATGGTTTGTTTTATTTTCTCCATGCTTACCCTTACTGAGCATTTGAGCTCACCCTTTTTATGTTTTCTTTTCCCCCAGGATAAAAAGAAAGGTTTTGGGTAAGGAAACAAAAAGGGGAGGATCGTTATGGTAGATGATGAAGATCTTTCAACATGATTAGAAGTTTAGATTCCATGTTTCCAAAGACACTAAACTATTATGGTCCTTGTGTGTCTATTTTAGTTATGTATTAGACATTCCACAAAAGTAATGTAATGTCCATGAACGTCAAGCTTCAGGTCTCTACAGTATTTGTATGTTTGATTGATTTATATAGTAGTGTTTGTTCTTCTAAATTCTTCTCATTCTTCTTTAACTATTGCTGAATATTAATGATAATTCTGATCCGGACCAAGGTCAAAATTCTCAGGGACTTCAAAGAAGAATCACGGTGAATTCTTTCTGATCATTGAAAGAATTCATCGATTCAAAAAATGGACTAAACTAAAGGTAAGAGTTGTGAAACACTGACAACTGGACAAATGAGTCAAATTTCTTCAATTCCAAGACAAAATCAATCTGACCAATGGAATCTTGTCATTAATAAGATCCAGAATGTTGAATTATCATGAAAAACACAACCATTAAAAAATTTTCATTAAATCTCCATAATCACCATATCCCCAACATGCTCTTTTTCCTGCTAAATACAACAAAAATTCACTTGTTTCTTTCTCTTATATTTTTAAACATTATTTCAAGTAAACAAAATATATTCAATAATCCCAAACAAGAAAATCCACTCTAAATTCTCCATAACTCAATGAATTAATTCCATGTTCAATTTAATTCATGCACTTATCGAGTTACCCATGGATCAACCCCACACTTGCACTATACAATGATTAAGAGTGGGTAATATCAATTTGGGACACAGATAACATCCCTTCAGTAAAATGACCAACCAGATTTGATCATAATTTCTTTTTCAGAGTTGATTAATTTTATTTCTACTAGATATAAAATTTAATTCTATAGTTTTTCACTTTCTTTATATCGAGACCAAGAGGGGTTGTTAAATATTTTAACAGTAAAAAAATATTTATTTGTGTTGTAATTTTTTTGACAATATATAAATCCATTGATAATATTGAGTATTATTTATATAGATTCAAAACAATGTATACCAGATAATGAAAGCTAGAATGAATGGACTAAGGTGGTCTGAGGAAGTATATCAAACTAAGAAGATCATACAAAGCATGAACCAAATGATTGTTTGAAATAATTCATTGTTTTCATTAGATTGAGTATTTATGGACAAAGTAAATCATTTTATGGCTTTTAGATATATTCCACTTGATAAAGAACAATTGTGGGTTCCTTGGATAGAGGAATGATTTTATGTTCACCAAACATATGAATTTTTCATAAAATGGTAAATGGATGAAGAATTAGAATAGAGAGATCAGACATATGTTTTAGAGTGTGTTAACCTAGCATTTAAAATGGTGTGAGTCCATTTTATGAACATTTGAAATAACCATAGATAGAGGGTTCAAAGAAAAAGAATCAAAAATTGATTTATAATCTTTGTCTATCGGGCATATTAACTAGTAGACATTTGATAAATTAAAAAAATTTTGATAAATATTATGACATTAGTTTATTGAAGTATATATATGCTCTGAAAAATTTTAAGACAATGTTTATGAAGGGGTTTCTCATGAATAATTGAACATATTTATTTATATAAACATAGATTCATATCATGAGGTAATTTCATATATTATTGTATCTTAATAATTTAATGAAAATAACATTATATTTTTTATTAGTGTTGATATTTTCTTTCAGGGATTATCTAAAAATATATTGTGAATCATGATAAACAAGTCATTCCCCATAGTAATGGGGCTTAGAGTTTTTTGAGTAACAGAAAAATATTGGTCGTATTTTATCTATTATTATTTATATTATTTTATTATATGTTATGGTTTTTTTCGAATTTATAAATATATTTTTAATAAAACATAATGAATTATGTCACTCTATTTGTCAGATAGAGAAGTGTATTAATATTAATAGAAAACCTGACAACATTTTTTGGGAATAAACCTATTAGAGACATTGGAGTAAGTGTTTTTCATTACTATTTACTATTATTTCATTGATATAAATGTATCACCCAAAAAATTTAATTTTATTTTTCTCTTAAATACATTTTAGTAATAGCCTATATTTCCAAAATCATTGAGCCTCTATGGAAAAAAACATGGTTACTTATAGGAGATAGCCATAACCCAACCATTAAACATAAATTAGTCAGCTCAGTGATTAGAATTTTAAAAATCTAACATACACGGTTGTGATCAATATGATGATTAGATTTTGATCGAATAAACTTAATTTTTGGTGAACAGTAACCTACCCTTAGGAATAATTACCTACCCTTAAGAATAGTAACTTACCCTTATGAAAAGTAATATTACTATTATAAAATGTATCCATGCCTATGAATTTATAAATGAATTGAGACACCTTAAAAATGAAGATGATTATTTTAAGTGTTTATATATTTAGATTAAATAATTATTTTAATTTAATATTTAATTAATCATATTTAGAAACTTATTTTTGAAAAATTAATTTCATTTTTGGATTCTACATGTCGAAAAATGGTAAGTGTGAATTATTGAGATTTTTCTGAAATACTTAAATTTTTTATGAATTGTAAAATCTGATAATTCACAATATATGCTAAATAATAGATTAATTGAGTCATTGATGATGATATGCTGACGTAATCCCAATTGGTACGAAGTCAAATTCATATATTACTATTATTGGTCATGGAATACTCACTATTGGTTGTCTTGAGAGGAAATAATAAATTAATGATTATAATATTAAGAAAACTCCTCTCCCCTCCACTATAAAAAGCACCCCTAACCCCCTTTCCTCTCACACAACTCAAGCCTTTTTTAGGCCAATATTCTTCCCATGTCTCTCCCCATGATCCTCCACCACGTCCAAAAGCTCCTATACTCTTCAAAAAAGAAAAACCTCTCTCTTTAGGAGGTTTACAAAGGAGGAAGTCTCAAGAGGTAAATTACTCTTTCCAATTCCATCAATTCATTTAAGTCCTTTTCTTTTTGTTTCTTTCCCCGCAATAATAGTATCAAAAATCCAGTAACATACATGTAATGGAATGTTTTCATTATAATATTATATTTCATTACCTTCTCTCATTTCCCCACCATTTATTTGAATGAAATGAAAGCACCGTTTGAGATATGCTAATTTTTCACATTCAAGGACAACGATTTATCAATTTCTATTATAATCAATAATTATGGTCATGAAACCATTTGTGTTATGGTTGAACCCGATTATTATATATTTAATATATTTAATTATTAGTTATATAATCCTCTTGTAAAAATTGTATTAAGTTATAAAGTAATACATGTTCATTGTATTCAAACCCACTGTTTAGCCAAAACGATTGTCACTAAGGTTATATATATATATATATATATATTAATTCAACTTCATTCAAAGTAACCAAATTAAATTTAAAACCCTATAATCTTTTGGATTGTTCAATAATAGAATATAGCGTCATTTCTGGACTACCACATCCATCTTATATATTTATCTGAACTTGAAAATAAGAGTACCAATAATTTAAAACCATGTAAACAAACGAGCACGAAAAATGAAATTGAACCTTATAACTAATCATAAAGGCCTTGAATGAAATAAAATGGGTTATATTAAAATATATATATATAGAAGAGGTTATATACTTATCAATTAATAATCCTAATTTTTTTTATTCAGGTCTTAAATAAGAATTCAAGATCACCTTCAAGTATAATGTAAGGGATTGCTTAACTCAATTTTCATTCTTTGAGTTAAACATATATTTAATTGGTTACAGTGGTCCAATAATATTCATGAAAGGCCTATGATTGTTGTATACTATATAACCACTTTTATTTGGAGGTTTTTTATTTTTCACACATAAATATTTCATTGATTTTCCTCAATTTAATGATATGTTCTTGTTAATGGATTCTCTCTCTCAATTTTGTTCAAGAATCTCCCCAATGTTGTGCTCTTTTATTTTAAATATGTAATGATGGGGTATGTTTTCTCACATCCCTCATAATTTTATCGTTACATATATATAATGAAATACCCCTTTACCTGTTGTTATGCCCTCACAATAACACTTGTTACCATGCCGAAATGTTTGTAAGGGGTTTCTCATCTCACTTTCATTTCTATGAGATTTTCATTGTTCGAAACTTATCTCTTGTATGTGGTATATTTTTACTTCTATTTGATATATAATAACATGATTCTATTTATATTAATGTTATTCCTTGATTCATTTTATGTTTATTATGTTCTGGTCATATGATACGACCGTCTACGTTGTGGTAAAAGTATTTGTATCAACTACTATTATTTTATGACTAACATTGTATTGTGCACCTAATAATCCTTATGTGGGGTACCTACTTCCCATTTGAGAACACATTTCATTTCATAATTATATTTATATTATATATCCATAATCTCATATCATGGATATGATTTTTGTCTAAACTGTAGGTCATTTTTCATATGGTGTTTATTTGGAATGTTATTTTAATATTCATGAATCTGTATACTATACTCTATAAAGATATTGAAAAGGAATATTTATATTGTATTTAATCAATGTATAAATAATTATTTGGACATGCAGTGGTGGGTGGGGATCGCTATAGCCCCTCAATGCATCGTTAGGTCTAATGGGACAAATTAGTTGGCGACAAATGCTTCGAGTTCGTTTCCAAAAATCAGACGGATTTCTACACATATAAAAAAACTATTTTTATGGCATTATGGTTTCATGTTCTAGATACATGATTTCCAATTAATAAGAGTTCTTTTTATTCATTATTAGTTATTATTATTATCTATGAAGTTTTCACTGTGACAAAATCTATGGATGCAGTTTCATTCTTTGTTTATTAAGGGAATTATTTATTCATTTATTCATAATGCCATATTGATTATGTCAGATTGATTATGATTAACTTATTATTGTATTCACGATTCTACTATTTTTAACCCTTACAGAGAATTTGAGATCACCCCTTTCATTTTTTACCTTCAACAGGTGATGAAGAGGAGGTCATTTATTGAGTTCATGTGGTTGCAGATTTTAGTTTTGTTATGTATTGTATCATGTAACCTTATTCAATGTAATTTGTGTTACATATATGTATCTAGAATCTTAAAGACTACTAAAATGATCGTTTCTTCAAAAAAAATGCATTCCTTATAACCATTCCAATATCACAAGTAATGCACGAGCTCTAGCCAAGATGGGTTGGGGAGTAACAGTTGGTATTAGAGGAAGTTTACTAGAAAACATGGAAACTGGGGTTGGAAATGTATAGTAGGGAAAAAAGCCCTAAGGTAGTATTTGGGTATAAACATACATAAAAATCATTGTATTTTGGTAAGGAATAGATTATATGGATCTTCTATTCAATTCATACCTATCTGGATACGAGCAGGTAGAGGCGGCTCTGGAACAGATGTATCTAGGAGTAAAACCCGAAAACACCACTTTGAGCTAGACTCGAACGTGAACTGGTGCCTGAAAGTGGGCCTTGATTCACTCTTTGTTATGACACTCCTAGGGGATATGCTTAGGATAATCCACATCTTCTTTACAAGCCGTTATGAATGAGTTTATTGTAAATTTTTCCTCCGAGATATCTTGTTTATAAGATTATCTATCCATAGAATTTCAATCTATGTTGAGTTCTTTTCAATTTGAGAGTCATAAACTAATATAGTGTATCCCATTATTTGGATATGGAATCTAACAAAAAAAGGGGAATAAATACTTGTTGGCAAGGTAGGTATGTCCCTATTGAGCAAGTCAGCACAGTCAATGTTGGAGCAGTTCATATCATGACCATATTGGGACAACATAATCATGTTGTAGTGAATAACAATTCCACACCTGTGTTGGATCATTTCTTGTGGTAGAATCCCCCATCATTTAGTGGGACTACAAACCCAATTGTTACTGAGAAATGGATCAAGTCCCTTGATGTAATATCCATGGAATTAAGATGCAATGAAACTGATAAGGTAGTACTGTAAGTATATTGTCTAACGGGAGACACTGATCAATGGTGGTCCTTGATTCATAATACCATAGAGGAAGAAGAAATAGAAGATATGGAATTGAGGACATTGAAGGAACTATTCTTCGAAAAATATTTCCCTCATGAGCAACAAACTGAAATGAAGATGAAATAACATAGCTTAAAACAAAGGGAAGAAGATATTGTCACAGAGTATGATGCTACTTTCACAAGGCTGGCCAAATATTCCATATATTATGTACGCGACTCAGAAGAGAAGACTGATCATTTCTTTGAAGGTCTTAATCCTAGTCTTCGAGGGGAACTAGCTTCACAATCATTTTCATCATATGATGAAATTGTATCAAGATCCATCAAAACAGAGAGGGAATTTTCTAGATCATATTATTTCAATGGAAACCAGGATAAGAAGCGGCAGTCTGATAACAAAGGAAAATAAGAAGCACCAATGTATAGCAAGGGAACAAAGCTATTCCCATTATGTGAGAACTGTGGAATGAATCATCTCAGGGAATGATTAAAAGGCATGAGAGTCTGCTATAATGGTGGATAAAAGGGTCATCAGTCTAATGAATGCAAGGGAAAGAAACAATTCAATGATCTTCAATGCTACAATTGCAGAGATGTGGGGCACTATGAAAATGAGATTCCTATGCTCCAAGGAAAAATCCCTCATAAAAATCCAAGAGAACAAGGGAGAGACTATACGATTACAACCGCAGAGGTTGAAGTTCCTAATGACGTGGTGGAAGGTACTTTAATTGTTTTCTCAAACATAGCCAACACTTCATTTGATTCTGGATCATCAAATTAATTTATATCTTACCATATTTCCAAGAAAATTAGATATTTCCAATTTGATTTAATAAAGGAGTTGTCAGTCAAAACTCCCAGGGGATGTATCATTGCAATAAAGGAATGTTGAATAGTCCCCCTCCTGACACCAAAACGTTCTTTAGTGGCTAACCTTATCATCATACGAATGACTGAATTTGAAATAATTCTCGGTATTGATTGTCTGTCAAATTAGGATGTGAATATTTATTATAAGAAGAAGGAAGTTAAATTTTTTTAAAATGTTGTAGAATCCCCTGTCTTTAGGGAAGAAACAGCACCACCTGATTCTTATTTAGAACCACCCCTAGTAGATCTACTAAATTAAAAACTCGGAGAAGAAGATAAACCAATATCTATGGGTGATAAAAGATATCTTCAAATTGAAGATGTGAACATAGTGCAAGAATTCATTGATGCATTTCCAGAGGATTTACCTGGACATCAACTAGAGGAGGAAGTTGAGTTCTATATTAATTTAATTCCTAATGAAAGACCTATATCAATGACTCCCCAAAAATGGATACTATGGAATTAGTAGAGCTATAGAAACAACTAGAGGATTTGTGTGAAAAAAGATATATTCAACCTAGAGTTTCTCCATAGGGAGCCGCTGTCTTCTTTGTCAAGAAGAAAGATGTATCCATGAGGCATTGCATTGATTACAAGGAAATGAATGCTATAACAATAATGAATAAATATCCTCAGCCCCGAATTGATGATTTATTTGATCAACTTGATGGAGGTCAATACTTTTCGAAGATTGACCATTGATCCAGATATCATTAGTTGCGTGTAAGGAAGGAAGATATTCCTATTATTGCATTTCGGACCAGGTATGGGCATTACGAGCTTACAGTAATGCCTTCTGGACTGACAAATGCACCCTTTGTTCTCATGGATTTAATGATTAGAGTTCTCAAGGAATATCATGATAACTTTGTTGTGTTATTCATCAATGATATCCTCATATATTCAAAAAGCTACGAAGACCATGAGAATCACATGTGGGCCATTCTGCAAACTCTTATAAGAAATAAATTATACGATATGTTTAGAAAATGTAAATTCTGGCTTCAATCAGTTTCTCTCCATGACCATATTGTCTCTAAGGATGAAATCCTAGTTGATCCTATGAATACAATGGGAATCCAAGATTCGTCCACACAAAAAAAACATAACTGAGGTATGAAGTTTTATTGGATTAGCAGGTTACTATCAACATTTCGTTCAAAATTTTTCCCGACTAGCTAACCCACTTAACAAGCTCACACGTAAAGGAGTTAATTTTCTGTGGAAAAAATAATTTAAAAAATGCTTCGAAGAAATGAAAAGAAGATTGGTCAATGCACCAATTTTGAATCTTCAATCTGGAAGAGGTGGATTTGTAATATACAACGATGCATCAAAGAATGGACTTGGTTGCATCCTTAGGAAAAATGATAAAGTTATTTCTTATGCATCAAGATAGTTGAAGACTCATGAGAAAAATTATCCAACTCATGATCTTAAGTTACCAGCTATAATAACTGCTCTAAAATATGGTGGCATAATCTCTATAGAGTGAGATTTGAGATTTATATTGACCACAAGATTTTGAAATACATTTTCACACAAAAATAAATCTATATAAGGCATAGGATATGGATTGAGTTACTCAATGATTATGATTTTTCAATACACTACCACTCGAGAAAGGTGAATAATGTGGAAGATGAATTAAGTAGGAAAGATCATGGTCTTATGACTCAAATGAGGATTGACATAGATCGTATATTTTTGGATCTACTAAAGATGGATATGGGAATTTTTAAGACTGACTGAAAATTAATTTTATATTTCAAATTAAATTATGAGGAAAAAGTGGGAAACCATATTTACATCAAGACATAAAACATAACCATGCATCCTTGGGCCAAGTTCCTCTAGACAAAAGACAATCAAATTCAATAGTAAGAAGAAGACCCACCCTCTCAAAGAAGAGCAATACGATCACCATCCACCTTACCATCGCTGCTCAGCTATCTTCCCTGTGAAAAGATGCACAGGCCTGGTACCGATGGAAAAAACCCTCCCCTCTCAAAACATCCAAATCCGGATAACGATGGAGAGGAGAACGCTCTCTGCTATGAACCTCATCCGAGACACTCCCTTACAAGTAAACTGGATGTCATATCTCATGGAACAAAGCCACAATGCCGCAAGAAAATCATAACAATCAAACCACAAAAACCTCATCAATGCACAAAAGCACATAAAACTTCACCAAATGGAAAAAAATAAATGTTTCATCCCACAGTAGATCATCGCATCTTCAATTACTCCAAAACTGTAGAAAGACGAAAAGAGGAAACATCTTTCCTCTTTCAAATGATTGATAAACAATCTTTATTAGAGAAGATAAAAATCTACCAATCTGATGATGGGAACCTGCACAAGAAAATTAATGTTTTCAAGGATGGGAGACTGGATGAATTTGTTTATGAAGAAGGTGTTTTGAAATTTGGGGAGAGTTTGCGTGTTCCATCAGTATCTGAGTTAAAAGGGGAAATATTAGACAATGTTCATAGATCAAATTTCTCTATACACAAGGGTAGCACCAAGATGTATAGAGACCTGAAAGAATATTTTTTGTGGGATAATATGAAGTGGGAAATTGCTGACTACATGTCAATATGTCTAGTTTTCCAACAAGTGAAGGCCGAGAGAAAACATCCCAAACTAGTGATGCATCCTCTACCTATTCCTATGTGGAAATGGGATAACATTACAATGGATTTTTTCACCAGACTACCAAGGTCACCTAGAAGGAATGATGTAATATGAGTGATTGTTGATAATATCACAAAATCAGTACATGTTTTCCTATAATAAAGTATTTTCCACTTGAGCGCCTGGCAAGAATTTATATTAATGACATTGTAATAATTCATGGTGCACCTCTATCGATTGTGACTGGTCGAGATTCCAGATTTACCTCAATATTCTGGAAAAGTCCCCCGAAGGATTTGAATACTGAGCATCACATGAGTACTGCTTATCACACCCAAATTGAAGGATAGTCTGGAAGGACAAATCAAACACCAGAAGACATGTTGAGGTCATGCTCTCTTGACTTCCATGGTTTCTGGGATCAATACTTTCCTTTGGAGGAATTGGCCTAAAAACAATAGTTTCCATTTTAGTATTCAAATAGAACCATATGAAGCATTGTATTCAAAGTGATTTCAAACTCCAACTTGTTGGGATGAAGTTGGTGAGGGGAAACTTATAGGCCTCAAACATATTGAAGAGACCACGACAAAGGTGAAGACAACACAAGCCCATATTAAAGTAGCCCAAAGTACGAATAAGAGTTATGCTGTCAACCAGAGAAAGGACTTGTAATTTTATGTGGGAGATCATGTATTTCTGAAAGTATCTCCATGGAAGGGTGTCATAAGTTTCGGTATGAAAGGGAAAGTGAGCCCCAGGTATATCAGACCATTAGAAATTCTAGAAATAATAGGAGCAGTAGCTTACCATTTAGTAATGATGCCAAATATCTCCAAAGTCCTTGATGTGTTACATGTGTCATTGTTGAAGAAATACATGACAGACCAAACGCATGTACCCACCTATGATGAAATTGACCTTGAACCTGATTTTTCATACTGTGAAAAGCCTTTTGGGATTCTTGACACAATGGTGCATGTATTGAGAAATCGGACAACTATTCTAGTAATGGTTCTTTGAGGAAACCAGAATATAGAGGAAGCAACATGGGAACCTAAGTATGTTATGAAAAAGAATAACTCAAATATTTTCGTTGCGTTTCATACATATAATTTCTTGGAGGAAATTTCTCAAGGAGGGAATCGTGTAGCACCCCATAAATTTACTATTTGTTTCTCTTAAATAAATTTTAGTTATAGCCAATATTTAAAGAAATACTGAGCCTCTATGGAACAAAACATTGTTACTTATAAGAGATATCCATATCCTAGCCATAAAACATAAATATTTTAGCTCTGTGATATGAATTTTAAAAATCTAACATACACTGTTGTGATCGAGATGATGATTAGAGTATGATAGAATTAACTTAAATTTTGGTGAATAGTAACATATGCGTATGATTTGTAACCTACCATTATGAATAATAGCTTACCCTTATTAATTTTAATTTGACTCTTATTAATGGTTTCCATTCCCATGAATGTATAAATTAATTTAGGCACCTTAAAATGAAGATGAATATTTTAAAGTATTATATTTTTCGATTAAATAATTATTTTAATTAAACATTTTATTAATCATGTTTAGAAAATTATTTTTTAAAAATTGATTTCATTTTACGATTCTATATGTCGAAAAATGGTTAGGGTGACTTTTTTGGATTTTTTAGAAATACTTAAATTTTGGATCAATAGTAAAATCCAATAATTCAAAATAAATGTTAAATAAAGGATTAATTGAGTCACTGATGAGGATCTGATGATGTAAGCCCAATTGGTTCTAAGTATCATACATATATTACTATTTTTGCTCATGGAATACTCACTATTGGTTGTCTTGAATGGAAATAATAAATTAATGATTATAGTATTAAGAAAACTCCTCTCCCCTCCACTATATAAAGCACCCCTCTCCCCATCTTCCTCTCACACAACTCAAGCCTTGTTCCTTTATAATATTCTACCCAAGTCTCTCCCCTAGGTCCTCACACACTTCCAAAAGATCCTAGCCTCTTAAAAATTCAAATACCTCTCCCTTTAAGAGGTTCTCAAAAGAGGAAGTCTCAAGAGGTAAATTCCTCTTTCCAATTCCTTCAATTCTTTTCAGTACATTTCATTTACGTTTCTTTCCTCACCATAATAGTATGATAAATCTAGTAACATATATCTAATGTAATGTTTTTTATTCTAATGGTATATTTCATTACCTTCTATCCTTTCCCACTATTTATTTGAAAGAAATGAAAGCACCGTTTGAGATATGCTAATTTTGCACATTCAAGGAGAACATTTATCAATTTCGATTATAATCTTTATTTATGGTCATGAAACCATTTGTGTTATGGTTGAACCAGATTATTATATATTTAATTTATCAAATTTTTAGTTCTGTAATCCTCTTGTACAAATGGTATTATGTTATAAAGTAAAACATGATCATTGTAATCAAACCCACCGTTTAGCCAAAACGTTTCTCACTAAGGTTATATATATAATAATTTGAAATCACTCTAATAACCAAATTAAATTTAAAACCATGTAATATTATGGATGTTCACTAATAGAATATAGCATAATTTCTAGAAAACCACATCCATATTATATATTTATCCGAACATGAATATAAGTGAACCGATCATTTAAAACCAAGTAAACAAACGAGCCCAGACAATGAAATTGAACCTTATAACTAATAAAAAATTCCTCTAATGAACTAAAAATGGTAATAATAAATAATTTAAATATAGAAGAGGTTCTGGGATTATGAATTAATAATTCTAATTTGTTTATTCATGTCTTAAATAACAAAATCGAGAACACCTTTAAGCAAAAGTTAAGGGATTCCTTAACTCAATTTTCATTCTTTGAGTTAAACATCTATTTCATTGGTTACATTGATCCAAGAATATGTTTGAATGACCTATGATTGTTTTATACAGTATAACCACTTATATTTTGTGGATTTTTTCCCACATAAATATTTCATTGATTTTTCCTCAATCTAATGATACATTCTTGGTAAGGGATTCCCTATCTCACTTTTGTTGAAGAATCTCACCTATGTTGTGCTTTTTTATTATTAATTACTAATGATGGGGTATGTTTTCGCACTTATCCCATACCACCCTTGTGAAATATAAATAAAGGAATACCCCTTTACCTCTCATTAATCCCTCACCATAACACTCGTTACCATGCTGAAATTTTTGTAAGGGGTTTCTCATCTCACTTTCATTTATGTGAGATTTTCATTGTTTGCCACTTATCTTTTTTATGTGGTATATGTGTACTGAAATTTTATATTTAATAACATGATTCTTTTTATATTAATTTTATTCAATGATTCATTTAAGGTTTATTAATTTCTATTCATATGATGAGACCGTTTACATTGTGGTAAGAGTCTTTGTCTCAACTACGATTTTATTGTGACTAACTTTGTATTGTGCACCTAATAATCATTATTTGGTGTACCTACTGCCCATTTTATATCACCATTCATTTGAAAATTATATTTATATAAAATATCTATAATCTCATATCAGGGATATGATTGTTTTATAAACCTTATATCATTTTGCATACGGTGTTTATTTGCAATGTTATTTTCATATTGATGAATCTGTATACTCTACTCTATACAGATATTGAAAATGCATATTAATAATGTATTTAATCAATTTATAAATAATTCGTTTGACATGTTGTGGTGGGTGGGCCTCGCTATAGACCCTCGATGAATCGGTAGGTCTCATGAGGCAATTCAGATGGTGACAAACCTTTCGAGTGTGTTTCCAAATATCAGATGGGTTTCTACCCATAGAACTAAACTATATTTATGGTATTATGGTTTCTTTACCATATACATGATGTCCAATTAATAAGAATTCTACTTATTCATTATCAGTTAATATTATTATCAATGAGGTTTTCACTATGAAAAAATCTATGGATGCAGTTTCATTCTCAGTTTATTAATGGAATTAGTTATTCATTTATTCACTATGCCATATTGATTTTGTCTGATTGATTGTGATTCAGTTGTTATTGTATTCATTCTTCTGCTATTTTTAACCCTTACTGCGCATTTGAGCTCACCCATTTCTTTATTTACCTTAAACAAGTGGTGATGATAATTTCATTTATTGAGTTCATGTGGTTCCATCTTTTAGTTTTGTTATGTATTGTATCTTGTAACCTTTTCCAATGTAATTTGTGTTACATCTATATGTCTAGTTTCTTCAATACTACTAAACTGATCATTCCTTCAGGATTTCTCATTCTTTCTAACCATGCCAATATCACAAGTAATTCATTGGCTCCAGCCTATAGGGGTCAGGGTGTTACAATAAAAACATAATAATGTGTTTTTTGAAAAACATAAATAATAAAACCTGGTTCAATAGGGTTGAATACATAGATCAAAAAGATCCAATTAAATTATCAATGCTTTGTTTAGTAATGATAATGGGTGCCTTTTACATCACTTTTTTAGTGCTTCTAAAGGTAACCTCCTTTTATCAGTGCTTTTGATGCACCCGATTTGTGTATACATTTTCATATATATTATTGAAAATTAAAACATGTTTTCACCAAATATATGTTGTTTCATGAACATATTCTTTGATTTTGGAGATTCTATTTATTTTCAGCAGATTTCTAGCCAAAACACACAAATCGAGAGATGATTGTGAAAATATTCTGACTACATGGCGTGTACTTTTATACACGCAGTGTACATTCATACGGGGAAATGGATCAAAAGGGGGAGTACACGCCCACGTCACCATCCAGAGACTACAAGTTGTGTGGATTACCAATACACACCATGTACAATCTTCTAGATGCAGTACGTGGCACTTGCTATGGATTACACGCCGTGTGTGGCGGCGCTACACACAGTGTAGTTTCCACCAACTAGCCGCCAACACCGTGTGAGTCATAGACAACGTGGCTGGCCCCCTACCAAAGAAAACCCGTGGCAAAATCATATTGACAAGAATTCATGACATGTACTTTTATACACGCCGTGTAGTTATGTTTTCTATAAATGGAGACCTTGGCCTTTGGACTAGGGAGATCCATAACACTTCAAGAGAGGGGAACTTTTGTTGCCAATCCTCCCAAGCCACCGTGGCATGACTGCTCTGCCATTCCACCTTCCGACACCTCTCCTCGTTTCTTATTCAATTATCGCATCAGGTATCGAATGTGTTATTTTCATTATGTCATTTATGTGAAACTAAACACCCTTTTTGGTGAGGTTGTAGATGATGAATATTTTTTGTATGTTGGATTAATTTATATAGGTTTGTTTGTTCTTTTAAATTATTCTCATTATTCTGTAACTATTTCTAAATATTATCGAGACTTCTGATCCGGACCAAGGGCAGAATTCTCAAGGTCATCAAAGAAGAATCACGGTGAATGCATTCATGATCATTGAAAGAATTCATTGATTAAAAAATATACTAAACTAAAAGTAAGAATTATGAAACACTGACTACCAGACCAAGGATTTGAATTTCTCCAATTCCAAGAAAAAATCAACCGGACCAAGGGAATCTTGTCATTAATAATATCCAAAATGTTGAATTATCATGAACAACATAACCATTTAAGAAATTTGCATTAAATATCCATAATCAACATATCCCCAACACACCGAATTTCCTGCTTGATACATCAAAAGTTCACATGTTGTTTTCTCTTAAATTGTTGAACAATATTTCAAGTAAACAAAACAGATTCAATAATCCCAAACAAGGAAATCCACTCTAAATTCAGCGTAACTCACCGAAATAATTACAAACTCAATTAAATTCATGCACTAAGAATGTTCCCTAAGGATCGACCCTGCACTTGCACTATACCAAGTATAAGAGTCGGTAATATCAATTTGGGACACCGATAACATACCTTCGGTGAAACGACTCACCAAATTTTTTGCACCGTTCCAGGGGAACTGATCATTTAAGTGATAAAATTTAGTTGTGTTAGTAATTAAATAAGTGAAAATAAAAATTAAAAATTCCCAAAAATTTCTTTCCTAATCCCATTTCTATTTATCTTTTATTTTCTTCATTTACGCTTGGTAGTTTGTTTTGTTTTGTGCAGGTCTGTAGGTGAATGAGCGGCCACCTCACACGTTCCAAGAGCACTGAGTCATGATGGTTTTTTCCAACTGACCTAGAGATCAAATGGACATTTTTGAGGGGCCAATACAGACTAATGGCCGAACACAACCAAACAACTCCACTATCGTGAAATGTGGAAGGTCATCTAGCTATGGCCCAAGGAGATGGACAATAGTTAGTTTCGGATGGAAACCAAAACCAACAAGCTTCACAGGCTCCATAATACCATTCGCAACTAATCCAAAATTTCTAATCGGAGTGGATGCCATACTTCAACCAATGTCAAGGGTCTTTCTACGCTCCTCAGGACCAAAAATTCATACCAGTGCCTCTTCCTCAGCAGCCACCTCTACAACGTACTCTTATGGAGTATGACCTTCCATCGACCCATGGATCTGATACGGGCATCGTTCGTCCTCCGGTATAATCCCAACACATCGAGATGAAGCCTGCTATCATGCGGCAGATCCAGAACATTGTTCAATTCGACGACCAGCCCAGGGAAGACCCGAACGCCCATCTCACCAATTTTTTGGATATATGTGATAAATTCCACTACAATGGCATGTCTGAGGATTCCATTTTCCTTCACATGTTCCCTTTCTCTCTATGGGACAAGGCGAAATACTGGATCAATGGGTTGCCACAAAGAACCATCCTCACTTGGGAGGATCTATCCCAGTCATTTCTGTCCAAATATTTTCGATATTCGAAGACAGTAACCCTACGGAACGAGATCCACAACATTTAGCAGCACGACTCAGAGTCGTTGTATGAATCCTGGGAATGTTTCAAAGAGATTTTACGTAAATTCCCACACCGCAGACATCCACTTTGGAAGAAATTCCAAACCTTCTACGGAGGACTAACAACGAATACAATGTTCGTGTTGGATGCAGCTACTAGAGGTACAATAATGCGAAAATACCCCAAACAACTTTTCGAACTGCTGGAAGATATGTCGGCCAACAGCTTCCTATGGAATTCCGAGTGAGGGACCAATAAACGAGGTATGCATAGTATTGATTCTACTACCATGCTTGCTTTGAAGTTGGATGCAGTACCCAAAAATATCGACACACTGAATCTCAAGGGGGCATCTCAAGTCCATGCGGTGAACCATCCAGCATGCGGTGCCCGTGGTAACAACCACATGATGGGAGAATGCCTAGGACCTTCTATAGACCCATCGAAAATTGAGGTGATCTATGTTTCTCAAAAAATAGGGTCGAACCAGTATCAACAATACTAGAACCTGGCATGGCGAGATAATTAGAACATAGGCTGGGGTCAACAGCAGCAGAATCCTCTTCTCTAGTGACCGCCGAGCTACAGTCAGCCACAATATCAGAACCCATACCCATGGCCACAACAGAACTAGTAGGGATCCTACGATCATAAAGTATATGAAAATACTCACCCATAGTGGCCACAACAGCAACCACCTCCACCAGCTACACAACCACCTAAGCAAGAGAATACCTGAAGGTTAGAGGATCTTCTGAAGAAATTCATATCAACTGCTGAGACCAGATTTTAGAACTAGGAGGCTTCTATTCATGGCCTTTAGAACCAAATATTCCAATTAGCAAACCATCTCTCAGGGAGGCAGCCTGGTACACTAACATGCAACACCGAGAAAACCCCAAGGGAGGAGGCCCATGGAATCACTTTACGAAGTTGAATGAATCTTCACCAGAAGGAACCAGCGCAGTCAACTACACATATACACCCTGTTGAAAAAAAAACAGTATGGTTTCAGACCCCACTTGATCCAAAAATCTATCGCCAGAGGATCAACTTGGAAAAGATAAGGAGGTAGTTAAACCATTCGAGCCTGCATTACCTTTTATAGAGAGAATAAAGCAAAGGAAGCTGGATCACCAGTTTGGAAAAATCATGGATCTATTCTGAAAGATACACATCAACATCCCATTTGCAATGGTTCTAACTCAAATTCCCACATATGGAAAATTGATGAAGGAAATTCTCTCTAATAAGATGAAGATGGAGGATTTGGGCATCACAACACTGACAAAGGAGTGCTCTGCAGTCGTACAACATTCCATTCCTCCGAAACTCCAAGATCTAGGTATCATTAATATCCCATGTACAATGGGACCCTTTGAATTTGGAAAATCTCTATGCGACTTAGGATCCAGTTTCAACCTCATGCCATTCAGATTTTTCCAAAAGCTCGGACTCCATGATATGTAGCCTACCCGAGTCTCCCTTCAACTTGCTGACAGATCCATTAAATATCCAAAAGGGCTACTAGAGGATGTGATCGTGAAGGTGGGACAATTGATCCTACCAGATAATTTTATTATCCTAGACATGGATGAGGATTAAGAGGCACCTATTATATTGGGAAGAACATTCCTGGCCACAGGGAATGTCTTGATCGATGTGCACCAGGGAGAGTTTATTTTCTGGGCAGGGGACGAAAGAGTCTCCTACAATGTTATAAAGTCTATCAATTAAGAATCGTTATTCGAACATGAGGGCTACTACGTAGTGTCTACAATGGATGAACAAAGATGCATACAAACATAGGATCTTGTATGTTATTCCATTTCAGAAGATATGATTTTTCTAGACTTTCCCACTGATGAAGCGCCAGAGGTCCTGAAATTCAATGAAGGCCAGGGCAGCCACTACTGGCAACGAGCTGTCATTCCTGACATCCTAGAGATGGTAGAAGTATAGCCATTGGTACCTTCAGTTCTCAAGGCACCTGAACTAGAACTGAAACCTCTCCCACCTTCCTTAAAGTATGATTATTTGGGGGATCATCATTCTTTTCCCATTATACTTAGTGTCACACTATCACAGGAATAGGAGGATGCACTTCTTCATTATTTCAAGCGGAGAAAGCAGGTAATTGGATAGATTGTTGCTAATTTGAAGGGTATCATCCCTACTATTTCCACCCATGAGGTGCTAATCGAAGAAGGTGCAAAGCTATCTAGACAACCCCAACAACATCTGAAACCTCCCATTAAGGAAGTCATAAAGAAAGAGGTAATCAAGCTTTTAGATGCAGGCATTATATACCTTATATCAGATAGCCCATGGGTAACTTCCCTGCAAGTGGTCCCTAAAAAGGGAGGCATCACTATGGTATCAAATAAAAAGAACGAGCTCATACCTACTCGCACAGTCACGGGATGGAGAGTCTTTGTAGATTGAAGGAAGTTGAACTACACCACAAGGAAAGATAATTTTCCCATGCCCTTCAAGGATCAGATGCACAAAAGGCTAGCAGGTCTTTAATATTACAACTTCCTTGATGGCCACTCAAGCAATAATCAGATCCCCTTTTCCCTAGAAGATCAAGAGAAGAGAACCGTAACTTGACCATATAGAATATTTTCCTATCGCAGGATGTCTTTCTATATGTGAAACGCTCCCGCCACATTCCAGCGATGTATGCTGGACATTTTTCACGACATGGAGGAACATATCCTGGAGGTCTTCATGGATGATTTTTTCATTTATAGGAAGTAATTTACCACCTATTTACGGGTCCTGGAGCTGGTATTGGAGCGATACGAAAACACTATCCTAGTTTTGAACAGGGAAAAGTGCCATTTTATGGTGCAAAGTGGCATAGTCCTTGGCCACATAATTTCAGCAAAGGGGAGAGAGGTGGATCTTGCGAAAATAAAATTCATTTCACGACTTCCCATCCCAAATTCCTTTAGATCCATCCATAGATTCCCGGGCCTTGTGTGTTTTTACAGGTGGTTTGTCTACGATTTCTCGAATATAGCCCAACCCATCACCAATCTCCTGACTAAGGATGCCATTTCCAAATTCACTAAGGCATGAACCTCATCTTTTGAGAATCGAAAGCAATTCCTGGTAGAAGCTCCAGTCATGGTAGCTCCCAAATGGGAGACATAGTTTGAAGTCATGTGTGATGCCAGCGACTATGTAGTGGGAGCTGTCCTGGGTCAACGTCTGGACCGAATATTCCGACCCATCTACTATGCTATAAGGACACTCATTGAGGCCCAACTAAATTATCCTACTACAGAGAAGGAGTTGTTGGAAGTAGTTTTTACCTTCGACATGTTTCGTTCTTCCCTTGTGCTGTCTAATGTTATTGTTATACTAACCATGCATCACTTATGTACATATTAAACAAGAAGGATGCAAAGCCCCAATTGATCTGATGGGTCCTCCTATTACAAGAATTTTATTAAGAGATCCTTGATATGAAGCGGAGTGAGAACATTTTTGCTGATCATCTATCCCGTCTGAAGCTACCACACTTGGAGAAAGAAGAGGATCAAAAGGTAAGGGTGGATTTTTCTGATTACTATCTCTTTTCAATTATTGAGTCCCCTAGGCCATGGTTTGCTGATATTTCTAACTATTTAGTTACAGGTTCCATCCACCCCGACCTCTCCTTCCTGTAGAAGAAAATATTCCTCTCTAATGTTAAGAGATACTTCTGGGAAGACCCACTCTTATTCTGATCATGTGGGGACGGGGTCATCCGACAGTGCATCCCAGGGACTGAGGTCTAAGGGGTCCTGGAATTTTTTCATGCCTTACCCATTGGAGGACATCATGGGATAGACTGTACCATAGAAAATATTCTACAATCTGGGTTTTTTTGGCCCACCATGCATAAGGATGCCCGAGCCTTCGTTGCCCATTGTGATCCATTCCAACGTACAGGTAATATGGGATGTAGAACCGAGATGCCCCAGCACCACATCCTGGAGGTCGAGATATTTGATGTCTGGGGAATCAACTTCATGGGACCATTTACATCTTCTTTCAGAAATACCTACATCCTCATCTGCATTAATTACATCTACAAATGGGTGGAAGCCACTGCGACGACCCCCGACACAGCCAAGGTAGTCGTTACCTTTCTAAAGAATCAAATTTTCAGCAAGTTTGGTGTTCCTCGTGTGCTGATCGGTGATAGAGGGACTCCCTTTCAAAACACGTTAATGAATGGAGTGCTGTCAAAATATGGGGTGAAGCCTCAAATGGGTACACCATACCATCCCCAATCACGAGGACAGGTGGAGCTCTGCAACCATTAGCTCAAACAAATTTTGGAAAAACAGTGAATACCTCACAGAAGGACTAGGTTAAAAAGTTTGACGACAATTTGTGGGCCTACCACACCGCCTTCAAGACACCACTAGGGATGTCACCATTCTGCCTTGTCTATAGAAAACCATGCCACTTACCAGTGGAACTGGAACACAAAGCATATTGGGCGGTCAAGTCCCTAAATTTTGATCTGAAGGCAGCTGTAGAGAGGCACAAGTTCCAACTATTATAACTCTATGAAATCAGAAGTGAAGCATATGAGAATTCTAAATTGTACATGGAGAGGAAAAAGCCATCCATGAAAGGATGATTTCTCGAAAAACATTTCAACCAAGTGATCAAACAATTTTCTTCAACTCTTGTCTTGACCTATTCCAAGGAAAACTCATGTCGAGGTGGTCATGACCGTTCCATGTCAAACGAGTATTTCCCCATGGAGAGGTGAAAATTTCTAATGAGGATGGTCAACCATTCAAAGTGAACAACCAATGACTGAAGATTTACCATCACATATAAGATACAGCGGGAACAATCTCTACCACCCCTCTCATGTAATAAAAGGTGTTTCGATCGATCCAATGACATAAAACAAAGGTGCATCCTAGGAGGCAACCCAGAGGTTAAACGCCGTGTCCCACTTATCTACACGGCGTTAAATTATATTTTTAATTTATAATATTAAATGTATAAATCTATAGAATAAATAATAAATAACCGCGGATGATGTCGGTGCCGATGGTAATGTCACTGGTGTTTATCCGAGCCTTCCCCAGTTCGAATCCTCCCGACCTACCTTCGGCACAGTGTTCCTCCTTTTCTTACATGGCGTGTGTAGTAATTTATATATATATTTTCCTATAAGAAAACCCATGGTGTGGATGCATTGGTTGGCCAAAATCGTAACTCGGTTCTAAAAGACTCGGGTTCGAATCCTGGAAACCGCCCCATTTCCATCATTTACCCTTTTAATAAAACCACATGGCGTGTCTTTCAATATATGTCATCTGTGACATAAATTTCCTTATTAATTTAAAAAAGTATTCTTATAAAATAAATTCTTGCGTATGATGTTAGTATATTGTTAAGTCTCGGCCCTGGATCCAAAAGACCAGGGTTCGAACTCGGCTAATCTACTTGCTTCATCCCCTTCTTTTATAATTAAAATCCACATTCCATGCATTTTCTTCTTTTCGTGTGTATAGGGTGTATTGGATAAATTGAATATAAATAATAAATATGGATATTAGTACAACCTTTTCACCAGTGGATGAGGGCTTCCGTTTGGAATGGCCGACCGCCGGTTCGAACCTCGCCCCAAGCACCAGACCAAAGGTTTTACTTATCTTTTTCAAATTTTAAAACCCACGATGTCTATTTCACGATACACATCATGTATAGTTTTATTTGTAATAAAATATGTATATATCAATATCTATATATATATATTTCTATCTATCTATTTTTATCTTAGTTATTAATAATAATTATTATAAATTTTACTATAATAATTATATATATAGATATATATATATATATAAGTTTTTCAAAAAAAAATCCATACATGGTGTGTCTGATAATGTACACACCGTGTAGTCCAGCTATAAAAGCCAGATGCCCTACACAGCCTCTATCGGTGTCACGCAGCCTCCCCTCGCTGTTTTCATCCTTTAGAAGCTGAACGTCCCCCTCTTCCAAATTTCCCGTTTTACCTCGTTTTAAGGCATGATTTCTTCCTCATTTCACTCGTCGCATCAGGTACGTCGTTCTTCCCTCTTTATTTCCTAGTTTTTATAGCATTTAGGGTGGTTTTCGATTTCTCGACAGTTCGACATCCCCCAGTACTCAGGCACGCAAGAAGAACACACATCATGTACTCTTGTACATGTCCACACACCAAGAAATTCGAAATTTCAAACCTCATGGTGTGTATGTTTGGTAAAAACCATGTACTATCCAAATTCATGCCCGGGTATTTCCTTTTATATGGCCACACATCCCAAGTTCCCCTACACAACGTGTATGTTTGGTAGACTCTGTGTAGTATAATATATGGCCCAAACCATTAGTATTTCCCACACGGATAGGACCTCATATGATTATACATGGTGTGTAAGCTATGTACATGCCATGTACCCTTCACTAGCCAGTGACTGACCCACTCGGCGTGTCTTTCCCGAATACACAGGTTGCTTCCCGCTGCCACTACACGCCGTGTACTCTGGAATTACACGCAGTTTACTTTTATTTTTCTTATTTTTCGCACATTTTCTTTTTTTCCTATTTTTTCATTTATTTTCCTTTTGTTTTATTTTGTTTTTTTCCTTGTCAGGTTATAAAAGATCACGAACCTTCCCAGGGGAAGCGGCTGATCTCCGCCACTGAGGGAGAGAGGCACATTTTTCGGCAGATTTTACTCCTACCTCTGATGCTGCCGGACCTAGACACTCTAGTATACAAGCTACCACCGTTTTCCATTATTCCATGACCCACTGCTCTAGTAGAGGCAGGTCCTAGCACAGCTATACCTCCACCTTCTAGCACAGAGCGTCCGAGCACCACCATTTGTACTACACCAACTACCAATCACTCTGTGACACCATCATCAGCACCTGGCCCCACATCGACCACATCCTCCCCCGATCCTTCACCTACTGTAGATAATCCACCTCTAGAGAAAGCCCCTACTGCAGCATCGCTGGGACTAGCTCCTACGGGTATCCCCTATTTGTGTATGGTGTTCCCAGCTACCGAATTGGAAAACGACATAGTCTAGCGTTTCTCTCACCACCCGATCCCCTTGAGAAGTTTCTATCTAGACCATTGCTACTGCATATCTTTCAGTTCATCCCTCCTATCCTTAGCGATTTATTTTTTGAATTTGTTGCATCATTCGAGTTTGATGGACTTGAGTACTGGGAGACACTGAGTAATACCATCCCGGCAGTTAGATTTCGGCTAGGGGGCCACCATTTTTACCTATCCCTACATGAATTTTGTCGAGGGTGTGGGTTCTACCCCCATCCAGTCACCCCACCCCGAATCTCCACCTTGCTCTGCCCTGAGCTCCTAGCCCTCATGGCTGCATTGTAGGATATTGTCAGGCCTAACCACCCCTACACCCGAACCTCCCAGAAGAGAACCCTCATCCTCAATCTTCTCATCCACTTCACTCACCACTTCTTTAGCGCCAATCTTTATCCCCGTCATGAGGATATGGGAGGGTCGTGACTGCCCCTGACATGGGGCTCCTTACTTATGTTTTCATGCAGGCCTACCCGGACCTTCCTTAGCTTGCAGCATCGTATTTCCGTGCCATGTTCATAGGCCGTCAGGGAAACCTAAACGGAAACTTTTATGCCACTCCCCTGGCCACCCACCTTGGCGTATTTGAGCCTTCTCTTCCACATGATCGCTTGGGTACCCCTCATCGGATGGAATTTATCATGCTTATTCGCATGGGATTAGTCCGGAAGTAGGGTCACCTACGTCACTGCCCATACCCATCCCCCACCTACTGCCGAACCTCTTTCCCCCACAGATTCCTCTGTACCTCCTTCCCTTCCCCATCCTACCACCTCCCATGTTCCTTCTTCCTCTACCATTCCCCCTCCTGGCCCTTCCCATGCTCCTTCCCCCTCCAAACCCTTGGCTGACCCACCCCTTAGCCTTCGCCTAGCTATGATCACCATTCGCCTGACTTGCATGTAGGAGCAGCAGACTGATATCCTTCATCGCCAAGTCTGTCTTGAGCAGATGATGTAGCTGATCCTACAACATCTTCAGCTTCCGTTCATGTGTCGGTTGCTTCCTCCTCCGCACCTACAGCTTCTCCCATCCCTCCAGATGACATTGCCTTAGCCATCGTCTCCATTCTAATTTTCACTACAGGTGCCAGTCCATCACCTCTTTCCAATCTCGCAGTTCCAGATGTTCCTGCGGTAGTGAGCTTCCCACAGGCCGAGGCCCCTAGCTTTTCCACTACTACGGTCACTACTTCCCACCCAAATGTATCATACATGTCATCCCCTAAGGCGACGCCCTGATAGTTACCTTTATATTTGTTTTATATATCTATTTTTTCCTTTTTATATGCTATGATACTTTGCGTGCATCTAGTTTTCTTTTTCATTGACTGTCAGAGGTATCATTGAGCAACTTGGGATTCATTCTTCAAGAGGGGAGTATTTTTCCTTTTTGTCTGTCTCTTTTAGTTTAATTCTTCCAATACTTTCCCTCTTCTTTTTCGCAACTTTCCCCCCTTGCCCACCCTTTCCCTTTGTATTGTATTTGGTAGACCATGTGCGGTATTAAGTGTGGGGGAGCCTCTCTCTATTTTACCATAGTCTTTGTTGTTGAACTAATCTAGGAGACATCACTATTAGATTATATATTTTCAAATGTGAAGCAACATTGGTTAATAATATTTATAAATTCTAAAGTTATCAATAGGAACATTTTGAGGGTTGCATGCTTATTTTGATTCTTATGTTTTTTAAAATTATTGCTGATATAATTTCAATTACAAACATGTAATTATTAGATAATTACATCGATTAGATTAATCAATTATTTTTCCAGACCTGACTTGATTGTCTCTTTATTTATTTTTCCCACTCTTGAGAGGTATTCCAAACCCCTTTTTCATATTCATTCTAATACCCACTTTCTTTATAGATTCGTAGAATATAAATAAATACCAGAATTTTCATGTTTTCTTTTCGAAACATGAGGGAATTTTCAATCACATTAAAATGATAGAGGCATAAGATTGTTAACCCCTTTCCCTTGAGCCTAACCTACATCTTATATTCGCGAAGCCCATAGAGACAATGAATAGCCTTTATAGGAAGCCATATTACATGCCTATTTCCCTTCCTACCCTAATTATTTTATGATTTTGGATGCTTATTTATTTGAGCTCTTAAGAAGAGATTGACATCACATGGTAAAAATTCATGAATTGTAAAGAAATGAAGTTCAGGGGAGTGCCTATTGATCATTTAGGGTGAAAAAGAGTTCCAAAACCCTATTTGGGAAATTCAGAAAGGTTCCCTTTGTGCTCTAAAAAGGGTACAGACAAAGGGGACTTACACACACATGTTGGATTGTGACTACTACTCAGCTAAAAGAGATGGTGGTGATGAGATCATTTGATTAATCTGGTTGAGGACGTTTTTACATTGAGTATAATTTTGAATATCATGCATTTTTATTTAATAATTTATCCTCCTTTTTCATGCCTAAATTTTATTTTTCACATCTTTACCTACCAACCTTTAGCCACAGAAACATCTGATCCTATTTGAAAAGTCCTCATGGTTTTTGTAAAATAAATTTTATAAAGTGGATAAATAGAATTCATGCAAACCTATGGATAGAGTGTATATATCATTGATTGAGCATAACCATGTTTAAAACATCTTGAGTTTTGAGAATATTTTAGGTGAGGTAATTCATCTAGTGGCTTGCTCATATTTGTAAGGTTGAAACATGTGCTAAAAGAGGATGTAAGTAGTTAATTGAATTATATCTGAGGTATTATTCAAATATCTTATGAATTGAATTTGTTTGTGCCTTTTAGAATTTCCCTCAGTAACTATATCATTTATACTTTGGATTAATTTAAAACCTTTCTTTTAAAAGTATTGACTCTATTAATGAGATGTTGATATTTTTCTTAAGGGCAAGGAAACGGCTAAGTGTGGGGGAGCTTGATGCACCCGATTTGTGTATACATTTTCATATATATTAGTGAAAATAAAAACATGTTTTCACCAAAGATCTATTTTTTCATGAACAAATAATTTGATTTTGGTTTTCTATTTATTTTCAAGATATTTCTGGCCCAAAAACACAAATCAAGAGAAGCTTGTGATAATTTTCCAACTTCACGGCATGTACTTTTATACATGTTGTGTACATTCATATGGGGGCACGAATCAAAAGGGGGAGTATATGCCCAAGTCACCAGCCAAAGACTACACGCCATGTGTATTACCAATACATGCCATGAACCGACTTCTAGATGCGGTTGGTGGCACTTTCAAGGGATTACACATTGTGTGTGGCGGCGCTTGTAACACCCGAGACTTTTATGTTATATAAATCATCAAAGGAATCTTTTTCTACACAACACTTGCTTGGCTTGCTTTGCACGCAATCGCGACCTTCCTCGATAGCTTGCGTCGTACGCAATACCGAGTTTCACTAAACAACAATATGCTATTAAAACTAGCCGTTATGAATAGTAATAACCACTTTTTAAAATTTTATAAATTTTATTTTTCAAAATGGACTTCATTTTTGGACTCAGAATATCGAAATTAGCCTAGGGTGAAATTTTGGTATTTTTCTGAAAACTTTCAATTTTTGATGAATAGTGAAACCACTAAGTGGTAGGTTAAAAACTGAATTTTGCATAAAACTTAATTTTACCGCTTCTGTGAATGGAATTTCAAAAATCCGAGAGACACGGTTAATATCAAGGACTAAAATGTGGTTCAATGAGATGAAAATAATTTTTTGGTGAATAGTAACTTTTTACTTTTTTTACCGCGGTTAATAGTAAATAGGGTAACTAAGGGTAAATATGATATTAATATTACCCTAACACATGTCCTAATTCTATTGGACAAGTTTATCTCGACCAAAAACAAACTTAGGAATAAAATATGACCATTTAGGCCCACTTGGATTAGATTAGGACATTTATTATTAATTTATTTAAAGAAGGGTTAAAAGAGTTAAAATCAAAGTATATTTACTAAAACATTTTTAATATGGGGTTATACATAAGATAAATTCGATTGTAAATATTCATTAGAAAGCTAAAAAGATTTCCTACATGATGGTATTTTATTTGTAATTTTTAGACATTAAATAATTTAATTTATTTATGACACAATGATGATGCAGTAATTATCTTATTAATGAAATATTGACATAATTGATGTTATAAACACCAAAATAAATGTAATTTGAGACTTTTTATGAATTAAACTAATTTTCTAGGTTCCTATGATATATTAATGTTGATTTAATCAACTTGGTTCGAACATTTAATTCTGTTATGACTTTCCCAAAAATCATATATCAAATAGTGTCAAAATTGACACAAAATAGTTTTTAAATCAAATATTATATTATTAATTGTTATTGTATTCCTAAAAATCTAAGGTTCGGCCAAATGATTTAGATAAGGATATATATATTAATAATAAACAATTTTGGGTTCGTTTGGCATGTTATTGTAAGTGTATTAACCATATAGTGAAAGAAAACAGAAAGACATGATAAAAGTTAAATTATTTAACTTAGAGTTAAATCTAAATGATAAGGTTAAAATAATATCCTAAACTTGTCTAAATTCTATTGGTTGATAGGATTTCGACCCCTCCCCACCTTATCTTCGAAATAAGACCCTTTGGAACCATTATAAACCGATTTTGACTTTAATATAAAATCATATTTTGAGATATTCCTAAGGTGCCCCTCTCCTCCCTTATAAAAGGGCACCTCCTCCCCCTCCTCCTCACACCAATTTGAGCACTCAAGCTCGGCCAACCCCTGCCATTTTCCCTTCTCCACTTCCCTAGAATAATCCTAGAGGTCCTGGTCTTCTCCAAAGACCAATCTTAGTTCCTTAAGTGGAGGATTCAAAAAGGCGTTCCAAAGAAGAGGTAATATCCATTACCGATCTTCTCAATTTCTTTCTTCTTCAACTTCTTCTTCTTTAGTTGTTTCATGATAAAGTAATAACATCAGTATTACATACATACTGATATGTTATTATAAATATGAAACAACCCTAATTCACCTTCTATCCATCCTACGGAAAAATGAAATCACCGCGAGTGCGTACGTACGGAATACCGTCTCCACGCCGTGGTGTAATCTATTTTCCACCATCACCTTACAAGGATGGGTATAATGGTGTAATGAGTAACTATATATGATTATTATTAAGTAATATTGATACTGAAATAATATATATATATACTCCAATACAATTCCATGATCATAGGAACGATATCATCACTCGTGCGTACGTACGGAATACCGTCTCCACGATGTGATGCGACTCGTTCTACATGATCTTCATTTCATAATGATTGTATAAATGAATTGAATGAATGAATATGGTATATAATACACTAATACCATTCTGGAAATGAATTATCTATAACCTAATGATAAGAATAAGAATTTATTCGACAAAACACGCATAAGAACAAAAAATTATAAAGACCCGAGTAACAAGTAACAATGAAATATTACTAACAAGAAGCTAATAATATGACCATATATGATCTCATATCAATATGTATGATTCTGGAATAAGTCAATAACATTATTTAAACCATTATACAGGAGCTTCGGACACGAACAAAGCAAATCGGACCTAAGGTAAGGGAAATATCACAATCTCATTTTTATCCGAGATTGTTTATTCGTAAGTATTTACTGGGGTGTATTTTATCATCCACATCCATGTTCCCTCAATATGTAATATTGTTTCCATCCACTTGCAATAGTTTAAATCCAATTTTACCCTTAGGTGAGTTTTTAGTAAAGAATATGAAAGGAATCTTTTGTCGTTTTTTTCCGTACGAGGTACTTTTTTGACTTTTCCGACAAAAGTACGAAGAATGTTTTTTTTTAACTTATAAGGCATGAATGGATTTTTAAAACATTACATCAAAGAAGCTTCCTTTACAAGTTTTCAAGTTTATTTTTAATCAACTTCTTTTATTTTAAAGTTGTATGACATGTTATGAAAGGAAAAATGTTTTTGAAGAAGAAAGGATATTTTCCTCAAGAATTCAATTCAAGTGTTTTATCAAAATTATTTTCCATCTAAGATAATAAAGGGTTCTGTTTCTATCCATATTTTTACATTGGTTTGACTATGTTGTGATGGAATTATGTTTATGAATTCCTTTATCATATATGAATTGATTTATGATGTCATGATGTTTCAAGAATCCCATTTTTGTTATATGTGTTATGCGATGATGTATGTTTTATGATTATGTGGCACACATAAGAAAGGATTCATTATAAGATGGGTGGGACCTATATCTCCCTCCAATGCATTGGGTAATGATTTTATATCTCATGAGATAGACATGGCTGGAACGGAAGGTTATTTCGGTTCAGTGATACAGGACTGAAACGAGGAGTGAACTCGGTTCAGAAAGGGACTTTGTCCACTAAGATAGTCTTGGCAATGAGTCATGACTAACAAGAAATGATTTTCCATGATTATGTGTGCATGCCACAAAGTTTCAAGTTTTATGTTATGATTATGGGGACCTCATTTTCACTTCTATGATTTATTCCATGTTAAGATATTATGATCTCTTTTGCAGGTTTTGATTTTCAAAAAGATATGATATGATTTTTATTTCCTTTATTTGCCCTTGCTGAGCATTTGAGCTCACCCTTTTATGTTTTCTTTTCCCCAGGTCAGGAAGATGGATATTAAGTAGAATATGCTAAAAGGGACCCTAGATATGATGAAATAAATGGGAGACACTGTAGAAGATTTATGAACCAGTTGTTTATGTTTCCCAGTTTCTAAAGACACTATACCTATACGGTCCTTTGTGGTTTTGTCATATGTTGTAATAAGAGTGCTTCAATTTTGAAGTATTAACAATGTATGTAAAGTATGGGTCGTTATAGTTGGTATCAGAGGAAAGGTATAGTCAACCTTTGGAAACTAGGATGTGAAAGCCTTAGTAAAAACCCTAAGGATAAGTCTAAGCATAGAACACAATCTTAGTGTTTTAGAAATGGCCTTGAATAACCTAGGATAAGACCTTAAGCATGAAAATTTTACTCTTGAATTATGTGGTTTCCTATTATAATTAGTGTTGCTCACACTATTCTTCTTGGTTTTAGTCAATGGCTGGAACCCGAAGGAACCGTGTTAATGCGGAATGCGATGGGCAATGCAATGATTGTCCCCCTGAGCAACCAAACGATATGGGAGCTGGAATGCAAAATCTTGTAGCCATGCTCACACAACTTTCTCAAGCTATGAATCATGCAGGATTTCCAAACGAACAAAGGAGGGAGCAACATTCTGTTGAATCCTTCATGAGGCAGCGTCCACCATCTTTCAGCGGGTCTACTGATCCATTAGTTGCTGAACAGTGGATTAGTACTACTGAAAAGATATTTTCAGTTCTTCAATGTTCTGAGCATGATAAAGTCATCCTAGCAGTGTATCGTTTGGAAGGAGATGCGGATCAATGGTGGAATCTTGTTAAGAATACGAGGCAAAGGGATGAAATTGAGTCTATGGAATGGGACGAGTTCAAGAACTTATTTTTCAATAAGTACTTCCCTCGTATTCTCCGAACAAAGATGGAGAAAGAGTTCCTTGAACTGAAGCAAAGGGATGATGAATCTGTTAGTACCTATGAAGCAAATTTTACAAGACTTGCAAGGTACGCTTCTGGTATTATTATCCAACCTGAGAGTAAGATCGATCGATTCTTTAGTGGCTTAAAACCAAGTCTTCGAAGGGCGTTAGCCATAAGGGACTTCAATAGCTACGAGGAAATCGTTCGATGTGCTCTCAAAGTCGAGATGGAGATTGGAGTAACCCATCAGTCACATGGGTTTGATAAGAAGAGGAAGATGGAATTCAAAGAAAAATCTAAAGAGCACACGGAAAAGAAGATGAACTTTCCCTTATGCTCAAAGTGTGGAAAGAAACATGGAGGGAGTTGTCTTAAAGGTACAAGTAAATGTTTTAAATGTGGAAAGGAAGGCCATCGGGCATTTGAATGCCGTGATAATGGGAAGAAGATGTCTAATGATGCAAACAAAGGAAGGGATACACAGAATGAACCTGCTACACTTCAATGTTTCAAGTGCAAGGAGATGGGGCATTATGCCAATCAATGCCCAAATCCAAGGGTTGATGATGATGGTCGACGTCAACAAACTCTTAAGGATAAAGACAAAGGAAAGTCACATGCAATTTCTATCAGCGATGTGGAGTACGATAACGATGTGGTGAAAGGTACACTTACCATCCACTCTAAAGTAGCAAATGTTTTATTTGATTCTGGATCCACCCACTCTTTTATTTCTGAAAAATTTTCTAAGGGTATCACCGTATTACCTCAACAATTAGATGTTGAGTTAGCTGTGACAACACCTAATGGCACATCAATCGCATCAGAAGTTTATAATTCTTCTCCGTTCGAAGTTTGTGGGAAAGTGCTTCCTGCAAATCTTGTGATCCTTCCTTTAGTGGAATTTGATGTGATTCTTGGCATGGATTGGCTTTCTCTACATGGAGCTCATATCAATTGCCAAAGAAGGGAAGTCACATTTCATATTCAAGATCAACCTACGATCGTCTATCAATGCAAGGATGAACATAACCTTCCAGTGGAAATTTCTTCCATCTTATGGGTATTGATTCCACTAAATGAAGGTTATTTATCTCAAATGGTTGGTGAGAAACTCACGATTAATAATATGCCCATTGTACGGGAGTTTGATGATGTCTTTCCAGAGGAATTGCCGGGTCTTCCACCAAATCGTGAAGTTGAGTTTTCAATAGAACTCGTACCGGGTGCTTTGCCTATTTCAAAGACACCTTATAGAATGGCCCCAATTGAGTTGCAGGAATTGAAGAAGCAACTCCAAGAGAATCTTGATAAGGGATTCATACGCCCTAGTGCGTCACCTTGGGGAGCACCTGTTCTATTTGTTAAGAAGAAAGATGGATCAATGAGACTCTGAATTGATTATCGAGAACTTAACAAGATCACTATCAAGAACAAATATCCTCTCCCACGCATTGATGACTTATTTGACCAACTACGCGGAGCTCAATACTTTTCCAAGATTGATCTTCGTTCAGGGTATCATCAATTAAGGGTCAAAAGGGAGGATATACCAAAGACGGCTTTCCGTACAAGGTATGGACACTATGAATTTATAGTGATGCCATTTGGTCTTACTAATGCCCCTGCTATCTTCATGGATCTAATGAATAGAGTCTTTAGAGACTATCTTGATCAATTTGTGGTAGTCTTTATAGACGATATTCTTGTCTATTCAAAGAGCAAGGAAGAGCATGAAGATCACTTGAGAATTATATTAAAGACCCTGAGAAAAGAGAAGATTTATGCCAAATTTACCAAGTGTGAATTTTGGCTTCAAAAAGTTGCATTTTTGGGTCATATAATCTCAAAAGAGGGGATATCTGTGGATCCAGCAAAAACAGAGGTTATCGAAAGATGGTCAAGACCAACAACAGTAACTGAGATCCGAAGTTTTCTTGGTTTGGCTGGATATTATCGACGTTTTGTAAAAGATTTTTCACGGTTATCTAATCCAATCACCAAGTTGACTCGGAAAGGAGTTAAGTTTGTCTGGACAGAGGAATGTGAAGAGAATTTCAAGGAGTTGAAAAGAAGGTTATCCAGTGCACCTGTGCTCACACTGCCTTGTAGTGGAGAAAGGTTTGTGATCTATAGTGATGCATCCAAGAAGGGATTGGGGTGTGTTCTTATGCAAAATGATATGGTGATAGCTTATGCCTCACGACAGTTGAAAATCCATGAGCAAAATTACCCAACACATGATTTGGAGTTGGCTGCGGTAATCTTTGCATTAAAGATTTGGAGGCATTACCTTTATGGTGAAAGGTGTGATATTTATACTGATCATAAAAGTTTAAAGTATATTTTCACACAAAAGGAGCTGAATATGCGCCAAAGAAGATGGTTGGAGCTGATTAAGGATTATGACTGCTCAATCCATTACCACCCTGGGAAAGCAAACAAGGTGGCAGATGCATTAGGTCGACAAGACCATGCTAGTTTATCCATGATGAGGATCACAAAAGATCCAATATTTATGGATTTACAAAGGATGGATCTTGGAATTATAATGGAAGGGGAAAAATCTTATCTTTCTCAAATGAATGTTCAACCATCTATACATGTGAAGATTAAAGAGGCACAGAAAGAAGATGTCGAGTTACAAAAGAAGGTGAGAAATGTTCCTGAATTCAACCTTGATTGTGATGGGATAATAAAGTTCAGGAATCGGGTTTGTGTTCCTCCCATCCCCGAATTAAAGAAAGAGCTGCTGGATGAGGCTCATAGTTCTTCATTCTCTATTCATCCTGGAAGCACGAAGATGTATAGGGACCTGAAAGAGTACTTCTGGTGGGATGACATGAAAAGAGATGTTGCTGAATATGTCTCTCGATGCTTGGTTTGTCAACAAGTTAAAGCTAAGAGACAGAAGTCTAAGGGGATGTTACAACCATTACCCATACCCGAATGGAAATGGGAAAACATCACTATGGACTTTGTCACAGGACTTCCTAAAACATCCAAAGGCAATAATGCTATCTGGGTCATAGTTGATCGTCTTACAAAGTCTGCACACTTCATTGCTATTAGAGAGGATTTCTCTCTAGATCAGCTTGCCAGAATATATGTAAAGGAAGTGGTAAGATTGCATGGAGTACCACTTTCTATTGTATCTGATCGAGATCCGAGATTTACCTCGAAGTTCTGGCGAAGTCTTCAGCATACTCTGGATACAGAGTTGAGTTTCAGCACTGCTTATCATCCCCAGACAGACGGTCAGTCTGAGAGAACAATTCAAACCCTAGAAGATATGTTGAGAGCTTGCTCTATGGATTTCAAAGGAGGTTGGGATCAACACCTACCTTTGGTGGAATTTTCTTATAATAATAGCTTTCACTCCAGTATTCAGATGGCTCCTTATGAAGCTCTCTATGGAAAGAAATGCAGGACTCCAACTTGCTGGGATGAAGTTGGGGAAAGAAAGCTATTAGGACCTGATCTCGTTGATGAAATGGCAGAAAAGGTTAGATCTATTCAACAACACATAAGAGCAGCTCAAAGTCGACAGAAAAGTTATGCCGACAACCGAAGAAAAGACCTAGAGTTTGAAGTGGGCGATAAAGTGTTCTTACGAATATCTCCCTGGAAGAGGGTTATGAGATTTGGAAAGAAGGGGAAGTTGAGCCCTAGATATATCGGTCCTTTTGAAATACTGGATCGTGTTGGGAAGGTAGCTTACCGATTGGCGCTTCCACCGAATCTCTCTCAAGTTCACGATGTGTTCCACGTATCTCTCCTGAGAAAGTACATACCAGATCCTTCACATGTACTCAGCTCAGAAGTTGTACCGCTAGAGCAAGATCTTTCTTATGAAGAACAGCCGATAGAGATTCTGGATCGTAGCGAAAAAGTCCTACGAAACAAGACCACTCGCTTGGTGAAAGTTTTATGGAGAAACCACCAACTTGAAGAAGCTACATGGGAGCTTGAGGATATGATGAGGGAGAAGTATCCTCATTTGTTTGTTGCAAAGTGACGAATTTCGAGGGCGAAATTCTTTTTAAGGGGGGTAGAATGTAACACCCGAGACTTTTATGTTATATAAATCATCAAAGGAATCTTTTTCTACACAACACTTGCTTGGATTGCTTTGCACGCAATCGCGACCTTCCTCGATAGCTTGCGTCGTACGCAATACCGAGTTTCACTAAACAACAATATGCTATTAAAACTAGCCGTTATGAATAGTAATAACCACTTTTTAAAATTTTATAAATTTTATTTTTCAAAATGGACTTCATTTTTGGACTCAGAATATCGAAATTAGCCTAGGGTGAAATTTTGGTATTTTTATGAAAACTTTCAATTTTTGATGAATAGTGAAACCACTAAGTGGTAGGTTAAAAACTGAATTTTGCATAAAACTTAATTTTACCGCTTCTGTGAATGGAATTTCAAAAATCCGAGAGACACGGTTAATATCAAGGACTTAAATGTGGTTCAATGAGATGAAAATAATTTTTTGGTGAATAGTAACTTTTTACTTTTTTTACCGCGGTTAATAGTAAATAGGGTAACTAAGGGTAAATATGATATTAATATTACACTAACACATGTCCTAATTCTATTGGACAAGTTTATCTCGACCAAAAACAAACTTAGGAATAAAATATGACCATTTAGGCCCACTTGGATTAGATTAGGACATTTATTATTAATTTATTTAAAGAAGGGTTAAAAGAGTTAAAATCAAAGTATATTTACTAAAACATTTTTAATATGGGGTTATACATAAGATAAATTCGATTGTAAATATTCATTAGAAAGCTAAAAAGATTTCCTACATGATGGTGTTTTATTTGTAATTTTTAGACATTAAATAATTTAATTTATTTATGACACAATGATGATGCAGTAATTATCTTATTAATGAAATATTGACATAATTGATGTTATAAACACCAAAATAAATGTAATTTGAGACTTTTTATGAATTACACTAATTTTCTAGGTTACTATGATATATTAATGTTGATTTAATCAACTTGGTTCGAACATTTAATTCTGTTATGACTTTCCCAAAAATCATATATCAAATAGTGTCAAAATTGACACAAAATAGTTTTTAAATCAAATATTATATTATTAATTGTTATTGTATTCCTAAAAATCTAAGGTTCGGCCAAATGATTTAGATAAGGATATATATATTAATAATAAACAATTTTGGGTTCGTTTGGCATGTTATTGTAAGTGTATTAACCATATAGTGAAAGAAAACAAAAAGACATGATAAAAGTTAAATTATTTAACTTAGAGTTAAATCTAAATGATAAGGCTAAAATAATATCCTAAACTTGTCTAAATTATATTGGTTGATAGGATTTAGACCCCTCCCCACCTTATCTTCGAAATAAGACCCTTTGGAACCATTATAAACCGATTTTGACTTTAATATAAAATCATATTTTGAGATATTCCTAAGGTGCCCCTCTCCTCCCTTATAAAAGGGCACCCCCTCCCCCTCCTCCTCACACCAATTTGAGCACTCAAGCTCGGCCAACCCCTGCCATTTTCCCTTCTCCACTTCCCTAGAATAATCCTAGAGGTCCTGGTCTTCTCCAGAGACCAATCTTAGTTCCTTAAGTGGAGGATTCAAAAAGGCGTTCCAAAGAAGAGGTAATATCCATTACCGATCTTCTCAATTTCTTTCTTCTTCAACTTCTTCTTCTTTAGTTGTTTCATGATAAAGAAATAACATCAGTATTACTTACATACTGATATGTTATTATAAATATGAAACAACCCTAATTCACCTTCTATCCATCCTACGGAAAAATGAAATCACCGCGCGTGCGTACGTACGGAATACCGTCTCCACGCCGTGGTGTAATCTATTTTCCACCATCACCTTACAAGGATGGGTATAATGGTGTAATGAGTAACTATATATGATTATTATTAAGTAATATTGATACTGAAATAATATATATATATACTCCAATACAATTCCACGATCATAGGAACGATATCATCACTCGTGCGTACGTACGGAATACCGTCTCCACGATGTGATGCGACTCGTTCTACATGATCTTCATTTCATAATGATTGTATAAATGAATTGAATGAATGAATATGGTATATAATACACTAATACCATTCTGGAAATGAATTATCTATAACCTAAAGATAAGAATAAGAATTTATTCGACAAAACACGCATAAGAACAAAAAATTATAAAGACCCGAGTAACAAGTAACAATGAAATATTACTAACAAGAAGCTAATAATATGACCATATATGATCTCATATCAATATGTATGATTCTGGAATAAGTCAATAACCTTATTTAAACCATTATACAGGAGCTTCGGACACGAACAAAGCAAATCGGACCTAAGGTAAGGGAAATATCACAATCTCATTTTTATCCGAGATTGTTTATTCGTAAGTATTTACTGGGGTGTATTTTATCATCCACATCCATGTTCCCTCAATATGTAATATTGTTTCCATCCACTTGCAATAGTTTAAATCCAATTTTACCCTTAGGTGAGTTTTTAGTAAAGAATATGAAAGGAATCTTTTGTCGTTTTTTTCCGTACGAGGTACTTTTTTGACTTTTCCGACAAAAGTACGAAGAATGTTTTTTTTTAACTTATACGGCATGAATGGATTTTTAAAACATTACATCAAAGAAGCTTCCTTTACAAGTTTTCAAGTTTATTTTTAATCAACTTCTTTTATTTTAAAGTTGTATGACATGTTATGAAAGGAAAAATGTTTTTGAAGAAGAAAGGATATTTTCCTCAAGAATTCAATTCAAGTGTTTTATCAAAATTATTTTCCATCTAAGATAATAAAGGGTTCTGTTTCTATCCATATTTTTACATTGGTTTGACTATGTTGTGATGGAATTATGTTTATGAATTCCTTTATCATATATGAATTGATTTATGATGTCATGATGTTTCAAGAATCCCATTTTTGTTATATGTGTTATGCGATGATGTATGTTTTATGATTATGTGGCACACATAAGAAAGGATTCATTATAAGATGGGTGGGACCTATATCTCCCTCCAATGCATTGGGTAATGATTTTATATCTCATGAGATAGACATGGCTGGAACGGAAGGTTATTTCGGTTCAGTGATACAGGACTGAAACGAGGAGTGAACTCGGTTCAGAAAGGGACTTTGTCCACTAAGATAGTCTTGGCAATGAGTCATGACTAACAAGAAATGATTTTCCATGATTATGTGTGCATGCCACAAAGTTTCAAGTTTTATGTTATGATTATGGGGACCTCATTTTCACTTCTATGATTTATTCCATGTTAAGATATTATGATCTCTTTTGCAGGTTTTGATTTTCAAAAAGATATGATATGATTTTTATTTCCTTTATTTGCCCTTGCTGAGCATTTGAGCTCACCCTTTTATGTTTTCTTTTCCCCAGGTCAGGAAGATGGATATTAAGTAGAATATGCTAAAAGGGACCCTAGATATGATGAAATAAATGGGAGACACTGTAGAAGATTTATGAACCAGTTGTTTATGTTTCCCAGTTTCTAAAGACACTATACCTATACGGTCCTTTGTGGTTTTGTCATATGTTGTAATAAGAGTGCTTCAATTTTGAAGTATTAACAATGTATGTAAAGTATGGGTCGTTATAGCGCTACACGCCATGTACGTGCCACCAACCAGCCTCCAACACTGTGTTAGTCAAAGACGGCGTGGCTACCCACCTATTGAAGAAAAACCTCGGCAAAAGAAAGTTGGAAAAACTACACGACATGTACTTTTATACACACTGTGTACTTAAGTTTTCTATAAATGGATTCCTTGGCCTCCAGACCAGGGAAATCCAGAACACTTGAAGAGAGGGGAACTTTTTCTGCCATTCATCTCGAGCCACCATGGTATCAATACTCTTCCATTCCACCATCCTACACCTCTCCTCATAGCTTATTCAATGATCACATCAGGTATCAATGGTGTTATTTTTATTATGTCCTATATGTGTAGATAAACACCCCTTGTTATGGGGCTGTGGATGATGAATAGTTTTTGTATGTTGGATTGATTTATATAGTAGTGTTTGTTCTTTTAAATTCTTCTCATTCTTCATTAACTATTGATGAATATTACTGTGAATTATGATCTAGGCCATGGGACGAATTCTCATGGACATCAATGAAGAATCACCGTGAATTCTTTAATGATCATTGAAAGAATTCATCGATTCAAAAAATGGACTAAACTAAAAATAAGAATTGTGAAACACTGACTACAAGATCAAGGAGTCAAATTTATTCAATTCCAAGACAAAATCAACAGGACCAAGGGAATATTGTCATTAATAAGATCAAGAATGTTGAATTATCATGAACAACACAACCATTTAAGAAATCCGCATTAAATCTCAATAATCACCATATCCCCAACATGCACTTTTTCCTGCTAGAAACATCAAAAATTCTGTCGTTGTTTTCCCTTAAATTGTTAAATATTATTTCAAGTAAACAAAACAGCTTCAATAATCCCAAACAAAAAAAAAATTAACTCTAAATTCAGCATAACTCACCGAATTAATTCTAAACTCAATTTAGTTTACACACATACCATGTTCCCTATGGATCAACCTCGTACTTGCACTATACTAAGTTTAAGAGTGGGTAATATCAATTTGGGATGCCGATAACAGATCTCCAGTAATATGACTGACCAACATTGAACATAATTTTTTTAGAGTTGAAAAATTTAATTTCTACTCGTTATAAATTATAATTCTATAGTTTTTCCCTTTCATCATATTGAGACCAAGAGGGTTTGTTATATATTTTAACAATAAAAAAAGACTGATCTATGTTGTAATTTTTTCGTCAATATATAATTCCATTGAAAATATTGAGTATTATTTTGTAAGTTTCTAAACAAAGAATACTAGATTAAGAAAGCAAGGATGAATGTACTAAGGGTGTCTGAAGAAGTAGATTGAATACAGAAGATTATAAAAAATAAGGAACCAAATGATTTTTAGAAATAATTCATTGCTTATATTAGATTAAGTATTTCTAGACAATGTAAATCAGTTTATGGACTTTAGAAATATTCCACTTGACAAATAACAATTGTGGGTTCTACGGATAGAGGAATGTTTTTATGTTCACCAAATAAATGATTTTTTCAAAAAAAAAATCAATGGATGAAGAATGGGAATAGAGAGATCATACATAGGTTTTAGAGTGTGTTAACCAGGCATATATAATGTTGTGAGTCTATTTTATGAACATTTGAAATGCCCACAGATAGAGGGTTCCATGAAAATGATTCAAAAAGTGATTTATAAGCTATGTCTATCGGGAATATTAACTAGTATCCATATGATAAATGATATTAACATTGATAAATATTATGAAATTAGTTTATTGAAATATCTCTATGCACTTGAAAAATTTAAGAGAATTTTTATGAAGGGGTTTATCAAGAAAAATTAACATATTTATTTATATAAACACTGATTCATATCATGAGGTAATTTCATTTATTATTGTATCTTAATAATATAAACAAAATAACATTATATTTTTTTATTAGTGTTCATATTTTCTTTTAGGGATTATCTAAAAAGATATTGTGAATCATGAGAAGCAAGTCATTCCTCATACTAATGGGGCTTAGAGTTTTTCGAGTAAAAGAACAATCTTGGTCGTATTTTATCTATTATTATTTATATTATTTTATTATATGTTAAGGTTTTTTTCTGACTTATAAATTTATTTTTAATACAATTTAATGAATTAAGTCACTCTATTGGTCAGATAGAGAAGTTTATAAACATTCATAGAAAACCTGACAACATTTTTTGTGAATAAACCTATCAGAGACATTGGAGTATGTGTTTTTCATTACTATTTACTATTATTTCATTGCTATAAATGTAGCACCCCAAACATTTTATTGTATTTTTCTCTTAAATATATTTAATAATTGCCTATATTTCAAGAATCTCTGAGTCTCTATGGAAACAAAACATGGTTACATATAGGAGATAGCCATTACCTATCCATAAAACATAAATTGGTCATCTCAGTGATTAGAATTTTAAAAATCTAACATACATGCTTGTGATCAATATGATGATTAGAGTCTGATTGAATGGACTTAATTTTCAGTTAATAGTAACATACCCTTAGGAATAGTAACCAACCCTTACGAATAGGAACATCCCCTTATGAATAGTAATATGACTCTTATAAATGTTATCCATGACCACGAATGTATAAATGAATTTACACACCTTAAAAATGAAGATGAATGTTTTAAGTATTTATATTTTTAGATTAAATAATTATTTAAATTAATTATTTAACTAATTATATTTAGAGACTTATTTTTGAAAAATGGATTTCATTTTTGGATTCTACATGTCGAAAAATGGTTAGGGTGAATTTTTGGGATTTTCTGAAATTCTTAAATTTTAGATGAATAGTAAAATCTGATAATTCACAATATATGCTAGATAATGGATTAATTGAGTCATTGATGATGATCTGCTGATGTATGTCCAATTGGTCAGAATTAAAATGCATAGAATACTATTATTGGTCATGGAATACTCACTATTGGTTTACTTGAGAGGAAATAAAAAATTAATGATTATAATATTAAGAAAACTCCTCCCCCTCCACTATATAAAGTACAACTAACCCCTCTTCCTCTCACACCACTCAAGCCTTTTTCCATGGAAATATTCTGCCCAAGTCTCTCCCCAAGATCCTACCTTATGTCCAAAATCTCCTAGACCCTTCAAAAAACCAAAACCTATCCCATTATGAGTTTCTCAAAGGAGGAAGTCTCAAGATGTAAATTTCTCATTCCAATTCTGTCAATTCTTTTAAGTTCTTTTCATTTTCATTCTTTCCTCACCACAATAGCATGATAAATCCAGTAAAAAACATGTAATGTAATGTTTTTATTCTAATAGAATATTTCATTACCTTCTCTTCTTTACCCACCATTTATTTTAAAGAAATGAAAGCACTGTTTGAGATATGCTAATTTAGCACATTCAAGGACAACGATTTATCAATTTCTATTATAATCATTAATTCTGTTCATGAAACCACTTGTGTTTTTGTTGAACCAGATTATTATATATTTCATATATCCAATTTTTTGGTTTTTAATTTTCTTGTAAAATTTTTATTAAGTTATAATGTAAATCATGTTCATTGTATTCAATCCCACCGTTTTGCCAAAAACGATCGTCACTAAGGTTATATATATAATAATTCAACTTCACTATAAGTAACCAAATTAAATTTAAACCCATGTAATCTTATGGATTTTCACTAATATAATATATCGTTATTTCTATAAAACCACCTACATCTTATATTTTTATCTGAACATGAAAATAATTGAACCAATCATTTGAATCCGTGTAAAAAAACGAGCCTGATCAATGAAATTGAACCTTATAACTAAAAAAAAGGGCTTGAATGAAACACAAAAGGGTTATAATATATCATTTACATATATAAGAGGTTCTTTACTTATGAATTAATTTTCCTAATTTGTTTATTCAGGTCTTAAATAAGAAGTCAAGATCACCTTCATGTATAAGTTAAGGGATTGCTTAACTCAATTTTCATTCTTTTCATTAAACAAATATTTAATTTGTTACATATTTCCTAGAATATGCATGAGTGGAATATGATTTTTTTATACTATATAACAACGTATATTTGTAGGATTTTCATTTTTCACAAATAAATATTTCATTAATTTTCCCTCAATCTAATGATACATTCTTGTTAAGGGATTCTCTCTCTCAATTTTGTTCAAGAATATCCCCTATGTACTGCTCTTTTATTTTAAATTCCTAATGATGGGGTACGTCTTTTCACATCCCCCATACTTCCCTTGTGACATATAAATAATTAAATACCCCTTTACCTCTCGTTAAGCCCTCATAATAACACTCGTTACAATGTCGAAATGTTTGTAAGGGGTTTCTCATCTCACTTTCATTTCTATGAGATTTTCATTGTTCGCCACATATCTCTTGTATGATGTATAAGTGTACATCCATTTGATATATAATAACATGATTCTATTTATATTAATGTTATTAAATTATTAAATTGAAGTTTATTATGTTCTGTTCATATGATGCGCCCATTTACATTGTGGTAAAAGTCTTTGTCTCAACTACTATTATGTTGTGACTGACTTTGTATTGTGCACCTAATAATCCTTATGTGGTGTACCTACTGCCCATTTGAGATCACCTTTCATTTGAAAATTATATTCATATTAAATATCAATAATCTCATATCATGTATATATTTTTTGTCTAAATCATATGTCATTTTTCATATGGTGTTTATTTGGAAAGTTATTTAAATATTGATGAATATGTATACTCTACTCTATACAGATATTTAAAAAGAAGATTTCTATTGTATTTAATCAATTTATAAAGAATTATTTGGACATACAGTGGTGGGTGGGGACCGCTATATCCCCTCGATGCATCGGTAGGTTTCATGAGACAAATCAATTGGCGACAAACGCTTCGAGTTTGTTTCCAAAAATCAGATGGTTTTCTACCCATACAACTAAATCGTTTTTACGGTATTATGGTTTCATGTTCCAGATACATGATGTCCCATTAATAAGAATTCTATTTATTCATTGTTAGTTATTATTATTATCTATGAAGTTTTCACTCTGACAAAAATCTATGGATGCAGTTTCATTCTCAGTTTATTAATGGAATTATGTATTCATTTATTCACAATGACATATTGATTATGTCAGATTGATTATGATTCACTTATTATTGTATTCATTTTTCTGCTATTTGGAACCCTTACTGAGCATTTGAGATCACCCCTTTCATTGGTTACCTTTAACATGTGATGAAGAGAAGGTCATTTATTGTGTTCATGTGGTGCAGCTTTTAGTTTTGTTATGTATTGTTTCTTGTAACATTTTTCAATGTAATTTGTGCTACATCTATGTATCTAGTATCATCAAGACTACTAAACTGATAGTTTCTTCAATATTTTTTATTACATCAAACCATGATAATATCACATGTAATGCACTAGATCTAGCCAATAGGGGTTGGGGAGTTATAGTTGGTATCAGAGAAAGCTTAGTAGAAAAATAGGAAACTTGAGTGGGAAATGTATAGCAGTGAAAAATCCCTAATCTAGTATTTGAGGATAAACATACAAGAGCATCCTTTTACTTTGGTAAGGAATATATTATGTGTATATTTTAAGAAATACATACCTATCTGGATATGAGCAGGTAGAGGCGGCTTTGGCATAGATGTATCTAGTGGTAAAACCCAAAAACACCAGTTTGAGCTAGACTCGAATGAGAACTGGTGCACGACAACGGACCTTGCTTTACTCTTTGTTACGACACTCCCGGGGGATATGCTTAGGATAATTCACATCTCCATTATAATCCATTATGAAAGAGTTTAATGTGATTTTTTCCTCAAGGAAATCATTTTTATAAGATTAAATATGCATAGAATTTCAATCTATTTTGAGTGCTTTTGAATTTGAGATTCATAAAATAATCAAATGTATCCCATTATTTAGAATTGGAATGTAACAGAAAAACGGTAATAAATAATAGTTGTCAAGGTAGGGATGCCCCTACTGAACAAGTGAACACAGTCATTGTTGGAGCAGTTCATATCATGACCATATTGGGACAACTTAATCAGGTTGTAGAGAATGACCATTCGACACTTGTGTTGGATCGTTTCCTATGGAAGAATCCCCCATGATTTAGTGGGACTACTAACACAGTGGTTTCTGAGCAATTGATCAAGTCCCTTGAAATAATATCCATGGAATTAAGATGCAATGAGAATGAAAAGGTAGTACTGGTAGTATATTTTCTCAAGGGAGATGCTGATCAATGTTGGTCCTTGATTCAGAATACCATAGAGGAAGAAAAAATATAAGATATGGAATTGAGGGCTTTTAAAGAACTATTCTTCGAAAAATATTCCCCTCGTGAGAAACGAACAGAAATGAAGATGAAATTACATAGATTAAAACAAAGGGAAGAAGATAGTGTTTCAGAGTATGAGGCTACTTTCACAAGGCTAAACAGGTATGCCATAGATTACATATGTGACTCAGCAAACAATATTGATCAAATCTTTGAATGTATTAATCCTAGTATTTGAAGGGAAATAGCTTCTAAATCATTTTCATCATATTATTAAATTGTATCAAGTTCCATCAAAAGAAAGAGGGAATTTTCTAGATCAAATCATTTCAAAGGAAACCATGAAAAGAAGCAGTGCTCTAATAGCAAAGGAAAATGAGAATCACCACTGAAGAGAAAGGGAATAAAAATATTCCCATTATGAGATAACTGTGAAAGAATCATCCCAGGATATGATTGAAAGGCATGAGAGTCTGCTATAAATGCGGAGAAAATGGGTCATCAATCTGATGAATGCAAGGGGAAGAAACAATTCAATGATATTCAATGCTACAATTTTAGAGTGATGGGTCACTATGAAAATGAGAGTCCTAAGCGCCAAGGAAACATGCCTCAGAAAAACACAAGCAAACCAGGGAGAGCCTATGCAATTACAACCACAGAGGGTGAAGTTCCTAATGATGTGGTGGCAAGTACATTAATGGTTTCCTCAAACTTAGCCAACACTTTTTTTGATTCTAGATCATCACATTCATTTATATCTTACCAGATTTTAAAGAAACTTAGATATGTACAATTTGATTTAATATAGGAGTTGTCAGTCAAAACTATCATGGGATGTATCATTGCAACAAAGGCAAGTCGACTAGTCCCACTGCAAACAACAAAACGTGCTTTAGTTTCTTACATTATCACCATACCAATGACTGAATTTGATATAATTCTCGATATGGATTGGATAAAAAATTATGATGTGAAGATTTTTTGTAAGAAGAAGGAAGTTACAATTTTTGAAAATGTTGTAGAATACCATGTCTTTAGGGCAGAAACTTCACCACATAATTCTTATCTAGAACCACCACCAGTAGCTCCATTGAATGAATTACATGGAGAGAGAAATAAACCAATATCTATGGGTGAGGAAAGAAATCATAAAATTGATGATGTGCACATAGTGCAAGAATACATTGATGTATTTCAGAGGATTTACCTGGACATTCTCTTGAGAAAGAAGTTGAGTTATTTGTTGATTTAATTCCTGATGCAAGACCTATATCAATGACTCCCTACATAATGGCTACTGTGGAATTAGTAGAGCTATAGAATTAAGTACAGGATTTGAGTGGAAAGGGATATATTCAACCTAGTTTTTCTCTATGGGGATCCCCTGTCCTCTTTGTCATAAATAATGATGGATCCAAATGGTATTGAATTGATTTCAGATAAATCAAAGCTATAAAAATAAAGAATAAGTATCCTCTACCCCAGATTGATGATTTATTTGATCAACATCATGGAGCTCAATACTTTTCGAATATTTACCATTGATCCGAATATCATCAGATGGGTTTAAGGAAGGAAGATATTCCTATGACATCATTTAATACCAGGAATAGGCATTACGAGATTACATTAATTCCTTTTTCACTGAAAAAGGCACCATATATTCTCATGGATTTAATGAATAAAGTTTTCAAGGAATATCTTGAAAATTTTTATGTCGTATTCATCGATGATATCCTCATATACTCAAAAATCTATAAAGACCTTGAGAATCCCTTGTGGGACATTATGTAAACTCTTATAAGAATTAAATTATATAGTATGTTTAGAAAATACGAATTACAGCTTCAAAAAAGTTTTTTTTCATTTCCATATTGTCTCTAAGGATGAAATCCTAGTTGATCCTATGATGGAAAAGGGAATCCAAGTTTGTCCCACACCAAAAAAAACATAACTGAGGTATGCAGTTTTGTTGGCTTAGCAGGTTACTATCGACATTTCATTCAGAATTTTTCCCGAATGGCTAACCCGCTTACCAAGCTCACACGTAAATGTGTTACGTTTGAGGGGACAAAAGAATGTACAAAATGCTTCGATTAATTGAAAAGAATATTGGCAATTCTCCCATTTTGAATCTTTCATCTGGAAGTGTTGGATTTGTAATATACAGTTTTGCATCAATGAATGGAATGGGATGGGTCCTTATGAAAAATGATAAAGTTATTGCTTATGCATCAAGATAGTTGAAGACTCATGAGAAAAATATTCTAACTCATGATCTAGAGTTAGTATCTTTAATATTTGCTCTAAAAATATGGAGGCATTATCTCTACAGAGTGAGATGTGATATTTATACTGACCACATGATTTTGAAATACATTTTCACACGAAAATTAATCAACATGAGGCCTATGAGATGGCTTGAGTAACTCAATGATTACGATTGATCAATAAACTACCACCCGATAAAGGAGAATAAGGTGGCAGATGCATTTAGCAGGAAATATCATGGTATTCTAACTCAAATGTCGATTGAGAGAGATCCTATATTTTTGGATCTAATAAAGATGGATATGGGAATTGTTAAGACTTACTGAAAATTAATTTTTTATTTCAAAAGCACTTTTGAGGAATAATTGGGAAAACAGATTGACATCAACACTTAAAACATAACCATGCTTCAATGGGACACGTTCCTCAAGAAAAAATACAATCCAATTCAAAAGTAAGAAGAAGACACACCCTATCAAAGAAGAACAATACGATCAGTATCCACCATACCGTCGCTGCTCAGCTAGCTGTCTTGTGAAAAGATTCACAAGCCCGGTACCAATGGAGAAATCCATACCCTCTCAAAATATCTAAATCCAGATAGCAATGGAGAGGAGAACACTCTCTGCTCTGAACCTCATCTGAGACACTTCTTTTCAAGTAAACTGGATGTCGTATCTCATAGAACAAGGCCACAATGCCATAATAAAATCAAAAAAATCAAACCACTAAAACCTCAGCAATGAACAAAAACACATAATACTTCACCAAATCATAAAAAATCAATGTTGAATCCCACAGTAGATCATCACATCTTCAATATCTCAAAAACTGTAGACAGACAACAAGAGGAAACATCTTTCCTCTTTCAAATGATTGCAAAACCATCTTTATTAGAGAAGATAAAAATCTATCAATCTGATGATGACAACCTGCACAAGAAAATTAATGTTGTCAAGGATGGGAGACTGGATGACTTCGTTTATGAAGAAGGAGTTATGAAATTTGGGAAGAGGATGTGCGTTCCATCAGTACCTGAGCTAAACAGAAAACTATTAGAAGATGTTCAAAGCTCAAATTTCTCTATACACTAGGGTAGCACCAAGATGAATAGAGACCTGAAAGAATATTTTTAGTGGGATAAAATGAAGTGGGAAATTTTCTCACTACATGTCAAGATTTCTAGTTTGTCAACAAGTGAAGGCTGAGAGACAACATCCAAAAAGAGTGATGCAAACTCTACCTATTCCTATTTGGAAATGGGATATCATTAAGATGGATTTTTTCACCGGACTACCAAGGACACGTAGAAGGAATGTTGCAATATGGGTGATTATTGATAATCTCACAAAATCAGCACATTTTATCATATAAGAGAGTATTTTCCACTTGAGTGCTTGGAAAGAGTTTATATTATTGAAGTTGTAAGAATTCATGGTGCACCTCTATCGATTGTGTCTGATCGAGATCCCCGATTTACATCAAAATTATGGAAAAGTCTCGAGAAGACTTTGAATACTGAGCTTCATATGAGTACTTCTTTTCACCCCCAAACTGATTGATAGCCTGAAAGGACTATTCAAACTCTAGAAGAATATGCTGAGGTCATGCTCTCTTGAATTCCATGGTTTGTGAGATCAATACATTCCTTTGGTGGAATTGGCCTACAACAATAGTTTCCATTATAGTATTCAAATGGCACCATATGAATTATTGTATGCAAATATATGTCGAACTCCAACTTGTTGGGACAAAGTTGGTGAGATGAAACTTATAGGCCCATAACATATTGAAGAGGCCACGAAAAAGGTGAAGATAACACAAGCCCATATTGAAGCAGCCCAAAGTAGGCAGAAGAGTTATGCTGACAACCAGAGAGAGGACATGAAATTTCAAGTGAGAGATCATTTATTTCATAATGTATCTCTATGGAAGGGTGTCATAAGGTTTGGCAAGAAAGGGAAATCGAGCACCAGGTATATCAAAGCATTTGAAATTCTGGAATGAATCGTAGTAGTAGTTTACCATTTAACAATGATGCCAAATCTCTCTAAAGTCCATGTTGTGTTCCATGTGTCATTGTTGAAGAAATACATACCAGACCCAAAAAATGTACTCTCATATGAGGAAATGGTCCTTGAACCTGATTTGTCATACTGTGAAAAGCCTATTGGGATTCTTGACACAAGGGTGCAGGTATTGAGAAATCGGACAACTAGCCTAGTAATGGTTCTTCATAGAAACCAGAATATGGATGAAGCAACATGGGAACCTGAGGAAGTTATGAAAAAGAATCACCCACATCTTTTTGGTGAGTTTCATACATAAAATATCTAGGATGAAATTCAGGAAGGAGGGAATAATGTAGCACCCCACAAATATTATTTTATATTTCTCCTAAATACTTTTTATTTATAGCCAATATTTAAAGAATTATTGAGCCTCTATGGAAAAAAACATGTTTACTAATAAGGGATATCCATTACCTATACATAATACATAATTTTGTTAGATTTTTGATTTGAATTTTAAAAATCTAATATGCACGGTTGTGATCGAGATGATGATTAGAGTCTGATAGAATTAACTTAATTTGGGGTGAATAGTAGCCTACGTTTATGAATAGTAACCTACCCTTATGAATAGTAACATACCCTTATAAATAGTAATATGACTCCATGCCAATGAATGTATAAATGAATTTAGTCACTTTAAAAATGAAGATGGATATTTTAAGGTATTATATTTATAGATTAAATAATTGTTTTAATTAAACATTTAATTAATCATAATTAGAATTTTTTTTTGAAAAATTGATTCCATTTTTGGATTCTACATGTCGAAAAATGCTTGAGGTGAATTTTTGGGATTTTTCTCAAATACTAAAATTTTTTATGAATAGTAAAAACTGATAATTCTCAATAAATGCTAAATAAAGGATTAATTGAATCATTGATGATGATCTGCTGATGTAATCCCAATTGGATTGAAGTCGCATACATATATTACTATTCCAGGTCATGGAATACTCACTATTAGTTGTCTTGAATGGAAATAATAAATTAATGATTATAATATTAAGAAAACTCTTCCCCCCTCCACTATATAAAGCATCACTCACCCCATCATCCTATAACACCATTCATGCCTTGTTCCGTTCCAATATTCTACCCAAGTCTCTCCCCAAGGTCTTCCCACACGTCCAAAATCTCTTTGCCTCTTCAAAATACAAAAACCTCTCCCCTTAAGAGGTTCTCAAAAGAGGAATTCTCAAGAGATAAATTCCACTTTCCAATTCCTTCAATTTTCATAAGTACTTTTCTTTTTTTGTTTCTTTCCTCACCATAATAGTATGATAAATATTGTAACATACATGTAATGTAATTTTCTCATGCTAATGGTATATTTCATTACCTTCTCTCCTTTCCCCAATATTTTTGGGAAGGAAATGAACACCCCGTTTGAGATATGCAAATTTTTCACATTCAAGGACAACAATTTATCAATTCTAATTATAATCATTAATTCTAGTCATGAAACCATTTGAGTTTTGGTTGAAAAAGATTATTATATATGTAATATGTCCTATTTTTAGTTCTGTAATCCTCTTTTCCAAATGGTATTATGTTATAAAGTAAAACATGTTCATTATAATCAAACCCACCATTTAGCCAAAACGGTTGTCACTAAGGTTATATATAAAATAATTTGACATCACTATAAGTAACCAAATTTAATTTAAAACAATGTAATTTTATGGATTTTTACTAATAGAATGTAGTTTATTTTCTAGAAAACCACATCCATCTTATATATTTAACCTAACTTGAATATAAGTGGACTGATAATTTAAAACCAAGTAATCAAACGAGCCCGAACAATGAAATTGAACCTTATAACTAATAAAAATGTGTTGAATGAAGTAAAAAAAGGTTATAATAAATCATTTAAATATAGAATAGGTTCTTGAATTATTCATTAATTAGTCCGATTTTTTCATTCATGTCTTCAATAACAAATCAAGAACACCTTTAATCATAAGGTAAGGGATTGCTTAACTAAATTTTTATTCTTTGAGTTAAACATCTATTTCATTGGTTACATGGTTCCAAGAATATGTATGAATGACCTATGATTGATTTATACAGTATAACCACTTATATTTTGTGGATTTTAATTTTTCCAAAATAAATATTTCATTGATTTTTCCTAAATCTAATGATACGTTCTTGGTGAGGGATTCCCTCTCTCATTTTTGTTCAAGAATATCCCATATGTTGTGATCTTTTATTTTTAATTCCTAATGATGGGGTATGTTTTAAAACCTACCCCGTACTACCCTTGTGAAATATTAATAATGGAATACCCCTTTACCTCTAATTAAGCACTCACAATAACACTCTTTACCATGTCGGAATGTTTGTAAGGGGTTTCTCATCTCACTTTCATTTCCATGAGGTCATCATTGTTCTCCACTTGTCTCTTTTATGTGGTATATACATACTGCAATATTATATACAATAACATTATTCTCTTTATATTAATGTTATTCAATGATTCATTTATGGTTTATTGATTTCTAGTCATATGATGTGACAATTTACATTGTTGTAAGAGTCTTTGTCACAACTATTATTTTGTTGTGACTAACTTTTTATTGTGCTCCTAATAATCCTTATGTGGTATACCTAATTCCCATTTGAGATCACTATTAATTTGAAAATTATATTTATATAAAATATCAATAATCTCATATCATGGATATGTTTTTTGTCTAAACCTTAAATCATTTTACATACGGTGTTTATTTGGAAGGTTATTTTAATATTGATGAATCTGTATACACTACTCTATAAGGATATTGAAAAGGAATATTTATATTGTATATAATCAATGTATAAAGAATTATTTTGACATGCAGTGGTGGGTGTGGGCCGCTATAGACCCTCGATACATCGGTAAGTCTCACGAGACAAATTAGTTTGTGAAAAACCCTTCGATTTTGTTTCCAAAATTCAGATGGGTTTATACCCATAGAACTAAACTATTTTTATGGTATTGTGGTTTCATGTACCAGATACCTGATGTCTAATTAATATGAATTCTCTTTATTCATTTTCAGTTATTATTATTATCTATGAGGTTTTAACTATAACAAAATCTAGGGATGCAGTTTCATTCTCTGTTTATTAATGTCATTAGTTATTCATTTATTCACTATGTCATATTGATTATATCAGATTGATTGTGATTCACTTGTTATTGTATTCATGCTTCCACAATTTGTAACCATTACTGAGAATTTGAGCTCACCCCTTTCATTATTTACCTTAAATACGTGATGAAGAGAAGTTCATTTATTGAGTTCATGTGGTTGCATCTTTTATTTTTGTTATGTATTGTATCTTGTAACCTTTTTCAATGTAATTTGTGTTACATAAATGTATCTAGTTTCTTCAATAATACTAAACTGATCGTTCCTTCATGATTTTTCATTCCTTCTAACCATGCCAATATCACAAGTAATGCACTGGCTCCAACCAATAGGGGTCAGGGTGTTACAATCAAAACATAATAATGATTTTTTTGAAAAAAATAAATAATAAAGCCTAGTTAAATGGGGTTGAATACATGGATAAAAAAGTTCTAATTACCTCTATTTGTCTCATTTGATCCATATAAACATCTTTAATTAATTGGGTTTATTTATTGTTTTTTGTTATAAATTATTAGTCTTTTTTAGGATTTTATTGTAATGAAATAACATTAAATAGTTATGAAAAATATTTAAATTGAAAATTTACTGATGATTAGATAATCATAAGAATCATAGTTAATATTATTGTACTAATAGGTTAAAATTCAAGAAGACTGGGATGCAAACCCTTCACAATCTTTATCAGTTTCCCAGAATGATGTAGTTGCAATCATTTTAGGGAAGGAAAATCTAGAGAGTGAATGGGGGATTGGTTATGGGATTACTCTCTCAGTTTTATTTGGTAGGGTGTTGTCATTATTTTTTACTACACCCAATGATGGTTTCTTCAATTCCATTGACCGGAAAGCACAAAGTGAAATTTTAAGGTAGAATGTAACATTGTCAGAACATGACTCATATAGGAAAACACATGTTTAGTGGGTGTCAACATTGGAAAATTATTTAGTTTCTATATTTCAAAGGATGATAGGTATGATACCGAAGGAAATTTCTTGTCTTATATATCATAATTTCATTTGAATTCAAAAATCGATATATCATTAATTTTTTTCAAAAAACACATACTGTAGCCCTAGACTCTCAGTGCTTAGTTATTGTAGTTCCCATCACAATTCTTTTCCCCTAAAAATAATCTTGATGGGGTACTTCAGTCAAGAATATTTATAAATTGAGGGATTCTATTAATAAAATCAAATATTTGGATTTATATTGATTATTTCTATATGATTTTTCCATCCACTACTAGAAATAGTACCTATGCCAATGGTTTGGACAAAACTGTTGGTATAGGTCACTAATTTGGACCTATTCCAACAGTTTGGTCAAAATCGTTGGTATAGGACAATTATATGGACCTATACCAATAGTTTCCCAAAACAGTTTATATAGCTCAAAAAATCAATGAACATATACCAACAGTTCTCAAAACTATTTGTATATGTCTATACCAATGGTTTTGAGAATCATTGGTATAAGTACACCTATTTATTATGGAATCTTTTTTCAAATAACATTAAAAAATAAAAATATAATATAATTATGAATATAAATATATATAATTATGAAATTATGTTAACATAAGACATATTAGGCTAGTGGTTAAGTCATTGGACTATAAACATTATTTTATGGGTTCAAAATCGAGCCTAGTTTTTTTTTGAATTACAAGTACGAACAGTTTTATGAAACATTTGTATTTGATTTTTATATGACTTTTACCAATGGGTTTCCCAAAACCGTTGGTATAGTCCTATCCCAACACCAATCCAACCAACTATTCCCCAAACTATTGGTATAGGTTATACCAACGGTTTGGAGACCTATACAAATGGTTCTAAAATTTTGGTATACAATATTTTTCTATTAGTGATCCGACATGTGCTGTTCCCAGAATGACTGAATAAAAGGTTTTAAAATATACCAATGCCTTTAAAAACATTTTTTAGGGGTTCAATGTCAATGAGAATGTTTTGAATTTCTTTAAAATCATAGTAAAACAAATATATATTAATTTTTGAAATGTTGGAACTAACACCAAGTCAATATGAGATTCAGTTCTCTATGGATGCTCATTAACATATTTTTAGTGATTTAAAACACTAAAACGTGCATGTAATGGTCAAAACCAAAGAAACATATCTCATATTAGTGTGAAATCATGGGAAAAGTACATTTGAATTATTTTTGATGTGTATGAGTAGACACCATATCCATCTGACATGTGGTGCTCTTGGAATGACTCAATATATAGTTTTAAAAGATACCAAATATTTTAAAAATATATGTCAGTGGGTCAAAACCATGAAAATGATGTAGATAACCTTGAATTTATAATACTGTGTTGGTATTTTGATTTTTGAAATTTGGTAACTGGCTCCACACCAATCCAAGTAATGTTTTTGTTTTGATACTCATGAACTCATTTTTAGTGTTGTGAAACACTAAAATGTGTGTGTAATGGACCAAATCATATAAATCGTCATTAGAATGATTTTGAATCATTGGAAAATTTCCAATGAATTATCTGGGAAGTGTAAGAGTATAAAACATGTCCAACTGACTTGTGGTGTGCTTTGAATAACTCAATAAGCAGTTTAAAAAGATAATAAAGCCTTTAGAAATAAGTTTTAGGTGGTCAAAACCAACCAAACATTGTCAATTCAAGTAATGGGATAGGTGATATGTGCATAAACATTTTTTTGTGTTTTAAAACACTAAAACATGGGGGAAATGTTCAAAACCCTAGAAAACGACATCATATTTTTATTAAATCACTGTAAAACAAACATTGAATTATTTTTTATTTTTCGTAGTATATGAAACATCTATCTAATGTGAGTTGTGCTTGGAATGACTCAATAAGTAGTTTTAAAAGACACCAATGTCCTTAAAAACATACGTTGGGGGATGGGTAAAAACAAAAGAAATTACATTGGACGGATGTAAAATCATAGAAAAATAGTTTTAGATTTTTTTTGAAATATAGAACCAACACCACATGAATTTGAGCGACTATTTTACTAGGATTTCCATAATGCGTTTTAATGTTTTAAAACACAAAAATGTATGTGTAATAGTGAAAATTATAAAAAAGTCCTCAAATTAATATGAAATCATGGGGAAACCGCCATTGAATTATTTATGATGTATAAGATCACATAACACAACTATATGACATGATGTGTGCTCTTAATCTCTCAATAAGTAGTTTCAAATGATACACAATCCTTTTAAAACATTTTTTAGGGGGTAAAAACCATGTAAAATGTGTCATATGGATGTGAAAAAATATAAGAAAACCAATTTATTGATTTCTGAAATATAGGAACCGATTCCATCTCAATTCAAGTTACTTTTTTTCTAAGATGCTAATAAATATGTTTTTAGTGTTTTAAACACTAGAACATGTATGTAATTTTCAAACCCATAGTTATCATCCTTGTATGGGCATTAAATACTGGGAAAACCACAATTTAATTGTTATTTATGATTATGACTAGAAAAAATGTTCTTAAAATGTTTGTTGTGCAAGAAATGTCTCAATAATCATTTTTAAAATATATTAATGACTTGTAAAACACGAATCATCGGGTCAAAACCATAAAAATAGTGTCATATGGTTGTGTAATCATAGTAAAAAAACTATATATTTATTTTTAAAATGTAGGAACTTACGTCATGGAAATTTGTGTTACAGTTTGGATGGGATTCCCGTAAACATGTTTTTAGTGTTGTAAAAAACTAAAGTGTGTGTGTAACAGTAAAACCCATATAAAAAGACCTCTAATTAAGGTGAAATACGTGGGAGAACCATTTTCGAATTATTTTTTACATGTATGAGATGACAACACATCCACCAAACATGTGGTGTGCTCGAAATGAATCAATAAGCTATTTTAAAAGGAACTAAATTCATTAAAAACAAGTGATGGTTTTTAGAAATCATGGAAAAAAATAAGAATACTAGGAAATCATATGAAAAAACATTATATTGATTTTTGAAATATAGGAAACAACACCATGCCAATCTGAGTAACGGTTTGGTCGAGATGCCCATAAATGTGTTTATAGTGTCTTAAAACACTAAAACATTGGTGTAATATTAATATCCATAGAAAACGACATCATATTGACATAAAATCATGCTAAATAACAATCTAATTATTTATGATGTGTATGGATAAAAAAAACATCCATATGATGTCTAGTGTGCTCAAAATGACTTAATACACAAATTTAAAAGACACCAAATCCCTTAAAACATGTTTCATGGGGCCAAAATGAAGGCAACGAAATCAGATGACCTTAAATCATTTGTGAATCATTTTAGATTTTTTTAAATGTATCAACTGAATCCATATAAATTTGAGTTACAATTTGACCAAAATTCCCATAAACGTGTTTTTAGTGTTTTGAAAAACTAAAATAGGAGCATAATGGTCCAAACCTTAAAAAATGAGCTCATGTTGATGTGAAATCATGGTAAAACGAAAAATTAAGTATTTTTTACATGTATGAAGATTCAACATGTATATTAAATGTATGGTGTTCTTGAGTAGACTAAATATGTTGTTTTAAAAGACACCAAAGCATTTAAAAACATGTGTGAAGGGGTCAAATCTAAAGAAACAACATCATATTATCATGAAATCACAAAAAAATGAATGTAGAATTGTTTTTGAACTGTAGGAACAAACTCCATGTTAATATAAGTTACATTTTTTCTAGGATACTTGTAAATACATTTTTAGTGTTTTAATACCCCAAAATGTGCGTATAATGGTCAAAACCTTATCGAACAACCTCATATTGAAGTGAAATTATGTGAAAAATACCATTGAATTATTTTTGTAATATATAAAATATTTTCATATAAAATCCTTTAAATTTTGATTATTGAGTAAATTTAGGTACATTAAAAATTGATTATATTTTTATATATTTATCCTTTTTAGTTTCAAATGCTAAATCATATCTTAAATAGGTAAGTTTATTTATTTAATGTGTTAGTAATGATATATATTTTTATGTTTATGTTTATTATGTTTTATTAACAAAATCACTATTGTCATGTGAAAATTTATAAATATATTTTGTGTATGTTATCTTTAATATTTCTTTTCTTAAATGTTCTGTTTGTATTTTAGGTGATAGATGTCAGCATTAGGAAGGAGGTTTGCCATTTTGATCTACATCATTATTTATTAGGAATTCATTATTGTTATTTTTTTATATGGTATGGTTAAATATTATCAATGATTCTACTATAATTCAAATTTATTGTATTAAGTCCTATTTTTTTCCTTGTACTAATTGATGATAAGATGTGGTCAGTTATTCCTATGATGGACATGGATATAGAGGTTTATTGATGTGGTGGAGGTCATGGTATGGATGTATTAGCCATGGGATTCTATTCATAGTATCTCTAGGATGTCATTGTATGTGGTAAATTCTAAAACCTATTGACATGATAAATAATCTAAGTATTTTTTTGTAATGTAAATTGTGGATGCAGAATTGATAACACTATCATGGAAAGTATTCATCATGCATGACTCTGTATATATTATTCTGTATTTAATGAATAATTTTCATGTTTGGTCCGGGGAACCAACTTTTACAACACTCCCATTTGGATTTGAGACAACTTATTAACGGTCAAATTATTAGTTCTCACATGATAAGATCATGATTATGCTAACTTATGGCTCTAGTAATTGGGGCCATTACGTTTTCCAACATGGTTACTCTAATATGTATGAATTCATGTCCTTATGTGTATATTCCCATGAGTTGATATCATATAGTATAACCATTTTGTCCTCGGTTATAATCTTGACATCTTAGTTAGTTCCAAATTTACAATTCCATTAACTGGAATAAATCGTTAAATGTCATGTACTTCTTCAGCTGCATCAGAAGTTGAAACGTACTTGATATTTTTAGACTTGGATACCACTTGCTTGAATGATCTTATATTTCTCATTACATTTCAATATCTATGATATTAGATTTTTTTAATAGCCCCTATGTCACCATGTTGCTAATTGTTTTATAAGATAGAGTTTTGATTGGACATTCCAAGGGGTTTTTCCTCAAAACATGGAAATTCTCATGTGTTAACTTCTATTCATTGTAAAGGTGAATGACTAGAGGGAAACTATGCCACCTCCATTAATAAGAAGCCTCCTTAGTTAATTTTGAAATGTGGGAGAATTCTCAGTATGGCTATATATGGTTACGTCAAAATTTTGTGATCATAAAGAGAAACCATGCATGTTCCTTGGTGTTTTCTGGCATGTGTTGCACAACTTTCTTACAGTTTGGTAAATTGTGCAGAAATAATGCAACGTGGATTTAGTTTTCAATTGTGCTCAATGGCATGGTTGGTTCAATTTTTTACATCTTTTCATTACCCAATGTGGACCGTGTGAGGGGTTTCTATCCTAGGTAGTGTCTAGAAAATAGTTAGTGCATAGTGCGGAAATCCGTGTGAAAAAAATGCGATACTTGACCAGGTGTTTAATTTTTTGGAAATTTTCCATTTTCCCAATTTTAATTAATATACATTTCACCCCTCTTAACTTCCATTCTTTTAATTCAATTATTGGGACCCCTTTTATGTTCTCAACCCTACTTCACCATTAATCTTTTCCTTATTTTGGCTGATTTTGATGAGATTTTATGTTATTTTTTCTTATATTTATATCTTCACTTCTCCCATTCCCTCTCTCTCATCTCTTTTCTTTTGTTTAACCAACATATTAAATACATATGGTGGCTTATTTCATTATTTTTAATGGATATAATGATTGGGTATTTCTTGTCTTGGGTTTATAGACTCAATTATTATCCCTATGGGTGTGATCTTATTTTAAAGTGTCATGATTTTGGTTTGGTTTTCACTTCTTCCTGGTAGGTGTTTCCATAGAATTGTTTCATTTTAGTATTCCATTTGTTCTTGTTCTTTCTAAATTAATTTTTATTGAATGTATGATTATTTTTGATACCCTTGCCAAGTTTTAAAAACTATTTTTATGTGTATTGAGATTGGAATAATTGGTTTCTCTTTTATATTCAATTTTTCCATGTTTGAAATAGAATATTTGTTTTTGTTGAGATTCTATGAAGTCCATGAGGGGAATTTTGAACTATTTTTCTTGATGTGAGTGAGATATTGATCCAATTTCGGTTTTCAATATGTTATAGATATATTTTAATATGTGGTTTGATGTACATGAATGTGATTTATAAAGGGGTTATTTAATGGATTTCAAGTGGTGATTTGAAATATGTATTTTGTTTAACCCAGATGAAAAATTAATTAATAGCTCTTTTGAAATGTGTTTGATAAAAATAATGATCTTATTCCACATTTTGTATTTCGAAGAAGAAGACCCATTTTGGAGGGATGATTTTAAATGTTTTTAAATTGCATGCAATTTCCATCATTTTATAAATACTGTTTGGAATGTCGTTTTATGAAATGTGAATAGACTTGGCATTCTAAGATATGTTTTGGTGTTAAAACACCAATTTATACTTTATTTTTAAAAAATTTAATGCTAAAGGCACAACTTTATTTCCCCTTGACTTGATTACACCTTGTGTGGGATCTCTATCACTGGGTGAGGCTTTTTGTTTCCCTTGTGTGGGGTTCTAATATCTATGATATTATTGATGCTCCCATTATGTGGGAATGTGCTTGATTATACCATTGTTCAATTTTTTTATATAGGGTTATTCATTATTGGGTGTTAGGGGTGGGGGTTAGATATGGTTATTTCATTAGTGTTAGACTTGTATTTCTTTTTCTTATGCCTTAATTACTTTCGAGTCATGGGAACATCGGTACTAAGTGGGTGATCTAGTCTATTATTCTAGTTGGTTCACACACCACTAGTGGACCTCTAGTCATTCTAGTTATAAGGGATATGTGGGGGTTTTCATTGCAATGAGGCTCATGTGGTTTAGTTAGAAGACTTGTGGTTTGAACATTAGTAAATGATGGTTTCTAGTTAGTGAGTTGGTATTCTTTTAAATTATTAGGTGCTTCATATGCTAAGTATCCAAATGGTAGATCCGGTAGAATACTCAATTACTTAATTGGTTACTGATTAAGGGAATTTTGATCTAGTGTTTATTTGTATCATTTCACCTACATTAATTAATATGGAAACTATTGTTATTTATAATTGACATATTCCTTTTCTATGGATGGTTCCTATTTTTTTAAGATTGACCCCTTTGTGTTTTTGTTAATTTCCTTTGGCAAAATCAAATATGAGGGATGTTTTTAAAACTCGTTTCGAAATTAAAGACTCTTGTTTGGCTCTTAATCCTGATTTCAAAGTGGGTGTTTTTTTTTTGAGATGGCATTGACAGGTTTGATGTTTTAAATTAACAATTTCCATTTTAATAAATAAAAAAATTTGTTTTCTTGAGAAATTTCAATGAGATTTTGGATTTTAAATGTATTAGGCTAGTGGGGAACTTTTCAATGAAGTTTATTCAGTTCTGGGAAACCATGAGAATTTTTTTCCAACAGAATTATTGATCATTTTTGTTTCCATAAAAGTTATGTGTGAAAAATTTACTTTCTATTTTATTTTCAAAATATAATCTTTTAATTTCCTTATGAAACATATTTCATAGATTTATTGGGGTTTGGTGACTTTCTATGATTTTTAGATCACAATTAATATTTCAAATTATAGCTTTCTAGTTTGATATGTTCTTTATTCTTTAATTCTAATGTGGGGTGATTGGGGTGATAGTGATCATATGGTTGTATCATATAGATTTTCTTATTCTTGGCTTGAGTGGGTTTGTTGTTTGTTGTTTATTTTTTGATCATTTCGTATCTATTATTCTTTATCATATCCTCTAGTTTATGGATATTGTTTTTTCGTACTTTTATGCAAATGAGTTTGATTTGTTTAGTTCATTATGACCAATTTTCCAAGCTTCCTTATTTTTTATCTTTATTTATCCCACAATCTTTTTTATAAAGTTTGGGAAAAATAATTTCGGATGGGACTACCATGATTCCTAGGAAATAGATTCCAACCTATGGGTATCAGAAATTCCCTTCAAGCCTTGTGGCGGGCTGAGTTGGATGTTGGGTTGGATGGAAGCTTTATTAGGTTCGTTGCAAAATGGTATCTGAGATAGTTTTGGATTTCCATAATAATTTTCCTAATATTATTGAGTTTCTATTGTTATTTGGTGATGTCTTGGTAAATATGTGACTAATGTTTTAAAATCTAGATCAGTAAGTATGGGGATAGTTTAGCTTTCTCTTTCTTATCCTGAGCCTTAATATTCTGTGGTATGTTTGTGTTTTGAATTAATAATTTTTGTTTTTTTAGTTTTTGTGATGGAAATTAATTAGAAATGATTTATTTATCCCCAATATATATGTAATTGATATTTTTGGCCATTACATAGTTATTTGGATTTAAATGGTGGAGCACCTATGATTCACAGTTAGCATGCAAGACATGGGAAACTATGTGATGAAAATGCAATTATGTCAACCTATTTTACAACGTGTGTTGTATAGTTTGATCATAGTTTCCCAATATGTGTGACCAAACCATGAACGTCACTTTTTATTCACTTGTATATTTTTTTGTACTCTTGATGATTTTGGAATTCTCCTAATGTGATTTTTTACATGCTGGAGGTGGATGGAGGAGTGTATTATTTCCCTTTTTGGAATTGATTTCTATGAAAAATATTTTAAGGGTTGTGTGGTTCCTTGAGTGAGATTGGTTTTAAAACCTCATTTCAGAAAATAAATGGTTTTCTTGAAATATTTATTGTAAAAAACAGATTTTATGATTAAATGGGATCAGTGAATTCCATTATTCTTTTGAAATTTTTTAGAAAGTGATTTTTATTTTGGAATTTATAAAATATAACGTTTCAAACATAATTAATTTTGTATTCCTGAAAACAATTAATTTCAAAAAGGATTTTGAATTTTTTTTTGGGATGTAAAAGGGAAATTTTTTTGAAACAAATTTGGAATGTGTTTTTAAAAATGGAAATGAATTTAAATGATCATTCTCCAAATATCATCATCAATAATTTAAATAAAGCTCATTTTCTGAATATTTCCTTTTATGAATTCAATGTTCAGCTATACATTTATTAGGATGGACATCATTATAAAACGTTTTCATTGAGACATTTCTAATAGATGCTGATCAAAATTGAAATATAGTGGTGCGAGATAACTTAGTTCTATCCAATTGGTGTAGGGATAACCTGTATAGAATGGAGAAAAAGTTGGATTTTCTATATCTAGAAAAAAAGGATCCTTATCATAAGAACTGGTGATCTTTAATGTGCTTCAAATGTGGGAATCCATTGAATAATAAGACCTATTGTCTTATGTAACATGTATTTTTCTTTTATCATGGTCATTTGGTTCATCTTTAGAAGTTTTGTACAATGGGTTTCTGGAAGTGGTATCTGGTTTAATCCTTTATGGATGGTTTTTTAGTAAGACCTTTACATTGATTATTGTGATCATTGATTTCAATCTTTGGATATTGTTCCTAGAATCATATAGATGGTTCCTCTTAGGATATGTTTCTTATGATTGGATTTGATTGTTGTTTTATTGAATACTTTGTTCAATTTATGGAATGTTTTCCCCTCCCTCTATTGTGGATGTCTTTGGAGGTTATTATATGGGTTGCTTTGATTTTTTTTGGTTGGTTATGGGTTCTATTTAATTAAGCCTCATTATTTGGGTGAACCAATAATAATATTAGTGGGTCGTTACCATTATTGTGTTCATCTATTTAGGGGTTAATAGTTTGGATATGAGAAAGGCCTTGAGTTCAGGATTGGGTAACTAGAAATGTTGTTCTACTAGTTTAGTTGGTTTACTAAATTGTTTTTGGCCTCGGAAATTTAGGGATCCACCTTTTGAGGGTGATCTAGTTCCTAACCCTTGGTTATCTATGTGTATCTTGACATGAAATGAGATCTTATGTAATTATTTTTTGGATATTTGTTGTTTCTTTTAAATCATTGGGGGTTGTTAGTGATTATTGTTTCTAGGTGAGTTTCTCCCATGGTTTCTTGACTGTTTGAGGATGAATTTATTGGTAGTTATTCCGTGGTTACACCATGTTAGTGGAATTATAAATGGTGGGGATACATTTTTAGGTATCTAATTCATTATTGGAATTCCTGTTTGATGTTTTTTTTGTTCTGGGAGATGTTGGGTAACCCTATGGTTGGTCAGTTTGATAATTATTGAAGATATTGGGTGTTGTTTTTAATGTAAAACAACATTGAGTTGTTCTTTTGGTCAATTATTCTTGGCATATTCTATTTTCTCTTTCCCTTCTTCTTGAATGTAGACATTTAGGTGTAAAATGTGGAATGGTGGTGAGTTTGTGACACCCCCGGTGTTTTTGTGTTATTTATTTTTTTATTTATTTATGAAATCGAGGTTTGGTTTGATTTTCCAAGTGGGTTTTTCTATGAACATGGTAATTATCCTAGGTTTCATTCTATATATAGTAAAGGTACATGGTTATATGTAAACGGTGTGTCCTACCTTCATTAAGAGCCTCACCATTTCATTTTAACAACACATGGATTGTTATCAAGGGTTGTGCATGGTTATGACTATAGCATGTAATTCCCCAAGAGAAACGTTGTGGGTTCTTTGATGTGTTTGGGCTGTGACACATAACATTCACATGGTTAGGTAAATTTCAAGGTAAGCGTGTGGTGCTGGCCTAGTTTTTAACATTGTATAATGGTGTGTATAGAGCACTATTTTTATAACCATGTGGTGCCCAAGTTGAACTATACAATGTGTTTATGGCCTAGGTAGTGGAAATCACATGATAAGCACATTGTTTTGAAAATAGTGTGGCAAAATTGTGCGACCAAACGAGGTTTTGAATTTTTTATGAGATTCCAATTATTAAATATATCAATTAAGAGGGATTTCACTCTTTTTCTATTCCATTAACATCGGATGACTATTGGGATCACGTTTAGGAGCTCCGAACTCATCCACCATTGTCCCTTACCTTCTCTTTGGTGATTTCCAAGAGGTTATGATGCATTTCTTCCTCTCTTTACATCTTCTTCCTTTCCGTCTCAATCCTCTCTTGGATTTGGTTTACCCTATGAACCAGAAAACTTTTTGGATGGTTTTAGGGATCCCAGTGGATATAATATTGGTGTTTTGGGAGATGTGTGTTTTAGATTCCATTTCTATCCTCATGGGTGTTCTCATCATTGAAGGTGATGCCTTATGACTTGTTTTTCAGTTATTTAATGTGTCTGTCACTATGAAACAGTTTCATTCTGGGATTCAAAGTGTGATCAAGTTTTCTAAATGACTTTTTACTGAAATTATGATTATATGACAAACCCTTATGAATTTTTAAAAACCATTTCAAATTTTTTTATCTTATTATAGATGGGTTTTTCTTTGAAATTCCATTTTTTCATGTTTCAAATTGAATACTTTGATGTGTTGAGATTTTTTGGAATGCCCATGGGGTTTTTTTAAATGGATTTCATGATGTGTGTCAGATGTTGATCTTGTTAAGGTTTTTGATGAGTTAAATCTATATTTTAATGTTGTTTATGAATTAAAGTGAGGTGTTTACATTAAACTGATTTATAAAGGGGTTCTTTAATAGATTTCAAATGGTTATTTAAAATGTCTGTGTGGTTTACCCCTTATGAAAAATACCAGAATATATATTTTGAAATATAATTGATCAAAATTATGTTTGTAAACCAAATTGTGCATTACAAAAAAGAAGTCCAATGTGGGAGGGTGGCTTTTAACTATTTTTAAATGGTGTGTTTTTTCCATCATTTTACAAAGAGTGTTTTGAAAGTCATTTTATGAAATGTAATAGAGATTGGCCTATTGAGCCATGTTTTGGTGTAAAAGGACTACTTGGAACTCTGGTTTTGAAATGGTTATTATGAAAGGAGCCTTTTTTATTTCCCCATGATTTTGTTACCCATTATATGGGTTCTTTATCACTATGTGATGCGTATCATTTCCCTTCCGTAGGTTATTGATCTCTTTGAGATGCTTATTTCCACCCATGTGTGGGAATGTGTTTTATTATTCCACGGGGAACATATTATATTAGGTTATTCATTGTTATGTATTAGGGGTGATGGTTATCTATGGTTATGCCTTTTTTCTTATACTTGGATTGCATATTATTGTGAATTTCATCCTTTTTTGTCATGAAAACACTTATACTAAGTGGGATATGTTTTTTATTATAAAATTTGGTTCACATTCTACTAGTGGGACATAATTCATGTTATTTACAAGGGTCAGGATGAGTTTTTCATTGAAAAAAATCTTCTATGGTACTGTTAGATGGCATTTTTTAAATATTCAGTGTGCATCGGTATCTAGTTTATGATTTGGCATACTTTTATGTGGCCAAGTTATTTTCATGTTAGGAATCTATGTGATATAGACCATGATAAATTCTATTTCATCCTTGTTTATTGGTTTATGGGAGTTTTATCTAGTGCTAGTTTGTATATTTTCTCTCGTATTCCTTGATATTGAACATATTGTTTTTTATATTGGATATATGTCTTGTGCCATGGAAGATACCCATATTTTTGTTCTTGACCCATGTGTGTGTTGGGTCATTTCCATTGGATAATTAGTTTTCAAATATTTTTGGAATTTTTTCTTTTGAAATTAAATACTATTGTGTTGTTCTTAAAGTGGATTTCAATATGGGTTTTTTTGATTTTAGATGGAAATAACTGGTTAGATGTTTTAAAGTGAATGTATTTATTAAAAATAATTTATTTTTGAAATGTGAATGGGTTTGTGGATTAAAAATATCTTAGAATTGTTGCAATGTTTTCAAACCATTGAATTTAGTTTTGGAAAATAATTAGAAATGTTTTGAAATAGAATTATGAAATTTGTTTTTGTTTCTATAAAAGATATATGTGAAGAAGTAAATTTACTAGTTTACATTAAAACTGTAATTTATGAATTTATTTATGAAACATATTTCATATATTCATTAGGTTTTGAGAACCAGAAGATATTTTTATTACATGCCCATATATTTAAGGTTATAGGTTCCCAGTTGGATCCATTATTTATTCTTTGTGGATGACGTGGGGTGATTTATGTGGTGGGGAGCAGTCAGTGGTAGCATGGACATGGTATTATGTTTAGCATAGATATTTTTATAGTTTTTTATTTTTTGTTAGTTCTATATCTTTTATGATATATTTTATGATCATTTTTATAGATAGTGTTTGTGATTAATTTAATGCAAATGGGTTTCTGTAGTTTAGTTGGTTATGACCTGTTTGGCATGCTTCTTTATTTGGGATAATTATTTAATACATTATCATTTATCACTGGTTTGGGATAAATCATTCCTAATGGGATTACTCTGATTCCTTGACACAATTTTCTATCTCATTGGGTTTAGGAATTACATTGAGGATTGGTGTAGGCCAACCTGGGCTCAATGATGGATGGTAGCCCAGTTTGGTTTGTTACAAAATGTTTTCAGAGCTGGTGTCAGGTTTCCTTTAGTTGGATCCCAAGATTATTGAGTTTCAATTTTTTATTTTGGGGACAAAATGTTAGAGAGGAGAATACGATTGTTGGAGCTTCAGAGGTAAGTGTAGGGATAGTCTAGATATGTCTTTCTCATCCTAAGCCTTATGATACCATGTGAAGTTTGGATTTTGAATTTATAAATTGAGTTTGTTTTTAGATATTTAAATTTATATTCATCTAAATTGATGTTGTTTTGATCTTCTTTGAGTATTTTAGTGACACCTATGGTATTTCCTTGGTTTTGGGATGTATATAGAAGATCACATGAGTTTGAAAAGATTGGGAAATCATGTGGCGCATATACGATTAGGTCTACCTCTTTTAAAGAGTGTGTTGCATTGTTGGATCATGGTTTCACTATCTATGAGTTCAAATGTGCACATCATGTTTTCTTCCTTGGTTGAGTTCTTTATACTTATTACAATTCTTGAAATCACATAAAGTGATTCCAACTTATCGGTGCTGGATCAAGATGTGTTTCCGTACCCTTTTTGGATGAGACTTTTGTGAACCTTGTTTGAAGGGTTGTGTAGTTCCTTGTGTTTTCTTATTTTTTAGACAATATTTGTAAAAATTAAGGGGTTTGTTTTTGAATTTTTAATTATCAAAACTTTGTTTTATGAATAAATTGGATGATTGAGTTACCTTAGTTTTATGAAATGTTTTATAATGTGTTCATTTTTTATGGTATTTTCAAGATGTGATATTTCATAATTTCTTCTTAGGGAATTTAAAAATAAATTGATTCAAAAAATGAGGATTTGAAATCATTTTTGAATCAAAAATGGATTTTTTGAAAACAAATTTTTAATGTGTTTTTCAAAAATCTAATAAATTTAAATTATCATTAATTAGAACCATGGTCTATAAAAAAGTGGGCTTTTGAAAAGAATTTTGTGTAGCTTTCCTTATTGGGGAAATTTGGGTGTGTTCCACCAAAGATCTTTTGTTTTGGAATTTTTTTAGTCTGGTTTTTCACAACACCTTTCTCAAAAAAAATTATAATTCCTTTTTTAAAATTTTAGTTTGAAATGTAATTTTCATTAATTGTTATTAATTGTGCCTCATTTGAGGGTTTGTTATTTTTTCTTAATTACTACCGTATAATGTAATTTTTTGGGTTTTTATTGAGGAATGAATTGATATTGTTTATTTAATACTGAATTTTTCCTCCTAGAATATATGAAATAGTTTCCCCCATTCTGATGCCTACCACGAATCTAAGTGGATATTTGGATGTGGAAGCTTCCATGAGACCAGACCCCATCCTGGACTTCATGAATCTACATTCACATTTTTATGTGGTGATTAAGGGTTTGTGGAAGAAGTGTGGTTATTGGACGAGATTGAGTTTATCCTAAATTTTCTATTATTGTATAATGATTCATTGGTGAGAGATATCGATTTCTTTCATTTCAGTTTTAATCGAGTTTGGATGGAGTTGTTGGAACCTCCCTAGCATAATGAATGTATGTAATGGGGGATTTTCATAGGGAAAATTTTTGGGTGGTTCATCCAACATATTCTGAAAGGGTAGAAATCTATTTATATCATGGTTATTATTCAGGGTGAGGGAGTACGTCGATCACTTTATGAATTTGGTACTCTTTTATCCAAATATATTCATCAGTTATTATAATAATGATCATTTCTTTTGAGGTGTCCTTAAAATAGATCTTGGTTCAAAGGATCCCCTCCTCTCTTTCCTCTCATGAAGATTCCCTAGGAATCACTGGAAATGATCATAGATCCCCCCTCTTCTATAGAGGGTGAGGTTCCCTCCTTCCATCCACCTCAAAAGAGTCCCATCTGTCCTTTCTTCCTTTTTTGAATCTAGAGATTCTTTCAACATTTCCAGAGATCTCAGTTTCCCTAAAATTCTCAGATCTCTATGAATGTGTACCTTAACTTTAATTATCGATGTTGGATTTCACAAATGATTTAGATCTCCTCAACATGTCCTTAGTGGCTCGATTCCATCATCACCATGGTTCAGTAGGTGTGTTCGAACAACTTGTTTTCAGATCTTGGGGTTTACAAGAATGACCAGTTCTGGGGATTCTAGACAGGAGGTATATTATGACCAGATTTGCGTTGATGGATTATAATATAATTTCGTGGACCAAATCTCTTTACAAATGCAATGAATGATTCGTCTATATTATCTAGTGGGCATTCGATTTTATTTAATAGGTTTTTTGAAATGATTTTGATTGAAATAATGGTCTTCGTCCATGTTTTCTTATTTCCAAGAAGAAGTCCCATTTTAGAGGGATGATTTTAAATGTTTTTAAATGGTTTGTAATTTTCATTATTTTATAAAGTTTTTTTGTAATTTCATTTTATGAAATTTGAAAGTTTATGGCATCGTAAGACATGTTTTGGTGTTAAAGGACTAGTTTTCACTTTATTTTCAAAATTGTTAATATAAAAGAACCCCTTTTTTCCCCTTGACTTGATTATAACTTGTGAGGGTTCTTTATCATTATGTGAGGCTTTTTATTACCCTTGTGTGGGTTACTAATATCTATGAAATTCTTGTTGCTATCATTGTGTGTGAATGTTCTTGATTATATTATGGATCCATTATTTATATAGTGTTATTCAATATTGGGTGTTATGGGTGATGTTTAGATATGTTTATTTCTTTTGTGTTAGATTGGGATTCCATTTTCTTATGCCTCGCTTCCTTTCTAGTTACGGGAACTTGGGTAATAAGTTGCTGATTTAGTATATTATGCTAGTTGGTTCACACACCACTAGTTTCCCTCTAGTCATACTATGTACAATGGCTAAGAGGGATTTTTCATCACTATGAGGATCATGTGGTATAGTTAGAAGACCTGAGGTTTGAACATTAGTACATGATGGTTTTTAGATAGTGAGTTGGTAAAATTTTATATATTTAGGTGATTCATATGATAAAAATTCTAATGGTAGATCCCATGGAATACTCAATTACTTAGTTGGGTACTGATTGAAGGAATTTTGATCAAGTGTGTAATTGTATTATTTCCCCTACATTAATTAATATGGAAACTATTCTTGTTTATATTTTATATTTGCCTTCTTCTATGTATGGTGCCTATTTTATTATTCTTAATATATTTTTGCTTTTGGTAATTTCCTTTGAAAAATAAAATTTGAAGGGTGTTTGGAAATCCTGTTTTGAAATTAAAGACTCTTGTTTAGTTATTAAACTAGATTACAATGTGGAGGTTTTGTTTTTTAAATGGGATTAACCGTTTTGATGGATTAAATTAACGATTTTCATTTAAATAAATTTTTTTTTGAGAAATTTTAATGAGTTTTTGGATTTGAAATTTCATAGGCTAGTGTGAAAATTTTCAATGAAGTTTATTTAGTTTTTGAAAGATGTCTGAATTTTTAAAGATAATTACGGAATTGTTTTTGTTTCCATAAAAGTTATATATGAAAAATTTAAAATCTAGTTTATTTTCAACATATCATTTTTTAATTTGTTCATGAAACATATTTCATAGATTCATTGGTTTTTGGTGACCTACATATATTTTTATCTCACACCTATACATATCAAGTTCTAGGTTCCTAGATTGACCCGATATTCATTATTTGATTAAAACGTTGTGTGAGTTGGGTTTGTGATCATATGGTTGTTTCATAGAGATTTTCTCAGGATTTTCTTGAGTTATATTGTTGTTTTCTTATTTTTGGATCATATTGTATCTATTATTCTTTGTTGTATACTCCAATTTAGGGATAATGTTTTTATTTACATTTATGAAACTCCGTTGGATAAGTTCAATTCTTTATTTCCTATTTGGAATGCTTCCCTATTTTTCTCATTATTTATTCTTCAATATTTTATATCTAGCATGGGATAAATAATTTCCAAACGGACTACCATGATTCCTAGGAACTAGTTTCCATCCCATGATGATCATGAATTCCCTTTAAGCTTTATGGCGGGATGAGTTGGGTGTTTGGTTGGATGGAAGCATTGTTTGGTTCGTTACAAATTGGTATCTAAGATGGTTTTGGGTTTCCATTATAATTTTCCTAATATTATCGAGTTTCCCTTACTATTTGGTGATTTCTTTGGTATAGGTGACTGAATTTTTCAAATCATTAGAGGTAAGGGAAGGGATAGTCTAACTTACTCTTTCTCATCCTAAGCCCTATGATTCCATGGGATGTTTGTGTTTCGAATTAATATTTTTAGTTTTTTTAGTATTTGTGATAGATTTTAATCATAATTGATTTTGTTTATACCTATTGAGTATATAATTGGTATTGGTGCTCATTAAATTTCTTTTTGGTTGAAGTGGAGGATCATCTATGTTTCACCGTTATCATGCAAGACATGGGAAACTATGTGATGCCCATGTAGTGAGTACTGCCTCTTTTAATGAATGTGTTGTATGGTTGGATCCCAATTTCATAATTTCTGTGAAAAAACTGTGAAAATAACTTTTTATTCCCTAGTTGAATTGTTAGTACTCCAAAATGATTTTGGACTTCTCATAATGTGAATTTTTACATGGAGGTGGTGGATGGAGGAGTTTATTGTCTCCCTTTTTGGAAGTGATTTCTATGAAACAAGTTTGTAGGGTTGTGTGGTTCCTTGGCTGAGATTGGTTTTAAAACCTCAATTTGGAAAATTAAGTGTTTTTGTAAAATATATATTGTCAAAAACATATTTTATGAATAAATGGGATTAATGATTTTCATTATTCTTGTGAAATGTTTTATAATGTGTTTTTTATTTTTTAATTTAAAAAATATGATGTTTTAAAAATGATTACTCTGGTATTCCTGAAATTATTTTATTCCAAAAAGGTTTTTTTTATATTTTTTGGGATCAAAAAGTGAATTCTGTTTGGAAATAAATTTAGAAAGTGTTTTTAAAAATGTAAACTAATTTTGATGATCATTCTCCAAATATCATCGTCAATAATTTAGATAAATCTCAATTCATTGAATATTTCCATTTTTGTATTCATGGTTATGCAATACTTGAATCAGGTTTGACATCATATTAGAAGGTTTTCAATTAGACCATTCTAATATAAGATGATTATAATAGGAATCTAGTGTTGGGTGATACCTTAGTTTTATTCAATGTGTGTAAGGATAAACAATAAATTAAAGAGAAAAGGTAGGATAATCTAGATCAACACGTAAAGGTTCCTTCTCACAAGAAGGGGTGATCTCTCATGTGCTTAAAATGTGCAAATCCAGGATAGAATAATGTCAGTTATCTTATGTATCATATGGTTTTCCTCTATAATGGACATTTGGGTCATCTTTAGAAGTTTTTTAACATGGGTTTTTTGAAGTGGTCTCATGTTTAATCCGTTGAAGATTGTTTTTTATACTGATACCTTTATATTTATTATTGTGATCTTGGTTTTCTATATTTGGATATTGATATTAGTATCTTATGGATGGTTTCTTTTTGAATATGTATATTATTAATGCTTTTGCTTATTTTTTTATTGAATTTTTTGTTCCATTTGTGGAATGTTCCCCCTCCCTCTATTGTGGATTCATTTGTAGGTGGTTATATGGGGTTTCTTAGTTTATTTGGGTTGGTTATGGGTGCCATTTCATTGATCCTAATTATTTGGCTGAACAACTCTTATGATTTTTGGGTTTTTACCATTCTTATATTGGGCCTTTGAGGTTCTCATCATTTTGATATGAGAAAGGTCTTTAGTTCATTATTGGGTAACTAGAAATAGTGTTCTACCAGTTGAGTTGGTATACTAAATGGTGTATGGCCTGTGAAATTTTGTGTTTCACCTTTGAAGTGTGATCCAGTTTTGAGCCCTGGGTTATCTATGTGCATTGTGACCCATGATGAGATCTTATGTCATTATTTGGAGGATATTTTTTGTAGCTTTAATATCATTGTGGTTTTTAGGGATTTTGGGTTTAGAGTGATTTTGTCCCATGGTTTCCTGGTTGTTTGAGGATGAATTTCTTGGTAGTTATTCATTGGTTCCACCACGTCAAGGGAATCATAAATGGTGGGGATACCTTGTTACGTCTCCCATGCTTTAAAGGAGTTCTGGTTTGAATTTATTTTTTATGTTGTTCATGGAGATGTTGGGTAACCTTTTGTTCGGTCATTATGATAACTATTGAATATATTGGTTGTTGGTTATGATGTCAAACCATGTTGAGTGGTTCTTTTGGTTAGGTATTCTTGGGATATTCTATTTTATCATTATGTTCTCCTTAAATGTTGTATTATACGTATAAAATATGGCATGTCGGTGATATTGTGACACCCCACGTTTCATTGTGTTTTTTATTTTTTATTATTTTTTGAATTTGAGAATCAATTGGATTTTCAATGCACTTTGGCTATAAACATGAAAATTACCACAGGTTTTCTTCTATATAAATTCTGTTACATGGTTATATGTAAACGGTGTTTACTCCCTTCATGAGAAGACTAATCATTTCATTTTTAACAACATAGGTCTTGTCAGCTTGGGTTGTGAATGATTAAGTACATAGCATGTAATCCCCCATGAAAAATCATGTGGGTTACATGATGTCTTTGGGGTGTGACACATTACTTACACATGGTTTGGTAAATTGTTAGGCAAGTGCATGATGTTGGTATTTTTTTAAATTGTCTAATGGTATGTATGGAGAAATTTTTTTCTAACCATGTAGTACCAATGGTGAAGTATACAAGTGGTTTGTGACGTAGGTAGTGTCCCTCACATGGGTGGCACATTGTTTGAAAAACTATGTGGCGAAATTGTACGACCAACCAACGTTTCTAATTTTTGAGCAGATTCGCATTAATCCATATTTTAATTATGAGGGGTTTCACTCATATTATCTTCCATTCACATAAAATGACTCTTGGGAACATATGGAGGAGCTCAAACAACCTCCACCTTTGTTCCCTCCCTTCTCATTGGAAATTTCCAAGAGATTTTGAAGTTTTTCTTCATCTCTTTCACACTTCTTACTTTACCTCACTATCCCCTGTACAATTTGGTTTCCACCATGATCCCTAGAACTATTATATGTGATTTTAGGGTTTTATGTGGATATAATAGTTGTGTTTTTTGGTGATGGGGTTTGTAGATTCTATTTCTATCCTCATGGGTGTTCTCATCATTTAAACTGAGGTGTTTTGACATGGTTTTCCCTAATTCAATGTAGGTGTGTCTTTGTGAAACTCTTTCAATTTGTGATTCAAAGTGTGATCGAGATTCCTAAATACCATTATATTGAATGTATGATTATATTTTATACCATTATGATGTTTTAAAAACCATTTCATTTTGTTTTCATCTTTATCATATAAGGATTCTCTTTAAAGTTATATTTTTTCTTGTTTGAAATAAAATATTTATCTGTGTTGGTATTATTTTTGGAATTCTTGATGGGATTTTTGAAATAAAGTTTATGATGTTTGTTAAATATTTATCCAGTTAAGGTTTTCAATTAGTTTAAACAATATTTTAATGAATTTTTGACTTAAATTGAGGCATTGACCTCAATGTGATTTATAAAGGGGTTATATAATAGATTTCAACTTGTTATTTGAAATGTGTGTTTGGTTTACCACTTGTGAAAAATACCTTCAAATATATTTTGAAATATATTTGATCAAAATTATGGTCTTCAACCAAATTTTTTATTTCAATGAAGAAGACCCATGTAGGAGGGTGGCATTGAAATATTTTTAAATGGTGTGTTATTTCCACCATTTTACAATGAGTGATTGTAATGTAATTTTTCGAAATGGAATAGGGATTGGAATAATGAGAAATGTTTTGGTGTAAAAGGCTCGGTTGGAACTTTGGTTTTAAAATGTTTATTTTGAATGGAACCTTTTCATTTCCCCTTGATATTATTACCAATTGTGTGGGTTCTTTATCACTAAGGGATGCTTATCATTTCCCTTGTGTGGGTTATCTATCTCTCTGAGATGCTTATTTCCACCCATGTGTGGGAATGTGTTTTATTATGACATGGGGGAATATATTATATGGGTATATTCTTTAATATGTATTAGGGGTTAGGGTTTCTATGGTTATGAATTATGTCTTAAAATTTGATTGAATATTCTTATGCCTTACATTCGTTTGGGATATGAGAACCTCAGTACTAAGTGAGAGATGTTTTCAATTATGCACATTGGTTCACACTCCATTAGTGGTCCCCATGTCCTGTTATTTATAAGGGATAGGAGGATCCTTTCATTGCAAAAAAATATTGTGTGTGATAATTAGATGATAATTTTATGATATTTAGTGTGCATCGGTACCTGGTTTATGTGTGGTTATACATAAATATAGCCATGTTACTTTCATGTTAGGAATCCATAAGATATAGACCCTGATACATAAAATTTCATGATTGTTTATTGATTTATGGGAGTTTTATCTAGTGATCATTTGTTTCATTTTTACATATTCATTGATATGGAACATATTCTTGTTTATATTGGATATATGTCTTCATCTGTGGATGGTACTAGTGTTGTTGTGATTGACTCATGCGTGTGTTGGGTCATTTCCATTGGATAATGAGATTTATAATTTGATTCGAAATTTTGTTTTCAAATTAATGACTATTGTGTAATTCATAAAGTAGACTTAAAAATGGATGTTTTGGTTTTCAGAAGGAAATAACTGGTTATATGTTTTAAAGTGATGGTATTTATTAAAAAATGGGTTTTTTGAGAAATGTGAATGGGTGTGTGGATTTAAAATAACTTCGTATTCTAGGAATGTTTTCAAACCATCTAATTCAGTTTTTCAAAACAGTGAGAAATGTTTTTATAGAGAATTATGATATTATTTTGGTTTCTATAAAAGTTATATTTGAATAAGTAAAATTTATAGTTTACATTCAAACTAAAATTTCTAAATTTCCTAATGAACTATATTCTGTATATTCGGTAGGATTTGGTAACCCATAGATATTTTTATCTCATGTCAAAATAATTTGGGTTACAGGTTTCCAATTGGATCCATTCTAAATTCACCAAGGAAGGCGTGGGGTGAGTAAGGAGTTGATGAGAAAGCAGTGGTAGCATAGAGATGGTATCACGAATAACTTGACTCTTTTTATAGTTTTTTTTACTTTTTTTAGTTTATTGTCTTTTATGATAGATTTTATCCTCTTTTTTATGGACAATTTTTGTGATTAATTTTATGAAAATGGGTTGATTTAGTTTAGTTGTTTATGACCTGTTTGGCATTCTTCTTTATTTTAGAACATTATTTATTATACTATCATTTATTTCTGGTTTGGGATAAATCATTTCGAAAGGGATTAATATGATTCATAGACATGAGTTTCATGCTAGATGGGGCTAGGAATTCCTTTTGGGACTGGTGCGGGCCAGGGTGGGATCCAAGACGGATGGGAGCCACGCTTGGTTTGTTACATAATGTTATGAGAGATGGTGTTGGGATTCCTTTAGTAGGATCCTATGCTCATTGAGTTTCCCTTGTTATTTTGGGGATGTCTAGGTAGAGGGGAGACTACAATTGTTGGAGCTTCAGAGGTAAGGGTAGGGAGATTTTTGCTAGCTCTTACTCATCCTTAGCATTAAGATACAATGGGAAGTTTTCATTTTTAATTGAGAATTTCAGTTTGTTTTTAGTTTTTGTAATGGATATTCATTCAAATTGATTTTTTTATCGTCTTTGAGTATGTATGTGATACATGTGGTCTTTTATTGGATTTGGGGTGGAAATAGAGGATCACAAGAGTTTCATGGTTAACATGCAATGATTTTGAATCTAGGCGGTGCCTATGTGGTTAGGTCTACCTCTTTTAAAGAGTCTTTTGCATTTTTGGATCATGGTTTCCCAATCCATGACTTCATGCGTACACATCACATTTCATTCCTTGCTTGATTTTTTTAGAATCCTTACAATTCCTGATATCAAATAAAGTTATTTTCACTTGTCGGTGGTGGATTGAGGAGTGTTTTCATACCCTTTTTATATGTGACTTTTTTCAACCTTTTCTGAATTGTTGGGTAGTTCATTGAGTTGTCTAGTTTTTAAGACTAGATTTGTGAAAATGAGTGGTTTTTTTGAATATTTTTTAATTATAACATGGTTTTATGAAAAAATAGGATGATTGAATTCCATTAGTTTAATGATTTTATTTAAAATATTCTTATTTTTTCCTTATTTTATAGATGTATTGTATTAAAATTTCTTCCCAGGGTATTCCTAAAAGAAATTGATTCAAAAAGAAGAATTTGAAATCATTTCTAGATCAAAAGATATTTTTTGTAATCAAATATGGAATGTTTTTTTTAAAAATGGAAATAAATATTAATGATCCTTAATTTGAACCATGGTTTATAAACAAAGTTGGATTTTGAAAGGAATTTTCTGTAAATTTCCTTGTTGGGGTAATGTTTGTGTGTTCCACTAAGGCACTTTTGTTTTGAAATTTTTTTTCAGTTTGGGTTTTCAGAGAAGCCTTTCAAGAAGATGATTTTATAATTCCTTTTTGAAAATGGTGGTTTGAAAAGAAATTTTCTTTAGGTGTTAATACATGTTCCTCATTTCAGCGTTTCTTTTTTTCCTTAATTACTACCATACAATGGGATTGATTAGTTTTTTTGTGGAATGAAGTGATATTGTTCTTGTGTTACTTATTTTTGTCTACTAGAATAGATGAAATGGTTTCTCCTGTTCAGATGGCTACCAATAATCCAAATGGATTTTTGGATTTGGAACCTTCCTTGGCTCAGACACCATCTTGGACTTCCTGAATCAGCATTCACCTTTTTATGTGGCGATTAAGGGTTAGTGTAAGCGGTGTGATTATCGGAAGAGATTGAGTTAATCCTAAATTATATCTTAATGCCAAAATATTCATGGATGAGATAAATTGATTTTTTTCTTTTCAGTTTCATTCATGTTTGGTTGGAGTTGTTGGTAACTCTTGAGGTTAATGAAGGTATGTAATGGTGGATTTTGAGAGGGGAATTTTTCTAGTGGTTCCTTCAAATTATTTTGAAAGTAGAGAAATCTGTTTATGTTTTGGGTATTATTTAGGATTAATTATCGGCAAGAGAGTTCTTCGATCAATTTTTGAATTTGGTACTCTTTTCACCAAATATAGTCATCATTTATTCTAATAATGCTCATTTCCATGGAGGTTCCCTTGAAATAGATCTTAGTTCAATGGCTCTACCTCCTTTCTAAACTCACTTGACGACGCCCTAGGCTTTGATGGATGTGATCCCGGATCCCCCCTATTCTATAGAGTGGGTAGGTTCCCTCCTACAATACACCTCAAAGGAACACCTTCGGTCCTTTACCCCTTTCTTGAATCCATATTTTCTTCCGAAATTTCAAGAGATCTGGGATTTCCCAAAATCCCCAGATCTCTTTGATGGTGCGCCTCACCTTTCAATCAAGATTTCGGAGTTCACAAATAATTCAGATCTCTTCAACTTGACCTTTGGTGCTCAATTCAGTTATCATAATACTTCAATATATGTCTTCGAACGGTTAGTTTTCGGATGCTAGGGTTTACAAGAACGATCATTGGTGGGGATTCTAGACAGGAGGAAAATTATTTCCAGATTTGTGTCAATGGTTGATCAGATTATTTATTGGTCCAATGATCCTAAAAAATGCAACAAAAAATGCTTCAATATTCTCTAGTGGTCCTTCGATTTTCACATGTAGGGAGATGCTCTGGGGGCATTGATTTGGGTATGCTTCCCTGAGCTCCCATTTCCCTTTTAAAACCCTTCCATATTGAAGTTACTAAAAAACTTGGTTCTTCATTTTTTGTGTTCAAACAGTCGAACAGATGTTGTGAGACATCCTGATTTCCCACGCATTTGTGTGGAAGTTGATGTCTTGAAGTTGTCGGTGGACTGGGTGTGGATCATAGTTGGAGAGGAAATATAGTGTAAATAAGTTATTTTCATTGAATTTTAGAAAGATCAATGTGCATTTGGTGGTCAGCTAGGTCATTTGGCAACAGTCTTCCATAGTGGGCATTGAAACTGATAGATGCTGGACCAGAAGGAAAGGGAGTTTTTAAGATGCAATGGACTTGAAGTTATACAGTTGACGCCTTATTGGAAAGTGAATTCAGATGTCATACCAAAATATGAAATAATTGTTATTGATCACCCCTCAGATATATAGGTTGGGCTAGCATAAGATGCATCCACTCTGTCTGAGCCAAGAATGAAGGTCAATAATCCTAAGGTGGTGGAAGTTTTTTCATGTCTGAAATATGACATGGGTTCCAGTAGGATGATTTTGGACACATCTGAATTAGGAGGAGAAGAGGAGGTGCGTGCAACAACTTCTGTTGAACCTGACTCAGAGGCTGATTGCCTCATTAATGGATTAACTCATATGGAGCAGGTTGAAGAGGTTTCTAAATGTTCATCAGAATGTGATAAGAGCAAAGAGGGATTCCTTCAGACATCATTTGGGGGAATGGAGAGGCCACTTAGGAGAATCTCATTTATAAATCTGAGAAACCATTGTGCAGTGTTGGTTGAGGAAGAACCAGGTCCGAAGGATAGAGATTTAGGTTTATCTTAATCCTCATGTCCGACTCAAGATTTTCAGAATCATCTGGGTATGCACTCAATTTCAACAGTTGAAAATAACATAGGAGATCAATATATTTATGAGGCTTATTAGGAATCATTGATAGCTAGTCAACTATCAGTTGACAGTGTGGAAGGAAAATGTGATAGGGACTATATAACATAAGAAATAATAAGGGGTGGAATGGGAATCAGGATGTGGGGGGTTGTACTGTGGATAAAGGGGAAATAAATAAAGGTCAGAAAGATTAATCTCTTCTATCGAAGCCGATGGAAATTGGGTCTTCTTGAGGATCTAAGCAAGAGAATGGGGGTTCATCGGTTCATGTCTAGGAAAGAAAGAAGAGACAAACCCCACAAAATGGAAAGGGTGAAGATCATATAATAGGGTAATGTTTTATTGAGGGAAAGTTGGAGGGGACTAAAGAAGTAGGGGATGGAAAAGGAAAAAGAACACATCTGATTATTATATAACATTCTAATATTGAATTGAAAATCAATCTAATACAAGTCAAGTCCTCTATGTATGAGGGGGATATAATCCTCGAAATTAAACTACCTGTTAAAACTAACAAGGAACAATGGGTGTAAATCAACAATCAAGACAAAATTTTAACATATGGATTCAATGATATAAATATTAATACAGAAGAATAGATTCAAACATGGGAAAATCTGGTTATATATTTTAATGATTCACTCCAATATGACTTAGATATAAAAGTAATTTCTCTTCACTAGAGGCTATATAAGGTAAGACACTAATAATTTCAGTCATTTTTTACAATTTTTTCATTTTTTACTATGTTTAACTCTACTTGACTACTATTATGGTTTTCCACATTTTTAACAGAAGTGTTTGAATAAAAAAATTGGGTGGATGTTGATGTCTCGAAGATGCCAATGGAATGGGTTTGAATGGTAGTTGGAGAAAAATTCCAGTGGAAACAATATGTTATCATTGAATCATAGACAGATCAATATGTACTCGGTGGTAGACTACGACATCTTACTTTAGTCTGTCATAGTGGAAATAGAAACAGAAAGGTGCAGGACCTAAAGTAAAGATAGTTTTAAAGTCGCAATAGCCTTGAAGTTATATATCTGAGGCCTTATCAGAAGGATCTTTATGAAGTCTCATCGAAATAGGAAATAATGGGTATTGAGAACCCCTCAGAGATACAAGATAAGTTAGCACATGATGCGTCCACTCAATATGAGGCAAGCACGAATGTCAATAATCCTTATGGGGAAGATATTTTTCCCATTTGAAATAGGACAAAGTGGCCATTAGGTCAACGTAGGACACATCTGGATTAGGATCTGAGTAGTTGCGTGAAACAACTTCTGTGGAACATGACATGGAATATTTTTTCCTCGATCATGGATTCACTCATAAAGAGAAGGTTTAAGGGGTTTCTAAATTTGATTCACAAGGTGATAAGATCCATGAATGAGTCCTTTTGAATTTATAGGGGGGAAGGAGTTTCCACATAGTAGAATCCCATGTATAAATCCGAGAAACTTTTTTTCAGGGATGGTTGAGGAAGAACCATTTAGAGAGGATATAGATTTAGCTCGAGCTAAATCCTCATGCACGAATCAAGATTGTCAAATTGTTCTGGCTATGCACTCAACTTCACTAGTTGAAAATCCCAATGGAGATCAAGATCTTTTCATGTATGATTATGAATACTAGATAGCTTGTTGTCTATCAGTTGAATGTGTGGAAGTAATATGCGATAATGTACTAAATTTCTTTGGGAATAATAAGGGGTAAAAGGGAATTATTATGTGGGGGGATATATTGTTGTTAAAGGGAAAATAACTAATGCTTGGAAGGTTTTATCATAGCTACCGAATCTGATGGAAATATAGTATGCAAGCAGATCTAATGTGAAGAATGGTGGTTCATCGGTCCATGTTTAAGAAAGAAAGAAGATCTCAACACCCCAAAATGGGATGAGTGAAGATCAAATAATAGTACAGGGTGGTATAGAGGTAAAAGTGGAGAGTACTCTAAAATTAGGGGATGAAAAAGGAAAAGGAAAACATGTAGTTCTTATATTACATTCTAATGTTGAATTGAAAAGTGAGACAATCAAGATTAAGGATTCTAATTATTAGGTGGATAGAATCTTTGATAGAGAACTATGTGTTAAAACTAATTAGGAACAATGGATGTGGATCAACAATCAAGAAAATATTTTAGCATATGTTTTCAATGAAAGAATGATTAATGTAGAAGAATAAATTCATATGTGGGACAAATTGGATACCCATTTTGAAGATTTACTCCAAGATGACCCAGACATAAATGTACTTTCTCTACACTATAGGATATAAAAGGTAAGAGACTATAATAATTTCAATCTTTTTTTATGTTTTTTTTTCATTTTTTATTTTGTTTAACACTACTTTCCTGTACTATTATGGTGTTCCACTATTTAAACAAAAGTGTTCGAATAAAAAATTTAATTTTTATTCACCTTGTCATATTTTTAAGAGGCTAAAAATGAGGTCATTCAAATAGAATATGACCATTATAGGTAGCCAGTGGAGAGTAATGCCATAGTTCTATCCAATTGGTGTAAGGATAACCTAGTAATTAAGGAGAAAATGTAGAATGATCCAGAGATAGATGTAGAGGGTCCTTCTCAAGAGAAGATGAGTTATCTAATGTACATCCAGTGTGGGGCTCTAGGGCAAGTTAAGCCCTCTTGTCATAAGTTTCCTAGGGTTGGACTCCATTATGATCATTTGTTCAATATATAGAAGTTTTTTTATGATCATATTTTATAAGTAGTGTTGTGTTTAATCCTTTGTGTATGGGTTATATTTTTGGTAAATTATTTTTAATGGTTGTGATCCATGTTTTGGATCTTTGGATATTGTTATTGGAATCTTTTGGATGGTTCCAAATTGTATATGTTTCTTATAGATTGCTTTGAATTTCATTTTATTACATGATTTGAATAATTTGTGGAAAATCCCCCTCCCTCCCTTGTGGATGGATTTTGAGGTTGTTCTCTAGGTTTAAATTATTTTTTTGGTTAGTTGTGGGATTCATTTCATTGATCCTTGTTGTTTGGGAGAACCGTTCATGATAATAGTTGGTTGTTCTGGTTCTTCTATTGAGCCATTATGGAGCTCATTAGTTGGACATAAGAAATCTATTGAGTGAAAAATTGGAAAACTAGGGTGTTTGTTCTACCGGTTGAGTTGATATACTAACCAGTAATAGGATTATACCATTTTTGGATGTACCATATTAGTGATATCCAGTTATTGAACCTATATTGTCAATGTGTATCGTGACCTAAATTGAGATATCATGTCATTCTTTTGTGGTTTTTTTGTGGTTTATTTTCATTCCTTGCATTTGAAAGTGCTTTTTTTAGTGTGAGTTTCTCTCATGACATATTAGTTGATTGATAACACTTCTCTGTGTATTTATTCATCGGTAACACTCTTTCCCTATCCATGAGAACCATTGATCAGAATATAAGATTAAGATCTATCTTCCTATCCCCAAAATTCCATTATCAAACCATATCGAACAAAATTATTAAAAAATGATCTGAGGAATTTACAATCCTCACTCATATTCCATAGACTTTAAACTGTATAAATATTTATGAAGTGCTTGTAATAAGATGTTACAATGCAATAAACTTTATATGGATTGATATGATAACGTGTCTACTTCATTCTCCTTTAATGCACCTCTTTCTATAGGTAATGCTCTAGTGGTCATATTATGTGATTCTTGGAGTTGGTTGAAAAGACTTAGGATAAACTCATTGTTCACATTGATGTTAAATACATATTTAATCTGATCATCATCATGAAAAAATCAACAAAATGATGTCATGTTTCTTATTTGGTAGAGTAAACATAGTTTATCCATTTATAAATTTTGTAATTATATAATTATAAATTTTCAATTATCCAATTAGATAGTTTAAATCATCCAATTAGAATGTTTTTATCTTCTACTAGATTTTTTTTCATTTGATTAAAAATATATTACAAAAAGAAAAAAGGTCACAACCTTTAGTAAATATATATCTTCTACAAAATATTCTAAAACATTGGGAATGTATAAAGTTATCAAAATATGTGATTTAAGAAAGTTTGTTCTGGTTTTCAAAATAAATATTAGAAAGTGTTGAAAATAGAACTTTCATCTCAACAATTTCATATTTCAGCTATTATTGTAGATTATTTTTATCCTTGTAGTTAATTTGATTAATTGTTATTGAGAATATTAGTTGATGGTTTTGATGATAAACGGTGTTGAGTGGTGAATTTGGTTACATCCACATTGGATCATCAATTTTCTCTTGAAATTATTTTTGACTGTGGAATTTTTGGGGGAAAAGTGGCATGGAGGGGAGTTTTTGACCCCCCCCCCCCATGTCATTGAGTTGTTTCTTTTAAAATATTTTATGAGGCTGAGGTTCAGTTTGAGTTTCCATGTGTTTTTGTCATGGAAATTGGAAATTCATAGAGGTTTCCTTCTATGCATGGTTAAGGTTCATTGTTAGAAGGAATGTGTGTGGCCCCCATTTGTGGGGATCCTATACATTTAATTTTGAATTATGCATAGATTTTTAGAATTAACTTCACATGGTTAAGTCCAAACTGTGCAATCCCCCTAGACAAACTCTGTATGTTCTCTGATGTGTTTGGTGTGTGGCACACAACTTTATCACAGTTTGAAAAACTATTTTCAAAGCTTATGGTGTGGCTTTGGACTTTGATTATACCAAATGTTTCAGTTAGAAAATAGTTTTTTAAATGATTCAGTTCACATGGTGAACCATGAAAGGGGTTTCTATCCTAGGTAGTTCCCAATGCACTATTGGCGCAGAGTATTGAAAACCAAGTGGCTTTCCTATGTTTGTAATTTTTGGGAATTTCTTATTTTTACCACTTCTCCCTCATACCCATTAGTTAACACTTGAGAGACCCTAGAGGAGATCCAAACTCTTATATATCTAATCCTTTCATTATATTTGGTGATTTCCAAGTGTCTTTGTTGCATTTATTAATCTCTTTCCCTCTTCTTCCATTACATCTCTCTCTAGTGGCTTTGGTTTTCCCCATGAACTCTATAAATATTATCACAAATTTTAGGGTTATGACTAGATCTAATGTTTGAATTGTTGGTGTCTAGGGGTTTTATACACTATTTTTATCCCCATATTTGTGATCTATGTTGAAGGAGACATGTTTCAGATTGCTTTAGGCTACATCCATGTTGATGAATCTATGTAATTGTATCATTTTGGAATTAAAATCTAACTTATTCTTTCTAATGAACTGTTTATTAAAATCATGATTATATGTGATATAGTTATGAAGTTTTAAAAGAAATTTCATTGTGTTTTAATCATGTAATTATTGGATTCTATTTATGTTCCATGTTTTCATGTTTGAAATAGAATATTTTTATGTGTTAAGCTTTTGTGAAATGTCTGTGGGGATATTTGAAATGGTTTTCATGAATTGAAATTGAAATTTATCTAGGTTTTGTTTTCAATGAGTGAAAAATATATTTTAATGTGGTATTTTATGTGAGGTGGTGACATCCAATTGACTTATAATGGGTCCATTTAATGGATATAAAATTTTGATTCAAAATGTGAGTGCTTTTTACCCCGTGTGAATAATTCCTTAATGGAGCGTTTGAAATCTGTTCGATGTAACTGAAGGTCTTAGAACATGTTTTGTATTTCAAATAAAAATACCCTTACGGGAGGGTGTTTTTGAAATGTTTTTAAATGGTGTGTGATTTCCATTATTTTCCAAAGTGTGTTGGGAAAGTCATTTTATTAAATCTGAATGTTCTCGGCCTCCTCATCCATTTTTTAGTGTTAATGACCCAAATTATTAATATGTATTATTTCTCATGGACCATTAAAATTGTTATTTAATTTCTTCACAATATTTATTATGCCTTCAATAACAAAAATTTATTTAATAAATAAATACCAATATTTATTTTCTAATAAATAAATAAAAATTATACTCACATAATATAAAATAAATATTTATAAAAGTTTTTATCACAAAATATTCTCTTGAATAACATGTGAGGGAATATATGGGATCAAGAGGAACATAAATAATTATTAAACCATATTAGAGAATAATATTTTTCCACATGTTAAATAATAATTTTTTTTATTATATGACTAAGGTTATAGATAAACATAGAATGTGAACATTTTTTCCTATTTATCTTTGGAATTAGGTAGGGTCATCCAAAACCCAAGGTTAGTATCTAGTTACAGGTCATGGTACCCATGATTTCACAATGAAAGATAACCTCATACAGAAAAATATTGTGTAATATAATCACCTTATCATTATATCTCTAATACAGAACGTTTTATGTTGGTATCATCAACCTATGAACTTGATGTATCTTTCTTTGACAATCTATAATTTATCATGCCAACATAACACCACAACTATGGATTTATTTGGGTTGGATAATTTACTTTGATGGTCCTTATATATAATAATATATTAAATAATATAACAGAAAAATACTTTGTTCTTTTATTTATTAATTTAATATTAATCATGATTCACCCAATGTGTCCTACCTCACCGCAAACATATTTAATCATGGATTACATAAACACATCAAAGAATGAAACTATTGATATTCATTAATAATAATATTATTAAATTTTATAGATCAATACACATGTCCTTAGATAGTGTCATCCATTGACACATAAATGTGGATTTCCTAATGGTGGGTTAGGTTTATAAAATCTTATAAAAAAGAAATTACCAAGGGCAAACACCATGAGAAAGTGCTTCAAGGTCCTATGAGTCTCCACCCCAGATATCCTATATTATTTCTTTCTGGTAAAATGATACCATATAACTTTAGATTATATATTCTAGAATATGATCATCGAAATTCTAGTCTCTCATCATAGTAGGGAAAACTATAACCTTTTAATATGAAAAATACTCTTAAGACATTATCACATACTATTTCATGTAGAAGAAAAATAATGACATCATAAAAGGTTTATTAATATTCAAAAAAATGAGTAAAGTTTACCATAATGTACATAGATGTTGGATCTTGTGATCAAACTCCAACAAACTCCCAATTTCTCTATAGCTAACTACTGTAACCATCAATATTCTAGCTCACATATCATATCATGATTCTACTGAGATAAGGTTTTAGGTAAGGGGACCACTATTTTTTCTTCAATGGGAACTCCTATTACAAGTACATGGCCTGCCTAATAAAATTACCTCATGTGGTGTTATATTTAATGTTTGTGATTTTTTTCATTGGTATTCCCTTGATTCTTTTTTGAGATCCACTACTGGATTATTATCAAAATATAATGTGATAGGGTATTTACTATCATGTACCACATCATGATCATAGACAATGTTGAGTATCCAAATAGATTATTTATCTATATAAAAATCCTTTATATATTTACACTCTTTTAGAAGCAACGGAAATCTCTATTTTGAAATCCTTATGCTCACAAATTCTCTATTAAGAATAAAGACATAACCTGAAGAAAAATCCTATCATTGTAATATGTTTGAATGCCAGAATTAGTATAACCACTTATAACTAGGTCCTCGTTTCCTCAATAGAGCATGAACATATCAATAGTTCATCTAAGATAATTAAATAAAACCATAATAAAAAACTAATGGTGTTATCCATGGTTATCATGATATATTCCTACAATGTTCAATTCATAGGAAACATCAATCCTAATACATAACATGGAACACATGATTGACCCAATCTGAGAAGTTTATGAGATACTACACATTCTAAATTTCTCATCTTGTGTCTAAGGACAAATTTTCTTGGAAATATGAATACCATGTGACACTAGAAGAATTAAAATCTTTGATTGTCCGATTATAAATCACTATATCAAATGGTCAACGTTTTGTACCTTGACATTGTCCAAGAAGCCTCTCAGATCTATCACAAATGATCATGATCCCTGAAATATTGGCTGCTTCACATAAGTCTATCACTGAGAAGCATATATTTAACCATTCATTAACTAACTATAAAACTGGTATGTCATTTCCAATAACTAATATGTCATAAACATCTACTAATGACCACAATCCCACTAAACCTCTTGTAAACTCAAGGATCATATTTATTCTCAATGAAAAAAAATTCTTTTATAACTCTTCCTAAGGATTATTCCCTGACATGGATGCTTTCTTCAACCCATAAATGAATCTGTACAACTTTCAAAGCCTTTTAGATTTAGTTGGAGTCATAAAACCTTCCAGTTGTTCCATATGAATTCTTCCTAAAGGTTCCTATTACAACATACTATTTTGACATTCATCTTCAAAATTTCATAGTCTTGGTAAGCATCAATAGAAAGTAGAATTCTAATGGATAAAATCATTGAATCTATGGAAAAGGTTTCATCATATTAAATTACTTGACACTGTTTAAACCCAATAAAAACTATCATTTCATTATAGGTACATTATATTCAATGGCCATTTTTATCTTGAATACATATTTTCATCTAATAGTATTTACATCAACTAGTAGATTGCCCAAAACCGAAACATGGTTATGATACATAGAATCCATATAAAAATTAATGGATTCCTTCTATTGTGTACCTTATGATCTCTCTACTAACTAATTTTAGGAGAGAATTTCATTATTATCAATTAATAATGAGTCAATATATTTGGTTACTAGTAAAATATATATTTTAGTGAGAAATTATTCCATGTAGACCTATATAATTGGTTCTAGTGCCAACACTTATTTATCATGAGCATTAAATTCATCAAAATCAATCATCTTCAAATTATCCTTCATGAGGATAGTGTTGGACCCAAGGCCATTCGTTGATTGTAATGGATTATGATTTATGGTTGTTGTAAATCCTCATATGGATGACCAGTGAGTTTGCAGGGAATTTTTTCTAACTTTTTAGGATGAAATCAGTATTGAATGTGGCATAATTTCCATGTGTCTTTCAAAATTTTGGTCCTAAAAATCGAGAGTTTGTTTTTAGTAATTGAAGGTTTTTTTCATGTGTGTACAGTATGTGGACCTCAAAGACATTACATGGAATTATATTTCCAGGAATATTTCATGGACCACGAAAAATGGTATATGTAATTGCATAGAATATCAGTAAAGGAAGTGAATTGTGAACCACGTAGTAGGAATGATTTATGGAATGAAAAATAGATCATGGTGAAGACTTGTGGTTCACGGGTGGGAAATGTTTTGCAGAAGGTTTGTGATAAGCAGGAGAGATCATCGTTTTTGGAAATGAGAGGGTGATTTGAGCCACCATGTCGGAAGACTGGTGGTACATAGACCACCTAGGTAAAATGGTTCATGAGTGAAGTTGTACTTGGTGAGGCTATACCGAATCAAATATTTGAGAAAATGTGGATCAATGAGAATTTAGGACCTATTTTTCTATATAAAGATGGAAAATCCCTTATATAGAGTGAGTGATTTTGATTCGAAATTTCAGAATAATTTAGAGATTCCCATAGTGGTTCACAAGAAGAATACTCCATGAAGGAAAAAGTGGTTTCTCGAGATGGAAAATGGTCCACGGAAAGAGTGGTGGTCTGTAGTGGAGAAAACAATCCAAAAAAGAGAGTGTGATTTGAGGAGGAAGATCCCATGGTATGCTGAGCATGGAAGTACATAGAGGAATCACTCGCAGTATACGGTGTAGTACACTTCGTAGAGGGAGGAGGGTAATTCTCTGAGGAACACATTAACAACTAAACCGTGCACAAAAAAGTTTATTACATCTATAAGGGGAAACATGACTTCAACAAAGCATCAATTTATAGGCAAGGATGCATTATTTAATTATAATCCATTGAAGTGACCTTCATGTCGATAAACTGAGTCTAGATCCTTCCCAGTGCAGTGAGAAAGGGGGAGTCAACCGAAGTGTTCTGTGGAACACAATGTGCTATCCATAGATTCTTATATTGTAAGAGTTCATAGAAAAGAGTGATTATGTTTAAACATGTGTACTCCACAAATAATGAAGAATATTGAATTTTGGTATGACTGAAACACTGTCAGTGTATTCTCCTCAGATGAAACCCTTAGTTGTGCACCAAGTAAAATTGTTGTGTTTTATCACTTTGCATGTGAATGTTTGATGAATGATAATATCCATCAAATATGATTAATGAGTTCCTTCTAATGAGGTAACAATATCCATAATATGAAAAGAAAATATTGACACTCTAATTCACCCATCTCCTCTCAGGGTGTCCCATGGTCCATCAAGTGGTATCATAGCCTACAGGTTAATGGTGTTAAATTTATCTTTTGCTATCATGGAAAATTTACTAAATGTCATTGTTTCCCCCCTGTTTGGTGGATGTAAATTTTAGATATGGAAGAACAAGATGAGATCTCATCTGAGATCTCTTGGAATGGAATTCCTTTTGCAACTGCACAAGGATAATAGGTCTCTGATCCAAAATGTTTGTCTATGACTTATGCAGAAAGAAAAATGCTTGATGTAGATGCTAAAGAACCAAATTCCCTCCCTATGAAACTTTATGATCAAATCTATCTAAAGGTGATGAGTTTCAAAAAAACAAATTCAATGTGGGAAAAACAGGAGAATATATAAAAATGTGATAACAAAGTGAAAGAGGTGAAACTAAATGTTTTTCACAATAGGCTTGATGATCTGAATATACATCTGGAAAAAATGTAGATAAATATTTCAATAGAATTACTAATGTTGTTGGAGAACTACGAAGACTTGGTGAAGTAATTAATTTCATTTATATTTCAAAGGAAATCTTGAGAATACTACCACCACTTTACAATTCAAAGGTGTCAGCCCTTGAGGAATGCAATCTTACTAAAATTTCTATGATTCTTGGAGTTGGTTGAAATATCTTGGGATGAACTCCTTCTTCACTTTGATGTAAAGTATTGATTTATATGTTGTTCATAATGACAGAATCATCATAATGATGTTAAGTTATCTGTTTGGTAGAGTAAACATAGTTCATCAATTTATAATTATGGTAATCATATTATTATAAATTTTCTATCATCCAATTAGAAAGTATCAACCATTCAATTATAAAGATTAAAGTTTTTTATTATAATTTTTTTTCATCTGATTAAATATATATTTCAAAATGAAAAAAATATCTCAACATCTAGTAAATATATGCCTTCTACAAAAATATTCTAAAAACATGGGAATGTGTATGGTAGAAAATCATGTGATTTATGAAAGTATGTTCTGATTTTAAAAATAAAGTTTAGAATGTCTTGAAAGTTGAACATTCATCTCAATACATTCTTATTTCAGATATTCATGGAGATTTTGTGTATCCATAGGGTTGATCAGTTTAATCATTATTGAGAATCTCAGTTGATGGTTTTAGGGATTCACAGTGTTGAATGTTGCATTTGGTTAGGACCTCTTAGTTGGATTGGTGTAGCCCGATCCGGTTGGGTCGAATGCTTGTGGCCTACTACTTTAGCATCTCTGACCACTGTAGTAGAGCTAACCAACCCAAAATGACATGCATTTTAGCAGTGCGGACTTCAGAGTCAACAATACTATTTCACTTTTGACTTCCAACCGGCAGCCATTGTTTCACTTTGGACCAAAGTGGCTACATTTTCACTGTAGCGACGCGGACCTCCTGTGAAAATATTGCATCGTATTCTCCATTTTATAGTGCATTTTTTGGTTAGTGTTGCTACTATAAAAAACTGTAATTTTGTTCTCGATATAGTAATATTTTGCCTCTCCGTGGATGTAGGGATTTATCAGGAACCACAGAAATCATTGTGTTTCGTGTGTTCTATTTTATTCAGTATTTTATCTAGTTTCTCATTTCTGTCATTGCCACTCCCGACGATTATGAAACAACGATGGCTCTAGATGAAGGCAAAGTGAATATCGATCACTTCTATGGAACAGATTTCTATTTCTGTGGGATGAAAATCTCGGATCATCTTTATCAAAAAAGGATGCACTTGCCGCTTCTGGGACAGAAGCCAACAGACCTGGAGTAGTTGTAGTGGGAGCTGCTGGATTGATAGGTTCTAGGTGTTGTGTGACTGACATTGGAAAAAAACATGGCGTCCAACATTATAGAGGAGAAGATAACGATGGACCTGGTGAAATCTCTCATGACTATGTATGATAGGCCTTCTGCGGAAAACAAGGTGCACTTTTTGTGAAGATTGTTCAAATTGAAAATGGATGAGGGGAGAATTGTTTTAGACCACATCAATGAATTCAACACCATAATAAGTCAGCTGACATTATTAAATATTTATCATGGTGACGAGTTATGTGCACTAGCCTTACTGTCCTCTTTACCTGACTGCTTGGAAGCAACTGTAACAGTTGTGAGCAGTACCTTGGGGAATACCAAACTGGTTCTGAAAGATATTCAGGACCTAATCCTGAGTGAGTATGTGAGAAGAAGAGAATCAGGAAGATTATCTGGTTTTTCTCTAAATGTTGAAGGAAGAGGAATATACCCCCAATGGGACAAATGTAGAGTGAGATGAAGGTCAAGAGGAAAAATCTCCGACAATGCAAAGGGGACTGGTCCTACCTACTGGACATGTGTAAAGAAAGGGCATGACATGAAGGAGTGTAGAGAAAAATAGAAGGGACCTAATACTAGTGGAGAAAACATGGAGGTTGAAGGAACGGATTATGTGCTACTGTTAAGCATGGATAACCCGATGGAGTCTTGGATTTTAGACTCTAGTGCGTGTTTCCTTTCAACATCGGAGAAGGGATTTCTAGAAAATTATGTTTCTATAAATTTTTTAAGGTAAATATTTCTGATGATGAGCCCCTATAGATTGAGGGGAAAGGATATGCATGGAACAAGATCCATAATGTGAGATTACTTATTCTAGAAAACATGCTTTACATCCAGGGTTTAAGATAAAATCTCAATTCTGTGGGAGAACATGATGTTGCAGGGTTGAGTACCACGTTCACTGGTGTTTCATGGAAAATCACCAAAGAATCAATAGTCATATCTTGGGGAGAAAAGAATGGTACCCTATACAACATGACATAAACAAGCCTGGAAATGGCTGCATCACTCAATGTTGTTGGAGAATCAAAATTGTGGCACAACGGTCTTGGCCACATGAGTGAGAATGGGCTGAAGGTACTGGAAACATAGGGGATGTTACCTGATCTGAAGTCAATGGAGGTCGGCCTAGGTAATGCTTGTATCTTTAGAAAGCATAAGAAGGAGGCTTTTGAAAATGGAGGCTGTACACTGAAGGCTGGGAAGATGGACATGGTGCAAACAGATGTTTGGATTCCTGTGCCAGTACATTCCATCAGTGGGTCAAAATACTATGTGAAATTCATCGATGAATCAACAAGGAATGTGTGGTTTTACTTTCTGAAAAATAAATCTGTTGTGTTTAAGTTGTTTAAGTATTGGAAGGCCATGGTAGAGAATGAGTTAGGAGCTAATCTGAAATTCTTGAGGTCTGACAATGGTGGAGAGTAAGGTAGTCAAGAGTTTAGAGAATTTTGTTCAGATAATGGAATTCAGTGGGAGAAGAAAATTCTAGGTACACCGCAACAAAATGGTGTGGCCGATAGAATAAATAGGACATTGAATGAACATTCCAGAAGCATGAGGTTACACTCGGGGTTTCCCAAAACCTTCTTGGATGATGCAGTAAACATGATAACATATTTTGTCAAAAAGAGTGCATCTGTGCCTATGGGAGAACGTCTACCCGAGGAGCTCTTGTTTGGGAAGGATGTAAGAATCTCACATTTACGAGTTTTTGCCAGTTTGGCATATGCTCATATTGATGATAATGGAAGGGACAATCTTGAAGCCAAGTCCAGGCCATGTTTCATTATGGGCTATAGTGCTGAAAAGTTTGGTTACCACTTATTGGATGATCTCACGAATATGGTCATCAGGAACCAGAATGTTGTATTCAATGAAGGTTTCATGTAAAAAGATCGTCATGTAGATGATCATGAAAATTGGAACATTGAATCGGAATGATAAGGGAAAGAGGTGCTTGAAGGTGTATCTGAGTATGAGAGATCTGAACCAGTGGATCCTACGACTCCAGTGGAGTTGAGGTGATCAATAAGGGTGATAATGACTGTGCCGATCTATTCACCATCCCTGTATAATCAATTATTGACTAACGGTGGAGAACTAGAATGTTTTGAAGAGAAAATGAAGCTGAAGGAGTCGAGAAAGTGGGAGTTGGCTAGGATGGAGGAGATTTTTACATTGCATGATTACAACACTTGGGAGCTGACACCCTAACCAACAGGAGAGAAAGAATTGCAGAACAAGTGGGTCTACTAGGATAAGGAAGAACATGATGGAAAGAAGAGGTTCAAGGCTTGGCTGGTGGTGAAAGGCTTCTAATAGAAGGATGGAGTGGATTTCACTCAAATATTCTCACTAGTAGTGATGCTTACCACCATCCTGGTGGTTCTCAGCATTGTGGTGTCAGAGGACATTCACTTTGATCAGCATGATGTGAAGACTACTTTCCTTCATGGATATTTGGAGGAATATATCTACATGCAGCAACCAGAGGGATATGTAGAGTCTGGGAAGGAAGAACTGGTGTGAAAACTCTAGGAGAGCTTATATTTATTGAAGTAGGAACCCAGGAAGTGGAACAAGAATTTTGATTCATTTATGTCTAAAAATGAATATAAACGATGTGGCATGGATAAATGTTGCAACATCCAGTCTTTTGGTGATGAATACATTATATTACTTATGTATGTGGATGATATTCTCATTGTGATATCTTGTATACAGAGGATTAATGTGTTAAAAGGGCAGTTGGCTGACCAGTTTCTAATGAATGATCATGGAGAAGCTGGAAAGATTTTAGGGATGAATATCAAGAGAGACTGCATATTTGGAATGTTTTTCTTGTCACAATAGGATTACATTGGGAGGGCTATAATAAGATTTAGTATGATGGAAGCAAAGGAATTCTCTATTCCCCTAGAGAGCCATTTCAAACTATCAAAGAATCACTCACCAAATACAGGAGAAGAGTTTTAAAACCTGGAAAAAGTTCTATACGCATCTGCTGTTTGAAGCCTGCTATATGTCATGGTATGTAGTCGACCTGAAATCGCTCATGTAGTGGGGGTTCTGAGACGGTATATGTCTAACCATAGAAAATAACATTGGAAAGTTGTGAAGTGGATACATAGGTATTTGAAAGGCATAAAGGAGTTATCTATGTTTTTTGGGAATGGAAATTCATTGTAGGGGTATGTGGATGCTGACCATGGAGGTGATGTTGACAGTAGGAGGAGTACCATGGGTTATGTATTTACATATGGAGAAACTACGGTAAGTTGGATATCACTATTGTAGTAGGTGGTGGCTTTATCCTCGACAATGCCTGAATACATTGTTGTAACTGAATCTGGGAAAGAGATGGTTTGGTTAAAAAAATTCATGGATGAATTGGGAAGAAAGCGAGAGGAGAATGTATTGCACTGTGATATTCATAGAGGTATACATCTTGCAAAGAACCTAGTGTATCATGACAGGATGAAGCACATTCACTTGAAGTACCATTTAATCAGAGGTTTGATACAAGATGGGTTCCTAACATTACCGAAGATCTGTGGAACGATCAATATGGTAGACATGTTGACAAAGTCTGTGGCAATATATAAGTGGAGGTAGTATTGTGCCTCTGTTGGTCTCCACTAATGAATAGAGGATGAGAGGAAGAATAAGGGAGGACACGATGGGGGCACAAGAGGAAAAAAATTTGTATTTAATGAATATTCTGGTTGAAATTGAAGCAGTGAATGGAATGAAAATGCACTGGTGAGTGAAGATGAGTTATAACTTATATTGAGTAAGTTGTCATTGTCTGCTGCATCGAAGCATAATAGTGTAGTGGATCAGGCTCCATGTGGTGGATTGTTGTATTGGTGTAGCCTGATCCGGTTGGGCTGAATTCTTGTGGTCCACAATGTAGCATCACTGACCACTATAGTAGAGTTGACCAACCGACACCGATAGGCACTGTAGCAGTGCAGACATCAGAATCAACTATACTATTTTACCTTTGAATTCATGCTGGAAATAATTATAGCACTGTTGAAAAAGGTGGCCTCCTTTTAACAGTAGCGACGCAGACATCCTATGCATATAATGGATCATCTTCTCCATTTTATAGCCCATTTTCTAGCTAGGGTTACTACTACAAAAACTCAGTAATTTTGCTCCTGATATAGTAATATTCTACCTCTCAGTGGATGTAGGGATTTATCTATTACCACATAAATCATCTTGTTATGTGTGTTTTCTTTTCATCTGTATTTTATTTCATTTCTCATTTATGTCATTGCTACTCCTGGCATTTCCGCAACAATCTTGGGACCTTCAATTTTCTCTTGACCATATTTTTTATAGTGGAATATTTTGGGGGAAAAGTGGCATGGTGGGGATATTTTGAAACCCCAATGTCATTATTTTGTTACTTTTATATTATTTTAAAATGATGAGGTTAATTTTGAGTTTCCATGGGTTTTTGGATTGGAAATTGGATGTAATCATATGATTCCTTCTTTATAAGTTTAGGGTTTATGGTTAGAGGGAATGTGAGAAGACTCCCTTTATCAGGATCTTGTTCATTTCATTTTGAATTATTCATGGCTTGACAGCATGGGATTCACATGGTTAATTCAAAACTGTGTGATCCCCCTAGAGAAACTATTCATGATCTCTAGAGTGTTCGGTGTGTGGCATAAAACATTCTCACGGTTTGGAAAACTGTTTAGAAATCTTGTGTTGTGGCTTTGGTTTTTGATTATACCAAATTTTACTATTAGATAATTGTTGTTAAAACCATTCAGTTCACAAGGTGAACAATTCAAGGGGTTTTTCTCTTATGCCGTTCCCAATTCATAGTTGGCGCATTGTTTGGAAAACTATGTGGTTTGACAAAGTGTTTAATTTTTTTGAATTTCCTATTTTTACCACTTCTCCCCCATACACATATACTAACTCTTAAGAGACCCTAGAGGAGATCCAAAATCCTCCAAATCTAATCCTTTCCTTATCTATGGTTTTTTCCAAGTGGGTTTTTTTCATTTCATTCTTCTTTTCCCTCTTATTCCATTATATCTCTCTCCTATAGTGGCTTTGGTTCCCCCCATGAACTCGATAAATCTTATGTCTGATTATAGGGTTACCACTAGATCTAATGATTGGATTTTTGGTTTCTAGGGGTTTTATACACTATTTCTATCTCCATGGTTTGATCTCTTTTGTAGGAGACATATTTCATCTAGATTTAGGCTGTATCCAAGTAGATGTTTCTATGTAATTGTATCAATTTGGAATTAAAATATCACTTATTATTTATTGTTAACTATTTATTACAATAATGATTTTATGTGATAACCTTATAATGTTTAAAAAAACATTGTGTTTTGAGCATAGAATAAATGGATTCTCTTTGATGTTCCATGTTTTCATGTTTGAAATGGAATATTTTGATGTGATAAGATTTTGTGAAATGTCTATGGGGATATCTGAAATGGTTTTCATGAAGTGCAATTGAAATTGATATAGTTGATGTTTCAATGGGTGAAAAAGTTATTATATAGGGGTATCTTATATATATACTAATCCTGGCATTCCTACTACCACATGTCAAACTCTTGTGCTTCCATAGCAATTTCTCCTAACATGTCATTTCTCCAAATCTCCATGACACACCTCTCCCATGCGGTACCTCTTCTTTCCTGCGTATCCCTATCCCGCTCCTTCTGTGTTATCCTGCATCATGACATACTGTCCCCACAAACCCTCACGTCAATCATCCTGGCTTTCATGGTAAATCTGCACTCGGTCAGCCTCCGTCTCTGACATCCACCTTCAACCATTTTCTTCTCTACCATACTCTATTTTCATTCTCCTTGTCACCATCGGGATTGAGTTCTTCGAGATCTAGGGTTCTCGCAAAAATCCCAATGCTGGAGTCATCCTCCTCCTGATTTCCCTATAGTCTGTTGAACACCTACTCTATCTTCCTACTTGTCATGGTGTCACCATACCTCCACATCAGGTTATTTATCCCACTTGGATGTTCATTCAAATCTACTCCAGATCGTGTCCTTTCATCTATCTATTGCTACATCTTCAACCACCTACTCCTCCTCTGTGTGCCACCATTTTCGGGTTACATGTTAGAATTGATTCCTCCTTCCTTGGTTCATACTACTATTAATTATTCAACCTTATAATTCACATAATTCAACAATCATTTTCCAGTTAGTGGTGAACATAGTTTCCAACCAGCTCACGTATCAAGGTTCCTTCATATTCGACCACCAACATAGAATCATTTTCCCACCTAATTATTGTTACCAACAAAAAACTACTCCATTATCCTCACCTCCATTTACTGCTAAATCCCTGAACCGCTTTTAGATAACTGAAACCATCTTCGATGATCTTACAGATCCATAAGAGGGTACATTCTCCTGATATTGGGAATTAATCTTCTCAATTCCTAGATACATTTTTCATTCTGTTTTAGTTTTACTAATTAGGGTTTCATATTTCATTATCAAACAATATTACAACACATCTTTTATATTATCTCATCGTTTACACCCTGTGCTTCTTCTTCTCTACCAATCTATCATCATCTATTATTTTTTCCAGGGTAGATATTGATTTCCTCCCACCAGATGAAAGAATATTGCAGTTTAGATATGCATAAATTATTTCATACAATACATAATTTTCCTACTCTTATTGATGATGATTACATGCATTTATCATTGTTTTTCTAAATGACACAGCTTATCTTCATAGTTGACTTACTGTCTATTCCACTTTAATGTTTTCCCTTTTACTCTATAGATAACAAATTTCACTACATCTGTAGGATTCTAACACTATTTTTTTGAATATGAGATATAAAAAATGAGCTTCTAGCTGATGCTATTAATTTGTTTTACATTTATATGGTTAGATTCTCTTATGTTTTTGTACATATTAATGGTGATAAACAGTTGATTTATATATGATTTCAGATTGACACCTCCAATACATTCCATACTATCAATGATATTTCCTATTTGCAACAATGTTGTTCACGTGTTGACCTCCTTCACATCACCTCTCAACTATTTAGATATTGTTAGTTTTTGAATATTCTGACTAAAAATTAGTAAATATTCTTACTATAGAGAAATCATTATTCTATTCATGTTGTATCATCATAAATTTCTTCATCATATGTCTTATAGTACTAACGAATCCCATACATTTATTATTTTATAATGTTTTTCTTTCCCCAAATAGAAAGTCTGTCATTTTACAGGAGATGAGAATATTAAGTTCTGGTTTCTATTCATTTCATAATGATTCATTTATATTAATTTAACTTTGTTTCATATGTGTTTTTTTGTGCTAAAAATATTACATATTGTAAAAACGACTACTATTGATGATACTATTAATGTTTCTTTCATTCTCTTCTTCGATGCATTTAATTCAACTATTTATTATTCTCTAAGTTATCATTTCACAACAGTCATGAATTTATTTAGAAGTGTATTCAGTTTTCATGTTGGATTCTTTACATTCTATTAGCTTCTCACATGGTTCAAAAAAATAATTATTTATCACTATAGATGTTTCAGATAAGGTCTATGGTTTTTATATTTTCTTTCTCTAATTCATTAATGCCCTATCTTGATGTGGTTTTGAAATTTTAGGCTGACTAAAAACACAAAAGATAAAATAGATATGTGGAATGAAAAATCATGTTTCACTCCAATTCATTAATTTTACTATATGGTAGTAGATTATTGAATGTTTGGGATACATTGAAACATATCATTTGATGAAAAATTTGTAATTAGTGAATTTTTTGGAAGCTCTAAACTTTTTGTATACATTTATTATTAAATGTTCTAATTTTTTCGTACATATTTATGGTTATAAACCAGTGATTTATCACTGATTTATGGTAGAAACCTCATATACATGCCTTCCTATCAAAAATCATTCCCATGTTCACCAATGTTGTTCAAGTGTTGACCTCCTCCAAATCACATCTCAACTGTTGCGATGATGTTATTTTTTGAATTCATTGACTAATCATCAGTAAATATTATTATTCCAAATAACTATTTATTATATTCATGTAGTATAATCATTCCTTTATTTATAACTTTTCTTACAGTACTAATAGATCTCATACACTTATTCTTTTATATTATTTTTATATCACTAAATAAACATTCATTCATCATACATGCGATGAGAATACTAAAGGCGGATTTCTATTCAGATCATACAGTTTAATTTCTCTAAATTTAACTATGTTTCATATCTATTTTTTAGTGCTGAAAATATTAGATATTTCAAATAGTTATATTATTAATGATACCATTAATGGTTCTTTCGTTCTCTTCTTCAATGAAGGAAACACAACTGCATGTTATTATCTAAATTAACATCTTACAATTCAATGAATTTATTTTAAGGAACATTCATTTTGCATATATGGTTTTCTACTTTATATCATTTACTCACTTGGTTCAAACAATAAATTTCTTTTCATGGCCTCAACAATGAAGATCACCCAATAAACCCAAGCTGTGATGATTTCATTCATATAGTAAGGAAATTTTTTAATTTATGAAAATAAATGCACATATGCTTCTTGGCATATTCTACATGTACATATTATTTATATGCATTCAAAGTAAAATTTAATGGTTCTATTGATTCTCACACTACAACAAGATGCAATCTATATTTAAAAATATTTTTCAATTGAATATCATGTTGTTATGTCTTTTAATGTGGTTGAGAGTTTTATGTTGAAGTTTTTGGCATGGTTTAATGTCTCCAATCACTGAAAAGATAGCAGGAAACCCCTCTACTTTCCCATTACATGTCATTATTCAGGCGAGATTTAAAACAAACAACACAATACTCTTGAGTTTCTATGAAGGCTATGTTCAGGTTTTCATGAATGATGAATAATCAGTTTCATTTTCATATTTATTAACATTAGTTGAAAATTAAAATGAATTATATTTTCATCTTCTACAATATATACTAATTCCGTCTTTCCATCAGCCACGTGTCAAATTCACATTCATCCACATCATTTTTCCCATACATGTCCTTCAAACACTTCTCTATGTCACCCCTCTGCGCGTATCTCATCCTTTCTCTGAAACCACTCCCAATGAGGTTATCAGGCATCACGTCCCCTACTAGAGAATTCTGTCTACTATTATTATGGTTGTATAAGAAATCTTCTTTGCCTCTGCCTCTACATCCTTTATCGACTATAGCCTCTCTCGCACAGTTCTGGCAACGTACATCACCTGTTTTTTATTATTTATCTAAGGTTCCCTCATGCAGTTCTTTCTCACATCCATTTACACCGTTTCCATGTGATTAATTTTGTTCCACATCATTACCTCTACCATTTGGGGTTTTCCTATCACTGACCTAGGGTTTACACTAAATCTAAATACCATATTCGTCACCTATGATTTGTTCATCTTATTCGACCACCAATTTCTACTCACACTACTACCATTGTGGGTTTATCATTAAATTTTGAATATAGTGAAATGTTCTATGACTAATGATTCAGCTTCCCACACCATGAAAAGCTTCGTCGAACACTTACGTCAGCTTCCAAGTGAGATTCAACTCCTGTTTCATCAGGATAAGAATTTGGAAAATATTCAAACTCCTTATTGATATGTTTCTACCATAAGTGTAACATCCCAAGTAAGTAATGAATAATATATATTTTTATCTATGTATATTAATGAATTAGATAGTTTTTTAGAGGCTTAAAATGAAAATAAATCCAATCTTAAGCATGGAATACACTAATATTTTTAAAAGATTGTTTTGGTGCCTTTTGATTGAAAACCATTTTTATATCTATCTTTTGACAATTTTATAAGCTATGTTTGTCAAAATAAACTTATTATTTATGATTGGGACATCAAAATTTACTTTGTGTGAATTTTTGCTATTTATCAGACAATGTTCATTTTTTAATGAATAGTGAAAAATATTGCAAAACTGATTTTTAATATAATTTATTTATATGATTAGATTAAATTATTAATTGGTTTTTAAGTGAAATTAGAATAAATTTTTACCATTTAATCCAATGGTTGTCATTGGAATCAATTTCACTTTGAAATTGGACATAAACTCGTGTCAATCTTTTGATACATATTGTTTCATAAAAACACGCTATTGGTCATGACAACAGGAAATAATTATTAAATTAATTAATTTGACTTATATGTTTTGAATTTTGTAAAATAGGCTTCATTTTTGAATTCAGAATATCAAATATATATTAGGGTGAATTTTTGGTATTTTTATGAAAAACTTCAATTTTTGATGAATAGTGAAACCACTAAGTGGTACTTATAAAAACTGATTTTTCGTTTAAATGAAATTTAACCACTTCTGTGTTTTGAATTTCAAAAATCCGACATACATGGTTGTTATTAAGTAGTAAAATGTGGTTCAATGAGATGAAAATATTTTTTGGTGAATAGTAACTCTTAAGTTCTTAATCGCAATTAGACGTAATTAGTGTAGTTTAAGGTAAGAATAATGTTTTAATAAAATGAAATGACCTAGACACATGTCCTACCCTCATTCAATGTGTCATGGCCGACGAATAAAATACATGGGTCAACTTGGGGACCCCATGGAGCCACTTTGGTTGGAAATGGCATAAATAACTTTTTATTTAATGTAAAAGTAAAAATGACACAAACATGAGATGTTTTACTAAAACAATTTTTACATGGAGTTAAAAAGATCAGATTTTTTATTATAAATTGTAATTGGAAATAAAAAAATATTTCCTACATCATAGTATTGGTTTTATAATTTTTATACTTTAAATAAATTAAATTATTTATGACATCTTGATGATGCAGCGATGACCTCATTATTTAACGATTTAAATAAAATTGAATGAAAATGTAAAATCTACGACCAACACTTGGCCAAAACCTATTGGATGTGTGGATTTCGAACCCCTATCACCTTATCCTAGAAACAAAACAATGTGCGACCTCTTAAATCCGAATACCATTTCAAAATACAGTGACTTTTCTTTACCTTCCAAGAGTGCCCCTCCTCTCCTCTTATAAAAGGCCCCAAACTCTACCTCCTTACTCATACTCCCAAAGCCTTTGGCTCGGCCAACCCCTGCCCATTTTGGCTTTCCAAATCCCTCTCTTACTCTTGGAAGCCTCACTTTGGGCATAAGTATTCCCATGGAAGCCTTTGAGCTCAAATCTAAGAGAGTTACCCGATTTTAAGGTAATGTCTTCACTTGAGTCCTTTTGTTTTATTTTGCTTCTCCAACCCCCTAAAAGCTTTTTATTCATTTCTTTTGTAACAAATCCAGTATCTTAAATATACTAGGATGTTGTTATAAGAAGGATTCGAGCTAAACTTACACACACCTACATCTAATGGTTAAAGAACATACTATTTCTGTGGATGAAGAATTTATGCCTCCCGAAATGATGATTGTTCAACATTATTTTAACAACTTTAAAGGTGGCCATTAAGATGACACTATATTTATATATGATATATAATATTTTTATGTTTTCCTTAAGCTTCTGTATTTTTCATTTTGGGCATACCTTTATGGTTTCCATTATAGGTAAACGCGATATCTTCATTTAAGGAAGTGCAGACTACCGCCCCCTCAAAGTGATTTGTTTCGTTAAATACCATATGTGGGATGTATATAGGATGGAACTATGATATTATATATGATATTATAATGGAATTATAATATACCTTTATATCATTATGATTCCATTCTATAAAATATGAAATAGAAATGAAATTAGCGTTTATGCGTACGTACGGCTTACCGTTTCCATGAACGACGCATTTCATTTCTTACCACTAAATAATTATGTAATATTATAAATGCATATATATACTGGATATATATTATATATAAATAATGATTATAATTCTGGATATAATGGATACAAGAACAACATGTAATTACAAAGGGTTTATTTTTGACTCAAGTACCAATGTTCGTTAAAACGACCGTTATTAACTTAAATAATTACATAGTGTTCATGACATGGAAATAAGTGATATAAAAGTAATAATGAAAAATGTTATTAATCAAGTAGAAATTAACTCAAGTTTATTATTCTGGATATTAAAGAATGACCAAATCAAGTCGGACCCGAGGTATGGGACTTCGTCTCAATATCATTTCACTAAGGCATATTTTGTGTTATACACAACCTTCCTTATACGGTGTATAATGCCCTTTGACTTTTACGTTTATTCAAAAGGAATCTTTTTTATTAGAAGCATTTTACTAAACGACAAAAGGGAATGTTTTTTTCATACGTATGCGGTGACAACGACTTCTCCGCCGCCATGACCATTATTTGAGTTTCGACTTCCTCTACAAGCCATATCTTTTTTTTAAAGAAAAATAAATACCATGTTTTACATTTCTTTTATTTTGGTGTTGAAAATGGTTTTCATAATATTTTTATATCAATGTGTGTTATTTATATCTTGTGATTGAAAGTTGGAAGTGTTATGTTTCCTTTATGCATGTTTTATGTGATACGATTATGTTGAGGTTCTTGGGCATTATTATGAAGACAGGTGGTTCTGTGATAGACTACGGGCGGGTGAGCCCGATATAGCTCTCCAATGCATTGGGTAACGCGAAGGAGTGTAAATTTAAGGTTTCTCCGAAGAGATTTAGGGAATATACTGTGATGGGTATTCCAAACGTAACCAAGAGGGTTACTCCCTACGTAAGAATGTTATGAATGCCTCAAGTTACCTTTATGTCTTATGATTTCTATGATTTATTAATGATTTGATGAGATATGTTGAAGTGATTATGTTTTATGGGTAAAGTATGATTTAATTATTATGTATATATGTACCCATGTTTTTTTTCTATATATATTTTATATCCTTTACTGAGCTTTTTATGCTCATCCCATGTTTTTTTGAAATTTTTTTCACAGGTCAAGGGAAAGGTACATGATATGATCATAGTGTCATGGAAGTGTCAAGAAAGAATCCATGTTTTATTTTAAATATGTTTCCATTGATGGGAAAGAAGAATACTATCTTTAGGTAACCACTTTGTTTATATGTGGAATGTAATGCATGTTTTATGATCTAATTCTCTAAAACACTAAACTCGAATAGATCCTCAATGTGTAATCTAGTAATAACTCAAGATTAAGTAAGGTTTAAGGGTGGGGCCTTATAGTTGGTATCAGAGGTCAATTTAGATAACATTAGGTGTTAGAATTCTATTAAATGATTTTCCAAAAATATTTTTTTTATGGTCAGATTGAAGTGATATAGTATATAAAGATTACCATGTTGCTTCATCAGAGACATGTTTGTTCAGAATGGTTTTCCGTAGAGGAAACAGAGAAGCAGTGATCAGAAGGCATGCAGAAGGAAATAACCTTCCGAATCAGCATCCTAAGATGGTCGGAATTGGAACTGAACAGTTTGTTGCAGTAATGGCGCAGTTGACTCAAGCGATAACTGGTGGTGGTATCCATACACGAGATCAGCCAGATCAACCACATATGAACATGTCTGTGGTGGAATATTTCATGAGGCCACATCCCCCATCATTCAGAGGATCTTCTGACCCTGTGCTAGCTGAAGGGTGGATTAAAGCACTGGAGAAGTTTTTTATGTCATGGGGTGTTCAGACAATCAAAAGGTTAGTCTTTCTATTTACTGTTTGGAGTTTGAAGCATATTAGTGTTGGTCGATGGTTAAAAATATCAGGGACGCTGATGAGATTGATGCTCTCGACTGTGATGAATTCAAAGGTATGTTTCTTGAGAAGTATTTTCGTAAGGATATTCGACGAAGGATGGAAAATCAATTGTTGGAATTGAGGCAAGAGGAAGACTCAGTGGATGCCTATGAAGAAAGGTTCACTCGATTGGCATGGTATGCTCCAAATTTTATCTGAGACCTTGATAGTAAAATCAATAATTTTTACTCAGGATTAAATCCAAAATATCAAGGGCATTAGCTTCTCGTGATTTAAAAAGTTATGAAAAGTTTGTTCGATGTGCTGAGAAGGTGGAAATTGATTTTTTCGATGATCAAGTGTTCTATAACAACCAACAAAAGAAGAGACCGAGATGGTAGGAGAAAGGTAAGAATGCTTCAAAAAAAGTCTGATGGTAAGAAATCTAAGGTTACAGTTTTTAATAAATGTGGAAAAAGGCATACTGGGGAATGTCTTCTGAATTCTAGAAAGTACTACCGATGTGGTAAGATGGGACATAAAGCTCGTGATTACACTGAAAAAGATTAGGGTGATGGTAAGACCAAATTTGATTTACAGTTAGTGAAATGTTATAAGTGCAATGAGATTGGTCACTATGCAAACGAGTGTCCGACAAAGATCTTGGGAGATGGGAAGCAGTTAGACTACAAGACGAAAGGGCTTTTGAATTCCTATGCAACTACTTCACCAGATGCCGGGCCATCAAATGAAGTTGTATCAGGTACTTTGTTTGTTTTTTCAGATTATGCCAGTGTGTTGTTTGATTCGGGGTCTACGCATTCTTTCATCTCTGAAACCTTTTCTAGTAAAATGGGAATAACATCTCAATAAATGACTCCTGAACTTTTGGTAAAAACACCTGGGGGAAATGTTGAGGAAAAAAGAATTTATAATAATCTTCTTATCCTTATCTGTGGAAAGAACCTACTTGTAAACCTTATTTTTCTACCTCTAGTAGAGTTTGATGTTATCCTGGGTATGGATTGGCTCTCTATTTACCATGCTAAGATTGACTGTAGAGCTAAAGAAGTTTCTTTTCAGAAAGACTTTCAGTTGGTGTACAAGAATGAACCCTTACTGTGGATAACTTATCAAGAGGCCAAGAAACATGTAAAAGATGGAAATTAATGTTACCTTGCACACATCGTTGAAAATAAGGGAACTGTTCAGATTAATGATGTGCCAATGGTAAATGAGTATCCTGATGTTTTTCCCGATCAGTTGCCTAGAATAATACCAGATCGAGAAGTTGAGTTCACTGTTGACTTAATTCCTGATGCTAATCCAATTTCAAAACCCCCTTATCGAATGGCTCAAATTGAACTTTTAGAGTTGAAGGAGCAATTGCAAGATTTATTAGAGAAAGGTTTCATTCGACCAAGCACATCACCATGGGGTGCTCCTGTTTTATTTGTTAAAAAGAAAGATGGTTCAATGATACTTTTCAATGATTATAGAGCCTTGAATAACATCTCTGTTAAGAACAAATATCCTTTGCCTCATATCGATGATTTGATTGATCAGCTCCAGGGAGCTCAGTTTTTTTTCAAAGATTGACCTCAGATCGGGGTACCATCAGCTGAAGGTAAAGGAAGCAGATGTTCCGAAGACTGTGTTTCATACAAGATATGGCCATTATGAATTTTTAGTAATGCCTTTTGGGCTAACCAATGCACCTGCTGTATTCATGGACTTAATGAATAGAATTTTCCCTGAGTTCATGGATAAGTTTGTGGTGGTTTTCATTGATGATATTTTTGTGTTTTCTAAAAGTAAAGAGGAGCATGATAGACATTTAAGGGTTATCTTTCATACCTTGTAAGAAAATAAACTGTATGGAAAATTTAGCAATTGTGAGTTTTGGTTGCAACAAATTTCTTTCCTTGGTCATATTGTTTCTAAAGATGGGATAATTGTTGATCCTGCAAAAACAAAGGTTGTTGAAGAATGGCCAAGAGCCATAAATGTAACTAAGATTCGTTGCTTCCTTGGTTTGGCAGGATATTACCGAAGGTTTGTTAGAAATTTTTCACTTTTATCAATTCCAATGACTAAGATAACTCGGAAGGGTGTTATGTTTATCTAGACAAAATAATCTGATGATTGTTTTCAAGAACTAAAAATAAGATTGGTGAATGCTCCAGTATTAGAACTACCTTCCAGGAATGGTGAGTTTGTTATATACAATGATGATTCATTGAAAGGACTTGGTTGTGTCCTAATGCAGAATGATCAGGTAATTGCTTATGCTTCACGACAGCTGAAAACTCATTAGGTAAATTACCCTACACATGATTTTGATTTAGCTGCTGTTTTTTTCGCTTTAAATATTTGGAGGCATCATTTGTATGGTGTAAAGTGTGAAATATATACTGATCACAAAAGTTTAAAGTATATATTCACTCAGAAAGAGTTAAACATGAGACAGAGGAGATGGCTGGAATTAATCAAAGATTATTATTGTACAATTCATTACCATCTGGGAAAATCAAATAAAGTGGATGATGCTTTGCGTCGAAAAACTAATGCTTCATTAGAAATATTGCGCTTGGAACATGATCCTTTGATTAAGGATTTGATGAACTTTTGCATAGAAGTTGTTGGTGCCGGAAGTTCTTCTGTTTTGTTTCAGGTATCAGTGAGATCATCTCTATCAGATAGAATCAAGCAAGCACAGAAGCAAGACAGTGAGTTGCAGAAAATGGTAGAGCTGGTTCAGAAAGGTAAGTTTCCTGAATTCAACATTGATAATGATTGCGTTTTGAGATTTGGGAAGAGATTGTGTGTGATGGAATGAAAAGAGATATTGCTGATTTTATTGTGATGTTTTTGAGATTTCAACAGGTTAAAGCAGAGAAGCTGTTACCGAAAGGGATGCTTCAGCCTCTACCAATGCCAGAGTGGAAATGGGAGAATATATCCATGGACTTGTTGTGGGATTACCGAAGACATCTCGAGGTAATAATGCAAATTGGGTTATTTTTGATCTCTTGACTAAATCTGCTCATTTCCTTGCTATAGGAGATAATTTTTCCCTAGATCAACTTTACCATTTGTATCTTAAAGAGATAGTCAGGTTACATGGAGTTCCCCTCTACATTGTATCTGATCGTGATCCCGGGTTCACTTCTAACTTTTGGAAAAGCCTTCAGAAGTCGTTGGGTACTGAATTTAATTTTAGTATAGCTTTTCATCCTCAATCAGATGGGCAGTCAGAACGAACAATTCAGACCTTGGAGGATATGCTACGTTCTTTCTCTATGGATTATCAGGGAAGTTGGGACCAACATCATTCTTTGGTTGAATTTTCATATAATAACTGTTTTCATTCCAGTATACAGATGGAATCATTTTAGTCATTATATGGGAAGCGGTGTCGGACTCCAGCTTTCTGGGATGAAGTGGGTGAAAGGAAGTTGATAGGACCAGAATTGGAAGAAGAGATGGCAGAAAAAGATCACCTGATTCGGAAGCACATGAGAACAGCACAGAGCAGGCAGAAGAGTTATGCGGATAACCGGAGGAAGAATCTATCTTTCGAGGTAGGTGATCATGTTTTTATCAAGGTTTGTCCTTGGAAAATTGTGATGAGATTTGGTATGAAAGGAAAGCTGAGTACAATTTTTATTGGACCATATGAAATTCTGGAGAGAGTTGGATCAGTTGCATACCAGGTGGCATTACCTACGAGTTTATCTCAGGTACACAATGTTTTTCACGTTTTGATGTTGAGAAAGTATATGCCAGATCTATCTCATGTTTTGAGTCCAGAGGTAGTTCAACTGGAAGAGAACCTATCTTATGAAGAACAACCAGTCTAGATTCTTGACCATAGGGAGCAAGTGTTACGAAGTAAGGTTATTAATCGGGTAAAGGTTTTGTGGAAAAACCACATGATGGAAGATGCAACATGGGAATCTGAAAATGCAATGAGGGATAAGTACCCCCATTTATTCGATAAGGAAATAAATTGCGGGGACGCAATTTTCAAAAGGGGGGAAGGATGTAACATCCCAAGTAAGTAATGAATAATAGATATTTTTATCTATGTCTATTAATGAATTAGATAGTGTTTTAGAGGCTTAATATGAAAATAAATACAATCTTAAGAATGGAATACACAAATATTTTTAAAATATTGTTTTACTGCCTTTTGATGGAAAGATATTTTTAAATATATCTTTTTACAATTTTATAAGCTATGTTTGTCAAAATAAACTTATTCTTTATGATTGTGACATGAAAATTTTCTTTGTGTGAATTTTTTGTATTTTTCAGACAATGTTCATTTTTTAATGAATAGTGAAAAATACTGCAAAACTGATTTTTAATCTAATTTATTTATATGATTAGATGATCTTTTTAATTGGTTTTGAAGTGAAATTAGAATATATTTTTACCATTTAATCCAATGGTGGTCATTGGAATCAATTTCACTTTGAAATTGGACTTAAACTGGTGTCAATCTTTTGATACTTATTGTTTCATAAAAACACTCTATTTGTCATGACATCGGGAATTAATTATTAAATTTTTTAATGTGACTTATATGTTTTGAATTTTGTAAAATAGACTTCATTTTTTAATTCGGAATATCAAATATATATTAGGGTGAATATTTGGTATTTTTCTGAAAAACATCTATTTTTGATGAATAGTGAAACCACTAAGCGGTACTTATAAAAACTGATTTTTCATTTAAATGAAATTTTACCACGTCTGTGTTTTGAATTTAAAAAATCCGACATACATGGTTGTCATTAATATGTAAAATGTGGTTCAATGAGATTAAAATAATTTTTTGGTGAATAGTAACTCTTAAGTTCTTAATCGTGATTAGAGGTAATTAGTGTAGTTTAAGGTAAGAATAATGTTTTAAAAAAATAAAATGACCTAGAAACATGTCCTACCCTCATTGGATGTGTCATGTCCGACCACAGAAATCCATGGGTCAACTCGAGGACCCCATGGAGCCACTTTGGTTGGGAAATGACATAAATAACTTTTTATTTAATGTAAAAGTAAAAATGACACAAACATGAAATGTTTTACTAAAACAATTTTTACATGGGTTTATAAAGATAATATTTTTTATTATAAATACTCATTGGAAAGCTAAAAATATTTCCTACATCATTGTATTTGTTTTATAATTTTTAGACATTAAATAAATTAAATTATTTATGACATCATGATGATGCAGTGATGAGCTCATTATTTAACGATTTAAATAAAATGGAATGATAATGTAAAATATAAGACCTACTCAGGGCCAAAACCTATTGGATGGGTGGATTGCGAACCCTTATCACCTTATCCTCGAAACACAACAATTTGGGACTTCTTAAATCAGAATACCATTTTATAATAAAGTGACTTTTCTTTACCTTCCAAGAGTGTCCCTCCTCTCCTCTTATAAAAGGCCCCCACCTCTACCTCCTTACCCACACTTCCAAAGCATTTGGCTCGGCCAACCCCTGCCCATTTTGGCTCTCCACATCCCTCTATTACTCCTTGAAGCCTCACTTTGGGCAGAAGTCTTCCCAAGGAAGCCTTTGAGCTCAAATCTAAGAGAGTTACCCGATTTTAAGGTAATGTCTTCACTTGAGTCCTTTTGTTTTATTTTGCTTCTCCAACCCCCTAAACTATTTTTATTCATTTCTTTTGTAAAAACTACAGTATCATCAATATACTAGGTTGTTGTTATAAGAAGTATTAGATCTAAACATACACACACCTACATCTAATGGTTAAAGAACCTATTGTTTCTACGGATGGAGAATTTCTGCCTTCCGAAACGATGATTGTTCAACATTCTTTTAACACCTTCAAAGGCTTCCATTAAGATGAAACTATATTTATATATGATATATAATATGTTTATGTTTTTCTTAAGCTTCTGTATTTTTCATTTTGGGCATACCTTTATGGTTTCCATTATGGGTAAACGTGATATCTTCATTTAAGGAAGTGCGGACTACCACCCCTCAAAGTGATTTGATTCGTTAAATACCATATATGGGACGTATAAAGGATAGAACTATGATATTATATATGATATTATTCTATAATTATAATATACCTTTATATCATTATGATTCCATTCTATAAAATACGAAATAGAAATGAAAGTAGCGTTCATGCGTACGTACGGCTTACCATCTCCATGAACGGTGCATTTCATTTCTTACCTTTAAATGATTATGTAATATTATAAATGCATGTATATACTGGATATATATGATATATACATAATGATTATAATTCCGGATATAATGGATACATGAACAACATGTAATTATAAAGGGTTTGTTTTTGACTCAAGTACCAATGATCGTTAAAACGAACGTTATTAACATAAATAATTACATAGTTTTCATGACATGGAAATAAGTGACATAAAAGGAATAATGAAAAAGGTTCTTAGACAAGTAGAAATTAACTCATGTTTATTATTCAGGAGATTAATGAACGACCAAGTCAAGTCAGACCCGAGGTATGGGACTTCGTCTCAATCTCCTTTCATTGAGGCATATTTTGTTTTATACACAACCTTCTTTATACGGTGTATAATCCCCTTTGAATTTTACGTTTATTCAAAATGAATCATTTTTATACGAAGCATTTTACAAAACGACAAAAGGGAATTTTTTTGTCGTATGTATGTGGCGACAACGACTTCTCCACCGCCGTGACTATTATTTGAGTTTCGGCATCCTCTACAAGCCATACCTTTTTTTTAAAGAAAAATAAATACCATGTATTACTTTTATTTTATTTTCTTATTGAAAATGGTTTTCATAATATTTTTATATCAATGTGTGTTATTGATATCTTTTGATTGAAAGGTGGAAATGTTATGCTTCCTTTATGCATGTTTTATGTGATACGATTATGTTGAGGTTCTTGGGAATTATTTTAAAGACGGGTGGTTTCGTGATAGACTAAGGGCGGATGATCCCGATATAGCTCTCCAATGCATTGGGTAATGCGAAGGAGTGTAACGTTAAGGTTTCTCCGAAGAGATTTAGGGAATATACTATGATGGGTATTCCAAACGTATCCAAGAGGGTTACTCCCTACGTAAGAATGTTATCAATGCCTCAAGTTACCTTTATGTCTTATGATTTCTTTGATTTATTCATGATTTGATGAGGTATGTTGAAGTGCTTACGTTTTATGGGTAAATTATGATTTCATTCTTATGTATATATGTACCCATGTTTCCTTTCCATATATATTTTATATCCCTTACTGAGGTTTTTATGCTCATCCCAAGTTTTTTTGAAATGTTTTTCACAGGTCAATGAAAAGGTACATGATATGATGATAGTTTCAAGGAAGTGTCAAGAAAGAATCCATGTTTTATTTTAAATATGTTACCATTGATGGGAAAGAAGAATACTATCTTTATGTAACCACTTTGTTTATATGTGGAATGTAATGAACGTTTTATGATCTAATTCTCTAAAACTCTAATCCCGAAAAGATCCTCAATGTGTAATCTTATAATAACTCAAGATTAAGTAAGGTTTAAGGACGGTGACTTATAGTTGTTATCATAGGTCGGTTTAGATAACATTAGGAGTTAGAATTCTATTAAATGATTATCCAAAAATATTTTTTTATGGTCAGATTGAAGTGATGTAGTATTTGAAGATTACCATGTTGCTTCATCTCAGACATGTTTGTTCAGAATGGTTTTCCGTAGAGGAAACAGGGCAGCAGTGCTAGGAAGGCATGCAGAAGGAAATAACCTTCCGAATCAGCATCCTGAGATGGTCAGAATTGGAACTGAACAGTTTTTTGCAGTAAAGGCGTAGTTGACTCAAGCGATAAATGGCGGTGGTATCCATACACGAGATCAGCCAGATCAACCACAGAGGAACATGTCTGTGGTGGAACATTTCATGAGGCAACATACCCCATCATTCAGAGGATTATCTGGACCTATTCTAGCTGAAGGGTGGATTAATGAACTGGAGAAGATTTTTGATGTCATGGGTTGTTGAGACAATTAAAAGGATAGTCTTTCTATTTACTGTTTGGATGGTGAAGCAGATCAGTGGTGGTCGATGGTTAAAAATGTCAGGGACACTTGACTGGGATGGATTCAAATGTATGTTTCTTGAGAAGTATTTTTCTAAGGCTGTTCGACTTAGGTTGGAAAAGCAATTATGGGAATTGAGGCAAGAGGAAGACTCAGTGGATGCCTATGAAGAAAGGTTCACTCGATTGGCAAGGTATGCTCCAAATTTTATCTGAGACCTTGATAGTAAAAACAATCATTTTTACTCAGGATTAAAGACAAAATATCGAAGGGCATTAGCTTCTCGTGAGTTTAAATGTAATGAAAAGATTGTTCGATGTGCTGAGAAGGTGGAACTGGAGTTTGACGATGATCAAGTGTTCTATAACAACCAACAGAAGAAGAGACCGAGGTGGCAGGAGAAAGGTATGAATTCTTCAAAAAAGTCTGATGGTAAGAAATCCAAGATTCCAGTTTGTGATAAATGTGGAAAAAGGCATGCTGGGGAATGTCTTCTGAATTCTGGAAAGTGCTACCGATGTGGTAATATGGGACATAAGGCCCGTGATTGCACTGAAAACGATCAGGGTGATGGTAAGACCAAATTTGATTGAAAGTTAGTGAAATGTTATAAGTGCAATAAGATGGGTCACTATGCAAACAAGTGTCTGAAAAAGAGCTTGGGTGATGGGAAGCAGTTTGACTACAAGCAGAAAGGGGTGGTGAAATCCTTTGGAACTACTTCAGCAGATGTCAGGCCATCAAATGAATTTTATCAGGTACTTTGTTTGTTTTTTCAGATTATGACAGTGTGTTGTTTGATTCGGGGTCTACAAATTCATTCATCTCTGAAACCTTTTCTAGTAAAATGGGAATACCATATCAAGAAATGACTCCTGAACTTTTGGTAAAAACACCTGGGGGAAATGTTGAGGAAAAAAGAATTTATATGAATCTTCCTATCCTTATCTGTGGAAAGAACCTACTTGCAAACCTTATTGTTCTACCTCTAGTAGAGTTTGATGTTATCCTAGGTATGGATTGGCTCTCTATTTACCATGCTAAGATTGACTGTAGAGCTAAAGAAGTTTCTTTTCAGAAAGACTTTCAATTTTTGTTAAAGAATGAACCCTTACTGTTGATAACTTATCAAGAAGACAAGAAACTTGTAAAATATGGAAATGAATGTTACATTGCACACATCATTGAAAATAAAGGAACTGTTCAGATTAATGATGTGCCATTGGTAAATCAGTATCCTGATGTTTTTCCTGATAAGTTGCCTGGAATAATACCAGATAGGGAAGTGGAGTTTACTATTGACTTAATTTCTGATGCTAAGCCAATTTAAAAACCCCCTTATCAAATGGATCAAATTGAACTTTTAGAGTTGAAGGAGAAATTGCAAGATTTATTAGAGAAAGGTTTCATTCGACCTAGCACATCACCATGGGGTGCTCCTGTTTTATTTGTTAAAAAGAAAAATGGTTCAATGAGACGTTGAATTGATTATAGAGCCTTGAATAACATCACTGTTAAGAACAAATATCCTCTGCCTCATATCAATGGTTTGATTGATCAGCTCCAGGGAGATCAGTTTTTTTCAAAGATTGACCTGAGATCGGGGTACCATCAACTGAAGGTAAAGGAAGAAGATGTTCCGAAGACTGTGTTTCGTACAAGATATGGCCATTATGAATTTGTAGTAATGCCTTTTGGGCAAACCAATGCACCTGCTGTATTCATGGACTTAATGAATAGAATTTTCCATGAGTTCTTGGATATGTTTGTGGTGGTTTACATTGATGATATTTTGGTGTTTTCTAAAAGTAAAGAGGATCATGAAATACATTTAAGGGTTATCTTGCAAGCCTTAAAAGAAATGAAACTGTATGTAAAATTCAGCAATTTTGAGTTTTGGTTGCAACAAATTTCTTTCCTTGGTCATATTGTTTCTAAAGATGGGATAACTGTTGATCCTTCGAAAACAAAGGTTGTTGAATAATGGCCAAGACCCACAAATGTAACTAAGATTCGTAGCTTACATGGTTTGGAAGGCTATTACTGAAGGTTTGTTAGAAATTTTTCACGGTTATCTAGTCCAATGACTAAGCTAACTTGGAAGGGTGTTAAGTTTATCTGGACAAAAGAATGTGATGATTGTTTTTAGGAACTGAAAAGAAGATTGGTTAATGCTCCAGTTTTGGCACTACCTTCCAAGAATGGTGAGTTTGTTATATACGGTGATTCTTCATTGTAAGGACTTGGTTGTGTCCTAATGCATAATGATCAGGTAATTTCTTATGCTTCACGACAGTTGAAAACTCATGTGGTAAATTACCCTACACATGATCTGGAATTAGCTGCTGTTGTTTTCGCTATAAAAACATGGAGGCATCATTAGTATGGAGTTAAGTGTGAAATATATACTGATCAAAAATGTTTAAAGTATATATTCACTCAGAAAGAGTTAAACATGAGACAGAGGAGATGGCTGGAATTAATCAAGGATTATTATTGTACAATTCATTACCATCCGGGAAAAGCAAATAAAGTGGCTGATGCTTTGAGTCGAAAAATTAATGCTTCCTTAGAAATATTGTGCTTGGAACGTGATCCTTTGGTTAAGGATTTGATGAACTTTGGCATAGAAGTTGTTGGTGCAGGATGTTTTTCTGTTTTGTTTCAGGTATCAGTGAGATCATCTCTATCAGATAGAATCAAGCAAGCACAGAAGCAAGACAGTGAGTTGCAAAAAAGGTAGAGCTGGTTCAGAAAGGTAAGTTGACTGAATTCAACATTTATAATGATTGTGTTTTGAGATTTGGGAAGAGATTGTGTGTTCCTTTTGATTCACAATTGAAGAGAGAGTTGTTATGTGAAGCTCATAGTTCTCCGTTTTCAGTTCATCCTGGCAGTACTAAGATGTACAGAGATCTGTGGGAGTTTTACTGGTGTGATGGAATGAAAAGAGATATTGCTGATTTTACTATGAAGTGTTTGAAATGTCAACAGGTTAAAGCAGAGCGGCAGTTACCGAAAGGAATTCTTAAGCCTCTACCAGTTCCAGAGTGTAAATGGAAGAATATATCCATGGACTTTATTGTGGGATTACCAAAGACATCTCGAGGTAATAATGCAATCTGGGTTATTGTTGATCGCTTGACTAAATCTGCTCATTTCCTTGCTATACAAGATACTTTTTCCCTAGATCAAATTTCCCATTTGTATCTTAAAGAGATAGTCAGGTTACGTGGAGTTCCCCTCTCCATTGTATCTGATCGTGATCCCAGGTTCACTTCTAACTTTTGGAAAGGCCTTCAGAAGTCGTTGGGTATGGAATTAAATTTTAGTACAACTTTTCATCCTCAATCAGATGGGCAGTCAGAACGAACAATTCAGAACATGGAGGATATGCTATATTCTTGATCTATGGATTATCAGGGAAGTTGGGACCAATATCTTTCTTTGGTTGAATTTTCATATAATAACAGTTTTCATTCTAGTATAAATATGGCACCATTTTAGGCACTATATGGGAAGCGGTGTCGAACTCCAGCTTTCTGGGATGAAGTGGGTGAAAGGAAGTTGATGGGACCAGAATTGGTGGAAGAGATGGCAGAAAAAGTTCATCTGATTCATAAGCACATGAGAACAGCTCAGAGCAGGCAGAAGAGTTATTCGGATAACCGGAGGAAGAATCTATCTTTCGAGGTAGGTGATCATGTTTTTTTTCAAGGTTTCTCCTTTGAAAATTTTGATGAGATTTGGTAAGAAATGAAAGCTGAGTCCAAGGTTTATTGGACCATATGAAATTATGGAGGGAGTTGGATCAGTTGCATATCGGGTGGCTTTACCGCCGAGTTTATCTCAGGTACACAATGTTTTTCACGTTTCGATGTTGAGAAAGTATATGCTAGATCTATCTCATGTTTTGAGTCCAGAGGTAGTTCAGCTGGAAGAGAACCTATCTTATGAAGAACCACCAGTCCAGATTCTAGAACACATGGAGCATGTGTTACGAAATAAGGTGATTAATCAGGTAATGGTTTTGTGGAAAAACCACGTGATGGAAGAGGCAACATGGGAATCTGAAAATGCAATGAGGGATAATTACCCCCATTTATTCAATAAGTAAATAAATTACGGGGATGCAATTTTCAAAATGGGAGGAGGATGTAAAATCCCAAGTAAGTAATGAATAATAGATATTTTTATCTATGTCTATTAATGAATTAGATAGTGTTTTAGAGGCTTAAAATGAAAATAAATCCAATCTGAAGCATGGAATACACTAATATTTTTAAAAGATTTTTTTACTGCCTTTTGATGGAAAACAATTTTTAAATCAATCCTTTGACAATTTTATAAGCTATGTTTTTCAAAATAAACTTATTATTTATGATTAGGACATCCAAATTTACTTTGTGTGAATTTTTTGTATTTTTCAGACAATGTTCAATTTTTAATGAATATTAAAAAATACTGCAAAACTGATTTTTAATATAATTTATTTATATGATTAGATTATCTTTTTAATTGGTTTTGAAGTGAAATTAGAATATATTTTTATCATTTAATCGAATGGTGGTCATTGGAATCAATTTCACTTTGAAATTGGACTTAAACTTGTGTCAATCTTTTGATACTTATTGTTTCATAAAAACACGCTATTTGTCATGAGAACGGGAATTAATTATTAAATTAATTTATGTGACATATATGATTTGAATTTTGTAAAATAGACTTCATTTTTGAATTCAGAATATCAAATATAGATTAGGGTGAATTTTTGGTATTTTTCTGAAAAACTTCAATTTTTGATGAATAGTGAAACCACTAAGTGGTACTTATAAAAACTGATTTTTCGTTTAAATGAAATATTACCACTTATGTGTTTTGAATTTAAAAAATCTGACATACATGGTTGTAATTAAGAAGTAAAATGTGGTTCAATGAGATTAAAATAATTTTTGTGGTGAATAGTAACTCTTAAGTTATTAATCGCGATTAGAGGTAATTAGTGTTGTTTAAGGTAAGAATAATGTTTTAATAAACTGAAGTTACCTAGAAACATGTCCTTACCTCATTGGATGAGTCATTTCCGACCCGGAAAATCCATGGGTAATCTTGGGGACCCCAAGGAGCCACTTTGTTGGGGAAATTACATAAATAACTTTTTATTTAATGTAAAAGTAAAAATGGCACAAACATGAGATGTTTTACTAAAACAATTTTTACATGGGGTAATAAAGATAATATTTTTTATTATAAATAGTCATTTGAAATTTAAAAATATTTCCTACATTATAGTATTTTTTTTATAATTTTTAGACTTTATATAAAGAAAATTATTTATGACATCATTATGATGCAGCGATGACCTCATTATTTAACGATTTCAATAAAATGGAATGATAATGTAAAATCTAAGACCTAAACATGGCCAAAACCTATTGGATGGGTGGATTGAGAACCCTTATCACCTTATCCTAGAAACACAACAATGTGGGACCTCTTAAATACGAATAACATTTTAAAATAAAGTGACTTTTCTTTACCTTCCAAGAGTGCCCCTCCTCTCCTCTTATAAAAGGCCCCCACCTCTACCTCCTTATCCACAGTCCCAAAGCCTTTGGATCGTCCAAAACCTGCCCATTTTGGCTCTCCACATCCCTCTCTTACTCCTTGAAGCCTCACTGTGGGCAGAAGTCTTCTCAAGGAAACCTTTGAGCTCTAATCTAAGAGAGTTACCCGATTTTAAGGTAATGTCTTCACTTGAGTCGTTTTGTTTTATATTGCTTCTTAAACCCCCTAAACACTTTTTATTCATTTTTTTAACAAATAAAGTATCTTAAATATACAAGGGTGTTGTTATAAGAAGGATTCGAGCTACAATTACACACACCAACATCTAACGGTTAATGAACATACTGTTTCTGTGGATGGCGAATTTCTGCCTCCCGAAATGATGATTGTTCAACATTCTTTTAACACCTTCAAAGGTGGCCATTAAGATGACAATATATTTATATATGATATATAATATGTTTATGTTTTCCTTAAGCTTCCGTATTTTTCATTTTGGGCATACCTTTATTGTATCCATTATGGGTAAATACGATATCTTCATTTAAGGAAGTGCGGATTACCGCCCCCTCAAAGTGATTTGATTCGTTAAATACCATATGTGGGACGTATAAAGGATGGAACTATGATATTATATATTATATTATACTGGAATTATAATATACCTTAATATCATTATAATTCAATTCTATAAAATACGAAATATAAATGAAAGTAGCATTCATGCGTACGTACGACTTACCGTCTCCATGAACGGTGCATTTCATTTATTACCTCTAAATGATTATGTAATATTATAAATGCATGTATATACTGGATATATATGATATATAAATAATGATAATAATTCTGGATATAATGGATACATGAACAAAATGTAATTATAAAGGGTTTATTTTTGACTCTAGTACCAAGGATCGTTAAAACGACCGTTATTAACTTAAATAATTACATAGTGTTCATGACATGGTAATAAGTGATATAAAAGGAATAATGAAAAAGGTTCTTAAACAAGTAGAAATTAAATCATGTATAATATTAAGGAGATTAAAGAACGACCATGTCAAGTCGGAACCAAGGTATGGGACTTCGTCTCAATCTCCTTTCATTGAGGCATATTTTGTTTTATACACAACCTTCTTTATATGGTGTATAATCCCCTTTGACTTTTACATTTATTCGAATGGATTCTTTTTTATACGAAGCATTTTACTAAATGACCAAATGGAATGTTTTTGTTGTATGTATGTGGTGACAACGGCTTCTCCACCGTCGTGACCATTATTTGAGTTTTGGCTTCCTCTACAAGCCATTCATTTTTTTAAAAGAAAAATAAATACCATGTTTTACTTTTCTTTTATTTTTGTATTGAAAATGGTTTTCATAATATTTTTATATCATTGCGTGTTATTGATATCTTGTGATTGAAAGGTGGAAATGTTATGTTTCCTTTATGCATTTTTTATGTGATACAATTATGTTGAGGTTCTTGGGAATTATTATGAAGACGGGTGGTTTCGTGATAGACTAAGGGCAGGTGAGCCCGATATAGCTCTCCAATGCATTGGGTAACGTGAAGGAGTATAACGTTAAGGTTTCTCCGAAGATATTTAGGGAATATACTATGATGGGTATTCCAAACGTAACCAAGAGGGTTACTCCGAACGTAAGAATGTTATGAATGCCTCAAGTTAACTTATTGTCTTATGATTTCCAGGATTTATTCACGATTTGATGAGGTATGTTGAAGTGCTTATGTTTTATTGGTAACGTATGATTTCATTCTTATGTATATATGTACCCATGTTTCCTTTCCATATATATTTTATATCCCTTACTGAGCTTTTTATGCTCATCCCATGTTTTTTTGAAATGTTTTTCACAGGTCAAGGGAAAGGTACATGATATGATGATAGTGTCAAGGAAGTGTCAAGAAAGAATCCATGTTTTATTTTAAATATGTTTCCATTTATGGGAAAGAAGAATACTATCTTTATGTAACCACTTTGTTTATATGTGGAATGTAATGCAAGTTTTATGATCTAATTCTCTAAAACTCTAAACCCGAAAATATCGTCAATGTTTAATCTTGTAATAACTCAAGATTAATTAAGGTTTAAGGATGGGGATTTATAATAAGTCTTAGTTTTTAGGTTATAGATTACTCCTTCCAACAATAATTCACCGAACTCCAATGAAAATTCAACTATGGTCACATTCTCTTTTGGTTCCCCTAGCGCAATATATTCCACATTCTGTATCACTATCCACTATTGTGGATGAATCCCACCATGTTCTTTGTAAATCCCTTCCCATAAACATAATTTTATTCAATGATATTTCAAATCTAAAATTTTAGAGAAGGTATAGTCTCCTAATGTCACCCAAATTTACTCCTTTTTTTCCGATAATTCTTTATTTGTAGTTATTCCAGATGTAATGAGACAATGTTACTATAGTTCTGCAATTTTGATACTCCAGCTCCCCCTACTATACATTTGTTCGACCATTATTTCTTCAACAATAATTCATAGGAGTGGTTTTCTTGATTTCCTCATCTCATCAAAGTCTGTTTCATAGTCCAATAAGTTTACCCCATTCCATTTAATATATAATTCTTGCACTGTCACGGATTTTATTAATTTTAGGATATGTATTTTCATCGAATAAAATATTTTTTTAAGGGAAATTGTTTGTTCAGATAAAGTTGGTACCTGATTCCACTATGTCTTTCACAAATTTCATTGTTATACACATATTTTTATATGTAAATTGATAATACAATTACTGAAGAGAATTTAGTATGATAAATACATAGTGGAAATTTTATTTTTTCAGGTTTTTGATGTGTAAATTCAATTGACATCAGGAAATTAGTTCGCATCGAAGAAAAAGATTTGGGGGGGAAAGAGATGGTTTAGAACTGTTTCGTTCTATTTAACATAACAACTACAAATTGGTTATTATCAATAATTATGAAAACTAAATCAACCTCTTTAGTGACACCTTTGAACACAATCAGGTATGTGTATAATTATTAATTATTCCCTTTGAAATCATAATATAACAAAACATTATAATTTTCGTCGTTAATATACATGAAGATCAAACTTGTGGGTCCTAAATAGTAAGCAGTTGGTTTGATTATATACAGGTACCATTTCAATCAATTTTTTTAAATTTTTTTACTAAAAAATTAATATCATTATTCTGACATATTTTTTTAATGTTTTATGATAGGCCCAAGAAACTATTAGGTCCCCTCTTGGGACTTTTCACTCCTATAATCCATATACTGTTAATTTATAGAACATTAATTTTTATTACTACTTCAGTGTTCTGTTTAATGGTTTGATTGGATTTTCATATTTAAATATTCATTACTTCTTAATTTATATATTTTTAGTTTCATCATTAGAGTGCATTTTCTGGACAATGATGCTTAAGACATATTGAAAACACGCTTTCTTCATGGAAGACTTCACAAAAATCATTTAGTTAAAATAATTATACTTCCATGTAGTTCATAAATTATTATGCAATTAATTATTGGTTTTTAACAATATGTATTTACATTAATATTTTTCTCAGTTCACATTTATTATTCTAACAACCACACCTACCATGTATTAGTCTTTCTGTTCGAATTACACTATACTCATTACAATTTTTATGGAGCCTATTTACTTTTCTAGATACATGAATCCTATAATGGCATGTGGTGAAGTAAAGCATAGGTGATGACACCCTATGGACAAAATTCATGACTTAAATTCATTGGGAAATGGTTTTCAATCATTGTCCAAATGTAGGAAAATGTTTTCATATATCCTAGTTCGAATATTTAATTGTGGTGTCCCGAATTTATCCACTCCTATTACATTTTTATATTACAAAAAATTCTGATTAAAAATTAATCAAAATTACAATTACTAGGTAACTATTATAAAAAAAATTCCCGTTTCAAATAGAGGTTATAAATTGAGTTGTGGTTCATTTTATTTTGTTTCAATTGATAGTTTATATTACTTGTATAGATATCTGTCGACTGGATTCGAGGCTGATGATATGGTCAATGATAATGTTTCACTAAATGGTGACTCCACATCACCATTAGATGATGCCACTGATCTTCATATTTGGGTAAAGTACAACACAAATAAAAAAACAGACAAAGTCAACTAAGGTGTTGTCTTACAGTAAAAATCCATTTTGGAAAAACATTTTCTGTAGTTTTTATGTTTCAAATGGCAAATTATAAATAATTTATTCACTATTATGTTTACTTATGTTGTAGTTTACTAATACACTGTAATGAAATTATAAAATCATGAAATAAATTTCCATTACATGAAATTTATATACCTTTAAACAGATAATCCCTATTCTGATATATAATGATAGTATCCAGTAATTTAGTGTTATCATATTATGATATATCAATTTTTTCTCCAATTGAATAGATTTACAATTTTAGGATTCATCACTATTTAATTTTACAGTCAAACAATTGTCCTTCTTTTGTAGTTTTCAAGTTTGTTTCCATTAAAACATATTTCTCATTATCTGAATTATGATTTCAGTTTACTATATAACATAATTATTATATTATAAATTATTATGTATGTTTCTAGTTAAACTAATTATCCATATTGTTATTATGTATTTTTTTTCAACTAAAACAGATTTCGAAATTTTTGATTTCCAATGTCTATTTTCTTTAAAAAAAGTGTACCCAATTTATGTCCTCTTTTTTTTGTCTACATTTGTAGTGATTTCCCATTTTGTGATTAGGAATTTTTTCCATTTATTTTTTTATGCTGATTTCTCATGTATTTGTTTTTAAAAAAATGAACACCCATTTGATTAGGTCATGTATGATTCTAGTTTACCAGATTTAAAAAAAATTAGAATAGTCATGTTTCCCTCAAGTAAAACTGAAATCCCATTTTATGAAATCTTATTACACATGTTTTATTCCAAAAAACATATTATCCTATTTTATGATATCTCATGTTTTTTACTTCTATAAAAAAATAGTATAATGTAAAGCCAACATTGTGGTTTGGGGATGCAATTCAACATCATATCACAAATAAGCATATGAAGATGGATATGTCAATTTTTTTTCTTAATGGAATTATTCTGATTGTACCTACTATTTTGATCTTCTGTTACAAGTCAGTAGTTGTTTTATAATACTAATATGTGTCATTTTCTCACATTAAGATTAAATTACAAATTGTAGGGATCAATATACATTCAGGTTTTCCACTGATTTCATTTTCTTCTATTGTAAATTTGTCTTGTTTTTTGTTAAGAAATTATTATTTCTATGCATTTTATTTAATTACCCCTATATATATAATTTTTTCGCTGCATTTCCCATTATTTTATTTCATTTATTTAATTTTATTTCCCTCATTGAATATCATTTATCCATTTTATTTCCACTTACATTTCCTTATACATTTTTAATCTTTTTTTTTAATTATTATAATTTTTCAATACATGGTGTCATTATTTTTGAGTTTTTTTGTTAGTGTTTTTTAACAGAATAAATAAAACTAATCAAAACGATGCTAGAGGATAGGTTATTGTAATTAAGTGTGAATATGATTCCTAAAAAATATTGTAAAGGTAAATATACCCATTTATGCATGATTCTACCACCTATGTATGATATTACCTATAGAATGAATGCAACTATAGTTGGATTTCAAATTAGCACTCATTATTACGAATTTCCTCGGTGTGCAGGTCTTGGGATTTTAATAAGCGTTGATGCATAAAGAGATATTGTTTATGTGATCACACTCATCTTGTGTGAAACTCTGAAGAAGGTTAGTCATTTTCTTCAGGGTTTCATTTAAAAAATTTCATGTTTATTATAGGATTCTTGATAAACCTCACCTTATATTTCTATATACATACTATTATTTAGAAATTTTCTGATTCTCATTATCTCTACCAAGAGTGGATTCTATAATTATGGGTTTGTTTATAAATTTATTTATGAAATGGTTTTGTGTTATGATTGCTGATATAGATTGTGATGTTTTTGCTAATATTATTTATCATGTAAAATGTATTTATGCTTTGAATATGGATTTAAGTTCCAAATATTGATATCCATACGGTGGATCCAAATTCTTATTTCAAAAGGTGGATCTAGATGGCATTTTTCATATTGTAGATTTTAGATGTTCAAAAACTGGAGAGTGTTGTATTTTCCATTTTTACATTTGATCTTGTGGGTAGTTATTTAAAGGATATAGCTTTTCAATGTTTTCTTCCAATGATTATCATCCTTCCAATGTGAACAATACAGTGATGTTTTGGAATGATGTTTTGTGATTTATATGGTAGCATGCGGTATGGTATTTCAATGATATGGAGAGATGAGTTCCTATAGTTTTAGTACAATTCAATTGAAAAAATAGTTAATTTTTAAAATTTCATTAATTTTATGACCTTTGTAACATTATAATAAATAAGGAACGTCGTTATCTTATATAAAAAGATTTTATTATGGAAGAATACAAGTAAGATATATGGAAAATAGCTATAAAAGTGTAGTTTAATTAATTCTATGTAACACATTGATTAATTTTATTTACCCCAAAATTTTATCTTACATTTATCTTACATGAAATGTTATCATGTTACATTAAATTTTTTTTTTCAAGAAATATGGATATAGGTAAAACACCTATAAACCAAAAAAAAATTTAAATAATTACATAAACCCATTTATAGTCATCAAATGTGAATTCCATACATCCTTGATATATATATTTGTTTTATGCCAGAAATTTTATAATAGGTTTTGATAAGTTGGGATATTATATCAACCAAATTTACCCAAAATGTGTTACATATTTATTTGGATTTTTAAATAAAATGTACCACATTATACATATCTTCTTCCTCAAAATTGAATAATCCATATACTTTTACTATCCTATTTCATTGTCAACTATTTGAATGGCGTCTTCATATTCTACGCCCTCTTATTTCATTATCATTCACCATTACATTCTAATTAATTTTTTTCAACATTATTGTTTCTTTTCAAATTTTATAAATATTATTCTCTTATTAATAGAAAAACCAGTAATCAAATGCGACGTGTAATAGCATGGGTGAGTACTAGTTTTACATAATGTTAGGTGGTGAAGTCAAAGAGATTTATAAAGGGGTCATTTAATGGATATCAAATTGTGATTCAAAATGTGAGTGTTGTTAACCCCTTGTGAAAAATTCTTAATGGAGATTTTTAAATATTTTTGATGGAACTGATGGTTTTAGACCTTATTTTTTAATTCAATGAAGAATATCCATGTGGGATGGTATTTATGAAATTTTCATAAATGGTCGGTGATTTCCATAATTTTCTACAGAGTGTTGGAAATGTCATTTTATTAAATGTGAAATGGATTGGATTCCTGGTCTATTTTTCATTGTTATTGACTGAGTTTTTTTAATTTTTTTTAAATGGGTAACGTGAAAAGAACCCATTGATTTCCCCTTTATTATGTTACCCCTTGTGTGTGGATTTTATCGCCATGTGATTCTTTTCTTTTCCCTTATGTGGGATTCCAATCTCTAAGAGATGGTTGTTTCCACCAATGTTTGGGGATGCACTTTATTATAATGTGGATTCATTTTTTATATAGGGAGATTCATTATTTGGTTTCATAGTTGAGGGTTATCAATTGATTCACCATGTGTACTATACATGGATTTCATGTCATTATGTTTTACTTCCTTTTTTGTCCTGGGAAACCAAATACTAAGTGGGTGAAATTTATTATTTTTAATGTTTGTGCAAATGCCCCCTAGTGGTCCTCCATTCATGATAGGAAAAATGTGTAGGAGGGATTTGTTTATTATAATGTGGATTTTTTTGGCTATTTGGATGACTTGGGTTAATTATCAGTGCATGATGGTGGCTGGTTCGTAAGTTGGTATGCCCTTATAGAGATATGTTCTCTAAATGTTATGATACCCTAGGGTAGATACCATGAACCATTAAATTTCTTGTTTGTTTATTGATTGAGGGTACTTTTATATAGATTTCATTTGTATCATTTCCCCTACTTTCATTGATATCGAACCTATTATTCTTTATAATTGGTATATGCCTTATGCTAGGGATGGTGGTTATTTTTTTGTGGTTGACCCATGTGTGTGAAGGGTAATTTACTTTAGAAAAACATGATTCCAAAGTTGATTGGAAAACTAATTTGAAATTAAATAATTATATGCAGTTCTTAAATTGGATTTAAAAATGGTTGTTTTTGTTTTGAGATGGAATCATTTGGTGAGAGGTTTTTTAGTAACCATTTAAAATTTAAATAAATGATTTTATTGATAAATTTGAAGGTTTGTGTGGATTTGAAATAGACTAGGATGCTAGGATTGTTTTCAAATAATTGATTTCTATTTTGAAAATCAATGAAAAATATTATGAAACAAAATTACTGATTTTTTTTGTATTTAATACAATGTTTTATATGAAATTTGTTTCCTTTTAGATTATTTTAAAACTAGTCTTTATTAATTTTAGTATGAAACATATTGTATATATTTGGTGGGATGTGTTTACGTAGTGTTATTTGTATCTCATGACTATATTTTTTAGGTTTTAAGTTCTCAGTTGGACTTGTTCTTCTTTATTTGTGGCTGATGTGGGGGGAGTTGGGTGGTGGTGAGCAATTGGTGGTTTCTTGGATATGGTATCATTCTTTTCATGAGTATGTTTTTGGTTGTATTATTTTTGGTTTTTGAAATATCTATTATTCCTTTTTGTATCATCCAATATCTGTATAGTGTTTGTGTTTATATTAATGCAAATGGTTTGAATTAGTTTAGTTGGTTACGACCAGTTTGGAATGCTTCATTAATTTATATCTTTATGTATTCTTCAACCTTTTATCTCTTATTGGTTAAAAATAATTACCAAAGGTGTTATAATGATAACAAGGTAGTTTTTCCCAGACTATGGGGATTAGAAATGCTATATGGGGCTTGTGGTAGGTCGAGATGAGTGATTTGTCGAGATGAGTGCTTAGTTCAATAGAAAAGGTATTAGAGTAGGTTTTGGGTTTCCTTAATTAAGAGACATTAAAAATGACATACCCCTGTTATTTTGGGATTTCATGGTATAGTAGAGACTAACGTCGTCCAATCATGATAGGTAATGGATAGGAGAGTCGGACAATCTCTTTCTCTTCCCAAGCCTCAAATTTCCAGGGGAACTTTAGGTTTTGAATTAAGAATTTGAGTTTTTTTAGTTGTGATTTATTTTTTTCTAAATTGGAATTTTTTTATCTGCATTGAGTATGTATGTGTTATTGGGGATTGTTCTTTGGTTTTGGGAATGAAATTTAGGAGCACCTAAGATGAATACTTAGAATGCATGGTTTTGGAACCATGTGGTACCTTTGTGGTTGGGTCTGCCTCTTTTACATAGTGTGTTTTAAAGATGAAGGACGTTTTCCCAATCCATTTAGAAAAAATGTGCACATAATATTTTCTTCCACTTATAGTTTTTTGGACTCCACATGATTCCATACATCTTCTTAAGTGATTTTCACCAATATGGGGTGAATTGATGAGTTTTTTATAATATTCTTTATGTGATTTTTGTAAACCTTATTTGAAGGATTCTGTGGTTCTTTTAGTGAACTTGCTTTTAAAAAATAGTTTATGTAAATGAAGGGTTCGATAAAAAATTTATTATTAAAATCGGATTTTATGGATAAATAGGAAGAGTGAATTCATATAGTTTTAATTTTTTTTAAAAAATTATTGTTTTTCATACAGTATTTAGAAAATGGGATGTTTCAAATTTTCTTCCTTGGGTAATCTAAAAAGTAATTAATTTCAAAATGGGGTATTTTAAAAATGTCTTATTATCAGAAATGCTATTTTTTGGAAACAAATTATGAATGTGTTTTGAGAAAATGGAAATTAATTTTATGAGAATTATTTTTATGAATGGTTTTTAAATGATGTGGGATTTTGAACGTATTTTTTTAAGAATTGCCATATTGGGGAAGTGTTTTTGTGTTATAATGGCGTTTTTTTATTTTAAAATTTATTTTGGATTGGTATTTTTGTGATAAATTTTAATAATATGATTTAAAAATTATTTGGTGGAAATGGTTGTTTCAAAAGAAATTTTCTATTAGTGTAAATTTTTGTTCCTTATTTGAGGGATTGTTGTTTTTTCCTTTATTCCTAGCATATGGTGGAATAGTTTTTTTGAGTCATGAATGGATTTTTTTCATGCATTTTTCATTGTTTTCTCCTAGAATTATTGAAATTTTTTCTCCAATTCTGGTCCACCTAGACTCCTTGTGATGTGGTGATTTGGAACCTTCTATGGGATCAGACCCTGTTTTAGACTTATTGAATATGTTTATACACAATTTTATTGGTTATTTGGGGTCATTATAAGTGGTGAAGTTGTTTGAATAGATTTAGATTATCCTAAATTCTCTTAGAACTCCTAGAGCATCATGGATGAAAGCTATCTATATATTTCTTGTCGGATTCAATCAATTTTTGTGGGAGTTTATGGTATCTCCTTAACTACATAAAGGTATGTCATATGAGATTTTAAAGATGTAGGTTTTCTACTAGTTCTTTATTTATGATTCAAAATGTGATAAATTTCCTGATCTCATGGGTTTTTATTTCTGTTACCGATCATTGAGGAAGTACATAAATCACTTTTTGAAATTGGTCTTGTTTTCTCCAAAGATGGTTATAAACATTTCTGATAATGTTCATTTCCTCAAAGTTTACCATCCCCAAGATATTGGTTTAACTATAATTGTGTCATGTTTGATGTAATTTCTTGGAATTTTTGTCTAATAGTTTTTTATTTATGAAAAATTATTTCGAGGATGCAAAATCTGACGACATGTGATTCTGAGGCCCGTAGTGCCCGGACTGATCTGTCGAAATTTTGTTATGCTTAAAATTCATGTGTAAATGGGTTTCCGAAAAAGTGGAAGAAATCATAAATGGGTTATCTAATAAAAAATCATAGGGAATCATTGAGTTCAGGATGGTGGGTGTATCCTAAGCGTGACTTAAGTGTAGTTGGCACATGCCTCTAGTGAGAAAACCTGAAAATAGGAAAACCGTAAATAAAATAATTAAATAAAATTATTTTTTTTTTCAAATGCTTATAAATCACAAACAGTAACTCGGATTAAAAATCTGATTCCTCCAATGAACTCTCGAGGGCATGATTACCTTTTGAAGAACATTAAATTAGTTGGCACGAGCCAACATGGGATGTTTGTTTTTGACCGTAAATAAAATAATTAAATGACAATTATTATATTGTTAAATTTTCTAACTTCTAAATTGTAACTCAGATTGAAAATTGAAGAGTACTGTTGAATTTTTGGGGACATGTTTTCCTTAGACATAGCCTATCCCCGACTGGCGCATGTCGAGGGTGACTGCTAATAATTATTGAAACTCTTTTTAAGGTACAGCCATTAAACACGCGAGCACCGATTTCTAACTTTTGAACCAATTGTCAGAATTGAAATCTGAGGGCGCTGTTAAATCCACTGCGCAAATATTTTCTTCAGGGAGGCTTGACTTAGACTCTAGTAGCTCTGGAGAAAAAGATAATTTTTGGACATTACTGAAAAATAATTAAATTATTTAAATTGTTATTGTATTTATTTTTTTGTAACTACTGAGCGGTGGTGGAGGTACCGATGATTTATCAAGCCATTAAATGGATTGACCCACCAACATTGTAACCTCAATGTGGCATCATCAATTCCGGTTCATAAATGAACCTCATTAATGACACACAACATGAGTGTCTTCCCCCTATTACTTAAAAGGAGCTCAAGGTGGGGTTTGGAACTACTTCGCCATGCGAGGAAACTTTGGTGATGTCATGTGGCCACTTCCACCAATGGAGGACCAAGGCTTGGGCTGCGACGATCTGGGATCGACAATCACTGATGACCGTACTCCAACTTGGAATCTCCTTCTTCCGAAACCATGAAACCTATGACATTTATCAAGGTAAGGGGTTTATTTTGATGTTCTCATTGATGAAATAAATTTCACCCACTTGTTATCATGTTAACACAGAAGGAAATGGACAAAGGAACAAGGCATGGACCCTCCGCCGCTTTACTCATGTTACGTACTTCAAGGAAGATTTTCCCAATTTGATGGAAACACGAGATTGTGGGTCACGGTGTGACGAAAACTTTCCAAAAGACCCGTAGGCCCTGGAAAAATTAAAAATTTAGCTCTAGAGCATCACCAGGGCCCTGTGGAAGAAATGTCAGTGTGACATCGGCACCGGCAGACGTGGGGGGTAGCCAGAAACTGCCAGCCGCGGTGGAAGTGCAGCGCAGCAGTGGCCGAACGGGTGGCCAGTAGCGGTCGACCATGTAGTTGGAGGCAAAGTGCCATCAGGCGCCTCATAAGAGATGAGCCGTAGTGGTGCTAGCAGGGAACCGCACCCTTCGGGTCCCTTGGGTGACTAGGCCGCGCCACCTTGCACCCTGATTGGCTCCTTTGAGCTGTTCGGGAGCAGTGGATGGCGCACCTTGCATGGGGTACACTAGCAGGCTTGGTCAGTCTACAACCCATCAAAACAGGCCCGCTGTGGCCTAGCCCAGCCAGGGTGGGCCGTGCTAGGGTGGGACCTAGACAATGGTGGTCTTACTGGGGAAGGCTAGACACAGATCCCTTAAAGAATAATATTTATTCAACATGTTAAATAATAAATTTTATTATTATTTTACAATGGTTGCAGATACACTTATCATATGACTCTTTAGGCCCCTATATTTGGCATTAGGCAGGGCCACCCAAAATCCAATGATAGTATTTAGTAACATGCCACGGTACCCATAATTTCACAATGATATATAACCTCACCCCGAAACATATTGTGTAATATAATCTCCTTATCCTGATTTCTCAAATCAATCATGTTTCATGTTGGTATCATCAACCTATGTACTTGATGTATCTTTCTTTGAAATTAAATAATGGAACCTTCCAACATGACACCATAACCGTGGATTTATTTGGGCTGTCTTATTTACATTCATGGTCCAGAGATTTAAACATCTATTAAATAATAGAAGGGAGAAATCCATTCTTCTTTTATTTTGTAATTCAACATTACTCATGTTGCACCCAACGTATCCTAACTCACCAAAAATATATTTCATCATGGTTTCCATCAACAAATCAATTTATTAAACTAGTAATATTCATCAATAATAATATTATTAAATTTTATGGATCAATACACATGTCCTTAGATAGGTACATCTATTGACACGTATACATGTTGATTTCCTACAAGTTGGTATGGTTCTAAAAATCTTATAAAATAGAAATTACCAATGGTTAACACCATGAGAATGTTCTTAAATGTTTATGAGTCTCCACCCCTAATAGCCTATATCATTTTTTCTGGGTCAAAAGATACCATCTGACTATAGAAAATATATTTTAGAATAATATCATGGAACTTCTAGTCTTCCATCATAGTAAGGAAAAAATATATCCTCTTAGTATGAAAAATATTATTACAAAATTGTCACATACAATGTCAAGAAAAAGAAAAATCATGATGTGATAATAGTTTAATTAATATGAAAAAAACGAATAAAGGTAATTATAAAGTACATAGAAGTTGGTTCTAGGGATAAAAAACCATCAAACCCCTACATTTTCTATGGCTAACTACTACAACCTTCAATCTTCTAGCTCTTATATGATACATATGATTCTACCAAGAAAAGGAATTAGCTATGGGGACCATCGTGTTTTATTCCATGGGAACACTTCATACACGAACTTCACCCCTCTAATAAAATTATCTAATGTGGTGTTATATATAGAGTTTGTGATTTTTTTCATTGGTATTCCCTTGATTATTTTTCAATATCCACTACTGAATTATTATCACAATATAACATGATAGGTATTTACTGTTAGGTATTACATCAAGATCATAGACAAAGACGAGTATCCAAATATTTTATTTAGATGCATCAAAATCCTCTATATATTCGAGCTCTATTTTAGAATCAATGAAAATAGCTATTTTGAAATCTTCATGCTCACAAATCCTCTATTAAGACAAAAGAAATATCATGACTAAAAAATCTTATTGTTATGATATGTTTGAAATCTGTAATGATTATAACCACTTATTAACAGCTCATCGTATCCTTAATAGTAGAGGAACATATCCCTTGTTCTTATTAGATACATAAGGACAACCATTATAGACAACTAATGTTGTTGTCCTTGGTAATATTGATATATTATTACAATGATAAATTCATAGGCAACATCAATCCTAATACATAAAATATAATACATGATTGACCCTATCATAGAAGTTTATGAGATCCTACTCATTCTTTATTTATCGTCTTGTGTCTAAGGACTTATTTTCTTTGAATGATGTAAACCATGTGACACTAGAAGAAATATTATTTTGGACTATTCGATTATAAATCCCATTAGTATCTGTTCAATGGTTGTACCTTGACATATTCCAAGAAACCTCTCAGATATATAACTAATTATCTTGATCCCAAGAATATTGGCCGCTTCACATATGTCTATCATTGAGAAGAATATATTTAACTGCTCCTTACTTGACTGTAAGACTCGTATGTCATTTCCAATAACTAATGTGTAATAAACATATACTAATGACCACACTCCCACAAATCCTCTGGTAAACTCAACGACCACATTTATTCTTAATGAAAAAAAATTCTTTCAATGCTTAAAAAAATGAATATTCCATGATCTGGATGCATTATTCAATCCCTAATTTAATCTCTACAATATGAAAACCTTTTTATAATTAGTTAGAATCAATAAAACATCCAGGTTTTCCATATAGACATTTTCTTGAAGGATACTATTATGTAATACTATTCTGAAATTCATCTTCCTAATTTGATAGTCATGGTAAGAAACAAAATCATATAGAATTATAATGGATTTAAAAATGGAAACTATGGAAAATGTTTCATCAAAGTCAATTCCTTGACACTGTTTAAAACCTGTAGAAACGAGTATTTCATTATGGGTACATTACCTTCAATGACCCATTTTCTCTTGAATACTTACTTTCATACAATAGTATTTACATCAATTGGAACATTGAACAACACTGGAAAATGGTTCTGATACTTAGATTCCATATAAAAATTAAAGGATTCCTTCCATTTTGTAGTTTTTGATCTCTCTATTACCTCATTTTAGGTGATATGTTTATTATTATCAACTAATATTGAGAAATCATCATTGGTGACTAGTAAATAATATCTTTTAAGAAGAAATTATTCCATGGGATCCTATGTATTTTTTTCCAGTACCAACTCTTATACATAATGAGAATTGACTTCATCAAAGTCTATCATGCTCAAATTAGCTTTCTTGAGGATGGTGTATGACCCAAGGTTATTTGTTGATTATAATGGTGTATGGTTTGTATTTTTTTCAATATTCACATGGAAGACCAGTGTTTTTTTAGGGAATGCAGTATTAATATTTTGGATAAATAAGTATTGAAGGTGGAAATTTTACTATGCTTTTCAAATTTGTGGGCCTAAAAATCAAGAGTTTTTTTTGGAAAATGAAGGTTTTACACATAAGAGTGTATAGTATGTGGAACACAATGATATTGCAAATAATATAATTTCCTCGAATAGTTGTGTACTAGGAATGGTGGTACACGAAATGATATAGAAAATTTATAATGGAAGAAAACCATGAACCACGTAGCAGGAACGATTCACAGAATAGAGTATAGTACTCAGTGAAGACTGGTGGTTTGTGGGTGGAAAAAAATTTCATAAGGTTTTAAGTACACAGAATAGCGCATCATTTTAAATAATGAGATAGTGACTTGATCCACCATGAAGGAAGAATGGTGATACATGGTCCCCATAGGGAAAACTGTTTGTGGGTGAAGTGATATGCGGTGAGGCTATACCGAATCAATGATTTATAAAATCTAATATTAGTGATATTTTTTTATATTTTTTATATAAGGAATGATAATAACATATATTGAGTGAGTGATTCTTATTAGAAATTTCGAATGAATTTGGGGAATCCCAGAGTGGTTCACAGGAAGAAAACTCCTAAAGGAAGAAGTGGTTCACAGAGGAGAAAATTGTTCACAAAAAGAGTGGTGGTCTGTAGAGGAGAGAACAGTTGGCAGAAGAGAGTCTGTATCAGGGAGGAATCCCACATAGTCCACATAGAAGGACAGTACACAGTGGATCTGGGAAATACATTGTGCTAGTTCTCACTGTACGCGGGGCATGGTAGTATGTGGAGGAAGCACTCGTGGTACGCAGTGTAGAATGGTTCGAGGAGGAAGGATACTACTTAGTGGAGGAATAGACTTCATAATAAATAGTTCACAAAAAAGTGGATTACATCTATAGTGGATGATAAGTATTCAATAGAGAATCCATTTATATTTTACGATGCATGATTTAATGTCAATCTATTGAAGAAACCATGAAGTCAATAAATTGAGTCCAGATCCTTCCCAATGTAGTGAGCAAGTTGGATTCAACGAAAGTGTTCTGAGAGACACAATGTTATATCCATAAATTCTTGTAATGGTATTGTGCATATCCCATAGTGACTATGTTTAAACATCGGTACTCCACAAATAATGAAGAATAGTAGATTTCGGTACGAAGAAACACTGTCAGAATATGCTCCTTAGATGTAGCCCTAAGTTCTTCCAGTGGAAATTTCAATTCAATTTCCAAAGGATGTTCCACAATACAATGAAAGTATATATTTATATAAATATATAATATATTAATAAAAATTAAATTTTAATAAATATATTAAAATAAAATGAAATTTAATAATATATGTAATATATTTTATTCAATATATATACTAATAAAAAATTATAAATCTATTAAGAGGAAGATCCAGTGGAATTTATATTGTTTGTTCAAGGGGATTATTCCAGTGGAATTTTCAATTGAATTTCCAATTGATGTTCCACAATACAAAAAAATATATAATTATAAAATTATAGAATATATTAACAAAAATTAAGTTTTAGTAAATATATTTATATTAAATGAAATTATATATAATATATGTAATAAATTTTATTCAACGACTATACTAATAACAATTATAAACATATTATGTGGATGTTGCAGCGGAGGTTCCAGCAGAGGTTCGAGTGGATGTTTTAGTGGAGGTTCTATTGGAGGTTCTAGTAGAGGTTTCAGTAGAGTTTTTAGTGGAGGTTCAAGTGAAGGTTTCATTGTAGGTTCCTGTGGAGGTTCTAGTCGACGATCCAGTGGATGTTCCAATGGAGGATCCAGTGGAGGTTCTTGAGACAATTTTCTATGAATTTTTATTACATAAAATGCATTTTTTTATCATTTCAGAGACATAATTCTTTTAATAAGTTTAAAAAAATTATATTTATTCTGATGATTAATAAAATTATAAATTTAAAAAGAAAATTTTTACAATTTTTAATCAAATAATAATATTTTATGTTTATAAAAAAATTCAATATTTGTTTATAAAAGATTAATTTTTATTCTTCTAAATAAATCGTATTTTTTTAATATGAACAATAAAATTTTAGTAATTTATTTTATCTGAAAAAATATTTATTATATGTTTAAAAAAATATTGTCATTAAAAATATTAATGAAAATTTATTAGATTTAGTCATATAATTAAAAAACTCTTTTTTTAAAGATAAATTATTTTATCATTTATAAATGGCATAAACCTTTTTTACAAAAATATTTCCTTTCATTTACAATAATTATTATATTTAAAATACAATACACTCAATATTCTATCATTCATTAAAAATAGTACCATATTAAAGATATAAATGTAAATATTATTATTTTCTCTTAAATGATTAAAAAGACAATTTTTTATCACATATTTATTTTTAATTCCATCTAAAAGATGTAACAAAATTTTTTTAAATAATTATATTATATTTAAATTAAAAATATAATAATATTAAAAATAAAAGCAAATAATTAATATTTAAAATGTTAACAAAAATGTACGAACTTAAAAATAATAACATTAATATATTCATTTCACTCAAATAATCAACAAAATTGAACATGTATTATTTGTGGAATTTTTAGTAAAGAGTATGAAAAGATTTTATATAAGACACATATATTTTCATTTAATTATAAATTCAATTTTTAAATATATCACAATTTTTATTATTTGTTTAATATATAATAAATATTATAAATTGGAGAGATGAGATTTTTTTGATTGGGGAGAGGGAGAATATGACGCAATGTTTTTTACTTCAAGACCAATATACTCGTGAATACATTCCATTACATTATTGTAATGTTTGGAAAAAATATCTAGGTGTCAACATCCCAGAATGTGAATGGATGATCCATTATTTCAGGGAATTAGAGAGGATAAAATATTGGTTGGGATCTCTTTTACATGTTTGCTTATTTTTTCTTCCTCACTTTTGAAATATAGCTTTGGAAAATATTTTAATATAAGGCCTTCCTTTCCATAATATATATATATATATATATATATATTTGTATACATATAAACAATTCTATATAATTTTATAGATATAATTAATTATATAAATAATCATTTAACCATATTTTTATATATGTTTCTAAAAAAATATATATATATTATATTTAAATGAATATTAATTATCCATTTTATTAAAAAAAACATTTATCCTTTTTATTTTCCATAAAAAATATGAATATTTATATACCAACAAATATGTATATACGTATGTTTGAGTAATGTTGCTCATAACATTTTAATGAAAAAGTAAATTTAAATAATTATTATAATGATTTTTGATTTATTTGACCAAATGATGAATTGTTTTATCGAATTGTGGTTAATTTACTTTTTATGATTTAATATTGCTAAAAATAGATGAGAATGTTAAATTTAATAGTTTGATTTTTTTTATGATTTTTTGGTTGAAAATTTATTATGTTGCCAGCCTATTGATAGTCCTCAACCCTGAAAAAAGGGAACCTAGAATTATCTTGTAATTAGAGAGGAGAGCCATCACGGTAAGGGAATAGTAGGAAAATCCCACAAATAGAGCAATGGGAGGGAATAGAAGTCTGGATCAACTTGCATGCCACCATGACACGTCATTGTGATTTTTTGTTGGGACAAGACACCATGACGTTCTGGAATTTCCCTGGGTGGTGTGCTACCATAAATCTCTTCCACCGTCGACCTAGACTAACACCTCTAACTGTTGTCTCTTTCCATAGAGTGATATTAGTCTTTCTATGTCCAGGGGTGCGCTGCTATCATCAGCTATAACTAAGTTGTAATATCATGTTCCACCATCACCTATGATCGTCGATCCCTCCATCCGTCGCATGTTACCACTTTGGTAGAATCACTGCACAGTTGTAACACTAGCCACTGATGATTCCCACTACAATTTATTTCCTCTATTATGGCTAGTCTCCATTCTGATTTACTATTTGAGTCGGTACTATAAACCGCAATTTTCACCTTCTACTCCTAGTTATGACCATTATCACATACTACCATGTATATATCTACTACCGTGTGGCACCCTTATACCATCACCACCACCCTCACCACTACACGAAAGGTTCAAGGAAAACATGAATTATCATTGTAGGTCAGGATCCTCTAAAACTATGTACTCTCCATTGACGGGGCTTGCTCACACCACTGTGATGATTGATGATGATGATAATGGAAAACACCCCTGAAACCACCATGGAAAAATAATTTGAAATCAAAACATCTAGAACCCCATACTGATATCCCATAGACCACAGGAATGCATGAACAAGGAGGGGATGAAATCAGAAACTACTAATCCCTATTTCTGGTTGGAATAAGGATACGAAAACCTAACACATTATAAGCATTCATACAAAAAAGGGGAATAAAACATTAGATGGTAATTAGTACATAGGCTGTAATAGTTTTGAATTTAATATGCATATGATTTATATTAAATTGGTGGAACATTAAAAGAAATTTCCAAAAATACTACATTTGAGATTCCTTCCAAAGAGACACCTGTCAAGACCTCAATCATTCAACTGGGTAGGTCATGCTAAATCTGGTTGAATCTAGGTTATCATGTGCATGGAAAGCACGTAATGAGTGACTATCAATTATTTTTCAGGTAGGCTATTCTAATTTTCGGTGTTATTGTTAGATATGAATTATAGGTATATATATATATGATATTATATTATATTTAATGTGTATATTTAATTACATGAATTTGATGAATGTAATTCATGTATTAAGAACACGCGATAATAAATATATATATGTGTGTGTGTGATACGTGTTTATTTCTCCAAAATGGTTTAGTTACCAGCTATAATCCATTTTGAACTAATTAATTGGCTTGACTGATAAATGAATGGGATTCAATGAATTATCAGAATAAATGTATATGGACACATTAATATGGCCAAAACAGTTTCATTTAATTAAATGTAACATGGATGGATATATAAATGAATGCGATCCCCCATGTAAATATAAACAATTTCGATAATGTCTCTCATTTATCAATTCTTCGCACAATGATGTTCATTGTCTCAGACGAAGGTGCTAAAACCCCTTTGAAATTTGGGTATTCTCATGATACGATCATGAATACAATAGTCAATATACCCCCTCAGAGAAAGGGTGGTTTTGTTTACTACCACATGAACTTTATAAAGAATGCTTCTTTGCAGAGAAAGGAGAAAACTGCAGTCCTTGACAATTTCCAAGTACACTATTTATACTGTTTCTTTACGTGTTGATTCTAAATGATTGATCTTCTTGTGTTTGCTTTATCTTCTACTAAACATGGTCATGGGATGATTGTACAAAACCCAAGTATTATTATCAAAGGAGAAGTAATATTTAACAAATCAACAATTTTATTAATGTATAAAAAAGAATTTTTAATAGTAAAAAACGATTTTTCTCAAGCCTAGAAATTACTTTGAAATGTTCATATATATTAATCATATTTATATGAAAACTTATGAAATATATATTTTAATCAAAATTATTCAATTTTTAATTTTATTATGTTATTTATAAATAATTTATAAATAATGAAAAAGGTATCATGAAATATTTATATATAAATTTATAAAATATGTTTATACATTAATTAAATATAAAATGTCTATAGTTTATTATTAAATATTTTTTTGTAAAATTTTCTTTTTGAAACAATAAATATAATTGTTTATGATATATTAATAAATAATTTATTTAGATATCATTATAGAAAAGTTTTAATGATTTTATAAAGTTCAACATTTATGATATTTTGATTATATAAAAACGTTATATAACAGATATTGAATTATAAAATGTTTATAATTTATGAAATTTGTATAAATTAGATTTAATATAAAATGTGAAGGGATCATATTGATAAGAATGTAAATTTTTTATATTCTTGATATTTTATAAAATTTTATAATTACCATATATTTGTGATTAGTTCATAAATGTCTTATATTTTAGAAAATAAATAATTTTTTCATTTATTATATTTCCTCAATATTCATGATTAGTTCATAATTAATTATTTTGAAATTATTCTAATTAAAGGGGATTTATTTGGATATTATATTATTTCACATGAAAAGGTGTTTATATAATTTATAGGATCAAAGATCAAATAATAATTTAGTATATGATATTAAGATTATATAAAAGGTTAACATAATAGAAATTTAATTAAAAATAGTTTATAAGGAATATAATATTATATATTCAAAAATGAAATTCCTTATTATAAAAAATAGGAAAGAATACATATTGGAAAGAATATAAAGAGTTTATATTAAATATTATGTAATTTCTATAATGTTAAAGGTGAAATTATAAAAGTGCTTATAATTAGATTTCATTTATGAAATTGTTTATAAATGTTTAGCTTATAATTAAATATTTGAATTGTTCATATATTTAAATATTATACCATGTTTTATTCATTGTTATAAATACATTATATTACTAATAACTTGATAAGCAAATTTACACGATGAATTACTTCTATGATTGATACATTAATATGATTATAGGTTTGATACTATAATATTTAGTTTCCATATACCATGAATTTACTTTATTAGTTTTGTTATTATCATTAGAGTTTCTCTTGGGAATATTTTTTGAATATTATGTGTTAGAGTTTTTAGGAATTCAATTCTCTCTAGATTAAAGAATCCCAAGGTAGAGGGACTTGAGGTCATACCTCATTCTTTCCTAGAGGTTTACCTTGGTTACGAATGTGAATGGGGTTGGTAACCAATCGCTCTAGGAATTCTCATCGGGAGTTTTCAAATATCATAAAACTTTATACCTTTACTGGAAGTGTTCATGTACCTTATGAATATGATGAATATGTATATGTATGAATATACATAACTTCTATTTTATGTGATTAACACAAACATGTTGGTTCTGTAAAGAGTTGCACATTACTGTGGTGTGAACAAATAAGTTTTCTTATTAGAGTAGAAATTCCAAAACGAAATCACTTAAAGCATGCATACAAAGAAAGGGAATAAGTATTTTGAACATAATGATTAAATATGATGTTGTAGTTATGAATTTAATATTCATAAGATTTATAATAAATTGGTGACACCATAAAAGATAAAACCTCACAAATAATAAGCATTATACTCTTTCCAAAGTGAAAGTTTCCATGACCTCAATCATCCAACTAGGTAGGTAATTTTAAAGCTAAAGGCCTTTGGGATATCTTGAATAAGGAAATAAATTATTTCATTACTATGTATTATTCTATCTATGGGTCATTCTAAAGTTGGGTTCCCTTGGATCGTCCATTGTTACCATGTTTTTGTAATTTTATATTGGTTACATTAGGTTGGAGACCCTAATTGGATCAGGATACCAGAGTAATAAAGGTAAGTGAATCCATGGATTGATTTGGCTAAATGGTTATCCACTCAATAATCTATGATTCACAATTGTAGTGATTGGGATGATAACCAACCTAAATAGCTATATAATTGGAGAAATATCAAATCGACCTAGAGTTCAGTTAAATATTGATCCTAGATCACTAAATGGATATGATGTATGGAGTTATCAATTTTAATGGGAAAACTATCTTTAAAATTCTTTAATGAAAAGAAAAAATACATTATTTAGTTTCTTATGTATTCATGAAATAATTCATTTAGGTTTTCAAAGGAATTTAATGAATAATTTACCAAAATAATTCTAGTATCCTACCCTCAATATGATTTTGTATGTCCATGATATTCAATAAGATAGAAAATGTTTGGAATGACTGATGAATTCCAAAAATAGATTTTTTATAGAATTCATTGTATTTTCATTTATGGAAATGTTCTCACAATGTAAATGAATTCGAGAAAACTTTTCTTGATATTCTTAATGTGTTGATAATGGATGAACTGGGCATATAATGTCTGGATTCTTTTATTATATAGATAATATAATGGGTAAAAAGTTCAAACTAGATGAAGAAAAGTTAGTTGAAAAGTTCAGCAAGGTTTCTTCAAGAAGAAAATCAGGGACACTAAAACATAGGGATTTCATGATGGAATAGTTATAATTCAATATGAGTGGATTATCAAAAATATACATGAACAACTATGGGAAGTCCATGGAATCTCCAAGATTGGTACAACTGTTATACAAATTAATAATTTTATTTTTAACGGTTTTTTATACCGAGTATATGTTTCAAATGTGTTGTAAATATATTGGAGTTCAAAATGAAAAGGATTAATTTCTTGATCATATAGATTGCATTCAAATGATGATGTAAATAGTTACTGCATCGAGAATTTGAATTTAAAGGAATGCATAAAACATTGATGAATCTAAATAACAGACATGTATCTTCAACTCACTTTACATATAGGATAATAGAGGATGTTCAATAACAAATAGTTGGTATGAGATGATTAAATGTATTCACATGGTTTATTATTCTTTAATATATAAAAAAATATGAGAAGAATATGTGGATAAATTTTTTTATCTATGCTAAATTGGTTGTCCAAATATTTGTTAAACTATTGGGCAATATATTCCTTCCACTCATTGGAAATATATTTTAATAAAGTCCAATTTTCAGATTTTTTTTTTCATAACACATAAAATCCCATATATGATATAAAATCAAAAATTTATTTGATTAATATTCCAACTAAAAGGAAATAAATTTTATTTCCCCAAACACAATGTAGTTTGTGATGTATTATAATGATATTATTATAAGAATATAGTATCTACGAAGCCAGTCAGAATATTTTTGAACTTGAAGAACTTCAAAAATAAAAAATAAAATATTACACTGCATTTATTTTAAGTGATTATTTAAATTATATCCTAAAGAGTTAGGATATTTGTTAATAAAGAAAATTTTAAATTTTTACATTTAGTTACTGCGAGAAAGTGAATGTTGTTGTTTATTAAAATATTATACTAGTCTAGGATTATAGTGATTCTTCAATAAATGTACTAAAAAATGTAAAGAGTTACATTTAGTTATGATAAAAATGAACATAAATATTCTATAAAGAATTATTCCATACAATATTCAATGTATTACACATTATATACCAACAGAGTTTAGGATAAAAATATAAACAAAAATATAAATAGTTATATTAGTTACCATAAAAAATTTGATACCACATTATCCTAAAAGTGTTTAAGATTTGATGGTAAAGCTAAAAAGTAAAAAATTACATTATTTATAAAAGATTTCAAGGAAAATGTTTGATGGAAAGGGTTCCTAGGATGATTTTGGCATACATAGATAGAGTTTTATATAGAAAATGAAATATAACATTATATCATTTTATGTTATGAAATTAGTATGTTTCAATTAAAGTTAAAAGAGTTAATATTAGGGAATATAATACTTATATTTCACCATTATTCAAACTCGCTTACTTCATAATTTTTTCTCATTGAGTGTTTAGTGGGATTACTTTATCATATGGTCTCAAAAGGATGGTACATGAATTACATTTGGATGTAATGCTTAAAAGTCTTTACTGGAGACACTAGATGAGGTTCATATAATATCTCTATGTGTTCAAAATGTAATATATTGGTTTCAATAGTTGTAAATGTATCATGTAATTATAATAAAGAAAATCCATATTTATCATTCATTCATGTGTGCTTCAATTTATTTCTCATGAGTGGTCGAATGATCGATTTCCCCTAAAAGTAAAAACATTGAGTTGTCCCTAACTGATGGTCATCGTATAGTTTAATGTGTTGTGATGAAATTTAAATTTTCTTTTTTCTGTTATAAAGGGTTTTATATGATTTATTGAAGAATATATTCTTAATGTAACACGTATAGACTTATTACATGGACTGATCCTCTAAATTATATCTCATGGAATGTCATATAGTCATAGATATTATTAGGGGTTTATTCTTATTATCAATCCTTTTTACCTAAGGTTGGAGAGATACTTATACTTAGAATATTCATACTTTGATTCTCATATTATGATAGTAGCCATATGAAATTATCTATTCAGAGGTGGTTGGGTATGTTGTAGATCATGTCGTCATATGGAGTGAAACCAATAATCCATTTATCCAAATGTATAAAAAATAATGGAATGTATCCCTTGATTGAATTATTTTGAAGAAATTCTTGGCCATGATTATTTATTTCACATATGATGTGCTCAACTACTTAGACAAGTGAAATGTGTTATTATTACCAGATAGATAAATGTGACATATTCATCCAATTGGTCAATAATTTTCATATAATTAAGAAAATGATGAGAGGCCTTTGCTGGATCGGCATGTTCTATTTATAGTGGTCGCCTGATGTCATAGACAAAGGGATTACATAATATACATATGGTGTATATGATTCATCTTGTGGTTGGAATGTTCATATAGAGATATGATTATGTCTGATAGAGATCGGACCCAACCTGTTAGTAGCATGAATAACACTGATGATTTTCTAGAGGATGATATTTTATTACATCTATAAAATATTGATTTCATAGTTGATTTCAATGATGCTAAGGCTAGAAGGGTAACCAAATTAGGCTCTTACAAAAGGATAATTTTTTTGAAAATGTGTTTTTTTAAAATGAAGAGACTTTGATAAAAACTGTATTCAAAAGAGTTTAGATGGATTCACAAAGAGTTGTGATGTTATTCCTAAATTACTTATGATATTTTAGTTCATGAGGGACATTTTTAGATTTGCATGAAATAAATATAATATATGATATTATATATATATAATGTGAATATTTGATTACATGAATTTGATGCATGTAATACAAGTATTAAATAAATCAGATTATATATATATATATTAGATATATATTTATTTCACTAAAATTTTTAATGACCAGTTACAATTTGTTATAAACATATTACTTTGATTGATCGCTCATTGAATAAGTTTAAATAAAATATATGAATAAATATATATGGACACAATAATAAGGATGAACCATTTTCATTTAAGGAAATTTTTCATGGATGGATATATAAAGGGATGTGATCCCTCATATAAATAAAATCAATTATGAGTAATCCTCTCATTTCTCTATTCTTCATACACAAATTTCATCAACTAATATGAAGGTGTTAGAACCTCTTCATCATTAGAGTATCCTCATGATACGAATTTTGATCCATCGGTCAGTGTACTCCCTTTTAGGTAGGGTGATTATGTTTAATGGTACATGATCTTCATCAACCATTATCTTTTGCTGAGAATTAGGAAAACTGATGTCATTAGAAATTTCTAGGTACATTGTTTACATAATTTATATACATGATTATTCTCAAAGATATATATTCATGTGTTTGGGTTGTATTCCATTTCACATGGTCATGTGATGGTCTTACAAAACCTAAAAACCACCATGGAAAAACGTGATTAAATAAAATAATTATGAACTCTATGTTGATATCCCGTGGACGACATGAATGCATGAAAAAGGAGGGGATAAAATGAGAAACTACCAATCACTATGTGTGGTAATGATCAGGTTTCACAAACATGCATTATGAAGTCAAAAAAAGGATTCACTCCACCCTTTTTGAGGCCTACTAAGGCCATCAGTGGAAGACTAATTATAACCATGAAAGCCATTCCTTGTATTCAACTCTGGAATCCCATGATCAAAGCTCCCAGTAAAATATATTTTTATACCAAGTTGATGCCCCAACATAGGAAAATGTTTTTTTGGGCACCTCATCACTTTCACATGTGATCTATGGTATATAAATAGAGTATACATTGGTTATGCAACCTCATTCTAGAAACATGTTATCCAATTATAGCGATGAGTCAAATTCCATATGGTAAAATGAATTTATCTAAAATAGAGGATGAAGTTGAATTAAATATTGATATGGATATAGGTAAAGATAAGGAAATATGGGCAAGTAAAAGCCATGTTATGTCTTTCGTGGTTAATTAATGGACCATTTAATCATGATATTTTCATTGAATTAAAAGAGGAAAATTTTAATAAATCATCGAGAAACAATGTTTGGGAATTTGAAGAAAAGATTATGAGATTCGATGACTTGATCATTGAGGTTTTGATGCCTATAAATATATTGGAACCATGTAGTTGAAGGAGGATCAACAACTTCAGTGTGATGTTAGGATGAATTTTTTGTTTTCTTCTACACTGTAGTTTTTAGTTTTAATTATTTTTCATGAAACCTCATGTGCATATTTAAATAAAGTGTTCCTCTTTTATATCTCTCTCTCTATCTTCTATTATCCATTGTGAACTCTTATACTCTTGATTATTATTATGTGGCCTGAGGAATATCTCGGGGGAGTAATCTGGTGTTGAAATTAAGTCTTTGATTTATATTCACTTTATGATAATCCAAGGATAATTTTTGGTTGATTTAATCTTCACTATGTTAATTTAATGATTTTCTTTGTATTCTACACCCATTCTACATCGATTGAGATGTTGGATGTATGATGTTAATGGTGATTGTTGTGTGCACTATAAATTCAACACTATGGTAGACGGTGTTCACACATATGACATAGTGTTTTAATTAAGTATATATAAATCATTATTATGAAGGTTCTACGTGGATGTATCTCTTGGGAGAATTTACATTCTACTCTATCATAATTCATTATGTTTTCCATGGCCTTTTAATTTTATTTTTAGTTTTTCATTGTATTAACCTTCCCTATGTTTTAATTTTTTTTCATAAAATAGTAAATACATAAAAAATATGAAAATTGAAAAAGGAATCAGTGAGTGATCGACTGTGGAGATCCTCAAGTGAGAAAACCCTAGTCAGCCACAATGCTTGACTTGGAAAATAATTGTAGCTTTTTGGACACCCTACGAAGGGTGTGTCATGTAATAATGAAACATATATATATTTATTAATATATTTTGAAATATGTAGAATAATATTAATATATATATATATATTAAAATAAAAACTTATATATTGAAAAATATACATACATACACATATATATATATATCAATATATGGAATGTAAAATATTTTATTCTAGTGATAACTGTTATTGTTGGTGTCTCTATAAATGTATTTATCTTTATAAATTAAAAAATATAAATATTTAATTAAATATACCATCATATATGTACACACACACACATGTAAAAATACACAAGAAAACACAATCTCATGTACACACATATAAATATATGCACACAAAAACATAATGGTTTAGTCAATATAAAATATAGAGAAATTATAAGGGCCTTCTCATTGAAAGAGTGGAATCTATGATAAAATCTAGGTGTGTGTGGTTAAGCAGGGATTGGTAGGCATGCTTATAGGTGGGGGTTCAAGCACTAAAAAAGGGGGAATGAGTGGAAATTACATATTAATAGAAGGATGTGATTTGGGGCTTGACCACTGATAAAAGTGGGGCTTGCGCCATGATAAACAGGTTGGTTGAGTAGTGAAAGAAGTAAATTTTTATTTTATTTAGTTTTTTTGCTAAAAGGGCTAATAAATGAACCCTAATGAAAAATGTAAAACTAACTAATAAAATTATTCATTTATCAACACTAGAAACAATAATAATAAAAGGGTTCCTTTATCAATGATTTTTTTATTACAGATAATGGGTGTCTTGGTCATCAATTTTTTAGTGCTTCTAAAGGTGACCTAATTTTATCAGTGCTTTGAATATAATTTATTTTTTTTAATTGATAAATATAATTTATACTGCTTATAAATTCTAATTCTATAGTTTTTAACTTTCTTCATATCGAGACCAATATGTTTTGTTATAAATTTTAACAATAAAGGATGATTGCTTTGTGTTGTATTTTTTTGTCAATATATAATTCCATTGACAATATTGAGGATTATTTATAAATTTTCTGAAAAATGTATACCAGATTAATAAAGCATGAATGAATGGACTAAGGTGGTCTGAGGAAGTAGTACAAACTAAGAAGATCATACAATGGAGAGAACCAATCGATTTTTTGAAATAATTATTTGTTCTCATTGGATTGAGTATTTCCAGATGATGTAAATCTGTTTAGGGCCTTTAGATATATTCCACGTGACAAAGAATAGTTGTGGGATCCTCAGATATATGAATGTTTTTATGTTCACCAAACATATTATTTTTCAGTAAAATGTTCACGGGATGAAGAATGAAAATATAGAGATCAAACATAGGTTTTAGATTGAATTCACCGGGCATATAAAATGTTCCGAGTCCATAATAGGAACATTTGAAATGCCCACAGATAGAGGTTTCCAAGAAAATGAATCCAAACATGATTTATAAGCTATGTCTATTGGGAATATTAAATGGTAGCCATATGATAAAGGAAAAAAATTTGGATAAAGATTATGACCTATGTTAATGGAAATATCTCTATGCTCGTGAAAAATTTAAGTGAATGTTTATGAAGGTGTTTCTCAGGATACATTTATCATGTTTATTTATATTAACATATATTCATATCATGAGGTAATTCCATATATAATTATATATTAATAATTTAAACCCAATACCATTATATTTTTTATTAGTGTTGATATTTTATTTCAGGTATTATATAAAAATATATTCTGAATTATGAGAAATAACTCATTCCTCATAATAATGGGGCTTAGTGTTTTTTGATAAAAAGAAATATCATGGTCTTATTTTATCTATTATTATTTATATTATTTTATTATATGTTCAGGTTTTTTTATAACTTATAAATATATTTTTAATAAAATTTAATGAATTAGGTCACTCTATTGGTCAGATAGAGAAGTGCATTAACATTCATATAAAACCTGACAACATTTTTTGTGAATAAACCTATCAGAGACGTTGGAGTAAGTGATTTTCATTACTATTTACTATTATTTAATTTATATAAAATATTATAATGAGGTTTTTTTAAAAAATAAATAATAAATCTTGGTTAAATGTGGTTGAATACAAGGATCAAAAATTTCCAATTACCTCTATTTGTATCATTTGATCCATAAAGTCGGCTATAATTAATTGGAGTTATGTCCTATTTTTTGTTATAAATTATTAGTCATTTTTATGTATTTAATGTAATTAAATAACATTAAATAGTAATGAAATTTTTTTAAATTGAAAATATCCTAATATTTAAATAATTTTATGAATCATAGTTATTATTATTATACTAATAGGTTAAAATTCAAGAAGCATGGGATGCAAACCATTCACAATCATTATCAGCTTCCTAGAATGATGTTGTCGCAATCATTTTATGGAAGGAAAATATAGAGGGTGTATGGGGGATTGGTTATGGGATTACTCTATCTCTTTTATTTGCTAGGGCGTTGTCATTATTTTTTACTACACCCAAGGGGGGTTTTATCAATTCCATTGCCCGAGAAGCACCAAGAAAAATGTTAAGTTAGAAAGTAAAATTGACAGAACATAACTCTTATATAAAAACACATGTTTAGTGGTTGTCAAAATTGGAAAATTATTTAGTCTCTATATTTAAAAGGAGGATAGGTATGATCACATAGGAAATTTCTATTCTTATAGATCATCCTTCCTTGTGAGTTCTAAAATCTATATATCATTAACACTTTTTCAAAAAACACATACAGTAGCCCCAAACTCTCAATGGTTATTTATTTTAATTCCTATCTCAAATATTTACACCTAAAAATAATATTGATGGTGTAATTCAGTAAAGAATATTTTTAAATTGAAGGATTATTTTAATAAAATCAGATATTTAGATTTATATAGATAGATTTGGTATAATATTTTCATCCAATACTAGAAATATGACCTATACCAATGGTTTGGCCAAAACCGTTGGTATAGGTCACTAATTTGGTCCTATACCAACAGTTTGGTCAAAACCGTTGGTATAGGTAACTTATATGGACATATACCAACAATTTCCCAAAAGCGATTAAATAGCTCAAAAAATCAATGAACATATACCAGATGTTCTCAAAACTATTTTTATTGGTCTATACCAATGGTTTTGAGAACCGTTGGTATATGTACACATATTTATTGTGGAATCATTTTTCAAATAAAATTAAATAAATCAAAAGTTAAAATATTTATCAATATACATATATATAATTGTTAAATTATGTTAAGAAAAGTCATATTAGGTTAGTGGTTTGGTCATTAGATTATAAACATTTTGTGTTGGGGTCAAAATCGAGCCCGGTTTTTTTAATTACCTATTCCAACGGTTTTATGAAACATTTGAATAGGTTTTTTACATGATTTGTACCAATGGTTTTCCCAATACCCTCAGTATAGACCTATCCCATCACTAAACCAACCAACTATCCCCCAAACTATAGGTATAGTCAATACAAATGGTTTGGAGACCTAGACCAATTGTTCTAAACTATTGGTGTACCTTATTTTTCTATTAGTTATCCGACATGCGGTGTGCCTAGAATTACTAAATAAAAGGTTTTAAAATATACCAAATCCCTTAAAAACGTTTTTAGGGGTTTAAAGTCAAAGAAACAGTGTCGAATGGCTTTGAAATCATAGTAAAACAAATATATATTGATTTTTGAAATGTAGAAACTAACACCAAGTCAATATGAGATACATTTCTCTAAAGAGGCTCGAAGACACATTTTTAGTGATTCAAAACACTAAAACATGCATGTAATGGTCAAAAAAAAAGAAAAATATATCATATTGGGGTGAAATCATGTGAAAATAACATGTGAATTATTTTTGATGTGTGTGAGTAGACACCATATCCATATGACATGTGGTGCTCTTAGAATGACTCAATATATTGTTTTAAAAGAAACCAAATCCGTTAAAAATATGTGTCAGAGGGTCAAAACCAAAAAAATGATGTAGATCACCTTGAAATCATCAGACACTAATGGTATATTGATTTTCGAAATTTGGTAACTGGATCCACACCAATCCAAGTAATGATTTGTTTGTGATACTAATGAACACATATTTAGTGTTTTGAAACACTAAAATGTGTGTGTAATTTTCCAAATCATATAAAATGACATTAAAATGATTTTAAATCATGGTAAAATTAGCAATGAATTATCTGGGATGGGTAGGAGTAGACCACATGTCCATCCGACATGTGGTGTGCTTGGAAGGACTCAATAACTAGTTCTAAAAGATAATATGTCCTTTGGAAACATGTTTTAAATGGTAAAAAAAACTAAACTGTGTCAAATGGATATTAAATCCTATGAAAATGACTATATATTAATTTTTGAAATGTAGGTACCAAATCAATGACAATTCAAGTTATGGGTTGGATCATTTGCCTATAAATGCGTTTTTAGTGTTTCAAAACACTAAAACACTGGTGAAATGGTCATAACCATAGAAAACGACATCATATTAAAATTAAATCACGGTAAAACCACCATTGAATTGTTTTTGATGCTTAATTGTACAAGAAACATCCATCTAATGTGTGGTGTTCTTAGAATGACTCAATAAATAGTTTTAAAAGACACCAATGGCTTTAAAAACATATAATGGGCGGTAAAAACAAAAGAAATTACATTAGATGGATGTAAAATCAAAGAAAAATAGTGGTAGATTTATTTTTGAAATGTAGACCCAAAACCACATGAATTTGAGTGACTATTTTACTAGTATGTCCACAAATGTGTTTTTAGTGTTTTAAAACACAAAAATGTATGTGTAACAGTGAAAACCATAAAAATCATGAAATTAACATGAAATCATGGGGAAACAAACATTGAATTATTTGTGATGTGTTAGATCACATAACACAACTATATGACATGATGCGTGCTCTTAATGTCTCAATAAGTAATATTAAATGATACAAAATCCATTAAAAACATGTGATAGGGGGTAAATACGTTGTAAAATGTTTCATATGGATGTGAAATAATAGGACAACAACCATTGATTGATTTTTGAAATCTAGGAACCGATTCCATCTCAGTCAGAGTTACATTTTTTCCAAGATGCTTATAAATGTGTTTTTAGTGTTTTAAACACTAGAACATGCATTTAATAGTCCAAACCATAGTTAGCATCCTAGGATGGGCATGGAATATTGGGAAAACCAAAATTTAATTATTTTTTATGTTCATGAGTAGAAAAAGTGTTCTTACATTGTGTGTTGTGCTAGAAATAACTCAATAAGACTTTTTAAAAGTTATTAATGATTTGTAAAACATCCATCATGGGGTCAAAACCATCAAAATAGATTCATATGGTTGTGAAATCATACTAAAACAACCATAGATTTATTTCTAAAATGTTGGAACTAACGTCATGCCAATTTGTGTAACAGTTTGGATGGGATTTCGGTAAACATGTTTTTAGTGTTATAAAACACTAAAGTATGTGTGTAACAGTCAAACCCATATAAAATGAACTCTAAATAAGGATAAAAAATGGTAAAACCATTGTTGAATTATTATTTACATGTATGAAAAGACAACACATCCATAAAACATGTGGTGTGCTCGAAATGAATCAATAACATATTTTAAAAGGTACTAAATTCCATAAAAACAAGTGCTGGTGTGTAAAAATCAAGGAAATAAATAAGATGACCAGGAAATCATAGGAAAAAACATTATATTGATTTTTTAAATATAGGAACCAACAAAATGTCAATATGATTAATGGTTTGGTCGAGATTCTTATAAATGTGTTTTTAGTGTTTTAAAACTCCAAAACATGGGTATAATAGTCAAATCCATAGGAAAAGACACCATATTGACATAAAATCAATGTAAAAAACTATTTAATTATTTATAATGTATATGGATAGAAAAAAACATCTACTTGATGTGCAGTGTGATCAGAATGACTTAATAAACAAATTTAAAAGATACGAAAACCCTTAAAAACATGATTCATGTGGACAAAATGAAGGCCACAACCTCAGAAGACCTTAAATCAATGGTGAATCATTGTGTTTTTTTTTGTAATGTACTAACTATCTCCATATAAATCTGAGTTACAGTTTGGCCAAAATTCCCATAAATGTGTTTTTAGTGTTTTGAAAAACTACAACAGGAGCATAATGATAAAAACATTAAAAAATAAGCTCACGTTGATGTGAAATCATGGAAGAACAAACAATTAATTTTTTTACATTTACGAAGATACAACATGTCCATTAGATGTGTGGTGTGCTTGAGTAGACTCAATATGTTCTTTTAAAGGATACCAAAGCTTCTAAAAACATGGGTGAGGGGGCAACAATCAAAGAAACAACATAGGATTATCATGAAACAATAGGATAATGAATGTAGAATAATGTTTTACTATAGGAACCAAGTCCACGTAAATCAAAGTTATAGTTTATCTAGGATACTTATAAAAACATTTTTAGTGTATTTATACACTAAAATGTGTGTGTAGTGGTCAAAAACTTAGCAAAATACCACAGATTGATGTAAAAGATTGTGAAAAATACCATTGAATTATTTTGGTAATATAGGAAATGTTTTCATATAAAATACATTAAATATTGAATATTCATTAATTTTAGATACATAACAAGTCCATTTAAAAATTTAGTATATCTTTATATATTTATAGTTTTTTAGATTCAAATGATTAATTATATCTTAAATAGGAATATTTATGTTTTTAATGTGTTTGAAATGAAATATATTTTATGTTTTATTAACAAAATAACTACTGTTATGTGAAAAATTATAAATATATTTTGTCAATGTTATCTTTCATATTTCTTTTCTTAAATGTTCTGTTTGTATTGTAGGTGGCAGATGACAGCAATAGGAAGGAGGTTTACTATTTATATCCACATAATTCTTTATAAGGAATTCATGATTGTTCTTTGTTTCAATAGTATGGTTAAATATTATCAATTTTTCTACTATAATTCAGATTTATTCTGTCTAATACGTATTTTTTTCTCTGTTCTTAATGATGACAAGATGTGGTCAGTTTTTCTCTCATGGTCTTATATATAGAGGTTTATGGATGTGGTGGTGGACATGGTATGTATGTATTGGACATGAGTTTCTATTCATAGTATCTCTAGTTTCTAATTGTAGGTGGTAAATTCTAAAAACTATTGATATGATAAACAATATAAGGATTTTGTAATGTAAATTGTTGATGCATAATTTATTACACTATTATAAAAATTATTCATAATGAATAAATATTTATATATTATTCTGTATTTAAAAATTGATTTTCATGTTTGGTCTAAGGAAACAAATTTTACAACACTCCTAGTTATATTAGAGACAACTTGTTGATGGTCAAATGTTTAGTTCTCACATGATAAAATCATGATTAAGTTGACATATGGATTTAGTCATTGGGCCCATTACGTTTTCCTGCATTGTTACTCTATTATCTTTGAATTTATGTCCTTATATGAATCTTACCATGATTTTATGTCATAGAATATAACCTTTTTATCCTCTGTTATAATCTTTACATCTTTGTTAGTTCCAAAAGTACAATACCATTAACTGGAAGAAATCATTAAATATCATGTACTTCTTCAGCTGCAGCAGACATTGAAATGTACTTTATATCTTTAGTTATGGATACCACTTGCTTGAATGTTCTTCTATTTCTCATTATCATAGAATATCTACGATATTAGATTATTTTTCTGACAACCCCTATGTCACTATGTTGGTTTTTTTGTATTATTTTATGAAATTGAGTTTTGATTGGATGTTATAAGGGGTTTTGCGTAAAAACATGGAAATTCTCAGATGTTAACTTCTATTCATGGTAAAGGTGAATGATTAGAGGGAAAATATGCGGCATCCATTCATGAGAAGCCTCCTCAGTTAATTTTGAACTGTGGAAGACTTATCAGAATGGCTATACATGGTTAAGTCTAAAATGCGTGATCAACAAAGAGAAACCATGAATGTTCCTTGGTGTTTTATGGAATGTGTTGCACAACTTTCGTACAGTTTGGTAAATTGTGTAGAAATCATGCATATAAGGCCCCAGCCTTAAACCTTACTTAATCTTGAGTTATTACAAGATTACACATTGAGGATCTTTTCGGGTTTAGAGTTTTAGAGAATTAGATCATAAAACTTGCATTACATTCCACATATAAACAAAGTGGTTACATAAAGATAGTATTCCTCATTCCCATCAATGGAAACACATTTGAATTAAAACATGGATTCTTTTTGACACATCCTTGACCCTATCATCTTATCATGTACCTTTCCCTTGACCTGTGAAAAACATTTCAAAAACTTGGGATGAGCATAAAAACTCAGTATGGGTTATAAAACATGGAAAGGAAACATGAGTTCATATATACATAAGAATGAAATCATACTTTACCCATAAAACATAGGCACTTTAACATACCTCATAAAAACATGAATAAATTATATAAATCATAATACGTAAAGGTAACTTGAGGCATTCATAACATTCTTACGTAGGGGATAACCCTCTTGGTTACGTTTGGAATACCCATCACAGTATATTCCCTAAAATCTCTTCGGAGAAACCTTAACGTTTCACTCCTTCGCGTTACCCAATGCATTGGAGAGCTATAACGGGCTCACCCGCCCTTAGTTTATCACGGAACCACCCGTCTTCATAATAATGCCCAAGAACCATAACATAATCATATCACATAAAACATGCATAAAGGAAACATAACATTTCCACATTTCAATCACGAGATATCAATACAACACATTGATATAATAAAAACATTATGAAAACCATTTTCAATACCAAAGTAAAACATGGTATTTATTTTTCTTTTAAAAAAAAGGTATGGCTTGTAGAGGAAGCCAAAACTCAAATAACGGTTACGACGGCGGAGAAGTCGTTGTCGCCGCATACGTACGACAAAAAAATTCCCTTTTGTCGTTTAGTAAACGCTTCGTATAAAAAATATTCCTTTTGAGTAAACGTAAAAGTCAAAGGGGTTTATACACCGTATAAAAGAAAGTTGTGTATAAAATAAAATATGCCTCAACGAAAGGAGATTGAGACGAAGTCCCATACCTCGTATCCGACTTGACCCGACCGTTCTTTAAACTCCTGAATAATAAACTTGAGTTAATCTCTACTTGCTTATGAATCTTTTTCTAGTTCATTATTCCTTTTATACCATGTTATGAACATCATGTAATAATTTAAGTTAATAATGTTCATTTTGTCGGTATTTGGTTCTTAAGTCAAAAATTGACTTCTTATACTTACAAGTTGTTAATTTGGTCAAAGGTTCATTATATCCAGAATGGTATTCATTATGTAGATATCATATATGTCATATAAATCCAGTACATACATTCATTTATAATATTACATCACATTTAGAGGTAAGAAATGAAATGCATCGTTCATGGAGACGGTAAGCCGTACGTACGCATGAACGCTACTTCCATTTCTATTTCATATTTTATGGAATGGAATCATAATGATATAAAAGTATATTATAATTCCAGTATAACAACATATATAATATCATTAACTTTATCCTTTACACATCCCACATATGGTATTAACGAATCAAATCACTTTTAGGGGGCGGTAGTCCGCACTTCCTAAAATGAAGATATCGTGTTTTACCCATAATGGAAACCATAAAGGTATGCCCAAAATGAAAAAAACAGAAGCTTAAGGAAAACATAAACATATAATATATCATATATAAAAATAGTGACATCATAATGGCCACCTTTGAAGGTGTTAAATGAGTATTGAACAATCATCGTTTCGGGAGGCAGAATTTCGCCATCCACGGAAACCGTATGTTCTTTAACCATTTGATGTAGTTGTGTGAGAGTGTAGCTCAAATATATCTTATAACAACATCCTAGTATATTGAAGATACTGGTGTTGTTACAAAAGAAGTAAATAAAAAGAGTTTAGGGGGTCGGAGAAGCAAAATAAAACAAATGAACATGAGAGAATGAAATACCTTAAAAAGTGTAACTTCTTTTGGTTTGAGCCTAAAGGCTTCCTTTGAAAGGATTCTGCCCAAAGGGAATCCTCTAGGATGAGGAGAGGGATGTGGAGAGAGCAAATGGGCAGGGGTTGGCCGAGCCAATGGCTTGAAGAGTGTGTGAAATGAGGTAGAGGTGGGGGCCTTTTATAAGGGGAGAGGAGGGGCACTTTTGGAAAGTAAAGAAACATTACATTATTTGAAAATGTGTTTCGGTTTTAAAAGGCCCCACATTGATGGAATTCGTGGATAAGGTGATAAGGCATCGAAATCCATTCATCCAATTGGTTTTGGACATGTGTAGTTCATAGATTTTATTTTATCTTTCCATTTTATTTAAATCGTCAAATAATGATGTCATCGCTGCATCATTATTATGTCATAAATAATTAAATTTATTTAATATCTAAAAATTATAAACAAATTACTATGATGTAGGAAATCATTTTATCTTTCCATTGAATATTTATAATCAAAATTTTGACTTGTATAACCCCACTTAAAAATTGTTTTCGCAAAACATATTATGTTTGTGTCATTTTCACTTTAACATTTAATAAAAAGTAATTTATGTTATTTCCCAACAAAAGTGGATACATGGGGTCCCCAAGTTAGGCCATGACTTGTATTGGTCGGCCATGACACAACCAATGAGGTTGGGACATGTGTCTAGGTCATTTTATATTATTAAAGCATTATTTATACATTAAACTACCCTAATTACCACTAATCGCGATTAAGAACTTAATAAGTTACTATTCACCAAAAAATTATTTTAATCTCATTGAACCACATTTTACTTCTTAATGACAACCATGTATGTCGGATTTTCAAAATTCAATACACATTAGTGGTAAACTTTAATTTAACTGAAAAAAACAGTTTGCTTGATTACCACTTAGTGGTTTCACTATTCATCAAAATTGAAGTTTTTCAGAAAATTACCAAAAATTCACTCTAAGCTATATTTGATATTACGAATTCAAAAATGAAGTCTATTTTACAAAATTCAAATCATATAAGTCACATTAATTAATTTAATAATTAATTCCCGCTGCCAGAGCAAATAGCGTGTTTTTACAAAACAATAAGTATCAAAAGATTGACACCAGTTTAAGTCTAATTTCAAATCGAAATTGATTCCAATGACCACCATTGGATAAAATGGTAAAAATATATTCTAATTTCACTTAAAAACCAATTCAAAACATAATCTAATCATATAAATAAATTATATTAAAAAGTAGTTTTGATGTAAAATGTAGTATTTTTCACTATTCATTTAAAAATGAACATTGTCGGAAAATTACCAAAAATTCACACAAGGTAAATTTTGATGTCCCAATCATAAAGGATAATTTTATTTTGACAAACATAGTTTCTAAAATTGTCAAAATATAGATTCAAAAATGGTTTTCCATCAAAAGGCACTAAAACAATCCTTTAAGAATATTAGTGTATTCCATGCATAAGATTGTATTTATTTTCATTTTAAGCCTCTAAAACACTATCTTTATCATTAATAGACATAGATAAAAATATCTATTATTCATTACTTACTTGGGATGTTACATCCTTCCCCCCTTTAGAAAATTGCGTCCCCGCAATTTATTTACTTATCAAATAAATTGGGGTACTTATCCCTCATTGCATTTTCGGATTCCCATGTTGCCTCTTCAATCATGTGGTTTTTCCACAAAACCTTTACCTGCTTAATCACCTTATTCCGTAACACCTGCTCCCTGTGGTCAAGAATCTGGACCGGTTGTTCCTCATAAGATAGGTTTTCTTCCAGCTGAACTACCTCTGGACTCAAAACATGAGATGGATCTGGCATATACTTTCTCAACATCGAAACGTGAAAAACATTGTGTACCTGAGATAAACTCGGAGGTAAAGCCACTCGGTATGCAACTGATCCAACTCTCTCTAGAACTTCGTATGGTCCAATGAACCTTGGACTCAACTTTCCTTTCTTACCAAATCTCATCACACTTTTCCAAGGTGAAACCTTGAGAAAAACATGATCACCTACCTCGAAAGATAGATCCTTCCTCCGGTTATCCGCATAACTCTTCTGCCTGCTCTGAGCTGTTCTCATGTGTTTCTGAATCAGCTGAACTTTTTCTGCCATCTCTTCTACCAATTCTGGTCCCATCAACTTTCTTTCACCCACTTCATCCCAGAAAGCTGGAGTTCGACACCGCTTCCCATATAATTCCTGAAATGGTGCCATCTGTATACTGGAATGAAAACTGTTATTATATGAAAACTCAACCAAAGAAAGATGCTGGTCCCAACTCCCCTGATAATCCATAGAACAAGCTCGTAGCATATCCTCCAATGTCTGAATTGTTCGTTCTGACTGCCCATCTGATTGAGGATGAAAAGCTGTACTAAAATTTAATTCAGTACCCAACGACTTCTGAAGGCCTTTCCAAAAGTTAGAGGTAAACCTGGGATCACGATCTGATACAATGGAGAGGGGAAGTCCATGTAACCTGACTATCTCTTTAAGATACAAACGGGAAAGTTGATCAAGAGAGAAAGTATCTCGTATAGCAAGGAAATGAGCAGATTTGGTCAAGCGATCAACAATAACCCAGATTGCATTATTACCTCGAGATGTCTTCGGTAATCCAACAACAAAGTCCATGGATATATTCTCCCATTTCCACTCTGGCACTGGTAAAGGCTGAAGCATCCCTTTCGGTAACTGCCGCTCAGCTTTAACCTGCTGACAAGTCAAACACTTCACAGTAAAATCAGCAATATCTCTTTTCATTCCATCCCACCAGTAATACTCCCGCAGATCTCTATACATCTTAGTACTGCCCGGATGAACTGAAAACGGAGAACTATGAGCTTCACATAACAACTCTCTCTTCAACTGTGAATCAGAAGGCACACACAATCTCTTCCCAAATCTCAAAACGCAATCATTATCAATGTTGAATTCAGGCAACTTACCTTTCTGAACCAGCTCTACCCTTTTCTGCAACTCACTGTCTTGCTTCTGTGCTTGCTTGATTCTATCTGATAGAGAAGATCTCACTGATACCTGAAACAAAACAGAAGGACTTCCTGCACCAACAAATTCTATGCCAAATTTCATCAAATCGTTAACCAAATGATCACGTTCCAAACGCAACATTGTTAATGAAGCATTACTTTTTCGACTCAAAGCATCAGCCACTTTATTTGCTTTTCCCGGATGGTAATGAATTGTACAATCATAATCCTTGATTAATTCCAGCCATCTCCTTTGTCTCATGTTTAACTCTTTCTGAGTGAATATATACTTTAAACTTTTGTGATCGGTATAAATTTCACACTTTACTCCATACAAATGATGCCTCCAAATTTTTAAAGCAAAAACAACAGCAGCTAATTCCAAATCATGTGTTGGGTAATTTACCTCATGAGTTTTCAACTGTCGTGAAGCATAAGCAATTACCTGATCATTCTGCATTAGGACGCAACCAAGTCCTTTCAATGAAGCATCGCTGTATATAACAAAGTCACCATTCCTGGAAGGTAGTGCCAAAACTGGAGCATTCACCAATCTTCTTTTCAATTCCTGAAAACAATCATCACATTCTTTTGTCCAGATAAACTTAACACCCTTCCGAGTTAGCTTAGTCATTGGACTAGATAACCGTGAAAAATTTCTAACAAACCTTCGGTAATAGCCCGCCAAACCAAGGAAGCTACGAATCTCGGTTACATTTGTGGGTCTTGGCCATTCTTCCACAACTTTTGTTTTTGCAGGATCAACAGTTATTCCATCTTTAGAAACAATGTGACCAAGGAAAGCAATTTGTTGCAACCAAAACTCACACTTGCTGAATTTCCCATACAATTTCTTTTCTTTTAAGGTTTGCAAGATAACCCTTAAATGTTTTTCATGCTCCTCTTTACTTTTAGAAAACACCAAAATATCATCAATGAAAACAACCACAAACTTATCCAAGAACTCATGGAAAATTCTATTCATTAAGTCCATGAATACAGCAGGTGCATTGGTTAGCCCAAAAGGCATTACTACAAATTCATAATGGCCATATCTCGTACGGAAAGCGGTCTTCGGAATATCTGCCTCCTTTACCTTCAGCTGATGGTACCCCGATCTCAAGTCAATCTTTGAAAAAAACTGAGCTCCCTGGAGCTGATCAAACAAATCATCGATATGAGGCAAAGGATATTTGTTCTTAACAGTGATATTATTCAAGGCTCTATAATCAATGCAAAGTCTCATAGAACCATCTTTCTTTTTAACAAATAAAACAGGAGCACCCCATGGTGATGTGCTAGGTCTAATGAAACCTTTCTCTAATAAATCTTGCAATTGCTCCTTCAACTCTAAAAGTTCAATTTGTGCCATTCGATAAGGGGGTTTTGAAATTGGCTTAGCATCAGGAACTAAGTCAACAGTAAACTCAACTTCCCGATCTGGTATTATTCCAGGCAACTCATCAGGAAAAACATCAGGATACTCATTTACCACTGGCACATCATTAATCTGAACAGTTCCTTTATTTTCAACGACGTGTGCAAGGTAACATTCATTTCCATCTTTTAAAAGTTTCTCGGCCTCTTCATATGTTATCAAAAGTAAGGGTTCATTCTTGTAAACAAACTGAAAGTCTTTCTGAAAAGAAACTTCTTTAGCTCTACAGTCAATCTTAGCATGGTAAATAGAGAGCCAATCCATACCCAGGATAACATCAAACTCTACTAGAGGTAGAACAATAAGGTTTGCAAGTAGGTTCTTTCCACAGATAAGGATAGGAAGATTCTTATAAATTCTTTTTGCCTCGACACTTCCCCCAGGTGTTTTTACCAAAAGTTCAGGAGTCATTTCTTGAGATGGTATTCCCATTTTACTAGAAAAGGTCTCAGAGATGAAAGAATGTGTAGACCCCGAATCAAACAACACACTGGCATAGTCTGAAAAAACAAACAAAGTACCTGATACGACTTCATTTGATGGCCCGACATCCGCTGAAGTAGTTGCAAAGGATTTCACCACCCCTTTCTGCTTGTAGTCTAACTGCTTCCCATCACTCAAGCTCCTTGTCGGACACTCGTTTGCATAGTGACCCATCTCATTGCACTTAAAACATTTCACTAACTGTAAATCAAATTTGTTTTTACCTTCACCTTGATCCTTTTCAGTGCAATCACGAGCCTTATGTCCCATCTTACCACATCGGTAGCACTTCCCAGAATTCAGAAGACATTCCCCAGCATGCCTTTTGCCACATTTATCACAAACTGGAAACTTAGTTCTCTTACCATCAGACTTCTTTGAAGAATTCTTACCTTTCTCCTGCCACCTCGGTCTCTTCTTCTGCTGGTTGTTATAGAACACTTGGTCATCGGCAAACTCCATTTCCACCTTCTCAGCACATCGAACAAGCTTTTCATAACTTTTAAACTCTCGAGAAACTAATGCCCTTCGATACTTTGGCTTTAATCCTGAGTAAAAACGATTGATTTTACTATCAAGGTCCCGGATAAAATTGGGAGCATACCTTGCCAATCGAGTGAACCTTTCTTCATAGGCAGCCACTGAGTCTTCCTCTTGCCTCAATTCCAAGAATTGCTTTTCCATCCTAAGTCGAACAGCCTTAGGAAAATACTTCTCAAGAAACATACCTTTGAAATCATCCCAGTCAAGAGCATCAATCTCATCGGCTTCCCTGATATTTTTAACCATAGACCACCACTGATCTGCTTCACCCTCCAAACGGTAAATAGCAAGACTAACCTTTTGATTGTCTGAACACCCCATGACATCAAAAATCTTCTCCAGTGCTTTAATCCACCCTTCAGCTTGCACAGGGTCAGATGATCCTCTGAATGATGGTGGATGTTGCCTCATGAAATGTTCCACCACTGACATGTTCCTCTGCGGCTGATCTGGCTGATCTCGTGCATGGATACCACCACCATTTATCGCCTGAGTCAACTGCGCCATTACTGCAACAAACTGTTCAGTTCCAATTCCGACCATTTCTGGATGCTGATTCGGAAGGTTATTTCCTTCTGTATGCCTTCCTAGCACTGCTTCCCTGTTTCCTCTGCGGAAAACCATTCTGAACAAACATGTCTTAGATGAAGCAACATGGTAATCTTTAAATGCTATATCATTTCGAAAAAGAAAAAAAAATATTTTTGGATAATCATTTAATAGAATTCTAACTCCTAAAGTTATCTAAACCGACCTTTGATACCAACTATAAGGCCCCAGCCTTAAACCTTACTTAATCTTGAGTTATTACAAGATTACACATTGAGGATCTTTTCGGGTTTAGAGTTTTAGAGAATTAGATCATAAAACTTGCATTACATTCCACATATAAACAAAGTGGTTACATAAAGATAGTATTCCTCATTCCCATCAATGGAAACACATTTGAATTAAAACATGGATTCTTTTTGACACATCCTTGACCCTATCATCTTATCATGTACCTTTCCCTTGACCTGTGAAAAACATTTCAAAAACTTGGGATGAGCATAAAAACTCAGTATGGGTTATAAAACATGGAAAGGAAACATGAGTTCATATATACATAAGAATGAAATCATACTTTACCCATAAAACATAGGCACTTTAACATACCTCATAAAAACATGAATAAATTATATAAATCATAATACGTAAAGGTAACTTGAGGCATTCATAACATTCTTACGTAGGGGATAACCCTCTTGGTTACGTTTGGAATACCCATCACAGTATATTCCCTAAAATCTCTTCGGAGAAACCTTAACGTTTCACTCCTTCGCGTTACCCAATGCATTGGAGAGCTATAACGGGCTCACCCGCCCTTAGTTTATCACGGAACCACCCGTCTTCATAATAATGCCCAAGAACCATAACATAATCATATCACATAAAACATGCATAAAGGAAACATAACATTTCCACATTTCAATCACGAGATATCAATACAACACATTGATATAATAAAAACATTATGAAAACCATTTTCAATACCAAAGTAAAACATGGTATTTATTTTTCTTTTAAAAAAAAAGGTATGGCTTGTAGAGGAAGCCAAAACTCAAATAACGGTTACGACGGCGGAGAAGTCGTTGTCGCCGCATACGTACGACAAAAACATTCCCTTTTGTCGTTTAGTAAACGCTTCGTATAAAAAAGATTCCTTTTGAGTAAACGTAAAAGTCAAAGGGGTTTATACACCGTATAAAAGAAAGTTGTGTATAAAATAAAATATGCCTCAACGAAAGGAGATTGAGACGAAGTCCCATACCTCGTATCCGACTTGACCCGACCGTTCTTTAAACTCCTGAATAATAAACTTGAGTTAATCTCTACTTGCTTATGAATCTTTTTCAAGTTCATTATTCCTTTTATACCATGTTATGAACATCATGTAATCATTTAAGTTAATAATGTTCATTTTGTCGGTATTTGGTTCTTAAGTCAAAAATTGACTTCTTATACTTACAAGTTGTTAATTTGGTCAAAGGTTCATTATATCCAGAATGGTATTCATTATGTAGATATCATATATGTCATATATATCCAGTACATACATTCATTTATAATATTACATCACATTTAGAGGTAAGAAATGAAATGCATCGTTCATGGAGACGGTAAGCCGTACGTACGCATGAACGCTACTTCCATTTCTATTTCATATTTTCTGGAATGGAATCATAATGATATAAAAGTATATTATAATTCCAGTATAACAACATATATAATATCATTAACTTTATCCTTTACACATCCCACATATGGTATTAACGAATCAAATCACTTTTAGGGGGCGGTAGTCCGCACTTCCTAAAATGAAGATATCGTGTTTTACCCATAATGGAAACCATAAAGGTATGCCCAAAATGAAAAAAACAGAAGCTTAAGGAAAACATAAACATATAATATATCATATATAAAAATAGTGACATCATAATGGCCACCTTTGAAGGTGTTAAATGAGTATTGAACAATCATCGTTTCGGGAGGCAGAATTTCGCCATCCACGGAAACCGTATGTTCTTTAACCATTTGATGTAGTTGTGTGAGAGTGTAGCTCAAATATATCTTATAACAACATCCTAGTATATTGAAGATACTGGTGTTGTTACAAAAGAAGTAAATAAAAAGAGTTTAGGGGGTCGGAGAAGCAAAATAAAACAAATGAACATGAGAGAATGAAATACCTTAAAAAGTGTAACTTCTTTTGGTTTGAGCCTAAAGGCTTCCTTTGAAAGGATTCTGCCCAAAGGGAATCCTCTAGGATGAGGAGAGGGATGTGGAGAGAGCAAATGGGCAGGGGTTGGCCGAGCCAATGGCTTGAAGAGTGTGTGAAATGAGGTAGAGGTGGGGGCCTTTTATAAGGGGAGAGGAGGGGCACTTTTGGAAAGTAAAGAAACATTACATTATTTGAAAATGTGTTTCGGTTTTAAAAGGTCCCACATTGATGGAATTCGTGGATAAGGTGATAAGGCATCGAAATCCATTCATCCAATTGGTTTTGGACATGTGTAGTTCATAGATTTTATTTTATCTTTCCATTTTATTTAAATCGTCAAATAATGATGTCATCGCTGCATCATTATTATGTCATAAATAATTAAATTTATTTAATGTCTAAAAATTATAAACAAATTACTATGATGTAGGAAATCTTTTTAGCTTTCCATTGAATATTTATAATCAAAATTTGGACTTGTATAACCCCACTTAAAAATTGTTTTCGCAAAACATATTATGTTTGTGTCATTTTCACTTTAACATTTAATAAAAAGTAATTTATGTTATTTCCCAACAAAAGTGGATACATGGGGTCCCCAAGTTAGGCCATGACTTGTATTGGTCGGCCATGACACAACCAATGAGGTTGGGACATGTGTCTAGGTCATTTTATATTATTAAAGCATTATTTATACATTAAACTACCCTAATTACCACTAATCGCGATTAAGAACTTAATAAGTTACTATTCACCAAAAAATTATTTTAATCTCATTGAACCACATTTTACTTCTTAATGACAACCATGTATGTCGGATTTTCAAAATTCAATACACATTAGTGGTAAACTTTAATTTAACTGAAAAAAACAGTTTGCTTGATTACCACTTAGTGGTTTCACTATTCATCAAAATTGAAGTTTTTCAGAAAATTACCAAAAATTCACTCTAAGCTATATTTGATATTACAAATTCAAAAATGAAGTCTATTTTACAAAATTCAAATCATATAAGTCACATTAATTAATTTAATAATTAATTCCCGCTGCCAGAGCAAATAGCGTGTTTTTACAAAACAATAAGTATCAAAAGATTGACACCAGTTTAAGTCTAATTTCAAATCGAAATTGATTCCAATGACCACCATTGGATAAAATGGTAAAAATATATTCTAATTTCACTTCAAAACCAATTCAAAACATAATCTATTCATATAAATAAATTAGATTAAAAAGTAGTTTTGATGTAAAATGCAGTATTTTTCACTATTCATTTAAAAATGAACATTGTCGGAAAATTACCAAAAATTCACACAAGGTAAATTTTGATGTCCCAATCATAAAGGATAATTTTATTTTGACAAACATAGTTTCTAAAATTGTCAAAATATAGATTCAATAATGGTTTTCCATCAAAAGGCACTAAAACAATCCTTTAAGAATATTAGTGTATTCCATGCATAAGATTGTATTTATTTTCATTTTAAGCCTCTAAAACACTATCTTTATCATTAATAGACATAGATAAAAATATCTATTATTCATTACTTACTTGGGATGTTACAATGCAAATGGGAGTTAGTTTTTGATAGTGCTCAATGGAATGGTTGGATCATTTTTCCCCACTTTTCATTACCCATGGTGGACCATGCGAGGGGTGTCTATCATAGCTAGTGTCTAGAAAATAGGTCGTGCAGATTTTGGAAATTTGTGTCCATAAAACGTGACACTTGACAAAGTGTTTAATTTTTTGGAATTTCCATTTTCCCTCTTTGAATTAATATACATTTCACCCATCTTCCCTTCCATTCTTTTCATTTGATTATTGTGATCATTTTTTAGAGCTCCAACCTACTCCAACATTAATCTTTTCCTTATTTTGGCTGATTTTTATGAGATTTTATATTATTTATTCCTATATTTCTCTCTTCTCCCCTTCCCTCTCTCTCATCTCTTTTATTTTGTTTAGCCTATGAATTATATACATATGGTCTATTATTTCATTATTTTGAGTGGATATAATGTTGGGGTTTTTGGTGTCTTTGGTTTATTGAATATATTCTTATCCCTAAGAGTGTGATCTTTTTTTAAGGTGACATGTTTTTGGTTTGGATTTCACTTCTTCCCAGTAGGTGTTTCCATGGAACTGTTTAATTTTAGAATTCAATTTGTTCATGATCATTCTAAATGAATTTTTATTGAATGTATTATTATATTGGACACCCGTAAGATGTTTTAAAAACTATTTTGTTGTGTTTTGACCTTGGCATAATTGGTTTCTCTTTTAAATTAAATTTTTCCATGTTTTAAATAGAATATTCATTTGTGTTGAGATTTATTGAAGTCCCTAAGGGGAATTTTGAATATTTTTTTATGATGTGAGTTATATATTAATCCAATTTTGGTTTTCAATGTCTGATAGATATAATTTAATGTGGGGTTTGATGGACCTTAATGTGATTTATAAAGGGGTTCTTTAATGGATTTCAAGTGGTGATTTTAAATATATATGTTGTTTAACCAATATGAAAAATGAATTAATAGCTCTTTTGAAATGTGTTTGATATAAATAATGATCTTATTCCACATTTTGTATTTTCAAGGAGAAGACCCATTTTGGATGGATGATTTTAAATATTTTTAAATGACCTGTGATTTCCATCATTTTATAAAAAGTGTTTGGAATGCCATTTTATGAAATGTGAAAGGACTTGTCATACTAACACATTTCTTGGAGTTAAAGGACCATTTTTCACTTTATTTTTATAAAATGTAATTCTAAAGGCACCCCTTTATTTCCCCTTGACTTGATTACACAGTGTGTTGGTACATTATCACTATATGAGGCTTTTTGTTTCCCTTATATGGGTTACTAATATCAATGAGATGATTTTTGATCCCATTATGTGTGAATGTTCTTGATTATGCCATTGTTCCGTATGTTATATAGTGTTATCCATTATTGGGTGTTAGGGGTGGGGGGAAGATATGGTTATTTCTTTTGTGTTAGACTTGTATTGCATTTTATTATGCCTCAATCCCTTTGTGGTCAGGGGAACATGGGTACTAAGTGGGTGATCTATTCTATTATGCTAGTTGGTTCACACACCACTAGTGGACCTCTAGTCATTCTAGATACAATGGATAGGTGGGGTTTTTCATCATAATTAGGCTCATGTGGTCTAGTTAGAATACATGAGGTTTTAACATTAGTACATGATGGTTTATAGTTGGTGAGTCGGTATTCATTTATATGGTTAGGTGGTTCATCTGATAAGAATCCAAATGGTACATGCCATGTAATAATCAATTACTTAGTTGGATAACAATTAAGGGAATTTTGATCTAGTGTTTATTTGTATCATTTAACCTAAATTAATTAATATAGAAACTATTCTTATATACATTTGATATATTCCTTGTTCAATGGATGATGATTACTTTATTGTGATGGACCTGTTTGTGTGATTGGTCATTTCCTTTGGAAAAATTTAATTTGAAGGATGTTTTGAAAACTCGTTTTGAAATTATAGACTCTTGTTTATTTCTTAAACCGGATTTCAAAGTGGGTGTTTTATTTTTTAGATGGAATTGATATGTTTGATGTTATAAATTAACCATTTTCATTTAAATAAATAAAATGATTCATCTTCTTGAGAAATGTGACTGAGCTTTTGGATTTTAAATGTATTATTATAGTGGGAATAATTTCAATGAAGTGTATTCAGTTCTATGAAACCATGAGAATTTTTTGGAAATAGAATTGTATAATTGTTTTTCTTTCCATAAAATAATGTATAAAAAATTACATTATATTTTATTTTCAAACAAGAATTTTTTAATTTCCTTGTGAAACATATTTCATAGATTCATTGGATTTTGGTTACATACTACGATTTTTAGCTCACAATTATATATTTCAAATTCTAGCTTCCTAGTATGATGTGTTCATTATTAATTGATTCCAATGTGGGGTGAGTTGGGTGATAGTGATCATATGGTTGTTTTATATAGATTTTATCAGGCTTGGATTTAGTTGGTTTGTTTCTTTATGTTTATTTTTGGATCATTTTGTATCTAATATTCTTTATTGTGTCTACTAGTGTATGGACACTATTTTTGGTAAGTTTATGCAAATGATTTGGATAAGCTTAGTTTATTATGATAGATTTGGCATGCTTCTTTATTTTTGTCCATTTATTTATTCCATAGTCTTTTATATATAGTTTGGGAAAAATAATTTCTAAAGGGACTACCAGGATTCCTAGGAACAAGTTTTCAACCTATGGGTATCAAGAATTAACTTCAAGCCTTGTGGTGGTACAGGTTGGGTGTTGGGTTGGATTGAAGCTCTATTTTGTTCATTACAAAATGGTATTTGGGAAGGTTTTGGATTTCCATAATAATTTTTTTAATATTATTGAGTTTCTATTGTTTTTTTGGTGATGTCTTAGTAAATAGGTGGCTAATGTTTTCAAATCATGAGAGGTAAGGTTGGTGATATTCTAGCTTTCTCTTTCTTATCCTAAGCATCAAGGTTCCATGGGATTTTTTTGTTTCTAATTAATAATTTTAGTTTATTTATTTTTTGTGATGGAAATTAATTTGAATTGCTTTTTCATCCACATTATATATGTAATTGATATTGGTTGTTGTTACATAGTTTTTTTGGATTGAAATGGAGGAGCACCTATGATGAACAGTTATCATGATAGTCTTGGGAAACTATGTGATGCCCATGCAATTAGTTATACCTATTTTACAAAATGTGTTGTATGGTTGGATATTAGTTTCCCAATATGTGTGACCAACCAGAAACATCACATTTTATTCACTGGTTTAATTTTTGTAATCCTGATGATTTTGGACTTCTCCAAACATGATTTTTTACATGCTGGAGGTTGATGGAGGAGTTTGATATTTCTCTTTTTGAAAGTGATTTATTTGAATCATGATTGAAGGGTTGTGTGGTTCCTTGAGTATGATTGGTTTTAAAACAACATTTCAGAAAACGAAGGTTTTCTTGGGAAATATTTATTTCCAAGAACATGTTTTATGAATAAATGGGATCAGTGAATTCCCTTATCCTTTTGAAATTTTTTAGAAAGTGTTTTATTCTTTTGGAATATGGAAAATATTATGTTTCAAACCTGATTACATTGGTATAAATGAAATCAAGTAATTGTAAGAGGGTTTTTATAATATTTTCTGGGATGTAAAAGAGAATTGTGTTTTGAAAAAAAATTGGAAATTTTTTTGAAAAATGGAAATGAATTTTAATGATAATTCAATAAAGATCATCATCAATAATTTAGATGAAGCTCATTTCTTTGAAAACTTCCTTTTATGAATTCAATGTTAGGTTATACTTGCATTAATTTTGACATCATTATAGAAGATTTTCAATGAGACTATTCTAGTATAAGCTGATCAAAATTGGAACCTAGGGGTGCAAGATACTTTAGTTTTATCCAATGGGTGTAAGGATAACCTGTAATGTAGGGAGAAAAAGTTGGATGATACAGATCTAGAAGAAAAGATTCCTTCTCATAAGAAGTGGTGATCTCTCATGTGCTTCAAATGTGGGAATCCATGGAATAATATGACCTTTAAACTTATGTATTATACATTATTTCTTTTTCATGTTCATTTGGGTCATATTTAGAAGTTTTGTAAGATGGGTTTTTGGAAGTGGTCTCATTTCTAATCCTTTAAGGATGGTTTTTTAGTAATACCCTTACATTGAATGTTGTGATCCTTATTTTCATCCTTTGGATATTGTTCATTGAATCTTATGGATGGTTCATATTTGGAGATGTTTCTTTTTATTTGTTGTTATTGTTGTTTTATTGAATACTTTGTTCCATTTATGGAATGTTCTCTCCTCCCCCTATTGTGTATGTCTTTGAATGTTATTATATGCATTGCATTGGTTTTATTGTTTGGTTTTGGGTACTATTTCAGTGAGCCTCATTATTTGGGTGAACCAACCACATGATTAATGGGTTGTTACCATCATTGTGTATATCCTTTGATTTAATAATTGTTTGGATATGAGAAAGGCCTTGAGTTCATGATTTGGTAACTAGAGAGATTGTTCTACCAGTTTAGTTTGTTTACTAAATGGTTTTTGGCCTCTGATATTTTGAGATGAACCTTGTGAGGGTGATCTACTTCTTGACCCTAGGTTTTCTATGCGTATCATGAAATGAGAAGAGATCTTATGTCATTATTTTTCATTTATTTATTGTTTCTTTTAAATCATTAGTCTTGTTAGTGATTTTGGATTCTGAGTGAGTTTCTCCCATGGGTTCTTGGTTGTTTGAGGATGAATTTATTGGTAGTTATTAATTGGTTACACCATGTTAGAGGAATAAAAAATGGTTGGGAATCCTTGTTAGGTATCTCATGCTTAATAGGAATTCTTGTTTGAAGTTATTTTTTTGTTTTTCTTGGAGATGTTGGATAACCTTATGGTTGGTCAGTTTGATATTTATAGAAGATATTGTTTGTTGGTTTTGAAGTTAAACCATGTTGAGTGGTTCTTTTGTTTAGGTATTCTTGGGATATTCTATTTTATCTTTCCCTTATTCTTGAATGTGGACTTTTAGGGGTATAATGTGGAATGGTGGGGAGTTTGTGACACCCCCGGTGTTTTTGTGTTGTATATTTTTTTATTTATTTTATGAATTCGAGGATTAGATTGATTTTCTAAGTGGGTTTGTCTAAGAACATGGTAATTATCCATGGTTTCATTTTATATAAAACCATTTTATTTTTAACAACACATGGATTTTTATCAAGGGTTGTGCATAGTAAAGTCTATAGCATGTAATCCCCTAAGTGAAACCGTATGGGTTTCTTGATGTGTTTGGGGCATGAAACATAACATACAAATGGTTAGGTAAATTGAAAGGTAAGTGTGTGGTGTTGGCCTAGTTTTTTACTTCGTCTAATGGTATGTATAGAGAAATATGTTTCTAACCATGTAGTGCCCAAGGTGAACTATACAATGGTTTTATGGCCTAGGTCACATGTGTGGCACATTGTTTGGAAAACTGTGCGGCCAAATTGTGTGACCAACCTAGGTATTAATTTTTTAGGAGTTTCCCATTAATAAATATTTTAATTAAGATGGTCTTCACTCATCTTATCTTCCATTCAAATTGGATGACTCTTGGAATCATATTGAGGAGCTCTGACCTCCTCCACCATTGTTTCTTCCCTTCTCTTTTGAGATTTCCAAGATGCTTTGATGCATTTCGTCCTCTCTTTCCCTCTTCTTCCTTTCCCTCTCTATCGTCTCTTGGATTTGGTTTCCCCTATGAACTCCAAAACATTTTGGATGATTTTAGGGTTCAAAGTGGATATAATGTTGGTTTTTTTGGTGATGGGTGTTTCAGATTCCATCTCTATCATCACGGGTGTTCTCATCATTGAAGGTGATGAGTTTTGACATGTTTTTCAATTATTTAATGTGTGTGTCTCTATAAAATTGTTTCCTTTTGGGATTAAAAGTGTGATCAAGTTTTCTAAATTCCTTTTTAATGAAATTATTATTATATGTGAAACCCTTATGATGTTTTAAAAACCATTTAATTTTTTTGATCTTATTATAAATGGATTTCCGTTGAAATTTCATTTTTTTATGTTTGAAATGGAATATTTTCATGTGTTATGATTTTTTTGGAATACCCAAGTGGATTTTTAGATGGATTTCATGATTTGTGTCATATGTTGATCTCTTTAAGGTTTTCAATGAGTTAAAAATATATTTAAATGTTTTTTTGAATTAATGTGAGGTGTTTACCTCAAAGTGATTTATAAATGGGTTCTTTAATAGATTTTAAATTGTTATTTGATATGTGTGTGTGGTATACCCCTTATAAAAAAATACATTAATATATATTTTGAAATATATTTGATCAAAATTACGTTTTTCAAACAAATTATTCATTTCAAAAAAGAAAACCCATATGGGATGGTGGCTTTTAAATATTTTTAAATGGTGTGTTTTTTCCATCATTTTACAAAAAAGTGTTTTGAATGTCATTTTATGAAATAGAATAGGGATTGACATATTGATCCATGTTTTGGTGTAAAAGGCCAGCTTGGAACTCTCGTTTTAAAATTGTTTTTATGAGTGGATCCTTTTAATTTCCCCTTGATTTTATAACCCATTATATGGGTTATTTATCACTATGTGATTATTATCATTTCCCTTGTGTAGGTTATCGATCTATTTGATATGATTATTTCCACCCATACATGGGAATGTGTTATATTTTTCCATGGGGGAATATATTGTATTTTGCTATTCATTGTTAGGTATTAGTGGTGAGGGTTATCTATGGTTATTCATTATGTCTTAAACTGGGATAGCATATAATTATGGATTTCATATTTTTTGGTCATGCAATCCCTGGTTCTGAGTGGAAGATGTTTTCTATTATGAAATTTGGTTCACATCACACTAGTGGGACAAAATTAATGTTATTTAAATGGGTTATTAAGAGTTTTTCATTGAAAAAAATCTTGTGTGGGAAAGTTAGATGATTTTTTTAATATTCAGTGTGCATCAGTAGCTAGTTTATGGGTTGGTAAACTTTTTTGTGGCCAGGTTATTTTTATGTTAGGAATACATATGATATAGACCATGAAACATTCAATTTCATGATTGTTTATTTGTTTATTAGAGTTTTATCTATTGGTAGTTTGTATAATTTCCCTTGTATTCATTGATATTGTACATATTGTTGTTTATATTGTATATATGTCTTGTGCCATGGATAGTACCAGTATTGTTGTGCATGAACCATGTATGTGTTGGGTCATTTCAATTGGATAATGAGTTTTCAAAAACGTTTGGAATTTTTATTTTGAAAATAATGACTATTGTATAGTTCTTAATGTTTATTTCAAAATGGGTGTTTTGGTTTTTAGGAGGAAATAACTGGATAGATGTTTTAAAGTGAAGGTATTTATTAAAAATGATTTTTTTTTAAAATGAATGGGTGTGTGGATTCAAAATATATTAGTATTCTAAAAATGTTTTCAAACCATTGATTTTAGTTTTGGAAAATAATTAGAAACGTTTTGAATGTGAATTATTAAATTGTTTTTTATTCTATAAAAGTTATATGTGAAAAAGTAAAATTAATGGTTTACATTCAAACTATAATTTATGGACTTCCTTAAGATACATATTTCATATATTCATTAGTTTTTTATATCAAATAGATATTTTTAGTAAATTTCAATATATTTAAGGTTATATGTTCCCAGTTGGATCCATTCATTATTCTTTGAGGCAGATGTGGGGTGATTTAGGAGTCAGGGAGCAATCGGTGATAGCATGGACATGGTATTGTGTTTAGCATGACTCTTTTTAGAGTTTTTGTATTTATTGTAAGCTCATTATATTTTATGATATATTTTATCCTCATTTTATAGATAGTTTTTGTGATTAGTTTTATGCAAATGGGTTTCTTTAGTTTAGTTGGTTATGACCTATTTGGCATGATTTTTTACTTTGGATCATTATTTAATACATTATCATTTATCATTGGTTTGGGATAAATAATTCCCAAAGGGATTACTATGATTACTAGTCACTAATTTCTAGCACATTGTGGTTAGGAATTCCCTTTAGGCATGGGGTAGGTCAGGGGGGTTCCAGGATGGATGGTAGCCCAGTTTGGTTTGTTACAAAATATTTTCAGAGCTGGTGTCGGGTTTCTTTTAGTTGGATCCCAAGATTATTGAGTTTCAATTTTTATTTTTGGGATGAACATGTAGAGAAGAGACTATGATTGTTGGAGCTTCAATGGTATGGGTATGGAGAGTCTAGATAGCTTTTTCTCATCGTAATCTGTAGGATACCATGGGATGTTTGGGTATTTAATTGATAAATTGAGTTTGTTTTTAGTTATTTCAATTTATATTCATCTAAATTTATGTTGTATTGATCTTATTTTATTAGTTAATTGATAACTATGGTATTTCCTTGGTTTTGGGTTGGACATAGAGGAGCACATGTGTTTGAAAAGACTGGAAAATCATGTGGTGCATATGCGATTAGGTCTACCTCTTTTAAAGAGTGTGTTGCATTGTTGGATCATGGTTTCTCTATCCATGAGTTCAAATGTACACATCACTTTTTCTACTATGGTAGAGTTTTTATACATCTTACGATTCTTGAAATCTCTTAAAATGATTCCAACTTTTCGGTGGTGGATCAAGGTGTGTTTCATACCCTTTTTGGATGTGACTTTTGTGAACCTTGTTTGAAGAGTTATGAGGTTCCTTTAATTTTCTTGTTTTTAATAATATATTTGTATTCATTAAGGGGTTTTTTGAATTTTTTATTATCAAAACAGAGTTTTATAAAAAAATTGGATTATCAAATTACCTTCATTTTATGAAATGTTATATAATGTGCTTATTTTTTATGGTATTTTCACGATGAGATGAATCAAAATTTATTCTTAGGGTATTTCTAAAAGAAATTGATTCAAAAAAGGGGATTTTAAATCATTTCTATATCAAAAATGATTTTTTTGGAATCAAATTTGCAATGTTTTTTTTTAAAAAAGATATTAAATTTAAATAATCATTAATTAGAACCATGGTCTATATACAATGTGTGCTTTTGAAAGGAATTTTGTGTTACTATCCTTATTGGGAAAATTTGTGTGTGTTCTACCATGGCCCTTTTGTTTTGGAATTTTTTTTTTGGTTTGGAGAAACACCATTCTCAAAGAAGATTTTATAATTCCTTTTTGAAAATGGGAGTTTCAAATGTAATTTTCTTTAAGTGTTAATAATTGTACCTAATTTTAGGGTTTGTTATTTTTTCCTTAACTACTACTGTATAGTGTAATAGTTTGGAATTTTATTCAGGAATGAATTGATATCGTTTGTTTAATACTGATTTTTTTATCCTAGAATAGAAGAAATTGTTTATCTTGTTCTGATGCCTACCTGGAATCCATGTGGATTTTTGGACGTGGAACTGTCCTTGAGCTAAGAACTCATCTTGGACTTCATCAATCTACATTCACATTTTTATGTGGCGATTAATGGTTAGTGGAAGTAGTGTGGTTATTGGAAGATATTGAGTCAATCCTAACTTTTCTCTTCATGCCTAATGATTCATTTGTGAGATATATCAATTTATTTCTTTTCAGTTTTAATCGAGTTTTATTGGAGTTGTTGGTACCTCCCTAGCTTCATGAAAGTATGTAATGAGGGATTTTTAGAGTGGAATATTTTTTGTGGTTCATTAAAAAATTTTTTAAAGGGGATAAATCTCATTATCCCTTGGGTATTATTCAGGGTGAGGGAGTATGTCAATCACTATTTGAATTTGGTACTCTTTTATCCAAATCTATTCATCAATTATTCTAATAATTCTCATTTCTTTGAAGGTGTACTTCAAATAGATCTTGGTTCAATGGATCCCCCTCCTCTATGTGCTCTCCTAAAGATGACCTATGCATTGATGACCAAAATCATGTATCCCCCCTCCTCTATGGAGGATGAGTTTCCCTCTTTCCATCCACCTCAATGAAATGCCTTCAGTCCTTACTTCCTTTTCTGAATCTAGAGTTTCTTACAACATTACTAGAGTTCTCAGTTTTCCTGAAAGTCTAAAATCTCTACGAATGTGCAACATAACATTCATTATCAATGAGGGAGTTCAAAAATGTATTATATATCTTCAACCTGACCATAATGGCTCTATTCAATCATCACTAACCATCTGTAGATGTGCTCGAACATCTTGTTTTCGGATCCAGGGGTATACAAGAATGAGAAGTTGTTGGGATTCTAGACAGGTGGCATATTATGTCCAGATTTGCATCAATGGATTATATTATTATTTCATGGACAAAATCTCCTAGAAAATGAAATGAATGTTTCATATATATATTCTAGTGGGCCTTCGATATGAATTAATAGGTCTTTTAAAATGTGTTTGATAGAAATAATGGTCTTCGTCCATGTTTTTTATTTACAAGAAGAAGTCCCATTTTAGAGGGATGAATTTAAATGTTTTTAAGTGGTTTGTTCTTTTTGTCATTTTATAAATATTGTTTGGAATTTCATTTTATGAAATGTGAAAGGGGTTGGAATCTTAAGAAATGTTTTGGTGTTAAAGGAAAAATTTTCTCTTTATTTTTCAAAGTGTTAATATGAAAGAACCCCTTGTTTTCCCCTTGACATGATTAAACCTTATGTGGGTTCTTTATCACTATGTGAGGCTTTTAATTTCCCTTGTGTGAGTTACTGATATCTATGAGATTCTTGATGCTCCCATTGTGTTGGAATGTGCTTGATTATACCATGGTTCCATTTTTATATAGTGTTATTCAATATTATGTATTAGGGGTGAGGTGTAGATATGGTTATTTATTTTTTGTTAGACTTGACTTGGATTTTATCATGCCTCACTTCCTTTATCGTTAGTGGAACATGGGAAATTAGTTTGTGATCTATTCTATTATGCTATTTGGTTCACACAACACTGGTGTCACTCTAGTCATTCTAAGTACTAGGGCTAAGATGGTTTTCTCATCGCAATGAGGCTCATGTGGTATAGTTAGAAGACCTAAGGACTGAACATTAGTACATTATGGTTTATATTTATTGAGTTGGAATACTTTTATATATTTAGGTTCTTCATATGATAATAATCTTAATGGTAGATCCCATGGAATACTCAATTACTTAGTTGGTTACTGATTGATGGAATTTTGATCTAGTTTGTATTTGTATTATTTCACATATATTCATTAATATGGAAACTATTATTTTATATATTTTATAGGTGCCTTGTTCTATGGATAGTGACTATTTTATTAAGCTTCACCTATTTTTGTTTTTGTTAATTTCCATTAGAAAAATGAAATTTGATCGGTGTTTGGAAAACCAGTTTTGAAATTAATTACTCCTGTTTGGTTCTCAAACATGATTTAAATGGGGGTTGTTTTGTTTTTTAAATGTAATTAACTGGTTTGATGGGTAAAATTAATCATTTTAATTTAAATATTTTTTTTAAAAAAATGTGAATGATTTTATGTATTTGAAATGGCTTAGGCTAGTGGGAAAATTTTCAATGAAGTGGTTTTAATTTTGGAAAAATGTGAGAATTTTTTAAAGATAATTATTGAATTGATTTTGTTTCCATTAACGTTATATATGAAAAATTTACAAACTAGTTTATTTTCAAACTATAATTTATTAATTTCATTATGAAACATATTTCACAGATTCATTGGGATTTGGTGACCTACTTATATTTTTAGCTCACACCTATACATTTCAGGTTCTAGGTTCCTAGTTTTATCCATTATTCATTCATGGATTGCAACGTGGGGTGAGTTGGGTTTGTGATCATATTTTAGTTTCACAGATATTTTCTCAGGATTGGCATGAGTTAAATTGTTGTTTTTCTGGCTCATATTGTATCTATTATTCTTTGTTTTATCCTCTAGTTTAAGGATAATATTTTTATTTACATTTATGAAACTGGGTTGGATAAGTTAATTTCTTTATGACCTATTTTCAATGATTCCTTATTTATTATCAATATTTATTCTCTACTCATTAATATCTATCATGGGAAAAATAATTTCAAAAGGGACAACCATGATTCCTAGGAACTAGTTTCCAACCCATGAGGATTGGTAATTCCCTTCTAGCCTTTTGGCAGGCTGAGTTGGGTATTGGGTAAGAAGGAAACATTGATTGGTTCATTACAAAGTGGAATCTAGGAAGTTTTTGGGTTTACAATATAATTTTCCTAATATTATCGAGTTTCCCCTAATATTTGGTGATTTCATGGTAAGGGTCATTGATGTTCTCAAATCAAAAGAGGTAAGGGAATGGATAGTCTAGCTTACTCTTTCTCATCCTAAACCTCATGCTTCCATGGGATGTTTGTGTTTAAAATTAAAATTTCATGTTTTTTAGTATTTGTGATAGATTTTATCATAATTGTTTATTTATCCCCATTGAGTATATAATTGATATTGGTGCTCATTACATAGTTTTTTGATTGAAATAGAGGACCATCTTAGTTTCACTATTAGCATGCAAGACATGGGAAACTATGTGATTCCCATGTAGTGACGTCTTCCTCTTTTAATGAATGTGTTTTACGGTTGGATCCCAATTTTCCAATTTGTGTGACCAAACTGTGAAAATCACTTTTTATTCCCTGGTTTATTTTTTTGTACTCATAATGATTTTGGACTTCTCCTAATGTAAATTTTTACATGCAGGAGGTGGTTGGAGGAGTGTATGGTCTCCATTTTTGGATGTGATTTCTATGAAACATGTTTTTAGGGTTGTGTGGTTCCTTGGGCGAGATTGGATTTAAAACCTGAATTTGGAAAATGAAGGGTTTTTTTGAAATATATATTGTGAAAAAATTGTTTTATGAATAAATTGGATTAGTGAATTTCAGTAGTCTTATGAAATGTTTTATAATGTGTTTGTTTCTATTGTAATTTAAAAAATATGACGTTTTAAACTTGATTAATCTGGAATTCATGAAATCAATTTATTTTAAAATATTTTTTAAATCATTTTTGGGATCAAAAAGAGAGTTTTGTTTGGAAATAAATTTGGAATGTGTTTTGATAAATGGAAAATAATTTTTATGATCATTATCTAAAGCTCATCGTCAATGATTTAGATAAATATCATTTCATTGAATATTTCCTTTTTTGAATTCATTGTAATGGTATACTTGCATCAGGTTTGACTTCATTTTAGAAGGCTTTCAATGAGACAATTATCATAGAAGATGATCAGAATAGGAATCTAGTGGTGGGTGAAACCTTAGTTCTATTAAATGGGTGTATGGATAACCTATAACGTAAAAATAAAATGTAGGATAATCAAGAACATAAAGTAATGGTTCTTTATAACAAGAAGTGGTGATCTCTCATGTGCTTCAAATGTGTGAATCCAGGGCACAATAAAGACTGTTATCCAACGTATCATATGGTTTTACTCTATCATGTCCATTTGGGTCATCCATAGATGTTTTGTAACATGGGTTTTTTTTGAAGTGGTATCATGGTTTATTCTTTGAAGAAGGTTTTTTTACTGATACATTTACATTTATTATTGTGATCTTGGTTCTCAATCTTTGTATATTGATATTAGAATCATCTGGATGCTTTCTTTTTGGAGATTTTTTTTATGAATGGTTTTGATTATTTTTTATTGAATTCTTTGTTCCATTTGTAGAATGTTCCCCCTACCTCTATTGTGGATGTCTTTGTTGGTAATTATCTGGGATGCCTTACTTTTTTTGGGTTGGATATGGGTTCCATTTCATTAAGCCTCATTATATGGGTGAACCCCTCTTATGACTTGTGGGTTGTCACCATTATTATGTTGTGACTTTGAGGTTATCATCATTTTGATATGAGAAAGTTCTTTAGATTATTATTGGTTAATTAGAAATATAGTTCTACTAGTTGAGTTTGTATACTAAATGGTGTTTGGCCTGTGAAATTTTGTGCCTCACCTTCTGTGGGTGATCCAGTTTCAAGCCCTGGGTTATCTATGTGTATCTTGACCCAAGATGATATCATATGTCATTATTTAGAAGATATTTTTTGTTTCTTTTACATCAATGTGGTTGTTAGTGATTTTGGTTTCATAGTGAGTTTCTACCACGATTTCTTAGTTGTTTGAGGATGAATTTCATGGAAGTTATTCTCTGGTTAAACCATGTTAGAGGAATTATAAATTGTGGGGATACCTAGTTAGGTCTCCCATGATTTATTGGAATTATTGTCTGGATTTATTTTTTATGTTGTTCTTGTAGATTTCAGTTAACATTGTGGTTGGTCATTTTGATAATTATTGAAGATATTGGTTGATGGTTTTGATGTTAAACAATGTTCAAAGGTTCTTTTGGTTAGGTATTCTTGGGATATTCAATTTTCCCTTTCCATTATCCTTAATTTAGGATTATAGGTATAAAATGTGGCATGTCGGTGAGTTTGTGAAACCCCCAATGTCAATGTTTTGTTTATTATGTATTATTTTTTGAATTTGAGGTTCAATTTGATTTTCAAAGCATTTTTGGCTTATAACATGAAATTTAAAACAGGTTTCCTTTTATATACAGTTAAGGCACATGGTTATACGTAAATGACGTGTCCTCCCTTCACGAGAAGACTCATCATTTCATTTTTAACCACACATGCCTTTTAATCATTTGTTGTGCATGATTAAGTACATATTATGTAATCCCCTAGGAGAAACCATGTGGGTTTCTTGATGTCATTGTGGTGTAACACATAACATACACATGGTTTGGTAAATTGTGAGGCAAGGGCGTAGTGTTGTTATTTTTTTACAATGTCTAATGGTATGTATAGAGCATTGTTTTTCTAACCATGTAGTGCCCAAGGTAAACTATACAATTGGTTTCTGACCTAAGTAGTGGTCGTAACATGTGTGGAACATTTTTTGGAAACCCGTGTGGCCAAACTGTATGACCAACCTACGTTTCTAATTTTTTAGGAGATTCCCATTAATCAATATTTTAATTAAGAGGGGTTTCACTCCTATTATATTCCATTAACATCGAATGACTATTGTGAACACATGGAGGATCTCCGACCTCCTCTACCATTTCCCTCCTTTATCATTGGAGATTTCCCACAGATTTTGATGCTTTTCTTCCTCTCCTTCCCTCTTATTCCATTCACTCACTATCCCCTCTTGGTGTTGGTTTCCACCACGAGCCCTTGAAATGTTTTGGGTTATTTTTGGGTTTTAAGTGGATATAATGGGGGTGTTTTTTGGTGATGGGGTTTTTAGATTCTATTTATATCCTCAGGGGTGTTCTCATCATTAAAGGTGATGCGTTTTGACTTGGTTTTCACTTATTTAAAGTAGGTGTGTCACTATGAAACTATTTCATTTTGGGACTCAAAGTGTGATAAAGTTTCCTAAATACATTTTTTTTGAAATTATGATTATATGTGATACCATTATGATGTTTTAAAAACCATTTAATTTTGTTTTTACATTTATTATAAATGGATTCTCTTTGAAGTTCCATATTTTCATGTTTGAAATAAAATATTTATAAGTGTAGATATTTTTTTTGAATTCTCAAGGGTATTTTTGAAATGGATTTTATGATCTGTGTGAGATGTTGATCCAGTTAAAGATTTCATTTAGATTAAACTATACTGTAATGTCTTTTTTGACATAATGTGAGGTGTTGACCTCAAAATGATTTATAAATGAGTTCAATAACACATATCAAATTGTTATTTGAAATGTGTCTATGGTTTACCCCATGTGAAAAATACCTTCATATATCTTTTGATGTAGATTTGATCAAAATTGTGGTATTAAAAAAATCTGTATTTGAAAGAAGAGGACCCTTGTGGGAGGGTGGCATTGAAGTATTTGTAAATGGTGTGTTATTTCCATCATTTTACCAAGAGAGATTCGAATGTAATTTTAAGAAATGGAATTGTTATTGGAATATAGAGCCATGTTATGTTGTAAAAGGGCCAGTTGGAACTTTGGTTTTAAAATGGATATTTTGAATGGAAACTTTTTATTTCCCCTTGATTTTATTACCCATTGTGTAGGTTCATTATCACTTTGTTATGATTATCGTTTCCCTTATGCGGGTTATCGATTTAATTGAGATTCTTATAGCCACCCTTTTTTGGTAATGTGTTTTATTATGACATGAGGGAATATATTATATGGTTATATTCGTTATTATATATTAGAGGAGAGGGTTAGCTATGGTTAGGAATTCTGTCTTAGAATTGGATTGCATATTCGTATGCCTTACATTTGTTTTGTCCATGATAACCCTAGTAATAAGTGGGAGATATTTTCAATTATGATGTTTGGTTCACAATCCACTAGTTGTACTCAAGTCATGTTATTTATAAGGGATAAGAGAAGTATTTCATTTCAAGAAATCTTGTGTGGGAGAATTAGATGAATTTTTTTTGATATTTAGTGTGCATCAGAATCTGGTTTTTGTGTTGGTATACTTTTATATGGCTGGGTTATTTTCATTTAAGGAATCCATAAGATATAGGCTATGATACATACAATTTCAGGATTTTTTTTGATTTTTGATAGTTTTATCTAGTGCTCATTTGTTTCATTTTTTCCATATTCATTGATATAGAACATATTCTTGTTTATATTAGATATATATCTTGTATCGTCGATGGTACCAGTATTTTTGTGATTTAATCATGTGTGTGCTGGGTCATTTCCATTGGATAATGTGTTTTAGAATTTTATTGGAAATTTTTTTCTTCAATTTAATGATTATTGAGTAATTCTTAAACTGTATTTCAAAATGGATTTTTTGGTTTTTAGATGTAAATAACTTGTTAGATATTTTAATGTGATGGTATTAATTAAAAATTGGTTTTTTGGGAAAAGTGTATGGGTGTAAATATTTAAAATAACTTAGTATTCTACGAATGTTTTCAAAACATCGAATTCAGTTTTGGAAAATAGTGATAAAAGTTTTTAAAAATAATTATGAAATTATTTTTGTTTCTATAAACGTTATATGTTAAAAAGTAAAATTTATAGTTTACATTCAAACTATAATTTCATAATTTCCTTATGAAACTTATTCCATATATTCGTTATTTTTTTATAACCAATTGATATTTTTATCTCTTGTCCATATATTTTAGGCTACATGTTACCAATTGGATCCATTCGTCATTCATTGAGGATGATGTTGGGTGAGTAAGGTGGCGGTGAGAATGTAGTGGTAGCATAGAGATGGTATCATGATTAACATGATTCGTTTTAAAGTTTTTTTAACTTTTTTATAGTTTTGTATCTTTTATGATATATTTTATCCTCTTGTTTATGGAATGTGTTTGTGATTAATTTTATGAAAATGGGTTTCTTTAGTTTAGTTGGTTATGACCAGTTTGGAATGCTTCTTTATTTTGGATCATTATTTATTACACTATCATTTAGAACTGGTTTGGGAGAAATCATTCCCAAAGTTATTCCTGTGATACATAGACACTAGTTTCTATCTCATTGGGGATAAGAATTCCCTTCAGGCTTTTGGTGGGCCAGGTTGAGATTCAAGACGGATGGCAGCCTAGTTTTGTGTATTACATAATGATATCAGAGCTGTTGTTGGGATTCCTTTAGTCGGATCCCAAGCTCATTGAGTTTCCCTTTTTATTTTGTGGATGTCTAGGTAGAGAGAAGACTACGATTTTTAGAGCTTCAGAGGTGAGGGTAGGGAGAGTCAAGCTATCTCTTACTCATCCCGAGCATTAAGATAAAATGGGAAGTGTGCGTTTTGAATTGATAATTTCAGTTTTAATGTATATTCATTCAAATTTATTTTTATTGTCTTTGAGTATGTATGTGATACCTATGGTATTTCATTGGTTTTGTGATGTAAATAGAGGATCACATGATTTTCATGGTTAACATGCAAAGATTGGGAAACCATGCACGCATATTTGGTTAGGTCTACCACTTTTAAAGAGTGTGTTTCAATGTTATGTCATGGTTTCCCAATCCATGAGTTCAAATGTACAAAAAATGATTACTTACTTGGTTGATTTTTTAGACTCCTTACAATTCCTGAGATCATCTAATGTTATTTTCACGTGTCGGTGGTGGATTGTGGACGGCTTTCATACCATTTTTGGATGTGACTTCTGTGAACCTTTTATGAACTGTTATGTAGTTCCTTGATATTTCTGGGTTTTAATACTACACTTGTGAAAATTAAGTGGTTTTTTTATAAACAAATGGTTTTATGAATAAATGAAATGATTTAATTCCCTTAGTTTTATGAAATATTTTATAATATACTTATTTTTTGGTATTTACCATATCAGATGTATCAAAATTTCTTCCTAGGGTATTCCTGAAAAAAATTGATTAAAAAAGGAGGATTGGAAAGTATTTCTAGATCAAAAGATATTTTTTGAAAACAAATTTGGAATGAGTTTTTAAAAATGAAAAAAATATATTGATCCTTAATTTGAACCATGGTTTTTAAACAAAGTTGTATTTTGAAAGGAATTTTGTTTAAATTTCTTTGTTGGGGAAAGGTTTGTGCATTCCACCAAGGATCAATAGTTTTGAAATTTTTTTCAGTTTGGTTTATGAGCAACTCTTTCAAGAAGAATATTTTACTATTCATTTTTGAAAATGGTGGTTTCAAAAGAAATATTCTTTAGGTGTAAATACATGTGCCTCATTTTAGGGTATTTTGTTTTTTCCTCAATTACTACCTATAGTGGAATTGATTATTATTTTATTGAGGAATGAAGTGATATAGTTCGTGTTTTACAAATTTATGTCTCCCAGAATAGATGAAATGGTTTCTCCTGTTCTAGTGCTAACCTATAATCCATGTGGATTTTTGGATGTGGAACCTTTCTTGATCTCAGAACCCATCTTGGACTTTATGAATCTGCATTCACCTTTTTAAGTGGCGATTAAGGGTTTGTGGAAGTGGTGTGATTATTGGAAGAGATTGATTTGATCCTAAATTTTATCTTAATTCATAACGATTCATGGGTGAGAGACACTGATTGCTTGTTTTCTGTTTCAATCATGTTTGGTTGGATTTTTCGGTACCTTCTGAGATCCATGAAGGTATGTAATGATGGATATTGATACGGTAATTTTTCTAGTGTTTCTTTAAAAATATTGTGAAAGGGGAGAAATATGACTATCTCTTGGGTATTCTTTATGGTTACAGATTGGTGAGGGAGTACTTTGATCACTTTTTGAACTTGGTACACTTTTCTCAAAATCTAGTCATCATTTATTATAATAATGTTCATTTCCTTGGAGGTTCCCTTCAAACACATCTTTGTTCTATAGATCTCCCTCCTCTCCGTGCTCTCCCAATGATGCCCTATGAATCGATGGATGAGATCTTCGATCCCCCCTCTTCTATTGAGGGGGTTGTTTCCCTCCTTCCATCCACCGAAAAGGAACACCATCGGTCTGTTCTCCCTTTTTTAATCCATATTTTCTCCCAAATTTTCTAGATATATAGGTTTTTTATAAGAACCATATCTCTATGAAGGTGAACCTCACCTTTCAATCTCTATATCGGATTTCACAAATGCTTCAGATCACTTCAACCTATCCTTAGATGCTCAATTACTTCATCACCAACCTTCAATAGATTTGTTCGAATGGTTTGTATTCAGATCATATGGTTTACAAGAATGAGAATTGGTGGGGATTTTAGACAGAAGGCATATTATTTCTATATTTTTGTCGATGGATGATCTGATTATTTCTTGGTCCAAATATCCTCACAAATGAAACAAATTATACTTCTATATTATCTATTGGACAATTTATTTTCCCATCTAGCGAGACTCTTTGGTGAAATTGATTTGGGTATTCTTCCCTTCTCTTTTAAAACCCTTCTATCTTACAGTTACTCGGAAACATTGTTCTTCATTTTTTGTTCTCTAACAGTCAAACGGATGTTGTGAGACATCCTGTTTTCCCATGAATTTCAGTGGAGGTTGAAAGAAGACAGTCGTGGCCACCTAGGATTGATCACCTTCGGAAGGCAGTTGCCTCAGACTGGGTGGATGCATCCTATGCGTATTCCAACTTGTGGATCTCCGAGGGATGATCAAGAGCCCATTAGTTTCCACATTCGTAGTGACTTCAGAAATCTCCTACCAGGTGAAGGCCTCAACTGGATAGAAATCAAAGTTCAAATGGACATGATTTTATACAGTTGAGGCCTTATTGGTAGGAGAATTCTGAAGTCATACCGAATGTGGAAATAATGGGTATTGATCATCCCTCGGAGATACAAGTTGGAATAGCATAGGATGCATCCACCCAGTCTGAGGCAAGCTTGAAGGTTGATAATCCTAAGGTGGCAGATGTTTTTTCACATATGAAATGTGACATGGGTGCCTGTAGGTCGATGTAGGACACATCTGAATTAGGAGGAGCAGAGGAGGTGTGTGCAATAACTTTAGTAGGAGATGGATCAGAGGTTGTTTTCCTAGATATTGGATTCACTCATATGGATCAGGTTAAGGAGGTTTCTAAATGTTATTCACAAGGTGATATGATCCAGGAGAGGTTCCTTCAGATATCATTTGGTGGAATGGAGAGGCCACTTAGTAGAATCCCATGTATAAATCTGAGAAACCATATTGCAGGGTTTGTTGAGGAAGAACCATATCTGAAGGATAGAGATTTAGCTTTAGCATAATCCTCATGCCCGACTCAACATTCTCATACCCTTCTGGGTATGTACTCAATTTCACCAGTTGAAATCACAGAGGAGATAAATAACATTCTGAGGCCGATTATGAAGCATAGATAGCTAGATAAATGTCTGTTGATAGTATTAAAGGAAAATGTGATAGAGACTATAAAGATTAAGGAATTATAATGTGTGGAAACAGAATCATTATGTGGGGTGTGTATTTTCATAAATGGAGAAATAAATAAAGGTCGAATGTATTACACTCAGCTATCAAAGCCAATTGATATAGGGTCTTCTTGAAGATCTAAGGTGAGGAATAGAAGTTCATTGATCCATGCCTATGAATGAATGAAGAGCCCAACCCCAAAAAATGGAAAGGGTGAAGATCATTTAATAGAGAAGGGTTGTATATAGGGAAAGGTGGAGGGGACTAAGGATATATGGGCTTTAAAAGAAAAAAATAACACATCATATTATTATATTAAATTATAACATTAAATTGAAAAGCAAGCTAATCCAAGTCAAGGCCTCTAAGTATGAGGTGGATATAATCATAGAAATAGAACTACATGTTAAAACTAATGAGGAACAATGGGCCTGGATCAAAAATCAAGAAATTTTTTTTACATATGGATTAAATGAGATAATGATAAATGTAGAAGAATACATTCAAACATTGGACACTCTGGCTACATGTTTTGAAGATTTACTCCAAAATGACTCAAACATAAAAGTAATTTCCCTTCACTGGAGGCTATATAAGGTAAAAGACATGTAATTTCAGTCATGTATTTAACAATTTTTTCATTTTTTACTGTTTTTAACACTACTTGACTACTGTTATGGTTTTCCACTTTTTTAACAAAAGTGTTTGAATAAAAATAATTGTGTGGAGGTTGATGTTTTGAAGATTGCTATGGAATGGGTATAAATAGTAGTTGGAGAGGAATTCCAGTGAAAACAAGAGGATGTCTTTGAATCATAGACAGATCACTATGTATTCGGCAATCGTCTAGGTCATGTCGCTTTAGTCTTCCATAGTGGACATAGAAACAGACAAGTACAGGACACGAATGAAAGGGAGTTTTCAAGTCGCAATAGCCTTGATGTTATACAGTTGAGGCCTTTTAAGAGGAATCATTTTGAAGTCCCATTGAAATAGGCAAGAATGGGTATTGAGCACCCCTCAAATATACAGGCTGAGATAGCACAAGATGTGTCCACTCAGTATGAGGCAAGAATGAAGCACAATAATCCTTACGTGGAAGAAGGATTTTACCATCTGAAACAAGACCATGTTTCTATTAGGTTGACATAGGACACATTTGGATTAGGAGGATCTGAGGAGTTTCATGAAAGAACAGCTATGGAAGTTGACTTGGAGTATTTTTTCCTCGATCTTGGATTCACTCATAAGGATCATGTTTAGGAGGTTTCTAAAATTGCTTCATAAGGTGATAAGAGCCATGAGAGAGTCCTTTGGACTTCATAGGGGGGCAAAGGAGAGGACACTTAGTAGAATCCCATGTATACATCCAAGTAACCATTTTCCAGGGACGGTTGAGGAAGAAAAAGTTCCATAGGATAGAGATTTAGCTCGATCTAAATCCACATGCATGACTCAATATTGTAAAATTGGTCTGGGTATGCACTCAACTTAACCAGCTGAAAATCACAGAGGAGATCAATATCATTTCGAGGATGATTATGAAAAATAGAGATCTCATTTAATATTACTTGATAGTTTGAAAGGAATATGCGATATTGGACTATATTTCGTAAGGAATAATAAGGGGAAGAAAGGGAATCATGTTGTGGGGGGATGTATTGTGGTTAAATGGAAAATAACCAATGTTTGGAAGGATTTATCTTAGCTATCGAAGCCGATGGAAATAAGTTATGCTAGAAGATCTAATGTGAAGAATGGTGGTTCATCGGTCCATTTTTAGGAAAGAACAAAGATCCCGACCCCCCAAAATGGAAGTAGTGAAGATCTGATAATAGTGAAGGGTGGTACAAAGGGAAAATTGGAGGGGACTAATGAAGTAGGGGATGTAAAAGAAAAATGGAAAACATCTAGTTATTATATTACATTATAATTTTGAATTGAAAAGTGTGCCAATCCATCTTAAGGCCTCTAAGTATAAGGTGGATAGAATATTTGAAAGGGAACTACATGTTAAAACTAATGAGGAACAATAGGTGTGGATCAACAATCAAGAAAACATTTTATCATATTTTTACAAAGAGAGAAGGATTAATGAAGAAGAATAAATTCAAATGTGGGAAAAGTTGGATACCCATTTTGAAGATTTACTCCATGATGAACCAGAAATAAAAGTACTTTATCTTCTGTAGAAGATATATAAGTTAAGAAACTCTAATAGTTTCAATCTTTTTTAACAATTTTTTCATTTTTTATTGTGTTTAACACTACTTGACTGTACTGTTATGGTTATACACTTTTTTAACAGAAGTGTTCGGATAAAAAAATTAATTTTTAGTTAGTCTGACATATTTTTAAGTGGCTATAAATGAGGCCATTAAAATTGAAGATGACCGGTATAGGTAGCCAGTGGAGGGTAATTCCTTAGTTCTATCCAATGGGTCTAAGGATAACCATGTAATTAATGTGAAAATGTAGAACGACCTAGAGCTAGAAGTAGAGGGTCCTTCTCATGATAAGAGGAGTTTTATAATGTATTTCTAGTGTGGGGATCTATGTCATGCTATGCCCTCATGACTTATGTTTCCTTGGGTTGGCCTCCATCATGGTAATTTGGTCCATATATAGAAGTTTCGTATGATCATATTTTTTAAGTACTATTGTGTTTAATACTTTGTGTATGGGTTTTTTTGAGAAATTTTGTTTTAATGGTTGTGATCATGGTTTTAGAGCTTTGTATATTGTTATTGGAATCTTATGGATGGTTCCCCATTATATATGTTTCTTATAGATTGCTTTTAATTTCGTTTTATTGCATGATTTGTTTGGTTTTTGGAAAAATCTTCCCCCCCTTGTGGATGGATTTTGTGGTTTTTTATCTAGGCTTCCATTCTTGATTTGGTTAGTTGTTGGAGTCATTTAATTGAGCCTTATTGTTTTGGAGAACCTTTAATAATAGTAGTGGGTTGTTCTAGTACTTCGGTTGAGCCATTAAAGATCTCATTAGTTGGAAATCAGAAATGTATTGAGTGAACAATTGGGAAACTATGGTGTTTGATCTACCGGTTGAGTTGAAATACTAACCAGTATCAGGATTATAACATTTTAGGATGTACCATATGAGTGAGATCTAGTTCTTGACCCTATTTTTTAATGTGTATCGTGACCTGAAATGATATATCGTGTCATTCTTTTGTGGTTTTTTGTGGTTTGTTTTCATTTTTTTGGGTTTGAACGTTCTTTTTTTGAGGGTGAGTTTCTCTCATGCTATATAAGTTGTTTGATAACACATTTATGTGTAATTATTATTTGGTAACACTCTTTCCCAATCCATGAGAACCCTTTATCAGAATATAAGATTAAGATCTATCTTCCTATCACGAAAATACCTCAATCAAACCAGATCGAACATAATTATTAAAAAAACTATCTAAGGATTTTAAAATCCTCACTTAGATTCCTTAGACCTAAAACTCTCTAAATATTTAATAAGTTCTTGTAATAAGATGTTACAACTCAGTAAACTTCATATGGAGTTATTTGATAATGTTTCTACTTCCTTCTCCATTAATGAACCACTTTCTACAGGAAATGCTCTAGTGGTCATGTTATGTGATTCTTGGAGTTGGTTGAAATGGCTTGGGATGAACTCCTTCATAACTTAGATATTGAATACATAATTAATATGATGGTCATTATGACAGAATGAACCAAATGATTTCAAGTTATCTATTTGGTAGAGTAGACTTAGTTCGTCCATTTATATAATTTGTAATAATCTAATTAGTATTTTTCTATCATCAAATTTGAAAGTTTCAATCATCCATTTAGAATGTTTTTATCTTATATTAGATTTTTTTCATCTGATTAAAAATATATTTCAAATTTAAAAATGGGTCCATCATCTAGTAAATATATTTCTTCTCCAAAAATATTGTAAAACATTGGGAATGTATAAAGTTAGTAAAACATGTGATTTAAGAAAGTGTGTTCTGATTTTCAAAATAATGATTAGAAAGTGTTGATAATAGAACATTCATCTAAAAAATTTCTTATTTAAGCTATTATTGTATATTATTTGTAACTGTGTGGTTAATATGTTTAATTTTTATTGATAATATTATTTGATGGTTGTGATGATAAATGGTGTAAAGTGGTGCATTTGGTTATGTCCTCTTAGGAATTTCCATTTTCTCTTGAAATTATTTTTTAGTATGGAATTTTTGGGGGGGAAAGTGGAATGGGGGAGTGTTTTTGACCCCACACCCATGTAATTATGTTGTTTCATTTATATTATTTAATGAGGCTGAGGATCAATTTGAGTTTCCATGTCTTATTGGCTTGGAAATCGGAAATTCTCAGAGATTTCCTTCTATGCATGGTTATGGTTCATGGTTAGAGGGAATGTGTGCGGCCTCCCTTTGCGAGGAAACTCTTCATTCCATTTTGATTTATAAATATATTTTTAGAATGAACTTAACATGGTTATGTCCAAACTATGAAATCCCCCTAGAGATACACTTCATGTTCTCTGTTGTGTTTGCTATGTGGTACACAACTTTCTCATAGTTTGCAAAACTATTTGCTAAGCTTGTGGTGGGGATTTGGATTTTAATTATACAAGACTTAATAGTTATTAAATAGTTTTTAAAACCATTCAGTGCATAAGTTGAACCATGAAAGGGGTTTCTAGCCCAGGTAGTGCCCAATGCACTGTTGGTGCACAGTTTGGAAAACCATGTGGCTTTCCAAAGTGTGTAATTTTTGAGAATTTATTGTTTTACCACTTCTCCCCCATAAAAATTATTTAAATAATGAGGGAAACTAGAGGAGATCCAAACTCCTCTATCTATAATCCATTCATTCTCTTTGGTTATTTCCAAGTGGCTTTGTTTCATTTTTTAATCTCCTTCCCTCTTCTTCCATTACATATCTCTCTAGTGTCTTTGGTTTTCCCCCGGAACTCTAGAAATATTATCATCGATTTTAGGGTTATGACTAGATCTGTTGTTAGTATTTTTGGTGTCTAGGGGTTTTATAGACTATTTATATCCCCATGGTAGTGATCTCTATTGAAGGATATATTTTTCAGACAGCTTTTGGATACATCCAAGTTGATATTTCTCAGTAATTGTATCATTTTGGAATTAAAATCTTGCTTATGCTTTCTAATTTACTATTTATTATAATCATGATTATAAGTCATATCGTTATAATGTTTTATAAGAAATTTAATTATGTTTTATTCTTGGAATTAATAGATTCATTTTGATATTCCATGTATTCATGATTGAAATGAAATATTTTGATGTGCTAGGCTTTTGTGAAATGTCAGTGGGGGATATTGGAAATGGTTTTAATGAAGTGCAATTGAAATTGATCTAGTTATTGTTTTCAAAGAGTGAATAATATATTTATATGTGGAATTTTAAGTGATGTGGTGACCTCCAATTTACTTATAAGGGGTTCATTTAATGGATATAAAACTGTGATTCAAAGTGTGATTGTTTTTACCCCATGTGAATAATGCCTTAATGGAGCATTTGAAATCTGTTTGATAGAAATGAAGGTCTTAGAACATTTTTTTTACTTCAACAAAGAAGACCTGTGTGGGAGAGTGTTTTTGAAATGCTTTTAAATGGTGGGTGATTTCCATTATTTTTCATAGAGTGTTGGGAATTTCATTTTATTAAATGTGAAAGGGCTTGGCTTCCTGATCCATTTTTTTGTGTTAATCTGTTTATTCATTTTTGTCACCCATGAATAACGCATGTTTCATATAAGATGAAAAATATCAATATCCTAACATACATTCATTGAGGCGTTGAAACTAGATTATAAAAGAGACATATGGTTCAATGTTAAGAGTGCATATTATGGGATAATAACATGAGGTAAATAAAATTATGAATTAAAAATATCAGTCTAATTAAACAATTAGTTGATAATAAAATAAGATGTGGCAGACCATTCTATTTGTATTTAGTTGAAATTGATTTTAGAAAAAAAGATTATATTTTTATAAATCGAAAAATTTAAAGTTGAGAAATAGAGTAAAACTTATGGGATATATCATATTATCCTTTACAATGTGTCTCAAAATATAATAATATATATATATATATAGCATATAAAAAATAAATCAAACCCCACCTCAAAAAAAAAAATAAAACACTTCTGTTTAAATCATCCAAGCTATCAGAAATTATAATCACACAAAATTTATATAGGGATATATTTTCATAAGTGAAACCATGAAGGTCTATTGAAGAGTGTACCAAAGTGGAACTGTTAATAATTAATTGGGAATTGAAAATTGTAGTAGAAAACTTTTTCTGTGAAACCGACATATGTTAAATACTCTCCATTTTGAAGGGAGTATCTTAAATTATTATCCACACATGTATTCCAATAACAGGTAGAGCAAATTACAAAATATATTGTAATGTTAAAAAATTTCTTTGGATGGTGTGTGAAATGATTTAAAATTGGAGGGTGGTCCCAAAGACCAATTAAATTTGAATAACTGTGTGAAAGGGTTGTCTGGGTTGTCTCAATAATATGTGTTGATTCTCGATAATTACTGAAATATATAATTTCTTATTTTAAAACTACATTCATGAAACCACTCCATATACAAAAGTATATTTGAGTATGAATTAAATCTCAAAACAAATAGATTAATTAATAACTAAAGGACTATATAATTTGATGATTAACTCTAACTAATTCAATCCCTCCAGTCTACACTATAGTAGTAGCCGAAATTCACACTGATAAAGAAAATTGTGGTACTTAGCATCATAGATGGATGAAAAATAAAATATATATATAGGATATGAAAATGATTTCCCCACTATAAGTAAATGTGGTTTTGCGATGGGTTTTTCACCCATCCCAAATAGTCTCTTGAAAACAACTATTTGCGATGATATTTGTTTCCCACCACATATAATAAAAACTAAAAAATTATTTGTAATGGGAGAACATTCCTATCGTTGATATAATTAGTGAATGGGCACACAGAATCACAAAATAGTTATTTGAAAATATTATTTACACACATCGGAAGTACCTATCATCATTTTTTTTATTTGGCACCGAAATTAATAACACATCACAAATAATATGTCAACAGATGACTATTTCCCATGGGACCCATCCTAAATATCTTTTTTGATCTCTATCATACTTATTATATGTCTGTAGTTTTTGAGAACAGTCGCATCTTAAATAGTTTCATCACTACTAATCTAACGTATATATAGCCCACCCGAATTTTTAGCATTTATTTTTTATTTGACCGCTACTCTCCTATACTCTTCATTACATTGTTTAAAAGTTTGATTTTTTTACAAAAAAGAAAATTTTTCATTTTTCATCCCATTGATGTTTCAATTTTGAGGAAATCATTAATTTTTTATAACTTAAGATTCATTTATTTTACTTCATATTAGATCTTACTATTATTATTTTTCTATAATTAGCGTTAATTAGATTTAATTATTTTTAATCAGCAGTAATGATTATAAATTAAATATATAGTTCTAATTAGTAGTAATAATTTTTAAACAGAAGTAATTAGATTTAATTTTCAATAATTAGTAGTAGCAATAACTATTAGTAATTAACAATTTAAAATACATTTTTTAATGAAATTGGTAAGAATAAGTAATATTTAGTAATAATTAAGAGTAATTATTAAATGATAATGGTAATTTTTAATAATAAATGATAATTGGTAAAAGTTATCGTTATTCGATGTTAATTAATAAAAATAAATGAAAATTAATTATACTTAGTAAAAATATGATAATACAAAAACATACTAATAATTCTTGAAAATTATATTTAATTACTAAAAATAAGTTGTGATTTCTAAAAAATAGATATATGTATTATAAAATAGATCAAATTATTAAAAACAAGATGTGATCAATTAAAAAAATAGTTAATCAAAAATATTCATAAAAATTACCAGTAATTAACTGTAATAAATAAAAACTAGCAGTAAATATCGATAATTAGTATCAAATAGCATTGAAATGTATAATATAGAAAATGTTAGTGTTAATTAATTGTATTTAATAAAAAGATTATGTAATTAGCTGTACATAGAAAAAATTAATGATAATTAGTGATCATTAGATAAAAAATAGACATAATTATTAATCATTTGTAAAAAAAATATATGTAATCATCATCCATTAGTAAAAATTAGTTGTAATTAGAATTAAATTGTAAAAAATAGTTATAATTAGTGGTAACTAGTAGAAAATAGAAGTAATTAGTAAAAATTCGCTGTAGATATCTTTTATTAATAAAACTAACCAGTAATTAATAAAAACCTAGTAATTAGCAGTAATTAGTAAAAGATATCCCTAATTCGTGGTAGTTAAAAAAATAGTTGTTAATTCGTAAAAAATGAGTTAATTAATATAAATTAGTGGTAATCGTAAAAAAGTAGTTGATTCTACAAAAAATTAGGAAAAAATAGAAATACGTAGTATAAATTAGCAGTAATTTATTGTAATTAGTAAAAAATGGGTAATTAGCATTGATTAGAGAAAAATAGTAGTAACTAGTGGTAATTATAAAAAATTATTAGCAGTAATTAGTAAACAAATAATGTAAATTAGCAATAATTATTAAAAAATGGTGGTAATAAGTGGGACATAGTAAAAATTAGAGATAATTAGTAAATATTTTTAATAACCAGTAGAAATTAATTTTAAATAGCAGTAACTATTAAATATTAATGGTAATTAGTGGTAACTAGTAAACAGAAGTCGTGATAAGTAAACATTAATTATGATCAATATAAATTAGTGTAATCAATGAAAATTAATAAAAATATATATATAATTAGTAAATATTGGCTATAATTATTTTTAATTAGAAAAAAATATATATTTAATTAATACTTATTAGTAAAAAACCTCAGTAATTATTATTAATTAGTGAGAAAATTTATTTTTAAGGGTAATTAGTAGTTGATAGTTTAATTTGAAATACATTGTAAATATTAGTGATTATAAAAAAATTATAAAAACATGGCTATCATTATTGACTATTGAAGGAGATTAGTAAAAATAAATTGTAATTTTCAGTAATTAGTAAAACAAAATTTTAATTCGTGAGAATTAGTAAGAATTAGTGGTAATTAGTCAACATTATGGGTAATTTGTAAATATTAGTGATAATTAGTAAACATTAGTGGTATTTAGTAAACATTAGAAATAATTAGTTAAAATTAATTTTAATTAGTGGTAATTTAAAAAAAATAAATGTAAATAGAAATAATTATTATAAAATAGATTGAATTAGTAAAAAATAGATGTAATTAGAGACATTTAGTGGAAATTATTAAAATTGCAGTTAATTAATAAAACATATTAATAATTAGTAAATAATAGTGGAAATTAGTAAACAATCAAGGTAATTAATAAGAATTAATGTTACATATTGATAATTATTAAAATTTAATTTCAATAATTAAATAATAAAACTATTTAGAAAAAATTAGCAATAAATTTTGATATTTAGCAGTAATTAAGAAAATAGGCATGATTACTTAAAATTGATATAATTACTAAATATTTACAGTAATTAGTAATAATTATTGATAATTAGTATAAAAAATAGAATTTATTAGTAAAAATTTATTGATTGTTAATTAAAATCATGCGATATTAGTAAAAATAACCCATAATTAGTTATAATTTAATGTAATTTGTGGTAGTTAATCCTAATTTGAAAAAATAGACACTAATTATTAATAATCAATCATAAATATATAAAATTCATAATATATATGAGTAAATTTTAATATTTTTATTTGTAAATGTTAATTGAAATATAGAACAAGAATGTAGACAACAATACTTATTAGATGATCATGATTTGATAAATCATTTTATGAATCCAAATAGTTTTGGTGAAAGACTGGAATATATTGAGAGTGTTATAGCTTTATTATCATTTTTATCTACAAAAAATACAATTTTTTCCTGAATGAAAAACTAAGTGTCTATGTAATAAATGTGATATGAGGAGGTTTTTCAAATTTGACAATGTTGGGGGGTTATCTATTGTGTTTTTCTTTTAAAAATGATTATATTTTCTGAAATCTGCATGGAGAACACAGTTCTTGAGAAGATACTTATAATTTGGTTCCATGTTCATCAAAGATTTAATCTTTTGTATATAATGTTGCTTCTCCATATTTTCAACAAAAAGAATATTTGGATGATTTTTATTTCGACCATTGTTTAAAAACATAGTGATTTTATGAGTTACCAAAATTTACTATGGATTTCGTATATCCTGGTTGTAAGACAATATAATAATTGGTTGAAAGTTCATTATTATTAAATGAGATAATGGAATTCTATGTATCTATTTTGATCAAATATTATCTTTGGTTGAACCACTGTTTCCTGAATTAAATGTGTTTCTTATAAATTTCTATGAGAGAAATATATTGGTTGGAAATTTGGGTCTTGGTTATCAGAAATTTCATGCAGGCTCAAATTTTCATGACCCGTCCCAGAGGGGCCCCAAATATGACTTCCCCATAACACACCCAATAGGATAGGGGTGGAAAACTAGAGGAAGTAGTTATATTCAACGAATGGGTGGAATTAAAATATTGTTCATTTAAAAATACACACATCCCCAAGCCCACAATGATAAAATATAAAATAATCAAAATAATGCATTCATATATCTAAGACCTCACAATATAGTACAACCTTAAAGTACTGAAAATAGAAAAGGGACCAAAGTCAATCACTACCAATAATATAAAGTGTACATCCTACTCCAAGGGTGAGGACTAAGTCAGAATTACACTCCTGGTATACACCTTGTTTTATCAAGGTCCATCGATTCTCCACCAGGTCCATATCCTCCCAGGACACAGTTAAAAGGGTTGTCATCTACTCAAGACACGACACATGTGGTAATGCTCATGTTGGGATTGAGTACAATAATACTCGGTAAGATTCCCTGAAAACACTAAACATGAAACACCATGTATATTCATCCCAATAAAAGATTTATCAATAATTGTATAATAATAAAACCCTCATATATACTCAGACGAGATGCTCCGCCATCTGGCTGTCATAACCTATTGTCTTCCTTAGGCTTCCACTCAAAGAAATTCTCATTTCAGGAGAAATCACTCCACAATCCATGCTATCACAGGGGACACTCATAAAAGATTTCTAGTTCATTGGGAAACAACCAAAGAGAATGTGTTGGTCTATGAATACATTGATGCACATATATTGGATCACACCCAGAACAACTGAGGGACAACACGATCCAAATCAGGGTCAACCCTCTATTTAGAGGATCATATTCTAATAATTCCATAAACCCTATAGATATGGAATGCTATATAGAGGATCAATTCCATCCATATGGAGGTCATCCTAATTCCACAAATTGCAACAAGAGAAGATATATGATTGTACTCCAGTATCACAGAGGGACACTACCACTCTAAATGAGACTATGCCTCTAGAGGGTATCCAAATCGGGTTATGTGGATGTAATGTCACAATGTACCTTCAAGAAAAGAATCAAGGCATCACAATCAACCTATACTAGTCCAAACTAAGAAAATAAAGAGCCTAAATCACTCTTCATGGGAGTAATTGACATGTACCATGGTGTACACGGCCTGTTTATCTATCTGATGTCATGCTCATGTGGAAGTGCCTCACATGATATGTAGTCTCCAAATGTATTGAGTTCGTAAGATGATACCATGCATGTAGATACACATTATACAATGTCATTGTAACCTATTTATGTTTGTGTGGGAATAAATGGTGTTTCCTTTTCCATGTACTCCAACCCATGTCTGGGTACTTCTGAAGAACATGATGAGTCAACCGGGGAGGTTCACATGGTGTGTGATAGGGTTCATACACCATGTGATCCTTAAATTCATCTAACATCCCAATGATTCATCCAGGTGGCCCATACGGTGTGTAATCCTGAAATACATACTGCATTTCTTGGGGAGTTCTATATTCTTCAGTGATCACATCTTTGTGTATATGTTCACTCCTAGAACCTCTAATCCTGCTGGAACTTACAAATATGGGTTCTTCATTGCCTCTATTTGGTAGATCTATATATTTTGGGTTCAGATCTACTCAGAAATCAGAACTGTTAAGCCATATGATGTTGTAGCTCAAAACCAGGTTGAACGGATACCAAAAATCCATTCGGACCCACCTCTAGTCAACCACTACCATCATTACACCTTTATCACAACACAGATTATCAACCACTCATGTTGTATTGATCTATTGCACTGAATAATGGTTACGCACGGATCAAATACTGAGTATTTTGGAACTGTTGGAAAAAAGGAAGCACACATACTGAACGTGTGAAAAATGGAGGGAGAAATCCATAACAAATAAAAGTGAGGAATGAACCTCGTTTGTTGTTCATTTGGCCCCGGTTCATTATCATGGAAAGGAAAGATGAATTGGGAAAAATCAATAAACCAAAAACAATTCCATAATTTGAAATCTAATGATGATGTGTGTCTCAATTCTTACCAATTTAATTGATCTGCATTCCTCCATGATTAATAACGGAATGAGAATTAAATGAAATAACATCCTACCTAGAGTTTTGATCAATCATTGAAGAATAATGATTATATTGTTTTCATTGATGATATCCTCCAACTCTGATGGAATAATGAACCAAAATCTGTTCCTGATATGTTCTCATCTTCCAAGAACGTTCTCCTTTAATGGAATCTTGTTCTCCAAGGTTTATAAGAAAACCCTGAGATGATTTCCATAGTTTTATTTTTACAGAAGAATAAAGCCATCGCACTAAAAAAAATAAAATAAATTAATAAGTTTATTTATTTTATTAATTTCATGTCTGTGATAACTTTTTCACAAAAGAACCATTCCAAAAATGGTTAATTACTACCTAGGGTAACAACACCCTTCCGAACATTGGGATGCTCATGGATTTCTGATTTGGACACATGTTTATGAGTTATTTCTCTTTTTTTGGGGAAATCATGTGTGTGTGCTATTAAACTGTTTAATATATTAAATAATTTACTTTGGACACACAGAGCTTCATAATCAGTTGTTGTCTTAGATCCTAGACACAAAAATAATCCATATAATATTTAAAAATAATACTTGGAAAATCTAATATGTTACATTCTCTCCTCCTTAGGACTTTTCATTGCGAAAATAGAAAAACTACTCATATAGATGTGGCTATTAGGCTTTCATCTTGGTCTACTTCATCCATGATCTATCCTGAATGTTCATGTACCACCCCAAAACATGAAAATGGGAAATTGGTATCCCACAAAAAATCCTCTCCTAACAATCCTTGATCTCTACAAGGAACACTGCAAATCACACTCCATGCTCAATTTCCAATTCATCACAGTCGATAATGTGTGATGGGTCATGCAGATACCTCCTCAATATCAACACATGGAAGACATCGTGTACGTAGTCTTACCGCAGAGGTAGATCTAAGAGGTGTGAATACTCACCAAATCTATAATGTATCTGGAATGAAATGATGAATCTCAGAGATATCATATCATCACAGCTAAATCTCTCCAATACCCATTGAGGTGAAACCCATATGAACACATGGTATACTTTTTTGAACAATAAATGCCTCAATCGCCTATTAGCATAAAACTTCTGATGGATTGGTTTAGTCTTCATCCACTCCTGGAAGATATGCACAATCACTTTTGGTGCTCACACCAACTTCGGGCCGATGAGTGTTGACTTTCATGTATCATTCAAACAAAGTGGTGACCTACAATGTCACCCATATAAATCCTTGAATGTATCCATTCAAATGGTGGAATGGTAGCTATTTTTGTATAGGAAATACACCAGGGGTAGGTGATCCTCCCAACTACATACAAAATCCAACATGCATGCTCACACAATGTCTTCTAGAACCTGAATTGTCCACTCAGTCAGGCTATCCGTTTGAGATTGAAACATTGTGCTCAAGTGTAGGTGAGTCCCAAATGCCTCCAAAAATCCCTCCACAACCAAGATATAAATAGAGAATCACATTCAGAAATGATCATTGAGGGAACTCCTTGGAGTCTGAATATCTCCAGCCCATAGAAATATCTAAAGATCTATACTGAACTGTACTCATGTATTACTAAGAAGAGGGAAGAAATGTGGAGTCGATCTACGATAACCCAAATGAGATCATGTCTATTGGACACATGTGGTATTCTTATCATGAATTCCATGGATATTCGATCCCACTTACACTTTGGCACCTCAAGTGGTTGGGTAAAATCCTCTAGATCTTGGTGCTCGTCTTTCACTTGCTGACATGTAAGGAATCAAGAAAAAAACATTGAAAGTACTTTATTTATTCCTAGACAAAAAAAACTATCTTCGGAGGACCTGGTAAATCTTTTCAACACCTAGATGTACCACCAATGGAGATGTATGAAACTCTCTTGAAACCAAATTTTGTAACGACAGTGGTACCATCATGCATCATCTGAAATGGAATTCAAGCTAAACACCTTTATAGAATAAATAAGGAGAATTACCTATGGATATCTAAGCACATAGGGTATCATAGTCGAAACCACCAATTTTACCCTCTCAAACTCACTGTAATAGTATAGGGTTAACAACCATGGATTAGAGGTAATCTGGTCCATGTCCATATTTAAAGGATAACTACAACAATTCCTAATGCCCTGAAACCTTGTTCATAAACTTCTAAGCAATGGAAACGCCACAAAACAATTTTTTCTCTTTGTTGGACCCCAAGATAACACTGCGTCAACCATGGATGGGTCCACTACTACTCCATCTACTGAGATAATCTGTCCTAAAAGTGGAACACCTATATCCAAAACAGACACTTTGAGAGAATCTCAAAATGATGGTTCTCTCAAAGAATTTCTTGAATAATCTTCATGTGTCTCACATGATTCTCCTCAGAGACTAAGTACAAAAGGATATATTTGTTGATGACATCCATGAACCTATCTAAGAAGGTCTAAAAGTCCTCGTTCCTAAGTACCATCGACACTTCTTGGGTGTTCACATTACAAAATTTCATCACTGAGTACTCATATTGATAGTAGAAACATCTAAACATTGTCTTTGGTATATCCTTATCCTGTAATTTCTGCTAGTGATATATTGATATGAGGTCAAACATTGAGAACCATCGAGCCCCTCTTAGCTGAACCGCGAGGTAATATATTCTCGATAGTGAATAATTATTCATTACGATCACATAGTTTATGTGAAGATTGTCCATATATAACCACAATCCCATAACTGCCTTCTTGTAAAAAAACATAGGCTTCCCAGGGTGAAAAACTAGGTTTAACAAAGCCCTTCCTCTATAAATCCTTGAACTACACCCCCATATCGTGATGCATTGTGAGAGACATCTAATATTTTAGCTCAGGTATAGATTCCATATCGAGTTGTAGATTAGTATAGATATATATTTCTCAGTGGGGAGGTAAATGTAGAACATTCTTGTGGAAACTGTCCTCATAATCCACCACAACTAAAGTAAGCATAGGACTTAGAACATTCACTGCACTGAGGGTGAATCCATCCAATGGATGAGTAATTAGCTACGCCCTCTTGTGGATGACTCCTTCCTTGTCTTCCTAGATTTTCATTTCACAAATAATGAAAAAATTTGTTCCATCACTTTGAAAAACCACACTCTTCTCTAAAAATAGTCATTTTGAGAATTAACTATGGGTAAGTTTTCCATATCAAGAATGATATTTCAAGTCCTCGACATCGCTACTAAGATATCCCGACCAAAACATTCAACTCTATGAGTTAGGTCACACTATCAGAAAAACTTGCATGAACTTTGAGTATCCTCTTGTGTAAGCCCCTAAGCATAAGTGTTGAGTCCATGGATCAACTAGAATCTCCATGTCATGAACATGATTTTTGGTGTTAAATGAATGACTTAAAACATTGTCTATAAACACTTATAAAATGGTAGAAAATACATAGATCATAACTCATATAATCCTTGGATACTCATGGTCATATGAATCAATATATTATATATGGCCTTATCCCTAACCACCTGCTCGCTTGGCCTTGTGTGGACCACCTGTGGGTGGTGGTGGTAATAGGTCAAACGGCCAACCACCTCTTAATTTCATGCTTGCCTCTATAAAACATATTTCACACTATAGAAAAACATACTACTACCACTATCTCTATCTCATCAATCCCTCAACCATCTCCTGATCAGTTGTATGACATGGTTGAGTAATATCATGTCATATATCCTTGAGCAACGCAAGAGTAACACTACATATCCATAGGAAGATTGGAGCCACCATGACAGCCTTTCTCAGCTGACACTGAGTCCTGGGATTGCTCTTAAAGAATCTAACCCAAATGGATCCCTATTACTACCACCAGATACCTTCTACCAAGGTCTATGCTACTAGGTCACAACTCTTATCTCCTACTACTTGTGTTTGTTCTGCCAAAAAACATTATACAAACAAGGCTCACACAAGCACTCCATCATAGGTTGAAATTATAAGAGATACAACTAAAGTCCTAATTTCATAGAGCATGACATGATCTATGTTTTGAGCCCTAAATAACTGGTCTCATACCATAACAATTGAGGAAGGAGAGTGATCAATATCCCTCACTAAGTACTCTTCCACAATCATATTTCCCTATTGCAAATACAAATTCTCATGTGTGCATAACAATCCCATTGTAGCCGGATAGAAATCCTTTCTTAAATTATTATTGAAGTCTATTTAATAGATATCATTCTCATTGTGTGATTGGGTAACCAATCTCCACGATCCACTGACATAGTCTCAAAGAAGGCTTGCATAAAGGATTGTCATCTAATTAGTCATTGTCCTCACAAGGTAGAAAACATGAGTGGCTGCCTCTAGCTAATCATCATCCACCTGGGGGTATGGATCACCCCAAAACCATGGTGTTTAATGTCAATGAAATGCGTGGAACAAACTCTGCCTCTGAGAAACCTCATCTAGTAGTGATGGTGCTAGATGTAGTTCAATGGGTGGTAGAATAGCTTGTAAACCACCCGAAGCTCCTATCTCGGATACATGCCACTGTATTGATGTCTCATCCCAAGTTATATCATAATAATGATCACATAGTAGAATCATGGCTTTCAGTCTTTGTGGAGGCATCCAAAAATAAAACCTGATTTACAAAGTTCATTGAGTATATCTGGAGTTCATGCTCAAAAAGTACATAAGAATCACAACCATTCCTATATGATGTTTAACAACCAGATCCCAAAATCCTAGAGCATATGCATTATTAAATTACAATGACATGATTACAAGTAATTGTTCGTGTTGGTGGTCTAGAACAAACTACATTGTACTTTATTCATTAAATAAAAGCTGTATCACATCATGATTGTTCTTTTGCGTGACACGTCATGTGATAATGTCCTAAGGACAACTGTTGCATTAAAGGGTCGTAGCAGATCCCTGCTATGATGAGAACCCAGAAGTGCCATAACACTATTCTTGAATGTATGTTCTATGGCCGGATGATATTATTTGTGGGACACAAATAATACAGGTCATTAGGGGTGAGGACTCATAAAACATTGAGGAACCTTCTCATGGTGTGCGCCCTTGGTAATATCCAGGAGGATATTATGAGAACGAGACCCGCCAGTAGGAAATCCACATTTCATAGTGTCATTGGATGTTCCTATATGTAGATGTGTGTATTGGTCCTTATACTTTAAGATTATTATTAATGGGTATTACAACTTGCACACTTAGATGTATTAACGAAAACTGTGATGACACACTGTTCGCAGCGAGGTAGGATAAGTTGGGTGCGTCACGAGTAATACCGCATTAATAGATAATGCGAGAAAGGATTTGTCCCTTTCTTTCCATAACGGAAGTAGATATCTCAAGCCCTTTGATGGAATTGATATAGCATAAATAAATCCATGGCCATTGTAAGGTATGAGCAAGTTCAATTCCGGGAAGTCAAAGAAAGAATAATCAAGCACATGGGTTGATGGCACTAGCATGCAACCCGCTTGATTGGAGATATCAAGACAAAGGGATTATATTAAACGATAAGAATTCGTAGGAGGTGACACGTCATTGCGGCAATAACTTCTTTCTCTATGGGTTCCTTGGCATGTTGCTAGACGCTAAGCTTGGACTTTAGGCAGGCTTAGCCTAATTCCACTAAGAAAGAGGCCTAGAGGGTCACTCACTATGTGTGTCCATGTATCTCAGTTAAATATTAATTTAACATGTTAAATATTAATTTAACATGTTAAATAAATATTATTCCCGACTGTGGTTTAATAATTATTAAAGGATGTCTGATCACATTTATTTTGAAACTAGTTATTCGAGAGAAAATATATTTGGAGAAATAATATATTTATTATCGAGTAATGCAGTTACATTTATTTAAGAAATAAATAGTCATTACTCAAGGTCTAATAAATGTGGTGGAGAAAAATGGAAAATAAAAGTACACTCCGTGTATATTAAATATACACACCATGTAGTTTTATAGAAAATAAGTACATGATGTGTATTAATTATTACACGCCGTGTAGTTCTTCCAGTTGGGATTTTGAGGATTTAATATTGTTTAATTAAATGATATTTATTATAATCAGCATGGGTGCATGTCAAAGAATTAATAATTTGACATGGGTGTTTTCAATAAGAGTTAATGAAATAAATAAAATGTGTAATGCGTTTATTTATTTTCATAACTCTATTAACCTCAAACATGATTATAAATATCCTCGCAACCCCAACATTTTGGAGAGCCATTGTTGTGCACAACGGATTTGGAAATACTCTCAAGCCAAAGAGAGAATTCCCTTTCCACCAAGAACGCCTTCAAGTTATGAGAGAAAGATCCTCCACCGGATCAAGGCGGTCGAAGGCGGACATCAAAAGAGAAGGTTCTTCTGCGCTAGCACCCGGAGATCCCTTCAGTGAAGTCCGAAGATATGTGACACACGTGTGGATCATAGCTTGAGGAATCCTGCACTTGGATTCTACGATGCAACGATGGATCAACGAATTGTGACCGGACACTTCAATGAAGAATTAATTCCAACAAGGTAATTCTTATGCATGAATTAAATTAATTATAATCAATATAAGATGATCCTCCTCAAGGGTTCCGGTACTCTTCTTTTCTTTTCATTCTTCATTCTATTCCGAAGATTCAGTGTTTTATATCATGACAGATCACATATTGAACATTGTTTAACGTTAAAATTAAAGTTGGGTGAACCAACCAATGTGCTTCCGCTGCACCCGGAACATTCAAGTGGTATCAGAGGGGGTCATATCGTTGATTATAATTATTTATTTTTTCGTTGGTAATTTACATATTTAATAATTTAGTTATTTCAATTCAAGTTTAATCATTCTGGAAATCTGAATATCGAGATCTACTCCTCCTCCCTCGTTTCTCGTTCACCTCACAGAAATGAATTATTCTTTTAATTTTGATTAAAATAAAATAGTGGAACTCATCTGGAGGAGCCAAACGTTTTTCGCCGTATAACACCAGAATACACGGCATGTATTCAGAAGTACACGTCGTGTAGTCTAGGTTCAATGAATTGACTGATCCGCCAAATTAGGCCGTGTATTGGATTTTTTTCAAAGAATTTAAGATACCGTGTGTTGACGAGAAACAGGTGGCACATGGTTTCCGAAATACACACCATGTGGTCCAATGAACAAGACGTGTAGTCCCTTCGTGTTAGGGTTGGGTCATGTACTCCATACACGACCTGACCGGCTGGAAACCGTGTAATGTTGAAACTACACAGCGTGTGTCCCAATGGACAAGCCATGTACTCCGAAAATTTCCGATGTACATTAACATGCCCTGTCGTCGGGCGTGTACTTCGGATGAACGGTGAAGAAAAGTACACGCCATGTAGTCGGAACTACACGCCGTGTACTCACCCAAATTACACAGATTTATTAAAATTTATTATTATATTATACAATCCCATGAGATGTGTACAATGGTGCATGCATAAAGCTGAGGCACGACACGTGATAGGTGTTTTATATATATGTGTTTAATTTAACATCTGTGTAACAAATGGGAATTCACTGGGTTTCCTCTAAGGTACATGTTACGTAAAGGGATAATTTTAAATGAATTCATTTGTTTATAATTATGATGGATGAGAATCTCAAGGAAATTCAGAAAAGGGATTGAAGATACAACAATTGATTAATTAAAGATAATTAATTTATTCGACCATGATTTATCTTAAATAAGAAATATTACAGAATTGAATTATAGTTTTTTATTTATACGTAAATATTGTTGCATGTATGGATGATCATGAGCTAGACCGAGACCCATGTATGTGAATGGTTTCTTATAATTTATTTATTTAAATTAAATTTGTTGGCCCGTGAGCCATCTCTTCATTAATATGTAGGGCATGCGCGGCCAAGGATTCGTTTATGTAAAAACCCCTTTTACCCCTCACCTGTGTGTAAGATAAATGCATATGTAATGGATGGAGCTCCCAAGATAGTGGAGGTGGCTCAAGTCAGGAGCCAAGGTGAAACCAATCCAAGGAGATACAATGGTGGACAAGTGGAAAGCTGTAAACATGAACCCGAAAGGTTCAAGGTGTTTCTCCCCTAGGTCTTGGGTCAGTTTATCAAACACTAGATAAACTAACCAATAGAAAAGCTCAGGATCATACCATTGATTTTATTTCTATCAGTTGCATGGTTTATTTATTGTGGGTGTGTTTTCACTATCACACAATTAATGAATTAAACGAGCATGCAAGATGGAACTAAAATAAAACCAGCTTATACATAAATATTATCTTAGACATGGTTAATATCTTATGTATATCCCACTTAATATTAACAAGAATGTAATCAAATATAATAAAATGTAAATATACTTATAAGGATAAAATCCCTCAAAATAAATATTAAGTCGGCATAGCCTTCCATAATCGTGGTTAGAATCGAACCATATTCAAAGTGCCTGACCAACCTTAGTTGGGGTGCTTTCAATTATTGGGGAATTCTAATTCATGGTTTTGGGTTGACTTGACTTGGTTCGCATCAAGGGTTGACTACCACAGCAGGACTTTGTGTGACCGAGAGGCAAAAGTTGAAGAAATCCAAAAAGGATTTCAGGATTGGGGAGTCCAGTCAGGAGATCAAGGAGCTGCGAGTTAATGCAGTTGAAATTTGGAATGCCTACCTAAAAACCTTCCAAGTTTCTTGACCAACCCTAGTTGGGGTAATGAGACAAGAAATATGGATCATTGCCACTAGATTATTCATGCAACAGAATATTCCAGAGTCAATGGTGAGGGCTATTGGATTTCGATAAAATTGTGGGAGACTAATAAGTATTAATTTATTTATTTGTCTCAAAATTTTATAATAAAGTACTAAACCTTTCCTCATCTTAATTTTTAGAAACGAAAAGAAAATTACTTCAAACATATCATTGTGCACCAGACTCGAAATAGAAAATCTTATCACCGACACCAATTTCCAAGAGTGGCAGAGGCGTTTACACGTCGTCCTTCGCCATGAAAGGAAATTATATGTGTTGGAAGAGCCTATTCTATTTGTGCCTGGGAAAGAGGCTAGTGTTGAGGAATTATCTCTCTATATGAAACACATGGATGATGCCATAGATGTCCAGTGTTTCATGCTATCGACCATGTCTAATGATCTCTTTAAGCAACCTGAAAACATGGACGCGTATAGCATGGTGTCTCACCATAAAGATCTCTACCAAGATAAGGCGAGACATGAGAGGTATGAGATCTACAATGCTCTGTTTACCATGAATCTTGGATAGTATGTGCCCACTGGGCCTCATGTAGTCAATCTTATTGGCTACGTTGAATGCCTGAACATCTTAGGGATTAAATTCCCGGATGAGTTGCGTACAGATCTCATCCTATCATCAGTGCCCAAGACCTTCTCTAGCTTTATTGTAAACTATAACATGAGAGGTAATGATAAGAGTCTATCGGAGCTTCTGACCTTGATTTTCCAGGTAGATAGGGACATGGGGCATGACACACCCGCGGTCCTTAAGGTGAACAAGAAAAGGAAGGACACAGAAAAGGGGAAAAAGACTTATAAATGGTCTGAAGCCACCGAGCACCGTCCCTCCAAGAAGGGGAAGATCCAGAGGCAAGGCATGGAACGGGATGCAGTGTGTTTTGAATGTAGAAACAGTGCCACTGGAAGAGGAACTGCACCAAGAAGCGTTGGGACTCTAAAGGTGTGTTTGTTATCGAGTGCAATCTTTCTATTTCTACACATTGGGTATTATATACAGCTTGTGGGGATCACATATGTATTCAAATGCAGGAACGAAGTAGATTTAGAAAGATCGCAAGAGGAGAGGTGGATCTTCGAGATGCCAATGGTTGAAGGCTGGCTGCGTTGGCTATTGGTAACTACCACCTCTCATTGCCGACTGGGATGATTTTGGTTTTACATAACTGTTATTTTGTGCCTAGTGTTACCAAGAACATAATTTATGTATCTTGTTTGGATGTGGATGGATTTGTTTTCAAATCGTGAAATAAGGGTTGTCTATTTTATATGAACAATGTATGTTATGGTATGACACATTTAAATAATGGTTTGTATGTATTGAATTATGAAAACTAAGTGTTGGAAATCGATAACGAGACAAACTCACATGACTCATACATCACCCATTAATGGAATCACCTCCTTGGTCATGTGAACGAGAAGCGTTTGACAAAGCTCTACCAAGATGGATATTTAGACTCTACTGAGCTAAAACCACTTGATAGATGTCACGCTTGTTTACAAAGAAAAAATGACCAAGCCACCTTTTGGTGGACAAGGTGAAAGGTCCACTGAGATTTGAGGATTTGTACACACTGATGTGTGTGGACCATTTACAGTAGAAGCTAGAGGTGTATATTCTTACTTCATTACTTTTACTGATTATTTGAGTAGATATGGATATGTCTACTTAATGAGGTATAAGTCAGAGTCCTTAGAGAAATTTAAGGAATTCAAGAATGAAGTAGAGAATCAGCATGGTAAGAAGATAAAGAAGCTTCTATTGGATTGAGGTGGAGAATATCTGAACCAAGAGTTCATCGATCATCTATGGGAGTCTGGGACTCTATCTCAGCTCACTCCTCCTTATACACCATAGTGGAATGGTGTTAGTCAAGGGAGGAACTGCACCTTGTTGGACATGGTGAGTTCAATGATGAGTCATGCATATATTCCATTATCCTTTTGGTGATATGCATTAAAAACTGCAGCATACACATTGAACCGAGTACCAACAAAGGCACCAAATGGAATTCCATACGAGTTATGGAATGGAAGGAAACCCACTTTGTCGCACACACGTGTATGGGGATGAGAGGCATTTGTTAAGGCCTTCTCAGGTAACAAACTAGCACCCCCGGGGCACAAAGTGTATCTTTATAGGATATCCCAAGGAAACGAAAGGATATTACCTATATATCCCTCAAGACAAGAAAGTTATTGTCGCTAGAAAAGCCGTCTTTCTTGAGAGGGAACACATCCTCAAGAAGGATAGTGGGAGCAAGATTGACTTCAATGAAGTTGATGCTCAAGATACACAGGAGTTGGTACAAGAAAAAGTTCCAACGGTCCATGTGGAAGAGGTTCCAGAAACAGAAGTACTGCGTAAGAGATCAAGGGAGATAAGTGAACCAGAGATATTTGGTTTCCTAGTCACCGAGGATGGTGAATCATTATTGTTGGACAATGATTAACCTCTCTCTTACAAGGAAGCAGTAGAAAGAATAGAATCTACAAGATGGATAAAATATATGAATTCTGAGATGGATTCCATGTATCAGAACCATGTTTGGATTCTGGTCGATGAGCCAGTTGATGTAAAGCCTGTTGGATGAAAATGGGTATTCAAAAGAAAGATAGACATGGAAGGTCAAGTTAGCACCTATAAAGCAAGTATAGTGGCTAAAGGATTCAGACATCATCACGGAATTGACTATGATGATACCTTCTTCCCAGTTGCCATGTTTAAATCCATAGGAATCATACTTGCCATAGCAGATTACCATGACTACGAGATTTGGCAGATGGATGTCAAAACAACATTCCTTAACGTGAACCTTTAGGAAGATGTCTATATGACACAACCAGAAGGGTTTGTGAAACCAGGTGATGCCAAACAGGTTTGCAAGTTATAGAAATCCATTTATGGATTGAAGCAAGCATCCAGGTCATGGAACATTCGATTTGATGAAGCCATAAAGGAGTTTGTTTTCATTAAGAATGAATGTGAGCCATGTGTTTATAAGCGGTTTAATGGGAATGCGGTCTTCATCCTAGTGGTATATGTTGATGACATATTTCTTATTGGAAATGACGTAACAACCTTACAGTCAGTTAAGGACTGGTTAAAGAAGTGTTTCTCCATGAAGGACTTAGGAGAATCATCCCACATTATGGATCAAGATAATTCGTGACAGATCAAAGAGGCTTCTTGGACTAATTCAGGGTACATACATTGATCAGATACTAATGATATTTAGTATAGAAAAATTCAAGAGGGTATTGGTTCCAGTGTCACATGGCTTACATCTTTCTAAGAAAATGTGTCCCCATACACAACATGAGAATGATAGGATGAGCAAGATCCCATACGCTTCGGCTATAGGATCCATCATGTATGCCATGTTATGTACCAGGCTTGATGTTTCCTATACACTGAGAATGGTAGGATGATATCAAGCAGATCCAGGAGAATAGCATTGGACTGTTGTTGAGACTATCCATAAGTATCTGAGAAGAACTAAGGATGTGTTCATGGTGTATGGAGGAGACAAGGAGCTTATCATCAGAGGGTATGCTGATGCTGGTTTTCAAACAGATCATAATGATCTGAAGTCGCAATCTGGGTATGTTTTTTGTCTCAATGGAGGTGTTGTAAGCTGGAAGAGTTCAAAGAAGCCAGTTGTCGGCGATTCTACAGCGGAGTCCGAGTATATAGTGGCTTCTGATGCAGCCAAGGAAGCCGTCTAGATTCAGAACATTGTCCAGGAGCGTGATGTGGTACTTAGGAGTAAATATCCCATTACATTGTATTTTGATAATACTATAGTGGTGGCTCTTGAAATATAACCAAGGTCACATCAACGGACAAAACACATACTTCCGAAGTATCACCTCCTGATGGATTTATATCAAAGGGGTGAAGTTGCAGTGAGCAGAGTGTCCACGGAAGAGAACGTGATGGACCCCATGACTAAATTCCTATCTTAGCAGAAGCATGAATATCATGTGAGAGCTAGCGGGTTAAAGGTTGTTAGTAGTTGGCTCTAGTCCAAGTGGGAGTCTTTTTGAGTTAGTGGTCTAGAACAAACTACTTTGTACTTTATTCATTAAATAAAAGCCTTATCAAATCTTGATTGTTCTTCTGCGTGACATGTCATGTGATAATTTCCAAAGGACAGCTGTTGCATTAAAGGGTTGTAGCAGATACCTACTATGATGAGAACCCGGAAGTGCCATAACACTGTTATTAAAAGTCTGTTCTATGGCCGGATGATATTACTTGAGGGACACAAATAATACAGGTCATTAAGGGTGAGGACTCATAAAACATTGAGTCACCTTCTCATGGTGTGCACCCTTGGTAAAATCTAGGAGGATATTATTAGAACGAGACCCTCCAGTATGAAATCCACATTTCATAGTGTCATTGAATGTTCCTATCTGCGGACGTGTGTATTGGTCATTAGACTTTAAGATTATTATTAATGGGTATTACAACTCACGCACTAAGATGTATTGACGAAAACTGTGATGAAACACTGTTCGCAGCGAGGTAGGATAAGTTGGGTGCATCACGAGTAATACCGAATTAATATATAATGCGAGAAAGGATTTGTCCCTTTCGTTCCGTAATGGATGTAGATATCTCAGGCCCTTTGATGGAATTGATATATCCTAAATAAATCCATGGTCATGGTAAGGTATGGGAAAGTTCAATTCCGGGAATTCAATGAAAGAATAATCAAGCACATGGGTTGATGACACTAGCATGCAACCCGATTGATTGGAGATATCGATACAAAGCGATTATATTACACAGTAAGAGTTCATAGGAGGTGACACGTCATTGCGGCGTTAACTTCTATCTCTATGGGTTCCTTGGCGTGTTTCTAGACACTAACCTTGGACTTTAGGTAGGCTCAGCCTAATGCCACTGAGAAAGAGGCCTAGTGGGTCACACACTAAGTGTGTCCATGTATCTCAGTTAAATATTAATTAAACAAGTTAAATAAATATTATTCTCAAATGTGGTTTAATAATTATTTAAGGATGTCTGATCGCATTTTTTTTTGACACTAGTTATTCGAGAGAATATATTGTGGATGAAATAATATATTTATTAGCAAGTAATGCAATTAAATTTATTTAGGAAATAAATAGTCATTACTCAAGGTCTACTAAATGTGGTGGAGAAAAATGGAAAATAAAAGTACACGCCGTGTATATTAAATATACACGGCTTGTAGTTTTAAGGAAAACAAGTACACATCATGTATTAATTGTTACACTCCATGTAGTTCTTCCAGTTGGGATTTTAAGGATTCAATATTGTTTTATTAAATGATATTTATTATAATCATAATGGGCGCATGTCAAGGAATTGTTAATTTGACATGGGGGTTTTCAATAAGAGTTAATGAAATAAATAAAACACGTAACACATTTATTTATTGTCATACCTCTATTAACCTCAAACCCGATTATAAATATCCTCGCAACCCCAACATTTTGGAGAGCCATTGTTATGAACAACATATTTGGAAATACTCTCAAGCCAAAGAGAGAATTCCCTTTCCACCATGAACGCCCTCAAGTTACGAGAGTAAGATCCTCCATCGGATCAAGGCGTTCGAAGGCGGACATCGCAAGCGAAGGTTCTTCCGCGCTAGCACCCGGAGATCCCTTCGGCGATGTCCGGAGATACGTGAAACACGTGTGGATCACCACTAGAGGAATCTTACACTTGGATTCTACAACGCAATGATGGATCACCAAATCGTGACCGGACAAATCAATGATGAAATAATTCCAACGAGGTAATTCTTATGCATTAATTAAATTAATTATAATCAACATATGATGATCATCCTCAAGGGTTCCGGGACTCTACTTTTCTTTTCGTTCTTCATTATATTCCGAATATTTGGTGTTTTATATCATGACGGATCTCGGATTGAACGTTGTTTAACATTAAAATTAATGTTGGGAAAACCCACCAATGCGCTTCAGCTGCGCCCGGAACCTTCAGTAATCAAATCCAAAAAGACCATTTTGTTTAGTAGTCTTGAAAATAAAAATTAAATACATGATGCCCATAATACATAGGTAAATAGGAAACATAAACAATAGACAAAATAAAATGAAATAAACTACATCATTGAATTCGTATTCAAATATTTATTCTTCATAACTTGGGGAAAGGAAACAAAATAAGGGTGAGCTCAAATGCTCAGTAAGGGTATGTAAATAGGAAGTAATTGTTAATAAATTTGAATAAATAAACACGTAATAGTTAACAACTAATAACACATTCTATTCGAATAACTGGAAGAGGAAATATTAATATAGAACTGTAAAAAAGTGAAACTCATACCATCGAAATTAAGAAAATGAGATTGAAATGTATCCATAGATATGGCTTTTCAAAAATATAATGGATGAATAATAATTCAATCTATAAAATTGAATTGCTTAACTATGGATATCTATAATATACCATTGAGGGTTTATTCCAACGATATAATACTTTCAATGATTTATGATATGAATCTAATACATTCAAGACTTCGTGAAAATAAAATAATATTGTTAAGGATTTGATTCATGAATCTAATATTTTCAAGGATTCACTCCATAAATCTATTACATTCGTGGCTTCATGGTAATAATCTTATATTATCAATGCTTCATGCCATGAATCTAATTCTATCAAAGCTTTATGCGATGAATCTATTGATTTCAAGGATTCATGCCAAGAATCTAATAATATAAAGTATTTTTCCATTAATAAAATATTTTAAAGAATTAATGTCAAGAATATAATATATTCAAGGCTTCATGCCAAGAATGTACCACTTTCAAGTCTTCATCGCAAAAATCTAATAATTTAATGGTGAAAAGAGTATGAAAAAACAGGTTTACGAGTTAAGATATTATCATATACCTAAAATATTATATGGATATTTAAGTAAATTAAAAATTAAAAATTATTAAAATAAAGTGATTGTTTCAATCGAATGTTAGAATTCACACATTTAATTGAGATTTTAAGGATAACCACTAAGAACATTCTTTATGAGAAATGCCTTTCAACATCCAAATTTTTTCTTACCACTTTGAAATAGTTGAATCATTATCTCTAGAAAGGTATGTCATGAAAAATATAATATCATGAGAATAATAGGATTCATGATATAACATGAAAATTTTTGGATATATAAAATCTAAAAGTAAATTAGAAAATAATAAAAATTAAGTCTTAGTGTAATATAAATTGAGATTAAATTTTCTTACTACTTGAGTAGATTTTGAGTCAACGGTTACATGATAGCGTAAAATCCATTGAAATATTTAATATCATGAAATAATGGAAAATTAAGATAAAATATACAAAAATGGTCAGTAGGTATATCACAATTAATACTTATTAGTTAATATTATATTAATCTCACATATTTGAAAACTAATATGAAAATCTCTTACAATTGTAGTAACTAATGAATTGGAAAACCCAAAGGTAAAAAATCATAAATATAACATTTAAGAAACATGATGATAATATAAGTCATTTTATTTTATGTTTACATGGTATTATTTACACCATATATAATAAATTTGGTTCACATCAATTAATAATGTTCCATTTAATGAAAATGAAAAAAGAATCTCTTACCTTAACATTCATTTTTTTGTGTCATATATATTCTCATGTATAGTGGTCTAAAATAAGTTAATAACATATACCATATCATTAATCATGTTTATAATATCATATAATAATTTATTATAATATCTTATTACCCTTATCTTAACACTCTCTAACTATTTTTACTATTTCAAGTGTTAATTACCTAGTTTTCTTAAGTACGTTTGGACTTGTAACTTGTTTTTCCAATTAATTAGATCATTTTTTCAACATCTTTGAAATATAATCCATGACTAAATTATATTATATATTCACTAAATATGTATTCATAATATTCCATAATATTTTGATATTATAAATGAAGTGCATCATTCATGGAGACGGTTGGTCGTACGTACGCATGAATCATAGTTTCAATTCTTTGTTGAATTAAAAGAATGATAACTAAACTATACATCTGTATATAATAATTAAATTATAATATATAAATATATATATGTGTTATATTTTATATATGATTATTAAAACCATACTTTATATATTCCATGAATGGAAAGAATGAGTCATATTGAATTGAGGGGGCGGTAGTCCATACTTCCTCAAACAAAATTAACGTATTTACACAACATGGAAATCATAAAGTTATGTTCTAAATAAAAAATTTCGATTCATAGAGGCATTATAAAAATAATTTATTTCATAAATAAATATATTTTCAATCATAATTTCCATCATGAGATGTGGTAAAGTGAAATTGAATAATCATGGTTCTGTGAGGAAGTAGTTCATCGTACACAGAAATTGTATATTGGATACCAATTAGATGTAGGAGTGTGTAAGTGTAGGTCAAACCCTAAGAATAAAAACATTATATTATATTTGTTATACTGGTTTTTTAATGTAATTATAGAATAATAATAGTATATGGAGTGTAAAATGGAAATGAAACTAAAAATCTAAAGAGAATGTGTAACCTCTTAATCGAGTAACTTCTTTTGGTTTATACCAAATCCTCCTTGGACTGATTTCAGAAAAGGGGGAAGATTATAGGTCGATGGGAGGGATTCCTAGAGAATATATTTATAGAGGTTGTATGATCCAATGCGCCTTGATATGTGTGAACAAGTGGTGGAGTGCTCGTCTTTTTATAGTGGATGCGAAGTGGAAATCTTGTAAATACCGATAAGTATTCATAAATGGGTGGTCTAACTTACCTAATGTTGCTGAAAAATGTAAAAATAATGTATTAATGGGGAATAATGCTAGATTCAAACATCAAACACAGAAAAATATGCGACTTTCAATATTTTGGTTCCTTAACTTCTAAGGTTCCTTAATTTTATTATTTTTCTTTTTTATTATTAAAGCATCTCGTTTTCTAATCAAATTAATTTAACAATTAAATATAAACTAATTTTAGATTTGTTATAATGTATAGAGACACTGAATTATTATTATTATATATAATTTATAAAATTAAATTCCCATGTGTTTTGGGAATTAATTTTAAAACAAGTGCAAATGATTCTCTAAATTGCTGCTTAAACCCGAACCATGTTAACAACGTTTTTATAATATATTGGTCAATATGTTAAATATAAAAGATTAGTTATTCCATTAATATACTGTATTTAATATTTATTAACACTTAAACATAAATATGAAGAATATTTTATTTTTTTAATATAATATCATTTCATAAAATTTCATTTATTATTAAAAACAATATGTCTATTTTGACATTATTTATTTAATGTTAAATCTAAAATATAAATCAATATTATAATTAAAATATATTAGGTTTTCTGGTTTCTAACATTATATATTCATCAAACAAAAAATACAATAATTCAGTCAATTAACTAATCTTTTATTATGTAGGATATCATTTATTTTAATTAATTATTAACTAAATAATCACTACATTGGTGTTTTTATGAGTTTTAAGTAACTAATAAATATCTAAATTTTTTTGATATATTAATATGATAAAAATATACAATATTTATTAAAAAATGATATGTATATCTAAAAATATGATTTTTTTTATATATCTCAATGTTTTATAATTGTTAATGCTAAGGAAAGTTCCATTTTTGACTTTTTCATTACTTGACATTTTATATATGGATCTTCCATTTAATAATATCCCCATAACTGATAAATTTCTATAAATGTGGGGATATGGTCAATTTATTTCAATAAAATAAAATTTGGACAAGTTTCCAAGTCATTTTGGTCCTTATTATTAAGGTTTAGTCCTGTATTAAGCTTAATATTACCTTAATCGTCGTAATTAATTTTAATCACATTCACAAATATTTTTGGTAAAATTTTTAGATTATCTTATGAGATAAAAAATATCATACTAATTAAATTAATTTATGGTCAATTTTCAAAATTAAAATCATAGAAGTGGGGAAATTAAGATTAAAACTAATCCCACAGACTGGGTGAAATAAAGGGTTTTTTAATTAGAAAAAAACGATAAAATGTATGTTATGTTTTTATATTCACTTCCAATGTGAAATTGATTATAATTAGATTAATTGTATAAATAGATTTATAATTTATCTAATGTGACTCTATAACAAATCTAAACTATAATTTAGCATTAATAATTATTTAAATGAAAAGGTTTCTTTTTACTAAATTCCAGTAATTTTCATTATTCAACAAAAAATGGGTTTTCACAGAAAAATCACTATAATTAACCCTAATCCAATCTCAACATTATAAATTCAATAATGAAGTTTATTTTTAAATATAAAATTCATGAATGTTGAAAAATAAATTAAAATAGGTTTTCCAATAAAAGGTGGAAAATTTGTTCTTTGGTGCAACACAAACTAATTCAGTGTTCTGTCTAGCGTACGTTTATATTAGTGTATAAAGAATTCAAAAAACAAAATTATATTTATTCTAAAAGAAAATATAATGACGTACTGGGTTTTCACATGATTCATGTTCCATTTTATGGATACATCTTCCACCGCAACAACATTGGATTCACTGGCCTGAAAGTCGAACTCAAAACACTTAAAACTGTTACCCCAAACCAATCTCATAGACCATAAGTCATAAAGTAGAACTAACAACTCTGATATCACTCTGTCAGGACATGTTTTAGGGGGCCTGACCCGTGATGACCCCATTCCCTCCTCCAATTGGTTTTGGGCTGGCGATTTGCGCTGAGTTGGTGTACCCCACAAATGGGTGGCATTTTCTTAAGGTACCTATACACACGCACTCATCTTAATTACCACAATACTGTAATGTAATGAAACGTAGAAAATTCATGCATATATCTATGATCACTTAATAGTGTACAACAATAATGTACTGAAAATAGAAAATGGTCCAAAGCTAATACGAAATAAAACAACAAAGAGTCTAACATACTCCATGTGTAATAACTAAGACAATATTATGCTCCTCATAAACACCTATTTTTCTCAAGGTACATTTATTCTCCACCTACTCCCTATCTTCCGAGGACACCATCAAAAGGTTTTTTGTATGCACATGACAAAACTTGTGTGATAAATCTCTGTACATGGGTGAGTATAGTGAAACTCATTAAGAAACCCCTAAAACAGTAAACATAAATAACCAAGTATAGTTATCTCAATATAATATTTAACAATTAGTGTAGAACATGAAAAAAACCTAAATATACTCAGGAGAGACACCACACAATGAGGTGGTCATAACCAACTTCCAGCCACCAGATTCTGCATAAAGAAACTATTGTTATGGGAGAACATGCTCTCTGAGCCATGCTATCATCAGATACACTCAACAAAGAGGTATATAATTCTCATTGGACCCCTCCCAAATATAACATAATGGTCTAATATGACCATGATAGATAAATATGGTGTCTCTCTCAAAACCACTGGGGAACACCTCAATCCCAATCTAGATCGAGCCGCTACATAGGGGGTTGTATGGAAATGATTCCAAAAACCCTACTGATACAGAATGCCATATAGTGGATGAATTCCCTACTAAGGTAACTTACGTTGATTACATAAACTCCAACTAGGGGTGATATAGGATCACACTCAAGTGTCAAAGAGGGAAAGCACAATTATATCTACTAATCATCCTCTAGAGGGTATCACAATCTAGTGATGTGGATATAATATTACTTTTTACCCTCAAGGAAATGACCAAGGGAACTCACCCAACCTATAATGGTCCAAACTAAGAAAAAAAGATCCATAATCACTATTGTAGGTAGTGCATGGAAAATACCATGGGGTACTATGTGTGTCAAGATATCTTAAGTCATGCCCATGTGAAATGGGCCACACACGGCATGTGGTCTCCAAATACAAAGAGTGAAGAACAGGATACATGGTGTGTAGAGACACATGATACCCTGTTTTTGTATCATGTCCATGTATGTGTCAGAGTACATGGAATGTTTATTCCGTTGTACTCCAACTTGTTTCCATGTACTTAAAAAGTACACACAGAGACAACTGGGGAGGGTCACACCTTGTGTGATAGGGGACACATGGTGTTTGATCCTTAACAACCTCCAAAACCCTAGTGCCGATGAAAGGGGTTCTGAGATAGCATATAATCCTGAAATACATGTTGTGATGATCATGATATTATAGATCCTTCAAGGTTCTCTTTCACATCGATCTATGAACCTTCAGAAACATTGAACTATCTGTAACGTAAATATTAATGTTATTCTAATCCTCTACTTACCATATTTATAGTTTCCAGGATCAAATATTCTTATAAATCTCCACCATCGAGCAATTCGTTTTCATGCATCAAAACTTGGTCGAACGAGTATCATAATTCTATTCGGAAACCATCATCACACAATGATCACATCACCAATCATGAATCACATCTGTGGTATTGATACGTTTCTCTAAAGAACAGTCACACAATGAACTAACACTGATTATTCGTCAAACCATTTTCCAAAAAAAGTTCCCATAATGAACGTTTGAATTATAGTGGGAGAAACCATAAAACATAAAAGTGGTGAATGAACCTCGACAATTTTACATTTGGACTCAAATAATTATCACATAAATGATGAATGAAGTGGGATAAATGAACTAAATGAAAAAAAATTCCACCAATTTGGAATCTACCGATGATACAGGCATCAATTCATTTTCATTTAATTGATCAATGTCTGTTTGGGATTAAGAAAAGTATGAATATGGTAGAAAAAACATCCTACTTATAGTTTGGATCAATCTTTGATGAGGAATAGATATGTTGTCGTCATTGATGAGATCCTACAACTCTACTAGTGTGATGATTCACAATTTGTACTTGATCCACTGTCCTCTTCCAATAATTCACTCTTCCAATGGCATCTAGGTATCCTAGTTTTAAGGGACAAACATACGATGATTTCAATAGCCGTATATTTAAAATGAATCATGTTACCGCAATGAACAAAACAAAATAAATTCAAACGTTAATTTATTTTATTAATATCAATCCCATGACAAAATTTTCAGAAATGACCCACATTGACCAAGGTTATGTTGTTCCTACGATAAAACTAATATTCTAAACTCAACGGTGCCCTTTTGTTTCCAATTAAGCCACCCTTCTAGGAGTTATTTTACTATTTCTGGAAAATATCATGCTCGTTATATTTAATATATTTAATATATTTCTAAAAAATTATTCTAGGCACACCAGGCCTTGTAATTCAATGTCATCTCAGTGATTGGTCTCAAAAATAATCTATATAATATTTGAAAACAATACACAAAAAAAATACGAGATGTTAGAAAAATTATTTCATCATATATTATTTTGAAGATAAGTTCTTATTTATTTGTCCAGCATGTGGTCAATCGAGGTACAAAGAGTGTAACGACCCAAAATTTGGAATAATATTTTGTTCCCTGAAAACGTATGTTTTACTATGTCACATTCATAAACACTATATAAATATAAATTGAAATGTAACTATTGTTTTTAGACTTTTATGTGATCGTTGGAACATTGATCAGTATAACCATTGGAAAAAATAATAAATTTAACATTATAATTATTGTTTATTAATAGAAATGATGATAGGAAATTAATTGAAAAAGAAGAGTCGATGGCCTCTTTCAGTAGAATTGTGCCATATGAATCCCCTTTATCAGAGCTTCTAAGGGAGATAAAATTTCTTGGATTTTCCCTAGACCAATAGCAAGCCAAAATCCTACAACCTAAGCATGATATAAAAAATTCATGGGAGAAGTTAAAGCACATCAAGTTCACGACCCAAACCATGTTCACTAAACGACCCCATGGAAGCCCCTCCCTTCCACAACATACTCAGAGGGGCTATTTTGGTGTAATAAATGGATATTTAACAATATCCTAGCATTATGATTATGTAGATTAATTTTTCATAGAATCCTGAATATACAATCACCATATTAATTTTACATTGAAAATTATTCTTAACACAGAAATAGTATTTTTTGGTTAATATTCAAATTCAATTAAGAAATATATTTTGGAAAATTAATTTATTTTTGAAATTAATAATATTTTAATAAAATACTAACATTAAATTAATTTTAATAAATATTAATGATCATATAATTTTTATAATGTCCTGTTTAATTTTTATTAAGGAATAAAAATTATTTTTGTCAAAACCTGTCAAATTTCAATATATGATTGTTTTTATTTTAAAATTTAAAATTCACATATTTAAAAAATTATTTTGATAAAATGGATATTATTATTGAAATAATGACGTTGAAAATATCCAATGGTGAATTTTTCATAATTTTTTGAGGCATTCAAATTTTTGGGAAAAAATTAAATACCTTATAAATATATAATATGTTTTATGGCATCATAATGACTCAATATTGATTGAATAAAATACTATAAAAAGGATATTCCGAAAAATTAATGTTTTAAATTTAAAATAAGTTTTTTTTGCTTTTTTTGTTTCATTTTGTAAAGAATTAGTGAGTCCTCCAAGACTTATAAAATATTTTTAAATTCTAAAATTATATCCTTGAAAGTATTATTGACATCAACTTAAGAAATTTGAATATTTTAAAATCCACTGCCATTTTCCTTATGAAATAATGTATTACACTACCCTTTTTCCAGAAACCATAGTCAAAAACCATGTGATGGTTTGGGGTTTTGAATAATTTAGTGTGTAGTGTCCAAAACCATAATAATAAAGAATTTCCACTCCTTTCCTATACAAACCCACCCAATATCCAATTTATATTCACTCAATATCTTTGAATATAGACCACCCTATACATATTACACCATATAGTCCTCTTAACATTCCACTATGCTTCCAATAATCCTCTCCCATGCCATTGTGATCACACATCCAAGTAAGAGATCATTCAATAACCTATTTATTAAGCACTTCTTTTATGATATGTATTATAATTATAATTTATATATGTTGGGATATGTTCATAAAAACTCTAGTTAATATAGATTTTATTTATAAATAATTACATCTTCTTTTTCACTCTCATTAATCCATCCATGATACATTATATACACATGTTACCATGCTGAAATTTCTTAAGGGATTCTCCCCTTCTTGTCCTCCTTTCAATCCAAGAACCATGTTTGAAATTTTACTTCTTATTTTCTATTGGTCATATTTTCATAGTTTTATAATAAAATACCTTCTAAAAATTTTATGTTATTTCAATGTGGGGTCATTTATCATCCCCCATTTTGGATCCTTAGCAAAGTTGTTTCTATGCCGAAATTCCATAAGGGTTCTTTCATTTCTCAATTTTTTTACATGTTTTATTATATTGTTACATATGTTTATTTTCTTTTAAAAATTATATGGTATGTTTTTTCACATCCCTCGTAATGACATTATAATTTTTTATTGATTTTAAACCCTTCTCTCTCTCATTAATCCCTTCCATTGACACCTGTTACCGTGCCAAAATTCTATTAGGGATTTATCTCTTTTTATTTTCATTCATGAATTTAATTTATATTATGAATCTTAAATTCCATTTCATATGTTGGGATATTACATTAAATTATCCCCATACTATCTATTTAATGAATAAATGAGGGTATACCTCTTTCTTTCTCATCAACCCATCTTACGAATTTATATTTGACAACGTTATTCGGTCGAAATTGCACATTGATTTTCCATGCGGAAATCATCATGTTGTGAATACCATACCCATTTTTATATCAATTTTGTTCACCATTATGCCCATGTAATTACTTATTGATGATATACATGTATGTATTCCACATTCCATGTTTATGGAATAAATTATGATGTTTAATAAATCTCTGTTGTATGATCTATATAGAACACTTATACCCGAAAATGAAATGATTATGAAGGGTGTGCCCTGATAGAGCTCCAATGCATTGGGTAATGTTTATTATTATTATTATATTTCATATTAAATGAGGGTTTTCTCATGATATTTCATGTGAAATGAGGGTTTACTCATGGTAATTTTTGTGCAATGGGGGTTTACTCATGCTAATCCATGTGAAATTAACCATGGCTTGTGCTAATATCATGTTGTATGTTGTTGCCACATTTCCATGTTATGATTGGCATTCCTTCATGTTCATTTTTTCTTTTATGTTCTTTATATATTATTATTGACTAACTTGTATTTTATTCCTCATATTTTTCCATGTTCATTCCCTTACTAGGATTTATATCTCACTCTTCTATTATGTCTGTACTCAGGTTATCCCAAGAAATGCTAAGTATGAAGTAATGTTGTGGTCATGTAAAAGCAGTTTTCAAGAATGATGTGTATTTCATGTTGTTATATGTTATTTAATGTTCATAAACCCAAAGAAGACAATACTATCTATATTAAAAGTTTTATTCAGTGAATATTTATTTAATAAATCATGTTTAAATATTAAATAATGAGCCTGCTTGTTATAGTTGGTATCAGAGGATAGGTTTAGTTATTTTTGGGATTAACATTTCAAAACTCTAGTGAATGGATAAATGATAAAACTAAGTATAATAATAGAATACCTAAATTTTTTTTGGTATTGAGTAAGTGGTTTATCAATAAAATACATCCCTATCTGGATACAAACAATTAGAGGTCGCTCTGGCAGAACATTATTTTTGGGTTAAACCAAAAAACACCACATTGAGATACACAAAAATGGGAACTAGTGAAAAAAAAGATCATGGATGCAATCTTGGTACAACAATATCGTTGGATATTCTTAGGTAAATTTATAATATTAGTACAAACCATTATTAATGAAACAAAATAAATCCCATAATAACATATGTTATGGAATAGATCAAGGATAACTACGATTTAAACATATGGTATCACAAGTTTCAATATATTATATATATGAATGTTCATCCTTATAAGTTTTATTTTTTACATTCTTATTTTCTATCTATTAAAACCCTTAATTTTATTTTTATTATTCTTAGATAAAATATTGAATGAGGAACATCACGAACAACACTTCTCTCTCTTCCCGATGAACTACATGGAAATATTATCCTGATGTCATGCTCAGATGAACTTGAATCTTTTTAAAAAATATCCTAGATACATGAAGAAAACAATATGAGGAATCCAATTCCTCTATCATTGAATTATTATTTAAAAGATAAAATACTATTTATTGGAAAATCATGCACTCTCAAAATTCTTACCATGCTAAGCGTGGGAAGTACCATCATTGTCTTTTAAAATTACTTTTGTTATTCCAAAATAATGAAGCACTAAATTATATTCTAGATGCTACAAAATAGGTTGACCTCCAAGCTGCCTATATGTATTAGATTATAGATTTATGTATAATGGGAAGTAATAAAATAGATATACCAAAACACTATTTTGAAATATTTTAAAAATAATTAGTAAGAAGTTTTTAGAAAAACCATGTTCAAGAAGATATTTCAAAATTATATATAAGAAATACCTTTTTAATGGCGTAATGGTTCTTCAATAAGTATAACCCATGATGCTTGAGAGGTTTTTTGGTAATAGAATTAGATGATTTGGAAAATATCATGAGTTACAATTGTCATGCCCGAACACTTTCTACATAAAGGAAATGCTAATAGGAATGACGAAAGGCCTAGTTGAAAAAATGACGGAGAAGTAACCTCACATGTTTTTTGTCAGTATGTCAAATAAAGTTTTGAGAGTGAAATTTCTTAAGGGGAATAATGTAAAGACCCAAAAACTTGAATAATATTTTGTTTTCCTAAAATTTATGCTTTACTCTATCACATTCATTAAAACTATATTAGTATAAATTCAATTGTAATCCTCAATTATTGACCATTATGTGACTAACAGACCATTGGAAATAATAATAAATTATCTTTATAACTATTATTTATAAATTGAAATGAAAATGAAGTGTTAATTAAGAAAGAAGTGTCAATGAACTCTACCAATAGAAATGTTCCATATGAAGCCTATTTATGAGAGCTTTCAAGAGAGATAGCATTTCTAGGATTTTCCCAATACCAATCCCAATCCGACTTCCAATAACTGTAGCAAGATAGATACCATTTACATGATATATTCAAACTCATCGAGATCAAAACTCAAACCATGTTCACCGAACGGCTCCACGAAAGACCACCATCGAACACCGTACACGTAGGGCGTATGCTGGTGTAATTATGGTATATGTAACAAGACCCTAGTATTATAATTTTGTACAAATGTTTTTGTACAAAATAATGAATATACATTCATCCTATTATTGTTACCTTTTAAATTGTTATTAACGAAAAAATATTATTTTTTGGTTAATATTAAAATTTGATTATGAAGTATATTTTGATGATATAATGGATTTTCGAAATCAATAATATTTCAATATAATATTGTCATTAAATTAATTTTATTAAATATAAATGATTACATAAATTTTATGAATCCAAATGTAATTTTTATTATGGTTTAAAACTATTTTTGTCAAAGCCTATCAATTTTCAATAAATGTCAGTTTTTTTTTAAAATTGAAAACTCAAATATTAAGAAAATTAATAAGATAAAATGTAAATTATTTTTTTAATTATGATGTCTATAATATACAATGGTGGATGTTTCATTATTTTATGAGACCGTCGAATTTTTGCGTAAAAATTAAGCACTTTATAAATATATAATGTGTTTTATGACATCACAATAACCTAATAATGATGTAATAATATAATATAAAATGAATATTCGTCCAAATATAACCTCTACCTTTAAAATAATTTTATTCTTGATTTGTTTCATTTTTATAAATATTTATTGATTCCTCGATGACTTATTAAATATTTTACAATTTTAAAATAATTCCCATGAAAGTATGACTCTCCACCACTTAAACATGGGAAATATTTTAATATATTTTTCCATTATCCTTAAAAATAATATATACCACTCTCCTATTCAAAACACACTATGAAAATACCATGGTATGGTTTGTAGTTTTGAATATTATTGTGTGTAGTGTATAAAAGCACAATAATAAAAAATTCCCCTACCTTTCCTATACAAACCCACCCAAGATCCCATTTATTTTCTCTGTAGATCATATTATCTATACCACCCACTATTTATTAATCCCTAAAGTCTTCCCAAGTCATCCCCAATATCCCATTAAGCTTCTCCAATTCGTTTGGGATCACACATCGATGTAAGTGATCTTCAACTCTCCTATTTTATCAAGCACATCTTTTATGATATGTCTTATAATTCAGATTTTCATATGTTAGTATATGTTTATACATAATCCCATTAATTTCCATTTGACTTATAAATAAGTATAGATTCCTTTACACGACTATTTATCCCTCCCTAATCTTTTATATAAACTTGTTATAATGTTTAAATTTTGTAAGGGATTCCAACATTCCACTCCTACTTTCAATTGAATAACCATGAATGAAATTTTTCCTTTTAATTTCAATTTGTTATATTGACATCGTTTTATAATAAATTACCTACTTTTCATTTTTTGTTATTTAAATGAGTTATCATTTATCCTCCCCCATTTTGTCGATTACCTAAGTCATTACGATGTCGTAATTCTGTAAGGGTTCCTTCATTTCTAATTTTTTCCCATGTTTCATAATATCATTAAATCTATTAATATTCAATTAAAAAAGATGATGTATGTTTTAAAACCTCCCCCATACATCCATTATTATGTTTTAATGACTGAAGACCCCATTTTTCTCATTAATCACTCTCATTTACACCCACTACCATGATGAAATTCTATAAGGGATTTTCCTCTTATCATTTCCATTCGCTAATTTATTTAATATTATACATCTTAAATTCAATTTTATGTGTTGTTATATTATTTTACATGGTCCCCTAATTATAAATATCATGTATAAATTGTTAGAGATGTATTTCTCCCTCATCAATCCATTTTAAAAATTTCTATTTGATGTTGTTATGCGACCAAAATTTCACCATGATTTTCCATGAAAAACTAATTGTGTGGTGAATACCAATCCCATTTCACTATCAATGGTGTTGACCTTAATTATCATGTACTTCTTGATTGGTAAAAACATTTATCTATTCCTCATTCCTTATTACCGGGTGATGCCCTTTGGTTTAAAGAATGCAGGTGCAACATTTCAATGCGCCAAGCATCATATCTTCAAACATTTCTTAGGGAAGTTTTTTGAATGCTATGTAGACGATTTGGTGGTTAAAACCAAACAACATTCTAATCACGTGGTTTATTTGGAAGTCATATTCAACAAGCTTTAACAACATAATTTGAAGATGAACCCCTTAAAATGTGCTTTTGGGGTAACCCCAGGAAAATTCATCATCTTTGTTGTATGCCATCGTAGTATTGAAGTTGATCCTGAGAAGACCAAGTCAATCCTTGGTATGTCACCTCCTCAGAATTTGAACGAATTAAGAGGACATCAAGGACCCTTAGCCTATATTCGGCGTTTCATCGCCAATTTGGCAGCCAAAAGTTTACCCTTTACCAAATTATTGAAAAAAGGAGTCACTTACCATTGGACTAAAGAATGTGAAGAAGTGTTTGATGTTCTCAAGAAATACCTCTTGAGTCCACCAGTATTCATGCCACCTGTTGAAGGAAGACCACTTATCCCCTATGTGACAGCTCTAGAGCGATCATTTGGTGCCTTTTTCGCTCAAAAGAATGAAGCTGGGAATGAAAATAGCCTCTACTATCTCAGTAGAACTATGCTTGAATTAGAAACCCGGTATTCAAGTATTGAGAAGTGCTGCCTCACATTAATCTTTGATGTTCAGAAATTGAGATACTACCTGCAACATCACGAGGTCCAATTGTTATCTCGCCATAATCCGCTCATATTCATCCTTAGTCGTCCAATGCTTACAGGACGTCTAGCAAGGTGGGCAATTATTTTGCAGCAGTTCGACATTCAGTATGTATCTCAAAAGGCAATAAAGGGCCAAGCTCTGGCTGATTTCCTGGCTGAACATCCTTCAGGGGAAGACACATCTTCAGATATCGAACTCTCTGATGAGGAATTTTTCTCTATTCAAGAGAGTCCTCAAACATGGGAAATGTATTTTGATGGTGCTTCTAGAAGTCCAACAGGGATGAAAATGGAAAATCCTAAATTCAACAATGTTGGTTTAGGAATTGTACTCATTTCTCCAGATAAGGCATTGTTACCTTATTCCTTTTTATTGTGGGAAGGTGTTACCAATAATGAAGCCAAATTCCAAGCTCTTATCACAGGCTTGGAGTTGGCGCTTCAAGAACAAGTGAATCACTTAAAGGTGAAAGGTGATTCAGACCTGGTAATCAAACAAGTCAATGGGGATTATGCCATCAGAAAAGAATAATTAATCCCTTTTTATGATTATGTCAGAGAGTTAATGGAGGAATTCCCTTCAGAACCGACATTTTCTTACGTCCCAGGATCACAAAATGCTCAAGATGATGCGCTAGATAATATAGCCACAGCTCTAGAAGATCTAAATCAGGATGAGACAACCATTATTATTGCCCACCGTCGTGCAATTTCACCTTATGTTCATGCCAGAATAGAGGAAATTAATGAAATTAGTCCCATTCCTGAACTGTATGGTCATACTACAGGATGTATGTCACCTATCATGGAATTCCTTCAAAATGGAACACTTCCACCTGATGGAGCCGATAAAGAACAAATCCAGCGACGTGCGGTCAATTTTACTCGTTATGATAGCCCAAACCACCTAGAGAAAATTCTCTACAAAAGTGGTTTTGATGGAGTTATCTTCAGATGCATTGATGGTGAAGAGACAATGGCTGTCATGAAAGAAGTGCATGTAGGAGTTTGTGGTGCCCACTAGTCTGGACATAGATTGTCTGATCAAATTCGAAGGCTTGGATACTTTTGGCCTTAAATGATACAAGATTGTGTTAATTTCAGAAAGAAGTGTCATTCATGTCAAGTACATGCCAACTTCATTCATCAACCTCCAGAGTTGCTTCATACAGCTAAATACTCATGGCCATTTTTCACATGGGGAATGGATTTGGTGGGACCTTACCCTTCAGCTACGACCAAGCAGTTTAAGTACATTCTTACTGCTACTGATTTCTTTTCCAAATGGGATGAGGTAGTACCTCTCAAAGAATTCAGTTCTAAATGCATTGTTAGCTTCATCAAGTCTAACATCATTACTAGATTTGGTGTCCCTTATACCATATTGATGGACAACAGCACCAACTTCTGTTCTTCTAAGGTGAAGAAATTGTATCAAGAATAAAACATTAAATCCAACCATTCATCTCGGTATCATGCGGCAGCCAATGGTCAAATAGAAGCCTTTAACAAGACTCTTTCAAATATACTGAAAAATATGGTGGATAAGGATAAGAGGTCATGGCCTGATAAACTCTTTCATGCTTTATGGGATTATCGGACTACCACCCGCAATACAACGCGGTCAACTCCATATTCGTCGGTATATGGAACAGAAGCAGTCTTTCCAATTGATGTTCAATTTCTCTCACTCAGAGTAGCCATTTTTCATCAGTTATCTATAGATGATAAATCCCAAAAGTTATTGAATGAATTGGAATGGTTAGATGAGAAAATATTGTGCACTTTTCACCACTTTGAAATCAATCAGAATCGAATAGCACAAGCTTTTAACTAAAAAAGTTCGTCTTCGTTCATTCATTCAGGGAGAATTGGTATTAGTTCTCAGAACTCCAATGATACCAGGAAAGAAACCTCCCAAGCTTGAGCCAAAATTGGAAGGACCTTATTTAATACATAGGGTCTACTCCAATGCAGCTTATTCATTAATCTCGATGGATGGAGAACACATTACTACTCCAACTAATGCCAGATTTTTGAATAAATATTTTGTATAAACTACAAAATATTCATAAGATGTCCCTACAACATGACACTAAACTATGCAGCACCAGTTCGTCCTTGCTATATGACGTTAAACTATACAGTAATGGTCCAGTATGACCTTAAACTCCTCCTTGGTCCAGTATTACATTAAACTATTCATAAGATGTCCATGCAACGTGACACTAAAAAAATGCGGAACTCACCCAGAGGAGCCGCTCTTTCTGTCATTACAACACGGGAATACACAATGTGTAATGAAAACTACATGCAATGTACATAGGTTCAATGAATTGGTACTAGTCCGCCAAACCACGCCGTTTGAATTGAGTATACCTGAGTTTTATTACACTGTGTTGACCAGAAATGAACAGCATGTGGAACCGGAATACACGACATGTATGTTGAATCAACATGCCATGGAGTCTGATCTTTCCCACGTGAAATCGTGTACAAGGAAAATTCATGTTCCGCATACATGGGATTTCCTGGCCGGTAACCACATAACAAGGAAGTACACGTCGTGTTATATTAATCTACACGCCATGTACTCCAAAATTTACAAAGAAGAGAAAACATGCCAAAGCCCACGGCGTGTACTTTGGATAAAGGGTGAAAATACATACACGCCGTGTAAATATAAACTACACACTGGGTACTTTCCAAAAATGGAATTTCACTAGGTTTCCTCTAAAAGTAAATAGACCTATATAATGGATATCTATAAGAAGAATCTCAAGGAAATTTAGAAAGGAATTTAAGATATAGAATTGATTAATTATAAGATCATAATTAATTAATTTCATGCGTGAATTATCTTAAATAATAGAAGGAATAAAAAAATTTGAATTATAAATATGTGTAAATGTCGTTGCATGCAATGGATGATCATGAGCTAGAACAAAGACCCTTTGTATGTGTGTTTGGTTTCATATAAATTTTTTAAATTCATTGGACTGCAAGCCTTATTCCAATAAAATGTAGGGCATGTGTGGCCATGGTATCATTAATGTAAATCCCATGTAATGAAGGATCTCCCAAGCTAGAGGAGACGGTTCAAAACCCAAAGTTGAGATGAAACCAACCCATGGAGATACAAAGGTGGACAGGTGGGAGCTACAAAACATGAACCATCAGTTCAAGGAGTTTTTCCCTAGGTCAGGGTTAGATTATCAAACTTCTAGATGAGCTAACCAATAAAAGCTCATGATCATTACATCTTATTTTATTTCTATCTTATTGCATGGTTTATTTATTATGTATGTGCTGTTGCGATCACATAGTTACTAAAATGAAAAATCATGCAAAGATAGAATAAAATAAAAACCATATTATGCGTAAACATTATCATAACTTGGTTAATCACTTAAGAAAGCATCACTAGATATTAACATACATGTGATAATGTGAAACTATGCATAAAGGATTAAAATCCATCAATACCATATTATGTCAGACCAAGCCATTCATTACTTGATTAAGGTCAAGACTCAATAAAACTATGTGTTTGAACAACCCTTGTTGTGACACATAATTTTATAATGGAATCCCTTATGAATGGTTTTGGGTTGACATAACCATATTACATCAAGAGGAGTATCCCTTACTAGACTTGATGTAATATTGGACGAAAGAGTTGAGGAAATCCAAGTCAGGATTTCATGATTGGGGAGTCCACTCAACAGATCAAGGAACTGTAAGCTCCATGTTGGCAAAGACCTACCCACCTAAATACCTTAAAATATCTTGACCAACCCTTTTTGGGGTTATGCGAAGGGGAATATGGATCCTTTCCACTGGAATGTCAAAGAAACTGGACATTCCATGTTCAATGGTGAGGGCCATTGGGACATGATAAAATAGTGGGAGACTTAATAAAATTTATTATTTCTCATAAAATGTTATCAATAATGTACTGATTAATCTGCTCTTTTGATTTGTAGAATCAATATGAAAAACTCGTCAACCACATTTTCTGTGAGATCAATTCTGAAAAAAGACAACATCCTCACCAGCTATAACTTTCAGGAATGGTTTAAGAACCTTAAGGTTATCCTACACCACGGTGGAAATTTTTACGTGTTGGAGTTCTCTCTTCTTGACTCTCCTACCTTAGGGGGCGAGTGATAGAGATTTCATTGTCTATGATCAACATTTGAGTGATGCACTTGTAGTTAAATGTTTGATGCTGTTATCATTGTCAAGTAAGCTCATGAAATCTCATGATGACATGGATGCCTATAAAATGCTTGAGAGCCTCCGTGGTCTATACCAGGAGATGGAAATACAGAAATGGTTTGAGATTTCCAAGGCTCTATTTCAGAGCAAGCATGGAGATGGTTCCCCAGACGGGCCTCATGTAGTCAAGAACATTGGCTACATTGAGTGCTTGGAGGTTCTAAGGTTTAAACTCCGTAAAGAACTGGGTACCGATCTCATTCTTGCATCATCCCCCAGAGCTACTCAAACTTTGTTGTGCTCTTTAACATGAAAAACATTTAGAATTCTTTGTCTGAGCTTCTTGTCCTCATTCGCCAAGTGGACAATGATATGAAGCGTGAAAAGCCTTCTGTCCTCTTGGTGAATAAAAGGAATGGGAAGTCAAAGAGATATAAGCACAAAGCTTCTTCAAGGACTTCCAAGAAAAAAAGATCAAAGGCGGGGGGAAGAGAACATAAGTCTGTTTGTTATACATGTGTCAAGAAGGACCACTGGAAGAAAAAGTTCACCCAGCTATGGAAGCAAGGGGAAGCTTCAGGTGCGTTTGTTATCGAATTCAATCTATCTATTTCTACCAATGGGGTATAAGATACTGATTGTGTTTCTCCCATCTTTATCCAATATAGGAACCATGTAGATTCAGAATGATTGACTGAGGTGAGCTGGATCTACGAGCAGCCAATAGAGACACCCTCGCTGTTGCAGCTGTCAGAGACTACCATCTCACATTGACTACTAGGATGGTCCTGGTTTTGAAAGGATGTTATTATGTACCCTATGTAACAAAAAACATTATTTCAGTATCCATATTATATACTGATGGATTCATCTTCATTTTTGGAAGTGTATGTTGCTACTTTTATAAAGATGGAATTTGTTTTGGTAGGGCACTTTTATATAACGGCCTCTATGTGTTAGACTACACCCACCAAGTAATGGCTATCGTTGAAAAAGTTAACTCACATGACTCATACCACACCCAACTTTTGAATTACCGTCTAGGTCATGTCAATGAGAAAATTTTGACAAAATTACATCAAGATGGGTATTTGGATTCTATCAAACTAATACCACATGGTGTATGTCATGCATGTCTACAAGAAAAAATGACCAACGCCCCATTTAGTGGGAAAGGTGAAAGGGCTAAAGTGCTTCTTGAATTAGTTCACACATATGTGTGTGGACCATTTCTAGTTGAGTAAAGGGGTGGGTTCTCGTACTTCATATCATTTACTGATTATTTTACTAGATATGGATATATTTACATAATGAGGTATAAGTCAGATTCTTTTTATCGGTTCAAAGAATACAAGAATGATGTTGAGAACCAACTTGGTAAGAAGATTAAGAAACATCGCTTACACACCGTGTGTTAATGATTACACACATTGTAGTTTCCTAGAAAAAAAGTACTCGCCGTCTATTAATGATTACACTCCATGTAGTTTTCCAGTTGGGATTTTGAGGATAAAATATTTTTTTTATTAAATGATATTTTTATAATCTATGTGGGTTCATGTCAAGGAATTAATTATTAAATATGGGGTTTTCAATAAGAGTCAATGAAATAAATAAAACCTGTAATGCTCTTATTTATTTTCATAACTCTACAACCTCAAATTTGATTATAAATATCCTCGAAACCGCGAATCATTTCCAACAAGAGAATCATTGTGCACAATAATTCTGGATAATTATTTCAAGGCCAAGAGAACCTATTTGTTGAAGAACTCTCTAAAGAATGAGATAAATATACTTCCATTGGATCAAGATGATCTAAGGTGGACAATGAAAGAAAAGAATCCTCCACGATATCACACGGAGACACATTAGGTGATGTCCAGAGATACGGGGTGCACGTGTGTATCCCTATCAGTGGAAGTATACCCTTGGCTTCTACGACACAACGATGAATCACATCGAAAATGATCAAGAGTATCAACGAATAAAGAACACCCAAAAGGTACTTCTTGTCAATTAATTAAATTAATTATAATTAACATGTAATGATCAAATTTTGTGATTTCGGGACATTTCTTCTTCTTTTCCTCTTTCTGTGAATCGATCTGTGGAGACTGGTGTTTATCATCGTATTGATCCCAGATTGATCATTGCTAATGACAAAAAGCCATGTGGGCACAACCACCCACGAGCTTCTGCTATGCCCAGGACCTTCATTGCCTACCTACCCTGTTCCCATCCAGCATACCCCATCACACCCTCTCTCAGTCACTGCCGTTTCCCAGTCGTATTCCCTAGGATCCCGTCTCCTGATGCCCCTATTCACCAACATTGACCATCCTCGGCCGCCACCTCCTCCCGGCCGACCCACTCCCGGTTTCACCACAGCACGACAATCCCCCTGACTAGCGCTGCCCCATCACCCCTCCTACCTTCTTGCACGACCACATCCTACTAGCATAAACTCCATATCACTGCCTTCGGAACAACTTGCCATCACCGGAACTCCCTTCCAGCCTCTCCTACCCAGCGAGTTTCCTTCTCCGGTGCTCTGCCCACAGGCGCAACACCCTTGATGCGTGGTTCAAGTGCTTTATTTCTAGCACTGCCTCGTCCAACCCACGCCTCCCAGGAATCACCATCTATTAATGAATTTTTTCCCTATTGGTATAACATTTTACCTCCTGATTTATTATTATTTTTATCTTTTTTCTATTAGTGGTTTTGTCAATTGATAGTTGTTCTCTGTAGAATTGAGGTTTTAGGACCCGTGCAAGGTGTTTTGGAGGTTGCGTTCTCATCGCGACTTGTTTCTGTGGTTGCATTGTCATTGTGGCCTGGTTTCGAGGTTGCACAGTCATCTCACATTGATCTCGAGGTAGGAATCCAATTTCACTTGCCATTTTTAATTTTGGAAACATTAATTCTATTTTTTTCAAACATAGTATACATGTTTAATATTTTTTGTGCAACATGATGGTTAGTCGCTTGGTATGTGGTCTACATTGGGAGTCTTTTTTGTTATGAATTTATTGGGAAATTAATTTTAAAGTTGTATTTTGTGTAAAATTGGGTTTCTTTTTGTGGATATTTTTTGTCCCTCTTGTTAGTGTTTTATAAATTTCTCAACATTTATCAAATAATTTCGGCAGTGGGAATTATAAAAGAGGGTGTTTCTAGGGTGCGTATTATTTTAAAAATTTATCTCAATGTGCGGTATGTTTTGTCTTGTTTTGAACACAAGTTGTTTAATGAAAATGGTATGTAATGTTAAAAACATTGTTTACATGTTTAACAAAATTAAGGCATGGCACTTGTGTCAATATTTTGTTAAGTATTAAATATAAATTGTTTTGGTAATCATTTCATATATTCAGGTTTTTTATTTATAAAAGTTCATATTTGGCTTTTCGGTGTAAAGTGTCATGCGAATTAAATTTTTGGGGTTTATGAAATTATTGTCATTGTCCGGAACAATGTTTTTGGTTCTTCCTATGTTTTCTAAAGTCGTTTTTCTTTTATAAATGTGTGGTTTTAGTTTTAGCATATTTTGGAATTTCATTATAAATGGTCGGGACATGAGTGTGTAGTCTAACTATATTAAAAATAATTTTATCAATGTTTGGATGGGTTATATGATGTTTTACATCTCTTTTGGAAATGTGGAAATTGAAACATTGAAAAAAGTAGGTTTTGTGAATAGTGTTTAATTGCTCGTCTGGCCACTTAAAAAAAGTTAAAGTGTCTAGTGTAAATCCCCATGGATGTTCCTCATAACTTTTTGACATGGGATGGCTGGGATGTCCTCGATATGGAATGCTCGAGTTCCATTATATGGTTTCCTCAGTTGGAAACCCTTGGTATTTTTTGAATTTCAGGCATGAGAGAAATCATTGGGGAGACTCTGGCTGAGTCCTCCTGTGAATTATTTTTATGAATATAGATTATGGTTTGATGCTCGACAACATCTGTTGAATCACCTCTTTTTATACATGTAACATACAAACCTGACATATTTAGAGAATTGTCTGAGACAAGTACTACACCGGTAGGTTATGGTACTGACCAGTTTCCAATAGTAGGAGGATATATTTGGGTTTATTTCTATGGGATCTTCCCTCAGCCTTCTTGAGAAAGGATGGCCGATAGTTTTGGACCGTTAGATATCATTGTATGTGGAATTCTACTATAGATGTGGTCTCATGTATTAGAGTCATCTGGATTATTCTTGATCTCTCGGGTTCATCTAGGTCTGGTGTATTTTAGCAGTTAGAACTACTTTTAAGATACTTTCTTACCTATTTATATTGCCCTTGCTATATGATTGCTTTTGTGCTCTTGAGTGGTGTTTTTCTAAGAAAGTGATGTTTCAATTTTCTAACTCCTATTAAAAATGTTTTCCTTTTAAAGAAGATTTGTTTTGAACTTTTTAGTGTGAGTTACTAATTAATTCATCTCATTCCCCTTAAAGTAGCATGGTAAAACCTACTATTTGAATATAGTTTTTCAAATGATTATGGGAAATTTCTTGTACTTTATTTTTAAGTAAAAAATGTAGAAATGAATATTTTAATATATTGTAGTTAAAACTTAGAATTCGTGCTTCTTAATTTCAAAGTTAGTGCGTTGGGAATACATATCGGGTTAGCCTAATGAGTTTTTATACTCACGCCTATAATGATTTTCTATTTTTAGTGTTTGTGCAGGCTACAACTTGAGTGTGCTCACCTTGGGTGATGCTTGATCTTTGAGTCAAAGAGTGACCCGTGGGGTCAGACGAAGTTAGTTCAGATGTCGAGTTCGATTAGTTTTATATTCTTTTGATCTTGATTAGTCACTTTACTTAGTTTATTTATTCCACACTCCTCCATATTATTTTTGTGTGTTTATTTATTTGTATTAAGAAAAATTGGTCCCACATCCTCTGTTGATGCCCTGGATATTGTCGCTAGCCCGGGAGGATCGGGAATGCCTCTCGGTCCATGCCGTGGACCGGCTCTGGTGACCGGTTTAGTTTTGACCTAGGTTGGTTTGTGACAAAATGGTGTCAGAGGAGGTCGTCTCTTAACGGACCTCTCATTTCATAGAAATCCATGGGGAGACTCGAGGTGAGTCTTGAATTTAAGGCATGAGGGAAATCCCTGAGGAGACTTGGGGTGAGTCTTACTGTGAATATATTTATAAATATAGAGTATGATTTGATGAACGACGACATCTATTGACTCACCTCTTTTTATACTTGCGACATACGAACCTAAAATATTGAGAGAAATTTATTAGACGAGTACTACACTAGTAGGATATGGTACTGAACAGTGTCCCGTAGTAGGTGTATATGTATGGGTTTATTGCTAGGGGATTTTCCCTCGGCCTACCTGAGAAAGGATGGCATGGTATTTTGGAGGGTTAGATTTCATCGTATGTGGCATGCTACAGTAGATGGGGTTTTTGGTATTAGTGTCGTCTGGTTTATTCTTGATCTCTTGAGTTTGTCTATGTCTAGTGGATTTTAGCTATTTGAACTATTGTTGAGATAATTGCTCATGTATTTACATTTCCTTTGTTATATGATTTCATTGGTGCTCTTGATTGGTGTTTTTCATGGAATGTTCTGTTTTGGTTTTATAACTCCTATGAAAAATGTTTTCCTTTTAATGTAGATGTGTTTTGAAATTTTTTTAGTGCGAGTTTATAATTAAATCATCTATTTCAACTTAATGTAGGATGGTGACACATAAAGATAGAATCTAGTTTTACAAATTATTATGGGAAATGGCTTGTACAATGTTTTTAAGTAAAATTTGTTAAAATGCATATTTTTATATATTATAGTTCAAACATAGAATTGATGATCTTTAATTTAAATGTTAGTGCATTGGGAATAGATATCGGGCTAGCCTACTGAGTTTTTATACTCATGCCTATAGTTATTTTCTGTTTTTAGTGTTTGTGCAGGAAATAACTTGATTGTGATCACCTTGGGAGAAGCTTGATCATATAGTCAGAGAGTGACCCGTGGGGTCACACAGAGTTACTTCGGACGTCGAGTTCAGTTAGTTTTATTTTCATTCCTTCTTGTTTAATAACATTACCTAGTTTTTTTATTCCACGATGAACTATATTATTTTTAATGATTTATGTTTTGTATTTGGAAAAATCGTTCCCACAACCTCTATTGATGCCCTGGCAGTTGTCGCTAGCCGGGGAGGATCAGGAACGCCTCTCGGGTCATGTCGTGGACCAGCTCAGGTGACCAGTTCTCAGTCGACATGGGTTGGTTTGTGAAATTATTTGACGATATCGACTCATAGTGATGTTCCATAGTGGATAATATCATAAAACATAGAGATTCATGGAGTGTGGTGACTCTTCAACTAATCATCAGTAACAATAAACTATATTTATCATGAATTATCTTCAACAGGTATGACCAGGACTAGGTAAGGGGGCTTCGGTCTGGTATTATTTGTATTGATGATTTGTTTTTGTTCTTGTAGGAGATGGTTTTCTAATTTTGTATAATGATTAGTTACCATTTATATATTCCTTATCTCCTTGTACTTCAATTTATTTTGAATAGTGAAAACTCGTGACGATCCTGCCCCGTACACATAAGTCATTCGCTAAAGCCTATAAATAATTGGTGTCCCATTTACTATTTTCATTTCTAAATTTTCTCGATATGTATTATTGAATGTTGATGCCTCTTGTTTTATTTCAAAATTTCATGCATGTTACATTAATGGGTTCTAATTTATCTTTTTAAATGGATGAATTTTTGGTCATTGTGTTTCCCAGTTTTTCATCATTGGTGATGCTTCCTTCTAATTTGGGAAAAATATATTTGTGATTCTGGAAAAAAAATTCACATTGCATTGTTGTGTTTTATTGAATCAATGTTTACATAATATTTTGTGTGTTATTATGATAATTCTTACAAGGCTTTAAGGGTATGAAATTCCACTACCAGAATGTGCTCTAGTTTACTACTAATTTAATCAATTTATTTGTTCCTTATTATTGAATTGAAACTTGAAAATCATTTTTGTTTATCATGTTTTTGGTAATAAATTTTAAATAAACATTTTTTTGGGAATGTTAGATTTTTACAAACCAAAAATCCCAATAGATCATGGGCTATTTCATGGGGACTACCTCCCAGGGAAGGGTGCTCCCTGCAATAGGGGTGAAAAAGGTGACTATTGTATACAAAAGGAGTTGATGGTATGGGCATGATATATTTCGTGTGGAAAGTGGATTGTTTAATTTTAAAGACCTTGGAAATATTTTATCTATCAATATTTCATTCAATATCTAGAATGAATGAATTTTTTCCTTTTTTCACTCAGATCCATGAGCCATACATGGGGATAAAGGTACCTCCAACAACCAATTAATTTCTTGTAGGCACACAATTTTGCATCATGTCTAATCGTTCCATATAAAAAAAGAAGATGAGATGTTTCTCATATTCAAACATGATTCATATAAAATTATACTAAATGTAATTAAGTATTAACCCCAAGAGAGGTTGTATCATATCAATGACAACCCTAGTCCACATTTAAGGTCCCTAATGGATTAGGTCTTAGAAAACCCAATCAATAAAACAACATATGTGGATACCTATATTCTGGATCATTTTCTCATATCTCCTACTGAAGGGGGTGTTCATAATGAAGATCCCCTAGGGTTTATTAGTAAACTTCATAATCTTGTCGTTGCCTTCATTTTTAAGAGCATACTTGATAATAAGGTGATTATCTAATGACTGGGTGCTTCTAAGGATCACCCCTTTGCTTATACATGTAAATGATTGATATAGTGATCATGTGGCCCAATAATACTTCTCTTATGACCATGCCTTCCTAGAGGTTCCAAACTAATTGTAACATGTTTATTTTCAAATTAATGTTAAAAGGAAATTTGATGATGAATTTACACATGATTAAAAGAGATATCATGTGCATCATGAAGGGGTTATCATCAATGCTAGAAATAATGGGTGATTCTTCCTTCTCTGATAGAGATTGTTTCCACCAAGGACATATCAAATTGATTTCCATAAAAACAGTAGATTGAGGAAGCACTTACATTGAGTGGAGATGCAAATGGGGGAGAGGAGTGATGCATGACCATCGAGATAACACCCCGTGGAGGGAAACATGGTAGCATAGAAAGAGGAGGTATCAGCAGCTACAGAGAGGAAGAGAAGATGGGATGCCACTTTGTCACTACCTTGAATATGAACCCTAAGGAAATTATAAACCCAATGAAACCATTAGAGCGTCATCTCTTCCAGTGTAGAGACTTTAGGTTATGTCTAGTGCATCATCGGGAGAGCTCATATGTTTTTTATTTTATTTTGTTTTCTTTAAAATTTATTGTTTGTAAAGAATTTTATATAAATATATATATATATTAAGAATTAACCATTTAATTTTTATTCCTACATTATATTTATAAATCATTGATATATCCTATTTTACCTTTTAATTTATTTTTTACCATGTATCACTAAAAATTAATATATGAATATTATTATTAAAATTTATGATATGTATTTTTAATCTTAATTATTTTATTATTATTATTTTCGAAATATATTTATATATATTTAGAATAATCTTAATAATATAAATATGAATATACATATTATTTACATAACTATAATTTTAATAATAATAAGATGAATAATTATTAATTGATAAATCTTAATATTAACACTATCACATGTGTTTTCAAATATATAAATTAGAAAAAATAAAAAAATAATAAAAAAATATTATACTTAATAATTTAATTAAAAAAATAAAAAAAATGTTGCTACTATATTGAAACACCAAATCTGCAGTTGCACCATATCAAAACACAAAAATGTTGTTGGGGATGGCGTACGTTGGAGTTCAATTTCAGACCAAATTGGCATTTTCATGCCAAAATGTCTTTGATTTGAGATGGGTTTATCAGAATCTATTGTATAAATTTGACCCACATTAGAAATATTAATGCATAATAAGTAAAAAAATATTAATTATATAAATTGTAATAATATTGAAAATATTAAAACATAATAAATAAATATATATACATTTTAACAAAAAATAAATTCCCAAAATGATAAAAATTTGTAAATACTAAAATAAAAAAATATTTAAAATGAATAATTAAAATTAAATAAATTAAAACAATATTTTTTAAAAATTCATGAAAAATAATTTATTAGGAGATTTAAAAATACTTACAAATGGATAAAATTGAAAAAAAATAAATATTAATACAACTTATAATTATTGGTATATAGATTGTATCGATTATATATAAAAATTAAAATTAATTAATAAATTTTACAATTTTGAATAATAATTTAAAAAATTATTATTTTATTAAATATAAATTTTTTTTAAAATGTATAAAAACAATCAAATTTGAACATATTAAAATAAAATTAAATAATATATGTCAAAAGTGGTGAATGATGAGGTTGAAAAGATGATTTGGCTACAATAAGAGGGTGTGATCAAAATTAGTCTACTAGGCCTTCATTCATGTTATCTAAGATATAGATCACTACAGAGAAGGAAAAGATCATGGAGAAGTACTATGTGATCTTTAATCAAAGGAAATCACTCTTAGAGTGGGAAACTACTAATGATGACGATGAATCTTCCATGATTAAAAAAATGACCACATTATTCATTTTTAGTTTGCCTTTATGGATAAGGACATGACTCTTTGTTTGATCCCATCCCACCTATTTTTGTCTCTTTTTCAACATTATTTCTCTAATAATTTTTTTTAGGAGTGGCTTTTCCTGTCACCCGATCATTTTGAGTAATATTGTAGGTGAATAAATTACAGAAAATAATAATAATTTAGAAATATAAAAAATTAATTAATAATATTAAATCAATAAATAGACATACATTTAGACACATATATATACATATAAATGGTTATACATACACATAAATGTACATATAAACACATATATATACACATAAACATTCACACACACACACATTACGCATATACATACATATGTACACATACATACACATACACATGCATATACATATACATACACATAACATACCCATAAATATACATATAGATACACAAACGTACATATAAACACACATACAGATGTATTATTGACGATAGAGATATATACACATAAACATTCACACATGTATACACATACACATACATATAATAAGATAAATTTGTCCAGAAATACACATATATATATGTACATAAACATTATATATAATTGAATACATGGTGCATAAATATATGTACACAAATATATACATATTCACATTTTATATATCTATACATATAGATAGACATATACATACACATACATGTACACAAACAGTTACAGCTATACCAACATACACATGCATGTATATGCACTTTCACACACATATACATATATAAATATATATGCACATACAAATACACACATACAAACATACATTCACACATTCACACACACAAACATAAAAACACACAAAACTGACACACACAAATACACAACTCAACACATGCATACACATACAAAACATACATACACAATAAATTTCAAATATATACATACATATACATATGTAACTACCCAACCCCAGAAGCCCTGATTCGGTGAATTATCTTATTATATTGTCTTCATTATAAGGAATCAAATCCTAAAGGACTGGTCAGTTTAGTCCTCTTGGTAATCTAAATAAATACTTGAAATTCACCATAAATTTTAAAACACATAACATACAATGAATTTTCATTGATCATTCTTTTAATCCCTTCAGTTTAAATCAACATATCAAACTCAAAAATAATAATAATATAATAAGGAACACAAAACATATGAATGTGGTGAGCTCAAATGCTTAGAAAGGGTTAACAATTTAGTGGAAGCTATCATAAATAAGAATTATATTTTAAGGAATGTTGTATAACTTAAACATAAGACCTTTAAACATAATCTAGAGCATAATAATGAAATTATAAATCAAATGATCCAATATAAACATTCACATAGAAATATTAGTAGTTGAATAATCATATTTACTACCAATAAATAATCTCATAATGATGTAATGAATGATGATATAATTTTGAACTATAAAGATCTATCCTCAAGATAGTTACTATCAAGATCCGTCCTCATAAAATTTTATTTTTTTGGGTAGAAATCAATATAATTTGTGTCATGATATATTCTCATGTAAATTTACAACTACTTGGAAACAAATGAAAAGGGTTTTTCACCAAATGATTTCCTCTCATGAGACTTATCGATGCATCAGCGGGATATAGCGGGATCCACCTATCAGTTACTAAGTCCAATGCATTCCTCTTAGGAAAAAGTTATATAATAAACATCATAAATATTTGAATCTAGAATCTAGAATAAAAAATTTTAATATGTTTACCATAAAAAATTAATGGTATGAAAATAGAACATCCATAGTCAAACTAATCATAAATACTTCAACAAAATATTATTGAAGGTATCATAAGATTTCAACATAAATCAATAATAATATAAAACAATTTATGTTGAAATTGATGAAAATAATCTAATAAAATCTTTTTAAAAATCATTATAGGAATACCCATTTTTTGTTGAATTAATTTATTCAAAAGATATGTATTTATAATAGAAAACAATTTTTGAAAGATATTTTTAAATTCGAGGGTCCCATATAGTTTTTAAAATTATTAGATAAATTTTAAAATTAACAATTTAAAAAATTCATGTCCTCATAAATAAATCCATAAAACACATTTTGAAAACATAGTTATGAATGAGAATGATTTTGATGAATAAATCATAGAAACATTTAAAATGATATTTTTGTTAATGTATCCCTTAAATAAACCTTACAAATATCCATTTTCATTACATTTTAATAAACATAAAAATTGAAATAGAATATCCTTAATAAACATTTTATATAAATATGTTAAATAATATCAAGAATATTGGTATAGAGAAATTATGTGATGACTAAACCACTAAATATTCAATCTGTCCCATAAAACATTGGACATTTTAATAATATGATCCCTGAGGATTAAAATTTTAAAAAATGGTATAAAAAATATACTCAAGACATTATAAGTCGAAGGGTCTATAAAAACACCTCACAAAATAAGGTTTGTGTTTATAACAATAGATTATACATTATTGAAAGGTGGTTGAGATGATGTCCCTTACTACATGAGTTACTTTTAAATCATGATATCCGTGAAAGATACAATCAAATGTAAGCAAAGAATATCATGAAATAAATTAAATTCATGATATAAATTTTCAATGGTTAGTATATATGCCTCATAGGATAAACAAGTGGTCAATTTGAAAAGTATCTCACAACTATAAAAAGTGTGATGAAATCCCCCAACCGTAGGTATGATACCATACATATATGTAAGAAACTCATACTTTAGTGGTTTTAAACACATTACAAACTTCTATAAAATCATAATAATATTTTGATATCATATATGATACATTTATCAATTTATATTACATGTTTATTAATTATTTCCATTTTAAATACACATTTATGGTAATATCTTCTTTGTTTATAGTATGTGTATTGACTATAATTCTTGATCATATTACACAAATAATGATTTAATTATTCAAATAATGTCAAATATAATTTATATATCATATATATTTAGTATATAAAAATATATAAAATATATATAAAAAAAATGAAATAACATTTTCATGGGTACAGTTGGTCGTACGTACGCATAAAAGTTGTTTCTGTTTTAATACCATATTGAATAGAAGAAGGTAAATGAAATATATATATATATATTATTCCAACAGAATAATTATTTCATTTATTTCATATTTTTTCTTTATATAAATTTTTATAATAGTTCTTAAATGTTTAATGTGTATGATGATTCTCATCGCATCATGAAAACTGTAATCCGTATGTATGCATGAGCGATGATATCACTACGTTAATAGTATAGTGGTAAGTAATTGGATGATATATTAATTATACATAATAAATTTCATGTCTTATTTAAATCCAAAATATCAATCATTATACCCAGCCAAATAATGTAGTGATGAAACAAATATTACACCATGGTGTGGAGAGGGTAAGCGGTAAGCATTCATCCACGGTGATATTATTTTCAATATGATAAATAGGAGTAATATGGTTTTCCCTTTATCATCATAAAATCTCATAAAATATATTATTATATATTTAATACTTTATTGTGGAAAAAACATAGCAATATAATGTAGAAGAAGAAAAAAATTTGAATGATTTGGTAAAACAATTACCTCTTCTTCGGTGGACATTCTTTGGATATCCTCTTTAGAATAGTAGGAGAAATATTTTTAGAAGGACATGACCTCTAAAAAATATATAAGAATTTATTTATGATAAATAGGTAATTTTTGGTCAAGCTATAATGATAAAATTGGATCAACTAAGTGAAGAAGGATGTTCCTTTTTGAAAAATTTGTGAGGGGTGTTTTTGGAATCCTCAAAATTTTTCAATTAATATAAAATTTTTTAATATAAAAAATGAATCCAAAGTGGGGTATTTTTTAAACTATAATGATGATGGATCTAAAATACCATATCCAATGTTATTTATTCATGTTTTGGTCACATCAGTAACCTTATCGTTTGGAATTAACCCAAAGTTAAACAATTTCACTCCTGTCATGACAACATGTCTTTTTTACACATTATGGTTAATATAATTATTATAAGAATACAAACAAACCAAAAATGGATAATCTATGAAATATATAAACTTATTATATTTATTTGGGAAACTTTTATATTGTCATGATTTTTTAATTATTTAATAAAATTTTATTTATCATAAAGTATCATTTATGTCAATTTTGAGACATTTCATTATTTATCTTTTTAAATATATCCCGAAATCATGATATCTTCAAAAAAATACTTATAATATATCATTAACATGTCTATGTTATCTATAAATTTTTTTTTATTTTACTAATTATGTAAAATCATTTTTGTTTTAATAATTTTAATATAATTTATTTGATATTTCCACAAATTAAAAAATTATGAAATCATTATTATAAAATCCATTAATTATATTATTCTTTCCCAAAAGAATAATAAATTATCATGATGATGATAAATTTATTATATTTCAAATTAGAATTTATATTTGAATTTATCTTATGTATATCCCTATTTTAAAAAATAATTTAATAATTAAAAGTATGATTATGAAAATTTTAACTTGTCTTTAAATAAATCATAATAAATTTTTTTCTCACCCAGGATTCATAAAAATGTTATAATTTCATAAAAATATTTTTTTATAGACCCCTTCATCTAATCAATTTAGGAAAAATTTATTTTTTTAACTTTATTTACCTGATTTACCCTAAACTATGCGAATAAAAATTTACTAAAGTTTTTATTCACAAAATAAAAAATAAAAAAATAAGTTTGTCCTATTAGACTCTAAATATCACATTGACTACAAATATGTAATTCTATTTTTCCAAATTCTATTTTTATATGTCTCTAAATTATTCTAAACACTAATTTAGCAGATGTGGTGAGAAGACATGTAAAAGATACTTTCAAAGGTTCATTAAGTTATCATATCTACATTTAATATAAAAATGATTCCAATGACTGAAATTTAGTAAATATATATTATTAATCCATGGTGATATTAAAAAAAATTAAAATATAATTTAACATTAATTATTTTGAAAAACCAAATTTTAACCAAGATACTATATTTTTTTACTATTATCAAAAAATGAAGCTTCTCATGAAATTACTAAAAATTCACTCTAAGATAAATTTGATGTTCCAAATTGTAAAATGAAGTTTATTTTTTCTTAATTTGTTTTATATATGTCAAAAAGAATTTTTAAATTGGGATCTCTAATAAAATGCAATAAAATTTCATTTTTATAATGAATATAATTTTTTTGTAATGTGGTTATTAATATTGATAACTAGTATTTAAACGGCGAGTTTAGTGGAAAATGGTAAGCCTGAACTCGGTGGTGCGTTCTAAAAAAGATATAGAAGCGAATAACATTAAAAGGGTACATACCATAAAATTTTATGGTGTTACATTCTCCACTCTTTAAATAAATTTTGTACTTGAAATTTTTGAATTCGGGTTTGGTAACTAAGGATTGACTATTTAGAATACATTTATTAAAATCCCTCATTGGAACAAGGGTTGATAAAACATAAACTTTAAAATAAATAAAGGGAAGTAATATGGTCATCAAAGATAACATATTCTAGCATTCCTTGTTGAAAAATAAGGACATAGAATAGAAATCTAACCATCATGTTTTGATGGAGAGTGATAGAGAATACGGTAAGGGGAAATTTAATAATCAGAAAGCTATAAATTTGTGATGATATAAAGGACCATATGTTTCATCGAAAAAATTTACTAGGATAATAATTTCTCTATTTAAAGATCTTTTTCCCTAATCTTTAATAATTAATTTACCTATAATTCGATAAGGAAACAGATGTTCTTATAAAGTATAGTTGCATTCTTTTGTTGTGTTTCAATATATTTTTACTTCATTTTTCAAACATGGAGATTGATAATCAAAATGAATTTTTATTTCTATGGAACTTATGATGAATCATAATGTCTATAAGTATTTACTTCATCCTCTAAATGATTACCAACAAAATAATGATAGTAAATGGTATCCAGTAAATCATAATTTAACCATAAACGGTAATATAAAATGTTCAAATTAATATATTACATAAATATTTACCTTAAGACTCATTCAAAATAATTCTATACAAATTCAATGCCCAAAAATTTATTAAAAGGGTAACCAAATTTCCAAAAAAATATTCTCAAACCAACACTTAATATCACATAGAAAATATATGAATACCTTGATTTCCTTAAAACATTAATGAAGAAAATAATGCTTCAACATTATCAAAGAATAAGTACTGCAATACATTAATTATATATTACATTATTCTTACAACCAGTACATCATTGTTAAAATATATAGATGAAAAAATTTCTTGTTTCCAAACCTAATAACATTAATCATTCTTATTTTTTTTTGTGGTAGCATAATCTTGACCATGAACCATCAGCCTCCTTTGAGGTATATTCCTTTGACACATGTGAAATTTATTTTCTTATAGTCTCAAATATTTATAGTTGAGGAATTTCACATTAGAAATTTTTTTCTTATCTCTGAAATCCAATTCATTATGGTCATTCTCTCCAAACATTTAAAAAACTCCAATTTATTTTATGCATGTATCAAAGTGATTATTTCTAGAATTATTACATGTGGGAAAATACTTCTTTCCCTACTTCCATTTATTAATAGTTTTCCATGTCTTCCTATTATTCTCATGATTCCCTCCAATGCAATAATACCTAGGTTACTCTTTACCTTTCCCATTATCAAATGATACAATCTCCACATAACATGAGAATTATTTAGAGACCATTTCCCTTTGAAATGATGAATTAAGACCACGAAAGATATGATCATTCATTCTATCTAGATCACATGTGTCGGTGAGGTTCACATTCCATCTAATAGGCGCCATTTATAAATTGTGAAAAACTTTTGGGTATACCATTTCATAATGTATAATGCAAAAAACTAGAAACAATACTTAACATAAATTGAAAATTTTATGTTTATATGGTCTCTTAATCATAAAAATGGTTTCGTTGGGGACATATTTTCATTTAAATCTCTCATAATGCTTTTTGATGAAAATTTGAATTATCATAAACATATTCCCTAGGAGTGTCGAACTAGGTGGGCAGTAAGGCCCGTTGTCATGTACCAGATTATGATGTGTCCGGCACAATGCACCTTGTTAGATTTGTTACTCCATAGTACATATATTCCATAACCACATCCACTTTTAATATCTATACAGTGATGTATTACAATGAATAACCACATAAAATCTACCTTATCTAAATTCTTATATTATATTAAATACTTATCCTCAAATTCTATCAATGGGTTATCGTCCCTAATTTAGGTTTTCTAAATCTAATTTCCATATTTAGTACTAAAATTCATTTAATACCAACTGTAACGCCCAGAAACTAGATGCCCAAATCCTATTAATTATTTTATTACTTTTTCATGATTAAATGGAATTAAATACCAAATTACTGGACCATTTAATGGATTTGGTATAATAGATACATTCATGAAATTTACATTAGGTTTTAAAAAATTATGTACAATTTTTTTTCATCCATTAAGACATTATTCCCCTTAGTGTACACCTATGTATCAAACTCAAATCACATCTTCATATCAAATGGAAAATAAAACATAATAAAGGGGTGATACCTAATGCTCAATAAGGGTAGATAATTCTGTTGACGCAATCACAAATAATCATAATCATTTTAAGGCAAAATGTATGACTAAAACATAATATATTTAAACATAATATTGAGCATAATACAGAAATAAAAGATCAAATAATACCATATAAAAACTCACATAGATATTTTAATGGTCTAATAATCACATGTAATATCAATACACAATCTCATAATGATGGAATTCATCATGTTGGACTTCATCACTATCAAGATCTATCCTCAAGATCACTGTTGTCAGGATCTAAACTTAAGATAATTTATGCCTATCGTGGAAACCCAACTAATTTGTGTCAAGATCTATCCTACAGATATTTTACGTCTTTTAGAAACAAAAATGAAGTGTTTGTCACCAAATTATGTTATCTCATAAATCATACTGATTCATTGAGAGGTTATAGAAGGGCCCTCCCATCAATTACTAAGTCCAATTCATTTCTCATATGAAAATGTTGAAACATAAAAATCATAAACATTCATATTGAGATACTATCATATGAAATGTAAATACTTCAACCATAAACCATTAATGGTATAAAAATGGCACCTCCGTAGTCAAACTAATCATAAACACATCAATAAAATTTTCATGATGTTATCATATGTGATCAACCACAATCACTCATAATATCCAAGAATGTATGTTGATGTAGATTAAAATACTCTAATAAAATTCTTATAAATTTCTTCATTGGAATACCATTTTTTACTTTGAAATGATTTATTCAAAATCCGATCATTTATAAAAGTAATTGTTTTAATAAAATAGATATTTTTTAATAAAAATGCTTCACACCAACTTCAATCATTTGAGGGAAATTTTATAAATAACATTTTAAAAAATTATTGTCCTTATAAATATATTCTTAAAACAAATTTTGAAAACATATACATTAATGTTAATGATTTAGAATAATAAATCGTATAAGCATTTAAAATCTTGTTTTAGTTAGAGAATCAATTACATAAAACCATAAATGGATCCCTTAATAAAATATTTGATTGAACACTAAAATAGACATAATATTTCCTTTATAATAATCTCATATAAATAAGTAAACTAATTTGATGAATATTGTCCTGAGGAAATGATGTGATAATTAAATATTTTAACATTCATGGTGTCCCATGCCACATTGAGCATTTAAATCATCACATCCATGAAGAATAAAATCTAATAAAATATGATAATAAATATATTAATGAAATGATATGTGAAAAGGTCTGTAAAAACAACTCATATTTGAAGGTTGGGGTTTATAATATCAAACTATGACTCAATGTAAAGAGATTGAGATGAAGTCCCTTACTACCAAAGAAATTGTTGAATCATTAGATACATGAATGAACAAAATCAATTGGAAACATAGAATATCAGGAAATAAATGAAATTAATAATATCAAATTTCATAGTTTAGTATATACACCACAAAATATAAATAAGTGGTGAATATATAAATTATCTCACAAATATAAAAAGTTAGATGAAATTCACATACCATAGGTTTGATACCATCGACATGTTTCTTAAACTAATGTATAGTGGTTATAATAAAACTATTAACTTCTAAAAAACTTAATAACATTTATTATATCATATTTTAAACATTTATGACTTTAAATTTCCATTTTATTAAAATAAATCAAGTTAACGAAATGGTTTGGGTAATGACCACATTGTTTATCATAAGTGTTTTGACATGTTATTCTTGATAATATAACATATATCACTATTTAATTAATTTAATAATGTAAAAAATGATATGTATATATATATATCATATATATTATGTTTGTAAACAAATATAAATGATAGGTGTATGAAATGGAATACACAGTTCATGGAGACAGAAGGTCATACGTATGCATGAACACTGTTTCTGTTTTCTTATCATACTGAATGGAAGAAGGTAAATGAAAATATATATATATATATATATATATATATATATATTATTAAATTATAATTATTATCTAAGGTATTTCATATTTATTCATTTTTAAAATTTTTATAATCATTCTATAATGGTTAATCTGGAATACGAATCTCATCATGTTATTGAGACGACAAGCCGTACACACACATGAGCGACAATATCATTCCCTAGATTGTTCAGTGCTATGTAATTAGATGGGTTATTAATTATATATAATCACTATCATGGAATTTTTATTACTTATAACCATTATATCCATCATTACACAAATCAAAATAATAGTGATGAAAAAAAGAATACACCACAGTGTAGAAAAGGTAAGTCAAACATACACGTGCATAGTGAAATTGTTTTATGTAGGATGGATAGATAGAGAAATGTGGTTTTACCATAAGCACAATAACCTATAACCATATATACTATAAAAATTTATTACTTTATGATGTTAAAAACATAGTAATAGTAAGTATAAGAAGAAAATACTTGAATGTGTTGGTGAAACAATTGCCTCTTCTCTGATGCACTTCTTTTGGATCTCCTCTCATGAACACCAGGGGTGGTCTTTTTTTGTAGAGAATGAACTCCATAAATGAGATTAAAATTTTTGGAGGATAATGGTAAGGGGTTGAGTGATCTAGGATGATCATAGTAATGAGAGGATGTGAGTGAGAATGAGCCTTTTTATAAGAGAGATGAGGAGCCTTTTTTGGAATCCTTGAACATATTAAATTAATATAAATTAGATTTATAATAAAAACTGATCCAAGGTGTGTTATTTAGAATATAGGATGGGTATCTATCTATATAATCATAAAATGTTTTTTTTGTACAAGTTTATGTCAGATTATTAACATTATATTTTTTCTCTAAAAATTTTTTAAATAGTATAACTCTTAGCACAACGACTTGTATTTTTTACTCTTTATGGTTAATATAATTACTAAATAATTACAAACGAACCCCAATGGATAGTTGATGAAATATTTAACCTTTTTATAGTAATTTGGGCTAATTTTTTTTGAGAAATTTTTTATCATTCAATAATTTTTTATTTATTTAAAAGTATCATTTTTTTCCAATTTTGATATAATTCATTCTTGGACTTTTAAAAAATATCATAAAAAATGATAACTTCAAAAAACACATATACTATATCTCTAATATGTATATGTTATACATAAATTTTTTTATTTCATTAATTAATTAAAATTATATATATTTTAATATTTTTAATATAATTTATTACATATTTTCAGTAATTAAACAATTGCTAGAACAGTATTATATAAGCCTTTAAATAAATTATTTATTCCTTGAAATGTAAAAATAAATTATAATGTGGAATATAAACCTATTTTCTTGAAAATTACTATTTTTATTTGATTTTATCTTATATATAGCCATATATTAAAAATTAATTAGTTATTTCAAGTATGAGTATGATATTTTTACCCTAAATATACCGAAACCAGGCAAACCAAGACCTAAATAATTATTATGAAAAATAAAACAAGAAAAAATGTTCAGTATTTAAAATATAGTTTTCAAATACAAGAGTGAACAATTCCTCACATGTCATCATTACCTAGTGAGGTGTAATAGTCAGGAACTCTGAAGGCCCACATTGGGCTTTCTTCAAGGACTGCACTCTATAAAAATTATCTCCATCCCGGTTGGTCTCTCTATATTCATGTGAAACATGCATGTTATGCTAATTATAATTATTCATACAAGCCACCTAATGAGGAAAGATATTACATGGGACATTCCTTGTTAAATTCTTCAATGTGGTGAATAATTTTTCAGAATCAGATTCAATTCGTAAGACACACCACTTATGATATTTAAAATGTTCAATCACATAAACTATTTCCCATTTTCATTCTCACAAGCTTTCGAAATTACAATATATAGATAAAAAATCCTTTCAAAAAACCCTGATGGGTTTTAAAGATACCTCCAAAACGTGATGGTCCTAGAATTCCTGTGGCAGGGCCATTAATATTAGCTCTGATCCACAGTCTGATGGGTGGTATCCATCTCACATATTTTAGGACCCAAGGTTGCTTCTGTCTGCTTGAAACTCTAAAAATAGTAGGAATTATAAAATAAACAATTTCATTGTACATAGATCCAACCTGAATGTTAGCTACAACATTAATATCCCTATGCATTACCAAAGTTCCAGAATTTATGGAGGGGACCTTCTCTTGAAATAACATCATGTTTCATACCCTCCATATAGAGTCAATAATAGAATTCGTAGCTACCAGCAACATGTCCTATACCTGCATTCTATATCCAGTGTTGTAGAGGAATGCATGCTAGTTAATGAGAAACCTACTAGTGTTGATGTCCAGACCAAAAAACTACCCTTCATATTTCTATAGTGATCTTTCATATAAACACTCAATGAAATTATGTTCAATGTTATCTTTATTACCAAGAAATTTTGGGTAAGCCGAAGAAATGCACTGGCCATATTTCTTAAGTAGATACTATATTGGTAACTTGTTTTTCTATATATTTTATATGAGAATGAATTTTTTTGTTTTAATAAAATTGACCTTGAATTAAGTAGGAAATGATGTTATTCTGGTAGAACTACCTATCGTGGTCTTGTAATATTTCTTTATATTTAATTGTCCATTGCATCCATGCCTTTACACTATAATTTCAACATCCATAAAGGTATAATTTTGAATCTCCATGACAACCTGTAGGGGAATATTTTCTAGTATGCTATATTGAGTCATAAAGTCATAGATATTCATTTTCTTCCTATCATAAGGGAAATCAAGCCTAATCCTAAAGGGATGATCCAGCTAGAAAGTGTCACAAGAGTTATGATTAGAGTTCCTAGAATGAAACCATTTGGTGGTCAGTATAATTTCATTGAAGGATCACTTATTAGATGGAAAGACTAAGGACCCATGCTTATAGGGGAATCCATCAATAAACCAATCCTTGATCTTCAAGTTTAGAAATGAACATATGGTTCATTAATTGTTTGCATGTTCCATGTGAATTTTGCAATCAAACAATAATTATATACCTTCAGATCTTTAATACCAAGACCTCCCATTTCAATGGGTTCAATAAAATAATTCTAATAAATGGTGACCAATTTCCTTTCATGTATAGAGTTAGTCCAACTAATTTTCTTAATCAGGCCTTGTAGTTCCCTAAAAATCCCTATTATCCACCTATAAATAGATAAATAGTGAACAAACGATTAGGTAATGAATGATTTAATGACAAAAAATCTCCCAACATGAGAGATTCACTTACCATTTCATTTTTCTAATTGGATGATATTACTGATTCCTCTGATGAACTGGCTCTTGAAATTCCTAAAAAAAGAGGGTGATTTATATTGATAAAAGGGAGGGAACCCTTCCGAACCCTCATCTTCATTTTCACCCTATTCTATTTTCATATAGTAATTCCTTCACGAAAGACAATAATTTATTTTCCACAAATGATGTTGTGTCCGGATACTTCCTCTTAGAGAAAAGATGGAGACTGAATATTGTGAAGGGTTCTCTTGAAAGGTTTTCTAAAGTGCAGGATATCATCTGAATAGAGTTAGTGGAAGGGAGTGAAGGAATTCCACCCATCCATAATGTTTCTATTGAGGCAAACCTTATAAATATTGTTAATACACCTAATCAAGTATTCCTTATTAATCAAAAAATAATCCATAAGAGTGGATATCCTTGACTAACTCCTTTGGTATGTGGGAATTATCCCCTTGGGATTCCAATTATTAAAATGGAAAAATGAGAATATAAAATGACGAAATGTATTAATCTCAAAAAGGTGTATGAAAACCCATATATACTAAGGATATTGAGTAGAGAATTCCATTTGAGGGTGTCAAAGGCTTTATAAATATCAATAATGAGGTTAAAGTTCCCCTCTTTCACTTTCCTCTTCAAAATGTTGACACTATATGTGGTAGTATGTAGGAAATTATTAATGTATCTTCTATGGATGAAACGATATTTGTTTGGAGTGATGATGTACTTAATAATTCTCCCAAATCAGGACATATGAATTTTGATGAAGAATTTAGGAATTCTATTTCCATGGGCCACTAGTATGAAGTCTTTGATGTTGAATGCATTTTCCTTCTTGGGAATCAGGGCAATAAATTTTGAATTTATACCATAGGGAAGATAAAATGCTCAAAAAAATTCATCGCATCATTAACCACATCTTCTTGAAGGATATATAAGTAAAACATGAAATACATATTGGTGAATCCATTGGGTCCAAAAATATTTTCCATATTGATGGAGAAATGGAATTTAATAATTTCATTTATGTCATGTGTTCTATCATTATCTGGATTTTTTCTCTCATCTATATAGTGGAAATATTTTAATCATCTTTTATGTGTTTTCCGACCCATCATCTGAGTAAATTCTTCTGAAATAATCAACCACTGCTACAAAAAAATCATTTTCAGTATTAAATAGTTTCCCCTTAATACTAATGGTATCATTCCCAACCTTGACCAGTTTCTCCCTATGAAGACTATGAAAAAATTTTGAGTTCATATATCATTACTTCAACAATTTCACATTTATGTGACCCCTATCTAGTTTTTCCATGATAATTAAAATATTATAGATCATTTATTAAGATTGCACTACTTATATAAAAGGAAAGCATTGATTTTGATCCATGTTTTGTATATTTTAATGATTTTTTCAATTACTCAAAATGTTAATATCCAGCATGGAAATTTATTTTTTTTCTCCACTCCTATAAGAGAATTTTGGTATATTTTTTCTTCTCAACAATTCTCTGAAGTGGTAATCCAGTTTTCACTCTCTTTCATGCCTCCAAAATTACTTCTCTGCATCCAGAAATGATATCCCAGCCATTAATAAAATGTAAATGTTGAGGGGTAGACATTGTGATAGTGAATACCTCCATAATAATGGGATTATGATAAGAATGCTGTTTGGGAAGAGTGTGTCCAGACAGTCTAGTGCAATCACTTTTGTCACCATTTTTTACAAATCATCTATCGTGCTTTATTTCAAGCATTATAATCCAAGTTAACCTACTCCATGTATAATCTAGACTAGTAATTGGAACATCAATCAAGTTTCATTGATCAATGCAGTTTGAGAATTCACTCACTCCTAATCGGTTAAAGTTGTAGCTAGTATTTTCCTCATGTGAAGGAATATTATTGACTTCACCCATCACCACCCACATTGAGATAATGTTCCTAGAGATATCCTAAATCTCTTTACAAATATCTCTTCTCCCAGTATAGTACTTCAAGGAATATACAATGGAGGTCTGAGTGGTATTCATAAATATAGTGAAAGTGATAGTTAGACATTTATTTTTATGGTTAAATTTGAAAATTTGGATACTTTCAGGACTGAGAATCCAATGTCGATCCATGCCATTATTGTGAATGTCTTTAGGGACTAAGTGTAATCCAATAGAGGACCACTCGAAATCTATCCATTTTTTAATAAGTATCTTGGGATCAAAAATCCCAATAAGAATTGGTTTGTTGAATAGAATGAAATTCCTAAGGGGTTTTGACATTATGGGGTTCCCTAACCTATGAAAATTTTATTAGAAAAGCATCATTGTTTTAATTCCCTGCCCCTTGTCACAAGGACCTCTTTATAGAAAAGCCTTTTTTCATTTTCCTTATGCCTTTATTTTTTCCACCATGGGAGTGTTCCTCTATTGTGATTCCATACATGTTTTCCTCTACCCTAATGTTTCCCTTTTCATGTTCTATGGATGGTTGATCCTCAAACTCATCACTCTATAGTATACCGCCAAGCATTGTAAAAATGTTCTTTGATAAAATATGTTCATGTGATTCCATTGTATGAGTTTTTCATCTAGTAGTTCTCTTAATAGCAATCTATGATAAAGGCATGCTATCTACATAAGATATATTCTTATTTTATAAAGGTAATGTCCAATATGTGCATTTATGGTTTCCTCCTACATCAATTGATACATTACTGCCAACATTAACCATCCTCATTGAGGAAACCTCCTATAGAAGAGGTATACTAGCATGAGGATCATCTTAATGTTAAGATGGATTAGTCCTTGCTGGCCCCTCTAAGTCCAAATGTGAATTTTTGATTTCATCTTGTCATGTACTAAGTAATTTGCATTCTAGAGAGGTTTTTTCTTGAGATAGGGGTATCACTTGGTGAGCGCAACCTCTACAGGTCGATGGGGGACAAAATAGTTTCATCTATAGTAGGAATCCCATGGATCCCATCTAATCGAGTATTGTCCTTAATAAAATCCAATCTAGTGGTATTATTTGATTTTGATTATAGGCCATCAGAATCCACTCCATTCTGGGGCATTAAATCATTATATATGTCTTTAAAACTCCATCCATGGTACATCAGGGTATGGGTTGTTTCACGATCAACATTGAACATGTTATCACCGGAGTGATCATGATAAACATCAACATGGGGGTGTCTTATCTTGAAATGGTTGTACCTGTACCACCTATAGCTCCTTATGAGTGTCATCAACTAGGTAGGTGGTCTGCCTAGTGGATTCATATTTTCCATCAAAAGGATTTGATATCATCATATCCACACTAGAGGGACCAGAAATTAGAATATTAGTAGGTTTAGGGAGTGGGAAAAGATGCTTTACATTCCAACTATGATAGTTGGGAGCATCATACCCCTTCATTTTACAAAAATATAATTCTTTATCTATATTTACATCATATGAGGGATGAGAAAAACATACATTTCATATGAAATTTCAATTTCGTCTCACACTAGATAACTAAGATAATTCTATCATCTATTTTGGTTACATAAAATTCCTCAACAAGAGTTAATGACAAGAAAAATTCAACCAGGGCCCTCTCATAATTCTCATATGTTGTGTCAGTAGTTCTGGGGTCCATCTTAATTGGATTAATCATGGTAGATGTGATTTTAAAAAGAATACATGGGTGTAATTATAGCATATTAATCTTATAGTTATGGATCTAGACTTGTACATGAGTGTTTGTGACCTTATTTGGGTAAAAGTTTTGATCCCATTCCTGATTTCTTAAGAAGCGAGTCCCCAAGAACCAAGATCAATAGCTACATGACTTACTCATGTGATGATAAAATTGGAAAATGATATGGTAATATCCTCACCCACATAAATTCTTCTTCTAATCTCAAAATCCCCATAGATTAGAGATCATATGCATGATGTTTTTGAACTTCCAAATCCTGTCACATTTTTGGACAAGAACTCTACCGATGATTGAGTACCTTCACAGGTTAAAAATTTCATTGACTGCTTACTGATTTTCATAGACATGAACTATAATACCCTTTTGAATAACCCTCACATAAGGGGGAAGATAAATGTATGAAAAGGTGGGGTTTCTATGAGATTTAAAAATTTATTCAATGTTCTTCTTTTAATCAGCATTCATGTCTTGTACTCGGTTTGCGACACTCGGCTTCTATGAAGCATGATGAAACAGGTCCACATGTCCAACGTGATCTAAAAGAAATGTGTTATTTGATATTTTAATAGGAATCATCATACCTCATCTATATAGGTTTCAAATATCACGGTGTTCACAATTTTCACTTTGTTCCGCCATCTCCCTCTCCATATATGAAAGCTCATTATTCATTGTTTTAAATTATCCTTAAATAAAATATAATAAATGTTACATTCTCACCCATGTGTCTTGAAAATGTAATAATTCATGACTAATGTTTTGTTTCTAAGACCCACTCATGTAATGAAATTAGGACAACATTTAGTGTAATTTTATAATATTATAATATTTTTTTACCTTTAATTATTGGATTTACCCTTAACTGTGGTAAATAAAAATTTACTATAGTTACTATTTTGAAAATCCAAAAAAATAGTTGATCCTTTTAGAATCTAAATATCATGATGATCACAACCTTTTATATTCATTTTTTCAAAATTCAATTCATAGATGTTGCAAAATTATGTTTAACTATAATCAAATAGATGTGGCAAGAAGGCGGGTAAAAGAGTATTCTATAGTTCAATATGTTTTTATATATAATTTAAATATAGAAACTATTATAATAACCTAAATATTAATAATATATGTATCATTGATCTATTATGACTTAAAGAAATTAAAATATAATTTAACATTAATATGGTGAAAACATGGCTTTTAACTAAAATACTTTATTTTTCACTATTCATAAAAAATAATACTTCTTAGAAAATTGTAAAAAATTTACGCTAAGATAATTATGATATTCCATATTCAAAAATGAATTTTATCTCAGAATAAATTTTTTTAAATGTGTCAGAAATTAGTTTTAAAATGGAATTTCCATTAAAAGAATGTAAAATATCCTTTTAAAAGAATATAATTTTTATGAATAAATTCAGATTTGTTATTATATAATTGTAAAAACATAATAATAATGTTAATATTATATGGAATGTACATCAATGTCATAATGTGGTTAATAATATTCATAACTTCTATTTAAATATCTATTTTAGTAGATAAGTGTACACTTGAAATAGGGGTTTCATGCAATACAAACCATCAAAGAGAATAACAATAAAATAGAACATACCATAAAATCATATAGTGTTACAACAAAAATAAACATATAGACATGTATATACAGATACAACATCATATAATTTAAATTATATAATATGAAAAAAAATATATAAATTCAAATATGAATCACATATTTTATTTAGTATATTATATATTCATATAATAGTTTAAATAAAATAGTAATATATCATATTTAGAGTAATGATATACATATTATTTAATTAATGTCAATAAATATGTTATGAAACATTTTTAGTAATAATTATATATATATGTATATAGTTATGAAAATATGATTGATCATATTTTTTTATTAAAAGTTATAAAAATCTTATTTATATATCATATTTAAATATAGATAATTATTTTAATGATTTTTTTAAAAAATATATAAATATGTGAATATAAATTAAATTATTCACCCTATACCACTGTTTAAAGCATTCTCATCGGTATTCTTAAGGGTTGGGACTACCTAGGTTCTTCCTAGATTTGGATGATCTTTGATGGAGACGCTTCCCTTAGGTATTCATATATGGTTTCTTATCATTGGTGAATGCCACTTATGGTCCAATTGACTGATGTGATGGAGAATGATTTGGTGAACTAATGGTGGTGTCTCCCACTATCAAAAAATGAGAAGGATCCCACTAATACATTAGATACCCAAGATTGATGTACATAGACATTAAATTATTTTTTCAGAATACTTAATACATGAAAAAATAGAAGCCCAAAGAGCATATTAGTTTAGTGTCTTTGGAAACTCAGAACAGAATCTTCTAATCATAGTGAAAGATCTTCATCATATCCCATAAATATATTCCCCTTTTGTTTTCTTACCTAATCCATTTCTTTATATCGTAGGAAAAGAAAACATAAAAATGGTGAGATCAAATGCTCTGTAAGGGTAAACATGGGGAACATAAAACAATCCATAAGGATTTGAATGAAAAAACATGAACATAAAACATGAGTAATTACATAAATCATCTTAGTACGTAAGGAATAGACCACAAAGGTGGATTAATCAAAGTAAAATGGCATGGGAATAAAACATGATATAGTGGAAAACCATTAAGCGCATGATATGATTTCCATAGTATCCAAGTCTTTTCTTCCAAGACTATCATAGTGGACAATGTCCATTACTGAACTTGGTTTACTTTTTGTTCCAGCCCGGTATTACTGAACCGGATTCACTTGCTGTTCCAGCCATGTTTATCTCATGAGATATAAATCTCTACCAAATGCATTGGAGGGAGATATAGGTTGCACCCATCTCATAATTAAATCCTTCTTACGTGTGCCACAAAATAAACATAAATCAATCATCATAACCCGAAGAATGAAATGGGTTTCATAAACATCATAACATCATAACATAATCCATTCGAAACAAATGGAGATCATTTCATTATATTAGAAATAAAACCTTGTAAATAATAGATACATTATACTTGAAAGATAAACATATTAAATAATTTCATTTTTGATGGAATGTAGTTGTGATAAAATAGTTGAAATGAATTTTTGAGGAAAATATCATTACTTCTTCAAAATCATTTTCTTTTATCAAAATGACATGAAATTTTAAAAGAAAAGGATTTTGTTGAAAAGAGTCATTAAATATTGTAGAGTAAGCGTCATGGGAATAAGTCATTATGAAACCTTCAAACATTGTTTATGCCGTATAAGGTAAAAAACATTCTTCTTGTACTTTTACAGAAAAGTCTTAAAGTACATCGTATGGTAAACAAAGGATATATTCCTTCCATTCATAATAGTAAAAGTAAAAATAGTGTTAAACATGACTTAAAACAAACATGGAATAATAATAACCATTTTATAAAAAAAATTTTATAAAACATGGACATTGATGTTAAATAAAACCCCAGCAAATACTTAAGAATAAACAATTTCAGATAAGAATGATATTGGAATAATTATCCCTTACATTATGTCCAATTTCTTCTATATGTGTCCGAGAATCCTATATAGTGGGTTTAAAAATATTATTAACTTGTAAGAAAACCATAATAATATTTATGATATCATATATGATTCCCTTACAACTTTATATTACCCGTTTATTTGTCAATTCCATGTCAAAGCAGCGCTTTGGGTAAAATCGATTCATTTATCATTTTTGTTTTGAATTGTATTTTTTCATAAGAATACATATATCATGATTAATTAATTAAAGAATTTAAAACATGATTTATATATAATATATATTTTTATTATATATATATAATAGATCATTAAAATGAATGAAATACACCATTAATGGAGACGGTAAGCCATACGTAAACCTGAACGTTGTTTTTCCTTTCCTTATTGACTTGAATTGGAGTAAGTAGATGACCTATATATAAATATATACATAAATCCAGTAGCATTATTATTTCATATATTTCATTATTATTCAATATAGACTTTATAATCATTATTGAATAGTTAACATGAAGAATGAATCTGATCGCGTCGTGGAGGCGGTAATCCGTACGTACGCACGAGCGTTGATATCATTCCCATAATTATTGAATGGTATTGGAGTGTATGATATAATATCACATAATTAGTGTCATGATATAATAAAGATATATAGTTATTCATTACACCATTATACCCATCCAAGTATGGTCGTGGTGGAATACAGTTTACACCATGGTGTGGAGACAGTATTCCGCACGTACACACGCGCTGTGATTTTTTATTCTGTAGGATGGATAGAAGGTGAAATGGGGTTGTTTAATATTTATAATAACATATCAGCATATTAGTGATACATTTTTAATTACTTTATAATGAAAAAAATAAAGACGATTAAGTATAAGAATAAATAAATTTGAACGAATCAGTAAAGGATATTACCTCTTCTTTGACACGCCTATTCTAATCCTCCACTTAGAGCACTAATTCTGGTGTTTGAAGACACCTAAGACCTATAGTATTTTTCTAAGAAAGTGGAGAAGATAAATGGACCGGTTTTTTCCAAGATCAAGGCTCAAAATGTTGTGAAGTGGAGAGGGAGGAGGTTTTATTTTATAAGAGAGTAGAGGGGCACTTCTGGAAACCACAAAAATATTAATATACAATAAACTCAAAACTGACCTAAAAACCTCTAAAATGACCCAAAATCGAAGATGAGATGATATAGGGTTGAAATAGCATCAGCCAACAAAATTTATACATGTTGGGAATTTATTTTTAACCTTATCAATTTGGTTTATCCTTATTTATTCAATTTATTTTTATTTGTGGTAATAATATGCTTAATATTAAATCATTATAAATAATTACGTATGTGTTGTGAATTTTCTATAATTGTATATTTTATGACATTTTAGACCATATAAATTTCAATTTATAATTTTTAAATATTTTTGTGAGTTTTAATCAATTTAATAATATGTTCTAGTTATAAAATATCAATAGTGCCAATTTTGATACTATTAAATTATTTGAATTTAAATAAAATGCACAAAAAATATATATTATACAAAAATATTTAATATATTCCTAACATGTCATATTCATCTATAAAATTTGTGGAGAACATTAATCAGTTCATATAATATTTATTTTAATATTTTTAAAATCATTTATTTGATATTTCAATCAAAAAAATAATTTTCTAATGAGTATTGTGTCATCATAATGATAATTATATAATCACTAAAAATTATAAATAAATTCACATGATTTAGATAATTTTATTATATTTCTCGTGATGATTTATGTTCTCTTTTTTTTATGTTTATCCCTAAATTAAAATTATTACACATATAAGATATAAGAGAGTGACATGTTGTCACTTTCCTTCGATTTAATAATAATTATATCATTTTCATGGTCAAAAGTCCCTAAAATGAATCTATTCCGACTGTTAGGTGATATGGGTCAACATTTATTTATCTAATTGAATTTTGGCAAGAGTTTTGATAATTTTATAATCTTATTTTTACCCTTAATTTTCAGATTTACCTTAAACTATAGTAAATAAAAATTATTATAGTTACAATTCAAAAGGACTAAAAATAAAAACTAGCCTATTAACATAATTTGGACCTACTGATTCTAAATATGGAATCCATTTTTCCAAATTCAAAACAAAATGTTTCCAGTATTTAATTTAAAATTAATCCTGCTGTTGAGAAAATGGGTTTTAAAAGTTGAAACATTGCAAAAGATTGAAATGTTTTTACCTATAAATTCAATGTAAAATTAATGACAATGGATTAAATTATATTAAATGGTAAAAATATATTATAGTTTTACTTTAAAACCATTAAATATTATAATTTAACCATTTAAATTATCTTGATGATAAAAAGTTTTTTTTGAATTTAAATTTAGCGTATTTATGATACTCATCAAAATAAGAAACTTATCAGAAAAATATAAAAAATTTATCCAAAGTTAATTTTTATATCCCGATTCCATGTATGAAGTTTAATTTGTAAAATTGTACTTATAAACATGTCAACAACTAGATTTACTGTGGGTGTTCCATGAAAAGGTGGAAAAAACACATTTTTTGAAATATAATTACTGTTTCCGAAATATTTATTTTGTTCTCATACCATGTTCTACAATATATGTAAGATGAATTATTTTGTAATAAAACTTATAATTTAGTTAATACTATACATAATGGATATTTTATAACAATATATCATTGTTTTGCAAAACTCATTATTGTGTATAACACACGCTATCGATGATGGTCGCTCTTGCGTGCAACACAGGCCAAGAATAGTCTTTGTGTATACTACAAGATAATATGGTGTTGCGTATAGCGCAATATAATCTTGGTGTAGTGTACAACACCATACATTAAAGAAATAAAAATGAATATTTCTCATAAAATCTGGAGGTGTTACATTCTACCCCCCATTAAAATCAATTTCTCCCTTGAAATTATTCAGGGTTATAAATTGTTTACTACTTGAAGGATTCTTTCATATAAACATACATCGTATAAAGGAATACTAAAACATAATTTTAAAAAGTAATGTTAAAAATGTAATGGTTACCAAAATTTACTCATCACTGGGTTTCACATTGGAGAACATAGGTGAAATCATGGATATGGAAGAGAAATCTAACCATCATGTTATGATTAAGAGTGGTAGAGAAAATGGCTATGAAAAATCCAACAATCACAATGCCATACATTTGTGATGATCTAAGGTACCATCTGATTCATCGGATCTTAGGGTACCTGGAAAAAATTTTGGGTTTTCAAGATCATTTTCCTAATGTTGATTAATTTTTTTATAAGGATAAATACTTCCTTGATTTCAGTGTAATGTCATCGTTGGTCATCCCAAGAACAATTTCCACTTCATCTCTTATTTAAATAAATGAAGTTGAATTTGTCATTTGTGAAGTGTCAGTAGATCATGTGATAGAATGAAGGGTCATTCCATCTGTCTCAAATGAAAGGGTAGCAAAATTTATTCCATATACATAAGTACATATATGGTGAAGTTAATCATATATGGCTCCAAAAATGGACTTATACATCATATATCATGAAACTTAATAAATAAATGGATTTATACAAACAAGGTACTTCTTGTAGGCTGGTGGTAGGAGATAAAGTCATTTCGCACATTGGTATTGGGTTTGATTCTGCATCCTTATCCTACGTGACGGGTTGTCACCCATCCTACGGGTTTTCCTTTTTCTAAAACTATACTAGTAAAACATTTCATAAATAATATCAAAAAGTTATATCCTTAAACAATACTATCTGATGTATAACATAATCCATTCAAATCATTAGGCTTATCCAAAATACATTTGTCCAATCTCATAGTATAAAGAAAATTATCATGAAAAGGATCATCTACCAATCATTTTATTAGCATCATTTATCCCCCATATGTCAAAAAATATATCTTGTTCGTCATATTCCAAACATGTGAATACCTTAATAATGTATTCTCATGAAACATGAATTACCATATAACCTTAGTGAGAACATGAATGCTGTCAAAAGTTAACTCTTTCCACGTACAAAAATCCCAAAATTTCTATATATTCAAACCATGATGTCACTTTGTCCTTATATCAGTCAGGAGTTCATTAATACCTTCAAACAATTTATTTTCTCGTTATCCCTTCATTATGTGCATATCATCTTCTTTCCAAAAATATTCCAATCTCTTTTATTTGTTATTAGTACCATAAAATTATTGATAACCACAATAAACAAAAACATTGATATTCCAATATTCCATGATACTATAAATGAGATTCCAAAACATTATTTTGGATACCAGTTACATTAACACTTAATCATTCCACCACATCATTTTTATACTCAACATTTCCAATAGTGATCACATGTGACTTCCCTTTTTACTTTTCCTTAAGAGGTTTTTGATTTCAATCATCATGAACCCTGGGATTAGGGCATTGGTTAGTATAATTCTCCATTTCCATTCACTTGTAGCATTCAAGTGTTGGTGGTTCATTCTTTGTATTATTTTATCTATTCACAACACTATTTATCTTTTTCCCATTAATTTGACACTCAGATTATCTATGGCCTTCTTTTCCACACATAAATCATTTCTTAGTCCCTTTAAGACAATCTTTACCATGCTTCTTTCCAGACATTGATCATAATGAATAATTTGTCTTCTTTTCACCATTTTTTTGAAATTTTTCCTTGAACTTCATATTTCTTTTCTTGAAAAAACATGAGATGGATATGTAACACCAAATTCAAGTTCTACCTTGATATAACAATTCATAATTTCATCATATCTACTGAAGTATCTTATAGCTAATGCCCTTCAGAGACTTGGTTTTAAGCCACTAAAAACACAATCAACTTTACTTTCAGGTCGGATGATAAAGCAAGATGCATACCTTTCAAGTCTTGTAAAATTCTCCTTTTATATACCAAAAGACTCATCATCCTTTTTCATAAGCTCAATTAACTCCTTTTCCAACTTCGTTCGAAGAATAGAAGGAAAGAACTTGTTAAAAAATAAGTTTATGAACTCATCCCATTCACTGGATTCAATTTCATCTTGGGGCCTTGTATTCTTAATTAGAGTCCACCACTGGTCTGATTCAACTTCTAAATGGTTGAAAGCCAAAATGACTTTGTCATGTTCTGAACAGCGAATTATGGAAAATATCATTTCAATGGTATTGATCCATTGTTCAGCAACAAGGGGATCAGAAGACCGGCTGAATGAAGTTGGATGTTGCCTCATAATGGAATCAATAGAATATTGTTCCCTTATCTACTCATTTGGAAGCCCAGAATGATTCATAGCCTGAGTATGTATAGAAATAAGATTTTTCACTCCATATCCAATATCATTGGTTTGTTTTGGTGGAAAATCATTGCATTTTCCATTACATTGATCAACACGGTTCATTCGGAATCTAGCCATCGTCTAAAACACAAAAAAATAGTGTGAGAGGCAAAAATCATGCTCGGAAAACAAAATAATAAAGGGGGAGTACCTTCAATATGTAACATCTTAGTTTTAATTCTAATATCATTACTTTAATTCTAGGACTATAACCAATACTTATACTTAACATTAGGAACATCCCTAGACATACCATAGAAATATCTCTATGGATCTCACTAAAGTTTTCACATCCTAGTTTCCAATGGTTGACTTAAAATTCACTCTGATACTAACTGTAGAGACCCAATCTTGACGTATATAGACATTACATTAATTTTGCGTAATACTTAATACCTGAAAAAAACATACGCCCAAAGACCGTATTAGTTTAGTGTATTTGTAAACGCAGAACTTAATAATCTAATCATGGTGAATGATATTCAAAATGTCCCATAAAGAACTTCCCCTTTTTTTCATACTAAAACCATTCATTATATCCTAGGGAAATGAAAACATTAAAAGGGTGAACTCAAATACTCATTAAGGGTAAACATGGAGAACATTAAACAATCCATAAACATTATAATGTAAAAACATGAACATAAAACATGAGTAATGACAAAAATCATGGAAGTACGTAAGGAATAGATAAAAAAGGAGCATGAATAGTGATAAAATATCATGAGAATAAACACATGAAATTGTGGGATACCATTAAGCACATTTTATGATTTCCATAGTTGCCAAGGCATTTCTGCCAAGACCATTATAGTGGACAATGTTCGTTACTAAACCGGGTTTACTTGTCGTTCCAGCCCTGTCTTACTGAACGGGATTCACTTTCCATTCCAACCATGTTTATTTCATGAGATATAAATCATTACCCATGAATTTAAGGGATATATTGGACTCACCCATATCATAATTAAATCATTCTTATGTTTTTCACAAAATAAACATAAATCATTCATCACAACCCAAAGAATGAAATGGGTTTCATAAACATCACCCCATCATAACATAATCCATACAAAAGAAATGGATATCATTTCATCATTAGAAAAATCAAACCATGTAAATAATAGATACATTATACTTGCAACATAAACATGTTAAATATTTTCATCTTAGATAGAAAGTATTTTTGATAAAACACTTGAAATGAATTATTGAGGAAAATATCATTTCTTCATCAAAATAATTTTCTTTTATCAAAATGTCAAGAGATTTTCCAAGAAAAGGATTTTATTGAAAATAATCATAATATATTGTAGAGGATTCTTTATTTGAATAAGTCATTATGTAACCATAAATCTCCTTTCATGCCGTAAATGTTAAAGAAACATTCGTCTTGTACTTTGGCCGGAAAAGTCAAAAAGTACAAAGTATGGTAAACAATGGAAAGATTCCTTCCATTCATAGGATTAAGAGTAAAAAAATGTGTAAACATGAATTTAAACAAACATGGAAAAACAGTCAACATTTTATAAAAACATTTTTAGAAAACATGGACATTGATGTAAAATATAACCCCAGTAAATACTTATGAATAAACAATCTTGGATAAGAATGAGATTGGAAAAATTATCCCTTAAATTATGTCCAATTTATTCCATATGTCTCTGAGACTCCTATATAGTATTTTTAAAAATATTATTAACTTGTAATAGAACCATAATAATATTTATGATATCATATATGATTCACTTATGACATTATATTACCCGTTCATTTGTAAATTCCATGTTAAATCATCATTTTGGGTAAAATTGTTTCATTTATCGTTCTTGATTTGACTTGTGATTATTCATGTGATTACATAGATCATGATTAATTAATTCTAGAATTTAAAAAATGATTTATATATAATATATTTTCTAAAAATATATATAGTAGATCGATAATGGAATGAAATATGCCGTTCATGGAGACGATAGGTCGTACGTATACAAGAATGATGTTTTCCATTCCATATTGACTTGAATGGTAGTAAGTATATGATATATATATATATATAAAAATTCAGTAGCATTATTATGTCATATTTTTCATTATTATTCAATATATAGTTTATAATCATTCTTGAATAGTTAACATAAAGAATGAATCTCACCGCGTCGTGGAGACGGTAATCCGTACGTACGCACGAGCAATGATATCATTCCCATAAGTATTGAATGGTATTAGAGTGGATGATAGAATATCACATAATCATTATAATGTTACAATAACCATATATAGTTCTTTTTTACACCATTATACCCATCTAAGTAAGGTGGTGGTGGAAAACATATTACACCACAAGTTGCAGACGGTATTCCAGACGTACGGACGCACAGTTATTTCGTTTTCCATAGGATAGATAGAAGGTGAAATGGGATTGTTTTAAATTTATAATAACATATAAATATATGAGTGATATTGATGTTATTAATTTATAACGAAACAAATAAATACTAGGAAGTATAAGAGGAAATAATTTTGAAAGAATCGATAATGTATATTACCTCTTCTTTGACACGCCTCTTCTAAACCTCCTCATAGGGCACTAATGATGGTCTTTGAGGAAGACCAGGACCTCCTGAATGTTTATAGGGAAGTGTAAAAGATAAAATGACAGGGTTTTTCTGAGATTGAAGTCTGAACATTTTGTGAAGAGGAGAGGGATAAGGTTCCCTTTTATAAGAGAGGCGATGGGTACTTTTGGAAACCTCAAAAATATTAATTTACAATAAACTCAATCCCCACCTAAAAACCTCCAAAATGACTAAAAACAAATGATGAGATGAGTTAGGGTCATAATATCATCTGAAAATAAAATTTAGGCATGTTTGGTTTTTATTTCAAACCTTATCAATTTGGATTATCCTTATTTAATCTATTTAATTTTATTTATGGTAATAATACTCTAAATTGTCAATTGTTATAAATACTTACTTATGTGTTAGGAATTTCTCATAATTGGATATTTTAGGACATTTTAAACCACATAAATTCCAGTTTATAATTTTTAAATATTTTGGTGATTTTTAAACAATTTAATAATATGTTCATTTTGTACAATATCATTAGTGACATTTTTGATACTATTAATTTATTTGAATTTAAATAAAATCCACACAGAAGATATATTCAAACCAAAAATTTTAAAATATTATTAGAATGTCATATTCATCTATAAAATTGGTGGTGAACCATTATTAGTTCATATAATATTTTTTTTAATATTTGTGAAACCATTTCTTTGATTTTTCAATCCATAAAATAATTTCTACATAACTATTGTGTCACCATTAATGATAAATATTTAATCTCTAAAAATTATAAATAAATTCACATGATGTCTAAAATTTTATTTTCGTTCTAGTGACTATTTTTGTTTGATGTTTTATGAATTTTATCACTAAATTAAAATTCTTACACTTATAAGATATAAGAGAGTGACATGTTGTCACTTTCTTTGGTTTTAATAATAATTACACCATTCTCATGGTCAAAAGTCCATAAAATGAATCTATTCAAACCATTAGGTGATATGGGTAGACGTTTATTCATCCAATAGAATTTTTTTGAGGTGTTATGAAAATTTTATAATCTTATTTTTACCCTTAATTACTCGATTTACCATTAACTATAGTAAATAAAATTTACAGTAGTTACTATTCAAAATGCCTTAAAATAAAAAGTGGCCTATTAATATGATTTGTACCTACTTATTAAAAATAAAAAAAATCCATTTTTACAAATTCAAAACACAGAAATTTCAGTATTTAATTTATAATTAATACCACTATTTAGAAAACCAGGTTATAAAAGTTAAAACATTACAACTGATTGAAATGTTTTTACATATGAATTCAATATAAAATTAATGATACTGACTTAAATTATATTAAATGGTAAAAATATTATCTATTTATACATTAAAACAATTATATATGATAATTTAACCATATAAATTATCTTGATGAAAAAAAGTTTTTCTTAATCAAAATTTAGCGTATTTTTATTATTCATCAAAATAAGAAACTTATTTGAAGAATATCAAAATCTTATACAAAGTAATTTTTTATTTCATGATTCCAATTAAGTACTTAAATTTCTCAAATTGAACTTATAATCATGTGAAAAAATAGATTTAATTTAGTTGCCTTATCAAAAGGCGGCAAAACTGAATTTTTTAAAAAATACTTATTTTACCCAAAAAAATTATTTTGTTCTCATACCATGTTCTAGAATATGTGTAAGATGGATTATTATGTAATAAAATTCAAAATGTAGTTAACACTATTCATAACAACTAGTTCATAACAATATATCGTTGTTTAGTGAAACTCAGTATTGCGTACAACACACTCTATTGAGGATGGTCGCTCTTGCGTGAAACACAATCCATGAATAGTGTTTTCGTATACATTAAGCTAATACAGTTTTGCGTATAGTGAATGAAAATCTTGCTATAATGTACAACACAAGACCTCAATGAAATTGAAAAGAATATATTTATAAAATCTCGGGATGTTACAACTACAATGAATAATGAATATGGATTCTTGATGAGGTGAATGCATATCATTAGTATGGGGAAATTAATCCCTAATCACCATTTCAATTATTTTTTTTTGAATAATGTTCTATAAACTATATTTTGCCTTTACTATTGATTATCCGTATGATATACTGGATCCGGGATTTTGGTCTTGTAATTCTTTAAATGGAAATATTGATATAATATACTTATAAGGAGGTATTAGTCTATTAGTAACCTTATTATCTTAATAGAGGATCTAGATAATGAGGGATACGTCATGAATATATCATTATTTTGTTCAACCTTGTAGATTTAACATATGGTCATCCTTGTTGGGGGATATTGGGATTTGTTCTTAAGGAATGTGGGGACCACATCGGAACATTCATGGAATTGGATTGATCATACCCCTTTCTCTGGGGAACCCATTTTAAGATTACAGTCCTAGATTAAATTTAATTACCTCTTTTATTGGGTGCATCCCATATGCAATAAAACAAAATTATCTTAATTTTTAGCGAATATGAAAAAATGATTATGTTTTATTTCTTCTATGGACACATTAGACACTTGCAAAAGGATTGTGCTTCCAATGAATCCAATTAAAAAGGTAATATAGTATTGCAATATTTCCTTTATTTACATGAAAAAAATCATGGGGTGTCCTTTTTATAGAGTCGAAATGACATAGGGATAGAGAAATACATACAAAGGACCTAGAAACATATATAGATCTAGAATAAAATAAGGTAAAAATCGTAGGGTAGAAACATCATCCGATAGACCACAATGATTTTGTGTAGACACAATAAATTATGAAGGCATCCCCACAAAATGAATCATTTGTTTCCTAGAATACTCTAGTTGTCATAGATAATTCATTCATAATGATGAAAATATCACATTCATTGCCACAATAAATATTTTAGGGTATTTGCAAACCCACATCCAAGCTGAATTTCTATTGTTCCGACCCCCCCCCCCCTCGCCACCTGCATTCATTACCCCAACTAATGGACCTCATATGAATTCATTTAATAAAGTTGAATACTTTCAACGAATGACAATGAAAATCCCTAAAAACACTAAACATGGTTGAGGATTATCAGAGGGACCCCTACATTGACCATCCTACAACTAATCAATGTGGATCCAAATGAAGTTACGAGGCTTCAAGACTGGTGGAGTTTCATTAAGAGAAGTGAAATGCTGTGGGAGATGGTTCTATTATAAAATATTTAAGGGAAAAGGTAGGACTAAAAAATCCCCTACTACCATAATGAAAATTGTTTGTTGGTACTTTCATTGTCTTTGAAACCCAAAAAAATTGAACGATCCTCCATAGGAGCACTAAAAGCAGTCCTGATATTGTTTTCTTTCAAAAAATAGTGTTTTATATGAAGGAAATGTCTCATGTGGTGACAACAGCTGTATTTTGAGGGTGTCTATATGTTTCCCCTAAAGACCATTTTGGGGCCCATTCATTCTCAATAAGGAGGATGAATATATCAGAATTCATAATTTTTTTCTGAATCACATTGTTGTTGTTTTCAATACGTAGGATACCCCATCATGGCTTTTTCATGGGATTCAATGGTTTTCATTCCTAGAGTGGTAAATTAATATCTTTTTTGCTTCTCCACTCTCTATGCAAAAAATTCCTAGGTCCCTTATCATTGTTGTGTATTTTAATGTAATCAGGTTTTGTTATGAGAATATAGGGGGTGTTAATATTTTGTTATCAATGATTTTGAATTTTTGACGGGTTATCTAGAATCGGGAGCTAACATATTTGGGATTCATAGGAAACCCTCACACCTTGTTTCATTTTACTTCTAAAGAGACCCAAATTTTATTGCGGCTAGATAGTTATCTTGGTTTGATTGATTGGGATAGTACTTTTGACTCTACAAATGTTTCTCACCTACAATATGCCTCATCTGACCATGCCCCAATCCTCAGGATTTATATCATGATGGTCTTAGACACAAACTAGAGGGACCATACAGATTTTTATACAAATGGTTTTGAGTGTAGGATCAAGAGGAATTTATACAATCACGGTTCTTAGGGGATACTGATTTTATGTAAAACATATCCCTAGTGTACAACAAGATGAAGTAGTAGTGATATGATAGATGCCACTAAGTAGATTTCATGTGAAAAAAAGAATTAAAGGATGATAGAATTTAAAAATAAAGAAAACTAGTAATAGAATGTGGTTTAATGAAAAATAACATCCCTACCTAGATTCTATATGTGGATACAGACTCTGGCATGTTTGTACATAGTTTTAATACCCACAAAGAGAGTGTGATTGGGTATTAATTTTTCAATGGAATAGTATATGAATAAGAGGCATTTATACAGAATTATTTTTATACTCCTCGGGGATATTATTTTGATAATTCAAATTCACTTTACGAACCATATTTGCTTATAGAAATTAGGACTCTAGAACACTAATTTTTTATCTAGTGATACTAAAATAAAAAATTAAAATATTTAACATTCATATTAGGTTTCATTCAACATATATAATTAATAGAATTTTTTTATAGTAAATTAAAAGTGGAACACCAATATTTATTGAAATGGTTTGATATATAACCCGAAACAAGGTTATAGTTATAATATGTAACTAAGAATTATTATAAAACTTGGAGAGTGTATATATTTATAATCCATTCAGAGAAAAACTCTTTTAAGGATTAAATCAATGAATAATCAAGAGAAATAGACCATAAAAAATCATACAACTATAACATAAAGATTCTTTTTGGAAAATTACCTATCAAATGGAAGGTAATGATTATTGGGTACTCATATTTTTATTTCTTATGAATCAATAAAAATATAAAATAATGGATTTTTTTCTCTATCACTACTATAGATGTTCCATCGGTATTGGAATTTGTTCCCTAAGAATTAGTGATATAATTTCATGTCCTTAAAATGTAACATCTCATGGTGTCCCATCAACAATAGTAGTTTTTTCATCACATCCACAATCCAAATATTCATAGCCTCGTGTATCATAGAGAAAATACTTTTATCCTGGATAGTAATACACATAACGTAGATTAGATGGTGGAAAAATTTTAGGATGGGGAAAATTCAGAAAAAGAAGTTGATGAGGCTGTTGAACGACAACTGAATATAGAAGAACATGATGGGACCACCCCAATGAGGTTTCATTTAACATCGAACCATTATCCACAATTATAATAATGGTCAATGGATTGAATGACTTGCTTACCAATATTTTACTCATCAACTATAACTCATATTACATAATTTCCAATAATTACTCGTGGAATGAATAATGTGTTGGACGAAGGTGTTTTATATATTGGAAGAACCATTTATTGAAAACAAGTGATGAATATTTGGATAAAACAATAACACAATGAAAGATAATATATTTTATGGGGGAAGTGTCGTAGAAGTATCATTATATGGTTCAATGTAAAAAATATGATAAAAAGATACAGATGAATTTTCGTGCTATAATAGATAGATATTTTTAGTATTTTCATAATACTAAATTTACTCCACAAGTTTGTTTGATACAAAGACTATAATAGTATCAGGATAATTTCATTTCATGCATACATTTTGGAGTGTTTTAATATTTGAATTTTGGTATTTAATTGAATATTATTTCCAATTTGTGAGATAATTGACTTGTTTTATGATTTTTGGTAGGAAATAATGTATTTTTGAAAATGGAATTAAAGGCGGGGAATAATGGATCTATAATACACTTCATGTCACTTCACATTACCCACAGTCTGACACCTAATTTTTGAGGAAGTTTGAAGATGGAAAAACAAGAGCAGAGTGATTACATGTTGTGTAATATCATTACAAATCATGAATTTATCCAGTGAAGAAGGTCAATCTGGACAAGTCGTGGTGAGGATACACTCTATGAAATTTAGTTAAACTTTAGGATTCCCAATTACATATCATAAAATGAGTTCAAATTAAATATTTTCAAATGAGAATTACACGAGATTTGCATATATTTTAAAATCATGGAGGATACTCAGATAAGGATTACATGACATGTAATAACATTACACATCTTGATAATTTTTAGGAATATCTCATATTATGCATATAAATAGAATATATTCTTGATGTTGTAGGGGATTTAGATCATGATCCACTATAGGCCAAAGATTGTAGTGAGATGTTGTTCCCTCCTGAATTTATTTTTTTCTTTTCATTATACATTATTTTATATTTCCCTCTTAACCTCTTATTCCATGGATGAGGGGGTAAACCCACCTTTTGGTAGGTTTATGTTATATAAATGGGAAGTTGTTGTTGGATTTATTTAATTTATCTTGATATTTGGTTTGTGTAATATCTATCTTCAACTTCCAGTCCCTTTCTTTTTCATTTTTCATGACCATTGATAATATAAATTATAACAAACCATAAAATTGGGAAAAGGGAAACCCTAAAGAAGGCATGACAATTGTCAACTTTATGGGAAATCATTTTTAAATATGGTATCAAGAAAAAATTCATTCATCAATTCCCTAAATTATCAGAGCATGGGAAATTGGGAATTGTAGCATTATATAGGGGATTCCATAACCATTGGATCTATCTCTTTTAGAATTTGACACCAAGCATGAGTTAATAAACCATTTTATTTAATCACACATCACCTAAACCCTACAATAGAGAACACATACATTCTTTAAAAATCTATTTTCAGTACAAAAAAATATGATTCCCTTTTCATTCTTTATCCATTTTCTAAAATTCAATCAAACCAGCTTTTTCTCACCACTTTCTATAAATATAATGAAATTAAATATTTTGAAAAAGAAAATAAACTAATTAACTATTCCTATGGATATATATCAACATAATTCATTACTATATTTTAATTAATTGAGATTCAGTGTTGAGTTTTTTTAAAAAAAAATTCATAGACCTGTAGGGAATTAATGACTCCCCATGGGGCTATCAAAATGGTGTCGTTTATGGGGAATTTTTTTTTTTTTTTTTTAGGATTTCCATTTATAATTTTTTTTATTTCTATTTATCTTTTTTGGCTGGGTATTTTGTGCCGTAATTCTTTGATAAAAATATTTCATGCACAATTTCAACAATCAGGTAGGGTGAAAAGACAACATCGAGTCGACCCTCCATTCTGAACCAATCTCAAATATTAATGTAACAAAAATCATAGTGGGAACCGAATAAATCCATATTGATAGGGCTATTAAATGAGATAAAGGAATTTGGATGCTCGTAGACTATAGGCTTCCATAAAACATGGGTTTGAAAACAAGCATCATAGAACCCCCGTCACTATGAACCACTTAAAAATCAAGCCAAGAATCATTTAAAGGATCTAAAATGGCATGAAATTCACCAGACATTTGCATTAAGATACAAACAAATATTTTGGATGTTTTATCGAGATCTGTAATACATTCCAATTCCAGAACTAATCAATTGATGTGGTAAGATTCATTCCTTTTTAATTTTATTTACACAATCGAGCTCGATATTGGAACCATTCCACTCACATGGGATTTTTCAGCAGTGGTATCAAATTAGCTACCAAAGAATAAAAGGGGTATAAGTATCTTATCAATGCATTTTTTCTCATAGATAAAATTTTTTGAAAATAATTGTGCAACTTATGCGCAATTTTCAATATGATTCCATACACAAATTTCAAGAGTTTGGGATTGGATGAACTAAAGACTAAAAGGGTACTCATCAATTAGAATATTCAACAGTGAAATCCCCAAGAGTATTAATCATTTATATCCTTATTGGAGTTGAAAAGTTCTACTTCCACATCGACATTATAGAATTGGATATAGAAGAGGAGTGAAATTCACTCAGTCCAGGAAATCAATTTTTAGCCATAGGGTGTACAATAATTTACATTAAAAATGAATAACTTTTTCTAAGAATTTGAAGTGATCATGTAAGTTTCAACTTCCATAGAGAAATGATGGACTATTGTGTGGAGGAGGAAAATGATTTTGTAGAAAAAATACACCAGAATCCAAATATGTTTCGGAAATTGAAGAGGTACATGAGTTCAATGAGGTTGTAAAATAAGATGCTCAATTGATGAAGAAAGATAAGTGTAATACCAATACCATCCACACCAAATGAGTGATCGATCCCACAACATTAGAGAAATTACCACAGACATGTATGATACATGAACTATCTTTAAGTTCATCAGTATTGAAGGAGAAATAGTGGGTCAACCTTATGGAGATCAATAATGTAATACCATCTAGATGAATTAATATTTTCAGAGAAGAATGATAGGGTCAACCTGTGTTTATTAGGATTTGGCACATCATGTTTTGGGAGAATATTGATAATTTTAAATGAATTTTTTCTAATAATTTTCCATACTTTGTTTTTTATTTTTCAATAATTGATTAATTATTCATATGCATTGCCATTATTAATTGTCCTAACCATTCATATCCTTATAAATACATCCACTGGGACTATTATTTTCTATTCATTCATTATTTTATTTCTTGTGTAACTGAGGCGTTCTTTAATCTAGAACATTTTTTTCATTTTATTGAATCTATGACTGAACAGAATCACACTTAAAATTATTAAGACATTATTTTTTTATTAATCCCATAACTTGACACCCACCTTACAATAATCCATTTTTATGCCCATATAAATCATGAATTGGCTTATTTGGAAATGTAACATGTTATAAGACTATAGTATCCATTCCTACGTACCTTAAAATGTTTTTCATGATTTTTAAAATAATAATTTCGTGGGTGACATTATTGGGTGTACCGAGATATAATACATTGTGTTTATTTGGGGGGGGTTTAGGATTTGGTGGAGTGGACATGTATCATTCCTTTTATTTTATTATTCAACTCTACTACATAAAAAAGGATGAAAAAATAAGGATGTTTCATAGGATGATAAAAAATAACCATTTTCCAGACTGAAGATCTTTTTATCATGTGTGGTTTGGGGATGGATGTGAGATTTATCCTAAGAATAGATTTTATAAAATAAGACAAATTGAAATGAAAAAAATGGAAAGTGAGGTTTATTCATTCAAAACAATTACATGAAACATGAGCCCACTCTGAGAATTTTGGGGGAGATAGGAATGACATATGTTAAGGGAGATTTGTATTGATATTTTTTTGATTAACATGCAATGTACATTAGATTTGAACCTCATTTTTTGGCCTTGTCTGTTTTTATCCTTTACCTACCTACCCAGTATAATCAGAGTCATTTGATCCTTATCAGTGAATCCCTCATGATTAATTGTGATTTTTTAATTACGTAGTAGAAATATCATATGCCTTTCAAGCCAATGGTAAGTAACATGTTCTTAAGGTATGTGATAAACACTATTAATTTGTTCCCTGATGATGAGATGACAAATTCAATGTATGGTAAATTGAAAGTGTCATGCATATTGATAATGAATTTAAAAATGAAAATGCATGTCCGAAGAATTACGGATATTTAAAAAAAGGGATTATAAAATACCTGTATGATTTTTACTCTTTGAAAAGATAGGCATTGATATTTTTCATATATGTGACGCTCGAACATTTAATTTCTCATTTTATCAATTTATTTTGTTGAAATTGAATTTGAATCATGGTAAGGTTAATTTACCATAGAGTATATTGATATTACATACTTGAGGACAAGTACAAGTTCAAGTGTGGTGGTGTTTGATAAGTGTATTTCATTAATATATTTTATGCTATTTTAATGTATGGATTTGTGTTTTTATATGAATATTATTAAAAAATGTTGGAATATTTAACATTTTTTGTTTTCATTGGGTTATAAATACATTATAACAGAATAATTAAAAGTGGTAAATTTTTTAGAAAATTGTCACTTTGTGCTACTAGTGAAGAAAAGTGGCTTGACAACGGATTTTTGGGGATGACCATGTATCACTTATAAGGGAAAAACAAAATAACTAAGGTGAAATGAGATACAATATAGAAAAATAAATTACATGTCCTCAAACAATTTTACAAGACTTTTAGTTTCATTTATTTCCATGCCATAGACTGTGAAGAAAATTCCAAAAATTTCAAGTTGTGACGCCATAACAAGATGTGATTCATCATTACACATTGTGATTCCCAAATAAATGTCATTAAATGAGTAAAAATTATACATCTCTCAATGAAACTCACATGAGATTCACAGAGATTCAAAATCTGTGGAGGAAAAATTGGATCATGATTTCACAACTTGTAAATACATCACACTTCACATAGATTTTCAAGTTGAATTTTAATTGTGACCCTATAGTGACTATAAAAGGAGAGCTATGATGCTATAGTTGGGACATTCATATCCAAATCCTCTAGATACCAAAGAGTGGATCAAGAAGATCTTCCCTCCCCGAGTTTATTCTTAATTTTCATTATGCTTTATTTTCGACTTTCCTATAAACCTCTCATTTCTAGGATGAGGGGGTAAACTCTCCTTTTTCCAGGGTATTGTAGTATAAGGGGGAATGTTCCAATGGATATTTTCATTTATTTTTGTATTTGGTTTGCATACTTTCTATATTTATCATTAAATCCATTTCTTTTTCTTTTATCACAACCACTAAAAATTGTAACTAGAATAAACCTTAAAATACATAATATAAATCCATAATTAAGTAATGGACACTATCAAATTTTTGGGAAATCAAGTATAAATATGGTATCGAGACAAACATGATTTTTCAATGACCTATATTACCAAACCAAGGGATATAAGGAATTTTTACGTCAATGAGGGGATTCCATAACCATTGTATCTTTCATGTCATGACTCCGAAACCAAGAAATAATTATGCAACCTATTTTATTCAATCAAATTTCCACTAAACCCCTATAAAATTAAACCTCATCACACATTAAGAATATATTTTCAAACCAATCCGATATTCAAATCTTTTATTTCTTCATTTTTTCATAAATTCAAAAAAAAAAATTTCTAGCCACTTTCTTTAAATATAATTAAAATAATTAGTTTGAAAAACAAAATAAATTAATTCTCAAGCCCTATGGATCGATATCGTTCTAAGACTTTACTAAATTTTAATTAATTGAGTAGCACAGTAGAGTTTTTATAAATTCATTTTTTCATAGACGTATAATAAATTAATAACTCCCTGTGGGGATATCATCTCACTCTTTATTATATGATTAATTCATTTAAAATATTATTATTCATATGATAATAACATGTAAATTTATTCATGTCATTATGGTGGCAGTGAGAATGAATCAAACTTTCTATTATCAAATCTACTAATAAATGGAATTGGATACATGATAAAGTTAATTTCCAAACATTATTGTCACCAGGATGACACTTATTGAGATTTAGAACAACTTATGGAGATATTACGCCACAATAATCATGTTATTTATCATTTACATACTATTGAACTTTCAAACCAACACAAAACATTTGATTTTTTGATGTTAGTGTTTGATTGATTGTTTTGGTTATTTTAACCATGTGTGTCTTATTTTTGAAATTATAAGATTTTTAAGAAGATTTTTAGAACATTTATACATGAACATAATACTAAAATTTAATTTATTTCAACCAAATAAATGTTAATTGAACCCCTATACCTTTGGGTTTTCGATTTTCTAAAAAGATAAATGTCTAATATTTGACCTAGTTAATAGCATACTTTTGAGATGTTTTGATAGGTGTGGAATGTATTTTCCTTATTTCAGTTCATCATCAATACATCAAGTATATAATATAGTTTGATTTTATTTCATAGAGAACAACATCATCCCATCACTAATAACGTACTCAACACAGAGAATAATTTTTTTGAAAGAAGTTAAAGGAAGATTAAATGAAGAAAAAAATCATAAAAAGTTGTATAAATATCCTTTTATTTTTTTGAAAAGTAGTTCTCATATTAATTAACATATTTTTTTTTGGATTAGATATTATTTGGTAGTATAAAAGCATCAACACTAAGGGATAGAGGCACAAATTAAATATATCCATAAAGATAATTAACATGTTTATGTTTACTAGATAAAAATTTCTATGGATAAATAGTCACTAGTGTATGATGATTTGAGATGATATGGACATATGATGACCAAGTCCATAGAATGTGTAAAAAAATTCGTGGGAGTTGTAAAATTAAACATCAATGGTAATTATGAATATTAGATTTTCGTCAAATTTAAATAACCAAAATTATAATAGATTATGAAAATAATGTTTCAAATTGAAATTACAGGTTTAATAATAGAGTCCTTCTATAACACTATAATGTATTATCTTGATTTTGGAAATTAGGTTGAAGTGGTTCTGGACAGAGTGATGCTATATCGTCTCCATTTTCAATGTAACATTAATATATATATTCATGATGCTATATAATCTATTTTCCATTCAATTTTTCATACAAATCATGGATTTTACATCATTGAGTTCAATGATCATATGATCGGTTTCAATGGTCACATGTTTATCCTTCTACTAGAGAAAATTTACCATGATTTTAGTAACATTAATTCATTATTATATGTTTCGCACATTTGATCAAAGCATGTTATCGTGTACATTTATCAGGGGAGGAGTTCATTGATACGATTTAGAGACCAGAGAGTAGTAACTACTACTACTATTATCTATGGATGCATGTTGGGGAGTATAATAATTTTAGTTTATTTTTTGATATTACCATTCATATTATAAACATGATTTTAATTTAACCAATATGGAGACCATTTTCGAACCCTCTTCCAAATGGCATGGATAGCCCATTTAACGGGAACCTACACAATGGTGTGGATTATATAACTATGAAGGTCACATGAAAACCTGATTCCCCAGTTGTAGAGGTAAGTCATCTAATAGTTAAAATTATTTACATAGTCCATTAATTAATAAAATTGTTTTTAATATCAATTAATGTTTTAATAATAATCATTAAACGTGATGATGTAATCATTCCCATATAATTTGACCAATAAGCTAAAAATGAAATATGGTATTAAAATTTTAATACAAAATTGAAAAATAATCATAAACCCATATCATAAAAAACATTATTTTTAACTCATATATAATTATAGGTTACCCTTAAATAACTTGTAAATTAATTTATATTAACAAGACATAACATTATATTACCCTTACATAAATTAATTTACCCTTACATAATAAAAATTTGTGTTAACTATATGTAACTTAAGAAATATTAATGTTAACCATCAATAACATAACAGAATTTAATGTAATCCTTATATAATATATGAACACATTGAGTTACCCCTTAGAAAGATAATAAACATTTGAGTTTCCCATCTGTAACCTGAGAAAATTTAGAGTTACACTTCAAGAACTTATGGTAATGTTGTTGCTCAAAAACAAATATTTATACAATTTAGTTGGTATATAAATATTTATATTATAATAATATATATAAAAATAAAGGTAATGTATATTTAAAAAAAACATAAATTCAAATAATTCTAAATCATCAATTCACATTGTGGAGACAACATAGACAACCACTTCATACCATTAAGCAACTATAAAAGGCCTTTGGGGCCATCCTCCAATGTTAAATCATCCCACAAAACATCCAATATAATGTTTTGCGTCCACCATAACACTCAATGGCATTCAGGTACCTTTCAGAAATTTCAGATAATGATACAAAAATTACTTTTCACACCATAACATCTCTGCATAGGTTTTAATAAATATAAAATCAAAATTTCATTATTAAAATATTTACATTAATATTTTTGGAAAATATGTCTATAACCACAACCACCATCATTAATTAAAATTAAATGATTTTAATTTTTTAATTTTAGTAATAATTTGGGGAAGTAATTATGATATTAGATTAATTAATTTATCTTCCTTTTTTAAAATTTATTTATTGAATACCATTAAATGGATTCAATATAAAATATGTTAACGTAAATTATTTCATAAAATTTTAAGTAATTTCTAAAAATAATAAATTTCATTTTATGTGATAAAAAATATTTTGCCTCAATTATCATGTTAAAGAACTAAATCCCGAAATCATAGATCTCAAAATGTATATAATGTTAATTTTACTCCTCACACACACAGTCCAAATGAATTATCTAATACGTTGTTAACATAAAACGAAAATTTATAAAACATTTAATTTTCAATTTAGAGGATTTGGTAAATAAATTATAAATTAACAGAAATTCCATATGTTTTTTAAAACATGTGCACAAGCTCTGAACATTCCTTTATTCCATTCCGTCACAAACACTCCTATGGCTCCACAATCATGGCTGCTACAATTTAATCTTAAATTCCACTAATAACAACTAAAACCCAAAAATGTTACTTTTAATCGTTCACCTCTTATGATGTTTCTTTATGGTATTGTCTCTACATACCAACTATTAGGGAAATAAACATCACATGAGGCTTCCATATCATCCAATTCTATAAAGGAATTTGAATCTTATTGTCCCATAGAGAACCATACATGAATAAAAAATAAATACCTAAACTTAAGAATCAACTGCACTACATATATATTCATGGCCTGGGTGGTTCTATAACACCCTTAAATTTTAAAAATTAATTTATTTTTGAATTCCTGAAATGTAGAGAATCCAAAAAACACCACTTCATAATAACCTATCTAGTAAATATATGTTTTCCACTGATGTTACTTGAATTTAGGAAAACTTATATAAATGGTTGCGTTTAGTATGATATTTAGAGTCTGATAAGACAAACTCATTTTTGGGTGAATTGTAACATACCCTTATGAATAGTAATTTGTCCCTTATGAATAAAAAATCATATTATTATTTTATTGTCCTATGGTTATAAGATAATGAGATCTTGATTAAATTTTTACGCAGATATTAAATGAATTATAGTTTTAAAATTGTTATTTTTTTATTGAATTATTATATTATTTAAAACATAAATTAATCATATTTAGAAAATTATTTTCCAAAAATGGTCTTCATTTTTTAATACGTAACATTTTTATGAGGTTATTCTGAACATATGTGAATTTTATTAAATACTTTAATTTTTCATGAATAGTAAGAATAAAATTTTGAGTTTTTAGTATGATAAATGACATCATAATGATGTAATAATTAATATAAAATTATAACCAACTTTTGGACATTAAAATATTAAATGAGGTGTCACAAGTGGCTAATACCTTGGTAAAATAACATGGTCAAGTGATTGTTTTTTCAAATACCACTAATGATGTTTCCATTCAAATTAATAAAAAAATAACTCTCCTTTACTATAAATACACACTCATTACTTCATTTTATATCATTCAAAATTCACAATCATTAAATATATGGTAGTTTTACCTACCAAGGAGTCCTCCAAAGGTGTAGTAAATCCTCCATGTTCCCAACCATCATATTTTTGATGTTTCTCTACAAGGTAAAGGAATTTACCACCCTTCTCATTAACAATCACTCTTTTTATGTTATTCTATTTTAATTTCAATTAGATTATTTTCAGATATGTTATTACATACCCCCAATACTATCCATATTATATAATATTTATTAGAAATCCATTTTTATCTCATAAGAATATTTTATGAGTTTTTATGTTACTTCATTAGGCTTCTGAATTTTTGTAAGGGATTTCTCCACATTTCTTTTATTTTGAGTACCATTTTTATTTTTCATTCCTCACCTCCTTCCATAAAAATGTTATACAAACTAAAATTACTTACATGTAATGAATGTTATTTTGGATAATGTAATTATTCATCATATTATCCATTTTTCCCTTCACTTATACTAGAAATGAGAACACCATCCGATATGTGTTAATTTATCAAATTCAAGGATGTCGAGTTTTCAATTTCTATTACTATCTTCAATTCTGGTCATGAAACCATTTTTATGGTTGAAACATTCTATAGTATATGTATAATAACTTATTTAAGGATCTGTAATATTTTTTTAGAAAATATATTAATTTATAAATCAAAATGAGTTCGTTGTGATAATAAACCTCCAATTAATCCAAACAATTATCATTAAAGTCTTATATATTCATTCACCTTAACTAATAATAACCTAATGAATTTTAAAACCATGTAATATTTTTTATTTTAAAAAATAAAATAAAACTTCTATTCTGGACAACCATTCTCTAATTACATGTTTATCTTTACGTGTATATTAGTAAACTTTTCAAAATACCTTGGAAGAAAACACTCCCAAAAAATAAAATTGAACCTATTAAACCAATAAAGAAGTCCATGAATGAACTTAATAAGGATATAATAAATCAATTAAATACATAATATTTTATTTAAATATTAATTAATGAATTTAATTTGATTATCGTGGACACTAAGATCATGTTAAGAACACCATCATACTTATGTTAAGGTTTTCTACCTAAACCTCAATTTTTGTTCGAGTTAGTTTTATTCTCTACTAACCTCAATTAAATTATTATTTATTCATATTTACTCCTCATAAATTGTGTTTTAATGTTCATTATATGTGTAAAAAAACTTAATCTTAGTTTTATTTATGGGTGTTTATATATTTTAAAAGGATCTTTCTAAAATTCTTCTCGAAATACAAGCCCGATTTAAGTGAATTTCTCGAATTCGTACCTATTTTCCTTGGTAATTTACAATATGTGTTTAGAAAACATTATCTTTATAAAATTACTAATTTTATTATGAAAATACAATCTTAGTTGATTCAAGTTATATATAATTATTTTTTCAAACGAACCTTATTTTACAAAGGAAACGAGTATTTGTCTCAAAAATTACTCTATGATTTTTTAATATTATCTTCATCTATTTTTACACTCTTGTTGATTATTATTTATTATTGGGATTCATATTTTATGATATAATCTACCATATTTATTTTAATTTTTTATTGTTAGTTTGACTATCGATGTGCTATCTTAAAACCATTCACCATTTTACTCTAAATGGTTACTGTTTATGCTTAATGTTCGGGGAAAGTTATTTACATTTCATATGTTTGTATCTGTATAAATGTATATGTAGTTTAAGTTAATTCCGATTAATATGAAAAATTAATTTGACTTATTATGTGATGGGTGGGGACCACTATAGCCCTTGATTCATCGGTTGTTCTCATGAGACAAACTACAGTCATGGTACGAGGCCTTGACAAAATGGTTATTTATGGTATTGGAATGAGGGCTTGACAGTATGGTTATGATGTTTTTAAATATGAATTCCATCATTATGAAACTAGTAATTTAATGTTTGTGTGTTTTTCGACTAGTAGAATACCCATGACTATTCTTTATTAAAGAATTATTTGTTTATCTCGTATTCCTGCAATAATGTTTCAAGATTATTTTTAATGGTATGTGTGTATCATAGTTATTAACCATGTCTTATGTTTATGTAGATGATATCTTCCACTGTATTTCATTCCCTTATGGAGAATTTGAGCTCACCCCTTTCTTATTTTTCATTTTCCCAGGAAATGGAGAGGTATACTATGAATGACATGTAGGTAGAACCTTAAAGTTATGAATGTTGTCAAAGGAATTTATATATTGTATTTAATTACAAGTTTTAATGTTGAACTTATGTATGTATTTGGTTTTCCAAAAATCCTATATTATTCATTACTTCCGGATACAATTTTCTGGTAATCATGCTAATATAATGGTTTTAGGCAGTAGCTCCACGAAAATGGGGTCAGGTCATTACAATTGGTATTAGACGAAGTTTAGTAGTAAAATTATAAACTACATTTACAAAATGTAGATTAAGGAACAAAACCCTAAGATAGTGTTTAAGGATAAACATACATGGACATCATTTAATTTTGGTATGGAATATATTATGTGGATTTTCTAGAAAATAAATCCTTGTTTGGATATAGTTAGTGGACATGGTTCTGTGAAATATGTACAATAAAGAAAAAATGACCTATACCCACAGTTTTAAACCATGGTTATAGCCCCCGAAACCGTGGGAATAGCCTATACCCACAGTTTTGGGAACCGCGGGGAACCGAGGAATCGAGATGGGTCCCCAGCCTATACCCACAATTTGAAAAACCATGGGTATAACTATTTTTTCAGCGCTATCAAATTTTCATGCAGCCTTCTCCATGCTATCAATGACTTTTACCCATAGTTTTCAACCATGGGTGTTAATTTTACAAAAAATAGAAGCTGGAAGATTTGAACCCACCACCTCCATGCACTGCACATTTTAGCCAAATACTTTTACCACTACGCTACATCAATTTTGTTTTTATATATCAATATTTATCTAAATATATTACTATGTAATAAAATTGGATAAAATGTTGGCGGAGGGTTTTGATCCCCAATCCTTCTCTCATCGTCTACCAGGGAGAACCATCCAGTTTGTACAGCTTATGATATAATAAATCCACATTTAATCAAATAAATTAATATATATCGATGTATTAGAAAAAAAAATCTGACATGATTTGAACCCAAGACCGCCTGATGTAATATAGAGTGCCTCACCAACCATGCTAGGCAGTTTATTTGTCTAGATATTTTTATCTATTTATATATAAAAATTCAAATCGTGGGTATAAGAGGAAAAACTGTGGGTATATGTTTTCCCGCCAAATATGTTTTGTTTCCTGCGTAATTTTTTTCCCCTGCCAAATCTAAACACACGGTATTATAAAACCATGTGTATTTTTCATCGAGAAAAAACCATATTCCCACAGTTTTGATGAAACCATGAGAATAAGAATTGAAAGAAACACCTATACCCACGGTTTTGTAAAACCGTGGGTATAGGTCATAAAAAATCTATACCTACGGTGTCCTTGAAAACTGTGAGTATAGGTGACCTATACCCATGGTTTTTATAAACCTTTGGTATAGGTCTGTATAATATACCTATACCCACGGTTTTCCAAAAATGTGGGTTTAGGAAACCCATATAACCCAAACTTTTACGCAAAACCTTGGGTATATGGATATTTTCTATTATTGGTACCTAGGAGTAACAACTCTCACAAGGAGTTTTGGGCTTGATCCAGGGTATCTAGGTACATGAAAATGGGCCTTACTTGCATCTGGTTTGACACTCCCAGTAGATATGCTTACGATAATTCAGATTTTCATTACAAAATATAATGAATTAATTAAATGTAAATTTTTTATCAAAGAAACCATGTTTATTATTATGCTATTACCTATTAAAAATATTTAAATTTATGATATGTACTTTTATACATTGATATTATACATTATGATTCATTTCCTTATCTAATGAATTCCATTTTTTAGAAATGGGACCTAGTGGATGGCATGGAAACTGATTGAACGCATGTGTCACATGTAGGGATTTATCGTTGATGCAAGGAAATGATTTTGGCTCTGGTGCTGTGACTGGTGATTAAAAACATATAACTATACTAGGAAATCTCACTTAGGTTATGAACAATAAACTTACCTGGATGGAGTATTTGGATCCAAAATGTAAAGGATCTATATTAGACCACTTTATTTAATAACAACCTCTATCATTCAATAGGACTACAAACCCATTCATTACAGAGCAGTAGATAAGTTCATTAGAGAAGATATTTCTCACTTTTGAATCTAACAAAATAAAGATGTTTTTTATGGAAACTTATTGTCTATCATGATATACAGCTCAGTGGTGTTCTTTAATTCAAAACAAAAAGGAGGATGATGAAATATAAGAAATGGAATGGAAGGATTTTAAGTAAATATTCTTAGAAAAATACTTCCCTCTTGAATAACGAGCAGATGTGGAAAGTAACTTTCTGAATCTGAGGTATAAAAAGGATAAATTTTTTGCAAAGTTTGAATATAACATCGCAAGTATAACAAGACATGTTTTGGACTACATATGCAATACTAGGAAAAATATTGATCGATTATTTTATGTCTTAAAATCATTCCATCAAAGATATCTAATATCCCAAAGATTCTCATCAAATGAAGATATAGTCTCATATTCAATCAAGATGGAAAATGATTTCTCTATGTCTTATGATTTTAAGGTAAAGGATAAGAAAAATATGGCTATTGAAAACTATGGAAAAAAATAAGAAAATGAGGAATAAGAAATTATTTGACCTTTCACTCGGTGATAATTGTGGGAAGATACACACAGGCACTTCCCTGATGGGTATGAGTTTTCTGAATCAATTGTAGAGAAAAAGGATACATGTACTAAGATTCTAAGGGGATGAAAATATATACTAATGTTCCATGCTATAATTGCAAGGAGAGGTGACATTGTGCAAATTATTTTCCTAAGAGTCAAGTAAAATTCCCCAACGAATGCCAATGGAGTAAGGAAAAGCTTATGTGGTCAAAACTGCTAATATTGAAGTCTCTAATGATGTGGTGGAAGGTAATTTAATTTCTTTCTAAAACATAGCCAATACATTATTTGATTATGGATCATTGAATTATATTATATCCTCCCAGTTTTCCTAGAAAATTAGATATATAAATTTTTATTTAATAATGGGGTTTTCTGTAAAAACTCCTAAGTGATGTATTATTACAATACTGATATGTTAGGAAGTCCCCATTATGAAATATGAATGTGCCTTATCTTCCGTTTTTATTTTAATACCCATGATTTACATTGATATAATCCTTGGTATGGTCTGGATTTCAAATTATGATGAGAAAATATATTGTAAGAAGAAAGAAGTTACAATTTTATAAGATGATGTGAAATCACTTATCTTTAGGGTAGAAACATCACCATCTGCTTTACATCTAGATCCACCACCAGTATCACTACTGGACAAGTATCCCCTACCTTGTATTAATGATTTATTTGATTAAATTCATGGAGCAGAATATTTTTCCATGATTTAACATCGATATGGATATCATCAGTTGCTTATGGGGATAGAAGATATTCCAATGACAACATTTTTAACCAGGTGTGGGCATTACGTGTTTACACTAATGCCTTTTGGAAAAACTATTTCACCCTATATTTTCATGTATCTAATAAATAGAGTTTTCATGGAATATAATGATGATTTTTTTGTGGTATTTATTAATAATATCTTAGTATACTCCAAAATTTATGATGATCTTGAACATAACATTCACACTATTTTGAAGATTCTTATAAGAAATGAATTATATGGGCAGTTTAGACAGTGTCAATTTTTCTTCAATCAATTTTCTTTTTCCATGTTGTCTCAAAGGATGGTACATCCATTGATCATATAAAAAAAGGTTATTCAAGAATGGAATACACCAGTGAACATAACCGAGGTATTTCTTTTACAGATTTAGTAGGTTATTATAGTCGTTTGATTTAGAACTTTTCCCGTTTATCCAACAGAATGACCAATCTTACAAATAAAGGGGTTATGTTCATGTGGAAAAAAATATGAGGATGTTTTCAAAGAAATAAATAGGATATTACTGAGTTCTCTGATCCAAACTCCACCATTAGGGAATGATGGGTTTGTGATCTATAGTGATGCATCAAATAAATGAATTTGTTGAGTCCTTATGAAGAATTATCGATTTAATACCTATTCATCAAGGTCAATAAAAATTAATAAAAAAACTATCCTAATCATGATATTGAGTTATATTCAATGATATTTGCTATTAAAATATGTAAACACTATAACTATGGTGAAATATGTGAGATATATTGGGATCACAAGAGTCAGAAACATATCATCTCATAGAAATTACTAGACATAATGAAAAGGATATGGCTTGAGCTACTGAAGGATTATAATTGTAACATACACTACAACCTAAGAATTTCAAATAATGTAGCTGATGAATTGAGCATGAAGGATCATGGAGTTTTTTAAAAAAATAGGAATGAAATGGGTCATGTATTCATTGATCTAGAATGGATGGACATGTGAATTATAAAAGAGGTGAAACTTCATCACTATTTCAGTTGGTTTCCCAAAAAAACATTATTATAATGGATTGGAATCTCTCAACCATATGATGAGAACCATAAAAATAAAATCAATGCTTCGATAGATGGGATGTTTCTAGGCATCATATATAATGATAGAATTATGGGATTTGGGAAGAGGCTTTGTGTTCCCTCTATACCTAATGTGAAAAGGGTGTTATTTGATGATTAACATAGTTATAATTTCTCTATAAACCATGTTAGTACTAAAATGTATAGATATATGAAGGAACATTTCTTGTGCGACAACATGATGCGGTAAATTACTGATTATATATCATGATATTTAGTTTGTTGATAGTTGAAGGTTGAAAGACAACATTTTATAGGATTCATACAACCTATAACTATTCCTACAAGGTAATGGGATGCCATCACCGTGGATAATGTCACTATATTTACTAAAACTCCCTCAAAAAATGATGCAATATGGGAAATTTTGGATTGACTTACAAAATCTGCACATTTCCTCGCTATAACGGAGGATTTTCCACTAGAGAACCTTTCACGACTCTATATCAATGAAGTAGTAATACTTTATGGAGAAACTCTTCTAATAGTGTCTGATTTTGATCCATGATTTACCTTGAAATTCTGTAAATGTATTTAGAAAACTCTAGATAATGAGCATCGATTGAGTATCGTTGATCACCCTCAAACTGATAAGAAATCAGAAAGGATGATACAAACTTTAGAAGACTTTTTGAGATTAGGATCACTTTATATTCAGTTATGTGGAATAATTATTTATCTGTGGTGGAGTTTTTCTACAATAATATTTTTCATTAAAGCAGTCAAATGGCAGCATATGAAGCACTGCATGGAAATAGATATTGTACACCAACATGTTGGGATGAAGTTGGTGAATAGAAGATTGTGGGTCCATAGCTTATAGAGGATGTAAAAGTGAAGGTAAATACTACTCAAACATATATAAAATAATCTCAAATAAAACAAAAGAGGTATGATAAAAATCGAAGGAAGGATTTGGAATTTCAAGTGGGAGATCATGTATTCATAAAAGTATCTCTAGGGAATGGTTTTATAAGATTTGGGAAGAAAGGAAAATTGATCTACAGGTATATAGGTGCTTTTGAAATTTTGAAAGGATTTGTAGCTATGGGTTATCATTTTCCAATTACTCCATGCCTTTCTAAGGTAGAAAATGTGTTATATATCCCATTATTGAGAACGTACATGCTAGACCCAATGCATGTCCCCACTTATAAAGTTATATAATTGGTAACTGACTTATCTTACTGTGAATATCCTATATTAATTCTCTACACTAAGTAACAGGTGTTGAGGAGTCTAACGACATGACATGTAATGGTATTTGAAAAAATCATTGAATTGAAGAAGAAACATGTGAGACTTAGGATCCTATTATGATGAACAACAAAAATCTATTTATGGGGTCACATTCTTGTAATATTGAGGTTGAAATTTTTATAATGGGAAGAATATAAAACCACAAGGTTTTATAAATAATTTTAATATTGAATTCAGAAAACACTAAGCCTCTAAAAAAGACCATGTTGTTATAACCAATCTAGTAAACATAATTATTCTATCTGTGTGATTTGAATTTTAATAAACTAACATACATGGTTGTGTTCATAAAGATATTTAAAGTTTGATAAGAAAAACATAATTTTTTTGTGAATAGTAACATACCATTATGAGTTTAAATATGTTGCTTCTGAATATTAAATCATATTATTATTTTTTGTCTTCTGTTTATAAGATAATGTGATCTTGATTAATTTTTCAAGGTGATATAAAATGAATTATCGTTTTAAAACTGTTATTTTTTGAAAAAAATATGATTTTATTTGAAAATTAAATTAATCATATATTTATAATTACTTTAAAAAAATGGGCTTCAATTTTGAATCCAGATCAGCGATATTAGTTAACACAGAATTTATGATAATTTTATAAATACTCTAGTTTTTTGAGAATTTTCAAAATAATGTTTTGAGTTTTCAATATGATTACTGAAATCATAATGAATTAATAATTTATATAAAATGTTGTTCGACTTGTATACATTAAAATATGATAGGAGGTGTCCCATGTTTCCAATACCATGGGAAAATACCATGGGAAAGCCCTTGGTTTTTCAAATACCACTAATGAGGTGTCCTTTTATATTAATAAAAAAAGCCTTCTCTTATACTATAAATGCCAACAAATTTATCCATTTTTCATTCATTCCAAATTCGTCATCCATAGATATCTGGTAATTTTACCTTCCGAGGAGTCCTCTTGTGGTGTCCTCAAGCCCTTAAGGTCCCAACCATCATGATCTAGGATTTACCCTATAAGGTAAGGGAATCTACCACCCTTCTCTTCTTTGAGAACACCTTTTATTTTATTCTATATTAATTTCAGTAAGATTTTATTTGGATGTGTCACACTAGATCCCCCTTGTGGAAAATATTATGTTCGAATGAATAGATACCACATTTTATCTCATCAAAATATTTTATTAATTTTTATGTGACATTGTTAGGCTGCCGAATTTTTAAAGGGATTTCTCAACTATTCTTTTATTTAGAGTTACTTTATTTTTTTTATTTACTCTCTTATTTCCATAAAACATTTATGACACATCCATTACATTACATGTAATGGAATTTTTTTAACAATGGAATAACTAATCATCATATCTAATTTACCTTTCATCTATTCTAGAAATGAAAACACCATTCGAGATGTGTTTACTTATCACATTCAAGGATGATGGGTTTTTAATTTCTATTACTATCTTCAATTCTGGCCATGAAACCATTTTAATGGTTGAAATAGACTATAATAAATATATTATAACTTATTTGTGGTACATCAGTCTTTCTGTCAATAAGATATTAATTTATACATCAAAATGAGTTCATTGTGATCACAAACCGCCAATTAACCCAAACACATATCATTAATGTTTTATATAATGATTCATTTTCACTGAAAATATCCAAATAAATTTTATAACCATGTAATATTTTCTATGTTATGAAATAATATGAAACTTCTATTCTAGACAACCATTCTCATCTTAAATGTTTATCCTTACATGTATATAAGTAAACTGGTCCTTAATACCAAGGAAGAAAACACTCCCAAACAATAAAATTGATCCTTTTAAACCTATCAAGAAGTTCATGAATGAACATAATAAGGATATAATAAATCAATTAAAAAATTAATAGGTTTTGGAAATATTAATTAATTAATTTTAATTGGTTATTCAGGACACTAAAATCAATTTAAGAACTACATCAGACTTAAGGTAAGGGTTTTCTACCCGAACAATAATTTTTATTCGTGTTACTCTTATTCTATAAGTAACTCAATTAAATTATTATTCATTCATATGTACTCCTCATAAATTCTTTTTTAATTATCTATATGTGTGTACCAACAATAATATTACTTACATTTATGGGGATTTTTATGTTTTAAAAGGATCTTTCAGAAATTCCTCCCGAAATACAAGCCCGATTCAAGGAAATTTCTCCAATTATTACCTATTTTCAAAGGAAATCTATAATATTTATTTAGAAACAATTATATTTCTAAAATCAAACCATTTAATAAAAAAATACTATCTTACTTCACTTTTTTTATATACAAACTTTTTTTCAAAATCACTCTTCTTTTATAAGTAAAGGAGTATATATCCGAAGAATTATTTGATGACTTTATAATATTGTCTTCGTATATTTCAACATTGTTGTTGATTATAATGTATTATTGGCATTAATATTTTATGATATCATATATCATATTTAATTGAATTTTTTATGATTATTTTGATTGTGGATGTTTTATCTTTAAACCATTCACAATTTACTATGAATGCTTACTGTTTATGCATAATGTTCACGAAATGTTATTTAAATTTAATATGATTGTTTCAATATGAATGTATATGTTTTTTATGATTATTCCAGTTCATATGAAAAATTAATTGGAATTATTATGTGATGGGTGGGTCCGGCTGTAACCCCTTGATGCATCGGTATGTATAATGAGACAAATTACGGTCTTGGCACGAGGCCTTGAAAAAATGTTTATTTATGGTCTTGGTACAAGGCCTTGATGGTATGGTTATAATGTTTTTCATTATGCATTCAGTCATTATGAAAAAATTAAAGGAAATTTCATATGGTTATTTGACTTGTAGAATAACCATGATTATGCATTATTATGACATTTTTTATTCAGATTTTGTCCCAATTATAATGTGCTCTAGTTTATTTTTAAAGGTATGTGTGTTTTTTATTTATTCACCGTGACTATTGTTTATATATGTAATATCTTCCACTATATTTCTTACCATTACTATTCATTTGAGCTCACCCCTTTCTTATGTTTCATTTTACTAGGACATGATGAGGTATATTATCAAAAACATGTATGGATAACCCATGAGATTTGAATATTTTGAATGGAATTTCTATATTGAATTTCATTTCAATTTGTAATGTTGAGCATCTGTATGTATCTAGTTTTCCAAAAATACTACACTATTAATTCCTACAAGATACAACATTCTTGTAAACATTAAAATGTAATGAATTAAGGCATCAACTCCGAGAAACTCAGGTTGGGTCTCAACAGGTTCCCTCACGCATTATCTTTCTTAATAAACTATACTTCCATATGATGAGATATATAAGTCAATCTCCTGACATTCATTCCCCATGTTTTCTCCAATAAAATTCTCTTTTCCGATAATGTTAATGGTGTTAGTTATAAACAATAAAATGGTTATAGAAGAGTAATTTCTGTATCAAATAAAAATACTAAACCAAATATTGGAAAATAAGGTTTGGGTAAATCTAATTACCCATATATTGAAGATATTTTGTCAAATATTTACAAAATGATGGAACTCATAAGGAATGAGACATTTCATTGGGTTTTATTTGGAAGGCGCTAGTTGTGAATGCACCTTCCAAATATCCTTGAATATCTAAGGATATTTCTTTGAAAGTTCATTGTTTTGTAAATTGTTGTAGAAGAAACCTTCACATAAAGTGCCTAATTCATATTCCCTAATAAAGCCTTGACACAATTCGGTCATACTTCACCATAGATCCTATTGAACCTCATCTTACATACCCAACCTTCCCTCATCATAGTTCCGGCGTCCATCCCCATAAATCATGCCATCCCTCTTGTAGAACTCATAGAATCAGGAATACCTCCCCAAAAAACCCATCATACCTCTCAGCATACCCTATCTATGGTCAATCTATGCTGGATACCCCTTCGTTCATTGATTCGATCAACATAGAATCTGAAAAAATGTTATACTTTGTCGAATCAAGATCCAAAATCTGAATAAATCGATATCCCCACTCACTGAAAGTAAAATCCAGTTTCACCAAGACGTTATTTTTAATTTAATATAGTGTTTTATTTCTTTTTTGAATTAAAATAAATTTTAATTTGAACATTTTATTTTTTTAATTTCATTTTTAGTAAGACATTTTCACATGTTATTGTCTGATTTTTTACTTACATGAATTACATATGTTAATGATTCTTAAAAATGTACATTTTATCTTTCACATTTTTATCCTTAGTTCTAGTATTTATATTATGAATTAAAAAACAAATTAATTTATAGGATATTTTTTTTTAAAATAAAATAACTCACAATGCATTTGTCTATTTCTAAAAAAACATTATTTTTGTGATTTTGGTGTCATTATATTTCCTTTCGAAAATATAAATATTTTGTAAAAAACACATTATTATTGTTATTATTGATTATATAATTTTACCAGAATTACTTATATATCAAAAAGTGTATTTATGAAACACAATTTGTATTTTTTAAATCACACTTATTTGTAAAACACGGGTTTTATGCATTTTTGGAAAATATCACGTATGCTACATTTTTTGAATAACATAACACGGGTGTTCCTTTTCTCATTGTAAATACTTTATACAGTAAGTCCATATATATTTTTAATAAATATTGTGTTCTGAGTTTTTTATATTTTAAATGATAAAACACTATTTATGTTGTAATATTTTATTTAGATTTTGTAGAATAACATTCTAATTCAGTTTATTTTATATTTTTATAAACTATCTATGAAACAAAATGTATCTGATTTATCTGTAATATATTTCTATATATATATATATATGTATTATTTAATTATATATAATATATTAGAAAATTTATTAGTGAATTTTTAATTAATATTTCATTATAGTGTAATATATATATATTCATTAATATATTATTATATTAATCTCAGAATATTTTTTTTCATTGTAATTTATTGATAAAAAAATTGAAAGTAATAATTGAATAAAATAGAGTAAATATATTACTAAATTATAATTAACACACACACACAAATATATATATATATATATATATATATTCACTATAGTAAAACTATTATTTTTTAATTAATTAGTAATTTTGTTTATAATTTACATTTTCATTATGAAAAATATATATTAATTAGTAAGTTAATATGTAAAGTTATGTAAAAATAGGTTTTGTAATTAATTAAAATTGATATAAAAAATAGATAAAATAATTTAATTCATACTCAATAATAATTTAATCGAAATTAAATATAAAATTGAATTTTCATTTTCATTTCAATATTTTGCTGTTTAATTTTTTATGCTATATATATTATTTAATTGTGTAAAATATATTAGTAAATTAAAAAGTGATTTTTGTGATTAATATTTTTTCAGTGTATTATATATATATATATATATATATTAATATATTAATATATTTATAAACTATTAATTATTAATTTAAGAACCAAATGTATTCGAAGAAAAGTTTAAATAATATATATTTAATAAGACAATTTATTATAAGTAATATATATATATAAGTACATTATATTAAATATATATATTAATTTATTTTATAAAATAAAAATATGTATAAATATTAATATATCATTACATTCCAAATAAATTATTAATTCATTTTATTTAATATATTAATACATCATTTTTGTTAAAGTAATTACTATAAAAAATACAATGTCTGATGGTTATAGATTTATTTGGTGAAAGATGGATGTATATGTGTTTTTCATCTCATTATCTATTTATATAGATGGAATCCACACAACTACATCGAGGCCCTAAGGATCCATCTCTTCTCACCACACAGAGTGAGCAGAAATCACAACACATGTTAGATAGTGGTGCAGAACAGATACTAAAAGACTATGGGCCCCATAAATTTAACCATGAGATCCCATCTGAACCCATCATACCTTATTTGTGTCACACCATGTTCTATGGGTTGATAAAGTGTAGGTATATACCCATAAATGGTTTCCACATTCCTGATTTGGGTGAGGGATGGAGTATAAAGGCATATATATTTCATATGCCTCAAGGGGAGATGATGTTTACATTATAGGATGTATCTATATTATTGTGTCTTCCTATGAATGGAGATGTTTTAATAAGTTTTATGATATCAATATGGTTTTATATTTTACATAGATATTTGGTCATATTGTTAGTAGACGCACTATCGGCCCTTAGAGAATGTATGTTATGGATGACCTAGTTGGAAAATCATTTCATCCCCATTGATCCAGATGTGTATAAGGTGACATTATAGAGATATGTAGGAGAATAAATTTTTGGTATTTATTGGTGGATTATTATTTCAGATCAATCTGGATTATATATTCATCTCATACACATGCCTCTACTTTCATATTTGGAGCATGTTGGGTGGTGTAGTTTGGGTCTAACATGTCTTCAACATTTGTATAGAGAGATGTGTAGGGAATCATTCATGGAGGTGATAGAGATAGGTGGTTTTTGTTGGTTATTTTATATGGGTGCATGGATCTGATTCCCTAAACATTTACATTGGGTTTTCTCTAATTTAACTCTTTATTCAATTTGAATTGGACCATTTTTCTTGTAGGTACTTCAAAAATTTAATACATACTTTTAATACAATATCATATTCTATGTATATAATTTCTGAAATTTGTTTACTTTCAATTTAGAGATGGATCTTCTCATAGACATATTAATATAGACCTAAAAATTCATATTCATAATAATATCATATGTTTAATTTTTTTTTCATTGACGAGGTATTCTTGAATCATTGTTGATATAATGTTTTTCTTATGTCTAATAATTGCTAAAATATATTTCCCTATTTAGATTAAATTTATAAAATGTTCAGTTGAGCTTCTCGGATATCTTCTAGATTATTGTAATATGGGGATGCATCATTCTACTGATGTGGTAAAATTGATCCATTTTCATAATGTTGAGTGGCCCCATAATGACAGGTTCATGAGATAGTTCAGATACCAACAACTTATTCTATTTTCAGATAGGTAAATTGCAGTGGTGCATGCTATTCGACTTCAAGGAATGCAGGATCAAGATTATCATATTATACATGACCTATACTTATTCATGTGGGATTCATGTGAATAGTATTGTATCACATAATATTATGGAGTACAACTTCATCATGGCCCCCAAACTAAGTAAATGTTCTGATATATATGAGTTAACAAATGATTTAACACTCGAGATGGAGGGTCATATTATACCATGGTAATTTAATTATATATCACTTATTGATTATTTATTATTAATTTGTTATTTTTTTAAAATGATTTTTGTTCATGGTGATGGAATCTGTCAATTCCATGTTATGATCACACCCAATACATGAGATGTATTCAGAATTGACGAGTTGAGTTCAACTCATGATTCAATGGAAAGTGCTCCACCCAGTGCTAATAGAATCACTATAATGTAAGAGTGTGGTCCATACTATCTAACCATTCCACATAATGACTTTCTCATTCTATCATGCATCGATGAGAACTGAAAATTATTCCCATGTAATTCATGTCATTTCACTTCTTAGACGGTTCCAGCTACCACTACCCATCCACCGACTAGACCTTATTCATAATTCATGGCTCTATCTGAGACATTTCCCATGCACCATTGATTATAGTATTTCACTAATACCCACTAAACAACTTTTCATTCTTCAAAATAAATTGAATCATTAAAGACATTCCCCACATACCCTTCTCCGAATATGGGCACTAGTTACACCATTGGGTTTGATATTGAATCCCCTATGTAATCTGTAGCTCTTGTCATTATACATTCCATTGATTCAGCCACTGGTAGGGAGATTCCACTCAGTTATTCTACATTCATGGATCCAGATACCGTCCTATTTCCTATAATGAACATGAGTGAATGGGATATCATTTCATGTTCTTCTACTAGACCCACAACATATTACATCACACCTGGAAATGTTGTTGAACATACTCCAAAACCTGCCATGTGGACTACTCAATATGAGCATTCTATTAGAGAGATAAGGAGTCATTTTGGAGGAAAATTACATAATCATATCCAGCAATGAGGTGTTATATTTATATTTCATTGATATCATAATTTTAATTATGAATAATAATATATTTTATTTAATAATGATTGGTCTTATTTATTATTTTAAAAAAGAATCAATTGTTTATAATATTCTAATAATTTAGTTTTATCGAGAACATCTCCTTCAATATTGATGCAGTGTCTACTCACAGACACGAAAATAAATTCAAATACAAATATAATAATGTTTTACATCAATTAGAAATAGTTTTATGTGGTTTTGAAAGTCAAACACACATTGAAGCATTTGAAAAAACTGAAACGTTTTTTTCTCTTCAGAAAATGATTGCTCAGTTTGGTTCACTGTGGGTTCTTATAATTATAAAATTAATATATGGTTGTTTTCACATTATTTCAACGTAATATGAGCTCATTTGGCCAACTATCCCTCTAAAAAGAACATTTTTAAATACATGCAATTTCTTAAAACTCTTTATTTTATCTATTCTAGTACATCTCTCATCAGATTGATGTGTTGTCTACTCCTACATTTCAAATGTAATTCTAAATGATCTATCAAAAACATTCTCACCAATTAGTTATTTTTTTCTATTTTTTTAACTGTAATAATCACATTTTAGTGTTTTACATTGTTGGACGTATTTTTTTGATCATATCTGGAAAACAACACCTCAGTTAGATGCACCAATAATTAAAAAAATTCAAAAATCAATCTACAATTTTTTTTCTTGTGGTTTCACATCAGTATGAGCTCATTTGGATCTCTCTCCCTTAATGGAAAACATTTTTAATGATTTTTATTTTCTAAAACCTTCTTGTTTTGTATGTTATATCACATCACAAATTGGATTGATATGTCGTATACTGACACACGTCATAAATAGTTCAAAGAAAACATTCAAATGATTTCATTTCAATTGGATATTATTTTATAGGCTTGTAATAGTCAAACAAGAATTTTATTGTTTTAAATTTCTAAAACTGAAATTTTAGTAATATTAGGAAAACAACATGTCAGTTCGATGTGTTGTCAGTTCTTATAATTCAATTTCAATCCATGGATGTTGTCGTTTGATTTCATAGAAATATGAGCTCATTTTATCCGCTCGCCCACTATGGACCATGTTTAAAAGGACCAAATTATTTATAAACCACAAATTAATTCATCTTGACCACATCACACATTTAATTGATGTTCCATATACCCGTACATATAAAAAATATCTAATACAACAATGAAAATATTATTTTATAATTAACAAAAATTTTCAATGGTTTTCACATTCAGACAGACATTTTTTAATTTTAAATTACTAAAAAACATTTTTAGTAATATTAAGAAAACAACACCATGGACTAATGCATCATAATATATCATTTTTCCCAATCCTACCAATTTTTTATGGTGTAATAGGTCGCTTATATTATAACATAGGTTATCAAATCCTCAGATACCAATGAGGTAACCTAAAGAAACACTCGTTCTATGGAGGCAATTTGTCTATTAATTGGACAACATTAGTTTAAATTGATTTGATTATTAATGATTATTTATGATTTATGATAATTCATGTAAAATAATGAGTTCATCATAGGTTATCACTTGGGTTGTATTGGATGAATTCCTTTTTCTATTATTACAATTTCATTAACTCAAGAAGAATTCATTCAATGAAATTATAATAAAGTAATAAATTATTGGTTAAAGAACATCACAAACATATTATAATAACCTATAAAATTTAATTATAATCATAATGATCAATCCAAGGTAAATTATCTTACTATGACATAGAGAGTGTGTCGAAAAAATTTAATAAGGAAGATGAAGAAGAAAAATCAATAAATAAGTAATTAATATATTATAATTTATTACGAATTAGTAAATTAAAAGTAACAACAAATCCATTTATTTTATAATTTCTTTTATCATATCATTATAGGGTTATCCCTCCATTTATTCTATCATATCAAAGGATGATAGTAGGGGACTCATGGAGGTGGAATTGAGGAAGAAAAATAATGAAATAATGATCAATCAACAATTGTGTGAAACAATTAACAAGGATTTGTGTGATAATTTTCATAACATGATTCAATGGTATCAAAATTATATAGAATATAATAAAAATAAAATTTTATTAAGAATAAATTTTATTAATAAACTATGGTGAATGAAAAAAATACAAGATAATATTGACGATGTGATTAAAAAATGAAAGCAAGATAATAAAATTTAAATCCAAACACTGGATACTAAATCGATTCACCACCATATCCTTATAGAGTCATATGGGGATCCTCAGGTATAAACCAAAAAATCAATTCCTTACCCATTAATTTGTATAGTAAAAATGTGGGTGAGAATAAAAGAAATTTGATGTTTCAAAGTTGACCACAAAAACATCACCAGATTCATCACCCCTCTTGGTGTGAAAATAAGTCATTGTATATGGGAGAATAATTGATGGTAATAAAATATAAATATATTCATCCATTTTCCTCTTTTATATTTCAAACTTTCGAGGAAATTGGTTTATTTTTTTGGATTTTATGGTCGAAATGGTGGGATGTCTTTATGGGTGTTCAGATCTTAACATACATTTAATCTTCAAATTTGACTGCCTAGATCATCCTGAATTATTAAAAATTAGCTCAGGAAACATTTTCATGAAATTATCTACATAATTTTCTATTTCTAAATTTAAAATTTTATCATTATTATGCTTCGATTATGGGCCTCACTTTTTTTTATGGGCATAGGTCAATTATGCTTTGTCGGGAAAGTTTTCGTATTCATTTCAATAAATCACTATATTCTCCTGGGTTTCATTCATCAATACTAAAAAAAATGTTGCAATTAAAATGATCAATATTATCCCAAAATATCAGATAAAATAAATAAATAAAATTAATTCCACAATTATATAATTCATTGGGCCCTAATTTAAACTTTAAACATTAATTACTCATATGATTAGAAATTGCGTTCAAATAATAAATTGAACTAAAAATAATGTTTATGTATTTTGAAAAACATTAATATTAAAATATTAAAAATTAATTTTATCCACTTTTAGTGGATAATCACACCCCCAACTAGGGTTTTTTTAGTCCTGAGAAAAAAGTATCTCAAAAATATGAAATTATCTTCCCTTTTCCAAAAACATGTTAACAATCAATGCTCACCAAAATACATCAAAATGAACAATATTGAAACCAATAAAAATAATTTCACACAATATATGTTAATAATCATATACCAATCCCAATACCATTCTTTTTTTTTTCAAATTAAACATCACTTTTTCAACCAATTTCAATTAAGCATGATGATGTGTTGTTCATCACAGAAGACATTAGGGTCATTTTGTCATTCATAGAGGAATGTTGGAAGTGCAAGGTGGGAATCACATTTAACCTTATTATGAGAATATAATATCTTTTATTTTATCCATTATAATGTATTTCTGTTTATTTTTTTAGAACCACAATAGATATGAAAAGATAGAATCGGGGAAAGAAAACTATGGAGTCACAATCCATAAGTGCCAAATTCCTCACATTTTGTCAATTCCAAGCACTGAAATATAACTATATGTCTATAATCTGGGTAATAAAACTATGGATTCATGATCCCCAGGTGTTTAATTCCATTCATTTGGGAAAAAAATTTATCTCCCTGTTTTTTTCATTTTTTTCACTTTTTTGTAGGATTCTTAAATTAAACTAAAAGTGACCCCAAAACCCATGCTAGGATAAAAGGTTCCCAACCACTCAAATTTAAACCCAAGATCCATTGATTGTTCATTGTGTAATTATTTTTAAAAGTATAAATATGTATACATTGATTATTTACATCGGGAAACTACACCTTCCAAAAACTATGCTCGTGTACATTAACATGCATTCAAATCATAATAAAGGAATTAAAAATCATTTGAAATTTATTCATCCAATTTCTCAATTTAAATTAATGAATTAACTTATAATAAATTGAATTGTTTTCATTTAATTTAATTTTATCCTAAAGGGATACATTTTTTAAATCCAATAATTTCACTCCCCCCAACTTTGATTCAAACAAACCATTGTTTTGAAAGATTATAGATGACAGAGATTATAAATGGGAAGAAATTCGAGGTGTGGGTGATTTTAAATGAAATCATGCAATAAAATCACCTGATTTAATTTTGATGAGACTTTAATAATAAATCAACCACTATGGATTCATGTCACATGTAGAATTCTCAAAGATGATTGATTTTAGGGTTTGAAAATTATAACGGAATGAATTTATTTAGAAATATTAACATTATAAAGATTATAAATATCACACAAGAGACATTAGATCACATTGGAAACCTCATAGGGTTCTATAAAAAAGCAAAAAAAAAATCTGAAAAAATCATGAAGCTGGGTTACCTCCTGGAAATAGATTATTTTAAAGTCGTTAGCTCAACCTGGACCCCCCAACATATCAAATACCAATATTCAACATTATCAAGACCCCCATTTTCATCACTTCAACTATATTAATAATTAATCTCCCTTTTGGTTAGAAGGAATATTTTAAAATTGATTCGTGAAAAGTCATTAATTTTATGCTGAATGAGATAGTCCCATAAATATTGAAATATATCCATCCAATTTCTTTCCAGATCTTTCCTGATACATCAAGTATAATTTATCATTTATAAGCTTAAATGGTGGATGAAATGGTGAAAAAAATGTTGTTGAGTATTCCCCATGACATAAGGCTTGAGAGAGGATGTATCGACCTTGAATTCAAGATGTTTATAGCTAACACATTCCAAAACGGGTTGGAAATTTGAATAGAAATCAGTTTCATTTTCAAAATTTCATAACAAAATTGGTTCATTTTTAATTGATGTTTTTATCAATAAATTTACTACATGAGTTCTAAGAATGGGTATGAACTCTATGTATTTTATTTCTTATAATGTTTTGGCGATTGGTGTTTTTGAAAAATCATCAACGGATCCATCTAAATGAGATTCAAGACATTGAATAATGTTTCCTCATATGACATTATAAAATAAATTTCATCATTATTTGGACACCAATAAACAATTCTATCAGATTCCTCATGTTGAATTTCAAATTTTCATAAAAAATCCAGTTCATTTTCTAGAATTGTTGGCATTGTCATGAGTCATAATGTATGAAGAAATAGGGATGAGCCCGTAAGTGGCACATCGCTTTAGGGTTTTCCCCTCATCACCGACTTCTTCACCTCGGGTCTACGCGGCGATTCTTCTGCAGCTCGGTGAGATCAGGCGTTGATTCAATGGTTTCGGTGGAATTTCATGGAATCGGTTCGGTTCATCCTTGTCACTATTGTCGGCCCCTTCCCACCCGATTCCTTCATCACTAGATAGGGTCTCACATGGTGGAGCGGTGCCAATCCGCAACCTAGCTTCCAGATGAAGCGGCCTGAGGTCACCACCTTATCTCCGGGGTGTGTGGTTGGTGCTTCATCGTGGCTTTTGAGTGTGTTATAGTTGGATATGATAGGATCTGGGCGGTGAGTTTTCCTTCTAGCGTTCTTGTTATGTCTTCATCCTTCGTTCTTTTTTCATTCGATTCTGTTTTCAATGCACTGCTTCATGGTGATGAGTCTACGCGATGGTGGTGGTTTTTCTCCTATTGAGTCCGTGATTTGGTGGTGATTTTCTAGTTCTTCGTAGAGGTCCTTCCTTTTGCAGACACAACCATGAAATTTATGTTGAAATATACATTTGAGTTTGCATGTGGTCAGATTTCTATTTAATCTTTAATTGTGCACTTGTTTAATTTTGGATGGCTGGAGGTAATTTATTTATTCATCTTGAGGATGTTTGATGGTGGGAGTTGAATTTGTTTCCAAGTCTATTTTTTGGTTTATGGAGGACTTTTTTTTATTTGTGGTTTTGCTACAATGGTTCGTATTTTGGTATTTGGATGGTTATTTTTAGAATTTCTACATGGATTTTCTCCAGAAGTGGATTTGAGTAAGAGCCTTCGACCCGGTGTGTTCCCTCCTGTAGTCGTTGCAGCATTAAATTAGAGGCAGCTCGTGGATCGAGATCTGACCTGCTGGTGCATAATGTTGTCTTGTGATTTGTGGTGATGTCTTTGAAAAACAGTTTGTGGAAGAGGCGATAGTGATGTTGGTTTTTGGGTTTTTGAGTTTGGAATTTTGAATCAGTTATCTCATGTACGGTTCGATCGGGGTTACCGCTCACCCATAAAGCGGATTTCAAAAATTAAATAAAAAGTGAATTTTCAGTCATTTTCCACCATTGTTTTCTATGATTCTAAATTTTTCCCTTCAGTTTTTTCTTATGATTTTAATGTCAATAATGTTTTTGGAATTAATGGTTATATTTTTTTATTATATTTAAAACTCATAGAAGTAGTCACATATTGGATTTGTTCATGACAGTTTTCTGGGTAACAAGATTCTTCAATCAATGTTGAGGAAGGTAAAACCTAAGTGTGAATGGGTTCTGTAATTATTTATATGATTTGTAGTTATAATCTCCATGATGAAAATTTTGAATTAATTTTATATATTTTTCAATCAATTTTTTGAGTAGTTTTTTGGGTTTCGGTGGTATAAGTTTTTGTACATCATGTACTTCATTATTATTGATCTCATTAACCACTCTTGTGAGGGATAGAAATTTAGCCTTCAAGAATTCACCATCCTTAATATTATATGTATCATCAGGTGAGGTGTGTTAATTCATGGATTGGTCAATGAAACTCCCTATATGAGTTTATTTTCAATTTAGATTTAATCCTGATTTTATGTTGGGGTAATATTGAAGAAACTCCATTAGAGTGGGTAAAAATTCGGAATATATATTTTTATGACACACAGAAATAGAAATCTGAAAAGATAAGAGAAATTGTGGTGAGAATATAGCATTTAGGGTGAGAACAGAAGGGGAGTGTCTATGTTACATACATGGTTGCACATAAGTGATATATAAAATTGGTTGTTCCAAATATACCCAAGTATTATGGTGTAGTCAGTTAGATGTATCTCAACATGTGTTATTAAATACTCAGATAACAAACAACTATCCAAAAGAAACACATGTTCTATGGAGGGGATTTTGATATTAAGGGGACAACATTGGTTCATACATATTTGATTATTAATGAGTATATATGAATTATGTAGATGTAATTTAAATTAATTATTTGATCCTAGGTTATCATTTTTGGTGGATTGGATGAATTCCTTTTTAAATAATTTCAATTTCACTAACTCGATAAGAATTCATTCAATGAAATAAATATAAATTAATAACTTATTATTTTTAACATGATGAAAAACATATTATAATCAACTATAAACTTATAGGATAATCTTAATGATCACTCCAAGGTAAATGATATTAAGATAACACCAAAAGTGTGGCAATGAAATTCCCTAATGAAGAGGAAAAAAGAAAATAATTAAATGAAGAACTCACATAGAATACTTTATTAATAATTATTAATTGAGAAATAACATCAAATATATCCCCATGAAACTCAATTAGATAAAATCATTATTGGGTTATCTGTCCATTGATCTTATTCTATCAATGAAAGTAGGTAATAGACTCATGAGGGAGGAATTGAAGAAGAAAAATAATGAAATAATGATTACTCCACCATTGTGTGATGATATTCGCAAGGATTGGTGTGAAAACATTAGAACATTTCTTCAATGGTATCAACATTATATTTAAATGACTAAAAATAAGAGACGATTAAGAATAGATTTTATTAATAAATGATGGTGAATGAAAAACTTACCTGAGAAAAATTCACGATGCGATTAAAAAAAGAAAATGAGGAATTACAATTGAAAGAAAAAAATGGATGCAAATTACCACAACCATCATATCCTTATATAGGAATATTATGAGACTTAGCTATATCCCCAAAGAAATTTATTACCACCCCATTAATTCGGATAGTCAAAAGGTTGGTGAGAATAAAATAAATTTGATGTTTCAATGTTGACCACAAAATAGCATTGGATCCATCCCCCTCTTGGTATGAAAATATTTCATTGTATATGGGAGAATAATTGATGTTTTTAGAAGAGAAATATCTTATTCCCTATATTACTTTATCAACATTAAAATTCTTATGAAAATTATTTTAGATTTTTGGATGTTATGCTCAAAATGGTGAGATGACATTATAGGCATTTAGATCTAGCTGTACATTTAATATTCATCTTTGACTTCTATGATCACAATGAATATTTCAGAACTACCTCCATAAAAAATTGAACAAAATGATACCCATAATTTTCTATTATACAGTTAAAATATTATCTCCATTGGGTTTGGATTGTGGGCCCCACTTTTGGTTGATGGGCCTTAGGCCCATTATGCTTTGTCTAGAAAATTTCTGAATTCATTTCCAAAATAATCTATCTTCCCTTGGGATTCATTCATCAATATTAAAAGAAAAAATCATACCATAAAAGTGATAAAAAATAACCCAAAATATCAAATTCATATAATAAATAAAATTAATTCCACAAGTAGATAATTGATTTCACCCAAATTTTTACTTTAAAAATTAATTGCACATGTTATGTGAAATTGAGTTCAAATTATAAAATGCACTAAAACTGAAATTTATGGACTATGAATCATATTAATATTAAAATATTAGAAATTAATATTATCCACTATTAGTGGATAATCAAGTTAATATAATTAAAATATCAATATATAATTTTTTAGTGTCTTTCCACATCAATCCATGTTCATTTGGTAAGCTCTCCCTCTGTGGAAAATGTTTTTAAAGATCAACATTTTTTTAGAACAACTAATGTAGTCTGCTAGAGAACATCACACATCAAGTTGAAACTCCATCTACTCTCACACAACAAAACAAATTATAATACATTTTCCATAATATTTCACTTCAATTTGATATTGTTTTCTATGGCTTTAACTGTCAAATTCTTTTTTGTGTTTTAAATTACTGAGACTCTGTTTTCAGTAATCCTAGAAAAAATAAACCATGGATTGAAAACAATTTGGTTATTAAAATTCAATAATAAATCTAATATATATATTCTATGATTTCATAAAAATATTTTCTAATTTGGACAACTCTTTCTCTATGGTGCCCATTTTTAAAGACATTCATTTTCTTGAATCAACATATTTTGACAGTTCAAGCACATCACATATGATATTGATGTTTTATCTATTCGCACACATTAAATATAATTAAAATACATCATTCATAATATTTCACATCATTTTTTTTCTATTGTTTTAATAGTAAAACTCACATTTTAGAGTTCTAAATTATTGAATATTAATTTTAGGTCCTCTTAGTCAAACAAAAACTCAGTTTGATGATTCATATATTATTATAATTCAAAAAGAAATCTATGGTATTTTTAATTATTTATCAAAACAATTTGATATTATTTGGAATGATCAACCTTAGTGGAACACATTTTTAATGACTGTCATTTTCTAAGAACTCCTCATTTATTCCATTAGATCACATCCCACATCTAATTGATAGGTCGTATGATAACACACAAAAAGAATAATAATAGTATATATTTTATATGGTTTAATGAAAATAGAATATTATTTAATATGGTTTTTATAGTCAAACATACATTTTATAATTTTAAATTAGAAAAAGTACTTCATCTGTTATCTTAAGATAAATGAAGCTCAACATGATGCGATGTAGGCTCCAAAACTCAAAAATAATCTTAAATTTTTTTCCTATGATAACATTGAAATATTAACTCATTTTGTATGATCCCCCTCCATGGTTCATGTTTTAAAAAACTATTATTTTATAAAAACTTTTTATTCATTTAGTTCGAGCATATCGCACACCAGATTGACCCTCCAATTGATCTCACATGTTAAAAATTAAAATAAAAGACCATTTATAGAACTTCATGTCAATTAGAGATCATTTTCCATGGTTTTAATCAAAAAACGAACATTAGAGGATTTTAAATTACCCAAACTATGTTTTCGATCATCATGGGAAAATTCAACGTACATTTGATGCACCACATGTTCATAAAATAAAAAAACTTATGGTTGTCCAATGATGATTTCATAGCTATCCAATCTCATTAAGTCAGGTGTAACACCTGATACTTTTATGAGAATTATTTTTTGTTTTTTTAATTCATAAAAGGAATCTTCAAATACACACAACACTAGCTTGGCTTGCTTTACACGCAATCGCGACCTTCCTCGTTAGCATGTGTAGTACGCAATACCGAGTTTTACTAAACAATGATATATTAGTGTTATATTATAAACTAGACGTTATGAATATTACTAACTGAATTTTAAATTTTACAACTTTATTATTCATCTTAAACATTTTCTAGAACATGGTAAAAGAACAGAATAATTTTTTTGGGTAAAATAAGTAGTTATAAAAAAATGTAGTTTTGCCGCCTTTTGATGGCGCACCCACATTAAATCTAGTTTTTGACACATTTATAAGTTCAATTTGACAAAATACAATTCTTCTTTTGAATCGGGATATAAAAATTAACTTTGGATAAATTTTTGATATTTTTCTGATAACTTTCATATTTTGATGAATATAAAAAATACACTAATTTTTAATTAAAAACAACTTTTTTTCATTGAGATAATTTATATGGTTAAATTATAATATTGAATGGTTTTAATGTATATATAGAATATATTTTTAACATTTAATATAATTTATATCATTAGAATTAATTTCACATTGAATTCATAAGTAAAAACATTTCAATCATTGGCAATGTTTTAACTTCTAAAACCCATTTTCTTAACAACATGATTTATTTTAAATTAATTACTGAAACTTATATGTTTTGAATTTTGAAAAATGAATTCCATATTCAGAATCATTGGGTCCAAATTATGTTAATAGGATACTTTTTTAATTTTGGGCATTATGAATAGTAACTACTGTAAATTTTATTTACCATAGTTAAAGGTAAATCGGGTAATTAAGGGTAAATATAAGATTATAAAATTACCCTAACACCTGGAAGAATCCTATTGGATGACTAAAAGTCGACCCATATCACCTAAGGGTCGGATTAGATTCATTTAATAGACTTTTGTCCATGAAAATAATTTAATTATTATTAAAACCAAAGAATGTGACAACATGTCACTTTCTTAAATCTTATTAGTATACTAATTTTAATTTGGTGATAAACTTAATGAATCTTCGAACATGAATCGTATCCAGAAATATAATACAATTATATACATCATAGGAATTTATTTAAAAATTTTAGGGATTAAATAAGTATCATTAATTATGACACAATAGTGATGTTGAAATTATTTTATTAATTAAAATATCAAATAAATGGTTTTAAAATATTAAAATAATTATTATATGCACTATTTAATGTTCCCAACTAATTTTATAGATACATATGACATTTTATTAATCTATTAAATATTTTAGTTCGAAAATATCCTCTGTATATATTTTATTTAAATTCAAATAAATGAATTCTGTCAAAATTGACACAATTGTTATTTTATAAAAATAACATATTATAAAATTGTTTAAAAATTAAAAAAATATTTAAAAATTATAAATTAAAATTTATATGGTCTAAAATTTTCTAAAGTGTCAAATTATTTAAAATTCAATACACATATGTAATTATTAATAATAATTTAAAATATAGAATATTATTACCACAAATAAAATTAAATTGATAAATAAGGATAAATCAAGTTGATAATGTTTAAAATAAATTACTAACATGTCTATATTTTATTGGTTGATGATATTACAACACTATCTCATCTAATCTTCGGATATTAGTCAATTTGGAAGTTTTTAAGTGGGGTTGGGATTTAATATAAACTAATATTTCTTATATTTCCTAAGGTGCCCCTCTCCTCCCTTATAAAATGGAACCTCCTCCCTATCCTCCTCACACCAATTTGAGCCTTCAATCTCAGCCAAACCCTGCCCATTTCACTTCCCCACTTCACTATAATCATCTTAGAGGTTCTGGTCTTCTTCAAAGACCAACACTAGTGCCCTAAGTGGAGGTTAAGAAGGGGAGCGTCAAAAAGAGGTAATATCCATTACCGATTCTTTCCAAATTCATTATTCTTCAACATATACTTCTTTAGTTGTTTCATTATGAAGTAATAACATCAGTATCACTAATATACTGATATGTTATTATAAGTATGAAACAACCCTATTTCAACATCTATCCCTCCTACGGAAAATGAAATCACTGCGCGTGCATACGTACAAAATACTGTTTCCACACCGTGGTGTAATCTATTATCCAACACCACCATACGTGGATGGGTATAATGGTGTAAATAATGACTATATATGATTATTGTAAAGTGATAGTGATTCTTAAATAGTATACATACACTCCAATACAATTCCATGATCATGGGAATGATATCATCGCTCGTGCATACGTACGGAATACCATCTCCATGATGTGATGAGACTCGTTCTACATGATATTTATTGCATAATGATTATATAAATGAATTGAATAAATTAATATGATATATATTACACTAATAACATTCTGGAAATGATGTATCTATATCCTAAAGAGAAGAATAAGAATTTATTCAACAAAACACGCATAAGAACAAAAAGTAATAAACACCCGAATAACAAGTTGTAATGAAATATTACTAATAAGAAGCTAATAATATGACCATATGTGATATCATAAACATGATTATGATTCTAGAATAAGTCAATAACATTATTTAAATCATTATACAAGAGTTTCGGACACGTACAAAGCATATCAGACCTAAGGTAAGGGAAATATCACAATCTCATTTTTATCCGAGATTGTTTATACTTTAGTATTTATTGGGGTGTATTTTATCATCCACATTCATGTTTCCTCAATATGTAATATTATTTCCATCCACCTAAAATTTTTTAAATCCAATTTAACCTTCGGTGAGTTTTTAGTAAAGGTTATGAAAGGAATATTTTGTCGTTTTTCGTATGAGGTACTTTTTGACTTTTCCGAAAAAAGTAAGAGAAGAATGTTTTCTTTTAACTTATACGGCATGAATTGATTTTTAAAACATTATTTCCAAGAAGCATACCTTACATGTTTTCAAGTATATTTTTAATCAACTTCTTTTAGTTTAGAATTCAATGACATGTTAAGAAAGGAAAATTGTTTTTGAAGTAGAAAGGATATTTTCCTCAAGAATGGAGTTCAAGTGTTTTATCAAAATTACTTCCCATCTATGATAATAAAGGGTTCTGTTTCTATCCCTATTATTAAATTTATTTGATTATGTAGTGATGGAATTATTTTTATGTATTCCTTTATCTTATATGAATTATTTTATGATGTCACGATGTTTTAGATTCCCATTTTTATTACATGGGTGATGCTATGATGTATGGTTTATGATTTTGTGGCGCACATAAGAATGGAATAATTATGAGATGGGTGGGACCTATATCTCCTTCCAATTCATTGGGAAAAGATTTTATATCTCATGAGATAGACATGGATGGAACGGCAGGTTAAACCGGTTCAGTGAAACAAGACTGAAACGAGGAGTGAACTCGGTTCAGAAATGGACTTTGTCCACTAAGATAGTCTTGGAAATGAGTCTTGACTAACATGAAATGATTCTCAATGATTATGTGTATATGCCACAAAGTATCATGTTTTAGGTTATGATTATTGGGATTACATTTCACTACTATGATTGATATTTCTTTTTTTTACCCTTACTGAGAATTTGAGCTCACCCTTTTGTATGTTTTATTTCCCCATGTCAGGAAGAAGGTTATTAAGTAGAATATTCGAAAAAGGGACTCTAGATATGATGAAATAAATGGGAGGCAAAGTAGTTGCTTTATGAACCAGTTGTTTATGCTTTCCAGTTTCTAAAGACACTATACCTATACATTCGTTTCATGGTTTTGTTATATGTTGTAATAAGTGTGCTTAGATTTTGAAGTAATAACAATGTATGTAAAGTATGGGTCGTTATAGTTGGTATCAGAGGAAAGGTATAGTCAACCTTTGGAAATTAGGATGTGAAAGCCTTAGTATGAATCCTAAGGATAAGTCTAAACATAGAACACAATCATAGTGTTTTAGAAATGGCCATGAAAACCCTATGATATGACCTTAAGTGTGAAATTTTATTCTTGATTATGTGTTTTTCCTATTATAATTAGTGTTACTCACACTATTCTTGTTGGTTTTAGTCAATGGCTGGAACCTGAAGGAACCATTTTAATGCGGAATGCAACGGGCAATGCAATTATTGTCCCCCGGAGAAACCAAACGTTATGGGAGCCGGAATGAAAAATCATGTAGCCATGCTCACACAACTTTCTCAAGATATGAATCATACAGGACTTCCAAACGAGCAAAGGAAGGAGCATCATTCTTTTGAATCCTTCATGAGGCAGTGTCCACCTTAATTCAGCAGGTCTACTGATCCATTAGTCACTGAACAATGGATTAGTACTACTGAAAAGATATTTTCAGTTCTTCAATGTTCTGAACATGATAAATTCATCTTAGCAGTGTATCGTTTGGAAGGTGATGCTGATCAATGGTGGAATCATATCAAGAATACGAGGCAAATAGACGAAATTGAGTCCATGGAATGGGACGAGTTCAAGAACTTATTTTTCAATAAGTGCATCCCTCATATTCTCCGAACAAAGATGGAGAAAGAGTTTCTTGAACTGAAGCAAAAGGATGATGAATCTATTGGTACTTATGAAGAAAATTTTACAAGACTTTCAAGGTACGCTTCTGGTATTATTATCCAACATGAGAGTAAGATCGATTGATTCTTTAGTGGCTTAAAACCAAGCCTTCAAAGGGAGTTAGCCATAAGGGACTTCAATATCTATGAGGAAATCGTTCGATGTGCTCTCAAAGTCGAGATGGAGATTGGAGTAACCCATCAGTTATATGGGATTGATAAAAAGAAGAAAATGGAATTCTAAGGAAAATATAAAGAGCACACTGAAAAGAAGTTGAGCTTTCCCTTATGCTCAAAGTGTGTAAAGAAACATGGAGGGAGTTGTCTTAAAGGGACAAGTAAATATTTCAAATGTGGAAAGGAAGGTCATCGGGAATTTGAATTCCATAATGATGGGAAGAAGATGTCTAATGATTCAAACAAAGAAAGGGATGCACAGAATGAACATATTACACTTCAATGATTCAAGTGAAAGGAGATAGGGCATTATTCCAATCAATGCCCAAATCCAAGGGTTGATGATGATGGTCGACGTCAACAAACTCTTAAGGCTAAAGACAATGGAAAGGCACATGCAATTTCTATCAGCGATGTGGAGTACGATAACGATGTGGTGAAAGGTACACTTACCATCCACTCTTTAGTAGCAAATGTTTTATTTTATTCTAGATCCACCCACTCCTTTATTTCTGAAGAATTTTCTAAGTATATCACCGTATTACCTCAATAGTTAGATGTTGAGATATCTATGACAACCTCTAATGGCACAACAGTCGCATCAAAAGTTTATAATTCTTCTCCGGTTGAAGTTTGTGGAAACGTGCTTCCTATAAATCTTGTGATCCTTCCTATAGAGGAATTTGATGTGATTCTTGGCATGGATTGGCTTTCTCTACATGGAGCTCATATCAATTTCCAAAGAAGGGAAGTCACATTTCATATTCCAGATCAATCTATGATCGTCTATCAATGCAAGGATGAACATAACCTTCCAGTGGAAATTTCATCCATTTTATGGGTATTGATTCCACCAAATGAAGGTTACTTATCTCAAATGGTTGATGAGAAACTCATGACTAAGAATATTCCCATTGTACGGGAGTTTGATGATGTCTTTCCGGAGGAATTACCAGGTCTTCCACCAAATCGTGAAGTAGAGTTTTCAATAGAACTCATACCAGGTGCTTTTCCTATTTCAAAGACACATTATAGAATGGCCCCAATTGAGTTTCTGGAATTGAAGAAGCAACTCGAAGAGAATCTTGATATGGGGTTCATACGCCCTAGTGCATCACCTTGGGGAGCACCTGTTTTGTTTTTTAAGAAGAAAGATGGATCAACGAGACTCTGCATTGATTATCGATAACATAACAAGATCACTATCAAGGACAAATATCATCTCCCACACATTGATGACTTATTTGACCAACTATGAGGAGCTCAATAATTTTCCAAGATTGATCTTCGTTCACGGTATCATCAATTAAGGGTCAAAAGGGATGATATACCAAATACGGCTTTCCGTACAAGGTATGGACACTATGAATTTATAGTGATGCAATTTGGTCTTACTAATGCCCATGCTATCTTCATGGATCTGATGAATATAGTCTTTTGAGACTATCTTGATCAGTTTTTTGTAGTCTTTATAGATGATATTTTTGTCTATTCAAAGAGCAAGGAGGAACATGAAGATCACTTGATAATTATATTGAAGACCCTGAGAAAGGAGAAGAATTATGCCAAATTTACCAAGTGTGAATTTTGGCTTCAAAGAGTATCAATTTTGGGTCACATAATCTCAAAAGAGGGTATATTTGTAGATCCAGCAAAAACAGAGGTTATCGAAAGATGGTCGAGACCAAAAATAGTAACTGAGATCCAAAGTTTTCTTGGTTTGTCAGGATATTATTGACGTTTTGTGAAAGATTTTTCACGATTATGTAATCCACTCACCAGGTTGACTCGAAAAGGAGTTAAGTTCGTGTGGAAGGACGAATGTGAATTGAATTTCAAGGAGTTGAAAAGAAGGTTATCCAGTGCACCAGTACTCACACTTCCTTCTAGTGGAGAAAGGTTTGTGATCTATAATGATTCATCCAAGAAGGTATTTGGGTGTGTTCTTATACAAAATGATATGGTGATAGCATATGCCTCACGACAGTTGAAAATACATGAGAAAAATTACCCAACTCATGATTTGGAGTTAGCTGAGATAATCATTACATTAAAGATTTGGATGCATTAACTTTATGGAGAAAGGTGTGACATTTATACTGATCATAAAAGTTTAAAGTATATTTTCACACAAATGAAGCTAAATATGCACCAAAGAAGATGGTTGGAGCTGATTAAGGATTACGACTGCTCAATTAATTACCACCTTGGGAAAGCAAACAAGGTTGAAGATGAATTAAGTCGACAAGACCATGTTATTTTATCCATTATGAGGATCACAAAAGATCCAATGTTTATGGATTTACAATGGATGGATCTTGAAATTATAATGAAAGTGGAAAACCATATCTTTCTAAAATGAATGTTAAACCATCTATACATGTGAAGATTAAAGATGCACGGAAAGAAGATGTCGAGTTACAAAAGAAGGTGAGAAATGTTCCTGAATTCAACCTTGATTGTGATGGGATAATAAAGTTCAGGAATAAGGTTTGTGTTCCTCCCATCCCTGAATTAAAGAAGGAGCTGCTGGATGAGGCTCATAGTTCTTCATTCTCTATTCATCATGGAAGCACGAAGATGTATAGGGACCTGAAAGAGTACTTCTGGTGGGATGGCATGAAAAGAGATGTTGCTGAATATGACTCTCGATGCTTGGTTTGTCAACAAGTTAAAGCTGAGAGACAAAAGTTTAAGGGGATGTTACTACCATTACCCATACCTGAATGGAAATGGGAAAACCTCACTATGGAATTTGTCACTGGACATCCTAAAACATCTAAAGGAAATAATTCTATCTGGGTCATAGTTGATCGTCTTACAAAGTCTGCACACTTCATCGCTATTAGAGAGGATTTTTCTCTGGATCAGCCTGCCAGGATATATGTGAAGGAAGTGGTAAGATTTCATGTAGTACCAGTTTCTATTATATCTGATCGGGATCTGAGGTTTAACTCAAAGTTCTAGCGAAGTCTTTAGCATACTCTGGATACAGAGTTATGTTTCAACACTGCTTATCATCCTCTGATAGACAGTCAGTCTGAGAGAACAATTCAAACTCTAGAAGATATGTTGAGAGCTTTCTCTATTGATTTCAAAGGTGGTTGGGATCAACACATACCTTTGGTGGAAATTTCTTATAATAATATCTTTCACTCCAGTATTCATATGGATTTTTATGAATCTCTCTATGGAAAGAAATGCAGGACTCCAACTTGCTGGGATGAAGATGGGGAAAGAAAGCTATTAGGTCCCGATCTCGTTGATGTAATGGCAGAAAAGGTCCGATATATTCAACAACACATAAGAGCAGCTCAGATTCGATATAAATGTTATGCCGACAATCAAAGAAAAGACCTAGAGTTTGAAGTGGGTGATAAAGTGTTCTTACGAATATCTCCCTGGAAGAGGGTCATGAGATTTGGAAAGAAGGGGAAGTTGAATCGTAGACATATCAGTCATTTCAAAATACTAGATCGTGTTGGGAAGGTAGCTTATCGATTGGCGCATCCATAGAATCTCTCTCATGTTCACGATGTGTTCCATGTATCTCTCCAGAGAAAGTACATACCCGATCCTTCACATGTACTCAGCTCAGAAGTTGTACCGCTAGAGCAAGATCTTTCTTATGAATAACAGCCGATTGATATTCTGGACCGTAGAGAAAAAGTCCTACGAAACAAGACCACTTGATTGGTGAAAGTTTTATGGAGGAACAACCAATTAGAAGAAGCTACATGGGAGCTTGAGGATATGATGAGGGAGAGGTATCCTCATCTGTTTGTTACAAAGTGATGAATTTTGATGGAGAAATTCATTTTAAGGGGGGTAGAATGTTACACCCGAGACATTTATGAGAAATATTTTTTTGTTTTTATAAATCATAAAACGAATCTTTCACTACACACAACACTAGCTTGACTTGCTTTACAGGCAATCGTGACCTTCCTCGTTAGCGTGTGTAGTACGCAATAACGAGTTCAACTAAACAACGATATATTATTATAATATTATAAACAAGCCGTTATGAATAGTATTAACTGAATTTTAAATTTTAAAACTTTTTTATTCATCTTACACATTTTCTAGAACATGGTAAGAGAACAAAATAATTTTTTTGGGTAAAATAAGTATTTATCAAAAAATGCAGTTTTGCCACCTTTTGATGGCGCACCCACATTAAATCTAGTTTTTGACACATTTATAAGTTCAATTTGAAAAAATAAAATTCTTCTTTTGAATCAGGATATAAAATTTAATTTGGATAAATTTTTGATATTTTTCAGATAACTTTCATATTTTGATGAATAGTAAAAATACGATAATTTTTAATTAAAAACAACTTTTTTCATTGAGATAATTTATATGGTTAAATTATAATATTTAATGGTTTTAAATTATAGGTAGAATATATTTTTATCATTTAATATAATGTACATCATTAGCATTATTTTCACATTGAATTCATAGATAAAAAATTTCAATCTTTGGCAATGTTTTAACTTCTAAAACCCATTTTCTTAACAACTGGATTTATTTTAAATTAATTGATGCAAATTATAAGTTTTGAATTTTGAAAAATGGATTCCATTTTCAGAATCAGTGGGTTGAAATTATGTTAATAGGCTAATTTTTATTTTTGGGCATTATGAATAGTAACTACAGTAAATTTTATTTACCATAGTAAAAGGTAAATCAGGTAATTAAGGCTAAATATAAGATTATAAAGTTACCCTAACACCTGAAAAAATCCTATTGGATGAATAAAGTAGAATCATATCACCTAAGGGTCGGATTAGAGTCATTTAATAGACTATTTTCCATGAAAATAAGTTAATTATTATTAAAACCAAAGAATGTGACAACAAGTCACTTTCTTAAATCTTATAAGTATAATAATTTTAATTTGGTGATAAACTTAATGAAAATTCGAAAATGAGTAGTATAAATAATTCTAATACAATTATCTACATCATAGGAATTTATTTTGAATTTTTAGGGATTAAATAATTATCATTAAGTATGACACAATAGTGACGTTGAAATTATTTTATTAATTATAATATCAAATAAAATGTTTTAAAATATTAAAATAATTATTATATGCACTATTTAATGTGCTCGACTATTTTTATAGATACATATGACATTTTATTAATCTATTAAAGATTTTAGTTCGAACATATCCTCTGTATATAGTTTATTTAAATTCAAATAAATGAATAGTGTCAAAATTGACAGTATTGTTATTTTATAAAAATAACATATTATAAAATTGTTTAAAAATCAAAAAAATATTTAAAATTTATAAATTAAAATTTATATGGTCTAAAATTTCATTAAGTGTCAAATTAAGGAAAATTCACAACACATATGTAATTATTATTAATAATTTAAAATTTAGAATATTATTACCACAAATAAAATTAAATTGATAAATAAGGATAAATCAAGTTGATAATGTTTGAAATAAATTCCTAACATATCTAAATTTTATTAGATGATGATATTACAACCATATATCATCTAAGAATCCGAGTTGAGTCATTTTGAATGTTTTTATGTGGGGTCGGGATTTAATATAAACTAATATTTCATATATTTCCAAAGGTGCCCCTCTCCTCCCATATAAAAGGGCATATCCTCCCTCTCCTCCTCACACCAATATGAGCCTTCAAGCTCAGCCAAACCCTGCCCATTTCACTTACCCACTTCCCTAGAATAATCCTAGATGTTCTGGTTATCTTCAAAGACCAACCCTAGTGCCCTAAGAGGAGGTTAAGAAGAGGCGTGTCAAAAAGAGGTAATATCCATTACCGATCCTTTCCAAATTATTTCTTCTTCAACATATTATTCTTTCGTTGTTTAATTATGAATTAATAACATTAGTATCACTCATATAATGATATGTTATTATATGTATGAAACAACCCTATTTCAACATCTATCCATCCTACGGAAAATGAAATCACTGCGCGTGCGTACGTACGGAATACCGTCTTCACACCGTAGTGTAATCTATTTTCCACCACCACCTTACTTGGATAGGTATAATGGTGTAAATAATGACTATATATGATTATTGTAATGTTATTTTGATTCTGAAATAGTATACATACACTCCAATAAAATTCCATGATCATGGGAACAATATCATCGCTCGTGCGTACGTACGGAATACCGTCTCCACGATGTGATTCGACTCGTTCTACATGATCTTCATTTCATAATGATTATATAAATGAATTGAATAAATTAATATGATATATATTACACTAATAAAATTCTTTAAATGAGTTATATATAACCTAAATAGAAGAATAAGAATTTATTCAACAAAACACGCATAAGAACAAAAAGTAATAAACACCCGAATAACAAGTTGTGATGAAATATTACTAATAAGAAGCTATGAATATGACCATATGTAATATCATAACAATTCTAATGATTCTGGAATAAGTCAATAACATTATTTAAATCATTATACAGGAGGTTCGGATACTTACAAAGCATATCAGACCTAAGGTAAGCGAAATGTCACAATCACATTTTTATCCGAGATTGTTTATACTTTATTATTTACTGGGGTGTATTTTATCTTTCAAATCCATGTTTCCTCAATATGTAATATTATTTCCATCCACCTAAAATTGTTTAAATCCAATTTTACCCTTCGTTGAGTTTTTAGTAAAGGATATGAAAGGAATCTTTTGTCGTTTTTCGTATGAGGTACTTTTTAACTTTTCCGACAAAAGTACGAGAAGAATGTCTTCTTTTAAATTATAAGGCATGAATGGATTTTTAAAAAAGTATTTCCAAGAAGCTTCCCTTACATGTTTTCATGTTAATTTTTAATCAACTTCTTTTAGTTTAGAATTTTATGACATATTAAGAAAGGAAAAGTGTTTTTGAAGTAGAAAAGATATTTTCCTCAAGAATGGAGTTCAAGTTTTTATCAAAATTATTTTGCATCTAAGATAATAAAGAGTTCTGTTTCTATACCTATTATTACATTGATTTTATTGTGTTGTGATGGATTTATTTTTATGAATTCATTTATCTTATATGAATTGTTTTATGATTTCTCGATGTTTAAGATTCCCATTTTTATTACATGGGTTATGCTATGATGTATGGTTTATGATTTTGTGGCACACATAAGAATTGTATCATTATGAGATGGGTGGGACCTATATCTCCCTACAATTCATTGGGTAACGATTTTATATCTCACGAGATAGACATGGCTGGAACGGCAGGTTAAACCGGTTCAGTGAAACAAGACTGAAACGAGGAGTGAACTCGGTTTAGAAATGGACGTTGTCCACTAAGATATTCTTGGGAATTAGTCTTGACTAACAAGAAATGATTCTCAATGATTATGTTTTTATGCCACAATGTTTCATTTTTTACGTTATGATTATTTGGATTACATTTCACTACTATGATTTATCCCATGTTATGAAATTATGATCTCTTTTGCAGGTTAAGATTTCCAAAAGTTATGTGCTTATGTATATGATGTGATTGATATTTCTTTTATTTACCCTTACTGAGAATTTGAGCTCACCCTTTTGTATGTTTTATTTCCCCAGGTCAGCAAGAAGGTTATGAAGTAGAATATGCCAAAAGGGACTCTAGATATGATGAAATAAATGGGAGGCAAAGTAGATTCTTTATGAACCAGTTGTTTATGCTTTCCAGTTTCTAAAAACACTATACCTATACGGTACTTTCATGGTTTTGTTATATGTTGTAATAAATGTGCTTCAATTTTGAAGTAATAACAATGTATGTAATGTATGGGTCGTTATATCAGCTCACCCGCGCGACACACATTTTTAAAGACCACAGTTTTCCAAAAAAATTTCTTCATTTCTTATAGGTGAATTTGGTAGATTATAAAAATATAAATTATAATTAAAATTAATTGATTCATTAAAAATGTATTAAACATATATGAAATATTTAAAAATAAATAATACATAGAATTTATATAAAACAAAAATAAATTTACATAACACAAACATTATTGATTAAAAAAAAATTTTTAAACAATAAAAATTTTAATATCGTACAATATGATAAAAATAAAATCTATATGAAAATTTAAACATTATTTTTGAAAATTAAAATTATTTTAAAATAAAATGAATTTTAGAAAATAATAAACAACTGTTTTTAATTATCATAAAAAAATTATGATATAAATATAATTTATTAATACAAAGGTTGTGTTGTTAAACAACAATATTTTGTTCCCTTGGAATTATTTGTCATCGTTAATTTTTTATGATATTTTTTCTATTTTTTATACTTCTTATATGTTTAATCCTGTTCTTGAGTTTCACTTAGATTTCTCTTATAGTTTATATTTTATAGGTTTCCAAACTCCCCAACATGAAACATTATAACATTTTAATTAGGTTTCTTTGGAAGCAAATAAAATTTAAAATGTAAGGCAAGTATAAATATAACTAAAAACATAGATTAAACCTAAATAAAATTGTTTAATTTTAGAAAAATATAATAAATAAAATAACAAAAACATTTACTTGGCATAAACCTTATCGATTAGAAATAGTAGATTTACAATTCAAAAAATTATTTGCATGAATTATAGCATAAATAAAATTCATATGAAATCAAAAAAATATATTGTTCAAATAAATATTAATTTAAAATAAAAGAAACATAAAAAATATTTAATTATAACAAATAATTATGGTGTTACTTTTAAATATTATGAATTAAATTTATTTATAAATAGTAAAAATATTTTAAAATATTTAAAAGAGTCTCAATAATAATTATGTATATTGATACAGATAATTTTATTCATAATGTTACTAAAAAAGTAGTAATTAATTTATTATAAATTAAATTATAATTAAATTTTTAATAGAGGAAATATAATTGTTCATAATAATGTTATTAGGGAAAATTTATCATACAATTATTATAAATTTTATAGTAACCATCATAATAATATATTTAATATTTTAATAATAAAAAATAATTTATTTTTTTAACATTTTATATAATCTATTTATTTAGGTATTTAATAATACTATATAATAATATATTTAATAATGGTCATAATTTTGAAAAATCATTTTTTTGAAATAATTATAACCACATAATTATAATTTAATAATAAAAAATAGTTAATGATAATATTATTGTAATTTATTTTTCTATAAAAATAAAATCCAAATTATATTAATAAATAAAAAAAATTCTATTTTATTTAATAATAATATTTTTCTTATTATTATTATTTTATCTTTTATAATTAATTGAATGTTTTTATTAACTAATCTAACAATAAAATAATTTTTTATTTATTGGATTATTAATTATTACAATTTTTTAATATCCTATTATATATATATTTTAAATTATTTATATTAACTATTACAATCTATAAATAATCATATTGTTATTATTAATTACATTATACATCACAATATTTAAAATTTATTAAATAATATTAAATTGTTTCATTTATTTTTTAGATAAATGCATATTTATAATCAAAATAAAAAATTAAAAATCAAAATAAAAAAATAAAAAAAACTGGACGGTCGATGATTTTCAGAAAGACTGACTTCTTGAATATATTTTTTAATAAGTCCCTTTTTTAAAGTGTCTTCTTATGTTCATTTCAGCTGAAGGCGTTTTTATATTTAGAGACATCGATGATGGATATTTGAAAAAGGCGTTCTTTCATAAGACTCCCATTCTCCATCAAACCCCACCTCATATGCTGAATGGTATATTGGGAATTTGTTTAAAAAACTGTATATATTAGAATTTTTTTTTATTTATCTGTATTTTAGAAAAAATTATCAGAAAGAGAATAATAATAAAACCCTTGGAATTGATGGACATGGAGGATTCGGCCTATTCTATTTTGTCCTTCCAGTCACATTAACATTTCTATATGGTTGAATAGGAAGCCCCAACAATCATATTTCAAAGCCCATTCTAGATAATTACATTGATGATCAGTTGGATGGAAAATTAAGCGAGCCAGAATTTTTATAATAGCAGAGATTCAATAGAAGAACCCTTCACCCATAAATCAAGGTAGCTCATCAAGGCCAAAATAATGGAATTAAATAGAATGCATTAAGGGAATCCTGAAAAAATGATTCATATTATGAATCATTCTCCCCACACTCCTCTTATAGTCACGTGGCTAAAGAATTTGAATATACTACAATTACAATAATCAATGTAAAAACTATCAAAATGATTCATGGATTGTTTTGAAACATAAAAAAAGCATAGAGAGTAAGATTTATTAGAGATTTATGTTGGAAAAGATGGTTAGTTAGATGTAGATTATGACTATAATGATCACAATTTAATTTCATTTAATCTCCCCTGCCTATTATTTATCACAATAATCTATGTGTTTGGTTTTATAAAATTTATATTAATGTTTTATAATTTAAAGGAATTTTTTACTATGTTTTTTAATTAATAAATTATGGGATTATTTAAATATGTGTGATCATACTTATCTACTAATTATTTTGCTGAGTTGTTAGGAATTTATGTTTAAGTAACCTTACACTTTACACATTTCTCATATTATGAATGCAGACCTGCACTTCTTGATTTCTATCAGCCTCTTTAATTTCTGGTACGGTGCTTCTTTTTTCAGCGCCCAGTTGGTTACAACACAATTATTGGGTGTGGGAGGATCGATTTCACCAAGAGGAAAACAACAAGAAGGGAGGAATATCTATTTCACATCGAATATAGAGGGTGATGACTTTTGTTTGTGTCCCTTGGTCTACCAAAGAGTAAAGATGCGGAAATCTTCGTCTTTTATGCATGTTTCATGGTGGAGAGTTAGGAGTGGTACCACAACATTTTATCCTAATATGATGTGAGATAGGAGTTACCCAAAAGGTAGTTTTCCTATTCCCTTGAGGGAATTTAATAGTGGATATATACTATTTAGAGAGGCAAAAGTTATCGACAATCGCCCTTGAGGGAGACGAGTCAGGTTTGTGTGGACTCAGAGAGCAACGCATACATGGAAGGTGTTAGTGGATGATCTAGGGTTGTAGTGGCATACTTGTAGGAAATCGATAATAGATAAGAGTGTATAATGGGGATATTATTGGTTTTAGGGAGGAGGTCTTAGAGCTATTACATTGGATTCCAGATCTATAGGACATAGACTTGACTACGTCGATGTCTAGAAATTGCATATAGGATAGTAAAACAGTGATAGAAAATACCTTGGGGGGTGGGATCATTCTTATTTCATTATCATATGATTATCAATTTTTGTATGTTATGTTCCATTGATGCTTCATAAACACCATTGATCTTTTATAGTAGGAAGATCATGATGGATCTTCTATGTGCATGTAGAAAAATTGGATCAGAATGTCTCATAACAATTTCCCATTTAAGGCTTACATTTTTTTCTTCAACCTATGATATTGGACATCACCACTTCATTATTTATTAATAAATATTTCTTAAAAATATTTAATTATAAAGATGGTATTTAAGAATTGGTATCCTTTTTTTCTTTTCTTGTTGTTTCCTTCATTCGTTCTTATAATTTTATTCTTTAAGATTTCGAATATGTTTTTCATTTTTTGAAATACATTTTTGTTGAATCATAAATTATATTCAAATATTTATGTATTTTTTTTATCTTCATGTTGAACAGAACCTATTATGTTTATGGGATTTATGACAAGCGTGGATGATGATTTATCCATTGACATGTGTTTCTGTTTAATGGTGTTGTATATCATTTGTTTATTCATGATCATAAATTTTTTTAAGAAGAAAAATATTTAAGTTTGTTTTATTATGTTTTTAATATCACAATAATAAAAATATTTTATTAATTCTATATTTTGGGATTACGAAATCTAATTTTATACCGAACGGAGAATGGAAATTAAATTAAGATGATCTTATATGACATATCACTAGAATGTTGGTATCAGATCCAAATTGAGCATAACATTATGATGTCAGAATTTAGAATTGATTATTCATTCTATTAAATAATTATGTTAATGGTTTTTATAATATAGTATGATTGGAATTTTTTTCCTTCATTTTGGGTTTTTATTCTTTTTGGTTGTAATTTTCAATATTATATTGAGACTAATTAATTTTTGTTTCAATATTCTCATTTCATATAAGATCCCTAAAGATGAATATTGGTTTTCATTAAAAATGTTTCCCACTTGTTTTGGGGTTAGGAATGGGTTTATGTGAGGTTGGGCTTGGTGATAGTGTCTCAATTAGCAGTGTTGTGTGTGGAAGAGTTAGCTAGTTGTTTTGTCTCCATTGTTATTACTTTTATCCTTAATAGAATGGAATCATATTTATCTCTAGTTAATTCATATGTTCTATGTTATGTATTTGTGTGGTGCCTCATTTTTATTTACCATTATGACTGCTTATGGGTATTTTGATGTATTCGGTGTTTCGTTAGTGTATGATGATTGGTGGGTCAACAATATCTTTGGTCCTTTCTGATTCAACCCATTAGTGGATCAAAATTGGTTTCATGTGAATTTGGATCCCAATGTTTCTTGGAATCTAGATTGGGATGTGACATCTTAGTTTGTAGCTTGTTTCTCTTTGATCTATCAAGTGTCTCACATCATATATTTTTTCCATTGCATGTGATTTACAATGGTACCTAGTTGTTGAGGTTACCCTCTTTTTTACAATGATTAGGAAACTTGATCTCACTAGGTGGTGATTCGAGAACTTCTTTAAGGATTCATTTTATCCTATATTAAAATTCCTCTATATAGATTTTATCATTTGGTAGTGTCGCGTCTTGATGAGTTTCTTGGTTCAAGCTGATGGTTTAGGTGTCTTGTCTTTGGTGTTCTGGGATCAGGTGGAGACTATTGTTGGTTTTATAAAAATCAAAAGCATGCGAAGGTGGGTGATAAATAAAATTTCATCAAATAATCGTCACTCAATACAAAGATTGATGATATTTCACAAAAAACTATAATTAATTTTTTTTAATATTTGTAGAAATAAATACATTGGACTATGAACTTTTTTCGTTGATGAATGTTGATAATCTAAAATGAACCTTTCAGATTCCATTCTTTGTGCTATGGGGATCCATGGATATAATCCCTTTAGTGATCATCCATATGTTCTCTGATAATCTTTGAGAAACACCACTCAATATTTGGGTGTTGGTGTAGTGATTTGAATGTCATGTGTCATTCATTTATGATCGCTTTTTTTCTTTGGTCTTGAACAAATCAATATTAAACTACTTGTTCTTGAGAGAGAGTGAGAAGGAAGAGTTAAGAGAGACTTTTTGTGGGTGTAAGAACTCACTATTCCCAGTTTTTCGATTCTCTACACAATATACATAGCCAACTATTTTTAGTGATGGGATTTATGATAAAATGTTACTTAATTTCATAGCATCCAATAAATAAAATTTATTACCATAAATAAATCTCATGCCACATAATATTAATAATATATAATTATTATTTTGTTGTGTGCACCAACTTGCATAATAAAAAACATTACATAAAGTTCTTGTTAATTAATATATGTCAATAGACTCAGTCTTGGTCCATTAAAACTCCCCTATCATTTATTAAACAACGGAATAAATATTTTATTCTTAAATAAATTTTTTATTCACAATCTAGTGAATAAATATTTATTAATATATTCAATAAATATAATAAATATTTTAGTCACATCATGGAAAATAAATATTTTTTAATATATGTGATCAATATAACTTGAATAAATTTATTCTTAATAATTGAGAATAATTTTTATTCCATTAGTTATACTCAAAAATATTTTAGTCCATATCAACAGAAACACTTAGAGTTTGACCATGTAGTATTATATCCTATTGGAATTAGGGGGGCTTTCCTAAAGTTTAATATTACTATCTAAAAATGGGGCAAGGTACCCATGAGAAAAAAATTAATGTCACAACATCAACTACCACATATGTATTCTCACTTTTTAATATAACCCCTTTGACATAATATCTCATCTTGAAGGTTGTGCATCTGTGTCACCATCCTATATACATGGTATTTCTTTCGTTAAATATCTGAATTAAACACATCATTACACCATGTCCAAGGAATTTAATGCAATGGTTATATTCCAATCAAATGGTTGAGATATCGCCTTTCCTAGAACTTTATGGGAAAAATACTTCCTCAAATTATTCATTAATGACATGTCACTTATGACGCACCCAATATATCCAACTTCTATATTGACTATTTTCTTCATGGTTTATGAAATAAATCTATGTAAGAAAGTTTAACATTCTTTAATAATATTATTAAATGATAAGTACAATCACACACACTCGTATATAGTAATATTCAATTACAAAAAAACATGTCTAATTTATACTAGTGGGTATGTTTACATAATCTCATATCATGTGGATTACTAAGTAAAAAATTAATTAGGATAACATCATCTACTGAAGAGTAATCTCACCTAACATTTTATATACTATGTGTACCATCATAGTATGTTATCCAACCATAGAACACTATTTGATAATATCTCCATAGCACATCCTGGTTCTCATCATAGTGGGGAACTGGTATGACCTTATCAATGAAATGTATACTCTAGTACATTAATACACTAGAGTCATGAAAAACAACAAACAGTATGTAATATGAAGTTTAATTAATAATCAATACATTGAATATTTATTTAATCAATGTACAAATTGTTGGTCCTAGGATAAATACTCTATAAAACTACTTCTTGGACTAGATCTGACGTCATATAACCTTTAGTCATCTAGACCGCACATGATTGTAATGTATCTAATAATTCAGTGATTAATCAAGTGGTCCACCACATTGTCTTCCATGCAAATAATGCTCATTGCAACTTCACCCCTCTGAGAAAAATCCCTCAAGAGGAGATACTTACGACGTGTGTGTTTTGTCTGCTAATGTGACCATGACAATTTTTCAAGAGCCACTGCTGTAATATTATCAAAATAGATCATGATTGGATCATTACTATTAGTTACCACATAAATATCTTGGATTAAGTTTCACATCTATACTGCTTCTTTATCAACCATAGAATATGCAATATACTTGGAATCTATTATAGAATCTATAACCACAACCGACTTTAAGCTCTTCCATCTCACAACACCGCCATTCAATGTAAAAATGTATCCCATTTTGACTTTATTTCATATGGATTAGTTTAGAAACTAGCATATTCATATCATCTAATGATTAGTTCCTCATCTCCTCTATAAACCAAGAACATATCCTTAATATACCTCAGATACTTAATGATATTCTTGAATGTCATCAAATGTTGGTCACCTGGATTAGCTTGATATCTTGCTACAACACTTAATATACAAGAAACATCTTTACTAGCACATATCATATTGTAAATGACTAAACCAATCATTGTTTCATATGAAATATTTGTCATTTTTTCATAACTCGTTTGTCAGAAAACACATTTTCCTAGAACGATGGATGACAAGTGTTGCTGAAAACAATACCCTCTTGGATTTTTCTGTACTGAATCTCTTTAGTATCTTGTAAATTTATGTACTTTGACATAGGCTGAGAAACCTCTTCGTTCTATCACAATGGATCTTGATCCCAAAAATATATGATGCATTTCCAATGACCTTCATAGAGGAGAATTTATTCAACCATTCCATAATAGATTGTAACACTGGTATTTCATTTCCAATGAGAAAAATTTCATCAATATAGACTATTAAAAAAATTATGGCACTCTTAATAATCCGTTTAGGGACCCATGGATTGTATTAATTCTTTATAAAAGTAAATTGGGTATATAGCCTTGACAAATTGAATCTTCCATGACTTGGATGCTAACTTTAATATATAAATAGATCATTGCAAATTTAATACCTTGATGACATCTTTTGGAGTCACAAACCCATCATGCTATGACATATAGACATCTTCGTAAAGGATCCTATTAAGGAAGTCTATTTTGATAACAATTTTTTAAATAGTATTATCATTGAAAACTGTAATGGAAAGTATATTTCTGATGGATTTTGATACTTCAACTAGTGAAAATGTCACTTTATAGTCAATACCATGATGTTTTTTATACACTTTTTCAACTATTCACTCTAATAGGTACTAACATGTCCATCCATATCGAGTTTCTTCTTGAATAACCTTTTTAAACCTATAGGATTTACACCTACTGGAGGGTCTACCAAAATCAAGACATTCTTTTGGTATATGGAATCTATTTTAGAATTTTGGTCTTCCTTCAACTCGGAATCATCTATTCCACTTATTTCCTTCTTTTAGGTTATATGATCATTATTATCCAATAATAGTGATTTACCATTGTTGTTTACAAGAATACCATACTGTTCTGGTTCTCAAACCTCTCTATTGATTTTACTCAATATTTGTGTCTCATGAACAAATTCTTCTTCCATGGGGCTTTGTGGAATTTGTTCATGTTCCAAATCTTTTATATGTTGAGCCTAAAATTCATCAAAGTCTATCACACTCCAACTATCTCTTTTAGAGATAAGAACCTCCTTAAGAAATGTGGGACATCATTCAACCAGAACCTTTTTTTCATGAAATATTGTATTTGTAGTATCCACATGTGCCTCAGGAATATTGGAATGATTAAAATCAACAGATTGTTTATATTCAAACCATCTACACTATTTGAGGTTTTGGCGATGATGAAAATGATATATTTGAGTCTCTTGTGGTACTCGTACACTACAAAGTGATCACCGAATAGATAATGTCTCCATCAATGTAAGTCATGGACAACTTCTGTAAGATAAAAGTTGTGAGTCAGGTAATTTCTATCATGAGGTCTCAACTACTGAGATCCGTACATAAATAATTTTTCTTCATGTATAATCACTTTTCTTATGTTGATGCCTGATGCATCACAGATGATGGTATAACCTATGACTAGCTCCGAAAGAGTTAGTATATGTTGTGATACAAGCCTCCCTTTGATTTACTAAAAGGCATTATCACATGCTTCTGACCACATGAACTTGTCACCCTTCTTTGTAATACCAGTAAAAGGTGAAGTAGGGTGGGAAAATTATTTTATAAAATGATTGTAATATCCATCCATTCTCAAGAATCCTCTGGAATCAAACACGTTATTGGGATTCTCTTAGGAAACTATAGCACTAACCATTTCATGGTTAATAGAGACTCGTGATTTTGATATTACATGACACATGAACTAGAATTTATTGATCCATAAGTGAAACTTAGTAAGATTGGTATAAAGATGATTCTCTCCCAATCTTCTCAAAACGATATCATGATGATTGGAATAGTCTCTTAGAGTGCGAGAATACAGAAATATTTCATCCATAAAGACCATGAAGAAAGAGTCCAAATATCAGTGGAAAATCAAATTTCATCAATGACACGAAAATGGTGGAAACATTTGTAAGACTAAATGGAATAACAAGGTACTCATACAAACCATACCTGTTACATAATGTTGTATGAGGTATGTCTGATTTCATCACTCAAACCTAATGATAACTCGATCTAAGGTCGATCTTATAGATGTCCTTTTCTCCCAAGTGCTGGTCAAAGAGATCATCAATTTAAGGAAGTGGATATCATTACTTGACCATAAACTGGTTCAACTATCTATAATATTTACATAGACATAAGGTTTCATCTAACTTCTTTGAAAAAAACATTGGAGAACCCCAATATGATGTATCGGTCCATATAAAAACATAGGACTCTAAATTATCTTACTACCATTTGAGCTCTTGAATATATATATGAGCCATCATGTATGGTGGAATGGACACCAAAAATGCTCTTAGAACAAGCTCAATTGTAAACTATAGATCTCATTGAAAAGTTAAGTCAAAGAAATAATCAAGAAATATATCCCAAAAACAATCCACTACTGGAGAAAAATAAACTTGACATAAACCATGATCCTCTATGAATTGATTTTCTATATGAGTGGTAACTACACCTTTCCCATGATGCTCTGGTCCAACTCTACATTCGTGAACATCCCAATCACGATTATATATATAAATGCATACTTATGGTAATGTAAAATATACCATGTAGTGATAACCATTTACAAAAATGTGAGTGTGAACTAACCAGTCCATCTTGAGAATGATACATAAGTCTTTCATCTCGAGAAAAAAATATAGCCCATAAGGAAGGGAAACTACCTACCTCAAGGGGATATCCCTAAACTCATATATTCCCTCTGTTCATACCCCTAATGGTGTATCTAGGGTCATTAAAAAATTGTAATATTGTATCTTGAATCCAAGACTTTCAACAATAGATACAGAAATAAAAGAGTTCATAGAACATATATGAAATAAAGCAGATACTATAGTAGATGATACTAGGATAGTACCTCGTACTGTGGATGGTCCTGTAGCCTGATCCCTGAGTATTGGTTGTAGTGCATGAAACTGTCCTGATTCATGACCATGTGCAGCAAATGTACTATCAATATCATAAATACTCAAGTGGAACTACTAGTGATCTGGGGCCTAGCTACCATGGCCACGACCTCCTCCTCGGACAGAACTACAGGTGATATTCTAACTTCCCATCGGATGCGGTGTAAAACAACTCACTCATATAGATGGAGATATTCTTGATCCTTTTCCACTTGAGGCTGGTGGCAATTTCCCATATAAATGTTAGAGATTCACCAAATGGGTATAAGCCCGACACTCCATTGTTTCTCTGTCACATTGATGCTTTGAATGATCCAATCATCCAAGTTGATGACACACATTAGAGTTATTAGAATGGACACTCATTTCACTTCCCTTATAGGAAAAATCTTTGTAAAATTTCCTACCATCGAATGAAGTATTGGCTAGCATCAACACTAATTCTCACTACTCGGTACTATTGTTATCCCCCAAGATGCACTTAGTGATAAGATCTTGATTGTATTAAATAGAAAAAGTACGTAGGATAAATACATTTCCATGTGTATGGATGGAATACTGGAGTAAATCCTCAAAGCTTCAAGCACACAAAATCTCATCACTGTTTAGGAGTTGTGCATTTTGGTGAAACTCTATGAAACGTGCAGAATACTTCATAACTAACTTATAATCCCAATTGAGTTTCATGAACCCTCTAGCTCTGCCAAATTTTTCCATTTGAGGAAATAACTAATCGTAGATTCCAGTATAGAAATAAACCCATAACATTCCCATATGGAATCCAGACTGGGTAATCACATCCCACCAACACTTGGATGAATCCTGAATCATGTATGTAGCAAGCTTGACCCTCCCCTATAGAAGAATCACTATTTTATTCATGATTGACAAGGTGGCCTCTATACAAGTTTTATCATCATGTGAAACACCATACATTGATAAATTTGAAGGATATTACTACTGGAACTCTCAAGTCAGATCAACCGTCATAGACGAAACTCATGGAGTACCATGCATGGACTAGATCAGTCTTATAAAACTATCTCAAACTTGGGAATCAGTGCCCTGATCAAGTAAAATAGGTTGTGAAACTCAAGTGGCACTCTATAAGGTAATACTGGTATCTTAGGGCCCACCACATCTGAATCATGGTCTTCTCCACCTTCCTGGGATATGATATGAGGACGTCGTGGAAGCATTGTTCTACAATTTCCAAGCACATTCCTCAGAAAAATCATAGAATCATGGAGATATCAACAAATAAAGAATATGAATAAGGGAAACTCACTACCTAAGGAAAACAACCCAACATCTTTCTTAGACGACAAGGAATTGGTAAGTGATCGTGTATAAGTTTCATTTCATTTTTTATTTAATTTATAGGGTCACTCCTTTACCTTTCATAAACATGACAATGTGAGACGAGGATGTGAAACCATTTCATTTTAGGTGTAATAATTTACTTATAATGGAAATCCATTTCGGATGATTTAGTGCCAATACACCCATCACTAGAAATGACACCCATTTATTTATAGAATATTGGATAGACTCGGTAAATTAGTCAAACTAGCCCATGAGGGCCCATACACCTCAACAATTGAGATAAGAAGTCACTGAATTTTAACCAAAATTAATACAATCATAATGTAACTATCACAACATCACTCAACAATCACAGGCCAATCAATAAATAAAACCACCTCAAATACAACTTTTTGATGCCCCAGACCTATATGCCACTTGATAGGTGTCCCAATCCCAATTGGCCACATGGCCTTAAACACATCTCCCCAAATGCCAGAGGAAACCTACATTCAATGAGGGCCTAGGGTGTGTCCAGGGGGACACTCTTCCTTCATTACCAATGATTATCACTATGGTTGAATGTAAACATCAGGTAAATATAGGAGGAAATATATGTAAATGAATGACATGATAGAAAATGGAGACAACAGTAAAAATAACTCAAACAAATAGAATAGCATTCAACAACTGATGATAGCCCGTGTCATTAGAAAACTAGAAAACATGGATACAAGACAACATGTATAACATGTTCCATAAAAGTATAATGGAAATAAAATAATATCCCAATCAACCCAAGATCTAACTCGGTCCTCTGCTATAAAGATCCATAATAAATAGTAACTAATTAAGTGTTCAAAGATGTATTCGTCCCTTTGTCAATGCTTGTAACCATGTAATATACTCTAGGTACCAAATGGATCATGGAGAGGGTGTGAGATAAATCTTAGCAAGAAATCAACAATGGTGTCTATAACATCCAATCCATCTAATGGAAACATAATATTGTAATGGAATTCATATATAAAGTAATGTAGTACAATGTAACTAAATACACATTTACCTTCTTTATCCCACAAATAGTGTATAAACATGTCAAAAAATAAATATTTTATTATTAATAGTTTATAAAAAAGTCACATGTTAGAAATTGAAAATGATCCAAGTTGTGAAATAAAAACTATAATGATATATAATAGGAATTCCCAAGGTAATAAGCATGATGATGTAGACCTAAATGGTTTCTAACTGAGTAATAATTGAAATCTAGCATGGGGTAAGAGTGTAATATAAGGAGAATGGTCCATGGAATTACAAAATGAGGTGCTTTCTAAGACTAAGGTGATCATCAAAGGTAAAACATGGCTAATCACAGATAGGGCCCTATAGATTGTAACCTGGGAACCTACTTGTCAATGTTGGAACCAAGTAGTGTATCCAAGGAATCATGTAATGATATTGTTGGATCCAAGGAGTGTATCCAAGGAATCATGTTGTACTATGTGAGGGATCCTATGGTATCATATTGGGAATCCAGTAATAGATAAGGATCTTGATCTTGGTGCATCTCAACCTAAGAATTCTAAATCCTTAAATCAAAATGGGGTTCATCAGTGCTCATGGAATTATCCAATCAGAATCCAAGGTAAGCTCAAGTCAGGCCATTCCTATCTTATTATGATGTTCTTTAATATTTATTTCAGTTCAATTATAGACATTAATTAGTGTGATAAGGTCAACAATCATTCAATTTCTGGTTCAAGACATGCATTTCATTAGTGTGATAAGGTAAAGTAGAAAGAAACCTTTTAATCAAGTCAAAATTATTCAATAATTCCATTTGCTTTAAGCCTTGTCGTTAATTAGTGTCATACTTCCAAGAAGCATGGAACCATTCATTAAATCCATTTAAGGAATATTCAATCATTAAAATCCATTCCTCTCCCTTCCATTAATGTGGTAAGGGGTCCTACAGACATGCAACCAATCTGTCATTCACATTTAATATGGTCATGTAATATACTCAATATACATTCCAATTTCAATTAAACATTTAATTATCAATTAAAGAACATACCTTAGGTGGGTCAAGTGGTGAGCATACAAGGTACTTTACATTATGAAATTCTCAATATAAATCAATCCGAATAATATATTAAATACTACCCTTAAAGTGGTCATGAACAGGCACACCTGAACAGTTGTGAAAACATGTCAAAACACTGAACAACAATTATGGAAAAACCATGAACATGATAATGAATTAATTGTGGACATAAACACCTAAAATTAATCACATGTATGGAAAATTTATATCCACATGGATCTAATTTGTACAATCAAGGAATAAAAATTCAATTAACAACACCCAATGAAATTAGTGGGACTCACAAAACAAATCCAAAATCAACAAACATTAAGGATTAGTTATAGACCACCCACCATAGGGTTGTATGAATATCCTCCTCTAATATTGGCCATTGATTTTTCTCAGATCGGAGAAGATCTATTAAAAGGTGAAAAACACTCATACCATGATAACTATGTCATAAGAAAACGAGAATAATAATAACCCAAATTGACTCGAGTAGGTACTGTTGTGAATCCAACATGACAAATGAAAGATCAATCAGATTCCGGATGAAGGTGATCCTTTTATCACTACCTTAGGACTTATAAATATCCAAAAAAGAGTGAAAAGGTGGAAAATACCATTAGTTTATGAGTTGGGGAAGAAGGGGGATCAAAATAGACCATTAAGGACATTTTAGATAATTTACCCAGAAAAATGGCATGTGCACGGTTTTTCTGCATGGTTTGACAATCCATTTGAAAACTGTATGAGGTTATCTGGGTAGAATATCCCTTTTCATTGATAGGATCCATGACTATTCCCCAACCGCATGAGGTGTCTCTATTTGAAAAAACATAATCAGTATGGTTTTCCAAACTGTGGGGAATTCCTAGACTATTTTCTCTAAAATGTGCACCATGAATGTTTTTTTGAAGAAGATGGGTTACCGGCCAAGAGAATTCTCTAGACACCATTGACATCTTTACTAACCCATTATAAATCCATATTAGGTCCAAAGTAAATATTTAGACTGACATTTTAAAGGATCCATAACTGAGTAAAAACTATGTTCTTACACTTTGATGAGCAATAACCATCCTCACAGGCACATATTTGTTCCTTATATATGAATATATATTTGAGGCTCTTCATATTAGAATATATCCCACTCTTCCCCCAAAAGGGATAATGCTTCCATATTTTCAATTGAAAGATCACAGCTTCCAACTCCGTATCATGCATGGGATTTTTTTATCATGAATCTTCAATTTCCATTACGAATAGGATATAATTTTATCATTTTTTATCATTACGCAACCTAAAACCTTCTTTTAAGCATCGTTGGGCACACAAATATTTTCCCCACTCGTTGTGATTGTGAGTATTGCCACAGTGATAATATTTTATTAACTATATGAAACATTCTTTAGATTCACTGGTCCAAGAAAACTTCACTCCCTTCCGAGTCAACATTGTTATTAGATTTTAAAATCACGAGAAATTCTTCAAAAATCCTTGGTAATACCCAAATTAAGTATCTCAATTATTTATTTTGGCATGGGACACTATATAATTACATTTTTCATGGATTTTTCCACATATATTCCCATTATAGATTTAATGTTCCCAAATAATAATACTTTCTCCATCCAGAACTCGGATTTATTTTAATTTGTAGAGAGTTTCTACATTCTCAATTTCATTAGCAATGTATTCAAATAGTCCTCATTTTCCTCATTGATTTTGTATTTTATTATAAAATCATAGATAAATAGTATGAAAAATTTGACTAGGTAATCTCTAAAAACACTATATATTAAGTCCATGAAAATTTATGGGCCATTAGTGAGTCTAAATGGAATAAGAATGAACTCATACTGAACATAACTCATTTCAATTATAGTCTTGGGTATATCTCCATTCCTCACATTTATTTGGTGACATCCTAGCCAAAGTTCCAACTTAGAGAAATACATGGCACCACATCTTAGATCAAACATTAAATTGTTTCCTGGAAGTTGATACATTTTTTTTAGGATAATCAATGTATAGGTGTATTGATACATACTTCTTTTATATGGAGAGTATTGGTTCACACAATGGTGAAGCACTCACACATATAAAACACTTGTCCGGAATCTACTATAACTACATCTTCGATTCTTCATGCTCAATAGTTTCCATTCTACATGATGTATTTGATATAGGGATATACCCAGGAATATGTTCAATTGAGAACTCAACTTATCAGTCAGGAGGAAGGATAAGTAACTCTTCAGGGAAAACATGAGTTTAGTCCCTCACAATTGTCATGTATTTAGGAAATATTCTATCTATTATATCAATGATTTTATATAGATATGATTTCTCATAAGGATGTAATGCCGCACTTGATATAATGATTCTGAAGGAGATTAATCATCCTACTCACACTTATATAGGATTGTATTATACATTGGGAAATAAAAAGTGATCTCCCTTTCCCAAAAGTTGGTTTTGGTTTTGTGTAATGATATATAATCCATTCCCAAAATAGAATCAAAATCTACCAAAGGAAGTAAGAATTTTTTTTTGGAGGTTCAATCTACAAACAATAATTAGGGAGGATTTACATACTTTGTATAGAATAATTACCCTATTTTGTGTTCTCACAAAAAACTCAACCTCTATATTTTTAGGTGGTGTTTGAATAGTTCTACTAAAAATGAAAGATATGAAATAATGCACAAGACCATAATAACATAATATGTTCACTATTACAGAATGAATTACCATTATACATTTCACCACATCATTTTTTGGATTCGTCCACCAGTAGTAATTACATATACCATTCCTTCATTCCATGTAGGTTGTTGATGATGCCTCTGAAAACCCTTGGATTAGGTAACTGGTTTGAAATATTCCCATATTCCTTGCATTTTAACGAATACACTACTAGATGAGAATGGATTTAAATATTTTTTTCTCCTTCAGATTTAGTTGTATTCTTCATATCCCTTTGATAATTATTATCCACGTTACCCTCTCTTCAAAATATGAAAAATCACATGGTTACCTTTTAAGTAGTTTTTAGCATGCCTCCTCACACACTTTTGAGCCATGTGACGTTTGGTATTCATTCCATAATGGGATTTTTATGTTGAACCACACATATAAATAATTTTTTTTATTTTTGTCTCTAGGATAATGATACCAATAAGGGTATATGATCTCTATTTCATCCTTAGGGGCATAATGGATGATCTCTTTATAGCGGTTGAAGTCTTTAATCAGAAACACATTTTGTAGATGTGGTTATATTCTTCTACAGTAGTGATCCACCATGATATTTGTAACACCCCAAGATTTCATAGTGTGTTATTTCTTCAAAATAATTCAATAACTTGCACTACACGCAACACCGAGTTCAATCACACCATGACTTACAAAAAAAAGACATTCAAAAGAGGTTATGAATAGTATTATCTAAATTTTAAACTTTATATAATCCTTATAATTTTAGAATCCATATTATGAGTTTCTTAGATATAATGCAAGAACAAATTCATTTTCAGTATTGCACTATTATCAACTTTTAATAGTGAACCCTTTTTAAATACTATATGTTAAACTTTTTGACTAAATGGGGACATCAAAAATTTAAAATGAAACATCCCAAGCTTCCACGGTACACTTTCTTTGAATAATACAGTAGCGTGTGTTGTACGCAACCTTGAGTTTTAACACACACCACAACCAATCAAACTAGCCGTTATGAATAGTAATACCTACTTTTTGAAATTATATATATTTTATATTTTAAAATGGACTTCATTTTTGGATTCGTAATATCGAATTTAGCCTAAGGTGAAATTTTCGTACATTTCAGATAACTTTCATATTTTGATGAATAGTGAAAATTACTAAATTTTAATTAAAAACAACTTTTTTAATCAAAATAATTAATAGTGATAAATTATGAATTTGAGTGGTTTTTAAGTATATTTACAATATATTTTGACCATTTAATATAATGTTGGTCATTGGACATAATTTTAAAATTAAACCAAACATAAACAAGTGTCAATCTTTTGATAGTTATTATCTCTTAAAAACACACTTTTTGTTTTGACAGCGGGAATTAATTTTAAATTAATTTATGCCACTTATGTGTTTTGAATTTAGGAAAATGGATTCCATATTTGGAATCCGGATGTTCAAATTCTGTAAATAGGTAACTTTTATTTTTAGACATTTTGAATAATTACTGCGGTATATATTTTATTTACCATGGTTAAGGGTAAATCCGGTAAATAAGGGTTAAAAATTATTATTATAATAATACTAAATTACCCTAAAACGTGTCTTAACCCTATTGGTTGATATATGGTCGACCATGGGCATCTTTGGGTCTATTTTGGGACCCCATGGATCGACTTGTAAGTGATAATGACACTTTATTTTAATTAAGTTAAAATGAATACAAAAATGACACAAGCATATATCTTTTATCAAAACAATTGTTACATAGGGTTATATATGTTGGATTTTAGATTATAAATATTCATTAAAAGATAAAAATATTTCCTACATAATTATATTTTATTTATAATTTTTAGACATTAAATAATTTAATTTATTTATGACACAATGATGATGCAGTAATTACTATAATAGTGAAAAATCAAAATAATTGATATTATAAATACCCAAATAAATATAATATGAAACTTTTAATGAATTAAAATAATTTTATAGGATAATATGATATATTAGGATTGATTTAATTGACTTTTTTCGAAGTAATAAATCTGTTATGAGTTTCACAAAAATCAACTATTGAATAGTGTCAAAATTGACATAAAAGAGTTCTTAAAACAAATATTATATTATTAATTGATATTAAATTCCTAAAAATCTAAGGTTCGGTCACAAGACTTATATCATGATAGGTGTATAACTAATGGACAACTTGGTGGTCTATTGTATGTATATGGTATGTTTATTAACCATATAATATAAAAATACAAAGAGACATTGTAATAGTGAAACTAATTAACATAGAGTTAATACTTAAAGATAAGGTTAATATAAGTACCCAAACCTGTCTAAATTCTATTGTTTGAGTTGTTTTCGACCCATACCCACCTTAACCTTTGAATAGTCAACTTTGGAGCCATTGGAAACCGATTATGAATTTATTATAAACTAATATCTCTACCTTTTCCAAATGTGCCCCTCACCCCTCTTATAAAAGGGAACTCCTCCTTCTCATTTCTTCACACCTTAAAAGCCTTTGGTTCGGCCAAACTCTGCCCAAATACTCTCCCAACATCCCTCACTACAACCTATAGGCCTTAGTTTGATCAGAAAGCCAACCTAAGGAGCCATTTTGATCAAATCAAAAGGAAGAACCCGAAAAAGAGGTAATGATTTCACCACCTTTCTCCAAGTTCATTTCTTCTTCCACTTCTTCTTCCTTTGTTCTTACCATTCTAAAATAATAACTCCAGTATCTCACATATACTGTGATGTTATTATTAATATGTTACAACCATATTCAGTATTCTATCCACCCATTGAATAACATGTCACCATACGTGCGTACGTACGGCTTACCTTCTCCACATCGTGGTGTAATTGTTATTCAATATATTATTATTTGGATGGGTATAATAATGATGTGTAACTCATTTAAATAATAAATATAACATGTTAATGATTCTGTATATATGATATACCATCCATTTATATATTATTTTAATATCAAAGGAATGATATTGTCGCTCGTGCGTACGTACGGACTACCGTCTCCACGAACGGGATGAGATTCATTCTCCATCGTATCCATTCAAGTATAATTATCATTTGATGATTTAAAAATGATGTTTAAGTACATGATATCATTCTGGATATGAATAATATACAACCTATCCTTTACAAACATGTCTTACGTAACAAAACATATAAAAGAAAACAAGTAAGTTAACACCCGATATAATGATAATACTAAGATATTATTATCAAATCAATATTAAAAGATCATATATGATATCATATTAATGTATATGATTCTTGTATAATTTAATAACAATTATTTCACCATTATTTAGGAGGTTAACCTACCCCAACCAAGGAAAAGTACAAGGTAAGGGTTATTTAACAATCTCTTCATTATCCGAGGTTGTTTCTATGTAATAATCTACTGGGATCTCTTTATCATCCACATCCATGTTTCTTAAAAAATGTATTTCAAAACATTTTTACTATTTACTAGAATATGAGTTAAAGTCATTTATACCCTTTTTTTACTTTTATAAGTGGTTTATAAAGGAATCTTTCCATCGTTTTCAAAACAAGGTCCTTTTTAACCTTTTCGACAAAATTAAGGTAAGAATGTTTTATTTAACTTATACGGCGGGTGCGGCTATTTTCCGCCGTTATAAAATCTTCAAAACTTCCCTTACAAGATTATAAGAATTTTTTCAAAGAAAATGTTTTATTTTATATGGATCTTAAATGATTTCAAAATAAAACGAGATATTTCTTTAAAAAGAATTTTGATTTCATCTATGTCAACACCCATTGATGGATTTTAAGATTATTTGAAGTTGATTTATTATGATACAAAACTTCTATATTGTATTGAAGGTTTTGTGATATGTTTGACTGTGGATGTGCTATTTTTATACCATTCATAGTTTATAGTGAAATAATTGACATTTCGTATGCTAGTTCTAATACGAATGTTTATGTTATGTTTAAAACTTTTCATATGGGAATGCATTGGACTTAATATGTGACGGGTGGAGCCCGCTATAATTCAACGATGCATCGGTAGGTCTCATGAGACAAACTAGTGTCTTGGAACAAGGCCTTGACAAAATCTTATTTGTAGTCTTGGCACGAGGCCTTGACTATGTGGTTATGATAGTCTGGCATTATGCATTCCAACATTATGAAATTGGTTATTGATTTTTGCATGTGATTATTCGATTAGTAGAATATCCATGTGAATAAGTAAATGGCATTATTTCATTTTCTTTATGCCATACCATGTTGAAAGTTCATGTTTGAAAGGCTTTTGTTTTTAGTTATACATTGCCTTAAATGTTTATTCTTATTTATGAAAGTTTCTTCTATATTGTTATCCTTACTGGGCATTTGAGGTCACCCCTTTTCTATGTTTTATTTTTTCCAGGAAGTGAAGAAGTTAATTATTAATGACCTGCAGGGATATTATGTGGGGATAGGAATGTGGATTATGGAGACATTATGTTGTTGTAGTAGTTTTTCATTTTATGATGTAATGTAAAACTTATGAATATATCTAGTGTTTCCAAGGATACTAAACCAATCGGTCTTTCGAGATTTGATCTTTCTTGTGATCATTACAATGTTATGTAATAATGCACCGACTCTGGGTAACTAGGTTCGGGGCGTTACAGTTGGTATCAGAGAAAGTTTAGTACAAACCTTGGAAGATAGATTTAGATAAACTCTGATTAGAGCACGTAGACCTAAGATGAACTTTGAGGATTAGTATAGAAGAACATCCTAGAATTTTGGGTTTTTAGAGATTTTGTGAGTTTTCCGAGCAATACATCCCTGTCTGGATAGGAGCAGGTAGAGGCGGCTCTGGCACAAATGTACCTAGGGGTAAAACCCGAAAACACCGCTTTGAGCTAGACTCAAACGGGAACTGGTGCACGACAACGGGCCTTGCTGCACTCTTGGTTACGACACTCCCGGGGGATATGCTTAGGATAACTCTCATTTTATTTACAAATCATTATGAAGGGTTTATGAGTATATACTTCCTCATAGAAAACATTTTTATGATTATGGATTATATCCATAAATAGTTCAATTTATGTTAAGTGTTTTATAAGTATGGGATTATGTATTTTGATTCATAAACAGATCTAGTGTATGCCATTGTTTAGAAATGGCGCCCAGTAGAAGGATTGAGAACTCTAGAAATGCACATGATCCAAAGAGAAGGAAGGATCATATCTTTCATGGTCTTAAGCTAGAATTTATAAGAGAAATAGTCTCCCATGTATTATCATCATATGAAGAAATAATATCATGTGTTGATAAGATAAGTAAAAAGTTTACTGAGTCCTATGGCTTTGAAGGGAAGCAAGAGAAGAAAAGGATGGAAGAGAGAAAGATAGATAAAGGGAAGAGGGAAAAGAAGAATTTTCCCATATGTGGTAACTGTGGAACGAAACACCCTGGAACTTGCCTGAAAGGAATGAGAGTTTGTTATAAGTGTGGAGGAAAAGGGCACAAAGTACGTGACTGCATGGGTAAGAAAATGGTTTTAAATGTACAATGCTTCATTTGCAAGGAGTTTGGACACTACGTGAACCTATGTCCCAGTCATCAGACTATGCCGCAAATGATGTTATTGGATAATAATCAAGTTATGATACTACCACAGATGAAGAGGAATGATTATAGTTCTTAAGATAATTATGTCAATTGAGTCTTGTATCAACAATGTACTTGTTATAATAATTTTGGAGTATATAAGGATTGTATTGCAGTACTATTTCATTAAGGACTTGAGATTGTGTGGAACAAAGAAATTTGACTCAATAGCAGGAGAAAGTTTTGGAAAGTATATGGTTGAGAAAATGATAAATCATAATATAGTTCTGATACTGTGGTAGTGATTTTGGAATAATATGTGATTGTTTTGGATAAATTATATTGGATATTCTTGACTACCTTATAACTGATTAATGATTTGTATATTCCATCATTGTTGGGGTTTAAAACATTTTTGGATTAATGAAGTATATCCATCATTCTATATGGAATAAGGGAGCATGAATGTAATCAATAAGGAATATGGTAATGCATAATGAAGGTATTCATATACTATTACGGGTTAAAAAGGATCAATATTATGTTTACCTTCCTTATAAATGTTAGACTGTGAGTTTGGACAGAAGTATTTTGGATAGTTCTAGTTTGGTCTATTTTGGATTGCCATAAAAGGACAACCCGGAGGTCGGGCGGCAACCCGTCGTGTCCGGCAAGGCTGCGAGACTTGAACCCGCAACCGAAGGGCCACAAGGGTGTATCACCTACCACTGGCCCATGAGATGTCCTGGATTAAATAATGTAGTTTTTATTAAAAGATCATGTAGATGAATTATAAATTCGTTTATTTTGGAACCCTGTACGAATAGTATAAATAGAATTTTTTTTACGAGTGAAATATGAGTTTGTGGTAGAAATTTATTAATGGAAAAAACTCTAATTATAATGTAAGTATATCTCCTTATGATCTTATCCAATCTCATAAATAAATTCCTCCACATTAAGAAAATGAACTTAGAACAAAAATGTTGTCCTAGATGGTACCTTAAATCATCACTAATTTATGGCTTTGGGGTTGTTGGCCTTTTCATAGACATGTTCTCTACCACTCTCCATCAGATAATTGATGGTTAGATTTTTCTTCCATATCCATATTTTCCTACATGGAACGCTAGTATGTGTTATTTTCGGTAATCTTCATACTTATGACTCTTTATTTTAAATAGAGGCCTCATTAATTCATTTTTCGATTTGGGATTTCAACTAAGATATTTTGAAACGTCGAAAAAATGTGTTATCCTAATACCCTATGTTTTGTTGAACCGATGGTATTTCAAATCATCATAGATTTATGAATTTAAGGACCTCAATTTTATACTTGTTTTTGATTGATGAACTCAATCACTACCTTTAAATATTTACGTTTTCCTCCAATTATATGTCTCTAAATGCCGCCAATGTTCTCCTAATCGAGATCATAATTTGGTGGTGACCCTTTCATTTCTCTTTTTCTCATATTAAGACTAAATTTTAGTAACCCAATTTCCGATGTGGGTTTTCCCACAAATATATTTTCTATTTTCAACCTTTTATTTTCGAAAAACAATTTCAAATTGCGAGGATGCAATTTATTGAAGGAGGGGAGAATGTAACCCCCCAAGATTTCATAGTGTGTTATTTCTTCAAAATAATTCAATAACTTGCACTACACGCAACACCGAGTTCAATCACACCATGACATACAAAAAAAAGCCATTCAAAAGCGGTTATGAATAGTATTATCTAAATTTTATACTTTATATAATCCTTATAATTTTAGAATCCATATTATGAGTTTCTTAGATATAATGCAAGAACAAATTCATTTTCAGTATTGCAATATTATCAACTTTTAATAGTGAACCCTTTTTAAATACAATATTTTAAACTTTTTGACTAAATGGGGACATCAATAATTTAAAATGAAACATCCCAAGCTTCCACGGTACTCTTTCTTTGAATAATACAGTAGCGTGTGTTGTACGCAACCTTGAGTTTTAACACACACCACAACAAATCAAACTAGCTGTTATGAATAGTAATACCTACTTTTTGAAATTATATATATTTTATATTTTAAAATGGACTTCATTTTTGGATTCAGAATATCGAATTTAGCCTAAGGTGAAAGTTTGGTACATTTCAGATAACTTTCATATTTTGATGAATATTGAAAATTACTAAATTTTAATTAAAAACAACTTTTTTAATCAAAATAATTAATAGTGATAAATTATGAATTTGAGTGGTTTTAAAGTATATTTACAATATATTTTTACCATTTCATATAATGTTGGTCATTGGACATAATTTTAAAATTAAACCGAACATAAACAAGTGTCAATCTTTTGATAGTTATTATCTCTTAAAAACACGCTTTTTGTTTTGACAGCGGGAATTAATTTTAAATTATTTTCTGCCACTTCTGTGTTATGAATTTAGGAAAATGGATTCCATATTTGGAATCAGTATGTTCAAATTGGGTAAATAGGTAACTTTTATTTTTAGACATTTTGAATAATTACTGCGGTAAATATTTTATTTACCATGGTTAAGGGTAAATCCGGTAAATAAGGGTTAAAACATAATATTATAATAATACTAAATTACCCTAAAACGTGTCTTAACCATATTGTTTGATACATGGTCGACCATGGGCATCTTTGGGTCTATTTTGGGACCCCATGGATCAACTTGTAAGTGATAATGACCCTTTATTTTAATTAAGTTAAAATGAATACAAAAATGACACAAGCATATATCTTTTAGAAATACAATTGTTACATAGGGTTATTTATGTTGGATTTTAGATTATAAATATTCATTATAAAGCTAAAACGATTTCCTAAATAATGATATTTTATTTATAATTTTTAGACATTAAATAATTAAATTTATTTATGACACAACGATGATGCAGTAATTACTATAATAGTGAAAAATCAAAATAATTGATATTATAAATACCCAAATAAATATAATATGAAACTTTTAATGAATTAAAATAATTTTATAGGATAATATGATATATTAGGATTGATTTAATTGACTTATTTCGAAGTAATCAATCTGTTATGAGTTTCACAAAAATCAACTATTGAATAGTTTCAAAATTGACAAAAAAGAGTTCTTAAAACAAATATTATATTATTAATTGATATTAAATTCCTAAAAATCTAAGGATCGGCCAAACGACTTAAATCATGATAGGTGTATCATTAATGGACCACTTGGGGGTCACTTGTATGTATATGGTATGTTTATTAACCATATAATATAAAAATACAAAGAGACATTGTAAAAGTGAAACTAATTAACTTAGAGTTAATACTTAAAGATAAGGTTAATATAAGTGACCAAACCTGTCTAAATTCTATTGTTTGAGGTTTTTTCGACCCATCCCCACCATAAACTTTGAATAGTAAACTATGGAGCCATTGAAAACCGATTATGAATTTATTATAAACTAATATCTCTAGCTTTTCCAAAGGTGCCCCTCACCCCACTTATAAAAGGGCACTCCTCCTTCTCATTTCTTCACACCTTCAAAGCCTTTTGGTTCGGCCAAACTCTGCCCAAATACTATCCCAACATCCCTAACTACATCCTAGAGGCCTTAGTTTGATCAGAAAGCCAACCTAAGGAGCCCTTTTTATCAAATCAAAAGGAAGAACCCGAAGAAGAGGTAATGATTTCACCACCCTTCTACAAGTTCATTTCTTCTTCCACTTCTTCTTCCTTTGTTCTTACCATTCTAAAATAATAACTCTAGTATCTCAAATATACTGTGATGTTATTATAAATATGGTACAAACATATTCAGTATTCTATCCACCTTTTGAAAAACATGTCTCCATACGTGCGTACGTACGGCTTACCGTCTCCACGTCGTGGTGTAATTATTATTCAATATATTATTATTTGGATGGGTATAATAATGATGTGTAACTCATGTAAATAATAAACATAACATGTTAATGATTCTGTATATATGATATAACATCCATTTATATATTATTTTAATATCAAAGGAATGATATTGTCGCTCGTGCGTACGTACGGACTACCGTCTCCACGAACGCGATGAGATTCATTCTCCATCGTATCCATTCATGTATAATTATCATTTGATGATTTAAAAATGATTTTTAAGGACTTGATATCATTCTGGATATGAATAATATACAACCTATCCTTTACAAACATGTCTTACGTAACAAAACATATAAAAGAAAACAAGTAAGTTAACGCCCGATATAATGATAATACTAAGATATTATTATCAAATCAATATTAAAAGATCATATATGATATCATATTAATGTATATGATTCTTGTATAATTTACTAACAATTATTTCACCATTATACATAAGGTTAACCTACCCCAACCAAGGAAAAGTACAAGGTAAGGGTCATTTTACAATCTCTTCATTATCTGAGGTTGTTTATATGTAATAATATACTGGGATCTATTTATCATCCACATCCATGTTTCTTAAAAATGTATTCCAAAACATTTTTACTATTTACTAGAATATGAGTTAATGTCATTTATACCCTTTTTTTACTTTTATAAGTGGTTTATAATGGAATATTTCCGTCGTTTTCAAAACAAGGTCCTTTTTAACCTTTTCGACAGAATTAAGGTAAGAATGTTTTTTTAACTTATACGGTGGGTGCGGCTATTTTCCGCCGTTATAAAATCTTCAAAACTTCCCTTACAAGCTTATAAGAATATTTTCAAAGAAAATGTTTTATTTTATATGGATCTTAAATGATTTCAAAATAAAAGGAGATATTTCTTTAAAAAGAATTTTGATTTCATCTATGTCAACATCCTTTGATGGATTTTAAGATTATTTGAAGTTCATTTATTATGATACAAAACTTCTATATTGTATTAAAGGTTTTGTGATATGTTTGACTGTGGATGTGCTATTTTTATACCATTCATAGTTTATAGTGAAAGTATTGACATTTCGTATGCTAGTTCTAATACGAATGTTTTTGTTATGTTTAAACCTTTTCATATGGGAATGCATTGAACTTAATATGTGACGGGTGGAGCCCGCTATAGCTCCTCGATGCATCGGTAGGTCTCATGAGAAAAACTAGTGTCTTGGCACAAGGCCTTGACAAAATATTATTTGTAGTCTTGGCACGAGGCCTTGACTATGTGGTTATTATAGTCTGGCATTATGCATTCCAACATTATGAAAGTGGTTATTGATTTTTGCATGTGATTATTCGATTAGTAGAATATCCATGTGAATAAGTAAATGACATTATTTAATTTTATTTATGCCATACCATGTTGAAAGTTCATGTTTGAAAGGCTTTTGTTTTTAGTTATACATTTCCTTAAATGTTTATTCTTATTTATGAAAGTTTCTGCTATATTGTTATCCTTACTGGGCATTTGAGCTCACCCCTTTTCTATGTTTTATTTTTCCCAGGAAGTGAAGAAGAAAATTTTGAATGACCTGCAGGGATATTATGTGGGGATATGAGTGTGGATTATGGATACATTATGTTGTTGTAGTAGTTTTTCATTTTATGATGTAATGTAAAACTTATGAATATATCTAGCGTTTTCAAGGCTACTAAACCAATCGGTCTTTCGAGATTTGATCTTTCTTGTGATCATGCCAATGTTATGTAATAATGCACCGACTCTGGGTAACTAGGGTCAGGGCGTTACAATATTTGTGTTCAAGAAAAAGCTGTATGTGTACCATATAAAAATTGTGATGTTATCTTCATACTCTTCGATAGAATCATCTTACTTTTTCTTCAGACCAGTGAACTTCCATATCATTTTATGATAAATTTCTGAGGTAAATATTTGTTGAAAAACATTTTATTGAAATATTCCAATTCCATGGAATCAATTTCCTCCTTGAACATCATGTTATTGGTCAAAGTCCACCACTGATAAGCTTCTCCATCAAAATAAAAAACATCCAAAACACTTTCTCTTATTCTGAGCACTGGCGGATAGATAATATCTTATCGATGGAATTCATCCATTATTCCTTGATGAGGGGATCAATAGATACACTAAAAATTGAATGCATTTTCAAATTAATTATTCAATGGAAAATTTTTCTATATTAGAATAAAGAGGGAGTTATACACAATTCATGTAAATATTCTTAACTTTATATATTTGAAAAATAATATCTTGTTGTTTTGAGCACTAGTTCCCAATATACATTTAATTTTATAGGTAAATTTTCACATTTATTATCACATTGATTATTTTAATGTGTTCATAAATTTCTTTCCATTAACTAAGAAAAATAATTTTGGATTAGGGGGATCAAATAAATAGCTAATAAGCACAAAAAAATTATATTAAACACATAATGATAAACTATTAATAGAAAATTATATCCTAAATTGAGATTCCCTAGGTTTTAATTAAGGTTATAAATGGTGATATCATTATCCCTTGGGATCTTAATGAAGTTTTCTAGTCAGAATATTTAATAATAACTCAGCATTTCTATTAAACTGACTATATGGACTCAATCATATTACATATATTATTACAAGATTTTAAACAAAATTATCCAACAATTTCAATACAAGGACCGTAAGTTCTAGTGTATTTTTATGATTAGAAACATAAAACTAAAATATGGAACCCAAATAAGAAAATTATTTAATCATAAAATTGATCCCCTTGAAATGAATCGTGATAATTTATCAGCAAAAAATGAGTTATTGTAAAATAATAATTTTGAATAAATAAAATTATGGAGTGAACATAAAAGTGGTTGAGAATTTGAGAAGTTATCTTAGATCAAACATTCTAATCAGGAGGAATTGAGAAGGGATCCCTTTTAAAATATGTATTTCCCCATCAAAAATTGATGATTTGATATGGATACATGATTTTGGAACACAAAAATAAATCTCGAAGAAAATAATAAAAATAAATAAGAATTGTATTATGGTAAATAGAGAGAAATTGTAACTTGGAGGAAAAAAATGGATCTATGGGTAGACTCCCATACCTTATGTGTGATGCAGTTCTGAAAATTAACTAAATATATTATATATTCAAATTGAATCAATTAATTAATTAAATTAAATTAAAATTTTATTATATTTTATTTCATATAATTTTATTATGTTCATTTAGGGTCTTTTTGATGAGTAATATATTTAAATTAATTTTTATTGAGTGTTAAATCCCTTGGTTTTCATGATCAGTTCACTCTTTTAAAAGCATAGAGGTTGTTGTAATAGAGGATTATTCTCCAAAATTTAAATTATTATTTGTAAATGAAATTCTCTAATTTTTAATTCTATTATATATAACATTGTATCTAGATGTGAGGATGATTCATTAGATAAAACTTTACTAATAATCATTTAGATTAATTTGGAATTTTTTGATCATTACAAACCAATATTGTTATATCATTATCCTATATATATAACTATTTTGAACATTAAATATGTTTTAATACATCTATAATAATATTTTTTAACTAGAAATATGATTTATCTCCATCAATGAAGGTGAAATTTAATGATAAAAACACATCGTCCACAAAGGCGGTAAATCGGCACTACACTGACAACATTTTCATTTTTATAATAAAATAATTAGTGCAAACTGATTTATGATAAATCATACCTTAACAATATATAATACAACTACATAATGATACTAGATTGATCATTCCACATGGTCAAGGGGATTTGAGTAGAAGCTAATAAAATAAAAGAACGTGTGTCGAAATTAAATGAAAAAGAACGTGGTGTTTCCCTCTTGAATTTATCCTCATTGAGAACCTTTTTAAGGCAAAAATTTTAGTCTATTGTTGGGACTAATTGATCATAGACATGTGAGAGGTTATTGGGAGACGAATCATAGAGAACATAGATATAATTTAAATTTTAATAGTTTTTAGGATAAGAGGTGGTGAGGGGTGGTATTTATATAGGAGAAGAGTGGTGTTTTCATAATATTATATTCATTAGTTTATTATTTTGTCTCAAGACAATTAATAGATTAATAATTATCACAAAATATATTAAAATAATGTATGTATGTTTGAGATTGTTTTTCTTACAATAGAGATGATTCAAAGAATAGTATATTTACCTTATAATATATAGTCACCGCAAATAAATCTAATTCACTATTTAAAAAATCAAAATATTCCACAAAATTCCCAATCAATCACTCCCAAGATTTTTAGAGATCTAAAATTCAAAAATGAACTCAATTTTAGGAAAATAATTTTCAAAATATGAGAAAATTAATTTATAAATAAAACTTTCCTTTAATTAATGAAATACCAATTTTAATATTATAAATGATTTCATTAATCATTCCGAAATTATTTAAGGTATCATAAAATTAACTAATAATCAGATGAAAAAATTTTAATTTATGCGTGTATTTTATGAATAATAATTTTCTTCTAAATCATTATATTATTTATAAAATTGTTAATAAACATTTATGTTTTATAAAAATTTCACCACATAATTAATAATTTCAAAAACATTTATTTAATTATAATATGATATAATTATATCATATTACAGTTGATAAGATTCAAAACATTTATTTATAATTATATATGTGAGGTTACTATTCTATTTTTCATATTACTATTCCTTGTAGTCATGTTACTATTACAAAGGTCAAGTTATTATTACATCCGTATATGCTCTTTAACTTATATAAATGACTCTTATTTAATTCATTCCCCAATAATAATGATTGTGTTATGTTTTATATGTAGTTGTATATGATTTATAGTATATAGAAAAATTATAAAAATAGATATTTAATTTATAGAATTTTCAGTTGTTATAGATTAACTTGATTAGATATCATGTATATAATTTTGTTCTGAATTAGGTCTTGGATGATGGTTTTAAGGAAAATTATAAACTATTTTTTCTTAGTCTATTTAAGGAATTATATTCCCTTCTATAATTTATCCCTTGAGATAAAATAGGTAAAATTTCGAAAATTATGTATGGTTATTTTTTTATATTTTTTCAAACCCCTAGGAAAATTGTATTGGTGTACCTCATAAGGGTGAGAATGATGTATATTAGAAATATTATCCTATAAACCATGCCCAATTTGGATATTCTGTGTCCCAAGATTAAATGACTAAGATTAGTACATATAAAAGTTTAACTATAAAAGAGCTTAATATGAAATATAGGAAACTAGAAATGTTTATTCATTAATTGATACTTCCTGTGAAGGGAGACATTAATCTCATGAGACAACATGATCTCTTGTACCTCTTACTAATATAGAATATCTTCCGGATCCATTTATCAATGTATGTGAGGATGATTTTAACATGTTATGTTATCCCTATTATATTTTTAATTCCCTTTCATATCGAAAATATATTTTACCCTTTTACAGTATAAGAGATTAATACCTCAAGGGGAGGAAAATAAATATATATTAAATGGTTTATGCCTAACATAAATGTTTTGTAGTAATATAAAATTAAATTTGAATCCCTATAAAAGAGAATGGGACCATCTTCTATGATATAATTTGAATCTCCTAACTATCCAATACCAATACCATTATTTTGGGATGATTTAAAATATGAATATATTTTTGACAGTATAGTTTATCTTAGTGATTTTATAGATAAACCTACATATAATGAATTAGGTAAGTCTTATGAGAATTAAGATAATTTATACAAGTCTCCGTTGAATATAATAACTCTAAGATCAATTATACCATACACACAATATATGAGGGGATAATTTCCCAATATCTATTGTTCTAGGGCTAGATGACTATGATATTGATGATGGTCGGGGGAATGGGGTCATTCAGACTCAGGATAGTGGACCTTTGATCCCATATAATCAAATAGTATACAATGTTTTATTGACATCTGATATTGACACTCATGATAGAGTTGAGTTATCTCTTCTAATACCATAATTTTATTATGTATTGGATGGAATTTTTGGACAAATTCCTATTAAAAATATAAAGGATCTAATAAAATGCAATGAAAATGCTCCTCTTCAAATTGCATAAGAACCTACCAATAAAGTAAGATTCTAATGTGTGAAACATATGTCTCTAGTGATTGGTTAGGAGGTAAATGGTATACATCTATCATAAGTTCCATATTCATATGTAACTATTTATACTTATTCATTTCCTTTAGTATTATATATAACAAAACATTATTTGGATGAGTTCAAATCAGATCTAATGGGGGTGCTATAATAATTCATTATTACCCTTTGGAATTCAATAAAACTAATCAAAAAAGAATTTATTTCTAGGATACTGACAATATTAATTTCAAGTCATCATCCTAGATTCTATCTCATAATGTATCTAATCAAAAATGATATTGACAATTTGATAGGACAAGTAGGTTATATACGAGGATATATTTCATATATGAACATAATTCTTGAGAAATTATTTCAAAATTATATGTTATGGAATTTTAAATATATAGAACCACCAGCTTCTCCTCATTTCCCATTTGTTATTGATGAAGTGAAATGTGGAAACTCTAATGAGATGAGTAAAAAGTGGTCTATGATTAGTTTTAGAAAACAGGAGAAATGGTGATTGATGGTTTTCTGACTAATGTTATGAAAACTCTTTTTTTAGTCATAAAAGTAATTTAATATTCTTGAATATGTAGAGGGGATATTAAACAATCATTTAAAATGTATCATTGAAAAGTCATCACAATGTTATACCATAAATATTTGACTTAATAGTAAACTAGAACAATACCTCTACACTACCAAAACAACCATCAAAGAACATCTTATGTTACCCATTAAAAAAACCCCTCATACTACAACATATTCCATTAACCCTTTTATATTTTCTACTAGACATGAAGATAATTTCCTCAATAGGTTTTCAGAAGTGTGGTAATCCAAGATTTTACTTCAAAATTTTCACCACAACCTGCCCAGCCTACCCAACCTACCTCAGTCTCTACCCCAAAATAAAAGAACAATATCCTTTCCCATTAGATCAGATATGTTTTATATTTTGTTCTAATTATGATTCCTTATGAAGAATCTTCATGTAATATTTTAATAATCCTTCTATATATAAACATAATACAATTTTTTATTTCATTGGGGTTTACCCTTTTATTTTTTTTCATATTTCTCTATTCTTCTTTAAATTAATCTTCTTATATATCTGGACTAGTATTTGATAATAACAAAAGGGAATGAAAATGTTTAATTAATTTAATAGATTAATGTATTGATATTTTAATTGATAATTACACATTTTATTTAATGAATATTGTTTTCAGTATTCAATTAATTTCATTTTATATGTATGGATTTGGGATCATAAAAAATAGGAAACTTTTTTTCTTTTTAAATCACCTCTTTATTTCTAGGATTCAAAATCTTGTATATTATGTTTATAATGATTTTGATATTTTACATAGTCAACTATTTTTTAAGAATAAAATGTTAAAATTAAATAATTCTTGAATTTAAAATGAAATATTACAAAATATGTAATGAACATAACACATTAAGAACTGAATATAAAAATGTAAATTAAGTGACTAAGATAAAGTGACTTAATGATGACATCCATGGGAACACATATACAATAAATAGATTGTTCATCAAATGAGATAATTCAATCTATATCTTGAGTTGATCATGAATTTAAGTTAATGTTAAAGTATGTTTACAGAACCATTCATGCATTGATTATAATGTGACCACAATAAGTATTCAACTTACCCTATAAAAACCCAACTTACACTGAAACATGTGATTATAATTTTTTAAGTAGTTAACTTTTTAGGATAATGTAATGGATTGACCATAAGAATAAGTCATGTGACCATGTGAAGAAAAGAATCTTGCACAATAATTAACAAAGCCCCCATGTGACCTAAAGATGGAACCAAGTGAGTCAAAGAAGCTAACAGGATAATTAATGAAGATAACACATGAAGTAATAAAGCATAGGAAATATGATATGAACCTATATCATGAAGAAATAAAGTGAAAATGAAAGGAATTGAATTATCCACTTGTTGAAAAGAATTAACTACAAGGGAAAATTAATTCACCGTGAAAAGTATCTATGATATGAAACCATTTCAAGTATCTAATATTCAAATTTATAGTTATTTATGTGATGTTCATGGGACTATGTATAACATAAGAAGTGAAGTATTATAAAATTATTAATGAATATAGTTTCAGAAAATAAATTATATACATGGGGAACCTAAAACTAAAAGGAATGTCCTCCAATGAATACATTGATTTACAATTACCTTTAAGTACAAGAACCAATTATGGAAATAATAAAAGAGACATATAGTGGAAAACATAGTGAATATTAGAAGAGACACATTTTCCTAAGACATAATTTCAAACACAGTGGACTTTATAAACATTATATCAACCTTTTTTCTGCACCTATTAGTGAAAAAATGGTTGATGTTGTTCAAAGGTCATATGTAAATACCATTGATCAAATTAAGCTAATGAGACTGAGATTCATATAATATTATAACTTTTTATTACTTTCCCTTTTTTTCTAGATTAAATTTTGAGTAATGATTTTTATACACTCATAGTTCATTAAGGAAAGATCAAATATTATTATGGAGATTTATAGAGGCTCTATATCATTAATTTGTATCTGCACCCTCCGAGTAAAGTTGTAGAAGAGGTGGTATAAAATGTACCTCCTTGGTGTAGTAGGTACAATATTATTATCCCATGTAGAACTCTAGAAGACGATATATATTTCCTAGAAATCCGATGTACAATTGTTTTATGTATAACCCAATATATATTTTGGATTATTTGATTCATTAATAAACTACTTGGTAGTGGGTGATTAAATTGTGGAGAGGGATAGGTCGTGGATTTAAACTAAAACTATTATTTTAATTACCCTATAAGTTTTTTCTATTTTGAAAACAATATTTTTAGAAAAAATCAACATAAGTGTTCAAAAAATATTTTAAAAATTTATCATAGGTTGTTACCGTTATTTTTTTTATTTGTTGTTTTTGAAAAATTTAAAGTAATTTCAAAAGATAAAGGATATTTAATATTGTATTAACTGAGTTGTGATCAAATATTTGAGAATTTTATGAAAGATCAAATTATATACATACAAAATAGTAGTTAATTGGTCATTTTAAAGAAACCGAGGGATGTAATATAAACATTATTTTATATTAATTTTAATTATAAACACAATTCACCCCATATATAGTTTTCCACTCTTACTAAAAAATATAGGTACTTATTGTTAAAGATAATATTCATGGGATTGTTTAAAAATAAATTATTTAGACTAGTTTCCATAGATTTTTAATTCATCTATTTTATCATTAAATATCTACATGATAAAAATAAATCAAAATGAATTTTCAGATAAATTTGGAATTTTATAGATCAAAATTAAATGTTTAAAATCAATGAACTCAAAAATTGTTAGTTCATCAAAAAATATAGGTATTATTTATCAATAAATAACTCACCTGACAATTCATTATATTTTCTTAAATACTATAGTCCCTATTTTCATTATTTTTTAAATTATCTTTATTGATTTATTATATACACAGTATACATGTGGGTGCATGTGTATTTTTATACATATCAGTAGAATTGTTCTAGGCTAAGATGGTCATTTTAAATGCAACTAAAATAATTTCTAACATCTTGTTATGTGGATATAAAAGTAGTAAAATGGTATGATAACTTCCTCCCTCAATTATGTTCTAAATCAACTACATTTTTAAATTTTCATGTTTTTTAGTTTTATCTGGAATTTATGTATATTCTCACTCATGTAGATAATGGGTAATTTTACAAAGTAGATCCCCATATCCAAATTTAAATTAATTAGTTGATATTTAAAAGGGGAGGTTACCCAAGTTTGACAACTTTTAATGTATTTAGATTATTTTATCTTATTACAGAAGTGATAATATAAATGATTAAATATTTAAAAATTTCCTTGAAATTTATATTTAGATAAAAAATATTAAGATTAATTACAAGGAAATTTGATATTGAAAAACTCAATAGAACAAATCATTCATCCAAAATTGCATCATCAAACTCATAATACAATATTAGTTTGTATTGGAGGATATTTAATTTTAATTTATTTTATTAAATTAGATTATGTATTTATTTATATAATTAATTTATATGAAATATTTTTTGTCAAATTTTATACATATCATTATTTTTAATTGAATGAAATAATTATCTAGATGATTATGATTTTATGTTCTATTTAACACTAATTTTTTGGGGCATGGGGAATAACCTAATGTTGTTCCATGTGACGATTGATAAATTGAGAGTAAGACTAAATATTTCACATTTTGGAAAATTATTTTAGTTTCACTAATAATAAGATTATATAGGGAGAAAGAGAGCCTCAATAAAGGTTGGAATCCAAAAATATCACATGCAATTTCATTGAAAATGGGGTTTACTGTGTGTATTGTAATTTCAAAGAATCTCCTACTTACCATATTGTTTTTATTTCTTTAATTTGAATTAATTTCTATATTTTAAAAAGTAATATTAAGTTTTTGAATAAATTAATTCAAAAATCTTTTATGATTGATTATGAGAGATCAACAAGTATAGATATTTCTCATCAATGTCCCTCATTCATATTTGAATGCAGTACACCATTCATTTTCTATTAGAAATCCTATAACATGGATAGCCTCTGATGCTCATCCAGCATGATATTAATAAAGATAAAAATTATAATCATTAGATTATCTATGGAGTGTTGAGGGGAATAAGAAGTTTGGGTATAGGTTTTGAAGGAGAACATGAGGGGGTGTGACTTTATTTGGAGAAAATTTATCAAGGCCTGGGAAATTTAGTGGGTGGTATTATTGTTTTGGTTCAACCCAAATCACATGGAGACAAAAAAAGATAAAATTTCTGTTATAAATTCCCAATTGTCTTATATAGAATATGTTTTTATATTTTATTGTATGGAATATAATTTTTATTTAATTTTTCATGGGACACTCAGGGTTTATATGAAGGTAGAATCTACGGTGATGAATATTGTTAGAAAAAAGATACATAAACATGGTGTGTAGTGTCTCGTCAGGAAGATATGTGGGTGTTGATTTTTTGGCTTGGTAAAAATCATTTAGTGAGTTATAATGAGTAGTATAATGTAATGTTGTGCAATAGATTATTAGAGGCACCAAAATGACACCAAATCATTAGTTCTGATCATTGTAGGTTGATGTATACTCATGGGATGATTATTAGAGAAATAGAGGAGGTGTATCAGTGTGTGAATTGGTATAGGGTTTCAATAATGAAACTGTAATCCCTGTTTTTGGATTTTACATATATTATATAGAATCTATTAATATAAATGAAATATTTAGACTTTCCCTATCTTTTTTCTAATTCTCCGTATCAGAGGGGTATTTGAAATTAAGAATTTGTGTCTAAATTTATTTCCATATATTTTTTGATGCTTTTTTTGTTGTATTTTCTCAAAATATTTCTATTACTATTCAGTTTTTATATTTATATATACTCATTTCCTCTAACAATTGGAATCATATGAGGTTATTCTTGATTCTTGAAAATCTGATACTGGTGATTCACTTAGATAGATTCTTTCAAATTTCACTATATTTAAGATGAAAACGAATTTTTCTCTATATAATAAAAAAGAAAAAAATATCATGGTTCATGAGAAGATAGTGAAGGATATGAAGAAAGTTTTAGATTATCTACATAACATGAGTGACGATGACTAAATGTATATGAGAGAGTTAGATAAAATAATAATCCTAAATTAATTGGATAATAATAATTTGTCGGAGGATAAAAATATAAAACATATAGATGAAATATGTGTAACAATTGAAGGAATTTATAAATAAAAATATTTCAAAAATAATTAATATATGAAAAAGGACGACACAATTTGTGAACTCTAAAGGATAGAGATTTATATAACCATCATGATGATATCACAAACATTTTGATGAATCTATCTTTATTCCATAAAAGATCAATGATAATGTTAATGTGGTACATAATGAAATGGAATAAGAATAAATAAAATTCACTATTTAGTTTCATTAGAAGTTGTATATCATAATCTCATCACCACGTTGTTGGTCAAGATATACAATCTAATGTTGGATGTTGGGTTTTCATCATTGTTGAAGAATGATACTTGGTTAAAGAATAATGATATCTATTCTTATTGTAATAGTTGAATTATATCTATAAAACATTGAAATGGTAATCAAAATGATCAATTGAAGATAAGAAGGAACGTTATGAGTTAATTTTATTATAAATATGTCCATGTGTAGAGAAACTGTCATATTTGAAAAATCTTAAGAATGAAGATAATAAACAATACCCATATTTTTATGATCCCAACATAAATCATATAATGGATTGTGTTGATTTACATTCAATTGGATTTTATTATCATGGTTAAAATTGAAAAAATTAATGGGTTTTTGATTTGGCAGTGTTATACAACATTCACTAAATAGGGAACAATTATCATCATATGAAAAAAGTTAATTTGGTAGATTGAATATGTGAAATTAATATTCTAATGTTTTCTATGGAGTTTATTATATTTTTATCACAAAAAAATTACATTATATGATGATCTTGAGGGATATGAAAAATTTACAAGGTATATATCATAATTTGGTATTTCATTGCACTTTTGATAATGATGGATTTCAGAGCTAATAAAGATGTTACATATGAGAATTTTCATAGGGATCAATGGTTTATGAATTATTTAGAATAGTTTACACACATTATGGGTTTTATTTAAATGTGTGTCGTGATGTGGAGAATTCAATTATGAATATTACATTATAAAATTTATTGTACATGTGATGGTCGATGTGACATCCCAAGAATGGACCACACAAATATTTATAGGAAATGGAATGCATGCATATGGAGCTATGTAAGGAATGATCTACCACATTAACATCAATAAGGAATAATGAATCATGTAATATATATCTTATTGATGTAACATGAACTATATACCACTATATATATATAACACATGAAGGCCCCCATCTATACCTCCTTGTAGGGTCTAATTCATCAAGTAATGTTCAATACATAAATTGGAGAAATATAGTGGAATAATGGACAATGATTATACAAAAAATAAGTCCTTTAATGTATGCATTACAAATCTATTAATGGTGATCTCAACAGAATCATTTGATAGATGGGTTAAGTTCATATCTTTCCATGGAATGCATAGTTGACACCATATGTCGAACCTACCACCATCTTAGACCTCAATTTATAATACTCACTAAAATAAATGAAGTTAATACTCACTAAATCATACCTTCGTAGTTACACCCTTGATGTTGTGGCCCAACATAATAGACACATCCTCGATATTGATAGTCATATCTCCAACTTGAAAATGAAATATATGTGTCTTTGGCCTCTATCACTCTACTAGGGTAGCAATGAAAAGATGACCAATGATGATGAAGTCACACAACACTACATTATAGAACCTTTCATGTAGAATTTAAGGTAATATAGAATTAGGTTTGTAAATGTGATAGAATTATCTTACCCTTAGATACTAAGAATGAGAATATATAATTCCTCTATCAATATACCTGAAATATGACCAGTTAGGAATTTGTGAAATTAAAGGCCTGAAATCTCTAAATTTGATACCACTTTTAATTTTTATTATTAATTTATTAAAATTCATAAAATATTTTAGGAAGAAAATAGGCTTTAAAATAAGGTTCTCAATTACCATTGATCAGCATAACAAAAAAAGATTAGGTAAACAATTAGATATGACAGATCATGTCGGTTTGGTATAGCAATTTATTATTTTAGCTTTATCCAATCATGTATTATTTAATTCCAAATAATTATACCCATATATATATATATGTATGTAATTTATCTTAAGGATAGATATAAAAATATTCTATGACATGATGAAATTGTATTGTTGATATATCAACCACAATGAAAATCACTAATTGTATAATAGACTACACGTAATATTCATCTCACCATGTGAGAAGGTAAGTGGATATTCTATTTGACAAATCATTGATTTCAAGAATCGATGATATTACATTCTCTAACAAAAACTAAGAATTTATAGAAATTAATCTTCCAACTACATTATTTGATATCAGCAAATATATTAATAGAAAATTTTGTAGTGTCTAAACCTCTTGTTAATGATTTTTTATATGTGTGTAATATCAAAATATATTTAATATTGAAAAATTCTACATAATTTAAACCAAAAAAGAAAATAAATATTTAAATGAAGGAATCCATAAAAAATCTTGAAGGTGAATTAATTTCATAATAATGATATAATATATAATCTAAATAAAGATATTATGAATTAGAAACCCATCCAACAACACTAGGATAGAGTTTTATGTGTATGACCTTGTATCTAAAAAATAATTAATTATGACCCCAAATAGCATAATTAATGCTAGTCCAGCTCATTCATTATATGAGTTGACTTTATTCATCCTTAGGGAAAAACCTATTAATATTAGTGACACGTTCGAATTATCATTAGGAAAGGAAAAATTATGGCAACCAAAAATATGTATAAATGTTTTTCATAAATAATAAAATAATGTGATCATTCAATACATCGGATTAGAATATTCTTTCCAAGACATGTTCAACAATGATAAATATACAAAGACTTGTGAAAAAGGATATTTTAACAACTAAAATGAACCTCAATCACAGTAGATGTCTTTATGTAAGCCATGTAGGACATGAACAATATTTCATGATTTTATTTCCTTGAGTATAAAAAATTAAAATCCAAAGGACTACAAGATAGTACTAATCTAGGTATCAAAACCATAGGGAATGAAATTTGTAGTTCCATCTAGGAAGGAAAACTAACAAAACATATGTGCATGAAACAAATATAAAATAACTTTTCAAATATATAATTTTAAGGTATAATATGATGATTTTAAAATATGAAATTTATATAGAGAAATAAAAAATGATTAGCTGAGAATGAGAAAGAGTGAAATTTAGGGAAAATTTTGTTTTTTCGGTTAATGTATTTTGTCATTTTTGAAGTTATAATTGAAATAAAAAATCAAAAACATATAGTTAAAATTTCATTTCAAATATAATGACCTGAAATTGGATGTATTTATAGTTCATAAAATATATTACTCGTTCAAATATATAAAATAAAGAAGTGGGTTTCAATTTGAAATGATTATAGTATCAAAAATTAAAAACTTGAATCATAATAATAAAATTTACCCACTCTATGTTCATCAAAAATTCATTTTGTAATTAAATAAAAGATGAATTATAGATTAACAAAAAAAAGAAAGAATAATAATACATGGAGTCTCTATTTAATATTATTATTTTAAATAAAAAAATTGGCAACCTAACACTTTTGGATCTTTTCTTACCTAGATATGCACTATATCCACTCTAGAAATATTCATCAAAAATTCAATATTAAAATATAATAATTTTCAAAATTATATTTTATTCTTATTTAAATCACAAAATTTATTTAACCACTTCATTTTGGGAATGTTAATTTGATAAACTCATTTCCTATCTTTTATCTATGGTCTAATTTATTTAACATGGTTATAAAAAAACCAAACCCTCCATATCCAACTAACATAAAAATTAAATCAGGAATTAATGATTCTATTTCTCTTAATGAATTTTAAATTTTAAATTTTAGCAATTGACTAATTAATCATTGATAAAAAACATCATCCACCCATACTACTGAACAAAAATTCCTTCACTTTGTTAACATATATAAACACTTTAAAATATAACTTCACATAGATTTTAGATGATCCAAACTCATTACATAAAATATTAAAGAATTATTATTACACCTCAATTCATATCTAAAGAATCATTAATAAAAACAAGAAACCCAACCCTATATTCAACTTCATCTTATGGTACTGAAACAGAAAATGAACACTCTAACACAACACAATAAATACTAGACAATTGGGTTTAACCTCCTATGATATTTGAAAAAAACATGATTAATATAGTTCTGTGTTACATATTAGGATCCTTTGAGTCTATTTATAAATGGATGAATTTGATAACTTATTTTGAAGAGGTTTAATTGAACAATGAAACTCCACCCAAATCATGATTATCTTATGCTTATACCACCCAAGAAATAGATTAGAATCCAAAAAAGAAAAATTTACCCACTAGTATATACCAACATCTTTTTAAAAATAGTTTCACACACCCCTTATCCACCACATGGCCTAATAGATTTCTCCCCTAATGGTATATATTTTCCCTTTCTAGAGATGATCGTACAATCTCATGGGAGGTATCATACTCTATTACTGGGCAACCCCTAAGATTCGACATATATAAAAGATTGAAACAGGGTGAATAATTCTTAAAAACATTCCTCAGCATAGGTGGAATCATCATTATTCTACACCAAGCATATAATCATAAAATATGGCTGACGTATAAAATCATGGATCTGATCCCCTTGGAAATAATCATTTTTAATTTCTCTCACTAGGTTTCAGCACTGTCGAGGTAGGTGAAATGAGGTGGGGATTATACGATGTCTTATAATTTATTTCAGTTAAGAAACATGAAAGAAATTCTATGTGGTATGTTTTTTGTAGGTTGAGTTTTTAATATTTGGGGCCAATGAGTTGGAAGATATCAAAAGGCCTATTAGAAAATCAATATAACTTTTGAGTGATTCATCAAGAAAGGGAGTACTGCCTGTGGGCATGGATTTTTACATAGACTTGTTCTCCTATTTAAAAACATACAAGGAATCGATAGTTAGTTTATTTTATAGAACATCATGTCCTGGGAATAGACTATATGGTCGTCTAGCTGGTTCACTAACTCATACTGGCCTAAAAATTCATTTTCTAGTATTATGAATCTTATTTCAAATGGGTGGTAGTTCAATAGTGATGGTTTTCAATAGATATAGAAAACCCAATGGGGTGATTTTAACAGATACATGTTATGTAATATACAAGATAATTTTACCCATTTTATCCAATATGACTAATGATTTTTTTCTCCCATTAAGTCTAATGGAGATATACCTTGAGGTAATGGTTAACATCATAAATTTGTACATTCATTTGAATATGGTTGGAAGAGATAAAACTCAATATAGTTCCACGTAACCAAAATATATACATCCTTAATTGATTGAGAAAAAAAATCAATATAAATTCATGAATAAGAAGTTTCATACCATGTTAATATATAGTGAATGCAGGATATCTATTTTTGTGATAAAAACTAGAGGATCCTCCTTGAGGTGGTGAATGACACCCATCTAGTATGTGGGAAACCGATGGAGGGGTTTAAGAGATAATTAATCATACATTATAATATAGTGTTAGTTTATGATATGTTAATATTATATATGATTTCAAATCATCATCCAAGGAATGTATAATCATTTGAATGTTTAGGTCAATTGAATTATATTTAAACTGGTCCCAAACGTACATCCACTATGTGGGTTAAGTAAGAGTGAATATAAGGGAATAATTATATCCAGACAAGGAATACCCGATAAAATTTATGCATCTAAGAATTATCTTGATCTCAAATGGTTCTCCAAATCCCTTGAAAAGACCACTGGGTTGATCAGTAGTTGTGAGAGGATGATGAGGTGGAAATTTTATGGTCTATTGATCTATGAAAATGAGAACTATATATCCCTAACACTAGTGACTCCCGTGATGAATTGATAAATCAAGGCCCATGAGTTCCTTCTCGTAATTTAATTTATGAAATACTTCAGTAGATAAGTCATTTATAAAAAAGGTGAAGGTTTAGTAATTTTTCGTGATCATAACCCTAATGATCCTCCTTGATACATCACATTTGAGTTCAAATTTATCCCAAAAATCAGGTAGAATGAGGATAGGGGAATGATCTATGAGCTACTAAAGGTGAAATAAAGTATTTTATGTTGATGAAGTCAACTGTAAACAAAATATTTTTTAAGGGTAATATGAATTTGGTGATGGACCCATATATTTTAAAAACAGATGATAATATCATATTAAGCTATGGACAATGCATACTACTCTACCTATAGTAGGCCTTTTCCATTCCTGAATGGTATGAATCTTGGAAATATTTATATCCACTCTTTATCCTTAAATCACATAAAATTATTTAGTAATACACATTGGGAAGAAACTAATTGGGCATTATTTTAACTCTATATCAGTGCTATAATATGAAATATCATCATAAAATATTAGATCTAATTTACGAAATAGGGCCTAGAAGAAAGCATTCATGGATACCAAAAAGGTAAATATAGAATTTGTAAGACTAAAAGAAATTAATTTATTTTCATAATGAACATTTGATTAAGGAAAAATATTTTTCCCTATCACCATCATTCATGTGAATCTAACAATTCCCCAACATGACATAAATTTTGGAGAAATATTAGAAAAAATGAAGCCACCATAATAATATTTTTACCTTAGGAATTTTTAATTTGTCAAAAATAGTAAAATTACTCAGGGAGTGGATTTCAATTAAAATATTATAGGAACCATCATTTTTTTATCCTATAATATTGGGTTTGAATAAGAACTGAAAGTATATAATATTAATCACGTCTATTGGATGACTTTTACTTTTTGTTCAATATTATTTCTCTATAACATAGGACACTAATAAGGATGATCCACCACTAGATATTGTCCATGTAGAAAAAGGATAACATTATCACTATAGTTCAAAGGGGGAAACACATATTATTTTTAAAGACATGTGAAAGTTGAGAAATTAATTGTAAAATGATTCAATAAAGTTGTTATACCAAAATGAAGGATTCAAGACAATCTGTCCACTAAATAGTAAATTCAGGCTTCCCTTTTCTACTGTTATATTTTTTGAAATTTTTAAGATTCCATCATCTAACAATTATTGGTTACACCATGAAAATAGTATTTGTGAACAATAACAAAAAAATTCAGAAACATCATTCAGAATTTTTTATAGACCTCTATTATATTTTTTTAAACATCAAATTAGAAGGATGATATTCAAACTTACAATTACTATAAAATGAACATTGATTTCATATATATATAGCCGCCTATATGTAATGATTTCTTGAGAAATAATTCAAATTACCACAAATGATTTCCATCCCCTAACTAGATACACATATTTTGGGTATCATACACATCAATCATTAGGAGTGGGATCAAAATTGGTGATATAATATTATTAGAATACCTACTATTAATCAAAATTAATATATGATTACCCCAATTTGGGTACTAATCATTTATATAAGTGTGTTCTCTACTGCTAGGCCTCTGTAAAAAACACCCATGGTGAAGATGTTTAAAATCCACCATATGGAATTAAAAATCCACCATAGGGGTATAAGTGGGATGATAACCAAATTAATGTTTCATGATATCACTATCAGTGTCACCCTCCAAATAAATTATGATATTCTACTTCAGATCAGTGCAATGATTTGTGGGGGCATATGGTAAACCACGCTAATAAAAGAGCCCCTTCGTGCACCACTCATCCCAATCAAGAGAAGTTATGTAACGAATTCCATAAACATATAACTAAAAATATTGAGGTACCTACATGGGTTTCCATGAAGTCCCGTAAATAGAAATAAAGGAGGATAGGTTGAATCGATGGAAAATTTAATATAAATAAAATCAAAATACGATGTGGCTTCAATATAGTGGTATCAAATCCACCTGATAAAAGTCCTGGATCTCCCAATGATGTGAGAAGTTCCCCAATGAAGGGATATTTCAATGTATTGTGTGATATACATAGCATGGTGCCTGGATTTAGGATCATGAATCTAAGCTGAATATCAGATATACTATACTAAAACATTAATAAAATTTCTAATATACTTTTTTCATGAAGGCATGGTAGTAAGGATAAAAAAACTAATATTTCTCAATGTATACATGAAAAATTACATAATTTTCATGAAACACAAATTATATAGAGGAATTCTTGATATTAATACCACTAAAATATTCCATGATATAATTATTGAAAAAATACGTGGGAAAATATAGACATGCCATTGAAATGACAGTGAACTAGTGGATTCCAACTCCTTCCATTCTAACATGTATGAGATGGATCTAAATCGGATTAATCCTATGATAAATATAAAAATATGATTCTACATGACTAGGAAAATTTTGATTATATGGAAAATTGAATATTTTCAACCCCACATGGAAGAACATCGAAGAAGGATAACATATTAGATGAGTGTTGTAAGAAACCGGTGCTTGTCTCAAAAGACCTGAGTGGGTTGAGATGCCCCTGATAGTTCATGAAATTGAAAAAACACATTATAGATGGAAATCATTGATTCATGATGTTTTCAAATAATTATTGGAAAATCTTCTAAAACTCAATCTTCTCAGTGAACTCTTGATCCCATCGGTGGTGGTTTAGATGAAACTCATGAAAAACCTATTAAAGACCCATGACTATAAAGTATAAATTACAAATGAATAATCCAAAATTCACAATAATTTTCTCAACCCCTTATAAATCAGACATATTAAGGGTGTTTAAGGAAAAAGAAGAGTGTAAACTAAGGTTGGAGTGTGTGATAGGTATTACTAAGTTTCACGAAATAATAAAGTTTGAGTATGTATATTAATGGAGCAATCCAGAACAAGAGTGCAAAGTGGGAAAAATAATCAGAAGAATTTTACTCAAATTGAGTTCTCCCCATAAATCTGTCATTCAATAAATAATATGGAATCCCTAATATATAATAATCCCCAACAATACACAACCATATCCTTTTAGAAACCATTACACATGAACCTTCCCCCCCATGTCACATAATGGCCTACACCCCCTATATTGTTAGTTTTTACCATTACATAATATAACATTTATTTCATTAAGTGGTCTCGAACTCTATAATTCTCCCATTATCATGTAATAAAAAAAGTGTTTCAACCAAAATTTTTAACGCATCTCTGATCATTATTAATAAACGAGCCATTAAATTATTATTTATTTCCTAAAATTTTATTTTTAGAAAAAAAACACACACACACAAGATTTATTTTACCTTCAATAGTGATATAATGGTTTCCAAAAACATACAAAGTAATTATAAATTCTCTTCTCTATTCGATAAATCATTAATACTTTCTATAGATCAAACATTTACTTCAATTTTTTATCATTAAATAATTCTCTTTGGGATAGGTTATTTGAATTTGATTCATTTAAACACATTGAAATGATTACAATTTCTCACTGTCAACTCCTTGTGAAATAGAAAATTAAAATTCATCAACAAATAAAAGGTAGGTTCATCTTTGGTCATGCATCACAGCCTTGTTATGGTTGATCCTGAAAAAAATATCCAATTGCCCAAGATTAGACTCAAAACAACTTCAGTCAAAATCAATAACAGCTGGCACATTTTGAACTTGAATCAGAGATGATGGACTATATATTAAACATTTTTCCTCAAAATCCTTCAAACAATAGAGCTCATCCATCCCCTGAGATATAGATAATAAATGCTGCTTAATCTTAAAAAACATAAGAGATCCTACTTCATTTGGTTGACTGGAATCCATATAATATTCATTGAAAATAAATCCATAATAATTTCATTTCTCCTTAATGTCCCAAAACTAATTTTTCTTTAGATCCATGTTCAGATTTCAAACAAAATCATTAAAAAACATGACTCACTAGCTCACATTTAGTTCATGTATCACATTAATTTTGAACATGAATGAATTTTTCTACATGTTACCCTTGATATTATCATATGTATAATGAATAATATTCTTCTACATGGTGAATTGTCTTATTTAAAATATTCCATAATTTTATTACGTAGATGGATGGGAAATTTTGAAATATGAACCTAGGTATTAATGGGATACATGAAAACCACTGGTAAATATATTTTTATGTGGATTCTAATATATAAATTATATAAATTAACATGATGAAATTAGATATCAGACTGATTTTAATAATATAGATATTTCAAACAATAAAAGTTTCTCTACATATGCCAAATGGATAAATTATGGCACATTAAATATTAATCTATCTAATTTCTCCAAAAAAATAAAAATAATGAATATTAATACATTTGAAATCCTAAAATTGAAATTTCAACAAAAAAATTAATTTAAAAATTCCATATTTAAATACATTATTCAAAAAACTGAATGTAAATAATAAAGGCACATAATTCGGAAGAATAATTTCCATAACCAACAAAATCCATAATTAAATAAAATATTATCTTAAATTAAAACCATAAAAATTGTGAAATTTTTATTCCTTAACAAATTGTTAAATATAATCAATAATACTTTATAAATTAAGGAAAAACCATAAAAAATTACAAAAAACCTAAATAACTAAAAGTTTCTACTAATAATGATGAGATTCAACTAAATCACTAAAAATCACTTTATTTTTAAACCAAAACACATTTAAATCCAAATATAAAATGTGTATGAATGTAATGAACTAGTCTCACAACAAATTCCTCCACAGATAAAAATTTATTTACTTGTATAAATTACTTATCCAATCTAACATGAATGTAATAATTACTGGGAGTTAAAAACTAAAATTCAATAACAAACTTTCCATCAAAAAAATATTCCACCATGGTCATTCTCAATATGAAAATATGATTTCCCACTAAATATTGAATGGATTTTTTATAAAATATGATTCAAATTTTTTTAAAAAAATAATGGAATTAATTATTATCGATATAATTTAACATATTGTAATTATCCTAAATTAAGAAATTCAATCTTATCTTTACCTATTTGTTAAAAGACAGAAATAATTAGAAGGGATAATAATAAGACAATATATTTGGATATGAAAAATTAATAATTGAAACTAATCAGCAATATCCCACCTCATAGATTAAATAATAAAATAATTTTTTATTGGGACATAATATGGATTTGGAGTTTCATTTCTTAACTTATTTGGATGAATATATTCTGATTTTAATTCAATCTATGTAGTTGAAATCTGATTTTTTTGTAAAAAAATCATCAAATGTTTTACTGAAAAAAACTTTTTCTAAAGTTGTATCAACAATTTGAGATGATGATTTATAATTTCATGAATTTAATTTTTTAACATTATCTCTAGATTAACTTAATTTAAATATATATTAGTTCAATATAAAGTTTTTTAAATATAACATTGTAGAAAAAATGCATTGAATGAAAACTTTAAAAGATATGCAAGGTCGGGGACATAAGATTATGGCTTGTTCTTTACCCCCCCAAACTACCACACCACTATATATATATATATCTTTGTGTGTTTTAAACAAAAAAATATCAAATATATAATTATATTTATATTTTTTTAATAACTACTAAAAAATATATTAAATATAATTTTAAAAATCTATATATGGGATAATAATACTGGTTTTTATGATTTTATAATTTTATTTATTTTGTTTTAATATAATAGAATAAAACGTATAATTATTTTTCGATAGAATATATTTAATATAAATGTATTTTTTATATTATAATGTTTAAATTTATAAATATATTTTTGGTGGTCGTTTTGGAGAATACTTTAGATACATATACAATGTGATAGTAGTATTTATTACATGAAATGATAGGTAACCACATGTTATGATTTTGGTACTCTGAAAAGTGGATTGTGAATCACTAGTTTGTCAGTAAAATATAGAAATATATTCTCAAACCCATTTAATGGGGTTTTAATAAAAGAATGTTTTTAATTAAAATTACTACTAGTAATTTAACAAGTAATGAAATGGATAGATTCCAAAAAGAAAAGGTTTTAAGAAGTTATATTACTCTTATTTTATATTAAATTAATTTTTAGTTTGAAATAAAATTATTTTTGAATCTTCATCATCATTCCATGAGAATATTTCTTTATCATTCCGATTTGTTAATTAAATTTCACTTATAATTTTTATATATTTTTTTCATAAATAGAATCGTATGAATATTTTCTATTGGTTATAAACATTTCCTTTTTATCATATACATTCATTTTTAAATAAATATAATAGGACAAATTTTTTCTTCTATAGTGAGTTTAATGGATGATAGTTAAATGTTTTAAAAAAGGATGAAAAATTATAGATAATATCCAAGTGACTACATGGTTGCCAGGTTATTCTTTCTACTAAATTATCAATGGTAACTAACACTAAAAAATAATTATTATATAATGGATTATAATACATCTAAGGATGTATCATGAAGTGCTTGTTCTAGTAAATAATAGTAAATATTCCATCACATTTTACTATAACTATGTCATAATAGTGGCTCTAGACAAGGAACCAAGCTCACACCAATGGATGAATAAACATAGATGTATAATCCAAGATGATAATTTTTGATTGATATTATCACACCCACTTAATTTTTGTTTGAATTAAAATTTATACTTCAATTAAAAATTCAACTAACATAGTAGCGAGAAAAATTGATGGGTAGATTCCATGAAGATATAATTTTATGGTATCATATTATTCCAATATTATTCAAAAATATGTTACTGTATATAACTCAATTAATTCTAAACAATAAATATCTTTCAATGATATTACTAAAAAAATATTTCATTAAGAGTAATTTTCTTTAACATACCTATTTCTTTTATGTAAATCCAACTCAAGATTTTTTATCCCTATAGACATTTTTAATAACATGATTGTTTAGAATTCCTTTCATAAGTGTTTCAATTTATCAAATATATCATTCAATTTTTAAAAGAAATTAAGATATCATAATTACTTTTCAAAAAAATTTAGAAGATATAATATGTAATGATAATTGCTAAAAAATAATCTTTAAAAAAAAGATAGTTCACCCAAGAAATAATATAATTATTTAATAGAAAAAACTAAACTCACAATTCCTTATACTTGTTTAGAAATTATGGTCACTAATTTATATTTTTTTTAATTTTATTTCATTGTTTTCTATATACAGAATATATATGTGTATGTGTTTGTAAATTAGATAATGATCAATAAAAATTATCTTTTCTAATATTACACTATGATATTTTAAAAAAGAAATTACATATTTTTTTAATGTGGATAAAAAATTGGTAAATAAGTATGATGAATTCCTATCGACTATTTTATAAAGACCATGGAATTTTAATTTTTTTAGTTATTTAATTTTCATGGAAATTCAGTTAATTTCTCACTAGAATAATAAAATGATGATTTAACCAACATGATATCCACAAAAACATTTCTAATGATTTAGTTGAACTTGTGATAAAGGGTTACCCTAGGTTTAACATTTGGATTGTAAAAGCAATATTTTAAATTGTGATAGGCTAATAATTTATATAACTAATTATCTAAAATTTTCCAACATTTGTTTTATTAAATATAAAATGATTAATTAATGGGAATGATAATTTTGGAAATTATTGTAACCAATTCACTGATCATGAATTTCATCATTTACCATGGTGTGAAAGATTTTTGATTTTACGAGGATCATGAATATTTCAGAATTTTATAGAATTAATTTAAATATATAATTAATTTATAAATTTATATGCCACATCATTAGTCGTGTATCCTAAAAAACATATTTTTTATTTGAATTACATCTTCCTCTAGCTTCTCAAGATGTGGTTTTATATTTATCACCAATGTTATTTTAATTTGGGATCTGGGAGAAACCCAATCCCATTCCATGTGAAAGTTAATAAATTGAGAGTGAGCCTCAAAATTTACCATTTTGGTATAATATTAATGATAAAAAGATCATAACATGATATAGATTGAAAATGATGCTCACTCTAGGTCTGTTTCATGAAATATCTCATTTAATTTCATTATAAATATTATTTCTTGTGTTGATTATAATTTATTAAAATAAATTAGATAACATATTAATATTAATTCAATAATTAAATTATTTTTTTTTTGAAAACTCAAATTATGTGAGTTAAATAATTTTCAACAGTATCTATCTCTGATGAATTTTTTCCCTACATAAATATTTCTCATAAACATCCCTCATCCCACTATGAATTTTGTAAAACATTCAATTTTTTCTAAATTTCTAGCATCATGGTCGACAGTTAATGCTCTTACATCATGAAAATAATCCAGATCATCTTTATCCACATTGATGGAGCAATGGAGTGGTGAGAGGAACTGGATGTTTATATCGCGATGTTTGGGAGAACCTGAGGGTGGTTTGACCATGATTTGGTAAAAGTAAAACTATATATGGGGAATCTGGGTGTGTTGTTATTGTTTAGTTTTTGGCCAAACTGAGCTGAGATAAAAATGATATAAATGGGAGTTTAAATTTTTAAAAATTTCTAAATAGAATCATGTGTTATCCTCTCTTGGGTATGATATATTCTATTTATATCTTTTTAAAAGGGATTATGAGGGAATATAATAAGAGCTAAGCATGTGTAATGTATATTGTGATGGAAAATGTTGTAGAAATATGTTTTGAAATGTCACATTGTAAATATATTTAGGGAATTACTTTATATTTTGGGTAAATGTGTAAATCATTATATAATGACCTCTTTGAAATTGGGAGTTTTAATTGTGTATTGGAATTTCCATAATTATTCCATGTGTTTGGGATTGATCTCTGAATGGTTACATATTTTCATTTGATGATTATTTACGAAATAGTGGTGGTGTATTATATTATTTTTAATGATTTTATAAATTCTCAATTTAATTTATGATTGTTCATTTTACATGAGTGTTTTAGTTAATTTAATTGTTGTGTTCATTTTAATTATTTCACAATGTTTTCATAATCATTAAAATTATTGTATTTCCCCCATTAATAATCTCTGCCTCAATTTAATTGGTACATTTTTTAACTTCTATTTTCTTTGTATATTCTCACAACATTTCTCTTAGTATAAAGTTTTTTTATTGTGGAAAATAAATTTCCTCTCAACCAACAGGTATCAAATGAGGTTATATGTGTTTATTATTGATATTATATGTTTGATTAATGTAAAGGGATATTCCCATAAAAAACTATTTAATGGGAATATGATAGTATTATATATAAGAAATGAATAATGGATATCCTAGTTAATGATAAGACAGTGGAGGAATTGAAGAAAACTAAGAGAAGTTAATAAACATGACTGATGGTGACTGGAAGGATATGGTAAGATTTTTAAAAGCCACAATGCTGATATATTTTAATTATAATACTATACAGAGGTGAGGAATCTGATAGATCCATTGGGGGTCTAATATAATCTTGAAATAAGGTATAAATAATAAACCGTTATGTGTATGTAAAAAAAAATATTATATCGCTTGGAAATTCTTTATAAAAGAAATTAAGGTAACCATCAGGGTGAGTTCACGAATCTTCTTTATATAGAAATATTGTATGGTTTTCTATATCAATGATAAAGGTATTATGTTCTCAATTTCAATTAATGAAGAATAAAAGTATTTGATTATCTTGGGTTATTTAACATATTCATATGATTGTCTCATCACCACATTTACCCATGGAAAAGAAACTATGACGTTGGCTGATGTGATTTTGCTGTTGTTGATTATTAAGACTCAATGAAACTCTATTTATAGTGATACTATCGGTAATATTGTTATTTTAGATATAAAAAATAGTCACGATAGTCAGATAGGTCGATCAAAGATAAGATAAAAAGTAATGTTCTTCTTTAGTGGTAATGAAGTTCATGTGTTGAGAAACATCTATGGTTTGTATTGATTTTGGAAAATAAGAAACACATGAAACTGGATTTGAGGATACAAGGGTAAATCATAAAATAATAACTTTGGTTAAATTTTAGTTGGAATTTATTGTCACAAGTAATATATATAAAATGAATGGGTGGTCGATTCAAGAACATAATACCATATTCCACCAAAAAATGGAAATATTCTCTTCATACAAATAAGGTATCTTTGGTAGATTGATTATAGGTAATAAATATTCTTCTTGTTTCATTGGTGCTTGTGGTGTTTTTTATCATAAAGAATTTAGGTTATCTGATAATCATGAGAGGCGTGATAAATATTCTAGGTTTATTCCAAAATTTCATATATTCTTATACAATTTATAATGATGGGAACATGATCAATTTTTGTAATGAATGATGATCGATAATCTTTGCACAAAGTAGGAAGGTTGGAAATGATTGCATGACCAATATCTAAGTGTGTGATGATGATATTAATTTCATTGTGAAGAGGAATCATTCATATATGTCGGTAATATAATCATGATACATTATATTTATACCATTGACGCAAATTATTAAATTCTAAAAGTCGAAGGAGGTCTTGTCTAATGTTATAGGTCTTAAAAAATCAATTTTATTTAGAATGATTGCCCAAGTAAGAAGGAATTAAAATCAATGATCATGGGGATGTGATGAGGGTTACAAGCTACATGAAAGATGTTTAGTAGAGTGAAAAATAATTATATGCATGTACTACAAATCCTATTAATAAATCAGTTATAAGGTTTTTAGGTGTGGTTGGTTCCAAAACTGTTGTGCATGGTAGTCTAGACATAGGTATGACAAAGAAATATGAACTTGGTTTTCATCACCATGGTGATAATTTAGGTATCAATCAGTTCTATAAATTATTTTTCTCACATTTTATATTTATGTAAGTGTCTGGTAGGATATCAACCATTTCTCGATCAAACAGAATTTGTTTAATGAGATCTCCTTCTTTGATATGATGAAGGGGGGAATTATAAATGTCCATACCAATTTGGGTAGATCTAAAATGAGATAAAATAGGGTTATGTATTTGTCTAACCAATTATATTCCATAAGTTTCTATCCATTATTTGAGTTTTTATTAGTATTTTCATAATTCCCTCTGAAGGATTAAAAAATGGGAGCACCAAGGGTACCACATATTGTAAGGAAAAAATGTATCTAATCATGGTATGCAATGTTGCATGAGGAATATATTTTATGGATGACATTAGGTTGTGGAAATTATATTGTAGCAATCTATATTGAATATCATAAAATTGGGTAATTAAATTACTTATTAAACGTGATGCAATAACTCAATGTGTTCAGTTTTGATCGATGAAGTGTGATGTAATTTAACAAGAAGACTATTAAAGAAAATTTAGAGGCACATCAAGTTGTTATTTTTAATAGGTTATCGATGATATCACTATAATTGGTTTTTAATGATTATATAAACACTTTTTTTTGTAGTGAACCAATCTTTTCATATATTTACATTACATCACTTTAACAGAATATATAAAACATTCTACTAACGAACACCCAAAGAACATATTAGATTAGTTATGTTGGAACCATTGAAACATAAACACTACTACATTAGTGAGATATATTATCTCTCACATAGAACTCCAGGACTATCACCCCTCTTAGACATATCATACAATAATTATATCTTCATTACTTGAGGAAGGAAACATAAAAAGGGGTCAGATCTGATGATTTGTAAATGTAAATAATGGATATTTAAATGCATATCATGAACATAAGGGTATAATAACTATATAATTATTTTTTGATGATCATACCCAAAATATCAAAGATCATAAACATAAACAATGGAATAAATATTTCCATTTCATAAGACATGAATTCTCATGAAATCAAGAGCATAATCTTTAAAAGCATAAAATATGATTATGTTCTGGAATGGTAGAATACACATAAATGTATAACATATTGAACATGTATATGTATAAATAGGTTCAAACAATAAGTTAGGTACATCAAATCAGGATCTCTTACAGACTCGTGAACATTAATCAAGGTCCATTCATAATGCTATGAACATGTAATAAGGTTCACACATAAAATTATGAACATGTAATCAGGTCATAGAATAAAATCATGAACATATAATAAGGCTCACTCATTACATTTTGAATATATAATCAGGTTCATGAAAAAACATATGGAAATGAGAACAAGTACATGTTTAACATTGTGGAAATTTAATTAGGTTCATGCATACCATTTATACTCATGAGTCATCAGTCTTTACACAGTACATTATATGGAGATATAGTTCTCACCCATATCATAAGAATATCATTCATACGTATGCCACTATATAATAAAATATCCATCTTAACATGACCCATAAAAAATATCGGTTTTAAAATAATCATATCATATCCCATTAAATTAAATGGGTATCATTAACATTTCATCACATAATAACCTATGGAAAAGAGATAGGTTATATAATCATTTCATCAAATAATAACCTGTGAAATAAATTCATTTCAAAATCATATTACATGTGGAATCGAAATGGGTTTCAAAATCATCCTTCCATAAAAATATAAACCTTTTAAAAAAGGATATGAACGGAACCCTTAGATCATTTCTTAAAAGGAAATGGGTAATGAAAACAGATTCTGTATTAGATTGAAAATAATTGTGAAAAGTATTTTCAAAAAATTTCTTTAGGAAAATAACCTTTCTTATTTTAGAATTATTTATAACAAATAAAAACTTTAGGAAAACATTTTCTTAGTAATAAACATGAATTATTAAAAATATATATTTGAATACATTATGTACATGTTCGGTATTGAAAAAAAGTAAAGAGAGCATGTAAACGGTTTGGAAACCATTTTAATTTAAAACATATAAAAGAATATTGAATTTTTTTGAAACCCATTTAATTTAAAATACTTTTAAAACTTATAAATATTTATTAAAATATTTTTGAAAACCATTTTTCTTGAAAATGTGTAAAAGAATATTGAAAAGGATTTGAAAATAATTTCCTAGGAAATATATTGAATACTTTTAAAAAAATGTTGAAGACATATTTAAAAACTTTTTTAATTGAACATAAATTAAAATCATATGATGAATATCTTAAAACATATTTAGAAAAAATGATTTTGAATGAACACAGATTTATGACCGATGATAGAGGTGAAGTCAGACATTCTTAAAAACACATTCTTAATCATCATATGTACCAATGACTGTAAAATGGTACCATTATCTGAATATATCATTAATAATAACTGGAGAATAAAATTCAAGAAATGTATTTATATGTGGATCATGTTATTTATTCAAATTAATAGTAATCATTAAAAATGATGGAAAGTGGTGAAATATTTTCAATAATATCTTACCACTTGGTTACATTGGATAATACTCTCCATGAAAAAAAAGAAATTACATGAAGCTTAAAATATCATGAAAATAAGTATTTTCATGATATAACATGTAAAATGTAATTATATACACCTTAAAAATAATTTATGTTCATAATAAAACATCTGTCTCAAAGAAGGAAAATTGTGAAAAAATTGATTAAGTAAATTTGTAGCTTTTGAAATATTTACACCATTAAATAAATATCATAGAATGGATATTTAAATACTAATATATTTTAGTATATTAATCATTTAATACATCCATTAGAAGTATAGACAACACATAGAAGTAATGTGTGGTCAATAAAGCATATATCTCATGGAAATAAAAAGTGAGATAAAATTACCATACATAGTGTCTTACCTATTTTTGTACTCATTTAAACATCATAAATAATAAATATTATTATTTTATATAAAACCAAATTCAAATTTATAATATCATATATGTTTTTATTAGGCATGTATATTACCTAATTTTTAACAATATTATGCTAAGGATCCACTTCATGTAATATCAGCTTTGTTCTTTGTAATCCTATTAATTTCTTATATATTTGGTACTTATTATTATATAATTATTTCAAGAAATTAAAAAATGAAATAATCATAATTTTTATTCATTATAAGTTTATTATAATAATAATATATGGAATATATAATTATTAAATTGAATACACCATTCATGGAGACGACAGGTCGTATGTATGCATGAATGTTGTTTCTGTATTATTATCATATTAAAATAAATAAATTAAATGAAATATATGTATATATGTATATAATATCAGTAAAGTATCATTAAAATGTTATATATATTACAAAATTTCGTTAAACCCATTCGTAATACATTTCATGTAGCGGGTTAATAAATCACATCGCTTTGATGGGGCTGTAGTCCACACTTCCTTAAAGAAATTATCGTATCTATCCAAGATGGAATGTATAAAGAAATGTGTTATAGAAGAATACAATAAGCATAAATACATAATATATATCATATATAAATATATTTTATATCATAATACACACCATTAGAGGTGGTCAAATATAAATGAACAATCATTGTATTGTGTGGTAGTAGTTCATTGTACACATAAACAATGTGTATGTTACCCATTATATCGAGGTGTGTGTAAGTGTAGGTAACACACATTTCATAAAAACAGATCAATATATTTATGATACTTAGGATGCTATGTAATAAAATAATAAGAATAATTTAGGTGTTCGGAAATGAATGTAAAAGGAAGGAGCTTGAGGAAGGGTGATACCTCATAATAAGGTCACTCATTTTGGTTTTCACCAAAGGGATTGCTTGGAAGGATTTATGAACAAATGGTTTATTAAAATAGGAGTATAGGAATTTTTAGATACAATTTGGGTATTTATTTACCTATCATCATTTTTTATAGGTTTGATGAAGTGGGAGACGTTGTGGCATTTTATATGGGGGGGAAATGACACACATGGAATGTTTTAAAACAAGATAGGTGGACCCGTGTTCTTAACTAAACAAATAAACTAAATACCAACCAAATTTTGTAATATAAGGTATATTTCCTAATTATTGTCATAAAATGGGTGTTGGAAAATTTCATAGGTCATTTCAGAACTTAATATTAAGATTTAGAATGTTCTTAGCCCTAATTTTAACTTAAGCACGCTAATTAATTTTTATCACTTTTAACTAATCTCTGTGTTAAAATTTTATGATGATCTTATTAGATTATAAATAGAATAATTATTAAAAATATTTTTTTCCATTTTTATAAATTAAACACACATAAGTGGAAAATTTATTATTGAGGCTAATCCCATAGACATGACGAAATTATGGGGTTTTTATGCACCCAATGCTCAAAAGGATTTCTAGGTTTTTCTAACCAATTTCAATGTTAAATTTATTATAATTCCATAAATTTAATTAATTGATAAAAATATTATTTAATTAAACATTTAATCCAACTTAATAAATAATTTATCCTTATTAAAATTGTACATGGAAAATTAGTTTTGGATTAAAAATTAGTATTTTTCACTATTCATCCAAAAAATTATGGTTCTCGGAAAAATCCAAAGAAATTAACCTTAAGATAATTTTGAAATTATAAATTAAAAAATAATTTTTGTTTTATCAAATTAAATTCCTTTTTGTTTCTAAAAATAATTTTATTGTTTTTCATAGAAGGATATGAAAAGTAGTTCATTTCGAAAAAAAAATTTAATCAATTAATGAAATTAGAAATAATTATATTTCTCATTATTAATATGTGTTATTTAAATAAAAAAATCATAAAACATGTTTAAATTTTAATTATTACTATTCATATTATTATGTTTAATGTAAAATTTTTAATTACCTTTTTAAAAAATTATAACAATACCAAGATGGTTCGTAGAAACTTAGTGTTGCATGTAACATATGGAAATTATGTGTTGCATGTAATGTACACCTAGTCGTTGTTGTATGTAGTGCAATCCAAGTTGTTTTTTAATGTAATTCAAAAATATTTGGTGTAATGTAAATGCAATGTTTTACTATTTTCAATGCATGATGTCAAAAGAACTTAGCATTGTGTTTAACAAAAGAGAAACATAGTTTTGTGTATACGAGAAGCTTATCCAAGTGTTGTGTGTAGCTAAATATTGACTTGGAGTTTTATATAACACAATACCTAAAAGTGTATTTCATATAAAAATATCTAAATTCAGTATTATTTGAAATAAAAAATATCAAAAATAATTAATTAATTCAAATATATATATTTCACGAAATTTCAGGGTGTTACATTATATCCCCTTCAAAATTAATTTCTCCCAAGAAATTCATCATGTTTATTGATGTTTTAATACTTAGATGTTCTTATAATGAAAACCCACATTGTAAAAATAATTTCTAAAAAATCCCTTAAAATCGAATGTTGGAACTATAACGGTTACCCACTGTGACATATAACTGGTTTTCCACACATGAGAACATAGGTTAGAAGTAATGATTGGGCATGGAAGAAAAGTTTAAATATTTATAGGGAGTGATTGAGATCATCAATTACAAACTATTGAATGATAAATAGAAATTTTGGGACCTCAAAGTCATAAATATGTAAATATTTAAACGGCCATCATTTCAATAAAATGTATGGTATTAGGACAACATTATATTACTATATTTTTTTCCGAATGTTAATGAATTTTCATAAAAAGATATAATTGCATTATTTCATGACAACCTCACCCTTTGTTTTTCATTGACCTACTTCACATATTTCTCCAAAAAGGAAGGTTATTTTTTCCTTCATCAAGAAAAAACATATCATAAAATCCATGATATTAAATCCCATATATCATCACTTATCATCAACACCATGTTTTGAGAACATGTTATCCAATATAAATTAGTCTTTATGTGGTGAGATAATACTTTAAACATAAAAACATCATTCTAATTTTAAAATAAAAATCCCATAAATGGATAACCTTATTACTTATATCAATGATCAAAATCCAAAACATTAGAAAGAATGAATCTAAATCATCTTAGCATTTATTCCACATATATGATTCTATTGTTAGTCACATGCCATGAATGTGAATTTCCTCATCATATATTATCTTCTAACATAGTAATAACTTGAATGGCCAAAAATAGGTTTGGAAAACATGAATACTTCCTTATTCAATAGGTTACTTAATATATTAATTAAATCCAAGAATTTTTAAATGTCATACATGCTGACATAGAACACTTTTTCAATGAATCAGAAACCAGATCTTGGGTAATGTGTGTTATCCAATTTACTTTATCCAAATAATTCATCTTTTAATCCAAGAAAAACCCAATTTTCTCAACATCTTGGTCACATTAATGGATACCATCACTTAATAAAAATATCACTTTATATGTATTAATGAACGTTCAACCTATCCTTTTCAATAATTAATGAAAAATTATACTAAAAATTCATTCATATATCATTATTTATATAAAATAATCTTATAATTACAAAAAATAAGTTATTTATAAATCCAATATTATTATTAAACAATTACTCATTATTCCTCAACTAAATAATTAATACATATTTCCTAGAATATGAAATATTAATCATGTATTATGTTCCTTGAACTCAATCTAACAAATTTAATTGTGATTAATGAAAACAATATCATAGTAACATCAGATACCTTTCACATGTTTTTTACAGTCTCTTTATGTTCATAAGTATAACCAATACTCATGCAACCATCCTAATAATATTTATGATATTTACACTTTCTAAATTGATTTGAATAATGATCATACCTCCCATATCTCAAACATTAAATTTTAACCATGTTCCTTCTAGTTCTATCCATGTAGTAAAATTCTAACACATTAAGTGAGAAACCCATATCCCGGAAGAAAATCACATAATCATGAAAAAATATTTTTAGGATGTCTATATAAAGAAACATTTCTTAAACTATGACACCTTATGATTTTCCTTATATGTTCATATCTAACTTTTATTTTCATCGGTCATGATGGTTCATGAAGGGTTTCTGGATTCCCAAAGAATATATATAGAAACCCTATCCATTTAAATAAAACATTACATGATTTTAAGGACAGTTTTACAACAAAGTACAGGAAAAGGATCGTAAAGTCTAGTATCGTGGAAGACAAGGTACACAATAAAAGATTATAAAAAATGTATTTAAACTCCATAATGATACCCTATCATTAATTTTGGTCATACATATTCAGAGGATTGCCATAGGATAACATGAACATGATAATGATCTAAAATCCCAATAAGATAATAACCATAAGAGCAAAACCTTAGTAAATGGGATTGAAGGCATGCCATGATGATATAAAAAAACATGTAACTTATGGAATCACAAAATGTAATCCCAGATAAATATGAACATGGAGTCATTGTAATGTGGTAGAAACATAAAACATTACGTTACTCTGAGTTAAGGCTAATTTCCATTATTGTTTCTCATAGTATCACAAGCCAAGGCTAATTGCCAAGATCGTTGTACATACATCTCATGAGACTTAACATTGCCCAATTGATTATAGTTCTATCTAGGTGAAACCATATTTTCATTCCATGATTAGGTTTTCCACATAATAAATCACACATAATCAATCATATGTCAATAAAATGTTATCCATTGAATCGACTGCGCACCACAATCATGTCATGAAGCATAAAAATGGGTGTGTCATAAAAGTGTCCATGAAAGAAAGGAATTAGAACATACATGGATTTTCATAAGGTAAAATAGGCATATATCATGGAATGTTATGTAAAATATAAGTGACAACATATATGAAATTTATTTTAGAAATTTTAGAATTTAAAACATCATTGTGTGGTTTTAAGGAAAATACAATAGAGCTTTTAAAATAGAAAAATGAATAATATTTTATATATGAAACCATAAGTGAAATAAGAAGGTTTTAATAATAAAAAGAATGATTTTATAAATAAAATGGTTTCTTAAAAAAGAGGTTATATTGTACTTTAAATAGGGTAAGAATTCGGAATGTTCCCTAAAAACAAGTTTTCTATATGTGATGTTTTGAAGAGGGAATCACATAAAAACATCCATATCCATCAAAAATAGTCATGTAAAGGTCTTTGTAAATGAATTTAGAACATTTAAATATCACTTATAAAATTCACATAAAAAGGATAAGATAGCTTCATTTTGGTATCAAGAAAGATGACGCAACACGAAGAAGTAAAGGAGGTTTGGGTGGAATTCCTTACAGATTATCAACATGGTATCAGGTGTACCTAAGAAAGATTATTGCGGAAGATAATGGGTTTAAACTAACTTTTAAATAATGTGGGAATTTTTTGGTTGGTGATAAATCATACCATAATTAGGGATAACACAGAAAATGACATTGCATAGAGGACATTCTTGAATAAAGGTAAAATGGAGAGGATCCCTTAACTTATGTTTGTTGGTGTTCTCTACTTGATATTAATGACATGAATAAAAAAATTATTTTTATTAATTAATAATTCCAAAACCTATTACATCTTTAAAAGATTTATTATAACCATTTTATGTTTATTCATGTCCTTTTTTGATGGTTTATGTGGTTCAATTTCATTGTTCGGGTCCGTTTTCTTCATTATTTTTATGATGGATTTAATTATTTTCATGAACGGATTGACATATAAGATGAATTTGGTTTTTATTAATTGATTATATATTCCATTAGTTAACATAAAATTGATTAAATATATTTTTAATTTGGTCACTCGGAGTGTAGTCAAATCATTATATAAAACATTAATTATAAACGCTTTGGCTAATTTTAGCGAATTTGATCAAAATTAACTTATTTTGTGTTATTATTTTACATAATTAGTGAACATTGATTAAAGAACATTAAATAATAGAAAATAAACATATAATAGTCATGTTCAACAATAAATGTTTTTCATGACCATGATTGAATATTGGGATAGTAATTAATAACCTATCGTCCTTGATTGTGCTAAATTAACACATATCAAATGTCATTTTCATTTATTTAAAATAAATAGTGGGGAAAGGATAGAAGATAATGAATTATCACATTATAATAATATAATTCCATTACATGTATGTTTATGGATTTATTATATAATTTGTTTGAAGGGAGGTGAGGAAAGAATCAAGAAAGGTAAAGAACATAAAACTATTGGAAGGAGGAATTTACCTCTTGAGTTTATCTCATTTGAGACCCTCTTAAGGGGAGAGGATTTGGTCTTTTGAAGATAAAAAGGGATGTTGGACATAAATAATTATCTTGATAATATATTTAGGTTTCATATTTTGAATGAAAAAATCCAGAGAGTATTGAAGTTAAGATGTTAGGATGGATTGTATTTATAGTGGAGGAGAGGAGGGTTTTCATAATATTATAATAATTAGTTAATAATTTTTCCATAAGACATGAAATAGTGATGATTAAATAACTAAGAATAGTAATAAATGAATGTGAGTTCTATATTTTGGTTCTTACATGACTTATGATTTCAGTAATAGTGGATTTTAATTATAATATATTTATACAGTAAATTAATGTATTTTATTATTCAATAAAAATGAATGTATTTCAGAAAAATTTCAAAAGTTCACCCTAACCATTTTATACGTGTAGAATAAAAAATTTAAATCCAGTTTTTCAAAACAAATTTTATAAATATTATTAATTTAATATTTAATTAAAATCCAAATTTACTCTAAAAAACTATTTTTAAAACATTTCTTTACTTATTCCAAAATATAGGTGTATCGTACTCCCACTTGAATATTATTTATATACTATCATATATAAGGTAAATATTAATTATGGTGTGAAATATTAATAAGGGTAAATTTAATATTTATAAGAGTATGTCACTATTTTTCAAATATTATGTGTGTCATATTAGACACCAAATAATTTACTGATCACAACTGTGTATGTCAAATTTTTGAAATTAAAATAATAGAACTGAAAAACATATGTTTAATGGTCACATATCAATTAGTAGTTCATCATGTTGTGATTTAATATGATTATATGGAATAATTATAAGAATAAAATTTCGATTAAAAATCATTGGGTTGTTACATTCTTTCCCCCTTAAGAAATTTCACCCTCGAATTTTTTTTTAAATTCTAGGACATAAATAGGTGTGGGTACTTTTCTTTCATTACCTCCACCACTTCCAATGTTCCCTCTTCATACATATGGTTCTGCCATATTACCCCAACTAGGTGAGTAGTCTTGTAATATAAAACATTATCTCTATGATCCAATATCTTCATGAGATTCTCCACATAAGAAAGATCATCCTCCAACTGTACCACCTCAGAAGAAAGTACATGTGAAGGGTCTATTATGTACTTCCTTAATAGGGATACATGGAAGACATCATGTTTTTTGGCCTTGTTTGGTGGAAGTGTTATTCAATAGGCCACATCCCCCACACAATCAAGAATATAGAAGTAGACGATTTAACTAGGACTTAACTTCCCTTTCTCACCAAACCTCATGAACTTATTCCATGGAGATTTGATTAGAAATACCATTTCTCCAATGTTGAACTCATGGTATCATCGCCAATTATATAAATAACTATTATATCAACTTTTGTGTTTTCTTGATATACTGCAGATTGTTTTTCATCATCTCTACCATTTCATTAACCATTTCATGTCCTAGCAGCTTACGCTCACCGACTTCATCCCAACATGCTGGTGTTTTGAACCATTTCCCATAAAGGGCTTCGTATGGTTTCATTCAGATACTCGAGTGAAAACTGTTGTTATAGGAGAATTCAACCAGTGGAAGATGTTGGTCCCATCCCCTTTTGATGTCTATAGAACATTATCTCAACATATCTTCTAGTGTATGATTTTTTCACTCATATTGGCCATCATTTTGAGGATGATAGGCTGTACTGATGTTAAATTCAATAATTAGAGCATGTTGGAGATTTTTCCAAAACATCGAGGAGGATCTTTGATCATGATTGGATACAATAGATAGTGGTACTACATGTAGCCTTACCACTTGTTTGATGTAAATCAATTCATGTTGATCCAATTATAAGTCCTCTAGAATTGGGATAAAGTGAGATATCTTTGTAATACAATCCATAAGGACCCATATATTTTTTTTTTCTTATGGGTGTTCTTGGATGTCTAGTGACAACATCCATAGTTATTTTCCCCCACATCCATGTTGGTATGTGTATTGATTGAATCATCCCCTTATACTTTTTCTTCTCAACCTTCACATACTTAAATACTAGTAACTTTAATGTATAATAAAAATTTTCACTTTTCACAATGTCCCCCCAAAATATTTATCAGAGGTCTTAATACATATTTTTGCTCCTCGAGTGAATAGAGAAGGTCAAGCTATGTGCATTATTCAAAAGATCATACTTTATCTCTGGATTATATAGTTCACAAAATCGTGAACCAAATATTAATTCTCCATCCTCTTAAATCAATAACCCTAAGGATTTCACATTTTTAATGGATTCCACCCTTTTTTGAAATTCCATATCTTTTATTTGATCATCTTTTATTTTCTACATTAGGGATGTTTTATCAATCATTTGATAAAGGATTCATGATGTTCCTCCATTAATGATTTCCATGTCCATTCAATGAAAGTCTTTTAAGATTATATCATTTTCAATTCTCATCATTGATAATGATTCAGGATCCTTTCTATATAGAGAATCGGCCACCATGTTTTACTCACTATGATGGTAGTGGATTGAGAAAACAAAACCCTTTATGATCCTTATCCATCTCTATTGGTTCATATTAAGAAATTTCTATGTTAATATATACTTGAGACTCTTGTGATTAGTATATATCTCACACTTCTCCTCATAGAGATAATACAACAAAATTTTAAACATAAATATCACTACTTCAAACTCCAGATCATGTGTGGTATAGTTTTTCCCATTGATTTTTAACTTCCTTGAGGCATAGTCTATCACTTTATCATTTTACATTTGAAAATAGACTAATATCTTATATGAGACATCACTATTTAACATCAAAGAGTTCTCCAATTGTTGGGAGTGTCAGTACAGGCACAGTGATAAGCCTAATTTTCATCTCCTTGAAATACTCTTAACATTACTAAGCCCAAAAAAAATTGATACCTTCCATTTCATCTTTTTCACTGGGTTTGAAAATAATGAAAATTTATTCAAAAATTGTCGATAATACCCAGATAAACTTGAAAAGATGAGGATCTCTGTTATAGATGTTTTCTTAGGCCACCATTCAATTGACTTTGTCTACGAAGGGTCCACATATATCCCTTTTCCGGTGATAACATCCCCCCAGAATGATACTTCCTCTATATAAAACTCAAATTTAATGTACTTTTCATATATCTTCTCCATTCACAAAGTCTTTACAACAATATTCAAATTCTCCTCCTATACCTCCTTGCTCATTAAGTATATCATAATATCATCAATAAAGACTACCACAAATTTGTCAAGGTAATCTATAAAGACTCAATTCATTATTTCCATGAAAATTTTGGGAGGATTAGTGAGTCTGAAGGGCATCACTATCTACTCATAGTGTCCATACCTCATTCAAATGGAAATTTTTGGAATATCTTCCTTCCTCACCTTTAATTGGTGATATCCCGACCAAAGGTCCACTGTATAGAAATAACAGGCCACATGAAGCTGATCAAAAAATTAATCTATCCAAGGAAGGGGATACTTGTTCTTTATCAGTATTTTATTGAACTCATGATAAGTAACGTAGAGGCTCATTGAACTATGCTTCTTCAGGAGGAAGAGGACTGGAACACCCCATGGTGAAGCACATGGGTGCATAAAACCCTTCTCTAGGTTCTCCTGTAACTACTACTTCAGCTCATCAAGATCTATTTTGTCCATTCAATAAGGTTTCTATGATATTGGTAGAGATCTAGGAATAATTTGAATTGGGAACTCAACCACTCAGTCATGTGGAAGACTATGAAACTCTTATGGGAATACATGAGTGAAATTCCACATGATGGGATTGTCTTCAAGCATAATTCTCTCCTTTGTCCCAATCATTTGAGCTAGAAATTCCGTTTCATAAGGTATTAATATCCAAAATTGAGGTAATGATTCTAATAGAGATTCAACTTCCTCTTAACACATGTATAGATTGGAGGATTCTTTGGGATTTTAAGAGTGATCTCTCTTTCCTAGAAGTTAATTTTGGATTTATATAAATATACAAAATCCTTGCCCTAGATAGCATCAATCTCTACTAAAGTATGTGTGATGATATTTTTTTAGAGGTTCGGTCCAAGAAATTTAATTAGGGATGATTTCTAAAACAATGACACAATTTTTCCTCATTCTATATTCTCACATATAATATTTCCTCCAAATTATGACATGGGGTTTGAATAGTTATACTAAAATTTCATGATGTGAAAAAATTCATAGAACCAAAATCAAATATTATGTTCTCTATTATTGAGTGAATAACTAGTATACCTTTAACCACATCATTATTCGGAACCACATCAGAAATAGTGATAGAATATGCCCTTCCTTTTTCCCTTGGAGGTTGTTGTTGATTTACTATGAAAACCCTTGGCTTAGAGAAATTGTTTACATAATTCCCATGATCATTAAACTTGTAACACTATGCCACTAGCTGATCATTGATCCGAACCATCCTTTGATCTTCCACATTAACAGGATTCTTCATATACTGTCCACATTTTTTAGCCAAGTGACCCAAATTTTCACATTTAAATCAATTCTTGATTCCCTTAAGAAAGTTCCTAGGATTCCTCTTCCCACAAATTTTAAAAGTGGGATATTATGGATTCTTAACATCATGGTATTTGTTTGATGAACCACCCATATTTTTCTCTTTTTTCCACTTCCTTTCACTAGGCCCATGATACTACTGAGAGTCTACAATATCAATTTAATCCTTAATGTAAAAATGTACAATCTCCTCATAACTGTCAAAGTCTTGAATCACCAACACCTTCCATTGAATTCGCTATAGACCCCAAAAGAAGTGATAAACCTTGCATTCAGTGTTCACGAAAAGGCCAGAGGTATACCTTGAAATCCTTGTAAAGTATTCTTTATAGGCCCCGATGGACTCATCTTCCTTTACCATGAGTCTGAGGAACACTTTTTCAATCATGAGACGGAGGGTTCGAGGAAAATATTTTTTGAAAAACATCTTCTTGAATTCCACCAAATCCATGGAATCAATTTTCTCTTTGGACTTTTTATTCTTGATCAGTGTCCACTACTGATCAACTTTCCCATCAACATGATAGACCTCCCACACAACTTTCTCTTCTTCCGAGCACTTGAAGACAGAGAATGTCTTTTAAATGGATTTAATACATTGTTCCACAAGGTGGGGATCAGAAGATCCTCTAAACAAGGTAGGCATTTAACACATGAAGGAATCTATGAGAACATGGTCATTACATAGAAGAGGAGGTAGTTCTAAATGATTCATGTTATTATTCATAACTTCAGCTAGCTGAGAAGGTATAATAATTAAGTTTTGAGCACCCATTCTCATCATATTATGCATAACATTCTGGAAATCTTAACATTCCCTATCGCACTGATTCTTAGAATGTGTTCTTCTATTTCCCACCATTAACTATTAAAAAGATCGTACAATTAGAGGTCTTAAATACAGATTTAAAACAAAAAGGAAACCTCTAACATAAAAGGATAAACTTATAAAGTAGAAGTATATCCAAACATGTGATTCTTTAGGTTTAAATATATTTTATCTTTGATATATTCCATAACTTATATTATTAGGGGATTTTTTATTCCCTTAATAATGGTTTGTATTAGGCTCATGAATTTACCAAAGAATATCCCCTAGGTGTTTCAAACCAGGAGTGCAATAAGGCCAATTTTCATGTACCAAGATATAGCATGTTAGGCCCGAAACACTTTGTCAATGTTTCCACTCCTAGGTACATCTGTTCTAGGGCCGCCTCTACCTATTTGTATCAATATAGGGACGAATTTTCTTGATAAAAAACATACTCAAAACTTACCAAAATTTTCGGATGATTTATTATAATTCATCTCATACATAAGGTTCTTACTAGCGTCCTCATTTATTAATCTCCAAAAATAACTGGTCTATCCTTTGATACCAACTATAGATACCAAAACCTTTTACATATAACCTTATATGATTTTAAGCATAATTATAATTAGATTACTAGCCAAGGATTGTAAATTATAGTGCTTGGAAGACTATGTACATAATAAAACATTATAAAAATGACTTTTTTATTTAAAATCCATATTTATCTCCTATCTTCTATTTTTCTCATACAACTTCATAGAATAACTTAGGGATAACATGAACAAAGGTATGAGAAAAAAGATCAGTAAGGGAATAACCACAACAGAAAAGCATTAGCACATGGGATAAAATTCATGTCATGATGATATAAAAACTTGTAACATATGTAATCATAACATATGAACATGGAGTCATAGTAATCTGGAAGAAACATAAAACATGAATTTAGTACGAGTCAAGGCTAACTGCCAGGGTTGTTTAAGACCTCCGCACATAACATATCATGAGACTTACCTTTACCCAATGAAATGGATAAATAAATGAGAGCACCAATATTAAATTTCCGTGAATATTTTGGAAACATTATGAATCATACATAATCAATCATATAAAAACAAAATGGTTACCCATGGAAAGGATTGGGTACCACAATCATGTAATAAAGTATAAACAATGGATGTTTCATTAAATTATTCATGAAAGAAACAAATTAGAACATAAATGGAAGTTAATAATGTAAAATACACATATATAATGGTATGTGATTTCAAACGGATGTGAAAATATAAAATAAATGTATTTGATAAATTTTATCATTAAAACATTTTTCTGCAGTTTTAAGGAAATTTATTTTGAGATTTTAAAATCAAAAAGAGGAAAATATTTTATATAAATCTATAAGTTAACCAAAAATGTTTCCATAATACAAAAAATTATTTAATAAAGAAAATATTGGTATTAAATAGAGGATATAGTGTACTTGAAATCAGGTGATAATTCGGAAAGTTCCCTTAAAACAAGTTTTCTTAACGGGGAGTATTGATGATGGAATGACATAAAAAATATGTATATACTGAAAATAGAATGATGAAATTGTATTCATAAATTAATTTGGAACATGAACACATAATTTATATTATTTACATTAAATGATAAGATAAATTAATTTTGGTAACAAGAATGTTGAGGCAACCCAAAAAAGTAAAGGATGTTTGGGTAGAATTCCTTACGGATTATCGGCATGGTATCGAGTGTACATAAAAATGCTTATTGAGAGAGAGATAAGGGGTTTATCATGAATTATAAATCATGAAGGACATATCTGGGAGGTGTAAAATGAGACCCCATCATTATGGATTTCACATAAAATGGCATAGCATAGATGACATTCATGGATAAATGTGAAATAGAGAGGATCCCTTACCATAAGTCTGTTGGTCTTCTCAACATGTATTAATGGCATGAATAAACAAATAAGGATTATTAATTAATAATTCAATAACCTATTATATATATATACATTATTATAACTTTTAAGTTCATTCATGACCATTTTTGATTGGTTAAGTGGTTTAATTTCATTGTTCGGGTCCATTTGTATTATTGGTTTTTAAGATGGATTTAATTATTTTCATGAACATATAAACATGTAAGATTAAATTAGATGTCTATAATTCAAGTTATATGAAATTATTGAACATCAAAATTATTTCATGTTTTTAAATATAATTTTTTTACTTTGAGTTAATTTGAATCATTACATAAAAAATCAATGATAAATGATTGAAATAATTTTAGCGATTTTCCTCACAATTGACTTGTTTTGTATTATTATTTTACATCAATTGTTAATAAGTATTACTAAACAATAAATAATAAAAATAAAAAATATAATTGTCTAGTTCATCCAAAAATTGGTTTCATGGCCATAATTTACAATAATAATAGAAATTTTTAACCGTTCATTCTTTATTGTACTAAATTAACACATCTCAAACGGTGTTTTCATTTCCTTAAATTAAATGGTTGGGAAAGGAGAGATGATAATGAATTATCCCATTAGCATAATATAACTATATTAAATTTATGTTACTGGAATTATCATACCATTTGGGTGAAGGGAGGTGATGAAAGAAATAATAAAACTAAAGAACGTAGAATAATTGAAAAGAGGAATTGTCCTCTTTAGTTTATCTCCATTGAGAGCCACAAAGGAGAGAGGATTTGTTATTTTGAAAATACCAAGGGCTATTGGAAGTGGGGGAGGATCTTGTGAGATATTTAGGCAGAATATTTGTATGGAAAAAATCTTGATATGAGTGAAGAAAAGTGGTAAAGATGGATAGTATATATAGTGGAGGGGAGGAGGGTTTTCATAATATTATAATCATTAGTTTATTATTTCTCCATAAGACAAAAAATAGTAATGATTCCATGAAAATGAATAGTAATAAATTCATTTGAGTTCGTGATTTGGGTTCTTACATAATTTATGATGGCAGTAATAGTTGATGTAAATTATAATGTATTTATATGGTAAATTAATATATTTTACTATTCAATAAATTCATGTATTTCAATAGAATCCCAAAAATACACCCTAACCATTTTTTACATGTAGAACCAAAAAATGAAATCCATTTTCCAAAAATAATTTTCTAAATATGATTAATTTAATATTTATTTAAAATATTTATTTATTCTAAAAACCAATTTAAATACACATATTTACTTATTCTAAAATATAGGTATATCATACTCCCACTTGATTATTATTTATATACTATCATAGGTATGTTTATTATTCATTAGGATATGTAACTATTCATAAAGGTGACATTACAATTCATAAGGGTATGTTTCTACTCACCAAAACATAAGTTTTTCATATTAGACTCCAAATAATTTATTGATCGCAACTGTGTATGTCAGATTTTCAAAATTCAAATCCTAGAAGTGAAAAACATCTATTTAAAGGTCAAATAGCACTTAGTAGTTCATTATGTTGTGATTTCTGGTGAATATGTGGAATAATCATAAGTATTAAATTTCCATTGAAAAACCTTGTGTCCTTACGTTCATTCCCCCGTAATAAATTTTTCCATTGAAATTTTGTTTTACATTCTAGGCCATAAATAGGTGTTGATACTTTTCTTTCATTGCCTCCACCAGTTCCCATGTTTTCTCTTCAAACATATGGTTCTACCATAGTACCTTTACCTGGTGAGTAGTCTTGTTACATATAAATTTATCTCTATGATCCAAGATCTTCATTGGCTACTGCTTATAAAAAATAGCATCCTCCTACAATACCACCTCTAAAGAGAGTACATGTGAAGTGTCTGGTATGTACTTCCTTAATAGGGATACATGAAAGGAATAATGTACATTGGCCATGTTAGGTGGATGTTCTATTCGATAGGCCACCTCCCTAACTTGATCAATAATCTCAAAGGGGACCACGTACCTGGGACTTATCATCCCTTTCTTTCAAAACCTCATGACTTTCTTACACGGAGAAATGCATAGAAATACCATGTATCCAAATTTGAACTCAATATTTCATCGACAATTGTCTTCCTAACTCTTTTGTAAACTTTTGTCAGCCATGATATTCTGTGGAATTTTTTCACCTTCTCTACCATTTATTCGACCATTTCAGGTCCTAGCAGCTTACGCTCACCGACATCATCCCAACACACTGATGTAATGATCCTTTTCCCATAAAGGGCTTCATATAGTGCCATTCTGAGGCTCAAAACGAAACTATTGTTGTAGAATAATTCAACCAGTGGAAGATGTTGGTCAAATCCTATATTAAAGACCATAGAACATGCAATGAACATTTTTTTAGTTTCTAAAAACTTTAAGTAGATTGGATACCAGTTTGAGGATGATATATCCTACTGAAGATAAGTTCAGTGCAAAGAGCATGTTGGTGAATTTTCCATATATCTAGGAGAATCATGGATCACAATCAAATACCATAGATAGTGGTACTCCATGCATCCTTGCCAATTATTTGATGTAAATCTGTGAAATTTGATCAAATGGGAAGTCCTCTCGAATCGTGAAGAAGTGAGTTGTCTTTATAAGATGATCTGAAATGACCCATATAGCATTGTTTCCAATGGATGTTCATAGAAGTCTAGTGACAAAGATCATGGTGATATTTTCTCAATTTCAAGTTGGTATGGGTAGTGTTTTTATCATCCCATTAGATTTTTTCACTCAGCCTTTACTTGATGACATATCAGAAACATTGATGTATATTCAGCAATCTCCGTTTTCATATTGTCCCACCAAAAGTTTTCTCAAATATCTCGATACATCTTTGTGCACCATTGGTGAATAGAGAAGTTTAATATATGTTAGTCATGCAAAAGATCCTTCTTTATATCTTGATCAGATAGTACACATAATCATCACCCAAATCTTACAACTCCATCCTTTCCAATCAATAACTCAAAGGATTTCCAATTTTTAATGGCTTCCACTCTATTCTGATGTTCCACATCTATTCTTTAATCATCCATTATTTTCTCCATGGGGGAAGGTTAGGAAATCATTTGAGAAATGAATGATGATGTTCCTCCCATAATCATTCAATGACAATTTTCTACAAATTGAAGAATATCAGATCCTTTTTAATTATCATAATTTATATGTTTTCCGGGTCTTTTCTACGTAGAGCATCCTCTACCTTGTTTGCCTTACCAGGATGGAAGTGATTTGAGCTGTCATAATCCTTGATGAGCCTGATCCATCTTCGTTGGATCATATTAATCTTTTTCGGTGTGAATATGTATTTGAGACTCTTGTGATCCTTATATATGTCACCCTTCTCCCCATATAGATAATGCGTCCATATTTTCAACGCAACGATCATGAATTCTAACTCTAGATCATGCATGGGATAGTTTTGCTCAATGATTTACAGCTATCTTGGGGCATAGGATATCAATTTATCATTTTTAATTAGCACACAGCCTAAGCCCTTAATTGAAGCATCATTGTACACCACAATGTGTTCTCCACTTTTTTGGGGTGTGAGTACTAATGCAGTAATAAGCCTCTTTTTCAACTCCTTGAAACAATATTCACATTCCTCAGTCCTGAAAAACATTACTCCCTCCCATTTCATCTTGGTCATTGGGTTTTACAATCATTAAATGTTCATAACAAATTGTCGATACTTCCTAGATAGACCCAAAATGTTGTGGATCTCTATTATATATGTTTTCCTGGGCCACCATTCAATTTCCTTTGTCTTGGATGGGTCCATATATTTCCCTTTGCAGGTGATAACATGCCCCAAGAATGATACTTCTTCTATCCAGAACTCACATTTTCTATACATTGCATATAGATTCCCCAACTGCATAGTCTATAGCATAGTATTCAAAAGATCCTTGGGTTCCTACTTGATCTTGGAGTATACAATTGTATCATTAATAAAGACTACCACAAATTTTTTGAGTTAGTCTCTACGGAATCTATTCATTAAATTCATTAAAATTTCTGGATCATTAGTGAATCTGAAGGGCATCTCTATGAAATCATAGTTCCCATACCCCATTTCAATGGCAGTCTTCGGAATATCTTCCTTCCTTGACATTTATTGGTGGTATCCTGAATGAAGTTCCACCCTAGATAACAAACATGCCTCGTGATGTCAATCGAACAAGTAATATATCTGAGGAAGGGGAAACATTTAATTTATCGTGATTTTATTGAGCTCACTTTGATGAATGAATTGGCGCATTGAACCAAACTTCTTCTTGATGAAGGGGATTGGCACACCCAATAGTGAAGCACTTGGGCATATAAAACCCTTCTCTAGATTGTCTTGTAACTACTTCATAATCTTATCCATCTCTACAGTGGCCATTCTATATGGTGCCTTTGATATAGTCAGAGATCCAAGAATATGTTCAATTGTGATCTCAACTTTTCAGTCACTATTAAGATCAAGATACTCTTACAAGAATACATCAGGGTAATCCCTCATGATGGGAATGTCATCAAGCATGCTTATCTCCTTTGTCCAAATCAATTGACCTAGAAATTCTTTCTCATAAGGAATTAAAATCCATAATTGAGACAATGATTCTAAAGGATATTATTCATTCTCCATACACTTGTAAGGAATTAGAGGATGGTTCGAGATGCAAAGAGTGATATTAGTTTCTCGATATTTGATGTTGTCTTGGTATAAAGATAGAAAATCCATGCCCAATATAGTTTCTAACACTACTAAACGAAGTATGGTGAATTTTTATAGCAGGATGAGTCCAAAAACATTAATCAGGGATTAATTATATACCATTGATTCATTAATTTCCAATTTCTCTATTTTCACAGATAAATTTTCCTACAAATTTTGAGATGGTGTTTGAATAGTTTTACAAAACTCGAAAGATGGTAAAGAATGTGTAGAACCAGAATCAAATATTATGTTCACTATTCTTGAATGAAAAACTTGCATAACTATCACAACATCATTGTCCAGCTCTAAGTCAGCAGTAATAATAGAATAATCCATTCCTTGTTTCCTTGGATGTTGTTTTTGATTGACTCTGACAACCCTTGACTTAGGGATATTTTTTTCATAATACCCATTATCCTTATAGTTGTAACACTACACCAATAGCTGATCATAGATCTAAACATTCATTTCTTCTCCCACATTAACAGGATTCTTCCTATCTCGTAGGTAGTTTTTAACCAAATGTTCCAACTTTCTACATTGGATGTAATTTCAGGATCTCTTTTGATAGTTCCCAGAATTCTTCTTCCCAAAACATTTACAAGTGGGATATTAAGTATTCAATCAATCATGGGATTTATTTACTGAACCACCAATGTTGTTCTCCATTATCCTATTCATTTCACTGGTCCCACGAGACCACTGAGAGTCTCCAATATCTATTTCATCCTTAAAGAAAAAATTGACAATCTCCACATTACATTCAAAATATCGAATCGCCTACAACATCTATAGACTTGGCTTTAGCCTTCTAAATAAGATATCCACCTTGTTATCGGTGATCATGGGAAAGCCAGAGGTGTAAATTTCAATCCTTGTAATGTTTCTTCATTCACCCAAATAAACTCATCTTCCTTCTTCTTGAGTCCAAGGAACTATCTTTCCATCTTGAGACTGAGGGTTTATGGAAAATATTTATTGAAAAAAAAATTCTTGAATCCCTCCCAATCTATAGAATCAATTTCTTCTTTGGAATTTTTATTCTTTATTAGTGTCCACCACTGATCATAATCCCCATCAAAATGTTAGACCACCAGTACAAAATTCTCTTATTCTATGCACTGGAGAATGAATGATATCTTTTCAAAGGAGTTAATCCACTATTCGGCGAGGAGGGGATCAAAAGATCTACTAAATATGGGAGGAATTTTCCAAATGAAGTATTCTATAGAAACATGATCTTTCCATTGAAGAGGAGGGAATTCCACATGATTGAAGATATTATTCATAAATTGATCCCTCTAAGAACGTTTTTTCATGACTTTTTGAGCACATGTTCACACCATATAAGGAATGTCAATAGAGAGATCTTCACATTCCCTATTACACTAATTGTTGGAACATGTTCTCTTATTTCATTTCATTAACAAAGAAAATGAACGTACAATTATAGGGATTAAAAACATGGATATTGAACGTAAAAAAGGAAACATAGACCATAAAAGGATAAACTTGTAAAGGATATGTATATCCTAACTTGTGATTATTTAGGATTAAATCTAGTTTATACTTGATCTACTTATTACCATATATTATTATGGGATTTTAATTATTCCTTTTATATCAGTTTGTATTGAGCTCATTAATTTACCAAAGAATATACCCATGGAGTGTCAAACCAAGAGTGTTTCTTGACATATACCATGACACATCGGGTCAGGCCTGAAACTCCATGTCAGAGTTTTCACTCATCGTCACATCTGTACCAGAGCTTCCTCTACCCGTTTTTATCCAGACAGGGGAATATTTATATCATAAACCACATACTCTATACTAAAAAAGATTTAGGGATGTTTTCTTATACATTGTCTCATCCTTAAAGTTCTGAATAAAGTACTCTATTCTTAATATCCATTTGTAAATAAACCATCCTCTAATACTGACTATAGAGACCCTAGCCTTTTACATATAACATTACATGATTTTAATCATAATTATACATCAGGGTACAAGCCAAGGATCATAAAGTGTACTATCATGGAATACTAGCTACATAATAAAACATTAAAAAACAAATTTTTATTTATACTTAATAATAATCTCATATCTTCCATTTTTCACATACATCTGCATAGGATAACTTGGGGATAACATGAAAAAAGGGATGAGCTAAAATTTCATTAGGGAATAACCATAAAAGAAAAGCATTAGAACAAGGTATAGAAGGCATGACATGATGATATATAAAATCATGAAACATATGGAATCATAACATATAAACATGGATTCATATAAACATGGAGTCATAGTAATGTGTAAGCAACAAAAAATATGACTCTAGTATGAGTCAAGGCTAACCTCTATGATTGTTTCACATAGTAGCACATGCCAAGGCCAACCACCAAGACCGTCACACATAACAAATCATGAGACATAAAATTACCCGATTAACTAGAGAACTATATGGGTTCACACATCATAAAATTCCATTAATAGTTTTTTCACTTAATTAATAATACATAATCAATCATATATAACCAAATCGGTTACCCATGGAAAGGATTAGATACCACAATCATGTCATAAAGCATAAACAATGGGAGTATCATAATGGTGTCCATGAATGAATGGAATTATACATAAATGAAACTTCATAAGGTAAAATAAGAATATATCATGGTAGTTCATGTCAAACATAAGTGAAAACTTGTAAGAAATTTTTTTGATAAATTTTAGCAGTAAATTATTTTTGTGTGGTTTCATGGAAAATGATATAGCTATTTTAAAATAGAAAAGAGAACAATATTTTATATAAAACATAGTGTGAACCAAAATTGGATTCATAATAATAATAATGATTTTACATATACAATGTTGGATTAAAACATAGGATATATTGTACTTGAAATTGGATAAGAATTCGGAAAGTTCCCTTAAAACAAGTTTGCTTAACGGAGAGTATTGAGGAGGGAATCACATAAAAACATGTATATTCCTGAAAGATAAAGGTAAAATGGAATTCAGAAATTAATTTGGTACAATTACATATAAGATACAAGATTAAAATAAAAATATAATATAGCTTCATTTTTCTTACAATAAAGAAGAGGCAGCTAGATGAAGTAATGAAGATTTGGGTAGAATTCCTTACATATTATTGACATGGTAATGGGTGTACCTAGGAAGGATTATTGAGAAAGACAAGGGATTTATCATCACTTATAAATCATGATGTAATTACGTTTGAGGTGATAAATCATAACCCATTGGTAGGTATTGCACATAAAATGGCATAGTATATTGGACATTCGTGAATAAAGGATAAATGGAGAGGATCCCCAACCATTACTTCATTAGTGTTATACACTTGTTATTAATAACCTGAATAAGAAAATAAGTCTATTAATTAAAATATCCAAAACCTATTATACATGTAAAATATTTATTATATTTTTTTTACGTTCATTCATGAACTTTTTTTGATGGGTTAAGTTGTTCAATTTCACTGTTTGGGTCTGTTTGTTTTCTTGGTTTTTAAGATGGATTACATTATTTTTGTGAATGGATAAACATGTAAGATGAAAGTGGTTATTGAGAATTATATTTATATGAAATTATTGAACATACTAGAGATTACATGGTTGTAAATTTAATTTTTTTACTTGGAGTAATGTATAATCATTATATAAAACATTAATGATAAAAGTGTGAATTAATTTTACCAATTTTTCTAACAATTTACTTTTTCTTGTATTATTATTTTAAATCATGAGTTCATAAGGATTAATGAAAATGAATTTTTTTTTAAAAAAAATATAATCTTCTGGTTCGACCATTAAACTGGTTTCACGACCAAAATTTAGGATAGTAATAGAAATTTATAACATGTCGTCCTTGATTGTGATAAATCAACACATCTTAAACATATTTTTCATTTGTTTAAAATAAAATATGGATAAAGAATAAATGGTAATGAATTATCAAATTACCATAATTTAATTCCATTAAATTTATTTTACTAGAGTTATCATACCATTTGGGTGAATGGAGGTGCTGAAAGAAACAAGAAATGGAAAGAACTTAAAATTATTTGAAAGAGGAATTTACCTCATGAATTTATCTCCATTCATAGCCTCTTAATGAGAGATAGTTTGGTCTTTTGAGGAGACCAAGGTATATTGTACATAGAGTAGGATCTTTAAGAGATAATTGGGTAGAATATTGTCATGAAAAAAAGTTTTAGAGGAGTAAATAGAATAGGTTAGGAGGGGAGGTATTAATAGTGGTAGAGAGAAGGGTTTTAATAATTTATAATAATAAGTTTATTATATTTCCATAAGAAAAGAAATAGTGATGATTCCATGACAATGAATAGTAGTAAATACATGTGATTTCGAGATTTGTGTGCTTACATCACTTATAATGTCAGGAATAGTGGATTCAAATTATAATATATTTATACGGTAAATGAATGTATTTTACTATTCACTAAAAAATCATGTTTTTTTGAAAAATAACAAAAAATCACCCCAACCATTTTTTGACATGTAGAATACAAAAATTAAATACTTTTTTCAAAAAAATAATTTTATAAATATGATTAATTTAATATTTAATTAAAATCATAATTTATTCTAATAAGATTCAATTTTAAAACATTAATTTACTTATTCCCAAATATGGGTATATCATACTCCCACATGAATTTTATTTATATAAAATCATTGGTAAGGTTACTATTCATTTGGGTATTTCACTAATCATAAGGTTAACTTTAATATTTATAAGGCTATGCCACTAATCACCAGAAATTAATTTGGTCATATTAGACTCCAAATATCATACTGATCGCAACTATATATGTCATATTTTTGAAATTCAAATCACATAAGTGACAAACTTATGTTTAAAGGTTTCATAGCACTTAGTGGTTCGTTATTTTGTGATTTCATGGGAATATATGGCTTAACAATAAGACAGAAATTTCCATTGAAAAACATTGGTTTGTTATAATATCCCCTGGGAGTGTCAAACAAGGTTTGCACCAATGACCATTTACTTCCTCCAGATTACCCCGAGTTAGGCATGAAACAACTTGTTAGAGTTTTCACCCCTTCGTAAAATTATTCCAAATCCATATCAACTTGTATTATCTAGACCTGGATTTATTACCAGTAAAAAACTCACTTTATCCTTTACCTAAATTATAGGTCATTTTCTTAAATTTCAACTCATCCTTATACTTATCCTTAGATGATTTCGAATACATATACTTATAAATATACCAAGTTATAACACTAATTTTTTTCTCATCCTAGTTTCCAAAGGTTAACTATATCTGGATATGATACTAATAATAGAGACATTATATTTCCATATATTTACATTACATCACATTGGGGAAATTCTTAAAACATTATACAAATAGTTTCCAAGTGACCATATTAGTTTAGTGCCATGGGAAACATGAAACATTAAGCACTAGTACACGAGCGAGCTACATAATCTCCCTCTAGGTTCTCCAAGAACATAACCCCTCTTATAAATATCATTCTATAAATTTATCTTCATTACCAAAAAAAGGAAACATAAAAACGGGTGAGTTCTGATGTGTAGTAAGGTTAAATAAACGAAATGTGTATGAATATCATGATCATAATGGTATAGAAAAATGATCATGATCATTAAAAGATCATACCCTGCATTTTAAATAGCATAAAAATGAATCATGGAATTAATATTTTCATTTTACAAGACATGAATGATAAATAAATCAAGAGTATAAGTTGTGAAAGAATAACCTTGGAATAATAGATGGAATGGTGGAATACACATCAAATGATAACTTTTTGATCATGTATTTGTTGAAACAGGTTCACACATTACTTTATGGACATGAAATCAGGCCCTCTCATAGAGTTATGAACATGCAACTACGTCCACACATAATGTTGTGAACATGCAATCAGGTTCACACATAACATAATGAACATTAAATCAGGTTCATGTATAACATCACGAACATATAATAACGTTCACTCATAACATTAGGAATATTTAATTAGGTCCTTGCTTAATCTTATGGACATGCATCTAGGTCTATGCATTACATTATGAATATGTAATCAGGTTAAAAAATGACATTTTTACTCATGATCCATCCATCATTACACAATGCATTAGAGGGATATATAGGTCCCATCCATATCAATATAAAATCATTCAAATATATTCCAGAAGATAATAAAATTTTCAACAATTCATGACCCATAAAAATGATGGGTTTTATAAACATCATATCATACCCCATAAAATGAAATGGGTATCATTGAATTTTCATCACATCATAACCTATAAAAAAGAGATATGTTTTATAATGATTTCATCAAATCATAACTCATTAAAATACGTTGTTTCAAAATCTGATGTCCCATGGAATAGAAATGGCTTCATAATCATCCTTCCATCAAAACATAAACAATTCAATAAAATATATGATTAGTACCTTTAGATAATTTCCTAGAACAGAATGAGTAACGTCAACAGATGTCAACATACCAAGAAAATAACATGGAATGATATTTTGAATACATTTCTTGAGGAATTTATTATTATTTGAAAATTCATTATAAAACATAAGACCTTTAGGAAAAATGTTTTATTGAAAATAAGTATGAATACATATAATGAAATCTTTAAATACATTTTTCAAACATTCTTATTTGAAGACATACAAAGAAAGCTAGAAATCAATTTGAAATTTTTTTTCCTCAAAATCATATAAAATAAGCATGTAAACCTTTTAAATACCATTTCATTTAAATTTCATTTAAAATATATAAATATTTATTGAAAATATATTGTAAACTATTTTTCTTGAAAACATACAAAAGAATCTTGAATATGTTTTGAAAAACATTTATTTGAAAATATATTGAATTTTTAAAAAGAATTATTAAAAAAGTTATTTAAAATAAATTGAAAACATTTGAATAATATTCGAAAAAATTTAGAAGACAAGGTTTTCGAAGAACACATATTTCCAACTGAAGATAGAGGTAAAGTCAAAATTTCATAAAAACACTTTCTTAATCACTATATGTACCAAAGAGTGGGAAAATGGTATAAATACATTAATATATCATCAATAAACATAGGATAATAAAATTCATGAGTTTTATTGAAATGTATACCATATTATTTAATTAAATAAATTATAATCATTAATAATATTTAAAAGTGATGAAATTATTTTAATATACATATACAACTTCGTAACTTGGTATCATACCCTACATGTCAGAAAAAGAATTATATGAAGATTAAAATAACATGAAAATAATTATGTTAATTATATAAAATCTAAAATGGAATTATATACACCGTGAAAAATGATTTAAGACCATAATAAAACATGTTCCTCAATGAATGAAAATTGTGAAAAAATTGTCTTACCGATTTGGATGCTTCTGAAATATTAACCCACGAAATAATTATCGTATAAATGAAATGTATATACACATAAATTTTTTTATATGAGAAATTGAATACATCCATGGGTATTATAGACCCCATAAAAAATAATGGGTCGTGAAAAAAGCATGCATCTCCTGGAAATAAAAAGTGAGATGAAATCCTGTTAACTTGTGTCTTGAATCTCCTCATACACATTAAAACATCATGTATAATAAATATATATTTATTATAACAAACCGTATTATTATGTATAATATCATAAATGTTTTTAATAAGACTTTATATTAGCGACTTTTTATCTATTCTATATTATGGTTTCACTTCAGGTAATACTCACTTTGTTCTTCACATGTGTCTTTATTTCATATATCTTTTGTATTTAGACATAAATCAATATTTAATGAATTTAAAATGTGATATTAACGAAATTTATATTCAGTATATTTTTATTATAATAATCAATGGAATATATAATTATTAAATGAAATAAACCATTCATGGAGATGGTAGATCGTACGTAAGCATGAACGTTGTTTCCATATTATTGTTGTATTTAATGAAATAAAGAAAATGAAATATATTAGAAAAGTTTAATAATCATAACCTTAATAAATTCCATGTAGTGTGTGAACAAATCACATCGCTTGGTGGGGGCGGTTGTCGACACTTACTAAAATGAAATTATCGTATTTACCAAACTATGAAAGTATTAAGTCATGTGTTATAAAATAATAAAAGAATATTAAATTCATAATATATATAATATATATTATTTATAAATTGTTTTTTCATTATAAAACCCTCCATGAGAGGTGGTAAAGGGATAATGAACAATCATGGTCTTGTGAGGTTGTAGTTAACCGTATACATAAAAATTTTGTTCGTTACCCATTAGATAGAGGTGTGTATAGATGTATGTCAAACCCTTTTCATAAGAAAATATAAGTATATTAAATATAATTCTATGTAGTCACATAATAAAAAGAATTTATCTGGGGGAGAAATAATGTAAATGGAAGGATCTTGACGGAGGGTGTTACCTCTTATTCGGGTAACTCATTTTGGGTTTCACTAAAGGAATTCTCGGAAAGTCTTTCTAACCAAAGTGTGGATTTAATGATGAGAAGAAGAATTTTAGGAGACTATTTGGTTATTTATTTTTCCGAACCTAAGTTTTTTAATAGGTTTAATAAGTGAGAGAGTTTTTTTCTTTTGTTGGGAAGGGAAAGGACACACACGGAATCTTTTAAAACAAGTTAGGTATACACATGTTCTTACATTATAAATTCCATTAAAAACCAACCCAACTAATTAATAAAATTTATATGGCCTATATATATCCATAAAATGTGTTTTATATATTTTTATAGGTAATTTAGGCCATTAATAGTAAGGTTATATACCTTGTTAGGCTTAATTTTATCTTAGTCGCTTTAATTAATTTTAATAAATTTTTTTCGAATTATTTTAGTAAGAAAATATGTAGATCTTATTAGAAAGTAAATAAAATAATTATTAAAACATTCTACTTCCTTTTTAAAAAATTCAACACATAGAATTGAAAAAATTAGGTTTTAATGTTAATCCTAGAGGCGGGATGACATAATGAGTATTTAATGTAAAAATGTTTAAACAATATGCTAGGTTTTTATATCCAATTTCAAATTGAAATTGATTAGAATGACCTAAATTTGATTAATTGATAAAAATAAAATATAATTATACATTGAACCAAATTTAATATTTTATTTCACCTTACAAATAAATTGGATGGAAAAGTAGTTTTGGATTAAAAATCATTATATTTTACTATTCATCCAAAAATGAAGTTACTTAGAGAAATAATAAAAATTCCCCCTAAGAAAGTTTTGTCATTCTAAATTAAAAAATTATGTTTATTTTATAAAATTATATGTATATGTGTGTCTCGAATTAATTTTATTGTATTCCAAAAAAGGATATGAGAATCATTTCATTTAGGAAAATGGTATTTTAAAACATATAAAGACATTACCCAGAATTATTTTTTTCATTATTAATATGATATATTTATATAATAGTACTAAAAATAATATTTTAAATTTATTTATTACAATTCATATTACAATGTTTTACATCAATTTTATTACAGTCATGTTTAAACAATTATAATAATAAAACGATGGTTCATAGAAACCTGGTGTTTCGTATAACGTACACAATGTTAGTGTTGCATGTAATGTACACAATGTCGGTGTTGTGTATAGTGTATGAAAAGTTAATTTTACATGTAAATCTATCCATTTTGGTGCTTTTAAAAAGGAATATTTGACATAGTGAAATTTATGATGTCAAAAAAACTCGGTGTTGTGTGTAGCCCAAGATATGAATTGTGTTGTGTATACTGAAAGATTTTCCAAGTGTCGCGCGTAGTAAACTCTTGAATTAGAGTTTTATATAATGAAAGACAGAAATAATTTCATTCCTATAACAAAATATATATTCAATATTATATAAAATAAAAAATATTAAATATTAAATTATTTTGGAAATAATATTTGATAAAATATTGTGGTTTTACATTTAGAGTGTTGATAAGTATCACATTTATGAATTCATTTAAGAATTTTTTATAAAATTACACCCTTTATCAGTGATTTTTTAGAAATGATAATGGTCAGTGCACAAAAAATGTTAAACTATATGTCTACAAGTAAAACCTAAAATTCATCCCAGATAGTATTGGTTAGAAGAGTTGGGATGGGATATTTCAAAATAATTTACAAAATCTCAGTTATCTTACATTCACTACTAATAAATCTACATATAAAAAATAATCAACATTATTTTTTCATTTTTTAATGTTTATTTTTTATTTTAAGTTATACAAAACCTCAAAAAATTAAATAAATATTTTTTTTAAAATTTAGAAAATCAAAAAGAGAACATACTAGGGTCTCACCACTTTTATGGGGGTCCAACAAGAGTAGTTATAGGGCCCATGAATTATAAATTCAGAATTTTTTATTAGATTTTTTTTTAAAATCAATTTTTTAATATAATATAATTTTATCTATTAAATATCATGATCAAATTTCATTTAGTTATATTATTAATTTATTTTTCCAAAGAATATTTTCATTTTTCATTTTCTAAAAATTTGGATTTTTCAAAAATTCTAAATAAAACTGATATTAAATGTGAAAAAAATATAACTATGATTTGTTTTATTGGAGATAATTTCCAATTACTTATTATTTTGTATTGTTAAATATACTAAATTTTGTAATTTTTTGGAAAAAACCACCCTTACTATCAACATGAATCTCATGATAGACTCATAATAAATAATAAGAAATTAGAATAATGAACCATTATTGGGTTTCTTAACTGTTAATAAAATCAACTATATCTCACATATGCTTGTTTATTTCCACTAAAATAGAATAAAATACAATAATAGAAGGGTAAAAACATATTAACATCTATATATTAAAACATATAATGAAATTAATTAAAGTAAATCATAACAAAATATTTAAAGGAAATTAATAATTTGGAAAATAAATAGTGAAGACATGGCTCTATATTTAATGTTAAAAATTACTAAATTTCTATAAATAATTCATAAAAAACATTACAAATATTGACATCCATGTTTGGTAAAACGGATTTAATTCAAAATGGCCAATATGGTGATTGGTAATAGGGAGGGTTAAGATTAAATGAAATCAAATCGAGATTGTTATAGTCATCTCAAAGGCCTTGTACATTTTCTTCTCCATTATCAATATCCCATATGTCTATCTCACCATGTGTCTTTTTAGGAATACAAAAAATCATATACTTCTTGTGATCCATTTTTACTTCAGTGCATTTAATTGTTGATTAATATAATGGTGTATCCATAATACCTTAATAGGGGATGGGGAATAATAATCATGATCTAAATTATAGGATAAAAATTCCCATAATTACATACTCTTTTATCTTGTCTTATAGATATATTGAAAACCCTGGATTTCTAGGTCAAGGATTCTTCTATAGAATCCATGTAGTTAGAAAAAACTTGGTCGGCTACCTATGCCTTCCATAATGCCTGAACAAAAATTTAGGTCTCCAAGGTAGAATTTACAATATGAATATGGGGTATTCATATTATTATACATTGCTATGATTAGGTGACGGGTATAAAGAATGATAAATGTAATAATATTCAATGACTATCCTTTCATACAATGCTTTTATTATATTTTTATCTTTTTGGGGAAGAACCATAACCATTGAAATTTTCTATGATGGTCATATAGTTATTTGAAAAAGGTAGTGTGGTTTCCTGGGATTGATTTCCATTTCTAGTGTTGCAATGATAACTATTATAACATCTGTGATATTATGTACATCAATTTATCAATTATAACTAAAATAACATAAAATGTTCCTCTTTGTCATCATATTATTTAGAATTGATAAAAAGCGATCTTTATCTGGTATAATTTATTTATAATAAAATGTATATCTCAAATAAAATTTATATAATTATGTAATTATATAATAATAATTTGGTATATTTATATATTTATATTGATATGTATATAATATATTTCTAAAATTTATTCTTTATAATACTAAATATTTATTTTCAATTAATATAAAATATATATATTAGAAAATGACTTATACAACAATTAAGAATTAATATTCATTAATAATTTGTTAAATATTATTGACTAAGAGTAATTAATAAAAACTGGATGACATAGATATTCAATAAATTAATAATCTATATATGATTAGTTAAAATCATTCCATAAAATTGAGACTAATATATAATTTTATCTAGTTATCCATTTGGTATCTACCACATATTAATTCCAACCCTGTGAAATTATATATTATTTAGTGATTGAGTTACCCTCTTCATAATTTATGGTGGATCTATGGTGGTTTGAATAACTATTAGGGAATTATTTTAGTCATTTTTTCATCTCAACACATGTCATTTTATTACCTGATAAGTGGGGTGATATAGAACAACGTGGTAAATGAATTCTAGTTCCCCTCACTTATGTTGTGTGAAAAATAACCTATTCTGTTACTAAGAATGGGGATTCCATTTCCGTTCATCGAATTAATCACCGATCCATGGGGAAAATATATTACAAAATTACTCATTAATTATACATACCATAAAATCACACTAAAATAAGTCAGGCATCTGGGGGATAGAGTTTCCATATAAGGAATCATATCTAGGAACCCGATCTTCATATTTTTTTGATGATAAGTATAATGAAAAGTTTATTATTGGGATACCTTAGTCTTTATAAATCCACCATATCCTAATGGGTGATCTAAAATAAAATGGAAAAATTTATTATGTTTCCTTCTCAAAATAACCATTTTGGTTTTGACTATTGAGCATCCCTTTTAGAGGAATATCAATGATCATTATGAGTAAAATTTGAGACTCCATCACTGAGTTTGCCAAGTTGATTGATTAGAAAATATTTCTTGGGGGATCATCATATGGATAAGGGTCTTAATTGATGCTTCACTTCCACATCAAAGGAGTTCCTTCCTACACATTGAAAACTAAAATATTTGGATATCATTTGAGTGAGAAAAAAATATTTTTTATTTCATTTAGATGCATTACACTAATGAAAAAACTGTTCATCTAAAATTTTATGAATGGTGAGGGTATTGTTATTATGAAATATTATAATTTTTATCTATGGAAAAAGGCCTTGAATATTCATTGTTCAAAATTTAGAAATAAGGAGTAAATGGGAAAACCCCCTCTATGTATAAAAGAGGTCATACAACCATTGATTAAAAAAATGTTATATTAATAATTCTAACATGATTTAATAGTGATCATTATATTCATATATTAAAAAAATTGTTAGGGTAGATTGGACACAAGATATCTCTAGTGATTTGTATAAGTATTCTGTCATTCTAGATAATTCCCCTATAATGGTTATAATCCATACATCATGTTTCATTGTAGATTATGGTGAATTTCCTAACCCCCCCCCCCCCCTCCATAGTTCAAAAAAAATTTGTAATCCTTTTAACCCAGATAACCCCCTAGGTGAGGCCCTTCAATGATTTTTTCATAGGTAATATAAAACATGCATGGATTGATAATAAAGATATCTAAGAACTCATATAGAAGATAAATTGTAGTGGAATATTGTACAGACCCCATGGTGTTAACCCCTACATAACTTTTTATTGAATAGGTGGATGAGAATTTCCCAAAATGTGGAATGTGATTGGAGATTTATCCATTATTTAATTCTCATAGGCGATGTCTGGAATGAACCATCCCCTCCTACCCCAATGATAATATTAATCTAGACCTACAAGAGGATTAAAAATTCATGAATTTTATATATGCTCTATCTTTGGAGCACTATAGGTTTCATTGAAATTGAGTTTTTTTATATAAAACTATGTTTTAATGCATTGAATTGTGTGTCATGGAAAAAAAAAATTCTTTTATATGTGTATTATAGTTTCTGGATAAGGGAACATGTGTTCCTTTTTCATCTTTAATAGGATAATTTTTATGTGAGAGTTACGAGTTTTTCTTGAAATACCACTAAAATTGTTTTTCTTCAATTGTATTCGGTTGTATAGGAATTTGTCTGTATCTATGGATAGCCCACTCATAATGATAAACTGAGATCCCGATAGGTTCGTTGTTCATTGAGGCAGACAATCCAAGTAACTCTCATCAGTGGTGAAGGCATAAATGAAATTATATATCATTTAGAGAATATATTTGGTGTTATCATAATATCAAATTCAACAGAATACATTCTTTAGGAAGATATGGATGTCGATCTCAATGATTTTGGATACTCAGTCAATCACTTTACTTGTAATAATGGGATATCTGAATTTTTTACCATTAATGAGTGTCTATAATGGTTTTTCAGAATCATGGAATGGGTTAGTATTTTTAAATTTGTACAGGTTTCACGCCACACACCCACTATGTCCAATGATTAACTTATCCTCAAAAATATAACATGAAATTGTAGAATACCTAGACTGGATGTGATATTTATATTTGAAAAATTATATTATAGGAAGGAGGAATGTGATGAATCTGTTTACTCAGGTTCGATGGTGGTTGTCATATATTTAGGAGAATTCATCCCTGGTGGCCTCTATAATTAAGATTTCGATCTATTGTAAATTCCTCCAGACAAACATTAAATGAGATTATACAAAAATTATAATAAATAAGATTCATTCACTCCCCCCTCAGTAGTGGTTATATCCATAATCTTAAATATTGAAGCTGAAATGGGTGAAGCCCTCAGATTCATGGATGATTTTTGGATAATTCTTGTGTGTGGTTCTCATATTAAATATAATGATTCTTATATTATCTACATACACAAATAGGATTCATTAAGATACCAAAAGAACCTTATTTCCCACCTCATTAATCCTTGAAGATGTTCAATTTTGAATGATAATGATATTTTTATATTATTTATTTTTTTAGGTACTCTATTCTTTGGTGGATTATAAAATTTCCTCAGATATTAAGGAATTAATTGGACCTCTGGTCATGAATTTAAAAGAAAATCATTTTTTTCGTGCTATTAATAATGATGAAATTATTCTAAACCTCAAAAAAATCAACTTTATAAAGGAACCATTCCCAAATGGATTTCATTGATTATTCTTCAAAAAAATTATGGAATATTTTTTTGGATTTATATTTTTGGACTCATGAAATTTCATTTGGATGGAAGTGCTAATTTCCATCATATAAATTAATCCGTCATAACCCTCATCCCAAGATAATAAACCATTCCTAGTTATGGATTTTAGAGCCATCTATTTACGAAATTTTTCATATAAAATGTTTTCTATGATCGTAGAAAACAAACATTAGTTTTTTATTCCCATTATTAATTCCCTGAATGAGAGTATCTTTGTTCCAATGTGTCTCATCTCTGACAACTTATATGTTTTCCATGGTTTTTTTACACCATGAAAATATGATTCCCAACTAAGAAAGGTTCCATTACATTGAAACATGAAATGAATAAATCCTATAATAGGGTTTAATGGTCATTCCTTTAGTTTTATATTTGGAAGATTGATTTTTTAGCTGAATGAATTAATCTCATCATGAAATATATTACCTCAGTTTCATCATGGTCTTGATTAATTGTTGTGTTACACAGTGATTTATCCCCTCAAGTTGTCTCCACCATAGTGACCCTCAATATAGTATACATTTTATCATAGTTTTTGATCATTTTTCAATATTAATTATTGGATCCTAATAGAAATAATTTCCATGGTGTGAAGGTCTAACATTAGGGGAATCTTATTTATCATGTTAAATTTGTAGATAATATCTAATTAATATCGAGGGCCATTTTGGTATAATTTTGCTCCGTTTTCAAAATTATCATCAAATATTAATTACCTTCTATGAAATCTATACAACTCTATAAATTTTAAAAAAAATTTATCTCAGGTGTTCCTAAAAAAAAATTATGACCTCTATTTTTACTCATATATCAATGTTTTTTACAGGTATAAAAATTATTGTGGGATGCCCAATTTATTGGATACTCAAAAAAAGTGGTATTCATAATCCATTTTTATATAGGGATTAATGAATCTGATGTTGGACTTCTAAATAGATCTCTAATTCTACTATGGATACCCCCATCAAGTATATGGTTCAATATCCATAGTCTCAAGTTATTTCTCTCTTTAAACTTCTTGGAATTTTTATTGATCAACTTCAATCCCAACTAGATAATTTTTGGTCTACCACCCATGGAGGGAGGAAAAACCCCACAAAATTTCTTAAGAAAACCACTTCCTCACCAAATCATGTTGTGAAATGGGTTTCTATGATGTGAAGCTAATTAATGATGCTCAATTTTACATATAGGTTTTCCAGTTATCCAAGACGAAAACTCCCGTACCACTAATGTTCTTTAGGATGAATATTTCCCCTATTAAAAAATATTTTTGGATTCTCTTGGCCATCTCCCGAAAATATTTTGCACATTCCATTGGGACTCACTCGAACTCCTATTTCAGGTTTCTTTTTGGGTAAATGGTGATATGGATAATATCAAGATCCATAAGGACCCATGGCTATTTAAGAGTAGTCAATTTGATTAAATCTACACTATAGTTGACATTTTGGATAATTATAAACTGTATTACTTAATTCAAGAGTATTATAATGGATAGTGCACCAAGACGATTTTTTCATTATTTATTAATTGATATGTATTTATTATTTGAACTATCCCATTAGTGATGAATATGGTACAGGATAAAAATTTCTAGTTTTTTTATGGATCTGGGAAAAACTATGGAAAATTATGTTATAAAAAATACATTGAATAAGAATTCATTAGTGTGTTTGGTTTGTGGGAAACCATTTTTGTAGAGACCCAAATCTTGACGTACGTAGGCATTACATTACTTTTGCGGAATACTTAGTACGTAACAAAAACAGACTCACATGGACCGTAATAGTTTGGTGTCTTTGGAAACATGGAACGTAATCTTCTAATCGTGGTGATAGATCTTCAAAATCTCCCATAAAGATATTCCCATTTTTGTTTCCTTACCTAAAATATTTCTTTTAATCCTGGGGGGAAATAAAACATAAAAAGGGTGAGTTCAAATGCTCAGTAAGGGTAATCATGGATAAAATAAAACATTCCATATACATTTGAACTTAAAAAAACATAAACATAAAAAATCATGAGAAACGACATAAAACATGGAAGTACATAACATAGAGCATAATGGAACATAAATCATGATAAAATATCATGGGAATAAAACATGTAATTGTGGTATCCATTAAGCACATGTAATGATTTCCATAGTAGCCAAGGCATTGCTGCCAAGACCATCTTAGTGGACAAAGTCCCATTCTGAATCAAGTTCACTCCTCATTTCAGTCCTGTAACACTGAACCGGATTAACATACCGTTCCAGCCATGTCTATCTCATGAGATATAAAATCTTTACCCAATTCATTGGAGGGAGATATAGGTCCCACCCATCTCATAATGAAATAATTCTTACTTGTGCCACAAAATAAACATACATAATTCATAATAACCCAATGAATAAAATGGGTTTCATAAACATTATCCCATCATAACATAATCCATATAAAAGAAATTTATATCATTTCATAATAAGAAAAGTGAAACCATGTAAATCATTGAGAAATTATACTTATAACATACACATATGATATAATTTCATTTTAGATGGAAAATGGTTTTGATAAAACACTTGAAATTAATTCTTGAGGAAAATGTCCTTTCTTCTTTAAAATAATTTTCATTTCACAAAATTTCATTCATTTTTAAAAGAATAGGATTTTTCGTGAAAATATTCATGAAATATTTTTTAGGAAGCTTCATTAAAATCAAGCTTTATAAAACCGTAAAAATCTGTTCGTGCCGTATAAGTTAAAAAACATTCCTCTCGTACTTTTGCTGGAAAAGTCAATAAATACCTCGTAGTGTAAACAAAAGAAATATTCCTTACATACCGTGTAGTAAAAGAAAATAATGGGTGAAAAGGACTTTAAAAATTCATGAAAATACTTTTATAAAACATGGACATGGATGATACAAATAACCCCAGTAAATACTTATGAATAAGCAATCTCGGATAAAATTGAGATTTGCAAATTTATCCCTTACCATAGGTCCGATTTGATTCGTATGTGTCCGAACCTCCTGTATAATGATTTAAATAATGTTATTGACTTATTACAGAATCATATTAATTGTTATGATATAATATATGGTCCACTTCTGACTTTATATTACCCGTTCTTTTGTATATTCATGTTAAAGTAGCGTTTTGGGTAAAATCGTCCCATTTGTCGTTCGTGTTTTAACTTGTAATTATTAATATGATTACATGGATCATGATTACTTATATCCAGAATGTAAAACATGATTTATATATAATATATATTCGGAATATACATATATAAAATATATCGATAAATGGAACGAAATACACCGTTCATGGAGACGGTAGGCCGTATGTATGCATGAACGTTGTTTTTGTTTCCTTATTGAGTTTAATGGAATTAAGTAGATGACATACATATATACACACATAAATCCAGTATCATTATTATGTAATATATTTCATGATTACTTATTATATATACTTTATAATCATTCATTAATGGTTAATGTGGAGAATGAATCTCATCGCGTCGTGGAGAAGGTAGTCCGTACGTACGCACGAGCGATGATATCGTTCTCATGATCGTGGAATTGTATTTGAGTGAATTTATACTATTTCAGAATCAATATCACTTTACAATATTCATATATAGTTATTATTTACACCATTATACCCATCCAAGTAAGTTGGTGGTGGAAAATAAATTACACCACAGCGTGGAGACGGTATTCCGTACATACGCACGTGCGGTGATTTCATTTTTTGTATGATGGATAAATTGTGAAATAGGGTTGTTTCATAATTATAATAACATATCAGTATATTAGTGATACTTATGTTATTACTTCATAATGAAACAACTAAACAATACGAAGTGGAAGAAGAAATAATGTTGAAAGAATCGGTAACGAACATTACCTCTTCTTTGAAGCGCCGCTTTGAGACCTCCTCTTAGGGCACTACAATTGGTCTTTGAAGAATACCAGGACCTCTAGGATGTTTCTAGGGAAGTGGAGAAGATAATTTCGCAGGATTTGTCCGAGCATGAAAGCTCAAATTTTTTTGAGGAAGAGAGGGAGGAGGTTCCCTTTTATAATGGAGGAGAGGGGCACCTTTGGAAATCTAAAAAATATTAATTTATAATAAATATTACACCACTTAAAAACATCAAAAAATGAATAATATTAGAATATAAGATGATATAGGGTTGTAATATCATCAACCAATAAAATTTAGACATGTTACGAAATTATTTTAAACATTATCAACTTGATTTATCCTTACTTGATCAATTTTATTTTATTTGAGGTAATAACATTCTAAATTTTAACTTATAACAAAAAATTACTTAATTTTTGAGAATTTTCAATAATTGGATACATTATAAGATTTTAGACCTTATAAATTTAAATTAATATTTTTTAAATATTTTTCTGATTTTTAAACAATTTTATAATATGTTATTTTTATAAAATTACAATAGTGTCAATTTTGACACTATTTATTTATATGAATTTAAATAAAATATATACAGAAGATATGTTTGAACTAAAAGCATTAATAGTTTCATAAAAGGCCATTTGTATCTAGAAAATTATATTAGAACATCAAATAGTTCATATATTATTTATTTTATTATTTGTAAAACCATTTATTTGGTTTATCTCTAAATAAAATAATTACTACAACATTTGTTTATAATTATTTAATATACTAATATGTAGCATAACAATTAAAATGAAAATACTATGATGAAGATAAATCTATTAACATTCACAATAATAATTTTTCTAGAATTTATCATATTAAAATCACAATAGTTAAATTGTTATATTTATTAAATTATGAAGGTTACAACTTTGGTATCATTTAAAATAAAATAATATAATTGTCATAATTGCTTGTATAAGACTCCAAATGGTCAAATATTCTTCCATTAGATGCTTATAGTTTAAATTTACATGACCAATAAGTTTTGTTCAGGGTTTTGTGCCTTTTATGGTCACTATTAGTTTAATAAAAACTTTATTATTGATTTTTCACCAGATAAATAATTTCTACATCACTATTGTGTCACAATTAATGATAATTATTTAATCCCAAAAAATTCTAAATAAATTCTCATGATTTATATACTTTTGTTAACTTTCTGTAGACTATTAATTTTCGAAGTTTCATGAAGTATATCACTAACTTAAAATTATTATACTTATAGTATTTAAGAGAGTGACATGTTGTCACTTTCATTAGTTTTAATAATAATTCAATTATTTTCATGGAAAAAGACCATTATATGAATCTAATCCGACCCTTAGGTGATATGGGTCACCTTTTAGTCATCCAGTAGGATTTTTACAATTGTTAGGGTAATTTTATAATCTTATATTTACCGTTAATTACCCGATTTATCTCAACTATGGTAAATAAAATTTACCGTTGTTACTATTCACAGTGCCCAGAAATAAAAAGTAGCTTATTAACATAATTTGGACCCACTAATTCCAAATATGGAATCCATTTTTTCAAATTCAATACTCAAATGTTTCAGAAATTAAATTAATATTAATCCCGTTGTCGAAAAAAAGGGTTTTTTCTTTAAAACATTGCAAAAGATTGAATTGATTTTACCTACGAATTTAAGGTAAAATAAATGCTAATGATATAAATTATATTCAATGATAAAAATATATTATATTTATAATTTAAAACCATTAAATATTATAATTAAACCACATAATATATTACGATGAAAAAAGTTGTTTTTAATTAAAATATATCGTGTTTTTACTATTCATTAAAATATGAAAGTTATCAGAATAAAATGAAAAATTTATCCAGAGTAAATTTTTATTTCATGATTCCAAAGAATAATTTTATTTTGTCAAATTTAACTTTTAAAACTTTCAGAAACTAGATTTAATGTAGGTGTGCCATCAAAAGGCGGCAAAACAGTATTTTTTGAAAAATACTTATTTTACATGGAAAATTTATTTTTTTCTTATACAATGTTCTAGAAAATGTGTAATATGAATAATAATGTTATTAAATTAAAAATTTAGTTAATACTTTTCATAACACCTTGTTCATAATAATAATATATTTTTGTTTAGTAAAACCCGATATTGCGTGCAACACACGCTATCAGGGAAGGTCGCGATTGCGTGTAATGCAAGCCAAGTCAGGGTTGCTTGTTGTGCAAGATTCCTTGTTTGTTTCGTATAACATAATCCAACCATATTTTATTTATACATTGAATATATATATATATATATACTTAATGTTGCGTAGAATAACTATTATTAAAATTGCGTGTAACAGGATCCATTAATAGTGTTGCGTATACTGCAAGCTAATACGGTGTTGCGTATAGCGCAAGGTAATATTGGTGTATCATACAACACAAGAAATTAATGAAATTAAAAGAATATTTTTCATAAAATCTCGGGGTGTTACATTCTACCCCCTTAAAATGAATTTCTCCCTCGAAATTCGTCGGGGTTATAAATGGTTTACTACTCTAATGGTAGTTTAATAGAAACCCACATCGTAAAAAGGAAGACCAATAAATGGATTTAAAAACTATAGTATGAAATGTAACGGTTACCCAAATTAACCCATCACTGGGTTTCAACGTAGGAGAACATAGGTTACAATATGGATATGGAAGAAAAATCTAACCATCAAGTTCTGATGGAGAGTGGTAGAGAACATGGCTATGAAAAAGCCGACAATGACAAAGCTAGTGATTTTTGATGATCTAAGGTACCATCTGATTCATCGGATATAAGGGAACTAGGACAACATATTTGGTTTTCAAGATCATTTCCCTAAAGATGATGAAATTGGAATTAGAAGAAATACTTTCGTGATTTTGGTATAGTCTCATCGTTGTTCGTTATTTGGACAATTTCCACTTCATCTCATAAAGAAATGAATTTCAATTTGTCATTAATGATTTGTTAGTAGATCAAGTGATAGAACGATGGGTCCTTCCATCTATCTCAAACAAAAGAATAGAAAAGTTATCAAAAAAATACATAAGTCCATCTATAGTGAGATTAATAATGTATGGTTCCTAAAATGGACTTATACTTCATATATCGTACTGCATAATATAATAAAACTAGTTTCTACTAAATAGGGAATTCTTGTAGGCCAGTGGTAGGCGATAAAGGCCAGTCGCACTTCGGTTGTGGGTTCGATTCCCACAACCTTGTCTGACGCGATGGGTTGTCTCCCTTCTTGCAGGTTGTCCTTTTTATAAAACTAAATTACTATAACATCTGATCAATAATATCGAAAAATTTCCATCCTTAAAAAATACTAACTTATTTCCAACATAATCCATTCCAATGTTTAGGCTTATCTACAATACTTCGGTCCAAGCTCATAGTATAAAGATAAAAAATTACTTAAAATATCATCAACCATGCGTGTGAATACCATCATTTATCCCCCGTATATCTTGTTGCTCACATTCCAATCATGCGAATACCTTAATCATGTATTCTATTGAAAAATTAATACCCATTAATCCTTAGTGAAAACATAAATGCTGTCAAAAGTTAACTCTTTCCACATACCAAAATCCAAAAATTCTATATACTCAAACCATGATATAACCTTCTCCTTATATCAGTCATGAGATCATGAATACTATCAAACAATTAATTTTCCCCTTATCCCTTCATTATGCGCATATCATCTAATTTCCAAAAATATCTGAATAACCTTTCATGGTTACTGGTACCATTAAAATTATTGAAAACCATTATAGACTAATACAAAAATATTCCAATACACAATAAAAGTACCTCAAAAACATTATTCTTGAATAACAATACATAAACACTTCAATCCATCCTCTTCAATGATTGTCCTGGAATAAGTCCTTCCATGATTTAGAAGTAAATTTTTAGGTCAGGGCATTGAGTTGGGTAATGCCCATGTTCTCCACAAATAATACATTGAACTCCATAACAGTCTGTCACTCTATGACCCTTTTCTCCACACACATAACATCAGTCCCTCTATTTGAGGTATTCGTCAAGGTTCTTCTTCCCTTATTTAGAAATCTCAATCTTCCTTTCATTATGCTCCTCAACGTGCGAACAAGCATAATAGTCTATCTTTCTCTTATTTGATGAATTATGAATACCACTAAATTTCACCTTATTAATCATATATCGTGATGACTGATTCAGTATAATCACAATATCTTTTTCTCTAGGCATTACACAATTTTTTTGCTCATAGTCACCAATTTGTCCATTGGATTCAATGTTAACAAAATTCCTTCTGGTTCCCTCCATTAACTAAAACACAAAAAAATCTGTGAGAGGAAAAATCATGCTAGAGAAAACAACATAGTAAAGGGGGAGTACCCTCAATATCTGACATCTTAGGTTAAATTATAATATCCTTAGCGCAATTCTAGGACTATAACCTATACGTATACTTATCCTTAGAGACATCCCTAGACATACCTTAGAAATATCTCTAGGGATCTCACTAACGATTTCGCATCCTAGTTTCCAATGGTTGACTAAATCTTTCCTCTGATACCAACTATAGAGACCCAAATCTTGACGTACATAGACATTACATTACTTTTTCCGAATACTTAGTACATAACAAAAACAGACACAAAAGGACCGTAATAGTTTAGTGTCTTTGGAAGCTTGGAACGTAATCTTCTAATCATGGTGAAAGATCTTCAACATCTCCCATAATGATCCTCCCATTTTTGTTTCCTTACATAGAATCTTTCTTTTAATCCTTGGAGAAAAGAAAACATAAAAAGGGTGAGCTCAAATGCTCAGTAATGGTAATCATGGATAAAATAAAACATACCATATACATTTGAACTTAAATAAAACAGGAACATAAAAAATCATGAGCAACGACATAAAACAAGGAAGTACATAACATAGATCATAGCGGAACATAAATCATGATAAAATAGCATGGGAATAAAACATGTAATTATGGCATCCATTAAGCACATGTAATTATTTCTATAGTATCCAAGGCATTGCTTCCAATACCATCTTAGTGGACAAAGTGCCATTCTGAATCGAGTTCATTCCTCGTTTCAGTCCTGTAAAACTAAACCGGATTAACTTACCGTTCCAGCCATGTCTATCTCATGAGATATAAAATCTTTACCCAATGAATTGGAGGGAGATATAGGTCCCACCCATCTCATAATGAAATCATTCTTACTTGTGCCACAAAATAAACATACATCGTTCATAATAACCCAAAAAATAAAATGGGTTTCATAAACATTATCCCATCATAACATAATCCATATAAAAGAAATTTATAACATTTCATAATAAAAAATGTGAAACCATGTAAATCATAGATACATTATACATAAAATATACACATATGATATAATTTCATTTTAGATGGAAAATGGTTTTGATAAAACACTTGAAATGAAATCTTGAGGAAAATATCATTTCTTCTTTAAAATCATTTTCTTTTCACAAAATGTCATGCATTTTTAAAAGAATAGGATTTTTCTTGAAAATATTCATGAAATATTTTTTAGGAATCTTCATGAAAATGATGCTTTATAAAACCGTAAAAATCCATTCGTGCCATATAAGTTAAAAAAATATTCATCTTGTACTTTTGCCAGAAAATCAAAAAGTACATCGTAGCGGATACAATAGAAAGATTCCTTAAATACCATGTAGTAAAAGTAAAGAATGGGTAAAAAGGAGTATATAAATACATGAAAATACTTTTATAAAACATGGAAATGGATGATAGAAATAACCCCAGTAAATACTTATGAATAAGCAATCTTGGATAAAATTGAGATTTGAAAAATTATCCCTTACCTTAGGTCATATTTGATCCGTAAGTGTCTGAACCTCCCGTATAATGATTTAAATAATATTATTGACTTATTACAGAATCATATTAATTGTTATGATATCATATATGGTCCACTTATGACTTTATATTAACCGTTCTTTTGTAAATTCATGTTAACGTAGCGTTTTGGGTAAAATCGTCTCATTTGTCGTTCGTGTTTTAACTTGTAATTATTAATATGATTACATGGATCATGATTACTTATATCCAGAATGTAAAACATTATTTATATATAATATATATTCAGAATATACATATATATAATATATCGATAAATGGAACGAAGTACACCGTTCATGGAGACGGTAGGCCGTACATACGCATGAACGCTGTTTTCGTTTCCTTATTGAGTTGAATGGAATTAAGTAGATGACATACATATATATAAACATAAATCCATTATCATTATTATGTCATATATTTCATTATTACTTATTATATATACATTATAATCATTCATGAATGGTTAATGTGGGGAATGAATCTCATCGCGTCGTGGAGACGGTAGTCCATACATACGCACGAGTGATGATATCGTTCTCATAATCGTGGAATTGTATTGGAGTGTATGTATACTATTTTAGAATCAATATCACTTTACAATAATCATATATAGTTATTATGTACACCATTATACCCATCCAAGTAAGGTGGTGGTGGAAAATAGATTAAACCACGGCGTGGAGATGGTATTATGTACATACGCACGCGCGGTGATTTCATTTTTTGTAGGATGGGTAAATTGTGAAATAGTGTTGTTTCATACTTATAATAACATATCAGTTTATTAGTGATACTGGTGTTATTACTTAATAATTAAACAACTAAGTAATAATAAGTGGAAGAAGAAATAAAGTTGAAAGAATCGGTAACGAACATTGTCTCTTCTTTGAAGCGCCTCTTTGAGACCTCCTCTTAGGGCACTACAATTGGTCTTTGAAGAAGACCAGGACCTCTAGGATGTTTCTAGGGAAGTGGATAAGAGAATTTGGCAGGGGTTGGCCGAGATTGAAGGCTCAAATTTGTGTGAGTAAGTGAGGGAGTATGTTCCCTTTTATAAGGGAGGAGAGGGGCACCTTTTGAAATCTTAAAAATATTAATTTATAATAAATCTAACCCCACTTAAAAACCTCCAAAAATGATCATATTCGAATATAAGATGATATAGGGTTTTAATCTCATCAACCAATAAAATTTACACATGTTAGGAACTTATTTTAAACATTATCAACTTGATTTATCCTTACTTAATCAATTTTATTTTATTTGTGGTAATAAAATTCTAAATTTAAACTTATAACAAAAAATTACTTATATTTTGTGAATTGTCCATAATTGGATAATTTATAACATTTTAGAGCATATAAATTTAAATTTATAATTTTTAAATATTTTCATGATTTTTAAAAAAATTTATAATATGTTATTTTTATAAAATAACAATAGTGTCATTTTTGACACTATTCATTTATATGAATTTAAATAAAATATATACAAACGATATGTTCGAACTAAAAGCTTTATTAGTTTAATATGGCCATATGTATCTAGAAAATTCGTGTAGAACATTAAATAGTTCATATATTATTTATTTTATTATTTTTAATACCATTTATTTGGTTTATCTCTTAATAAAATAATTACTACAAAATTTTTGTATAATTATTTAATATACATATATGTTGCAAAAAAATTAAAAATAAACTACTATGATGATGATAAATCTATTAACTTTCACAATAATACTTTTACTAGAATTTATCATCTTAAAATCACTATAGTTAAATTGTTATATTTATTATATTATGAAGGTGAAAACTTTGGCATCATTTAAAATAAAATAATATAAGTGTCATAATTGCTTGTATAAGACTCTAAATGGTCAAATATTCGACCATTTGATGATTATACTTTACATTTACATTTCCAATAAGTTTCGGTCATGGTTTTGTGCCTTTTATGGTCACTATTGGTTTAATAAAAACTATATTCTTCATTTTTCACTAGATAAATAATTTCTACATCCCTATTGTGTCACAATTAATGATAATTACGTAATCCGAAAAAATTTTAAATAAATTCTCATGATGTAGATAATTTTGTTAGATTTCTGTAGACTATTAATTTTTGTAGTTTCATGAAGTTTTTCACTAACTTAAAATTATTATACTTATAGTATTTAAGAGAGTGTCATGTTGTCACATTCATTGGTTTTAATAATAATAAAATTATTTTCCTGGAAAATGTCCATTAAATGAAACTAATCTGACCCTTAGGTGATACGGGTTGACTTTTAGTCATCAAATAGGATTTTTCCAAGTGTTAGGGTAATTTTATAATCTTATATTTACCCTTAATTACCTGATTTACCATTAACTATGGTAAATAAAATTTACCGTAGTCACTATTCACAATGCCCAAAAATAAAAAGTAGCTTGTTAACATAATTTGGACCAACTAATTCCAAATATGTAATCCAGTTTTCCAAATTCAATACACAAAAGTTTCATAAATTAAATTAAAATTAATCCCGTTGTCGAAAGAAAACAGGTTTTTCTTTAAAATATTGCAAAAGATTGAATTGATTTAACCTACGAATTAAAGATAAAATCAATGATAATGACATACATTATTATAAATGGTAAAAATATATTCTATTCTTAATTTAAACCCATTAAATATTATAATTTAACCACATAAGATATTACGATGCAAAAAGTTGTTTTTAATTAAAATATAGCGAGCTTTTTACTATTCATTAAAATATGAAAGTTATCAGAATAAAATGAAAAATTTATCCAGATTAAATTTTTATTTCTTGATTACAAATAATAATTTTATTTTTTCAAATGGAACTTATAAAAATTTAAAAAACTAGATTTAAATTGGTTGCGCCATCAAAAGGCGACAAACCTGTATTTTTTTGAAAAATACTTATTTTACCCGAAAACTATATTATGTTCTTATACCACGTTCTAGAAAATGTTTTAGATGAATAATAATTTTATAAAATTAAAATTTTAGTTAATACTATTCATAATGGCTATTTCATAATAATAATATTTTTTTTTTAGTAAAACCCGGTATTGCGTACAACACACGCTATCAGGGAAGGTCGCGATTCCGTGTAATGCAAGCCAAGTCAGGGTTGCGTGTTGTGCAAGAATCCTTTGTTGTTTCATATAATATAATACAACAATATTTCATTTATAAATTGAATATATATATATATATATAGTCAATTTTTTGTAGAAGAACTATTATGAAAATTGTGTGTAACACGATCCAAGAATAGTGTTGTGTATACTTCAAGCTAATACGGTGTTGCGTATAGCGCAAGGTAATCTTGGTGTAGCATACAACCCAAGACATTAATGAAATTAAAATAATATTTTTCATAAAATCTCAGGGTGTTACAATTTTTCACTACCATATTCCTTTATGTTTTGTCTTTTTAAAATGTTTTTGGTTATCCTTTCTATAAAGGAGATCATTGTCTAATACCATGTAGTTAATGCCCCTTTTTTTCCAATCTCTTTTTCTAAAATGTAGTCCTCATCCCATGAAATATGTTATTTTCCTATGACATGTTATATTTCCTTATTTGGAGGGATGGTAAACAACATTTTAAATATATTGCACCTAGAATAGTGGATATTATGATAGAGCTGTATTTTTACCTCATCATTGAGAAGATGATCTCATCATTTATGATGTCTTGGATAATTTTTTTCTGATTAAATTATCTTATTTTCAATCAAGTGGAAAAGAAATTATCTTTCTAGGTTGATAGGTACATCCTCAGGTGGGATACATGAAACTAGTATAATCCATACCTTGTTATACCAAGAGTAAACATGCCCCTTTTGTCTAAGATTCATCACCCCCATGATTTTTTACTATTAATATAAAAATATATATCTCTAGTAATGTGTTTTACAGGGTTGGTTTCATCACATATGACACATTTGAAACATTTTTTGAGGAATTCCAAAAAAAACTGTTAGTAAAAACTAGGTTCCACAGACAACGGAGCTCCAATCCATAATTTTTTCCTTGATTTTTCTTTTAATATATGTTGAAATTCTTTCATTGTGGATGTAGACTTCCTTTACATCATCAATTAAATCTCTAATTATGAATTTCAGTCCCCCACCAAATGAATTTCTTATCATGATGACTTCATCTCTTCACCACCCCTTTTATGTGGGGTCCTTATCTTTTGTTAAAAGGGAAAGGAATCAAGAAACACATTTTCTGGAAAGGTGTGGTGTAACTGGGGATTCTCATATTTAATTTGATGATTTCTCTTGAATTATTTTATCTCTTATATTTTTTGATCTCAATATATTAATTAAATTCTCATTTTCCCTCAAAAAAATATGATATTATAGGTGTTCCTTTGTGCATGTGAATATCGTGTTAATATATCATATATAAATGTATTTTTATAAATCTATAATTATCATTAAATATGGTTTGAAAACATCTCTCCAAAATATATTTATAAATATGTTATAAAAAATTTCATCAAAATATTAAATTTTGTCCAATCATATATATATATATATATATATATATATAACATTGTATGTGTGTGTCTCAATATATAACCATAAATATATGTGTGTAAATATGTATAAAATTCAAATCTAAATATAAAATACATATGAATATATATAAAAACTATTTAAAAATAAATATATAAATGTATACAAATAATTGAATAAATATATTGAAAAAATTGAAATATGTATACATATATATATATATATAATAAAAAATATAAAAAATTATTAAAAATATCTTAATGATTCATTGTTAAATGACTTAATCATTAAGTTAGTGGATTTTGGGATTAAATATTTGTGGGGATTATTTTTTAAAATAATCCATGAAATCAGGGGTTGAATGTTTCTATATTTGGGGAGCACACGAGAGGAGCATGGTAGTGTGGAAGGGTGGGTGAGTGGTATAAGATAAAACTAATAAATTGTGTGCACCCATAATGTGGACTGTATAATAGGTTCAAAGAATTATGGAGGGATGCATGACTAGGAGAATTTTACTCTAATAAATGGGGTGTTTAATCAACAATAAAGTTCATGGAATTTAAGAAAATATATTTTGAATTTTATCAGTTCTAAGAATAGTATTGATAATGGATAATAAATTTAAAGGTTTATTAACATGTCAATGAAATTTTAGCACTAACAAATCATTTTTCAATATCTTCTAAAAGCACAACATGTAATAGTGAATAAATTTTGTTTGGAAAAATCATGTTAGAGAGAAACATTGAGGCATTAAAAGAAGGAACTAGGGAGCCAACGATCTAGTTTGGTTTGGGATTATCATTAATTATTGTGTCTCCATGATACAATAGGAAGGCCTCCCTATAAATCATCTGGTGAATCCAAATACCAAAAAAATGGTGAACAAAGAAAATAGTATTTAGAGACTTAATGGGAAGAGAAGGAATCAATGGCCCTATTTAGGGTTCGGGTTCTTGTGGGAGAGATTTGAAATGATATCTATACATCATGGCTACTAATCAGTTTTCTTCATTAAAGGTGGATCAATTGATTATTTGGGGATGGTTACGAAATATTCATCAGTTAGGAAGGCTTGGAGTCAGTTTGTGAGGTTTGAAAACTACAATCCTGAACTCGGAAGACTCATAAAATTCCAAAACTAATGATAATCCCATTAATATATAAAGGATTTACCTAATAATTCATTTTATTTTTTGGGGGGTATTTTTATACCCTGTAAATTAAATATTTGGTTAGAATTTTTAACCATATGTGTGACGTGTGAAATTAATATTTGTGTGATTTTGATATCCTTGAGCTATGTATTTCGTTTATTCACAAGTTGAGGGGAAATTATATTTTTATCACATTAAATGGATTGCATTATTTTTTGTAAATTACTTAATGTTTTAAGGAATGTTTTTATTTTAATTTATTGTATAGGAAAACAATTTAATTATTTTTGAAAATTCAAATATAAAAAAATTGATGTCAACATTAGTGATTGTATAACTTAATTATTCCTATATAACAAAAGAAAAAATTATTATCATTTTATTTTCATTAGTGATGTCAGTGTTCATTTATTTAGTTAATAATTTAATTTCATAAAATTTTACTAATTTTTTTACCAAAATTGAAAATATAAATTTATTAACACCCACTTAGAGATATTGTGGTTTGAAAAGAACTCATTTTTTATTTTAAATTTTTTATCATTGGACAACAACTCTTAGTGGGATCATAATGAATTTATGTTCAGAGGATGGAATAACAACATTACATTGAAAAGTGTATGAAAATCATTGACATTAGGGGTCGGTCCTAAAGGCATTTTTTACTTGAGTACTAGTATGAATTTTTTGTTTAGGATACAAAAAAAAATGTTAGTTGATTCTTGATAATTACATGAATTTAGATCTATAATACTAACTATATATTACATTAATTTTAATATATTTTCATCTAATATTAATATATATTTATCAATACATTTACAAAATAATATATGGACATATTCTTAACTAATATTGAAACATACATAAAAATATATATATATATATATTATATTATTACTATTATAAAGGTTAATAAACAGAATTAAAAAAAATTATAAATTGATGAATGATATAGGATATTAGAAGTCTATATATGATTTTTTTTATTTTTTATCATACAAATTGTTGTTATTAGTAAATAGTATATATTTAATTTATTTAAAAAAAATATTTATTTGATTTTATTTTATTTAAAAATAAGAATATAATTTTTTTTATTTTTGGAGAAGACAAGATATACATACGTAATGTTAGAATAATAGTTTCTTCTTGTTACAATAGTTGACCACATGGTGTGATTAAAAACCATGAGTAATGGAAGGTGAATCACTATTTGGTCAGCTATTTTTGATATCTATTCTCACCCCCATTTAAAAGTGTGTAAAATTAAAATATATTTTTTTATTAAAAATTATACCTACATGATATCTCTAAAAATTAATTGGTATACACAAAAAGAGATTTTTTTAGATGTCATATTAATCATCTTATCTTTGAAATTATGTTTGAGCAAATAATTTATTTTTTGAAAAAAAAATCAACATATTTCTAGTTCGATACTCTACATTAATTTTATATAGAATAATTCTCATTAACATACCTATTTCATAAAGTTATATCGCACTCATGGTATTTTTTTATTAAATTTCACAAAACCATATTTTTTAAACACCTTTCTATATGGTTTCAATTTATGTATTTTATCATTCTCTAAGGGATGGTAATGAAATTTTTAAAAACTATGGTTTAAAAAATAATGATAATATCTAAGGGTTTTTTTGAATATAAGGAGATTGATATAGCTAAAATATTAGTGGTTACTTATTTTTTGACAGATCCCACATATATTTTTGTTTTAGATATAGCTGATGAAGTAGTATTGATATGAAACATCATATAAGAGCGTAATGCGGTGACATAATGTATTGATACAATCACATTGTATATTAATAGTAAAATAATTGTGTATATATTAATGAATTAAAGGTCACCAAATTAGACTACGAATTACAAAAGTTTAATTTATATCGATATTTCTCTCAAAGAGGTGTGTTCCTGGTATTAAGGGTCGCCTTGGTGGAGGACTAGTAAGATCTGATTAATAAATCATTATCCCAATATAAAAATAATTATCATTCAAAATATAGGATATTAAATATATCTAATAGTTAGATCATGATCAACTAGAAGTTTGTTTGAGTTAGTTCCCTTTAACTGAACACATATGACATTATAATACACAATTAATAAAATACCTAAATATTAATAAATTTATAAACACATTATGATTATTTATATATGTAACATTAATTTTATAAATTACTAGGGTGTCTATCCCACTAAAAATGTCATAGTGGTTTCCCAGTATAATAAAAACCATGGGGGTTTTTCCCAATATTAATATCAATAGACTAATTTTCGATAGTTATTCTAACACCCATTAAAATGTGTGTTAAATTACAAATAATACTTTTCTAAAAAAGTAAAATAACTAGGTAGTTGGAAGAATACTTGGTTATGTACCACTAATAGTTGGTTTTAACTGAAAATATAACACCACATTTCTTTTGAAATACGTTTATCCGTATAATGAATTTGATTCTATTTTTTTTAAGGATTCGGAATTAGTGGGAGTGCCTTTGTGGGTGAATAACTATGGAGGTTTTTTTATTTGATGGGTCATTCGCAATATAGAACAGGGTATGAGATCCTAGTCTAATAAGTCAATTTCCCTAGATATTGTAATGGAGAAACCAAAACCCAGAAAAGACCATTTCAATTTAAATGTATAATTAATTATTTATGATTGTTGTAATAGTTTACCTCACCAAGGAACATTTTTTGGTGATGATGATGACCGCACCTAAACTTTTCTCCAATAACCTTTATTACACAGGTAGGATCCATCTATAGAATCCATCTTGTAATGATCCACTTTTGATCCTTTTATCATTAAAAATGATATAACTTCATGTTCTAGTGTGAAAATTTTATCTCCAGGTATATATTATGTTAATCACTTGTAGTTCCTTCACAGTTTATGGAATTCATTTAGTTCTTTTTATTATTGATAAGGATAAAATATGAAGAATGGAGGGATAATTTCACTGTGCACAATGATTCAAAAGTCACTATTAACAGTAGACAATAGGAAAATCAGCCTATTTATAGGGCCTTTATTTTTTTAGGATATTATTTAATTTCATACCATATATTATGTAATATAATAATTATTAACAAACCACATGAAATATATTTTATTAAATATTATTATTTTATGGTGTGACCTATCGTGCATAATAATAAATATTTTTTTTTCTGTCAAATAAATATTTATCACCAGAGATGGTCACTAACCACTCTATCCCCTCTTAATTTATGGACTACATGAATAATTATTTAATTAAATATTTCATTTATCAATAAATATTTATTTTTGATAAAATTAGAATAATATTTTTCCTCATTATATAGAATAATAGTTATTCCATTAATTAAAATAATATATAATTTCATCAAGATCAATTGAAATACATAGTTTGTGACCATGAATAATTCTTTCTCATTAGAATTATGTGAACTTGAATAATGAATAATATTACTCTGTAACATCAGGTCAATGAACCAATGATAAAGAACATAACTTCATAGTTTTTATAACAACATATGAATGTTCACTATGTAATATAATCCCTTTTTCAAAATATGTCACTAAGAAGTTTCCACATATGTGTCATCGGCCTCTTTTCATTATTCAAATTTAATAGTATATTTGAAATAAACACATTGTTTCACCATTTATATGGAATTAAAGGTGATGGTTATATTACAATGGAATTTCCTAGATGTCGACTTCCATAAATATTCAAGGGACAAATCATTCTTTAACTTGTCCATTAATGACATGACATTTATGATTTTCTAAACTACCCTAGTACACGAAAACATTTTGAATCATGGTTCTATCTTGTAAATTATGGTGTGTGATTCATGATTTGATTCAATGATAATGGTATATTATAATGATCATTACACATTATTTCATATAATAATATCTAATGACATCAAAACATGAATAATTAAAACATGTGGGTCTCTTATTGTAATATCCCATCATAGAGATTACTTGATGAAATAATCATTATATAAGTCTCATCTACATATGAGTACTTTAACCACATAGTCTATAAACTATGATCCATATAATAGTACATTATCATACAATAGAAATATTTTTATGAACATCAACATTTCACATAAATTTTTTCATCATAAAAGGCAACTGATGTGAGCTTATCAATGTGACTAATACCCTAGGTAATTATTATATAAATGCTAGGAAGAAAAAATGAACAATATATAGTAAGATGTGTTATTATGATTCAAACCTTCATATATACAAGTAATTTAAATTACAAATAATTTATTCTAGAACACAAAATCTACAGAATTTAAATTGGACTAGATCCAACTGCCTATGAATTTCAGTCCCTTTGACCTTACATGATGGTCATTTTTTGCTGAATCACGGTTTTGGTCAAGGGTATAATATATTTTCCTCCATTTATATACTACTCACTACAACCTCACCATTATTAGTAATATACCTCAAGATATGATATGTCCATTTCATATTCTTCGTCCATTGTTATAACCTTGGTTCTGCATGAGATCCACTATTGTAATATTATCACAATAGAGTGTGGTATGGTCTATACTTATTTGTACCACATCAATATATTGGGTAAATTTATACATCCATTATACTACATTATATCTATCAGATTCCATAATTTAATCATATTATATATATATATAAATATATTTCATGCACACATTTTAAATATTTGAATACATTTATTTTGATAATTTGTTCTGTTAAACATTTCTTATAAATTCATTAGTTTTTTCAAATTTGGGAGGATAAAAATAAACCATTGATAATATGTAAAATAATCCTGAATGGATTAATATATCCCCTAAACTAAGTATTACCATGGTAATGGGTGATCATCGTAAACTTTTAGGGAACAAAACTCAATAAATGAGGTGAAATAGATGTTTCAGTATGAGAAAATGATGATTTACATCTTCGATTATGATTATGAGATTACCCCCATACAAGGAGTGAAGGTAACATGTGAAATGAACAATTTTTGATGAGGGAATAAAAACTCATGGAGTGAATTAATTATTATACATATGAAAGTTACTAAAAAGACCATTTTTTTAAAGTTTGTGATGGACATTTTGAAGGTGGATTTCATTTAATTACATCAGGATCCATTAAAATCTAGGACTAAACCCAGTCTCATTTATTATTGATATGATATGAATTAAATTCATATCAATCCGCATTGATTTTCTTAAATAAATTTTTACAACACTAATGCTAATGCATTGGGATCTAAAGAACCATGAAACTAGAAATAAGTCGTGTAGTGTAGGTACACACCATTCATCTTTTATAGTATTTCTTTCATGTTTTCTTTTTTATTTATTCCCCCATTACTCCATCATCAAATGTATATAGGATTATGTACCACCTTATTCTAGGTAAATTTATCCAAATGGGAAATACATTTTATGGATTATATTTTTTTACATCAAAATATTGGTTTTCTGCAATTTGAAAAAATAAATTACAATCACTTTCATTTAATTTAATAATGATCATTTACTAATGAACATAAAAGAACATGATAATTTTTATTCTAATTGAACTAATTTTTACATTTATATTTTTTATATAGATTAATCATCCTTAAATATGGTTTTGATGAAAAATATATTTGGTAAATCCTAAATGGGTTTAAATAAGGGGAAATCAGGATTATCATGTCATGGAGGGGACTTCAAGACAATTTAATCTACCTCATAAAAACATTGAATATGCCATAGACTAATTAATATATTATATAAATCTAATTTAAAAAAACCTTAAAAATATAGAACCCTTGAAACATTAATTCATGATATCACATCTAAAAATCAACTGTAATTTTTCACATTCGCCAAATTGTCTTCAAAACAAAAATAAATTTTATTTCTCCAGTCTATGTATTTTGGTCAATTAAAAATGATTTTTTTAAAACATATTAAATTAATTTCATTACATCTGTGGGTTACAAACTCTATATTCATTTATATGATATTTTATATAATTTGATGAAATCTTTTGAGTTCAAATAAAAAATATAGTTTTTTCTTAGACCCAAATGTAATTAAGGATGTCACATGGGTGGTAAATATTGGTGTCATTTCTAGGAAAGGATGTATTTTACATTTTAGGTTTTTAGTTAAATTTACATTATTTCCTTACATTATTTTTTCTATTTCATACTGACTATATTTACACAATATTCAAGTTTTAAATCCTTAAATGACCAACTATAATACTCAGGAAAATGAAAAATATATCAACAAGATCAGTCACGATAATGATCAGAACCCAATCCTGAAATTCACTATAACATGGAGATCATGGAGAAATAGATAGATACTATAAGAGTTCTATAAAGAGATCAGAGTCTATGTGTGCTCATAGAAAATGGTAATCCATTAAGCACATGATTGCAATTAAGCATCATAATGCCTCCTTTTATTAAAAATAATTTTGAAATCACAAATTAATAACAAAAAATTATCTTGAAAAGCATGTAATTACCCATAATAGATCATGAAGATCTGAATACACATATGGGAAGCATTCTCGAGCCCTTTGACACTTCTAAATTATAGAATATCTCATGTGATGCAGTAAGACTTTAACTATTTATATTTTTATTATGGATTAAACCGATTAATATGATTTAGAGTTTCCCATATCATTCCAACAATGTGTGGGATGATTTACCAAAAAACATTCTCACTTGATTATTCCCCCATTATAATTTTATATACATTAATGTAAATAATCTTAACTTAGTAAATTTTTGGTTGAATCACAATACACTTCTTGGGAATGTTACTCGAATATGACATTTAAATACCCTCATCATGGTATAATGTTATGGATAATAATAATAAATATTATAATGGTTTATAGTCGGGAAATAGTTCTATATTAGATTTTTTACCTAGAGGTTCTTTGGTGAAAAAGTCCCCTAAGTGTTTTTATAGCCTTGTAGATAAAGTGGAAAGATACATCATCCAAACTCAAAATTATGGGGTGGAAATAAAGGTAATGTACATAATAAAAAATATTAAATGGAAGGTGTTGAAATATAATCATTGAAAAATATATATTTATGCAATGATGTCACTTTATAACCCATAATATATGTTTACTAAAGAATAAATTTACATTGATTATAATAGAAATAATCAATTTATTGGGTACATAAAAAAAACAAGCATAATGATACCAACCAAGGGAATTGTGTTCCAATAAAAATCATCTAAATGGACTATACTAATGAGCCATTTTATTTAATTGTAATTGATATTTTCTAAATTTATGACAATAGAAGGGGTTGTAATCAAAGAGACAAAGGAAGACATAATTATATAAAAGTATATACTATGAAATATGCATATTCAATTTTTACATATCATTGATGGGAAAAGAGTGAGACACAAAAGATTACTTCTAGGATTCCATAAAGTGAATATACCGGTGGATTTTAAAATTATTACACTATTAAATAGGAATTTCATTGGGGATATTAATAAATAAAGAAATAAAAAAGATCAAACAAATTGTAGAAATAATCTGAAGTGTTGGAGAACGACAATAAAAATTTAGCTACTAAATAAAAACCACCAAAATACATGTTGAGACTACCATTTCCTAAAAGACTATAAAAATAATTTATTGACAATAAAAATGGTATATTTATTGAAAAATGTAATAAATTCAAAAACAATATTCATTTTGTAGAATTATTCTCAAAATTGAAGATGAATGAATCATTCATGAAAGGGGTAGTAGCTAATACACTAATTCTACACGAAATTGGAACTATTCCAATCACATGGGTGTGTCCAGTGGTCATTTCAATTAGAAATTGAAAAGAAAAAAGGGACCAATTATGTTTTTGATTCCTATTAAAATTAGATATAATTATTTTTAGAAATCATTTTACAATATTTTCCTTTAATAAATATCATTTCATATACTATATTCAAGTCATCATGTAAGGAAATGGGGAAGAAAAATATAGTTACACTTAATCTGGAAAACTCAACAATAACATATCACATAGGTTTCATTGAAGACATTATATTTAATATTTATAATTCCTAGTTTTTATTTAATTTAATAGAGTTAGACAAGGAAGAGGAGTAGTAACATTTCATTGTAGGAAGGATGTTCTCATCCACATGGAGAATTAACATTAGAAAACTCCGGGGAATGGTTTTTCTAAGAGTTAGTGATGAATTAGTAAGTTTCAATGTACCCCATGAAATGAATAACTATGTATTGAAAGAATATTATGACCTAGTAGATGTCAAAATAAAGAAATTTGAATGTATTTTTGATATAGAAGAAATTATTAATGAGGTTGTTATCATATAAGAAGATATTCCATGTAATATTTTTGAAAATACAAAAGGAAATATGAGGGGGAAATAAACTAATACCTGGAGTGTGACTGAATACACTATATTAGAGAGTGTCTAACATGTATGTATGGTATATTATCTTCTATTTAGACTTTAATTATTAAGGAAGAAATATAATACTGGGTATATTTTGATTAAGAACGTGTTTTCAACTGAAGGAGATAAGATATTTAGATATAAAGGAAAAAAACAAACCTATGCAGACCAATAAGAGCATAGACCATTTATAGACCCTAACCAAGTAAAATTATTTCATTCTACAGTTACTTGAGCAAAATCCGAAATATTTATTGTCAAGGAAACAATGTTAAATAATATTGCATCTGGGAGGGAACCTGAGATTTAAGGATATAAATATATATATATTTATTAAGATGAATGAACTCTCACCGACATTTTTTAAATAAAATTGAAATTTTCATATACCCAAACATGATTTTTTTTATTTTGAATGACCACGAAGACCCTAGTAGGTAGAATGAGAAGAATATGTAGGACCAAATAATATCATGAATCACATTCACAAAGTGAAATTCATAGAATATATATTTTGGAAAACATTCATGTGATGAATTTTTTGTAATAATAACCTACATTTCCATGTTTTAATGATCATTCTATGGGGATAAATCATTTCAATGTTTTAATTTTAAAATTTATTACCCAGAATTAATTATTTTAGAGTGAAAACCACCAATTACATGACGAGATTTTTTATTTATTTACTCAATTGGTATATGAGGAATAAACTACATAGAATTGTTAACATCCTATTATTTTAAAATTTATAGTTCATAAAGATTAATAAGAAAAATGGGAAAAGAAATAGTAGTGATAAACAGGTGGTTTTGGATCTAGAAAATCATGATTTATGAGAGCATGTAAATTTTGGTAAATTAAACTTCTTTAAGATTTGGACATACTTGAATTTTGGATATTTTCATTATTTGATTACGTTATTTATGTGCATATTTTTTATTAGTTTTCCAACCCATTAGTTTCAACTATAATACATTATTTAAGCCTAATATTCCACATCATTATTTAGTATAATTCTTGTGGAACTTGAGCATGTTCTCTTATATTACATTTAAGGGATCTTATCAAATTTATGGCTGAATGTAATCACATTTAATTGGATTGAGTACATGTTTATTTCAACCCCTTATCCTTTCCACCATGATTAAATCAAACCATATTTTTTCTATTGAAGCCATGAATTTCCCTGTTATTTAATGAGCCATGTCTCAAACCAATTTTATATATTCCTACACTACTCACAGTGTATTCAATGATATTTAAAATAATATGTGTGAGGTAGAGGATATACATGGAAAACATGGATGAACATCATTATGTATAAATTTCCTTAGGACGTGTTATATTTTGGTAGAGTCCATGATAGTACTTATTATACATTATTACTAAACTCTCTGGATAAAAAATGGAAAAAAAAATATTTTTTGTGTCATAGGATGAAAAAGTATAACCATTTATAAAATTATAATATTTTAATCCTATATGGTTCAGTGGTGTATGTGAGATTTTTCCTAAGAATAGAATTTGATAAATAAATTAAAAAGATAAAATAGAATGTTAGGGAAATTAATTAATTATGCTTACCTGTATCATGATCTCTCTTTTTGATTATAATAGGAGAGATATTTTATCTACAATGGTTTATTTTTATTAATCATATTTGTAGGATACCATAAAAAATAATATATTTTAACCCCGAATTATTTGTTTTACATAATTTACAAACCGAAACTAAATCCTCATTGAAATTTGAGACTTATTGAAAGCCTTTATAATTAACTATGGCCTCTACCTTTACATAGAAGAGATGATAGATGCTTTTCAAGACTATAGTTTGTAACATATTCTTGAGGTAATTGTTGATCTCTTTTCATAAACGCATCTTCATCAGGATAAAATACTCAAATTATGGTATAATACAAATGGTATTCCTATTAGTAATGAATATTAACAAATTTAGATGAATGAAAAAGGAATATTTATTTCAAATATAATAAAATTAAAATAATTGTTTCTTTTTAATCTTTGAGAAGTTAGGTGGTTATGAATTTATTTATGTGATGAATGAACATTTAATGAATTACTTTTTCTTACATTGAATTCAAATCATGGAAGGGTGATCTTTCGTTATAGAATGTTGAAATTTTATGCTTGGGGAAAATCCTAAATTCATGTGTAGGGGGATGGAGGGGGTATTTGATAAGTATATTTAATACAGCCATTTATGATATTTAAATAGATTTATTTTGATAATTTAATTGTAAATTATTTCAAATACATTTAATTATTTTGAAATATTTGGAATGATAAAAATAATTCATGGAAAATGAGAAAGATAATCCTAATAAGACAAATAAGTCCACCAAAAGATAGATTCCTATCAAAATAGATGACCATAAGTCACTTCTGGGGAACAAAATAGAATAACAGAAGTGAAATGGATGTTTTGGAGCTAGGAAATAGAGATTCAAAACCATAATCCCGTTCAAGACATGAAATATATATATGGCACGATGAGAATACAAACCATGATTCTTTTTAGGGAGGTAATGAAAATTCATAGAGTTATATTATCATATACACCATGATAGTGTATAAAAAGACCTTGTTTGGAATGTTTTTAAGCTGATTTTTATTGAAGAGAGGACATGGTGGCCATTAAAATCTAGTACTTAATGTGGACTCTATTATTAAAATTATAAACACAAAATTCCAAAATATCCCAAATTTATTTCTATAAGTAGAGACATACTATGTTTCTATCAGGATATTGGGATCAAGAGAACAAATATTTGGGTGTGGGGTAACATTTTACAGTTCTATCACCATCTTTCTTCTCTTCTGATTCATTCATGTTTTATATTACTTTATTACCCCTCCATAAAAACTCTTCACTCAGGACTTGTTCTAGGGTAATGTATCCAAAGGGTAATGTGATTTTTTATTATATTTCCTTTATCTTCATGTATTAGGGTTAACATGATACAAATTTAAGAATTTTAATATTATTATATTGGTTTAATCATGATCATATATTGATGAACCTAAAATATAAATATCAATTACTCAACTAGTTACCAAAATTTATAAATAACCATTTCCACATGTAGTGCAATCTAGTTTAAATATTTTATTGAGATAAAATTGATTTGGTAATTTTTGAAAGACCCTAAACATGTATTTAATAACAATTAGATCTATCTCAACCTAGATCCTACTCCACCATGAAAAAAATAATTTAATTTAAAAAATATAATTTCACCTGAACCCTAAAACTAGAATAACATATAAAGATTTTACAACTACTTTTTAAAAAAACCATTTATTTATTATTTACCAATTTCTACATGTTATCATCAAAACCCAAATCTATTTTCTTATCTCCTATATTTCACCAAATCAATTTAAAAAAATTATTTTTTTTAACACCTAATAAATTAAATGAACTATTTATAAGGGTTTGAAACAGTAACATGTTTTGTACTAAATTTTAAGTAATCGTTTACAATTATTTGAGTAAAAATAAATAAATACATTGTTTTATCTCTTACAAGAAATAACAATCCCCTATGGGATGTTGAAAATGCTTTAGAATCTTCAATAAAATATATTTCATTGAGCTCATACATCTCACATCACTACTATAAATTGTGATTTTATATCCCTTATAAGGCTTAATAACATCATTTTTTGTTTGGGAACGAGTATATACTTATCCAATTATAACTATTTCATTATCTACTACATAGATTAGGATCATATCATTACTATAGATAAGATACTTAATGATAGTCATGACTATCATCCAATATTTGTCAAAATTGTTAGCTTGATTTATTTATATTGTACTTATAGTGAACATGAAATCTAGCCTATTACATTGTATATCAAACATGATTGGCCCAATCATTGGAACAAAGTGAATTATTTACATTATATGTGATCCTATGTGGATGTGCACATACATTTTATTATAAACATTAATTCTATTTGACATTGGAATCAATATCCTATTGTATTATTCCATAACGAATCTCTTCGATATATTTGAAGTATATATACCTTGACTTAGGTTGAGAAGCCACTATGATATTTCATAATGTATCTTGACCCCTAGAATACATGTTTCCACCTCTATTTCATTTATAGATATCAATTTATTCCAATATTCTTTAACAGACCACAAGACTAGTATTTAATTTCTAATAAGTAAAGTCTCATAAATATATACTATTAATAAATTTACCACATTACCATAACATCACTTGACACAAGGCTTAAAAACCTACTTCAGTAAACCAGATTCAATTATGGATCATCAAAATTAATGTTCAATTACTTTGATGCTTGATATAATCCATAAATAGGTTTTACAAATTTTCATAACATGTTGGAATCCTTTATAGAAAAAAAATCACCATATATTTTCAAATAAAAATCTTCTAGATGATTTTCATTATAGAAGGTGATTTTTACATCCATATTCTAAATATAATACTCATGGAATAATGTAATTGAATATCAGACTCGTATGGATTATATCACTACAACTAGTTAAATTTTTTTTTGTATTTTATGCCTTGATGTTTTTGAACCCTTTTTCAACCAGTCATACCATATATATATAATTTTCAATCCATTTTTAGTTTTTTCTAACATTCACTTTTACAACCAATAGGTGTTACATCCTCACAAGGATGTACCAAAATATTTACTTCAAATTTGTACACGGAATCCATTTTAGAATTCATACCTTTTTTCCACTTGGAAATATCAGTTCCACATGATGGTTCCTTTTATGTTAAAGGACCATTATTAATAATTTATTATTAATCGACATAATTTTGGACTAGATAAACATACATTTCTAGTTCCCTAATCTCTATTGTACTTCAATGTAGTACTTGATGATCTGAAACCTCATTTTTAATAGGGATTCAAGGAATCATTTCATTTACCAACTCTTTTTTACCATAATCATAGACTTCATCGAAGTCTATATCACTCCCAATATATCCTTAATATATGTTCTCCCTCTAATTTAATATTATTTTTTCCAATGTTAATTTTTTTTATTGGGGGTTGAATAGGTAATATCCTCTTGTTCCCAATGGGTATCATAAAACAATTACTTTGTTCCTCAAGGTGCAAGATTGATAAATGTTCGGGCCTTGAAAAATTATTCAAAACCCAAGACATATTTGTTAGAAAACAAATGTTTCATTACATTCTATAGCTCATATGGTATACAATCATACACTTTTGGAGTATGAGGAAGAGTGATTTGAGATAAAACCCAAAATCTTATAAATAATCAATGACGACATGATTAATAAATTCCCCACTATAGCTTATGTGTATATTATTAACAATATTACTAGGATGGTTCTACAAATCAATCTTGTATGCCATTAATCATGCAAAGGAATATAAATAATACCTCAGGACATTTACATATCCATATCTATTAAAATAATCTATATAAGTTATGAAGTATGAGTATCCAAAACATTATTTGACAGAAAATAGACCACAAACATTAGTAAGAACTAACTAATTAGGGTAAATGGCCTTTTAACATTATCCACTTTGTGGGGTCACATTAATGTTTCTTTATAATCACATGATACATAGAAAAAATTGGTTTTATTTTAGTATAATCTAAATATCCATCTTGGTATATTTGTTTAAAATGTATTAGTTTTATAGGAATTATCTAGTGATTGAAAATTTGAGTGTTGTATGAGTTATGTGACATTGTTTTATTTTTTATTGACATTATCTTATTTATGTAATAAAAATATGAAGGGAAAATATTTCAATGTTACATGCCATAAAAGAGTAATATTTATAAATGTATAATCATTTATTCCTAAATTCAATAGAAAATCCTCCATACCTTCTATGAAAAAAAATGTTCTTTTGTAAAATATTTAAAAATATTAATATTCATTACAACCAATATCACTCTCATTGACAGCATGAGGTGGTAGTCCCTAATAACCTTAAAAAAACAATGGATATTTGGGATGATTTTAGATTTACCTCAACTATTTTTCTTTAAACATAAACTTGGTTCCTATATTTTATTACATATTTGAAAACCATTAGTTTCATCTAATACCAAAATTGTAGAAATTGATAACTTCACACAATAACAAAAACACTAGAATATTCCCCTTTCTTCCATGGTTATGTGTAGTTTTTATTTATGTATCCCTTCTTTCCACATCGAAAATATATATCATCCTACTATACTTTTTCAGTGATCTTTTTATTTTTCAGAGGCATTTTAAGAATCATTAGGCTTAGATCCCTTTTCTCAATCATTATATTTATAAAAATATAAGGATGGAAGGTTTTTTCATTTTTTTATATTTCTCGACATAGACCAAAAGATTATATAGATCTAGAAGAGTCTTGTGATTTTTTTCATATAAAATATTACAATAGAGTCATGGAATCACTACGGGGTGTTTTAATAATTATATTTTTGTGGTTTTCATAACATACTTTAAACACGAGCAGTTATAGGTACTCAATATAGCCAATGATCATTACTATGTGAGGATTAGCTCACATTACCACCCCAATATTCCTCAGAAAGTGTTCCTTGTATATCTCTTCCAATTTCTTCTATGAACCCTCATAGTAGAGACCCTTGAGATACTCGAGAATGCTATTACAATCTATTTTTTCATGTGAAATCAAATGTTTAGAAGACATAGATAAAAGAATAAAACACTAAACATTTATTTTTTATTTTAATTAATTTTCATAGATTTCATACTATTCATTAGTGACAACTTTTTTTACCAAATCAGGTAATGAGATTTATAGAAAATAATATTTATTTTCATGGAATAACTCAACCTGAATGCATCTAAAACATTACAGGAAGTTATTTATAGTGAGGTGATGATCATTCTCCAATATAGATTCTATGGTTAAAGTGGTTGAAACAAATCACATTTTTTCTATCATTGAAATTATTATGTTATAAGTAGTTTTATTGATTAAAAATTATGTCATAAATAATAATAATTAATTTTATTATATCTCCCACTATTTTATCTATCCTAGTTTCACCCACCATTGGACTAAAAATTCCATTTTTCATTCAAATTGTTGGGTCAAAGATCCATACTCCCATTCACAAAACCACAGTAAGGTTTAGAAAAGATACTTGAAGGTATGTAGGTATGATGTAAATTTACAACTATGGTCTTGTAGCTCCATGATCCATTGAGTTGTAACAACCCATCCATTATACACTTATACAGTAGTAACCAATTCATCTATAGCGTAACCCAAAGGGCGTTATTGAACCCCACGACCTAGTGACTAGCACCTGGAAATCAACAAGAGTTTAAATGGAATAAACTTTCCTTATGAACAAAGCATAGAAAATAAATAGATGAAGATAAACAATGAATAATCTATATATCAAACACTCCTAAATGAGAATCGAGTACCATATGAATATAGATATCCCAAATAAAAACATCATCTAGAAGAAATCACAAATCAATCCTGACAAAAACTCATAATCTCCCTATAACAATGGGACCATATACTTTTAATTTACCACCATCACCAATGGTCCTATGATTAAAGAACACCATTTACCATCTAGTGTAACTTCCCAATTTCCTATAACTATCCTGAAAAAATCTAAAAATATCCAAATTCAAAGAATCGGTGTGAGAAAAACAATCCAGTTGGATTTCACCAAATGATCCATAAAAAGATACAATAAAAATAAATAATATATGATTCAACTTAATTAAATATAATTCATGAATAAGATACAATTCATTTTCATTCATTACATGCTTCCAAATTATATTATTGGAAAATATATCAAAATAATCATAAATGAAAATTTCAATAAAATATTAGTAGATGAATTGGTAGTGAGAGTTCTATAATACGTAGAATGAAATAATCAAACAGAAAAAATAACAATATCATAATCCCTAATTTAATTAGATCCTATTTATTGGATTCTCACACTACCCTATCAATCCACCTGGCCCAAGGTGTGTACACATCCATAGGGTTCATTCCATTGGGATAGAGTTAAAAAACACCACCATAATGAAAATCATGACAAACTAGGTTTAGTTAGAGTTTTCATTATAAATACATTACTAGGGTGTCATATTACAAGCATGCTTTTCATATTCACCCACTAACAACCTACACACACATGTGCTTCAATAAATTAAATTATTATCATGGTAAATTCATTCATTTAATATTAATTCATTATCCCATTCTCAAATCACCAATTTCATATTCTAACATGCCATTTAAAATTCAAAACAAATCATGGGTTTTCGTCAAATTCAAGACATTCAAAGTCATGTTTCATAACAAAAGAAATTACTCAACGGTAAATAATCAATTTATTTTCAATTCAATCTATATATATTATAATCCTTATTAGTTCTCAGTTCCTTTAAAAATAATTGTATTTTAAAATCGTTTCCTTTATGAAATCAAACATAAAATAATAAAAAATAAATTGAATATACATTTCTAATTTGGTTTTAAATTCAATTTTTATTTGAAGGTAAATGAGATAAGGATCCTTCTAGATTTTATCACATGATAAAATAATCAATCTCCCAAGATGGTAATAACTAATATAGAATCATATGTGAGTAAAATATAATAGTAATCCTTTGGATCATAGCCCTCCAAAATAGAGATTTCATCCTCTAATAACACAAGGATTTGTCACCCTCAATGGAGAGAAGAAAATAAAATGTTGGATTCCATGGAAAGGTGATTTCACTTACAATAGATAGATCAAATGCATAAATTGGTATTTATATCCAATAGAATAGGGATTGGAGAACCCAAAATCCTATCTAAAGAGACTCCAAAATCAAATGGGTCTATTGATATTTTTTAGGAGTATTTTGGAATATAAAAAGTGTATTTAAATAATTAAATGTAAAAAAATGAATATTACCCATCCATAGGCACCATGACATATATATGATGAAATGGGATAGACCATAGCATTCTGTAAGAGACCTTTCTATACTGGTGCTTGAAAAAATGAAATTTGAGTGATGCATGGTGCTCCATGTCATTGATCTAAAAACTAGGAAGATTAAAATTTAAAACCATTCATCCATGAATTAAATATATTGAAATAGATAATAGATACAAAAGATTCACCCTGATACTCCACGCCACAACTGACACCCCCACATCGTCTGACTATACTACTAGAAGAAGTTCATACCATAGCCTAGATCCACAGTGATGTTTTTCCCTAAAATGGTAAATCCATAAAAATCCTCCACACTATAGCTAGATAACATATTCCATATCTTTCCTCTCCAAACCATATTCTTTTACACTATAACACATCTCCCTATAAAAATTAGAAATTTTAAAAAATAATAAAACAACATAGTCCTCGTCCAATGAAATCTTTCATTAAAGAAGATGTATTAATATACCTGATAGATAATAACATAATACTACAACCTCCCCATAATGAATTATTTCATCCCCTAGAAAAAATATCCAGGAAGACACCATGCCCATGAGTATAGGAAACTACATTCTCAATAGTTCTATATGATCCCATGACTCTTGTGACTTAGAACCATGTGGCAAGAACACCCTAAAAACCTTATTTATTTAAAAAAATTGAAATATCATATTAGAATCAAAATAATTATTTGGATTATCAATCAATAATAAATAATGTTAAATATAAATTTTCTCCCAACTCAAAACATATTATGGAACATCGATATATATTCTGAGATGTGACATGCTAAACATGTTATGAGTTACTATCAAGCAATGCGGGAAAGAAAAAATACTATTCCAACATTCCAATATTCTCAACAACCTCAATTGAGACCAAGTATCTTGATAAACGTTTTCCCGTTATTTTAATCCATCAATGACACAAACTGTGCGAAGATATCAATATCTCTTGGTCACCAAAAGATAAATCCAATGGGTTTTTACATACACTGGGATGACATTAATACCAACTCTATGATTTTACCATTCGCTGATGAATCAATTGGATCTTCTTTGTCATCTCTTGGACTAGGATAGACCAATCCAAGGATGTTACACCATTATATGACTACTATAATATATATTTTTATAAGAATATATCTATCACCTCAAAGAGAATCATCCTAATTGATGACTCAATAATATTTTTATAAGAAAACTAATAAAGTCCCATGTTGATATCCAAAGCCCCAAAACATTCATTAAAATTAGAAGAAATCATATCATTAAGAATTTTTATTGATAATTTTATCTAGCAATCTATCTATATATAATACTCCATGCTCAAACTCACATGATATTTTATTCCCTATTGGAGGCCACTCAAAAAATGAGATATTAAAATTGGAACTGTATTAGATACTAGAAGATATATAAATCCTTGTTTTCTAGTGATATCCTGCATATACAAGATTCTAAACTCCTCAAAATTATCTACATCATGAATTGGGAGAAATTGATCAATATTGGTTATCGTATCAATCAAAACCCATATTAGTTTCTCCCTTATAGGGTTATGAAACATCCAAAATGTGTAGTCCACTAAAATCATGTAACAAATTCTAATCGGCATGGGAGGGGTTAGAAATAATCCTAAAGGTTTCTAGTGTTCATCATTGATATACTGTCATGAATAAAAACATGAAAAATAATAATTAATAGATCATCTCATACCTGGAAAATAGAAACATCATCACATGTCACAGAACATTTTTTGGTTATTGAGTTCACTTCTTACTTAGAACTATGGATGTCCACAATAAAAAAATTTCTCACATTTGGTTGTATGATGTACCATCATTGAAATCATAAGATATTATCTAAGAAAAATTACAATTAGTAATTAGTCTCTCTACCATAAATAGAGTCCTTGACTCTATGAAACTCATCATCAATGTACTACCCCTAATAAATCATCTCCAGAAGAGTGGATTCACATAAACACTTGAAAAAACCACAATCTCTCTCTATAAGGCCCCTAAATTCCTGAAAAACTGATATACATCAAGTTACACTTTTCCAAAATATAATTCATTTCCTGGGATAGAAATTTCCTATTCAGATAATTAGGAAAAACATTTCAGTAACATGGGATGTAGGAATGGTTGAAATTATAATAATATAGGTACCCTTCCCATCACCTCATAAAAAGGTTCAAATTATTCTGAGATAATATATAACTCATACTTTTTTATCATAATATATGGTAAGCACTCCTCTGATAAGTTAATTTCAAAAAATCATAAGTGAATTCATCATAGCTGTGAGTCTAATGTCTTATTTAGTATATTTCATTGTGTGTTTCAAATGATATTGGGGATAGTAGGATATTATTTAATTGAATTTCATGAAAAATATATCTAATATCAATACTTATGATGAAATAAATACCACATATCCCTACATAGATTTTCTAATAGAGAACACTATTATAGAAGTCAAATGGGATTTAAAATCCTCAGAATAAATATAACATTTCATATCACATAAGAACATTACTCTTTATAGAGTAAGATAGATCATCACATAAGTAAACGTAGAGAAATGTTTATCAAACCAACAATAATAAACTATTATGACTAGGTAGCTCTAAATTATGAAAACATGGTGTGTTTGTTCCCATGTAGTAAATCCAATCACCTTGTTATGATTGAACAATGTAACATGTATTGAAACCATGTAGGCATCAACCAAAGAATGACGTATATAATAATTTATTTATGTATTTTATGATTATAATGTGATGTGGTCTTGTTTTTAAAGGTTTGGAAGTTGTTTGGAATGTTTTTGGGGGTGTTTGGAAAGCTGTGAGACACCTACAAAAAACTGTTCATGGTGAGATATGGGCTAAAGGGACAGTGCTAATGAATCTAAAACCATGCTTCAACCAAGGAAAAATAGTGCAAGTGGGGAAATATTAAGGTATTGATATTTGGCATGGCTAGAGCATGGTTTGGAAATCGTGCAATCAAACCATGTGATGTTTATCCTAGAGGTAGTATCTGGCACATAGTTAGCACACTTTCTGTCTATACATGCATGATAATCATGTATAGAAAAAATGGTAGATCCTGAAACATTGGATCTAAGGCATTTAGTCCTTTAGGGACCTAATTTTTTCCCTTATGGACCTAACATTACTTTTCTTCCTCTTGAAGGCTCTGGGGGAATTTATCTTAGATCTAGAGGTGATCTGATGGCTTCCCTTAGTGATTTCAAGTCATATTCCTATAGTTTTTTTGTTCTCGGTTGTTCTTTATAGAATTTATTATATCTATTTATCTATCTCTCGTGGTTTATTAGATATATTCCCTCTATGGTCAGGTCTAAGGGTGTGGGTTCCAAATATGGTTATATTTCCCCTTGTTGTTGATAAGTTAATAGATCTAATGTGGGTTTTGGAAGATTTAACAGCGTTCTTTTGGAATTTAAGTATCGTTCTTCTTTTTCTCCATAAAAACCGAGGTAGGTGGATTCACTATAAACTCCTATTATTTTTTAACATAAAGGCTTAGTTTTAAAGAAAATTTAAGGGGGTTGTGAAAAATGGTTTTTAATTACGTGGTGGAAATCCTATTTATTGATGGTTTATAGAATTGTTGAAATTTGGAATTTTATAGAATGTGGATTGGGTAACTTAATTTTAAAATGATGATTTTAAAATTATTTATTGGTTTAGTTTCTTGTAAAAATGGTTTTCCATAAAAAAAAATTGTTATATTGAAATGTATTCGGAACATAGATTTGTAATACGGATTTGAAATGGGATTGGCAGGGTTGGTGATTTTTTGTGTGTATTGAAAAGGATAAGGGTGTTAGTTATCCCCATAAAAAAGGTTGGTATGGACATAAGAATGAAGTACCCACATCAAAATGGTTCATTAATTGATGGCTTTTTGGAAGGATGACTCACCAATTGTAATTATAGGGAGTTCCAAGTTACTTGCATTATTGGTTGTGTGGATATGTGAAATGAATGGTTATTCCAAAATGGAACTTCTAAATTTACTATAAAGTATTGTTTAGTCAGGTTTCATTGAAATATGGATTTTGTTGGAAAACATGTTTGACATGGCACTAGTTTATATCTTAATACAAACTATTTTAGAAATTTTTCATATATAAAGTATTTTATATAAATTTTTTAACCTGACCTCTCCTAGTATAGTAGGGAAGTCATTGGAGGAAAATCTAATGAGCATCATTACTCACCGCCTACCTTGTAACTTTAGTGCATTTTTAGATATTGTTCATCAAGATACAAGAAAAGGTAATGTATAACACTTTTTTTGGATGGATGACTTATTTTAGAAATGGGAAATAATCCCCCAATTAAAATTTAATACCTTGGATTTTATTTCTAGACTTTGGCATCTTTGGGTATTCCTTAAAGCCAAGTAGAATTTTTTTCTCAATTCAAGCCAATGAGGAGTGGAGGGATGTTACAAATGGTATCAATATTGGGTTTTCTTTAATTATGGTAAAAGTTTTATTAGTTTTTTTATAAAATATAAATATTATAAAAGTAGTATATGTTTGTTTGGTCCTTGACCAAAATGTGGTCATTAGTTTTTTAAGACATGGTAATGAAATTACATCATCTCCATTACATAGAGTTGGGATTTTGTAAAGGGTGGAATTATCGGGACATAAATGTTAGAGCACAAAATGATGTAGATAACCATTTTCTGCAGAACATCATGTTACCAAAGAGTTCGGTAAATAGGTTTTCTGAAGAAATATATAGCATTGAAATATCATTACAATAGGTTTATCCAATGAGACAATCATTACATTAATTATAATAATGACATACCACTAGGATTTAATCTTTCATTTTGATCAATGATATATGATGTGTTGAGGAAGTTTTCATTTTTTAAAAATTATGTCATAAATTCAAATGAAGTATTTTGAAGAGAAAATAATTTAGTTGTTTTGAAAAGGGATTCATTTTCCAAACAATAAATAAATATTCAAAAAATTGTTGTTTTTGGAAAAGGTTGATTTTGGAAAGTAATGATGTGGTAGTATGTTTTGATAGAATATGAAATTATTGATCCTTAAGTTAATAGAGTGTGAGACTTATGGTGTGTGTTGTATTTTCAGACAATGGTATCTGATAGGCATCTTAGAATCAAACCTGTAGATGCTGCTGATAATGTGGTTGCAGTTGAGCCACATGTGAACTAAGAGCCGGTTCAGTGTATAATCCACCATTTTAAGGCTATGGATTGTGGTAATTAGAGGTATAATACAAGGTTATTGGATCATTCCATCCAATTCCAAAAGTAGAATCCTCCAATCATTATGGTTAATTAAAAACAAGAAAAGGCATAGGTGTGGCCTTTGATTTCATTATCACACAAGGGGAGATGAAAGTCAGTATAGTGATGTATATGATGGAAGATCTTGTAATATAGTGGTGGTATTTAGTGGTTCATTCTAAATTTCATCACAACATGGATTTGGAGTATTATTAAGAATTCATCAACAAAAAATATTATGTTTATATTTGCATAGTTAAATGAAAAATGGACATATTCATCTTGAAATAGGAAAATATTGTTCTCATGGAGTATGTAGCTAAATTTAGGAATTTAGTGAGCTTCGAACATGAGGATGCTTATATTTCATCATTGAAGGCACTCAAATTTGAATCGGGGATAATATAGGAGATTCGCTTGAAGATTGTTGTGTATTGTATAATGAACTATACAGAGATGGTCAAAAGATTTATAATGATATAAAGGGACATATCATGAGATATGGGAGGTGGAAGCTTGTTGATACCTATGGAAAATGATGGGAACTCTAATGTTTGGAGCAAGTAGAATAGGGACACCTATTACTAAGGTGGGATAATGAATCAAAATCAGATGCCTGGATTAGTGAACCATCCTCCAAGAACCCAGTGCCAACCTTGATGTTTTCAATGTGGTTTAGAGGACCATATCAAATGAGAGTGTATGGAACAACCTAGATCTTATTTGAAATCGTCGATGCTATTGCCACAGTGCTCAGAGGTTGGGTGTTCTAAACACTTTTCATGTGTCATAGTTGTTGTTGCTTCAATAGGACGAGGTTGGTAGAATAACTATTCTCAATAGAAAAGTTCTATCCATTGTAACATCAAGAATACCATGACTCCTCCAAAAGGAAAATCTAAAAAAATAAACAAGGTGAAAAGCATAGTTATGAAACAATTATATGAAGATGAACAGGTTATGGTGGATAATCAATCTAGATAATCTATTATGAGAGGTAAGATTATTTTTAATTCTATTCTTATGTATGTTTTTTTATATGGTTTCATACCATTCTGTTATTTCTTATCTTTCTCTAGATTTGTTGAGTTTAAAAGTTGAGATGATGCCACTATGTTTAAACATCAAACTTCTCTTGGTCAAAGAGAATGTTGAGCCTTCATGTGTATAGTGTGTTATATAACTGTTTATAGATTTGATCTAATATGGGATTTATCTATGATGGATATTTTTTTATATAATCTGGGATACAGATTGGTTGACAAAGTACAAGTCTCACATAAACTGTTATACACAAAGGGACAGTTTTATGACTGAGGATAGCCTCAAGCATCTCTTTCGAGGGGACAAGAATGTAAAGGCTGGTGAAATAGGCCACTTGGAACTTTAATTTTGAATGATCTTATACCAATTGATGTAATTTTCTTTGGCATCTGTTTATGACATCAAAAAGAATATTTTTATAGTAGTGGTTGATCAATTTTTAGATAATTGTTTTGAAAATATCTCAGGGTTTCCACCTTTAAGAGAAGTGGATTTTATTATTTATCTTATCTGAGGGAAAAGTCCTATCTCACTTCCATATTATTTAATAGAACCTACGGAGTTATAAGTATTTAATGTGTAGTTCGAATAGTTTGAAAGAAAAGTCTCCATTCAGTCAAACATGTCCTCATAGGAAGCACTACTTGTGTTTGTAAAGAAGTTTGATAGAACTCTAAGGTTATGTTTATATTTTTGTATTCTTAAAAAATTTATGATAGAGAATATATATCCACATACATGCATTAATGACATATTCAATCATTTGAGGGGTGATCAGTGGTTCTCTTAAATTGACTTATGATCAGGATATCACCATTTGTGAGTTCGAAAAGAGTATATTACCAAAATATATTTTAAAAGCAGATATAACCATAATTAATCAATGGAAATTCCTCTAGGAATCACTAATTCACTATAGGTTCTCATGGACTTGATGAATCATATATTTTATATATATCTAGTTTCATTACTTGTAGTGTTTTTAGATGACATTTTATTGTATTCTTGGACAGGGGCTGAGCATGAGAAAAACTTTGAGAATGTGTTTGGAATCATGAGGGATCATCAGTTGTATACTAGGCTATCAATGTGTAATTTTTGGAAACATATTTTGCATTTACATGGACGTGAAATTTATCAAATAGTTATTTTGTTGGATCCAGATAAGATAGGGGAAGTTGTCTCCAGGAAACCATCTTTAAATGACATTAATAAAAAGAGTTTTCTTGTTCTAACGGGTTATTATCAACACATTGTGTATGCTTTTTCACAACATTTTTCACATATGAAAGATTGGACAGATAATATTGTTCTATTATAATGAAATGAGGAATTTTAGAGTCTTTCAATGCGAATAATATTTTCCTTATAGGAGTACCAATATTGGTTTTTTCAGAATCTGTACAAGGGTACATGGTGTATTTTGATGCATTGGGATCAGGGTTGGGATGTTTTCCCATACAAAGAGATCATATTTTTATTATTGATCAAGAAACATATGTTTTCATGTGTGGAACTTTCTAAAAAAATATTTTAATTTTTTTACAGTCATCCATGCATTGAAGAATTCACATTATTGTCATTTTGGTGACAAATTTTCTATTTTCACGGATCATAAGAGGTTGAATCTTATCTTCTCATAATCGGATTTGAACCTGAGGTAAAGTATTATGATGGATTGTCTCCAGATGGTTTACTTTTACTTGATTTACACACTAGGTAATGTAAATTCAGTGCTATATGTATTAATAAAAAAGTTAAATGCTCAATTGAAAAAAGAGGCATCAGATTAGTGGCAGTTAATGTTAGTGATAGTAGTATGATCTTGGAAGGTGAACACTGAGGTGATTTTGTGATTTTTTATCTAGTTTCATTTGTTATAGATTTGGTGGATATGGTTAATGAGGTAAAACACATGATTTAGAATTTTTTTCTTTAATGTTAAAACTCAATGGTTGGGAGACCATTTAGTGATGGAAGTTAGATTAAACTTCAAATTTATGGTTTTGAGATTGGATGGTTGTACCATTTTATTGTCCAAATCAACTTCAACATTCATTCCACTATTTGAGATGGGTTTTCCAGCATGTAATACAGATGATGTATAAGGAAATGAAATAACGGACTTTTTAGAAATAGTGTGGAAAGGAATGTGGATGTGTTTGTTTTAAGATAATTATCTTTCCAACAAGTAAAGGTTAGACATTTGTGTCCTATATGTTATTAAATTTTATAGTCCTTACCTATCCTTCTATGGAAATGGTAGAAAATAGAGATGGATTTTTAATAGGTCTCTGTTTAACAGTTTGGAAGCACTATGTCATCTGGGTTATAGTGGATCAACTCACAATGTCTTCCCATTTCATCCCTACCCATGAATCTCATACTATGGATGGATTTTTAAAAATATATATCCATGAAGTGGTATAGAGAAATGGAATACCGGTTTTGATAGTGTTACACATAGATCTAAGGATAACATCTATTTTTTTAAAATCCTTTTACAAATTCCTTGGGACTCAGTTGACCATGATTAAGGCATATCATTATCAGATGTATGGGAAATCCAAATATATGATAAAAAAATTATAGTAGATGTTGCAAGATTTTGTAGTATATTTAGGTTTCTCATGGAATGTTCACACACTATTAGTGTAATTATCTTATAACAAAATTTATCTGGCCTCGATACACATGGATACTTTCAAATAATTTTATAGGAAACATTTTTGGGTTGAAACATATTAAAATCTTCTTCTTGGTAAGAGCCTTTTCCATGACATAACATAGAAAATTTAGTTGATCAAAAACAGAATGGAGATGAATAGTATTCATCATAAATCATATGCGGATCATATTAGATGTTTTTTGTAATTCTAGGTGATTGATTATGTGTTCTTGAGGATCTCTCCTAGGCTTTGGAATCTTCCTTTTGGGAAGTAGTGAATGATATCTCCATGATACATAGGACCTTTATAGATACTTGAATAGGTTGGAGAGGTGGAATATCATTTGGTGTTACCAAAATTGTCTATTGTGTTGAATAATTTGTTTCATGTATCTCAATATAAAAAAGTATAAACATGACCCGGACCATGCGAATCATTGGGATTAGGTTTAATTAGTGTAAGATTATTTATTTGTATATATACTAGAGTGGATGGTGGATAGGATAGAGAATGTATTGTGTGGAAACTTCTTTAGTCTAGTAATGTTACCATGCCAACATGGTTAGATTTGTGAAGAGACGCATGAATTCGAGAAATAGTTTAAAGATCAATGGTCAAAACACTTTTAGGGTTACGATAGTTTTCTTCTATCCAAAGATGGAAATACCAATTGTGTGGAGAATGTAGAACCCCACGTTTGAAGTATATAACACTTTATTAAATTATTTTATGAATATAAAGTCATGGGGTTATTTTTGGGTATTTTTGAAAGTGGTTTGGAATGTTTTTAGGGTGTTCTTACAGGTGCATAGTTAGTGCACGCTTTGGTAAAATAATGCAACCCCTACATAAAATTGTGTACAATGAGGCAAGGGATAAAGGTATGGTGCATGGTCATTTCATGAATTTTCCAAACTACGATTCTGTTGAGGAGAAAATGTGAATGTGGGTAATGATTAGGCATTGAGCTTTACCATGGAAGATGCACGATTTGGAAACAATGTGACCCAACTATGTGAGTCTCATCATTGAGGCAATGTTTAGAACACGATTATTGTTGTATTGTCAATCTATGCAAGATAACGTTTCATTAATGAAAAAAATATGCTTAAAAATTTTATTTTACTCTTTTTGGAAATTATGTACCTTGTCTTTCCTCTTATGTATCCATAAATTGACTTTTCGTCCTCCCAAAGGCTATAAGAAAATTCATTTTCCATCTGATGGTCATTTAAAGGCTTCCCTCATTGATTTGAAACTATATTCTTGTAGTACTTTTTCCTTATTAGTGATTTTTATGGAAATTCCTAGATAAACATCTCTATCTATCTCAGATTCATAGATATATGCCCATTGATGTTATATCAAAGGGTGTGGATTCCAAATATGGAATATTTTTCATTTTTTTGATAGGTGAATTGATCATAGGACATATTTTGGAGATTTAACACATTTTTTTTGGTGTTTATGTGTTATTCTTCATTTTTTAGTTAAACCCCATAGTAGGTGGATTCAATCTTGACACATATTATTTATATCATGATGTAATAGTTTCAAATTGTTGTTTTGATGGAAAGTGGTTGTGAAAATTGGTTGTGAATTTCTTGGTGGAAACCCCCTTTTGTGATGGTTTATAAAAATAGAAAAGTAGGGAATTTTTTTTGAAACTAAACTGGGTAAAAAGATTTTAAAATGATGGTTATAAAATAATTATTTGGTTATGTTACTTGGAAAAAAAAATCAATAAAAAGGTTTTTTTATAGAAATGGATTTTCCACATATATTTTTTACATGGTTTTGGCATTTTCGGTGTTTGATCATGTGCATTGAGATGGATAAGTGAATAAATTACGACCATCAAAAATGTTGGGAAAAATATGGGTGTGAAGATCCCCTATAAAAAATGTTAATTAAGTAATGAATTAATTGATGGATTAGTCACCACTCATGAGCATAGAGAGGTCTATGTTACACATATGGTTGGTTTTATAGAGATTTGGAATGAATTATTATAACAAAACAGAACTTCTTAAATAGATTTAAATTATGTTTTGGTAGTTTATTATTGAAATATTTCTTTTGTATAAAAAATCATTTCATATGGCTCTTGTTTATATTCTTATATAAACTATTTTATAAATTGTTAAATATATATAATTTTATAATAAATTTCTAACATGTTTTATCCTAGAGTAATGAGTAGGGATGTAATTTGGTGAAAATATTATATCTGTCATTACTCAGTGCCTACCTTGGCAATTTGGTTCTTCTACAGATTTTTTTCATCAAGATATAGTCAACGGAAAATCATCACACATCTTTAGTGGTGAATTGTGATACATGGGTTGTTATGTGGATCATGGAGCTTATTATATACGGGCGTTTTGTTATAGTCATTAATTATTTTTAGTTATGTATTCCACTTTTAACCTTTATGTTATATACACTTCTATATTGGTACTCTTTGTAGTTGTTTTAATATAAATTGTAATATTTTTAGTTTTTGTTAATTTATATCATGCATCATATAGTGGTTTATTAATTATGGTTTTTTGGTTGGTTTTTTTATTTTTAAAATTGAAAATCTTAAGTCAATTTCAAATGATTCCCTAAAAATTATTTAGCATCCTTTGGAATCTTCGGGATGTCACTTAATGTAATGTATAAATTGTACCTCGACTCAATCCAATGAGGAGGTAGGTTGCCTCACTCTTGACACCTCTTATTTAAAACATTAAGTCTTAGTTTAAATTTTTTATTTTAATTGAAAGTGGTTGTGAAAATTGGTTATTAATTTCATGGTGGAAGACCTTTTTAGTGACATATATATAATTATTGAAATTTGGCATTTTTTGCTAAGTGAGTTCTAAAACATGATTTCAAAATAATGGTTTTAAAATTATTGTTTGGTTTAGTTTCTTGTAAAAAGTTTTTTCAATAAAATTTTTATTTATTGAAATATATTTGTCTCATGAATTTGGTACATGGGTTTAGAATGAGTTTAGAATTGTTTTTGTGTGTTCATGTGCATTGGGATGGATAAGGGAGTGAGGTCCCCCTTCAAAAACATTGGGATGGATATGGGAATAAAGCACCCTTTTAAGAATGGTCTATTAATTAATGGCTTAATAGAATCATGAATCACAACTTTTGATTATAGAGAAGTTTGGGACACATGAATGGATGGTTTTGTGGTGATGTGGAATGAATGGTAAAGCCAAAATAAAACATGGCAAATGATTTTAATTTATTTTTTGGTGGCCTTTTTGGAAATATGGATTTTTTTGGAAACTGGTTTGATGTTTAACTTGTTTATATTAGGATATATACTATGTTATAAATTTTACTATATAAATTGTTTCATATGAATGTGATAACAAGTTATATCCTAAGGGGTTGAGTAGGGGAGTCATTTGGGGAAAATCCACTGAGTTTCATTACTCACCCCCTGCCTTGAAATTTTTTTGATTTTGTAAATATTGTTCATCAAGATACAAGAAATGGTAAAGTATCACACATATTTAGCGGTGCATCAGGATACTTGGGAAATTTTTTGGAGTGTGGATATTATTAGAGCATGGATATTTGTTGGGGTCATTGTGTTTTGTTGGTTATGTATTAGACTATTTACTTTGATTTTTTTTAGATTTATACTATGGTACTACTGGTACATGGTTTACATATAAATTTAATTGTTTTTATTTGTTTTTAATTTATATCACTCATCAAGTAGTGGTTTATTTATTATGGAATTTTGGTCGGTTGACTTATTTTAAAAATGAAAAGTTGTTATGCAATTTCTAGTGAATCCCTTGGGATTTATTTCCCACAATTGTTTCCTTGGGGGTGTCTTTTTAGGCCATGTAGAAATTCAACCTTGTCTCAATCCAATGAGTATGGGTGGGATGTTGTAATACGTCCCATGATATTCATTTCCTTGTTCCAGAAAATTCATTTAATATCATGTAATAATGTGAGTGATCTTTATGAAATTTCATGACATCTCCTAGATGACATACATTAACTTCCTTAGTCTTAGAATAAACCAATATATCATCCACAATGTACAACTAATTTTAGCTACTGGGGTAATTAATCAAATTCTAGTATTATTTTAATGATTCCCTAGAAAAAAAAATTATATAGAGTAGCTACCCAGTTATATTATATATAAATAGGGTGAATAACAAAAAACCCCATGGGGTGTGGTGTAGCATGAAATGAAACGTTAATGGGTAACAGGGATAGACTATGAGTAATTTTACAATAAAATAAAATTTTTAAAAGATATATAGTGAATGTGGGATCCAAGATGATAAAAAATAAAAAATGTAGGTAAAAAAAATTGTAGTATATTATTGTTGAAAAAAATAGAAAAGGGAATTTGGAATGAATCCTAAGGGGGAATGTTCTAGTAATCATTAAGAAAACAAACCGATGATTGTCATTTTATTGGATGAAAAAAGTATATGTAGATGAATTTACAAAAAAATATATATAAAGATCGTGATCTCCCTAAGATAAAAGAACATATTTAGACTGAATATCCTAAAGAAATATGGATCACATAAAAGATAATTTATATCATGACAATAACATAATCTGGGATAGACATCCAAAAATATGATGATTTATCATAATATAAGGAAATAATTGAAGAATATTGGACACCTACAACAACAAGTATAAAAAATGAAATTCCTAAAGCAACACATAATTTAAACATATAACTAATTATAAACTTGAAATCAATAAAAATAAAATAAAATAATCATTAATTAGTGTTTTTTATGAATCCAAAAAAAGATGAATAATAATGGTATCATCACAATAAAAATAAATAGAATCACCAACTGGGATGAAAAAAACTATCAATATAAACAATATTTTAGTTATACCAAAACATATATGATGCAATATATAGTTTTCATTCATACCATAATTGGTGAGTTAGAGTCATCAATTTAAAAAATTAGACTATGGGCATCTTTAAAAGATTCTGAAGTAGGATCCTACCAAGTTTGTTGTTAGGATGAAAGGTAATGACCATCATTATTTTAATCCTATATTTCAGATTACGCAATATAATACATGATTTAATATAAATAATTGATACTATTGTGTATTGAATATATATATATATAGATATGTATATTTATATGTATATATAAATATAATTTTGGAAACAAGTTCTGTTTGGTTGGAATGGATGAAAGATTCTATCTTTTAAACAAAACCATAATGAGTAGTAGGGGGATTGTTAAATTCTACCAAATTTACATTGAAATAATTTCCAATTTCTATCATATCTACCACTAATTTTCAATGATATATTTATATTAGTATGTATGGTCAAATAATTAAAAGAAATTTTCAATTGGAGAAAAATAATGTAATTTTCCTAGATAAATCGACATTTATTATAGGTACTTCCACATTAATTATATTATTTTAAAAAATTAATAATGATACCGTAATAATAGTTCATATTAGGTATGAATTTATTAATATCTATTCAAAATAATTTTAGGGGAATATCACAGTTTTATATAGATTAATATGGAGAAACCAATTGATGATGTCCTCCAGTTTAATGGAAAAAATTCCTTCTCTATCAACACTACATAGTTACGTTAGATATTTTAATTTTTAATGTGTGGAGAATATATTTCTGCCACAAAAACATGATGTTGTATTCTTTATTAGCTGGTGGAAATGATATTTATAAGAATGATACATTAATAAGTGTAAATTTTCCCATATTTGAACTGAAATACATTTTAAAATTTATCAACTAAGGGAATTAAATTTTTACAACTATCTAACATTGTAGAATGAACTCATAAATGAAATATTATAAAAATAGATCCCTGATTACTTTTATAATACAACCCCTATATTAATTGTCGAAGATATACCCAAATAATGTGACAAAAAATTAGTACACACAATAATTATTTGTTATCTTATTGAGGATTTTTAAATAAATCAATAATAAAAGAAAAATATATCCTAAGAAGTTGTTGATGATCTATAAATCTATATGGTGAACTGGTTCTTTGTAAACCCTTCGAGCAGTTTGTCAAAAACATATTTTAGAAGAAGGATAATTCTGATGACTTTAGTATGTCAAATATTCAGATATAGAGTCAAATATTCTCGGTATGTGGGAGTGATGTAAAAAGTGGAATAGAAAATATTTTATGTTATTGAAGAAGTAGTAGATTTTCTTTAATAGGAAATGGAGTCAAATGATGTTCCCAAGAAAATTAGTCTCAAATACCAATTTGGATGCATTATAATTACAAATAAGAAAAAAATCATATTTTTTCAAAGTGATACAAAATAATCAAAGAAAACTATTTAAATTAAATTTTTATTTATGATATCAGTACTTTGGAACCTAATTCCAATATATATGTTCATAAAGACAAATCTAGGGGTTTTTCAAATCAAAATAGTTTTCAAATGTGAAACTATTATGATATAGAAATATCTTATAGGAATAGTAATTTTATAAAATTTGTTCCCAATCAATTTCATTTCAAAAAAATTTATAAAGTGTTCTTTAAATGAATTAAAACAAAAAATAACTTAAAAATGCTGTAGAGGAATCACAATTAAACCAAAAATAGCTTTTATGCATGGTTTTCAATGATTTTCCTCACATCCAATTTTGTGGAAGTCTACATCCAAAGTAGTATATCCATATTAGTTGATTAGTCTTCCTAAAATATAGAAACAAAAAAATTACATAAATTATGGACCCATATGATGATATTAAAGATATTACATTTAAAGGTGAGTATCCAGCAACAAAAGAAAAAACTGATATTTCTTTATAAACAATTTCCTTTGTAAAAAAATGTTATCTAATATAAAATTACCATTAAAATAATAATATTAAAAATTAAATTCATCATTTAATTAAATCATACCTGTTAGTAATTTGTTGATCTAAAAATTTCATTAAATTCCTTTTGATATTGATGCTCATAGACACCAACATCAATGTTTCAAAGGAAGTTACTTTATGAAAATTTTAGTAAAATAATCAGTGGAATAATTATTTCATTCTAGAATAATTTTCATATATCAATATCATTAAATGTTATTTTTTTTAACAATGTATAATTAATCTATAAATTTTTATAAGATTTTTGGAAAATATTTTTATACCACACATTTTAAAAGGAATGTTTGGTTTGTGTAATATGTTTGGAATAAAGACATAGATCAAGAAACATTGTTCTGGAAGCAACCCAATGTTTGAGGACACAACATATGATTAATCATCCATAATTATGTATTAAACCATATGTTTACGAATAAAATTTTAATTTTTAAAATTATTTAGATAAATACTTCATTTTACTTACTTAATTATAGAGTTTAGAATTTTGGATAATTTCCATATTTTCTACAGTAGTCTCAACATAGTTTGATATCTATTTAAATATATATATCCACTAATTAAGAGTCTCATATAAAATAGATTAAATATTTCATATTTCTAAGGGAATCCATCAGTTTTTTTGAATGTACTATATTTAATTACTTTATATTTGTCATGCGATATTTTTGGAGAAGTTTGATCAGAAGAAATGAAACCATCCTGATTAATAACAACAGTTTCATCATCTAATGAAACAAATGTTTATTTGAAAATAATATTGCACATTCATCTCTAGAGACCCACTTTGGAAAAATACATGTTATTAGTTAATATGCATTTGATCAACTTGACAGTTTCAACTACTTTTTTCTTAATTAATCCTTTGATGCAGTTAAAAAAATCCTTCATCAGAGTTACACTTAGGAGAAATATATATTTGATAATCTTCATATTGTTTTCTATAATACTATTTAATGAATTAATATATCAAATTGAATAATGTTTTACTATTTTTTATTGAATATCATTTACATCTATCAATTGATATATGAACTATAATCTGAATTAGTATTAAGCATCTTCATATTAATATATTTCCTATTAATGTTCCTACTTCCCATACCCAATCGTGGTTCAAAATCATATTATCATACTAAGTTATGGATATTTTGGTTCCCTATAAAATAAATATAAATATAGGTAATATCACTGTTATAGATGTTCTAAATTCATACACTCGGTCAGAATGTTCTCTAGAAAAGTGTGACATATAGTGGAAATCATTAAGCATGTGCGATATAGTGTTGGTAAAGTAGACTAGGGGATTCTTGTTATAACACCCCAGGTAAATAAAGAATATGACATTTTCATATTTATCCATATTTTTGAATAAAATATTAATATGACTTTAAAGGGGACGCTATGCTCGAAGGAGTACCCAACACACGACATAGAGTTTCTTGGGAATCTTATGTTGCACTCTAATAATAAAATAATATTATTTTAAATGTTAGTTAACAATTAGCCGTTGTACCGGCAGGAATGGATATAAATAACTAAAATATGATTTTATATGTTTTTAAATGTTTTTACTTTTACCCAGTAAAAGATAAAGGCTTAAAATACGGAAAGAATTCAATTTTAGGCATTTATACCCTAAATTTACTAAGGGTTCACTTATCACCATTTGATGGAGAACCATCATTAAATATAGTTTTGATCAATCTTATAAATTCTATTGGACCAAAAATAACTCTTCTTTAGAATCGGGACATTAAAATTTAATTTGTGTAAATTTTTGGTACCTTTCCGATAAAGGTCATTTTTTAATGAATAGTGTAAAATGTTGTATATTAATTCAAAACCTCTTTTTAATCTAATTTATTTATATGATTAGATTATCTTTTCAATTGGTTTTAAAGTGAAATTAGAAAATATTTTTATCATAAAATCCAATAGTGGTCGTTGAAATTAATTTCACTTTGAAATCGGACTTAAACTAGCGTCAATCTTTTGATACTTATTGTTTCATAAAAACACGCTATTTTGCTCTGACAGTGGGAAATAATAATTAAATTAATTAATGCAACGTATATGTTGTGAATTTTGTAAAATGGAATTTCATTTTTGAATTCGGAATATCAAATATAGCTTAGGGTGAATTTTTGGTAATTTTCTGGAAAACATCAATTTTTGATGAATAGTGAAACCACTAAGTGATACTTATAAAAAACTGATTTTCAATTTAAATGAAATTTTGCTATAATTGTGTTTTGAATTTTAAAAATCCGACATACATGGTTGTCATTAAGAAGTAAAATGTGGTTCAATGAGATTAAAATAATTTTTTGGTGGATAGTAACTTATTAAGTTTTTAATAGCGATTAGTGGTAATTAATGTAGTTTAAGGTAAAAATAATGTTTTAATAATATGAGATGAGCCTGACACATGTCCTAACCTCATCAGATGTGTCATTTCCTACAAAGACAAGCCATGGGTCAACTTGGGGACCCCATTGAGCCACTTTGGTTGGGAAATGACATAAATAAATTTTTATTTAATGTAAAAGTAAAAATGACACAAACATAATATGTTTTACGAAAATAATTTTTACATGGGGTTATAAAGATCATATTTTTTATTATAAATAGTCATTGGAAAGATAAAACTATTTCCTACATCATTGTAATTTTTTTTATAATTTTTAGACATTAAATAAATTAAATTATTTATGACATCATGATGATGCAGCGATGACCTCATTATTTGACGATTTAAATAAAATGGAATGATAATGTAAAATATAAGACCTACACATGGCCAAAACCTATTGGATGAGTGTATTTTTAACCCTTATCACCTTATCCTTGAATTATATAAATGTGGGACCTTTTGAATCCGAAACTTGTTTTAAAATAAAGTAACTTATCTTTACTTTCCAAGAGTGCCCCTCCTCTCCTCTTATAAAAGGCCCCCACCTCTACCTCTTTTCCCACACTCCCAAAGCATTTGGATCGGCCAACCCCTGACCATTTTCGCTCTACACATTCCTCTCTTACTCCTTGAAGCCTAAAATTGGGCAGAAGTCTTGCCAAGGAAGCCTTTGAGCTCAAACTAAGGGGAGATATGCGATTTTAAGGTAAGGTCTTCTTTTGAGTCCTTTTGTTTTATTTTGCTTCTCCAACCCCATAAACTCTTTTTATTCATTTATTTTGTAACAACTCCAGTATCCTCAATATACTAGGATGTTTTTATTAGAAGGATTCAAGCTACACTTACACACACCTACATCTAATGGTTAAAGAACATACTGTTTCCGTGGATGGCAGATTTCTGCCTCACGAAACGATGATTGTTCAACACTCATATAACACCTTAAAAGGTGGCCATTAAGTTGTCACTATATTTATATAAGATATATAATATGATTATGTTTTACATAATCTTATGTATATTTCATTTGTGGATTATCTTTATGGCTTCCATTATGGGTATACGCGATATCTTCATTTTAGGAAGTGCGGACTACCGCCCCCTCAAAGTGATGTGATTCGTTAATGCCATACGTGGGAAGTATAAAGGATGGATTTAATGTTATTATATATGATGTTATACTGGAATTATAATATACCTCTATATCATTATTATTTCTTTCCATTAAATTATGAGATAGAAATGAAAGTAGCGTTCATGCGTATGTACGGCTTACCGTCTCCATGAACGGTGCATTTCATTTCTTATCCCCAAATGTAATGTACTATAAAAAGTACATGTATATAATGGATATATATAGTGAATGATACATCTAAATTTTTAATATAATTCTGGAATTAAAATATACATACCTATCATTTAGTTTTAATTCCATTAATATGACAAAGAAATGAAAGTAGCGTTCATGCGTACGTACGGCTTACCGTCTCCAAGAACGGTGCATTTCACATATTACCTCTAAATGATTATGTAATATTATAAATACATGTATATTCTGGATATATATGATATACATGCTATCAAAATCAGGAATGTCATTCTGGATATGAAGAACCTTTGACCACACGAACAACATGTAGTTGTAAGAAGTCCATTTTCGACTTAAGAACCAAATATCGACAAAACATACATTATTAACTTAAATGGTTACATAATGTTTATAACATGGCAATAAGTGATATAAAAGGAATAATGAACTTTACAAAGGTTCTTAAGCAAGTGTAAATTTACTCAAGTTTATTATTCAGGACATTAAAGAACGATCGAGTGAAGTCGGACCCGAGGTAAGGGATCCTACTCCTCACTTTCTTTTTAAGAACACTCTTTTATGTCATTCATTTTACAGCTCATCTTTATTGTTATTGGGAGGTTATTTTATATTAATCATACTGTAATTTTTATGTTCATGTGATGAGAGACCCTATTCTCTCTCATCAATCCATTTTGGAAGTTTGGTGTGGCGCCGTTAGGGTGCCGAATTTTCATAAGAGATCTAACCCCTCTCTTTCTTTTAAAGTACTCTCCTTTATGCAACTTCTTTTAAGCTCCTATTTGTTATGTTGGGGGATGTTATTTTATATTCCTCTTTCTATAAACATTATGTTGATGTGATGAGAGACCCCATTTCCTCTCATCAATCCATTTTGGAAGTTTTATGTGGCGCCGTTAGGCTGCCGAGTTTTCGTATGAGATTTTTCATCTCACTTTTATCCCCGTGAGATTTATGCTTCATTTGCCACAATTTTCTTTGATCGGTTTATGTACATCCCACTATTACACTGATTTTTTAATATAATTCCATTTATGGGTATTTACATGTTCATTGTATGACCCTTCTTCAATGGGGTGTACTTTTCGAAAGTTACCCAAGTCGGTAAGGGAACTGTTCACCCTCCTCTTTTTAAAAGACGTCATTTGTTATGTATTTTAATTCACATACTATTATGTTGGGATATGTTCTTCTATATCCTGATTGATGTAAATTTTATGTCCAAGTGATGAGATTCCCTTTTTATCTCTCATCAACTCATTTTATGAATTTTTGAAGTGACGTCGTTAGGCTGTCAAATTTTTGCAAGGGAACTTCTTAGCCCAAATTTGATTCTTTGGGGTAAACTTGTACTCCTTGAATATATCGTTATATGAATATCTGTGAATAACCTCTGATTTTTTTACACTTAATATCCACTTATATTTGGTGTATTTTTTTTCACACATAATTATGCAATTGATTTATCCTTAAACCATGGATACCGTCTTTGTAAGGGACTTCGTCTCAATCTCTTTTCATTGAGGCATATTTCGTTTTATACACAACTTTCTTTTATACGCTGTATAAACCCCTTTTAATTTTACTTTTATAAAAAAGGAATATTTTTCTATGAATCGTTTTACTAAACGACAAAAAGGAATGTTTTTTTAACATACGCGGTGACAACGACCTTTTCCGCCGCCACGAGTATTATTTTGTCTTCGGCTTCCTCAACAAGTCGTAATGTTTTTAAAATAAAATAAATACCATATAATCTTTTATGTATTTTGGTATTGAAAATGGTTTTGATAAAGGATTCTATTATGATATATTGTGATTGAAATGTGGAAATGTTATCATTCCTTTATATGGGTTTTATGTTTTATGATTTTATATTGGTACTTGGACATTTTAACGGGTGGTTATGTTATAAACCATATGACGGGTGGTGCCGTGAATACCAGGACGGTTGGTTACGTTATAACTTCCAGTGCATTGGGTATGGAAGTCAGCCGTATGGATATTCCATTAAGTATGTATGGAAATTGGCTGTATGGCTATTCCATTAAGTGATATGTGTGGGAGTCGACCGTATCGTCATTCCACTTAAGTATGTTTATGTCCCAAATACATTATATATGTTATGTGTTCTCTATATGGGTTTTATGGTACTCCATTGGTTACAAAAAGGTATGTAATGATATTTTATTCAGTGAAGAGTTTTTACTACTTCATAACGGTGAAAAGAATTACTTTGATAAAGTATACATGGATTACTTTTTGTTTTGATAAACTAACAGTTTTTATTCTTTTTGTATCCCTTACTGAGTTTTTATGCTCATCCCAAGTTTTTGAAATGTTTGTCACATCACATAGCGTGGAATAGGGTCAAGGATGGGATCAAGGTAATGTCATGCAACCTAAAACATGAAACTAGACATTTTTCTTTTTAAGAGTTTTTATTTTATGAAAATTTAGTAGAAGAGACTACTTTGTAATCTTTTGAGATGTAATTGTTATGTCCTAATTCTCTAAAACTCTAAACCTGAAAAGATCCTCAATGTGAATTATTAATTTAATTCAATTTTAAGTATGGTTTAAGGCCAGTGCCTTATAGTTGGTATCAATGGTCTGTTTAGATAACTTTAGAGGTTAGGGTGTTCTTTATGCATAAGTGACATTACCATAATGGTTAGGATTTTAGACAGAGTCCTAGTTTTAGATAAATTGAATGAGTAAGAATATCTTAGTGTTTATCTTCCTCATTAATACATGATGGTTTTTTTGTTATACTCACACTGACCCTTTTTGGTTTTAGTAAATGGCTGGATCTAGCAGACACCAAGGTAACAGTGGATGTGAAGGAAACTGTGACAGTTTTCTGAGCGAGCAACTGAATGATATGGGAGCTGTAATGATAACTCTTGTGTTTATCCTCAACCAACTATCTGGAGTTATGATTGACCACCTAAACCTTGTTGATTTCTATAAGGCATCATATATGCCAGAAACAAATCCCTATGGAACTACAGGTAATAATCATAAAGATATGTGTGTTCAAAAACCCATGTGTCAAAGATGTGGAAAGAAACACCTAGGAAAATGTTTCAAAGGAACAGAAATATTCTATAGATGTGGAAATGAAGGTCATAATACAAGAACCTGCCGTGGAAAAAGGAAGCATCCAGTTGACTCGAGGAAAGGGAAAGAAGTTCTTTCTAATGGATCAATTGAATGTTTTAAATGTGGTGTGCATGGTCATTATGCAAACACATGTTCCATGAAGATGTTTTGTGAATGGGATCACCAAGATCATACAAATACTCGTTTACCAATACCTAATGCCATTCCGATTGAGGATGAAGAAACCGACAATGACCAATCAAAGAAATGGATTATTTCTTAACTTTTGTTTTCTATTTTGGGATCTTAGTATATGATTCATGATTTTGTTTGTAGGAAAGAGGTATTTTGGAATAAGTTGGAAAGGAATGGTTAATGGATCATGAAGAATGTTGAATGAGTAAGATGTCAACATATAAGGGCTTCAAGAGTTATGGTAAAATTCTTAAGAGTATTAAGTGTCTTTTGATGATGGGGTACATTAGAAAACTTTTTATAGTATGTGTAACACTGATGTTTAATATATGAAAATTTTATTCAAGGAATAGTTATCTTCTCTTTTGTGGACATAGTTATAAAGAACCATTTGGGTTTATATGATCCTTACTTTTGAGGTAATTATGGGTTACTGTATGTTGTGACTGAAGTGAATGTCATGAGATAAAATTGAGGTTAAATTATGTTGTGGTTATTTTTGATGATTTTATCCCTTTTTGGGGAATGGTTTAAGAATTATATAGTATTGGAAAAAGGACAACACGCAGACCGTGTGACACCCCGTCGCGTCGGACAAAACCACGGGAATCGAACCCAGAACCAAAGTGCGGCTGGTATTTATCGCCTACCACTGGACTACGTGAAGTCCCTTGTTAGTTTGACTGATTCTTTCTAGTTATATGATTTTATGAATTAACAGTAAGTTGATTTTGGGTTATTTTTGAAAATTATTAACCTATCATGGATGGTATGTGATTATGTTAAATACTTTTCAATACGAGACTTTAGGAGAAACAGATGTTGTTTGGAGATAAATGTTACGATTTAACATGGAAGACTATGTGACTAAATCCTTCAAATATTTGGGTTTCAACCTTAGTTTGGTTTACATTGAAGAATTTTATGGACAATTTGTTTATCTAATGGTCCTCGTTGTACTTTGGGATTTGTTGGACAAATTTTAGAGATTATGCATAGATTTCCCTTTTATAAAGGGTTATCCTTTTCTGGATTATCTGATCTTGTACTAGCCTTTTTGGTTTTGGTTAAATTATAAAAACACGGGAAGTATATAGTTCTCTTTTGTGGATTAGGTGATTCTCTAAAAGTTGATTATAGTAATCTTAATGTGAACAAGTCTTCTTAAATACTCGTCTTTTGGGGAAAATATGATTTTGTGTAAGGAATCTAATAAAATTTGAAAGTCAACATGATAAGTGATTATGTTTCTTTATGAATAAATTCATCAATAAAAAGTAATTTAAAACAAAAATGTTGTATATTTACTTTTCCTACTAGGGAATCGAATACCGTTTAACCCATCACAAGTTTGTGATTTTCTCGTGTTCAACTTTCTCCTAAACATGTTTTCTATCACTCTCCATCAGAACATGACCCTTTTTTTCCTCCATATTTTCATACATTGAATCCTATTATGGGTTAACTCAGGTGACCTTTGTACTTATCTTCCTTTATTTTAAAGTGATTGTTTTACCGACTCTTGTTCTGATGTGGGACTTTCAAGGATGTTAACAAGATCAATTTTAAAATTACGAGGACGCAATTCCCAAAAGGGGGGAAGGATGTAAAACCCCAGGTAAATAATGAATATGAAATTTTCATATTTTTCCATATTTGGGAATAATATATTAATATAACTTTAAAGGGGACGCTATGCTCAATGGCGTACCCAATACACAACAACGAGTTTCTTGGGAATCTTACGTTGCACTCTAATAATAAAATAATATTATTTTAAATGTTAGTTAACAAGTAGCCATTGCACTGGAGGGAATGGATAGAAATAACTAAAATATTATTATATATGTTTTTAAATGTTTTTACTTTTACCCAATAAATGATAAAGGCTTAAAATACTGAAAGAATTCAATTTTAGGCATTTATACCCTAATTTTCACTAAGGGTTCACTTATCACCTTTTGATGGAGAACCGTCATTAAATATAGTTTTGATCAATCTTATAAATTCTATTGGACCAAAAATAACTCTTCTATAGAATAGGGACATCAAAATTTACATTGTGTAAATTTTTGGTACCTTTCCGATAAAGTTCATTTTTTAATGAATAGTGTAAAATGTTGTACTTTAATTCAAAACCTCTTTTTAATCTAATTTATTAATATGATTAGATTATCTTTTGAATTAGTTTTAAAGTGAAATTAGAAAATATTTTTACCATAAAATCCAATAGTGGTCGTTGGAATTTATTTTACTTTGAAATCGGGCTTAAACTAACGTCAATCTTTTGATACTTATTGTTTCATAAAAACATGTTATTTTGCTCTAACAGCGGGAATTAATACTTAAATTAATTAATGCAACTTATATGTTGTGAATTTTGTAAAATGGACTTCATTTTTGAATTCGGAATATCAGATATAGCTTAGGGTGAAGTTTTGGTAATTTTCTGGAAAACTTCAATTTTTGATGAATAGTGAAACCACCAAGTGGTACTTATAAAAAACGGATTTTCTGTTTAAATGAAATTTTTCCATCATTGTGTTTTGAATTTCAAAAATCCTACATACATGGTTGTCATTAAGAAGTAAAATGTGGTTCAATGAGATTAATATATTTTTTTGGCGAATAGTAACTTTTTATGTTTTTAATCGCGATTAGTGGTAATTAGTGTAGTTTAAGGTAAAAATAATGTTTTAATAATATAAGATGAGCTTGAAACATGTCCTACCCTCATTGGATGTGGCATGTCCGACCAAGAAAAGCCATGGGTAAACTTGGGGACCCCATGGAGCCACATTGGTTGGGAAATGACATAAATAAATTTTTATTTAATGTAAAAGTAAAAATGACACAAGCATAATATGTTTTACGAAAACAATTTTTACATGGGGTTATAAAGTTCCGATTTTTGATTATAAATAGTAATTGGAAATCTAAAAAGATTTCCTACATCATAGTAAATTTTTTTATAATTTTAGACATTAAATAAATTACATTATTTATGACATCATGATGATGCAGCGATGACCTCATTATTTGACGATTTAAATAAAATGGAAAGATAATGTAAAATCTAAGACATGCACATGGACAAAACCTATTTTATGAGTGTATTTCAAACTCTTATCACCTTATCCTCGAATTATATCAATGTGTGACCTTTTGAATCCGAAACGCTTTTTAAAATAAAGTAACTTATCTTTACTTTCCAAGAGTGCCCCTCCTCTCCTATTATAAAAGGCCCCCACCTCTACCTGTTTTCCCACACTCCCAAAGCATTTGGCTCGGCCAACCCCTGCCCATTTTGGCTCTCCACATCCCTATATTACTCCATGAAGCCTATCATTGGGCAGAAGTCTTCCCAATGAATCATTTCAGCTCAAACTAAGGGGAGTTACCAGATTTTAAGGTAATGTCTTCTTTTGAGTCCTTTTGTTTTATTTTGCTTATCCAACCCCCTAAAATCTTTTTATTCTTTTCTTTTGTAACAAATACAGTATCCTCATTATAATATGATGTTGTTATATGAATAATTAGAGCTACACTAACACACACCTACATCTAATGGTTAAAGAACATACTGTTTTCGTGGATGGCAGATTTCTGCCTCACGAAACGATGATTGTTCAACACTCATATAACACCTTCAAAGGTGGCCATTAAGGTGTCACTATATTTATATAAGATATATAATATGATTATGTTTTACTTAAGCTTCTGTATTTTTCATTTGTGGCTTACCTTTATGGATTCCATTATGGGTATACGCGATATCTTCATTTTAGAAAGTGCGGACTACCACCCCCTCAAAGTAATGTGATTCGTTAATGCCATACGTGGGACATATAAAGGATTGATTTAATGTTATTATATAAGATTTTATACTGTAATTATAATATACCTCTATATAATTATTATTTCTTTCCATTAAAGTATGAGATATAAATTAAAGTAGCGTTCATGCGTACGTATGGCTTACCGTCTCCATGAACGGTGCATTTCATTTCTTATCCCCAAATGTAATGTACTATTAAAAGTACATGTATATAATAGATATATATAATTAATGATACTTCTAAATGATGAATATAATTCGGGAATTAAAATATACATACCTATCATTTAGTTTTAATTCCATTAATATGACAAAGAAATGAAAGTAGCAGTCATGCGTACGTACGGCTTACCGTCTCAATGAACGGTGCATTTCATTTCTTACCTATAAATGATTATTTAATATTATAAATACATGTATATTCTGGATATATATGATATACATGCTATCAAAATATGGAATGTCAATCTGGATATAAAGAACCTTTGACCACATGAACATCATGTAGTTGTAAGAAGTCCATTTTCGACTTGAGAACCAAATATCGACAAAACAAACATTATTAACTTAAATGGTTACATAATATTTATAACATTGAAATAAGTGATATAAAAGGAATAATGAACTTTAAAAAGGTTCTTAACCAAGTAGAAATTAACTCAAGTTTATTATTCAGGACATTAAAGAACGATCGAGTCAAGTCGGACCCGAGGTAAGGGATCCTACTCCTCTCTTTCTTTTTAAGTACACTCTTTTATGTCATTCCTTTTAAATCTCATCTTTATTGTTATTGGGATGATATTTTATATTAATATTACTGTAATTTTTATGTTCATGTGATGAGAGACCCTATTCTCTCTCATCAATCCATTTTTCAAGTTTTGTGTGGCGCCGGTAGGGTGCCAGATTTTCATAAGAGATCTAACCCCTCTCTTTCTTTTAATGTACTCTCCTTTATGTCACTTCTTTTAAGCTCCTATTTGTTATGTTGGGGGATGTTCTGTTATATTCCTATTTCTATAAACTTTATTTTGATGTGATTAGAGACCCCATTTCCACTCATCAATCCATTTTGGAAGTTTTAAGTGGTGTCGTTAGGCTGCCGAGTTTTCGTACGAGATTTTTCATCTCACTTTTATCCTCGTGATATTTATGCTACATTTGCCACAATTTCCTTTTAGTTGTTTATGTAATGCCCACTATTACACTCCTTTTGTAATATAATTTCATTTATGGGTATTTACATATTCATTGTATGACCCTTCTTCAATAGGGTGTACTTTTCGAAAGTTACCCAAGTCGGTAAGGGAACCTTTCACCCTCCTCTTTTTAAAAGACTTCATTTGTTATTTCTTTTAATTCACATACTATTATGTCGGGATATGTTATTCAATATCCTGATTGATGTAAATTTTATGTCCAAGTGATGAGATTCCGTTTTTATCTCTCATCAACTCATTTTCTGAATTTTTGAAGTGACGCCATTAGGCTGTCAAATTTTTGCAAGGGAACTTCTTAGCCCAAATTTGATTCTTTAGGATAAACTTGTACTACTTGAATATATAGTTCTATAAATATGTGTGAATAACCTCTGATTGTTTTACACATAATATCCACTTATATTTGGTGTATTCGTTTGTCACACATAATTATGCAATTGATTTATCCTTAAACCAAGGATACTGTCTTTGTAAGGGACTTCGTCTCAATCTCCTTTCATTGAGGCATATTTCATTTTATACACAAATTTCTTTTATACGGTGTATAAACCCCTTTTACTTTTACTTTTATACAAAAGGAATATTTTTCTACGAAACATTTTACTAAACGACAAAAAGGAATGTTTTTTTTAACGTACGTGGTGACAACGACCTTTTCCGCCGCCGCGAGTATTATTTGGTCTTTGGCTTCCTTAAAAAGCCATAATTTTTTTAAAATAAAATAAATACCATATAATCTTTTATGTATTTTGGTATTGAAAATGGTTTTGATAAAGGATTCTATTATGATATATTGTGATTGAAATGTGGAAATGTTATCATTCCTTTATATTGGTTTTATGTTTTATGATTTTATATTGGTACTTGGACATTTTAACCGGTGGTTATGTTATAAACCATATGACGGGTGGTGCCGTGAATATCAGGATAGGTGGTTACGTTATAACCTCCAATACATTGGGTATGGAAGTCGGCCGTATGGCTATTCCATTAAGTATGTATGGAAATTGGCCGTATGGCTATTCCATTAAGTGATATGTGTGGGAGTCGACAGTATGGTTATTCCACTTAAGTATGATTATGTCCCAAGTTACCTTTATATATGTTATGTGTTCTCTATATGGGTTTTATGGTAATCCATTGGTTACAAAAAGGTAAGTAATGATATTTTATTCAGTGAAGAGTTTTTACTACTTCATAAAGGTGAAAAGTATTAATTTGATAAAGTATAAATGGTTTACTTTTTGTTTTGATAAACTAACAGTTTTTATTCTTTGTTTATCCCTTACTGAGTTTTTATTCTCATCCCAGGTTTTTGAAATGTTTTTCACAGGACTTAGCATGGAATAGGGTCAAGGATGGGATCAAAGGAAAGTCATGCTACCTAAAACATGAAACTAGACATGTTTCTTTTTAAGAGTTTTTATTTTATGAAAATTTAGTAGAAGAGACTGCTTTGTAATCTTTTGGGATGTAATAGTTATGTCCTAATACTCTAAAACTCTAAACCTGAAAAGATTCTCAATGTGAATTATTCATTTAATTCAATTTTAAGTATGGTTTAAGGCCAGAGCCTTATACTTGTTCCCTGATCCACTATGAATCATTTTGTCCTTTTTTATTTATTTCATATTATTTAATCAACAATAAGAGTGAGGAAAAAATAATTTTAATATATAGAGGGATGTATTTTTTCTAAAATATTTTTAAAATAAAATAATTCACCCCCTACTTGTGTCTTATTATTTTTCATTCCAATTCAATAAATGGTATTATAGTTTATGATGGTTTAGATATACTTTCTTCTTGGAAATAAATTAGGATATTTATATTTATAATTGGTATCATCAATTGGTATTAAAGGATATTTTAAAGTGGTTATATAAAATTGAAAATAAAAAGTCATAGTTATATATCAAGAGGAAGATAAATCTCAATGTATGATTTTAGACAAGGTACATTGATGAATAGTACGACTTATATAATGTTTATGATTGTAGATACTATAAAATAACATTTTATTATTTATATAAAAAATCTAAGAAGAAGAGTTTTTTTAATGGTTTTTAAGCCCTATGATATTCATATAGAAGATCCTGAAAAATCAAATGATGATCAATATAAAGAATATGATATTAATTCAAGTTCTATGAATTATTTTGTCTTTGAATTAGGAACTGATGAATTTAATTGAGTCTCTTTGTTTGAAATTGTATATTAGAGGTGGAAAACCATTTTCTTCCTGTGAAGGTTATAATAATTTCATACAACTAATGTAATCAAATGACAAAAAAAAATTGATACGTTTAGTATTCATCATTATATATGAATATCGTAGATTATTGTAAGATATACAGTCTTTTTCAATTATATGGGTTTCTATGGAGAACCAATTAAAACCCTATATCATTATTTATAGGTACTTAGAGCTATAACTTTTATTTGGAATGAGATAACTTCTACTAGCCATCAATCCATGCCAATTAAATAATTGATATTGAAATAATTTGTTGGCACACTGAGAATATAAAAATAATTCAAGAAAAAGAGAAAATTAAATATTTCAATTAAAAATATGGATATTTCACAAAAAAACTAATATAGATTAATCATCTGATTCACGTTAAAAAGAATAAATTAAAAAGGCAATATATATATTCCATAAGATCATGAAAAATATAAATCATGATATAGAAAATGATTAATACTGATAGATTCTATTAATGAAAGTAAAAAAGGTCAAACAAATTCAAAATTTAACTTGATTATAGCTAAAAGAAAATATAATTATAAATTAAAAGGTATGAAATTAATGAAGACTAACTGGTGTGATAATTGTTATTCATGAAATGGATCTAATACAAACTCAAAATATTATAATAAAAATAAAATTATAAATCTATGTTTTATGGCTCACACTAATGAGTCACACTCTTCATACTCCCCAAATTCATAAAAACAAATTGATGGATCTAATAAATATTTTTTTGTACATGAATAAAATTTTCAATCATAAAAAAAAATAAATCATATGAGAAAATTATATGATGCTATTTCTATTCCTAAAGATTGATTCACAAAACAGATAACATATTTAAGGTCTAATCATTCAAAATTTTTATGCATTTTATTTGAAGATAGAATTAAAAAACTATTAAAATATGTTAATAAATTAAAACAATTATGTAGAATTTTATTAATAGGGAAAATATTTGAATGAAATTAGTTTAAAAAATAAAATTATTAATTGAAAACATGGGACCGTGGTAATGGAGAAACACTCAAATTATATAATCTTTATAATATTCATTATTCAAAAAGTAGGATCATATCTTATGTTAAATTTTTTCCCTATAAAATAAATATAAATTCTTTTGTTGACTTCTATTTTAGAAAACATTAGTTTTTCGGTATCAATATTTTTATTTATTCTAAATCATTATCAATCATTAATTGTGGATTCTTTTCTCAAAGAATATATATTTGTTTGCCAAAGTATTTAGTTATTAACACCACCATACCCAAAGTCATGTGAGTACCAAAAGACAATTTTATTTGATATATTTTATGAATGTGGCACTAGAAATCATTATTATTTCATTAACTGGATGTTAAAAATTTATGGATATTTCATGTATTCATTCAAATGGAGAATTCATTTGAGATGGAACTACTAATAAAGTAAAAAAAAATTATTATTATTTTAATATTTATTTTAAATTAATGAATGGTTTTTATATAAGAATAGAATATTTTTAATTTTATATATTTTGATCCTATTTATTTAATTATATTTATCTTTAAACTATTAGTATTTTATAAATCTAATAGTATATTTGATGAATCAATCTGTTGAACTATTTTTATTAAATCATGTATAATCTTTACAGATCATATAATTTCATATTAATATATAAATATTATTGGTAATGTATTTTAATATGTGTAAAAAATTAATTATTTTTTTATTTTGGTAAACATTTTTTTATATCTTCTAAAGACTAGTTTTCTAGGAAGATTTATAAGAGGACCAAGAAATGCATCTGCAATCCATTGGATCTTATATATCTCTCACTTTATCACTCAACTGGGTTTCCCTCATCCCATTATTCTTTCCCCCACCCTCCTCTCTTTCTTTTAGCATTTCTCTCGTAGGGTTTTATATGTCGGTTCTCTCTCGTGTTTGGTCTTCTCTGGTCTACTCTCTGGTTTTTTCATTTTCTTCATCGGTGGGGGTGTGATGGTCCTCCCTAGGCTGCTTCTTCTTCCCACTGATCATGTAGTTAGCCTCTCCTTTCCATGTCAGATTAGGAGTTTCATATTCAATATGTTTTTGGGGTTTTCATTTCGGTGGTTGTGGATCTCATATTGTCTCATTTTAGGGTTTTGAACCCCTTTTCCATGTTTTTTTCATTTTCAATTTTTTTCCCTAGTTGCATTCAAGGTTTTCCCCCTATTTTCTTGTTGTTCCAGTTTTCTTTTTGATTTAACCTCCAGTTCCATTTCGTCCATGATTCCTTCTTCGTTGTGGTGTTCATTATTTATTATGAGTGTTTCATAATGGGTTTGGTCTTGTGTTTTTACTACTGGTTGTTCTCTTCTAGTGTTGGATCCGGTGTTATGGTTGTGGTGGAGGTTTATCGAACATTATTTCATGGTTGTTTGATTCTGTGGAAACAATGATTACTTTCTTCAACGTCGACGGTTCATGGAGGTTCTTGTCATTATTTCTCCCTACTTAATCTCGTTTTATCATGGCTCTGGATATAGTAGTCCACCATTATCTTCGAGGTGGAGCTGCGTGAAGGTATTCAATGGTCGTTTGGATGTGATTTTGAGAATATGGCTTTGGAAGGTTGACAGTGAAGATGTTTTGATCATCATTGGCAAGGTTTATTTCATCCCTAGAGATTTAGAGTGATGGGTATCAATATTTTGGTTGGGGACATCGGTGATGCGGTCAGCGGCATTATGTCGATGAGGAAAATTCCTTTAATATTGTGAAAACGTGATGGTGTTGATGGATGAGATGTTAGGGCGGTGACATGATGAAGGTAGTGTCATGTGGTTCGAGGTCTCCAAAGATGTGGATTGATGTGGGTAGCACATGGTTTGATGTTTCCTTTTGCGGGTCACTGAAATTTGGTTTCGAAATTTTGAATTTGGTATTCTTATTTTTCGAATGAGTGTCATGTGGATGGGGTTATTAACATGAGGTTTTATTTCTATAGATCTCACTTTTCAAAAAGTGGCATTTAGTAAATTAAAAATTTATTTTATGAATATTTATAATTTATAAGGTGTGTGTATTACATTCTTTATTTATTTTTAAATCAAATGCGTAAAGATATGTTTATTTAATAAAAATATTCTTAATTAATATATTGTAACTATTTTTTTTGAGAACATACATTTAAAAAAAATTATCCAATTATTTAATGTTGTTTTTTTAAATCATTTTCAAATGAAAAACAATATTTTGAACTAAAGAGTCTACAATGAATACTTTTTATTTTGTCTCATGATTCTGAAATGTATCGTGAAAACCATTAGAATGAAAATTTTCTTCTTCATCTGTTGAAACACTAAATTATTCTTAAACCATATAAAAAAATTTCTTCCTTATTCTAGATTCTAACCTCAATGAATTTTAGAGAATCTAATCAGATCTGTATAAAGATACCTAGAACCAGAATCTTAGATAAATTTTGTTTTAAAAGATAAGCATATAATGTTTTGTTCAATTGATAAATTATAATAAAAATTTATTAAAGTATTTTGTGAGAAATGAAATTTATATCATGATTCCATGATTCATTTCCTTTAGAGAATATTCAGTTTATTTTGTTGAAAATTCTGGTATAAATTCATTTAGGATAGGAATATAAATAATTGGTTTTGAAGAATCGGAAACTCAATCTTCCCAAACAACTAATGGCAGAATACCATTTATAGATTCTATATCCATGTTTAATTATTTTTATGATGAAATGGTAAATGTTAATTAATGTATTAAATTTTTTGGAAAAGTTCATTTTGAGATGGAAAAATCATCCTTTCCTAAGAATATTTTATTAATATTCAATGGAATTATCAAAGTTTTCATGAATGATAAATTTTTAACTACAAATTTTATTCATCTAAAATGGATATATTAAGTGAAATAGAGAAAATAAAATATGATTCTATTACCACGAATGGTCTATGTGTAATAAAATACTTTGTGGTTAAAAAATTATCATATTAATCAATATATAAATAATATGTAGATGTTGAAACTAGAATAAAACTACTTCTAAGAGTTTATAAACTGTGATTAAAAGAGTTTTAATTATTGTGACTTAAGAGGATTGATTAAACATTTAAAAAATTATCAATTGTTTCCCCCATTTTATCATACTTGATGAAAAATACAAAATACTTTCTTTGTAAAAAATGAAATTGTTTTTGTTTTTAATTTTATTTTATTTATAATTTTTTTATATAGTTTTCCTATATAAATTTTACACTAACATATTTTCTAATTTATTTTTGAAGTCAAAAAATAGTAGATAATTCTATAAAAATAAATTTATAGGGGAGATTTAAAAATAGGAAATTTTGATGAATAAAAATGAAAAATATAATGGAATGTTTATGTTAAAATATTTAAAATATATATTTGATAAATTTCATTATAACAATTTTCTTTATGAGTGGAAAACTTTCTTCTAATTTAAAAAATATATTATTTTAAAAATTTATTTTATTATACATGTTTATGTTAATAATGGTTTTATTGATTTTGTGATCAAATAATTTGGAGATTTTGTGGCATGTGTTGATAAAATAATTTCATTAGTTTTTTTTCTTTAGAATCTCACAGACACCCAGACTAATATTTCCAATGGAGATTCTTTTAGTGAATTCTAGGATAATATTAATTGAAGTAATTATATTATTCTAGAACCATTTTTAGACATTAAACTCATTTAGGGTCAATTGATTTATCAATGTATAATTATTCTCAATGTGTTTATAAGAAGTTAAGAAGAATTGTTTATAACCTACGTTCTAATCAGGATGTATGATTTTTTGTAACTTTCATTTCAATTGAATATATGGATCATGAACACTAATTTTGTTGGAAACCCAACATTTAATGGAGAAATATAAGTTTTATTAACAATAATTTTATAATCCCTTTAATTTTATAAACTGTATATTCAATGTTTACCAATTCCAAATGAAATAATACATTTTACTTGGTCAATTTCACAGTTATAAATTATGGATTATTTCCATGTTTTGTACAAAATTATCACTAGAATTAATTAACTCATTAAAATTCTTTAAATACTTACTCAATGGATCATATTCAATAGATTAAATCATTCATATTTATAAGGGATGTTATGAATTTCTATGTATTTTTTAAATTCAATTAATCATAATTTATCTTGTGATATTTTTGGATATGTTTAACCTTAATAATTTGACCATGATGATAAATACTATGATTGTATTATTTTAACAATATAGTTGTTAGTTTAAAAATAATAAGTTTTTGTCCCTTCTATAGCTACACTTAATAGACATGCATCTTTTTATTATTATCTATTTTATCAACTCGATATTACTACCGTTGTATTTATTTTTTAATATTTTATTTCATCTCAAAAAAATCATTTATCTGGCATTGAATTTTTAGTCATACATGTTTGATCATATACCTATTGTTTTCTCCACTAATGTTTTATGACAACCTATTTTATATTAGACAATATTTTTTTGTTATTATTTATCAAAGATCATTTACATCTATCAGTTTCTATTGAAAATGTGTGTTGAATCAGTATTCAAACTCTTCATCTTAATCTATTTATTGATAAATTGTGAATTGATCATAATCATTCATGGTGGAGTGTCAGATTCTCAAACCAAACTATGGATATTTTGGATTCTAGTTAAAGAACATGAAGACCTTGTAAAAACATTTTGTAATGGGTTCCGCTGCCTATATTCAGTATTAATGGTATCAAGATAAGAGTTTCAACATCTAAAAATAACCAGTCTCTTATAGTGGCGCATTGTTAGAGTAGACTGTGGTATTCATGTTCCCTTAACCACTATATGTAACTATTTTATTATATTTATTTATATTACACTGATTACTCACCTTAAAGATATATGGAAATAATGTATTTAATATTATCAGGTAACTAATGTAGCTACTATTTTTTAAAAGGAAAAACATTCACCCCCTCCTTTATATTCATTTTTTCCTTTCCAACTCAATTATACCATCATCATAGCTCTGTAACTGCTCTTAATTTTCATCACTTATATCTATTATTTTTATTTAATGATTTCCTATCATAATTTGATTCCTTTTTAAAATAGGCCATTGTTAAAAATGATTCCGAACAGTCATTACCAAAATCTATATCCATTGATGTATTAATATTTTTCAAACCATCTGCATAATTACTAAAACTAGATATGGCAATGTCATAACCCATATCTATCTCATAAGAAGTCATTATCAACTCCATTACCATTAGTGGTAATAAGTTTTAAATTGTTCTTATATGATACATTATATCTTCATTTTCATCAATAGAATCTAAATTAAGAACAAAAATATTCTTATAAAATCAGGTCCACCGCCAAAAAATATATTTTTTAGGTATTTATCTCAAATAAATAAGATAAAAAATCAAAACATTGAAAAAAATAACCAACCTAACTGCAAATTTTTAAAAAAATAGTAAAAAACATCATTTAATTCTTAATGTGATATGAAAAATTTATCATCAAAACCAATCATTCCAATCACTAATTCAATCAAAACCCAATTTCATAAAATTAAATCAAGAAACAAGCCCCATTTATATTCTATTCATGTTGAAATAAATCAGATGTCTTCGGTGTTTATATAGTAGGAACTCAGTACATTAATTCATTGTATTTGTAAAGATTATGAGGAAACTATCCTACATCTAAAATTCATCCTTTAATCCTCTATATTGATTTATTTTCAACAACATATCAAATTTCTTAGATAAATCTAGAAAAAATAATTTTTAATAAACATAATCCTTGTTCCTTTTATTAAAAACATTCACTTATTTAAGTGTTGTGAGTTCACAATGTTAATGATTTTTTCAAAAATCAATGTGTATATTAATCTCATAACATAAATAAATCATTTATGAATAAGGAATTCCCTTCCCCAAATTAAATTATGAGGGAATCCCAATCCATCTTAGAGAAACATGAATCATAGTAATAGGAAAAAAACATCCAAAATAGAGGTAAAAACTATATTGATCATTCCACTAATTACCTATATGGTTTATTCAAATTTGAATCAATTTACTTGTAAAAAGGAAGTGTCATGTTTCCCCAAATTCTTCCTAAATGTATTTTTATCATTACTACATATTGATCCATCAATATAGTTTGTTGTCTCTTCATGTGATGTACCTGTAATTTTTTTTAAAAAATCATGAAATATAACATGTAGTTTCATCATATAATAGATCCTCCCTAAAAACAACATTCTGTCGATGAAGATTGAATCCCAAAAAGAAACTTAAGGGATTGTACTCTTTATTACTTCTGGGTTTGGTGTATAAAATACCTAAATTACTCACTGTCTTTCTTCGTTTTTTGTTTATCCTATGAAAAAATTGTAATTATCTCATTCAATTCAGACATCATGGTATAACAAAAAGATGAACTCGCATAACATTTTTATTCATGTAATCTTATATGCAACATGAATAATTATGAAATTATTAACATTCCCGTTTTTTCATAAAAATATTTATCTTGTCCACATATATGTACCCCACAATATCTCCCCCTATAATAGTAGTCGCCACAAAGAATGAATATTTGTCTTAATTAAAATTAAATAATTAAAATCTAACTCAGCTGCTTGTGATCCTTTTTTCCCTCGAGGCCTCATCATATGAATTGATTGATGATTTTTAAATGGAGGATTATTCCCTTCAATAAATACATTACATAAATGTAGTCCAAAAAGCATCAAAAACCCCCCCATTTAAGAAAGAAAACTTGTATGTATCTCAACACGAGGAAATTTCACACTTCTATCACATTTTTTAACATTCCTATGGCCTTATTTTATAAAACAATTAATTCATTATGTGATGATTTATTTATCCATTCTCTTATTATTTGAGTATTTTTAGTTAACAATGAATAAATATAGTCCCCCATACGTTACATGGAGGAAATTTTCATCATCTTGTGATTTGATCTTAATAACTACAACAATTTTAATAGATATCATTATAAATCAACACCATCATCATAAAAATAATCTAATGCATTAAAACATTAGATAAAGTACAGTATAATATATTCACATATACTATAAATTTATTATATATATTTAGTAAAATAAAAAAATAGCAATGATTATTCTTTATATGTGGATTTCAATTGAAGTTCATGATCGAATTTCTTGGAAATTTCCTCCAAAACATTCACTAGAAATATCTCTATAAAATTCAATCAAACTATTTAAGGGTAAGATAAATTGGGAAATTATTATGGAAGTTCTCGTGTCTGATTTGGTTTAAATCACAATGGATGTTCAAATGAAATATCCACGGAAACATCCAATCAAACATCCATTGAAATTAACACTGAATTATTTATATTAAAATATAAATTTATGATATGTAAAAATGAAAAATATACTAATAAAAATTAAACTCTCATATTTACATAGGATATAAAATTATTTTCATAAAATTTATATTATCATTATTATGTTTTAATTGTTTTAATATAAATTATCATGTGAATCGATACAAACTATACAAAATGAAATTTAATTACAATTTTCATATCTTTGAAAATATATATTTATAAATAAAATATAGAGATATTTTAGTTGAATTATAAATAAAAAAATCAAAATAAAATAAATTATAAATAATATTTAATAAATTTATTAAAATATATTTTTACTATGAACTAAACAAATATTATTTAAAATATTTTTTAGTAGATTTATGGGAAGTTCCAATGAATGTTTTGATGAAATTTTCTAGGAAATATTTATTTGGAGTTCTTGTGAAATATCCAAAAAAAATGCATGAGAATGTTCCCTGGAATTTTCACTAGAACTTCCATAGAATATTTTTTTTGGATGTTACACTAAATATAACTGCCCAAGTTGATGTTCAACTTCTAATGAAACTTATAGTGTAAGTTCCATTGATATGTCTGATAAATATAATACTAGAAAATTAATTATATCATTCCTAGAAACACCCATGAAATTATTTAGAGTACAACTATATATTTATAAAACAAAAAACCAAATAAATAAAAAATAAATATTAATAAATATATTTATATGAAATTCATTCCTATAAAAAATATTAAATTTTTTTACAAAATAATTATATATAATATAATTTCTTCTATAAAAAATTATATACCATATGAATAAAAAAGTAAATAAATATATTTTGAGAAATATATATTTTAAAATATTTAAAATATTTTTTAATATATTTTTTATAATTTTATTATTTATGTAATTTCATTTTTAGTGAATAATTTAGGGATTTTTTTAGTTTCAGTGAATTTTTTAGTGTCATTTTCATTAAATGTTTCATATTTTCCTTAAACATCAATTTCATTTATTTATTTTTGTGTATAATTCAATGTTAGTAAAAGTGTTAGATTTAGTTAATATTTATGTGTTTGTTTTAGTGAATGTTTCAAGACAAGATTCAAGTTTAGTTTCATTTAATTATTTCAGTATATCAATTTTTGAATGTTTTAGTGTATTATTCAGTAAAACATTCATTATTATTTTCACTAAATTTATTTGATAAATCCACAACATTTTTTTAGTAACATTAGTCCAAGTATAAGAGAGTGTTTATGAAATATTCCCTTAATATTTTCTAAAAACATCCACTAAAATTCATCACATTACTAAAATTTCTTATTAGTATTGAGTAGAAAAATTTTTATGTTAAACCACAAATATGACATAAATAAACATCATATAATGATCTAAATAACAAGAATATTAAAAAATTTAAAGTATAATAAAAAACTTCTTAATTTATCTTAGCCTTGCTGACAAATATTGCACAATATATTATCATCACACAATAGACAGTCCAAAATTTAATAGAATTTGGGAGACTTTCCCTATAACCTGAAATATCTAGTGGCATCAAGTGAAAATTATCATATTAATCATAGTGAAAACCTATGATAAAATCTATAATGTACTCTAGAAAAACTTTATTATACAAAAAATTCATTGTCTCCCAATTCCTAACTAAACCATGTGAAAAATGGAAAAAAATCGATGAATTTAATTTCATGAGAAATTAAAATTACATGGAATAATTAGATCCTATATCCAGTGAAAAAATTTTAATGTAAAAATCCCATTAAATCATTCGAGAAAACATTAAAATGGGGAAATGGAGATGATAAAACGTAAGATATTGTTGGAGATATTATTTCATTGTTGAAAGAGTTAGTCTGTAATACTTATAGCCTTATTCCTCAAGGATTTATGATATCATAAGACATATTCAATTTATATTTTAATTTTACATATAAATACTTATTTTTCTATAAATAATTTATAAAAATATTAAAAAAATATAAATATTAAATTAATCACGTTTTGGTTTTTTAGTGATGTTAAATTAGAGATTTTATAACATCTTCTTAATGAATTGATATAATATTATCTTTATAGATATAATAAAATCAATGACAAAAGACTATCTTTTGTCACTTGTTTTGTAACACTAATAAAGTCCATTTTATTAGTATTTTTATCTAAAATTTATAGAAGGCCCCATGTAGTAGTTATTTTTGTGCTAATAAATTTTAGCAGATAATAAAAAATTTATATAATTGTTGCATAACAATAGGACTTGATCTGAGAGATCTAGAGGTGAAATTACATGGGTCATTATGTAACATAATAACATCTAGAGTCACTATTGTTTGAAATTTGTGGCCAATACAACTATTTTACCTGTCATACTGAATGTGATATATAAAATGACCAATTAGCCTGGGGTTTATAGGTATATATCCCAATATATAAGATATATATGTGAACATGAGTAGAATTTGTTCTGATCTACATAATCCTTAATTTTTTTGGTCTTGTATACAGGCCTTGTGTCCATCCCGCAGCCCGCATATATGTATTATCATAAAAATTTATAATTAGACAATAATTTTTATAATATTTTTTAAAAAAACCATGATTTAATTTATAAGAAGTTATATATAACATGAAATAGTATTTTCCAAAAATAAAAAATTTAATATATATTTATTAATTTATGTATATTGAAATGATTTATTTTTAATTAAATTACAAATTCAACACTGAATAGATTTCTTAATAATCATAATTATTTTTCCGAAATGTTTTTGAAATGGTTATTTTTATTATAAAAATATTACACAGAATAAGATGAAGAAATAATTATTATTCAAGAATAATAAAAGAAAAAGAAAAATTCTACTAGTCAGAATTCCTATTTGCATGTTTCAAAAGAGGTTGACAAGGGCATAAATAATATAAATTTATACATTTATTTCAATACCATTTTTGAAAAAAAACAAAAAAAAATTGTTTAATTTAATTTTATTGTTTAAAATTGAATTAAAAAATTCCATTTACATTAATTATTAATATTTAACATACCAAAATATAGTTTCATAGATGAATTAAAATAAAATATATTTAGAATGATTAGAAAAGTTTAATTTAATAATAAATTGAAAAAATATATATTAATATATTATTTTAAAGTTGTTCATTTAACATTGTTTATTATATTTTGATTTAGGTCATACTACATTTTGTTGCTTTTGGTCAAATAAGTCTTATTTCCTAATCTAAATGTCATGATAAATTAATAATAAACTATAAGAAATGAAAATTATGGACCCTTCAATGATATTTAAAGTGTTAATAAAATCTACTAAATATCACATTTTACTAATGATATCAAATTCCTTATCATTAAATGCAATTATGGATGTGTAAAATAAGACAATCCACTATATTATGAAATAAAAAAAATTAATCAATAGGAAGCCAAATCCTTGGTTAAAAAATACACCATTTGTAAACCAAATCCTCTAGACAATACTTTATGTTTAATATAAAATAATGATTGAGATTTTTTAAATAAAATATTTAAAAACATTTAAAATAATAGAATCAATGTCTCTTCAAATATATCTACTCCAATAGTTATATGATGGGGATAGAGAATTAGGAGCATGATTTAATGAAACTGAAATGAAATCATTATATTCATATTCTATTTCTAGTTTAACTTCATCTATATATCCATTATCCCATTTGTCTAAATATCTATGATTCTTTTTAGGTATCAAAATTATATTTTACTCATTTTCATCCATTTTCATATCATTTATTTTAATTATAAATCTTATAATGATGGTTCCAAATGGGTATGGGTAGTAAGAATTGAGATATAAATTAATGGACAATGATTACCTTAATTCCATAAATTTTTTCCATGTGTAATGGGTAGATGTAGTTCATTAACTTTTAAATTAATAGTTCTTTTAAAACATCAATGTAGTTATAAGAAAGAAGGGTTCATGCCTCCTCCATCCTTAATGCTGGAACATTGATCTTGGTGTATGAACTGGGTTTTGAAATTTGGTTATAGAGGTATTCATGTTCCTTATCATTGGGGTGTTTAGGTGACATAATGAAATAATTAGAAAGGATTAATAATTTGTATCCACCAATTCCAACAATATTTTTCATCTTCTCATTATATTCATTAGTTCATAATGACCACCATTAACAATTTTTTGATGATAATTTTGTTGGCTGAAATTTGCATTTGTTTTTAAAGGTAGGAATTCCATCTCTTCAAATGTCAAAATTATGTTCGTTGGAAAAATCATTTGAGAGAGAACCACCCATGCCGTAATAGTAGATGTTGGGTTGTTAATGAACATCTTTATGTCTATGTTAATTCTTCATTTTCTGGTCTTCATGGTAAAAAATGACGAATTCTCAAGAAAGCTTCCAGAGAATTCAGTTTTCATATGATATAGTGACCAGAGACAATCCAGTCACAAGGCATCGTTAGACGAGGTGGATTTGAAGTCATGTTATGGTTTTGAATTCATTATTGGTAGGATTTGTGGTGAAATAACTACATCAATGATGTTGGATCAAGGGAAGTGTGATGGGATGATGGAAAAGTGTGATCGGTAAGGAAGGTGTAATGCTTCTTAGTGGGGGTATAAAAAACCATATGCATGATAAACTCATTCAAATACAAGACTATTGAAATTCCCCATAGTTAGTAATTGGATTATTGTTTACTTCTAATTGATAGTTTAATGATTTTTAAATTTATTTTTAATGTTATCTAAATGTTGAAATAGTATTTTTACCCTTGTGTGTGAAGAGTAAAATAAATATTATATGGATTATGATATATTTTATTTGGGGATACTCGTATTTATTTTTTTGGGTGAAAAAACCTTATTTATCACATTAAAATATTTTTTTAGAAATTAGATAATATTTTTATGAAAATAATTTATGTTAAATTATTCTTTTTGGAAACTATTTAATATAATTCAATAAATCAAATAATTATTGGAAATGAAAAAAGTAATTATTTTACAACATAATTATTCCCTCAAATCCATAATTTTTGTAAAAAAAATATTATTATTTACTTTTAATTAATTCATATGGTGTTGGTGCTGGTGGAAAATTAAATTTCATAAAATATGAAATTAAATATTCTTTCATGAAATATTAATTTCAAATTTATTGGAACTCGCTTATATTTATTATGGTGAAAAGAGTTTCTATTTTTCATTTTTATTTTTTTATCGTTAACCACAAAAGAAATAGTGGGACATAAATTCATTTATAACCTAATTGTTGTATGAAAACATTATTTTTAAAGTTGTATGCAATGATTTTACTTGGGAGGGTGGTCTAATAGTACATTGCAATTGAGTAAAATAATGATAGCATTTTCCAAGTTTTTTAAATAATGTGATTTATTTCATGATAATTACATGAATCTAAATTAATAATTTTAACTCAATATTACATTAATTTTTATATATATTATTCTTATATATATATATAACTACTATTCGTATATATATATATGTTATTATTTATGATACTTTTAACACACACACTCACACATATGTATATTATCATAATAATTCCTACTGTTATTATTAAATAGAATATAGAAAATTCATATTTTATAAAAGGATGTGTTCCTCCATGTACATGTGTCTCTATATCCTACATCTATTAACACATGTATCCATTTTTTCTTCCTTTTTTTACAATACCTTACCTCTGCAATTATGTGGTTTAATGATGCCCAAAGAATCTTCGATTCTATAATGATTAAGATACCCTCATCCTCTCCAATATCTTTACATTCTATACCCCTAATGACATAAACCTCTAAATTTTCTCATCCTCATGGCTTTTTCCTCAACCCAACTCTCAGACACCCACAAACATCCACTTCCCATTATTATTTACCCTACAATGTATGAATCTCTCAAATGGTATTCAAATAATCCAATTATTTTCCTCTCTATTTTCCCTATATATTTTAATTGGAACAACATCGAATGTAGTTTTGTTCCCTAAAAATCCTCCCTCAATCACCATAAGGAAATCCCATTAACTACAACTCATACATAGTAGTGTATATATCTAAAAAACGTGAAAATTATTCATTATCCACTCATTAATGCTATAATATATAGTTCTAAATATCAAATAGTATATATCAATATTTATTCTCCATTCTAAAATAAATTTTAATGATTTTTTATTCTTATTTGTATTTTGATTTCTATAATGATTCATTAAATAATATAATTTTTTTAAGATTAATTTGATTCATATTCTTCTTATAGATATGATTATCATAAATCCTTGATATGTGGTCTCTCCTTGATATTTTAATCTTATTGGTTTAAATGTTAAATTTAATAATATATATAAATATACATATATTATCATAGACAAATGACATGATTTCACATTTCATGGTGTTGTGTATTACAACTTATAAAATATTTATTACTTTATATATATGTTTTTACCATTTCTTCCCCATCATTAAATTCATTATCATTAGCACTCAACATTGATTATTTAATGGGTATTTGAATGTAATTACTCAAAACAATTTAAGTTATTTAGTCTTTTTTTTCTATACACATTTTTTTAACAAATTTATATTCATTTAGATTTTTTACTAAATCACTATAATCGATATATTTTAATTCATTTTATGAGATAATGGATGAATAATATTCCTATTTCACAATGTATACCACTAAAAAATCATGATTTAGTGAACATATGGTTGTTTTTGTAACTATAATATCATGTGAAAAAAATTCAAGGATTCCTTCTTTGATGTTCTAAATTTTCATTTCATTATACCTGATAAATCATAACCATGCCTCTAAACCCCACTACTTGTAAAATTCATGGTCATATCTATGTATTATTTTGTATTTCATTTAATATAATTATTTCATATAATTTCAACCACCTATCTCATTTAAAATAATTGATATTGATTGGTTCCCTATTTTAATTTTGAAACATTGTCAATAATTTATTCAACTACATCCATAGAGTGATAGGTACTTGAGGTTAAATTTGATTTTCATTTTACTATATTTATATCTAGATATATCATTGTCTATATTAATTAAATTATATCATAATAGTGTTAATTTTAATTTATATGTTTTGGTTTTTATGTTACATTCAATATTTAGAGAAAAATTATCTAGAGAATTCAACATGGATCCCCTACCTTAGGCAATACCTATATTTCAGGTACACATTCAAATTTCTAATTTCTCATACATCCCCATTTACTAATGGTGGTAAATTATTGATGTTATTAATTTTCCTATAATATTAATGTGACTGCATATATATATATATATATATATTTGTGTGTGTGTGTTTGTGTGTGTGTGTGTGCACACGCTTCATGTTTTTGTTGATCTTATTAGGAATCACTACTTTCATGGGATCTTAATTATTTTTATTATATGTTTAATGGTATTTATAAAAATTTAATTTATTCTATTTATAATTAATGGTTTAGACTGAGATAAAATTTACAATGTTTTCTCTTTAACTTTTACATTTTTAGATTATTTATAATAGTAACTAAAAATCATTGGTTCCGATTATTTTTCTTACAATTCAATGTCAACGTGTTTCTTTTATAGCATACTAAATTCATTAAAGTGTTGATATGAAATTACCATGGCTTAGAGTAACCGTGTGAAAAATTAATGGTGTTTATTCTATATGACCATCTTGAATAGATGGATTTTTCAAAGTGAAAATGAGTAGGTGGAAAAATTATACATCCTCCTACATTAGATTAAATTGTAGTGTTATGTTTTAATTTCAGAAATAAAATTTCTCATTTTATAATTTTAATTGAACTGAATTCTTATTTAGTTCACATTAGTTTAATTTAATATTTATTTCATCACATTCTATGTTGTGAAATTTTCTTATCTTTTCTTTATTTTATATTTTATTATATTATTTCAAAACATGATATGAATTATATATTATATATTTCCACCATTTTTTATTTTTCACTATATTTTCACAAAATTATAATTAAACATATATGTGGCCATATATTTACTTGATTTTTGTTTAAACCAAAAAAAACTATAGATAAACGATAATATTTCATAATTCAAATCAATTCGAATGATTAAATCAGAATATCATTCTTTTATTACCATTAATTTCATTAAATTATATTCATAATATATGTGGTATTTTAAAATATGTTATTGTGATATTATTTGCAATAATATAATATTTTCATAATATTTACTAAATAACTCAAATTACACTTGAAATTTTAAATTTTAATTAAAATCCATGTTTATTATTCACACATTTTTAACACATATAACCATTTGATGAGTACAGTCTCTTATATTATTCCCATCAAGGCGAAAAAATACATTTTTTATCATGAATAAAATATACAAGGAATAAAAAATTATATAATTTCCCTGATGTTATATATTTTCAAGATTTTCTTTACATTAATATATATATTCATCCTAGTAAACAATATTTTTTATGATTCATAATAGTTGTAAAAAATCATAAAATTTTGGTCTCTTAATCATTAAAACTACCATATTTACATCACAATACACATTCACATAATTGTTTCCTAGTATTCATTCTAAATTATATATTCATGATTAATTTTTTGTATGATTACATTAATTTAAAAAAATGACATTCCACTTAGAAAATACTTCAGAAACTCAAGAACCAGACTATAATTAATAAGACAACTAAATATTTACAATGTATAAATGATATATTATGCGTGTTTTGATACTACATATGAATTATAACCAAAATTTTTGTTTTATCATATTTTATCATCCATTATACCTCTTCATTATATACTCAATCAGAAATTAGACAATCTACCATTACATGTCTATTATTCCTTATGATTTAACTTCAACATTTTCTCTGTAATACCATTCATCAATTTATCATATTATTTATTTATGTTACTCTTCCAGATCATTACTATATAAATTTGAATATTTTTTCTAGAAATATATAATTGGTTTATTTAAGAATTTTTTATGGTACAATTTAAATATTTTTTCAAATTATAAATTTATAAGGAATTTTTGACATGTGTTCATATAGAGTATAAAATAACAATTTCTCTCATGAAAATTGTAGAATTACTTTATGTTCTAATTTAAATTATTATATATAATAAATTTATTAATTAATATAATTAGTAGCACATGACATATGTATGAATTCTTGAAATATTATTGGTCTTACAACCAAATATTCTAAGACATTTAGATTATTTTCCTGTATATATCCTTAAGGTTTTTCCAATGTACATTTTCTCAATTCCTATATACATATTAAAGATACTTTATACTCTCAAATAAACATGTATATAAATATTTAATTTACTGGTAATAGAAAGTTACTTCCTATATTGTTATAATTTTATATTATACATTCCAAATTCCAATGCTGTAAAGTGTTGTACATATTGAAATACATTAATAAAAGTAAATATTTAAATTATTTGTAAAATTTTAATTTAATAATTTAATAATTTTACATTTACATTACGAAAGGAGTTATATAAATATTTAATTTTATTCATATAAAAATAAATCAATATTAACATCAATTGTTACCCATTTCATAGAAATGTTGTCTTAACGAAAAAATTATTTTTTTCATTCTTATTTTTATTTATTATAAATGTATTTTCTAAATACTCAATTAAAATAAATTTATATTATAGAATATAAATCATTGAACATAAAATATGCATCATTTAGATGTGGTTAACAGTCACCAAAATTATCAAATTAAATAGCATGAATCTATTTTCTCTTTCACGATGAAAATTTTGAATTTGATATTATAACTTTACAATTTTATTTATAAATACTAAAATATATTCTATAATATACATAGTGCTAAGAATAATTTCTCTATATGTTTTCTATTTAGTTAATCAATGTTCTCAGACACTTTATATACATGATTTTTAATAATATATGTATATCTATTATGTTTTAAATGTATAGAATTTAGGAAAAAAATTTGAAATATAAATAAATATATTAATATATTAGAAGGAAAAATTATAATGTTTTTTTTCAACATTACATGAATTTCTTATCTAATTTAATATAAGTTATCTTTACACATGGTTCATGATTACACTATTTATTCACTGATGTTAATCAAAAATTTAGAAAAAATATATAATATAAAAAATGGTATAAAAATATATATATTGGTTTAAAAAATTCATCAATATATACTGCATTGTATTTGAATATACGAACATATACATCGAATGTTAATGATGTTGAATTTTCCATAAGGATTATGTGTATTCATATATATAAATATAATGAATTTTAATCCTCTTTCATTGAGTGCATACTCTGTAAATTAATACATGGTTGTTTCCTATTCATACTCTATATATGGAAGCAATGAAATTTCCTTTCAGTGCATTGTATATACTATATACTCATATAAGGAATTAGAGTAATCTATAATGTTAATGTGAGGAATACAATATCAATTCCAGATCACTCTACAAAATGTTTAATTTTCTTATATCTTGTATTATGATCACATACACATTCAATTTCAATTATCATGAACATTGGTAGCTAAAAAATATATATTTAAATGTACACAAGAAGAAACTGTTAGTTACACCATCAACTGCTATAATTTTATGAATTTATAAATTTTAACTTTTTCTATTAGACAAAAATTATTTTATTCGGTCCCATCGCATTATAATATCTTGATGATATTACTTCACTACACAACCTTTCTTAGGATATGTAAAAACATTAAACCATTTTTTTCTTAGTATTAGTGGTAAAGAAAATATTTTTATACATTTGTACGCTATTTGATTTATGTATTTATATGTATGATAGACATATTTTTATGATTATAATATTTACATAACATATAAATATTTACATACACGTCTCTAAGATAGTAAAATATAACATTAGATAACCAGTAAAGAATAAATATAGGTATTACCCATATATGTCTCTAAAAATTAGAAAATACTATATATACTATCAACATTGGGAAAAATTAAAATATGATTATAATAATGTTATAAGTTACTATCTATAGACAATAAATTAAATATTTATATATATTTTAATAAGTAATTATATGTAACATTGATATTTTTCTCAATTATATAATTTAAAAATTTACTTAACATGTAAATATTTGCATATATGTTTTTACATTGGCAATTTATTTACCATCCATAACTAATAACTTCTTAATTTTTATAACTAGTAATTTAAATTTCCCAATGCAGATTTCATACATGATATTATATGTGGATACATCAATTAAAAAGGGGATAATATTTAACTCCATATGGGGTCTATAAATCATCATGAAATAGAATTAGTTTCCATCACAAATACTTTATAGATATAAACATGTGGTTAATATTTTATAACTTATTTATATTATTATTTATTATTTTTCATGTTCATTATAATTTTAATTGTTTATTCAATTATATTTCCAATTATTGTTTTTCTTATAATAGATAAAATCATTCAAACCATGATATCATATCATATAATAATCCAATTATAAATTGAACTACTGGAAAAATTATTGGGGGTTCTTCTATTGGATTAGACAAAATGGTTACATTAATTTTTACACTTCAATACATTCTAAAATATATATCAAATATAAAAAATATAAATAAAATTATCGCATAGTATCTGTACATTTTTTTTGTTCAATAGTCTAGATGTTGAACATATCCCTTCTATAATTTTGACTTAATTCATAATTGGAGACAATAAAACCATTCTATATTATGAGTACTGAGTAAATTTGAGTACTGTGTATTTATCCCAAAAAAATATGAAATCGATCTTATATATGAGTAATTAGTGTTTATATTATATCCTTTTTTAAATTCAGTCTTTGGAGAACATTCACATTCCTGGTTTGAAATAATCAGTTAATTTTTACTAAAATAGATTTGTTGATGGTTTCAAGAACATAGGAAAATAGAAAATAGATAATGTTGGAATGTATTACGGTCATCTTTAGCAGTTTTAGACTCTCATAAGATGGTTAAACACATAAGGTTTTGGGTAATTAGTAGATATACCTATATAGCTGGTCCAATAAAAATAATAGATTCTTTTAAAATAGTCTCCTGGGGTTTCTACATATAATTTATTTTATCTATAATAATGGGATCTCCCTAAACATATGAAATAATGAGAAATTTCCTCTATAAATGTTCCATTATTTTTGTTGTATTATTTCTATATGAAATATTAAAATTTAGAAGATTGTTCAACAAATAAAATAAACCTCTAAAAAATTTATACATTTTCAAATTTATATCCTTATATTTAAATATAGATTAATGATTTTATATTATTTCAACCCAATAATTAAAATATTTGCAATAGCAGTCAAATATTTTATACTCTATACAACTATAGTATGAATCTGTTCTAAAAGTAATTCAGTATTCCTCCCATTCCTATTTTAGATTAACAAATTTCAAATAGTATGTATGAATTTCATAATATATGTATATATTATGTAAACATTTTTTGAAATCAAATACACTTATATGAATACATTTTTCATAAATTGATTTAATTAACCTATGCATGTTAACATAAATGTGCATCTATTTTCATATAAAGTGCTTCTCGCTACACCTATCGCCTTTACCCATAACTACAACACTACATGTAACTAGAATCCCTATAACTTCATTTAATCTACCAATTTCTTCTCACTCTCCCTATTAGTGACACTAATGCCCTTTATTCCATATTTTGATGCATAATATTCATTATACCTAAAATGTTATCACTTTAATGTATATATATTGTATTAATATATTATACAATGTTTTTCAATTAATATAAATGTATTTTTATTACACTAATAATAATATTTTCTTTATGAACATTTACTTCGGTTATGAATTTTACTTATTTTTAAAGAAATATTCCATAGAAATATTGAAATGATAGAAAATATGAATTAATAATTTTAACTTTTTTTGATTAACATAGTGAATCATAATATCATCTTATATAGTTTAATAGCTGAGTATTTGAAAAGAATCCCAAAATAAATATTGAATAGACTGATCTAGAAGAATTTTATATGTTCAAATGTTTCCGTGAAATTTAATGGATCGCTATTTAATGATGCGATTATATTTATTTTAGGTAATAAATACTATTTACCCTTCTATTTATTTCCCTTAAAATATTTCTTAGCTTGAAAAGTACTATTATTTAAAAACATGAATAATATGAATACATGAATAATATGATATTTTATAAGTTTATATTTGTAGATATTTTTTAATATATTATCAATCAAAGTATTATTAATATTATTATTATTAAATATATTATATTTAATTTAAATTACAATTTATTTAATTTTATTTTTTATTAAACTCTAATATTTTAATATTTAATGAAATGTTAGAGAATAAATTAGATACAACCATAATTATATAATTGGATTCATCGTAAGCTACAATATATAACCAAATGATATGATTTAGGAACCATAAGTAGTGGGAAGTGATTTAATAGTTGTTCTGCAGTATTTTGATAGTGATTCACACACTAATTTCATGATGTGTTCACGTAAAATTTATATTTTAATAATAAATTCAACTAACAAGGTTAATAGAAGGTTTAATTGGTTGATTACATAAATAGATGGTTTATTAAAATATATTACTCATCTTTTATTCTAAATTATTTTGGTTCATGAATTGAATCTTATTTTTAATTTTTTACACATTCAATGAATTTCCTCCAAATTATTTTCTTTAAGAATATTTACATTTAAGTTACCAATATATCAATTTTAAATATCACACATGAAATATTTTTAGATATTCTCTCAACACCAGATTTTTTATACATGTTTCCATATGGTTTTAATTTCTCTATTTTATCCTTCCCTATAAATTGAAAATAGAGAAAACCAATATTTTATATTACTTAAATATATTAGGATAAGGGAACACATGTGAATTTTTTGTAAAAAACATAGAAGTAATAACAATATCATTGATTAATTTTGATTGCATGGTGTATAATATAGCTAAATATATAGTGGTTGTTTATTTTATAAGGGAGTCAGTGTATGTCATGTCCTTTAATGCTACTAAGGAAGCCCTATTTAAGTGAAGCTTTTCCAATTATCCTGCTTTAGTTCCAAATAGAAAAGGTCTATTAAATTATATAGAAGTAATATAATAGTTTTGACTATACCAAATGATCAAATATTGGAAGAGTTCTTCCAGAATGATAGTGACCCTTTACTTCGAGGATTTAAAATATACTCATATAATTTATATTTATATATTATATTTACATATATATTTATAAATATTGTTATATAGATCTTATTCAAAAATGTATAAATAACTATTTTTATTCATGGTGTCATTATTATCACTGGTAAAGGATAAGATTTTATCAATGCTAGGTATAGCGATGGAAAATATGTAATATTATCTTCCTTAAATGATTCGCTAAAAATAGTGTATCTTTTGTTGCCGATTTTTCTACCACTAGTAAATATCAAATTGATCATAATTATTTGTATACCTAAATAAAAGTATCAATTTATCAAAAACATTAGCACTGATAAATACAAGATCATAGAAAACAAAAATCTATATTAATTCAATTAACACTATTAATTGATCAGGGTGTCCCTAAAGGGAGAGGAGCCTGGTATGGATATTAAATAATAATTTCCCAAATCTCCAGTTTCTCACATTCACATTTGATAAAACTACTTTCAAATTTCAAAAGGATCGTTTGTGTGTGTTATGATCCATTACCCTAGGTTGTTATGGACTTGGGACTCTGGAAAAGTGTCCAGTATAATTATGATTAGATTTAATCTAGTCACCCAAATAAAAAATCTTCAAGCCCTATGAAACTAGGATGGTATCTAGAAAATAGCCCACATATATTTATTTTTTAGAAAATAAAATTACTTATAAAAAACACTATTTATCTATGTTATTTTAAACAAATTCTTTCAATTTCTTAAAAATAAAATATAAAAAGTAATACAATGGGTCAACAATACAATAATTTAATTTAAACTCTTTAATATTAATATATTTTAATGATATACTTAGAATACTACTCTAATTTATAAATTATATAATTTATTTAAAAAATTACTATTATTATTATTTTGACATATTTCATGTAATGTTTTTTGTAGAAAAATGAACCTATAATATGAATAAATATTATTATGTGAAAATTAAAAATAAAAAAAATAAAAATTGTAGAAAATCCTACTGGCCTACGGGTCCCGCAATTGTATGGTTGTGAACCGTGCAATAGAAATTTGGAAATGTTTTCTCCAAAATCATTTTTGAAAACAAAATATGTTTTTATGTAATTTAATATCATATTTATAAATTTATTGATCAAATTCCATTTAGTTTTTCTTTATATTCTATAAAACCAAAATATATTTTCATGATAGATTTATTTTAAAAAATTATAGATGTTCTCTTACATACTAAATAAAATAAACAATAAAAATTTAATGTATATAAATATTTTATTTAATGGATTTCATTGAAAATTTGATAATCTATTTTGATGTATAACTTACAAAATATTACTATTTTGGGTTATATACATCCTAAATCTCAACTTGAATCTAGTTATAAATTCCCTAAAAATAGTATGAAGTCAATATAATAAATCCTTACATGATTTTTTTAACTATTTATAAAATCAAATAAATATCACAAATACCTGAAAGTTTCTAAATTTAGAACACAAAATATAATAATTTAAGTGTAAAATAATACAATCCACTATTTTTTTTAAAAAAATAAGAACATTATTCCATAAGAATAAATATCCTTATATAAAGGAATAGATATATAGTAAATAAAATAATTTATAAAAACATTCATATTTAATATAAAAAATATGTTACCAACATTATTTAAAAATAAAAAAAGAATTTCATATCGTGATAACTTTTTACAATCATGTGGATATAATCGAAAAGGTCTATAATTGTGATGGAGAATTAGGTGAGGAAGGATTAAATAATATTGAATTACCGTAAGTTTAGAATTAATTTCCATTTTATTTATATTCTAATCCATCTCTACTATACTATATTTCTTACTCTCTGTGATTCTTTGTATAAGGCAATAAAATTAATGACTCAATACAATAAATTTTTAAATAATTTCACTTAATTAAAGAATCTTCATATAGAATATCCATATGATATTAGTAGGTGGTGGGGAATTAGAATCATGACATTAATTAATGCCCATGGATTCCCATAATTCCTTCCCCTGGAGTCCATTTGACACACCTTGACATAATTTCATAACTTTCAAGATGAAAATTTCACCTATTAGATCTCTATAATTATATATTAATGGTTTTGTCCTCTAATGTCATTAATTTTTTAACATGAGTATCATTCATGGAAATGGTGTTTGACATTGAATTATGTTTGGATTCCTCTACATTCACACTTGGACTTTAAGATGATGTGAATGAGAAATAAGAAAATGCAGAATCTTCCATGTCTGTCAGTTCTATCAAAGTTCTTATTGACATTCCATTCATGTGTATAGAACAAACACCATCAGTATTATTTGTGATAGGAGTCATGTCAGATGGATTTTAGGGTTTATTTTTTGTGTATTTAATTTCTTATATGATGATGTATGAATTTTTCTAATCAAGAAATATCATGAATGATAGTCAATGTTAGAGATTTATCTATTCACTCATTGTTGGAAACATAGTGGACGCAAGGTAAACAAATTGGTAAACTCATTGAATCAGAGTAAACTCACCAGATTCACTAAGTAAATTTGTAATTTAAATTCATGATTTTAACAACCATGAAGACATTTGATAAGGAACCACCTAGTACCTGATGAGGGACATGGGGATATAGATGCTCTAGTATAGATATGTTCTAAATATATATATTTGGGTATTCATAATACTATATGATTGCCTTTATGGTCTATAAAATATATTTTTCTATATTAATTTTAAATTGACCTAATTCAATTCTTAAAAATTATATATAACATGTAAATTATATAAGTCATTCCATAGGTTTAGATCTTTATCATAGGGCTTCATAAGGTATAATAATTATGATAGTTTTCCATGGTTTGGTGGTTATTTCTTGACTTCCCAGCATCCATTCACTAAATTATTTGAACTACTTTTTTTATTTACCTACTTCCTCTACATGAGGAGTGTAATTATCGTGTCAAAAAATACAAAACATTTTTAGAAACATATTGATTATGGACAAAGAGAGGGTGACATTCAAAACTAAGAAGGATGTGGTTTCATTTCCTACATATCTAATATCAGTCCTAATCATCATAAAATTTTTGATAAATGAGCACTTTAATCATGATTCCATAAAAACATGATGAAAATTGTTTGTATCTTAGAAGATAATGTATCCATACTAGAAGTTGGTTCATGATAAATTATCTTATAAATCATTAATGAAAATGAAAAATAGATGGTTCTCAAGGGAATGAAATGATCCCTTAATTATAAACTCATTATAATTAAAGATCTGAGAGATATAAAGGATATCCAGAAGACTATTCCATCAAAAAATCTCTTTTAGCTGTAAGTTATGGGAATTATATTTTTATGTTGAATAGAGTGTGTTATCTGTGAAATCATTGGATGTTGTATGGAATTTATATAATGGGGCGGATCAGGTCCTATATACATAGGAACGACTATGATGATAATTGTATTGGGAGAAATTTTTTATCCACCTATGAGGGGATTATTTCAAATGATAGAGGAATTAAAAATGTGGATATCCTTCAAATTGTAAAATATACTAGTTTTTTGGTTTTTTGGTGTGTTCCTTTGTCCATAAGAGAATTAATTTTTTCTCCTAGAAGGTATATTAAGAAGGATACATCATCATGTAGTTTATTCACTAGATCTATGAAAAAAATACATGTCGTCCTTCATATCTAATAAAAAAAGACATTGAGAGAGACTTTTGAAATCATTGTGTAAGAAATATATGAAAAATAAAATTAATATCATCGTTTTTGGGCTTCTATAGTTTTCTATAGATCATCATGATGACCAATCGGTGGAACAAGGGATGTTCTATACCAACAATATTGGTTCTAGAGTCCCCAAAAATATGCATGAGGACCAGGGTAAATATTTTCTAGAGAGGGCGACCAACCAAGATTTCATCTTGAATTAGTGGAGGGAACTAGGAAACCATCATCTAACCAAAATAAAATATAGTCATATCCACAAGATCTAAACACATGATACTTTTTGAAACCTATTATCCCATCGCTATTGGGGTTAGTCCTATTGATTCCTTTATAGAAGGTCCTAAAAAGTGGTTGTGGAATAAGAAAGTGTAAGAGGAGATTGGTAAGGCATTTATCATTGGAGATAACGGTGGAGGTAAAAGAGTTTGGAGGGACCATTAGATGTTGAGAGATATTCTAAAAGGAAAATGGTAGTGGGTGATGAAACATACCATGAATGATCAGTGGTTGGGACTTGGTTGAGCCATCCCTACTAATCAAAATGAAAATAAAATATTGGAACTATTTTGGGCTTAGAAACCCATTATCATTTTGAGTGATTTAGTTTCATTAAAAAAAATTATCAATGATATGGGTTTTTCCTCAAAACCATATTACAGAGTAAAATAATGGATAGTGTTGCAAAAATTGGGATTTTCTAGTTGTTTCTCAATTTCTTGGTAAGTCCATGCTAATGTCCTTAACATCATTTAGAGGGAGGAAGTGGATTTTTGGGTTATATCATTCACTTCCGATCACATTGGAGTAGTCATCCATCTCCCAGATGGACCATAATGGGATTTTATTAGTTTTTATGTATGTCATTCCAATGAATTAATAAAAATCCATGATGTAACTCAATACCAACTATAAGAACATCTCTGAACCTATTCTTATTGAGGGTGGGTTTTCAATGATTTTTTCAGTATTAGAAAATCATTGGGGAACAAAATCCTTATGCATCTAAGTTTTACATTTATAATATAACACATATGGATTCACTTTCTAGTATAGGATATATTAGAAATCCTTTTTCATGGTTTTGATGGAATTATAAAAACACTCATATTATATAGTGGTTTAAAATATTCTATATGTCTGTAGATTGGATTAGTCTTGTTAATTCTTTAAAAGTTACTCATCTTGATTTTACCAGATAAAAACATTTTCTAGACATATTTAACAATTATTTCAGGTCTAGAAAACTAATGGAAAAAAGAATATTCATATTTTATATCTTTTAGAAATTTGATAAAGATATTCAACATGTGATCCACATCATTTGGAAGGTGGGTAACCATAAAATCTTATGAAATATCCATATTATGGTGTCTAAGTTGAAATGGTGGGATGGTATAAAATTTATTCATCTTAGAATTCAGTGTGGTATGATTTATAGAGATCCAAATGGGTAACATTCTCGCCCCCATTCTGATTACCTTCTCTCTATTATCTTAATGCTCAAAGAAAACCTGGATGCTAAACTCAGAATTAATGAAAATTGGTAGCCAAAATATGCCCAAAAAATACCATATCAAAGAGGTAAATTCCAATAACATTTAATTATATCATAATTCCTTTGTAAGGAAGTTAAAAAACTCTATATCTAGCCTCACTAATTCCATTTGTTGAGCTATATCCATTTAAAGGGGAACCCATGATCTTATCAATATTTTTATCATGAGTTTTTTTTTTGATGTGGGTTCCGTTCATTCATTTTTCCCAATATTGATTCTTGTATGAGAGTAGTGGTTTTTGAAATGATGAATCACAAACTCACACATGATTTTTATGATGGCCAGATTTTATTGGAACTAAAACAAATACAATCAACTAAATTTCCCAATCTGAATGGTTTTCATGCATTTGTATTTAAAAAACATTGGAATAATTTTTATTCTGATAGTTCAAATCTCATGAGTGGCCTATAAAAAATCCAATATCTGTGAAATTAATAAGACCATTATTAGAGTTTTTCTAAAGTTAAACAAACTATCTTTGTTCTTAAACTTCAGGACCATCAGTTTAGGAATGTTTTCCTATAAAGTATTTTCATGATATTTATTTAACTGTATACAACCATGGATACTATACAATATTTATTAAAACCAATGATCATTTATCCCTAATATACACATATATTATAATTCCATTACTATCCATGTAGTGCTTCACTCTATGAAAACTAGATCTATTTCTAAAATATGAATCATGGATTTGAAGCTTAATATTAATTAGTAAAATATAGTCAAATTGAATTCTTCTACTTTGTTAGTATTAAAATGGGTTTCAACTATAAATTAATTGAATTCATCATGAAATTAATCTCTATTATCTCTTTTAGGATTAAAATCAACCACGACCTCTCTCAAATAATTTCCCATTCTATGATTCTTTGGGAGTGTGATCATATATTCCATTTCATATTTATTTTGGCGACTAATGATTTTTTCAAGTATGTTTATGTGGTAGTGGGGGACTATCTGGTGCATGGGGTTAATAATTTCATGAATTTCCCACCTATTTCCCAACTGTTCTTTACTAATTAATGTTTAAATTTTTTTTATGATCTACATTGTAAGAATGTGGTATTATCTACCAGATTATCCATAGGAATGAGATGACTTAAAAGATAACAGTTAAAATCTACATGTATAAGATCCATTATTATACTAGTATTACTCATATCAGGAAAGATAATTTCCAAAACACATCTTTAATTTTATTTTTTAAAATGTACCAAATATATCTTTGATTTCCCATTATTTTGGGGAAATCAAATAAAGAGTTATTTCCTGGTATCTTGTGCAGGGTTGAAAAAAAAATTGCGGGGTAGTTCATTAAAAGGGTTTATGATGTGGGTAATGAAATACTCATAATGGTATTGGCCCATTCTATCCCAATATATATTATACCCCATATCAAATAACTTAGTTTTATCTTGACATGTACCATGCTATAATAGTAACTTTCTAGTGGGGTATTAATAATGGAATAATAAAACCCACTAGATGGTGTGGCATAACCACTAACTCCCTACGTCTTGTTGGTGTATGGGGATTCAAGATATGTGACATTTACATAATGATTTTATTTGTAATAAGGGTTATAGGATTTCGGATCAACCTACTTCCCATCATTATTGAGTCCTTTACACAAAATATTTTATGTATTCAAACTTCATCAAGTCAAAGATTGGTCCATGAACTTGCTTTTGGAGTGAATGTTTTCGAGGTCTCTTGATCATCATAATAAAGGCCTCCACCAAAAGATATGTGATGAATCCAATTTTGATATATGTAAAAAACCTATGATTAGAGGTAACAATATCTCTTTGTAAATTTCACTAATTTTTGAGGGTATGTGATATGTAAAGGTTCACTATTTGTTCAATGAAGATAACAATGAAAAAATGTACTAAAAATATGAAAATAATGTTTAATGAAAGTTATATAAATATTATATTTTGTATTTCATGTGAAAATGATTTTGTAGTTGACTAGATTTTATGGAATAGAAGTTCCTCAAACACTTACGCAGTGAAATATTGGTACACACTAGTGCTTGGAAAATTGGACTCAAATTTAGTGGTGACCTGGAAGGCCCTCTGGAAACTCCCAATACCTCCTAAGGCATGATAATTATGGTAAAAATCATGCTTTATAATCCACCTTGATAATGATATCCGCAATATTTTCCGTGCTTCTGATGATCCATCTTTCCTACTATGCATGAAACATCATAATCTTATTTTCATGCAACATTTGAGTGCTCTAGGGAAATGGATGTGTCAGATGCATTGATTGATAAGGATGAATCTCTTATGGTGTTGATACCTAACTGTTCAATGATTCTATAAAAGTATTATTCCAGTCATTACAATAACTATATGAATATATTGTTCACCATAACCTGGATAAATTGGTCCTGGAAAAAAGTTTAAATAAATAATATTAAGTCCAGACCAAGATCTTTCTAGGTTAGTTAGCCCTTCCCCTAACATACAACATGGAGTCCCAATGATGGGATGATGAACCTGACTGGAACAAATACATATTTAAATACAAAGAAATGTTCCCCAATTTATAATTTAATGATTAATGTGGATGCATCAGTTATTGGTGGATCTTTTTCAGGTATCAGTGTGGTTATCCAGGACACCCTCTGTTAAAAAAATTATATTATAACAAGTTATATTACAGGTCTAAAATAAAAAAATTATATTATATTTTTAAATGTATTTATTTTTTTTATTCTAAATTTTATGCAATATATTTTTTAAAAAAATATTTAATAAAAAGTTATTATTTTTTGTAAAAAATAGTTTTCATTTTTTATCAAAAAATAATTATACCTATAAAATAAAATAAATAATTTTTCATAATAATAGAAAATAAATAATAAAACATATGTGATTCATCTTTCTTGTATATCATGTAAGAATAGAGGTCGGGCCTATGTAATATATATTTTTAAAATTTTATTTCAATATAGTTATTGATAAAAAAATATTTTTATGTAATTTAAATTTTATATTTTTAAATATCATTCTGAAATTCCATTTTATTTTCATAATGAATTTTTTACATCTGAAAATACATTTTATGGGTTGATTTTTTTAAAACAAACATATTTAGTCAAGAATGATAAATTTAATTTAATAAAATATGAAACATATATAATAATATATTATTTTATTTGATTTCATTACAATTTACTATATGTTTTTGATGAAGACATTACTATATATTAGTGTTTTGGGTCAACTAATTCCTAAACCACAACATGAATCTTGTGATATATTCATAAAAAGTACAATCAAATAAAAATAATTTACCCTTTTTTTAGAGATAAATCAAATTATCTAAACCTCACATATTCCAAAATATTTCAAATTCCTTATAAAAAATACAATAGAAAACGTGTGAAATTAGAAAAGACTATATATTATGAAATAATGAATAAAATAAATCTATAGAAAAAATCCATATATACAATATAACTAATCATTAGTAAACCAAATACTTAATACAAGTTCTATATTTAATGTAAAATAAAATTTGGAAATTCATTATTGAAAAAGAAAATAATGTATTACATATCATAATAATCATTCTATACTATGGGGATCTAATATAATACATAAAAGATGGTGAGATAGAATTTGTAGGGGAGACTAATTGAAATAGATTTATGTTTTTTATTTTATTCACCTACATTTGGTTGATCTTCTTATCCATATCCAATATCTCATATGTCAAAATCTCCTATAATCTTTTTAGGCACAAAAAAATACATGACTCATTGTGATCCAATTTTTACTTCATTTAATTTAATTTTTGAAACCTATAATAGTGTACCCACATGACTATAGGAGGGGGGTTTGATAATTTCTATCTAAACTTATGACTTTGTGTTAACATATTATCTTCCACTTGTTTCCATGTGTCTAGAATTTAAAAATGCATTACATTTCTGGGTGAAGGTTTATTTTAATTGCATCCATAATGTTACAAAAAAATGGCTACTTCCATCACTATACATAACTTTTGAACTTCAATATTGATCATTGTACTAGAACATGAAACTGTATTATGGATAACATTATGAACCTTCACATTGGGATATTTATGTTATGGGTAAGAAGAATGAGAAAATTAATAATCCTCAATATTTTTCAGTTCCAACACTGTTCTTATTTTTTATTTCCATTCATGTTTATTGAACTAACACCATGAATTTTTTCAATGGGATTCTAATCAAAAGAAATTAAAAGTGTTGTTTTTGGGTATTATCTTCAATATTTTCTGATTCATTATTTATAATATTATAGAAAAATAATGTGAGATGGAACCACATAGGCCATGATGATGGGAATGGGTCATACAAGACCCTAGTTTGGGTATGTGATGATTCATCACTGTCTGGTTTACATGGTATAGAAGGAAGGACTCCTTATACAGTTTGTGGTATACCCCATTTCCATATGGAATGGTGATAATAGAAATTAGCATCAAATTCATTATTAGTGGAGAATAATTCGAAGGAATGATTTGGGTTTTGGTTTATTTTTAGTGTTATTTGAGATGAAAACATTGTAGCCATGACTGCAGATCCATTGATGAGTGTGGGAATGTATGGAACGTTCAATTCGTTTGGAAGGTGTAGAGATGGTGCATAGGGGTATAAAAACTACAAGGTTGGGATCTGATAACTCATTTTGAGCAAAAACTAATGAAATTAAGTGAAAAATATAAAGGATTTAGGAATCATTATAATTTATATTTTAATGGTTTTAAGAAATTTGTTTGACATTAACTAAATTTAAAGTATATCTATTTGACTAAATTTTTAAGGATTAATAATAATATTACAATTATTTTGAGATCATTGATAGATGGATTCATTTCATACATTTTTAGATGGAATACTAATGTATTATATAACCAAATTATTCCTTTAAATATTTAAATTTTTAAAAAAATTATTATTATTTACGTTTAAATAATGATGATGGTGGCGGTGGGGGTGAAAATATTTTTCAATAAAATATTACTATAAATAATTTTACAAAAAATGTATATGTTATAATTTTAGGAAACAATTTAACGATTTTTCGGTGTGAATAGTTCTAGTTTATTATTTTAGTCTATTTATCCTTGGACTTAAAGTCTTAGTGGGAAGAATAATTTGTGAAATCATATATATTTAAGGTTTTCATCATCTGGATTCATTATAATGTTTCATCCTAGGTTCATCTTCATTGTTAAATCATCTAGGTATTATGTTGCCCTTTTCCTTCTTCACTACACCTGATTGATTTTTTATTTTGTATTCGTTCATTATTTGATAGTTTTGGGTGACTTGTGATGGAAGAATACCAATTATATTATGATCCCTCCCATAAATGTAGAAATATAATCCCTTTAATTTTCCCTTATGGTTTATTTACCATTTTTTTATATTCATATATTATATTATGGGATGTTGTTTTCCAGGGTTATTCAATGGGGATATATATGCAAGGCCACTTTTTATGTGGTGCCTATTTTATTCTGTGATATATTTTTTATACTAACAGTGTAGCCCTTAAATATAGACCATTAACCATGGATTATCTAACAGATGTCATCTCACCTATCAATTTATTTCCCTCAACATTGATCCGGAACACTCCTTTTGTACCAATGGTATACTGACATGTTTCCTACAGGTAGGTCTACCATTCTTTTAGTAAAACCACCTTATCCATCTCGGTATTCCACATGGAACTCATCTCGTAGTTCTAACCAATCCATCTGATGATCTGCTAAAAATCCATTTTGACATAATAAATTTTATTTTGAGAATTGATATCATTTTGGACAGTTTCTGTTCTTTGGTTCTCATCTAGTTCTTCATCTTGATAGATTCTATAGAGATATTCACTTGTAATATAGAGAGTATCTCAATGTGTTGGAGGGAAACCGGATTTTTTCAACCATTTTTACTCCCCTCGATTATGTGTATTCCTTCCCATTCAACTAGAGTATATATATGGTAAAGATAAAAACTATATTGTCTAGACGTTTTTTCTAGGAATAATGTTCAATAGAAGGGGATTAAATATTGAATTCAATTAATTATAACTAGGGATGGATTTAGGAATCATGGCTCTGTAAGGATTTTATATTTTTTTCATGATTTGAAATTGTATCCTTCATGTGTGTGAGAGACAGATAGTCTATCTTGGAGTGGATGGAATTTACACAACATGAATAATTTCATCATTGCCACCTTGTTCCACAATTCCAACCTCCTCGGATAGTTTCTCTGGTTAACTGATTTTCACATAGAGTCCGTGTTTCTTATTTATCATTTTATTCGTATTAAAACAAATATCCCGGGTGGTTTCTTTACCTTGCACAAAAATTATTACGATCTAATTAGATTATATATTTTGTTATTTTATAGTCCTTTCTTTATATATTTCTATTATAATCAGTACATTGATTTATAACATAATAAATATCATTTTATTTTCATGTAATATGTATTTCAAATTTTTCAAACCAATCTTATAACCTGAATATACAATATAGTGGTCCTTGAATATTCTTGGGGGTTACTCTCTACCCAAAAAATTTTTATCAAAGTCTACTGAAATATAAATAATTGTCTCTACAGAATTTGGTATTGCTAAAATAAATAATGAAAATTATTTTAATATATTGAATATTAAAATGGATAAACATATAGATCCCAATTAATTAATTGACTCTCTTTCTAGCACACAAGAATGTCAATACTCTTTCCTCAAACAAAAATAGGTTATCACCAATGTAGATGATCCAAAAGTGACATATAGAAAATATTATATACTAATGGTTTTATCCATAGGAGATAAGGTTTATATATATGATGAATATGATTTTATACTATTTGTAGATGATCTAAAAAAGAATCTTGTTTAATGAACCAGTCTATTATTGGTATAATATTCAAAAAAATGAGATAATATACTTTCCAAATGAATCATAGAACATGATTCATCATACAAATTTATGATTTTAACAAATTTTTATGAAATCTAGCCAACACAGAAATTAAATTACATGATCAGGAATAATCCATAATATTACTAATTTAATTATATGATTCCTTTAATTTTTTTATTATGTGATTTATATAAAAGGAACCCTTACTCTACACAAAGTTAAATATTATTTACTCTCCAATGACCTTCAATGAGAGGTTAGTATTAAGGATAAGGTAGAGGGTCTGAATATTAGGGGTAAAAGTGAATATAGTGGTACAAGTGAGTTGAGGGGTAGAAGTGAGTCTAGGGGTCAATCCAATATGCAATGAATTAAGTCCAATAATAATGAATTTTTTTTTGTAAACAAAAATGTTCACATTAGGAGTAACATACCTAATAATAATGGTGATTATAGATAAAAAAGTAATAACCACTCATTTTTAGTTGAGTAAGATATTAGAAATGCAGATGTGTTTAATGATTTTTATATTTACATCTATGATGAAGGGATCCTTGATTTTGGGTGTTCATTCCACTTGTTTCCTAGGAGGTATTACATCATTCAGTTGAGAGAAGGTAAATTTGGATATGATTTTATAGGGGATAACAAGAGCTTTCAAATTATGTGAATATACTCTATTTAATTAAAGCTTCATAATAGTATTGTTAAAACTCTTATGCATGTTAGGTGGGAACATAAACAAAAAAGAAACCACATTTCCCTAAAAATACATGACTAGAAGGCCTATACTTCTAGATAAAAATCTAGGAGTAATATGATTTACTAAGGATCCCTTACTATTATTATATATAAAATTTTATCGGCCTCTATATGACATATGGAAAGGTTCATAGAAGTTATATAAATTCCTCTTTTGATTTATAGATATACAAAACCACAATTTTTTCTATAAAAGGTTATGGAATATTATTACGAAATGACTTGATCAACATGGAAAAAAGAGGATTTGAATAATTTCAATCCTATAATTAGGCATTTCAATGAGGGTTGTTTACATGGAAAATCAAGAAGAGTCTGTTTTAGTAGGTCAATGTATAAGGCTAAATAACCCCTTGTGTGAGTCTACTCTGATCATTAGGGCCCTTCTAGGGTCACCTTACATTGTAGAGGCTATTAATTCATATCCATTATTGATGAATTCTCTAGGAAATTATGAATTTATATACTCAAACAAAACTCTGATACCTTTAAGAATTCTAGGAAATGGAAAGGTATGGTAGAAAGTGAATCATGTAAGGGACTCAATGACATAATAACTAAAAACAGTTTCAAATATTTTCCCACTGAATTCATAAAACTCTTTGAATGTGATGGAATCATGAGATATCAGACTATTTTGGAACCAAAACAATGAGATGGATTTGTAGAAAGGATGAATAATTTTACAAAGAAAGTGTTTGGATCATGTTGTTCCACTCTAAAATCTCTATGCCCTTTTGGGAAAAGGATTACTCTATGGAAGTAAACATGATAAATCACTACCCATATTTTAGTAATTCAATTAAAATGTTAGAAGGATCTGGAAAGGTTCTCCCCTTAGAATTCACACAATAGGATTTTAATATTCATATATTATGCTCATAAATGAACTGATAAGCTTTCTCTGAGGGATGTGAAGTGTATTTTCATGGGTTATCTAGAGGGTGTTATGGGTTATCATATGTGTATAGACAGACCAGGTTATCAATAGTGTATAGTTAGCCAACATATATTGTTCCATGATTCTTTTCTCTCAAATTATAATTGAATATAATTTTTAGAGTCTGCAAAATTGGATGGAGAGACCTCGTTGTCTCCTTCACCTATAGGTGTTGATATTCCTTTGGAATATAAAGACCAACCCCAATCAAGATCTTATTATTCCCCTTCCATTCCCTAGACTCAATAATAATTTGATTCAGATCTATAATTTGACCTTAAAATAGAAGAACAATATTGTCTTATATATTTTGAACATACTCAAGACATAGAGAGAATAGATTTTAGGCCTCCTCCCCACTTCAATCAGGATGATATTTCATCCGATACATTTAAGGTTTCTCAAGGTTTCTTCATCGATGAACCTCCAACATATATAAAATAAATTAATTCTAAATTAGACGCAATGTGGTTAGTTTATATGTTAAATGTGATGAATTCAATATTCAAATATAACACTTCTGTTTTTAGCAGAATCTAATATCCAAAATAATATAGCTTATACGATGATGTATAAGAAGAAGGCATGCAATGTTGGAGAAACTCAGATGAATATTAAAAGTCAAATAGTTTCTAAGTTATTCATCTAATGTGAAGTTATTTATTATAGTGAGGAATTCTCCCCAGTTGTTAAACATTCATCTATAAGGATTTTTCATTCTTTTTATGCCAATATAGATTTTCATATTGAGAAATTCGCTATAAAAACCAATTTTTTGCATAGTACACTTGATGAAAAAAATTATTTAACTCTTCTCAAATGATATTCAAATATATTCATAACAAATCATGATTTCCAAATTTTCAAGGCATTATATGGGATTAAACTGTCTTCGAGAAAATGGTAGAAAATGTTTGAATCTTTTATCATTAAAAATAATGTTTTCATAAGTATCTTTGATTCATGTATATAATTTAAAACTATTAAACATGAATATATTTTTATATTATTGTATGTTTATGACATTATTTTAACATATAGAAAATTAGTATTATAATTTATTTCAAGAACTGATTGAATATTGTCTCTGAATTGAATGACTTTGGCCATAAAAGTAAAAAAAAAATCATGAACATAATTATATATATAAAATCATGAAAATGGAACCTCACTCATTTTTCATATTCAAATAGGATATTAAAACGATATATCAATGAGCACATCAAAGCTATAAAAATTCCTTTAGGATAAAATTTTAAATTTTCTTCAGAATATTCCCACAAAAATGATGATGAGGTTGCCTTCATGAATTAGATTCCATATGCAAATGTGGGGGGAAGTCGTACGTATGCTATTGTAGATTATAAGCCAAATATATTTTTTTCTATGTGTATATTGAAAAGGTTTATGTAGAATATATTAAGACTCACTAGAGTGATATGATGTGGATACTCATTTACATCTCTATGTATTCTAAATTGTTCATTTAATATAGCTTAATTGATAATTCTTTCAATGAAATTGTTGGTTTTGTTGATTCAAATTATGTTGTAGATTTTGAAATTAAAAATTAATACACTATTATTATATTTAATTATTTTTGAGGACCGTTATCATATAAGTGAATCATCTAATTGATGTTTTACATCACCACCATTGAAGTTGAGTATATATCATTTAAAAAATCCATCATAGATGAAATATGGTTGAAATGATTGATTTCTGAGTTATCTTTATATTTTGATTTCATAGTGGTTCACTATGATAGCCAGTCTACATTGATTCTATCAAATAATTATATATTCAATTGTAGATCAAAGAATATTTAAAGTAGAATTAATTTTTAAGGAAATTGTAGAATAATGGATAATTAGTATCACTAAGATACCCACCAGGTGAAACCTGAATGATATTTTGACTAAGGTTGTACAATTATATAAGTTCGTGAACTACCTTATATTACTGAACTTGATCCCAAATCTATAACATAGTTTCGAAGAGAAGCATGCTAAAATTCATTTAATTATATGGTGTATAATTGTTTTTTATCCCCCCCATCTAAATGAGGGAAGTTATTCTTTTATGTTTTTCCTTATGGATTACTTACATGGGATTTTATAATGACATGAGTTATTATGGGTTGATATTTACATGGGGGTATTTAAAGGGGATATAGTCACATGGAAACTATTTACATGGTGACTATTTTATTCTCTAATATATTTTCTATATATAATGTTTAGTGTTTGAATATGGGAATTTTATCATGGGTGATCTAATGGCTCTCATTGCTCCCGGCTATTCTTGTTTGTCATGGAATTGATCTGGGTCACTCATTTTGTGACCAATAGAATACTGACACATGTCCGACCATTAGGGAAAACTTCTATTAGATGAACTACCTATTCCATATCCACTCTCCATGCGAATATCATCTCATGATTCTAATCACACTACATGATAATATGTTGAACATCTATTATAACTGAACATTACATTGATTCAAGGATTTATTTCATTCTGGATAGTTTTGGTTAATCAATTCGCATTTCGTTCATCATATTGAAAGCTATTTAATAGAGGCTACCTTGTTCTGCAGAGATGATCTCAATGTACAAGAGGAAAAACATGGATTCAAATCCATACATACTTCCATCGGTCTGGTTTGTACCACCTCCTTCAATCGGAGTACCGGTCTGATGGATATTCGATGGAGATCTAATCAACATTAGGTCTAGGATAACATTTTAGCCAAGGGGGTTTCAAATCATGAATTCTATTAATTGTGACATGGTTTCCATTTGTGACACTTTTATCTATAAGCTATTACTATTTTCATGCATTATTAAAATTGTAACCTTTTAGGTGTGTGTGGCAGTCAGTCTAGGATTAGATGGTGTTAACACTAAATGACTATTTTCATCACAGTAACCTAGTTCAAAAAGACCGGCCTCCTTGAATAGTTTATCTTGTTAACTTCATTAAACATTCAGTATGTATGTAAGGTTTTAATGTTTCATAGTAACCAAAAAATTGTCTTGGGTGGTGTTATCCCTATGCACATAGGATCACACTAACCTAAAGCATGTTATATATGATGTTCTCTACATTTCATTCAGTTCTACATTATTATTCATTATATTATAGTGACTCACACTATAAAATAAATCATTTTTTTCTTATAATACATACATAAAATTATTCATACTAATATTGTATTAAAAATATACATGTTAGTGGTTACTGGAAATTCATGAGGATAACTATCTAACCCAACATAACCTGATAAAAAACTAGAAACCTTTTTCTATTATATAAAAATATATTCTCTTAGTCATTGTTGATGAAAAATTGGATAAATCAAGCTACTAATGAATTTCCCTTCCCTGGTGGGTAAATTAGAGAAAAATAAATTTTTCAAACATATTACCTTGCAAAATAGATTTCAAATTGTATATAAATTGTAACACACAATATCTATTTGAGATCTGGAATCCTAGGTACTTATTTTTTTGGGATTAGTAATTTATTGAAAAAAAATATTATTATAAATGATAGAGCATGGTTGTTTGATAACAATTTAATTGTGAATTTTGACCTATGTTATGAATGTGATGTCTTCAAAAAAAATTCATTATCTCCTTTTTCTGTATGAATTAATTTGATTTCTTTTTCACAAATGACTAAGAAAGTACAATAATGGAACGACAATATCATCAGAAAAAGATGTATATTTGGATTCTCATGATCTAATTTATTGGGATCCTTATTTTTTGTCATCTCCCTAATCAATTTTGATCAACCACTCCTATGAGGAACTTTTAATATGGCCATGGATCGAAATTCCTAGGTAGAAACTGAATAGTAGATTCCCCCAATTATTTTCCTATTCTATTGAATTTAGTGTCACCTTGAGTAAACTTTTGAGCTTAAAAGTGTGATCTCATATAGGTAAATGGTTTTCTAGGATAGCTATATGATCCATATGAAATTATTGGGTGGGTTTTCATCTTATAGATGGATAAAATAATGATTATGAAAATTTAGAGTAAGATAAACTGGTTGGATTGATACCCCATCAATAGAAATCGAAATATATTTTTTTGACACCACCTAGTATTGCTCATGTAAAATTACATCATGGTAACATCTACATGGACATAGGTGAACCATTATAGTTCCATGGCTTAATGATTGAGGAATATTCAAAAAAATGATTCCCAAGATCATATAAGAATTCTCTAAACTAAGACTGGAATTTATGAGTCTCATTCTACGGAATCTAACGTAGACGCTCGAATTGGTTTTGGTGAAATCTTTAAATGGTATAGAAAACAATTCATGTTTGGAGGGGGATAATTTAATATAGGTAGAACCGAAAATATAACTATACGAAAAATGGAGGATGGTTTTCTGAGATATTCTTCCATACTTCAAGCTATTGGGGGCTCTATGTTATGTGTAAAGCGTCTTGATTCTTCTACTGTTAAAGATCTTGGTGGAAAGAAAAAGAGAACATCATATTGAAAACAATATTGAAGGCTAAAATTTACTATCCATCAATAAAAAATGGTCCCATCAAGAGTGGTTTTATGTGTAGGAACATATTTTACAAAATATAGTGTTATTTGACTATCATGTGAAAAATTCATAGATAGTGGCAAAGGATGGTAAATCCCAGCCTTCCTAGGGTAATTATAATAATATATTATAATTTTAGGGTGGATTTTATACCTCTTAATATTTCATAATATATTCATTTGAACCTCAAAATACCCCATAATATTGGCTTCACATAAAATACTATATTAGAAAACATGGATGCTCATGTGTTGGGTTAGAATAATGGACTTAATGATTTTCTACATAAACGAACCCAAGGGAATGTTAATGATATTTTAATATTTTGGAATATAGATCCAAATGTTAAAATTACTAATATCTCTAGTAATCACATTGAAGATTTTATTTCATAAATGGGGACCATGTCATTTTCTTTAGTAGGTGTTTAATGATTTCCTAGCCATAATGATATGGATATGACCTATAGCATCTTGGGTATTATATGAAATTAAAATCATGAAACTCTTCCTTTTGTGGATATTTTAATTATTTTCTTTCTATTATGAAAAAATAATAAAATAGTAGTATATGTGACTTGAAAATTAACTGCATTTGAGAATCGCACATTGTGAATTCCTTACCCATTCGTGGTTTCTCTGGGATCCATTTTACTTGGTTTGGAGGCAGAATAGAAGTTGGATTCATAAAATAATTCTTGGGGATATTTTTTGTGTCTATTGATTGTAAATATTTTTTTATTTTTTTAAATATATAATTTTTATTTGGTTTCCTCATATCACATCTCAGTCCTTTTTTCTATTTATTTTCATGAGGAGAGTGGGAGAACAAATTGGGTGTTATTCTTTTAAATTTTTTGGCCCCAAAAAAACACATGTGTGTAGGTTGTTTGATCTTCTTGAAATGGACAAAAATATTACATCATATATTAAATCTCAATTTTGAACCCAATTAAAATAGGTAGAGTACTATGAGGTCTGGTGAATTTTACAACAAAAAAATGAATTTATTTTTTCCCTCCTTTAAAATGATCAATTTATTTGGAATTTCTATTTTTTGAAAGGGGGATGAATTGGGACCTAAGTGAAATGCTTGGAAAATGGTTCGTAATAGAAATAAAATACCATATTAAGGAAGTTTATCGAAATAAAATCGTTTTCCAATAAAAATAATATTCAAGGGGAGAAATCAAATTACTCACCTAAATGATCTAATGGATGGAATATTTAATTATGCAAGAGAAATAATAAATTTATTTATAAATTTACTTTCCTAAATTTAAACAAAAAAATCACTAAAATTCTCTTTTGGATGATAAAATTTATCCAGAATGCCGCCATTGATGAGACATTGATTACCCTTATTTAAAAAAATCTGTATTCCCTAGAAAATAAGTGGGTTCCAGCTAGTTAGTTTCTCAATTTTATTTATAATATTTTATTTATGAATTTGGTTACAAGACTATATGACCTCCACCCCAATATTATAAATAAAAATCATGGATAATTTTTTAAAATTAATCTAATACTGAAAATGAATTTATCACATATTACTTTTTCCACCCAATGAAGACCGACTCTTTCTTGAAAATATAATTTTTAGTAATGAAACATGATATAGTGAAATAATATGATATGGTTGAATGGTATTCTTATAGGATGTTAATTTCTATACTGGGATTTGAGGATATATCGATGAAGGTTGTAATGAATTTTTTTACATCATTGTCTTTCAAGCATAACATTAATCGGGTCTAAAAATGTTTTAAACCATTTAGGTTGTTACAGAAAGGGTATCCTTCATCTCCTTACCACATCATCCTGGGGGAGGAATTATTTTATCATCTCTATTTTAATTTGGTTTAGAATGGTTTCACTCCTAGAATAACGGTATTTCCCAACAACCACTCTATGTCTTATTTGTTGTTTTCAAGAATATAGACATCTATTTGTGCATGCTAGACTGAAATAATGTTGTTCTATTTTTAAGATTACTATTATTTACTAATAAGGATAAGGATAATAGAATAATAATTTAATGTTACAAATTACTTTTATTAAGAGAATTTATTCATCATATAATGATAATTTGATGTACGTATGGGTATTTCTAGTGGTTGAGAAACACAAACAATATCTAAGCCTTTTTACTATTATCAAAATATCATTGAAATATTTATTCTCTTCCATTATTGATAATGTTGAGGAAATGATTTTTTTTGTCATGAAAGAATATATCAAATGTATGTATGGATATTCTTATTAAGAAATTACCTCATTAAATTTGATCATATTCCATGTCATTATTCAGATTCCTTAATTTACTTTTCAACCAACTCCATTCTAAATTGGATATTTTTTTTGTGGGGGAACATGATGGAAATCAAAATTTTCAATGGGTATATTGGGAAATAATTGTTTTAAAATATTTTCTTGTGGGTCGGTGATTTATATTAAATTTTATTTTTTTTTCATATTGAATTTACCGTATTAGATATCTACCATTTGTATTCTGTATTTGTTTTATGCATGAAAAAACATTACTTTTATTTTATATGATCAAAATTTGATATGTTCAGATTATGATGTCTTTTGGGATTTAAATTACTCACATGGTCCTCTTATTGGGGCCTTATCATTCAGTTTCCCCATTGGGATTCTCCTATAGTTATTCACCAATCCATGTATGATTATTTTAAGGTAAATGATCTGTAGTTCCACTTGATTGATATGCACAGTCCACTTTTCCCAACTAATTGGTTATGTGTTCAGGAGTTCTAGATGGAACAGTGTCATGGAATCTCTTATATGGGTGTGTAATTCAAGGGTTTGAGGTGATTGATGACCCATTAATCCCTCCATTGGTTTAACATTCGATAATTTTGGCTTACACACTCTTTGTTTGGATCTCGGTTCCCTCTAGCAAAACCATAGATCATGAAAACCCATTTTTATTTATTATATTACTTGTCTTGGAATGTGATCCTCATCAGCTTCACCTCTTTTTCATAATAGTATTGAGATGATTTCCTCTATTTTTAGAAGAATTTTTTCCTTTTCGCAACAGTTATAGATGCATGGAGGTAATATGGATTCCTCAAATCTAGGTGTATAATGAATCTAACATCCATCTTCTTGATATTTGGATCGCTGGTGTGATTTACACTCAATACCATTAAATATTTCATTTAGGTTTCATTTATTTCAAATATTAGAAATTTTTTTATTTTTTTCATTTCATTCTTCTAGATTTCATCTTGTAGAATTTTATTCTTTTAGAATAACATAATGAATTAGTCTTGGTTTTGTAATTTTCATTCATGTAGGACCCAAAGGGAATAATGAATGTGAATTTTGTGTTCTATAATGATTTATTTAATTATTTCATCTTGAATGCTTAATTTATATTGATTTAATATTCTATGTTATATATCCCAGTTCAGTGCTATTAGGTTTCAGGTGTTATTCTTATGTTTAATCAACCCTTACCCCTCACAAAGTGATATTAGAGCATGATTGGTTCTCCATTGTTTTCAATCCCATTTCCAATTTCAATAATTATTTCTATTTAATTTAACCATTATTATCTCTAATCAAATAACATCTATTTATCAACTATAATCAATTAGATCCACATTTCCATCATTAATTACTCTCAATTTGAATGTATTTTGATAAATATATTTTTCCCTTAAGATTGGATAGTTGTTCAGGGAGTTTGGATAACATTGTACACATGATCTTTGTATCTACTCATTTGGTAAACATGTCAACAATAAGGTTATAAACTGATAATTATTAAGGAAATGATTACTTTAGCCATTGGAAAATTATGATTAGATCCATACTGGTTCAACATGGCTTAATTAATCCCCTCTTTGGACCTAAGAAACATAATGTGACAATGAATGGAACTAGTCAAACCAATACCGAACATAATATTGTATTCATCTAATGTATTAGGTTGTGCTCATAGTTATCTTATTATTTATTTTTCAAATAAATATCCTAGTTAATATTCCTATGAATCAATGTCTACTAGTATATTTTCTAACATAGAATAAAATATAAATGATAGATACGTTATTTTGTGGGATTTTTAAAAAAACATTGAATGTTCACTATCAATATGAAACATGGTTTTTTTATAAATTTTTATTAAGATGAATTTAACAAAGTAGTGTTAGAATTATAAAAACAAAATGTAACTTAAAATCATAAAGATCAATAAATTATCCTTTTAATTCCTTTAGATAATTCCTACATCACCTTAGTAGAAAACCTATTGTAAATTCGGAACTCGGTATAAGAAGACCCATAAATTTATTATAATTTTTTTTAATTATATGGAATTATTTTGAGACCATGGAATTTTAAGGCACATGATTCTGAGTCCTAGAGTGCTCGAAAAAGATGCGCCGAAAAATGTTAAGCATTAAATAGCACACGAGACGGGTTTTCGTGAAAATGTGAAATAACACTTAAATAGGTGCCTAGATTAGAAATCTGAGGAAACAGTTGCATTCAGGATGGAAGGTTTACCCTAGGAATGACTTATGTTTAGTCAGAATAGGCCTCTAGTGCGGAAACCCAAAAATGTAATAACCACAAATAAAATTATTTTACATTTCAAATAGTTATAACTCACAAACAGAGACATAGATTATAAATCCGAGACCACTGCTGAACATGTGAGGGTATGCTTTTCTTATATAGATCCTAACATTGGGCGGCGTATGCCAATAATGGAAGTTAGTTTTTTCCCATAAATAAAATAATTAAATAACAATTATTTTATTGTAAAATCTTTATAACTTTTAAATGGTAACTCAAATTGGAAGTCTGAGAGTAAATTTGAGCTAGTGAGGGTGTTTTTCCCTTAGGTTGAGCCTAACCTCGTCTAGGTAGGTTGAGATTAACTGTTAATAATTTTGAACTTTTTTATGGTACGTTCAATAAATATGCAAGTGGGTATTTCTATATTTTGAACTGGTGCTCGGATAGACAATTTGAGGGAACCATTGGATTCATAGCTCTAGGATTTGCTTTGGAAAAGCTAAAAACAATTGGAGTGGTTTTGATGAAAAATTTAATTTTTGGACTTTTTAGAATAAATAATAAAATAACTAAAAGAGTTATTTTGTTTCTTTCTGCAACTGTAGAGTGGCGGATGGCGGGACTACAGCATAATGACAGGCATTAAATAAGAGACATCTAATGACATGACCCTTTGGATGTGTAACTGAAATGTTTTGGATTAAGTGTTCATTAATTGTAGTTCATTGATAAACCATATTAAAGAACACACTGTTGTGTGGGTTATTTTATTTAATCAATCCTTTGGCATGGGAATTTGAAACCCATAGGTGGAACCTCTGATGAAACGTTGTTGACTTTCATCTCCAATGAAGAACAGTTGAAGAAGTATGATTGTTGGGGGAATCGATCTAGGGATATATGAACAAAGATGAACACATTAGGATGTGGATTCTCCTCCCTCATCAGAAGGGTTTTCCAACAAGTTAAAATTATGGGGTTTACATGTTTAATATCCCTTTTCCCAGTTCTTGATTAATATGAAGAACACAGATCAACCAGCCAACTAGTTGATCCTCATTTCATTATTTATTAATTTGAGGTTGATGTCGGGATTCATTATTGGGATTTAATGATAATTATTTTTCCTCATGTCTTATCGCTAATGGCGAGGGTGAAGGAAAATATGAACAAGGCCTAGACCCTCCTTCATTCTTGGTTTATGTGTGTTCTTTGTGCCTGACCAGGAAACATAGCGGTAAGACGATACTAAGGGCCTCGCAATGAAGGCAGCAACTCAGAAGACTTGTAGGCACATATGGTATAGAAAACAAACCAATGAAGCATCTTCAGTGGCCCTCTAAAGCAACTGTTGGTGCGGAACCAACGGCGTGACGACGACGACAACTGGCGGCGGCTCGGCCGCATAGCAGAGTATCCCCTGCAGGAACCACTGTCAGTCGGGCCACAGCGGGTGGGCTAGAGTGGTGCCACCGTGCCATGTGGGGAGAGAAGCATCCCACTAGGTATTCTCAGCTAGACCACCGGCCGGCTCCCGATGGTTGTTTTAGGAGGGGTGTCGCCCTGCTGGCACCGCCAGCTGGCCGAACCGGACGCACTGGGTCCGGTCTGTGCATCCAAAAACTGGCCCGCATCAATGCAGGTCAAGATTATAGGTGGTTCGGACCCACTAGCTGGGCTAGACTCTCTGGCCAGGCCAAACCCAATGGTCGGTTCGGTCGGGCTGGACCCCAACCGGACCCGAACCCGACTAGTCTAATATCCTAAAACAAACGTATCCTGCAAACCGGGAGTCTGAATTACATGTCATCTGCGGCTCTAGAACTCTATGGACATGGAGGTCCTTTTGAGATAATCCACTTGGATTTTAGGGAAGGATTGAGTATGGCCAAGTTGGATCAAACTCGAATCCAACCGGGCCCTCGGTACTAAAATGCCTATAACATGCAGACCGTGTGTCCGATTAACACGTCATCTGTTGTGTTGAAACCCTTATGACATGACAGTTATTCAGGTTTCATATTCAAGGTAATTAATTGAAATTTAGGTATGAATGATTTATTGAGTAGAATAATCTACGAAACCCACGGACACCAAGTGTGAGAATCATGTGGTTGGCTATCATGTGAAGAGAAACTGTTTGTGGATCAGCATCAAATCAACCCTATATGGATAAGTAGTAGCGCGACCCTACGTGGACCAGCCTTAGAGCGGACAGTCATAGATCAGAGACTTAAAACCCTCTGTGGATCAACAAATTATGACCCTGTGTGGATCCGTAGTAGCGTGACCCAATGAGGACCGGCCTTAGAGCAGCCCGTTGGGGATTAGTGACTTACGACCCTGTGCGTATCATTGACTTACTACCCTGTGTGGATTAGTAGTAGTGTGACCTTACAATGACCATCCTTAGAGCATCATTTCGTGGATTAGTGACTTATGACCATGTGTGTATTAACAAATTACGAGTATTTTTGGATTGACTACTTACGACCTAGTATGGATCAATGACTTACGACCTTGTGTGGATCGGTGACTTACGGCCCTCTGTGGATCTGCAATAGAATGGATTATTCATGTTTAAGTAGTGGAACTTCTCAATGGAATAAGATGATATAGATTTATGACTAATCATCATTATTCCTGTTCTTTAAGATATATACCTTTTGTGAGCTACGTCTTTTACTTGGTGCTATATGGTTGTGGTCTTTATTGGTGGTTCTACCTCTGGGGTATTCTAATTTGTTTTGTTTTCCTTCATAGGTTACTAAGAGAACTTCCGAGTCTTGACATACATACTAAGTATTGTTATACTAACCCTTGCATGGGCTTCACCCACATGAGTTATGTGTAGTACATACATTCTTCATGTCAACAGAGGTGCTCAGGGGGACGGGACAGACAGACGCCACAACGGTGGACTTGGTGGACTAGGACCATGTGGGGTCCAGTAGGACCGAGCAGGAAGGACATACTACTTTAGAATCTAGTATCTTCACTACTCTCACAATACAGTGGGGTTTTCAAAATATGGCTAATAGAGTTTCCTTTTGTACTTTACCATTTCAGTTCCATGTTAGGATTTTATTATGGACCACTTACTTTCACTTGTACTTGCACTCAGCCTTTTTTATGGGTAAAATTTTTTTCCCATTTGAGTGAGATAGGATGTGGTTGGACGAGTGTGTGTATAGGTTTAAATAAAATTACATACCATTTTTGGGATTCTCCTTTCTATTGCTAGTCATCATCCCCTGGTTTATGGAAGGCGTGCTGGGGGTAGTCACACCACGATCCCTGGGGGACGGGTCATGATAAAGTGGTATTAATGGGCATTAGGTTCTACTAGAAGAACTAAGATTCTATATTTTTCATTGGGGAAATAGTGTTAAGTGTCTTGAGTTCTGATTTTTGTCTAGAGAGTCCATTTTAGTGTGGCGGCTGACATATCCATAAACTAGGACCCTGAATTCTTTTTTCCGACTCAGTACATGAAAACTCTAGTTGCATGTGTTATGAAAATTTTTATATATTGTTCTATTTTGAGACTGATCTGTGGGTAAAATATATTGCCCATGGTTCATTTTGATTCTATTTCAAGATAAATCTATATATAAATCCAACTACGATACCAATTCATGACCATGAGGATAGTTCACAGAGTGAAGAGGCTTCCGTACAAGGATATTTTCTTGAGGTAGTACTTTCAAGATGTGTCCCAGTGAAACCACTGATCATTGGTAAACAGTTACTTCCAGTGCTGCCGGGAGAGGACACATGTAGGCTCAGAGTGTTACACATGTTTTAGTGAAAGATACCCCTCAAATTTCAATTTGAGCATGACTCACAGGCACCAAAGGACTGCCCTGAGGCGGTGACCATGTTTCCATCTAGCCATGGAACCATTAGATTAGATGGAGGTCCTAGAAGTGAGCATTCTATGTGGCTCAGTAAGGTGATGACAGGGTCTAGATTACTCCTATATTATGATGAGCGGACTATTCTGTGGACATATCATTATAAAAATTCTTAGAGAAGGTTTATCTTTCCATAAATAGCTATGTGGTTTGTGTTCCCAATTTCTTCTACCACTTTGGAAGGATGAAATTTCGGAAGTTGAGTATTCATCAAGGCATACCAAATATTCCATATACTCGATGAATATGGTACCACCAATGCTTTAGGGCTCAGACCTCCAAGAGAGATGTGTTTAGGGACATCCAAGCCATCACTATTTTCTCCTACATTCATACTTATGTTAGGATTATAGAGAGAACCTTTTATGGTTAAATGTTCTTTGGATTCATAGATACAGAAAATGGATGTCAGCAGTGGGAAAGCCGGAAACTGACATTAGTCATAGAGACTTGGACGTGTAAAATGTTTTGTGAAGATGAAGTGATAGGGATAGATGAATATGTAGACCATTACGAGGTGGTATATACTTCTACATGTTACAACCACCACCCAAATTTGGTCCCTACAAAGCTAAGGGAGCTGTAGGATAGGGGAAGGTAGTAGCTGCATGCGGTCAAGGAGTGTGACCCAGGGGCTCTAGGAATGATTCGAGGTATGTTCTGTGTCTACTACTAGATTATGTATTAATAGAAATAGGTACTAATCATTCCTTATTATCAAAAATCTTTTTTCAATAGCTAGATTTTCGGTTAAATCGTTGACATGACCCTTAGGTCTAAGGATAACTAGGGGAGGAGACTTGATAATCACACTTTTTTTAACAGTGTGATCTGACCCTTAAGGCATGAGTTTCAGTTGGAACCTCTTGGTGGAAGCATCGAGGCCTTACGATGTAAGTTTGGGTATGGAGTAGTCATCGATAGTTCATGATCATATTGACTATTTTAAGAAAAAGGTTGTGGTAAATCTAAAGTGTTGGAATGGGTTTTTCCTTGATCGGTGAAAAATGAAACGTTGGCAGCATGGGATAAACACATTCATAGGATGGTGCAGCTAATCACTCTTGAGTCGGCCAACCATGACCACATGACATTTGGTGTTTTTAGTTTTCTGTTCCCAATAGTAGAGGTAGAGTATGGGAACATCCTTTAAAAATATTCTTTTAGTATTACCTCCCTTTAGGAAGAGGGAATTCTGTTTTGGCTTGTACCCAAGGAAGTCACTGATATCTAGAACTGCATATCAGATGGATTATGTGGACCTCCAGATGTTGAGAGTACAGTTGGGGGACTTGCAGAGGAAGGGATTTGTAAGACCCAGTGTTCGAGGGTATGTGTTTATTATAGGCACATTAACCATGTGTCTATGGAGAATGACTACCCACTACCAAAGGGTCTATGGGATCATCAATAAGCTAAAATGTGTAGCCTTTCTTATGTATGGAAAGGTGCTCAATGGCTTTTCAATAGTTGAGACAGTGGTGATGGTTAGAGTTCCTCTAGGAGTTTTTCTTTGAGATATTATATACTCCTGGGAAGGGGAACATGGTGGAAGATGCCTTCTGTAGGATGACCAGTTTACTGTTGTTGAGTGAGACGACAGAGCCACTAGTTGCGTTTCAGTTGTCCTTCGTGAATAGTGATGGGGCTGCTAACCTCCAGTATAGGATAGACACCCCCCCACTCCTTCAGCAAGTCGGGGAGGAACATATTGGGGATGTTGACTATGAGACTAAACATTATCATATATCCTCATGACATTCTCCTGATGGATAGTCTATAGTTGTGGAGAAAGTCATCCTTTTTATAGGAACACCTTAGTACCAGTAACATTGTGGGAGGAGGTGGTGAGGGGGTTCCATACATCCCCTTTGGCGGTACATCCTGATGTGAAAATGATGTACCAGGACCGCCATTATTAGTACTGGTTTCCAAGGATGAATAAAGTGTGGGGTAGATTTAAATTCATGATTCCACACTTGTCGGTAAGTGAGAGATGAGCATCAGGTTCCAGAATGCTTCAGTATAGGTTTTTACCCCCAAACAGATGGTCAGACAGAGTGGACTATACATACATTGGAGGAAATGATTCATGCTAGTGTCCTGGACTTTGGTCTCAATTAGGAGGACCACCCACCACTGTTGGAGTTTGCATACAGAAATAGATATCACTCCACCATTGTCAGGGAACCGTTTGAGGCATTATATAAGTGAGTTTTCATATCACCCCTATGTTGGACAGACCTAGGGGAGTCAGCACTCATGGGTCCAGAGTTTCTATGGGATACCACTAAGAAGGTGAAAATAATCCAAGAGTAGATGAGGCCTACATAGATAAGGAAAATGTCTTATGCCGACTAGATATGGAGACCCTTGGAGTATGAGGAGGGCGATCATGTTTTCCATGGGGTTTCACCCCGATTAGGATTCCATCTATTTGTATAGGGGAAAAATATCTTTGACGATCATCAGAACTTTTTCATATTCTCAGAAGAGTTGGAGAGGGTTCATACCACTTATCTCTTCAACCACAGATGCACCAGGTGCATGATGTTTCTCACATGTCACAGATGAGGAAGTAAATGCATGGTCCATTGCACGTCATTGACTAGGGTAAGCATGGCATTGATGATGGGGTGCTGCTTGTGGAGTTCCCCATGGAGATAGTGGATTTATAAGAGTGGGTCCTTCATGGATGTCTGGTTCCTATAATGCGCGTTCAGTGGCAACATGGGAATTTCTCGGAGAGCACAATAGAGTAGGAGGAACATATTCGTGCTCAGTAACCCCATTTGTTTTCCTAGACTTTTTTATGGATTTTAGGGATTTGAGGCCCAAAAGTGGGGATAATTTAAAGACCTAAAAATTCCATATGATTCTGAGGCCCGGAGTGCCCAAAATGATACATCGAAAATTGGTAATCTTTAAATAGTCCATGTGAGGGGTTTTCCTGAAAAAGTTAAATTAATCTTAAATGGGTGCCCGAATCAAGAATATGGGGGAAGTATTGCATTCAGGATGGCAGGTTTACCATGGGAATGACTTAAGTTTAGTCGGTGCAGGCCTCTAGTGAGGAAACCCAAAAATGGAATAATCGTAAATAAAATTATTAAATTAAATTATTATTATTTTCAAATACTTATAACTCATGAATGGTGACTCAAATTAAAAATATTATACCACCGCTAAACTCATAAAGCTATTCTTTTCTTGGGCAGATCCTAACATTGGCCAGTGTGGGCCAATAGTGGAAGTAGTTTTTGGCTATAAATAAAATAATTATGTAAAAATTATTTAATTGTCAAATCCTCATAACTATTAAATGGTAACACAGATTGTAAATGTAAGAGTACCATTAAGCTCGTGAGGGCCTATTCACCATAGGTGGAGCCTAAAATCAACCAGCACGAGATGAAGATGACTGTTAATAATTTTTCAAATTTTTTTATGGTACTTTTAGTAAACATGTGAGTGGAGATTTATATATTTTTAACTACTTATCGGATTAAAAATAAAAGGGAACTGATGGATACATATTGCCGAGATTCTCTTATGAAAAGGTTTACTTCGACCGTCAAGGGTCAGATGAAATAGGTAATTTTCTTACATTTTAGAATAAATAAAAAAATAACTAAAAGGGTTATTCTATTTCATTCTGCAAACACTGAGCAGAAGATGGCAGGACCGCAGTGTACGAAAAACATTAAATAAGATACATTTCATGATAGGTCCCTTTGTATTAGTATCCGCAAATTTTCATAGATTAAAGGTTCATTAATTGTGATTTATTAGTAATCCATATAAATGAACTCAATGAGATGTAGTTTCTTGTATTTAATCGATACTTTGGCATGGGAATTGGAAACCCATGGGAGGAACCAATGACAAAACGCATGCGACCTTCCTCCCCAACGAAGATCGGTGGACGAACGACGACCATTTGGGGAATCGGTCGGGGTATCAAAAAAAATGATGAAAACCATTGAACGTGGATTCTTCTCCTCATTCGTAGGGGTTTCCAATGAGATCATGGTAGGGGGTTTACATGTTGAATATCCCTTTTCCCCGTTCTTGATTAATATAATGAACGCAAATCAAACGACCAGCAAATTGATCCATGTTTCATTATTTATTATTATAGATTGATGTGGGGATTCATTATGGGGTTTTAATGATGATTATTTTTTCCCATGTTTATGCACTAGCATGGAGGGCGCAAGCCAATCCAAACAAGGCTCGAACCCTCTGTCGTTCTTGGTTTATGTGCGTTCTTTGTGCACCACATGGAAATGTGGCGCAAAGATGAAACTAAGGACCTCGCATTGAAGGCGGCCACCTAGGATTCTTGTAGGCAATGAGGGGAATGAAAATGGACCACCATATCATCTCTGGTGTCCCTCAAAAATAACCGTTGGTGCAGAACCACTGTCGTGGAAGCACCGACAACCGGTGGTGGTGGCCATCTTAGAGCGGAGCTCGCAGGCAATGTGGGGTCGGGTTCCATGGCCAGTTGGGTTGCAAAAGGTGGAATGGTGTGGGGTCTTCACACCATGTGGGGAGAATAATATATAGCTTGGCTAGACCAATGGTCATATCTAGACAGCCATTTTGGGAGGAGGGTTGGTGCCCCGCTGGTGTCGCCATCTGGTCGAACTGGATGCATATCGTCTAGTCGGTGTATCCAGCAACCATCCTGAATCCACGTGGGCCAAACCTGCCTATTGGGATGGGTTTTCCAAATAGTCTAGACCCACCTACCGGGCTATACCGGCTAGTCTGGTAGGCTGGGCGGGCCGGGTTGGACCCCTACCGGACCTGGACCTAACCGGTCTTGTTTCGTTATAACTTACTTACCTCACAAACTGGGTGTCCGATTGATTTATTGTCTATGGCGCTGGAACCCTAAGTACGAGGAGGTTATTTTGAGATACTCTAGTAGGGTTTTGGATAATTTTGGTGTATATCCTTGTTGGATCAAACTCAAATCCAACCACTCCCTTAGTATTAAAATGAATATAACTTACAGACTGGGCATCCGATTTATGTGTCGTCTATTGCGTTGGTACAATTATGACATAGAGGTTTTTTGGGTTACTTCTTCATGGTACTACATGGAAGTTGAGGTATGAGTAATGGCTTGAGTATCAGAATCTACGGAACTCAAGCGCACCATGTGCGAGAATCGTGTGGCTGGCTATCAAGTGAAGAGAGAACCTATATGGATAAGTATGAGTGTGACCATGTGTGGATCAGCAGTAGAGAGAACTGAAGAGGACCATCCTTTGAGATTCCCATCATGGATGAAAGACTTATACCCATGTATGTATTGATGACTTATGACCCTTTGTGGATCAGTAGTAGCATGACCCGATGAGGACCATAATTAGAGTGGCTCGTCGTGGATCAACAACTTACGAACCTGTGTGGATCAAAGAATTACGGGCATGTGTTTATCAGTAGTAGCATGACCCGACGAGGACTAGCTTTAGAGTGGCCCATCATGGATCAGAGACATAGAACCCTATGTGGATTGACGACTTACGACCATGTGTGGATCGACGACATACCACCCTTTGTGGATCGATGACTTACAATGTTGTGTGTATTTGTGACTTACAAACCTATGTGGATTGGAAATAGAACTAATTCTTCATGGTTCCTCAATTGAACTTCTCAATGGAATAATATGATTTAGATTTATGAAAAATCATCATTATTCTTATTTTTAATATATATATACCTAGTTTGAGAAATGTCTTTTACTTTCTAATATGAATTTGAGGGCTTTCCTGGTCGTTTTACCTTGGGGGTATTTTTGTGGTGTCTTCCATTGAGGATTACTGAGAAACCTTCAGGGGTCTTGGGGTCCTTACTGATTATTGTTATACTCACCCCTTCATGGGTTTCTCCTACATGTGTTGTGTCTAGTGCAGACGTTCGACATCTCGACAGAGGTGCTCAGGGGGATGGGACCGGAAAACACAACGATGGTGGACTTAGTGTCCTAGGACTAGGTGGGGCCCTGTAGGATTGGTCGGGTAGTTCATACTAATTTTTATTCTAGTAGCTTCACTACTCCCACGATCAGGTGGGGTGTTCTAGAGATGTCCATCACAACTTCCTTTTGAACTTTATTGTTTCAATTCCTTGTTGGGTTTTTATTCTGGCCCACTTACATTCACTAGTACTTGAAATCAAGATTGTTTTGGTGGTATACATGTTTTACCCTTTTAGTATGTTTGTTTCTGGTTGTATGTGTGTGTCAGTGGGGGGGGTTAAATGCAATGTCTTCCCATTTGTTGGTTTCACCTTTCTGGTGCTAGTCACCAGCCCCTGGCCTATGGAAGGCGGGCTTGGGGTAGTAATAGCATGGGCCCCCAGGTACGGGTCATGACACGGTAACAATTGAATAGGTTAAGTATTCCATTCTCTCTAAATTATTACACTCAAAACCAAGAATAAATCGTGAGGTAGATAGCTTATTCTAAATGGGTATCCAACAGTCTAAATTTGAAATGATGAATTTTAATAAATCTAAATGCAAGAAGATTAAAGAACTCAAACCATTGACTAATTCCTGGGAAAGATGAATTATTTGTTTCAATTGTGGAGAACCAAGTAATTCTAAGCCTGGATATAGGAATCATAATCAAGAAATCAAAAGAAAAAAGACTATTGACCAGACACTTCTATGTTACTCTTGATATAACACACATCATGTTTTAAATGTTTCCATCACTGAAATCAATCAAGAGTGGGTCCATGAATTAGGATATTATCTTCACATGTGTCACCATAGAGATTCATTCAAATAATCTATATAAATTGTATATGGATGTTTCTTCTTAGGTAGAAATATGAGGTGTATGGTAGAATAAATATGTTCTATTTTATTATAAGTATATTAGCATTCCTTAATCACTTTGATTGATGTTATGTGGGTTCCCAAATTTCAAAGAACACAAATTTCATTAGGAATAATAGACCAATAAGGGTAACCATAAATTATAATAGAGGCTATATAAAAATATCTATAGTCTCTAGAGATATCATAATGGTTCCTCTCATTAATGTGTTGTATGCCTTGAATGGAATGACTCATTCAATGAAATTGGGTAGTGCCTAAAAACCAATACTGATAATATTATGTTATTTCATTGTAGATTGGAGAATTTAAGATCCATGTGCCTTGAATAACTCAATAAGAAAGGGCCATTGTGTGTCTTCACAACTACCAACCTTCCATTTTTTATGATTTTGTGATTGTTAAGGCTAAGATGAATTACTGTGAATAATTAATACGTTAAGGCTACCAACCCCTTAGAATAAATCTATTATTAATTATGGAGACGATAGAGGACTACCACCCCTGCTGTAGGTTCTTATTTTTTCACTTTTATAGATTAATTATAACGAAATTTTTGGATTTATATTTAGAAAAATAAATATGATATCTTTTTTCATTTTCACCTAAGAAAATGTTTGATGAAAATCTGATTTGGAGAAAAAACAGTGAGAACATATAATAAACTAGAGTACCTAATCACTGATTTTATAGAATTATGCGAATGTAAAGGTGTTAAAATACATAGGAATGTTAGGGACCCCCCCCCCCCCCGCAATGTTATTTAATAGAGAACAAATATAAATATTTTGGAGAGAGTCTGAAGTATATTTGATTTCCCAGGTCTCCAAAAATCATTTGGGCCATAGGCATACAACACTGATGTTTTCCTAAGTTAAATGTGTAATTCCTCAACTAATAAATTTAAAGCACATGAAGAATTGTGGAATGGTGATACTCTCTCATATATCTACTTAAGGGTCTTCGGATTTACTATATATACACAAATTAAAAAATATTAATTGGAACAATGAGGTCATAAATACATCTCTATAGGGTATCCTAAGCTGTTAAGGGTAACAAATTGGGTTGATAAACCCTATAACCAAAAATGAATTGTATGTAGGGATGTAGTGTTCCACGAGTCATATTATCTTGAATCCAGGCCTTCAATGTCTCACAATAGTGATCCAGACCTTGAATATACTGACAAAACTGATCATTTAACCCACATTAAGGAAGTTTTCTAGCCTACCCCACCTCAACCTCATCCAAATACCAGGGATGATTCTGATATTTATTCTATATTAGATTCTAATATATAATATCCTATCAATAATATGGACTATCAATTAACCTAAGATAGAGAGAGAGGATATTTTGAAGTCCTCCTCCTTAGAACAGAAAATATTATATGGATTCTAAATCCTTTCATGTCGCCCATGATCTCTTAGATGATGATCATCATGCCTATAGGAATGATATAAAATATAAATACATTAAATAGAAACTTTATTATATGGATGAATAAATGAATTCATTAACAAAAACACACACTAAGTAATAGGTTGACTTCTACTACAAATAAATTTAAAACACTTTAATAATTCTTGAATGGTACGACTCTCTAATATATCTACTTAAGGGTCTTCAGTTTTGGTATAAATACACACATTGATATTGATAAATAGGAAAAATGAGCTCATAAATACATCTCTATAGGGTATCGTGGGTGTGTTAAGGGTAAAAAAATTGTTTAAAATTCATTTTTGGTTATAGTGTTTATCAACCAAATTTCTGTTACACTTAACACTCTCAGGATACCCTATAGAGATTTATTTGTGAGCTAATTATTCAGAATTATCAATTTTAATGTTTGTATATATAGTAAAACCAAATCCACTTAAGTACATATTTGAGAGAGTCTTACAATTCCAAAATTCCTCAAGTGTTTTAAATTAATTTGTAGAGGAAGTAAACCTATTACTTAGGGAAACAATATTGTTATAAACATCTAGCCCAAAATATTTTTGGAGACCCATGAAATCAAACATGCTTCAAACTATCTGGAACAATAGTTCTATTATTTCTCTCTTCAAGACCATTAGAGGTCCCAAACATTCTTATGTATTTTGACACCCTCATATTTACAAAATGCTACAAACTTATTGATTTGGGACTTTAAAACAGTATAAGTTCTCATGGTTTTTTTCTCACAATCTGATATTCATCAATCACTTTCTTGAGTGAAAATTAAAAAAGGCATCATATTTATTTTTCTAAATATAAATCCAAACATATCATTAGAATTAATCTAAAAAAGTGAAAAAATAAGATCTTACACCCTATGAGGTAGTCCTCGCTGGTCCCCATAATCTAGAATAGATGTATTCTAAGGGGTTGGTAGATTTAAAGAAGGACTTATTAAAGGTAACTCTCTTAGCCTTACCCATCACAAAATAATAATAAAATTAAAGGTTGTTACTTGTGACATCACTCAATGTCCCTTTAATATTCAGTTATTCATGGTATATGGAGCTCACAAGCCCCAATATCCTATAAACTGGTATAATATTATCAGTATTGGTTTTTGAGGCACTACACAATTTCATTTAATGGGACATTCCATTCATGTCTTACAACCCATTAATTACATACCCCATTATGATAGCTCTGGAGACTTTTTATATTTTTATATAGCCTATTTTAGACATAAAGGTTAAACCCTATTGGTATATTATTCCAAATGAAATCTAGTTTCTATAAAATTTGTGAACCCACCTAACTTTAATCAAAGTGATGATCTAATTTCCATTTAAATATAGTAAAAAGAAACTATTTCTTCTACCATACACCTTATATTACTTCCTAAGAGGGAACACCTTTCTAAAATTTCTATATATTATATGAATTAATCTCTAAAGTGACACATGTAAAAATAATATCTGGATTCATGGTCCCACTCATGATTGAATTCATGTATGGACACATTTAAAAGATCAAATGTGTTAAGGGATGATTCTGACATTAGTTCTATCTTAGATTCTAAAATGTAATATACTACTAGTAGTAGGGACTATCAAATAACCTGAGAGAGAGAGAGAGAATATTTTGAATTCCTCCTCCTCAGAACAAGAAATATCATATGTCTTCTAAATCCATTCATGTTTTTCATGATCTCGTAGATAATAATCCTCATACTTATAGGAAAGATATAAAATAAAATGACATTAAATAGTGGTTCCATTATATGGATTAATAAATGATTTATTTAAGAAAAAACCACACTTATTCTGTTGTAAATAAACAACACAATGCTAAAATAATTGGTTGTAAGTGGATTTATAAAAGGAGAGAAGATAAAATTGAGGAAACCCAAATTAAATTTAATGCAATGATAATTTACAAGGGATTATATCAAAGTGAAGGAAATTGATATTTGAAAAAAAGTCCATTGTCAAGCATTCATCTATTTGTATTTTACATGATTTTCCTATCTATAGTGACCATAGCTATGAATAAATTGTTGTTAAAACTATCTTTTTTTCATGGTGATTTAAATTAATAGAATTAAATGATCCCTCTTAATAATTAAACAATGGAATTAAAATTAATTCAATTATTCCAATTAAAAACATTCTATGGATTATTTAAATCTACTAGGAAATGGTACATGAAATTTTTCTCCCTTATATCTGATCTCCAAATTATAGAGTAAATATAATGCATGATTTTATTTTAAATCAAATAAAAATTAATTCTTTCTTTGATTATTTATTTTGGTGTTATGGTTATTAATTTCAAAAACGTTAGTCTATTTATATATGTTAAATATATAATAAAATGAATGTTTTAAATGAAATAATTAGGTGAAGGTATGAGAATTTCATGTATTGATATTATTTTGGATAGATATAATAAACTCCTTAATTAATTTCAGTAAGCATATATTTTAAATAATATTAATAGATACATGTTTGAATCTCTAAAAAATGATAATGTACCTATTTTACAACACATTAAATTTTCATTGGAATCATTACCCATAGATTCTGATGATATTCTGTATATGTTTCAAATTTCATATACAAACAGAGTGGCGAAAATCATGTATATCATGATCTAAACTAGCTCCGACATATCCTAAAATCTTCACACATAGAAGATTTAGGTCCACTCCTAAGAGACTACAATTGCATGACCGCAAATAGATTCTTAGATATTTTTCTTATAGTTATAATCTTTCTTTCTATTATGGTAAAAATAGGGATACATCTTAAATTATAGTTTCATACGAAGATGAAAACTGTGTAGGAAATATTGATACCCAATTTTCATTAACTAGATATGATTTTATTGCTTTTTGTGGCCCCATTTTTTTGAATAGTAACATTAATTCCATGGTTTCTTTTGTAACCCCATAATCAGGGTACATTACCTTGGCTATGAAACTATAAAAAGAAATATGGATTAATGGTTTTCCTTATGAAATTAGCATTTTCAATTTTGTAATCAATTTATATTCTGATATTCAATTCACACTTCATTTATCTAGAAATTTATTATTTCAATATAAATCAAAACGCATAAATATTACAATAAACGTTATTAGAGATATTACCGAATCTGGAACCTTGTGTCTCGAAGAGATGCACACTGATGATAACCTAACTGATAGTTTGACAGATGTCATGGTGTTATATAAATTCAAATATTTTTCAGATTGAATAAATGTGGTCCCATTTCTATATATATAGGTTCACAAACATCTCCAATTTAAATTGAAAATGGAAGAGATTTTGGAATTATGGTATTCATTATTATTTTCATATTAAATTGACCATCTAACTTATCTTCCATTTTTATTTTTTATCAGTGTCAAAATTATTTACTATAAAATTTTGTTTTCAATGCTCAAAAATTGATCTTATAAGATAATACTGTATGATTGATATTTTATTACAAAATGGGATTCGACATTGTTATATGTTCTTCGATTGACCCTTTGGATTGCTCCTCTTCTTGGTCACAGATCTTGATGGGTTTTATCCTGGTTTTTGATCCATCACACAATAAGATTGAACCACATTGTCCACATGTCCCAACTAATTGGTTATTAGATCAAACATCCCATTCAGTGGGGTTTCAAATATACTCTAGATTTGGATTACTATTGGAAGGTGTTTGGGGATTGATGACCCATGCATCCCTCTTAAGTTAGAATTCAATCCTTTTTTCTCTTCCTATACCAGTTTGGATATCAGTTCCCTTAGAAAAAATACCATACTTTACAAAATTATTCTACTTCATCAAAGAATTATTCTTGGACTATTTTCCTCTATGAAATCACCTTATGGTCGGATTATGATGGAGGTGACATCCTTTATTGGTGGAATAAGTTCAGCCTTTTGAATGGGTATTCCAGATGCACAGAGGTAAGAATGAGTCCACAACTCGAGGTGTACAATTAATCTAGCTTCCATATTAATGAGATTAGGACCACCAATGTGATTTCCACATCAAACCTAGAAGTATTTCATTTAGGTTTAGTTTATTTTTATCCTTACAAATCTTGTATTCTTCTATTTCACTTGTGTTCTTACTAGAATTTATCCTATATAATTTTATTATTTTATCATAAATAATGCATGATAATGGGTGGTGGTCTTCTATTGGAAATAGGACCCAAAGGGACTGAATTAGGTAGATCCTTTATTCTCTAAAACCTTCTTTAATTTTTTTATATTAAATTTTTAGACTATATTGATTTCAAAATCTAAATGAAAATTCAATGTTTGACCTTATTAGGGTTATAGTTTTCTTCTTATGTTCGGTCCACTATTACCCCTCATAGGGATTATGTTCATGATTTTAATTTTTTGGAGGTTCTCTCACATATATTTAAGGAAGGCATATTTTTCCATGCTCGAACACACTCTTTTCAATGGACTTTTGAAGGTAATTTTTTATTTCTATTAATATTCTTCATTTTTTTGGGCTTCAATAAATATATTTATAGAGGGATATATAAGGATCTAATAACATTCTATAGAAATGATCATATTATAGTATTTTTAATGGTAATTATTTTTTAGAGGGATCCATGGCTAGCCGATATCATTGATTTCAGAATTCCCCATAATGTTATATCAAGCTATAGAAAAAGTTAGATTGATGGATTTATTTAATGATTATATGTATGATTGGGATAATTATATTAATTTTTGTTAGATTAATGAGATGTACAATCACCTCATTCATAATATTCCCCTCACTTAAGATATATGGAATTAACAATATTTTGGAAAGGGGGCACAATGGGTATTTATTCTATCCTCCATGGTCCTCTCCTTTGCATGGTTTAAATGATGGGACATAGTTATTATTGAATCAAATTACCTTTTTGTGGTTATATTCTACATCCAAACCAAGAGAGTACTTCTATTCATAAGAACATATTATCAAAAAGTTTTTTCCTAATTGGACGAACCCACTTGTGTTTTTAATTCATTATATGAGTAGGAAATCATGTGGCCCATAATTTCGCCAGCTTTGGGAAAGATCGAGGGTCCATTTCTTATTCGATCAGTTCCTAGATTGGATTTGGAATTATATTTCATTATTTTTCTTAACAAATTACACTTTTCAAATTAAAAAAGTCGTAGGGGTCCTGAATTCTATTTTATCCAAAGGGAGTTACAAAATAATTCAATTGAATGATTATTGAAAAGCATTAATGTTAGACAGTGGTTCTCATGACCTTTTACATTTTTTTTAATTTTAACAATCATTTGTATTAGTTTTCATAATAGTGTGACCTAATTACTACTAATTACCTAAATATAAATTCATAATTTAAACTCTATATTACATTAATTATAATATATATATTTCTTATATTTATACATATTTATAAATATAACTACTTAATAGTTTATATAAATATTTCAACAACAATTTTAACATACACAAACATATATATCATCCAATTAATAAATATTATTATTTTTAATAAATATAATAAAACTATTAAAGATATAGTAAGGATATAGGACTTCAAAGGTTTATAATTCAAGTTTTGCATTTTTATATTAGTATGAAAAAGTATTATTATCATTAAATAATATATTTTTAATTTAAATAAAAAAAATCTTTCATTTTATTTTTCTTAATATTAACTATAAAATATTGGTTTCATTGTTGGAAAATACTTGAGATGTATCCAAAATCAGAGAATATGATTTATTTCGTGTTATGATAGGTAACCACATGATATGATTTAAGAACCGTGAGAAACAAAAGGTGAATCATAAGATCTTCACCTACTTTTCAATTTCTACTATCACACCCTTTTCATGGAATGTAAAATTATAATTAATATGTTGCCTAAAAATTTAGAAACAAGATTTATTTCAGATAAAATGGGTAGATTGGATAAATATATGGTTTAAGAAATCACATTTCTTGTATTTTCTTCTAAAATATTTTTATACGCATAATGAATTTTACTTTAAATATAATTCATCATTCAAAGAATTTAATCCATGATTATGTTATTATGAATAATTATCTTCACCATACACATTTTGTAAAGGTAAATCTCAATCAATATTTTTTTTTGATATTATCAACACCATATTGTTTTGATATTTTTCAATAGGGTTTCAATATATATATCTATCCTTCATTATTTGTAGTAAATTAAAAAATGATGTTTTATTCTTAGTTAAATTTTAAATCTATAGGGTAAAAAATAAATGTATGAAAACAATTTCTTGAAAAAATAACGATAAAGATAAAGAAGTAGTATGGACTACAAAATTAACCCATGAGTAAGTTATAGTGCCCCTAAATAATGATCCTATCACATTGTAATGTAATATTACAACTTTTTTGTCTCTATAATATGATTCAAGGTAACACCAGTAGACTAAGAACTTCAAAAGTAATATTTATATAAATAATTTTCTTTGAGAGGAATTTCCACGGTAAGTATATTTTCTTTGGAGGAGGACCTAATAGACATGATGAAAAGAAAATTTGATCCTCAATAGAATCATTTATAACATGTAAGAACTATAAGACTAAAAGATGTTGACATTTCTCTGTAGATAAATTCATATTCTGTTGCAATTAGTGTCACAAAACCAATCAATTAGTACTTTATATGACCTATATATTCATGTTCTTAAGTAAAAATTGGTTTCAAGTCACATATATATTATTATTATGGTTAAAATTAATGTGAAATTCTAATAGAGAATTTTTTTCAATGAATACATCATATTAGTTTAATGTTATGATTAGAACCACGATGTCATATGGTAATGCTTTTTTTGGTTGGCTTTATTTCAATAGTAATTCCCACACCCCAAGCAAGGTTTGTTAAATTATGATATATATATTTATAAAAAATTCAACTAACTAGGATTCATATACAATCCCTGGTATGATTCCAGAAAGATATTGTTTATAATTCATATAATAACTCTATTTTTTTCAAATATGTTTAAATATAGAGTGAATTTTATTTAAGCTTTTAGAACTTTTTTCATGAAATTGTTCAAATTAAATTTTAATAATTTTAATTTTATTTAACATTCAAATTTCATATAGTAAAATTTATCTCATTATATTTTTTTAGATATATTCTCAAAACCATATTGTTTATAATTTCTCCCAAATGTTTTCCATTTATCTATTTTATCATTTAATTTCTGTATGAAATAAAAAAATCAAGATAAATTTTCTGTAAGATAATATGGGATGGGAATTAAATGCTTTAAAAAATTCATGAAAAATAGTAGGTTATGAATAATGTTTTATAATTATTTATTGAAAAATAAGTCACATCACAATTACTTATACCATCTTAGAAAATATGATCACTATTTTATTTGTTTTTTTAAATTTATTTCATTATTTAATATATAAACGTTATATGTACACTGTGTGTGTATTTATGAAAAAAAATTCTAAATTTTCTTTGATAATATTTCTATTTTAAATTCAATAAAATGTTATTTTCAAATTTCATAAACTGGATACAAAATAATTAATTATCTGGACTAACTTCCTCCATCTTAATTATTTGTTTAACACACCAGAAATATTAATTTTGGGGGTATGTAAACTTCCATGGACAATATGGTAATTTTTCACCTTAGTAGTAGACATTTATTTGTTATGATTAATGGAAAATTAATTATGTAATAAACGGTGATTAAATACTATAGATTTTAGAAACATCAAAAAATCTTCTAATGAAACTTGTGAAACACCAGACATAACACATATTAATAGAAAATTTTCAACTTTATTCCCTTATATTTGGATAAATGATGACCAAATAAAAAAATAGAGGCTAATATAATGAATCCTAAAAACTATTATACAAAATATATAGATACGAATCTTTGGTGAATTGATAGCATTGATAATGGTTACACATCATGAATCTAGAATGAATGTTCCCCATCTTCTATCAAAAGAGATTTAGAGGAGTTGAATATTGGTTTTGGATTTAGCTACTAATGGATCCCATTTTTTTAAATATATTTTTGTTAAGATACTAAAATCGTGTTGAAAAAATTTGAACGACTTCACCAACACATGCAATGTCGTCTACAGGCTGAGTGGTGTCCATGTTAATTAATATTACAACTGTTGGAGGATGGTTAAAGCTATATGGTTCAATATGTTCTCCTAGTTTGTTATGATGTATTTAATAGTGGTTACTTTTATTCAACCAATGATATGATCGTTCATCCAAGATGAATCGTTTCCTTGATAGCTGATTAAATATAATATCATCTTTTTATTTATTCAACATAGGGTTGGAATGATTTTCATACTTCATCTTTCAATCTACTTGGGGAAGAAGAATAAGTATAATTAGAAGATTATAATCAGTTTTGTTCATATAAAATATTATAATATATTCTGGGAAACTATGATGGGTTAATTTAAGAATGAGATTGGTGAGCAATTGATTGGGTAGTTCAATACTTAGAACCTATAGGTGGTCGATGTAGCAAATGATCTTTACTGCGTGAGGCCTAGTTCGCATTACCCCTCCTTGATTAATATGAATGGTTTATTTCGAAACTCAAGATATTATTTCCTTTCTCCCCCAATGTTGAATAACTTGATATAATCGACATCTATAAGATTCCATTTTTCATGTGAAATCATATGTTTACCAGAAAAATATAATATAATAAAAAATTGAACATTGATTGTTTAATCCATGAATTTTTCAAATATTTCAAAAAATTAATCACTGACATATTTGGAATGTGGGTTAGATAATGAGAATTCTAACACGTAATATTTCTATTCATGGAACAAAACAACCTGAATGCATCTAAATCATTTCTGGAAGTTACTAATAGTAAGGTGATGATCATTCACAAATATAGATCATAAGGATAAATTGGATAATTATTTCCATTTAATATAGAATATAAAAAACTATATTATTATTACATTTCATGATTAAAAATTATGTGAGAAATATTAATAATAAAGTTAATTATGTCTCCCAATATTTTATTGAATCTAATTTCCCTCTCCATTGGAATCCAAATTTTTATTTTCCTTGAAATTATAGCCCCAATGATCCATTTTCCATTTCAAAAGACCCTAATGATGGTTAGTCAGGATAAATTTAGGTATGTAGGTATGTAATACTTTTCCAACTTTGGTTTTTATGCTTCATGAACCATTTATTTATAAAAAAACATAGATAATACCCATGTACACAAGTACCTGATTCATCCTTGATGTGGCCCATATAGTGTTTTGGATACCCACTAGTTGGCGACTAGCACCGGGGTATCAAAAAGAGGATAAAGGTAATGCTTTTCACCTATGAACAAAGCATCCTAATGAAATTAATGAAGATAAAAATGAACAATTATGATACCAAACACTCTTAAAAAATAACATTTTAGCATAACAAAATTGATATCCCAAATATATGCATCTTCCAGAAGAAAATACAAGTCAATCTAGAAAAAAATCATAATCTCTATGAAATAAGTGCACCAATGATCCATCGTTCACCACCATAAACCAAGGTCTCATGTATCAAGAACAACCCTCATCATCTACTGGAACATTCCATTTCCCTAGACATAATATAGAAATGTATTCAAATACATGAATCAAAATAATGGGTGTGAGAAAAACAACCTAGTTGGATTTCAATTTCCCAATTTCAATTTCCTACCACCTGTTTCAAATTAAAAATTAAATCATGGGGTTTTATCCAATTCAATACATAAAAACTTAACCTTCATTTATATAAATTTATTCAAGGATAAATCATCAATTCATTTCATCATGTCATTTTAAATTCAATCCATATTTTTAAATATTCAATCAATTTCTCAATTCCATTAAAAATGGTTTCTTTTAAAAATACAAGCCCATTTGAAATTAAATATCAAATAAAAAATAAATAAATTGAGTATAAATTTCATATCTGGTATGGAATTTAGGTTTTCAATTGAATGGATATTCCTTTTGGGTCTGCATACCTTTTATCACATGATCAAATGATCAATATCGCAAGATATCAATTGCTAAAAAAGACTCAAAGGTGGGTATGATCAAATAGGAGTACCTAGAATCATAGACCACCAAAATAGGGATTCTAAATTTTAATAACATGAGGCTTTATCACTCAAAAAGTATATAATAAAATAAAAAGGGAGACTCCATTTCAAGGGGATTCACATACTATATAGATATCAAATGAATACACTAGAACTTAGATCTGAGAGGAATGGTATTGTATAATAAACAATACTCTTGAGGGAGGCTCAAAAAGGTAATGGGTTTATTCATATTTTGTTAGTAGTTTTTAAATATAAAAAATTTAATTTAATTTTTAACTATAGAGACCAATATACCATGCTACATTCGTTGGAACCATGATAGAGAACTACTAAAATGGTCTAGACCAAAGTGTAGTGTAAGAGTCCATTCCATAAATGTTCTGGTCAAAACCACATCTGAGAGTTATTTTTAGCTATATACCATATATATAGAAAATTAGTATGGGTCTATGATGAAACTATTCACCCATGAATCATCTATACTAAAAAATACAGTTACAATAAAATCGGCACCCACAGACTCCTCTCCACAGCTGACAAACCTGACACTATAAGACTAAACATCTAGAAGAAGACTATTCCATAGATGAAATACAGGGTCAATTTATCTCCTAATATAGAAAAACTATAAAAATAATCCTTTATACATCGATATCATCCCCATAAAATCAATTCCCTCCACACAATGACCCCTCTCTCTATAACACATATTCCTATTGAAAAAAATAACAAATTTCTAAAACACTAAAAATTACTTAGACCACACCCAAATATATGATTATAGAAACGGATAAAAGTAAATGAAATCAAGATATGATATTCTAAAACATCCCAATCATAAATTATTTTATCCCCCCCCCCCTCACCCTAGAAAAACCCTATCACGAGGACTCCATACTAAAGGGATTTGGACACTTCTTTCTCATCAGTTCCTTTTTATCCCATGTAACATGTGAAACTAATCAATGTGGACATAAAACACCCAAACTAGGGGTATGGATTTCCCATAAAGAAATTTCATCTCATGATCTAAAATATGAACTACCTACTCAATCATGGATAAATCTTGTTCATCATAAATTTCCACCAAGTCCAAAACATTAGATGGGTCACAAAGATACTTTCTGAGTTGTTACATGATAAACATGTTAAGATATTATTTCATGTAAGGTGGGAAAGAAAAAATAGTATGCCACCTTTCCAATCTTATCCACAACCTCAATTTATCCCATGTGACTTAATGAATGTTTTCCCTTTTTCCAAAATTTTCAGTGTCCCAAACACAGTGAAACAATCAAAAACTCATGTCACCAATTGGTAAACACAATTTTTGTAGATATAGATCAACATAGGGTTTATATCACCTCAATTATTTTACAATTCTATTATGAATCAACATGATATTTTACATAATTACATGGACCAAGCTTGAAAAAACAAATAATGATTCACCAATATATAACTAACATAAAAAGGGAGTCTATAAAAGGCCTCCATGGTTTTCATCCTAATGGATGAATATAAAATTTTGTGATAAGAAAAATAATTTAGTACTAATTGAATATCCAAATTCCCAACATAATTGATACAAATGAATGAAGCATGTCTTCGTGAATATTTATTGTTCATTCAGTCTGTCCATCCATCTATTGATGATATTCCATGATCAATATCACCCGAGATCCCATTTTCTCATGGAAGACACTACAAGAATGAGATGATAAATGGTGAACCCTATCAAAAAATATTACAGAATGGAATCCATGTTTTCTAATGATATCTAGCACATATATGCTTCCAAACTCATGAAATTTATCTCTATCTTGAATGGGAATAATGTTATTTGAATTGGTTAGCCTATTAATCACATCCATTATTGCATTCTTCACTTAAGGTTTAATAAGAAAACAAACTATAAAGTACACTAAAATCGTGTAACACTTTCTAGTTAGCACTTGAAGGGGTTCAACAATCCTGAAGGATTTTTGTGATCATCATTTTCATATAGTCCTGTATAAAAACATTAAACAAAATCCCTAATGGATAGTATCATACATTGGAAATATAATCATCGCCACATGTCCTAGATAATCATTGTTGTTATGGGGTTCACTGCTTACTAAAAACTATTGAATTCAACCATTATGAATTTTCTCATAGGTGATTGTATACTGTAACATATTTGAAAATGTAGGATCCCATTCAAGAAAAATGACCACTCTTAGATGGTCTCCCCACATAATTAGAGTATCTAACACTATGAAACTCATCATCAATCTATTTATCTAAATTATTCATCAATAGAAGTGTACATTTCACCTAAATAGTTGACAACACAACCTCAATATCATCCTATCAGACTCCCAAATTCATTCAAGTAATAATAAACATCAAGTTCCAATGATCAAAAACATAATTGATTTCTTAATTTTTAAATTTCATGATCATGTAATTGGTAATGATATTACAATTATAAGGGGTTTAGGTAAGGAAAAAATCAATATACTATAGGAAATCTATACATCACCTATAATAGTAGCTTAAATATTTTTTGAGAAATGATATAAATCATGATTTTGATATAAAAATAGATGGTAATCATTTCACATATTTGGTAATTACATAACTTTTTAAGAGCATGAATAATAACTACAAGATTGAGGTCATATGTAGGATAATTATTATCATGTTTCCTATGATATTGGAAACAATAGGCTACTAAGATACCACAATACTTGAAACCATAGTCTACACCAAAACCAAATGAGTAAAAAAAGACAACATAGCCCTACCCGCCCTTTGATACATTACATACTATCATAAAAATCAAATTGTATTTCAAATCCATAAAAGAACTCTTTAATTTCAAATTTTCTAAGGAAATAACTCCTTTTGTAGTGAGATAAGTCATAAGAGAGGAAAATATTGAGAAATAATTCACAAACAAGTGATAGTACCGAACATGTCCCAAGTAGCTCTAAATCGTTAAAACATTATTATGTTGGTCCCATGTCATAACAGCCTTCACCTTGTCATGATTGACTTAAATTCCATATTTTGAGACAACGTGTCCCAAAAACTACACTTCTTGTTTCTAGAAGCATAATTATAACATCTTGGAATAATTGAAGTGGTCTCATTAAAATTATAGGAATTATCTTAGATGACTTACATAGTATTTCATGGTCTAGGAATAAAAAAATATATCCTCCATAAAGGTCAAACAGTTAAAGATATAGCGGTAAGTCTTCAAATTCAAGTTTTATTTTAATTATTCACTAAAAAACCTGGTTATGTAAAATATTTTCCCATATATTTTATTTATGAAAAGGTTTAAGAAAAATAACATCACCAATAGGATGTTGAGTAGCATTGAAAGTGGCTTTCAAGTATTACAGTGATAAACAATTATTTCTTAAAGAAGAAAATAAATTTTTTTAAAGAAAACTACAAAATATAGAAAACAAGATAATGAAAAATTATAAATAAATTAAATAATTGAATTAGATTATAGTTTAAAACAACAAATAAAAGATTTTATAATAAACCCTTAAATGTAATAAGATAGTATCCTAGATGAAAAAAAATCCAATGAGTATAATTTTAATGGATAAAAAAGTGTAGATGAATGTGGAAATAAAAATCATGAATAGATAGTTATACCTATAGTCAAAGACAAAAGTCAGATAGAATATAGTAAGAAAATATGTATCAAAACAAGTAATAATGAGATATTGAATATAATAGAATCTGATTCAGCTTTCCACAAATATGATGATGTAGTAGAATGTAAGGAAGAAATAGAAGAATAATGCATCCCTACTGCATTGAGTTAACATATAAAATTCCAATAATAATACAATAGAAATCCCAATCACTAATAATAAATGTAATATCAAGAATAAATAATTTACATATTCTGTAATTGGAATTTTTTATGAAACCATAATAAAAAATAATACCTTACATAGCATAACATTTAAAATCAATTGAAAAACAAAAAATTCTCTAAAAATTAGTCATCATTACCATTATTTTAGTTAAACTAGAACATATATGGTCTTTTATTGTGTAGTTTTTCATACCAAAATTGGTGATTCATTATTAGAGATTTCAAAAAACAATGGGTGACTTTAGATTATTTTGAAGTTGGATCATACATGATATGATGTTAGGACCAAAGGGATTGTCGACCCTAGATTTAAGATTTCTATTAAATTACTCTTCATTGTACACGATTTTTTATAAATAATTGATACGGCTGTGTAGTGAATATTTATATAATAATGAAAGTAATTTCCATTCAGTTGTAATGGTTGAAATATTCCCTCTTTTGAACAAATAAATAATTAGTAGTCATGTTAATCATTATGTATAACAATATTATTGTAAAAAATCACTTAATATCATATCCTCACATAATTTTAAATGATAAAAAGTAATCAATGATAATGGTAAAATTCATAAAATAATGTGTCAAATTGGAAATAAAAATTGAATTTTCCCAATTGAATAAACATTTATTAGTAGTTCTTACATTGTGATTATATTATTTCCTACATTATTAATGTTCCAAATATAATAGTTTATATATTCTATTACCTTATAAATATTTAATTTTAGGGGAGAATCAAAATTTGATATAGATTAAGATAGAGAAATTAACTAATGATGAATTCCAGAGGAGTGGAAAAATTTTCATCCCCCTCACCACCACATAGGTACATTAGACATTGTTCCTTTTAAATGTGGAGAGTGTATATTTATAATGCTAAAAATCATGTTTTTTTTGTTTAGGTTGTTGGGGATATGATATTTATCATAATAATACATTAAAAAAGGTAAATTTTTTCCACTTTTACATGAAACCCATTTTAATATTAATTAGCTATGAAATTTAAAATTTTAATACATTACACACTTGAAGAAATAATTTATCAATGAAATAATTAAATATAGATATAAATTTACATGAAAAATAATAGCTCCTTGTTCATTTTTGGGGATATTACTAAATAAGGTGACACAATCATAGAACTTGCCACAAAAGTTTCTTATCTTGTAGAGAATATATAAATTAAAAAATCATAAAATAAAAAAAATCCTATGATGAATTTGATGGTCTATGTATTTATATAGTTAATGTATTCCTTTTCAACTCTTCTAATAGCTATTTAGAAATACCCATTGGAATTAGAACAATACTGATGAAATTAGTACTTCCTATACTCTAATAGAAAATATATCAATCCTAGTTTACAGGTGTGAAATGAAAGTGAAAATAAAAAAATTTGGTATTTTCTAGTAGAAAAATAGTTTGAAAAAAAATTTAATGATATTATGTTTCCCATATAAGTGTTATCAAATACTGGATTTCCTACATTACAATTCAAAAAAAATTATTACTTTTTACATAGATATAAAACATCATCAAGAATTATTTTTCATAATTGTTATTTTTTTGTATAGATTCAGTACATCCGAACATGATTCTAGTATAAATGGTGTCAAGTATCAATCTATCTTCTATACAAATCGAATGAGTATCTATATGTAAAACATGTCTCATATACCACTCTCTCATATAGACTATTGTTTCTTAGATTATTTCACAATCTATTGCTATTAAAAAAGTATTATAAAAGGATAATTGGATACATAAAAATAAAAAAATTTGTACATGGTGTATTAGAATCATAATTTAATATAAAATGGTTTTCACATAATGTTTTCAATGATATGACTCTCTTCTAATTTTACAAAATCCTACATGTAAAGCTAAAGTTCCAAATTTGTTGATTGGTCTTCTTATATCAGAGAAACAAAAAAATTACATAAATTCTAGAAAATGATGATGATACTAAGGAAGTTAAATATAAAGCTTATTTTTCTTCAGTTATAATAAATCCTTTTTTTCTTGATCTATAATCCCTTGTGTCAAAAAAATGTTGATGAACACCAAAATACCATTAAAAGACTTGTCTTATTAATTTGAGGAATCACAAATTTAAATAATACAGACTTGGAATGTGTTAATATAAAAATTTCATTAATTTTATTTTGATTTTTATTGTCACAAACAATAATATATATATTGAAAATGAACTTACATTATGTGACATTTAGGATAATATTAAATGGAATAATTATTTTATTCTATAATAATTTTCAAACATTAATCCCATAGAAACTCATTTGACATCTCAAAATATAAGTATTTTGGACGTGTTTGTGAGATTTCCAGAAAAATTGTTTGTAACATTGATTTTAAGTAGAATGTATGGTTTCTGTACCCTATATGGAATGCATGCATTGATTAGGAACATTAATTTTGGAATAAGACCTTAATTTGAGGAACAAACTTATGGTTCATCATCACTAATTTTTTATTCAACTATATATTGTCAACTATACTTTTTATGCTTTTTGCTATGTAGAGAAACCCTACATTTAACATGTTTAATTCAGTATTTTTGAATTTTGGATAATTTCAATGTTTTTTACAATGGTCTCAACTGAATTAAATATATTTTTAAATCTATTTAAACACTAAGATAAACAATCATATTCAATAGATTAAATCATACATATATCTAATGTAATTCATGAAATTATTTGAATGTTTTAAATTTAAATTCTAATTATTTATCTTGTGATATTTATGGAGTTGTTTGACATAAAGCAATTCATTAGTTATGATAAATACCGAGAATTTCTTCTTCTAAAGATACATATGAGTGTTTTGAAATAATAATGTTTGGTCACCACTAGAGCTCCACAGTAAGGTCATACATTTTTTAAAATATTATATTTTTGATCAAATTTAAAAAAAATTTATTTTATTTCTTAATTAATATTTTTTTACATTACAACAAAACACTTATCAGAGACACACTTTGGATACATACATATTTTATCATCATCTATGTTTCTTCACTAATATTGTTTAAATATATCCTATTTGACATTATAGAATACTATACAACTGTATGTTATTGAATATCATTTAAATTTTTTAGTTTATGTTTAAATTGTGAGATGAATTTGGTATTGAACCTCATTAAATTTATATATTTACTATTTTTCTGTATACTTCTCATACTCAATCATTTTGTAGTGTCAACATATCTTACAAATATATGGATGTTTTTGTTCCCTATAAAATAAGTAGAATTCCCAATAAAAGAATTTTTTTAAGGTGTCAACTTCCTACAAGAAGTTTTAGATGCATCTAGATAAAAGGACATGCTAGTTAGAAACACCAAACATGTGGAGTAGATAATTGGTGGAGTATACTGGTGTATTCTTGTTCTCTAAACCACTATACATAAAAGTTTTATTTTATTTATTTTATCTTTATTACTCATCATTAAGAGATAAGTAAATAATTACTTTATTATCAAAAGGGAAATATTTGTTTCTATTAATTTATTAATGGAATAAAATTCACCCCCTCTTGTGTCGTCTTTTTTTGATCCAATTCAAAAATATATATCAGCAGTTGAGATTGTTTTGATATATTTAATTTTTGAGAACCCATGAAGATTCTACTATATCTATATTAACAAAATGGTAAAATTGTTTAGACAAAATTGATTACATAAATTTGACTATAAGAATATATATTTAAAGATCAAGAAGAAGATGAATCTCAATGTATGATTTAATAGATGGTATGTCGATGATATGTGAACGTTATATAATAGTGATAATTATGGATACTAGAATGAACACATGATTATTCAAATGAAAATTAATTGAAGAAGAGTTTATATAATGGTAGTAATGTCCTATGATATTCCTAATGAAGATCATGTAAAATGTGATGATGACCAAGATACAGAATATGATCTTAATTAAATATCTATGAATGTTAAGGTATTTAGAATATAAATTGATGAATTTAATTGATTCTCTCAGTGTAATACTGCATATGAGATGGGGAAAACATTTAGATTTCCTACTAAGGAAAAAATAATGAATACAACTAAGGTAAAACACTATAAAATTGAAATTTGATATATTTATAATGCATAAATATGAATTAAACTCCTAGATTTTTATAAGATTGAAATTTGTTTTTGACAATATTACTACTATATGAGATCCTATTAAATTATAATATTTTGCCTTAAAGGTACTCAATGTTTTATCCTCTATTTGGAATAGGATATCTACTTCCCTTCATTAATTTACACTAGTTAAAGAGTTTAAAATTAAATAATTTATTAGATATTTAATGATGTATAAAGTTGATATGAAAGAAAAATTTGACAAATTTATTTCTATAAAAAGAAAGATATTTCACATAAAACTACTATGGATGAATTACCTAATTCAAGTTATGAAGATTACATTTATGATATGCCAGGTCTTACTAAATGTTTTTAATATTGTATTACAAGATATAGAAAGGGAATGAAAAATATAGATGCTATGAATTAAATGAAAATTGTCACACAAAGGCTAACTATCCTGTGAGTAAACTCACGGAAAAGATAATTATAAAAGTAAAGAAAATCTGATAATAAATACTACAGTGGTTCAAACTTCTGATTCATGTATTTATTACCCTATAGTCTCTATAAATTATAACGATGATAAGATGATAAATCTATGTTTAAGGGGTTATGTTGATGTGGCACACTCTTATTACCCAAAAAATTATGGTTTAGAAATATTATCTTATGATGGACATAATAAATATTTCTTTACATGAAGAAAATTTTTATTCCTTAAAAAATGAGCAAAAAAATAAGAAAAAAACGTATAATTCAATTTCAATTGAAATGTAATGCTTATCAAAATAGAAAAAAATATAATATCAAAATATTGAAAATATTCTCATATTTTCATGAAGATATGACTAATGGACTACTGGGAAAAGATAATACATTAAATTAATTATCGAAAAATCTTATTAATTGAGAAAAAAAATTGAGGGAAATTCTATTTAAAAATAATATTCATAAAGGAATACTTGGGATTGCAGTAATGGAGAAACACCAAAAATATATAGAAATTATTTTATTCCTTGTTCCAAAATAATTATAATATATTTTGGTAAATAGATTAAATTTGGAATAAATATAAATTAATATATTGACTAATATTTTAGGAAACATAATTTGTTTGGTATCAATTATTCTCATTATTGGAAATCATTATCAATCCTAAATAAAGGATTCCCTTATCATAGTAAAAAATATTTGGTTACCAAATTATTTTGTAATTAACACTACCAAAATTAAAAGCATATGGGTACTAATAGTAACTTGTATTTAATATCATGTTGGTATGCACCACTGTACTTCATTTATTATTCATTAAGTTTATTCTTTATGATTATATAAAAGATCTTCATTAAATACGGAACTATTAATCTTGGAAGTATATCATTTCTATTTTAATATACTATTCAAATGCATTAAATGTTCTGTATGTGGGAAGAAAAAAATTTCAATGGTTTATATTCTTTTCATCTATATTTAATTATCTTTCATTTTAAATTTTTAATCATTTCCCACTCTATTAGATTATTTGATGAATCAATATTTTGAATTTTCTAATTACATTATTCATACTCCTTAATGATTATTTAATTTCATATTAAGATATGAAAATGAATTTATAAATTATTCTAATATATTTTTGAGAATTTAAATTTAAAAAAAAATATTTGATCATATAAATTTTTTTATTTGATATTATTTCTTTTTGTAAAACTAAATTTTGAACTAAAGATTCCAAAATGATAACTATGTCTTTTGGCTAATGAATCTAAAATGTCACCTAAAAACCATTATAATGAAACATTTCATAATCTTATTTTAAACCCCAATCTTATTATCAATCCCTATCAAACATTTTATATATATTATTTGAATGTAAAAAACTCTAAGACTTTTGGAGAACCTAATCCAAGTAGTATGAAGTGAACCATTGCTTTTCTTACATAGAAATATTCTTCTTAAGAGATAAGTGTTCAAAGATTTTATCATTTGACACATGTTTTAGAAAATGATTTAAAATAATTTTGTAAGGAAGTTAATTCAATTCCCTATGATATGAAATATTTTTTTGGAAAATAGTTATATTATTTTTTTGAGGATTAAATTTAAAATTCATCTTAGAAATGTAAATAATTCTTAGGATTTAAACAATACAAAGTCAAATATCTCCAAACAGATAATGATGGAATTACATTTATATATTTGATGTCTATGTTTATTATTTTTAATTAAGTGGAAGTAAACCATCATTATGATCAAGATATATCTATAAAAAACTCAATAGAGAGATATTTTTTCCATTTCCTAGAAAATTTTTGTTAATATTAATCTGTATTGGTGGAGGGTCATCTTCCCCTATTAAGAGACGGATATTTTGGTTCCATGTCAATGAACTAGAATACCTTCTCCATGCCTTTTTGTAAAGGTTTCACCTGGATACACTTGGTTGTAAAGATCTCTATATATGAGGAATTCATTGGGAAAACCACAAAGCTCAAGGATTAAAGATTTGTTGAAGTTGAATTGGGGACAACAGTTCCCAAAAAACATTACATAACTATGTTTTATTCTTAATTTATTAACTATTATTTACTCATATTAATGATAGATGGAAATAATTTCTTTAATATGAATATGTAAGTATTGTTTCTATCATGTTTTCAATGGAAAATAATTTATTGATTATTATGTATTCATATTTTCCATTCTTAATCAACAATACCAATATAATAGATATTGAATTATTATTATTTTTATACAATTATTTCTGATTTCATCCTATAATTTCTAAAAATATTTTCATTATATCATCACCATTAATATTTTGATTCATTTTTAAAATAATCCATTTTTAAAAAAATTCAGAACATTCATTACTAACAAATCTATCCCTTGTCTATTTATAGTAGTCAAACATTATATATAAAATTTCTTGAATTAGTTAAGGTAATGTCAGAACCCACATTTATCTCACATGAAATACTAATCAACTTCATTTCCATTATGGGTAATGATTTTAAATATTTTCTATAAGATACTATCGATCATCATTTACATCAATATAATATCCTTTGAACAAAAGAATATTTCTATATAATCAGGTATACCTCCAACAATTTTTTTTGTTTTTTATCTCACATAAAGAAAATAAAAAAAATTAAAACAAGACAAAAAAGAACCAGGATGAATCTCATTTTAAACATCAATGTTAAACAAATCATTGGATGATTCGTATTAATCATGAAAATGATCATCATAACCAACCGTTCCAATGAATTAATTCAATCGACACCCTATTTCATTAAATTATATTAGATAATAATCCCTAATCATTTGATAGTCATGTTGAAATGAATTTAAAAATATGGGTATTCATATAGTATCAATCTGACACATTAACTCATGGAATGTGTAAGGATTATGAGGAAACACCTCAAACATCTAAAATTCAGCCTTGAATTTCCTATATTGTGTTTTCAACAATTTCAAAATTTTAATAAATAAATCTAAAAACTCATATTTAAATTATCATAATATTTCAATTTTCCAATTGATGATTCAATTAATTTAGGGTTAGGAATTCCAAATGTTAAAGAATCTATCAAAAATAAAAGTTTTCATTAATCAAGAAACCTTTATAAAATATCTAACAAATGGAATTTTGCATCACCATATTATTCTATGGGGGAATAACAATCCATGTTAGAGTGACATGAATCATGTTAATGTCACATAAACTTCTTAAATATAGATAAAAAACATAATCCATCATTGATCCAATTACCTTAATGATTAATTCCATTTTTTATAAAATGAATCATAAAATAGAAGTGACGAGTTCCCCCAAAAGCATTAGAATTTAATTTTCTCATTACCACATCTTGATCCATAAATATATTTTTATATATATTTATCTGTGAAAACACTAATTTTTTTGATACAACCATGAAAAAGAATATGTATTTTAATATTATAATAGAGCTTCCCCAAAAACAAAAATCTATCGATGTTGACTAAATCCTAAAAGGGTATATAAGGTAATTTATAATTTATATGTAATGAATGTGGTTTCAAAAAACCATCTCTATAGAACTCTTAATATGTCTTCATTTTTTGTTATTCATAGAACATATTTGAAATCTTCTCATTCAAGTCAAACTACATAGTATATAAAAAATAGGGATTTCCCATAATATTTTTTTTCAAATACTCTAACTTGAAAAAATAATCAATATTGACTAATTTTTTATCATGTTTAGTATATAAAGAATTCAACTATTTCACACACATGTACCTAATATCATCTTGACACCCAACAATAGATGTCTCAAAGGAGAAAGGATCATCGGTTTTAATACATGTAAATGAATTCATATCTAGCTAAAAATCTTGTGATTATGTTATTTTTATATTTGGGACCCCATTATAAAAATTTCTACAGGATCTTACAAGGGTTAATTATTCACTTCATCAAAAACATTACATGTATATTTTCTAAAAAAACATACAAACCCCCATTTATGAAAGGAAACCAATAGATGTTTCAACATGGGGATATTTAACCCTATTGTCACATCTCTTAACATTCCTATAACCTACATTACTGGATTCATTAAGGCGCTATATGGTGATTGATTTATCCTTTCTCCATTTATTTATGTATTATTGGAATACCATGAACCCATTTCATCAACCATATGTTTCATAGACACATTATGTATCATTAAATTATTTGTACTTTATCCCTACTAATAGATTAAAATATGTGATGAAAAATCAACATCATTTTCAATGGAACAACCACAACATTGAAACATTTTTTCAAGGGAAGTATAATAAATTAAAAAATGAAATATTTTAAATATTCATTTTATAAAAACATTATAAATAACATTTTTATTCCTTTATATTGATGATTCAATAGACGTTCTAGTGAAACATCCTTGGAAATTACCACTATAATATTCTCTAGACATTTCACTAGAACATACACTCAATCTATTTCACTACATGTAACAGGGAATGTTCCAGTGGATGATTCATTGCATGTTTTGGTTCAAATTCAAATGTGTGTTCCCCTAAAAAATCCATTGAAACATACCAATAAACATCCATTAAAACATCCACTATATTCGACATAATAAAATATAAACTTTATATTTAAAAACAAAAAAATATATATTAATGAAAATTATAGATTAATAAATATATATATATAATTAATTTTATTTTATGAAATATAGATTATAATGGTTGAATTTTTTATTTTTTTAATATAATTCACCATATAAATTGTTAAAAACTAAATGTATAAAAATTTCAATAAAATTCTATATTAATGAATATATATATATATTTATTTATTAAATTATAATTAAATATAAATTTATAATAAATTATTTAAAAAATTATATTTTATATATTTATTACAAAAATTTTATAAATAACAATTCCAAATCTATGAAGTAAAATATTTAGTTGAAGTTTTAGTGGAAGTTACAATGAATTTTATTGTGGAAGTTCTCTTGTTTGTTCCATTGAATGTTCTAGTGAGACTTCCATGAAAACATTCATACGAACTTTCCCTAGAATGCTAACTAGAACATCCACTACAACATTTTCAGTGGAATGTACACTATATATTCCATTGGATGTTCCATTATAAATTCTTATGCCACTCCTATTAAAAGTTCCACCGATACTTCAAAGGAAATGTAAATTGACCTCTAGTTGGAGCATTCATAGAAACATTCTCCAAATTATTTACAACAAAAATATTTATTTATTAAATAAAAACGTATTAATAAAAATTTGATTTTAATAAATATATTTATATAAAATTAAATTCAATAAAATATATTTTATATTTTTTACAAAATATTTATTTATTTAATATAATATCCATATATAAATGTATATACTATGTGAATAAAATTTTAAAACTAAATATATTTAAGAAAATTCATTTTTTAAAATATATTTAGAATGTCATTTATTAATTTTTATATAAATAATTTTATTTTCGTGAATTTTTCAGGGAAATATTTAATATCGATAAATGTCTCAAAAAAAATTCACTGTAATATTAATAAAAAGCATCAACATTAGTTTCATTTATTGATTTCATGTTAATATTTAGTGATAGTTTTAGTTATTGTTTTAGGGAATGTTTATGGTTATGTATTGGTGATTATTTTAGGGTGAGCTTCAGGATCCTTTTCATTAATTTATTTTAGTATATATATCTGTGAATGTAAGGGTGTACGATTCAGTAAAAGTTTCAATGTATGTTTCAATAAATGATTTTTAGGATCCTCAGCGTTATTTACTTTTATTTATTTTAATATAAGGCTTAAAGAGTTTTTTATTGAAATATTGTGTTAAAATTTTGATAAAACTTACAATGAATCTCATTTATTCACTAAAATTAAATGTTCAGTAATAATAAAAAAACTACATATTAAACAAAAAATATATTTTTTACAAACATCATTTAATTATGCAAAAAAAATTCATATTCGGAAATTAGAAAAAGTATCAAAAAATAGAAACATTGAAATTTTTAATAACCCAATAAAAAATATTTCAAAATTGTCAACTATCACACAACAAAATGTTCAAAATGTAACATAATGTTGGGTATTACCCCTCATAACCACAATATCTAGTGTCCTTTAGAGTAAATACTCAAAAAATCACAGTGTATTTCTATGATATAATCTCTTAATTCATTATGAAAAAATTCCCAAGAAAATAGAAAAATTATTATCTCCAAATTCTCAATGAAATGTTATAATAAATGATTAATAATTCATTCATTTCATTTCATGTGAGACCAAAATTATCTAAATTAACTAGATAAAGAAACATATATAAATATTGTAATTTTAGTATCCTAATGCATCATTGGAATATCCTTCAATATGAGTAATTAGAGATGATAAAATGAAGGCTATTAATGGAGATCTAGTGTCATTGTTGAAAGAGTTTACCTGAAATACATGCAACCCTATTATTCAAGGATTTATTATATTGTTAAAAAATTATATTTATATATCTAATTAATATATAAATAATTATTTTTATATAAATAAATTTTTATAATATTATAAAAATTATATATTATATTTATAATTGTTCCATTTTTAGCATTGCTAAAGGGGTTATTTTATTAGTTCCTGGTTAAGAATTTTTAAAGGAGTACCCTTATCAATATAATAAATGGGTTTATGAAAGATTACATATTTTCAAATTTTATTGAACACTGAAAAAATCAGTTTTATCATTGATTTTAGAAATTAATCATATAAGACTACATGTATCAACATTTTTTTAGTGCTTATAATTTTTAGCAGTTAATAAACATGAATCTATAATAGTGTATGAAACACAAGTACATGATATGAGATACATTCAGTGGAAATGTGTTGGGTTGGTATGTTATAAATAGTTTCCAAAATATCTATTTTTTTGAAATATATAGGTGATAAAAACACGTTAACTATTCAAAAAGAATGTGATCCCATGGTATGAGCTACTAGATTAGGGTTTTTCAGGACATTAGCCTCAATAAAAGATACCTATTTGAATATGAATATAATTTGGTCAGATCTACAAAATCTGAAATCAATATGTTCTGGTTTAGGATACATTCCATGTTTTCATCCTGTGTCTCGCATATATGTATTTTTTAAAAAATTATAATAGAATTTTAGTATTATAATTAATTTTTATTCTATTATTAAATAACCAAGATTCCATTTACAATAATGTGTATATAACAAGTAATAGTATGGGCCATAAATACACTAAATTAATATATATATATATATCAATTTATTTATATTTAAAAGATGTATTTCGAATTATATTCTATATTCTACAATATATAATTTACATAAAAAATTCATAATTGAAAATTTTCATATTATTGTTTATTTTTATAATAAAATATACTCACCTTGAAAGGACATGTATCAGACCTCCTCATAGCAAGTCTCGCGAGAGTAAGGATAAAGCCTATGAAATATAAATTCAAAAAAAATATTTATCATTTTTGAAAAAATTTATATTTTTAGATAATTTAATTTTATATTTGAAAATTGCATGACAAAATTCCATTTGGATTAATTAAAAATATTTTACACAACAAAATATATTTTCTTAAATAATTTTTCAAATAAAATTGATTTTTACCAACATAGAAAATTAATGTAATAATATAAAAAATATATATATATAATAACACATTACATTCCTGGATTCCCTTTAAACTTAATTATTATATTTTGATGTACATTATATTACATTTTGATGTTTTGGGAAATGGTCATATTAATGATTAACATGAGTTTCATGATAAATTCGTCACAACAAATAAGTAATATAAATTATGGGTCCTTTGTTGATTTTTTACTACACGTTAGATCTATTAAATTTTTCATATTCTATATTATTTTCTATTCCTTAGAATAAAATAAAATAATGGATGGAGACAAAAAAATGGATACATAAAATAAGTCAAACCTCTATATTTTGAAACAAACTGTAAAATTAATCATCACGAAACAAAATCCATAGATATAAAAATAATTAACCATTTTTATTCTAGATCCATTAGACAATCCATTATAATTATTATAAAATCAAATTGGAATATTTTTATAAGAAAATATTAAAAAAACATTCCAAACCTTGAAATCCATGTCTGATCATGGGTATCAAATCCAACATGCTTACTCTACTAATAAAGAATTGGTAGGTATAGACTAAATGAGATTGAATTGGAATTGTTATATTCATCTTCTAGAAGTATTTTATCTTCATATATATCTCCATTATCCAATATTTAAAAACCTATATGACTCTTTTTAGGCACAAAAATAATATAGTACTCATTGTAATCCATTTTTTACTTTATTTATTTTAATTGTAGAATATTTTAATAACATTGAAAAATGGGTATGTGGAGTAAAAATTATGATAAAAATTAATAAATAATTATATCATTAATTCCTCTCACTTTTTTGGCCACAATCCGTTTTTTTTAAAGACACTTTGAGGGTAAGTGGGTACCTACAGAACCATTCCTCTAGTATCAAGACACACTTTCCCAAACCACCCATTATGGAGTTCAAATTTCAAAAAATAAAACAGAACTGTAAGTTTCACTAAGACTATCACAAGAATCCTAATTCAAAATTCATAAGAAACCAACATCACTGAAAAACCCAAAAATCCCACAAACCAACTGAGGAAGTATATTACCGATCATGAATCCACAATGTCACCACTGAAGTAACCTTTTCAAAAATTGAAATCCAAAACGAAGTTAGGCCATCATCATGCCTCTTTCACCGTCACCTTGAGACACACAAACTTACATGGAACCATTGTATCATTGTATACATCACAGACCACATCATCGCTGAGATCATCGATGTCATGACCATATAGGCACCACCATAATTATTGTTGATAGACACCATCAAATATCTTTATTTTTGTAGGATAATTCTTCATCATCACCACCGAGAACAGAAACCCATCATTGATGTATTAGACAGTGTCTTCGAGCCACCAAATACATCGTAAGAAGAAGCATGGATGATACACCATGGGCAGAACAACAAGAAGCATCATTTGCCTCAGTACTAAACCAACAGAACTCTAACGATGTTCACCGCCCAAATCATGGTCATGAATCAACTAAAACCCATCAAACTGCCTGAGGAACCCATCACCAAAATATTTAACCATTAACCACCAATGACAACCAAGAAACACCAAAACAATGATAATGAAAAAGAGGGAAAACTATGGTATAAAACACTATGAACATACAAACAAATAAAGAACCCACAATTTGAAGAAAACACAACAAGGGTGAAACTAGACTAAAACCCTAAAAAGAACAAATTAAAAGCACCGTTATGATGTAATGAAACCATCAAAAGAGACCGAGTGATTATACCATATATAAACAAGATAATGGAAAACTATAGGACCCCAAACAACCAAACATCTATCCCAAATCCTTGATGTGACTATCACTCCCGATCCGACCTGGAGAGGAGCGTTGGAACTCAAGCCCAGAGGATAGTATGGTTTCTAAAAATAGGCCTTCACCGAGTCAGGGGAGGCGAAATAGGGAGAGGATATTAGAGACATCAAGAGAGAGAGATAGTGACATGAGAGGTCCTGGATAGAGTGAATCCTAGAAAAACATTAGGAGAAAATAGGGAACCATGGAAAGTGGACCGGAATATCGAACACTATTGGGGAGAAATCCTAGGAGGAGGAAAATAGAGAGTCGAGTTGTGATCCAGAGACAAATCCTAGAGAGTGAGGCATTATCCATATCAGGAGTAATAAATCAATATTACTTCCACTTTTTTCAATGTGTAAGTAGTCAATATAATAACTATACTTTCTATGTGAATGGTACTTTTATTGTATCTCTATAGTAAGAAAAAACAAGTGTTGTGGCCTCCACCATCCTTAATCCATGAAATTAAATCTTGAACTCTAAAAAATGGTTTGGAATTGAATTATAGAGGTATTAATATTCCTTCACAATTGGATGTTTAGGTGACCCAAAAAATAAGGATAAAATGATGAATTGTTCATTTCTATCAATTCCAACAGTGTTTTTCATATTCATTTTTCATTCATGCATGTAGAACCAATACCATGAACCTTTTCATCGATGGATATTTTTTAGGTGAAATATGGGTACGGTTTCTTGGGGATTGAATTTTGTCTCTAGTGATATAGGAAAGTTTTTAATTATGAAGATAATTTGAGATGGAACCACCCAATCATTGATTGAAAATGGGGGATTGTTGAATCATGTCATTGGGTTTGTGTTGATTCATAATTATTAGGTTTTCATTATACAACAAGAGGACATCCATCAAGATCTTGAAGGGAAGTAATCTTATATAATATATAATTAAAAATGACAATAATGTTCATAGATTTTATTTGAATATGATTGATTCAAGGGCGTATTATGGGGTTTGGTTTTTTATTGGTGGTATTAGAGACGAAAGAACTATAGTCGTGAAGGTTGATCCATGTAAGTGTATGGGAATGATGGAAATGTTCATTTAGTATGGAAAATGTAGAGCTAGTACACATGGTTCCAAAAACTACAACACTGGCTAAAATGAATCACTCAATTCCAAAACAAATGTTATTCCCCTAATATTATATAGGATTTACAGAATCATTCTAATTTATAGTTTAATGTTCATTAAATTTTTTTCCAATGATAACTAAATGTCAACATAGAATTTTTATCTAGGTTTGTGATGGTTAAAATTAATATTATGTCAATAATAAGATATTTTATTAATGGATTGCTTTATTTAATTTGTGGAGTGAAATAAAATTCTTTACATTTAATAAAATGTTTTATTTTTGGATTTACAAAACAAATCTATGCAAATTATTTATGTTAAATTTTTTTTGGAGACTATTTAATGTTATTCAGTAAAAAATATCTAAAATAGGAAATGAGAAAAGAAACTACTTTATAACCTATTTATTCCCTCAAATAATTATGAAAATTAATATATTAATATTATATACTTTTAATTAATTATGGTGGTGGTGGCCGCGGTGATAAAATTAAATTCATAAAATTCTACAATAAATGTTTTTACAAAAATTTGAAATTTTAAATTTATTATCACTTATTTTCAAGATGTTATCATGTGATGAGTTCTTATTTTTTATTTTTATTTTTTCATTTCCCAAAAATACATAGTGGGGCCTGAATTCCTCTATGAGTAGAGTGTGGTATTAAAACATGACATTAAAGGTGTGTGAAAAAATTTAAAATAGGAGGGTTGTCCTAAAGGTATTTTTAATTTGAGTAATGGATATACATTATTTTCTATGTTGTCTAAACAATGATATCTCTTTCACGATTATTAAAAAAATTAATATATTATTTTATCTCTAGATTACTATAATGTTGATATATAATAGCCTTATTTTTATATATATTTATAAATATAACTAATAATAGTATATATACATATTTTCAACAGATATTTTTGTGCACACACACATATTACATTAATAATAAATAATTTTAATTTTATTATGTATAATGTAATAAATTCCATTTTTTATCTGAGGATACATGCTTCCACGAACACATGTCTCCATTTTCTACATCCTTGAGGATGTTTCTCCATTTTTTACTAATTCTTCCAATCCATATCCTCTATGATTCTATGATTCCATGACATCCAATTATTCTTCCCTTATTTTAATCTATAGTTTCTGCTATCCATATCCCTTTATACTTCTTCTGCGTCCCCCATCCCACTACCATAACTCTCTAATTTTCCCTCCTCCTCAACCTAACTACTAGACTCCCACAAATAATCTATCATTTAACCTCCTCCTCCCTACTTCCTTTATTTTACATTTCAAGAACATGCCTCCTCCATTACAAATACCTACACAAATTTATACTTTACATTATTATTTCCCCTATAGTGGAAGAATCTCTCATAATGTCATTGTATTATCCAGTTAATTATCCTCTACAATTACCTCATATTTCTCAATGGAACAGTGTCAAGTGTAGTTGAGTATCCTAAAATTCCCTCCTCTATCATCTTAAGTCCATCCCATCAATTCCCCCTAATGGATAATATTGTCTCCACATTCAAATCCAAATATAGATTCATCCTAAAATTAGATATGCTACAATATATTATTTGATATATCTGATGGTATTTATAATTATTTCTTCTTCATTTTACAAGACTTTGTAAATAATTTTTTAATCATCATTATCTTTAATATCTATAATGATTCATAAAATCCTATAATTTTTATTAATGATTCATTTGTTTACTTTTCTATTCATAGATTTGTTTTTTATAGATCCATTTTCTATGTTCTCTCCTTGATTTTTCTTCTTATTTGTTTAAATATTAAATTTAATAATATGTATATATATGTAATACCATATATAAATGACCTTATTTAACCTCCCTTGATGTTGTACATTATATCTTATAAAATAATTATTTATTTTACTATATGTTTTCCCTTTATTTACTATATGGATATTATTAATCATGAAAACCCCTCATACATTCTATCTAGAGAATTTGGTGGACAAAATATAATTTTTATTGTTATTTAAAAAATATATTTTCATAAATTTTATACTGTATAATTTTCATTTATATTTTCACTAAATATCGAATATATAAATTCTAATTCCCCTTATAAGATTAGGGCTAAATAATTGGGCCATACTTATATGAATAACTCCAACAACTTTAGATCAAGTGCATGTACTAGTGTTGTTATAGCACTAATTTCACTTTAGAATTTTTTCATGGATGTATTCATTGATATTATGCATTTTTACTTCTTTTTACCTCATTAATCCCAAACATACCTCTATACCTCGCTACTAGTACAGGTCATGGTATTCTTCATGAATATATATGAATTTAATTTTATATATCAATTTTAATATAACATCATCAAACTATATCATTATTATGAACTAATCTATCTTCCTTAACTCATTGATTTTGAAAAAATATCTCTCATTGATATCAACTCTATGAATAGAGTGATTTACACATGTAGTCAAATTAGATTCACATTTCAATCCATGTTTATCTAGATATGATAATATATTTGTTAAATTCAATACATATTATTATATCTCTTTTTCATTTATTTTTTAAGCTATGTTAAAATTTTTGTGAAGAAATATGAAGAGAAAAGAACTTTGATCCACTACATTATATAATCCCTTCATTTGAAGTACTCAGTCAAATTTATTGTTTCTCATCCTTCCCGATTAAGTAGGGATGGTGGATGATTGATGTTATTCATTTTATCATAATTATTATCTGTCCAAATATATTGATCATAATTTGTATCATGTTTTTTTTGTGATCATATTAGGAATCATAACTTTAATGGGGTCCTAGAATTTATTTATTTTGTAGATTTGGTATTTTTTTAATTTATGGATTTTTGTATTTAATGCATGGTTTATTCTAGAAACTAATTCATGATGGTTTTTATTTTACATGGAAGATGTTATAATATTTTCTAAGCCAAAATAAATTAAATTAATTTGTTCCCATTAATTCATTTATAATTGTATAATGATGTTTTTCTTATCAATGTTACTAAATTCATAAAAATGATTATATGAAACAACCATGGATCAAATTAACCACACAAAACAACAATGGATTTCATTGTAAACAATCTTCTAGCATAGAAGGATTTTCCAAATGGCCTTTCAGAAGGTTGAATGAAAATGTAAGAATATTTATAAATTAAATTATTTGTAGTGATATGTTTAAATTTTAAAAACAAATTACAATTTATATTTTTAATTATAAATACTCCTTCATTATTTCTATTTATTTTACTTTATGATTTTATATCATGACATTCAATGTTGTGGAATTATTTAACATAATAATTTATTGAATACTTTATTATATAATTTCAAAACATGATATGACATATATTTTATATTCTTCCACCCTTTTCATATTTCACTATATTCTCCTAAAATTATAATAAATTCTATAATATTCCTTCTATTTATATAATTGTAGTTTAAACACCAAATAAAGTAACTATGGATAAACCATAATATTTCATTTTTCAAATTATATTGAATGGTTTAAGGGAAATATTATTATTATATTTAATTTAATTTACACTAATTATATTTATAGACTACTCACTGTTTCCAAATATTTGATTTGTGATATAAAGTTTAATATTGTTAAATTTAATGAATTTCCACCATAGAATTATATTGAAATTAGAAGTGTTAAATAATAATTACTACCCAAATTTAGTTTTCACACATTTATACCACATATAACCATTTTATTTGTGTAGTACCTAATTTTCTCCAATTAATGAGACATAATACATTTCTTCATGTGGCTCAAATCTATGAAAAATCTCTATATTCTGTGACATTTCCATGTTGGTGTCTATTTTCATTATTTTTTTGATTATTATATATCTTCATCCTATGAGTCAACATTTTCTATTTTTAATCATAATAATTAAAATTCTCTATATTTTTTTATCTTACACATTAAACCCATTATATTCACATCACAGTCCATGTTTACATATTTTTTCCGAGTATTCAATTTAAATTTAATTAAATAATCAATTGGTCTATTTTGATTTTGACATTAATTTACTAAATTATTTTAGATTTTCTTCTATGAAACCCCTTGTAAATCTTGAGAATGAGGCCATAATTCATATGACATTTAATGTTTAAATGGGTTTAATTAACATGATATTCTTATTTAAAATCCTACATATACATTTTAACTTCACCTTATGTTCTTATATATTTTAACTTTCATTATACCTCCCTATTATATAATTCATAAGAAATTATATAATCTACTTTGAAGAATATATAGTTTTATATGATTTAATGTCCACATTTTCTCTTCAGTACCTTTTAGGGATTCATCAAATTCTATTTTTTGGTGACTCTCTATTACATCCAATTTATGAATTGGAATATTTTTCTTCAAAGTTATAATTTAACTGAATTTGTATTTTTTAGGCTGTGATGTTGATATTCTATAAAGTTATAAATTTTATAAGAAGTTTTCTATGTGTTTTACAATGGAGTATAAAATAAAAATTTCCTTCTTATCATTTTTGGAATTCCTTTGTTTTTACACAAATATAAACATGTACAATCAATATCTCATTGAAGAAAATGGGGATAACAAGACATAGTTATGAATTCTTGATATATTACTGGTATAACAACCAATTATTCTGAAACGTTAATATTTTTTCCAACATATATCGTAATATTTTTTCCATCATATCTCCTTATATTTTTTTCAACGTATATTCTCTAAATAAACACAAACATATAAATTTTACTATATAATTTTGTAGAAACATGTATTTAAATATTTACATTACTAGAAATAGAATGTAACTCTTATAATTTATTAAAAACATATACTTAACTTTCCTAATTCCAACGGTTTAAGGTGTTGTACAAATTCATATACATTAATAAATGTAAATATTTACGTTGTTGGTAAATATATACATTAAAAAGTAATAATGTTATATTTTAATTATTAAAGGAGTTATGTATTATTCTTATACAAATAAATAAATATTTACATAATAATTACGCATTTCAAAACAACGTTATCATAAATAAAACAATATTTTTTTATTATTACTTGTGTTTCCTATGAATGGCCTATTTGAATAATCAATTATGATAAATATCAATAGTTAATTGGTATTTATTATAGTGATTCTAACACCAAATTAATAGTGGGTTGACATAAAGATTATTTCATTCTTATAAATTAAATTTACCTGGATTATAATAGCATTAATGGGTAAATTCTATAATTAGATAGTTTATTACATCATATTCCTCATCAGTGATAAGGATCTGCTTCACTGTTGTTGCTCTTTATTAGATGATTTTATTTGAATCCTTCAATTTGTTTTTCTGTTTTCCATTGAGAATTGATTACCCCAGTGTGTGTGTGTGGTGTTCGTGTCACATAGTAGATCCTAGTGAGATCAAAACTTTTAATTTATTGAGTTGATGTCCCATTCATTATTTATATAAATTTTAGTTCACTGATTTCTTTTTTCGCAGATATTGTACACTATTTGTTTTATTTTCAGTGTATTCAATCTTAATTTTCTAACTTTAATTTGAATCATATTTTTTATTCGGATGGTCCTTGGAATTTTTTATTGGTGTTGTATTCTAGTGTTACCCCTCAACATTCAGAATTTAGATCTCGTTGTTAATTTTTCAAATTTATTTTGTAATTAGATTGATGCTTTTATTTTAGTACTGGGGTCCCTGTAATAGGCATCAGTAGGCATTTATGGATGGCATTGACATAATGATAAGACCATGGCCTAGAGCCTCTCTAGTATTCTACACGATTTCCTTCTAGGTCATCTACCTGTTGAAGGAGATTTTGACATTCTGATATACTATGATAAAGAATAAATATGTAGTGGATTTTAAATGAAAATGAACTCTATTTGGGACCATCATATTAAAAATTCTCTACTCAATCGTGGTTTCATTGAGATCTTGTTTACCTAGTTTAGAGGGAGAACTATAATTGTATACATACATGAATTTCTGGATAGATTCATTGTATCGAAATATTTTAAATCCATTTTCGGTCATTTTCAGTATGTTATTTGTCTCAGGTTTCCATTAATCCTAGCTCAGTCATTATTTCCATAGTTTCACTCGGTGAGGGGGTGATAAATAAAAGGGAATTATGATGTGAATTATTTTGGCTCAAAAATATCCCATGTGAGGAGGTTGTTATATCTTCATGTGACGGTCAAAAAGTTGGCTTCAAATTTTAAACCCAATATGAAGAAACTAATCTATATAGGTCAAGTACTAAAATGTTTGGGGATTCGGATAGGCACATCAAATGAATGTATAACAGCTGAAGGTAATTTTCTCCATCATGTGAATGATTTGTTTAGTAATATCTATATTTTTTTGAGAAGTAGATTAATGATTTATTATTGGAATTTGATAGACTAGTTATTAAAAGCTATATAATCCCATAAAAGAGATGGGGATCAAAATAAAACATTCTCCAACTCAAAATAATCTACAGAGGGGAGGAAAACTAGATTTCTCAACTGGGGAATAAAATGTTATAAAATTTTAATGATGCGTGAAAAATAGAAAATATCATACTAATGTTTCCTTGTGAATATTTACGTGGACAAAATCATTGAGTTTCACTTTTTTTTGGATAATTACATCCTAAAGGTTATCACTAATGATAAGAATCAAAATTTAGAAATAAATATCTCAGATAAATAAATCATTAGTTCCCTTTAACATATTCATTCTCTTAAGGTTCCTGGGATATATGGTTTTTAGGCTTTATTTGGAAAACATTTTTGGAATATTATTATCAATGATGTGATTTTTCTTATGAAGGATATTTTTATAGGGTGTTATTCCCTTGAATATATGAATGAGACTTAGATTGTCCTAATTTAAAAAAACTATAATCTTTTTAAAATCATTGAGTTCTGGACTATTATTTTTTTAAATGTAATTTAAGATTTTTACTCTATAATTTTTGTGACTCGGTTTCATGACCTCCTCCCCAATATTGTGACTAAAAATTGAAGTTAATTCTTCATGAGATGATCTAATACTCATAATTCTGTTATCACATATGAATTTTTCCACTCTATGAAGACCCACTCTTTTTCTTAAAGATTTTCTATGGTGATGAAACAAGATAAGATGAAATCATATGGTATGAAAAAATGGGCTATTCCTGGGATGAAAATATCCATAATGGTGTTTGGGGATATATTGGTGAGGGTTGTAAGAAATTGTGTAACATTGGTGAAATTTAGAAATAATATTCATGGGATGTTCAGACTACCTTAAATCTTATTGGGAAATGCGAAAATGGGATCTTTAATCTCCATACCTCATTATCATATGGGAAGATGTATTTTCTCAACTACATTAAATATCTATGGGGAAATGGGTCATTAATTGATTAGGGTTATTTCGTAATAGCCACAATATTTATTATTTCTTCAATGGAAATGATAGTCTTTTTTTTGTGTATGTGACCCCTGAAGAATTTTTTCAGTTTTGAAGACTATCATAATTTAATAAATGGTTTATAGTTAACACCATAATCATGAAATTTCAAAAATACCTTATATTAAGTTAATATTTCCATCATTAGAGGATTTTAAGTAGTTATGGGGATTTTTAGTGGTTAGGAAACATCGATGATATTTGGTACCTCTGCATATTATCAAAATATCCAAGAAACAAGTCTTCTATTCCACTATTGGTAATTTTAGGTAAAATTATTTTTTTATAGTCATCCAAGATGATTTCCATTTTAGGGAAGGATATTTTTACTAGGGTCTTATCCCATGTAGTTTGATCATATTTCATGTCTTTTCAAATTCTATGATTTTGTTTTTAAGAAAATCCATTCTCTATTGGTTAATTTTTGGTTGGGGAATAAGATGGAAAGCATACTTTTACTTGTGCGGCTTTGGATAAGAATTTTTTCCAATGTTTTCTAGTGGGATTGATAATTATGGTACACATTCATATCTTTTCATATTCATTGGACCATATTATTGGTTTTCCACTTGTAGTTTTTATTAGATTCATGCGTGAAATAATAATGATTTTATTTCATATGAAAAAAATGATCTATTTGGATTATGCAATATGTTGGGATTTTTATTACACTTATGGGCCTCTAATTTGGCCCTTGGACATCGGCAAGCTTGTTGGCATGCACCTATACTTCGTTGGTGATCGGAATGCAATTGTTTCTATGCCTTTGATCCATAATTCCATCTTATTTACACATACTTCCCACTTGTCACAACTAGTTGAGGCTCCCACCTTCCTACTCCACCACAACCTCATCCCACTACATGGTTAAATTCTACTAATAGTTATTTCTTAGATTAAAAAATATAATATTTTCCCAATAATGGATATTATTAATTAAATAGATATAGAGAAAGGTGATTACCTAGAACTTCTACTCAGTTCATCCAATATGATATTGCTTCATATGCATTTTATGTTTCCCATAATCTACTAGATGATGATCCTTAGACCTATATAAGATATCTAAAATACAAGGAAACTAAATTGTTTGTCCCTAATATGGATGAAGAAACACATTATATATGGAAATTCACACTTAAAAAATCATAAATATATCAACTGATGTTATAATAATTGGTTTCAAGGGGATTTTTAAAAGTAAAGAATACAACACTGAGGAGAAAAAAATTAAATACTAATCAACAATAGTTACCAGGGATTATTTCAATGATAAGGAATTGAATATTCTCAAAATTTTCCCCCATTGTCAAGGATTATTCTCTTAGGATTTTACTCTCTCTTACTCCCAACAGTGACCTAGGTATTATGAAACTTAATAATTAATGTACCTTCTTCCATGGTGATTTAAATGAGAAGATTTACCAATCTCAATATTTTCTCCCATTTTCAAGGATTATTCTCTTAGGCTATTACATTATTTTATTTCCTACAATATGACCTATATATTAAGAAACGTGGTAATAAATCTACCTTTTTGAATGGTGATATAAATGAGAATATTTAAATGAATCCTCCATATATTTAATCTACAGATTAAAACTAAAACAAATATTACTATTGATTATGTCAAAGTATGATTTAATGTAACGAACCAAAATTTTATTAATTTAAATTATTCTCGATCTAATTAAATTTCATATTATATAAAATGGTTATATAAAAAAAATTTAATTTCCTTGGTTCTATGTTTTTTTGGATTTTAAAATACCGTTAAGAATTGTTACCATTTCTAATATAGTAATTAAATAGTGATCACATGATTAGTATAAATATAAGGCTTTATCAAATATTATTTACTCAAAAAAAGAAAGGGATAGCCTCATCCAGTAAAATTTATCTATACGAAGCCCATTTTTCGGAGATCATAAAGGAGGTGGCATCACTGGGCTTTTCTCTTGACCAATCCCAACCTGAGATTCAACACATTAATCATGAACGGAATTTCCTTTCAGAGAAGTGGAAGTTGATAGATATTACCACCTAAATGATGTTAACCGATCCACCCTAAGAGTCGGTCACCATCAGATACCTTACCCTTATGTCATATGTGGGTGTTATAAGGGGCTATGTAAATCAACCCTAGCACTATGATTATATGCATTATTTTTTTATATAATAAATAACATACATTCATTTTATTATTATTATTTTATAATTTTTTTTAAAAAAAATAGTATTTTTAGTTAATATTCATTTATGAAATCTATTTTGATTAATTAATGGTTTTTTGAATAAAATAATATTTTAATAAAATATAATGACTGAATTACTTTTTATGAAATATTATTTATCATACAATTTTTATAATACAATTGAAATTTTTATGAAGTGTTGAATGCTACTTTTGTCAAAACCCTTGAATTTTTTATAAATGTCTGTTTTTATTTTATAAGTAACAATAAAAATTTTGAGATAATTATTTAGATAAAATTAATATTATTTTTGGAATCAGGACATAAAAATTATCTAATGGTGAATTTTTCTTAATTTTCTGAGACAACTGAATCTTTGTGTAAAAATTAAATACCCATTAATTATATAATGTGTTTTATGACATCATAATAACCCAATAGTTATGTAATAAAATACTATAAATGATGTTTTCATCCAATATATGTTTTTCTTTTAAAATAATTTGATTTTATGTTTGTTTTATTTATTTTACAAATCCTTAGTGGACCCTCCAAGACTTATAAAACCTTTTAACATTTTAAAATGATTTCCTTAAGAGTGTGACTCACCTCCACATAAGCAAGAATAATATATTAATAAGTTCATCCATTAGAATTATAAAATAATTTTTTCCACTCCACTTTGGGAAACTCCATTGGAAAAACTATGGTATGGTTTGTGGTTTTTAATTGTTTAATGTGTAGTGTCCAAAACCTAAATAATAATAAATTTCATCTTCTTTCCTATATAAACTCACTCAAGATCCCACTTCTTTTAACTCAAAACCTTTGAAGCACAACCAAAATCTTCCCTCCTCTCTCAAGAATCCTCACATGGAACACCAAGCTCCCATGAATCCCCTCTCAATCCTCCCTCATCCTTTGGGATCACACTTCCAAATAAGGGATTTCTTCCTTCTTCATTTTTTTTCCAAATTTCATTATATTCTAATTCCCATTTATAATAAATTAAAAGTGTTGGAGTATGATTTTGAACCTCCCCTATACTATTTTACTTATGTTTTAATTATGAGAGACAACTTTCTCTCTCATTAACTCCTCCCATGTACACCTGTTACCATGCTGAAATTCCGTAAGGGGTTTCTCTCTCCTCATTTTCATTCAATCAATTCTTTTATATCATGCATCAAAATTCCAGTACATATTTTTGGACATGTATCTATATCACCCCCTTACTGTACATTTCATTTACATATTATGTTATATACCTTTATCTCTCATCAACCATTTTTATGAATTCTTATGTCATGTCGTTATGCTATCAAATTAGCACCACATTTTTGAAATAAAAATTCATTGTGTAGTGAATACCATGCCCATTTCTATATCCAGGGTATTCACTTTTACACACATTTACTTATTGATTATATATATTCATGTATGTATTCTACATTCTTTATCATGGAATAAATTATTACGTTGAATTATTCCATGTTTTATGGTCCATGTTTCACACTTATGCATGAAATTAAATGATCAAGAAGGGTGCACCCAGATAGCACTCTAATTCATTGAGTAAGGATTATTATCATGATATGTCATGTGAAATGAGTTTTTACTCATGATAATTCAATTAAAATGAGGGTTTACTCATTCCCCATGTGCAATTATCCTTGTCTCATGCTAATATCATGTTAAATGTTGTTTCCACATTTCCATGTTATGATAATCATGCTTAATCATTCCTTTATGTTCATGTTTCACTTTTTCTCCATTTATTTTCCTGTTTCATAAAATGAACTATATTATTCACGTTATGCCTTTTTTACTCCCTTACTGGGCTTTACAGCTCACCCTTTTCTTATGCATGTTCTCTGGTTATCAAATGCAATGTTATGTATGAAGGAATGTTGTGGTCATGTAAAAGCATTTTTCAATAAAGATATTGGTTTTGCTATTCTAAGTTGTTATCTAATGTTTATAAGACCCAAAGACACTAGAATGATCAATACTTATAGTTCTATTAAGTTTAATTTTATGAAATAAAGCATCTTTATGTGTGTAATAAAGAGCTGGGTTGTTTTAGTTGGTATTAGATGATAGGTTTAGTTATTTTTTGGATTAGGATTAGAAAACCCTAGTGAAAGCCTTAGGGATAAGACTAAGTAGAATAAAAACATATCTAAATTTTGGTTAGTATTGAGTAAGTTTTTTATCAAGAGAATAAATCTCTATCTATATACAACAAGGTAGATTCGGCTCTAGCACAGATGCATGTAGGGGTAAAACCCTAAAACCCAACATTGAGCTAGAATCTAAAGGGAACTAGTGTATTACAATGAACCTTGATTCAATCTTGGTTATGACACTCCCATGGGATACACTTTGATAAATTCATAAGCTTAGTATGTACCACTATTAAGGGAATTAAAAAAATCCCCAAATAATATATTTTGGGAAGTAGATCATAGATGGCATAGATAAGTTATGGAAATAAATGTAAATTATAAGTTATCACTTTTTTTCATTATATTACCCTTTATGTGTTACTCTTATATTTTATTTTATTTGAGAAAATGGTCGGTAATAGGAGTAATCAGGCTAAAAATGATGTGAAGATCCATGGGATGAATGTTCTAATGTGATTCCCAATCAAATGTGAGTGAGAATCGTGAAATTTTTCATGATACTCTCTCAGTAAACACAATTTTAAATTAGAAACATGGGTCAAGGGAAAATTTCACCACCCCAAAGAAAGAAAAGGTTGAAATCAAGAGCTTCCTGAAAAAAAAATGCCACTTATATTAAATAGATCAACTGATCCCTCAATTGCTTAACAATAGATGAAATCCATTGAAAATATCTTTTATATCCTTCAATGTTATGAATAAGAGAAGGTTCTTCTAGCTTCTTATTGTATGGAGGGTGAAGCTGATCAAAGGTGGACACTGTTCAAAATTATGAAGCCTGAGGAAGAGATCGAGGAGTTGGAATGGAAGAATTTTTGGAAAATGTTTTTTGATAAATATTTTCCTCGCAAACTCTGAATTAATATGGAAATGAACCTCCTTTTTGTAAAGTAAAAAAGGCAATGAATATGTTAGAGAGTATGAGGAAAATATCACAAGGATTGCACGATATGCCTCCAACTTTGTTGTTACCCCCAAATTCAAGGCCGATTGCTTCTTTGGTGGGCTAAAACCTAGACTATGAAAATCCATAGTGATCCGTGACTTCGAGATATATGTGGAAATTGTCTGATGTGACCTAAAAGTCGAAATTGAGTTTGGTGAATCATAGGGGTATCCTAGGGATAATAATCATAAGGTGGAATTTAATTCTGATAGTCTGGTGGATAAATCTAATGGTTCTATGAAATTCTTGCACCCCACTTGCCAAATGTGTAGAAAGAAGCATCCCAGAAATTGCATGAAGGGGGTCAGAAAAGGATTTTGGTGTAGAATATAAGATAACTTTTCTATTAACTATTGGAAAGAAAACCCCACTACAATGATAGAGGATATGAACACTCCTTTTTACCCTCAATAAATTGTTAAATAATTAAACTGCAAGGAACTAGGGAACTTTTAAAACTAGTGCCCTAAGTCAAGGGTTTTCAAGGATACCCAAAAACCTCTATAGCATCAAGGGTGATCTTTTTCCATCACAACCACCAAAGTAAACATCGACAACGATGTGGTGATTGGTACGCTAGTTATTCATTCAATAATTTCAAACATACTTTTTTATTCTTGTTCTATGCATTATTTTATATCCATAAAGATTTGTAGAATAATCCCAACACCACCATAAATCATGGAAACAAAGATGTCAGTGGGAATGGAAAATGGGGAAATCATTGCATCCCATGAATATAACTCCTCCCTCGTCAAAATTTGTGGATTGAACTTCCCAGCAAACATTTTCATACTCCTTCTTGTAGAATTTGATGCAATTATTTGCATGGATTATATTTCATTATATAGAGACAAAAAAATTCCATGAGAGGGAAATCACTCTCATCATCAACATTATAATTTTAATTATAGGCACGGAGATCATTAGGCATAGAAAACAACCTAGACCTATGGAGGCTGAAAGTAATGCAGACTAAGGGAATCATATCAAATCATGTTCACCCACTCAAGTTTAAGTAATGATGCATCATAAAGGCCACTAAACTGGGTATCGGGTCCCTCAAGTGAGGCCATGTAGTCTACCACATTGTTCCCCTCCTGTCAGGTGTGGGGGACGATAATGTTGTTTCTATGAGGGGCGTTGTATTTACTAATGATGTAAGATATTGAACAATGGATAGATCTTTTTTCCTTCAATGTGTCATTAATATTCATATAATCTATCTCCACTTCAGAAATTTGAATGTTCCTTTTCCTAACGATGGACAGACCTAAGAGAACAACTTTATCCTCCGCCCAAATAGAGCTTCCACCCCCAAAGTGAGCTGTGAACACCAGGACAACACTCCCTCTATCATCATGAACCACCCCACCTCTGTGTAAGTCACCCATGATACAAGAACCATTCGTTTTGAGCTTCAAGCCGTCCTTAGAAGGATAACACTGAATCCATCGCCCATGCAGGAGAAGGGAGGAACCTCAACCATTAGAACACACAGTAAGAGAATAAATGGTGCCTTCTTATTGTTTCTAGAATGGCCATTCAGATCAACCATCATGCACCGAACTCTTGCCACAATGGACCTACCAGTGAATCAAACCCCTTGAACCTAGCTTGTTTCCTGGATTTCCATAAGGAAAAACTACCCACATTGAAGATTAAATAATGCGCTACTTTTGCAACTCTGAACACTCAGAACCTTGAAACCAGTGCTCTAGGAACATGTCGATGCTGGAAACTTGGGGTGAATAAGATGTAAACTCTCCAAAAGTACTCCAAACCATGTGATCCCAATCCCCATAAAAAAATATATGGCTCGTTCTCTCTTCACTTTTGTCCATACGATAGTGGCAATATGAATCCATGAAAATGTCAAGGTATTTGACATTGATATCAGAAGGAAAAGCATTGTTCTGAAATCACCAGGTAAGAAAGTTGAGATTAGTAGGAATTTTCATGCACTAGATAACTTCATTCCATCTATTGTATTAACCTTGAGATTTGATCCTCCTTTTATAGTCTTTTGAGTTAAATTATCCTGAGATCGATGTAGTGAAATTTCACTTATCCTGCTCCAAGGTAATGAGAATGGATTTGAACACTTTCTTCTGAGACGCATTCAGAACTGATCTCAAAAATGTTGGATGTTGGATTGATTCCTTGAAGGAGATCATCAGAGTTGGACACCCTGGATAGGAAAGCTTGATGCTTGACTAGTTACTAGACTATAAAAGGATGTTTCCTGCACTAATGATCCATTGCGAGTGGGGATAGTTGTTTGACATAATGCTACAATAAGATGACCATAAGTTCAACCCATTTTTTTAAGGAGATGTAGAACTGGTTCATTACTTTTGGGACATAAGCTTATCTAATAGTGTATGTTCCTCAATAATTTCTCATGTGAGCCTTGCATGCATGAACTGAATTGTGACTGCCAAACTTTTAACATTGATCTAACCCTTGCGAATGGGCCTCACCAACAACCCCCATGAAACCCAATGTATCTTCCCCTCAAATTTTATGTCCCATATAAAATGAGTGTGGAGCCTATAAATAGAACTTATCATGACCTTAAGAACTCTATAGGAAGAATGATCAGGCAGTGGGATTGCTAAAATAATGTTATTTACACGAGAGATGTGGTCGCTGAAGGATAGGAGGTAATTTTTCCTATTAATAATGAAACCCATAATATTGTTCACCAATTTTTCAAAGTACCTATTATAGAGTCTATCAGGATAAATAGGGGAACAAGGATAATCCATTGGAAAGACTCTACACTTCATGTTCAAACTGATAACTAGACCACACACACTGCTTCCATTACATGAATGAGATACATAGAAGTTTCAATTCTCTCTACTGATGATCTGGCCACTCTAATGACAATATTCCTCTAATATTTTATTAATTTCATAGAAATATATCTTCTTTGTGTTCATGAAAATAATCTTATAATTGTCAAATATCATGTGTGATGTGGAATGGAGCCTAAACATCCTACGAAAAAGAAAATATTACCCCATTGGAACTACCCTTGTTGATCATCCTACTTAGTGTTTCATGCATGAGAATAATGATGCATGAGGATAGAGGGTCACCATTTCATAGTCCTAGAATGTCCTTAATGAACCATTGAGTACGTCCCATGCATGATATAGACAACCATGACAAGATAACTATTTTTGAAGATGAGTTCGATGCCCAAGAAGAAAAACCCATCATTGTATGGACTCTGTTGATAAATCCACACTCCATACAATCATACGCCGTTATCATTTCCATATTAATGAACATTTTTAAGAGTCATGATTTGAAGTTAAGGTCTCTTAGAATTTCATATTCCATATCCATAACACCTTAAATGCAATGCTCCTTCATAAACCCATGATTCTCCCTAGAAATCCACCGAGCTAGGATTCTGGAAAGTCTCTTATTGATGACACTAGATAAGATTTTTTAAGGTAAATTTTACATGCTTATAGGATGATAATGGTGGGGGGATGAAGGATATTGGAAATATTTAAGAATCACAAGAGTCGTAGTCAAGGAACTCCAAGGAAGGTCTCTGCCACGGATGAAATACTAGATGTCATGGATGATATCACTCCTCGCAACCTCACAAGATCCCCTGTAGAAGGAATTAGGGAATCCACTAGGGCCAACTATGCTCTGAAGGTCTAGGTTCAAAAGGGACTCATGAATCTTCATCCATGGGGATACCTTCTAGCATATCATTTTCTTGTACACACACAAGACTTAAAATCCCCTCCCATAATGGGGATTCCATGGCAGGGTAACCTGGAAACAAGGTCACAGACAGACCAGCAAGAAGATCCATAAAGTGTGAGAGATCCAAACCACCTACCACCTCTCGGTCATTAGTCAATGTTCCATATTCCATAGCTACATTTGGTTTGATAACACACCTTCTCTCTCAAATGAATTCATGAAAAAATGCGCTATTCTTTTCCCCCTACTTGATCCATTTGATCTGCGAGATTTCCCATGCCTTTATTTCAAACGAGAGAACCATAACTACTAGGTTGTTCATTTAATCCAAAATCGCACCAAATATTGTGTCATCCTAGTTTTCCACAAGGATTCCCTTGATCCATTAGACTTCATGTTTTAGTGTGTCCATCTTCTAATCCAAGAAGGGGGGTAAGGACCTAACCCATGGTTGAAGTTCCTACTTGAGACGCCTTAACATGGAAAGGATAGTAAGCCATGAGTGGCCCTGATATGGTTAAACCCAAATGTTCCAAACTAGTGGGTGATAGCTATGAATACTCGACAACTGGCTAGATAAAAATAACCTTTCTGACAGCACATCCCTCTTTCACAAGGATATCATAAGTGGGGAGTGATCAGAGATACTAAAAGTCAAATAGGTCACATTTTCATTTGAAAAAAATGTATATAGAGTGGACGTTGGTGATGTAGTGGTCGAGCCTACTGTAGATTTGACTGTATCTATTATGGTTGTTACACCAACTTTAGGGGTCCCCTGAATAGCCCAAGTCCAACAGTCCTTTTCCATCCATGAATTGATTGATGGACACACTATCCCACCTCCGAAAATCCCCATGACCCTTCTTCACATCTGGGTGATGTAGTGGTCGAGTCTACTGTAGATTTGACTGTATCTCTTATGGTTATTACACCAACTTTAGGGGTCCCCTGAATAGACCAAGTCCAATAGTCCATTTCCATACATGAATTGAGTGATGGACACACTATCCCACCTCCAAAAATCCCCATGATCCTTCTTCACTTATGGGTGTCGGACAATGTTAAAATCCACTCCCAGGACCTAGGACTGATCTCCAGGATCGAACGCATTTAGCTCGGACCAAATGAATTCCTTATATATGCATCGAAGCTTCCAAAAAAGATAGATACCAATAAAGAGTCCCCACCAGTCAAAATATTCATAGTGATATACTAATCACCAACAAGGACCATATCAACTGTAATGTGCATGTGATAGAAAATCCATATAGGTTTTTTGATCGTGTATGCATGCATGGATGCATGAATTTTCACATTATGAGTAATATTGTGAATCTCAGTAGGGGCTTTCTTGTGTTTTAGGATCACTATCATTTGGGTTTTCTGTCTCTTAGACTCTGAGGATATGAAATTGGTTTTCACCCTTACACCAACACCTCAGGAGTTCCAAATGAGAATTTGAATCATTGTGACAAGGGAGGCCCAGCTTTGGACCTGGGTACCATGGTCTCTTCTAAGAGGAAAGAAGGGAATTCCATATCCAACATATTCTTTAGAATCAACAATTTACGTACTCTTAGGCTCAATTCGGATAGATATGAGGATTGGGGAGGGGTCCTAGATGAGAGATTTAGGGATTTCTAGATCACCTTATTTAGGGATGACCATGCCTGGGGGCCTAGTTTCTCTGACGCCCTAATGTCGCAAGTAATTGGGTAGAATGTATGAGAACTAGGAGCCTTGGTACCTAAATTCACGAGATCCAGATCATCAGTGTCATGACGAACGATGTATGGCACCCACCTGGGCCTTGGAAGACATTCCAATGAGGGGTGTTCGGTCCCCTAAACCCCATCATCCTTGACCATCTTCTTAAATCATGAACAAGTGGATAGTGTTGGAATGTGAATGATCTAGAGAGAAGTATCTAGAGACCTCTAGGAAGACCTCATGAAGAATTGGTGGAAGTCCCCAGCGAGCAGCATCTAGGAAGGAACCCATGACTGCTTGAGAGACCCTAGAGAACTCGACCACTTGCCACTCAGCTTAGAGGGGTCTAGTGCCAAGAAATGGAGTTCCCCTAATCTAGGGTAAAGAGATCCATACTTCAAACATGGATGGGCCCTAGGTCTAGATGAATGTGGTCAAGGTGCCATGCATGTTGGGGAGGGTAGGGAGGAGAAATGGAATCAGGAGAAAGGGAGGCAGTTGAGGTTTCTGGTTGAACCAAGGACGAATCAGACCCCTTGAGTGGCTGAAAGAATTGAGATCTAGGTTTAGTGCTGCTAGAATGGATAAGAGGGCCACCATGATGATGTTTCCTACAGTTTTGAGCAGAATGTCCCTAATGGAAAAAAGACGAGCAGATCCTAGGAAACATTGGCTAAACAATGTCCTAGGTCCAATCATCGAAGATGTGTACCTTAAAAGAAATACACTCTAGGACCAGAAAATATATATTAAGATAAAAACTGATCTAGGCCACCATGGATTCCTCCCTTTGGTGGGTGCTCTCATCCACACCGAGAAACCCCCCCCCCCCCAAGAATCACTAATTGCCTTGAGAAAACTGCCAATTAGGAAAGGGATATGGAGACCTGCTAAGCTTATCCAAATAGTATAATGTTATTATTCATTCCCCATGTGAACTTCTATAGACCAGCGTGAAATATTGAAGTGCCACCAACCCATCAACCAGGGGCTTTTCACCATTCCTGAATGAAATCCACTTTAGAAGTAAGGACCAAACAGAATGTGCTCTGGTGAGTCACTGAGATGCAAGCTACCACATGAAAACCCCAAGAATCCATGAACTTCTTGAAATATAAAAGAGGATGTTTCCCCGAACCGAACCGTGTCACAAGAGTAAATTTCAAACTGAATAATGTAGTGGTGAATGCCGAAGCAGGGGATACCAGTGATAGGCGAGAGCCTTCCCTCAACACTGAATGGGAAAACAGATCGATATCATGGAAGAAAGGAAGATAAGAGCTTGAGGACTCCCCACAAAAATCATCCTTAAAGGACTACCGTTGGAATTTATAGTTGGGATTGTGGACAAGAGACCCCTAGGGGATAGGAGACACCCATAAGAGACCCAGATCCCAGATTGAAGGTCATCGGAACCGAGGCATCCACCGAAGAGCAAGGGGAGGAGGAGGTAACGACCAGATAGGATTAAAAAATATCTAGAGCATGGGGAACATTCTTAAGAGAGTCTATCCACATAAAGATATATTCATTATTATAAAGGGATAATATTCCCAAATGCTTCACCATGGGGTGCACAAGTTCTCTTCGTCATGATGAAGTTAGGGTCAGTCTTCTTTTCCATTGATTATCATCTGACCAACAAAAAATGATAAAGAAAAAGGATCCTCTACCACGAATTTATCTATTTTTCAATTAGATACGTGGAGTACATTACCTCTCAAAGGTTTATTTTTCGTTGGGACATTACCAAGTAAGTGTGAAGAAATAGGATATCCCTGAGACTGATTTTTTGTACAAGGTACGGGAACTAGGAATTCATAGTAATGCCTTTCAGACTAACTAGTTATCCATAAATCTTCAGAAGCATGATGAATATAATCTTTAGATATTACCTACCAAATTTTTTGTAGTATTTATTGACGATATTATAATATACTAAAAAACCAAGGAGGAACATGAGAAGTATCTAAGTACTGTACTATAGTCCTTAAGAATGTAGAAGATCGATGAATTGTATAGAAAATGTGAGTTCTAGTGGTAGGAAGTATCATTCTTGGGTCATATCATATCAAGCAGTGGGATATCCATGGATCCCTCTAAGATAGATTCAATTCAGGGATGGTTAAGGCTAATATCATTGATGGATATCCATTGCTTCCTGGGGTTGTCTGGATATTATTGCCTATTTTTGATAAATTTATCATGATTGTTAAACCCTCTTACTAAACTAACTCAGAAGGGATTAAATTTTGTTTGGATTGATTAATGTGAAGAGAGATTCATGGAGACGAAAAGGAGGCTTATCACTACACTTCTGCTCTAATTAACCACATGTGGATAACTTTTGGGGGTATTCAGTGAGGCTTAGAAGAAGTTACATGGCTATGTTTTGATGAAAAATGAAAATTCATTGCCTATGCCTCGTGAAAGTTGAATTTTCAAGGTAGAAACTATCCAACACATAATCAATAGTTTGATATAGTAATATTCTCTTTGAAATTTTGGTAGCATTACCTATTTGGGGAGAATTTTGAAATATGCATAGATCACAAAAGCCTCAAGTATATATTCATACAAAAAGAGTTTAATATTCTCAAAAGAAGATGGTTAGATCTGGTCAAATACTATGGCTTCTCAATCCATTACCACCCTAGGAATGAGAAGAGTATGGTATATTCTCTAAGAAACAAGGACCCAGTGATTCATTCATTGATGAGAATTAAAAAGGTTCCAATCTTCATGTATTTGATGAATATGGACAACATAATCATATAGAAGGTAACATAGTCAATTTTTTCACAAATGATTACTCAACTGTCTATTTTGGAAAGGTTAATGGATGCTCAAAAGGATTATGTGGGAATTTAAGAGAAATAATATACTATCAAAAAATAAAGATCCTTATATATCAATATTAATGAAGATAAAATTGTGATATTTGGGACAAGACTATGTGTACCATAAAATATGGAGTTGTATAATGAACATTTGGATAATGCACATAGTTCTAATTTCTCCATTCACCCAAAGAAACACAAAGATTTATCGAGCTATCTGACAACATTTTGTGTTGGATAAAATGAATAAGGAGATCATGGAGTATAAATAAAAGTGTCTAGTATGTCAGCAATTAATGGCTGAGAGGAAGAATTCCAAGATGATGATGAAACTATTACCCATTCCAATATCGAAATTGGAGAACAAAACCATGGACTTTGTCACTGTACTTCTGAAGACATCCAAAGGAAACAATGCTATCTTGGTTGTTCTGGATCATCTTATAAAGAATTCACCCTTCATTGAAATTCGAGTTTTTTTCTCATTGGATCTACTAGAATGGATATATATCATAGAATTTGTAAGGCTTCATGGAGTAACAATATCTATTGTATTCGATTGAGATCCAAGATTCACCTCTATGTTCTGGAATAGTCATCAACATGATCTGAATAATGAGATGAACTTCAGTACTACTTATCAGCCTCAAAATTATGTCCAATATGAGCGGACTATCCAAACACTTGAGGACATGTTTATAGAATGCTCAATGGACATCAAAGGAGGATGGGATAAAAATATTCCTATGCTTGAGTTCTCTTATAATAATAGTTTGGACTCTAGCATCCAAATTGCTCCTTATGAATCCCTTCATGGGAAGATGTTCAGAACACTGTCTTTTTGGGATGAATTTGGGGATTGAAAACTCATCGGTCTAGAAATGGTTCATGAAATGGGGGAGGAGGTTAAGACCATCCAAAAAAACATTAAACCGACTCAGAATCAAACGAAAAGGTTTATGATGATAATGGTTTATGAGACCTAGATTTTGATGTTGGATACATGGTATTCCTCTGTATATTGTCATGGAATAGGGTTATGAGATTTGGGAATAAGGGAAAGTGTATTCCAAGGTACATTATCTCTTTGGATATCTTTGATTGAAATGGAGTAATGGAATATCAACTATCACTCCCCCCAAACCAATATCATGTACATGATGTATTCTATGTATCACTCATAAATATTACATACATTATCCATCACATTTACTCAATCTAGAGGTGGTAAAATTGGAGAATAACTTCTCTTATTAAGAGAAGTCTATGATGATCTTAAATCATAGGGAAAAAGTTCTACAAAATAAGGCAATGCCGCTCGTAAAGATGTTTTGGAGAAACCAAATGTTTGAAGAGGCGATGTGGGAATCAGAGGAAGTGATGAAGCAGAGTTATCATCATCTATTTTGTTGTGGGAAAAGGAAATTTCAAAGGTGAAATTTCTTAAAGGAGGAATATTATAATGCCCCAAACATTTATTAATGAAAATTCTTCTTGATCTAATTGAATGTATTATTTTGTAAATTGGTTATATAAAGCATATTCACTTCCTCAGTTTTATGGTTTTTTGGATTTTAAAATACTATAATGAATTTTAAAAATTGCTAATATATTCGTTGAACAGTGATCACAAGATTAGTATAAATATAGGGGTTTAGAAAATCCAATTTACTTAGAAAAAGAAAGTGATGGCCTCATCTAGTATAATTTCACCATATGAAGCCCTTTTTCAGAGCTTGGAAAGGAGGTGGTGTCACTGAGATTCGCTCTTAACCAAGCCCAAGCTGAGATTCAACACGTTAATCTTGAACGGAACTGCCTACCGGAGAAGTGAAAGTTGAATGATATTACCACCTGAGCGGTGTTATCTGATACATCCTAAGAGTTTTCCACCATCACACACCTTATCCTTAGGTCATATGTGGGTGTTATAATAGTTTATATAAAAATTACCTTGCACTATAATCGTGGGCATTATTTTTGTGGAGAATATTGAATATAAATTCATTATATTATTGTTACTTTGTAAATAATTTTTAAAGCAGAAATAGTATTTTTGGTTATTACTAAATTAAGAAATATATTTTTATGAATTAATGGATTTTTTAATTCAATAATATTTTATAAAATATTATTACTACAATAATTTTTTTAAATATAAATGATCGTATAATTTTTATGAATGCAATTGTAATTTTTTTAAGGTTTGAAATCTATTTTTGTCAAAACCCGTGAATTTTCAATAAATGGTGGATTTTATTTTAAAAGAAAAAATTCAAATATTTAGAAAATTATTTAGATATAATGAATATTATTTTTAAAATCAGGATGTTTTATTTTTCTAATGATTAATTTTTCTTAATTTTTTGAGATAATCCAGTTTTTGGGTAAAAATTAAATACTGTTTAATTATATAATGTGTTTTATGATATTATAATGTCCCAATAGTGATTTAGTAAAATAATATAAATTTTATTTTCTTCCAATATATATTTTTAACATTAAAATAATATTATTTTCTATGTTTTTGATTTATTTAACAAATCCTTAGTGGACCCTCTCTAACTTATAAAATATTAAACATTTTAAAATGATTTCCTTGAGTGTGACTCACCTCCACATAATCAAGGCTAATATTTTAATAATATTGGCCATTGGAATTATATAAGAAGGTTTGACACTTCAATTTTGAAAAAACCATGGGAAAAACCATTGGACGGTTTGTGGTTTTGATTATTTTAATGTGTAGTGTCCAAAACCTAAAAAATAAAGATTTCAGTCTCCTTTCATATATAAACCCACTCAAGATCCCACATATCATCACTAAAAACTTTTAGAGATCTACCTACCTCTGATATCATCTCTCTATATTCCTCCCAAGGCTCGCAAGGCTCCCAAGAAGCCCCTCTCAAGCCTCTCTCAAGCTATTGGGATCACACTTCCATGTAAGGGATTTCTTTCATTCCAGTTTTTTCCAGTTTTTTTTATAATGATATACCCTATTATTTTCAATTAAAAATATTTTTGAATGATTTATCACCTCCCCTATACTACCCTCATTATTTTTAAATGATGAGATACCCCTTTATATCTCATTAATTCCACCCATGTACACCTGTTACCATGCCGATATTCTGTAAGGGATTTCTCTCTCCTCATTTACATTCAAGATATGCTTTTATATTATGCATCAAAATTCAATTAAATATGTTGGTAAATATATCAATATTACCCCCTTACATTACATTTCATTTATATATGATGATATACAACTTTCTCTCTCATCAACCATTTTTATGAATTCTTATGTTAAGTCATTATGCTGCCAAATTAGCATCGCGATTTTCCAAGACAAAGTCATTGTGTATTGAATACCATACCCATTTATATATCACGAGTATTCAAATTTATGCACATTTACTTATAATTTATATTATTTCACGTATTTATTCCACATTCCCTTATCATTGAATAAATGATGATGTTTATTGATTCCATGTTGTATGATCATTGTGGAACACTTATACATGAAAAGAAATGATTTAGAAGGGTGCGCCCTGATAGCTCTCCAATGCATTGGGTAATGATAAGTATCATGATACATCAAGTGAAATTAGGTTATACCAATTATAAGTCAAGTGAAAGGATATTTTACTCCTGATTCATGTTAAATGAGCCTTATCTCATGTTAATATCATGTAAACTGTTGTTGTCAGATTACAATGTTATGATAATCATGCTATATCATGCGTTTATGTTATTGTATATCTTATGATCTATTTTGTTCCTATTGCCTAACATGTACTGTAGCTTTCATGTTATTCCTTTTTTACTCCCTTTGATGGCTTTATAGCTCACCATTTTTTTATGAATGTCCTCAGGTTATCCCATGAACTGCTAAGTATGAATGAATATTATGGTCATGTAAAAGAAGTTTTCAATATTGATGTTTTGTTTTATCTTCTAAGTTCTTATGTATTGTTTTTAAGCCCTAAATACACTATATCTATTTATCCTAAGAGTTTTCATAAGTGCATGTTTTTGTAATAAATCATGTTAATGTGTGTAATAAGTAGTAAGGTTGTTATATTTAATGTAATCCTCTAGGAAGTGGAATAATAATTTTGATTCCATTGTGTTAGATGACCAATTTAGAAGGAGTTAATATTATTATTGTGTATATTTTCAATCAATTAAATCCATATGACTTATTTTTTACTATATGATGACTTTATGATAATTATTTTCAAAAGCATTGCTCACATTATTGAAGTTAAATCTCAACTAAATTGATGTTGGGAATGGAAGGCTTGTGTGAACATAAAAAAATTTAGGTGTTTAGATTATTTGGGATAGACCTAATAAACACATTTTATTATATCATTATTCTTACATTTTAAGGATTTAGAAGACATACATGTTTAATCTCTCAAACATGGTAATGTACCTCTTTGAAGTCACTTTAAATTGTCTTTAACCTAATCATTCTGAAGTGGTACATGTTGAATCTCTGGAACATGGTAATGTACCTCTTGGAAATAACTTTAAATTAACTTTTACATTGGTTCCCACATCTACAGATGATATATTTTTATTTCTCAAATACCCAATGCAATCATTTTGGGAAGTATTATTTATATCATGATTTTAACTATCCCTGACATAGCCTATGAAATCTTCACCCATAGCATGTTTATACCCACTTTTCGGAAGTCAAATTTTCATGCCATCAAATGGATTCATAGATATTTGAATTATAGTTCTAATATGATATCGTGTTATGGTAAAAATGATGAATCATATGAAATTATTGTTGTATATGTATATGATAACAATGCAGAAAATACCGATAGCCAAAAATCATTGAATAGTTAACGTTTTTAACTTATTGTGGTGATCTCGTTTCTATTATATGTCAAATTTAGTGTATGGTTTCTATTTCAACCATATAATTAGTTTATATTACTTGGATATAGGTTGTTAAAGAAGAATTATTTCATAATGGTTTGTCTTCCAAAACCATCTTTTTCAGTTATTTTATCAATCATTATTTGGAAAGTCAATCGTCTCTTAATTTATCTTGAAATTTAGTATTTTATGGTAAATCAAAATACATAGATATTAGGATAAAATCTATTAAATATTTTATAGAATCTGGAACCATATGTGTCAATAAGATACACACAGATGATAACATATCTGATAGTTTCACTAAATCCATTGTACTATGAAAATTCAAATGTGGTTTAGAGTGGAAAAATTTTGTTTCAATCTTGTAACTATAGATGAAACAACATCTCCAATTTCAATTAAACATTTTGGAGATTTGTGAATTATAGTATTCATTATTTATTTCATATTTAATTGACCATATTATTTATCTTAAATTTTTATTTTGTTTTAGTTTTATTCATGAAAAATGTATTCATTAATTTTATATACACAGAATATGACATTAAGAGATTATGCTATGGGTTAGGACATTTATTTCAAGTTTTGGCCTTTTATCACTTGTTTGGGCCTCTGATTTGGGTCATATCCCACAGCCAAACTTTTTCATGATTCTCTAAATATCCACTATTCGATATGTGATTTCTTCCGGGCCATTGGCCTGTCACACCACCATATTGATCATCACCATCCACTTGTCGTGAGTAATTTAGAACGCCATCAGGCATTCTGGTCAGTGTGGTTTTGTGGCCTCTCTTGATTGTTTGTGCTATTATAGGGGGTCAAGGGATTGATGACCCCTATTCCCTTCCATCGAATAACATATGATCATTTTGAATCTTCCTACAATGTTTTGGCGCTCAGTTTTCGTTAGAGAAAAAATTTATTTCCAATAACATTATTCTTTGTTCGAGAACTAGTCCTTGAATGTTTTCCTTCTTAGGTTCACCTCATTGAAAATATATGGTAGAGAAAACTTCTTTCCTTGTAGGAAGATTTGTGGCCTTTTCAGTGACCATTCTAGATGCATAGAGGCAAAAAAGAGTCCTCAAATTGAGGCATTGATTGAATCCAGATTTTAGCTTCATGATATCAAGACCACTGAAGTTGTTTCTACTCTATACCTACAAGTATTGAATTTATGTTACTCTATTTTGAGGCCTAAAAATATAGTATACTTGTGTTTCTCTTGAATTTTTGTTGGATTAAATCTTATAGAATTTTATTATTTGAGCATAATAAAATGAGTGATCATGGGTTCTTTACATTCCATCCACATAGGTCCTGATGGGACCGAAGCACATAAATTGGGTTTTCTCTATGTCCATATTTAATTCAATTGTAATTTATATTTACATTCTATTGGTCATGACTTCTAAATGAAAAATACATGTTCAGTACTATTAGGGTACTCGTGCTCTACTTCTATTAACTCCACTCCTACCCTCATAGGGCTTCAGTTCTACAATTTGATTTTTTTTAAATGGAGATCTTCTGGATGAGAAATTTTGGTGAATTTTTTCCTTCCTATACACAATCCGTTCAAATTTATTTCATGAAAAATATTTTCTTTCTTCTATTTATCTTCATTTATTATTATGAATTTGACTGAACTATTTGTGGAGGGTTATTTGGTGATAAAATACCATTCCTGATAATGAAATATATTATAAGATACTTAATGGAAATGATATTTTTGATTTGGAGGGTTCCATGTATTGAAGATAGATTTTATTTTAGATTTTCCTCTCATGTTATATTATGTTTTAGAAAATGACTGAGTGGGGGATATATTTAATGATTATTTGGACTATTGGGACCATGATATGATTATATGTTGGTTAAATGAGATAGTCTGTCACCACATTCTTAATATTCCTATCATGTTAGATATATGGAAAGGACCATCTTTGTTGGAAGGGGGACACATCTAGAATATATAATGTCTACTAGGATAATAAAATTTTTGATAAAGACTCACCTCAATTTGTACCATCCGGATGATGGAATGAAATTTGGTCTCTATATAAAACACAACAGTTATATATTTTTATACAATACCTATTATTATATTCTTTCTACATGAATGATTTTGATTCTCTCTATCATTCATTGAATGAAACCTTCCATGTGTGTCTTTTTTTTGGAATCAACTTTTCATGTAGTTCATCATTTCCATAAAGTAGAATTTGACTGGATGGGATAGAGGTTGTATTTACTTGACTTAATTGATTTATATCTTTTTCTAGATCATAATTTTCATAAATAGACTTCTTTCCTGAATCTACATGGGGTTGGACTGATTTTTACAATCATATCATTAGTTTGGAAAGGGTAGAATGAATCAGTTTTCTATGATAATTCCACTCATTTCCTAATCTGTAACACCCTGACCCCAGTTATCTAGAGTCGTTTCATTATTAAATAACATCGGAATGATCAAAAAAGATCAATTCTCGAAAGTCCGATTAGTTTAGTAGCCTTAGAATCAATAGATACATCCATAAATTTTACATTACATCATAAAGTGAAAACTACAAAAACATCTTGTCTCCACACTCATAACCCCTCATACTATCCCTGCAGGTCATTCATAAAATACATATTCACATCCTGCAAATTATAAAACATAGCAATGGGTGAGCTCAGATGCCCAATAAGGATAACAATATGGAAGAAACTTTCATAAATAAGCATAATCATTTAAAGCAATGTATAACTAAAACAAAATCCTTTTAAACTTGAAAATAAGAATAATATGTCATAAATAAAATGAAATAATTCCATTTACTTATTCACATGGGTATTCTACTAGTCGAATTATCACATGTAATATCCATAACCACTTTCATAATGATGGAATGCATAATGCCCGACTGTCATAACCACATAGTCAAGGACCTGTGCCAAGACATCAAATACAATTTTTTTCAAGGCCCAGTTCCAAGACACTAGTTTGTCTCAAGAGACCTACCGATGCATCGAGAAGCTATAGCAGGCTCCACCGATCACTTATTAAGTCCAATGAATTCCTCATATTAAAAAGTTTAAACATGACATAAACATTCTTATTAAAACTAGCATACGAAATGTCAATAATTTTTCCATTAACCATGAATGGTATAAAAAATAAATCCATAGTAAATCATATCACAAAACCTTCAATACAATATGGAATTTTTGTATCATAATAAATCAAATTCAAATAAGCTTAAAATCCATCAAAGGATGTTGACATAGATGAAATAAAAACTATTTGAGAGAAATATCTCTTTTTTTAAATTAAATTAAAAGTCACATAATTATTAAATAAAATATTTACATTGAAAATATTCTTATAATCTGGTAAGATAAGCTTCGATGAATTTATAACGGCGGAAAATATCCACACTACCGTATAAGTTAAAAGATAAATTCTTACCTTAATTCTGTCGAAAGGTTATAACGGACCTTGTTGGGAAAATGACAGAAAAATTCATTTATAAAATTTATATAAAAGTCAAAAAAGGGTATAAATGACATTAAAACATAGTCTATAAAATAGTAACAACGATTTGAAATTGATTTTTATGAAACATGGATGTGGATGATAAAGAGGTCCGGGTAGATAATTACGTATAAACAACCTCGAATAATAAAGAGATTGTAAAATAAACCCTTACCTTGTACTTTTCATTGGTCGAGGGTAGGTTCAATCATGTATAATGGTGAAATAATTGTTATTAAATTATTCAAAAATCATATACATAAATATGATATCATATATGATCTTTTATCATTGTTTTGTTAATAATATCATAATATTATCGCCGTTTCAAGTATTAACTTACTCCTTTTCTTTTATATGTTTTGTTACATAATCCATGTTTTTTATGGATAGGTTGTATATTATTCATATCCAGAATGATATCAATTCCTTTAAAATTATTTTTAATCGTCAAATGAGAATTAGTCTTTAATGGATACGATGGGGAATTAATCTCATCGTGTTCGTGGAGACGGTAGTCTGTACGCACGTACGACAGACAATATCATTTTTTTCTATTAAGAAAATTTATAATTTGATGGTATATAATATATAAAGAATCATTATAATTTTATATTTATTATGTACTTCAATTTCACATCATTATCATACCCATCCAAATAATAATGTTTTGAATAACAATTGCACCATGACGTAGAGATTGTAGGCTGTAAGTACACATGTATGGTGACATGTCATTCAAAGGATGGATAGAATAATGAATATGGTTGTACCATATTTATAATAACATCACAGTATATAGAAGATACTAGAGTTATTATTTTATAATGGAAATAACAAATAAAGAATAAGTGGAAGAAGAAAGGAACTTGAAAGCGGGTGGTGAAAACATTACATCTTCTTCGAGTTCTTCCTTTTGATTTAATCAAAAGACATCCTTAGGTTGGCTTTCTGATCAAAATAAGGACTCTAGGTTGATGTTAGGGAAGTTGGGAGGATATTTAGGTAGGTATTGGCCAAGCCAAATGGATTTGAAGGATTAAATTAGAGAGAAGGGGGAGTTCCCTTTTATAAGAGGGGTGAGGGGTACCTTAGGAAAAGATAGAAATATTATTTTATAATAAATTAATATTCAGTTTCTAATGGATCCAATGTGACTTATTTCGAGTATAAGGTGGTTATGGGTCGAAAAACAACCAAAAAATATGTTTTAGACAGGTTTCGTTCACTAAATTAACCATATCTTTTAGTTTTAACTTTTAGTTAATTAGTTTGACATTTACCATGTCTCTTTTTATTTTTATATTATATAGTTAATAAATATAAAATATAGTTTCAAGAGACCCCAAAGTGGTCATTTAATGATATAACTATCATTATATAAGTCCTTTGGCCAAGCCTTATATTTTTGGAAATATAATATCAATTAATAATATAATATTTGTTTTAAACAATCATTTATGTCAATTTTGACATTATTTAACAATTGATTTTTGATAAAGTCTTAACAACATTATTAATTCGACAAAAATTAATTTAATAAATCTTCACATGTCATATTAACCAATAAAATTATTGTATTTCATCAAAAACTTCAAATTATTTTTTTTTTAACATTTATAATACCAATTATTTTATTTTTTCATTAATAAGTAAAATACTGCATCATTAGTGTGTCATAAATAAATTTTATTATTCAAGGTCTAAAAATTATAAATAAAATACCATTATATAGGAAATATTGTTATCTTTGTAATTTATTTTTATAGTCGAAAATATAACATATATAACCCTATATAAAATTTTTTTTTCTAAAAGATATGTGCTTATGTCATTTTTGTATTTACTTTAACTTAATTAATATAAACTGTCCTTATCACTTACATGTGGCTCCATGGGGTCCCAAAATGGAACCAAAGATGACCATGGTCGGAAATGTATCAATCAAAAGGGTTAGGACACGTTTTAGGGTAAATTAATATTATTATAATATTATTTGTTTTCCCTTATTTACTGGATTTACCCTTTAACCATGGTAAATAAGATATTTACCGAAGTAATTATTCAAATTGTCTAAAAATAAAAGTTACCTATTTAAAAAATTTGCACCTCCTGATTCTAAATATGGAATCCATTTTTCTAAATTCAAAACACAGAAGTGGCAGAAATTAATTTAAAATTAATCCCGTTGTCAAAACAAAAAGCATGTTTTTTAAGAAATAATAACTATCAAAAGATTGACACTTGCTTATGTCCAGTTTGATTGTGAAATTATGTCCAATGACAAAAATTATATGAAATGGTGAAAATATAATCTAATTTTACTTTAAAATCACTCAAATTCATAATTTATCACTATTAATTATTTCTATTAAAATAGTTGTTTTTAATTAAAATTTAGTAATTTTCACTATTCATCAAAATATGAATGTTATCCAAAAAGCACAAAACATCACCCTAAGCTAATTTCGATATTCCAAATCCAAAAATGAAGTCCATTTTGAAAGATAATATTTATAAAATTTTAAAAAGTGGGTATTACTATTCAAAATGGCTAGTTTGATTGGTTCAGGTGAGTATTAGAACTCGAAGTTTCATACATCACACGCTACTGTATTATTCAAAGAGAAGCGTACCGTGGCAGTTTGGGGGTGCTACATTCTCCCCTCCTTCAAATAATTTCATACTCAAAATGTTTATAATATTACTGCATAAAAAAGACAAGGGTGGTTCTTCATCATTAGTTCCTCGGGTTCCCACGTTGCCTCTTCCATCTTATGGTTTCTCCATAGAACATTTACCAGATGAGTTATCTGGTTTCTCAGCACTAGTTCTCTTGTATCACGAATCCTGATGGGCTCTTCGTAATAAGAAAGATCGGGTTTTAGTTATACTTCCACACATGTGAGTACATGTGTTGGGTCAAGCATGTATTTTCTCAATAATGATACATGGAACACATCGTGAACTTTGGAGATATTTGGTGACATTTCCAAACAATAAGCTACAACCCCAATTTGTTCTAGAATTTTGAAAGCTCCGATGTACTGTGGACTCAATTATCCCTTTTTACCAAAATGTATAACACCCTTCCATGGAGATACCTTCAAGAAAACATGATCTCCTACCTGAAATTCCAAATCCTTCCTTCAGTTATCGACAAAGCTCTTCTGCCAACATTGAGCTGCTTTGATGTGGTTTTGGATAACCATCACCTCTTCCATAGATTCCTCCACCAGTTCTGGGACTATTAGTTTTCTTTCGCCAACATCATCCCAACAGGTTGGTGTGCGACATCTCTTTCCATATAACGCTACATATGGCGCCATTCGAATACTTTAATAGAAGCTATTGTTATAGTAAAATTATACCAGAGGGGAATATTGATCCCACATGCCATGAAAGTCATGTGAGCATGATCTCAACATGTATTCTACGGTTAGAATAGTCTGTTCTGATTGTCCATCAGTTTGGGGGTGGTATGCAGTGCTCAAATGATGTTCAGTATCTAGGGCTTTCTGAATACTTTTACAGAATCTTGATGTAAAATGTGGATCATGATCAGAAACAATCAATATGGGTACTCCATGAAGTCTCACAAATTCATTAATATATATTCTTGTTAGACATTCAAGTGGTAGATCCTATCTTATAGCAAGAAAATTTGATGACTTGGTAAGACGATCAACAATGACCCATATTGTATCATTCCTTCTAGGAGTCTTTGGTAGTCCAATGACAATGTCCATCGTGATATTATCCCATTTCCACTCAGTTATGGGTAGAGGTTGCAATACTCCTCCAGGACGTTGCCTTCTAGCTTTCACTTGTCCAAAAACCATACATATTGACACAAAATCAGTGATCTCCATCTTCATGTCGTCCCGCCAAAAATGATCCTTCAAATCTCTATACATTTTGGTGCTCCTAGGGTGTATATATAAATTGGAACTATGAGCATAATCCAAAAATTCCCTTTTTAGATCAGCTATATCAGGAACACAAAGTCTCTTCCCAAATTTCAAAATTCCTTCTTCATACAAAATGTCACTCAATCTCTCATCATTCATATCTTTAATATTCTTTTGAAATTATTCATCATCAGTCTGATAACAGTTAATATTTTCTCGTTATGATGGTTTGGAAAACATTTGAAAAAGTATCGATGTTTCACCTTTCATGGTTATTCCCATATCCAAATTTACTATATCCATAAAAATTGGATCCCTTTCAACTCTAATTTTGTTCAAAACTCCATGATCCTTTCTCCTCAAAGCATCAGCCACCTTATTTTTCTTCCCTAGGTGGTAGTGTATCATTCTCTAATAATAATTGAGTAGTTCAAGCCACCTCTATTGCCTCATGTTGAGTTCTTTCTGTGAGAAAATATACTTCAAACTCATGTGATCAATATAAATCTAACATTTCTCACCATAGAGATAGTGTCTCCAAATCTTCAAAGAAAATATTACAGTAGCTAACTCAAGATCATAAGTAGGATTTTTTTGCTCATGAATTTTTAGTTGTCGTGATGCATAGGCAATAACCCTATCATTCTGTATAAGGACACAACCAAGTCTGTTCCTTGAAGAATCACTATAAATAACAAAACCATCATTCCCCGATGGTAGATTCAATATAATAGCATTGAATAATATATTATTAAGTTCTTCAAAACATTCTTCACACTCTTTTGTCCAAACTAGTTTAACCCCTTTATGCATGAGATCTGTTAATGGGTGATCAAACCGAGCAAAATTCTTGAAGAAACGCCGATATTAACCTGATAAACCAATAAAACTATGTACCTCAGTTATACTCGTCGTTGATTGCCACTCTTGGATTGCCTTGGTCCAAGAAGGATCAACAGAGATTCCATCCTTAGAGACAATATGTCTTAGAAAAGAGATCTCATGAAGCCATAATTCACACTTGCTAAACTTCCCATATAATTCATGTATTCTAAAATTCTTCAGGATATTGCGCAAGTGATTTTCATGATCATCATATCTTTTGGATTATAATAAGATATCATCAATAAATTCCACCACAATATCATTGAGGTATTCTTTGAAAACTATGTTCATTAGATCTATGAAAACAGAGGGCGCATTAGTCCGCCCAAAAGGCATTACTATAAACACGTAATGCACATACGTGGTTCGAAAGGTTGTCTTCATAATGTGTTCATTATTCAAACACAACAGATGGTATCTAGATCGAAGGTCAATCATTGAAATTATTGAGCTCCATGCAGTTGGTCAAATAAATCATCAATGCGAGGTAGGGGATACTTGTTCTTCATTTTTATAGCATTGATTTCCCTGTAGTCGATACATAACCTCATAGATCCATATTTTTTCTTAACAAAAAGGAAAGGGGATCCCCATAGAGAAACACTAGGGCGAATAAATTCCTTATTGCTCAATTCATCTATTTGTTTCTTTAGTTCAAATAATTATACAGTGGCCATTATATATGGGTTCTTCGATATTGGCCTTGATCCAGGAATTAAATCAATGGAAAACTCAATTTCTAATTCTGGAGGATGTCTAGGTAAATCATCTGGAAAAGCATCAACATATTCTCTCACAATATGTACATCCTTTATTTGAACATTTCTTTTCCTCACCCATAGTTATTTCATTCGGTTCCTCCCTGATAAATGAATTTAGTTGAGCTACTAGGGGTGGATCGAGATAAGAATCAGGTGCTAACGATTCTGCTCTAAAGATAAGGTGTTATTTATCATCATCATAAAAAATTGTAACGTCCTTCTTATTATAATAAATCTTCAAATCATGGTTTGAAAGCCAATCCATACCGAGGATTATATCAAATTAAATCATGGGTATGACGATGAGATCAGAAGATAAGGAACATTTATGTGCTCTAATGGAGACTGATTCACAAAACATTGTTGAAATGATACTTCCCTTAAGAGTTTTGACTGACAAATTCCTTATTAAATCAAATTTGAAATATATAATTTTCTTAGAAAACTAGAGAGATATGAAACAATGGGATGATCTAGAATCAAATAATGCATTTTCTAAACTTGAGGAAACCATTAAATTACCTGCCACTGCGTCTTTTATAGCTTCAACCTCAGAAGTAGTGATAGCATAAGCTTGGCCTGGATCCCTTGCCCTTTTCTGAGGTAAGTTCCCCTTACACTTAGGACATTCATTTTCATAATATCCCATCCCCTGAAGTTGTAGCATTGAACATTAGTAGATTCTTTCTTCCCCTTGTAATCACGATCTTGGTGGCCTTTTTCACCACACTTGTTACAGACTCCCATTTCCTTCAAGCAAGTAACACGGTGTTTCTTCCCACATTTACTATAGGATGGATAATCAACTTTTCCCTTCCCCCCTTTATTTCCATTTCCAGAGTGATCAGCAGATCTCTTCTTATCTTGTTTTTCTTTAAAGTCGTAATACTTAGAGAATTAATTTTATTTCTTGGTAGCACATGAGACAATATCTTCGTACAACGAGAATGATTGTGAAACTAATGATAGATGGAGAAATGGTTTTAAGCCATAAAAGAAATGATCAATCTTACTTCTTAGGTTACGTATATAATTTTCAACATACCTCACTAACATTGTAAAGTTATCCTCATACTTTGCGACCTTCTCATCCTCATTTTTCCTCAGACTCAGAAATTTACATTCCATATCTTCTCAATGGTCATGAGGAAAGTATTTTTCTATGAACAGCTCTTTTAACTCCCTCCATTCCATATTTTATACTTCATCATCTTCTTTCATGTTTTGAATCAATTACAACCATTGATCAGCATCTCCAGTATTGCGATAACCTTCCATGACAACTTTTTCCCTTTCGCTACTCCCCAAAGCATGGAATATTTTATCTAATGAATTTATCCATTTCTCAGACACTAATGTATTTGTAGTCCCATTGAATGTCGGTGGTTTTTTCCTCGTTAAGCGATCTAACATTGATCCTCCACGCTGCGGATCAGGGTTCTCCATATGTGTAAGGTTATTATTGATAACCTGAGTGAGTTGTCCCAGTATGGTGATTAGCTGATCATCACCAATTGCATCACCATCTCCACTATAATTATCTTGAGCATGAGGGAAATCCCTACATGGAGTGCGTGAATTGATATTGTTGCCATTTCTTCCACTAGGTTCCATTTCTAAACAATGGCATAAACTAGATCAGTTTATGAATCAAAATACATAATTCCATACTTGTAAAACACTTAACATAAATTGAACTATGTGTGGATATAATCCATAATCATAAAAAATGTTTTCTTTGATAAAATATATACTCATAAACCCTTCATAATGGTTTCTAATGAAAATGAAAATTATCCTAAGCATATCCCCCGGGAGTGTCTTTACCAAGAGTGCAGCAAGGCCTGTTGTCGTGCACTAGTTCCCATTCGAGTCTACCTCAAAGCGGTGTTTTCAGGTGTTACACCTTGGTACATCTGTGCCAAAGCTGCCTATAACTGCTCGTATCCAGACAGGGATGTATTGCTCAAAAAAATCAAAAAATGTCTACAATACCAAAATTCTAGGAAATTCTTCTATATTAATCCTCAAAGTCTATCTTAGGTCTATGTCCTCTAATCAGAGTTTATCTAAATCTAGCTTCCATGGTTTATACTAAACCTCCCTATGATACCAACTATAATGCCCCAACCCCAGTTACCCATATTTAGTGTGTTATATCATAACATCATCGTGATCACAAAAGATCATGTCTCAAAAGACAAATTAGTTTAGTAGCCTTTGAATCACTAGATACATCCATAAAGTTTAGATTACATCATAATGTGAAAACTACAACAAAATCTTGTCTCCACCCTCATATATCCTCATACTATCCCCACAGGTCATTCATAAAATACTTATTCACATCCTGGGAAAAATAAAACATAGAAAGGGGTGAGCTCAGATGCCCAGTAAGGATAACAATAGAGCATAAACAATCATAAATAAGCATAAACATTTAAGGCAATGTATAACTAATACAAAATCCTTTTAAACATGAACTTCAGCATAATATGGCAGAAATAAAATGAAATACTTCTATTTACTTATTCAGAAAGATATTCAACTAGTCGAATAATCACATGTAATATCAATAACCACTTTCTTAATGATGGAATGCATAATTCCATACTCTCATAACCACATAGTCAAGGCCCTGTCCCAAGACTAAAAATAAGATTTTTGTCAAGGCCTTGTTCCAAGACACAGGTTTGTCTCATGAGACCTACCAATGCATCAAGGAGCTATAGCGGGCTCTACCCGTCACTTATTATGTCCTATGCATTCCTCATATGAACAGGTTTAAACATAGCATAAACATTCGTATTAAAACTAGCATACGAAATGTCAATACTTTCTCTATAAACCATGATTTGTATAAAAATAACACATCCATAGTCAAACATATCACAAAACCTTCAATACAATAAGGAAGTTTTGTATCATAATAAAACAACTTCAAATAATCTTAAAATCCATCTATGGATTTTGACATAAATGAAATCAAAAAAATTGAGAGAAATATATCTTTTTTAAAATCATTTAAAAGTCATATAATTATAAAAGAAAATATTTACTTTGAAAATATTCTTATAAGATAGGATGAAAAGCTTCGACGATTTTATAATGGCATAAAATAGCCACACACACTGTATAAGTTAAGAAAGACATTCCTACCTTAATTCTGTCGAAAGTTTAAAAAGGACCTTGTTTGGAAAACGAAGGAAAGATTCTATTATAAACATATTATAAAAAGTAAAAAAATGTTATAAATGAATTTAACTGATATTCTATAAAATATTAATATTGATTTGATATACATTTTTAAGAAACATGGATGTGGATGATAAAGAGGTCCTAGTAGATAATTACATATAAACAACCTTGGATAATGAAGAGATTGTGAAATAAAACCTTACCTTGTACTTTTACATGGTAGAGGTTAAATTAACCTCCTATATAAGGGTGAAATAATTGATATTAAATTATTCATGTATCATATACATTAATATGATATCATATATGATCTTCTAACATTGCTTTGTTATTAATATCTTAGTATTATCATCGTTTCGTGTGTTAACTTACTCCTTTTCTTTTATACTTTTTGTTACATAAGCCAAGTTTTTTATGTATAGGTTGTATCTTATTCATATCCAGAATGATATCAAGTCTTTAAAATTTATTTTTAATCATAAAATGAGAATTATTTTTGAAGGGATACGATGGGGAATGAATCTCATCGCGTTCGTGGAGACAGTAGTCCGTACTTACACACGAGCGACAATATCATTCATTTTATATTTAAATAGTATATAATTGGATGGTATATCATATATATAAAATCTTTATAATGTTATATTTATTATTTAATTCAATTACACATCATTATCATACCCATCCAAATAATAATGTTTTGAATAACAATTGCACCACGATGTGGAGACGGTAAGCCGTATGTACGCATGTATGGTGACATGTCATTTATAAGTTGGAAATAATAATGAATATGGTTGTAACATATTTATAATAACATAATAGAATATAAAAGATACTGGAGTTATTATTTTATAATGTAAATAACAAGGAAAGAACAAGTGGAAGAAGAAAGGAACTTGGTAGAGGGTGGTGAAAACATTACCTCTTCTTCGGGTTCTTCATTTTGATTTGATCAAAAGGGATCCATAGGTCGGCTTTATAATCAAAATAATTCCTCTAGGATTAATTAAGGAAAGTTGGGAGGATATTTGTTCAGTGGTTGGAAGATCCAAATGGCTTTGAGGGTGCGAATTAGAGAGAAGGGGGAGTGCCCTTTTATAAGAGGGGTGAGGGGAACCTTAGGAAAAGATAGAAATATTATTTTATAATAAATTTATATTCATTTTATAATGGCATCAATGTGACTAATGTAAAGGATAAGGTGGTTATGGGTCGAAAACCACCCATCCAATAGGTTTTAGAGAGGTTTGGGGCACTAAATTAACCTTATCTTTTACATTTAACTCTTATTTAATTAGTTTGACATTTACCATGTCTCATTGTATTTTTATATTATATAGTTAATAAACTTACTATATACTTCCAAAAGTACCCCAAGTGGTCCATTAATGATACACCTATCATTATATAAGTCCTTTGGCCGAACGTTATATTTTTAGTAATAGAATATCAATTAATAATATAATATTTGTTTTAAAAACTCATTTATGTCAATTTTGACATTATTTAATAATTAATTTTTGTTAAAGTCTTCACAACATTATTAATTCGAACCAAATTAATTTAAGAAATACTAATATTTCATATTAACCAATAAAATTTGTGGATGTCATCAAAACATTGACATTATATTTATTTTGACATTTATAATAGAAATTATTTGATTCATTCATTAATAAGGAAAATAATGCATTATTATTGTGTCATTAATAAATATAATTATTCAATGACTAAAATTATAAATAAAATAAAATTATGTTGGAAATATTTTTATATTTTTAATAAATATTTATAGTCTAAAATATATCATATATAACATTATGTAAAAAATGTTTTGCTAAAAGATATATTCTTATGTCATTGTTGTATTTACTTTAACTTAATTAATATAATGTGTCCTTATCACTTACATGTGGCTCCATGGGGTCCCAAAAAACGACCCAATGGTTCCCATGGTCGGACATGTATCAACCAATAGTTTTAGGACACGATTTAGGGTAAATTAATATTATTATAACATTATTGTTTCCCTTATTTACCAAATTTACCCTTTAACCATGGTAAATAAGATATTTAGAGAAGTAATTATTCAAAATGTCTAAAAATAAAAGTTATCTATTTACACATTTTGGACCTCATGATTCTAAATATGGAATTAATTTTTCAAAATTCAAAACATAGAAGTGACAGAAATTAATTTAAAATTAATTCCTGTTGTCAAAACAAAAAGCATATTTTTAAGAAATAATTACTATCAAAAGATTGACACTTACTTAGGTCCATTTTGAATATGAAATTATGTACAAGGACCAAAATTGGATTAAATTGTATAAATATAATCTTATTATACTTTAAAATCACTCAAATATATAATTTCTCTCTATCAATTATTTCGAATAAAAAAGTTTTTTTAATTCAAATTTATTAATTTTCACTATTCATCAAAATATGAAAGTTATCCAAAAAGTACCAAAAATTTACCCAAAGCTAATTTCGATATTCAAAATCGAAAAATGAAGTCCATTTTCAAATAGAAAATTTATAAAATTTCAAAATGTGGGTATTACTATTCATAATGGCTAGTTTGATTGGTTGAGGTGTGTGTTATAACTCGAAGTTACGTACAACACACGTAACTATATTATTCAAAGAGAAGCATACCGTGGAATCCTAGGGTGTTACATAATTTGTTATGATAGGGACTTGGAATTGATGAATTAATGAACAGAGAATAATTCTTAATCCTCCAATGAGAGTATCTAGTTGAGATTTTTTGGTTGGGAACCTCCCCCAATTGGGTTTCTCATGATATATACAGATGTTGTTGTATCATGATCCATGGTCAGTATTGTGACAATTGTTCACATGAATAATGGAATGATTTTGGAAGCTAAAAATTTTTCTATTAAAGATGTTTGGGATCCCTATGCATTGGAGGCATCTCTATCTACCATGGTCTTCTCCTAGCATGGTACAATGTATCAGACAAAATGATTGTTGATTTTAATTACCTTTTTTTGCATAATTCTATTTTTTAACATGAAGAATACCTGTATTCATATGAAATTATCCTTAAATATTTATATTCATTATTGGTTAACTTAACTTATTGTATTCTCTTCATTCATTTGGTGAGTAGAAAATCATGGCGCCCATAATTTTTCCCGATTTGGGAATATTTTGGCATTACCATTTTTGGTTTAATCAGTTCCATAATTGAATGTATAGTTTTACATTGATTGATTCTTAATATGTTGCACATTTAACTCTAAATAAATTCATAATTGGGACCAAATGAATTTATATTTTTAAATATATATAAATCAGTCTAATAAATAGTTTATATATATATTTTCTACTACAATTTTAACACACATAGAGATATATATATATATATATTATCCTGGTAATAAATATTATAAATTTTAATAAATATAATTTTACAAAATTATTAATATAAGAATGATATTGTATTTTAAAAGTCTACAATTTCATATATATTTTTATATATTAGCATACAATTAATTGTTATAAGTAATTATTATATTTTTTAAATAAATAATAAAAAATTTATTTTATTTTATTTTATTTAACATTATATATATAATGTGGGTTGCAGGATTGTATAAGACATAAAGTACACACATAATCATAAATTAGGCTTTATTTCATGCTATTATAGGTAACTACATGAAATGAATTAGGAACGATGAGCAGGGGAAGGTGAATCAAAATTTGTTCGACAAATTTCCAATAGGTATTCTCACACCCATGTCATGTTTTGTAAAATTACAATTTATAAGTTTCTTGAAAATTAAACTGAAAAGCTATCATGTAGAAGAAGTAATTAGATTTCATAAGGATATTGTTTAAGGCATCATATTTATCATCTTTGATTCTGATATATGATTTAGCATGTAATGAACAATATTTTAAAATTTACATCCTCATTCTACGAATTTACACTAATTTTATTTTATATGAATAATTATCATTATCATACTGTTTTTATAATGGTAAAACTTGCTCATTATATTTTTATAGAGACATCATCAACAATATATTATTCATAATTGTTTCAATAGGGTTTTAATTTATCAATTTAATATTATCCATTATTTATGTAATTAAACCTAAAGATGTATTTTTTGTTAAATTTTGATGATATGGGATTAGACACAAACGTCTATAAATAATTTCCTGAAAAAATATTATTAATTTCCTTGATTATATTTGACTATAAAGTAGTTGATTTAATTAATGAAGTAATGGGTACTCAATTTATAAAAGATTCCAACTGTATCGTAGATTTTGAAATAGTTAAGGAAGTAATATAAACTACAAAATGATTCCAATATTTAGATATGGTTCCTAGGAATAATGATCTCACCACATTGTAATGTGATATTACAACAGTTGTGGATCTGTGAAAGGAGTTAAAGTCGCAAAAAAAATGTAGCACTTAAATTTTTTTATCTCTATTGAGATTATTCTATGAGAAATTTTTTCACGGAAATTAGAGACACATTGGAGGAGGACTTGAAGTACATGAGGAATAAGTAATAAACATGATAGAAAACTAAATTACAAGTGAAAACTAGTAGATTAAAAGTCATTGATAGTTGGAACTTGAGAAATTGTTATCCTTTTTTGGTGTCCAAGAAAAAATCACTTTGTACATTATATGAGAAATATACTCAATGACATGAATTTAAATTAATTTCTTATCACATATGGAGTATTATTCTATGTAAAATTAAAGTGAAAATGTCATATAGTATTTTTTTCATTGAAAATATCATATCAATTCAACACTATGATCTAAACCATAAAGTTCTATGAAAATATTCATAGTGGTCGAATTTGTTTTATAGTGATTCGAACACCCCTTACACAGTGTGTTAAATTATAATTAATATTTTTATTATAAATACATCTAACTAGATTTCCCATAGAAACTATGTTTATATTCCACCAAGATACATTTTTATGAATTCATATCACTATTATTTTCTTTTAAAATATATGTTTATATGTTTATTAATTCAGTGGTGATGGGATGAAAATTAAATATTTCAAAACATTGTCTTAAAAAATAGTTGGTTTTCAATAAAAATATTATCAATATTTATTGAAAAATAAGTCAACTACCAAATATTTATACTATCCCAGAAATTATGGTCACTATATAAACATTTAATTTTCATCCCATGACCACTAAAAAATAAGTCAGCTCACAATTCATTATATGTGCATGTGAGTGTTTATTTTTGAGTCTGGCTCTTAGAAATGTTATTGGATATGATGAAAATTTGAAATTTATAAAAATATTATTCTATAATTTTTTGAAGTGGATGAAAATTTGTTAAATAGTTATACTGAATTTCCCTTGATTTTTATAACAAACTCGAAATAGTTATTTTTTGAGTTTTTTAATTTTCTTCGACATTGGGGTAATTTATCACCTGATTAGTAGAATTCTATTTTATTATGTGAAGAGGAAAATTAATTTAGAAATAAAAGATTAAGAAATACTAGTGTTCATCAACATTAGAAAATCCTCAAACTAAACCTGTGAAACACAAGAACGACCACGAGTTGCCAATGTGAAACCTTATTCATACATATTTTTATAAAATATAAAGGGAAATTATAAAAATGGAAGCTAAAGGAATGAATATTAAAAACTATTAATCCAAATAAATTGATACCAATCTCTAGTGAATATGTAGCATTGATAATGATTACCTAGTCTGACTCCAAAATTATAGATCTCCAATCTATCTCAACAGCCATTTCTAGGACTATAATAATAGATTTGGATTCAGCCATATCTCAAACCCAGTTTCATTATTATTATTTTGTAAAGGTGATAAATTATAGCTGAAAAATTTTGAGTGACTACAACAACCCCCTCAGATCCTCTGTAATATCGAGACACCTCCATATTAATATTTTTACCCCCATAGGAGGATGGTTTTAGATATATGGTTCAAAATTTTCTCTTCTATTATTATGCTTTATTTCATAATGCTTCCTTGTGGTCAACCAATGAGTGCCTCTTTCAACATAGATGATGCTTGGTGATGCTAGATGATTAAATATAATGTCATTTCTTCTTAGACAAATAATTTAATTCATTGTAAATAGGGAACTCAAATCATCCATAGGGAGTGATGATGTCAACTTCATCAGATACCCTATTAATATTGAATTAATATAAATGATATAATTAGATTCATTTTTCTATGCATTCCAAAAGGCCCTAACCTCAGATCAATCAATGATATCTTGTGAAGAATATTCTAATGTTAATATGTAGAGAATAAAATTTCATATCTTCAGTCACATGGTGGAAAACTAGGAATTCTATAAATGGGAGGATCTATACACAATATTTCCACCAAATCTACCATGCCATGGGTGGTATTGAGAGGTGAAAAGGGATTATCCAAAACATACTAGGACTTGGGTTCGGTAATCACCATGTCATCCTATAATAATAATTTATTTCATTTACTCTAGAACAATCCTTACTCCATTATAACAATTTTGTTCCCATGTCCCTCACATAATGGATTCCTAGAATAGTACTCTTATCTATTTCATTAATCAATGAATCCAATTTATCCATGCACTATCCGCTCCCAAAATTATTAAATAATGGTATTGTAGAAGTATCTGCTAAACTATAAATAATATGGGTAGTTTTCGTAGAACAACAACCATAGAAAAACCACAGATACCTATAAATTCTTAAATAATCCACATTTCAAATTCTATAATAAAACCTATAATTTATAATATCATATAAACCTTACTATAGGTTCCCTGCACAACAAAAGCGTGGTTGGGATGACCCCCAAAATTAATTTTTACCGTGATCCATGATTATTATAGGATCAATAAGATGTTGAATTCAAGTATCCCTGAAGTAGAATAAAAGATTTAGATAAATACGGAAGATACATGAAACCTTTAGAGACGATATTTCACATCATGTTAATTAATTTAATTAATTTAATAAAGAAAACAATACCTGGATCTTTGGTATTTTCTTCTTTGATGATGTTGATCATCCTGAATGACCCTTCCAGGTTTTCTTGTTTCACTTACAAGGATCCAAACTAGAATCCCTCCAGCGGTGATCCACACATGTTTCGATGGACACTGATCGAAACCACTCATTCTCTATGTGCTAGAGCGAAGATGCGAGTGTCTTGTGTCGGTCCTTCCTGGTCGCTTTTTCTTGGGCCTTGAAAATTTTCTCCCTTTCTTCAGAGAGGTTGGAATAATATTAGAGATGGAAATTTTCTAGCTCAACAATTCTTAATTCACTAGGACTGTGGTTTGTTACATGGCACAATAGATATTTATGTCTATTTATTGACATGGGGATTCAGTTAAAATATTTAATTGTGTAATAGCAATTAAATATATTCATGACCATTTAGAAAACCCTTGCTATTAATAATAATACCATGTCATTATTTATGGTGCACCAAGCTGTGAAAAATTGAATTATAAATAAAATTCTTTGTCAAAAAATAATGGTAGTGTTATTTTAATTTGTTCCAAATAGTTAAATAATTATTTAATCTTGAAAATGATTATTTTACTTCCAGACTGGTCTTGGACAGCTAAAAATCTACTTACATTTATTTAACTTCTAAATAAGTAAAAATAATAATTTATTATTCTAAATAAATATTTTATTTACAAACTAGTAAATAAATATTAATTAAATGTTCAATAAAATAAATAAATAAATTTTAACCAAAATCCTTTGAATAATTATTATTTTAATTTTTGCAATAATTTTAACATTAATATAATTATTCATATATATTGAGAATAGAATTTAATAATTAAATTAAAATATAATTTAAATGAGACCACCAGAAACACTTAGTGTATAACCCTCTAGGATTCTTTCTCGTTGGAATTAAGAGTGCATTCCTAAATTCCAAGAGTACTATCTAGAAACAGGTCAAGGCACCCAAGAGATAGAACTTAAAGTCATAATGACGACATCCACATACGAATTATCACTGTTTAATATAATCCCTTTGTCACAATATCTCATCAAACAGGTTGCATGATAGTTTCATCAACTTTTTTTTCTTGATATGTCGGTCTTTGACTACCTGAAATAAACTCATCATTACACCATGGCCATGTAATTTCACATGACAGTTATATTTCAATCAATGGACTGAGATATCAACTTTCTTAAATGGAAGTCATAAATCCATCCTCAACTTGCCCATTAATAACATGCCACTCGTGATTCACCCAACGTACCCAATATCCCGCCAACTATCTGCATGGCAGTTTTCATTAGTAAATCAATGTGTGCTAGTCGTGACATGTATTAATGATAATCCTAATGTTCAAGGATCATTACACACGCTTGCAGATAGAAATATATGATGACACAAAAACATGTTGAATTTCTACTTGTGGGTATGTTCTCATAATCTCTTGTCTTGGAGATTACCAAGTTCGACTTCTGTGAGATAAAGATTAATCTGCTTATGAGTACTCACAACTGACGGTATGCATGCTATTTTTCTTATTATATAATGTCATCCAACCACAAGAACTATATTTAAGAATATTATAATATAATTTTTAATGTTCTCATCATAGCAGGGAGCTGTAATGACCTTATCAATGCTACAAATACTCTTGGTAATTATTACATCATGTTCATGTAGAACAATGAACAATATGTAATAATATGTTTAATATTTAAATACATTAAATATACATGTTATCATCATACAACCTGTTGGTTCTTGGAAACTAACTCTTACCAACTCCCGCTTGGACTAGAGCCAACTGCCTACGACTTTCAGTCCGCTAAATCTCACATTATGATCATGTTTCTACTGAGTCAAGGCTTTATTCAAGGGGTCTGCCATGATGCCTTCTGTTGAAATAATGCTCATTGCAACTTCACCTCTCTGAGAAAAATCCCCTAAGAGATGATACATCCAAAGTATGTGCTTCATCCACTAATGTGGCCTTGTCTCTTTTGTGAGAGACACTACTGCAGTATTATCATAGTACAGTGTGATGGTATGTTTACAACTAGGTATCACATTATGCTCTTTGATGAAGCTTTGCATCCAAACTACTTCATTAGCTACCTCAAAAGCTTCTATATTCTCAGAATTTTCTGTATCATCTACAAGCACACTCTACTTTGAGCTCTTCCAACTTACTGCACCTCCATTCAAAGTGAAGATGAATTCTGTTTGAAACATCATGTCATATTGATCAGTCTAGAAACTATTATCTGCATATCCTATGATTACTAGTTCCTTATCTCTTACATAAAACAATAACATATCCTTAGTCTGCCTCAGATACCTAATGATAGTCTTGACTTCCATCAAATGGTGTTCATCTCAATCATCTTGATATCTGCCAACCACACTCAATGCATAGGGGAAATCCATCTTGTACATAGCATGGAATACATGACTGACCCATTCACCGATGCATATGGAGTGTTTTCCATTATCTTTCTTTACTCATGTGTATGAGGACACATTTTCTAAGAAAGATGAATTCAATGTGATGATGGAAGAAATCCCCTCATGAATTGTTCCATACTAAATCTCTTCAGTATCGTATCAATTTATGTGCTTTGAATTAGGTCCAACAATCTCTTGGATCTATCACAATAGATCTTGATCCAAAAATATATGCTACCTTTTCAATTACTTCATGGATAAGAATTGATTAAACCATGCCTTAACAGACGGAAAGACCGGTATCTCGTTTCCAATATTTAATGTATCATCAAAATATGCTATTGGGAAAATTACTTCACTCCGAGTAAATAATTTTTAGACACAAGGCTCACATTTATTCTTGATATAACCAAATTCGGTTATGGATTCATCAAAATTAATTTTCCATGACCTAGATGATTTCTTTAATCCATAAATGGATTTCTACAACTTACATACCTTATTATCATTCTTTGGAGTCATGAACCCATCAGGTTGGGTCTGGTAGACATATTCCTGAGGGTTCCCATTAAGGAAGGTTGTTTTGACATCCATTCTTCAAATCATATAGTCATGGTTACTGATAATGAACAATATAATTATGATGGATTTCATAATTGAAACTGGTGAAAAGGTTTCTTTATAGTCAATGCCTTGATTCTTCTTGAACCGGTTTGCAACCACTCATGCTTTATAGGTAATAACATTTATTTCCATGTCATTTTTCTTCTTGAATACCCATTAGTGACCAATATGATTTACATAAACTAGAGGATCTACCAAAATCCATACTTTGTTTTGGTACATGGAATCCATTTCAGAATTCATGTCTTCTTGACACTTGGAAATATCTGTGACACTTACTACTTCCTTGTAGGTTAGAGGATAATTATTATCAACTAATAATGAGTCACCTTCCTTGGTAACTAAAAAATTTTACCTTTAAGGTTCTCAGACCTCTCTTGTACTCCAACATTGTTCTTGTGTATCTATATTAGGTATTTCTTCAATAGGGCTTTGTAGAATAAGTTCATGTACAAACTCTTGTAAACCATGAGTCTCGACTTCATCAACGTCTATCTATCTCTCACTATCTCTTTTGGATATGTTCTCCCTATCAAGAAATATGGCGTTTCATTCCACTATAACCTTTTTCTGAGGGGTTGTATAGGTAATAACCCCTTGTTTCCTTTGGGTGTCCTATAAAGGTACACTTTGTGCCTCGGGGTGAAAGTTCGTTACCTAAAGAGGCCTTAACAAATGCATTGCTTCCCTACACATGTAAATTCAATAACATAGATTTCATTACACTCCATAACTCATATGGAATACCATTTATTGATTTAGTTGGTAATTTATTTAGTATGTAAACCATTGTTTGTAACGCATATCCCTCAAAGGATATTAGAAGACTCGCATTAATCATTATTAATCTCACTATTTCAAACAAGGTGTGGTTCCTCATTTCCCTCACACCATTCCACAATGTTGTATTAGGAGGATTGAGTTGGGATAGGATTCCAAACTTCCGTAAGTAATCAATGAAGTCTTGATTAAGATATTCTACACCTCGGTCTGAGCGGAATTTCTTAATCTTCTTACCAAGCTGGTTCTCAAGTTCATTCTTTTATTCTCTAAACTTTTTAAAAGAATCCGACTTATAACTCATTATGTAGATATATCCATATCTACTAAAATCATCAGTAAAAGTAATGAGTTATGAGTAATCTTCACTTTCTTCAATTGGAAGTGGTCCACACACATCGGTAAGAACCAATTCAAGAATATCTTTATCCCTTTCACCATTCTCACTAAATGTGGATTTGGTCGTTTTTCTTTGTAAACATGCATGACATTTTCCAATTGTTTTTACTTCAAAATAATCAAAATATCTATCATGATGTAACTTTGTCGAGTTTTTCTCATCTACATGACCTAGTTGGTTATTCCAAAGTTGGTTGTGGTATGAGTCATGTGAAGTATATTTGATATCTATTTCTAGTACTTGGTTTATGGAATACAATATGTAAAAAATATTGTATAAATGTGCCCTACCATAACAAATACTATCTTTGTAAATGAAGAAACATTCATTACCAAACATGAAAACAAAGACATCTGTATCTAATCAAGATACATAAATAATGTTATTAGTAAATGATGGCACATAATGACAACCCTTTAACACCAATATCATCTTAGTTGGCAATGTGAGGTGGTAGTCCCCAACAGCTTCAACAGAAAGTTTGGATCTATTGGCAACTCATTGATCTACCTCCCCTTGGTCAATATTTCTAAATATTTTTATTTCTTATATTTGGACACATATGTGAGCATAACATGATGTATCTAATACCCAATTTGTAGAAACAGATAGATTTCATTCGATAAAAAATGCACCTAAAGCTTCCCCATGCTTTTTGGGTGGGGTGAAATTTTTCTTCCAGTGTCCTTACTTCCCACATAGAAAACTAATAGCCTCATTTTTTCTTGCTACCCCTTTGATCTTATTTTTCTTGGAAGGGCATGAATAATATTTGGTCTTAAAGATCTTTTACTTCCCTCTCCTTTTTTCACAATAAGTATAAGAGGATTTTCGTTCTTTATATCTTTTTCCACATGTATAATGAGTATAAGAAGATCATATAGAGACTTCTCAATGTTTTTCATGTTAAAATTATCAACAATGATGGAGAAGCATTGATGGAGTGATGCGAAAATGATATTGGTGCCTAGTTATTTAGGAATTTTAAACCCTAGAACCTCTAAGAGATCAATGTAGCCAATGAGCTTGACTACATGAGGCCCGACTGGGGAACCCTCTCCAATATTACTCTAAATGAGTGACTTGGAGATCTCTAAACTTTCCTATATTTATCTCTCCCAGTAAATACCAAGTAGGTGATCGAGCATGCTATAAGAATCCATGTTTTCATGAGACTTAGTGATGTCACTATACATTGATGATAGCATTAAACATTGAATGTCAACCATGTCATTCATATGTTTCTCATAGACTAAGAAATCCTCATCACTCACCTCTTTGGCATGCGGATCAGGTAATGTTGACTCCAACACATAAGACTTCCCTTCACGGTGTAGGATATCCCGATGGTGTTTAAACCATTCCTGGAAGTTAATGTCAATGTGGATGTTGTCTTTATCCATAATTGATTGCATGGATAGTGTGGTTGATGAGATTTTATTTTTTATTCTACAATTAAAATAGAAGATCATTATAATTTTCTTGATTACATTTTATGAGAAATAATAAATTAATTTTATTAAGTCTCACACTATTTTATCATGTCCCAATGTACCTCACCATTGAGCTCGGAATGTCTATTTTCCATGACATTATAGTGGAAAGGATCAAAATTTCTCCTTCAAATAACCCCAACAAGGGTTGGTCAGTCTATTTCAAGGTATTTAGGTAGGAAGGTATTTTCCAACTATAGGCTTGTAGCTCCTTGATCTGTTGAGTGGACTCCCCAATCCATAAATCCTGAATTTTTATTTCCTATACTCTTACATTCAATATTACACCAAATGTAGCAAGGGATACTCCTATTGATGTAATTTGGTCAGATCAACCAGTAACCTTTCATAGGGGAATCCTATATAAAAGTAAATGTCCCAACAAGGGTTGGTCAAACACATAGTTTTATTGATTTTTTCTCGTACTCTTGTAATAGAAGGGTTGGTATGACATAATATTTTATTTGAGGTATTTCTATCTCTTATGTGTGAATTTATTATTATCATTATAACATGCTTTCTATTATTATGTGGAACTTACATAAGTGATTAATCATATCTTGATAATATTAACTCAAAACCCTAGTTTATTTTACTGTTATCTTGCATTCTTGTATAATTCATTAATTTTGTGATCATGAACACACATCCATAATGATAAAGCTTGAATATGATAGAAAAAACAAAGTATAAGGGCATTATATTTTCTAATGGTTAGTTTATCCAGAGGATGATAAACTAACCCTGACCTAGGAGATAAAGACCTTGAACCTTTTGGGTTCGTGTTTACAGCTTTCAACCTGTCCACCTATGTATCTCCTGGGATTGGTTTCGTCTCAGCGCCAACTTTTACCACACCCACTAGCATGGGAGTTACATCCATTACATTTCCTATTTTAACTGAGATGTAGGTGAGTGGTAAAAATGGTTTTTACATAAAAGAAACCATGGTCTTGCATGCCATGCATATTAATGAGTAGAAGACACACAGGAAAACAAATTTACCTAAATTAAATTAATTAAAATAAACATTCCACATACAAAGTTATTGGTATAGCTCATGATAATCAATACATTAAATGATATTTGTGCATAAATAAAACTATCATTCAATTCTTTAATTGTTCTTGTTTAATATAAATCATGCTTGAATGAACTAATAATCATATTCAATTAATCAATCCTTTTATCTTAAACCCCCTTCTGAATTTCCTTGAGATTCTCATTCATCATAATTTTAAACAAATTAATTCATTAAAAATTATCTTTTTACATAAATTGTACCTTGGAGGAAACCTAGTGAATTCAAGTTCATAACTTCCCAATGAGTAGAAATGAACATTACACAGATGTAAAATTAAACACATATATATATAACACCTAACACGTGTGGTGCCTAAGATTTATTCCCGCACCATGGTACAAATATCAAGGGTTTGTATAATATAATAATAAATTTTAATAAATATACATAATTTGGATGAGTACATGGTATGTAGTTGCAACTACATGGTGTGTACTATTGTTCATCGTCCATCTGAAGTACACACCAAGGGAAACTTTTTTTGAGTGTACTTTGGAAATCATCAGAGTACACAGCGTGTCTAGTGGGCCACACGCCATGTAGTTCCTCATTACATGGTCTAATGCAGGGAAAGCTATGTACGGGATCCACAGTCTAACACTAACCTAAAGGGACTACACGTCATGTCCAGCGGGCCACACGGAATGTAATCTGGAAGTCGTGTGCCACCTGTTCTTGGTCAACACACAGAGTCATTGAGACATAGAAAAACTCTAATGAAAGAGATTGGTTTGGTAGACTAGACCTAATGAATTTAACCTTGACTACAAGGCATTTACTTCCAAATACCGGCTGTGTGTTCTGGTGTTGTATGATCTGGATCCTTTAGCACCATCGGATGAGATCCTCTATTTTATTTTAATCAAAATTACAAGAAAATATTTTTTTCTATAAGGTGAATTAGAAATGAAATACGAGGAATAGATATTGGGATTTAGATTTTCAGAATGATTACCTTGAATTGAAACAACTAAATTATTAAATGTTTAAATCATCAACTAAATTTTTATATAATTATAAACTATGATGTAACCGCTTTGATACCACTTGTAGGTTCTGGGTGCAGTAGAAGCGTGGTTGGGACGACACCCAACATTAATTTTTCCATGATCATTGATTATTACGGGATCAATACGATGATTAATTCATGTCCCCACAAAATAGAATCAATGATTTAGAGAAATAAAGAAGAGGCATGAATATTTTAGTGACGATCCTGCATATCATGTTTATAATTAATTTAATTATTTTCATTATGAAACTAATACATATATCTTTAATATTTTATTCATTGATGATGTTGATCATTTGGAATGACCCTTTCAGATTATCTTTTTTTGATTGAAAGGATTCAAACTATAATACATCTAGTGGTGATCCAAAGATGTTTTGATGGCCTTTGATTGACACCACTCGTTCTTCGGGTGCTATCGTGGTGAAGTGAGTGTCTTGTGTCAGTAATTCTTCAATTATTTTTCTTCTTCCATGGATATTTTTTCTAATTCATGAGAATGGTGGGAAGAGGATCAGATAGAGAAATTGTTTAGCTCAACATTTATCAATTCACCGGGTGTGTGGTTCAGTGCATGGCACAATAGATTTATATCTCTATTTATTCACATGGGGCTTTGTTTACAATATTTAATTGCATAGCAGAAATTAAATAAATTTATAACCTTTGGGAAAACCCATGATATTAATAATAATACTACATCATTTTTTATGGTGTTCCAACTTGAACAAAACAGAATTATTAATAAAATTCTAGATCACAACATAATAGCATTGTAATTTTAATTTCTGCCAACTAGTTAAATAATTATTTATCTTCTTGAAAATAATTATTTTCTAAAAAACCCAAATTTATCTACTCAAACTCCACTTCCATTTATTGAACCCCCAAATAAATAAAAAAAATAAATTATTCTCTTAAATAAATATTTTATTTAATAATTAGTAAATAAATATTTTTAAAATGTTCATTAAAATAAATAAATATATTTTACCCACAATCTGATGAATAAATATTTATTTAACTTATAAAATAACATTAACCTGTATAAAATTATTCCAATTTATAGAGATTAATATTTATCAATTAAATTGAAATATAAGTTAAATGAGACCACCAAAAACACTTACTGTGGGACCATATTTGATTCTTTCTCGTTGGCATTAGGCGGTCTAACCTAAAGTACAAGAGTACTGTCTAGCAACGGGTTAAGGTACATAAGAAAAATAACATAAATTCAAAGAAACTACATCCACATATGAAGAATAACTTTGTAATATAATCACTTTGTCTCAATATATCATCAAGTAGCTTTCATGATAGTGTCATCAACTTTTAAGCTTGATACACCGTTCATTGACTACCTGAAATAAACTCATCGATACTCCATGGACATGGAATTTCGTGTGATGTATCTATTTCAATAAAGGGTCGAGATATATAATTCCATAAATGGATGGGACATATCCTTCCTTGATTTATCTAATAATAACATGCCACTCATGACGCACCCAAACGATTCATACTTCTAGGCAACAGTCAGCATGACAGTTTTCATCAGTAAATCGAGCTGCACAAGACGTGACATGTATTAATGATAATCTTAAAGTATAAGGATCATTATACACTCTCAAAAAGAAATATATGATGACACCAAAACATGTGGAATTCTTACACGCTGGTCTTTTCTCATAATCTCATGTATTGGAGTTACAAAGTTATAACTTCATGATAGGAAGTCTCATATTCTTACAATTAATTGCACCTAATGGTATGCATGCTATGTGTCCCATCAGAGCATTTCATCCAACCATAGAACTATATTTCATTATATTTTTATATAATTTCAATGTTCTCATCATAGCCGGGAACTTTCATGACCTTATAAACGCAACAAATACTCTAGGACATTATTACATCATAGTCATGTAGAATAATGAACAATATATAATAAAATTTTGAATATTTAAATGCATTAAATATCGATGTGATCAAAGCAAAACCAATTGGTTCTAAGACACACAATCTTACACTTGCATGCCTCACTATAAAAAAAATGGTAAAGAACCTAAATAATCTCCAAATCAGTCTAAGGGAGAAGAATATTTTTCCATAGGACCATAACAGACATATTGTATGTGTAATGGGTAAGTTGTTAACCCCTCTTAGCAACATGTTAATCCTTAAAGTGACACATATCCCAAAATCCCTTACCTACGCATTCTTTAGGGAGGCATAACAAGTCTAGATAATCCTAATGGATTTTAATCCACCAATTATTGAGTACCCAGAAAATTTTAATGACACAAGTCTGGAGATGGTAAATAATAGAATAGGGAAGTTTAATATGGGACACCATATAAGTCGGAATGGAAGAGGAAACTATTGGGTCAAAAAAATTAATATAATATGAGAATGATTTCAAGCATTTGAAAGGTATAGAATAAAATAAATTGATCCATTTTATGAATATTATAATGGTTAATGATGTGAATCCACAAAAAAAACTACCATTTAAATAGAATTACTTGTATGTAAGTCTTTGTCACACATAGCATTTTAGCATGGTGATTCTATATAGAGCTTCCATATTGCACATCCATAAAAAAAATTCATTGGGGTCATGTGCGAAATATAATTCCCCATAAAGGAAATATACTTTTCTGGGAAATCTATTACCTCAAGACACCCCACAAACAAAAAATCGTTTGTGGGGTGATATGTGTCTTCCAGGAACCCCGCAAATGAAAATTATTTTTCATGGTGAGGGGTGACTCCCACCCCCACCCCCACAACCACCTGCAAATGAGATTTCATTTATGGGATGAGATATTGTCATCATTCCATCCAATAACCAAAATCATTCACTAGTGTTAGTTTTCATTTTTTCTTTTCAACCTTGGATGACAGTAAAATATAAACCCTATAAAGACCCCACACATGGATGGATGTATGGATCAAAAAGAAAGTGATAAATGGGGAAATAATGATGAAAAATGTAGAGAAACAAATCAAAAAATTTTATTTAGTAAGAAAATAATATAATGAATATCATAAAGTAAAATAGGGTACAAGAATCCATTTATATGGGAAGAATACATTTGTGGACAGACTACTACTTAGAGAAATCATTTTCGGACAACATTTTTACAAACTATATATAGGTGGAGTATTTTCATACCACAATCCTACATAAAAAATAGTTCATAGGATAGAACCATTTGGTTTTGGTACCCTTCCATGTAGTGTTTGGACTTACATCGACACCTCTGTGAACTATTCAAAAAACCCTCTTTATTAACCTCTCCCAGGATGCACTAAGCTAAATATTGTCCCTTTTGTGAACCAATAAATATTATCAACCATATATTCTTGCATACATTGATGATAAGGGAAAATGACAATTCAGCATCTCCCCCATCTGATTGTAAATTCCTTTGATAAATGTTGTCCCATGCTTACCCTACCTAATGGTTAAGGTTCTTGGGATGACCAAAGTTGTGCACACACTAAGTAATGAGGATGCCAAACTTGGTGGAGGTTTCAGGTATTTCACTATTTTATATAGTCAGGGGACACATTTTCCATTTCATTTGATGACGGATAGTCCTAGATCATTCTATCATATTCTATGAAATTAGGGTTAGGTCATACCTCCTGAAGTCTGCACATAGTCTTCCAAGTGGGCCATATCTACATAGGTACATAAGTCCCATATCGGGTTACGAAAGCAATAGAGGATATAGGAACATCAATACCCTTTCACTCTGCTACATCCCCAACCACATCTACCATTAGACGAAGGATATTTTGTGGCTTGAAATATCATCCACATACACTTGTTTCTCACACCGAGCATGAATCATGTGGCCTTGTATGATTTTAATGGTCATGACTTATGCATGTTCAAATACCTGTATCAAGAGTAGATTCTCCTTTTGAATCTTTATCTCACTGGTCGGTACAGAAATCCTATTTTGTGTAATCACCAAAAACCTATCACCATCCTCTCAATAAGACATATTACCTATGTGACAACTTTATGTTGGGACTCCTCTATTGGTGTAAGACCCTAAAATCTGAACTAAATGTGCTTTGATTACCATCCAAATGGGATATATAGGAAGCCTCACAGAGGTCCAAACCCAAAACCCCAAATTCATTACAATTTTCTATAGGTTGTATCCCCAGTTGGGTCACATTCCACCTAGGAGGCAACATCCCTTCATGATCTCTTGGGATAATTCAACATAAGCCTCACACCATTCACGACTAGAAACCATTCACCAAGATTTCATCACTGTATGATGTCAAACTAAATTGTATGGTCCTTTTTACAAAAACATAAAACATGTTTTCTGCCTTTTTATGTATTATCAAACTACATGGGTTCTGATTACTATCATAGGGATATGTGGGAAACAAGTATCATGGGCCCAATAATGACATCGACACTTCTTATGTCTTCTTGAATGGCGTTAAATTCTAGAGTTCCAAACTTCATGACATAAAACCATCATCATGATAATAAATGACACAATAATATTCATGATGTTTACAAAAGGATACCATCGATGGAGAACCTCTAATATATAAAAATTAGTCCATCAATGAAGAACCTCATATATATGAAGATGATTTGAAGTTAATACATGCTAGTATTTGACTTTTACAATAACAATGACATGGTCCATATTTGGGATTTGATAAAGGATTAATGAACATATTAAAAATATATAAGATTGTCCCAGGGTAGGTTATTATTCCACAAAAAAAGTGTTTGATGAGCATGACCTCCCATCCTTATTAACAATGCATTTTCTAAGATGTCATTGGAAAAATCCAAGTTAATGTATGCCTTTTGAATGGAGGTCCACATTAATTCAAAATTAGTGTGGATGTGAAACCCATCATAAACAAAAAAAATGGTAGAACCAATGTTAATCCTTAACAAAAATGACATTATCTCCTAGATATCATCCTCATTTTATGATCATTATTAAAGAAGTGGAAATATGGATCTAAAAAATTAAATTATACACTTTCCTATTTTTTAGATACTTCGTTTTGGGGGGGTTTTTTGTTTTTGTTTTTCATATGCATCTAGGAGATTTTCGTATGATCCCATTCAGTCTAGAAGAGTCCTTCTAGAAATCATAAATGTACACATATTCTACTACACAAGTAGTGTTCTCATCAAATTAGAGGATGTTGTCACCAAAACAATTTCATCTATGATAGGTATCAAATGCATTTGTTTGGGAATATCATATCAATGGTACCATCCTAACCATGGAGGAAATGTTTCATTCCCATCAACACAATAATCCTATCCACCCATCTAATCAATGATGTCTAGTGGCCCAAAATCCAACGAAACCGACTTCGATGTCGAATCATTTTGGGAGCCTATCCCTAGAACACAAAAAAATGTTACTCACTTACAATATATAGGATTTTTAAGAGGGCCCTGATGGACTCACCTAGATAACATAGGTGTCCCTCTAAATGGATCCCTCTAGAATTCCTTAATTCCTCACCGCTCGGCAACAAAAACTCACCATGATGTGGGTGCCACCATCATGATTCGGGACTAGGTCACTCATACTTAGGTACATAAGATAGACCACTGAGGGTAGTTGTCGGTGAACAGAGAATATGAACATACCTTCGCTCAAAATATAAACTTTTACTAGGATATGATTGCATTAGAGGTGAATAAAAGTCACACACACAACCCCACCTCTTATTTTAAACTGTCCTATCAGCATGATAAGATGGTTACTTATGAGAATATGTATATTCCTTCTTCCATATAAGAGGTTCATGGATAAAATAAAATGATAAATGGAAATCTAGATTTGGCCCATATCTATGTTTCAATTGATAGTTATCTGTTTACTATGGTGGTTATTCCAGGCCATCCACAAACCACAATCAAAATTATAGATACATGTCATCATATTTCAATAGTGAATCACGGTATAATAAAAAATCTTCAACATATTATATCCTTCACCCATATCTAGTGGAAAAAACTGTATGTGGGATTAAATCTAACAAATATCACTAATGGTGATTCGAAAATGAAGAGTTAGTCTATAACCAAGCCTTCTTGAATAATGGTGTTCTTGAAGCCCACATAAATCTATCTATGTAAAATCAAAACCCTAAACCTACTTGACCATATTATAGAGAGAGTCGAGGTGATTTTAAAGGTCCCTCATCCAGCCATGGTTCTGGAAATTCTAAAGGTCTTCCCTAGAAATCTTACTATGAATACAAACATAATTTCTATACTATGACTGATCATGAGATCTCATCCCTTGGTGAGTGATTCAGAAACACATCTAGAATAGAATCTTAAATATAAATAAGGTCCCCTCCATGAAGCCAACTTTTTTAAAGGTCCTCCCAAGAGTATACACAATAATATTTCATAATATAGTCAGATATTAAGCCATGATGGTATTCCTCCCCTTGATGGCATTCACAATGATGGTCCTCCATAAAATAAAATTTTATTTCATCAAGAGGGTCCACATATTAAAAATGAACATTCAATAATCTACCTATCGCGAGGTGCTTCAAAAAATGGGTCTAGTGGTGTATGATGCCTCATCATTTACAAGTGATATTTTTTATCAAACCAAAGATTTCCCACGGTAGTTTTCATTCTCCAACCTACCATTGGATTTACTACACTATTATATGAAAGATGAACACCCTGATAGCCCCATTTTTATGATGAAGAAAATTGTAGGCATCCACTTTGGTCCAATCATGTTGAATATCCTCTTACAAGCGATGAAGAATACATATTGCTACTATGGAGACAGTTAGCTAAGGAGGATGTAATAGTGATTTTTAGGACCTTAGACACTCCCCAATTCAGAATCCATGAGGCTATGTTGGAATAATGTGGGCAAGAAATTGTCCTAAATATATGGTATTTACTTCCTTACTTGAATAAAAATGTCCTAAATTGAAAATAATTCCCAAATAAAATCAATGTAACGAAATATATTCCCTATTAAATCATATTTAATATCCCTCTAGTTAAAACACACCTAATGTTGGGAAAACAATATAGATCCCTTAAATGAACATGTTTTTATGAAATAAATGTATTATGTTAGCATATCATTGATTCCAAATCCACTGCTATTATCATAAGATGGGTAAAACACAAGGAAATGAATTTTATAATACTCCTTGATCAACAAAACCCAATGAATATGACATCATGAAATTTCTTAGCCTCAAGTAGGCTTTATGAAATGATCTATTCTCATAAAAATTGTACTATCAAAATGAATCGGCCCCTAAAAACTCTCAAGGATGTTAGGAGAGAAGAGAGAATGAAATCAAAAGACACATGTATCAAGCATCTAAGAATATTGGGAAATCATTCCTTAATTGTCCAACCCCACAAGTCTTGTTCAAACTATATAATCAGTGGCATATTGACTATTAGATATGGTGGGAAATAATGTTCTAGTATAGATGGAATGAAAACCACTCCCAGAATGGGTATAAGGGACTATTCCCCTGCCTAATTTTTGAAATCCTATGTTTTCGATATTCGATGATTCCATATATTCAAACTAGTATATGACACATTATGTATCATGGTGTTTTTCCACGATGGAAAAAAAAATTCAATAAGAAGCCACATAACACTGCTGCTTTTTTGAAAACGCAGAAGGTACTAGCCTTTATATGGTACATTAGTTTTCTTGTAGGGTTGATCAATGATGGGGAAATCTATTCTAGAAAATTATTTATCATTTATACTCGAAACTGGGGAAGATAATAGTCCTCTATCTCTCCAATTGGAATCAATGAGAAAATCTAGGTGTATTAAACTTTCTTTCGTGGAGTAATGGTCCAAATTACTCCAAAAATTTATAGTTTCCACATTAAAATTTTTTTGGTTCATTACTTATAAAATCTAATTGATGAGTTTTGTACACCACACATTCTTTTCAAATACATGGCTGGGTTTTAAGATGTAATTGATGTTGGAAAAATAATATAATACTTAATCTGGTGAGAAAAACCCATTTCCATATCAGCATCATAATTTCATGGAAAATGGAATTGAATAGAAGAAATTGAAATTATCACTCTAAAACATGTTCCCACACTATCTTCTACCATAAAGCCAACAAATAATCATGCAACGCACCTTCTAGAGTGAAAATATTATCAAAAATAACCTCATTGGAATTAAAGGATAGTGTTTAGAGGCTCTTAATTTTAATACCATAAAAGTATGCTCTCTTCATTTTGAGAGGAATATGTTCCTGGTTATCTTTTCATTCGTTGGGAAATAGCATTATAACTCTATCAGACCCCAAAATATCTGATTAGGTCATACTTTAGTATCACCCAAATTATTTCCCATTTCACTAAATATTGGTCAGCACCATCCAATACTACTTCACTTTCAAGGATAACATACGAAATATGGTTTATTATGGGTAGGTGAAATTGGTAAAACCACCATCACATGTTACCTGTTTTTCAATAGCTTCTCTGGAAGAGTAGGGTATAGTATAAGATGTGACCTGAAGAAGAGCTCAAAATTTAATTGATTGGATGACTAGAAAAAAATTAACTGAACTCATGATATCTTCTGAGCATTTCTAAACAACCATTTTTGCACCCATTATATTCTACTATGTTATATCTGACTAATTCAACAACAAAATCCTCCGATGGAAAATCATAGATGAAATGGAATGGATGGAAGAATGTGAATAAAACCAAAAATTAGGTACCAAGAATGAGGATGATGTTATCCTTGACTATCTTGTACATCATTCCCTTAATACCAAGAAATCAAGCATTTCCCTATGAAATTGTACAATGGGAACTGCCTCGCCAAATTAAATAATGGGATCCGAATCATAAAACGGAGTCCTCGTTAGATAAATGATTGATATTTTTATAAATTAATGTCATTAATTTTATGGATCCCCTATTTTTTGATAAGTGTTATTATGAAATTGGGCAGACATGAATCAAGGCCACCAGAACGATGGAAAAAAGAGGGTCTGGTAAATAAAACCAAAAAAAAATATGCCTATGCATCCTAGGTAGAGTTATATATGCTATATAACCCCATGGGACAGCCCTTTGAAAGGCTTAGAAGAAGAAGGTATATGCCTCTACATATGTAAAAAACACTCAGAGTTGTTCATTTTTTATGATCAACTCCTAATGAAGAAAAAACATAACCATCCCAAGCATGTGGGCAGGCCATGGTGGTTTGATCACGAAGTAGTGAAAATTCCTTATACATCTTCATAACAACCTAACGAATATTCCCAAAGAATATCATCTCCAAAAATACCTTCTAGGGAATAGTTACCCATTGTGGAATATAATACCATAACCCAAAAATATGACATCTTAAAAAAAGGTGTCACGGTTCCTATAACGATTTTGATTCTAGATACTCTCAATATATCAATGGATCTATGATATGAACATGTAGACAATCATCTATTTAGTCAATATTTTGAAGAAGAAGTTTATTTCACCATGGTATATCATCTATAGGTTGACCCTATATAATGAAATTTTGTTATCCCTTTCACAAATCTAGATGGAGATGAAGTTATACATCGACACATCAGGCCCCTATATATATCCAAATGATTAGAAAACATAGAAATCCATCGACCATTCATCATGAATAGATCCGGATTCAACCTAATTCCTTTCAAAATAATTCTCTAATTAGGATAAACTAAATTTAATATAGCCCATTCCGCTCTAACACTCCAAGGGTATGATAAAAGTTAATAGAGACCCCTTATATGAATTTATCCTAGATCTTAGTTTCGAGATCTCGTTGCCGAGTCTATGTTCGTGGTCATCTGATAAGCCAAAATAGTCAATTTATTTTATGGAATACATTTGTCTCATAATCATGAATTGATCCCTTCATCATAACATAAATGACTTAAATACTATATAAATTAGATGATTGGGTCATTACATGGTGTAAAATTTATGTTTGACTCTTGTAAATATTAATATATTGACGCAGGATTCCACTAATGATAAAAGATTAAACCGATAAATAATGGTTTTGTTTTGGTTAATATTCTATATTATGTGGAAATTCCCCATTTAAACCATCAAAAGACCAAACTAATGAATATGTGATTCATATCATTCAGGTCGAAGACATAAGCCCTAATTTATAGATGTGTTCATTAATATTCATGATATTGGCCACATCAGCTGAACATGAGGAATGTCAATAAATATTTGATTCTTCGATTGGTGGAAACACCGCCAATATATTAACACCAAACATATCCACTAAATTTTAATAGGAAACTATAAACATAGATAAACTAGTGGAAGTCATGATGTCACCATTAGAAGTTATCTTAGAGGAAAGTAACATTTTCCTAACCTTAATGATTAATTTTTTCACTCATCCATTCGGATATGTTCATTGAAGAAGTGGAAGTGGAAATGAATTAAGATGAAGAAAAAAACCACAATGATTCCCCATCAACATTCATGGAAAGAGTATCTACGACTATAGATGAACTTTTATAGATAAATCTAGGTGTAGTGGAGGATCTAAAGAAAACAGTAATAAATTTGGCTATTCCCCTAGAAGAACAAGTTATTTACTTATCTTTTCAAAATCAACACTATGACATGTTTTCTTGGAATTTAAAATACACATCAAGATCATATCATAATGTTCCTACCCATTACATAGGATTTCACAGTTACCACCATGGTAACAAGTAGGCAACTAGAGGGACATATATTACTCATGATTCCAAGAATAAATAAATAATTGAAATAGTCAAAAAATATTATTTCATTTTATAAGTAAAGTAACTAAAATATATCACCAAAAGTTTACAAATTAGAAAAATAATGGTATGATCAATGCTTGTAGTGATTCAAAATACCTTAACATGCATTGTCTGAATGATGAATTCCCAGTTCTGATCATAAAACATCTAATTGATGAAACATGTGGATATTAGAACCTATCATTTATGGATGTATATTTAGGGTATAATCAAATCTGAATATACCCATAAGATGTATAATCCACCACTTTCAGAGCCCCAATGTAGAATTCTTTAATTGCTTGATGCCTTTCGGTTTAATAAATGATAGTGCTACATATCAATGCACCACAAATCGCATCATGAAACATTAATCGATTTTTATGTCGATGATTTTGTGTAATCCCATGGAAAATTTATAATAACGATAAAAAATTTGAAAATATTCTTTTAAAAACATCAACCCCATATTCTAAAGAAGAATCCCTTGAAATGTGCTTTCATTTTTACTTCCAAAAAAAAATTGAGCTTCATCGTATGCCATCATAGAAACCAAGTCAACCCAAAAAACTAATAAAATCCTAGTTATTTCGCCTCCTAATTACCTCAATGAGTTAAGAGTGTTGTAGTGGTACCTTGGTTACATTAGAGGCTTCATAGAAAACAATCCAAGAAATTGTTTTCCTTTCCCCATGTTGATTAAGGGAGGGGTATTGTTTTAGTAGACCAATGAATTCTGCGATGAATACAATATACTCAACTTTTATATCTTAATCCATCAAGTTTTGATGCTTCTAGTCGAAGGAAATCCACTCATCATTTACATGGAATCCTTGGAAAGATCATTGGGTGCCTTGTAAAGAAAAATGATGCTGGTAGAGAAAATAGTCTTTATTATCTCAGTCACACCATTATTGACACCTATACATTGTATTTATATATCAAGAAGAATTATATTTCATTGATTTTATCAATTCATAAATTAAGGTATTACTTTCAACTCCATGAGTCTCATATGATCTCTCAAAATTACGCACTCAATTATACACTTAGTCATCCAATGTTGACTAGATGTTTGGAATAGTTGGCCATCAATATGTAATTGATCTACATCTGGTTCATATCATAGATGGAAATTAAATGATAGTCCTTTGAAAATTTATAGATAGAACAACCTTCTTTAGAAGATGTCCCAATGTGTACCAAAAAAATATATGAGGTAATATTCTCTGTTAGAGATACTACGTAGATGTTGAAATGTATTATGATGGTGTATCCATTATACCATAGAGAAAGAGAATGGAAGATCCCAATCTCAACAAAGTCATGTTTGGAATCATTTTCATTTATTCAACAATTATAGTTCTTCCATACTCCATTCATCTGTTAGAAGTCTGCGAAAACAATGGGGCATAATAAAAATACCTTATATTAGTTTTGGATATATCATCGAAAATAACGTTGACTCAACTGAGAAAAAAAATTAATTTTACATTGGTATTTAAGGTGATCAATGATGAATATTCCATTAGGAATCAAAATTTGATCCCACTACTAAATTATTTTTGGTAGATGATGGCAGAATTCCCCAACAATCTAATAATAACTAATGTACTGAATTCACTAAATGCTCAGTCATATGCATTAGAAAAAGGGTGTTTTATCATTGGATGGTCTAGATTTTGATGAAATGGTCATCAAAATCTACCATCACAGAATATTATTGTCATTAGTAAAATGTTATGAAAAAGAGACCAACAAGATTAGTTTCTTCTCTAAACCAGATATTTCCTAAATCATGTTGATGAAACTCATCCTAGAATACCTCCAAAATGGGTTTCTTCTACTAAACAAGTATAGAAAATAATATATCTTATGAAGGGATCCCATTTTCATTCTTTATGATAGCTTATACCATAAAAGACTCTTTATAAGAGAATATTGGATAAATATATTCTCAGAAGCACTAACAAATAGGATATGGATACCCCCATATAAGAATTTTATTTTGGTTCTAGTTAGTTCCATCATTTAAGAACCAATATTTTTCAACAAATCTCGAGGGTTGGCTTTTTCTATCCTTCAATGACATAGGATTACACACAATTTGTAGAATAAAATCATTCCTAACAAATACATTCCAACATTATTCATTATCTCATAAATATGCAACATAACTATAAATAATATTAGTTGTTTTCACTATGGGTAATGGATTTTATAGGGTCTTTCCCTTGATTAATGTCCTAGAAGTTCAAAAATATCCTTACTAATACCAACATACTATAAAAATGGGCCGATTCAATACCTCTTAAGGAATTTGGGACCAAAAGTATCATCAATTTAATAAATTAAAACATCATCATAAAATTTGGATTCCCTCACACAATATTGACGGTAACGATTATTTTTTATAATGGAAGAATTTGTATCGGTAGTACTAAAAAAAATAAATCAATACATCTCACTATCATGCCGATTAAAAAGGGAAGATATGTTCTTTTAATAAAACTCTATCATAAATTCTTTAGATAATTTAGGATAAATAATAGAAATCTTGTCTATACAAGCTATTTCCTGGCTTGAGGGCCTACCAAAATACTACTTACACAACTACTTAATAAACCATGTATTATTTTGTTTATATAATAGAGATAGTTCTACCCATCTTGGTCTAATTTCCCTCACTAAGAATAGATATCTATTAACATCTTCCATATAATGGATAGTCATATAAGTGAGTTGACAAGTTAGGGAGACTTGACGAGGAGAGGATGTATTCAATGCATATTTTGGAAATATTCCAATACATGATAGCATGATCCTTCAATAAAAAGGTTCGTCTCCATTAATTCTTCACGTAGAATTAATTTTGGCATTGAAGACTCTAATTATACTAGTGAAGAAGCCTCATAAGTTCTAACTAAAGTGGGGATGAACTTACATCATACATAATTATATCCTAATGGATATTACCAATTAACTAAAATTGATGCGAGACACACTATTCCCCCTAAAAATGAATGATTTTTTAATAATTACATCAGGTGATAAAACTTCCTACATTTTTCTTTGTTGTATGATGCTAAACATCAGGAAAATATCCTAGTTTCATGATGTAAAATTGGATAGCGTCATTGGTCCGATATGCATGAAATTAAAAGTCACAAAAACATATCTAGTAATATTACCTAATACTACAAGGAATCATGGTCTGAGTTGAATGAATATGAACTTATTATCCTATCACCCTAGTTATAAGATTTCAAACTATATAAAAATTTCCCTCCCACATGACATGAAACAATATGGTTCATGCACTAATTGCATATCATAAAATTTAATAACATTTATGATTGAATGGATCAAAATCTTTGGTGTAATTCTCCTACTTTACCTCCATTCTAAAATACATGTGGCTTGATTCATAACTCAATGTGATACGTAGGGATTCATAGACCTTATGTCCAGGTCCCAATAATGAAATAACGAAAATGGGCCCTCTTTTATATACAAATAATGATCTATTATGGGGACTCCACAACCCATATCCAATACATATTGAAAATATTCCTTTGTTAATAGAAAAATTCCTTATATAATTTATACTCCCTATATTTGGAGAATAATTACTTCCACATGATTTCCATGTCCATCAGTAATGGAATATCATATTCTTTAGGACACCATTTTTTACTACGTATAATATTCCATAGTTTGTCTCTGCATAAGTGTCACTCAAAATGATGAGAAACTAGAAGTATATCTTTATTAAAGAGTGGCCACATCTATCTCTATAGACCCATAAATTTAGCACTAGAACTACATTTTGAACATGGTTCATGGTCATTCCGTACATGCATGTCCCACATCACTTCTCCTGATCTAAGAACCCCCATGATCCTTTTTTACAATTTTCATTCTCATAAATGAATCATGTTTAAAACATCCATGGCCTAGTAAGACATGTATCAATTTTCATTCCCATGACATTGGGTAACCTTCATTCTTGATTTTTGATGTTAACTGGCTTGGTTTCAATGAAATATGTACTGCTTTATTCTCATCTGACTATGATATATAGAGATGCTCAAATCCGACATCCAGGTCCATCCACCACCGGATCAAATTCCTATGTCCTTTATTTTAATCTCCTTTGTGTGGTGAAAGATTCCTTTTCCACTCCATGTTTCTAACACTATAAAAATATTTTGTGGTCTTAGTATATTAGGTAATGGCTTCCAAGCATGGTTAAGGAATATTATTTCATCTTGGTCAACATCACCCTAGATGAAAGACCATAAAAGTAACAAAAAAATTCTATATTGTATGATGTTAAGCTACATGGTTGACATCTTTTTTTAGAAATTAAATTTTCCATCCCCAAAAACCTCAACTAAGAGGACTACTATGTTGGGGTTTTGTCTCCTATATCCCCTACATCAAAGAACTTTGTGTGGATTAATCCTTTATTTTATTATATATGTAGTGATGCTCAAATCCCACATCATTTTCCTAATGGAATATAAAAAAAATACACCCCTGTTGTCCTATGTATTAAATATATCATTATAGGAGGGCCCAATACGGGTTTTTACCCCAGTCGTGAACCCGTATTAAAAAATTTATATAAATTATCTAAAAAAATCTATCATTGTGGGGAGTAATTCTAAGAGCTATTTTCGGGTTATTTCACACATTAAACAAATATGTAAAAATGTCTGAAAACTATTTCTTGAACTCATCCATATTAAAAAAATATTTCCCCTCCCTATTTATGGTTCATCCCTATATTTTAGACATCCATGCCCATTCATAAGTTATTTTGACATGAAATTATCCATCCATATTCAAGAAACATCCTTACAAAATTGAAATTCGGTGTCTAACAATATTCATATCTACATAATCTTCCCCCAGCCATCGATGATGGGATGTTATATTCTGAAGGAAACTATAGTTTTGACTGTCCATAATATAATCCAGTTTGTTTAGTCATAAGTCTCCTTCAATATACATGTCAATTAGATGCACATTTTCATTAGGAGATACCTATTCTATCTCCATAATCTATGAAACGTTTATGCTATAATCCTATTTCTAAATATATTCCATGGTAATTCCTTACATACATAACCCATATCAAATTTTGGATCCTGAATCACATATTGCAATGCTTATAAAATTCTTTTTTAATGCCTGAAGGGTGATGAAACATTCTCGATGAGATCATCATGGAATGTACAATCTTTAATATTTTGGTCAATTACATGTTAAATTAAAATAAAATAATCATATTTCCATGTAACATGATGTTAAAAAATGTATCCAATGTCCTTTCACAATGAAATTAAAATTTATGACACTCACCCAAGTTATATGACATTAATCTGTAAGGAAACGACTGCATCAAATGACAAAAAACAGTATAAAATTTAAGTCCTTGTAGCATGACATTAAACCAACTGACAAAAAATAAATTTTGTATGAACCATTATCTATATGAGAACATGATCCATGAAAATTTACCTAGATCTAGCTTTCTATTCTCAAATTATTCAAATCCCGGAAAATAATAAATTTGAATGTTCCATGCCCCTAGAAAGTAATTCAATATATATAGAGGACCCATAATTTTTAAATTATTCAATTTTAATGGATATCATTCCCAACCATTAGTTTTTATTCCCTTTAATCTGGTCCCTTGTAAAAATAGGATGGTGGGTAAAATTCTTATACCTGTTTCTTATCTTGCACTCCCATGTGTATTTAAATAAATTCACATGCTTCCTATTGTTTCTCAAGGTGAGCATGAATCATGTGAACTTATAAGAACTAGAGAGTAACCTTTATTAACACAATTGAGTTTTATTTCCTATTCAAAAATAGGAATCAAATCCCCTTCAGCATTAACATAAAATGAGAGGTTAAATCATGCCCAAATGGCTCAACACAACTCAGTTGGCCTGCTTTTGTGGAAACATTCATCAATACACTAGATCTTGACCCGTGTAGTAGTTTTTGTTACACAAATCATCCTTGAATCAGATTATTAATACCAAATTTACTATGCATTAATATGATCTACATAGAATATTATGAAGTGTTTCCTCTAATGTATGGATTCATACTGGGAATAAAATTCCCCTCCACCTTAAGACATGTCAGATATATTTATGAAGTTTCATATTTATGGGTTGAAATCCTTATTTAGGATAATTAATCTCATAATTATTATTGTAAAATGATCAATCTAAAACACGTATTGTAATGGTTTCTCATGAAATACCCTAAAACTACAAATGAAATTATATATAACAATCATTATCTTGAAAACATAGAAAGTCTGAACTGGGAAAAAGATTACTCCTAGATCTCAAGGTCATATAACCAATGAAACATTTAAGAGAACTCTTATATTCCCATTATTTCATGATAAATACACTAATATATGTACATTCTAATTATAAATGCATTATTAGTATTACTGTTAAAATCAAAATGAAAATTCAGAATGAATAGGAAAATGATTGAGAAAAAATTTTACATTCATAAAAAAATTGTAGAGGAATATCAATATCTTGGTGACTCTCCGTGAATTTATGGAGGAATGAGATTTAAATGAAGTTAATAAAGTGAAATTTGACCTTATTTATTCAATATATTATCTATTTCCTAACATGAGGAATCATGTTCCTGCTTGATATTAGTTCTCTTCATAGCTACAGATTTGTCTAATGGATGCATCTTCATAGAAAAAGAATTTAGGTCCTACCATATAAATCTGAGGGATTCTAGACCTATATTTTTCAATAATAGTTGTGCCTTTTTTTATCCAGGTGACCGTCACATTCTCATAGCTCCTCTTTCCATACTGTGATCCAATCGTGATGTTGTGCATCCTCAATAGTTGAATGATGCAGTTCAATAATATTATACAGTAAAGGTTCTTCATGGTGAATATAATGATTAAAATATATAATATCACATTAATGATTATGAATATCCTACCATGAAATAATAAATTGATGAATAAATTTGTGCATATGTCGTTAATCAATCCCACATATTCTTTCTACAAGGAAGAGTATATTATTTTTCTATATGTTATCAATGATATTTTATAAAGGATTCTTAATGATGTTGATGTAAATTTGTTACCACAACCATATTCAGATAGATAAATTTTTTATGATAACACTAGGGTCTATGCCCTATTTCCCTATTACTATAGGTCTATAATTTGGAATCACATTCTATGTGGACAAGATTTCTCCAAATTGTGATACAATTGTTGGAATGTCCCCCACCACTATCTCTTGTTTAATTTCAGGGACAGAGTCTGTAAGTCTATTTAATATTATGTAAGGTCCTTCCACCATTCTATAAGAACCAAATATTGGTGGCATGACTAATAATTTAAACAAAAAATGTTGTTTCTTCACCACTCCCAGCATGAGGTGATCATGAAGTCACAGCTTCCCATGAATTCTATAAGAATTTTAACCTATCATTTCCTTCCATAGAAACTGATGATGGAAACATAAAAGCCAAGGATTCAGGGGAATACCATGGTTTACTCGCCCATAATATCAGTTTCACCAACACCCCATGTGGATAATATTCCACGGGAAGTTTTTTATAACCCCACGACAACTTTGTTGGCTAATCCATGGAATGTAATTAAATTTATATGAAAAAGTCCTCATGAATCAGCATCAACCATAGATGGTGGTATATTACTGGATATGATTTTCTCTTAATCCTAATAAGGGATAAGGATGTAACGTGTTATAAATATAAAAATTGAAATGAAAACATATAAGGAGAATAAGGCTCAATAATGGTCACCCAATATATCTGAGAAACTAGAGTCTTGTATCGCAATGAGAAAATATAAGAGTGTTCTTATAAAGTACCTAATTCGTTTTATATAACCACTCAAGAAGGAGTTGGATAATGAGTGAAAACAAAATAGGTGGGAATTTTTAACAAACCAATAAAACTACTAACACCCAAGGATTTTATAATAATAATATAAATATTGAGATGTATAGGGAAAAAATAGGAACCAGGGATCAACACGGTTTACTGATATTACAAACATAAAATATTTTTTACATCGCATCAATATAGAATTTAAAAGTTTCAGTTAAGGTGATGCAGGGGTCTTCCCTCTTTTATATGACCCAACAACTCATAAATACAAATGAGGATGAGTATATATATATTGATGGGTTTTACCTCAACCAATGTGGATTCCATCATCAAGTTAAAGATCATAATGCAAGCATAATCATCAATATATTGAAAGATAAATCAACTAAAAAACAGTGTTAGATATCCTGCCCACCCAATGTCAAGGTATATATCTGGATAGAACCTATAACCCCCTATGGTATGTTGTCCTTCGTCGAGAGTGGACTAGTCTAATCATGGAATACTTTGGGATTTTAGGGTCATATGTTTCCTAATATTCCAAGACATTATACTCATCCCACTAGCTTGCAAGAACAAATTTACCTAGTATCTAAATGTAATCACTTAAAGGGTGTGAACGGGATGACCCAGTGAATTATCTTCCATGATCAGTCAAAATCACACGAATGAGGAAACATTTTTGAGTTTTTCTCATGTTTTTGATGTAGGATGGAATGAATTATAAATACTAAAAAATCATAATTCAACCTAATAAGTAAATATCCAACAAATTGATTCCAACTTTACCATGTTGTAGGTGGAAGGTGTTGGTGCTCAAACACAAAACATTGTTTAATTATTGAGAAATAATTGTTGGAAAATACAATGTGAACTAGTAACTACAATCAACATGGTATAGGATGATGACATTCAAATATTCAATAGATTCTATGAATTTCTGGTACACTAGGAATTCCTATGTAGGTTCATCAAAAAAAACTCCCTCCTAATCACAAACCCTAGTAGGATCTCTGCCCTCCATTAAGATCATCATGAAAAAGCATTAAAATGAATGGGTAGTCTTGAATAGATTATTTAAGAGATATATTTTTATTTTATTGGTTTCTTTGATTCCATAAGGGACCTTTGAAAATGGATACCATTCCTTGGTTCGATTGAGGTGTGATGTTTCATACTGTATAAATGTTCACATGAACATGATTTGACAGTACATAAAACCAAATGGGTGGAGTGTTTTGATCATTTGATGGGATTGGAGAACATTCTTGAAGCTCAAAATTATAATGGATTAATTTTTTGGATAATGGATAATCCATGTGATCTTATGAAAGGAGACTCTTCAGTGTGCCCACTTGAGGGATGATATGTTACCAACGGTTGATTTCTATATTCCTAAAAATAGAAATTCTCCACTCATCCATGATCATCTAAGCTGTCATCGAACCAAGTAATAGTTTTTTTACTATGATCCGATATAAAAACGAAAAACCGGTTTAGTGAAATAAAACTCATCCAAGTGAAGAAAAAAACCTCATAGTGTGTTATGGGAACCACATTACAATAAAATTTTAGTTTGTAGAGGTTGTAATAAAAATTCCTGAACAATTCAACTAAAAATAAAAAATAGATATATTTTAGAAGATAAAAATTTAAATATGATATTATTCACTACATTGAAAAACTATCTAAAAATTAAATCATTTCATAATAAAGGTTCTTTGCAAAGGGAAATAAATATGCATAGAAGGATGCTATCCTATAAGCATGGAAAAGAACACAAAAAAGTATATTATCTATGAGAAAAATGTGTTAATAATAACACCTTTTATAGTTTTGGGACCTCTTATATGTCCATATAAAACCCAAAAAAGTTTAACCTAATAGTTTTATTTATTGAAATGGATTCCACATCATGCTTATTGGACCCCATTCTGACAGGATCATTTTTATGGGCCCAAAAAATTCACAAGGAAGATGATAAGGATTTTATACATTTGGAAGGGATAGAATAAAATCAACTAATTCATTTGATAAATATTAAAATGGGTAAAAAATAAATGCAAAAAAAAAAAGAAACCCAATATTCTTTATAGCACTCCCGCAATACATGTCTATTCCCTATAATGAACATCCTCATAGCATTTCTAGATTACTATTTCACATAATGCCCAGATAAATGCATTTTTTGTGATTCCAGGCATGATATCTATGTCCCTGAAAATCAAATTTTGTTCGCAAGGAATTTATTCCATCCCCCACCCCATCATTAATGAATATTAGTTTTCTATGTGAGTTTTTAATTTCATGGCCACAAAAACATAAAATCATTTCTGGGTTGTGGGGTGACCCTAAAAATAATATTTCATTTGAAGGATGATGAATTATGTTTAGGAAATTGGAAAGTAAAACTCCTTCACATGCAAAGTTTTTTTATTTCTCTTCAACTGTGGATGATGATTAAATACAACCCCTATTAAAACCCAACACATAAATGGAGGGATGGATAAAAAATATATAGATAAATGTGGAAAAAGAGATAGAGAATAATGAGAAATATTCTAAGAATGTGATTTGGGAAGGTAATCATTTACCACATATCAATTTGTAAAAGGGGGAATGTGAACTTATTCGCCAAAAAATACTTTATAGACAGACACCCACATATAAAACTTCTTTTCATAAAACTTTTCTATAAACTGTATCTAGGTGGATTCTTCTACGACCACCATCCTACATACAAAACATAATTTGGGACAGATTTCTTCAGTTTCAGTACCTGTCTTTATAGTGTTTGGACTTACCATGGACCCTACAAGAACTATTCAAACAATCCTTTATGTCAACCTCTCCCGTGAAGTGATAGGCCTTATATTATCCCCATCATGAAGCTATCAATAATATCATCCAAAGAGACATACAAACATTCATGATTAGTGAAACAAACACATCAATGTTTCCTCCATTTTATTTTTCATTCCCTATATAAAAGTTGTCCCAAAATATCCTACCTAATTTGTAAGGTCCTCTAGAAGACCATTATTGTTCATCCCTTCAGTAATGAAGACTCCAACCTTGGTGGAATTTCCTAGGACCTCTCCATTTTAGACAGTGAGAGGGTCAATTTCCTTTTCCTTTTATGAGGGTTCGTGCTGGATCCTTCACTCATATTCAATGAATTTAGTGAAAGGGAATCACTAATTGATTAAACCTCTATCCTACCTTTCATGATGTATCCACAAAGGTTCATATTTTCTGACACTGGTTATGAAAATAATTAAAGAGATAGTTACATCAATTCCATTTCACACTCTAATAACCTTAATCCCATCCACCAGGAGATGATGGAGATGTGTGGTTTTCCAGATCTTCTACAACCTCGTGTTTCTAACATCGAGTATGACTCACGTGGTCTTATAGGTTAGTAATGGTCATGAAATCGACATGATCAAATACCAGTCCCAAGAGGAGATTCCCCTTTTGGATCATCATGTCACCTTCTAGTATTTCCCTCAAATTCGATGTAATCCCTAAAGTCATGTCACCTTCCTATCAATGGTCCATATTACATATGAGAAAAAAATTGATTAGGCCTCCTCCATATGTGTAATCCCCAACCGTCAAAACTATGTGGGATATCATTACTATCCAAATATGATACATAGAAAGCCTCTATGAGGCCGAAAATATGCACAAAAAAATCGCCATAATCATATATGGCTTGTATTCCCTATACACTCACATCCCCCTATGATAAAACATCCCATTTAGGTCTCATGGGATTATTTATTGTAATTCCCAAACCATTATTGAGAAGGAACCTTTCACCCAACTATCCTCGTAGAATGACATTAAACTAACCGATTTGGTCTGTATCACATAGCCTTAAAATGTATGATGTGTCCTATTAAGTGGTAAAAAAATAGATGAGTTATGATTTTCTTTCCACAATGATACGAGGAAATCTTAACTCATGGGCCTGATTTCGACATCAACACCAATTCCCTCTACTTGGATCACATTAAATTCCATAGTGGCACAATTCATGAATTAAAACTAGAATCATAATAATAGATTTTATGAGAATATATATTATTCATTAAATATGATATCATAAATAGAGAACCTCAGATATATTCATTTCACTCTAATGATGAAGCTCATCAAATATATATAGATAAAGAAAATTCCCTAATATGATTCTAATTTTAGTACATGAAAATAATTTATTTTTAATATAGTAGAAACCTGATCAATTTTAGTATTTAACTAATGGTGTACAAATACTTTTTAAATAGATAGTCCCAAAGTAGGGTGTTATTCCCTCAAAATGGTTGTAATGAGACCAACATCCCATTTTTTCAAACAATACATTTTCTAGGATATCATTGGAAAAATCCATGTGAGCAAAAACATTATGAAATCAGGACCGCATTATCTCGATTTGAGTGTGGGAATTAAATACATTGGTAACTATCACATCCTTTATGAGAACATATTTTCCCACATTAGAAACCCTTTTAATGATACATCCCTCTATTTTTTGGCCACCCTACACAGAATACCACTGAACTGCACCTTTTAAAAATGACCGAAGATACTTGAAAGGATTAGATATTTATGATGATTATTAATAAGTATGAAAAAAAATCATTATGAAGGTAATTCTGCCAACTCAATGAAGCTCTAAATCTAAAACAAATTTCATATTTAGTGGAATTGACTGACTACCATGAATCCATCTTATACCTAAAGATATGGTGACATATGGGAAAATATTCATCCAATGTAGCCCCCAAGTAGAGTAAAATTTCATCTGCAAATAAGAGCTGAGAAATAGGTGGACCATATCAGTAAACACTCACACCATGGATAATGGTTTCATTAAATACAACTAAAACAATTTTAGAGAAAATATCATCCACTAATATAAAAAGTAAATGGTTTATAGGATCTGTAATATAGAGGCCCATGATGGAGATAAAACTATGAGTAAGGTCATCATTCATAAGATCATCGAGGAATCTAATGTGACACAAATCATTAAAACCTCACTCCATCTAAAATTAAAACATATCTCATTTATAAAAACATAATTAAAGACCATTCCCCTCTATTAAAAGCTTCTATCATATCATGTTTCCATTCTTTAACTCCAGTTTCAGTTATAGAGAGTATTTACATGGGGTGAAAAATATCATGAATGTTAATAGCATTATCTGTGGTATGTCTCTTAGGGGAAAAATGAATCTTATTCTTAGATATCATTATGTAATCCAAATATGGAAACATTTAACAATAACCTCTAAGAATATAAAATAGATAGTATTACAAAAACACATAGGCCTAACGTCTAAATTAGATGTTTGTTTTTTTAACCATAGTTATGAGGGTAATAAGGGTTTAATTAATATAATATAATTCATCTATAACCATATGGATATACTTCATAAGACCAAAAATATTTTGATCAATAATGTGTATAAAAACATTAAATAATACATTGGGATAACCATCATGTACTGATAATTATATGGAATATATTTTTTTGAGGGATAAGATTGTTTCATAATTTGTGATTCCAAGAGAAATATGATGGTTTATTACATATGTGACCACTGGTTTAATGCAAGTAATGATATCCAAGAACATGGTATATTCCCCCATCTAGATAACGATATGGTAAAAAATGTATGATAAAAACTTGATTATCCTTATCAATTGAAGAAAAAAAACCATAGTATAATAAAAGAAGAAAATATTATTGTGGAATATCACAAAATCTATTTTGTATGTGAAGTGTGTTGGAATCACCTATAATAACATGGGAATCATGTTCATGTATGGAACCGAATATTTTTTTTATTCTCAAGGTCACATCCAACTCTACATCATGGGAATCATGTGCATGGATGGGCCATAATTTTTTAAATTCTCAGGGTCTCGTCCATCTTCAAATTATGGAAATAAATTATGGATTGAAGTACATTTGAATGGGGGTGATAGTAGAGCTCATTCATCTTCATCTAAATGGTATCATATTTGATTTTAGGCAGGTGAAATTTATTATCAATATATATTTTTTTAATATAAACCAGCTAAAATATTTTATTCATGATATCTAACTACCCACCATAAAGCCCAGATGGATCACTCCATTACAATTCTCTTCCATGGCATAAAAAATCAAACTTGAAGAGCCACTTGTGTCTAGGATTATATAACCCTAGAGAAAGGTTAATGGGGATGGTGTAGCGATCTACTATAGGGGATACAAGATGTGTCACCTAGAAGATATTAAAGAGGTTGATGCATTTGATCAAACCTATAAAAAATTCTCAAATTCTCCACCATGTGTTCACATTCTAACATCACATTAAACCTAGTAAAAAGGTAACTTGAGTATCCGAGTACAAAACTACTCATATTCTGGACTGCCGGTAGGGATCTTCATAATCGAATCCATAGACCTTTTAGCACCCCCTTTTATTTTAATTTTGGTACATCATTTTATTAATTTCCCCACCGAATAGATTTCGACCATATAGAATCTTCTACAATGAAATGATAATATCTCATGGTTTCCATTTATCCTTCTGAGATGTCCACCCATTAAATCCCATGAATTCCCATGAAAGGGAATCATGATGATTGATATAGTCAACAATATGATATGAAGACAAACTCTTATCCCTGATATCTATATTCCCCATATAGAGAAAACATATGCCACTAGGGTGACCTTGTTGGGAAACCAGTAGACCCCCATATAAACCGTAATTTTTCACAATATCATATATTTCCTAAATATCCATCTTTGTTTTAGAAAAAACCATTTTGAGGCCTCCTTTCATGATTTGTGGCTGTAAAATCCAAATTTTGAATGGGTTTCCATGACCATGGAATTGAAAACAGAATACTTTCATTAGGTTAGGTAGGGTTGGTTCACTCCAGCCTATCACTCTATATATTCATGAGTGGATCCATCCCCACAATTTTCTACCGTTTACAATATAAATCAGTAACTTTTGTAGCCTCTTTAATACTTTTTGAGTAGCAAGGTTCTACAATGTAAATATATGTACTGAGATCTCATTAACCTATCCTCTTTCATTCCAAGTTATTTGTTGGGCCATCTATCATAAATGTATTCTGATCTGTACCAGTTTGGTAGGAGTTAAATGGTGAATTTGAACATGGAGTGAAAACGTAGTGAATAGGGTTAAAAGATAATCTTTTTAGACTTGAGATAATTTTTTCGTCACCCTCATTATTTGTATAATATTACCCAATATGGATTTTGATTATAGAGGAAAATTTATCCAATTCATCACATGTATTCATAGAATCACAAGAAAAAATTTGGTAATATTAAATCTCCACTACAATAAATCATAATTTAATAGAATTAATGAAATATTTTTCTGCCAAAAGGATAGTGTTAACAAAAAAATAGATTCCAAATGTTCTATCACATTATTAGTGAATGTAAAAGTTCTAATAAATCAGTCCTTTATCGTCACTTTTACTTGAACTGATAGAGATCATGCAGTTTCTACATGGTTTTAGCCTCTTTGAATTATCCTTATAACTGAAAAACAAATCAGAATAAAAAATAGAACAAAAATACATATATACATAAATTTAGATTAAAATCAAAAATAAAATATTACACTACAATTTCAATTCAATATTTAAGAACAAAATATTTTTATTGTTGTGATATTTACAATTACTCCAAAAAATTACAACCAATATCGAATTCAATAATCTTATAGTAGGAATTCTTCAAAGACCAACCTCCATAAAAAATAATGCTAATTTAATAAAAACCATGTTTATTTTAGTAATAGTAAATAAAAAATTGAAAATAAACAAAATAATTTATGCATAATTTTTATAATTATTTAAAACAATATGGGTTTGTCATATTGTTTTTGGCTTTTTGATGAATGAATTAAAATAAAATGGAACTTTTATATTGAAAACACGCATTTGATGTCATATCAGCCACAAATTGATTTGGATTAAAAAGTGGTTGATTTATATATGTCTCAAATGAATTTTGGATTGTTTTCCTATTGTTTGAATGTAACACCCCGACATTTTATGAATAATATTTTAATTTCATTAATGTCTTTTGTTGTATTCTACACCAAGATTACCTTGCGCTATACGCAACACCGTATTAGCTTGCAGTATACGCAACACTATTCTTGGACCGTGTTACACCCAATTTTGATAATAGTTATTCTACGCAACATTGAGTATATATATATATATATATATTAAATCTATAAATGAAATATGGTTGGATTTTGTTATACGAAACAACGAAGGATTCTTTCACAACACGCAACCCTGACCTGGCTTGCATTACACGCAATCGCGACCTTCCTCGACAGCGTGTGTTGTACGCAACACCGTGTTTTAATAAACAATGTTATATTATTATAATATTGTCATGAACTAGCGGTTATGAATAGCATTAACTAAATTTTTAATTTTATAACATTTTTATTCATCTTACACATTTGTATAACATGGTATAAGAACAAAATAAATTTTTGGGGTAAAATAAGTATTTTTCAAAAAATGCAGTTTTACCGCCTTTTGATGGCGCACCCACTTTAAATATTGTTTTTGACATATTTATATGTTCAATTTGACAAAATAATAATCTTCTTTTGAATCAGGATATAAAAATTTACATTAGATAATGTTTTGATATTTTTCCGATAACGTTCAAATTTTAATGAATAGTAAAAACACGCTATATTTTAATTAAAAACAACTTTTTTCATCGTAATATCTTATGTGGTTAAATTATAATATTGAATGGTTTTAAAGTATAAATAGAATATATTTTTACCATTTAATATAATTTATGTCATTAGTATTGATTTTACCTTGAATTCGTAGGTTAAATCAATTCAATCTTTTGCAATGTTTTAAAGAAAAACCCGTTTTCATTCGACAACGGGATTAATTTTAATTTAATTTCTGCATATTTTGTGTATTGAATTTGTAAAAATGGATTCCATATTTGGAATCAGTGGGTCCAAATTATGTTAATAAGCTACTTTTTATTTTTGGGAATTATGAATAGTGACTATGGTAAATTTTATTTACCGTAGTTAAAGGTAAATCGGGTAATTAAGGGTAAATATAATATTTTAAAATTACCCTAACAAATGTCAAAATCCTATTGGATGACTAAACTTCGACCCATATCACCTAAGGGTCAGATTAGAATCATTTAATGGACATTGTTCCATGAAAATAACTTAATTATTATTAAAACCAAAGAAAGTGACAACATGTCACTCTCTTCAATCTTATAAGTATATTAATTCTAATTTAGTGATAAACTTCATGCAACTTCGAACATGAATAGTCTCCAGAAAGCTAATGAAATTATATACATCATATAAATTTATTTATAATTTTTAGGGATTAAATAATTATCATTAATTATGACACAGTAGTGATGCAGAAATTGTTTATCTAGTGAAAAATCAAGAATATTGTTTTTATTAAACTAATAGTGACCATAAAATGCACAAATACCTAACCAAAAGTTATTGGCCATGTAAATGTAAACCATAAGAATCCAATGGTCGAATATTTTACCATTTGGAGCCTTATAAAAGCGATTATGACACTTATATTATTTTATTTTAAATGATGCCAAAGTTGTCACCTTCATAATTTAATAAATATATCAATTTAAATATTGTGATTTTAAGATGATAAATTCGAGTAAAAGTATTATTGTGAAAGTTAATAGATTTAGTTTCATCATAGGATTTTATTTTTAATTTTTAGGCAAAATATAAGTATATGAAATAATTATACAAAAATGTTGTAGTATTTATTTTATTAAGAGATAAACCAAATAAATGGTTTTAAAAATAATAAAATAAATATTATATGAACTATTTAATGTGCTCCACTAATTTTATAGATACATATGACATTTTATAAATCTATTAAAGCTTTTATTTCTAACATAACTTCTGTATTTATTTTATTTAAATTCAAATAAATGAATAGTGTCCACATTGACAATATTGTTATTTTATAAAAATAACATATTATAAAATAGTTTAAAAATCACAAAAATATTTAAAAACTATAAGTTTAACTTTATATGATCTAAAATGTTATTAAGTATCCAATTATGGACAATTACCAACAAATAAGTAATTATTTGTTATAATTTAAAATTTAGAATGTTATTACCACAAATAAAATTAAATTGATTAAATAAGGATAAATCATGTTGATAATGTTTAAAATAAATTCCTAACATGTCTAAATTCTATTGGTTGATGATATTACAACCCTATATCATATAATCTTCGAATATGAGTCATTTTTTGGAGGTTTTTAAGTGGGGTTACATTTATTATAAATTAATATTTTTAAGAATTCCAAAGGTGCCCCTCTCCTCCCTTATAAATGGGCACCTCCTCCCCCTCCTCCTCACACCAATTTGAGCACTCAAGCACGGCCAACCCCTGCAGTTTTCTCCTCTCCACTTCCCTAGAATAATCCTAGAGGTCCTGGTCTTCTTCAAAGACCAATCTTAGTTCCCTAAGTGGAGGATTCAAAGAAGCGTTCCAAAGAAGAGGTAATATCCATTACAGATATTTCCAATTTCTTTCTTCTTCACCTTCTTCTTAATTAGTTGTTTCATGACAAAGTAATAACATCAGTATTACTTATATACTGATATGTTATTATAAATATGAAACAACCCTAATTCACCTTCTATCCATCCTACGGAAAAATGAAATCACCGCGCGTGCGTACGAACGGAATACCGTCTCCACGCCGTGGTGTAATCTATTTTCCACCATCACATTACAGGGATGGGTATAATGGTGTAATTAGTAACTATTTATGATTATTATTAAGTAATATTTATACTGAAATAATATATATATACTCCAATACAATTCCACGATCATAGGAACAATATCATCACTCGTGCGTACGTACGGAATACCGTCTCCACGATGTGATGTGACTCGTTCTACATTATCATCACTACATAGTAATTAAATAAATTAATTGAATGAATAAATATGATATATGTTACACTAATACCATTCTGGATATAAGGAATCTATAATCTTAAAAGAATAATAAGAATTTATTCGACAAAACACGCATAAGAACAAAAGGCAATAAAGACCCGAGTAACACGTAACAATGAAATATTACTAATAAAAAGCTAAGAATATGACCATATATGATATCATATCAATATGTATGATTCTTTAATAAGTCAATAATATTATTTAAACCATTATACAGGAGCTTCGGACACGTACAAAGCGAATCGTACCTAAGGTAAGGGAAATATCATTATCTCATTTTTATCTGAGATTGTTTATACTTTGGTATTTACTAGTGTGTATTTTATCATCCACAAGCATGTTTACTCAATATGTAACATTATTTCCATCCACATACAATTTTTTAATTCCAATTTTACCCTTCGGTGAGTTTTTATTAAAGGATATGAAAGGAATCTTTTTTTGTTTTTCGTACGAGGTACTTTTTTTTGTCTTTTTCGACAAAAGTACAAAGGATGTTTTTTTTAACTTATACGGCACGAAAGGATTTTTACGGTTTTATAAAGCCTTATTTTCATGAAGCTTCCTCCAAAATATTTCATGACTATTTTCAATAAAAATCTCTTTCTTTTAAAATTGCATGACGTTTTGTGAAAAGAAATTGATTTTGAAGAAGAAAGGATATTTTCCTCAAGAATTCATTTCAAGTGTTTTATCAAAATTATTTTCAATCTAAGATAACATAGGGTTCTGTTTTTATCCCTATTGTTACATTGATTTGATTATGTTGTGATGGAATTATTTTTATGAATTCCTTTATCTTATATGAATTGTTTTATGATGTCATGTTGTTTAAGAACTCCATTTTTATTACATGGGTTACACTATGATGTATGGTTTTTGATTATGTGGCACACATAACAAAGGATTAATTATAAGATGGGTGGGACCTATATCTCCCTCCAATGCATTGGGTAATGATTTTATATCTCATGAGATAGACAGGGCTGGAACGGTAGGTTATACCGGTTCAGTGAAACAGGACTGAAATGAGGGTTACTCGATTCAGAAAGGGACTTTGTCCGCTAAGATAGTCTTGGCAATGAGTCTTGACTAACAAGAAATGATTCTCTATGATTATGTGTGAATGCCACAAAGTTCCATGTTTTAGGTTATGATTATTGTGATTACATTTCACTGCCATGATTTACCCCATGTTATGAAATTATGATCTCTTTTGCAGGTTAAGATTTCCAAAAGTTAAGTTCTTATTAATATGATGTGATTGATTTTTCTTTTGTTTACCCTTACTGAGAATTTGAGCTCACCCTTTTATGTTTTCTTTTCCCCATGATATAAAGAAAGGTTTTAGGTAAAAAAACGGGAAGATCTTTATGGGAGATATTGAAGATCTTTCACCACGATTAGAAGATTACGTTCCGAGTTTCCAAAGACACTAAACTATTACAATCCTTGTGTGTGTGTTTTTTTTGTTATGTATTAAATATTCCGCAAAAGTAATGTAATTCTCATGTACGTTAAGCTTCAGGGCTCTACATTGAAAACAGTCTGAGCTCACTTTCATGATTTTGTCTATGTGATACAAATTTTAAACAAAAAAAGTACTTTTATATTCAATAAACGTATTTCGGGTCAATCCAACCACATAGTCTATTGAATTGGCATTCATTTAGTTCTGGAACATTAAAAATAAAATATGGACCACTTTCATGAGGTTTTAGAATAATATGATCAATTTCAATTTGTTTTGGCTATATTATATATTTTTAAAACTAAAATAAAACTTTTATGTTGAAAGACAAAACTTTAATTCATAAAGACAACATCATCTGTCGGATTTACTTGAGATCAATTTCCATATAACATAAATAAATTATTTCTTGTCTTTCTAATGTTTAAATAAGTTAGATTATTGTTTCTCTTTTTTGGAAGTCTGACATGGGTTTTAATGTAAAATGACACTTATATATAGAAAACTTGCACCAATAGTCATAATTGCCACATCATTTGTCAGATTAATGGACAATCACTTCCTAAACATCACAAAAGAATTATATATCATTTTCATATGGTTTAAAATCAATCCAATCTCTTTTTTTGTAATGTGACACATGATAAAGTAAAATGACATATTTTAATTGAAAACATGTACTATGAGTCATACCAACCATATCCTATGTCATATTGATGTGTTATTGACTTTTACAAGTAAATAAAATTTATGAATTTTTTTCTAAATGTTTAAAAACCATCTCTTCTCATCATCGCTTTTTTTATAGCAAGTGTTTTAAAATGAAATGGAACATCTATATTGAAAAAATGAACTTCAAGTCATACCAACCACATTGAGTTTTAGATTGACATATAGTGAATTAAAACATGTTAGAAAATAGAAAAAATTACTAATCTACCAAAATTATATGAATTCATTTTCTCAATAATGTGTACAACATGTATATTTTGAACTAAAATTTCAATTTCAAACTCAATACATATACTTTTTGTCATACTGGGCACATTGTTTCTTGGATTATGGTGGAGTTTATTCCTACACATCAACAATGTGATATTGATCATTATTATAATGTACCAAAATAAATTGAATATGTTTTTATTATGTCTTGTTTGTTTTCAAAAAAATTGTCAATTTTAAACTAAGAACAAGAACAAAAAGTAATAGCTGTCACATAATCTATCATATTGATGTGTGGACAATTCCTTCACATCATAACTGAATTATTGATTTTTTTCCCTACAGCATGAAAATAATCCATGATCATTTTCATTATTGTTTCTATATGGAGTGTGTTATATATTAAAATTGAACTTCTATATTTAAAACTTGCATTTTTGGGCATACCAGCCACATAATCTATTTGATTGATGTACAGTCGATTCCAAAATGTCACAAATGAATTACAGATCTTTTTCTTAGAATTTGAAAAAAAACAATCTTTTTTTCTCATGTTTTGGCTTTTTAATACAGGATTCAATATTAGATGATTCTCTTTTATTAAAAGCACACAACATATCTCATATCAACCACATCATGTATCAGATTGATCCTAAGTGGATTCCTACACATCACAAATGAATGATTAATTGACTTTATAGTGTTTGATAAAAATGAAATCACATTTCATTCATTCTTCATATGTTAAATTAATTTTAAACTTATATGTAACCTCAATATTAAATACATTCACTCTAATAATACCTTCCACATCACGTCATTGATTTACATAAAGTTGGAATCTATACATAAAAATATATTTTTGATAATTTCACAAAGGTATCAAATTATTCGTAATGTTTTTTATTATATTTTAGAATGTCATATGTGTTATTTACTAAAATATATATTTCAAACTAAATACATACACTTTGAGTCATATCGGTCACTCCAGGAATATTATTGAGGTGTTATTTATTTTTACATATAAAAAAATGTTATGGTTTATTATTTCTAGAAGTTTCAAATTAATATGAATAGGTTTTCTTTGTTTTGAGTATATATTATGTGTTTTAAACTAGAATGTCAATTTTAGACTACAAAAATACACTTTTAATCATACCATACATACCATCTATCATATTTGGTTTTTCTTGATTCCTACATGTAACAAATTACATATGTTTCATTTCTCTAATGTATCAAAATAATCATAATGTTTTTTCTTGGTTTTGATTATGTAATATTTTTGTGATAAAAAATGTCAATCATAAAAAGAAAACACACACTTAGAATCATACCAGACACCCCATGTCTCTAATTTAGTTTTGGTTAATTATTACACACCACAAATGTTTTAGGGAAAATTCTATAATATATGATGTGTCTTTTGAAATAAAATATAAATTATTAATTAAAAACATAAACTTCCAGTCATACTAGACACATCATTTATTATATAGATTCTTAGTTGATTCCTACAAACACAAACTCATGATCATCACCTCAATATATCCAAGTGTGGTAAAAGGAACATGGGTAGGTTCCAGAGTGAAGAACCTTAGAGTTTGGTGCTCATTATGGTGGAAGGATCATATACACTCAAATCACATATATCAATCATGTCCCAATGTTGTACACCAATGGAATTATTAGGATCGAGCTAAAATTATAGGAATATTAGATAATTGACAAATCTTGCATAATAGATGTTGATATTGATGCCAAAATCACTGAGGTTTAGGTCTCATGGCCTACCTCCACGTTTTAGGTGGGATGAATAGATTGCCAACTCTAAGGTGGAAATGAACTGAGGAAAAAGATCACAAAAAATTATCTTACCACACATATGTTATCAAGATCATGTAGATATAGAATATGAGGTAAATAAACTCCTTATGTATGTGTATATTCTTGAGTACTGTGAGGTATGACATCTTGTTGGTCCAAATCATCTTATACATGAGATGGACCAAGAAAATCTGGTGTTCATGGTCGAAAAATTAGATATTGGGATAAAGGTAGTTATAATAATGAACCTATGATCCATTGGAGGATGACTGTGATTCCCCCGATGTGGAAGAGAATTATGTGATGGAAGTAGATGATATGGTGGAGGGATTAACAGTTGGTGCAATAGGAGTAGTCTTCCTTCTTTTGTGTGGATGTGTAGAGTTATCGTGATGGGCCACAAGTTTGGAAGGATTGTTGAAAACTTTATTTGTTATATATATATTAATGGAAATGGGGGGAGGAGGATGGAGTATTGTATGTTGAATACATTGGGGGAGGAGGAATGGCTAAAAAATGAAGGAAGTGGGAAGAAACTGTATGTGTCAAGGGATGAAAGAGGTGAGTCACTAGGAGAGGGGTGGATAGAAGAGGGAGAGTCAAGGGGTGGTGGTTTGGCATGAACCCAAATTTCATCATATTTTAAAACCAACACCCAATATTAAACATCCTATAATTAATAAATAATGTGGCGAAAAAAATTGTTTTTCAATTGTTCAAAATTTACACACCGTGTAAGGATAACATAATATTTATTATGAACCATGTTCCCTATTTATACCAAGTTTTATTGAAAATGATTTTGCCACACATATTATAACAAAATAAAATAGTAAACTATCCTAGAGTATCCATCCTACCCAAGGTTGCCTCATATTCATCAATTTATTTAGTATTTATAGATATGAATTTTTTTAGAAAAATACTTCGACATTGAATTGATAACCCATGTAGAGAATTATTGAAAACAGAGAGAATAAAAGGTGGGATGGTCTCCCCTTATAGAGGTGTAGTTCTATTTTTACATTTGTGATAACTGTATCCCTTTTCAATAGGATGTAATTTCTTATTATCGCCTTCATTTTTCACACGATTCTCTTCGTTATTAGTATTATAGATGGTTTGACACTTAAAGAACTCATTGCTTTAATTAGTAGCATTCGCTACATCAAACAGAACCTGGTATTTATTCACTCTAAAAGATAATATACCCAGGTTAACATAAATCAATATCATTCTTGTGGAAATAAATGGTCTTGCTGATATGAGTTGAATATCTCTTTATTCAACCATATTGAGGACAATGAAATCAAAAGGGAATATTAGTTGTCCTACTTTTATTAATATGTCCTTTAGCCAACATTGATTATTCTTGACTCAGCATTCATCATGTTTGAGGGAAACCCCTATTGGTTTTAGTTCTCCATGTACTATCTACTCGTAAACATTCATGGGAATTATATTGATTCATGATCATATAATATACAAGGATTTTTCATGATTTTATGTCCCTATAGTGTATAGAATTCAGAAATTCTCAGGGTCTTCCATTTTTGAAGGTTATACCATTGGAAAACATCAAGGAATTATTCATTTATCATGTTGACTATTAATTCGTCCGTTTTAATTTTTCAAAATAATAAATCTCTAATTAATCTATCATAGGTGGGAACTTGAGCAATTTCCTATACAAATGGAATCTTTATTTGTAATTTTTTGAAGATCACTAAAAAAATTATATTTTCACTATTTCATATCTTGTTTGACCCTCTCTAGAACAGTGATATGAGGCTTATATGGTGGTGGTGGCATTATGACATGGCCCTTTTTAGGATGCTCCTCAACTAGAGATTTCTCATATGGTTCTATCTATTGGGTATTCCCTTGACCAACGTAATTTGATTCTATTAACAAATTTTTCTCAACAAAACTTTTTTGCTGAAAATGTAACATATTTTTAATTCTTAAAACTATAGATTTATCCTATACCCTTGGATGATCTTTTGTATTAATGAGGAAATTATGTTGTAATAGATCTGATAAGGCTGTAAATGTCTACCCCATTCGATACTCAGAGTTAGCGCATTGAAGCCTTGTTGTTTTGCATTCCATTTCCCAAATTGTCATAATTTAATTTCTTTCTAAAAAATGTAGTAATCCTATTTTCAATAATCTTCATAAGAGGTTGTTCTTATTATAATGGTCTTAGAAGATGTAAAATAAAATTTTTTTCTGTTGTGTATGTGGAATCTACAAATATTTAGTAAAATATTGTTGGAATTGCTACTGAGGTTGAGGAGCTATACCTAGGTGGTACCTAATTCTTTGGTGGTATCTATCCACTCCTCTACTAAAAATAACCGTGGTTTTCCTATAGCGGATACTAGGATGGAATCTACTGATAGTTTTTCTACTGTTAAAATTGTTTGGGCTAACGATATTGCTAAATTTGTAGATTATAATTGACTAAATTTTAATCATATAATTGGATTTCAATTATTAACTCCCTTATTTCTTAGTACCAGTGTAGACCTCCAAAAATCTTGGAGGATTATATTTCCATTATAGGAGTAGGATGGGTGGTGGTTCAGTAAGTAGTTAAAAAGATTCACGATTTTTTTAAGAGCCTATACATGAACGACCAGGTGGGTAGTCACATCCATATAGTGGATTCTATACTAAGATATGTCTCTATAACTTTCCCAAATACTAGAATTTTTGGAGACTTCATCAAGAATGACTTGTCCCACTTCAGGCATATTTATCACTAGTCTACCAACAATAGTGGCATATACCAAAATACAGGCAACATGTTATGTCCGTGTTAAAATGTCTTCAATTTAATCCATACATATATTCCATGATTTGGGAATTTGTAGGTCATCTCCTTGAATCTATCACATGATTCCATGGATGATTACCATTCTTGCTAATTAAAATTTCGAATCTCCATTCATAGATTCTAGGTTCGTGTGGGTGGGAAATATTTTTCTAGGAACTATATTGGAAGTTCTTCCCAATTCATGATTGACTCAGGAGCTTAAATTTTTATCCGTTCATTGGATTTATCATGTAAGGATAATGGGAAAACTCTCAGTCAAATGGCATATGATGATACACCATAGTTGTGAAAGGTGTCAAAAACCTCATAAAAATATGAAATATGATCATGAAGATCATCCCTGTGTATTCCACTAAATTTCCCCATTTGCTGGATTATACAAGTGGGTCTATGTATAATATCAAAAGAGTGATCTTGAATAGGCATATGCACAATACTAGGAATATCACCACTAATAGACATCAAGATTTAATCCATCATTTGGAACTCTTTTTGTGGAGTCTTCTAATCTTAATATGTAGTTGGAAAATATTGAAATTTTTTTGGGTGTGGAAGCACAAGATCATTATAATTAGGCTTTGTATAGTGTTAACATGTATAAAATGTTCTATCATTATCAAGATCAAAAATAATTTATTCTTTTTCATCCAATCTTCTTTATTGACTCTATAGTCACTACAACATGCTCTATCCTTGAAGAAGAAAGATAGATATATAGATAGAGTTAGATATAGAGGACATGGGTGTTCCTAAAGGATAATAATAAAAAATTAACTAGGAAAGGAAAAGATAATAATGTAGTCAAGGAAATGTTCATCTATGCTTTGTTCGAAGGTCACTTTTCCTATGCAATAGTAATCTCCCAAAACGGTGCCAAGATTTGGGGATCCCACACACAAAATTTAGTTTTCATGGGTGGAGGTATGATGAGGAATTTATAGGACAAAAATATAGGTACTACTGGGGAGTAGTAAAGTAGCAGTGTGGGGTCGTACCCATGAGGTTCACTATAAGGTCAGTAAACAATTGAACCAAACCCTTGGAAATGATTCATCATGTTCACTCTTCAGGTTTGGATTTTACTAAAGATATGATGTTTTTATATAATTCAAATAATAAAATAAGGGATTTGGTTAATTTCAAGGGTCATGATAGAATATAATCCAATATTTAGATTTTTTAGTCCTATATCATAGTCTTTGAAGTGGTGTATGATTTTCTAATTGGTTTTGGTAAAACCAATTTCATCTATCCATGCTTAAACTATCCCATGGTAAAGGTATAGCTGAAAACCTCGGTGCATTACACTTTTCATCTATACCAAAAGTTTCAAAGGCTAATGTTCATATCACTTCTCAAATCCAATTACATTAGGTTCATTCAACTTCACCTCCCATGGTTAATGTTGTTCAAAATAATGTGATGAACAATTATTATTAACCTAATTACTATCCATATGGTTATTAAGGTTTACAATATATAATTATTAGGCTCAAAACCCCCTATTCTTGACCCATGACCCTTGGTGGATTATCCCGACATGGCAGCGATAGAAAAAAGTAATGAAATACTAAACCTACTATGCATAATGAAGAAATAGTTTAGAATGAATAAATCCAAGATTAAAATAAATTATTATCAATATCAAAAGCTCAAATCAATAAAAATAAAATCAGAAACTCACTATCCATAATGAAATAATTAAGAAAATCATAGTCATTGAAGAATACGGGTGATCTGTGATGAAATGGATGTTTAAAATGGAATGGGACTCACAAATGTTATTGAATACGAGCAGAACTAGTTTATAATAATATAAATATCCCAATTATTCAACAAAAAAACACATGTAATGTATTAAATTGGGTTTTATTATGAATGTATAAGAAAAAGGGAGAAAACTACAGAAGATAACAAGAGAAAAAAAGTGTTTTATTCTCACTATATATATAAGAGTGGAGATATTTTAATAGGATAGAGAAGTTCTCAACCCTTTAATTCATGTGTGTTTTGTACTAGATTATGTGACATCTATATCGACATATGCACCTCATGTAATTTTTCAGAATTTCATTAATTTGTTATTCACAATTCATACCGAATAATTGGATCATATCATTGACTAGGTGAGCCATCAAACATTTCAAATCATGTAATCTCTACATGATGTGTATGTTATTTAATTTAAAGGGGACTCTGATCTTTGGAATATTCATATCATGTAATGAATGTACACATCATGTATTGCCTTCAAGTCATGTAAAGTCATCATATAATGTTCTATGGATCTAAAGTCATGATGTGAATGATTTCTACACATTTTTTATGTGATACATGAATTATATATCATGTTTCTTCTAGTTTTTAGAATTTCTTCCTCTAATTAAAGAATTTATAATACCAATGAGATCAAACCACAACGTAGGGAATTATAGAAAAAAATGAATATGATTTACGTAAATAAACAACAAGTATATATGAATTTAACTTATGAACACGCTCTTTGTAAACCATGTTCAATCTGTACTTTGATTTTTTACTCTCTATTTCATAGTTGATATTCTTGAATTTCCCTATAGTTTTTTAATCCTTTGTTTCAGATTGTTTTCAACATTAAATATTATTCATGATGATTTTTTAATTCTATTTTATGTCACTTATATATTTCACCAAGTCACTCAAGAAGTGTTTTAAAAGAATTTTCATCTTGAGAACAACATTATTTCCCAACAGGTTCTTGGATGGGAAGATACTAGTGTATTCTCTATATTTAAAAATGTACTAAATGGTTATTGAATTTATAAAATAAAATTTTGATTCACTTAGTGAGTTAGAAGAATTATGTTGGACATCCCATGCATCAAGGATATAAGGGAGTAGATATTATGTTGGTGTAATGAAATATTGAGAATCCACTTAGTTAAATTTGGGTATAAGACAACACTTAAAATGAAAATCTCAAAGGGAATTGTGGTCTGGACGATATTGTGGTGTCTAAAAAAGTCCTCCAATAGTCCAATATTTATGTTTGCAAAAATTTAATGCAGACCTCTATAACATGTAGTTTCTCACATTTTTCCATGCATCTGAGGATCCATTAAGCTCTTTGTACGTGATCGTGTTAGAGCCTATGTTGTATGAAATCATTTATTCTTATTGAGATAGAGCCTTCTGAAATGTGTGAGATTATAACATAGATCACTAAATTTTCATGGAGCCTAGGTTTGCAATAGTGATAATGAATTGTTCATCCTCTCCTATTACTGGGATACTGGGTTCACTTTACACTATGTCCTATATTAACTGGGTGAGACGGAATGACCTTGTCTCTAGACAACTGATGAGTTTGAATTATTTTTTGATTGAGTGGGTGATTTCGTGGTTATATTCCTAGAAACATAATGTTATAATACTTGATAGTCCAAAATAATTTTCATGTATAGGTAGACGGAACCCTCCCACAATGAATTGGTTCCCGATTAATGTTGAAATGGGGTTCTTTGAAGATGGATTAGTTTGTTTGGTTGATATGGTTCTTGACTCCCTCAAACACATTTTTGTGACCTGACATGATTATGTGGAAGCTCATTGGGAGCCACCTTTTGATGATTTACATTCCATTTGTGTGAGAATGAGGCTCTATTTCAAGATATTATGGAAATATCTCATTTTTTTGTCATACACCCTCAATATTGTTAACACCATCCATACACTGTAAAGTGGTCTCCAATAGTTTGGTTTGCTGGTGATGAAGATCTACTCCCTTTCACACCACTTCTCTTAATGACCTTTCACTTTCATTAAAAGTTAATTTAAAAGGGATGTACATTTTTTGGAAACCCATTGTGTCCAATTCCTTTTTCATGTTTTGTTAGGTGATTTCCCATCATGGATGGACTCTCTTGTATTTCTGGACTATCAATTTATTAATTAATATCTCATTCAAGGAAAAAAATTAGTGAAATTAATATAACATACTTTCGGTATATGATTAATGTAAAAAACAAAATTTTAATTAAACATCCTTTTCATGATACAATTACTCAGTATTTTTAATTATTGTTATTTTGTTATTATAAAACACTTTGAGTAAATATATGAATTATTTAATATAGACATACATATTATTTATTATATAAATCATATTTAACGAAATATTATATATATTGATATATCAATATATATATAGATATATGAATATATTTCTAAGTTAAAAATGAATAATATATTAGAGAGTAATTATTTATAAAAAATAATAAAAATGAATAAGTTAAAAAAATAACTGCATCAATATTTAAAAACATTAAATTATAAAAATTGTAAACAAAGAGATATCATTATCAATGAATAAATAATATTAAATTAATTCAAGTTCAAAATGATTGAAATTTAATTACAAGATGAATAAAATGAAAGACTTTATAAAAATTGAATAAGATATTAATATGTTTTTAATTATTACTTTTTATTCATTTTCAATATTAATATTTAATATATAATATTTAGTAATATCTATAATATATATATATATAATAAATTTATTATTTTTATTAATACTTGTTTCATTACTAAAAAATTATATTATTATTATTATTTTCCATTTTTCATTTTCATATTTATAATAATTAAAATATCTTCATTTTATATATTTAAATTTAATATATAGTATTTATTACTATTTATAATATGTATATATATATATATATTAAAATTTATTAACTTTATTATAATTTGTCTCATTAATAAAAAATTTATATTTTTTAAATTTATTCATTTATAATTTTTATTTGTATAATTATGTAATTTTTTAAAAAAAAATATTGTTAATATTTTAATTTGTTTTTCTATTGGATTATAACAAAAATGGGGTAGTTGGTAAAGCTCGGTAGTAGGGTCATGTGTTGGCATGAAGGAGAAAGGGCATGTGTGAGCCCGCATATAGATGGGTCGGCTCTACTGACTATGCTGGTAGGTCAGCACATTGTGGTGCCTGACCATGCAGAATGTGTGTGTTATGTTGTTTAGGGGTGTCATTACCAAGCATAAATGGAATTTTGGGATAGTGGAATGTCCAAGCTTATAAATCATGACCGAAATAAATGATATTTCTTATGTGGGGAAAACCATGTGGGACAACCCTTGATGATTGTGAAATAAAAGCATTGATAAAGGCCACCCTTTATCAATGTTAAATAAATGTATTGATCAAGGTTGTCCTTCATCAATATTAATAAAAGGTTCCATTTATCAATTCTTTTATCTTGTCCTGATAATGACTATTGTTTTTTATTGTGGGTTTGGTACTTGTGCTTGAAATCCTCAGATTGCATAATAATGTCATGATCTATAAATATAGGTTGTGGTCCCATTCTATTGAATTTATTTTGATTAGGAACAGTTTCTATGCATAAGGCCTTAGTGAGTTTATCTTAATCCCTCCGTCTCTCTAAAACTAGAACAAAAGACCTCCCAATAATTTTTTCCAAAATTTGGGGACAATACTACTTAACAATATTACCCTCTCCATCCACTACTTCAAACATACAATATTTATAAATCTATTCCAGGAATCCATATATGAGACAAAAGATGAGTTTTTTTATACACAAATGATATCCAAGAATTGTTTTCATCCATATAAAGAAATATTCATTTTATAAGTTGTTGTGTTATGTCAAGTATAACATAGATCCATATAAATAAATCGAATGGAATTTGATCTGAGTGATATTGTTACACTAATTCCCAAATACAACCACCCAATATATAAAATATTTTTTTCTGGTTATCCACAAAATAATATGAATAAAAGGCAATAAATAAATTGATTTGGAGAAATTAATATTGGAAACATTACCATCATGTCTTAAATACTCTATTAAAATGAGATGACTATCAAATGACCATGTCTCCTGAGAAGAACTTTTTGTTTCTACAATTCCACATATGATTCAATGATCAGATTCTCATATCCTATTTCTATTATTTTCACATAATCCCCCATGATCTATCTAGATTTAATTTTATTTTCCAAGGCACTCATATTGAAGGGAAAATTATGGATTAATTTTCTTACTATTAGGAGAGAAATTCAATGCACTGGGGGGGAATCCTCGTATATCATCATATGAATATGTGATTTTTATTTACTTTTAGGTTATATATTCCTCCATTGATTGATCATATTATTTTCCATCACACCACCTATCAGGAAGAGAAGCAATCATCATCATCGCGAAAGAAACGATATCTACAATCGCGATTGTGATGGCACCAGCACGGTACCTCCAAAACTATGAAACCCCTAATAATATCCAAACCATAGGAAAAAATACTAACACCCTCTGAATAGTATATATATTTTAGTAGAAATTTAATTTAACCAAATATAATTCCAAAAAAATTATAAAGTTTTTCCTGATCATAAGATAGTGTTGTTACCCTATGATCAGCATTATACTTGTATAAGAAGTGTTCTATGTTGTGTAAAATTTATATTTTAAATAATTATTCATTTAAAAATGGTAATTCATGATATTTTAAGAATTTAAAAAATGAATAATTATTAGGAAATGTGAATTTAAAAATTTCTTCATACCAAACCACTGATCATGAACTACATTATTTACCTTAGTTTGAAATTTAATTAAAATTTAGAGGAAATTAAATTTCCCAACTTTTTATAAATTTAAATTAAATTTTATTAATTTATAAATTCATATGAAAAACATTTAGTCATGTTTCTTACAAAAACATATATCTTATTTTAATTACATATGTGTTTTTCTACACATAACAATATGTTTTATTTAAGATTGATGTTAGTTTTTTTAAGCACTCGGCCCAACCCCATCCCATTACATTTGTTTGTTGATAAAATGAGAGAAATTATCAATAGTTCCCATTTTATTCATGTGATTCTAGTAACATGGATCATATTATGAAAGAGGTAGAAAAGGTAGATCCCTCATGGTTGGTTTCCCCAAACACCTCATTCAATTTCATTGTAGATGTTGTTAATTATGTTGATTAAAATTTATAAGAATCAATTAGCTACCATATTGATTTCAATAAATTATTTTGAAATAATTTCAATATTTGTAACATAATTTTTAAAATGTGAATTGATTAATTTCCAATAATGATTTTATAAACTGAAAATTTTTCTAGATATATAGATATTTTCGATCGATGTCCCACCTCAAATATTGAATTTAGTACATAATTAAATGAGTATTTCCTTGCCTATAAGTTGTTTGGTTGTAGATGTTCACCAATAATGATAATAATATATACCACCATTATCTATAGTGATGTATGGAGTGGTGAGGGTAAGGTTAGGTCACATTTCTTGGAAAAAATTGAGGGAGTCATGTCTAGGATTTTACGAAAGTGAAACTAGATTTGGGGAATCCTTAACCTAGAATGCCTACTACCCTATTGTTTGGGGATTTAGTATATTATTATGTGAAAATTTTTTATAAATAATAAAGATTCAATTATTAACAATATATATATAACCAGTAATACTATGGTTCAAAACATCATTAATTTATTATATATTTTTTAATTTATAAATATTTATAAGATTTATTTTGAATTTTATTACAATTTATGCATGATATTTTATATAGGAAATAATAATTATTGTTTTGAATTTTATTAATATTTATTTTTCATTAAATATAAATTGAAACCAATAATATGATATAATTATTATTATCCCAAAATGAAAAATGAAAAATAAAAAGTAAGTGAGTCGGCTTTATTTGTTCTTGGTCTGCAAGGGTTGGGCTAGGGCCTATTAAATCTCAATTGATAGAATTAATATTAATAATAATTTTTGGAAAAAATTAATTTTTATTGTAATTTAATTTTATATTTGTAATAGTATGATCGAATACTATTTAGTTTAGTTATTGATTTTTTTACATACCAAAATATATATTTTTGGATGATCTATTTTAAATAGATTTGGTAAAATATGGAAAATAATATTAATAATAATAATGAAATATGTATAGTAATGTATTATCCTTGATTGAACAACTAGACTGACCTCAATGAAAAAATCAAGACACCAACGGGAGATAATGTAATTATACAAAATTTTAACAAATAAAAAAATATAAAATAAACATCCCAAATCAACACAACCATTTCATGTCATGGGGAACTAATTCATCATATACATGATGGTAATGGATAATTCATAGGGGTTGTTTAAATGAAAATGAATTCTCATTCCTATGGTCATCTTCAAAATCTAGTATACCATTTAATCCATCTTTACGCTCCAATATTTCGAACTCTCTATGCAACATTTTGGGCCTCAAAACAGTCTGGACTCCTTTTGATTCATTTTTTACACCATTTCATTTAATTTTATAATCACCAAACGGTGTCACTATATGAATATAAGAGGGGGAGGGGAGTAAGAATCGGGATCTGAATTGATGGAAAGGTATTCCTTTATTCCGACCCAATTGTTTTCATCTGTTGGGGATTGCCAAACATCCGTTACATTTAAGGAGAAGTGTTTTATAGAAAAAGGGGGTTATCGCCTTATCTGTCTATAAATCCAAAACATTAACATGAGTCTACAAACTGTGGTTTCAAAAAGTATTGTGGAGGTATTCTTGTTCATTGAAATTTTTATGTTTAGTTGACGTATAGGAATAATGAGAAAAGGATGAATCCTCCATGTCCAACAATTTTGATAGTGTTCTTATTCTTTTTTTTCCTTTAATGTTGAATAATTAGCATTGTAAACATTATCTACATCGGGATAAAACCTAACACGATCAATATAACCATGTATCATTATGCTCTACAAAATTCACTAATGATCTATCCATAATTTTAATAAGACATGAAACATGTTGGAAAATACTATACAGGAATGAGTATATAAATACCCACTAGGTCACCCCAAAAACTAAAAGGGTGTAATAGAAATATACAAAGATATTATTCTCTCCCTATAGAAATATGAAAGAAAAATAAAATGATACAGACATGTGTATATATATATATATATGCTCATAAAGAACCTCCAATGTGAAGAAGGGTTCCTCCATTTCATAGCCCATCCAAAGATGGCGATGAAGCCTAAATCTCTAAATGTACATCACTGATTTCAAAATAAAAAGAAACCTAACTAAAATATAGGTGAAGGGTCCCTCTCCCCGCTACTATTCCCTACATTTTAGGGAATCCCATGTCCTATAGATGACTTATACCACATCAATTATCAAAGATGTGGGAGTACCAACTAGTAGATTCTTAACTAATATGTATGGGAGTACCTTTTTTATATGCATAAATAAAATGGGGAACATGTTTGATGGTTCATCTTGGGAGTAATAATCCAAAAATATACTTGATAGTATGGGGGACCCATAACCTAATGTGATATTAGAGTGTTAACCCTGACGTGTCTCATTTGTTCATGTTTGTACCACTATTTTTGTTGAGCATCACCTAAAGAATATGCATGCTCTGAACATCTCTCTTTGTATCACGGATATGATGAATAATTCAATCATCATGTTCTACACAAACTACTACCTAGGATATCATACTTGTGGTTTAGATTCCATGTTTTAAAGAATGATATACAAGATAAAGAATGAGGGAATACACAGTATATATAGGAGTTCACATGGAATGTGACCCCACAAAATATCCTTCTCATGCTCTCTTATGGACATGGCCTTGAAGACATGTGAACATACATGTCACATATGGCTATAACACTATGTGTATCAGCCCCTCCGAACCTTCTTATTTCATTATTATTGTTCCTAAGTACCTTTTCATGCACTCATAAATGCTCTAATTCCATCCCATGCAATGGAACTCCCATAGTATAGGATGTGTATGATCACATTGGTCTTGGACATGTTCCGGCTAGAAAATAGTCTGGCTAACTGGGTGGGGTAACACTGTGAGTGGGTTCGACCACAGAATATGTGATCCTTAACTTCTACCAAAATAATTTCCGGGTAGAAATGTGGTATCATGTTTTGTGTTCATATGGTATACAAGGCGTGCAAAAAGATTTTTCATAGAATCATCTAATTCATCACTTTTTTTCCATATCTTGTCATGCCACCAAGGATATCACCTTTTGACTAACAAAAACTAAATAGGAATACCTATAACCATAGTTTCCTAGAATCTAATTGTTAGAGAATTCAATCTAATGATCCACTCAATGTCACCCAAGCATATTGGGTGTGTGTCATCGCCTATAACTATTTTTGGATCTCATAACCATGAAATATCACCCACAATCCATCTTGATCCTCATATAAAACATTTATCCATTTGTTGATTCCTATAACACCAATAATGTTTGGGTATAGTCATGTGTTAACCTACCCAGACAATGTAAATCCAAAACCCCATGGGACAATGTCATGGAACTTGAAGAACGGGTTGGGGAGAGGTAAAAGAACAATGGTGAAAATGTTATTGGATAATTTTTCCTTGAAAATAATAATAGGTAAAGGAAGAAGAAGTGAGAAAATGGAATAATATAAGAATAAAATGAATTTAATAGGTTAAATAGTATAATGGGATCATGAAAATAGCTATATATCATAGAATCAGAAGAATATGGGTATTCAAGGACCAATCATTTTATCAAAACAGGGGAAATAGAAAATTTATGAGTTCTACCTCATTCTGGGAACAATTGATTTTAAATATCACATTTTCTATTGATAGAGAAGTCATGATGCATTCAATGTCACTCAATTCACCTCTATTTGATCAACTATCATCCTTTGATATCAATTTTCCAATGAAAATGTCAGAGGATCATGTCCAGTCTCCCAGGGTTATGTAGTAATGCCTGGAAAATTTATGAAAAATAGTTATTTAAATATGAAATTAGGGTTTGGTGTAATAAAATATTTAAATTAATTAATTAATCAATTACTCCACTTAACATACCCACCAAAAGGTACCTCATTCTAACATTCAGTTTCGATGAAATATAGGTAATGATTAGTGTAAACCGAATGCTCCAGATTCAATACTAGTATTATATTTGTAATAAAAGACTCTATTTTTGGAGTTACTTCACTATTTCTTAAAAATAGTGTCTCCATAATATTTATATAATTAATATTTTATAAAATTAATTTTAGGATAACACGACCTCAATGTCATGCACTATCCCAGTGCCCTACACCAAAATATTACGTAATATATTTAAAATTATTATAAAGAAAAAATATGTTAACTTTAGTGTCCCCTCCAAAAAATACTTTTTACATAGAAAAGCATAAAATAAACAAAAAAGTAGTGATACTGAGCCTGAATATTGTCCGCCCACACCTAGGATCAATCATGCAAACTCCCATTTCACCACAACACATAAAACAGTTTAATTTTCCATCATCACAGTTTCCTCTAATATCGATCCTCAGTCACCACCTAGTACTCTATGAAAGTGTCACCATCGTATATGTCTGGATCACCATAGTCAATAACATACATCATATCATGAACATTTCTCCTCAGTTGTAAAACATGGATGAATTCATGTACCCACCACAACTGTGTGTATAAGACTAGGTGGTAAGAATCCTCAAAAACCCTCTATAATATATCGAATGGCCCGACTAACCTCATTTATAGATAGCCTCATTGAAAAAAACATTTCAATACTCCTCACAAGGAGACTCTCATTAAAATATGATTTCCCTACTCAGACACCAAGTGGATATGGTGAAAATATGTATTTCATTTCTCTATACTCTTTACTATCATATATATGCTCACAGATCACATGAAATTTTTATACCATCACCAACACCATCTCAGACCCAATAATTGATGTCTTGACGATCTCAGAATTGTAAAAGGGTGAACTATGAGGTCTCTCATTCTTTCCCATGAAACATGATATATTGATGTTATATTGATAGCTATTATTATAAGAAAACCCTGTCAGTGTAAAGTTATCCTACCAGCTACAAATGAAGCCCAAAACCAAGGCGCTCAGTATTTCCTATAATTACATGATTGTTCTCTCATTTCATCCATCCATTTGGTGTGAAAATATTGATATCATCCTCAAATTGGTCTCAAATTACCCTACAGGTCTCTATGTGAAAGTATCATAAATCATCCCTCACATTTAGAGATGATCATCCTTGGCACCATATGCAGTCAAATGATATCCCACAAGAACAAATTTTACAATATATCCACTGTACTCTACTCCCTAGTACTAAGGACGTGTGCCAACCAAGAATGTTGGTCAATTATCACCCATATAGAATCATATAATCATGATATCCATGGATTCTATGTCATAAAGTCTTTATATTTTCTACCTCATTTCTACTCTAGTATCTCATGAGACTGTGTGAAAACTAACAGAACATTGTGCTCAACATTCACTTAATGAAATTGGAGACACTAGGAGATGAACTCACAAATGATCTACCTCATTCCATCCAATCAGAACTGCAACTGAAGGTTCTTTTACATCTTCACAACATTGAGATTTAAATACTATGAATAATTATTAAACTCCCACGTCACCTCCTCTCTCATCATGATTAAACCATTTTTCGTCATTAAAAAATTATGATGTGCTCCCCTCTTTCAGATAAACCATCTCGTGCATCACCTAAGGACATCTGGTTATGAAGAACATCACAGTTGATTCCTCCCAACTGGAACTCTATCACACATTGTAGAAGTTTAGGAGTGAACACCATCAATTTATGATAAGTTATACCCCTCTCCCCCACCATGTTAAGTTGCAAAAAAACCAAATACTAAGACACCTTCTCCACAATGCATGATTGGAAAATACTACAAATAGAATCATCCACAACATTACAATTCATATGAGCATTGACTATCATAAAGTCATAGTACTATTTTAAATCCAACAAAAACCTCTTTCTCATGTTATTATCTCCTTATATGAATATTTCCCTAAGACTTTGGTAAAAGACAGTCCCTCATCATCATTAGAGAGAAGAATATCACTGCAAACTCTAGGTCTTGAGTAGATTAGTTATTATCAAGTGATTACAACTACCTCAACCCATACACACACTCAATACCTACCACTACATCAATATGTAGTTGATCCCTACTCCAGATTCATGAAAAAACACTACATACGCACGACCTCCTCTAGTAGTATCAACAATGGAGAATTGGATAACCTTATCCTTATCTTCTCGATGTCCCCACACAATGATCATTCCAGATAAATGGTTTCCCTTTTCATTTAATGGTTGTAAAAGGGGATTCTACTCAAGCTATTTCAGCCAAAAGAAATTTTCAATACCTCTCTAATCCATGAATCGTCCACACCACTTTCACACTCATGGGTGGATAACATACTAGAAATAAATAATTCTTCGATGGACCCACAACTAAATTTTTTATCATATACAAAATTCCTTATAAAGTGAAGTTCACCGCTCAAAAACTAACACTTCATAATATTAATATAATGTAATTTCTCTCAGAGTAAGTCTTGGATAATCCTAAAATTATCTTCATAATCCTCTAACATAGAGTAAATGAGTATGTAATCGATGAGAATAACAAGAAATCCATCCATGAATGGCTGGAAAGTCTAGTTCATAAAATCTATAAATACATCATGGTAATTCAGCACCACAAAAAGAGTCCCCAGGAAATCAAAATGTCTAAAGAAACATAACAAATTTTTCTTCAGAATATTAGACTCATGAACCCTCAACTAGTGGTACCAAGACCCAAAATTTATATTCGATAATCAAATCACTCATTATTAATGGTCAAAGTGGTCATTGATCATTGGTAAGGTGGATAATTTTTCTATATCATTACTTTCATTAGTTAATGGTAATCAACCAAAATTATTAATATCCTATCCACATTTTTCATGAAAAAACTGGAGTGGTACATGGGGCACAATTGGTTTGACTAAACCCTTATCTATAAGGTCCTCCATCTACACACTCATCTCTCATAGCTTGAAAGGGGCCATCTCTTATGCCTCTAAAGATATAATTGTGATCCCAAGGTTAAATTGAGTGAATATATCTATCTCATGATATGATGGTAGTCCTAAAACATACTCATGGAAGATGTTGATATAATCATCCACTACTAATGGAATCTTGATGCTGGAAAATCCTATTATGCCAAGGGTTAAACTCAAAAACTAATCGATGATGGTCAATATTTTCCTTTTTTAAGGCCTAATCACATATCCATGGGGACTCTCTTTCCCATAAAGTATAATCTCATCCCATAGTTCCAAATAAATCTAACTCAACTACGATAGACAACCATTATATACCTTATATGATTTTATAAGGTTAAATCGTGATGACCAAGAGGTCCCATGTGAAACTCTCTCAACCAAGAGATATCTCTCTCTACTGGAAGATAAGAAATATCAAATAAGTTCTACATGTAGAAACCTATAGAATTACATTATGGGGTAATATCTCAATAAGAATATCCTTTTTTTCATTTTATTAATATGATGAAGTAATGACACACATTGGTGTCTACTAGTATTAAGGAATGAATTAAATGAACAAAAATCATACCACAGATCATATCATGTGCATCCTAGTCATATCTCTTCATAACCTGAAACTACCCACGACTCCAACCACCAAATACCTATGCCAGAAATGACCCTAACGGTGGTGGTGGTGGTGGGATCTTGTATCTTTTTCCTCAACAAACAACCCCTCCTTCCAAAACAACTCCCATTAGTCTTCCAAAGAATTTTTCATGTCAGCCACCCGATTCTTGTCTAGGAGATCCCTAATCATGATGTTTCCACTTATATGGTGGTATATCCACTATCTTTTTATCCAACTCAGCATGAAGGTTCATGAAATAATGAGCTTTGTGACCTCTCCAATACAAAGAAAATAATATTCACTCTTCAGACTAATTAGATCCTATATAAAATCTCTAATCCTTAGATCCTCACAGAAGAGTCTGTGAATGAGAATTCATCCTCTCCTGGGATCATGATTTTTGATTCCTATAATAGGTTACAAATAAATCATCTACATGATGTCCATATCCAGCTCCAACTTCTCATGGTCCCTCTTCTAGGAAGATCTCATTCAACAGAGTCTACTCTAGAACTATAGTATAAGTGCGTAGGAATAGAGAAACCAAAAAAGATTAAATAACTCTAGAGATACCCTTATTGTACTTCCTCACATGGAAGAATCCATATCGTACCATATCAAGGGACTACAGCACAAGATCAATGAACCTCGTTGCATACTTAGATACAGAAAAATCACCCTATTATAGATCAAGATCAATTTGGATATGTACTAAGTTCCAACATAAAGGGTAATACTACTCAAAAAAATATAATATAAATTGGTCTATGAAAGTGTCATCCCATTATGTAATTGCATAACCAAACTCCAAGATTGAGCAACTTCTCCATAGAAAAGACTAGATGTCATTGCAACAATATGATCTATGAGGGTTCATATGATCCTGAAGAGTTAAACCACCAACTCAATCCACTAATTTACTTATTGAGGATATAGATCATGATGAATCCCCAATTAAATCAAATACAGAAACATACAGAGTGAGGTAATCATGCATGAATTATTATCCTAAACTTTTGATGTTATCTACTTCTCAATATGATTGGATTATTCTCCCAAAATTATAGGATTGAATACCTTATGGGATGGTCGCTGAATTGAGCCTTCATCACTCATAATATCGCCATAAAGATACTAAATGGGTAATCTAGTTGGATATATTCATGTTGAAATCTTGAAGTTGATCATCATATACCATAAGAAGATGAGAATATATATGGGGATATTGATGATGAATGATAGTCAAAGGACACAATCATATATGATACATGTACCACTATTTCATGAAAAAAATTTCTCTATATGGAATGTTGATATGTAGGTAGTTAGAGTCCAAGTGTGTGGACACATCAGAATCCTTACAAACACTAGGTCACATGGCTTGAAATCCACACTCGAGACACTATGACCCTGTTTTCCAAAGTCCCAACCAACCCTTATTAGTGGAAAACATAAAAACATACATCCCAACCAATTAACTCCTCTGATAGAACTTTGTAATGACTTGAACCACTAGGGTCCACTTGGCCAAGGTAAGGCCAAGTGTTCACAAAGCCAATACCTCCTCTAATAGGACAAATTTTTTAGATAAGTTCTAGGATGGAATAAAATAAAATGGAAATCCTTTTCCAAACTTACTTTCATGCATGCACTGAACCTTCTCTAAGAAAAATTGTAGACTAATAATAAAATATAATATTAACTACATTAAATCATTCATGTAATAACCTCTATGGAATACATCATAGTATGATAGACTAAAACCAAAAAATAATGGGGATAATTATACACCCATGTAGAAATGAATTTTTCTTAAAAAAACTAATGGCAATAGAGAATGATGAGAGATTCCTACTCCTGATCTCCAAGACCAACCATTATACATGGTAAATGCACCCAAGTATCACTATTATGCACCAAATGCACCACACTTATACCTACTATCTGCATAAGATCAATCATGTATAGGAAAAACAAATATAGGGGTGAGTATATACATACCCAATAGGATGTCTTGGATGACAAAAGTGTAAAATATAATGATAAAATAATAGTTTTCTAGACCCAATGTAAGAGGAAAATGAAACCCAACACACACACACAGATATATATATATATATATATATATTCATATAAAGAATCATGGATTAGAGTGAAGGGGATATCCATATCATATACTAATGAAAGTTGATAATTATTCATGTATTTATATAATTCCATCACTAATTCCCAAAATCAAACACAAACTCAGCAGAATATGTGTCGAGGGGGCACTCCTTGCAACTACACTCCATAGATGAGGGAGCACCAACTCCCATGGAGGACCCACACTACACCAGAGCTTGAAGATGGGGGAGTACTGCACTATAGATATAATACCCATTAAAATTGTGTAAGATTAATGTCTCTCTATATATATAGAATATGGGGAACATGTGCCTTTGTTCTTCAAGGGAGTACTTACCCTAGTATATCTCTGATTGTATAGGGAACTTTCACCCTAGTGCGTTTGGGGAGTACTATCCAAAACATCTCCTCGATGAAAATTTCCTAATCTATACCATCATAGAGAATATACTAAAGAAGAATCATGACCATAACATCTCACAGGCACCAAAAAATACAATCATCATCTTCTATATGGAAAACTACATAGGATAGGGAAAATGGTGGCCAAAATCAAAGTTCAAACAAAGAAGATATGAGATAAATATGTTAAATGACAGAATACATGAAATATATGATGGACCAAAAGGTGTTTAATACCACCTATGTTCTCATAGGTGTTCATTAATTAAAACTACTATGAAATCATTTCCTCATACGTGGAATGTATGACTCAAATATACTGTGTCTTAGCCTCTTGGGACCTACCCATTTTTTCCTGTTCATGCTCAAGTACTTGTTCATATACCTGGAAATGTACGTAGCCATTCCTGGATGCCGGACCATGCATGTGTACCATAGGAGTACATGGTGTGTTTGACCAGACAGGGTCATGGATGTGTGGCTGCTAGCACAAAAACATGTTACCTATGTAAGGTCACCCAAAATGTGCTTCCACCCACACTATGTTTGATTCATAACTTTTCTCGATGACTTAATGTCTTACATAGGGGATACATGTTGTGTGTTATTTTAGGATACATGATGTATAGTCATTATTTTCCCATAATCATTTAATTTTTTAAGCATTTTATAAATCTAGTCTCACTACTATAGATCTAACATTTTTTCTACTCAAAATGAATGGTTAAGAACTCCAACCATCATTTTCCATTCATTTATGTCCATAAAAAAGAATATGGTGATCTTATAAAGTTATTTCATGCATCTCATCACCCATTTCTATTTTTGTATCAAAGATACAAGATATATTATCCATAGTTCGTCCTAATATTCTTGAAAACATCAATCAGTTCATCATTCACTAAACCTCCATGAATATGGGGGTATAACCATGCTTGAACCCATCCCGGCAATATTGAACTAAGTCTCTATGATCCATTGGTGAATAATTCAATGGAAGGGTTGGGAAAAGGCATAATAAAAAACGTACAAATGTTGTTTTCCAATTTCTAATGGACAACTATCATAGTTAGGGTAAATTTATGTGAGAACATGGTATAATTTGAGAATAAAATGAATTAAATTTTTTAATATGTCTATAGGGATCATGAGAATAATGTTCGGTAACATAATTAAAATATGATAATATATCAATGATAAATATTTTAATCAATGGGGTGAAAATAAAAAAATGTAATAAAACCTAACTCAATTTTAGATGGACCATTAGAGAAGAATATGTTCCCCAGAGAAGGAGACGTCGCATTTCATTCACTGTCACTAGATCCACCTCATTCTAATAAACTATCATCCTTTGATAATGATCCACCAACAGAGAATGTTAAAGGAAAATAACTAATCTCCAAGGGTAAATAGGATAACCCTTGAGAATTTATATAAGGGACTATTTATATACAAATTCTTTTTTGGTAATTATATGAATTAAATGAATATATTAATTAATTATTCCATATAATGTACTTACCAATGACTACATCATCCAAATGTTTAATTATGAAAAACCTTATATCAAACGTAGCATTAACCTCACGATTTGGATTCAACCATCATCATGAAATGTTTAACTAATAAACCATTTTAGGAGTTATTCCACTATTTTGGAAAAATACAAATGTTTGGTATTAATATATTTAATATTTTTATAATATCATTTACGGGCTCACCATACCTCAAAATATCATGTAATCATAGATCCTTTATACAAAAATATTCCTTAATATATTAAAAATTCATACAAGGAAAAAGTAGGGTCGCCACAAAAGTATTTACCAGAATTATATCAATATCTAAAAGAAAAACATTACTAATAAGTGAAAAACTAAATAAATAAATGTTGAAATCATACTACGTCAATCCATCCAATAAATAATAGATTGTTGGTGATAAAACATAAAAACATAAAATATTGTTATCATTAGAAACTTATAAGATATGAAAATAAAAATTATATATGAAATAAAACTTATGTCTTCAACCCCCATTTTATAGTACCAAGGTGATAAAAAATTTACATGAAAATAATTCCATAAAAATTATTTAACAAGATTTTTATGTTCACCACATTCTTCTAAAATGTCATCCTTCTTGAATAATATCAATGTAGTATCTTCTTAAACTTGAATAAATCATTCATCAAACTAAAACAAGTGAAACATGATTTATTTTCCATGAATGTTTGAAAATTAATTCTCTTACACTATACAGTCCTTTATGAATTAATAAGAAAGATTTGGTTTGGAGCTTCAAAATATTTGTAATTTTGAGGATTGGACTCACCATTTAGGAATACAAGATTTTTTTTTAAATTCATGATTATAATACCTAATACATGAGAGAAAATTAATTTTATCTATAAAGATAATGTAAATTACTTTTACCATATTGTAAGAAAAAATCAATCATAATGTTAAAATAAATTAGTAAAGATTAATTCCTTGGATTTCCTTAATGTGTAAGAAATACATTGAAGCTAAGATAATGGGATGGATTAGGTTGTTGTAGTGGGCCCCATACAGTTATTGGGTAGGTATGTTAATTTAGGGATTCCCTATAGGATGAACAAATGAATGTGGGAAATACATTGATGTCTGGATTCTTTTTAATCAACTTTAGAAGAGGAATCATCCCCATTATTCAACTTTTATTACTAAGGGGTCTCTCCCTCTTCCTCCATATGATTTTAAATTAAGGATATATGAGTTTTAGAAGAAACCAAGCCTAGATTCCACTAGGAACTAGTATCAATGGGCCTTAATAAATGAAAAAAATGTATATACTTAATTGAAGTTTACTCATCTTTAACTGTCCAATTAGACTAAAATATATTTACAATGAATATTTCCTAATTGACCTGTAATGATCACATCAAAAAAAGGGATGTAACCACATACCATTTTTCAAAAATTCATGTGTCTAAAACATCTACAACAACTGGGATTCCCAATAAAAAAATATTATCAAATATGAAATCCATATCCTCTATTACGGGCGGTGGATCAAACTCCTAATCCCCCTTATTCTATTATTTTTCTCCTATTGTATGAATATGGAACCCATATGAGTCATCAATATTAAAACTACAGACACACTTAATGAAAAATTAACGAATATCCTCTAACTCCCTACCCCAAATCTATGCATATCACCAACAAGATTGACCTCAATGAAAAAACCATAGACCCAATGGTGAAACATATAATAGGTAGATGAATGAACATTTATTGTTGATAATACTGAACTATAAATTTATATAAATCCTCTTAAATAAAAATAATAATTCATAAACCTTAGTAGGTTCAAGACACATCATAATATATATGTACACAAAAGTATATTTTGGGATCAAATTTCGTCCATCCATAGGTCTTTCAGGCCAAAAACATAAGCCATTCTTGGATTCCATTATAACAACCATGGGAGATAGGTGTAATTACACATCAAATATTATATGTTATCCAATATATATTTTTTAAATTGATGTGGGTTCGGTTTTTCACCCATTATTCCCCCCCCCCTTAAAACCAAAGAACACAAAACATGTTAATCATTTCAATGATAATCCATCTGATCCCAATCATCTTGAACTTGCATTACTATTTCTATCTCCACCGGGTAACGTGGAAACCCCACAATTATAATAATGAATTTTGATACAAAGAACCACCATGGGTCCACATTCTATGATCTGATCCATCATTATCATTCTCAAATTGGTTTTGGTGAATTATACACCATATATCTCACCTGGTAAGTACCATTTCTCGGATACCACTTGTTGTGACCCAACCTCCTAAGACAATAAACATGGTTAATAGACACTATGGGTTCATGTAATACATTGGTTTCCTTTCCAGTACGCCACATAGGATTTCCAAATAGGGTCACTTTTTAGGATATTGACTTTCCCCACATACCAAAACATGTTTCTTTAGTGTTCTTTTTCCGCACACACACACACACAACCATGAGAATATCACATGGGATCACCAATCCTAATCACTAATATATAAAAATACTACATAACTATAGAGTTCTCCTAGGACCAATGTGTAAGGACTTCTATGTTTCTATCCTAAAACCCCTAGGTTCTAGGAGGAAATAACTATCTAATATGACATTTGAGCCACTATCCATTATGGAAACCGATGGGGGATTGGGTTTTCAACAAATAGTATACCCGCCCATTAATTTTCATGATATAAAATAAATTTTTTAATAAATAAAAATAAAATTATTGAAAAAAATTCCACATGTTATCTCATATAAGAGGTGGTAATTTATAATGTTGGGAAAATCGAGAATAGATCCTCTATAAAAAATTTCATCCTTAGCATTTTTCACGATAATGAGTGGTTTAAATCTATTATTCATTGTTTACTAGATGTTATGTGAGCTGCTATGTATTTTAGGTTCCTAAATCATAGTTTTTTGTGGTTTAGTGATGGTTTTAATGTGTTTTATTTTTTTGGTACAAATCGGTCATTATTTATTCATTTGGTATATATTTTTTAAATAACAAATTGAAATTAAAATGGGGTAAATTAACATAACCTAAAATATGTATTGTAGATTTAGTTATGTTTAGTAGCAGTAACGTGGAACATATCTTAAATATATAAAATAAAATCCTATTAATAGTGATTATCAGAAACAAACACTAATGTCTTTAAGGAAAATTATATAATTTTTTAAATATTTTAAAAAATTAATGCAAAATAATAAATCATATAATTAATTAAATTATAAATGTATAATAATTTCATCATACATACACAATAATGCATCCACAGTCTTACACAAACACACAACTACCAGTCAGTCCATAACCTCAGTGATCAATATATACATATAAAATATAACCAACAACCACTATCAAAGAATTGGAAATCCAAAAATCCCACAACATCTAATCCATACATATACCTCCACAAATACATTCATAATATGTGAAATTGACCAAATTTTGTAATCAAATCGAATATTAGAAATAATAACTGAACATAATAAATAATTACTATAGTAAAATTACTGATAATATTTATCAATGCCACTAAAATTAAGAACCATTTCCATTTCCTTATGAAGAATGTTAGGGATCATAATTTTCAACCTCCTATATACTATTTGTGTTTTTCACCTAAAATATAAACAATAATATTTATAAAATTAAATGAGATAGGTAATAGATCATGACTGTATTCAGAATCATGCAAATAAATTATTTATTTTGTTAATAAAATATAATTCAATTTATTTTAAAAATAATAATAATATATCATGATGAACAAATTCAAAACATAACATTAAATATTTATTAATTGATTCAATACTTGGAACTAAATTTGTAAAATCATATAACAATCTCAGAAATTTTTAATCTCATGTATGGGTTTCTCAAAATTACTCAATAGGAAAATTTATATATATTTGATGTTTCATCAGATCCTATATGTAAAAAATCATTCAATGGTTTTTTTCCCATAATTTCAAGTCAATATAAGGTCTTTTTCAATGGTATTGATCATTATATGCACTTATTTGTGTTTTAAAACACTAAAAATAGTTTATTTGAATCCTAGGAAAACTATAACATAGATTGACGTGATGTCAATTCCTAAATTTATAAAAACAATATATAGTCCTTATCATATGATTCAAAAGCAATTCAATGTTGTTTTATTGGATTCATACCCACTAGAGCATATTTTTAATGAAGTTGATATCAATTAAAACTTCCCATTAAGTAATTTATAACACCTTAGTAATTATATGGATGTATTGTCTACTCCAACACATCAATAATAATTTAATGGATTTTCCTATTATTTCATATCAACATCATGTCATTTATAATGGTTTTGATGACTACATGCACGTTTTAGTGTTTTAAAACACTAAAATTCATTTACAGGAATCCAAAAAAAACTATCACTAGGAATGATATGGTGGTAGTTCCTATATTTAAAAAATAAAACTATTTTCATTGTCTAATGATTTCATGACATTTTTTTATTTTTATTGGATTGGACCCCTTGGTGATCATCTTAATGATGTGTATATATTTTTAAGAATCTTATTGAGCCATTCCAAGAATACTCCACATTAGATAAACATGTTTTCTTCTTATACGCTTCAAAAAATATCTATTAGTGGATTTCCCATGATATAATAAAAATCCAAGATTTTTTCCTATGCTTTTTAACATCACACATATCATTTAGAGTGTTAAAACACAAAAACAAATCTTTATAAAAATCCCCATAAAACAATAACTTGGATCGAGGTGGCATTGATTCATACATATCAAATGTTAATCAACAGTTATCATCCTATGATTTCATGTCTATTTGTTGTTATTTTCCTAAATTTACCCACAATGTACATGTTTTTAATGACTTTGATATCTTTTAAAATCACTTATTGAGTATTTTTTAGAACATTACATGTTTTATTTATATTTTTTCTACTCATACATGTTTCAAAAAATCCAAATACGGTGGCCCATTATTTCACATCAATATGAGGTATTTTACTATTATTTTTTTCTTTACATAAATGTTTATATTTATTAAAAAACCTTTTTCCAGAATACCAAGAATATGGTAGCATATAATTATGTGGTGTCAATTAAAAAATTTCATAAATGAATCTATGGTCATTTTCTTATGATTTAATTTCTATATAATGTCATTTTCTTAGTTTTGACCCCCTGATGCATCTTTTAAAAGAAATCAATATCTATTAAAACTTCTTATTGATTGTTTTCAAGAGACTAAAACATATATGAATTTTATTTTAGATTAAACACATCCCAAATAATTCAAGGGTTGTTTTCCTATTATTTCATGTCAATAAAATTTCATTTCCTATGGTTTGACCTATAAACAAATGATTTAGTGTTTTAAAACACTAAAAATGTGTTTCCAAGAATCCTAGGAAATCTATAACTTAGATTAAAAAAGACTTTGTTCCTAAATTTCCCATGTAAACATGTGGTCAGCTTTCATGGTTTCATGACCATCTGATGTCATTTTTTTTGTTTTTACATGTGGGAGCATTTTTATAAATGCATTGATGGCTTTTAAAACTGCTTATTTAGTCATTATGAGAACAAAACATATCATATGAACATGTTTTCTACAAAGAGATATTGAAATTTATATACCAGTACCTACCACATTATTTCACAACAATATGAGGTCATATAGTATAGTTTGGGCTACTATACTCGCATTTTAGAGTCATAAAACATTAAAACGCATATATAATAATATCACAAAAAAAGTCACTCATATTGATGTAAATTCACCTCCTACATGTCACAAATAAAAATATGACTATGTACTATGATTTCTTGGTCCTATAATTTTATTTTCTAGGTTTTAAACCCCTTGTATACATTTTTAAATACTTTGATATCTTATAAAACCACTTTTTAATCCATTATGAGAACCCCACTAATCATATGGATGATTGTTCTACTCATTAATGAAAAAAATAATTAAATTATGGTTTTCCCATGATTTCACATCAATTAAATGTTATTTCCTATTGTTTTTATAGTTACATAAATTTTTTAGTGTTTCAAAACACTAAAAACACTTTTATGGGGATTCCAAGCCAATAGTAACTCAAATTGATTTGGATTCAGTTCTTACTTGTTAAAATTAAATTTACATTCATTTTCCTATGATTTCATAGCCATATTATTCTATTTTTTGATCCATGGGTGCATGTTTTTAATGAATTTGATATCTCTTAAAACCATTTTTTGAGTCATTTCAAGAACAAAATATGTCAAATTGATGTATTTTCCACATGTACACATAAAATGTAATTTACCCTTTTTTCTTATAATTTAAAGTTAATTATATAATATTTCATATAGTTTTGACCATTACATGCATGATTTAGTGTTTTAAAACAATAAAACACAATTATGGTAATCCTAGTAAAACTAAAAATTTGATTTACTAAGGGTTAATTAAAACATTTCAAAAATAAACTAGCACTCATTGTCCTATGATTTCAGGGTAAACCAATATCATTTTCAAGGTTTTGACTACTTGGAACATGTTTTTAATTACTTTTTTTTCTTTTAAAACCTCTTATTGGGTAATTACAAGAACATTTCACGTCTTATTGATGTTTTTTCTACTCATACATGTTAGAAGTAATTAAAAATATTCTTTTTAATGATTTATCGTAAATATAATTTCGTTTCCAATGTTTTTTATGGTTACATGAATGTTTTAGTTTCTTAAAACACTAGAAATTTATTTATGAGTATCTCATGAAACCCATAATTAAGATTGACATGGATTGTGTTATTATATTTCAAAAATAAATCTATGGTCATTATTATGTGACGTAATATCAATCCAAAATCAGTTTATTATTTTTGACACACATACTAATGTTTTTAGAGACTTTAGTATCTTTTAAAATAGCATATTGAGGCATTCCAAACACATAACACATTGGATTTAAAGGATATCATATTGTATACTTTATAAATAATTCAACAATTTTTATATCATTATTTAACATCAATATAAAGTCTTTTTATAGGGTTTTTACCATTACAAAAATGATTTATTGTTTTAAATCCTTAAAAATGTGTATACAAGAATCCCAAAAAAACATTACCTCGAACCAACTTGTTGTTCGTTCCTAAATTCCATAAATTATTCTATGGTCATTTTCCTATGATTTTATAGCCATCTGAAAAAGTTATCTTGGTTTTGAACTTCATTTCTATGTTTTCATAAACATTGATATCTACTAAAATTGTTCATTGAGTCATGGATTAAAATATAGAAATTGTTAATTTCTTCATTTTGGATAGACACTAATCCAGTTTTTTTCAATAAGAGTCGCATTAATTTAATCTTTATTTCAACCTTGAAATCATTCTCTTTTCCTCCCAATCAATGACTCTACTAAAACCCCCACCTGGTGAAGTAATAATTGATGATGATTCCCTACCAAATATTTTTTATGGAGTAGGCCGAAAAATCATTCCCTTTACATTCATAGGATGATCCTTCAATAAAATTATTTAAATTAAATAATTTTGGGGTATTGATGTGGATTTTAAAGGGTTAAAATATTAGGATTATTAAATTTTTACATGTTAATACAATAATATTTATCTCTGTTAATAAAATTATCTAATATTTATAATATTTTCTTTTTAATAATTTTCTCATTGCTATTAAATTTTATTTTAATATGATAATAAATGGTAAAGAAAAATAAATTATAAAAACATAAAATACTTAAACCCAATTAATTTGGGATGGATACAAATATCTAGCAATTCTAATTGATCTAGATTGAACCTTTTGATTCTTGTATCCAGGCTAGACTAATAGTGTATAAGGTATGACATTTGTTGTGATTTATTTTTCAATATTTTTTTACAGTAATGAAATAACATTAAATAGTAATGAAAAGTACTTACTCAAATTCATTTGGTTGGTTGATTCCAAAAAATATCATCTAGTTTCAATTGTACATTAATCCACATCTCTATCTAAAAAATCGAGTGAACTAATAAATTAATCTTTAAAAAACATATACTATTTAGAAAGATAAAATTAGTCCTAATAAAATAGTATTAATTATAATTGATAAAAAAACCCTGATTTTTAAAAAACATGTGACCTATAGAAATTAATAATGACTAGTTTGTCATGATTAACTATATTATTTTTGATAATTCCTGGAAAAAAAACAAATTTTTTTTGAAAAATATAAGATTATTATGTTAATTTTATTAATATATTAAAAAAATATTGATTACCTCATGAGTTTTATTTCTGTTAATATCAAAAAATATCTTACAACACCCATGAGAGACACCTTCAGGCACTTTGTAATGAATTTTTCTAAATATTAGATATCTGTCATCAAAATAAATCCATTATCACCATTTAAAATCTATTCATTTATTAACCAAATTTTTCATATTCCATGGAAGTGAAATAGAATAAGGGACATCAAAATCAAAAAAAATCGTGAAATAAATAATAAACCACTTTATAATAATGTGAAATATTCTAATCATTCCTTTTAAATTAGTTATCAATGATTTTTAAATTTATATTACCATTACTTGGTTACTAGAAACATCATTTATTTATCTATGGGATTATTCATCAAATCATTACAACTAAGGGGAAATCTCACCATCTCATAAGAAATCTTCATAAGAATCTATCCACATTCCCTGAAAACTTTATCGGTATGTACCATTAATATTTCAAATTGAATGTTAATTTTCAAGTCTTTCAGAACCCATGCATCTACTGGTATAACATTTATATCTATTCTTTTGATATATTTTCCTATTTGAAAGATGAATTATAATTAATAAAATAAATTTTTTTCGTACAATTAAATACATACCATAGTGGTAACTGTCCAATATCCCAAAGGTAGAGTGGGTTACCAACTATTCCATAATTAGAGGTTCATCAGATGATGGGATACCAATAACATCTAGGGAAGATGTTTTATCATTTAAAGTCTCTAGTATATTGGAATCACTCAGATACATCGAAACCAGTGATAGTGGTTGTGTGATATGAGATATTTATTTTCTAGGATCTCAAGAATGGAGAAACTCTCTCTCATCATATAAAAGGGGATGGCTTTTGAAACTCAACTAAGATCGATGGTAGTGTTAGCCATTTTGAGATGTGTTAATCTTGTGGATCTTTCCGTAAGGCTGGTTCCTATGATGATTTGTGATTTTCTATCTTGGTAAAGAAATCTCATGTGGCTATGGTTTTTTTTGGTCTGTGCTTTAGGACAGTGTCGATGGGTTACTGGGAGAGTTCTCTAGTCTAGTCCAGAAAAGATGGTGTGCAGTTATTTGGGGAAACCAAGATCTGGTCCAATCATTTGGTTCAATAGATATGGTTGGATCTTCTACTTCATGGGAAGAGGGTTTTTTTCCAGTGGCGGTGTGTTTAAGATGCTAGAAACAGATCTGGGATCCAGGAAGTAGGAGCTGCTAACAGTACGACACTATCAGCGAATGTTTTTTCTTGAATAGTATCGAATGGAATGGAGGTTGGAAATCTTGGTTGATATCAGGAAGATGATTTTTGGTGAATTTACCTCAGGATGATGTGAACCCACCACTTGTTGGGGTGGCGGTGGGGAGATCCCCTGAGGTCGGACATCACTCCGTCGTTGTTCTTTTTCATTTTGGGATCTTGTTTTCAGATCCTTTGATCATGTGTGTGATTTTTGGGCCGGTGATGAGATCACGTGCATCGATGATCGGAGGCCCGCCTTTAGTTGGTGGTGGTTTGATATCTTCTTACGGAACTTCAAATAAAGGCCGTTCTAGAGATTTGGATCTCAGCGATATGTCGAACGTCACATGAGGTGTAGGGAATGCTGGCACAGCGCTCCTGAGTTCTTTTCTGGCAATGTGACGTGACATTCGGGGAGGACCTCAGGCGCAAGAAGCGATGGACGCATGGCACAAACCTCAGGATTATGCGGGTCGGTGATAGGATTTTGGTGATGGTGATGGGATATGGTGACCTGCATAAACCTTGGAATGAGGGTTTCAACAAGGGAGATTTGTTTGTGAGATTTTTGGTGGCTAGGATATGGTTACTGGTTGATTATGGGACATCGAGTTATGGTCCTCTAGACTTTATGTTTTTGGATTTATTTTCATGATGAGTGTGGGTCTATGGGTCATGTTATGTGTGTTTTTTTGTATTTACTTTTTTAATAAAATTATATGGGATCATGGATTTCGGTTACCATATCCATGATCAGACCTCCCTTAATATGTACAAAACACTTATAAATGAGAAATTATAATTTTTCTCCTAAATTGTTTAATAATTCGATTATCTCCATATTTAATGTATTAATTTTTATCAACAACTATTACTATGAGAGATTCATTTTCACCCCCTCATGTATGTTCTATTGATTAAATATTATTAAAAAAATAATTCTTTCAGGTTGATGATGTTCACTGTTAAAATATAAAACTTTACCTTCATCACCCATATCATACAATTATCTATGTTTTATGTGTACAAAAACACTACATCTTTTATTTATATCATCATACACATAATAATATATCTTTCAGTGTGATTTCAAGATAAATTGATCATGCTCTACTTATACACCAGCATGGATAAAGTGAGAGAATTTGAAAAAATTAAAATGTTATGAATCAGTCATTATATCCCTATTAATGTTAACCCACATGTATTTGAATAAGAAAGAAAAAAAATGACCCTTATAGTTTAATTTGAGTTTAAAAAACATATTTCCATATTATATCACATATGAAAGTGAAAATAGACCAAGATATTGAGTATTTAATCCATCTTCACAATAAAATATATAGAACATTAAATCATGAGCATTTTATTCATGGAATCTCTTAGCCATCCTTTGGGGAGCGCAATATAATGACATCAAAACTGTTATATCTCATCATGATTCATAACATTTAATATATAGTAAAAAATATACATGGTGTTACTTGTAAAATAGAAAAAATAACTACACATCAATAATATGAGTATGAGTATATACATACAGGGTGGTCATACAATTTATAAATATAATTATTATGAAAATTAATTCAACCACATTTTGAGTTCAACCACATAGTCATATATTTATTTGAAATATCAATTAATTATTAAATATATCAATAATAAGTAAATTTAGTAACACATTTCTATGAACTTATATTTACTCTAATTGAGTAAGTATAATGTTTGACCCCTTTAAAACAAGTTGTCCTGTAGTTGGAAATACCAATGATTTTTTTGAGAATGAGATATCGTTTAGATGTTGTAAACACGTACAATAGGATTGAATCCAATATTAATCACTTCTATATAACATAACAAAAAGGACAATAACTCCTCTCATATGTATCATTCATCATTATATCGATATGGTTGGTATTTTTTACTCACACATAACTTCAAATTACCTATGTACCAAATGAAAAAAATAAGAATCTTATTATAATTTATTCAAAAATATTTGGTAAGAATTAATTCATAAATGAAATAAAAATTAAATTAGTGTACCTATAAAATGGATACATCAAGAAATTTTGTATTGGTCCACCAAGTTTAGCTTATTCAATAAAATAAATAGTCAAATTAACATCTACATCAAAAAATTAAGGGTAAATAACATCTCTGTATGAAAAAGTTTCAAAAAAATATTTATTGAATTTTATCAAGCTTAAATGGATTTAGAGTTTTGCGAAAAAAAATCTCTAATGAAGGTATAAAAATCCACTTGAAATGTATTTTCCTTTTCTACAAATACATTACGCCATGGAAACAACCACAACTCCTCCATAATAAAATTTGCATCTTGAATTTGAAATAAATTTAACATTCAATGTTTTATGTAAACACACCACGAAATGTTACTTGAATATCTATATAGAACTGTTCTATTCATCAAATGTTGATGTATTTGATATTTATCGTTATTTTTTTCATAAAATAGAAATATGACACTTTCTATTATAATTTTCTCTCAAACCATGTTTTATACTCATTAGTTAAAAGTCCTTTTGAGTCTTATAGAGATCCTCCATTTTACCCTACTCATTATGTAAAATCAAAATTATATAGTCAATGTTATAAATATGTATTATTTTAAGATTATGAGGTAAGAACATAAAATACAAATAAAAATTCTTAAAAAATATGATTGTTTCCTTCCACTTTTGTGTGCTTGTTTCTTTAAATATTATACTTCTTATCATTTTCTCAATTAATTAAATAGATTAAATTTTCTAAATTCTACAATGATATCCATTAATTGATACAAGATTTATAAACTATATAACACCTTTAGTGAATTTATCAATTAAATATATCATTTTAATTGTGTCTTGTTAAACCAAAATTTAAGAGAATCATCATGAAATTACCGATGATATAAAAACATAATTTTACACTATAAGGTAATCATTGAGGTTCAAATTTAGAAAAATAAACTAAACAATCTAAAACAGCATGACTATTCCCATTAACTGAATTTCCTATTTATAAAAATGGATAATTGTCTAAATTAAATCACCATTCATTTTTAATAATTTCCTTGTTGAAGCATCATATTTTTCGAAAACATCATCACATAATTATTTCAATTCTTTGATTAGATATTGAAGGTATACATCATTTTAATTTAAAGGAATTTTATTTTTAATAATTATAATAAAAATAATGAAAGATGTATTATTAATAAAAAACTATGGAGATAGAATATACATGATCATAATAAATGGACACATTCTATAATTAATACACAATGTACAAAAAGTGATAAAACTATCAGAAAAAAATATAAAAAAACATTTGTAGTATAAAAATAAAAATCTTGATATATTGAATCAAATACCATCCATGATGTTTATTTTTTCTAGATGTCTCATAAAAATATCATTGTCACTATCTTGATAATTCCACTTCATTTCATATGCAGTCTTAAAAATAATTAATAATCTTTGAAACTGTGGTTTCCATTCAAATTAAGGTTATACCATCATTATATTTTTCTTATTCTATTTATTCCTATTTTTTTAACTAATTATTATGCACATTATTACTCATTTTCTTCCATCTTATTATATGAAATCTTATTAATTATTCTTAATTATACTCTTATCCCCAGTAAATCATGTAATAATTATGGTATGAATGTATCTTTGTACAATCACGTCCATATATTGTGATGACTTTATTCATCTCTTTTTATGGTGACTAGATATTAGCTTTACTAAATGTATCATGAAGAAACTCTAAAATCATGGAAAATTTCTTTTTTTTATCTTCATTGAGAAACGAGATATAGTGTGACTTTGGTATAAATTGTAACTTTAAATACTTAGCACACCCTATAAATCGTTCTTGTTGTTCAAATTAAACTAATTCAAAAAAAACATGTTATTTTTTTCACTAAAGTTCAATGTAATAATAACCTGATCATGGTCAATGGAAGTTTCTATTAATATATCAAAATCGTGATTATTTTATCCCAAAAATCCAAATTTATCATTTGTTCTGTTTGAAAGCAAATTCTCCTCTAGCAAGTAACTTTGTGTTTTATTAATAAGAAATTCATTTATTTTAATTTATAAACAATATAATTTTCCATGCCAAATCCAATATACATGTTGATAAGGAGACTAATTCAATTCCATGTGCTCATATAATTTTTTTATTTCTAAAATGTATATAGAGGGACTAATCAAGCTATAAGAAGACTAATTTAATGCCAAACCCATATAGGTGTTGTTTGAGTCACTAAAGTGAATTAATTTAACTATATAATTATCTATATATATAAAGATTTATTATCAAAAATTTAATTATGTAAATGTATAAATGTGCACATGAGCCTCAGTCCAGTTGGTGAGGTATCCTTAAGTGCATACACAAGACCCAAGTTCAAAACCAGGTAGAGGCATATTTCTGGGATAGTATAGCAGCACTATAGCAGGTACTGTAGCAGTACTAGTAGTAATGTACACTGTGTGGTACTATAGCAGAACTGTACACTATAAAGGTACTATAGCAGGCACTTTAGTAGATACTGTAGCAGGTACTATTCGGTACTATAGTAGTTGGAACTATTCACCTTGGGCCACTGGTTTGGGCTTGGAGTCCTTAAGGATTTCAGGCCACCCAGGACTTCAGGTCAGTAGGGATTTTGGGCCACCTTTAAGTCCTTTAGGCCAACTTTAAGGCCTTCAGTCCACCTCAAGGCCTTCAGGCCACATGAAGTTGCTCTAGGGAAACTAAAAAAAAGGAGGATCCTCAGAAGAGGATTCAGAGTAGCTGAACTCACTAGACGGCCATGCGAAGGTGGAGAGCTACTATCATGATGTAGATGCTGGGTAGGGGAAGTACCCTTTAGATAGTTTAGTTAAATTCCCTAAGTCCTTCGGGTCATGTAATATTTTAAGCATATGGGCCATGTAATATCTGATCATATGGGCCTTTTTAGGGTTCCCCCTCATCCCTTGAATGGGGGTGATCAAAAATAAATAAAAATGAAGGGCTTTGGGCCATTTCATGGTTATTAAACGATACATATTATAAAAAAAGAACATGAGCCTCAGCCCAGTTGGTGAGGTCTCTCTGAGTGCATCCATGAGACCCAGGATCAAAATCCGGTGGAGGCATAATTTCGGGGGTACTATAGCATTACTATAGCAGTATTATAGAAGTACTCTAGTAGTACTATTCGATAGTATAGAAATCAGAACTATTCACCTTAGGCCACCAATTTGGTGCTGGAGTCCTTATGGCCTTTGGGCCACCCAGGACTTCGGATCAGTAAGGGTTTCAAGCTGCCTCAAAGCCTTCAGGGCCACCTGATTTTTAGTTTCAAAAATAGATTCTACAAGGAACCACTCGAGAGGAGGAAAGAGTAGGGCCCATTCACCAGAGTAGGGCTAAACAGACTTAGGAAGAATGATAGGTTATGGAATTAGCCATTAGTAGCGGGTATATTCACCTATGCACATGGACATAATAGCAGAATAGTCCTGCAAAGGTGGAGAGCTGATCACGATCGAGATGCTGGGGAGGAGAAGATTCAAGTAGTCATAGTCTATACAATTTCCTTGTGACCTACGAGTCATGTAATGTATTCAAGAATATGGGAAATGTAATACCTAAGATTATGGGACTTTTAAGGGTTACCCCTCATCCCTTTAAAGGGTTGTTATCAAAAAATCAATAAAAAAGAAGGCATTGGGTCAATTCAGTCAGTAAATGTATAAATGTACCTATATATATCTATACAGGTATCAATACACTCACAGAAGCATTATACATAATGAAATAAAAACTATTAAATAATTAATTCCATATATATATATATTATATTTGTGAAAAATGATATAATATCTGTGTAGGAATTATTTATATTCATTTATCTCCAATGTAAAATGGGCCTATAAAAGTGTGTTTAAAATTTACAATAATTTGAAAGAAAATAATCATACTTTATACATACTGTTATAAGTAATTTTAAATATTTTATTTATAATATATGTGTTAGGTGTATTTAGTGGATTTACCTCAAGACTTAGTTGACATAGTAGACACACTGTAATTTTAGATGAAATAATTCGGGGGAATTTATATAAGGTGTCCAAGTATGAAGTGGTATACTGTATATATTTTTCCAAATGTGATCAAGATTTTGTAACTTCAAAGAATATATGCATACTCTACGGAAAAGAAATACTAATTAGAAAATATGTATTCATAAAACCTATTAATTGTTTTCACAATGAAGAACACAGTTGTCTTGTTTATGGATATCTTCCTACCTCCAATAGATTTTATATAGTTTTCATATAGGGTTATGTGTACTACTATTATTTTAAAATATAGCGACCCATAGCTAGATAGCTAGAAACTGATTTCTGTTAACAATTACACTGGCATGATTATAAGAAGTAAAGCCCTGAAATACTGATCTTCTTTATAGTGTTGGTAAACTAGATACATAAATGAGAATTTAATTACAAATTAATACAATAATTATAAAAAATCATTCTAAATAAATTGATTTGAGGATAACTCTAATCCCCCTACTAAATTTCTGTATATCTTTCATAGAATGCTTCATGGATTCCTTGGGAAAAAATCATAATAAGGGTGAGCTCAAATTCTTAGTATGGAGAAATATAGAAAAATAAATAATTAATCAAGGATAATAGTCACAATGGTATGATAAATAACTGAAAATGAATGAAACGTAATCAATAAATTGAATGGAAGTGCATAAGAAATATAGAAAGGTAAATACTGGAAACACATGTCATTCAAATATCTAGATAAGAAAATGAAATATGGAAAGGTGAGAAACAAAAACACATGCCATATAAATAACTGAAAAATGAAATATATCCATAGATATGTCAATGGAAAATCTCATGGATGAATAATAACTGAAACCTAAAAATAAAAATGCATCCATAGATATGTCGACACAAAATATCATGGATGAATAATAACTCAATATAAATGGGGTAAATTCTTAATTATTGGATTCCATGTTTCCTAGGTACATGGTAACTTTACCATCAAAACCTTTCACTAGATGGTTCAAAAATATAGGGTAAAAATACATCTAAGGTGCCTAGCCTAATAACTCATCCAATGAGATTACTGAAGCCTCAAGGGGCTATAGTAGTCCCTTCCCACTTCGGAACTATCCAAAAAATCTTCATATATCGAATAATTATTTTTAACAATGTGCCATATCAAATATCTTTATGGATTAAGAGATAAAAATTTATTAATACTTACCCAAATGATCAAATAATTTTCAAAGTATACTTCGTATGTAAAATGGTATATAGTGTAGGCAATAGTAATATCTATTATAAATGAAATGGATAATTATGGTGAAATTCAATGTTCAATGATCACAGGAGATTGAATATTTCATGTGAAAAAGAGATCAAGTGAATTTGAATACTATCCCTGGAAAATAAATCATAAAACATTCTTAAGATGATTAAAAATGGTATCAATAAAAAATAACTTAAGTTGAGTAAACATGTTGTTTTCATTTATGAATATATATATTATAAAAATTACTTTTTAAAAAACATTCTTGAGGAAAATATCCTTTTATTTTGAAAAATCTTATGAAAACAATTTTCATTTGAGATTAATTTTTAAATAATATTCTTTAAAATTTAATCTTTTCAAAAACAAAATTATTCTTCAAATAAATAATGGTGAGTAAATTCATACAACTTATACTAGGTATAAGAACATTCCTTGGGCGCAGTTAAAAGTTATAAGGTGGCCTTGTTTTTAAAGAGACAAGATGATTCCATTGAAAAAAATTGGTAAAAGGAAAAAAGGGTAAATATTTCTATACTAAATATTTTATGAACATTTTATTAAGACATGGTTTTAATAATTAAATAGGTCATCCAACTATAGGGAGAAATAAATTCAGGTTTTATTAAAGACATTTTCTACAACATTTTGAGTGCCAAAGACTCGAAAAATGGTACTAGTACATGAAAATTGTAATGCATAACAACATAATAAGGGTTTATTGAACAATAGTTATATAATTTCCTTGAATTGAAATTCCATTGAATGATCATTATGATTATTCTTGAGGAAGATAATCTTTAAACATTTCAAAGTCTCCCATACCACTTTGAAACATTTTAAATCATAATATTCATGAAAGAATAATATTAAATGAAATATTTAAATAAAATTAATTAAATAGGATGAATTATATAATATAACAAAAGCGGTATTTGATACACCATACAAAATATTTAAGTGGTGAACAAGACATTTATCTCATGGATGAAAAAAGTGAGATAAGAATACCTTACTATTATAGTAACAAATGATTTGGAAAACAAAAGGTAACAATCCTTAAAAAACATTTAAATAACATGAATATAATATAATTCCTAATATTATATGTCAATGTGTTAGTATGTACAACGAATATAATAAAATTGGTGCACAACAATTAATTATGCCTCACATGATGAAAATGAGAGAAGAATTACTTACCTAGAGTTTCCATTACGGTGAACATACATTAAATTCATATATAATATACTTATTTTAATTTAATTCTTGATTAAGAACCTTTTTCATGTTTATAATTACTTTTATTTAATTTATTACCATATTGCATACAACTACTCAATAAATTAAGTTTACATCGGGTGTTTTGACCAAATTCGGTTTATGTGTCAAAAATAACTTTCGTAGGTCAACTATGGTCAAAGGGGTCATTATATAAATTCTAAATAATAATAATAAAGAAATAATTATCATATTTATAAATAAATTATAATTTTAAATTCCATCATTAAATATGGTTATGAAAAATATATTAATGTTACAATCATGGAGACAGTAGGTCGTACATATGCATGAGTAACATTCCCATTTTTCAATGATCGTTATGGAAAGAAGGTATGTAACAGCCTATATTTACATAATTATCATTATATAATAAGTACCATATAATTTATTCATACATACTTATATATATAATTCTTGTGATGAAAAAGGAATCACAACATGTCAATGAGGCAGTAGTCAACACGTCCACGAATAACATTATCACTTTTTAAGTGTGTCAAAGGGTAATAAAGAAAATGGTATTTATATATTTTTAGAAATAAAATTATGACATGAATATCATATATATATATATATTTTGTATCATATGTTTAACTGTAACCATAATTTATACATTCCATGTATCGTGTGAACGAATCACTTCGCTTTAAAGGGGAGATAGTCACCACTTCCTCAAATGATGTTATCGTATTATTGTAAAATTGAAAGTATTAAATGTGTGCATTATATAAGGATTAAAAAAGTATAAATACACATCAAATATCTTATATAACATTCAAAAACATATTTCTCATCATAATTTCCACCATGATAGGTGGTAAAGTAAAATTGAACAATCATCATTTTGTGACGCAGTAGTTCGTCGTACACGGAATGGAATGTTTTCTTCCATTAGATGGAAGTGTGTGTATGTTAAGCCATATACTTATCATAAAATAATAATTTTATATATATGATACTATTTTTTTTATTTAATCGTATAATAATAAGAGTATGGGAAGTGGAGTGTGTAAATGAAAATAAAAAATCGTCAGAGAAGGCGTTGCCTCTTAATCGGGTAACTTCTTTTGGTTTGAAACAAAATATTCCATGGATTTCTTCCTAAAAAGGGGGATTTAGATAGGTATAGGTGATTAATGTTTATAGAGTATTTGGTCATATATCGTTCTAACTTTAGTGGTTTTATAGGTGTGATGAAGTAGGAGAGGTGGTGGCCTTTTATAGGGAAAAAAAGGACTCACATAGAAATTTTGGAAACACGTTATGTGTGTACATGTTATTACCTAAAGAAATTCATAAAAACCACAAAAAATCAATAATGGGAGTTAAATGGCCGAATTATTTTCCTTAAATGGGTGTTTTACAAGTATCTAGGTCAACTGGGTCCTTATGATAAAGGTTTAGTCCTATATTAACCTCAATTTTACCTTATTAATTGTAATTAATTTTTTTCACATTAACTGATTTCTTAGGTAAAAACTATTTTTTTATTATTATAAATTAGAAATTCTTATGATTAAAAAATGTGATTATTTATTCAAATTCAAATCACATAATTTTTAGAAATTAAATTAAAATTCACCCCACAGACTGGTTGACAATGCAGGTTTTTAGAGTAAAAATGTACTAAATATTGTTATGTTTTTATAATCAATTTTAAATTGAAATTGATTCAAATGGAATAAATTGTATTAAATGATAAAAAATTTATCTAATTAATCTTTAAAACTAATTAAATGTATAATTTATCAATATAAATAAATTATTTTAAAAATTAGTTTGGACTTGAATTCAGTATTTTAAATTATTCAATAAAAATGAAATGTCTTGAAAAAATATCAAAAATTTACCCTAACCTAATTCTTAAGTTTCATTTTCAAATATTAAGTTTAGTTTTACATAATAAATCAATTAATTTAAAAAATATATATTTAAAATTGGTTTTCCATTAAAAGGTTGTAAAATTGCCTTTATAAAAATATAGGATTTTATGTGTAAAATAGGGTTTGTTCTTATCTTATACATACCAAAAATAATGAAATAATTTCAAAAAAATATATTTAATATATAACATATATATTTCATTAAAATAATTTAATAATTGTAATAAATTGGTTTTCTAAAGATAAAACACCTTTAGATGATTTAAAATAATAATATTTATTTTAGTATTCAATCGGTTCTTATTTTCATTTTTCATTAATTGGTAACCCATGAATTCATTTTACATTTATATAAACCATATATTTTATTAACATAGTTAATAATATTCATAACATCTATTTTATGTCTTATTATATTAAATAATAATATTTTAATAATATTACATTTTTTAGTGAAACATGGTCTTATGTATAATGCAAGATTTCGAGGAAGGTTGATTTTGTGTGTAACCCAATCTGTTGAGGAAGGTTTTAGTTGCACGTAATGTACACTAACATGGTTTGGCATGTGTTTTTATATATATAATCTATTTTAAATAGTAAATATATTATATACTATCTGGATATTATATTACCTTACACGCATGGTGTTTCTTGTCATACACATTATCTAATAAAAGGTTCTTACATCTGTTTTTAGGGTGTCACATTATCCCTGCCTTATTTAAATTTCATCCTCACAATTTAAACTTGACCATGGTGATAGATTGTTTGATACTTCATATGATTGAAATCTCCAAATCGTGAGAAGTTTTCGTAAGTAATCCTCTATAAAAAATAAAATAGAAATTACAAAGGTCAGATGGACTAACGTGTTACTAGGTCTCTAATTAGAAGAATATCAGTGGATTGTAAAGATACGTACTTAGAGGGAAATTGTAAATATTTATAGGGAGTAAATGATGTCATCAATCACAAACAATTGAATGATCAATGGAAATTTTACGTCCTCAAATCCATAGATCTAATATGATTTATATTACCATTGGTTCAATATAAATTAAGTGATTAGGAAAAAACTTAATTTTGAAGTCATTCTCTAAATTTTGGGTAATTATTTTATAGACCAAGACTATAACACAATATTCTTACCTGATTGGTACCAATTTCATATGAGAAATCCTAATTTTTTTCTTTGATCAAATTCTAATCCATTCTTTTACTATGAAAAATTAATTACCAATAATGAATTTTTTTTATGATTGTAGCACTAAAATAAACATTAAAAGGATAGTAGTCTTATAATGGAGTGAGAAATGTTACTATTTTTTTAACTATCTTCCAAAACCATTAAGAATAATAGATTAATCTCTAATCCTCAAAAGTGATACTGTAGATGCCGGAAAAGTCTGTTGTTCCCAAACGAAGCTCCGGATGCAGAAAGTGAGGTCATATTTGGAGTCGGAAGCATGTTCCGGAGGGCCCGGAGGCCTTTTGCGGAATTTTGGAGACCCGCGCGCAAAGTTGTCGAGTCGCGCGCAAACCTCCCGGGATACGCGCAATGTGCTGGGCCGGCGCGCAATTTTGCGCACCCGTGGCCCGCGCGGCTCCCTTGCGCGCCGGGCCCGATTCTGCGCCCGCGAAGGAAATTCCGCGCCCGCGAACCGGATTCCGCGCCCGGGGTTGCCTATAAATATAAGGCGACCCCTGACGTTTTGAAGGTTGCCGGAAGTCGAAAGGTCTCTCGTGCGCGCAATCCAACCCCCTCGGCGCGCAATGTCAATCTTCAGGTAACCTCCTTTCTTTCGCGCAAGAAAGCCTCAGGGTTCGCCTTCGCGCGTAATCCCTTTGGCTCCTTTTCTTTGAATAATTCCTCACCCAAAGGCATTCGCGCACAAAAGAAGCCTCTTGCGCGCAATTTCCCCCGGGGTGCGCGCAATCCGGCCCGATTGCGCGCACCCCCCCCCCCTTCTTAATGTGGCCATTCATTAGAGAATGAGCCGTTGCCCCTGCGCGCTATCCGAAGCCCGGTGCGTGCAATCTCTATCTCTCGCGCGCAAAGTGCTGGCCCAATTGCGCGCCAGCCCACCCATTTGCGCGCCGACCCGCGGTATTGCGCGCAAAGCTCCTCTTTTGCGCGCAAACCGCCAGGGTCGCCCCCTTTGACCCCCTTTGGGTACCCGCCTGCGTGGCGCCCGATGACCCTCGTCCCGGGTGCCCACACCGTGCGTTGTCTTCCCGTGCGGCCCTCCAGGCTCGCGCGAAGTGACACGGGCCTATTGGCGGCCTCTACGTCCCGCACGACGTTAAACTGCACTTCGTCTGAGCTACAAGACGTTAAACTGTTCAGCATACGTCCAAGCTGCACGACGCTAAACTGCCTAGCCTCCATCGTCCGAGTTACAAGACGTTAAACTATTCAGCATTCGTCATGCATGACGCTAAACTGCACCTCGTCCGAGCTGCAAGACGTTAAACTGCCAAGCACCTTCGTCTTCAACACACGACGTTAAACTGTACTTCGTCTGGCAAGACGTTAAACCGTCCGCTTCGTCCTCAACACACGACATTAAACTGTACTTCGTCCGGCAAGATGTTAAACCGTCCGCATCACCCGATCTCGTGCCTCGCACGCAGGGTCCTCCCGGTTTGGATGTGGCCCCCACCCGCTCGTCTCTGCAGGGATGTCGGGATTGGAGTGGCCTTCGCCCACGGGAGTAGAGTGTTACAAACCGAACGAACGACGTGGACTTTGATCCCTATCTCCTAAACAGGGTACGTAGGAAGCCTCTCCGAGGTTCAAGCCCACCACCTGGTCGTCCCGGTCGTATTCACGTCGGTTCGTCCATCAGTGGACCCCTCCTGGGTTCACACTTGCGTCGATTCACCTATGAATCCGCCCTTGTGGGAGACTGCACGTGTGTATCTCCATTGTGCTTCTCCACTGCCGAAGCCAGTAGAGGGCGTGACAGGGATTGAGGTCTCTCACCTTCAGCCCAAGTCCATCTCCAACTGAGCCTTGCCGCATCCGGGCTGCCTCAGTGCGTAAGTCCTGACAGAACGAACTACGTGGACTTTGATCCCTGTCTCCTAAACAGGGTACGTAGGAAGCCTCTTCGAGGTTCAAGCCCGCCACCTGGTCGTCCCGGTCGTATTCACGTCGGTTCGTCCATCAGTGGACCCCTCCTGGGTTCACACTTGCGTCGATTCACTTATGAATCCGCCCCTGTGGGAGACTGCACGTGTGTATCTCCGCTGTGCTTCCCCACTGCCCTTTGCCTTTCTCTCTTCAACGTCCAGCATGACGTGAAACTGTGATCCACCCGGCCGTTCCATCCCCCTCTGTGCGAGGTGGTTCGGTTCAATCCTCCACCCGGCATCCTCGAGCTCTTCGTGAGTCGGCTTGCTGACGTCTAGCATGACGTTAAACTGTATATCCGAACTACGCTGACTTTGATCCGCGATAACGCGCGGTACGTAGGAAGCCTCTACGGGGTCCAAGCTCTTCACTCCATCATCCATCCTGATCCTTACCTGGGCCGCCACATCCCGGTGGGGTCATGCCATTTCATTCCACTCCACTTCACTCGGGAAGCTGCCCATGTGCTTGCCCCAGCGTCGGAGGTTCCCCACAAGGGGTTCTGTCATCTGATCCACTTCTCGTGTTGATCAGTCCGATGTCGTCCCCGCTGGACGTTAAACTCACGGCATACCCCGTGTTAAACATGGGAAGCTGAGGAAAACCTCAGGTAACGCCGTTCCCTACACCCAGCGCAGGATGCCTCAAGCCATCACGCCTTCGAGAAGCCCTATTAGGGACGGAAGGCAGACATGCAGAGCCACAGCGTTACGACGCGCCCCCAACACCCATAGCTACCCGGTCTCCTCACCGCAGGTTGCTGCCCCGACCAGACCCCTTGGAGAGTCCGGGCGGAAGCAGCGTAACTAACCGGTGTCCATGAAGCAATGGCGCCGGGAACGAGATTCACGAACATTCTTAAATCTATGAGGGAGACACGGATTAGGCGACGAGTTCCGAGGAGACGTCCACGGAAGGAGGAGCCGACATCCCATCATCCCGGTTTCGATCAAGGAGCAGACGCCCCTGAATAAGGGAAGAATGTCGCCCACCCTTGGAAAGCGGGACTGAGGGGCCACAAGCCGCGCGCCTATCCCCTTGGGTCGACGGGTGCACGCGCGAACGCATCCTGGCGGAACAGCGTCGGAACAGAAACCCGACGCACATCCGCACAGAAATAGATAAATGGTGAACCCGACGTGAATCTCTTCTCCTCAATACGAAGACCGATGACTTTCAGAGGTGTTGGAAGACCAGCATGTTGCTCGACCGAGCATTCAACACTGGGGCACGGAACCCGCCAGGGGCTGGGGAAGGGAAATCGGGCACTCCGTCTCACGACGTCGAGGGCATGGGTTCCCCCCATGGAAGGCGTCGTGGCACTAATGGTTGGTTGTCGATTCCTTTTCCTGTCAGTGTTAATGGGTTTTTCTCCCTGCTTTCAGAAGTCAAGTCACCCAATCCAGTGCCCGATCGCCACCCGCCCACTGGCGCTGGGGTAGGGGAAACACCGACGCGGCTACTCCGCGCGGTCCCACCCGTTCCACAGCCGTCCCAGCAGCCGCAGCTGCGGGGAAACTACGCCCTCTCTCCCCCTCGGAGGTCATCTAGAGAAGGGTGATCAACAGCTTGGTGCGGAGATATGAGGAATAGGGAGTCATCCCCACTAGGGACATGGCAAACCTAGACCTCGAGGAAGCTGCACCTCGCCACCAACGCCGCCCCCGAGGGCCGCGTAGGGAGGCACCGCTGCCTACCTTGACGTCCAACCGCTTCGGGATTTTGTCCCCGGAACACTCCGACAGCTCCTTCCCCTATGCGGATGAGGTGGAAGATGCCCGGGACCACCCTATCCGGGATTCGCTCCAGGGATCCGCGATAAGGGCTCCTGTCAGGCCACGGCGACATCGCCGCCAGGCCTCTCAAGTCGAGAAACATGCTCTCCACGTGCCCGCGCCGCTCATCCCGACTCGTCTGTCTCGATGCCAACGTCGGGCACGAGCGGAAGAGGATGCCCACCTTGGGGCCCTAGCAACAGCGGCCGCGTTGGCTCAAGCCACTGCTGGCTCCAGTCACCAAGCCCCTGCGCATCCTGAGCAGGGGCACTTCTATTCCCGACCCGGATCGAGGCCCCGACCGCCCCAAAGGCAGGTTGGGTTGACTCTCCCGGTTGCTGGTACAGGCAATAGCCACCGCGGACCACCTCGCGGTAGCGCTATTCACCAACAGGGTCTACTCTGTGTGGCCAATCCAAGAGGCATGGGTCATCCCACCTCCCGATCCCGGCCTGGAGGCCTGCCCGGAAGCATCTCTCCCCACATCCCCTTTCATATCTGTCCTGGTGCTCCTCGCACTTTGGTTTCCAGTCCTCTTGGCCCCAGCACCGGTGCGGCCGGAGGACGCCAGGATAGAGATCAGCCATGCCTCGAAGAACCACCCAGGGGCAGGAGGGCGAGGCGTCGACGCCGAGGGAAGAATGTTACGGAATTCCGGACAGAGATCTGACCGGTTCGTTTCTCTGATACAGAGGCGGAGTATGATTCGGCGATGGAGCCCTCCCCCCGATCCCGCCAGTTAGGGGCAGGGGTAGAAATGCGGCACGTCAGCCTCGTACTTCCCGAGAGAGAGATCGATATGATCCCCGCTTCTCTCCTAAGGTATATCCGGAGTAGTGAGGGCCTGGTAGACCCCCAAGGATCAAGCTTGCGGTTGGTACCGGCCCCTCTGGAAGTGCCTTCTTCCTCGATCGGAGAAGCCGGAGACCTTTTCTGGGGACCGACGGTCGAACCACGATCTAGTGCACCCTCGGCGAGCACCGACGCTACGGAAGGATGTTTGCTCGCCGGACCTTCCTATCGTGATGTGGTAGCTGGGGCACCGCCACCCTCAGAGGGCGGCCCGGGATATGGAGGCCAATCGGCCTGCTCGCCGTATTCACCGCCGGCCAGCCCGTCGGCCCGGCGGCCCGGCTCGGCACCACTGCCGGTTCCCCGTCCATTCCCAGTCGTTGAAGAGGACCGAGGAGACCTGGGTCCCGAGTTTGAGTCATGGAGCTTCTGGACCGTCCTTGCATAGGGCCACTTCCCTGAGAAATTTTGGCCAGTCGCAGGACCAGACTTTGATGCACCCGAATCACTCACCCCGGATGAGTTCGAATGCTTCCGCCGAACTCTCCGGGAGACTCACTCCCATCTTCACCGCCTAAAAATGCTATATCCTGGGAGTCAAGCACACCTGGAGGATATTGGTGAGCAGTGCCGTCAAATTGACCTGGCCACGCTCCCCGCGGTTCGGCACCCCGGGTCATTTGGGCACCACGAGGCCCTCCAAAAACGATGCGTCGAGTGTTTTCAAGTACTCCGCAAGGTTCTATAGGAAGCCACTCCCCACGTGAATATCCGTGGATGGGGGAAGTACGCTTCCCTATGCTTCAGTGCGATTCGCCGACAGCCCGATTCACTGGGTGGCCCTGAGGGTATATCCCCAGGGACGGAAACGGTCAATATGGCTGACCTGTCGGGAGAGGGGAACGACTTGGAACTTCTCGGTGGGGGCTCTCCCCCCGAAGACAAGCCATCGTTGGATCCATCGGTGAGAGTTACTCGTCACCAGTGGAACCTCCTGGGTCTCCCCATGCCTACTGAAGCACTGACGTTGAGCCGGAACGTCAGCAAAGGTAAAGAGCACGGCGGGGCTATAAAGCCCGCCGACCCATCTGCCTCCATGCAGAGGGCGGATGAGGATCCCGAGAAGGCTATGCTACGACAACAGCTCGCCGAGCAGAAGAAGCTAGTTGACCAGCTCCTCGCCGAGCGCGCTGCAGAACAGCGGCCTGACTACGGTGATCCTAGGCCAGGACAGCAGGGACAGGAACAACCACCCCTCGATGAGACTCTCCCGGGCAACCGTGATTATGCCGTGTTTTCCGACAGGGGAGAGGCCATCGCCTATGGAAAGAGGGCGCGGTATGTTTCACCGCACCATCCCGAGCGGCGTGACTACCTGAGAGACCCCGCTCGGATTCCTCCCGCTGCCCCAAGGGCCGCTCCGCCCGCCATCCCACGAGCTGCCGAGTTCGACGACCCGATTGAAGGGCCATGCAATGCGCTCATGGTTAGAGATCCTCGCCAGGACTGGAACCCATGTCCGGACGATCTGATGGCGGCACTCATCGCCCGCTTGGAAGCCTTGGAGACTCGGCAAGTGGCGATCCCACCGGACGGCAAGCCATACCCAGCATGGGTGGATGACATGCCGGTGCCTCCAGGATTCGGGAATCCCACTTTCGCCCCCTTCAACGGAACTAGAGATCCTCCACAGCATTTGGCCCATTTCAATTCGAGGTGCGGGCCTATGTTGGGAACTCCGGCGCAGCAAGAGGCCGCTAAGCTTCGCTGCTTTGTCCAGACACTGGAAGGGCCAGCATTTGTCTGGTACAGCCAGCTCCCCGTCGGGTCGATAACTAGATGGGAGGACCTTCGTAGACAATTCCTCTACCAGTTCAGTTCCACGACCCGGAAGACGAGTATCGCAGACCTCTTCAAGTGCAAGCAGAGGCCTGATGAGCGAGTCGCGGACTTCGTCGCCTGATGGAAGGGTCTCACGTATTCCCTTGACATGCCATTGACTAAGGAGCAGTTGCTGACAATGTGCGTCGGGAACGTCATGACCGAGCTGGTCCTTTCCTTGATCACTCAGAATTACCCCGGAGGGTTCAGGGACTTCTCGGACAAAGCTCAACGTCTTGAGGAAGCCCTGCAACAGGCCAACCAGGCACACCCGCTGCCTCCTATGATTCCTGCAAGGAGAGTCAGCTGGGCTCAGCCTGCTGCTGTTGCCCAGATAGAGGTCCCCAGGCCGTTGGAGATGCTGCCGGCGAGGCCAGCTCCACAGCCTCACAGGAATCCGCCTCCACGGGCTCAGTTCCCGGCCCAGCAGCGGCAGCCTCAGAACCGGTCGGCCCCTCCGCGTAATGTACCGCCACAACCCAGGCGAGATAATCAGGGTCCACCTCCTCGGCAGGCCCCTCCAGCCCCTCGTCAAGACCACGCTCCCAGGGGCCCGCGATACCTGACTTACTCATTTCACGAGGATCAGGTCCCCGGTTATTTCCGGAGCGCCCTGGAGCAGAGGATTGTGCGACTGCCTGAGTGTTGGAAGCCAGAGGAGGCACATCTCACGGATAACCCCCGTTACTGCCCTTACCATCGGGCCCTAGGGCACACCATCCAGCGGTGATATGTGTTTAAGGATTGGCTCCAATACTAGATTAACAACAATGTAATAAGGTTGGGCCCAGCTCCAGCACAAGTGGCGGGCGTGTTCGTGGGATTAGATGACGATAGTGGCAATGAGGACGAATGGCAGCTGGTCTCCGACCGCGGATCCCAGAAGTATAATAAATGGATGTCCCGTAAGACGATCATTCACGCCCATGGAATCATCCGTGCGCGCTTGAATCAGCCTCTGCCCCCAGAATCTGCGGGTGCTGCTTCGGCATCGTCATCCCGGCCTGCCTCGTCCGAGAAGAGAAAACGGCGGCGGCGCAAGAAGGAAGAGCGTGCCCCACCAGTTCCACCACTATCCCGCACTCTCGGCGATTTCATGCCCCCGGAGATGGGGGTCCCTCCTCGGATCCGCCCGGTGATGGATGATTCGTCCAATGACAGTGTTGGGTACGCTTCGGTTAATACCGTCGAGCTGGTAAATCCCTTTTCGGTTCCCGACGTTGAAGAACACCAGGTGGGCCTCCCTAGTGTCCCCGGTCGTCGCCACAGTCGGAGGAGCCGCAACAACAGGAGTCGCCGGGGCACGATAGTTGGTACCTCTAGCCAGGCCGTGCACGCCACTGAGACCAGGCAGCAGGCTCAAAACCGAGCTCAACGTGCGCAGCCCCCCCATCCGGGGATGACGGATTCGCCTCTGCCACTATTTGTGGTGTGGGATCGGGCAAAACCGCCTCAGTCGCATCGCGATCAGCTCCGCCCTGCCGCGAGTCCATCCCGGCCTCCTGACCCCAATACGGTGACTACTTCCCGGGCTTCAACCAATGAACAGCGAGATGCGCCATGCACCAGTCGGCCGCTAGTCCAACCGACAAGGCTCGTCATGCCTCCAACCGTAGAGCAACCTCCTGCAACCAGGGGCTCGCGTTTGGCAAACAAGTATGATGTCCTGAAGCACTTGGCCGACATCCCAACGAGACTCTCCATCCTTGAGGCTCTGCGCATGTCATCTGAGATGCGCGAGGCACTTGCTGAAGCCCTGAAAAGCCCCCTCCAGTTTGAGACAGAGGTTCCGGCTGCATAGGCCTTTCACGCCGAAACGATTGAGGACGCCGAATGTCAGGCAGTTATCTCGTTCTATGGTAAGGATGAGGACCCTCCTATACAGGGGCACATTCGTCTGCTGTATGTCACTGGCCAGTTCAATGGCCTTGAAGTCCGATGCTGTCTTGTCGACACGGGGTCCGGGATTAACCTGATTCCCACTCGGACGCTCTGGAGATTGGGGTTGTCTGAGGATGACTTGATTCCCTCCGACCTCAGGATCCAGGGGTACGACCGCACCGAGCAAACTCCGGTCGGCAAGATACGCTTGAAGACCCAGTTCAGTGACTTGGTTGCCAACACCAAATTCATGGTGGTCTCTCAAGACACTGTGTATAACGCATTGATGAGCAGGTCATGGCTCCACTATCATGCGGCGGTTCCCTCGTCATACCACCAATGCCTCAAATACTCCCTTAACGGTCGAGTAGGCGTGCTTCAAGGAGATGCCTCTCCTTTTGCCTCATGTGAAGCCCTCTATCTGGACGCGGACTATTACAAGGGCAAGGATAAGCAGATCCTGGCAGGTGAGGTTGAGCCTGTCGCTGTTGTGAGTGATCCCTGGGCAGGTTTGGATGATGCTTACGTCCTCCCGATTCAACAGTTGGACGTAGCCATGGTCTCGACGTCCTGTGAGTCTCCTGATGAGATGACCGCGACCACCCGTGCCAGCACCAGCGGCCCAGCAGGATCTGGTAGCCCCAATGTAGTTTCCAGCGCAGTCTCTCCCGTGGACGATCCCTCCCCGAGTGTAGAGGACGTGGAAGATGCACCCCCAGCCTTTGAGGAGGGCGTCTCCGCCACGGTCGATGAGTTAGTACAAGTGAACCTTGGAACCAAAGCAGATCCAAGACCCACATTGGTCAGTGCCGCCATGCCCTCTGAGGAGCGGCAGCAGTACGTGGACTTCCTCAGGCAGCACCGTGATGTGTTCACTTGGGGCTATGACGAGATGCCGGGGCTAGATCCTCAGGTAGCCGTCCACCGCCTTGGTCTCCCGGCGAACCATCGCGGGTTCAAGCAGCCTCCCAGGAAGATGCACCCATTCCACGGTGCCATGGTTGAGGCCGAAGTTGACAAGCTTATCAAAGCCAACTTCGTGAGGGAAGTCCAGTACCCCAAATGGCTGGCCAGCATTGTGCCGGTCAGGAAGAAGAATGGGCAGATCAGGGTCTGCATCGACTTCCGCGATCTCAACCGCCACTGTCTGAAGGATGATTTTCCCCTTCCAGTGACAGAGCTGTTGATTGACGCCACGACAGGGTTCCAAGCCCTCTCCTTCATGGATGGATACTCCGGATACAACCAAATCCGGATGGCCCCGGAGGATGAGGAGTTCACTGCCTTCAGGGCCCCCCAAGGTATCTTTTGTTACCAGGTCATGCCCTTCGGCCTGAAGAATGTAGGTGCCACCTATCAACGGGCGATGCACCGCATATTCAAGCCAATCCTCGGCACACTGGTGGAATGCTACGTCGACGACTTGGTGGATAAATCGCGCCAGCGTCAGGACCATCTCAAAGATCTTGAGAAAGTGTTCGGCTTCATCCGGTCTCGCTGCCTGAAGATGAACCCGTTGAAGTGTGCCTTTGGGGTCACCTCCGGGATTTTTATTGGCTTTGTGGTAAGGTACCGGGGTATTGAGATCGACCCGGAGAAGATCAGGTAGATTAGCCAGATGCCTCCCCCAGGTAACCTCCGGGAACTGCAAGGGTTCCAAGGCCACTTAGCCTATATACGACGATTCATCTCGAATCTGGCCGGCAAGTGTAAGCCCTTTTCCCGGCTCATGAAGAAAGGAGCCACCTTTGTATGGGATAAAGAGTGTCAGACCGCTTTTGAGGAAATCAAGCAGTACCTGCTTCAACCTCCGGGTCTGATGTCGCCTGTATCCGGGAAGTCGCTTGTCCTTTATGTGACCGCCCTGGAACGGTCCCTTGGTGCCCTTCTCGCCCAGAAGAACAACGAGGGAACAGAGAATAGCCTCTATTACCTCAGTCGCATGCTCCTCGATGCGGAAGTTAGGTATTCCCCCATCGAGAAGAGCTGTCTGGCGCTCGTATTTGCCGTACAGAAATTACGGCACTACTTGCAGCACCATGAGGTACAGTTGGATTCTCGGGTAGACCCGTTGAAATATATCCTGATCCGGCCTATGTTGACTGGCCATCTAGCGCGGTGGGCTGTGATTCTCCAGCAGTTAGACATCAGGTATGTGTCTCAGAAGGCCATCAAAGGGCAAGCCTTGGCAGACTTTCTGGCTGCTCACCCGACCATCGCGGACCAGCCGCTGGATCTAGGCTTTCCTGATGAGGCCATTCTCTCGGTCGATCATGCCGATCCATGCTGGCAGATGCACTTTGACGGTGCCTCCCGGAGCCCCACCGGTAGAAGGCTCAATAATCCTAAGATCAACAGAGTGGGCTTGGGTATCGTCTTCATTACCCCGGAGCAAGCCGTGCTTCCATACTCTTTCCTGTTGTCAGAGGGTTGTACCAACAATGAGGCGGAATACCATGCCCTCATCACTGGCCTCGAGTTAGCTCTCGAGATCGACGTGCCCCATCTGTGTGTGAAAGGGGACTCCGAGCTGGTCGTTAAGCAGATCAATGACGACTATGTTGTCAGGAAGCCGGAACTTGTGCCATTGCTGGAGTGCACCCTCCTTCTGATGGCCCAGTTCCCTTCCCGGTCAGAAATTGTCCATATTCCCCGGTCACAGAACGGTCGAGTAGATGCTTTGGCCAGCCTTGCTGCGTCACTTGCAGAGCCTGAACAGGATAACCTGATCGTCCGCGTGACGCACCGCAGGCTCATCGCTCCCGTTATCCCGGAGGGAAATCGCGACCCGTCGGTAAGTAATCTCACCATGGTTGCCCCTGTGCCCGGAGCCCCGAGTACCCCAGATATGGCAGTCGAATCAGCCCCTGATTGGAGGGCGCCTTTGGTTGAGTACCTCCAACATGGCATTCTCCTGTCAGATCGGGCCGAGCGCGAGCGAGTTCGACGCCGCGCATCGCAGTTTGTCCTCCAGAGCAGTCCCGGCCTAGAGCAGATCCTCTATAGGCGCGGATTTGATGGTGTTCTCCTCCGTTGCCTTCAGGGAGTTGAGATCCCACGAGTCATGCAAGAGGTTCATGTCGGTTCATGTGGTGCCCACCAGACTGGGCCGAAGCTGTCCCACCAGATTCGGAGGTTGGGATACTTCTGGCCCTCTATGATCCACGACTGCATCGAGTATGCCAGGAGGTGCCATGCGTGCCAGGTTCATGCGAACTTTGTGCATCGGCCGCCGGAGCCTCTCCATACCACCAGGTATTCTTGGCCCTTTGCAGTCTGGGGAATGGACGTTGTGGGACCTTGCCCGCCGGCAACGGCTCGCCTGTGCCGGTTCATTCTGACCGCCACGGACTTCTTCTCCAAATGGGCAGAGGTGATTCCTCTCAGAGAGGTCAAATCCTGTTCGATCTCTGACTTCGTGACCTCCAACATCATTCATCAATTTGGAGTGCCTCACGCTATCCTCACAGATAACGGAGCCAATTTCCGAGCAGCCGAGTTGAAGAAGTTGTACGCCAAGTACAACATTCGCTCGAACCATACATCTCGCTATCATGCGCAGGCGAATGGATAGATTGAGGCGTTTAACAAGACCCTCTCTAACATTCTGCAAAAGATGGTTGGTCAGAACAAGAAGAGTTGGTCGGACAAGCTCCCCAACGCCCTCTGGGCTTATCGGACGACGACTCGCAATTCCACCCAGATGACCCCTTATTCCCTGGTGTATGGAGCTGAGGCCGTCCTGCCCATCGAGATCCAGTTACCATCCTTGCGCACTGCGGTCTACGACCAGCAAGCGCCGGACAGAGCTGCTGAAGCCCGTCTAGTCGAGTTGGAAGCACTGGATGAGACTAGACTTCGCGCCTTGCACAACTTGGAGAGGCATCAGAGCAGGATGGCTCGAGCTTTCAATAAGAAGGTTCGCCTCCGCTCCTTCCTGCGGGGTGACCTGGTATTAGCCCTGAGAGCACCGATGATCCCCGGCAGGAAGCCGCCCAAATTGGAGCCCAAGTGGGAGGGACCTTTTGTCGTCCACAAGTTCTATCCCAATGGCGCTTACTCCCTAGCGACTATGGATGGTGAGCGTGTCACTTCTCCCACCAACGCTAGGTTCCTCAAGCAGTACTTTGCCTGACTGTACCACGCCCAAGCTGCACGACTTTAAACTTTCTAGCATGTCGTCCAAGCTACAAGACGTTAAACTGTTCAGCATTCGTCCAACAGGACGTTAAACTGTACCACGTCCAAGCTGCACGACGTTAAACTGCCTAGCATATCGTCCGCGCTGCAAGACGTTAAACTGCCAAGTGTTTCGTCCAACGCGACGTTAAACTGTACTTCTTCCAAGCTACAAGAGGTTAAAATGTTCAGCATTCGTCCAACATGACGTTAAACTGTACCACGTCCGCTCTGCAAAACGTTAAACTGCCAAGCGTCATCGTCCTGCAGGACGTTAAACTGCACTTCAAGAACTACGTGCGGCTTGATTCCCATCCTTATGGGATACGTAGGACCGCCTGAACATTCATGTTTCAGGCCCAGCCCCATCTTTCGGGATTTTCCATCCCATCTTGGGCCCTTGGCCCAGTTGCCTTTGGGTATGCGGCGTATGGTGTGACCGTGGGGCTATGCCCTCATTCACGTCGGTTTGCTCGCCACGCTGTACGCCCCCCACGGTTGGGGATGCCTTCCGCTCCCCCTTTCCTTTTTCGTCCTGCATGACGTTAAACTGCACTTCAAGAACTATGTGCGGCTTGATTCCCATCCTAATAGGGTACGTAGGACCACCTGGACATTCATGTTTCAGGCCCAGCCCCATTTCCCGGAAATCTCTATCCCGCGTTGGGCCTCTGGCCCAAGTTCCCCTCCTTTTTGTGAGAGGCGTATGGCGTGAGCGGGGGATTATGTCCTCATTCACGCCGGTCTACTGGCCGCGCTGTACGCCTCCCCCGTGTGTGGGACTACCTCACACCCCTCATCGTCCTGCATGACGTTAAACTGCCTCTCAAGAACTACGTGCGGCTTGATTCCCATACTTATGGGATACGTAGGACCGCCTGAACGCTTGTGTTCCAGGTCCAGCCCTGTCTCTTGGTTAATCACGGGGATCTGCCGTCTTTTGGTTGCTCTCAGCGTGAGTCCTCTGACCCTTTCCGGTGATCTGTTAACGTGTTTTGGGTACTCAGGTCTATGAACCGTAGTGTCGGATTCAATCCCGACGAGTCCTGTGTTGCTTGTCGGGCCTCGCGCTTCCTCTTGTTCGAGCCTTCACTCAAAGGGATCCTCGTTAGCGGTTTGGGTACGATGCCTCAGTGCTCTCCTACCGCTCCGGGTCGATTTACCGGTGAGTCCTGGGCCGCAAATCGATATGAATCCTGCGCTTGAGCGGTTGATGCTCATTTGCTTGCCCCATCCTAGGCTGACGCGATCGGATGTTGTGTTGCGAATATGGTCAGCGACATCCTTGATCGCCATGTCGGCTCTTTCAAGCTCTGAACATTGGTTGTGCAGTCCTCATCACACTCCGCCTTTGTACGTTGTAGTGGAATCTCGACACTCTCTTCGCACTGACCTGTAGTACACCTTTACACGTTAGGCAGGTCAACCAGGGTAATGTTGTCTTTCGAGGCTCCCACGATCTGAGCACCAAGGATATATGCTGATGTCCTCCCTAAGGGCCATGCGTAGCTGGACCCTCGTCCCCATAAGCAGGAAGGAGTCGCCCGAACAATCGCGTTCTGGGCCCAGTATAACTGGAGGCTAGCATCTCTGCCCCTCGGGTGATGGACATACGCAGGCCCCTATCCCGGGAACCTTCTCCTGGAATCGTGCGTGACCGCAGGGCTGGGTATGTTCCCACCTCCGCTGAGTCCGCCATATCGCGATAAGCGGAATCCTCCATGGTCCGAACCACACAACCTTAAACTGTGTTGTCTGGTCCTACCACACGACCGTAAACTGTGATCGTCTTGGCCGCCCGACGAGAAACGGCACTGCGTCGTGATGTTCTCCTCAGGGGACACTCACGTTGGGTGCTGGTTAATTACCACGCAATTTATCAATGCCTCTCATGGCTTGATTATTGTTGCGACGCCAGGGATTTCTTAATCACAGGCATGTCGCTGCACAAAGAAAAACCATCCACCTTTAAGGACAAACAAGAAATATCAAATGTCGCTTCTTCTGTGTGCGAGGCTCAGACCCGCGCCCTTCCCCGCGCTGGTGCCCAATTGTGTTGCGCCGCGCTTCAAGAACTACGTGTGGCTTGATTCTCATCCTTATGGGATACGTAGGAACGCCCGGATGTTTGAAACTTTGGGTCCAGCCCCCCACCTCTTAGAGATTCCCCCTTCTCTGGGGAATCTGCCGCCTTCGGGTCACCCTAAAGGTGTGTCCCTCGACCCCTTGCAGTGGTCCACTGGTGTCAAGAGTACTCTGGTTTATTGCCAGGAGGGTCAGGTTCAGCTGGGTCAGGTTTCTTCCACTTTCCAGGCATCATGCTCCCTTTCATTCGGACCCATTGCCTACGCCCTGGGTGGAGCCCCCGTGAGCGGTCTGGACACAATGCCTCAGTGCTCTCCCACCGACTCGGGCTGGTGCCCCCAAGGGCCTCGGGCAGCAAATCGATATGAATCCTGCGCTTGAGCGGTTGATGCTCGTTTGCTGCCTCATTCCATCAACGGTCAGTACGATATTGATGCTACTTTTCCGCCACGGTCGGCAGTACTCCCATATCGTTACGCCGGTGCCCCCATTCCTTGAGTGAATGTTCGCATGATTCACATTACGTTTTCCACCTCCCATTCTGACTAGGCAAAATCTCGACACTCTTGACACTATCCCTCAGTGCATCTTCGCATATCCAGGGGATAGGACCACGATGCGGCGTACTTTGAGGTTCTTATGGTCCGAGCTCTAAGACCTTAAACTAAGATCTACTCATATGGTCCGAGCTCTAAGACCGTAAACTATGATCTACTCCTATGGTCCGAGCTCTAAGACTTTAAACTAAGATCTACCCCTATGTTCCAAGCTCTACGACCTTAAACTAAGATCTCCCCAAACAGGGTTCTGCGTCCTGCATGACGTTAAACTGCACTTTCAGAACTATGTGTGGCTTGATCTCCAGCCTGATGGAGTACGTAGGAACGCTCGGGCATCTCGACTCGGGTCCAGCCTCAGGGATTGCTAAGTCCCGCCCCTCCTTGTCGCCGGCCGTCTGGCCTGACTTCGGGTAGAGTGGTGCAGTTGTGATATTCTCCCCGATTCCGTTCGGGATGCCCCATCGCAATGATAGGAAGCGACAGTTTCCTCGTCAAAGAGGTTCTGTCTGAGAATTGGGGTGATTCACGGCCAGATTAGTGCATCCGCCTAATACGCTTTCCCCACGGTGGCGCAATTTTGGGAGCGTTGGATTCTGTCCGAACAAATTATCACTTCGTCCCACGCTTCGCATGCCCTATTGATCTGGATTTCCACCCTTGTGCCTGAAGGAACCCCCAAAGTGGCATTGATGATGACATGTGATCCGCCTCCTGCAATATGAATGATGACCTTCGGTCCGTCTATTGCAGTAGTATGGTCGATTGATCCATAGTCCGCTTGCCATCTTGGGCATTTCCTGGAAGGCCGACCGTTGTGGATTTCTGAATTCGGGACACGCGATTCACCCTTTCTCATTTCCCTATGTTCGGGTAAAATCTCAACGCCCCTAGCGTTGTCCCGCTCGTGTGTCGGAACAAGTTGGGGGGATGGTACATTGATTAGGCTTGAGGTCTCCTTTCCTAGGAATGACCTCCCTCTTTTCTTTAGAAATCCAGGCCCAATTGTGGATGCCTGAAGCTTGGTTAACGCTCCCGCGAGACAATGAGTTGTGTTTGAGCATGTTAAGCCAAAAGATGCAGATAAATATATTGGTTCATACAAATGGATCAAAATATTGAGTAGCGGAAGCAAATGTTCTGGGAGTGGCAAAGACAAAGCCCCTAGGGATCAGCGTGCTGAATAAGTCTTTCTAATGCCGCTACCCTTTGGCTTGCGGCCTCCAGAGCTGCTTCTCGCTCTCTGCGTGCCCTCTCTTCGTCGGCGGTCGCAGCACGCAGTTCGTCGATTCTGGCCTGTGTACGCTCCCTCTCGACTTGGAGTGTGACCATCTATTGGCCCGCCTCCGTCAGCTGTAACTGGGCGTCAACCAGGTGAGCTGCTAGTTGCTCCACAAGCTCAGTGCATGTTGCGACGAAGGCCTCCTTCTCTGCCGCCTGCCCTTCGAGGCACCGGACTTCCTGCTCCGCCACGAGGAGCGCCCGCGTGTTCTCCTACATGTCCCGACTTTGTGCGACGTCGGCACGCCGGCGGCTCTCGCGCATCTTTTCGGCCATGAAATCACGGACCGTCAGATGGAGGCGTTGAGCATCAGCTCCCCCGGCACACAGGAAGCGCAGCCAGGTTTGAAGCGATCCCATGCGCCCCAGCCACTCCGATGAGGGTCGCTTGAGGAAGCGCTGGATGCACTTCCACCCCCTGTGGCGCGTTATCCGGCTCTCCTCAACCGCCTCCGCGTCCGAGTCGTCCATCTCCTCGGGGTCGGCAGGCCGGTAGGTAGGGAAGGCAGCCAGCAGGTCTGCTGCAGGGTCCGCCCCTGGGATGTCCTCATGGGGGATAGGTTCCCCAACATCTGGGCGACCTTCTTCTCTCGCCACAGCGGCGTTGTCACCCTCTTCAGCCCCCGACCTCTCTCCGATGGCAGCACCGCCGGCGTCTGTAGCCCCCTGATCAGCAGTTGGTGGGGCCGGCTCGGTTTGGGAAGTCTGTTCCGGAGTAGGCGGCAGGTCTTCCACTGGTCCACTCATGGATGGCCCGGGTTCGACAACCCGACGAGCCTCCAGTGTTGAGATCACTGCGCAGGGCATGCCGTGGTTAGTCACGGATCGTCAACGGCAAGCACCAGCAGTAAAGTAAGGAGACTTACGGGAGTTCAGAGCGTCATCTTCCGCTGTCCCGGCCACCGTAGGAACAATTGCAGCAGGGGACCCTTCCGCGCTTGTCAATTCAATGATGGGTGTCTGGCCCCCGCCTTGTCCTGCTGGCGCCTCTCCTACTCCCGCTGAGGACGCCTGACCAACATCCTTGCGCTCCTGAGATAGGTGGAGAAATGGGTTAGAAGCTACATAAGGGAATGGATGAAGCAGGTTGAGTAGGGATAGAAGAGGACCTCGAGGAGCTCAGGGACATCAACATTGTCAGAGTCTGCCACCTCGCCGCTCTCCCGCGGGCTCCCCTGATGGGACCTTCCCTCGGAGCCTTCGTCCTCCCCCGTCTCCTCCTCTTCCTCGGAGTCGTTGCTACTGTCATCTTCCTCCGGCGTCATCTGTTCTGGAGCGGGCTCTAGACCGAGCATCACCTTCACCAGAAGGGATGGCTCCGCACGCTGACCACGTTGGCGCGCGTACTCGTCCATGGCCGTCAGATACGCATACTGCCGGTTGAAGTTCACCCTGTCGGCGATCTGGAGGCGCCCGACCTCTGGCAGATGGATTCCTTCTCTGAGTATCTTTTGCCAGATGGCTTCGGTCCTCAGTGACTGCTGCAGGGTCATCCAGGCCGACCACATCGCCGGGAAGACTGCGTCATGGGAGGGTTCGAGCAGACGCCTTACCTGCTTCCCGGGCCGCTCCCCGACCGCCACATGTGCCCCCTCTCCGGGCGCTGAAGTCGTGGCGGCAGCTTGCGATGTGCCCGCCGCCGAAGTCCCTGCCCGCGCCGGCTCCGCTGCTTGGCGCGCCTCCGTTCTCCCCCGTGTGGCGGCGCCTCGCCTCCTTCCTTGACGCCCGGTCTCCGCACGGGTGACCTCGAGCCGCCGAACTGGCTTCCGTAGAAGCCCCTCGGGGTACGCGATGGCCCAGTGTTCGGCGTACTCGGTTGCCAAGCCTGCGTCAACCCCGGTAGGAGGGGGAGTGATGACCTCGCCAGAGCCGAAAGCGACAAACATCAGCCACATCTGGCGAAGGACACAAGGGTTCGTCTCCTCCCGGACAGCAGTGAATACCCTCTTCGGCATCCGTTGAAGGCACCCAAACTGCCTGGCGAACCGGGTTGGCACGTAGGGCTCGCAGATCACCTTCCCATCGATCCGAGCCACGAGCACCCCGCCCCGCATGTTCAGGAAGTACTCGTGCTGCTCCAGCGGACCTTGCCCGTTGTCGATCATTTGGCCAACTGGAGTGGGGAATGGGCTGAAGTTGAAATTGGCGTGATTTCCAATCCGAATCCTCAAGCCCTCCTCATTTAGGGTCATCGGAGTGACCCCCGCAATGTTCAGCAGGGAGGGTCGCAGGCCGTTGCCCGGAGGAATGATGGCGTTCGGAAACGTGTACCCACCAAGGTGAGCAGCCACCCAGCCGTGGAAGAATTGGAAGGGCCCACAGATCCTTCGTGGCGACCCCCCTCGTGAGATGCGTCCCAGGATGGCATACAGCTTCGCTAGTACTGGGACCCCGAGGTTGTATCTTTTGTTGGCGGCCATAGCGCCCGCCATCGCCAGTGTCGCCGGGCGAATGCCCATTCTCGCGTCCCGCACTGGCAGGAGCCACCCACTCAGAAAGGTGGCCAGGAACAACGCGTACCGGACATTTGGGTCCCGGGCCTCGATGACGCGGTACCCCCATGAGCGGTAGTCGCCCGTCTCCAGGACCCGCCAGTACGACCCGTTCCGGCTCCTCTGAGCCGCAGTCGGGCACCGCTTCCCACTGCCTGGTATCTTGACCGCCGGGTCATGCTCCAAGAATTGGCCGAACCACTCCTTGTAGGCTATGTCCTTGTGGAATTCCTTGATCTCGAGCCGCTGCGTAGCCAGGTCAAGTAGATGCCATGTCAGAATGGGAGTCCGTGACATGTCCTCCCAGATGTTCTTCGGTGGCAGGAACTCATCGTATTGGTAACCCTCCAGCGGGATACCTCCAATGCAGTGGATGTCCCAGAGACCGATGCTAACCTCCCCATGGTGAAGATGGAAGGTGTTGGTATCTGGGGACCAGCGGGTGAAAAGCTCCGGCCCGAGCTCGGACTGCTGGTAGAAGTGGAACTGCGACGTCCACACCGCCTCAAACAGGCCGATGTACCGTAGCTCTTCCGCGAAGTGATCGCAGGTGTGGCGTACCCAGAATGCCCAGGCCCACTCACTGGTGAAGTTTCCCCCAGACCGCAAGTCCCAGTCCTTCAGCCAGCCCTTGGTGTCGTCAGTGACACTCTGGCGATATGTGCTCGAGTAGAGGGCTGGAGAGTTCTCCGCAGTAGGCTCACTCCCGACGATGGTTCGCGTCCTCGGGTTCAGGACATAGACATCTAAGTGCCTGGTCTTCCTGGCAGGATGCCCATTGTTGGTGATGTTATAGCGGGGAAGCTCGTCCTCCCGAGTCACCCAGGTCCGTGGCGCATCAACCTCGAAACCTGGCACCGGAACCTCATCTAGGATGCCGAAGTTCCAGAGCGGCAGGTTGTCCGACACGGATATGTCTTCTGGGCCGGCGACAGCAAGTCGAACAAGGATTGATTGCTGGAAACAATCTCCTTGGCCCCGTAGACCTCCTCATTCGTCGCCATCTCAGCTCTGCGAGTGGCGGTATCCCCCTCATTTCCTTGATTCGCGGCCATCTCAGAAGCTCCGGGAGTCGTGCGGGATAAGGGATGAAGCGTGCGGAATCTGACGAGGCTGGTAGGAAAGTTTGAGAGTTGGCGCGCAATCCTAGTGGACGGCGCGCAATTGGGAAGTCTGTCGCGTAAAACCCCTGGTGTTCGCGCAAAAACAGGCCGAAATCCGGAAGGTTTGCGCGACGAGTGGGTGAATTCTGCGACGGAAAGGGCAATTTCGCGCACGAGACCTTAGATGCTTATTGCGCGGAAGGCCGATGTACGGTACGGGGGGACCCAGGGCCCCTATTTATAGGCGAGGCTGGGTGTCCGCGCTGCGCGGAAAGCGCTTTGCGCGACCGCGGCAGCGAATTTCGCGCCCGACACCCTTTTTTGCGCGCCACAGTCCCGCGCCGCCCAGGACTTCGGCATTTCGGCGTCTCCCTCGGAACCCGATCGTTGCAACCTCTCACCGATCAGATTCCGAGGGGGGGCTTTTGTAGATGCCGGAAAAGTCCGTTTTTCCCAAACGAAGCTCCGGATGCAGAAAGCGAGGTCATATTTGGAGTCGGAAGCATGTTCCGGAGGGCCCGGAGGCCTTGCGCGGAATTTTGGAGACCCGCGCGCAAAGTTGTCGAGTCGCGCGCAAACCTCCCAGGATGCGCGCAATGCGCTGGGCCGGCGCGCAATTTTGCGCACCCGTGGCCCGCGCGGCTCCCTTGCCCGCCGGGCCCGATTCCGCGCCCGCGAAGGAAATTCCGCGCCCGCGAACCAGATTCCGCGCCCGGGGTTGCCTATAAATATAAGGCGACCCCCGACGTTTTGAAGGTTGCCGGAAGTCGAATGGTTTCTCGTGCGTGCAATCCAACCCCCTACGCGCGCAATGTCGATCTTCAGGTAACCTCCTTTCTTTCGTGCAAGAAATCCTCGGGGTTCGCCTTCGCGCGTAATCCCTTTGGCTCCTTTTTTTTAATAATTCCTCACCCAAAGGCATTCGTGCGCAAAAGAAGCATCTTGCGCGCAATTGCCCCTGGGGTGCGCGCAATCCGGCCCGATTGCGCGCACCCCCCCTTCTTAAAGTGTCCATTCATTAGAGAATGAGTTGTTGCCCCCGCGTGCTATCCGAAGCCCGGTGCGTGCAATCTCTATCTCCCGCGCGCGAAGTGTTGGCCCAATTGCGCGCCAGCCCACCCATTTGTGCGCCGACCCGCGGTATTGCGCGCAAAGCTCCTCTTTTGCACGCAAACCACCAGGGTCGCCCCCTTTGACCCCCTATGGGTACCCGCCTGCATGGCACCCGATGACCCTCGTCCCGGGTGCCCGCACCGTGCGTTGTCTTCCCGTGCGGCCCTCCAGGCTCGCGCGAAGTGACACGGGCCTATCGGCGGCTTCTACGTCCCGCACGACGTTAAACTGCACTTCGTCCGAGCTACAAGACGTTAAACTGTTCAGCATACGTCCAAGATGCACGACGCTAAACTGCCTAGCCTCCATCGTCCGAGCTACAAGACGTTAAACTATTCAGCATTCGTCCTGCATGACGCTAAACTGCACCTCATCAGAGCTGCAAGACGTTAAACTGCCAAGCACCTTCGTCCTCAACACACGACGTTAAACTGTACTTCGTCCGGCAAGACGTTAAACCGTCCGCTTCGTCCTCAACACACGACGTTAAATTGTACTTCCTCCGGCAAGACGTTAAACAGTCCGAATCACCCGATCCCGTGCCTCGCACGCAGGGTCCTCCCGGTTTGGATGTGGCCCCCACCCGCTCGTCTCTACAGGGATGTCGGGATTGGAGTGGCCTTCGCCCACAGGAGTAGAGTGTTACAAACCGAACAAACTACGTGGAATTTGATCCCTGTCTCCTAAACAGGGTACGTAGGAAGCCTCTCCGAGGTTCAAGCCCACCACCTGGTCGTCCCGGTCGTATTCACGTCGGTTCGTCCATCAGTGGACCCCTCCTGGGTTCACACTTGCGTCGATTCACCTATGAATCCGCCCTTGTGGGAGACTGCACGTGTGTATCTACATTGTGCTTCCCCACTGCCGAAGCCAGTAGAGGGCGTGACAGTGATTGAGGTCTCTCACCTTCGGCCAAAGTCCCTCTCCAACTGAGCCTTGCCGCATCCGGGCTGCCTCAGTGCGTAAGTCCTGACAGAACGAACTACGTGGACTTTGATCCCTGTCTCCTAAACAGGGTACGTAGGAAGCCTCTCCGAGGTTCAAGCCCGCCACCTGGTCGTCCCGGTCGTATTCACGTCGGTTCGTCCATCAGTGGACCCCTCCTGGGTTCACACTTGCGTCGATTCACTTATGAATCCGCCCCTGTGGGAGACTGCACGTGTGTATCTCCGCAGTGCTTCCCCACTGCCCTTTGCCTTTCTCTCTTCAACGTCCAGCATGACGTGAAACTGTGATCCACCCGGCCGTTCCATCCCCCTCTGTGCGAGGTTGTTCAGTTCAATCCTCCGCCCGGCAGCCTCGACCTCTTCGTGAGTCGGCTTGCCGACGTCCAGCATGACGTTAAACTGTATATCCGAACTACGCTGACTTTGATCCGCGGTAACGTGCGGTACGTAGGAAGCCTCTACGGGGTCCAAGCTCTTCACTCCATCATCCATCCTGATCCTTCCCCGGGCCGCCACATCCCGGTGGGGTCATGCCATTTCATTCCACTCCACTTCACTCAGGAAGCCGCCCATGTGCTGGCCCCAGCGTCGGAGGTTCCCCACAAGGGGTTCTGTCATCTGATCCACTTCTCATGTTGATCAGTCCGATGTCGTCCCCGCTGGACGTTAAACTCGCGGCATACCCCGTGTTAAACATGGGAAGCTGAGGAAAACCTCAGGTAACGTCGTTCCCTGCACCCAGCGCAGGATGCCTTAGGACATCACTTCATCGAGAAGCCCTATTAGGGACGGAAGGCAGACATGCAGATCCGCAGCGTTACGACGCGCCCCCAACACCCAGAGCTACCCGGTCTCCTCACCGCAGGTTGCTGCCCCAACCAGACCCCTTGGAGCGTCCGGGCGGAAGCAGCGTAATTAACCGGTGTCCATGAAGCAATGCCGCCGGGAACGAGATTCACAAACATTCTTAAATCTATGAGGGAGACCCGGATTAGGCGACGAGTTCCGAGGAGACGTCCACGGAAGGAGGAGCCGACATCCCATCATCCCAGTTTCGATCAAGGAGCAGACGCCCCTGAATAAGGGATGAATGCCTCCTGCCCTTGGAAATCGGGACTGCGGGGCCACAATCCGCGCGCCTATCCCCTCGGGTCGACGGGTGCACGCGCGAACGCGTCCTGGCGGAACATCGTCGGAACAGAAACCCGACACACATCTGCACCGAAACAGATACTACTTTTTCATAATTAACATTTATTCATCAAATTTTTTAACTAATTACAATGAAAAAATTAACCAGGACATTGTGTACGTCAGTTGTTGGTGTGAAAACCGTATCTTCCTTTTGACATGGGTTCAGGACATGTGGCCTTGACGAATTTGATTGGTTGTCACCCTAAATATAGGTTGTCCTTTTCTAAAACCAAATAAATATAATTTCAAAAATAAATTTTATTTACATAATTAAAATTAGGTTAATCACTAAAAAGAATTTTATCTAATGTTTTCAATACAACCTCAATACATCATCCATTTTTTTCGACATAGGTGTTTCACTGGTCTAAGGATTTTCCAATATATAATTTGTATGATTTCTAATCATGACACCTTATATACAATATAAAATTCTTTAGGTTTATCCTATTATATTTTTTATCATTATTTATTCAAATCCTTATCAATTTTTTTAAAGAAAATGCGAATTATCCAAAGCATATCCCCCAGGAGTGTCAAACTAGGTGCGTAGTATGTCACGTTGTCTTGTACCAAGTTACCCTAATAAGGCCTGGAATACATTATCAGAGTTTTTACTCCTATTTACATCTATTCCAGAACCATATCCACTTGTAGTATCAAGATATTTTTTTATTTCTAGGAATACCCACATAATATATAATTTACCAAAAATCTATGGTGTTGTTTTATACTTATCATCAAATTTTACCTTAGGGTTATGTTATCTAACCAATGTTTTCCTAAATCTAGTTCCCAAGGGTTCTAATAATCATCCTTGGATACAAACTTTAGCGACCCATCCCCAGATATCTTGGAGATTGTGTCTAATATCATTTAAATTTTCATTATTACAAGGAATCAAGCCTCAAAACACTGATAAGTGTAGTACTCTTGGTAAACCAGATACATAAATGAGTAATTATGGAAAAATTAGTACACTAATTTAATCATACTTTTTTATTCTTTTTTAAATAAATATCATTAATGATAACTCTAATACATATACTAAATTCCTGAATATCTTTCATATTATCCTTCAGGGATTCCTGGGGAAAGAATCAAAATATGGGTGAGATTAAATGCTCTGTAAAGGAAATATATAGTAAAATTAGTAATTAATCAATGATAATAGTCAATATGAAAATGTAAATAATTGAAAATTCATTCCATGTAATCAATAAACAGAATGGAAGTACATAATCAATATGTAAAGGTAATAATGGAAAACCCAAGCTATTCAAATAACTAGATAAGGAAAATCAAATATGGAAAGGTGAGAAACTAAAACACACGCTATCTAAATAACTAAAAAATGAAATATATACATAGATTTGTCATAACAAAAACTCATTGATGAATAATAAAGGAAAAATGAAAATGAAAATGCATCCATAGATATGTCGACACAAAATCTCATGGATGAATAATAAATAAATATAAATAAAGGAAATACTTAATTATTGTATTCCATTTTTCCTAGGTATGTGGTACCTTTACCATCATGGCCTTTCAAAAGACGGTTTGCAATATGTTTTGTAAGAACACATCTATGTAATATAGCCAAATGACTCATCCTGTGAGACTACCAATGCATCGAGGGGCTATAGCGGGCCCCACTTGTGTCGTACAAGTCCAATACATTACTCATTTATCGAATATTTTATTTAATAATGCACCTTATCAAATATCTGTAAGGATTAAGATATGTAGATTTATCAATATCTACCCAAATAATCAAATAATATTCAATGTATAAATCACATGTAAATTTTTATATGGTTTAGGGAATAGTATTATCCATGATAAATGAAACAGATAATTAGGGAGAAATTCAATGTTCAATGATCATAAGAGATTGAATATTTAAAGAGAAAATTAAATCAAGTTAATTTGAATATTATCCTTGGAAAAATAAATCATAATATATTCTTAGGAAGATTAAGTATGGTATCAATACAACATACCAAAAGTAGAGTAAAATAAAGGGTTTTTGTCATTGATGAATAAAAAAATTATAAAAATAACTTTTACAAAAATATTCTTGAAGAAAATATCCTTTTGTTTTGTAAAAACATTTGAATGAAATTTTATTTGAATATTACTTTTGAAAAAAAATTCATTACAAAGTACGCTTTTATACATACAAAAGATGCTTCAAATAAATGACAATGAGTAAATCTGTATAAGTCATGTGAGGTAAAAGAACATTCCCTTTTCAAGGTTAAAACTTACAAACATCTTTTGATCAATAGTTTACAAGAATATTCCATTGAAAACAATGGTAGAAGACAAAAGGGTAAAAATTTATTTAACTAATCTTTTTTAAAACATTTTTTAAAATATTATATTAAAACATGGTTTTTAGAAGAAAACAGGTTCTCCAACTAAATAGAGAAATAAAGTCGTGTTTTCTTAAAAACATTTTCAAAAACATTTTGAGTATAAAATAGTGGGAAATAGAAATAATATTTAAAATTTTTTATTAATAAGTACATAACAATTAATGGGTTTATTGAAAAATATTTATGTAATTTCCTCAGATAGAAATTCCATTGAAATATCATAAGGATAAGTCTTGGGAAGATAATATTTAAACATTACAAAGTGTCTCATACAACTTTAAAACATTTTAAATCATAAACCTCATGAAATATGAAATTTAAATTAATGTTTTAATTAAAATTAAGTTAATAGGGTTAATTATATAGTATAAAAAATGGGTAGTAGAAACACAACACAAAATATGTAAGTGGTGAACATGACATTCACCACACAGATTATAATGTGAGATGAGAATCCCTTACTAATGTAGTAACAAGTTAATTGGAAAACCAAAGGTAATAATACTAAAATAAAACCTTTAAATACAATGAATATATCAACATTCATTGTATTATATGTAAATGTGGTAGTATGTACGACATATCTAATAAATTTGGGTCATGTCAATTATGTATTCCTCATGGAATGAAAATGTGACAAGAATCCATTAGTTTGAGTTACCTTTCGGGTCAACATCCTTTAACATTATATATAATAAAATTTATGTTAATTTTATACTTCATTCATAAAATTTTTCATTTTTATAATTAATTTTATTTCACATATTATAATTTTGTATATAACTACTTAATCAATTAAATTTACATTGAGTGTTTTGAAAAAATTTGGTTTCTGTGGAAAAAAACATTTGTAGGTCAAATATGGTCAAAGAGTTCATTATATAACTTACACAGAATAATAATAATGATATAATTATCATATTTATACATCAATTATTATTTTAAAATCAATCATTAAATATGGTTATGAAAAATGAATCAATGTTACAATCATGGCGACGGTAGGTTGTACGTGCGCATGCGTAACATACCCATTTTTCAATAGTCGTTATGGAACGATGGTAGGTAACACCATATATTTATATAATTATAATTATATAATAAATAAAATATTATTTAATCATACATACTTATATATATAATTATTATGATGAAAAATGAATCACAACATGTCGAGGAGGCATAGTCCACAGATCCATGAATAACATTATCACTTTTTAAGGGCGTGAAAGGGTAATAAAGAATATTTTATTCATTTATTTACCTACATTTAAATATTTCATTAATATAATATATATGATTTTTATGTATCATATTTTTAACTATAACCATTATTTATACATTCCATGTATTGTGTGAATGAATCACATCGCTTTGAGAGGGCGGTAGTCCACACAACCTCAAACAATGTTATTGTATTTCGTAGAATAATAATTATTAAATGTATGTGTTATAAAAGGATTAAATAATTATAAATATATAATAAATATCATATATAACATTACAAAATTTATTTTACATCATAATGGACACCATGAGAGGTGGTGAAGTAAATTTAAACAGTCATCGTTTCATGAGGCAGTAGTTCACCATACATAGATAAAGTATGTTCGCTTCCATTAGATTGAGGTGTGTGTCAGCTTAGTTCATAACCTTAGAATAAAAAACAAGTATATTTAGGATAATTTTTTTATTTAATCGTATAATATTAAGATTGTAGGAAGTGGATAGTGAAAATATAACTAAAAAGGTTGAGAGAAGGCATTACCTCTTAATCAGTTAACTTCTTTTGGTTTGAACAAAACGCTTCCATGGAATGATTACTAACCAAGGGGAGGATTATAGGTCAGGGACAGGTATTTATAGAGACTATTTTGGAAGATCATGTACTAGACTAAGGTTTGAATGGTTTGAAGAAGTTGGAGAGGCGGTGGCCTTTTATAGGGAAGGAAAAGGACTTAGTTGGAAGTTTTAGAAACAACTTAGGTGTGCACATGTTCTATCCTAAATAATTTTCTGAAAACCCAATAAAACTCAATAATGTGAGGTTATTGGACGTATTGTGTCCATAACATGGGTTTTGGTCAGGTTTCTAGGTCATTGTTTCTCTTATTAAAAACCTTTAGTCCTTTATTAAACTCAATTTTCCCTTAGTAATTATAATTAATTTTAATCACTTTCACTAATCATTTTGGGAAAAGAATATGTTGCTTTTATTATAAATTATAAATTGTGCTGATTAAAAACATGGGATCCATTTATACAAATTCTAATCACATAATTGATATAAATTAAATTAAAAGTCATCCCATATATGGGCTTACAATGCGGGTTTTAGGAGGAAAAATGTCCTAAAGTTTGATATGTTTTCATAATCATCTTAAAAGTGAAATTTATTCAAGTGACATGAATTGTATTAATTTATAAAAATATTATCTAATTAATACTTAAAACTAGTTAATTTTATAATTTAACCTTATAAAAAATTAGCTTTGAACTTAAATTCATAAGTTTTAACTATTCATTAAAACATAAAAAGTCTTAGAAAAATATCCAAAATTTACCCAAACATAATTATTATGTTTATATTTCAAAAATGAAGTATATTTTTAAAAATTAAATTAATTAATTTCTAAAATTATATATTTAAAATGTGCTCACGCTAAAAAGGAAGAAAATTAACCTTTTTAGAAATATAGGTTTTTATGTGTAAAAAGGTTTTATTCTTATCTTATGAATATCAAGACTAATGAATGAATATAAAATATATTTTATTATATATATAAAATAAATATATCATTAAATCTTTTACCAGTTTTAATTAATTTTTTTTAAGATAAAACTCCATTGGAAGCATAAAAATAATAATATTTCATTTTATATGCAATTTGTTCTTATTTTTTTCGCATTAATTGGAAACCAATGGATTAATTTTATATTTATATAGACCATATATTTTTATAAGTTAGTTAATATTATTCATAATACCTAGTTTATATCTTACTGTATTAGATAATAATATTTTAATAACATATTTTTCTTTGGTGAAACTCGGTCTTGAGTTCAGTGCAAGATTTCAAGAAAGGTCACTTTTACATGTAAATCAAGATATCGAGGAAGGTAAATCTTGCATGTAACATATGATAACTTTGTGTTTTTTGTGTTTAAAAATATATAATATATTTTAAATATTAAATGTATTATAAATTATCCAGATATTATATTACCTTACGCACTTGGTGTCGTGTGTGGTACACACTATCGAATACAAGTTTTTAGTTAGTTTTTTGGGGAGTCAAACACTCCCCACCTTATTTAAATTTCATCCTCACAATATAAACTCAATTATGGTCATATATTGTTTGTTACTTTCTATGTTTTAAATCCCACATTATTGGAAGATTCAAAAGTAATCCTCTATAAAAAATAAATTGGAAAGTACAAAGGTCACATGGACTAACATGTAACTAGGTCTCTAAGTAGAAGAAAATTAGTGGAATGTTGAGATATATACTAAAAGGAAAATCATAAATATTTATAGAGAGTGAATTAGGTCATCATTGACAAACAATTGAATAATAAATGGAATGTCTAGGGCCTCAAATCCATAAATTTGAGATGATTTTATGGACCATTGGTTCTACATAAAATAACGTATTAGGACACCATTTTATTTTGAAGTAACTATACTAATTTTGGGTAATTATTTTACTAACCCAAAAAATAAAGAAATATTCTTACTTGATCAGTTTTAATTTCTTATGAACAATCCAAATGTTTGGTTGTGATTCGATCAAATTCTAATCCATTCTTTTACTGCGAGAAATTAATTACCAATAATAAAAAAAATTATGCCTGAATCACTAAAAGAAAAATTAAAAGGATCATAAGGCCTATTGTAGGGTGAAAAATCTAACTATTTGTATTTAAATATCTTCCAAAACCAATATAGTTAATATACTAATCTCTAATCCTCCAATGCTATACTACTAGTTCATCATTAACATTTATACATATAATTGTCTAATTAAAAATAATTAAAAAATTAACTAGGAAATTATGTAGGTCATTTGTTGGCAAGAAACCCTTTTCATCCTTTAGTCATGGGTTCATGACTCGTGGACTTTTCATATTTGATTTTTTTTCAACCAATATAATGGTTGTCCTTTTCTAAAACCAAATAATTATAATTTTAAAAATAAATAGGATGGATATCCTTGAAATTATGTTAATCACTAAATAGCCTTTTATCTAGGGTTTTCACTACAACCTTAGTACTTCATCCATTTTATTTTGACATTGGTCCTTCTTTGATCTATTGATTATACATAATATAATTTATTTGATTTCTAATCATGAAACCTTATCATCAATCTAAAATTCCTTAGGTTCAACCTATGATATTCATTGTCATTATCTATTCAAATCCTTCTTTTTTTTCTGTAAATAAAATCTGAATTATCCTAATTTTATCCTTCGGGAGTGTAAAACTAGGTGCACAATAAGTCATATTTTTGGGTACCAGGTTACCCTGTTTCAGGCATAAAACAACTTATCACAGTTGTTACTCCTAGGTACATTTGTGCCAAAACCATGTCTACTAGTAGTATGCTAACAGGCATTTATTACCAGTAATCCCAACATAATATATACTTTACAAAAATATATGGTGTTATTATATACTTATCATCAAATTTTACATTATGTTTATGTTATATAACCATTTTTTTCTTAAATATAGTTCCCATGATTTCATATAAACATACTTTGATACCAACAGAAGAAAACCATCCCTAGATAGACCGGATCCAGTCTCTATTATCAATTATATTATCATGATTACAATTAATTAGGCCCTGAAGGAACGATCGGGTTAGTAGTCTTGGAAAACTGGATACATAAATTATTATTTAATTAAAAATGAATACACTAATTACAACATATATTTTTCATCATTCTAAATAAACAGATTCTACGATAAATCTAATCCATCTACCAAATCCATTCATATATTTCATAGTACATTTCTTGGATTCATGTGGAAAAAAATATATTAACGGTGAGTTCAAATTCTCAGTTGGGGAAAAATATTGTTGATTTAATAATCAATCAATTCTACTAGTCAATATGGAATGGTAAATAAATGAACACACATTCTATGTAATCAATAAACTAAATGGATGTATGTTTACAATATGGAAATTAAATTACTTGAAACACATTCCATTAAAATAACTAGATAAGGAAAATCAAATATAGTAAGGTGAGAAACTGAAAAACATTCCATCTAAATAACTAAAAAATGAAATATATCCATAGATATGTTGACACAAAATCTAATGGATGAATAATAACTAAAACCTCAAAAAGAAATTTCTTCCATAGATACATCAATAAAAAATATCATGTGTCACGCCCTGTCCTTGGGGCCGTGTCGTGACTACCCCATGATCTCCTTCCATAGGCCAGGGGCTGGCGACTAGCACCAAAGGCGTAAATCCCGATAACTGGGAAGTCATTTCCTTTATAAAGCAAACAAACAGCACAGAGTACAATCAAAAGTAAAACACTAAGTAGAAAAGGAAGTGCAGAAAACTAAATGGGCCAGAATACAAACCCAATCAAAAGTAGAGATACAACTGAACAAAAGTACAACAGAAAATGAAAATAGCTGGAAGAAAGGTAGGAGCTCCTGGGTCGTCCTCCACGGATCCTACATGAAGGGTAGGTAAAGATAGCGCGACCCCTGGATCATCCACCACGGATCCTACCTGAAGGGTAGGTATAGATAGCACAGCTCTTGGATCGTCCACCACGGATCCTACCTGAAGGGTAGGGTCATATAGCCTCCATAACTCTCTTGGTCATCAACCTCCTCCAAGTATCGTATCGCCGTGAAGTCCACCTCCGGATACTGTCTCGTCGTGAGGTCCACCTTTGGGTACCGTCCAGTCTTCGAACACTCAGCCTCCGTTAGCACTGCCCATCGTCTGCAACCAACACAATGATGTGCGGGTATAGCCCGTGCAGGGGTGAGTATAACGATACTCAGTATGGACCCTGAAAAGCTCAAGGTCTCTCTAAATCCAACAAGTATATCCACAGTGAAGATCTCAACAGATAACCTCTACTTAGGTATATTCCCATACATATACCTAAGTTATCAAGTAACCCATCTAAATCATGAGGAAACACAAAGATCATAGACTCAGCTCAAACCAAGATTTTCATTATCGAAACCGTAACTACTGAAGAGCCCTGTCTCTGGAGTGTACAGTGGTCCTATCACGACTTCATGCTACTGCTCACTAACCTAAGACTGCTGAGGTACTCCTCCGGTCGAGTACTGTGGGTCAGCCACCGAAACACAGTAGTGCTTCCTGCCGGGGTCTGCCACCCAAACACAGTAGTGCACACCACCTAATAGCCTGCAGAGGTACTATTTGGATGAGTACCGTGGGTCTGAACTATCAAACAGTAGTGCTCCTTCCGCCATGGGTCTGCACCCAAACAAAGTAGTGCTCCGTCCCCTGGGCTAGTCGACTCACTCCAAGTTGAGTCGGTCAAGCAGTTGTTAGGTCTCAGCCGGCTACATGGTCTCCGTACTCCGTACGCTCGTCTCCAGGAGGGTCCTATCAATGAGCAACTGGTCGATTCTCCATGTATCTCAAAGACCCACGAAAATGTATCTCAAAATACTACCTCATCATAGGGGTCTCAACGCAACAGACGGCGCATCAATCGGACACCCGGTCATTGAGTTATTAGCCTTTTCTCCCAGGGGCCCAGTTTTTTTAATGTGCGAACCAACCCAGCTGTATCTCAACTGTATCCCGAAATCTCATAGTGTATACTCATAGGGACTGTTTCTCAATGTGATCCCCCAACATTGCAGACGGTTTGTCAAATGGACGTCCAGTCTGAAAGTTATCAGCTTTTCTGTTCCAGGGGCCCGGTTGGATTTCGGGTACAATCCAACCTGACCACATTCCAACTGAAACCAAAACATAGTAAAATTATTCCAAAAGTTCCTTCTCATCAAGAGTAATCCAAAAAAGTCGACGGAACGTCCATCGGATGTCCGGAGCTCAAGATATAAGTGTTTCTGCTCCGAGGACCCGGTTGGTTTTGTGTTAGAACCAACCCGGCCGTACCCAAAGTTCTCCGAAACCCTAAGTGTAATATACTAAAACGTCTGTCTCGATTTAAGGATCAGATCGAAACTGATGGTGCATCGATCCGAGGTCCTTATCCCATGTTATGTGCATTTGAACGAAAACATTCCCAAAAGAGGGGTCTGGGCCCGGCCTGACCCGGCGTGAGCTCACCTGCCCGGCCAGCTGGCCGTGCCATTGTGGAAAAAGGGGGAGCGGTTTCCCTCCTTGATTGAAGCCCCCCCCCCCCCACGTGGGTACCGCTCCGTTGACCACCGGGGGTTACGACCCCCACTCTCCCTCAGTCCCGCGCGGCCGCGGGACCAGCCGGCTGCCACCATGGCTTCAGTCGCCGCGGCGCACCGGGCGCTGCCGCCTCCTGGCGGCCAGCCAGTGTTGGCTGCCGCCTCTAGCCGCCGGCGCTGCTGTTTCGGTGTGGCGCGCCAGTAGGCCCTTCTGCGGACCAAATGACGAAGAAAGACAAAGGATTTTTCACGAACAAAAGTAATCAACCCCAACAGTTTTCCCCATAATCAAGAATTCCCAACCCGGAAACATATTCTCCGCGGATCAACTTAAAATTTAGTTGATCCGCATTCTTTGATTTAGAAGAAAGTAACATGGGGTTATTTAATATTAAAAAATTGACTCCCTACCTCGAAAAGACGTCGCATGTAGTCAAAGTCATGGAAGTCGAATGTCGCAGAGTGAAGCTCTGTATACGTCGACGGAGAACGTCTGAGGAAGAAGCGACATCTCCCTTCCTTTGTCATGGAGAGAAGATTATATAGCGACGTCGATGGCGAGCTTCCACGTCGGTTCCTCCTCCTTGGTCATGGAGGAAGAATAAAGGCACGACGATCACTCCTTGCGGTGATGGCATTCTTCTTTGGGGTCCTGACGTTCTTCGTGTTCTCCAACGAAGAAGATAACGTTTCCTCTAGCATTTGAGTATTCTTTCCCAAACCATAACACCACAAAACTAACCCAAAAATAAAATAAGCTCCACTTATTTTATTATGTCATTACATGAGTTTAAACTTTAAAAACTCAAATCAATGAATTGAATTAAGGACGTGGCTCATTAAATTTAAAGGGTGTCAAAAGGGGGCTTGGAGAGAGTTATGAAAGATGAGAGGTCACCCACTTAATGGGGGAGTTAGAGGAGGTTTAAGGAATGTGAAGGGGTGGGGTTTGTGTGGGACCCACCTCACATTTAACCTCACTTAGGTAGTTAGGTATACCCAACCTCCATCCTTAGGATTTACCCACCTTAAAGAAATAAAAATTAGTTGCACAAATTTTATTTCTTGGAAGTCTTTATCCACAAAACTAAAAAACTCCTCCCCAGAAAACAAAACTCTAGAAAAGGTTTTCTTAAGAAATTATCAGCGATGCGAGTTCATCGGTGCCCTCAGATTTCAATTCTGAGCACCCGTTTTAACATTAGAAAAACCCTATCATTCGCTTACTAAACGTAACTGAGCCTAACTTCGGAAATTAATTCTGGGCACACCGGGCCTTGGAATCAGGCGCCGTCAGAAACTGTGTTCTTTTAAAATCCCAAAGAAAATTAGGAAAAAATTTCCATTGAATTTTATGGGTCTTTACAGTACTCCCACCTCAGGGATTTACATCCTCATAAAGCTTCAACACAAACTAGGAAAACAAAATTGGTACTGAGCACGCACCTGAGCCTTCCACTCCCATGTGCTCACCTGGAGGTTCCCGTACTGCCAGTGAAAGCGCACACAAGGAATCGACCGTCCTCGTAGGATCCTCTCCTGTCAATCCTCAACCTCTACTAGAACCCCACAAAAGTCACCCCATCGCCAAATTCCAGTTCCCCATGGTCGATGACATGCGTCAGGTCAAGCACGTGTCTCCTCAGTTGATATACGTGGAAGTCGGCGTGCACCCAGTGCAACTGAGGTGGATGGGTCAAGCGTTAAACCACCTCACCTACCCAAATGAGGACCTTGAAAGGTCCGCTAAACCTCAGAGATTACTTGATGCCTTGGCCACATCTCTGTAAACCTCGTCGAGGTGAGACTCGTATAAGGAAGTGGTCGTCATCCTTGAAATCTAGAGGCTTCCTGTTAGCTCTGTGCAGTATCATCTGCGGTGATCCATAGGCGTTCACTTCCCACTCCTAGATCAGGACACACCTGAGTCTGGTCCCTAATTTTTCGTAGTGAACTATGTAACCAATGCCCACAAGCTGGGTGCAGTGATCAACCCATCTCATGAATGATCTGCTGGAAGTGGTGCTGCAACTCTGGAGAATTTTGGCACAAAATTAATTTTGGCCATCTCCTGAGTTTTCGAATGCACCCTCTTATGCATGATTCCATCCTGTGCTGCCTGGGTTTTATTTTTCGCCGACCAAGAAAAACCCCATCCTAACGTTGTAGATAAACCACAACCTTTCTGCCTAATACAGTCAATCCGTGTATGAACTGTGGATCCAATCCATACTCAGACCAACATCTTAAGTCCTCGACGCTGACACCAAGAGATTCCAAATGAAACTCTTGCCTCGTGGGTCAGATCACACTGTCGGCGTAAGTGTGATTATTGAGTCTCCTCCCAACGTATCTCCAGACGTGAGGGTCAAGTCAAAGGCTAAACCGGAAACTCTAGGTCTAGGACAAGATTCGTGGAAGGACGGAATGATTCATATCAATGTCTGTTACTATGGTAACTTGTAATGGACATAGATTGTCCCTTAAATCATTCTTAGAGCCATTGTGTCACTCTACTTGACCGCATGCAGCTACTCTCTTTCCCTGCTGTACAGCTCCCTGAGACTGGAGGGAACAACAAAGGCGGGTTGTTGTAACATGTTGATATGTACACCACCTCATGCTGCTCTCCTAACTCTGCCTCCACATCTGCTACTCTGTTGATTCACCTTTCCTTAACATTTCCTATTTTTGATACATGCGCATGCCCAAGTGTCCAAGACTGGCGCCAGTTTCAAGCTTTCACAATACTATCCTTCACTGATTGCATCCATTCAGAAAAAGAATTCTCAACCACAAGGGTTCTTTCTACCACTCTAACATAAGTAGGAATGTGTAGAGAAAGGAGTGCGTACTCAGATATCCTTTATACACACCTCACTCAGAGGTCCGAGTTCTATAGCACTGATCGAATCGTATTCATCGAGTACCCGGAATGTTTGGTATGCCTCGATTAATACTCAGCTTCTAACTCGTTGTCCTACTGAAGCTGTATAAGCTCAAGAAAACATTCGGCCACCTCTTCAACCCAGTCCTCAGCCTCCAGTGAGTTGGGATCGCCTTGGAACTTGAGGGTATCTGATGTTAAAACACGTGTAAGGTAGTAAGCCTACATATGTCACCTATCGGTACCGCCGGTTGTAACTGTAGACCAACAGGTAGTGATGTATAGCTGACACACTACCCGAAGGAACAATCTCAGGAATCGGTCCACGTACCAAAGCCTAATCGCTATGCGGACCATCCTCATGGTCACTCACTGGAAAACACTAGTATCCATGTCCACCATCCACTCTACTGATGTCTCAGTTAGGCAGAAATCTATAGCAATCGCCTCCAGCCAGTCCTCTGCTGTTTGGGAATCTGCCTCGCCTCGTAACCTCAGAGGCCGCTGTTGTTGGAACTCGTGCAACGCGCTCTGCCAGCGGGCATAGATCGCTACTAAGGATGGTGGTATCTACTTCCCAATAGGTGGTGGTGCTACCGGTACACCACCCTAGGGTGACAACATAGAAAAAGGGCCCCACACTGGAGCCTCGCCACTCGGTGGGTCACCATCAAGTATTGTCTCGGAACTCCAACTGGTTATCTGGGTGGAGACATCCTGAACAGATGCGACTCAGTCAACGATTTATACCTGGTGAGATGACCTGGTTTGAGCTGACATTAAAACTTTGGAAACACACACGCAATCAGTTGTTTCGTGTACATAGTCGGAAATCAGTAGTCAGGGTCCTGGTGTACAGATAAGTCGGCCACCGCACCAACACTGCACTCCCAGAACTGAATACCACACTCAGTACACTTAACACAATTTCTTCATATAGAAAAAGAACAGAGTCTTAATTTCACTGGTAGAACTGAACTCCTCTGGTACCAATTTGTCACGACCAGTCCTCGGGGCCCATGTCGTGACTACCCCAAGCCCGCCTTCAATAGGCCAGGGGCTGGCGACTAGCACCAAAGGCATAAATCCTGAAAACTGGGAAGGCATTTCCTTTATAAAGTAAACAAACAACACAGAGTACACGTGGATGTAAAACACTAAATAGAAAAGGAAGTGCAGAAAACTAAATGGGCCAGAATACAAACCCAATCGAAAGTACAACTACAACTTAACAAAAGTACAACAAAAAAAAGAGAACAGCTGGAAGAAAGGTAGCAGCCCCTGGGTCGTCCTCCAGGGATCCTACCTGAAGGGTAGGTACAGATAGCATAGCTCTTGGATCGTCCACCACGGATCCTACCTGAAGGGTAGGTACAGATAGCCCAGCTCATGGATCGTCCACCACAGATCCTACATGAAGGGTAGGTACAGATAGCCTCCATAATTCTCTTGCTCGTCAACCTCCTCTGAGTATCATCTCTCCGTGAAGTCCACCTCCGGATAATGTCTCGTCGTGAGGTCCACCTCCAGGTACCGTCCAGTCTTTGAACACTCGGCCTCCATCAGCACTGCCATTTGTCTGCAACCAACACAACGAGGTGCAGGCATAGCTCGTGCAGGGGTGAGTTTAACGATACTCCGTAGGGACCCCGAGACCCTCAAGGTCTCTCTAAATCCAACAAGGATAACCACAAAGAAGATCTCAACAGATAAACTCTACTTAGGTATATTCCCATACATATACCAAAGTTATCATGTGACCCATCTCAATCATGAGGAAACACAAATATCATAGACTCAGCTCAAACCATGATTTTCATTGTCGAAACCGTAACTGCTGAAGAGCCCCATCTCTAGAGTGTACAGTTATTTTGTCACGACTCCTAGGAACTTCTCACTAACCTAAGACCGCTGAGGTACTCCTCCTGTCGAGTACCGCGGGTCAGCCACCCAAATACAGTACTGCTTTCCGTCGGGGTCTGCCACCCAAACACAGTAGTGAACACCCCCTAATCGCCTGCAGAGGTACTCACCAGACGAGTACCGCGGGTCTGCACTATCACACAGTAGTGCTCCATCCTCCATGGTTCTGCACCCAAACAAATTAGTGCTCCATCCACTGGGATAGTCGACTCACTATAAGTCGAGTCGGTCAAACAGTCGTCAGGTCTCAGCTGGCTACACGGTCTCCATACTCCGTAGGCTCATCTCTAGGAGGGTCCGCTCCACAAGCTACAGGTCGATACTCCAAGTATCTCAAAGTCCCAGAAAGAAGTATCTCAAAGAACCGCCTCGTCATAGGGGTCTCAACGCAACAAACGGCGCGTCAATCGGACGCCCGGTCTGTGAGTTATTAGCCGTTTCGTCCCAGGGGCCCGGTTGTTTTCATGTGCGAACCAACCCAACCGTTTCTCAACTGTACCCCGAACTCTCATAGGGTATACTCATAGGGAACACTTCTCAATGTGATCCCCAACACTACTTACGGTTCATCAAATGGACGTCTAGTATGAAAGTTATCAGCTTTTCCGTTTCAGGGGCCCAGTTGGATTTTGGGTACAATCCAACCCGGCCACTTTCCTACTGCAACCAAAACTCAGGCGAAGTATGCCAAAAGTTCCGTCTCATCAAGAGGAATCCATCAAAGGCGATGACACGCCAATCAGATTTCTGAATCTGAGGATATAAGTGTTTATGCTCCGAGAGCACAGTTGGTTCTGTGTTCAAACCAACCCGGTCGTATCCAATGTTCTTCGAAACCCTGAGTGTAATATACCAAAACGACCGGCTCGATCAAAGGATCACATCACAACTAATGGTTCATCAATAAGAGTTCCTTAGCCCAGGTTATGGGTTTTTGACCATAAAAATTCCGAAAATAGGTGTCTGGGCCCGGCTCGGCCCCACCCCCCCTGGGTCGGCCCGAACTGGGTCGACCTGACCCGGTTCCGGTTCTGGCCCAGTTGCGTGGCCCAGCCCGGTGTGAGCTCACCCGCACGGCCATCTAGCCATGCCATTGCGGAAAAATGGGGTGTGGTTGCCCCCCTTGATTGAAGCCACCCCCCCCCCACATGGGGGTTGCTTAGTTGACCACTGCGGGTTACGACCCCCGGTCTCCCTCGGTCCCGTGCGGCCACAGGACCAGCCGGCTGCCACCGTGGCGGCGCACCGGTAGGCCCTTCCGCGGACCAAATGACTAAGAATGAAAAAGGATTTTTCACGAACAAAAGTACTCAACCCCAACAGTTTTCCCCATAATCAAGAATTCCCAACCCGCAAACATATTCTCTGCGGATCAACATAATATTTAGTAGATATGCATTCTATGATTTAGAAGGAAGTAACATGGGGTTCTTTAATATTCAAAAATTTACTCCCTACCTCGAAAAGACGTCGCATGTTGTCGAAGTCGCGGAATTCGAACGTCACGGAGTGATGCTCCGTATACGTCGACGGAGAACGTCTGAGGAGGAAGTGGTGTATCCCTTCCTTTGTCGCGGAGAGAAGATTATATAGCGACGTCGTTGGCGAGCTTCAACATCGGTGGATCCTCCTTGGTCATGAAGGAGGAAGAAAGGCATGATGATCACTCCTTGCGGTGACGGCATTCTTCGTCGGGGTCTTGATGTTCTTCGCGTTCTCCAAACGAAAAAGATAAATTTTCCTCTAGCTTTTGAGTATTCTCTCCAAAACCTTAACACCACAAAACTAACCCAAAAATAAAATAATTTCCACTTATTTTATTATGTCATGCCAAGAGTTTAAAATTTATAAACTCAATTCAATGAATTGAATTAAGGTAATGGAACATTAAATTTAAGGGGTTTCAAAAGGGGGGTTGGAGAGAGTTAAGGAAGATGAGAGGTCACCCACTTAATGGGGGAGTTAGAGGAGGTTTATGGAATGTGAAGGGTTGGGGTTCATGTGGGCCCCACCTCACATTTAACGTCACTTAGGTAGTTAGGTTCACCCAACCTCCATCATTAATATTTATCCACTTTAAAGAAATAAAAATTAGTTACAGTAATTTTATTTCTCAGAAGTCTTTATCCACAAAACTAAACAACTCGTCCCGAGAAAACACAACTCTAGAAAAGGTATTCATAAGCAATAACCAGCGCTGCGAGTTCATCGGTGCCCTCGAATCTCAATTCCGTGCACCGGTTTTAATGTTAGAAAAACCCGCTCGTTATTTTACTAAATTTACCCGAGCCTAAATTTGGAAATTAATTCCGGGCACACCGGGCCTCAGAATCAGGCGCCGTCAGAAATTGTGTTCTTGTAAAATCCCAAAGAAAATTACTAAAAAATTTCCTTGAATTTTACGGTTCTTTACATCATGTATGAATAATAAGAAAATATATATGAGGGAAATGTTTAATTATTGGATTTCATGTTTCCTAGGAATATGGTACCTTTTCTGTCAAGACCATTCACAAGACAGTTTACAAAATGTTAGGTAAAAACACATCTATGGAGACTATCCAAATGAAACATCCCATGAGACAACTGATGCATCAAGGGATGATTTTGGTCCCCACCCATGTCATACCAGCCCAAAACATTCATCATATATCAAATAATTGAATTAAAACTGTCCCTTATAAAATAATAGTAAGGTGTAAGAGGTACAGATTTATCAATATTTACCCAAATAATCAAAAATTATCAACATATAAACCATACGTAAAAAGATATAAAGTTTAGGAAGTAGTAATATCTATGATATATGACAAGGATAATTAGGTGGAAATTCAATGTTCAATGATCATAAGATGTTGAATATTTGAAAGGAAAAAGAAATCAATTAAGTGAATGTGAATACTATCCTTGGAAAAAACCAATCATAAAACATAATTAACATGATTAAGGATGGTAATAATTCAACATACCCCACATGTATTAAAATAAAGGGTTGTTGTCTTAGATTAATATAAATATTATAAATATAATTTCTAAAAAATCATTAGGAAAATATCCTTTTGTTTTGTAAATATTCTTGAAAAACCTCTAATTTGAAAATTAATTTTGAAAAAAATTTAATTAAAAAGTAACCTATTATACATGAAAAGGATAACTCAAATATATTATGGCGCGTAAATTCTTATAAGTCATATTAGGTAAAAGAAAATTCCTTTTTCATAGTTAAAAGTTAGAAATATTCTTTATCCGAAAGTGACAAGAAGATTCCTTTGAAAGAATTTTTAAAATAAAAAAATTATAAAAACATCTTTTCGAAATATTTTTAAAATCAATTTTGAAAACAATTTATAAAAACATGGTTTTTAGAAGAAAACAAGTTCTCTGACTAAAGAGATAAATAATTTCATGCTTTCTTATAAAAAATTAAAACATTTTCTGTACCAAAGAGTGGGAAAATGGTACTAATACTTGAAAATTTTCATGAATAACTAGTGAAGAAATAAAGGGTTTATCTAACAATTGTTAAATAATTTCATCAAATGGAAAGTCCATTGGAATTTCATTTGGATTATCCTTAAGGAATATAATCATTATACATTCCAAAGTGTCTCATACCACTTTTAATCATTTTAAATAATAATCCATATGAAAGAATAATATTAAATGAAATTTTTAAATACAAAAATTATTAGATTATTGATTACATAATATAAAAAAATTTCAGTAGATACACCACACAAAATATGTAAGTGGTGAACATGACATTTATCTCACAGATTGAAAAACTGATACGAGAATCCCATACTAATGTAGTAATAAATGAATTGGAAAACCAAAGGTAATAATAATTAAATAAAACATTTATATATGATTAATATAATATAATTTGTGATATTATATATCTATGTGTCATTATGTGACCCATATATAAGAAATTTGTTTCCCAACAATTAATTATGCATCACGGAATGAAAATGAGACAAGAATCCCTTACCGTGAGTTTCCTTTCGGGTGAATGTCCTTAAACATCACATACAATAATAATATGTTAATTTTATACATTATTCAGAACCTTTTTAATGATTATAATAACTTTTATTTCACTTATTAACATGTTTTATACAACTATGTTATCAAATAAGTTTAAATTTGGTGTTTTGACCAAATTCGGTTTATGTGCCAAAAAAACTTTTCTAGGCCTACTATTGTTAAAGGGTTCATTTTATAAATTCAACGGAATAATAATGATGAAATAATTAACATATTTATAAACCAATTATACTTTTAAAATCAATAATTAAATATGTCTATGAAAAATTAATCAATGTTACAACCTTTGAGATGGTAGGTTGTATGTACGCATCAGTAATATTCACATCTATCAATGGTCATTATGGAAAGAATGTAAGTAACAAAATAAATTTTCAGAATGATAATTATAATAAAAATACAATATTATATAACCATACATACTTATATATATAATTATTGTGATGAAAAAGGAATCACATCATTTCGAGGAGGTGGTGGTCCACACGTCCACAAATAACGTTATCACTCTTTAAGTGTGTGAAAGGGTAATAAAAAAATGGTATTTATTTATTTACAGAAATATAATTATGGAATTAATTTCATATATATATTTTTAAGTATCTTATTTTTAATTAAAATATTAATTTTTACATTCCATGTATCATTTGAATGAATCACATCCCTTTGAGGGGTTGTAGTCTACACTTCTTGAAACAATGTTATCGTATTATCGTAAAGTGGAATGTATTAAATTTATGTTTTATAAAAGTATTAAATAAGAATAAATACATAATAAATATCATATATAACATTAAAAAATATTTTCTATCATAATGAACACAATGATATGTGGTAATGTAAAATTGAACAATCATTATATCATGAGGTTGTAGTTTGTCGTACAGAGAAACAATTTGTTTTCTTCCATTAGGTGGTGGTGTGTGTAATTTTATCTCATAAACATAGAATAAAAAAATCATAGTATATTTATTATACATTTTTTGTTATTTAATAATATATTAATCATAGTATAGGACGTTAATAGTGGTAATGAAACTAAAATTCTTGAGAGAAGGAATTACCTCTTAATTGGGTAACTTCTTTTGGTTTGAACCTAAAGCATCCGTGGATTGATTATTGAAAAAGGGTAGGATTATAGGTCTAAAGGAGGGATTTTTAAAAACTATTTGGGTATATATTTTCCTAAACAAAGAGGTTTTTAGAGGTGTGATGATGTGGAAGAAGTGGTGGCCTTTTTTAAGGAAAGAAGAGGACTCACTTGGAATTTTTTGAAACAAGTTACGTGTGAACTTTTGCTTACCTAAAAAAGTCATAAAAACAACCAAAATATTTATATAGGGGTTAATAGAAGAAATATTTATATTAATTGGTTTTGGACAAGTTTAAAGGTTATTTTAACATTAAAGTTAAAGGTTTAGTCATTTATTAAGCTCAATTTTAACTTAATAACTGCAATCCATTTTAATAACTTTTACTAATAATTTTGGTCAAAACATATGTTGGTATTATTATAAAATATAAATTATTCTCATTATAAATATTGAATCCATTTTTCCAAATTCTAATCACATAATTATCATAAATTAAATTAAAATCCATCTCTTATACGGGGCAAAAATGAGGGTTTTTAGAGTAAAAATGGCCTTAAGATTGCTATGATTTTATAATCATTTTCAAAATGGAATTGATTAAAATGATGATAATTGTATTAATTTATAATATATAATATCTAATTAAACTTTAAAAGTAATTAAAATTATAATTTATCCTTATATATATATTAAATTAAAAAACATTTTTGAACGTAGATTTAGTATTTTTAACTATTCATTAAAAAATGAAATGTCTCAAAAAAATATCAAAAATTTACCCTAAAATAATTATTATGTTACTATTTAAAATAATAAGTTTATTTTGACATATTTAATCAATTAATGTGTAAAAATATATATTTAAAATGGGTTCTCCATTAAAAGGCGGTAAAATTGCCTTTATAAAAATATTTGTTTTTATGTGTAAAATAGAGTTTGTTCTTATATTATGCATATCAAACCTAATGGATGAATGTCAAAAATATTTTATTGAATATATGAAATATATATTTCATTAAAATAATTTACTAATTTTAATTAATTATGTTTGTTAAGGAAACACACCATTGGAAGCATAAAAAAATATTCTTTTTGTTTTCAATCGGTCCTTATTTACATTTCCCATTAATTGGTCTCCCATGAATTAGTTTATATTTATCTAAAACATACATATTCATAAGTTAGTTAATAATATTAAAAAAACTAGTTTATAACTTATTATATTAGATAATTATCTTTTAAAAATATATCGTAGTTTGATAAGACTCGGTCTTGCGTATAATGCAATATTTTGAATAAGGTTGATTTTGAGTATAACTCAAGCTATAGAGGAAGGTTGTTCTTGTGTGTAACTTATGATAACTTTTTGGTTCATGTGTTGAAATAAATATAATCTATTTTAAATAATAAATATATTAAAAATTATCTGGATATTATATTACATTACGTGCTTGGTGTTGCATGACATACATGCTATCGAATACAATGTTCTTAATTTAGTTTTTCGAGGGGTAATAGAAAATGATAATTATATGAATTCAATGTGAATAGAGGTTTAATGAATTATAATATTTTTTTAAATTTTTTTATTGTTTATTATGGGAGTTTCATGCATAAATATGGTATCTAAAAGTTCATGGCATGACTACGATTCTAAGGTTTTTCAACTCTTTATAGTAAAATTAGACATTTTTAGGAAAAAAAGTTAATGATATCAACATTAATTCAAATAAATTTGGATTTTTAAAATATATAATGTATCCAAATAATTATATGAGGTCTAATTAAAATATATTTTTTAAATTTTGGGGATGAAGGCTCAATTTATTATTAAAGTAAAGTAAAGACCTCTTTTTGTTTGGGTAGAGAGAGACCCATTACATAGCCACAGTCCCCAGGGGTATGTACTAATAATTATTAAATATGGGGAAGTTTTTTTTTGAAGCTATTTTTTTGAGTATTTTACATTGATGCTTCACCATTTCCTATATCATAGAAAAACTGAATATTTATTTACAAGATATTATAGAAATATTTTGTTTTGTATTTCTTATGTTAGAATTGTCTATTGGATACCTATAAATATTCGTGAATGTAATGAAATAAATTTATGATAATAAACCCTCATGTAATATAAAATATAAAATTTATAACTAATATTTATAGAGAAATTTTTTGGGTTTATTAAATAAGTTCACTAGCCTTATCATGTTGAAAAAACAATCATTAATTAATTATTTTTTAATCTTTTATAAACAGTAACATTTATTGGAAATGTCAATATAATTAGAATGATTTATTAACAAAAATTATGATTGTAATAAAATTATTTAAATGTATTTTTATATTATATAAGATGGTAGTGGTGATCTATGCATGAATTCAATTATCTGATAAGTTGAATCTAAAGAAAAATTGTGTATTGAAATTATAAGGACCCGACCTTAAACATTACATAATATTGAATTAAATGAATAATTCACATTGAGGATCTTTTCAGGTTTAGAGTTTTAGGGAATTAGGACATAACTATTACATCTCAAAACATTACAAAGTAGGCACTTATACCCAGAATCCACTTTTTTCATAAAATAAAAACAGTTGAAAAAATAAAATTCATGTCTAATTCCATGTTAAAGAGAGCGTGTCTTTTCCTTAATCCCATCCTTGACCCTATTCATCTTTAAGTCATGTGAAAAACATTTCAAAACTTGGGATGAACATAAAAGGCTCAACAAGGGTTATAAAATAGTGAGTGAAAACATTTATTCATAAATACATACAAAATATGAGCTCTTTTACTTACCTCATGATATCATAATATTTATCAAAGAAACATAGAAATCATAAATCATAAAGGTAACTTGCGGCATCCATACCATACTTACATTGTAGCTATCACAGCTACATAGGGAGTTCCTTTGGAATACCCATCACAGTATATTACCAAAATCTCTTAGGAGAAACTTTCACGTTTACCTCCGTCACGTTACCCAATGAATTGGATAGCTATCTCGGGCTCACCCACACTAGGTTTATCACGAAACCACCCATATACGTAAATAATGCCCAAGAACCATAACACGATCTTAACTTATAACACAAGCATAAAGGAAAGATAAAATTTCCAAATTGAAATAATAAATCCATTCTCAAAATAATTTTCAATAGCAAAATATTTAAAAAGAGTATTTGGTATTTATTTTTCCTTTTAAAAACATTTTCGCTTGTTAAGTAAGCCAATGATCAAATAATACTCATTGCGGAAGGAAGGTCGTTGTCACCGCTTATGTTAAATAAACATTCCTTTTTGTCATTTAGTAAAACGCTTCGTAGAGAAAATATTCATTTTGAATAGAAGTAAAATTAAAAGTGTTTTATACATTGTATAACAGAAAGTCATGTATAAAACTAAAAATGCCTCAATGAAAGGAGATTGAGACAATGTCCCTTACCTCGTGTCGGACATGACACATTCCTTGTTTAATCTCCTAAATAATAAACTAATGTTAATTTCTACTTTCTTATGAACATTTTTCAAGTTTATTATTCCTTTTATATCACTTATTACCATGTTATAATCATTATGTAATCATTTAAGTTAATAACGTTCATTTTGTCGATATTTGGTACTTGAGTCAAAAGTGGACTTCTTATAATTACATGTTGTTCACGTGGTAAAAGTTTCATTATATACAGAATGATATTCATGATTTGGGTATCATATATATCATATATTTCCACCATGTACACGTATTTATAGTAGTACATAACATTTGGAGGTACGAAATGAAATGCACCGTTCATGGAGAGGGTAATCCGTACGTACGCATGAACGATGCTTTCATTTCTATTTATTATTTTAATGGAATTAAAACATAATGATACATAGTTATATTACAATTCCAGTATAATATCATATATATTATCATTAACACTATCCTTTATACATACCACATAGGTAATTAACGAATCACATCACTTTGAGGGGGCGGTAGTCCGCACTTCCTCAAATGAGATTATCATATTTACCCACCATGGAAACAATAAAGGTTTTATATAATTGGGAATCACAGAAGTATAAAGAAATTAAAAACATAATATATATCATACATAAAAACATTTCCATCATAATGGCCACCATGATAGGAGGTAAGATGTAATTGAACAATAATCGTTTCGTGAGGCGTTAGTTTTCCATCCACAGAAACATTATGTTATTCATCCATTAGATGGAGGTGTGTGTAAGTTTAGTTAGAATACTTATAATAGCAACATTATAGTATATTGAGGATACTGGAGTTTTTAAAAAAGAAAATAATTAAAAAGAGTTTAGGGGATGGAGAAGCAAAATAAAAGAAAACAATTTATGAGAAACTGTTACCTTTAATTTGGGTAACTCACTTTGGTTTGAACCAAAGGACTTCTTGAAGTGCCTTATTCCTATGGTAAGGATTCTAGGAGGAGGAGAGGGATATAGGGAGCATAATTGGGCCGATTTTGGACGAGCCAAATGGCTAGAGAGGTGTGATGAATTCCATATAAGTGGTCTCTTTTTATAAGGGAGAGGAGGGGCTCTTTAGGAAAGAGTAAAAATATTATTTTATAATATGATGATATTATTTTTATAATGGTCCAAAAATAATTATGGTTGATGATAAGATGACTCATAATCTAAATAAAATCATCCAATCAGAATTGGACATGTTTCGGATAATATTTTAGTCATTATAATCTTATTTAATTAAATCATTTATTAATGAGGTAAAAACTGCATCATTATTGTGTCATAAATAATTTAATTTATTTGATGTCTAAAATTATAAAAAAACACCATGATGTAGGAAATAGTTTTAGATTTCCAATTAATATTTATAGTCAAACAGATAATTTATATAACCCCTTATAAAAATTATTTTACTAAAAGATATTTGCTTTTGTCATTTTTGTCGTTTCTTTAAGTTAATTGTTCCAAAATGTCATTATCACACCCAAGTGGCTTAAAGGGGTCTCAAAATCGACCCAAAGATGATAATGGTCGTAAATGACTCAAACAATAATACTTGGACATGTGTTATGGTAATTTAGAATTATTATAATATTCTTTTAACCTTGAATTACCCTATTTATCTATAACCGCGGTAAATAAAAGTCATAAGTTACCATTCACAAAATATTATTCTCATCTTCTTGAACAAAATTTTACTTCTTGATAAAAACCATTTATGTCGGATTTTTGAAATTCAATTCACAGAAGTGGTAAAATTCTATTTAAATGAAAAAGTCGGTTTTTTTAACTACTACTAAGTGGTGTCACTATTCATCAAAAATTGATGTTTTCAGAAAAATACCAAACATTATGCCTAAGATATATTTGATATTCCAAATTCAAAAATGATGTCTATTTTTTCAAATTCAAAACATAGAAGTGGAATTAATTAATTTAAAAATTAATTCCCGCTGTTAAAACAAATTGCGTGTTTTTAAGAAATAATAACTATCAAAAGATTGATACTTGTTCATGTCTAATTTCATAGTGAAATTAAGTCCAGTTACCAATATTAGATTAAATACTAAAAATATATTTTAATTTCACTTTAAAACCAATTAAAAATGTAATCTAACTATATAAATAAATTAGATTAAAAGGCACTTTTGAATTAAAATCAAATATTTTCACTATTCATTAAAAACTGAACTTTATCAGAAAAATTCCAAAAAATTGCACAAAGTAAATTTTGATGTCCCCATTATAACAATGGATTTTATTTGGTCATATATAGAATGTATTAATGTGGCCAAAACTAGATTTAAAAAGGGTTTTCCATTAAAAGGAGGTAAATTGGCCTTTTATTGTAAATTATGCTTAAAATTAGATTCATTCATGTATTAAGCCTCTAACTTTTATTGGATAAATATAAATACATGTATAATCATATTATAGTTATATTTGTTCATTCCCACCAATACAAAGGCTAGGAGTTAACTACCATTTAAAATAATAATATTATATTATTAGTGTACAACATAAGATTCCAAAGAAACTCGTTGTTGCGTATCGGGTACGCTATCGAACATAAAAACCCCTTTAATATAAAATTAATATTAAAATCAAAAATATTAATATGTATGAAAATTTCTTATTCTTCATTTAGATGGGATTTTACATCCTTCCCCCCTTTTGGGAATTGCGTCCTTGCAATTTTTATTCACTTATCAAAATAAGTGGGGGTATTTATCCCTCATAGCATTTTCAGATTCCCACATTTCCTATTCAACCATATGGTTTTTCCACAAAACCATTTCCTGATAAATAACCTTATTCCACAACACATTCACTTTATGGTCAAGAATCTAAACTAGTTTTTCTTCATAAGAGAGATTCTCTTCCAACTGAACTACCTCTAGGCTCAAAACATGAGATGGATCTGGCATATACTTTCTCAACATCGAAACATGAAAAACATTGTGTACCTGGGATAAACTTGGAGGTAAAGTCACTCTGTATGCATCTAATCCAACTTTCTCCATAATTTCATAAGGTCCTATGATCCTCAGACTTAACTTTCCCTTCTTACCAAAACGCATCACACTTTTACATGGAGAAACATTGAGAAAGACATGGTCACCTACCTCAATAGAAAGATCCTTCCTCTGGTTATTTGCAAAACTTTTATGTCTGCTCTGAGATGTTCTCATGTGCTTTTGAATCAACTGATCTTTATCTACCATCTATTCTACCAATTTTGGTCCCATTAACTTCCTTTCACCTACTTTATCCCAAAAAGCTGGAGTTTGATAATGCTTTCCATACAATGCCTCAAATGGAGCCATCTGTATAATGGAATGAAAAATGTTATTATAAGAAAATTAAACCAAAAAAAGATGTTGGTCCCAACTTCCCTTGTAGTCCATCGAGCAAGCACGTAACATATCCTCCAAGGTCTGAATTGTTCGTTCTGATTGCCCATCTGATTGAGGATGAAAATCTGTACTGAAATTTAATTTAGTACCCAATGACTTATGAAGGCCTTTCCAAAAGTTATAACTAAACCTGGGTTCATGATCAGATATAATAGAGAGGGTAACTCCATGCAACTTGATTATCTCTTAAACATACAACCAAGAAAGTTGATCTAGAGACAAAGTATCTCTAATTGGAAGGAAATGATCAGATTTATTCAATCGATCAACTATAACCCAGATTGCATTATTACATCGAGATGCCTTTGGAAATCCCACAATGAGGTCCAAGGATATATATTCCCATTTCCACTCTGGCACCGATAAAGACTGAAGCAACCCTTTCGGTAACTACCGCTCTGCTTTAACCTACTGACAAGTCAAACACTTCACAATAAAATCAGCAATATCTCTTTTCATTCCATCACACTAGTAATACTCCCGAAGATCTCGGTATATCTTAGTACTGCCAGGGTGAACTGTAAAGGGGGAACTATGAGCTTCACATAACAACTCATTCTTCAACTGTGAATCAAAAGGCACACATAATCTCTTCCAAAATCTCAAAGCACAATCATTATCAATGTTAAATTAAGGAAACATACCCTTCTGAACAAACTCTACCTTTTTCTACAACTCACTGTCTTCCTTCTGTGCTTGCTTTATTCTGTCTGATAGAGATGATCTCACTGACACCTGAAACAAAATAGAAGAATTTCCTGCACCAACAACTTCTATTCCATAATTCATCAAATCAAAAACAAAAGGATCTTGTTCCAAACGTATCATGGTTAATGAAGCGTTACTTTTTCGACTCAAGGCATCAGCCACTTTATTTGCCTTTCCCGGATGGTAAAGGATTGTGCAATCATAATCCTTGATTAATTACAACCATCTTCTCTTTCTCTTGGTCAATTATTTCTGACTGAATATATACTTCAAAACTTTGTGATCAGTATATATTTCACATTTTACTCCATACAAATGATGCCTCCAAATTTTTAAAGCAAAAACAACAGCAGCCAATTCCAAATCAAGTGCAGGGTAATTTAACTCATGTGGTTTCAACAGACGTGAAACATAAGCAATTACCTGACCATTTTGCATTAGGACGCAACACAATCTTTTCAACGAAGCTTCATTGTAGATAACAAACTCCCAATTTCTAGAAGCCAGTGCCAAAACCGGAGAATTCACCAATCTCCTTTTAAATTCTTGAAAACAATCATCACATTCTTTTGTCCAGATGAACTTAACACCTTTTGGAGTTAACTTAGTCATTGGACTAGATGACCGTGCAATGTTTTCAACAAACCTCTGGTAATAACCTGTCAAACCAAGAAAACTACGAATCTCGGTTATATTTGTGGGGCTTGTCAATTCTTCAACAACTTTTCGTTTTGTAGGATCAACATTTATGCCATTTTTTGAAACAATGTGACCAAGGAAAGAAATTTGTTGTAACCAAAAGTCACACTTGCTGAATTTTCCATAATGTTTCTTTCCTTTCATGTTTTTTAATGGAAACCCTTAAAAGACTTTCATGTTCGTATTATTTTTCGAATAAACAAAAATATCATCAATGAACACAACCAAAAACTTATCCAAGAACTCACAGAAAATTGTATTCATAAGATCCATGAATAAAGTAGGTGCATTGGTTAAACCAAAAGGCATGACTAAAAATTCATAATGGCCGTATCTAGTACGAAAAGCGGTCTTCGGAACGTCGGCTTCTTTTACTTTCAAATGATGGTACCCCGACCTCATTTCAATCTTCAAAAAATACTAAGATCCCTGGAGCTGATCAAGCAAATCATCTATATGAGGCAAAGGATACTTATTCTTAACAGTGTTGTTATTCAATGCTCTATAATCAATGAAAAGACTCATTGAACCATCTTTCTTTTTAACAAACAAGACAAGAGCACCCTATGAAGATGTGATAGGTCGAGTGAAACCTTTATCTAATAACTCCTCCAATTACTTATTTAACTCTAAAAGCTCCATTTGAGCCATTCGATAACGGGGTTTTGAAATTGGATTAGCATCAGGAACTAAGTCACCAGTAAATTAAACTTCTCGATCAGGTATAATACCAGGCAACTCATCAAGAAAAACATCAAGGTACTCATTTACCACTGGCACATCATTAATCTGGATAGTTTATTTGTTTTCAACAATATGTGCAAGGTAACATTCATTTCCATCTTTTACCAGTTTTTTGACTTCCTGATATGTTAGCAAAAGCAAGGTTTCATTCTTGAACACAAACTGAAAATCATTCTGAAAAGAATCCACATTAGCTCTAAAGTAAATCTTAGCATGATAAACTGAAATCGAATCCATGCCCAATATAACATCAAACTCTAATAGAGGCAAAACAATAAGGTTTGTAGGTAGATTCTTTCCGCACACAAGGACATGAATGTTCTTATGTTTTCTTTTTGTCTCAACATTTCCTCTAGGTATTTTTACCGTAAGTTCATTATTCATATCGTGAGATGGAATTCCCAATTTATTAGAAAACATATCAGAAATGAAAGAATGTGTAGACCCTGAATCAAACAACACATTGGCATAATCTGAACAAACAAATAGTGTACCTGATACAACTTCATTTGATGGCCCAAAATCTACTGATGTAGTTTCAAAGGATTTCTCCACCCCTTTCTGCTTGTAGTCTGGATGCTTTCCTTTGGTTGAGTTCCTTGTTGGACACTCATTTGCATAATGACCCATTTCATTGCACTTAAAACATTTTACTGACTGTAAATCAGATTTTGTCTTACCATTACCCTGATCTTTTTCAGTTCAATTACGAGCCTTATGTCCCATTTTACCACATCGGTAGCACTTACTAGAATTCAAAAGACATTCCCCAGCATGATTTTTACCACAATTTTCAGAAACTGAAAACATAATATTTTTACCATCAGACTTTTTTGAAGAGTTATTTCCTTTGACCCGCCACCTCGACCTCTTATTTTGTTGTTTGTCATAGAATACTTGATCATCGGAAAACTCCATTTCCACCTTCTCCGCAAAACGTACATGTTTTTCTAAACTTTTGAACTCACGAGAAGCTAAATCCCTTCGATACTTTGGCTTTAATCCTGAGTAAAAATGGTTGATTTTACTATGAAGATCTCGTATGAAGTTTGGAGCATACCTTGCCATTCGAGTGAATTTTTCTTCATAAGCAACCACTGAGTCATCCTCCTGACTCAATTGCAGGTATTGTTTTTCCATCCTAAGACGAACCACCTTAGGAAAATATTTCTCCATAAACATACCTTTGAATTCAACCTAATCAAGAGCATCAATATCCTCAATATCCCTAATATTTTTCACCATCGACCAACACTGATCAGCTTCACCTTCCAAACGGTAAACAACGAGACTAACCTTTTGAAGTTCTGAACAACCCATTACATCAAAAATCTTTTCTAGTGCTTTAATCCACACTTCAGCTGGCACCGGATCAGATGATCCTCAGAATGATGGGGGATGTTTCCTCATGAAATTCTCCACTACTAACATGTTCCTATGTGGTTGATCTGGCTGATCTCGTACATGGATACCACCACCATTTATATCCTGATTCAAGTGTGCCATCCCTGCAACAAACTGTTCAGTTCCGACTTCGACCATCTCAGGATGCTGATTTGGAAGGTTTTCTTCCTCTTGATGTCGACCCAACATAGCCGCTCTGTTTCCTCTAAGGAAAACCATTATAAACAAATAAATATCTTAGGCGAAGAAAAATGGTAATCTGGAAATGCTATATGATGTCAATATCAACATAAACTACTTTATGGATATCAATTTTACAATATCCTAACTCCTAAAGTTATCTAAACAAACATCTGATACCAACTATAAGGACCCGACCTTAAACATTACATAATATTTAATTAAATGAATAATTCGCATTGAGGATCTTTTTAGGTTTAGAGTTTTCGGGAATTAGGACATAACTATTACATCTCAAAATATTACAAAGTATGCACTTCTACCCAGAATCCACTTTTTTTCATAAAATAAAAACTTTTGAAAAAAAGTTATGTCTAATTCCATGTTAAAGAGAGCATGGCTTTTCCTTGATCCCATCCTTGACCCTATTCATCTTTAAGTCCTGTGAAAAACATTTCAAAACATGGGATGAGCATAAAAGGCTTAGTAAGGGTTATAAAATAGTCAATGAAAACATTTGTTCATAAATACATACAAAACATGAACTCTTTTACTTACCTCATGAAATCATAATATTTATGAAAGACGCATAGAATTAATAAATCATAAAGGTAACTTGCGGCATCCATACCATACTTACATTGTATCTATCATAGCTAAATGTGGAGTTACTTTGGAATACCCATCATAGTATATTCCCAAAATCTCGTAGGAGAAACATTCAAGTTTACGTTTGTCACTTTACCCAATGAATTGGAGAGCTATCTCGGGCTCACTTGCCCTAGGTTTATCACGGAACCACCCATATACGTAAATAATGCCCAAGAACCATAACATGATCATAAGACATAACATAAGCATAAAAGAATGATAACATTTCCATATTGCAATAATAAAATATCATTTCAAGATATTGAAAAAATAAATCCATTCTCAAAATAAATTACAATACCAAAATATGTAAAAAGAGTATTTGGTATTTATTTTTCCTTTTAAAAACATTTCAGCTTGTTAAAGAAGCCAAAGATCAAATAATACTCGTAGCAGCGGAAAGGTCGTTGTCACCACTTACGTTAAAGAAATATTCTTTTTTGTTGTTTAGTAAAACTCTTTTTAGAGAATATATTCCTTTTTAATAGAAGTAAAATTCTAAGGGTTTTATACATCGTATAATATAAAGTCATGTATAAAACTAAAAATACCTCAATGAAAGGAGATTGAGACAAAGTCCCTTACCTCGTGTCCGACTTGACACGTTCCTTCTTTAATCTCCTGAATAATAAACTAAAGTTAATTTATACTTTCTTAAGAAACATTTCCAAGTTTATTATTCCTTTTATATCACTTATTACCATGTTATAATCTTTATGAAATCATTTATGTTAATAATGTTCATTTTTTCAATATTTGGTACTTGAGTCAAAAGTGGACTTCTAATAATTACATGTTGTTCACGTGGTAAAAGGTTAATTATATACAGAATTATATTCATGATTTGGGTATAATATATATCATATATATCCACCTTGTACATGTATTTATAATAGTACATAACATTTGGAGGTACGAAATGAAATGCACCGTTCATGGAGACGGTAAGCTGTACGTACGCATGAACGCTACTTTCATTTCTATTTCTTATTTTAATGTAATTAAAACAAAATGATACATAGGTATATTATAATTACAGTATAATATCATATATATTATCATTAACTCTATCTTTTATACATCCCACATAGGGCATTAACGACTCACATCACTTTGAGGGGGCGGTAGTCCGCACTTCCTCAAATGAGATTATCATATTTACACACCATGGAAACCATAAAGGTTTTATATAATTAGGAAGTACAGAAGCATGAAGAAATTATAAACATAATATATATATCATATATAAATACACTTCCATCATAATGTCCACCATGAGAGGCATTAAGATGTAATTGAACAATCATCATTTCGTGGGGCGTTAGTTTGACATCCACAGAAACATTATGTTTTCATCCATTAGATGGAAGTGTGTGTAAGTGTAGTTAAAATCCTTATCATAACCACATTCTAGATTATTTACGATATTGGTGTTGTTACAAAATAAATGAAATAAAAAGTATTTTGGGGTTGGAGAAGCAAAATAAAATAAAACAATTTAAGAGAAACTATTATCATTAATTTGGGTAACTCATTTTGGTTTGAACGAAAGGACTTCTTGAAATGCCTTCTTCATAAGTTAAGGCTTATAGGAGGAGTAAAGGGATATAGGGATCTTAATTGGGTAGATTTTGGACGAGCCAAATGGCTAGGGAGGTGTTAGAAATTCCATAGAAGTGGTCTCTTTTTCTAAGGGAGAGGAGGGGCTCTTTAGGAATGAGTGAATACATTATTTTATAATATAATGATATTAGGTTTATAAAGGTCCAAAAATCATTATGGTCTAAGATAAGATGACTCATAATCGAAATAAAATCATCCAATCAGAATTGGACATATTTTGGATAATATTTTAATCATTATAATCTTATTTAATAAAATCATTTATTAATGAGGTAAAAACTGCATCATTATTGTGTCATAAATAATTTAATTTACTTGATGTATAAAATTATAAAAAATACCATGATGTAGTAAATCGTTTGATCTTTCCAATGAATATTTATAGTCGAACAGATAATTTATATAACACCTTCTAAAAATTAATTTACTAAAAGATATTTGCTTTTGTCATTTTTGTCTTTTTCTTTAAGTTAATTATTCTAAATTGTCATTATCACACCCAAGTGGCTTAAAGGGGTCCCAAAATCGACCCAAAGATGCTAATGGTCGTAAATGAATGAAACAATAATATTTGGACAAGTGTTAAGGTGATTTTGAATTATTATAATATTCTTTTAACCTTGAATTACACTATTTACCAATAACCGTGGTAAATAAAAGTCAAAATTTACTATTCACCAAAAATTATTTTCATCTTATTGAACCATATTTTACTTCTTGATAACATCCATGTATGTTGGATTTTGGAAATTCAATTCACAAAAGTGGTAAAATTCTATTTAAATGAAAAAGTCAGTTTCTTTAACTACCACTAAGTGGTGTCACTATTCATCAAAAATTGTTGTTTTCAGAAAAATACCAATAATTAAGCCTAAGCTATATTTGATATTCCGCATTCAAAAATGATTTATATTTTTTCAAATTCAAATCATAGAAGTGGAATTAATTAATTTAAAAATTATTTCCTGTTGTTAAAACAAATAGCGTGTTTTTAAGAAACAATAACTATCAAAAGATTGATACTTGTTTATGTCTAATTTCAAAGTAAAATTAAATCCAATGACCAACATTGGATTAAATAGTAAAAATATATTTTAATTTCACTTTAATACCAATTAAAAATATAATCTAACTATATAAATAAATTATATTAAAAGGCACTTTGGAATTAAAATACAATATTTTCACTATTCATTAAAAAATTAACTTTATCAGAAAAATTCCAAAAAATTGCACAAAGTAAATTTTGATTTCCCCATTATAATGAATGAATTTATTTTGTCATATATAATGTATTAATGTGACTAAAACTAGATTTAAAAAGGGTTCTCCATTAAAAGGTGGTAAATTGGCCTTTTAATGTAAATTATGCTTAAAATTAGATTCATTCATATATTAAGCCTCTAACTTTTATTGGATAAATATAAATACATTTATAATCATATTATAGTTAGTTTTTTTATTTCCTCCAATACAATGGTTAGGAGTTAACTAACATTTAAAATAATAATATTATATTATTAGTGTGCAACGTAAGATTCCAAAGAAAACCGTTGTTGCGTATCGGGTACACTATAGAACTTAGCAACCCATTTAAAGTAAAATTAATATTTAATTAAAAATTATTAATAGGTATGAGAATATATTATTCTTCATTTACTTGGGATGTTACAGAAATAGTGGCGAAAAGTAAGATATTGGGATATAATATATTTCTATGAAAAAAAATTAGTATAAATTATGAAACATTGAGATTATCTTCTACGTAATACTGTAAATTTTTATATATTTTAATTTAAGAATCATCAATGGAGAGTGAGAGCCCAGAATCATTTTAATCATTACATACTCCATGGATGAAATATAAAAAAGAGATATCTAAGGTATGTAACATTAATCAAGTCTTCCTTTGACAATCCTTTATGAGATTCAACATTCACAAAAAAATAAAAAATGTATAATGAAGGAAAAAATATCATCAGGCTAGTAATTTATACACTACAACATATCATAGTGCCATCGACAAAAAATATCCTATAAAAATATAGAATAAAATTAAATCATCCTATTTCACTAGAAACCCACTAAGGGAACCTACCTCTTTTATATCTCCACAAAATGAAGAACATTAGTGATCAATATGCATCCAATTATCCTTAAACTGGATTAAATCACCCACAAACTATAATAATGTGATTCATAACCAACATCTTCACAAAGGGAATAAAATTATCCAATTATAACTCTATATCCTTGATTGTGAAGCCACGTAATTTTACAAAGATTCAAGAATTTAAAATAATTAATTCAATTATTCACGTAATGTTTATATTGGAAAATGTTCCTAAACATATCTCAGTGTGTTGTAACCCTATGAAAAGTATTTTATTCCATTAAAACATCAAAAAAAGAACCTAACTCCAATCAACATCACTGGTAAATTTTAATTAACAACACAAATCATTCTAATTTTAATAAATACGCATAAAACGCCAAAAATCAAATTTTATAAAAGGTTTCAAAAAATGACCTTCCACAACTACTTATTTCTTTTTTCACCCAAGATGATATACATGTTTGATGTAAGCTGAAAAAATTAATAGCCTTACATACATGAATTGAGGATTTGAGAATAAATTAAAAATAGAATTATTATTTCATATTAATAGTACATATGACGGAACAAGAACATGAGGTTAATAAGATATTGTATTTAAAATTTCTACATAATTGAAAAATTAGTTATGAATAAAATATGTTGGTGGAGACCATTTTATTTTTATTTAGTTGAAATTTATATTAGAAAAAAATAGTTTTTTATAAATTGAGAAATTAAATGATAAAAAATAGAGCTAATGTTGAGGGTTATATAATAATATATAGTAAAATTACACTAAAAATAATATTTATAAATATAATATAAAAATTTAATCAAGACCCACTACAAAAAAACAAAACAGTTATATGTATATCATCCAAGCTATCGAAAATTATAATCACACAAAAACAATGGAAGTCTCTAATTAAATGAACAAAATCATACATTTCTATTGAAGAGAGAATCAAAATGAAGAATAAAAACTTTTTACAAATAAATGGAAATTAAAATTTTAAGAAGAAATCCATTTCGTTGAAACTAGTATATGTGAAATACATGTCATTGAAATAAGAGTTTCTAAATATTGTTGTATACACATGTATTCCAATAACTAGTTCATAAAATTATAAAAAATATTTTGAAAGGTGATTTTTTTAAAAGAAATCATATATGTACAAATATAATAAGACATAAAATCCTATATGATGAAATATAAAGTTGAGAGGAAAGGGTATGTGGATGAAAAAAACTACGAATAAAACAAATCTTGAACAATATAGGGGAACATAAATTATGTGATGAAAACATAATATAAAAGTGGAAGCCTATGGTTTTTGAATGTGTAACTTTTCTTAATTAATTGATTTATATCCTCATCAATTTGTATAGAAATCGGTTCCAGATTAATGTCAGAAATGGAAGTAAAAAATTACATGAAGGAAAATTGAACAAATATTAATTTGTTCGTTTCATAAATTTAAATTATGGTTTATTTTTGGGAATTAATGACCCTATTACAGTATAATGGATTGGTATTCATGGAGTATGGGGATAACTTTGATTATTAATTAGTTGATAGTTCTTGCTCACTACACCTTAATTTGATGGTCTACTTCACCATTGAAAGAAAGAAGAAATCAGATTTGGTGATCTTCAGATGATACATGAGAGATTTGTAGGGTTTCCAAAATTTACAAGGGGGTATATTTACTAGAAGACGTACATTTGATTATATGGACAGGATTTATAAGAAGCTAAGTCTCATTCGGTGTGATCCCATTGAAATAAAATAAGTAACTGTGGAGGAACTAGTATGGCTTGATGACATTAAATTTTGATATGTTTTGTATTTGTGGAAGAATAAGGAAGGGGAAGCAATGATTTGTGTATGATTAATTGGTATTTATGTCATAATGTGAATTGGATAAATAATCATTATTTTATGATAAATATATGGTATAGAAAGTGGATATTTGAGTGTATGATGGATTGGAGGAAGCATTGGTTTGAGATAAAGGATGGTTTCAAGGGAATTATGGGAAGTGAATCAGTATTTGGAGGAAGTTGAATAGGAATATTAATCAATGTTTCATGACGAAATTTATGAATGGGGGAATAGAATTGAGAAAGTAAGCTTAGAGGATGATGGAATATGGAGATGTAGATATGTATGTGGTAAAGGCTATGGTAGAGCCTCATGTTCATAGGAGACATGCTCTTTAATACACGATGAGGCATCTAAAAAGATTATATATTCCCTAGATGATTAAGGATCCTATAAAATTGAAGTATAGGACCCTGATTTTACTTACCATTCGAAGGAACTCCTCCCTCATTAGTAGATATATGAGAGATAAAATTCTTATGTAATATCATGAAATCTTTTTGGCATAAGTAAAGAAATTTGGAATCACTTTATTTAATATAGGCATCATGTATAGGTATGGACTGATGGATTTTCTAAATTTTTATGGTCACATCCAACTATTCCTCAAGGGATGAAATTATAGATAACAATTCATTTTAAGGGTCATGGGTAGTTCTAATTTAGCCCTATTTGTATGGATTCATATTGGATTTTAGGTTGTTGTAAATTTTTATCATATTATATTTTTATCATAAAATCCACATTAAAGATTTTATTCTTGACATTAGACTTTCATACTATCCAAACTGAATAGACCACCCCTTCCCTATCCACATTAATGAACAAAAAATAATAAATTTTGAATATAGATATATGTCTAGTATTCATCGACTCTGGTTAAATTTTAATGAGGATGGGGATGTTATCAGACATAGTGGGAGAAATATAGTACACATATATAGACTTACAATGGTCGATCTATTTTCTCCAAACTATGAATATGTCCAGATTATCTCAATTGAGAGTACATTCTTCACTTTAATAAATTTAAAAGGTTAAACTTTGTATAGTAGAGAAGAAACAGTTGCACTATGTGTTTCTTATAGGAAATTCAGAATCTAAGAATAGGATCTCTTGTCACCCCCTCTCTTTTCATTTTGGAATCTAAGAAGAATTGATATGAGAAATGGGCCCGTGCAGGGGCTCTGCACTAGGGTTTCCCCACATTTTTTCCTTCCTCCCCTGATATGGATTGGCTGTGGTCCTCTCCTTAGTGCTTCGGCCTGGAAACCTCATGGAATGCGGTTTCTTCATGTAGTGGCGTCGATCCTTGGGCTCGAACAACTCGGAAAATCTCACCGTTTTTTGGACTTGATTCATGGCAGCATGGTGAGGGTCCTTTTCTCATGCTCCAGCCGCTGTGATGAAGGTTATTTCCACATTCTACATCGGTTGCGAGTAAGTTGAGCAGATCTGGTATCTATGTGTGTTGAAGGAGGTGATGGGATTTTCATCATAGGCCTACGACAGATATTATTCTGGTGATGTTTTCAATGAAGGTTCATGTTTTCTATTTTTATTTGTCTGATTTTCTTGATTATTGTTGGAATTTTGGATGAGTTTCAACTTTAGATCTCAGTTTGTGATTTCTGGTTGGTCTTCTCCGGTGTTGCGGCGGTGGTGTAGTTTTTTAACTACAACATTGTTTCCATCATGATGTTTCTTTTAGTCTGAAAATTGTGTATGAAAGGCTACATGTTTTTTATTGTTCTGTTCTATGAAACTTTTTCAATTTTTTTGTTGATCCTTTTGTTTGGGTGGATTGAATTTTAAGAGTTTTTTTGGCTCTATGATATGAAGTGATTAGGGAATGTAAAGCAGTTAATATATAGGGCTACATTAGAAGACATTCAGAGTAGGGAGTTTTCATTGTCCATAACTATTCAGATTTGGATGTTTGAGAGGGTATGACAATTTTCATCAGTACTAGGCCCATGTAGTCTTGCATGGGACATTTTGTTAGTAGTGTTGTGATGGTGAAATATAATATTAACGTGATTTATACTGGGGAGTATTTACCATTGTATTGAATTTGGTTGTTTTTAGCCTTGGGATCTTGGACAATGAGGGCTTGTTGGAATGTTTTAGTCACTAAAGTCATGTTGGGTTCCCCTTTTCCCTCAAAAGGGGTTTTATGCTAATAAAAATAAAAATGAATTTTCTGTAAATCCCAAGTAGAATCTTATGTAAATACCTGATAACATACCAACACTTTCATTTATCCGTCTAAGATGGACACTCGTAGAAACACAAAAAATCACATATAAGGTAATCATGATGATGAATATACGAAACAATGTTATTAAAAGGGAATTTATTTTCTCTAAAATCCATATTCTCCTTATAGAGAAGGCATATACCACAAGAATGAACTTGTCAAGAAATCAATTTACACCCATGGAAAACAAAAAGAAATCCAAACTAAACATGTCATTAACATAGATAAATTTTCAAACATAAAACCACACAGGGCTATTTTCATTCTCTATAATTGATGAGTCTAAACTATAAAGGGGTTTTCATGCTAATGAACATTCGAAAATTGTATTTTCATTGGGGTGGATGGCTCTAGGTCACTCCATATTCTACCTCTATAAATTAAAGAAATGATTCATTCCCCACAATTTTACAAATCATAGAGTTTCACTGAATAAAATGTGGATACTTTAAATAACTTTTGGATTAGTAGGGTTCCACTACCAAATTATCTATATTGAGATCCACTTGACCTATCATCAACCATATCCTATGCATTTTTAAGACTACCATTATAGTCTCATTATGATCCTCACCTGACTAGGAGGAGATAATAATTGGACAAAAATAATTGTGAAATCCTATTTAGGATGGATAGAAAATATCCTTTTTATATTGGAATTTTTTTTGGGTTACCCTCAATGGTGTTAGGAAAGTATACTGATGGGTGAGTGATCACCGTGGTAAATTTAATATTGTCATCAAAGGACCTCCTATAATAACTAGAAATGGTTTTTGAGGTTATAATCTCTAGATCCTTTAATCATATATAAATTTTTTGTTATATAAAATAACTCAGTGGTCCCATCCTAATGACATTATTTTGATTTGGAACATATTCTATGAATTGGTCCAAGGTGAGTTTATCTATATCTATGTGTATCTCTACCACCAAATCCAAAAACCTCCCACGGTTTTTGCTAAATCCATAGGCCCGGATAAATGAAATTATTAACCTTTGTATCCATAACATTAGAGACAAAATCATTCTATGTATGTTTCATTCATCTATAGAAGAAACAAAATATGGATTATTTTTAATGTAGAAATGATATAAAATCAATTCGACCTTCCATATAAAGGAATGTTGCCTCATAAGTGTTTGTAAGACATAAACCAAAACCTGAATATTCTCAAACTACCCCAACAGTATGGGATATGAGTGATCCAACTCCATAAATTACCTAATATGGCCTCCAATATCTTTTATAATTCATTCAAATCTTCGAAAAATTTAATGTCCAAAATCCAAACCAAAAATATTGAATTTGAGAAATTGAAATTAAAATAATACCCATCATCACTTAGATACTCCATTAAGAATATTATCAAAACATAATTTTTTCCAAAGATGAAAGTTTTATTTATCCTTTTCATTGATGAACTCAGAGATCATATTATTGTATCCAGTTTCTCTTATTAAAATTTTTTCCTCTAGACGCCATACACATTTTATTTTATTTTCCAAAGAAATCTGATTGAAGGTATAACTAGTGATGATTTTTTATGGGAGATTTATAGTGACACATTCCTTTTAAAAATATTATTAAATGATTTTAAAATAAAAAATATCAAATAAGTACAATCCAAAATATTAAAAGGCATAGTTTCCATGGATGATTAGGCTTATATTGCAGCAAAGGGAATATAAACCCTGAAATCCTTAATCTATTATTCATAATGAGCTCCTTAGATAAATTTTTTTTTCACCAAAAAATATATGGGATGACCTAGGGGATATATAAATAATTTTGTGGACTAAAAACCCATGTAAGGGGATAAAAAGGACTATGAATCATAACATATTAGTCAAAGGTGTCACATTATATCATAAAAGTGTGGGATCATGAGGAATCACATGGATTCATAACAAAAAGACCATGATATAATAAGATCATGGAATTATGGGAAATGTGGTAGAAACATATAACATGATATAATCCTGAGTCAAGAATAATTTCCTAGAGAATATCATATTGTGGATTGAGTCCCAAAATAGATCAGTACTACTCCTTAATCCCATATATGACACCTCATGAGACTAATCCATCACCCAGTGCATTAGAGCACTATATGGGTTCACCCATCATAAAATATTGATGATATATGTGTTCCACATATGGGATTCAATCATAAATAATAACATAATAATTATTATTCGAAATAAAATGTGTTGTGTAATCTTTCTAAATATCATTATTGATATAAATGTCAAAATAAAGGCATTTTAAAAAATATTATAGAATTTATATTTCAACATCAAAAGAAATAGAACAAGATACTTATATATGTGATAAACATATATATATATATATATATATATAATTTAGAATAATTCAATAACATTAAATATATAGATAAATGGTGGTGTAGAGAGAAAGTTCACAACCTGAAGGAACTACTGGTTTTTGAGAGATACCTTGCTTCGAGATTGATTTTTCATGTGTGTTCATTATCTTCCAAAAAATAAATTTATATTAATAATTTATTCATCTTAGATCCTTTTTCATTTTTATTACTCTTTTTTCATTATTTTTATTATTCCTTATTCAATTACATCACCAATTAATTCCACATTGGACGTTCAAATAAAAAATGGATTATATGTGAAAAATAAAATTCATAAGTTGAATAACGTTATGGAGATTATTATTTACCTACATAAATAATTGTAATAATTGTAATAATTATTATTTTTATACATAATTTTTACATTTTAATCCAACTATGAAATATGATTATGAAAAATGAACTATGTTGAAATCATTGAGATAGTAGGTGTATGTATGCATGGGTAACATTTCCATTTTTCAAGGATCATGATAAAAATATGATAATTATTACTTTTTCATTAAAGGAATATATTTATATCCTAAATAACATATTATTTATTTAAATACCCTTTCGCATTCCCTCTATGTGTTGTGGTAATAAAAAAGAATCACATTGCTTCGTAAGGTGGTAGTCCATCATACACATGATCTATATTATCATTTATCCAGTGGATAGTAAGGTAAGAAATTATATGATATATTTTTTTCCATAATTTTTATTATCTCATTAATGTCATTTATCAATATAAAATTAATCCTTATTTACTTCCATGTAAATAATAACTGAAAAGTGAATCATATCGCTTCATGAACCAATAGTCTACCATACACATGAGTGATGTTATTGTATTCCCAATGGAATGGAAAGTAAAAAAAATTATATTATAATTAAATAATTATAATTATAAAATATATATCGTATATAAACATTAAATTCATCATTGTATCTAGTCTTAAGAAGTTTTTATGGGAAAACGATGTACATAGGTTTGTGAGGAGGTAGTCCTCCATACGTACGATCAACGGTTAAGTGTCCCATTCAATGAAGGATGAGATGGATGTAAGTCATTCCATTATCCTAAAAACTTATTAGAATATTTAATATATTTTAGTTATTATATCATATTTATTTAATAATATTTTAGGGATAATAAATTATAATTAAAACTAAATGATTTCTAAATGACGTTACATCTTCTTCGAACAACTTATTTAGAATTTCATCAAAACCCATAGTTTGATAAATTCCAGATTAGTATCTAGGAGTATAGATTGAGGTAAGGAAATTAAGTATTTTATTTTTATATTTAATTGAATATCCAATGGGTTTTTTAAGTGTTTAACTGAGAGGAGAGTGGGTCACCTTTTATAAGTGGGGAAGAGGACACACTTAGAATTTCTGAAATAGAAGAAATACAACCATAATTTTATCATGCCAAAAGGATTCAAAATAAAGAATTATCAACTATTAGAGGATATTATATCTACATATTACCATAAATTAGTAGTTAGATATGTTTAGGATCATTTTTAACCCTTATATTTTTATTTTAATACCCAGTGAACACGCTTTAACCATAACTTTGGAAAATAATATTTTCCTATTTTCGCTATTCAATATAATTAAAAATTAAGCTGACCATATTAGATAAAATAAATTATGATGATTAACAAAAATTAAACCATTTTAACAAATTCTACTTATATAGTTGGATGAAATTAATTTAATATTAAATCCCATGATGTGGAAAAAAATGGGTTTTAAAGAAATCCATTTTATAATAAAAAGATGATGTCATATTAACTATATCGAAAGTAATCATAATTAAATTAATTTAAATTTGTGTTTGTATTTAAATAAAATATAAATTTCATTCAAATTATATCTTAATAGGTTTTATTTTAATTATTTATAGTGGAGTAACATTAAGTAAGTTAAAACAATTTTCAAAATAAATGTTTTTTAAAGCATAAAAATAAAATTTTACTAAATTATAGAATAAAGATAATTTGAATGTATTTAATTAGGTTAAATATTAATAAATAAAAATTATTTTTATTTTAAATATATTTAAATGAATAAATTTATCTTAATTTTTTAAAATTAAATGGTAATTTTAAAAAAAGTGTTTTTTAACTATTCATAGACAAATTAATATTTTCCATAAGAAACAAAAATATTACTGTAGGATAATATTGAAATGATGATTTTAATTTTTTTTATTTTATATATATACTTTGATATTTTTGAAAATTTTAATTATATTATTTTCTCATAAAAATAATTATAAATGTATTTTGAAATTTATGCTTTTATTAAAAAAGTGAGAGATTATTCTTTAGCGTTTCCAAATAAATTTATTTTGGGTATTACCTTTATATACATTTTATAGATTTCATTTTTTTGTTTGATACCCTCAAATTTAATAACTATGTCATAATGGACTTATTCAAATAATCTTGGTTCAATTGGGTTCAGTGTTTCTTACTGCATACACTATGAAACATAGTTTTCTGTTTTAAAATTTTAGATTGGTTCATTATTTCCCCCATAATGAATTTCATGCTTGAAATTTTATATTACATGATATGTTGAGAATAGTTAATGGTATTTAAACTTAATGTTCTCTTTTGTTTCACATGTTTCTTTCTTAAACTTTTGGTTTCTTAATAACACTTTACCTAGGTTAGTTGTTTTGTTTGGTAGAACTTTGTTTCTATGATATAATATTTTCACTGTATAATCCTTATATAAAAGGTATTTCTATAATAGTATCACATCTATGTTCTATACATTTGATGGTTCTTCTAAGTAATTACATAATATGGATACGTGGAATATATCATGTACTTTGGATAGGGTTGGTGGGAGTCCCAATAGATAGAACACTACATCAGTGCGATCAAGGATCTTAATGGATCTGATGTGTCTTGGAATAAGATTTCACTTTTTACAAAACATCATGACATTATTCCATAGGGTTATATGAAAGAACATCTTATCTCTAACATCAAAATCAAGGCCTCATAAATTATTATCTTATTGGATCATCTCTCAACATTTCACGGATCTCATGTGATGACGATTGTTTTGAAACTTATTTGTCATATGTTGAATAATATTAGGTTTGATTTGTTTCCACTCTCTAAATTCATCTCAAAAAGTTATAGTCTCACACTACTTCTCATTTAGGGCCTCATATAGAGCCATATGAATTCTATAATGTAATTTTTTATTATTTGATAAATATATGAGGGTAATTTATTAATCTCTACATACATGGAAATCCACTAAGAAATATCTTAGCATTTCCTTTAGAGTATTGATGCTTCTCATAGACTGGCCATTTTTCTAAGGGTGATAAGTAACGATAAAACAGGGTTATATACACAATGATTTCTAAAGTCTTATTGAGAACCATTAGGTAAACATCATATATTAATTAAAAAATCTACATCCCTTATTTATATCCTAGTGTGTAGTCAAGAGGGAAATATTCCTTGATCAAAATAATATGTGTCAGATTTGTAAGGTGATCGACTATCACCGAGATTTAATTTTTACCTATAGGTTTAATTGCGAGTATTAGGATAAAATGCATGATTGTTTATCTAATTTCCATACTAGTATATGAAATTTTTTAATTAAACACTTGGACATCTATAATTCATCATAGTCTTACAAGAATACAAAGCATTGAGGAAAAAAATTCCAATCTCCCTCTCATGGTACCAACTAGTAGACTCGCTTTAGATTACTACACATATCTGTTCATCCCATATGAGTATAGAAGTATGAGTTATATGCATCATCCAAAATCTACCACTTCAGCACTTGTGTTTATGGGACACATATTTGGGTTCTAAAACATACAAATACATCTTTATCAAAGTTGAAATCAAGAGTGTTCACTGCCTTTTTCTATAGCACATTATCATCTTTTCAATCCTTCTTGATCTTATCAGTAATAGATGGATGAGTAGTAATTTGACCAAGTCAGGATGATTATTCATTTAATATTTTGATATATATCCTATGTTCATTTAACAATATTGGATCCTTCAAAATTATGACCATTTATAAAATAACAGGATCCTTTCTTCATAGAGAATGAACCATTATATTTTCATTCACATATGGGTAATGGATTGAGAAGTCATACTCCCTAATTAGTTCATACCATATTCACTAGATCATGTGAAGGTCCTTCTATGTGAATATATATTTTAGGATCTTTTAATCTATATATATTACAAAATTCTCCCCAATAGAGTTAATGTTTTAGATCATCAATACATATTTAACTACAGTGAACTCTAGGTCATGAATGGTATAGTTCTGTTCATGAAATTATAGTTTCCATGTCGCATTGTCTATTACATTATAATTTAACATTAATACAAATCCAAATCCCTTATTTTATGAATTTTTCTTAACCAAAAAAATATCCAAATTTTTGGGAAGTATAAGTACTGGTGTGGTGATAAGACACTTTTTCAACTCCTTATATCTTTCTTCACATTCACTTGGCTAGAAACAAATTAACCTTTTATGAGATATATTTGTATGATAGTTTTATGATCATTAGAAGTTCCAAAAAAATTTATCCGTATTACATAGATAATCTATGTAAACTGTAGATATTCATTATAAATGTTGGTATATGATAGTCCTAGATTTCCTTTATCATAGAATGTTTCACATATATAAATATTCTTGTGATAATATTCCCCAAGAAGGTTAATTTATTTTACATAACTCACATTAATTGTACATTTCATATAGATTCACCTTTATTAAATAGTTTATCATAGTATTCAAATAGTCTGCTTTCTCCTCGTTGGGTTTTTGAGAAAATTGCTATGTTATCTATAAATAACACCTCAAATTTTTAAGGTTAATCCATAAAGTCTCTATTCCTTATGTCCATAATGATTTTTGGAGCATTAATGATTCCAAAAAGTGTCCATATGAACTCATATTGTCCATATATTATTCAAAAGCCATGTTTGGGTATACCATCTATCCTTAAAATTAACTGATCATATCCTAGATGAATATCCACATTTGAGAAATACTAACCTTACCTAGTTGCTTGAAAAATTCATCTATGCATGAAAGGGGATAATTTTATATTATTTGGATTTTTTTGAGTTCACCATAGTCAATGCAGAGGCATGTTGACCCATCCTTCTTCTTGATGAAGAGTATTTATACACCCCAAGGTAAATAACTCGGGCATATAAAAACCTTTTACATATTCTTTTGCAACTGCTTATTCAGATCTTCAAAATAGATAGTGGTCATCCTTTAAGGATACTTCGATATGGGAAGTGATCCATTTATAAGATTGATTGTGAATTCAACCACTCAGTTGGGAGGAAGTCCTAGTAACTCTTTTGGGAATACATCAATATAATCCCTTTCATTCAGAGTTACTTAAAGCATGATTCTCTCATTTTACACAAATATTGGGGCAAGATATTCTTTCACATTCATAAATAATACACGTTGTTGAAAAACTATTCCATCATATATTCATCCTACTCTTTATAGTTGAATAAAATTTGTGGGTGAATTTGGACCACGAATGGGATCCACCACTCTCAACAGTTGATGTTGTCTTTACATAAGGATATCCAATTCATGCAAAAAAATAGCATCAAACTCTACTGAAGGATTTAATTCAAGCATTCCTAGAATATGAACTCCACAAACATTGATTGTGGATGAGTTATATACATAGGATGAAACCATCACCACATTTTCTATTCTAATATATCACTAAACCCTCAAGTTTTGTGGTGGTGTTTGAACATTCCTACTAAACATATAAGATATGAAATAATTGATATAACTGGAAAAAAATGTGTGTTCACTACTGTAGAATTAATTAATTGTTTATTTTTCATCACATCATCATTAGAATCCACCCCAACCTTAGTAATGTGAAACAGGTGGACCTGGGTGGGGTGGGACAAGTCCATGAAGGTTTGAGCCCACACAGGTTTATCTGAAAAATAATTCATATAATTCAAAAAAATCATTCCCCCCAACCCCACATAATCCCATGGGTATCCCATAGGCTTCCATGTAATTAAAAATAATATACTATTTATAACCATTTATATAATATATTTTTTCACATTTTTAATGATAGTTGTGGGGAGATGTATTGATCAAAAATAGATATAGTTGTAAGGGATCTGATGGAACAATTTTTGATGGGTTACTAGTTTCATGTGGTGATACTGATGTGGTTTAGAAATACTACTATGCAAAGTATGTGAGGGATTCATGAGTAATGATGAATAATGATGTTAGTTGTGTAGTGATGCAAATAGATGGAACTATGGAAAAAAATGAATTTTCATGTAATGATTGGTTTTAGGGGTGTCTATTAGGTTCCCATGAGGTCCTTTTCTATTTTCTAACTATCAACATAATATTAAATAATTACAATAAAAAATAAACCAACAATATATTATGATTATAATAAATCTATTAGAATTGATATAATGACTCAAACTATTATCAATGAAAATTCCACTTGATCTAATTAAATGTCTTATTATAAAAAATAGTTATGTAAAATTTGCACTCCTCTGGTTTTATGTTTTTGGATTTCAAAATACAGTTGAGGATTTTTACCATTTCTAATATAGTCTTTGAATAATGGTCACTTGATTAGTATAAATATAGGGATTTAACAAATCGAAATTACTCAGAAAAGGAAGCAATGGCCTCATCCAATAGACATGCATTGTACGAAGCCCATTTTTTTGATCTTGTAAAGGAGTTGGAGTTATTGGACTTCACTCATTACCAAGCCCAAGATTATCTTGAATACTTTAAGCTCGATCGGAACCACCTATGGGGGAATTGGATGTTGATAGTGATTACTACTTGAGTGGTATTATCCGAGCCACCCCAATAGACTATCTCCATTGCACGCCTTACCATTCAGTCTTATGTAGTTGTTATAAGTTGTTATGTAACAAGACCTTAGCACAATGGTTATGTGCATAAGTTTTGTATATAATAAATAATACACATTGATTTTGTTATCGTTACTTTGTAAATAGTTTTTAAAGCACAAATAGTATTTTTAGTTAATATTCAACTAAGAAATCTATTTTGATAAATTAATGGATTTTTGAATTAAATAATATTTTAATAAAAAATTTATCATTAAATCACATTTTATTATGTATAAATGATAGTATAATTTTTATTAATACAATTGTAATTTTTATTAGGGTTTGAAAGCTGTTTTTGTCAAAACCGATGAATTTTTGACAATTGTTGGTTTTTATTTTAAAAGTGAAAATTCACATATTTAGAAAATTATTTGGATAAAATTAATTTTATTTTAGGAATATGGACATCGAAATTATCCAACGGTGAATTTTACAGTATTTTCTGAGATATTTGAATTTTTGGGTAAAAATTAAATATCGTTTAAATATATAATGTGATTTATGACATCATAATGACCTAATAGTGATGTAATAAAATACTATGTTTGGACAATATATGTTTTAGCATTAAAATAATTTTATTTTAGGTATGTTTTATTTATTTTACAATGCCTTAGTGGACCCTTCAAGACTTATTAATCATTTTAGTTTTTCAAATTGTTTTCCTTGAGAGTGTGACTCACCTCCACATAAGCAACCCTATTATTTTAATAATTTCAACCATTGGCCTTATAAAATATTTTTTTCCACTCCCCTTTGGTAAAAACCATGGGAAAAAACCATGGGATGGTTTGATTTTTTGATTAGTTCAATGTGTGGTGTCCCAAACCTAAATAATAAAGAATTCCCTATCATTTCCTATATAAATCCACCCAAGATCCCACTTCATATTCACTAAAATCCTTTTTATTTCTTCCAACCTATTCCCTAATCTATCTATAATCCTCCAAAGGCTCCCCAAGCTCCCACTAATTCTCTCTCAAGCTCCTCCCAAGCCTTTGGCATCACACTTCCAAGTAAGGGATTTCTTTTTTTTCATTTCTGTATCAATTTCATTATGTTGTTATACCCTTTTCATTTCAGTTAAAAATGTTGTGGTATGATTTATCACCTACAACATACTTCCATATTTATGTTTTGATTATGGGATACCCCTTTCTCTCTCATTAATTCCTTCCATGTACAACCATTACTATACCGTAATTCTGTAAGGAATTTGTCTCTCCTCATTTACATTTAAGAAATTATTTTGTATTATGAATCTAAATTCCATTACATATGTTGGGACATGTATCTATATGACCCCCCTTACTATCAATTTCATGTACATATTATGCTACCCCCTTTCTCTCTCATCAACCATTTTTACAAATTCTTATGTCATGTCATTACGCTGCCGAAATTGCACCGATTTTCCAAGTTAATGTCATTATGTCATGAATACCATGCACATTTATCTATCAAGGGTATTCACCTTTATGAAAATTTACTTATTGATTATAAAGATTCATTTATTTATTCCACATCTCTTTATAATATAATAAATGATGATGATTTATTCAATGTTGTTTGATCCATGTGTCACGCTTATGCACGAAATGAAATGTTTAAGAAGGGTGCACCCTGGTAGCACTCCAATGAATTGGGTAAAGTATAGTATCATGATACGTCATGTGCAATGAGTGTTGACTCATTATAATTTAAGTGAAACTATGTTTTACTTGTGCTTCATGTATAGTTAGGGTTTACTCATTCTTCATTTGAAATGATCCTTGGCTCAAGCTAATATCATGTTAAATGTGGTTTCCACATCTCCACGTTATGATTATCATGCTTTATCATTCCTTTATGTTCATGTTTATCTTGTGATCCATTTATATGCCTATTTTCTAGAATGTATTTTATTCCTCATTTTATTCTATGTTTATTACCTTTCTATTATTTATAGCTCACCCATTTCTTATGAATGTCCTTGGGTTATCCAATGCAATGCTAAGTACGGTGGAATGTAGTGGTCATGTAAAGGAAGTTTTCAATAAGATGTTTCATTTTACGTTTTATGTTGTTATGTAATGTTCCTAAGACACAAATACACGAGACCTCTTGAATTTCTATTTTGTATCAAGTGAAGGTTTTTGGTAATAAATTATGTTTAAGTGTGAAATAATAGCGGGGTTGTTATAGTTGGTTCCAGAGGATAGGTTTAGTTATTTTTGGGATTAGGATTAGAAAACCATATTGAAGCCTTAGATAAAAGACTGTGTATAATAAAAAAAATCCCTAAATGTTGGTGAGTATTGAGTAAGTGGTTTATCAGGAAAATACATCCATGTCTGTATACAAGTAGGTGGAGGTAACTCTAGCGCTGATATAACTAGGAGTGAAAACACTAACAAAGAGTTTTGGGCTTGACTCGGGGTATCCTAGTACACAACAATGGGCCTTGATGAACTCTTGGTTATGACACTCCTAGGGGATATAATTTGATAAGTTCACAAGCATAGTATGATCCATTATTAGTTGAATATAAAAATCCCATAAGAATATGTGTTTGAAAATATATCATGGATAACATATATTAAAGCCTATAGATTTATAAGTTATGGAAGTAAAAGTTATTTATAAGTCATACATTTTTCACATGGATTACCCTTTATGTGTTTCCCCTTACATTCCTCTTATTTCAGCCAATGGACAGTAATATGAGGACACGAGCTAACAATCGATGCAAAGATCAATGTGATGATTTTTCAAATGAGATTCCCAATCTGATGGGGGAAGGAATCACGAACTTTGTTATGATAATCTCTCAGTTAACTCAAGATTTGAATAGAAACATGGGTCAAGAGGAACGTTCAGCCCCCCCCCCCCCCGGGAAAAAACAAGTCTCTATCGAGAGAATCATGAGAAAAAGGCCTCATAATTTTATTGTATCATTTGATCCCTCAATCGCCGAACAATGGATCAACTCTATTGAACAGATCATTTACATCATTTAATATTCAAAACAAGAGAATGTTATTCTGGATTCTTATCGTATGGATGGTAAATATATTAAATGGTGGATATTGATTAAAAATAAGAAGCCTGAGGAGGATATTGGGGCGATGGAATGGAAGGATTTCCAATAAAAATCGATAAATATTTTCCTTGCACCCTCCGGCTTAAGATGTAATGGGATTTCCTTTACCTCAAGATAAAATATGAAGAATCAATCGGGGCATTATAGGAAAAATTCACAAGGCTTGCACGATACACCTCCAGCTATGTCGTTACCCCCAAATTCAAGGTTTACTGCTTCTTTGGTGGGCTAAAACCAGGCCTGCAGAAAGACAGGGTGATCCATGACTTTTTATCTATGAATAAATTGTCTGATGTGCCCTCAAGGTCGAAATGGAGATCAATGAATCTCAACGGTATCATGGGGATAAAAAGAGTAAGGTGGACTTTAATTTTTTCAGTGTGATGGATAAATCCAATTGTGCTAATAAAATCCATCACCCCACTTTCCATAGGTGTGGAAAGAAGCACCATAGAATTTTCTTGAAGGGTATGAGGAAATTATTTAGGTGGGGAAGAGAAGGGCACCTAGATGTTAAATTTCAAAAAGAAAAATATGCGACTGCAACATAGATAGGAATGCTACATTAAAACCTCAACATGTTTATCATTGCATCAACTATTAAGAAATAGGGATCCTTGAAAATTAGTTCCCTAATCCAAGGGTTTTCGGAGGCAACCAACAACCTCCAAGGTATTAAGGGCTATCTTTTTCCATCACTACTGCCGAAGTGAACCCCAACAACAAAGTGGTGATAGGTACGCTAGTTATTCATTCAAGAATAGAAAATATTCTTTTTGATTCAGGTTTTACACATTCTTTTGTATCCTGAATGTTTAATAGAACAATACTAACACCATCAAAAATCATGGAAGAAAAGATTTTAGTGAGCAAGGAAAATGGGAAAATCATTGCATAAAAATGAATAAAACTCCTCCCTTGTCATAATAGGTGGATTGAAATTCCGATAGAACCTCTCCATACACCCTCTAGTGGAATTTTATACAATTCTTGTCATGGATTGTATTTCCTTATATAGATCGAAGATAAATTTTCAGGAGAGGGAAATCACTCTCCATATGGAGAATCAACCCCTGATTCTATAAAAGTGCCAGTAAGAAGATTTTTTTTGACAAATAGTGCAAGGAGGAAGATGAATCTTCTTTAGAAACATAATATCAAGCGTGGATATTAACAACCTATGAGCATGCATATCGAGATCAGATGATTGAGTCTAAGGAGGAAGCCTTCCTTGAAGACATGCCTTTTGTGAGGGAATTTTCTAAAGTGTTTCCTGAGGAATAACCTAGACTTCCTTGAAGACATGCCTTTTGTGGGTCACAGCCAATATCCAAAAATCAATATAGATTGGCTATTGTGGAGCTTTAGGAGATGATGAGAAAACTGCAGGAGAATCTACATAAAGGGTTTATACGCCCAAGTGCTTCAACCATGGGGTGCACCAGTCCTCTTAATCAAGAAGAAGAATATGTCAATGCGCCTTAACATCGATTATCGTGTGCTTAACAAAATCACGATAAAGAACAAGAATCCACTACCAGGAATTGATGACTTGTTTGATCATCTGTGTGGATCAAAATACTTCTATGAGGTAGATTTGTGGTCCTGATATTATCAAGTAAGTGCGAAGAAGGAAGATATCCCCAAGACTGATTTTTGTACAAGATATGAGCACTATGTATTCATAGTAATGCATTTTTCACTAACTAATGCTCCATAAATCTTCATAGACATGATGAATAGAGTCTTTAGAGATTACCCTGACAAATTTGTGGTAGTATTCATAGATGATATTATACTATACTCCAAAACCATGGAGGATAATGAAGAGCATCTAAGAACTATACTAGATAACTTGTGAAAGGAGAAACTCTATGAGATGTTCAGAAAATGAGAGTTTTAGTTGAAGGAGGTTTCATTCTTGGGTCATATCATCACAAGAAATGGTATATGTATAGATCCATCCAAGACAACTGCAATTTAGGGTTATTAGAGGTCAAAATCATTAATGGATATTCGTAGCTTCTTGGGGTTGTCTGGATATTATCTCCAATTTGTGAGACATTTTTCACAATTGTCTATCCCTCTTACCAAGATAACTGTGAAGGGAGCCATGTTTTGTTGGAGTGATGAATGTGAAGAAAGATTTAAGCAGTTGAAAGGAAGTATTATCACTATTCCCGTTCACACATTACCCACAAGAGGTGAAATTTTTGTGGAATTATTGATGATTTAAATAAGGGCATGGGCTATGGGTTGATGAAAAATGACAAAGTCATTGCCTATGCTTAATGGAAATTGAAAATTCATGAGAAGAACTATCCAACACATGATCTGGAGTTGGTTGTAGTGTTCTTCAATTTAAAATTTTGGTGACATTATCTCTTTGGGGAGAAGTGTTAAATAAATACGGACGAAAAAAGCCTCAAGTATATATTCAAATAGAAAGAGTTGAACATGCACTGATGAATATGGTTAGATTTGATCAAAGTCTATGACTGCTCAATCCATTACCACCCTGGGAAAGAAAAAATGGTGGCAGATGCTCTATGTAGAAAGGACCCAGCAATTCAATCAGTGATGAGAATTGAAAGGGATCCAATCTTATTATATTTTCAGAGGTTGGAAATAATAATCATTAAGAGAGGAACATCATCAATACTTTCAAAAATGATTGCTCAACCATATCTTTTGGAAAAGTTAAAGGATGATCAAAAGGATAATGAGGGAATTTAGAAGAAAGTATAAGCTATCAAAAAAGGGAAATACTCAGAGTCCTATGTTAATGAAGAAGGAGTTGTGAGATTTGGGAAAAGACTATGTGTTTCATCAAGTCTGGAGCTGAAGAAGGAACTTTTGGATGATACACATAGTTCAAATTTCTCTATTCACCCAGGAAACACAAATATGTACCAAGATCTCAGAGAGAATTATTTGTGGGATAACATGAATAAGGAGATCACTGAGCATAAATCAAAGTGTCTGGTGTGTCAGTAAGTGAAGGCTGAGAGAATTAAGTCTAAGGGGATGATGCAACCATTACCCATACCATCATGGAAATGGGATAACATCACCATGTACATTGTCACCGAACTTCCGAATACATCCAAAAGAAACAACGCTATCTGGGTTGTTGTGGATTATCTTACAAAGGCTTCAGACTTCATTGATATTCGGGAGGATTTCTCATTAGATCAACTGGAACAGATATATAACAGGGATGTGGTAAGGCTGTATGGAGTAACACTATCTATTGTATCTGATCGAGATCTAGGAATCACCTCTAATTTTTCGACATGTCTTTAACATGCTCTGGATACTGATTTGAACTTCAGTATGGATCATCATCCTCAAACTGATGTCCAATTTTAGCGGACTATCCAAACACTTGAGGACATGATGAGAGCATGTTAAATTAACTCAAATGGGGTGGGATCAACATCGTCCTCTTGTTGAGTTCACATACAATAATAGTTTCCACTCAAGCATCAAAATGGATCCTTATGAATCAATTTATGGTAAAAGGTGTTGAACACTGGTGCGTTGGGATGAAGTCGGTGAGCGTAAGTATCTAGGATCTAAAATGGTCCAAGAAATGGTAGATAAGGTGAAAACCATTTAGCATCATATCAAGGAAGCCCAAAGTTGAAAAATAGTTATATAGATAACCGATGATGATTCCATGAGTTCAAAGTTTGATACATGTTATTTCTACGCATATCTCCATGGAAGAAGGTTATGAGTTTTGGAGTGAAAGGGAAGTTATGTCCTAGTTACATCGGCCCCTTCAATAGTCTTGATTATGTCAGGGTTGTGGACTATCGACTAGCACTTCCACCTACCATGGCCAATGTACATGATGTCTTTCATGTATCCCTCTTAAGGAAGTACAAACCATACCCTTTACATGTACTCTCTTTAGAGTTAGTACATTTTGTGGTAGATATTTTTTATGAGGAGCAACCAGTAAAGATCATAGATCATAGAGAAAACATTCTGTAAAATAATAAAATTCCCCTCGTCAAGGTTTTATTGTAAAACCACATGTTTGAAGAAGAAACCTGGTAATTGGAGGAAGTGATGAGGTAGTGTTACGTATAGTTGTTATATTATGGGAAAAGGAAATTTCTATGGAAAATTTTCAAAAGGGGGGAAGATTTTATCGACCCAAACATTTATCAATGAAACCTTCTATTGATCTAATTCAATGTCTTATTATCAAAAATAGTTATGTAAAATATACACTCCATTGGTTTTATGTTTTTGGATTTCAATATACCATTAAGGATTTCTACCATTTCTAATATAGTCATCAAATAGTGATCACATGATTAGTATAAATATAGGGCTTTAGCAAATCCAATTTACTCAGACAAAGAATACGATGGCTTCATCTAGTAGACTTTCCACATACGAATCCCATATGTCAGAGTTTGGAAATGAGGTTGAGACATTGGTCATTTCTCTTGACCAAGCCCAAGACGATATTGAATTTGTTTAGCTTGAGCAGAACCACCTATGGGATAAGTAGAAGTTGATAGATATTACCACTCGAGTGTTGTTATCTGACCCACCCCAAGAGTCTATCACCATCACAAACTTTACCCTTCACTCTTATGAGGTTGTTATAAGGGGTTAAGTAACAATACCTTAGCACTATGATTATGTGCATTATTTTTCTATAAAATAAATAATATATATTCATTTTATTATTGTTACTTTTTAAATGGGTTTTAGAGCACAAATAGTATTTTTAGTTAATATTAAACTAATAAATCTATTTTGATAAATTAATGGATTTTTTAATTAAAAAATATTTTAATAAAATATTATTATTATTAAATTAATTTTTATTATGTATAAATTATAATATAATTTTTATGAATTCAATTGTAATTTTTAGTAAGGTTTGAAAGATATTTTTGTCATAACCCATGAATTTTTGATAAATGACTTTTTTTTATATTAAATGTGAAAATTCACATATTTATAAAATTATTTGGATAAAAATAATATATTTTTTGGACTCAAGAGTTTGAAATTATCCAACGGTAAAGTTTTCAAAATTTTCAGAGACAATTGAATTTTTGTGTAAAAATTAAATATTGTTTAATTATATAATGTGTTTTATGACATCATAATGACCTAATAATGGTGTAAAAAAATACTATGTTCGGCCAATATATTTTTTACAATTAAAATAATGCGATTTTAGTTTTGTTTGATTTATTATACAAAGCCTTAGTGGACCCTTCAAGACTTATTAACCATTTTAGGTTTTTAAATTGTTTTCCTTGGGAGTGTTACTCGTATCCACATACGAAACCCTGCCATTTTAAGAAGTTAGGATTTTGGGATTATAAAATATTTGTTTACACTTCCATTTTGAAAAAACCCTATGAAAAACCATGGGCCGGTTTGTGGTTCTGATTACTTTAATGTGTGGTGTCCCCAACCTAAATAATAATGAATTCCCTCTCCTTTCCTATATAAACCCACCCAATATCCCAATTCCTATTCACTCAAAGCCATTTGAGTTCGTCCAACCTCTACCCTACTCTCTCTAGAATCCTCCCAAGGTCCCAAAAGCTCCTAAGAAGCCCCTACCAAGCCCCTCTCAAGCCTTTGGGATCACACTTCCAAGTAAGGGATTTCTTCCTTTTAATTTTTGTCTCAATTTCATTATGTTTTTATACCCTTTTACATTAAATTAAAAAAGTTGGGGTACAATTTCACTGATCCCACATAATTCCCTCTTTTTGTTTGAATGATTGGAGTCCCCTTTATCTCTCATTAATGCCTTCCATGTACACCCGTTACTATGCCAAAATTCCGTAAGGAATTTCTCTCTACTCATTTACATTCAAGCAATTCATTTGTATTATGAATCTATATTCCATTACATATGTTGGTACATGTATCTATATGAACAAATTACTTTCCATTTCATGTACATATGATGATACACCTCTTTATCTCTCATCAAACATTTTTAGGAATTATTATGTCACGCCGTTACGCTGCTGAAATTGCACCGATTTTCCAAGCTAATGTCATTGTGTAGTGAATACCATGTCTATTTCTCTATCAAGGGTAATCACCTTTATACAAATTTAATTATTGATTGTAAATATTCATTATTTTTTCCAAATCCCTTTATCACGTAATAAAAGATGATGATTGATTCCATGTTGTATGATCATTGTGGCACACTTATGCATGAAATGAAATGTTTGAGAAAGGTGCACCATGATAGCACTCCAATACATTGGGTAAAGTATAGTATCATTATACATCATGTGAAATGAGTGTTGACTCATAATAATTCAATTGCAATGAGGGTTTACTCATTCTTAATTTTCAATATGGGTTTACTCATGCTCCATGTGCAATGAGGGTTTACTCATTCTTAATTTTCAATATGGGTTTACTCATGCTCCATGTGCAATGAGGGTTTACTCATTCTTAATTTTCAATATGGGTTTACTCATGCTCCATGTGCAATGAGCATTGGCTCATGATAATATCATGTTAAATGTTGTTGCCACATCTCTGTGTTTGGATTATCATGATTTATCATTCCTTTATGTTCATATTTCTCTTGTGCTCCATTGATATTCTTGTTTTCTAACATGTATTTTACTCCTCATTTTATTCCATATTTATTCCCTTACTTGGATTTATATCTCACCCTTTTCTTATGCATGTCCTCAGGTTATCCAATGAAATGTTATGTATGCAGGGATGTAGTGGACATGTAAAAGAAGTTTTCAATAAGATGTTGAGTTTTATGTTTTAAGATGTTATGTAATGTTCCTATGACCCAAATACAATATATCTCTCAATATTCTATGTTGTATAAAGTGAATATTTTATGTAATAAATTATGTTTAAGTGTGAAATAAAAGATGGATTGTTATAATTGAAACCATATGCAAGGGAGATGAGTTTCATTTTTTGAGAGGTGGTATGAAAAAAAATGTGAAAAAGATTAATTATTAATATATAATTATTATAATATCATATTAAAATAATAAATAAAACCTATTAAAAATTCACTTTTTAGTAAAAGGTATATTAGTATGACTATTATGGTGAGAAATCATGTCATCATTTTGTCATGCTTTTTTAATTAAAAAAACTAAAATTTTAAAGAAGCGTATTTTGAAAAATAATAATCCTTTTTATGTTATCCCCCAATTTACCACACATCCAAGTGGTATCGACCTTAGGCCATACCTTGGGGCCTCAACAAGAATTTTCCCATTCTCTAAAAGGTAAATGAGTTTAGGCCCACCAAACCCCACATCCTCCCCATATATGTGAATCCTAGGAGCTATAGGCCCATTTCTCATTACAAATAATCCTTAGTGATATAATATTAACTTCCTTATTGGATTGGATGTTTTTACTAATTAATGTCTATGAAAATACTTTTCACTGGGAATTGGATTGTTTAGGGCACATGTTTCAAGCAGTTAGAACATTGTATGACATTCATAGTGTTGATCTACCTTTTTTATTCTTCCTCATTATGTGGGATTCTTCATTTCCATTAAACACTTATTTACATGATGTCTCTATTTTCAAAACTTGAAATTAATTTTGGTTCAACTTAATACGTGTTAGGAATTCTTCATCACACACTATTGAAACATTGGATGTTTGGTATTATTTCCTCTATTAGAGTTTTCTTTTTATTCCCCTGAAGAAAACTTCATTTTTTAATTTCCTATCCCATAAGACTACTAGGAGTCTCATATATCCATATCTACATTGAGGGAACAACAGAAAGAATCTTCATAGTTGTAAAATTACCTAATATAAAATTATTTTAATTATAAGGCCCCAGCCTTAAACATTACTTAATCATGAGTTACATCAAGAATACATGTTGAGGATCTTTTCATGTTTAGATTTTTAGTGAATTAGATCATAAAACATGAATTACATTGCACATTTAAACAAAGTGGTTATATAAAAGATAGTACTCATTTTTACCATCAACGGAAACATATTTAAAATAAAACATGGATTCTTTCTTGACACTTCCTTGACAGTATCATTACATCATGTACCTTTCCCTTGACCTGTGATAAACATTTCAAAAACATGGGATGAGCATGAAACGCTCAGTAAGTGATATAATTGTACAAAATGAAAACATTAGTCCATGTATGAAATCATACTTTACTCATAAAACATAATCACATACCTCAACAAATCAGGAATAAATCATAAAAATCATAATACATAAAGATAACTTGAGGCATTCATAACATTCTTACGTCGGGAGTAACCCTCGTGGTTACGTTTGGAATACCCATCACATTATATTCCCTAAATCTCTTTGGAGAAACCTTAACTTTTAACTCATTCACATTACCCAATGCATTGTAGAGCTATATTGGGCTCACCTGACTTTATTTTATCATGTAACCACCCATCTTCATAACAATGCCCAAGAACCATAACATAATCGTATCACATAAAACATGCATAAAGGAAACAAAAAATTTCCACATTTCAATCACAAGATATCAATACAACACATTGATATAATAAAAACATTATAAAAACCATTTTCAATACCAAAATAAATGAAAAGTATAACATGGTATTAATTTTTCATTTAAAAAAAAGTTATGGCTTGTCGAGAAGCCGATACTCAAATAATGGTCACAGCGGCGGAGAAGTCGTTGTCACTGCATACATATAAAAAAACATTACCTTTTTTAGTTTGGTAAAACGCTTTGTATAAAAAATATTACTTTTGGATAAATATAAATGTCAAAGGGGTTTATACACCGTATAAAATAAGGTTGTGTATAAAACAATATATGCCTCAATGAAAGGAGATTGAGACGAAGTCCCATACCTCGGGTCCGACATGACTCGATCATTCTTTAACGTACTAAATAATAAACTTGAGTTAATTAATACTTGCTTAATAACCTTTTTTAAGTTTATTATTCCTTTTTATAACTTATTTCGATGTTATAAACTTTATGTAATCATTTAATTTAATAACGTTCATTTTGTCGATATTTGGTACCTAAGTCAAAAATGGACTTCTTACAATTACATGTTGTTTATGTTGTCAAATGTTCATTATATCTAAAATGATATTCATTATTTGGATATTATATTTATCATATATATCCATCATATACATGTATTTATAATAGTACATAACATTTAGTGGTAATAAATGAAATGAACCATTCATGGAGACGGTAAGTCGTACGTACGCATGAACGCTACTTTCATTTCTATGTCTTATTAATGGAATTAAAAATAAATGAGAGATTTATATATTTTAATTCCATAATTATATTAATCATTTATATGTAACATAAATCATATATATCTATTATATATGTACTTATAATAGTACATTACATTTGGGGATAAGAAATGAAATGCGCCATTCATGGAGACGGTAAGTCGTATGTACACATGAACGCAAATTTCATTTCTATTTTGTATTTAATGGAGTGAAATCATAATGATATAAGGGTATATTTTAATTCCATTATAACATCATATATAATAACTTTAACTCCATCCTTTATACATCCCACGTATGGCATTAACGAATCAAATCACTTTGAGGGGGTGGTAGTCCGCATATCCTAAAATGAAGATATCGCCTTTACCCGTATTGGAAACCATAAAGGTATTCCATAAATGAAAAATTCATAAGCTTAAGGAAAACAAAAACATAATATATATCATATATAAATAGAGTGACATATTAATGGCCACCATGAAAGGTGTTAAAATAATATTGAACAGTCATCGTTTCGTGAGGCATAAATTAACCATCCACAGAAACATTATGTTATTTAACCATTAGACGATGGTGTGTGTAAGTGTAGATCAAATCCTTCACATAAGAACATCCTAGTATATTGAAGATACTGTTTTTGTTAGAAAATAAAGGAATAGAAAGATTTTAGGGGGTTGGAGAAGCAAAATAAAACATATGAACAAAAGAGAAGACACTACCTTTAAATAGGGTAACTCTTTTTGATTTGAGCTCAAAGGCTTCCTTGGGAAGACTTCTTCCCAAATTGAGGATTCTAGGATTAATATAGGGATGTGGAGAGACAAAATGGGCAGGGGTTAGCCAATCTAAAGGCTTGAGAGGTGTGGGTAAGGTGGTAGAGGTGGGGGCCTTTTATAAGAGGAGAGGAGGGGCACTCTTGGAAAGTTATAAAAGGTTACATTATTATAAAATGATTTTCGGAATTTAAAGGTCCCAAAATTATATATTTCTAGGATAAGGTGATAAGGGTTCTAATTCCACACATACAATATGTTTTTTACATGTGTAGGTCTTATATTTTACATTATCTTTTCATTTTATTTAAATCGTTAAATAATGAGGTAATTGATGCATCATCATAGTGTCATAAATAATATAATATATTTAATCTCTAAAAAATATAGATAAAATATCATGATGTAGGAAATGGTTTTTTCTTTCTAATTAATATTTATAGTCAAATATATGACTTCAATAACCCCATGTAAAAATTTCTTTAGAAAAACAACACATGTTTGTGACATTTTTATTTTAACATTAAATAAACAATTATTAATGTCATTTTCCCAACAAAGTGAATCCATGGGGACCCCAAGTTTACCCATAGATTTTCATGGTCTGACATGACACATACAATAAGGGTAGGACATGTTTCAAGGTCATATCATATTATTTAAACATTATTTTTACCTTAAATTACACTAATTACCTCTAATCGCGACTAAAAACATAAAAGTTTCTATTCACCAAAAAATTATTTTAATCCCATTGAACCAAATTTTAATTCTTAATGAAAACCATGTATGTCGGATTTTTTAAAATCAAATCACAGAAGCTGTAATGTCTCATTTAAACGGAAAATCAGTTTTTTTAATTACCACTTAGTGGTGTCAGTATTCATCAAAAATTGAAGTTTTTCAGAAAAACATCCAAAACATCAACATAAGCTATATTTGATACTCTGAATTCAAAAATGATGTCTATTTTACAAAATTAAAAAAATATAAGTTATATTAATTAATTTAATAATTAATTCCTGCTGTCATGACAAATAGCGTTTTTTATGAAACAATATATATCAAAAGATTGACACTAGTTTAAGTCCAATTTCAAAGTGAAATTAATTCCAACGACCACTATTGGATTCAAAGGTAAAAATATATTCTAATTTAACTTTAAAACCAATTAAAAAGATATTCTAATCATGTAAATAAATTAGATTAAAAATAGGTCTTGAATTAAAATACAACATTTTTCACTATTCATTAAAAAATGAACTTTATCGGATAAATACAAAAAATTTACACAATGTAAATATTGATGTCCCTATTATATAGAAGAGTTTTATTTTGTCCAATAGAATGTATAATAGTGACCAAAACTATATTTAAAGAGGGTTCTCCATCAAAAGGCAATAGTTCGACCTTTTAGTGAATATTAGACTATCTATGCCTAAAATTGAATTCTTTTCGTATTTTAAGCCTTTATCCTTTATTGGATAAATGTAAAAACATTTAACAAACATATATAATGATATTTTAGTTATTTCTATTCATTCCCACCAATAAAATGGCTAAGTGTTAACTACTATTTAAAATAATAATATTTTATTACTATTGTGCAACGTATGATTTCAAAGAATCTCTTTGGTGCGTATCGGGTATGCTATCGATCATAGCAACCCCTTTAAAGTAAAATTAATATTTAATTCTAAAATATTAATAAATATTAGAATATTTTATTCTTTTTTTACCTGGGATGTTACATTAATAGACTTGGAATTAACCCACTAATGAATAGTTCCACCTTACACTTAATGTTGATGACAATGGTATAGGTATATCGTGAAAGCCTTGTGAAGTTTTCCTCATACTCCCTCATAGACTAATTTTACATTTGTTTCAAATATAGTAACTCCCTCCACATTTTTGGATGAAGTGTTTTGGGATAACATTTTTGAAAAAGATTTTATTAAAGTATTCCTAACCCATGGGTTCAATATCCTATTTGGAATTTGGGTTCTTGATAATATTCCACCACTAATCAGCTTCACCCCCAATGTGATAAATGGACATCACCAAAGTATATTTCTCTATGCATTGTATGATAGGGCATATCTTCTAATTGGAGTTAATTCATTACTTTATGATGAGGGGATAAATATTTCCACTAAATTTAGTGGGATACTGTCCCAGAAAAAACTCGACTATAAGTTGATCCTTCTTAAGAGGAGTAAGTCACTCCACAAGATTCAAGTGATTATTCGTAACATGGTCTATTCGATCTATTAAATACTGTAATTCAACAACTCTCACCCACCTATTATTTGGTATATCACTGGTGAAATCATCACATTTCCTATCAAGTTGATTTTTGGAATGGTTTCTTATATTTCCCTCCATTTACTATAATAAAAATGAGACTACCTTAACTAATAAATTTAATCAATTTAAACTTATAAATAGTGAAGTAATAACATATAAATGATAAGTAATAAAAAAAATTATGACTCTTTTAGCTTAAACCAAGGTTATCTATAGTAATTTCCCTATTAGGTTTTCTTACATAATAATTTGTTTATGTTATTTATAATGTTACATGAAGAGTTTGTAAATTTCTGAAAACTATCCCTCAAGAGTGTCAAACCTAGTGAAAAGTAAGGATGGTTTTCATGTACTAAGAAATGATATAGTTATAATTATCATCACTTTTCCAGATTTATTTCCCCTAGGTAAATATATGTCATTACAATGTCTACTTGTAGGATCTTGAAAAGGATGTAATTTCTCTGAAACCACTCGCCATATACATAACCAATATTCATAGATATTTTTCAATACTTAGTCGTATCCTTTGACATACCCCTTGGGTTCTCATTAACGTTTTATCATCCAATTTCTAAAGGTTAACTATACATTTCCTTAGATTCCAACAATAGAAACCCATGAACTTTATAAATAATATTACATGTTTATCAAACAAAAATATCTAACACGTACAATTTCAATGGTCATGAGGCCTAGTGTCTTGGGAATAAAAGGCCCAAATTATTTAAAAATGAACATTATATAAGTAATACTTATTTTATTATTCATAATGAAGTCCTAAATTCCATTTAAGACCCTAAAAGAACATTAGATAATCTTGGTAATTCATCAATAAATGATTGAGATAGAAAGTCAAGGGAATAAACATGGAAATGAAACAAAACATGTAAACCATAACTATAACAAGATATCATAAAAGATATTACTCAAGAGTAATTCCATGGAATAATAAAATAAATAATCGGGTATCATATGATCATGTCGTCATAGGAAATTTCATGGTTGTATATAACATTACATAAACATGATTCAAGGATAAATACCTCAAAAATATCACATGATGGACAATGTCTCATAACTGATTAGGTTTACTCCCTACTCCCATATATGATACATCATGATACTGAATATTTAGTTAATGTGTTGGAAAATATCTTGGTTCACCCATCATAACATGTTCATGATATATGTGTGTCACCTAAGGGAATAAATCATAAGAAATATAATAAAAACTACCCGTGGAATGAAAATGGTTATCATAATATTATTTCACATCACAGTCAAAAGAAATTACATAATAATGAAATTTTAGAAATGATCATAAGGAATATATTACCCCATAAAATTAAGGTATAATAATCTATGTATAAATTTTAGAGAAATTAATATAGAATTTTTTAGTATTATATAACATTAAAGGGAGATATAAAGTAAGTTATAATGGGATAGTCCATAAGCTAAAGAAAAGGGTTGTTTAGAGATATCCCTTACCTCGAACCGAATTTGACATATGACTTATTTATCTACATGAATAACAAAAATATATTTATTATTTTCTATATTAATAACAATTTTCAACATTATTATTACTTTGATTTTATTTTTTACCTTTTTATATTCAATTACTTAACAAATTAATTTCACTTCGGTTGTTTTGATAATAAATGGTCATATGTCCAAAATTACATTGGTGGGATGAATATGGTCGAAGTGATTAATATTTAACCATATATTTAATGATAATATTCAAAAAAATTATAATTTTTTTGAATATATTATACATATCATGTTAAACATGAAATATGGTAATGAAAAAAATGAACTATATTACAATCATGGAGACAGTAGGCCATACATACACGTGAGAAACATTTCCATTTTCAAACAAATCACATTACTTTGTAAGGTAGTAGTCTAACATACACCCGAGTGACGTTATCGTATTCCCTAAGGAATGGAAATTAAGGTGGTTTATATGATATTTCAAGTAGATGTGTATAATTATATCATATATATGATATAAAAAATTAAATATATCACTATATCCATATGTGATATGTTATAGTAGAAAATTAATTACCTCTCTTCATGAGGTGGTAGTCTGTCATGCACACGATCAATAGTTTCATTTCCCATTTGGGGGATGAGGATATGAATGTAATTAATTATCTTAATATAAATATATAAATATATATATTTTAATTTATTATACCATGATTATTTTATAATATTTTAAGGCAATAAATGAAAAAATAAAACAAAAAACATTATTATTGACATTACATCTTCTTTAGAAAACATAATTTGGATTTCACCAAAAAACATACTATGTTGGGTATATGATAAATATAAGGACGTTGGGATGAGGAGAGGGAATTAAGAAATATATTTTGGAATTTATTTTTTTGAACCAATGGTTTTTGGATGTTTGTAAAGGAGGTGATATAGTGTGGCCTTTTATAAGTGAGGGAGTGAACACACTTGGAATAATTGAAAAGAAATATTTATACTAACAATTTTCTCATGAAACATGTATCTAAAATTAAATTGTTTACCCTTAGAAGATATAATATGAAAATATTACTATAAAATATGAATTATATAATTTTTGGGTCATTTTTAACCCTTATCTTTTTAGTTAAACCCTAGGATAAACCCATTTTAACCATAAACCTGATAATTAATTTTTTCTATTTTCATTATTCTTTAAGCTTAAAAAATAATTTTACATAATATAAATTATTCTAATTATAAATATTTAATTCAAATTTAAAAATTCAAGTCACACATTTTTCAAAATTTTATTTAAAATTAGACTCTTAGACATGTCATATAGATGATTGTCAAGAAAAAAAATTTTTAATGAAGAGATGTCCTAATATTAAATATATTACTAGTAATAATAAATAAATAAATTTTAATTAATATTTATAGAAAAATAATAAGTAAATTTCATTTATATAATTCATCATTTTTTGTTATTTTAATTATTTAAAACTGTAAAAATTTATTCATATTATAACAGTTTCAGAAAACATGATTAAAGCCAAAAAATAATTATAAATTTTTTTGTATAAAGTAGATTTAAATTTAATTATTTGGATTTTATAAAAAATAAATTCTATTTACATAATTATAAATTAAATTAAATTAATAATGTTAAATAATTTTTAAAAATATATGATAACTTTATAAAATTATGTTTTTCTATATTCACTGAAAAATTAATATTTTTCAAAAAATTAAAAAATATTTACCTATGTTAGTTTAATCATGATAATTTTACAAGTAGTTTTCATTTTATAAATAACATTTATATTTGTTCTAAAAATTAGTTATAATATTTTCTCAAAAATAACAATAAGAATCATTTTTCAAATAATTTTTTTTAAAACAAGCCACTATTCCTAAGTGTTTACCAGTATATTTATATTGGGTGAAAACATTATATAAATATCAGGATGTAGTTAATTATATTAATACCTTAATATTTAAAATCAATACAATGGTCTTATTTAAATAATAATGGTTTTTATGGGTTCCATGTTGTGTTTCACATGCACTATGTAATATAGTTTTCTCTTATAAAAACATATAATGTTACAAGATTCATCACCATCCCATTACATTCATTACCAAAACAAAATACATTCTACGGTTCAACCCTAAAACTAATGGTAGATAGGAAGAGTGACTCATAGATTATTATATTTCAGGCACCACACATAGAAATTAAAGTGGGTTAATTTTTGACTGAAAAATGCTCATGTAAAATAAAAGACAACAAAATTATGTCATCCCTTAAACTGTAATCCATCTAATCAAAATCATACTTCACTTGAAACAACATTCCTATCATCAATAAGACACAATTCTCACACACCATTATCAGGTATACTTTCTATATGAGGCACCACCATAAATTTACATGATCCAAAATGAGCCATCATTATCGTTCTTAAATTGTTTTCGGGCCACCCACATCACAGTTAGGTTACACCAAAGCATTGATACAACTTTTTGGGGGAGATTCATCAGAAACCTATTCATTCCAAGACACCCTTTTGGTTTTCCATTATAAAACTAGTTTTTATAAGAGTAATAGCCCATACAGTTCTATATTTCAGCCACTACTCTATGCAGAAACTAATTTTGGATTTAATTTTCACCGAAAAGAATTATTCCATGGTTTGGAGATATATTTGAGGTACTAGGATGAAATATTAATCCATAATCATAATAATATACTTTTTTCCCTTATTCTTAAGTGGAATATTTTACCATTTATTCACCATATAATTTCCTATCATTCCACTCACCTGGAAGAGATATATCCAAGACCATCATGTAAGAAACATGAATGAAAATAAAATTTTTTATGTCACCCCCATGATACCAACAATCCTTGGGAAACCACTGGAATCAAAAAGTCATAGAAAAACCTAGGAACATGCTATAAAATATTAATAAATGGCATGCCTATCCTTATCATAAATCACTTATGTTTCCTGGAATTATTGGTTTCTCGTCTACAAATCCCTCACCTGGACACTATATTTTTTTGGTTTCCTCATTATTCGAGGATGAATTTCAATACGGGAGGCCCATGTATTTCAGGTCTGATGCGGGATATAGGTATTGTGCATGATGGAAAGGGCTCCGTTATTTTTTCTTTGACAGCCTCATTTAGCCATGGAAATTCTCTATAGTCTAAATCCAGTGTGGTGCTTGTTGGCCTAGAATAGTGCAAGGATAAAAATATCACGCTTTTTTATGTTAGAGACAAACTCATTGGATATTTTTAATGCTTATATGGACATATATCCACACCATATTCAATATATTACCTTGTATATAGGTGAAAGAACATAATTAATAGAGGGTTGAGCATCACCCACACTTGGGTCAAGGAAATAAAGAGGCTGATTATCTATCCTCCCAGGACTTGCTTTCTAACTCCTTTATTTTCTCATATATAGGATCTATTTTTCATGATAGATCTATTGTTTTCAGAAATTATCTCTTAGGCTTCACTACTATATTCCCTCTGGATCTTTTATTCCACTAACTAGCCATGAGTTTTGGGGATATGTTCATTATTATTTATTAAAATCCTTTCTATTGGTGGTGATGTAATTTAACCTAATAGATGTGCCAAAAAATAATTAGTTGATCTTGGAATGTGTCTTATACCCTAGGTTTTACATTTTTTATGTATTTGGATAGTTTTTAGTCATATAAAATTCAATAACTTAAATAATTTATTATTTTAAAATTCTCAACCAGGGGACTTTCATATTTTATATAAAATAAGTAATTATTAGGAATGTTGATCTTTGAAATTTATTCAGACAAAATCTATGTTCAATGATTATATCATTTACCTTAGTGTGAAAATTTGTTTAACTTTGAAGGATATTGATTTTTTTTTGCATTTTAATAAATTAATTTATATATTTATTTAATTAATAAATTCATAAGAACCATGTTTTTTCATGTTTATTACAAAATATATATCTGATTTGAATTACATTTGTGTCATGCTTTATATGATGTAGTGTTCTATTTAATACTGATTTTATTTTATTTTAGTCTCTAATATAAACCAAAGATCATTCCATTTTTTTTGATAAATCAATAGAGAGATTGAATAGATCCCATTATGGAACCTGATTTGAGGTAGATAGATCATAAGATGATAGATTGAATAAAGGCATCTCCCTTGATGTTTGTTTACTCAAAATAGAAAATTCAATTTCATGGTAGATGTTGTTAATTTCATTGATTAAACTTTATAAGAATGAATTAGTTCCCATGTTGATTTTAATTCATTAATTTGACTTAATTTTAATATTTGTAATTAATTTCACAATATGTGAATAAATAAACATCCAAATATTTTTATCTGTGATGAAACACTTTATGTCTGTGTAGATATTTCTCATCGATATCTCTCAACTATATTTTGTATTTAGTAAAACATTAAAATTTTGTTGGATTTACTATAACATGGTTGGTCATTGATTCTAATTCATCATTACAATAGTATAGATCACCTTTATCCATAATAAAGAAGCTATGGAGTGGTTAGGGTCAGTTCGCATAACATAGGTAGACTTGAGGGAGTCACTGCCTGGATTTTTTTATTATAGAATTGGATTTAGTAATTCCTTAATCTAGTACACCCACTACCCTACTCATCAGGGATTTGGTATATTATTAATAATTATCATATTATAAGATAATCGTAATTCAAGTAATATTATGGGTTATTAATACACAAAATTAACTTATATTTTTTAATTTATTTTTATTTATATGTTTTATGTTTAATTTTATTTTAATTTCTACATTGTATAATTTATTTATAAAATAATAAATAATTTTTGACATTTTTTATTGTTTAATTTTTATTATAAATAAATTCAACCCAATAAAATTAAATTAATACCATATTCCTAAAATAAAAAAAATTAAAAATATGTAATTTGGTTTTCCCACTTTCACGTGGGTTCCTAAGAGCAGTTCTAGAGCCCATGAAATATAAATTTACTCCTTATTTATTCAATATCATTGTAGAAAACAAACTATGTTTTCATTACATCAAAATTAACATTAAACATGGGATCCATAATTTATTATTCATAAATATATCCTAAAATCCATTTGATCTCCAAAAACTACATTGGATAATCTATCGAATACATAAAGAAAGTGGGGAGATAGAAATCCTAGTAAGGGAGTAATCAAGGTAAGTAAATAAAGCATATGAGTCAATGGTATTACATGATACCATAAAATATAAGGATCATGAGTAATCACATAGAATAATAACATAAATAACATCATATCATAATATCATGTGATCATAGGAAATATCACAAAAATATATAACATTATATAAATATGATTCAAGGAAAACTACCTATATAATATCACATGGTGGAAAACTTCCTATAATAGAAAAGTTTTAATCTCTAATCCCATACATGACACCTCATAGAAGTAAATATTTAGCTATTGCATTGGATTGAAATCTGTGTGAACCCATAATAACATTATCATGATCTATTTCTTCCATATATTGGAATTAACCATAAGGAATATCATAAAAATTACCCATTGAATGAAAATGAATTTCATAATCTTTTTTCATATCCCAATAAAAAAGAATTTAATAATAAAGGAATTTGATAAATAATGATGAGAAACATATTTACCCATAAAATAAAGTTATAATAAGCAATGTATATGTCAAAGGGACATATATACTGAATTTAGTAGTATTCTATAAGATAGAGATAAATTTAGTTATAGATAGAATGTTCATAACATTAAGGAATGGTTTGTTTAGAGAGATCCCTTACCTCGAGCATGATTTTTCATGTGTGTTATTTATCATCCTGAATGATAAAATTGTGTTAAATATTTACTCTATCAATAAAAAATTTCAAGTTTATTATTTATTTTATTTTATTTTTTACCATTTTATATTCAATTACTCAACAAATTAACTACACATCGGGCGTTTTAAAGATAAATGGATCATATTTCCAAAATTACATTGGTATGTTGAATATGGTAAAAGTGATAACTATTTATCCAAATAAATAATGGTAATAATGGAATAATTTTTTATTTTTATACATAAATTATACTTTTTAAACTTACCCATAAAATTTTTTATGAAAAATGAAATCTATTACAATCATGGAGATGGTATTTCAAACGTACACATGAATATCATTTTTATTTCTCAATGATAATGGTAAGATGAAGGAAAATGTTATTTTATCTTTCTAGTATGATAATTATACCATAATTATCATATTCTCTATTTAAATTCCCCTAAAAATATCATCCAAGTTATGCGGTAATAAAAATGAATCACATCGCTTCATAAGGCAAGAGTCATCCACACACACGAACGATGTCATCATTTATTAAATGGATGGTATGTTATGAGTGTATATGAAATATTTATTTTACATATTTATTAGTATTTAATCAATAACATATATAAATATCAAATTAATCATTATTACATTCCATGTAATTCTTAATTTAAAAACAAATCACATCGCTTCATGAGGTAGTAGTTTGTCATACACACGAGAAATGTTATATTATTTCATATAGCATGGAATGTAAGATGGTGTATGTGATATTAAAATTAAATTAGTATAATTATATATTAAATATCATATATAAAATTTAAAAACATCATTGTATCTATATGTGAGAAGCGGTTATGGAAAACGAATTATGTCTTTTCGTGAGGACATATTGTTTTGTACACACATTCACAATTTTTATTTAACATTTGGTAGAGGTAGAGATGAATGTAATTTATTAACATAACAAAGAAAACTTATCAATATGTTTCATATAATTATTTTATTATATCATTTTTATTTTATAATATGTTAAGGATTTTGATGATGAAATAAAACAAAATACTTAGTTGAAGACTTTCCCTCTTCTTTGGATAACTTCATTAGGTTTGTACCCAATACATTACTTGGATGTATTTATAATCAATACAAGTACTCTAGGAAGAGGGCATGGATTTATATATATGATTTTTTAATTTATTTTCCTATCCAATTATTTTATGATGTTTATATATGAGAAGAGAGGGTGTGTGCTTTTATATGTGGGGGAGAGGTCAAACATGCAATTTTAGTGAAAAAATTATTACGCCGATATTATTATCATCACACAATAATAAAAAATAGAATATTTTTTACATTATAAGATATAAGTTTGATATATTACTATCTGATATGAATTAGACAAGTTTTGGGAAATTTTTAACCATTATCTTTTTAGTCTGACACCCTCATAAACCCAATTTTACCATAACCATGATAAATAATTTTTTCTATTTTCACTATAATTATTTTCTAAAATAAAATTTAACCTATTATATATTATTCTTATTCGAAATATTAAATTAATATTTCCAAATTTAACACACTGAAGTGGTATAATTTAAATTAAATTTAAACTTTTCAACATGCTAAAAAAACGGTTTTGAAGATATATAATTTTTTAAGGAAAATATGATATCATATTAACTATATGAAATGTAATCATAATTAAATGAATTTAAATTAATATTTATAGATATATAGATTTTAATATTTAATTCTATAATTATTCATTAGGTTTTATTTTAATGATTTCAAATGGACAAAAATTATGCACACAAAAACAGTTTTCAGAGGAAAAAGGTTTTTAAATCCAAAAAATATAGGTATACTAGAGTATTATATATAGATTATTTAGATGTAATTAATTGGTTTTTATAAATCTAAATAATGATTAGCTTAATTATAAATAAATAAAAATATAAATGCGACTTAATTTATTAAAAATATATGACTATTTAATAAAAATATGTATTTTTCACTATTCATTGAAGAATTAATATTTTTTGATAAATCAAAAAATATAACCATAAGTTAATTTCAATATGAAGAATTAAAAATGGTTTTTCATTTAATAAATACAATTACTAAAAGTTCCAAAAATTAATTATAATATTTTCTCAAAAAGATTAAATAAAATACTTTCTAAAATAAATGTTTTTTAAAAAATAATCCCTTGTTCTAAGTGTTTAAAAATAAAATTATATTGGGAATTTCTATTATATACATTTAAAATTTTAGTTAATTATATTAATTAAATATAATTTAACATATAGGTTATTGTGATTTTATTTAGATGATCGTCATTTTTATAGTTTCAGTGTTGTGTGTCGCATACACTATTGAACACAGTTTTCTCATATAAAACATTGTGGTGTTATAAGATTCATCACCAACCTAGTAAATTCAGGCCCAATGAATAATATATTATGGGGTTCCATCCTAAAACCAATTTGTGATATTACTAAAAACTCAACCATTCTTATATATGATCCACCACTCCTTCTGGAAATCAATGTGGGGTTGAGTTAACACCCAAAAATGCCCCTAAAAATCAATAACCATAAGAATTGGCCTTCCCTTCAATGATAATTCATATGTTCCAAAAATATTTCACTTTCACATCCATTTATCTCTTCAATGAGAAATTCCACATGACCACTGTTATCAAATTTATTTTGGATACATTGCACAACCATTAATCGACAAGATCAAAAATGAAAAATACATAATACATTCTTGGGATCCATCACAAAACCAATTGGCGATAGGAGGAGTGGCCCATAAAATATTATATTTCATCCACCACTCCTTATAGATACTGAATTATGATTGATCTTTAACCCAAAATAATTTTCTTGTGGTGAGGAGGTACATTCGATGCACCAGAGGAAATCTTCATCCTTTTTCATAATAGTATATTATTTTTCCCTATTTTTATGTAATATATTTCACCATTGATTCAACTGATCATTTTCCATCTCTCCACTCATCTAGATGATAAGCATCCATCACCATCATAAAATAAATATGATCAAAAAATAATGATTGAATCACCACTCAAATGGTACCTCCAAACCTAGGAAAACCAAAGGAATCACCAAAACCTAGAAACGGCACATATAATTCCCTAACATGCACCGATAAGTGGATATATTTTAATAGAAATGCAGTTTACCCATATAGATGTGAAAAAAAACTAATTATTTGGTTGATCTTAGGATGGGGTGGGTACTTTATGTTTGACATTTTTTATGTAGTTTTTTTATTTTTGGAACAATAAATAATTTAAATAATTATTTATTTATAAATGGTCATGCATGTGATTTTCATATTTTAAATAAAATGAGTAATTATCAATAAATTTTATTTTTTAAAAATTCTTGAAACCAAATCATTGGTCTCAGACATCATCATTTACCTCTGTGTGAAATTTTCTTGATTTTTTTAGGGAAATTAAATTTTTCTGCATTTTATTATTTAATATAAATATTTAATTAAATAATAATTTCATACGAAATATGTTTGGCCATATTTCCAACAATACATAACTCTAACTATAATTAAATTTGTGTTCAGCTCTTAAGGATGTTGTGTTCTATGTAACACTGGTGTTAGTTTATTTTAAGCTCTCAACCCACACCTAGCCCATTACATGTGACTGTTGATAAAATGACAAAGATCTCAAATAGATCTCATTCGGGAACGTGATTCAACACATAGAGAATATAATATCATAGTGGGAGTAAAGGTAGCTCCCTAAAGGTAGTTTTACCCCAAATATCTCATTCAATTTCTTCAAAAATATTGGTAATTTTGTTGATTAAAATATAAAATAATCAATTGTTAGCCATATTTATTTCAATAAATTAATATTAAATATTTTAAATATTTTTTAAAAAAATTAAAAATATTTGAATAGATTAATTTCCTACTATATTTATCTATGATCAATATTGTTCTGGCTGTATAGATATTTCTCATCGACATCTCTCATTAATCTTTTGAATTTAGTAAACCTTCCAGCAAGTATTAGATTTTATGAAACATGGTTGGTCATCAATGCACATCCATCATGATAATAAGTCAAACCACATTTATAAAAATTGAAATTGATACTTTGTTTTTGAGGTTTAAGGGAAGGTCAGGTCTCATGGATTGGGAAACATGATGGTGTCATGACATTTTATTATTAAAAGTGAATCTTGGTTTGTAGAATCATTAACCAGACACACCTACTACCCTATTATATAGAGATTTGAAATATTAGTATGAGTTACACTATTTTTAGATAATCATAATTCATTTAATATTACCGGTCGGGAGTAAACCATATTAATGTATATTATTAAATTTACATATATTTATATGGTGTATCTTCAACTGTATTGTATTTTTTATGGTTGTAGAATTTATTTATAAAATAATGATTATTTTTAAAAAAAATTAATGTTTGTTTTTAATTATAAATAAAATAAGCCCTAAAAATTTAAATACATTTTATTTTCATGAAAAGAAAAAAAATAAAAATAAAAAGTAAGTGGGTTATCTTGTTTGTTTACAGGTTCATATGAGTAGGGCTAGGGCCTTTGAAATAGAAATTTAGCCATTTTTTATTTCATATCATTTTATAAAAATAATCTATGTTTTTATATAAATTTAATTTATGTTTTTAATAGTATAAGATTCCACTTAGATTAATTATTAATTTCTTACATAATAAAATATATTTTTTTGGATGTTTTTTTAAATACATCCAGTCAATCATGCCAAATAAATGTAATAATAGTAATAATGAGACATATGTAATAATTTGTTGTTTTCATGGAGTAAATTATATATAACTTATTTTATTTTAAATTATAACATACTACATTTTACAGTTTTGGGTGAAAAAAATCCTAAAGATAAAAATGAATCTGGAGATATGTTCTCCACAAACAATAAGAAATTAAAATAATGAACCCATCCTTGATTTTTTAACTTCTCATAAAATCAACATGAAGATTCCCATTTCCTTAGAATACTGTAATATAATCACAAAATAAAATAAAACAAGCCACAATACTTTGATACAAATAATAAAATTAATCATTAGGAAACAAAATCCGTAAATACAATGAAAATTTACAATTTAGAAACCAAATCATTTATAATATCCTTTATTTTTTGTTAATGAAATGTTAGATTTATTTTTAAAAAAGCATAAAATATTATCCCAATTCATGACTACAATATATCATCAAGGGGGTCTAATCTAACACATCCATTATGGTGATTTAGAATTGGGAGTGGGGTTTGAATTGAAATGAATTATGATCATTATAGTCATATTATACATATGGTTGACCGTATTATCAAATTCAAACTCATATATGTCTTACACTTATTTTTTCATTTGAGGCCCCAAAACAATCCATGAATATTTTTTATTTTTTTTACTTCATTTAATATAATTTCATAATCTTATAATGGTGTATACATAAGGCAATACAAGGGTCTGGGGTGTAAAATTAATGATCCTGATCAATGGTTTAGGATTGCCTCAATTCCTTACACAAGTTTCCATGTGTCAGGTCTTTATAGAATTGCTTGACTTTATAGGTAAAGGGGATGTTAGAAAAAATAGTTGATCATTCCTCTACCATCCATAAAACCTAAACTTCAATTGGGGTCTACAAAAAAGAGTTTTTAATAGGATTATGGATGGATTCCAATTTCTTGACATTGGTGTGTTTAGATGACATTCCGGAAAAATGAGAAAAGGAAGAATTTTGCATTTTCATTAGTTGGAACTCTATTCTTCTTCTTCTCTATCCATTTTGGTGGAAGAAACCGTGAACATTTTCTGGGATAGTCATCATGTTGGAATAAAAATGGGGTGTATATGTAAGGGGACATTTGGAAAATATCCCATGACATATTTAGGTGAACGGTAAGCCACTATGGGTATTCCTAAGAAAATAGAAGTTGAGATAATAGCGTCCATAAATTTTAAGAGAAGAGAATAATTCAATAGAACCTTTTTGGGATTGGGTTTTTGTTGATGATATTTGATATAAAAGCACCATAACCTTAATGGTGGAGATATAGAATTGATGGGGAAGGCAAGGAAATATCAATGGGTATGGAAAGTGTAGAGTCGTTGTGTGAGGGTTCAAAAACTACAACCCTAGGCTTGACGAACAATGTCGATATAAGAAATATTCTCCCTAGTTTATATATCATATATATGATCTTTCTCATTTATAGTTAAATGTTTTTTAAATTTTTATTCAATGTTTACGAAATATAGATTAGTCATTTTTCCTTATCTGTGAAGATAAAAATTAATATTATAAAAATTTTAAGATAATTGATTTAGGGATTCTATTACTTCACGTGGATGAGAAAGACCTCCTTTTTGTCACCGTAAATTATGTGTATTATATATGGGTTTTAATTAGTGTTTTATTGAAATTATTAATTAACAAATATTATTAAAGGAAACTATTTAATGCTAATTGATAAATAAAACATAAAAATAGATATGATAAAATAAACTATTTTCTTACTTACTCATTCCCTTTAGTAATTATTGTTGTTAAAGAATTATTAATATTTACTTTTAATTAATTTTGTTGTTGGTGTAAAAATTAATATCCTAAAATTTTACTGTAAATATTTTTCACAAATAAAATGGTCATTTTATATTTATTGACACAAATTTAAAAATATTATGGTATGATTGGTTCTAATTTTCTATTTTTATTTTTTTATAATTAGCCCAAAAGTCATAGGCTAACCGTAATGTCATTATGTTCTTAGGGAGGTCTAATAATATTTCTTTTGATGTTGTGTGAAATGATTTAACATAGTATGGTGGTCCTAAAGTCCATTTTAATATGAATACTTTTTAGAAAGGTGTGTCTATGTTGTCTCATCAATATGAGAATATGCTTAGTAATTACATGAGATTAAATGAAATGTATAATATATGGAAGTTACTCAATGTTTTATTGAAATTATTTAAATAAAATTATTATTAATGGAAACTTTTTAACATTAATTAATAAATCAATGCTAAAAAATGAGATGATAAATGAAACTATTATCTTACTTAATTATTTCCTTCAATAAAAATAATTATTAAAAAAACTAATACCCAACCCATGAGTATCGCAACATGAGCACTACAAAATATTTCACTTTTTTCAAATGGGGAATATATATTGTTAAAAGATTGTTTTCTATTGGATAATCTTATTACACTCATATATATCACTTTTAATAAATTTTTGGTAAAAAGAAGTCGCTAAATTTAATTTAAATGGATAAAATTATTTTTTTTGCAATTATGACAATACCATAGGATATTATATATGTCAGTCGTCATGTTCTGAAATATATTAATACTTACAATATATCTATTGGTAATATTATTAACTATTATAAACAATACCAATAATTGATATCAATTCGTAAATTACATTTTAAATGTTGGTATTCCAATGTTTTAAGTTAAAAAAAATTATTGTATTTAATAATATAAATATATATTTTATATTATTATATTTTAAAAAACGAAAATTCATGAAATATTATGCTCAAATTTTTATAATAATGATTTCAAATTCAATCCAATTTTCCTCAGGTTTTGAAAATCCATTTTCGATTTCAAATTATAGAAATTCTATTTTCAAATAAAAAATACTTTTAAAAAAATACATGAAATTTTCAATTTCAATACTTGTAATTTCATTTCAAATATCATGGAATCAATAAGAATAAAAATAAATTCTTGAAATTATAACAGTTAAACATATCCGCCTACCTCAAGAACATATAAAATCTAACCACCGTCAAAAATGGTGATTGGAAACCACAAGATCTCTCTTTGGTAGACAATGTATGAAAATTGGCTGAAAGTTATAGATATAAAACACAAACTGATTACCAATCCCAAAAAAAAAATTCATTATAAAAAAATGAGTGGGAAATTGAGAGAAATTTTTTCCTTGGGAGATGAACTTCCTTACCTTGTTGATCAATTGAAAAATAGTTCAATCTGTACAGAAGGAATTCACCCAAAAACCTCATAGGGTAATAACAATGGTTGAGAGAAGAAGGTAGAAAAATAAAATAAATCCCAAAACTACTGCACGATAGCCTAAAAACTGTTACATGGGGAATTACACAATGTGCAATATTTTATACATTGTTAATCCCTATAATTTTAGGTGATGTCAATAAATGTGTCACCTCAGATTAAAAACACAATTTTCCACATTACCTAATGTGTAATCTTACAAGTCATGTAACATTATTACAATGTGTAATCAAGTTCAAGACATATTTCAACAAACCATTACACATCGTGAGATCCCATTATAACTTATTACTAGCAGAAAAGTCCAGGGAAGAGATGAATGTCCATTAGATCCTTGACTTAACTATTATAGGAATCATCCCAAATTCATGGTCAATTACACATGCTCGTTGAGAAAATGAAACAAGTAAAAAAGATATGAGTTGGAGTTGGTTCCTTAGAAACAACTTCTATGTACTTTATGATAACCTATATTCATGGTTTTTAATATTTCTTCTGCATGATATTGTATGTGATAATGTCCCAAGAATATTTGTCACACTAAAAGGTCATACTAGTTCCCCACTATGACGAGAACCCAAAAGTGCTATGACATTATTCTTGAATATATGTTCTATGGCCAGATGATATGAATTTAGGGACATAAATTATATAGTCTATTAGGGGTGGCTAATCATAGGACTTTAAGGTTCCTTTTCATGGTATACGCCCTTGGTAATATCCAATAAGATATTTTGAGAATGAGACCCGACAATAAGAAATCCACATTTATAAGTGTCATTGGATATTCCTATCAATGGATGTGTATGTTTATACTTATACATTAATATTATTATTAATGGATATTATGAGTCGCATACTTTGATGTATTGATGAAAACCATGATGAAAAATTTCCACGGTGAGGTAGGATAATTTGGGTGCATCACGAGTAATATTTCATTAATGAATAATATGAGAAAGGATATATCCATTATATTTATTAGCTGAAGTTAATATCTCGAGACCTTTGATGAAATGATATAGACTAAATAAATCAATGGCCATGGTGTTCTCTGGGAAAATTCTATTTCCATAAAGTCAACTAAAGAGATATCAAGCAAATAGTATGATGGCACTGGCATGAAACTTACTCGATTGGAGATATTATGATAAAGGGATTATATTTCACAATAATAATTCATATGAGGTGGCATGTTATTGTGTAATTAACTTCTTTATATATGGGTTCCATAGCATCATTCTAGATGTTAACCTTGGAATTTCGGCAGGTTCGCCTAATGCCACTGAGAAAGAGGCCCAAAGGTTCACACACAAAGTATATCTAAAATATCAGTTAAATAATTTATTATTTAACAAGTTGGAAAAATATTATTCCCAGTCATAGATTAATAATTATTCGTGTATGTATGATCTCATTTATTCCATCCCTAGTTATTTTACAGAATATATTATGGGCCGAATAATTAATAAATATTTATTTTCTATTATAGTGAATATAATACTTATTTATTTATCAGCGAATAATGATGTGATATTTATTTAATAAATTAATTTTAATTATTCAAGACTCGATAAATATTGAGGAGGATTGGTAGGCCGAGTTTAAGGGTCCTTTGAGAAATAATAATATAAAATATTATTTGATTAAATAATATTTAATTACAAAACTCTAGTTAATCACATGTGAGGAAATATTATTATTATTGTTATTATTTGGCATGGGTGTTTCTCTAGGATTAATAAAATAAATAAATTCACCTGTGAAAATTATTTATTATTAACCTAATGAAATAAATGCATGGTTATAGTATTCCCTTATTAGAAAAGCACTAACCAAAGGATTCGAACTTAGTTGTGAATAAAATTAGGAGAAAACCTCTAGAGCCTAGATATTTGTTCCCTCTCTAATAATTCTCTCAAGAATGAGAGCGATCTTTCTCCACCAAATCAAGGAGAACACTTTGGAAGTGGTTATAAATGTGGTCAATGGAAGATGACTTAAGTGAAAGTATCTTTCATGATAGCACCCAGAGACTCCATCAACAATGTTTGGAGATTCGTGGAGCATGTGTGGATCATCGCTAAAAGAGATCTACACTTAATCTCTACAACACAACAAAGCCGCATTGCAGATCTATGGTTGGACTCATGAACAATGAGATAATCAATTTGGAGGTAATTCTATTTAATTAGATTAATTATAAACAAAATATGATGATCTCTTCTCTCTAGGTTTCAGGTTTTTTTTTCATTTATCGTATTTCGTTGAATCAATTTCATGGATCATGGAATTCATCGTCGCATAGATCATGGATTTTTCATTGAATATGAAAAAAGAAATGTTATCCACCATCCGTAAATGTGCTTCTACTATACCCAAAACCTACAAGTTGTATTAGAGAGGGAATATTATTTTTTATAATTATTAAATATTTTGGGTGAATTATACATTCATAATTTAGTTTTTCAATTCAAGTTTAATTTTATTTTAATATGAATATTGAGATCTCTTTCTTCATCCATCGTTTCTTGTATATCTAATAGAAATAATTAATTTTATGATTATAATTAAATTGAGGAAGTCATCCAGAGGTTCAAATTATATTATCTGGATAAAATAGAAGTACATTCCATGTAATCATAATTACACATCGTGTAGTTGTGTTCAATGGATTAGGAGTAATTCAAAATTTACTCAACCCATGTGCATTAATGTCATGTGGTGTAGTCAATTATTACACTACATGTTAACTGAGAAAGGCTGACACATGGTTACCATACTACATGTCATGTGGACCACTGGACAAGGTGAGTAGTCCCTTTCAGGTCAGGGTCGGATCGTGTATCCCATACACAGCTTAGTCGACCAGTGACCATGTAACATAGAGTCAACTCGACATGTGGTCCACTAGACATGCCATATACTTCATGATTTTTGAGGAACTCCACACATGTCGAGTCCCTAGGAATATACATCAGTTAGACAGTGAATGATGTACATGTCATGTAGATAAGATATACACGACATGTACTATTACCAAATAACATAGATTTAAAACATTTATATCTGTGTAATGGTTATATCTTCATATCATGTATAATTCATATTACATGTTCTTACTCTAAGTGCATTGAAGCAAAACACGTTTCTATAAAAATCATGTGATTCATGTAATCATCTATGAATTACATGTTGTGATAGTAGGCATTAAATCATGTATTCCATATGTCACAAGAGTAAAACAATATACGAGTATGATACATTTTGGGTAGATTCAGATGGGTATTCACATAATTACCTTAAAGGTACATTTATGTAAAAGGTTAATTTTAAATTTTTTATTTTCATTTTTTTATAATTATTATAGATTAGAATCTCAAGGAAATTCAGAAAAGGATTAAGATAAAAGGATTGATTAATTAAAGATAATAATTAATCGATTTGATTATAATTTACCTTAAATAAGAATGATTAAGTAATTGAATTCTAGGTTTCATAAATACATAGTTATTTCAATGTATATGGATGATCATGTGATATAATGAACCTTTGTATGTTATTGGTTTCATTTTAATTTATTATTAAATTAAATTGTTGGTCTCTGTGACTTCTCTATTCATTAATATATAGGGCCTGCATGTCCATGGTTTCTTTTTTTAAACCCCCTTTTACCCCCCGCCTGCATGTGAGTAAAATAATATGTAATGGATGGAGCTCCCAAGCTAATTGAGGTGGTTCAAGTTAGGAGCTGTGGTGAAACCAATTTAAGGAGATAAAAAGTTGGATAGGTGGAAAGCTATAAACATGAACCTAGGATTGGTTCAAGGTGTTTCTCTAATAGGTCAGTTGTCAGCTTATCATCTTCTAGATAAACTAACCATTTGAACAAGATCATTATAATAACCTTTATTTTATTTCTTTCAGTTTCATGGTTATTCATTATGGATGTTTTGTTGAGATTAGATAATTAATGAATTAACAATCAATAAATATGGAACGAAAAAAATTGTTTTATGCATAGATATTATCTAAGACATGGTTAAAAATTTAATTATATCCCACTTAATATTAATAATCATGTGAAAAGATAATAATTGGAAATTTACGCATAAAGGATAAAATCCCTCAATAAAATATTAAGTTGGAATAGCCTTCCATTACATCTATTAGAATCGAACCAATGTTCAAAGTGCTTGACCAGTCAATGTTGGGGTACTTTCAATTATTGAGGAATTATAATTTGAGTTTTTGGGTTGAATTAACTTGGTTGACATAAAGTGTTGACCTCTAAAGTTGGACTTTGTGTGATTGAGAGGCAATGGTTGAGGAAATATAAAATAAATGATTTCCTGATGAGGAATCCACTCAACAAATTAAGGAACTACATGTTAATCCATTTGAAATTTGGAATGCCTACCTAAAACCATTCGATTTACTTGACTAGACAAAGTTGGGGAAATGAGAATGAAATATGAATCCTTTCAATTAGAATTTCAAATAAATAAGATATTATGAATCCAATGGTGAGGGATATTGGATTTTGACAAAATAGTGAGAGACTAATAAATATTAATTATCTAATTAATTTTTGAACATTATCAAGATAATGTACTAAATCTATGATCATCTTAATTGGTGAAGCAACATAAAAATGACTCCAATCATATAATTGTGATTCATACTCGAGAAGTAAAACCTTCTCATAGATACTAACTTCTAAGAGTGGAAAGGTCACTTATGGGTCATCCTGCGTCATGAAAGGAAGTTGTATGTGATGGAAGAAACTTTACCAGTTGCATCTGGAAATGAGGCGATTGATGAAGAGATCTCTATATATGGGAAACATATAAATTATTCTATGGATATTTAGTGATTCATTTTATCATCCATTTCTAATAATATCTTGAAGTAACATGAGGAAATGGATTCTTATAGCTTGATGTCTCACCTTCGAGATCTCTATCAAGAGAAGGTGAGACAAGAGAGGTTTGATATCTCTAATGCTTTGTTACCCAATAATCTTGGAGAGTCTATTCTAACTAGGACTCATGTATTCAAGCTTATTCGCTACATCTAACACCTTTACATCTTAGGGATTAAATTATTAAAAGAGTTGTGTATATATCTCACACTTTCATCATTTCCCAAGGCCTTCTCTAGTTTTATTTTGAATTATAATATGAGAAATAATGAGAAGAGCCTATTGGAAATTTTGTTCATGATTCACCAGGTCGATAAGGTCATGGGGAATAAAAAACCTGCAGTCCATATGGTGAAAAGGAAGGGGGAGGGAAAGGAAGAGAATACTAATAACAACAAATAGTCTAAAGCCCCTGAAAACTGTTTAACCAAGAAAAAGATGATCTAATGGAAGGTAAAGGAAAATGAGGCAATGTGTTTTCCAAGTGGAAAGTAAGGCCAGAGGAAGTAGAACTCCACTTAGAGGAAAAGGGAATAAAAATGTGTGTTCTTTATCAAGTTAAATCATTTTATTTCTACAAATTTGGTATTAGATATATCTTGTGGTGCTCACACCTATATAAAATGTAGGAAGAATGTAGATTTTGGAAAATTAATAGAAGATAAGAAGATTTGGAATCTTTTAATGGTGAGAGACTAGCTTCTCATTACATTGGATACTACCACCTTTCATTTCCAACTGGGTTAATTTTGGTTTTATGTGACGGTTATTATGTACCATCTGTTACCAATAACATATTTTTTGTATCGTGTTTTGATACATATGGGTTTATTTTAATGATTGGAAATAGAAACATATTTTATTTTATAAGGATGACATATGTTATGGTATGGTACATTTAAATAATGTTTTGTATATACTAAATTATGAAAACCAAGTGTTGAAAATCAATAAATAATCAAGTACACAAGAATTATATAATTCCTAGTTGTTGAATCACCGTCTTGTTAATGTAAATGAGATGCATTTAAAAAATATCTATCAAGAGGGTTATTTGGACACTTATAAGATAAAACTACTTCATAGATTAAACACATGTTTACAAGGGAAAATGACCAAACTACTATTTTGTGGATATGGTGAAAGGGCCAAAGAGTTACTAGGATTGGTACACATTGATGTGTGTGGAAAATTTCTATTATAAGTTATAGGTGGATATTCTAACTTCATAACTGTTACTGATGAATTGAGTAGATATGGATATATTTACATGATGAGGTATCTATCTGAGTCCTTTTTTAAATTCAATGAATTGATGAATTAACTAGAGAATCATCTTGGTAAAATGATGAAGAATATTATATTGGATTGAGGTGCATAATATCATAACCATGATCTCATTAAATTTTTATTGGAGTTTGGGATTCTATATTAACTCACATTACCTTATACACCACAATGGGATGGTTTTAGTGAAAGTAGTAACCATACCTTGTTGGACATGGTAAGTTTGATGATGATTCATGCATATATTTCTTTATACTTTTGGGGATATCCATTACAAACTGGAGAATACACATTAAACTGAGTACAAACTAAAGTATTAAATAAGATCCCCTTTGAGTTATGGAGTGGAAAGAAACATTTTTTCACATAAAAAATATATGGGGTTGTGAGGAATTTTTTTAAGGATTTATCAGGAAACAAACTAGAACCCTAGGGCACAAATTTTATGTTTATAGTATATCCTAATGAAACAAATGGATACTACTTGTACAACCCATCAGATAAGAAATTTATTGTAATCATAAAATATGTAACTATTGAGTAGGAGAAGATCCTTAAAAAGGATATAGGGAGAATGATTTAATTATATGAAGTTGATGCTCATGATACACAATTGTTGGTATAGGAACAAGTTCCATAGGTCCCTGTGGAATAAGTAGTTCCTGAAACATATGTAATGTGTAGGAGTGTAAGAGAGGTAAGGGAATGAGAGAGATATGGTTTTATTGTCACATAGGATGGTGACTCATTATTATTGTAAAATAATGAACCTCCCTCATATAAGGAGGCAGTAGAGAGCTTAGAAGCTACAAGATGGCTAAAATCTATGAATTATGAGAGGGATTCCATCTATCGAAACCAAGGTTGGGTTCTGGCCGATGTGCTGGTTGATGTAAAGCCTGCTTCATGTAAATTGGTATTCAAGAAGAAACTAGACATGTAAGGTAATTTTAGTGCTTATAAAGCAAGGGTAGTGGATAAAGGTTTTAAATATCATCAATTAATTGACTACGGTGAAACCTTTTCTCGATTTTCTATGTTTAAATCCATAAGAATCATACTTTCCATAATACCTTAACATGACTATGAGATTTGGATGATGGGTTTCAAAACTACATTCTTTAATAAGTACCTTGTAAAAGATTTCTATATTAAATATCCATAAGGTTTTGTGACACTAGGTGATTCCAAAAAGGTTTTAAATTTTTATAGATCCAATAATGGATAAAATTAAGAATCTAGGTCATGGAACATTCGATTTGATGAAGCCTTAAAAGAATTTGGTTTCATTAAAATTGAATGTGATTCGTTTTTTTGAAAAATGTTTAATGGGAATGTGGTCATTATTCAAGTAGTATATGTTGATGACATTTTATAAATTGCAAATGGCATACCAATCATAGAGTCTGTTAAGGACTAGTTTAACCTGTGATTCTCAATGAAGGACATAGGTGAAGCACCCTACATTATAGGGATCAAGATCATTAGTGATAGATCCAAAAGGCTTCATGGACTAAGTGAAAGTACATGTATTAACCAGATACTGAAGAGATATAGTATGGAACAATCGAAGAGATGATTGGTCCTGGTGTCACATGGCTTATATATTTCTAAGAAAATGTGTCCCCAGACACAATAAGAGAAAGAGAGAATGAGTAAGATATCATACTCTATAGTGATAGAATCAATCATGTATTCCATTGTATATACTAGACTTGATGTTTCATATACACTGTGCATGGTAGGAAGTTATCAATAAGATCTAGTCAAACAACCTTGAACTATTGTTAATGATAAACTTAAGTATCTAAGCATAACTAAGGATATGTTCCCAGTGTATAGAGGAGATGATGAGATTTTCAATAGAGGTTATGTTGTTGCTTGTTTTTAGATAGATCATAATGATCTAAAGTAATTATTACAATATGTTTTCTATCTCAATTGAGGATCTAAGAGAAAGAAGGGTTCAAAGTAGTCAATTTCATTTGATTCTATAGTGGAGTCTGATTATATAGTGGCTTCTAATGTTGATAAGGAAGCTGTTTGGATTTGCAACGTTTTCTATGATCTTGATGTAGAACCTAGATTTAAAGACCCTATCACATTGTATTGTGTTAATACTGTAGCAATATCTTTGAAAAATATCCAAGGTCACATTAATGGACAAATCCCATACTCCGAAAGTATAACATCTTGAGTGATTTTTATTAGAGGGTTGAAGATCCAGTGAGCAGAGTATATACGAAAGAGAAAGTGGTGGACTACTTGACTAAAGGACTATCTCAGTAGATGCATCAGTATCATGTTAGAGCTAGCGAACGTTATTAGATATTGGATCTAGTGAATGTGGGATTCTTTTGTAGTTGGTACACTAGAACCAACTTCTATGTACATTATAATAACTTATATTAATGGTTTTGAATAATAATGAATTCCTTATCCCATTATTATTGTTCTTCTACATGACATTGTATGAGATAATGTCCCAAGAGTAGTTGTCATAGTAAAAGGTAATACCAGTTCCCTACTATTATGAGAACTGAAAAGTGCTATGACATTATCCATGAATATATGTTCTATGGATGGATGATTTTATTTGAAGGGATAAAAATGATATAGGATATCAAGAGTGTATACTACAGGACTTTGAGGAAATTTTCCATGGTGTATGCCCTTGGTAATATCTAGTAGGATATTATGAGGACAAGACATGGAAATAGGATATCCACATTTCAATGTTTCATTGGATGTTCCTATATACAGATGTGTGTATTGATACTTAGACTTTAAGATTATTTTAATCTATATTATGAGTCATGTACTTTTTTGTATTGATGAAAACCATGAAGACAGATGTTCTCGGTGAGGTAGGATATGTTGGGTGTGTCCGGAGTAATATTTCATTAATGAAAAATGTGAGAAAGGATTTTTCCCTTATGTTCATTAATGGATGTTAATATCTCAGGACCTTTGAAGTAAGTGATATATCCTAAATAAATCCAGGGACGTGGTGTTCTCTAGGAAATTTCTATTTCCATAAAGACAAATAAATGGATATCGAGCACAAAGGTTAATGACAATGGCATGCAACCTGCTTGATTGGTGATATTGTCATAAAGACATTATATTACATGAAAAGTTTTCATATGTGGTGGCATGTCATTGAGGCATTAACTTATTTCTCTATGGGTTCCTTGGTGTGTTTATAGATTCTAACCTTGGACTGTAGGTAGGTTCACCTAGTGCCACTGAGAATGTTACCTATACGGTCACACACTATGTGTATCCAGAATCTTAGTTAAATAATTTATTATTTATCAAGTTGAATAAATATTATCAATGATCAGGGTTTTATAATTATTAATTTATTCCTGATCGAATTTATTCTATCACTAGTTATTCGAAAGAATATATTGAGGGTGGCATAATTAATAAATATTTATTTTCCTTTTTGGTGAATATTATATTTATTTATTTATCAAAGAATAATGTAGTGATATTTATTTAATAAATAAATAGTCATTACACAAGGCCCAGTAAATATTGAGGAGGATTGGTGAACTGAGATTAAGGGTTCAGTGAGAAATTTAAATAATCAATATTGTTTGATTGTATAGTATTTAATTACAACTGAAATGTTAAGTGCATTAGATAAAATAATAATATTGTTGTTATTATTTTTCATGGGGTTTTCAGAGTGATTAATAAAATAAATAAAGGCACTTGTGAAAATTATTTAATATACCTGGTTATATTTTTCTCTTATTAGACATGAACTAGCTAAAAAATGCCAATTTAGTTTTTCACAACATTTGATGAAAACCTCTCGAGCTTAGACAGTTCACCCCCTCCAAGAATTCTCTCAAAAACAGAGTGATCCCCCTCCACCAAATCAGAAGAAACACATTGAATGTGGTTCTCAAGGTGATCGAAGGCATGTGATGCAAGCACATGGATCTTATATGCTAGCTCCTAGAGACTCCTATAGAGACGTCCCAAGATTCATGGAGAACATGTGCATCACCGCTATAGGATATCTACCCTTGATCTCTACAATGCAAAAAAGTTGAACTATAGATCAATGTTCAGACACATCAAGGAAGAAAAAATTACCTTGGAGGTAATTCTATTTAATTAAATTAATTATAAATAATATATTTTGATCTCCTCTCTCTGGGTTCCGAGTTTCTTTCCTTTTTCTTATTTCTTTGATTTAATTTTGTGGATCAAAGTGTTAATCGTCACATAGATCCTAGATTTTTCATTGAATATGGAAAAAAGAAAACTTGGGTACCATCCATAACCGTGCATCCGTTATTCCCAAAATCATAAATCAGATCATACCTAACAGAATGGTAAAATGGCATTACAATATACCCACAAAAAATTTCTTGTATCCCTAGAAAGCACTCATGATCTTAGATCTGCAAAAATATTATGGTCAATACTACCTCATCAAAGACCTCTACTAACACATCTCATGGTGACCCTATATGCATTTGCACATTTCCTATATCATGTGGGTTGTTTTACAATGTATTAACTTATCCTTGAGATTGATAATCTAAACCACCTTCTCAACCAAATTGGTATATAGATCAACAACTACATCCTCACATCAAATCACATAGGAATAATTTGTTATATACCTCTTCAATTGGGAAACATGAAACACACCTTGTATAGATGTCAATCTAGATAGTAATAGAAACTGATATTACACCCTCTTCAGTCACTCAAATTTCTAAAAGCGGCCCAAAAAACCTCAGTGTTAAATTACCCTGCTTACCAAAATGTTGGTGTACTACGCGATGTGAATATTTGAGAAAGACCTGATCACCAGCCTCAAACTCCTACTTTCAAATATGATGGTCCACATAATATTTCTGATGACATTGTGTCATGATCAGATCTCTATAGATCAACTAAAATACCTCTTCCATCTTCTAAAAAACACAGATTTGAACCAAAGACAACACACCCAACTCCACCCAGCATATTTGCAGATCAACATTTCCTCCTATACATAGAATCAATGGGATAAATAATGATCAATTATATATAACTAATTTTATAGGAAAACTCAACCAAAGTAAAATTTTTATCCCAATATCCATTGAAATCAAGACAACAATCGTGGACCATATCCTTAAGAACCTGGATATCTATCTATGTTTTTCCATCCTTTTTGGGAAGATAATCAATGCTCGATTTCAACTAGGATCCCAATTTCTTATGAAAACTTTTAAAAAACCTAGTTTTGAACCTCGGTCCCCTATCATAAATAACTATAGAGAGAACCCCATGATGCTTCATAGTCTATCTTACATACAAGTCCAAAATTTCTTCCACTTATATCATCTACACAATTTTTATGAAATGCTACTATTTAGCGAGGCTATCAACAATCACCCAAATAAAATCCTTACTAATTGAAGACAGCGGTAAAATGGTAAATAATTCTATCAATATCTCATCCCAATCCCATTCAATAATGGGTAAATTATGCAACAAACATGCATGTATCTAGTGTTCTACCTTAACTCTTTTACAAGTGAGAAACCGAGACACAATATTTTTAATTAACCACTGCATCCCTATCCACCAATACCAATGTCTCAAATCGTGGAATATTTTTATATCCCAAGGGTGCATAAACCGACATGACCAATGTCCATTTTCAAAAAATTCCTATATCAATGAAAAAAACAGTTAGCCTACTATGGAAGCACAAATATCCCTTAGGAGATAGAGACCATTTCCATGTGGTCTTCCAACCATTTAGGATTTCTACTAAGCATCATCTCTCAGTTTTTGTCACATTCCATGTTAAAAATCACTAATCAGAAGTCTAGTCAATATTTATTGAAACCTAGAACACCTATCCACCAACCTCCCCCGCTCAAAATATCATTTCTGTGAACAATGTCATTAAATACCACTTCTTAATTGATTCCTTCACTACTTGTGTCGGAAATTTCCTGTTTAATGCATCATATATCACATTTCCTTTCCTGGGGGTATATATGATATCAAAATAAATGTTCCGATGATACATAACCTAGAGTCTTAGTCTTATGTACAGATTACTCTTACTCAAAATATACATTATGGTTTTTCTATTAGAATATTCCTTATAAAAATTTTCAATGATATATAGATTCCACGTATTAAGATCATGAATAATATATTCCAACTCAAGATCATGAGTAGGGTTGTTCTTATCAAGAGGGCACAATAGGAGAAAGACATTAGCCACAACCTATTTTCCCTGAATCAGAACACAACCCAAACTTGTACCAGCATAATCATAGAATACTTCATAACTTGAACCTAGTTCCATAATAATAAAAACAGTCGGTGAATTCAACCACATATTTATCTCCTAAAAATATCTCTGACAAAAGTCATTCCATTCAAACATTATAACCTTGTAGTTTAAACTTATCATAGAATATGTGATCTTGGATAAACCCTAAACAAACTATCTATATTAACCTACTAACCCCAAGATTCTTTGAATCACAAACAAAATTTTAGTCTGATCCCAATACAAAAATACATACACCTTTTAGGATCTACTAAGACTCCCCTCTCAGATAACACATGCATCAAAAACTTCACTTCCTTGATCCAAAACTCCCACTTGGAAATCTTACCATATAGAAAATGCTCTCAAAAGGTTAAAATAATGATATTTTAATGCTCTATATTCTCCACATATGCCTTAGAGCACACCAAAACATCATATATTAACCCAAAAATACAATAGTCCAAGAACTGATACAAGATTTAGTTTATTAAATCCATGAATATCATAGGTGCACTATTGAGACTGAATGGAATAACCAAAAACTCAAAATTCCCATATTGACTAAAAAAATTCTTTTGTATATCCTCTTCTTTAGACCTCAACTATTCTTTCCATAACATCAAGTTAGTCATAGAAAATCAATGAGATTTTATAATTTTATCAAAGAGATCATCAATTCTGGGGAAAATGACTTGTTTTTAATAGTCACCTGATTAAACATTTGATAGTAAATACAAATTATAATTCTTAAAACTTTTATTTAGTAAAAGAGTACAGAAGTTGACCATATTGACACACTAGGAAAAATAAATCCTTCCACATATATGTCCTCAAGCTAGACTTTATGTTCCAACAACTCACTAGGTGTTAGTTGATAGGATAGCATAGAAATGGGCATTTTTCCATGAAATGGGTAAATAGTATAGTCAAACTCTATATGTGGTAGTAATCTAGAATATTCATCTAAAAATACCTCAGGGTATGCACACACAAAATCAAGTAGATAAATTCTTATGCATGAGTCAAATACTTCAACAAACATTTCTAAAAACTAGATTGTGATTAATCTAGCATAAGGAAAAATCGACCCTTCCCTTCCCAATATAGAGTCCCACCCACATTGGAAAACTTGAGTGAACCTAGTGGTAGAATATAAATATACCCAATGATGATAACAATATATCCAGAAATTTATGATATTTATCCAATCCATATCAATAATCAAGTCAAATATATCATTATCGGGTAATAAGAAGTCTAAAAACACATCAAGGATTCATATCCCCACCCGAAAGTGAGAATATTTGAAACCTTTTTTGAACCTCTTTATTAAATGGTTGTAAATATCTAAAAAGAATGAAATATGATCAGAATGAAAAAATAACATTTCAATAAACATTTATATTACAAATGAATTAGTATCACCTATATCAAATAAAGATATCACTATAAAAGATAAAATAAACATTGCACCTTTAATTGTAACAAGCCCTGCATTTGATTCCTCTAGCACACACTATATTTTATAAATATATCTACTCATAGCTTCCTGTACATCCTCTTTAGCATGAGAATGAGACCCGTCACCCTTGTAAGCATCAACAAGAACCTATTAACCCTTGGTGAATGTGGTTCCGTATTTTCTTCCTTAAGACATCGTACCACAGAAACAATTCAGATTTATAGATCATCCACAAAGATGAAAAGTTCTATGTGCCTCCATACACTAAGGCCAAGTATAACCACAACACCCATACAATAAGAAATTAACTTGTTGTTTTCCTGAAGAAACCCATAAAAATGTTCTTGTAGAAAACTGACTACTCTTATAATTTCTTTTCTGGCCATAAGAAGTACCATGAAAAAATAATACAACCACTAAAGTTCCACCTAATCCTTTCCTAAAATTTATATCTAGATTTGTAAAATATTATTTATACACTACCTCCATAATGGTTTTAATGGAAAAATTACTTTCATCAACTGACCATCAGCCCTCATCCCCATCTCAAACTTCAGAGCCATCGGGTAATCATTGGTGAAAAGATCTTATGACAAATGTGACAACTCAGCAATGTGGGTGGTGTACTCCAGAATGGTATTCTCCCCTTGATCCATGGATAAAAATATTAGAGACATTTCCACACTTAAAATATCAGGATAAAACTATTCATTATAGATATTATTTAACGAAACTCATCTAAGTAATTCATGAAACTTAGATTACACTATTGAGTATTTCCATCTTTTTCATGGTCTGTCGATCATATAAATGTCAAAACCCTCATGAGAATCCTTATGATTCTTCGAATAGTTAATGATCACCTCAATCCATTCAATCCACTCCTATGACACTGTTGTTACTTTTTAACCTTGAAGGATAGGTTGATGCTTATTTTTAAATTCCAATATATGATCTAATTCCCCTCCTAAGTTCATTGTGGTCATTGACCTGAGATACTAAATATTGTAGATCACTATATCTACCAAATAAGATTAATCTAGATGATCATTCTATGGAACATGCCTTTTGAATTTCACTCTTTTATTTGGAAGATCTCTTATAGGAGGAATTTTTCATTAAACATAATACAATAACCAATCAGTCATGAGAAATTTCCAAAAACATTGAAACAAAAATAATAATCTAGACCAATGATTTTAAAATATAATATTTTAAAGCAGTTATTAAATCCTTCACAATAAGGAAAGACAATTTTAAATGAACATGACCATCCAAATAAACTCCCCATTTAGGTTATTCAAATTACCTTATATGAACCAAGTCCTCTAAAAAATTATATGGGTTAATTTAAATAAAATTATCATATAATTTATTCAAATAAACTAAAATAATCAACTTTGGAATGAGTAAATATTTTCCTGACCACCCATGGAAACACAGATTCAGTAATGGGAGTGAGCTATACAAGCCCCTTTTACACACCTACTATCTAAATTCTGAAGATCCTACTCCTTTCTAGCCAAGACACAATACCAACTTATGAGGTGATGGCACACTTCCGGCTGAGTATATTCTTTAATACCAAATTGAAATAGACCAACCCGGTTCAACCTGACCAGTCACCCAATTCATCCCATCATGGGGTTGGGTAAAAAATATAACAAAACTAATCTCGAATATAAGGAAAGAAAGAAACATTACCAAAGTACAATGAAAAAACAATGTGATATACAACTAAACCAAATATGAAAAACTAGAATGAAATTTTAGTCTAGAAAGAAAGTTTCCATGTGACCAAACATCTCATCCACAAACTATTCCGAAATGAAACAATGATATAAAGAGAATCATGAATTCTATATAATTCTCTTCCCTTTTGAAAAAATCCTGTAAAACAAGTTATATATCCTCCCATATGTAGAAGTGGGGTGTGATAAATAGATCCTAGTAGTATAACACCAATGAATATATAAAATCTCTAATAACAATAATTCAAAAGTCCATGGTTTCAAACAAAATAGTATTACCATCATTTTTTAAAATCAACATCTTGAAATACATTTTCAAACAATCCATAAGTTTTCACAAATTGCATAACATGAAGCCAAATCCCGAAGCAAATAAGGTAAAGATAATGAATATAAATATACATGAGAGATAACATCCATAAAATAAACTATCTTGAAACAAACAACAAGAAACAACAATGCACCTACAAGCTGAGCTCCAACCTATGGGGATATACGTACTAGACACTCACAAACCTAAAAATTCATATGGTCTGATTCATCTAACATATAGGACTTCCATATAATATCATCATACATGAGGTTAACTCCTGGTGGGTTCACACACACTAAGAATTCCTATGTATTTATCTTGATGTACCCATTGTTCATACTGTGAAATGTTTGTCAATTTCTATTTTAAAAATCGTGATAATATTTTTATGAAATCATTTTCAAATCCAATAAAATATTATTTTGTGTTTGAAAATATATTCTCCATTACAAATCCAGGAAATTTAATTTTCAAATAAAATCACCCTTTTAGATGTGGAACCATAACCTTTTCAATTTCAATACATGAAATTTATTTTAGATATCAAGGAATAAATAAGAACAACAATTATTTCAATATATTAGTTCAATTGAATAGATCCAACTACATCAATAGAAAAGAAAACTTTTCCTCTATTGAAAACTGTGATTAGAAACCCCAATATCTTACTTTAGAAGGCATTGAATGACTAAAGACTAAAAAGGATTGATAGAAAACACAATATTATTATTAATTCCTATAAAAAATAGTGCCACATTTGCAAACAAGTGAGAAAACATGAGGAAGGCTTACCTAGAGAGATTATGCACCTAAAACTATTGATCACTAATTTAACAAATCATTCAGAATGTAATTAATACACCCAAAATCACCTTGTGTAAGAGCTATGTCTGAGAGGATAAAGATGAAAAATCAAATGAAGCCTCAAACTCCCACACATCAAAATAAGGAATATAACTCAGTGAATTAAATGGCATGTAATATTTTACATGTCATGAATCCATTTTATTTTAAGTTACATCAAAAAACATGTCACCTAAAATTAAAAAAAAATTGTCATTTCATAACATGTAATACTTACACATCATGTAACATTATCATGTGGTGTAATACAGTTCCTCACATATGTCCAGCAACCATTATATGTCATGAAGCCCCATTACATGTTGTGTAATTTCCAAACGGACAACAGAAAATCCCGTGCAAATATTGAGAATCCAAAAATTCCCTAACTTCACCATTATAGGTATCCTCTCAATTAAAGTTCAATAACAAACCCTTGGTAAGAAATTTAAACCAAAAGAAAATATTAGAATATACATGATGAAAAGTTAATGGGGGTAATTAAAGAAATTTTGAGAGAAAGGTCCTTCCTGTGTTGGTTGATCACCTCATTATAGTATCAGATATCATGATATTTTTTCTATTTAGAAATATCCATTAAGGAAAACAATATATATATATATATGTAAATTTTTATAACATATAAACATTCATGAATTTTTATCATCATACATAATATAAACAAAACCTAGTTGTTTATATATCTTCCCACTTACTGTTGTCCAAGAGTGTTGATGCAAAATCTCACTTTCACGTTATATCTATATTAACCAAAAAATCATACCACATAAAGATGTATAAAATATTCTGATAGATAAATGATATTTTACACACATAATGAATGTCAACATGTTAAATAGTACTCTGTATGATATCTGATCCATTTTTCCATTCATCAATGAAATCTTAATTGAAATGAATACACTATTTGGATAATCAATTCCTTAAAAATCATAGATGGTAAACATATAAAATTAATTAAGAAATATAACTAAGAATATTATATTATATCTAATAATATAATATATTTTGGGAAGTTTTTTATAATATGATGGAATGACTTATCATATTATAAAATATCCACATTTTCTAATTTATATTATATAAAATAAATAACTATTAAATTTTTAGAAAATATATTTTAAGTCAAACTATAAAAATGGTGTTAAGGAACTCAGATAATGAATTTTATGAAACCTTGAACTGTACCACTTGACATGACTAATTATAAAGTCATAGAATAGTTGATGAGTCCTGGAAGAATATCTAAATTGTCACGACCCGTCCTCGGGGCCTGTGCCGTGACTACCCAAGCCTGCCTTCCATAGGCCAGGGGCTGGCAACTAGCACCAAAGTCATGAATCCCAATAAAAAAAGGGATGGCATTGCCTTTACAAAATGAAAGATCACACAAATAGAGTGAAAGAAGAAGCTACACTAAGTAAAGCAGTATAACAAACGTGCTGAAAGTACGAGGGGCTAGAAATAATAGCCTAAAAAAAAGATTAAGCAACAACTGAAAGTAAAGTACAACTCAAAGGACAATAACTGAAAGGTTACAAGCATCTCTTGGATCGTCCTCCGGGTTCGTACCTGAAGGGTAGGTATAGATGTCTCCCTCAACACTCTACGTCTGTCTGTCTCCTTTGGGTTCCGAATCGTCGTGAGATCCACCTCCGGGTACCGACTCGTCGTGAGATCCAACTCCTTGTACTATCCAGCTCTAAAATCCTCAACCACGATCATTGATGTCCATCATCTTTAATAAACAAAACGAGTTGCGGGCAAATCCCGTACAGGTGTGAGTATACGATACACAGTTGAGACCCTGAGACCCTCAAGGTCTCACTAAATCCAACAACGATGATCACAAAGAAAGTTCTCAACAGATTACCCTTACTTAGGTATAAGTCCAAACTTATACCTAAGTTTCCAAGTAACCCATCTCAGCCACAAGTTATCACACATATATGAAGTTGACGGATAACCACTACTTAGGTATATTCCCATACATATACGTAATTTATCTAGTAAACCATCTCAATCCTGAGGAAAACACAAAGGTCCTTGACTCATCTCAAACTAGGATTTTCATTAACGAAACCATAACTACTGAAGAACTACTTCTCTGACGAGTACAATGATCTTGTCACGACTCCGAGGTACTACTCACTAACCTAAGACTGCTGAGGTACTCCTCCTGTCGAGTACCGTGGGTCTGCCACCTCACAAAGTAGCGCTCCTCCGCCATGGGGCTGCCACATCACACAATAGTGCTCCCCCTCATAGACTACAGAGGTACTCCTCATGTCGAGTACCTCGGGTTTGCCACCACAAAAAGTAGTGCTCCTCCGCTGTGGGTCTGCCACCTCACAAAGTATTCCTCCCCACTGGGCTATGCAAGTCACTCTGAAGAAAATCGGACAAGCAGTCATCGGGTCTCAGCCAGCTACACGGTCTCTGTACTCCATACGCTTGTCTCTGGGAGGGTCTTCTCCACGAGCTACAGGTCGATACTCCAAGTATCAAAAAGTCCCACGAAGAAGTATCTCAAAGGATCGCCTCAACATAGGGGTCTCAACGCAACATATGGCGCATCAATCAGACACCCGGTCTGTGAGTTGTTAGATCTTTCGTCCCAGGGTCACGGTTGGTTTCATGTACGAACCAACCCGACCGTATCTCAACTGTACCCCGAACTCACATAGGGTATACTAATAGGGACTATTTCAGAACGTGATCACCAATCTCGCTGATAGTTCGTCAAACGGATGTCAGGTCTGAACGTTAACGAATTTTCCGTTCCAGGGGCCCGATTGGACTTCGGGTACAATCCAACCCGGACATAATCCAACTTCATACAAACCACGAGCGGATTAAGCCAAAAGGTCTGTCATATTAAGAGGAATCCAACAAAGTCGACGGCATGTCAATCAGACATCCCGAGCTCATGTTATATGTGTTTCCACTCCGAGGGCCTGGTTGGTCTCGTGTTCGAACCAACCCGGCCATACCCAAAGTTTTCCGAAACCTTAAGTGTAATATACCAAAAGGAATGTCTTGATCCAAGGATCCCATCGCAACTGACGGTGCGTCGATCGGAGGTCTGTAGCCCAGGTTATGAGCTTTTGAACGAAACTTCCCGAAAATAGGGGGTTCGGGCCCGGTCCGACCCAGCCGGATACCCCTTGGGTCGACCCGACCCGGGTCCGGGTCCGGACCACTAGGGAACAGTTTGGCCCAGCTGGCGCGGCCCGGCTCAGCACGGCCCGATGTGGCCGGTCCGTGCGGTGCGGCCGGTTGGCCTGGCGCGGGCGCGGCCCGTGTGGCCAGTCAGCTCGGCCGTTTCTGTCGAGCGGGAAACGGGGGGAGGTGCTTCCCCCTGATTGAAACGGAACGACTTTAATGTCATTCCCTCCCCCAAAACCAGGAACGGATTTGTCGTTCCGGTCCTCCCCCACTCTCGGCGGACCACCGGACGTGCACCGTTGGTCCGTTTCGGTCGTCGTCTATGTCTAAGGTCATTATGGGACCCACATATCACTGCGGAGTCTTCAAATCTCCTCTGCAGCCGATTATGACATTGCCCAATGATCTGCACGTCAATAAACAAATCTGCGGAGGGTTTTCGGGCTGTGTTTGTTCATCCCGCACCCTCCATGTTAGGTGTTTTCAAAAGGCAGTCATTAAAACACATGCTTTTAGTATCAATGAGGGTATAATTTATTCAAGTATAAATTATACTAACTTCATACCATTAAAAGATTTAGCATGTGAGATTAAATCACTCGAAGAGTATTAAAAAAAATTCCCCTACGTTTTTCCCCGCAATAAAATATTCCCAACCCACAAACACACTCTTTCACGAATCAACTTAATATTCTGTTGATCCGTGCTCTCTGATTTAGAAGGATCAAATCATGGGTTTATTAATATTCACAAATTAATTCCCCGCCTCGAAGATGGCGTTAGTCGGTGTCGTGGTAGACAGCGTTGTGGGGAAAAGATTTGTTGGTGACATTGTATTGTATCCGAAGATTTGGTGTCCTCCCTCTTGTCTCGGAGAAAAGAAAAAGAATCACATCGATAATTCTTCATCAAGGGAGGCAGTCGTTCTTCATCGATGAAGGAAGCTCCCCTCAAATTCTCCCAAAAATATTTTCCAAAAAAATATTTCATTAAGTCTTCTTCCTTTAAAAGATCTCCAAGCAATTCAAAAATTCAAATGTTGTGATAAGGATAATTAATAAGGTTATTAAATTCCCTTAGTTAGCTCATTAAGTTTGGGAGGTGGAGAGGCTCCTATTTAAGAAGGGAAGTTTCCATGAAATTATCAAGGGAGGATTTAAGAGGTTAAGGGGAGTTATGGGGAGGTGAAGAGTTAAGGGTCTGTGTGGGTCCCAGTACACTAACTCTCCTATTGTAGTTTAGGTGGGTGTGGTCCCCACCTATAACTCCCCCTTTGTAGGATTAATAATCACATTCCTTATATAAAATTTGTACACAACAAATTTTATCTACTTTATTCTAAATCCCCATTTATTAAACCTCATCCCGCACAAAACGCAACTACGACAATGGTCCCCCTAAGCAATTAATGGCGTTTCGAGTTCATCGGTGCCCTCGGATTTCAATTCCCAACACCAGTTCAAAAGATAGAAAAACTCGCTCGTTCGTTCACTAAACGTACGCGAGCTAATCTTCGGAAATTGATTTCGGGCACACTGGGCCTCTGAATCAGGTTCCGTCAGAAGCCACAGACTCGTAAAAATACAAAGGAATTAAAAAAAGAATATTGCTTTAAATTTTTTGGTCTTTACATTACTCCCACCTCAGGGATTTACGTCCCTGTAAAGCAACAACACAAACTAGGAAAAAAAAGTGGAACTGAGAACGCGTCTAAGCCTTCCGCTCCTATGTGCTCTCCTGGAGGTCTATGTGCTGCCAGTGAAAGCGCACCTAAGAAATCGACCATCAACGTAGGACCCACTCTCGTCGATCCTTGTTCTCCACTTGAAACTTTGTGAATGTCACCCCGTCATCAACGTCCAACCCCCCGTGGTTGATGATGTGTGACGGATCATGCACGTATCTCCTCAGCTGAGGTACGTGGATGATATCATGCACCCGGTGCAACTGTGGTGGAATGGACAAGCAGTAAACCACCTCCCCTACCATGCTGAGGACCTAGAAAGGTCCATTGAACCTCAGAGATAACATTCCACCTCAGACACATCTCTGTAAACCTCGTCGAGGTGAAACCCGTATAAGAACATGTTTGCCATCCTTGAACTATAGAGGCCTCCATTTTCTGATTAGAACTGAAACTCAAAACTCCTACTTCCATGAGGGTAAGATTGGTCGACCTAAGACTGATCGGCTACACCCTCTTATGCATGAGTTTATCCTATGCTGCATGGGGTTTCCTTTTCTCCGACCAAGGAAAACCCATTCCTCCTTTTTAGATAGACCACAACCTTTTTTCCTAAAACCTTCAATTTGTGTATGAACTGTGATTGCCCAGTCCATACTCAAATTAACATCGTAATGCCTCGATGCTTCCAACAAGAGGTTCCAACCGAAACTCTCTCTTGAAGGGCCAGATTACACCATTGGCGTAAGTGTGATTATCGAGTCTCCTCCCAAAGGTATCTCCAGACGTGAGGGTAATGTCAACGACCTAACCAGAAACTATAGGACTGGGACAAGATTCATGGATGGAAGTGATGATTCGTATCAATGTCTTGTTGTTACGGAAGCTAGTAGAAGACACCTTCCGTACTTCGAATCATCCTTAGAGCCTTTCGGTCGCACTTCTTGACTACATGCAGCTACTCTTTCCACTTCCCTCTTGCTCATGGAGCCTAGTGGAGATTACAAAGGTGGGTGGTTGCAACATGTCAAAATGTTCAGCACCCCAGGCTACTCTCCTAGCTCTGCTTCCATGTCTGTTTCCTTGTAGATTCATTGGTCCTTTTTTACTTCCTCTACTTGAAACATCTTACATGCCCAAGTCTCCGAGACTGGCGCCAGTTTCCTTCTTTCCCACTGCTAACCTTCACTGACTGCATCGATTCAGAAAAATAATTCTCAACCACAAAGGTTCTTTCTAGCACCGTAGAATAAGTAGGAATTCATAGAGAAAAGGTGTTGGCTCATGTGTCCTTAAATATACCTCACTCAGAAGTACGAGCCCTGAAGCACCGATCACATCGTAATCATCGAGTACCAGGAATGGTTTGGTACACCCCGATGAATTCTTAGCTACCGACAAGTCATCCCGCCAAAGATTTAAATGCTCTAGAAAAATCTCTACCACCTCCTGAAGCCAGTCCTCAGCCTCCTTTCAGTCGGGCATGCCTCGAAACTTGAGGGATATCTAGTGCTGGAACACGTGTAAGGCAGTAAGCCTACATTGGTCACCTACTGGTACCGCCGGTTGTAACTTCTGACCAACAGGTAGTGATGTATAGATAAAACACTACCCGAAAGAACTATCTCAGGCATCAGTCCACATACCGAAGCCTCAAGACTATGTGTACCATACTCATGGTCACTCACTGGAAAATACTAGTAGCCAAATCCACCATCCACTCTACTGATATCTCAACTAGGCGGAAAACTCTAGCAATTGCCTCTAGCCAGTCCTCTATTTTGTAGGAATCTGCCTCACCTCGTAACCTCAGAGGCCTCTACTGTTGGAACTCGTGCAATTCACTCTGCCGTCATGCACCGTCTACTAGTATGGAAATTGGAATCCATTTCCCAATAGGTGGTGGTGCTGCTGGTACACCACCCGGGGGTGCCAATATAGAAAAATGGGCCTCGCGCCGGAGCCTCATCCCTCGGTGGGCCGTCTTCGTGTACTATCTCAGGACTCCAACTGATTGTCCATGTGGAGACATCCTAAACAGATGCAACATGGTCAACGATTTATACCTGGTGAGATGACCTAGTTTGAGCTGACTTTAAAACTCTTGGAAACACACATGCAATCAGTGTTTTCGTGCATAAATTCAGAAATCAATAGTCAAGGTCTTGGTGTATGGATATGTTGGTCGCCACACCAACACTGGAATACCTGAACTGAAGACCACACTTGGTACCCTTAACACTATTTCTTCACAAAAAGGAATGATAAGAGTCCTGAGTTCTGCGGTAGAACCAACTCCTCTGATACCAATTTGTCACGACCAGTCCTTCGGGATCGTTCCGTGACTACCCCAAGCCCGCCTTCCATAGGCCATGGGTTGGCGACTAGCACCAAAGGCTTGAATCCCAATAAAAAAGGGAAGGAATTTCCTCTATGAAATCAGATAACACACAAATAGAGTACAAGAAAGAGCTACACTATGTAAAGTAGTATAACAAACATGCTGAAAGTACGAGGGGCCGGAAATACAAGCCCAAAAGAAAGATACAGCTACAACTGAAATTAAAGTACAACACAAATGACAATAGATGAAAGGTGACAAGATGATCCTAGATCATCCTCTGGGTTCCTACCTGAAGGGCAGGTACAGATGTCCTCCTCAGCACTCCATGTTTTTCCGTCTTCTCTGGGTACTGAATCATTGGGAGATCCACCTCTGGGTAATGTCCAGCTCTACAAGCCTCAACCACGATCAGTGATGTCCGCCCTCTGAAACCAACACAATGAGGTTTGGGAAAATCCTGTGCAGGGGTGAGTATATGATACTCAGTAGGGACCCCGAGACCCTCAAAGTCTCACTAAATCCAACAAGTATGATCACAAAGAATGTTCTCAACAGATAACCCTTACTTAGGTATAAGCCCAAACTTATACCTATGATACCAAGTAACCCATCTCAGCCACTAGGTATCACACAGATATGAATTCGATGGATTACCACTATTTGGTATATTCCCATACATATACGTAAGTTATCAAGTAACCAATCTCAATCATGAGGAAAACACCAAGGTCATTGACTCAGCTCAAACCAGGATTTTCATTATCGAAACTGTATCTACTGAACAGCTCCATCTCTGATGAGTACAGTGATCCTATCATGACTCTGAGGTACATATCACTAACCTAAGACTGCTGAGGTACTCCTCCTGTTGAGTACCGCGGGTCAGCCATCTCACAATGTAGTGCTCCTCCGCCCTGGGTCTGCCACCTCACACAGTAGTGCTCCCCCTAATAGCCTATAAAGGTACTCCTCCTGTCGAGTACCGCAGGTCTGCCACCTCATAATGTAGTGCTCCTCCACCATGGGTCTTCCACCTCACAAATTAGTGCTCCCAACTGGGCTATGCAAGTCACTTCGATTCAAATCGGAAAAGCAGTCATTGGGTCTCAGCTCGCTAAATGGTCTCCGTACTCCGTACGCTCGTCTCTGGGAAGGTCCACTCCATGAGCTATAGGTCGATACTCCATGTATCACAAATTCCAATGAAGAATTATTTCAAAGTACTTCCTCGTCATATGTGTCTCAACGCAACAGACGACACGTCAATCGGATGCCTGGTTTGTGAGTTATTAGCATTTTCGTCCCAGTGGGCCGGTTGGTTTCGTGTATGAACCAACCCGACTGTATCTCAACTGTACCCAGAACTCACATAGGGTATACTCATAGGGACTGTTTCTCAACGTGATCACCAATGCCGCTGATGGTTTGTCAAACAGACGTCTGGTCTGAAAGTTAACGGCTTTTCCATTCTAGGGGCCCGATTGGACTTTGGGTACAATCCATCTCGGCCATACTCCAACTGATTCCAAACCTCGAGAAGAGTTATCCAAAAGGACCATCTAACTATGAGGAATCCAACAAAGTCTACAGCACGTCAATCAGACGTCTGGAGCTCATATTATAGGTGTTTCCGCTCCGAGGGCCCGGTTGGTCTCGTGTTCGAACCAACCCGGCCATACCCAATGTTCTCTGAAACCTTGAGTGTAATATACCAAAACTACCATGTTGATCCAAGAATCACATCACAACTGACGGTGCATCGATCGGAGGTCTGTAGCCCATGTTATGAGAGTTTGAACGAAACTGACCGAAAATAGGGGGTTCGGTCCCTGTCCGACCCGGCCCGATACCCCCTGGGTCAGCCCGAACCGGGTCGACCCGGCCCGGTGCGGCTGGTCCGTTGGGTGTGGCCGGTTGGACTGGCATAGGTGCAGCCCGCGTGGCCAGTCAGCTCGGTTGTTTCGGTCGAGCGGGAAACGGGGGGGGGGGGGGGGGGGGGGGGGGGGGGCGGCGGTGCCCCCTCTGATTGAAACGGTGCGGCTTTAAAGTCACGCCCTTCCCAAAAACCTGGAAAGGCTTTGCCGTTCCGGTCCGCCGCCGCTCTCGGCGGACCACCGGACGTGCACTGGTTGACCGTTTCAGCCGCCGTCTGTGTCTAAGGTCATTACGGGACCCAAACATCACTACGGAGTCTTCAATTCGCCTTTGTGGCCCGTTCTGACATTGCCCGACGATACACACATCAATAAAAAAATCTGTGGAGGGTTGTCGGGCTGTGTTTGTTCGGCCCGCACCCTCTGCGTTAGGTGTATTCAAAAGGCAGTCATTAAAACACATGCTTTTAGTATCGACGAGGGTATAATTTATTCAAGTACAAATTATACTAACTTCATACCATTAAACGCTTTAGCCTGAGAGATTAAATCACTCGAAGAGTGTTAACCAAAATTCCCCTATGTTTTTCCTCGCAATCAAATATTCCCAACCCGCAAACATACTCTTTCACGAATCAACTTAATATTGTGTTGATCCGCGCTCTTTGATTTAGAAGGAAAAATCATGGGTTTATTAATATTCACAAATTAATTCCCTACCTCGAAGATGGAGTTCATTGTTGTCACGGTAGATGGCGTTGAAGGGAAAAGATTTTTTGGCGACGCTGATGTGTATCCGAAGATTTGGTGTCCTCCCTCTTGTCTCAGAGAAACGAAAAAGAAGCACGTCGACCGTTCTTCGTCGAGGGAGGCAGTCTTTCATTGTCGATGAAGGAAGCTCCCCTCAAATTCTCCCAAAATATATTCCAAACAGATATTTCATTAAGTCTCCTTCATTTAAATGATCTCCAAGCAATTCAAAAAGTCAAAAGGTGTGACGATGATAATTAATAAGGTTATTAAATTCCATTAGTTGGCTCATTAAGTTTGGGATGTGGAGAGGCTCCTCTTTAAGAGGGGAAGTTTCCAAGAAATTATCAAGGGAGGATTTAAGAGGTTAATGGGAGTTAAGGGGAGGTGAGGAGTTAAGGGTTCGTGTGGGTCCCACTATACTAACCCCCCCATTGCAGGTTAGGTGGGTGTGGGCCCCACCCTTAACTCCCCCTTTGTAGGATTAAAAATCATATTGCTTATATAAAATTTGTACACAACAAATTTTATCTATTTTATTCTAAATCCCAATTTATTAAACCTCAACCCGCACAAAACGCAACTACGACAAAGTTCCCCCTAAGCAATTATCAGTGTTGCGAGTTCATCGGTGCCCTCAGATTTCAATTCCGAGCACCAGTTCAAAAGATAGAAAATCCCACTCATTCGTTCACTAAACGTACCCGAGCTAATCATCAGAAATTGATTCCGGTAACACCGGGCCTCTGAATCTGGTGCCGTCAGAAGCCACATACTCGTAAAATTCCAAATAAATTAAGAAACAAAAATTCTTTAAAATTTACTATTCTTTACATAAATTATCATGGAGTATATAATGGGGTTGTATAATGAATGATAAAATATGGAAGAACATATGTGTGGATATAATGCATACATAATATTAGTTCTGATGCATATATAATGTGCAATGATAGTTCTGATGTGTATGCTTTAATATTTGTTCTGATTTTGTAATATCAAAACTACTATTGTGATAAAATATATATTGATCAAAATAAATATATGTAATATCTATTTTTTACTCATAACAGTTCTAACATATTTTAGATCACAATGTTAGTTCTGAACTAATATTTATTGATCCATTATCATCCTTCTAATATTTATTTATCAAAATACATTTAGGCTCTGAACCAATATTAGTTCTTAAATTACCTTAGTTATAATGTAATATTGTGATCAATACATATAACTCTAAAAAAATTATCAATATTTAATATTACACATTATTTCTCAACTAAAATACATAATGTTATATGTGATATTTGTTTAGAACGAATATGATATTGTATTTTTATAGAGAATTTTAATATTAATTCTGATACATATATTTATCATAGTGAATGTATTTTTTTAATGTTATTTGTAATAATATATATATATATATATATAAGATTAGTTTATAAGTAACATGTATTAATCAAAATACATTTACCTAATATATATTGATCAAAATACATGAAATTTTTTAACTAATATTAGTTCTGAAAATTATATTGTGACAAGTGCATATTATTTGTGATAAATACATATTATTTTTTGTCCATTTTGATTATTTGGTTGAGATCTATGAGATTTAAGGTCAAATTTTCTTCATTACACTAACATCAATTATAATTATAGAAATCTAATAATATTCACTTATATATTTATTTTTGGATTTATTTTTTTCATCAATGTACAATCATAGATAATGGACTATGAAAATAGATAGATTATAAACTATTTTGGTGAAAACACAAATAGATGTGGTGGAGAAATAGATTTCACACTATGATTCTAGAAACACATATTAAGGAACATTCTTAGATGATGGAATTTAATAAATAGAAGGATTATTTACTATTTTTTTATCAAAACATAGATGAAATTGGTAGAGATTAACTAATTGTTTATGTAAAATGATTCCAATTTATACGAAGATTAATTTACACATAGTTATGGGAATTTAATATAATATATTTAAGTCATATTTCAATTACAGACAGTATATGGGGAAAATGAATTATTAGGAAGTTTCAATTAAATAATAGAAATAATAAAAGTTTTAACATGGTGTACAATAATATAATAAAATTTTATTATAAATTTTATAGACTGAATCAAAAGAGAATAAATGAAAATATTATTGATACCTAAAATATGGAAATTGGGTTTGAAATGTGACTATAGAAGATGAATTGAAACTCATGAGGATTGGAAATAAAATGATGGATAGTGGGACAATAAGCTATCAATATGGACATAATAATACACTTGGTATTCTTGGTCATGGTGATTAGGGTCATCTATGATAATTCAATTAAGTCCATGGAATTAATTATGATAATTATAAAAGTAAAGGAAAAGATGACAAATTTGTGAACTCATTATCTATATGAAAACACATTTAAAATCTAAACAGTATCAAGGTTATCAAATTAATGAATGTAAATAATAAGATAAAAGGTCATGGGAAAAGAAAATAGGAAATTTGATATGTAAAACCACTAAATTCGTTATTATTACTACTTGAAATATTATGATATTAATTAGAATCACTTTAATTTTATGAAATTAATTTATCAAAATAATCCCATTTCTGATAAATTCTTAAATCTACAAAATATGATAAAAATTTGAAATTCAAAATATTTTTTCATTAAAATTTCCAAGGGATCATTTTAAACTTTAAAAATTAGTTATAGTAGGAAAACAATAAGCAATAACGGGTTTAATTAAACCATATCAATATTAGAAAACAAAAATACACAAGGCCTTCTTTAAAATATAATTTTTGATAATTTATATATTTGAAATGTGAATTAGATAAAGCTAAAAGGGAGAATAATAATGAAATTACTTATATACACATTATAAAAAATAGTAACGGATCAGATTAAAACATAGGGTAATAATATATGTACTGTAATAAGGAAATAAAATTTGTTTAAACAATTTATATGGTAATGAATTCTATAAAATGTAATGGGATAGAAATATAAATAGTATAATATATTAATTGTAATTAATGGGATTTGATATAATAATTTATATAAAATTTTCCATTAGTAAATTAAAAAAGACATATTCATTCTATTACAGGGGAAACAAAAACATCAAGAGTTTAATGAAACACCTACAATTTCTGAGATATGGATCTCTAATTGTAATATGTAAATTAAATTTTTTAAAATTAAAATTTAAGAAATTATTTAACATATTATTAAATATTGGTGTCTAAAATATACATAGAGGAACATTTCATCCAGTAATGGGGGTTAATAAAATATATTTTTTATATATGAGATAACACTAACATTGATAAGATAGAACACAACAAAAGTGTTATGTAGTATAAACTGTTTAATAAAAATAGAATTGAATTATAATTCCATAACATGTTAATGAAATAAATCATCAATACAAACATAAATATAATGTTATATTTGAATGTAAATATAATCATGAATATAAATCAACAAAAATAATGAATTCACTACATAGAGAACACCATAAGAAGATATGGAGTATGTAAACTGATTTAAAATTGTAATTTTTGTAGAAGTAAAATAGAAAAATGAAAATTTAGCGGAATAATGTGATGAATTAAATGAAACAATATAATAGATTATTGGTGGAACAAAAATTATACATAATTAGTAAATTTGGGAGTATATAGTATCACTGGAAACTATAATTTACAAAAGTTAATAACTCCTTTTTTCTAGAAATTGTTCTCAATGAATTTTATAAAAAACTAATCACATTGAATATATATTGAAATTTCATGTATATTGATAGTTAAAATACAAAGTTATATATAGTAAAATTGAAATTAGATGATGAATATGATTGTAACAGTGTAAATAGAAACTAATAAATTAATAAAATTGCATAGTTTTAAGAAGACATATTGGAGTTGTATAAAAAAAGATGAAAATAGGAAAATTAAAAGTATAATGAATGACTGTTTATGTTAACCAAGACATTATAGAAGGTAAATATAATAAAATGAAAGTATTTGGATGAAAGTATTTTATGAATAATCTATCATTATTTCAGTCTATGATTGAAAGCTCTTAATTGCAGTAATAATTGTAGACTACTGATCAACTATGTCACTATTAACCAATTCATTATTGGTGGCTACTAATTGACCCTATAAATAGTATGGTTTTCTGAAATATTAATAATATCATGGAATTGAAGAAAATATTTTGGGAATAGTGTAGATACCCGAAGCTTGACGTTCATGGACATTACATTACTTTTTCGGAATATCTAATACATAACAAAAACAGACACACAAGGACCGTAATAGTTTAGTGTCTTTTGAAACATGGAATATAAACTTATAATCATGTTGAAAGATCTTAAAAATCTCCCATAAATATCCTCCCCTTTTTTTCCTTACCCAAAACCATTCTTTTAATCATGGGGGAAAAGAAAACATAAAAAGGGTGACCTCAAATTTTAAGTAAGGGTAAGCATGGTGAAAATAAAACAAAACATATATATTTGAACGTAAAAGCATGAAGATAATATTTAAACATAAAACTCTTGAGCAATGACATAAAACAAGGAAGTACGTAAGGAATAGATCATAATGGACCATCACTCATGATAAAATAGCATAGGAATAAAGCATGTAATTGTGTAATCCATTAAGCACATGTAATGATTTCCCTAGTAGCCAAGGAATTACTGCCATGACCATCTTAGCGGACAAAGTCCCTTTCTGAATCGAGTTCACTCCTCGTTTCAGTCCTGTAACACTGAACCGGATTAACTTACCATTCCAACCTTGTCTATATCATGAGTTAAAAATCTTTACCCAATGCATTGGAGGGAGATATAGGTCCCACCCATCTCAAAATGGAACCATTCTTACTTTTTCCACAACATAAACATAAAATATTCATCATAACCAAAAGAATAAAATGGGTTTCATAAAATCATATCATCATCACATGATCCATATAAAACAAATGGATATTTCATTATAAGAAAAGAGAAATCATGTAAATCATAGAAATATTAAACTTGAAACATACACATATGAAATAATTTCATCTTAGATGGAAAATGGTTTTGAGAAAATACTTGAAATGAATTCTTGAGGAAAATATCCTTTCTTATTCAAAATCATATTCTTTTCACAAAATTCCATTCAATTTTAAAAGGAAAGGATTTTGATGAAAATAATCATAAAATCTTGTAGAGGAAGCTTAATGAAAATGAGGCATTATGAAACTGTAAAAATCCCTTCACGCCATATAAGTAAAAAAAATAACAATTTCCTTGTACTTTTTTCTGAAAAGTAAAAAAGTACCTTGTCACACCCCACCCACGGACACCCATGTTTTTTATTCTTTTCTCGGTCCTGCGACATTGGGAAGAGTTGTGTTGGGAGAAGTTGGAACTTTCTTTGAAGAGTTTATGTTTTCATTGGGTTTCAGGATAGTGTGTCGTCACCACACTGCTAGCGGTCACTGTGCATTCGGTCCGGGTGGGTGCGCAGTCACCGCACCGCTAGCGGCGGTCGTGCGTTCGGACCAGGTGAGTGCACGGTTTCTCAACTATTTAAATAAATAATAAAATTTAATGAATAAATTAAATTAAAAATAATTTTATAAATTTTTTAATAATAATAATGACAATAATTTATAATATTGTTGTTGTTATTATTACTATTATTATTATTATTATTATTATTAAGATTATTATTATAATTATTATTAAGATTATTATTATTATTATTATTATCATTTACTTTAATTTTATTTTTAGTTTATTTATTTATTTATTTATTTTTTATTTATCTTTCTTCCACTTTTTCGTCACTTTTTTCCTTCTACCTTTTGATCTTCCACGTGGTGTTGTCCCCCCTGTCCAGCGCGTAACCTGCTCCCCTGCCTCTCCTCTTTTTTTTTTGCACACTGCACTTGCAGCACCACTCCTCCCCGCGTCCAGCCCTGTCGTCGCTCGGCGCCTCCTGCAGCTTCACCCTCCTTCCTCGCTGCTTCCCCGCTCAGCGGCCCGCATCCCGCCAACCTGTGCTCTTGCAGCTCGCCTCTGCCGCCGCTTCAGCACCTCTCTACTGCAGCGCATGCGCTCCCACTACCCGCCTGCAGCAGCGCCCAGCTCTGGCTCACCCTTCCTGCCTGATGCATCCGCGTCCGAGCCATCCCCTTCTCCCCTTCCCGTGCTGACCTATTCGTCTTCCACCTCCTGCGCGCCTACTGTCCCACTCCCCCTATTGTGTTCCAGCCACATACCAGTAGGTTCCAGCCGAACCTCCTCCACCAGCCCTCTTGATATGTCCGGATCCTGCTCCCCGCCGCCTCAACCCACCTGTTACACCATCACCCGCATCTGGGCCTCCAGTGCGCACACCTCCTCCTGGTCGGCCGCCTCCGTCATGCACCCTCCTTCAGCAGTGCCCTCATCTGCCCCTGTGAGTCCCATGCCAGCCCTCTGCATGCATCGATCCTGCTTCCCCTCACACACATGTTGTAACCCGCAGTGCACAACCCTCTCCATCTCTTCCCACGTCCGCCCACTGCGAGTCCGGATCGACCTGCCTCCATGCAGCATGCCCACTCCGCCAGTCGCTCCATTGTGCGCCCTCTACAACCACCTGCTTCAAAATCCTGCTCGCCCGATACCCATCCCCTTGTTGCATTCGAGAAGCTCACTGACGACCTGCCCTCCTCGGACCTCGTTGCTCCAGCTAGTGGGTGGCCAGCAGCCCTGCCCCTTATAGCGCCGCCTTTCCCCGCAGCTGCCCAGCACCTCGGCTTCCGTCCGCCTCATCCACGTGTTGCACGCTGCTTCCCGGATCACTCGCACCCTTCCCATCGTCCGTCTCGCATCGCTTCTATCTAACAGCCCTTGTCGCACCCCCTGGTCGAACCGCATCTAGCTACACGCCTTCCGATGTTCCGACATGACGCCCTTCGGTGGTCTGTTTCTTTTTGTAGCCCCTCAATGGGTTCCCCTTTTTATTTGATGTTCTATTTGATAATTTTTATTTGATATATTTATATATATTTTACCCTGGTTTAATTAGAATTTTTATTAATTAAAAGTTATTTGGGTCGATTTGACCTTTTAGGACCCCCACGGGGTGAATCTGAGTGAGTGTCGTCGTCGCGCCTCCTTCCAAGTGAGTGTCGTCGTCGCGCCTACTTCAAAGTGAGCATCGTCCTTGCGCCTGCTTCTAAGTGAGCATCGTCATCGCACCTGCTTCTGAGTGAGCGTCATCATCGCGCCTGTTTCCGAGTGAGCGTCGTCATTACGCCTGGTTTCCGAGCTTGCACCGTCATCGCTCCTTGGTCTTGAGGTAGGTCCCCCATTGCACATACCTTTAGATTTAGAATTTATTAATTTCTTGATGATTTATTCATATTAAAAAATTGGAAGTAATACGATATAATTAATTTTTATATAATTATTTGGTGCGAAAAGAGCCGTTTATTTTATACTGAACAATTGAAACATTTTCCTGACGAGCGAACACCGAGTATTGAATGAATGCCTGTTTGGACTTTAAACATAATTCATAAAATTTCAAATGTACTTCTGGTTTTGAAGATAAATGATTTCTTCTGAATAAGTGTTTTGGGTTTTCTCAAAAATGAGGTTATTCTTTAAAATTATTGAAGGCTCGTTTGGCACTTTAATAAAATAGATTATTTTGGAAAACCCATTCTAGGGTGATCTTTGGTGTGCGTTGTTTTTGTGAGTTGTATGTGATTTTTTAGCATCGTGACTGATTGACTTACATTGTGGACACGCCCCTTTTTATTTCTTGTGATTACTTGGCAACATGTCATAGTGAGTGAATATTCTGTGAACGATTACTACACTAGTTTAGATTACGCACTGTCAAGTGGCCCCATAGCAGGGGAATAATGAGTTATTGCTGTTATGGCGACTGTGCACCTCGGTTAGGCCATGCAGGGCTATGCCGGGCGTTAGGGCGTTATGACGTCATCGAGTTAGGGCATGCCTTCAGGATGTGTCAGATGTATAGTACCTTCTGGATTGTTCACGATCTCCTAGGTTCTACCCATGTTTCTATTAGTGTTTATTTTTATGTGGTGGATGGTTGAGAGGACTAGTTCGGTTTCTTGCCCCTGTGTGCCACTTTTTCCATTGCCCTTGATGTGTGTTGTGTGATATGTGTGGTATTTCCTTTTTGTTTAATAACTGAAGTTTGGATTTATAAATGGATCACAGAAAATGATTTAAAAAGAAATAAAACTATTCCATTCAGACATTAAACTTGTTTTAAAATTAAAAAGGGCAATGGACTGATACTTGTTTTAGAAATGGATGTGCATATGTGTTAAAACCAATATTTTTGTATATTTAGTTCAAACCTGTAATTGGTAAATTTCTTTTATTTAAAGGTAGTGCTTTGGGGAATAGATATCGGGTTAGCCTACTGAGTTTTAATACTCATGCCTATAATTCATTCCTGTTTTTAGTGTTGTGCAGGCTACAGCTTGGGTGCATTCATCGCAGGTGACGTTTAGTTGTGAGTTAGAGAGTGACCCACGAGGTCACATGGAGATAGTGGTTGTTTCTTTCGGTTAGTTTTTTTTCTTTTGTTCTTGTTTAGTTATTTTACTCTATTTATTTTATTTTGCGCTGCTTTGTTTTATTTCAGCTACTCTAATTATTTGGTTATACTAGGCGAGATCTTTCCCACAGCCTCTATTAATTCCCTGGCGCTTGTCGCCAGCCCGGGAGGATCGGGAACGCCTCTCGGGTCATGTCGCGGACCGGATCGGGTGACCGGTTCAGGATTGACCCGAGTTGGTTCGTGACAAAATGGTATCAGAGGGTGGTCATCACTTAGCAGACCTCTCTTTTTTAGAGCGCCCTTTGTTATTTTGGATGTCTGGTAGATAGATATTAGGACTGTCGGGGCTCAAGTGGTAGGTTTCGGGTTGGTGCCTGATCACCACCGCTTGTGAAAAGACCTGAGTCGCCAGGGTTAGTCTAGGATTTGAGTCTTTTTTCTTTGGTTTTTTTGGATTGAGGAATGAAAATGGGGGCGAATCGGTTCACATGGATACCTCACATGGGGTGGTGACCCATGTGGAGTTCGAGTGACCGGTTTAATGTCCTTTTAGTGATATGCCTTACATGGGGCATGGCTCACCACCATGTCACTTGGTCAGATATATGCTGTAGTTTCTCATTCCAGTGGGTTATTACAGCTTGTGTTTTGTTTATTTGAGAGTGCATTAAAAGTGAAATCGGTTATTAATTGGAAATTTGTTTCTTCTAAATTGTTTTTGAAATTACTAAAGTGGGTCTTTAAATAGAAGGTGTATCAGTTTGGAAAAAATTGGTGTGTGTTTTGATTTGGTAAGGAAAAGAATTGTTTGAACCATGGCACTCCTTATGGAGGGTCACACGTGTGTGGGTATGTATAGAAGTGTGTGGGGTCACTTGATCACATATGATGCGAGCGGGATTGAATGAACGCATGTGTGACGGTTCATAAAGTACCATAGGGGAGTTTTGAAAATTTTAAAGAAATAACGATTTTTGAATAGTTATTTCTCCTTGTGTTGTATTTGTTTGGATTATGGGCCTATTGCCCTTGGCTTGTGTTGTTTCATAGATTTATTTTTGGCTTGATACCGGTTTTTATGGTGTTTTGTTTTTCATGTTGTTATGAGTATGCCGCCCAGAAAGCCTCTCAATGTTGTCAACGAGTTATGCTCAGTTCTCAGTTTCTTTTTTTGTGTTGATTTCTTTTTGAGATAATCGCAGTCTGTTAGAGGTAGTTGTATTGTTATGAAAGATAGTGTGTCTTTGGGTTGTCGGGAACTCCCAGGGTAGTTAAGGTTCATACCGCCCTTTAGTTGTTTGAGGGTTCAGTTATGGGTTAGTAAAGATGAATGGTCTCATCGTCGTTAGAGTCTTGAGTGTGATTAATGGTGTTCGACTTCCGCAAAGGTTCCCCACCAGGAAAGGAGTGTGGGCCGGTGGAACCTGTCTCCATGAAATCATCCTCGTTGGTACCAGTTCCTAGTTCGTCAGACCACTCTCCTGTGCGCCAACAGTATGGCTAGTTCGGACATTCTAAGCCATCATTTTTTATCCCTTTTAAATTGTACGACCATCATAATTGTTTGAATCATTGAAAAAAATGAGTTAGATACCAGTAGATGAAAATTCTTGACTGTGAGGCAGAAGATGCTTCAGCTATCAGGGACTCAGCCACAGGTCTTAGGGTGAAGCTCGCGCACAGTCTGGAGTTGTTGAGGTTGTGTGGAACCTCAGTCTAGATAATGTCATTGGATTTGGAATGGAAATATCCAAAATTTCCCTTGTACTATTCTCATTGCTGTCATAAGATCATCCTTTGTCGCGGTGGCGTGATGAGCTCTTTTCCCCACAATCCAAGCGGTCTTGTCTACCCTCAGTGTGGTTTTTAAGTTGTTTGGTCTCTTTGAATGGTGTGGGCCCATGAATAAACGGACATGTTCTGTCTTTGAGTTGGTCCTAGCTATGTTCGATAGGGGAATATTCATTTTGTAATGTTGATGGGAGGTGTTGAGTTAATTTATCATCCTCAAGTTTCTAGATTGTTCCGTGACAAGCTTTTCATCATGTCCCAGGTGTGTTGTTCGGTACATGTGGGAAGAATGAATGAGTTTGGTTTGGGGGTTCCTGTGTTTCCCCCCCAGGGGATGGTTTGTTCGAGTTTCAAGGGTTTTTGTATTAGTGAATTCTTGTGGTGGGGAGAACCCCCTCACGTTCTCCCCTCAATCTCGGGCGGTGGTTTTTCTTGATTTGGTCGGGTGTGATGTTTGTTGGGAATGGTTACCCCGAAGCTCCCGGTCCTCTATGAATTTGTCTGGGAATGAACGCAAGTTGTGTTAACTGTTTACTTGGTGACTTTTTGGTGGAAAAAAGTGTCTATGGTAGGGAGAATTGTCACACCCACCCATGGACACCCATGTTTTTTATTCTTTTCTCGGTCCCGTGAAGTTTTGAAGAGTTGTGTTGGGTCCAAGTTGGAACGTTCATTGAAGCGTTGACGTTTTTGGTGGATTTCAGGATAGTGAGCCGTCACCACACTGCTAGCGGTCACTGTGCATTCGGTCCGGGTGGGTGCGCGGTCACCGCACCGCCAGCGGCGGTCGTGCGTTCGGACCCGGTGAGTGCACAGTTTCTCAGCTGTTTAAATAAATAATAAAATTTAAAGAATAAATTAAATTAAAAAGATTTTTATAAAATGTATAATAATAATAATGACAATAATTTATAATATTGTTGTTGTTATTATTATTATTATTAAGATTATTATTATTATTATTATTATTATTATTATGATTATTATTATTATTATGATTATGATTATGATTATTATTATTATTATTATTTACTTTTATTTTATTTTTATGTTATTTTTTATTTTTTATTTTTTTTCTCTTTCTTCCTCTTTCTTCTTCACTTTTTTTCTTCTCCCTTTTTCTCTTCCACACGGTGATGTCCCCCCTGTCCAGCACGTGACCCGCTCCCCTGCCTCTCCACTTTTTTATTTTTTTTATTTTGCACGCTACACTTGCAGCACCTCACCTCCCCACATCCTGTCTTGTCGTCGCTCGACGCCTCCTGCAGCTTCACCCTCCTTCTTCACTCCTTCCCCGCTCAGCGGCCCGCATCCCGCTAACCTGCGCTCCTGCAGCTCACCTCCGCCACCCCGGAAACACCTCTCCGCTACAGCGCATGCGCTCCCGCTACCCACCTACAGCAGCGCCCAGCTCCAACTCTCCCTTCCGGCCTCATGCAGCCACGTCTGAGCCAGCCTCTTCTCCCCTCCGCCTGCTGACCTATTCGGCTTCCACCTCCTGCGCGCCTGCTGTCCCACTCCCCATGTTGCATTCAAGCCACCTACTAGCAGGTTCCAGCCGAACCGCCTCCTCCAGCCCTCTTGATCTGTCTGGATCCTGCTCCCTGCCGCCTCAACCCACCTACTACACCATCACCAGCATCCGGGCCCCCAGTGCACACACCTCCTCCTGGTCGGCCGCCTCCGTCGCGCACCCTCCTTTAGCATCGCCCTCATATGCCCCTGTGAGTCCCTTTCCAGCCCTCCGCATGCAGCGACCCGGCTTCCCCTCATGCACATGCTACAACCCGCAGTGCACAACCCTCTCGTTCTCTTCCCACGTCCTCCCACTGCGAGTCCGGATCACCCTGCCTCATTGCAGCCTGCCCGCTTCACCAGCCGCTCCGTTGTGCGCCCTCCGCAACTGCCTGCTTCAGCGTCCTTCTCACCCGGTACCCATCCCCTTGTTGCATTCGAGCAGCTCACCGACGACGTTCCCTCCTTGGACCTCCCTACTCCAGCCAATCAGTGGCCAACATCCCTCCCCCTTGTAGCACCGCCTTTCCCCGCAGGTGCCCGGTACCTCAGCCTCTGTCCGCCTCACCCGTGTGCTTCCCGCTGCTGCCTGGATCACTCGCACCCTTCCCATCGTCTGCATCGCATCGCTGCTGTCCGACGGCCCTTGTCGCACCCCCTGGTCGAACCGCGTCCAGCTACATGCCTTCCGTTGTTCCGGCACGACGCCCTCCGGTGGTCCGTTTCTTTTTGCAGCACCCCGATGGATTTCCCCTATTTATTTGATGCTCTATTTGATATTTTTTATTTGATATATATATATATATATATATTACCCTGGTTTAATTAGAATTTTTATTAATTAAATTTTATTTGGGTCGGTTTGACCTTTTAGGACCTGCACGGGGTGTTTCCAAGTGAGCGCCGTCATTGCACCTGCTTCAGAGTGAGTGTTGTCGTCGCGCCTGCTTCCGAGTGAGCGTCTTCCTTGCTCCAGCTTCCGAGTGAGCATCATTATCGATCCTACTTTCGAGTGAGCATTGTCATCGCACCTGATTCTGAGTGAGCGTCGTCGTCATGCCTGGTTTCCGAGCTTGCGCCGTCGTCGCTCCATGGTCTTGAGGTAGGTCCCCCACTACACTTACCTTTAGATTTAGAATTTATAAATTTCTTGATGATTTATAAATTTTAATAAATTGGAAGTAATACGATATAATTAATTTTTATATAATTATTTTGTGCGAAAAGATCCATTTATTTTATACCGATCAATTGAAACATTTTCTTGACGAGCGGACACCCAGTATTGAATGAATGCTCATTTGGCCTTTAAACATAATTCACAAAATTTCAAATGTACTTCTGGTTTTTAAGATAAATGATTTCTTCTGAATAAGTGTTTTGTGTTTTCTCAAAAATGAGGTTTTGCTTTAAAATTAGTGAAGGCCCATTTGGTACTTTAATAAAATGAGTATTTTGGAAAACCCATTCTGGGGTGATCTTTGGTGTGCGTTGTTTTTGTGAGCTATATGTGATTTTTGAGCATCGTGACTGATTAAATTACATTGTGGAAACACTCATTTTTATTGCTTGAGTTGACATTGGAACCTGGCATAGTGAGTGAATCTTATGAGAACTATTGTTGCAGTATTTTAGATTACGCACTGGCTAGTGGCCCCATAGCAGGGGAATACTGAGTTATTGCTGCTATGGGGATTGGTCCCCTCGGTTAGGCCATGCAGGGCTATACCGGGTGTTAGGGCGTTATGAAGTCATCGGGTTAGGGTATGCCTTCATGATGAGTCAGATATATAATTCCTTCTGAATTGTTCATGATCTCCTAGGTTCGACCCATGTTTCTATTAGTGTTTATTTGTATGTGGTGGACGATTGAGAGGACTAGTTCGGTTGTCGGCCCCTGTGTGCCACTTTTTCCATTTCCCTTGAAATGTGTTTTGTGATATGTGTGGTGTTTCATTTTTGGCTAATAACTGAAGTTTGGATTTCTAAATGGATCACAGAAAATGTTTTAAAAAGAAATAAAACCATTCCTTTCAGACATTAAACTTGTTTTAAAATTAAAAAGGGAAATGGACAGATACTTGTTTTAGAAATTGAAGTGTGTCTGTGTGTAAACCAAAATTTTTGTATATTTAGTTCAAACCTGTAATTGGTAAATTTCTTTAATTAAAGGTAGTGCTTTGGGGAATAGATATCTGGTTAGCCAACTGAGTTTTAATACTCACGCCTATAGTTCCTTCTTGTTTTTAGTGTTGTGCTGGCTACAACATGGGTGAATTCATCGTGGACGACGTTTGGTCGGGAGTTGGAGAGTGACCCACGAGGTCACACCGAAATAGTGGTTGTTTCTTTTAGTTAGCATTTTTTTCTTTTGTTCTTGTTTAGTTACATTACTCTGTTTATTTTATTTTGAGCTGCTCTGTTTTATTTCAGCTTCTCTAATTATTTATTTATACTGGGCGAAATCATTCCCATAACCTCTATTAATGCCATGGCGCTGGTCGCCAGCCCTGGAGGATCAGGAATGCCTTTCGGGTCATGTCACAGACCAGCTCGGGTGACTGGTTATGGGTTGACCCAAGTTGGTTTGTGACATACCTCGTATGGTAAACAAAAGAAAGATTCCTTCCAAACGATGTGGTAAAAGTAAGAAAAGGGTAAAATTGTCTTCAACCTACATGGAAGTAAATTAAACATTTTAGGAAAAAATTTTGAGAGCATATGGTCATGGATAATATACATAACCCCCAGTAAATACTTACGAGTAAACAATCTCGGATAAGAATGAGATTGGAATAATTATCCCTTACCTTCGGTCCGATATACTTCGTATCGATCTGAACCTCCTGTATAATGATTCAAATAATGTCATTGACTTATTAAAGAATCATATTCATTTTTATTATATCATATATGGTTCACTTATGACTTTATATTACCCATTCTTTTTTAAATTAATGTTAAAGTAGTGTTTTGGGTAAAATCGTTTCATTTGTCGTTCGTGTTTTAACTTGTAATTATTCATATGATTACTTAGATCATGGTTACTTACATCCAGAATTTAAATCATGATTTATATATAATATATATTCAGAATATACACATATATAATAGATCGATAAATGGAAATAAATTCACCGTTCATGGAGACGGTAGGTTGTACGTAAGCATGAACACTGTTTTTGTTTCCTTATTGAATTGAATGGAATTAAGTAGATAACATACATATATATATACATAAATCCAGTATCATTATTATGTCATATATTTCATGATTACTTATTATATATACTTTATAGTCTTTCAAGAATGGTTAATCATTGAGAATGAATCTCATTGCGTTGTGGAGACGGTAGTTCGTACGTACGCACGAGCGATGATATCATTCCTATGATTTTCGAATTTTATTGAAGTGTATGTATAATATTTAAGAATAAATATCAATTTAAAATAACCATATATAGTCATTATTTACACCATTATACCCATCCAAGTAAGGTGGTGGTGGAAAATAGATTACACCATGACGTGGAGACGGTATTCCGTACGTACGCACACACGGTGATTTTGTTTTCCGTAGGATGGATAAATGGTGAAATAGGGTTGTTTCATAAATATAATAACATATCAGTATATTATTGATACTTATGTTATTACATCATAATGAAAAACTAAATAAGAATAAGTGGAAGAAGAAATAAAGTTGAAAGAATCGGTAACGAACATTACCTCGTCTTTGAAGCGCCTCTTTGAGACCTCCTCTTAGGGAACTAACATTGGTCTTTGAAGAATACCAGTACCTCTATGATGTTTCTATGGAAGTGGAGAAGAAAATTTGTTAGGGTTTGGCCGAGCTTTGAGGCTCAAATTGGTGTGAGGAAGAGAGGGAGGAGGTTCCCTTTTATAAGGGAGGGGAGGGGCACCTTTGTAAATCTTAAAAATATTAATTTATAATAAATCTAACCCCACTTAAAAACCTCCATAAATGAATCATATTATAATATTAGATGATATAGGGTTGTAATCCCATCAAACAATAAAATTTATACATGTTAGGAAATTATTTTAAACATTATCAACTTGATTTATCCTTACTTAATCAATTTAATTTTATTTGTGGTAATAACATTCTAAATTTTAAATTATAACAAATAATTACATATTTGTTGTTAGTTGTCCATAATTGGATAATTAATAACATTTTAGACTATATAAAGTTAAATTTATAATTTTTATATATTTTTGTGGTTTCTAAACAATTTTATAATATGTTATTTTTATAAAATAACAATAGTGTCAATTTTGACACTATTCAATTATTTGAATTTAAATAAAATATATAGAGAAGATATGTTCGAAATACAAGCTTTAATAGATTCATAATATGTCATATGTATCTAGAAAATTATTGGAGAACATTAAATAGATCATATAATATTTCTTTTATTATTTTTAAAACAATATATTTGGTTTAACTCTTAATAAAATAATTACTACAACATTTTTGTATAATTATTTAATATAATTTTTTGATGCATAAAAATAACAAATAAAATCCTATGATTAAGATATATCTATTATCTTCTATAATAATACATTTACTATAATTTATCATCTTAAAATTGCAATATTTAAATTTTTATATTTAATAAATTATGAAGGTGTCAACTTCGGCATCATTTAAAATAAAATAATATAAGTGTTATAATCACATTTATAACACTCAAAACGGTTATATATTAGGTAATTGGATTATTATGGTGTAGATATACACTACCAATAAGTTTTGGTCAGGTGTTTTGGCGTTTTAATGGGTATTATTATTTCAATAAAAAATATATTACTGATTTTTCACTTAATAAAAAATTTATGCATTATTAATGTATCACCATTAATGACAATTATTTAATCGTTAAAAATTCAATATAAGTTATCATGATGTAGATAATTTTATTAGATTTATGGAGACTATCGATTTTTGAATTTTTATGTTGTTTATCAATAAATTAAAATTATTATACTTATAAGATTTAAGAAAGTGACATGGTGTCATTTTCTTTGGTTTTAATAATAATTAAATTATTTTCATGATCAAAAGTCCATAAAATGAATCTAATCTGACCTTTAGGTGATATGGGTATACTTTTAGCCATCCAATAGAATTTTTTCACGTGTTAGGTTAATTTTATAATATTATATTTACCCTTAATTACCCGATTTTTCTTTAACTATGGTAAATAAAATTTACCATAGTTACTATTCATAATTCCCAAAAATAAAAAGTAGCCTATTAACATAATTTGGACCCACTCATTCAAAATATGGAATCTATTTTTCTAAATTCAATACTCTGAAGTTTCAGAAATTAAATTAAAATTAATCTCGTTGTCGAATGAAAACGGGTTTTTGATTAAAACATTGCAAAAGATTGAATTGATTTAACCTATGAATTCAATGTAAAATCAATGATAATTTCATACATTATATTAAATGGTAAAAATATATTCTATTTATAATTTAAAACCATTAAATATTATAATTTAACCACATAAGTTATTACGATGAAAAGAGTTGTTTTTAATTAAAATATAGCGTGTTTTTACTATTCATTAAAATATGAAAGTTATCAGAAAAAATATCAAAACATTATCCAATGTAAAATTTAATATCATTATTCAAAAGAAGAATTTTATTTTGTCAAATTGAACATATAAACATGTAAACAACTAGATTTAAAGTGGGTGCGCCATCAAAAGGCTGTAAAACTGCATTTTTTGAAAAATACTTATTTTACCCGAAAAAATTATTTTGTTCTTATACCATGTTCTAGAAAATGTGTAAGATGAATAATAATGTTATAAAATTCAAAATTTAGTTAATACTAATCATAACGGATAGTTCATAATAATATTATAATAATATATCGTTGTTTAGTAAAACTCGGTATTGCGTACGACACACGCTATTGAGGAGGGACGCGATTGCGTGTAATGAAATCCAAGTTAGTGTTGTGTGTTGTGAAAGACTCCTTTGTTGTTTCATATAACAGAATCAAACCATATTTCATTTATACATTTAATATATATATATATATACACTCCATGTTACATAGAATGACTATTATCAAACGAACTTGAAATTGTGTGTAACACAATCTAAGAATAGTGTATCCTATACAGAAAGCTAATACGGTGTTGCGTATAGCATAAGATAATCTTTTTGTAGCATAAAACACATCACATCAAATAAATTAACAAGAATACCTATCATAAAATATCGGGTTGTTACATTCTACCCCCCTTAAAATGAATTTCGCCCTCCAAATTCGTCGGGGTTATGCATGGTTTTCTACTTGGAAGTTTCTTTAATTAAAACCCACATCGTAAAATGAAATACCAAAACTTAACTTTCAAAACTAATGTATGAGACGTAATGGTTACCCAAATTAACTTATCACTGGGTTTCCACGTATGAGAAGATAGGTGAAAATAAGGATATGGATGAGAAATCTAACCATCATGTTCTGTGGGAGAGTGGTAGAGAACATGGCTATGAAAAATCCAACAATCACAAAGCCATATATTTGTGATGATCTAAGGTACCATATGATTCATCAGATATAAGGGAACTAGGACAACATTTTTGGTTTTCAAGATCATTTCCCAAAAGTTGAAGAATTCGAATTAGAAGAAATACATGCTTGATATTGGTAAAATCTCACTGTTGTTCGTTCTCTGAACAATTTCCACTTCATCTCTTAAATAAATGAAGTTGAATTTGTTATTCGTGAAGTGTTAGCAGATTATGTGATAGAATCATGGGTCATTCCATCTATTTCAAACAAAAGGTTAAAAAAAGTTATAAGTCCATATTATGGTTAGATTAATCGTATATGGTTCCAAAAATGAACTTATACTTCATATATCATACCTCTTAGTAAAATAAAACTAGTTTCTAATAACCAGGGACATCCTGTAGGCCAGTGGTAGGCAATAAATGCATGTCGCACTTCGGTTTTGGGTTCGATTTCCACAACATTTTCCGATGTGATGGGTTGTCGCCCATCCTACAGGTTGTCCATTTTCTATAACTACATTCCTATAAAATCCCATCAATAATAACGAAAAAAAGTTCTAGCCTTAAACAATATGAATTTATGTCCAACATAATCCATTACAATCTTTAGGGTTATCTAAAATACTTGGATCCATGCTCATAGTATTACGAAAACAATTACTTGAAAGGTTATCTGCAAAGAATGTGAATACAAGCATTTATCCCACATATATCATAAGATATATCTTATTGGTTGCATTCCAAACACATGAATACCTTAGTCATATATTCTCTTGAAACATAAATTACCATAGAACCTTAGTGAAAACATGAATACTGTCAAAAGGTAACTCTTTCCACATACCAAAATCCCAAAAAATCTATATAATCAAACCACAATATCACTTAGTCCTTATATCAGTCTTGAGCTCATGAATACAATCAAACATCTCATTATCTTCTTATCCCTTCATTATGCGCATATCATCTACTTTCCAAAAATATCTGAATAGCCTTCCACGGTTACCGGTACCATTCAACATATTCTTTCATATACTTTAGGAAAAACAATAGTTTAACAATCCATAGATGATTCTTTATTCCATAGTACCATACATTATTCTTTATAAACATACAATCATTCCACGAACTTCTTAAACCACTAGTTGAGCTTCATCATTTATTTGATCTCATATTTCATTTTTAGTCTCTTCATCATCATCCACATAAATACTACCCATATGACCATGCTGATTCTCTTCATGAGATTTTACCTTAGGGCATTTGTTAGCATAATGCCCATAAATTCCACATTTAAAACATGTAATAATTGTTGATGTCGTAGCAATACCATTATCCTTGTCCATGGTGTTAACTGAACCTTTTCCTTTGCACTTACTGACATTGTGTCCTTCTTTTCCACACCCAAAGCATATTCCAGTTCCTTTGAAAAAATCTCCCTGATGTCTCTTCCCACATGATTTACATGAGGGAAATTGAACTTTTTTTCCTCTATGATCATCATGAAACTCCATCTTTCTCTTATTATCTGAGTTGGGAAACTTACCAAAGTTGAGATTATTGATCATATTATGAGATTGCTGATTATGCATAATAACGATGTTTGGACTTCCAAATCCCGTTTCATTTGGTTGCTCATGAAGAATATCATTCCATTGTCCTTCATATCCTCCATTATCGTGAATCTTCCTATTTCCAGCCATTTTCTAAAACCCAAAAAGAATAGTGTGAGAGGAAAAAATCATGCAAGGGAAAACAACATAGTAAAGGGGGAGTACGCTCAATATCTAACATCTTAGGTTAAATTCTATGATAGTTACCATATTTCTATGACTATATCCTTTACGTATACTAATACCTAGGGATATCCCTAGAAATACCATAGAAATATCTCTAGGGATCTCACTAACGTTTTCACATCCTAGTTTCCAAAGGTTGACTAATCCGTTCCTCGGATACCAACTGTAGAGACCTGAAGCTTGACGTTCATGAACATTACATTACTTTTTCGGAATATCTAATAAATAACTAAAACAGACACACACAGACCGTAATATTTTAGTGTCTTTGGAAACTTGGAATATAAACTTATAATCATGTTGAAAGATCTTAAACATCTCCCATAATGATCCTCCCCTTTTTGTTTCTTTACCCAAACCATTTCTTTTAATCATGGGGGAAAAGAAAACATAAAAAGGGTGATCTCAAATTTTCAGTAAGGGTAAGCATGGAGAAAATAAAACAAACCATATACATTTGAACGTAAAAACATGAACATAATATTTAAACATCAAAATCTTGAGCAATGACATAAAACATGGCAGTACGTAAGGAATAGATCATAATGGACTATCAATCCTGATAAAATAGCATAGGAATAAATCATGTAATTGTGGAATCCATTAAGCACATCTAATGATTTCCATAGTATCCATGGAATTACTGCCATGACCATCATAGTTGACAAAGTCCCTTTCTGAATCAAGTTCACTCCTCATTTCAGTCCTGTAACACTGAACCGGATTAACTTACCATTACAGCCATGTCTATTTCATGAGATATAAATCTTTACCCAAAGCATTGGAGGGAGATATAGGTCCCACCCATCTCATAATGAAATCATTCTTACTTGTTCCACAACATAAACTTAAAACATTAATCATAACCCATAGAATAAAATGGGTTTCATAAACATCATATCATCATCACATAATCCATAAAAAAAATGGATATTTCATCATAAGAAAAGTGAAAGCATGTTAATCATAGAGACATTATACTTGAAACATACACATATGAAATAATTTCATCTTAGATGGAAAATGGTTTTTATAAAACACATGAAATAAATTCTTGAGGAAAATATCCTATCTTCTTCAAAATCATTTTCTTTTCACAGAATTCCATTCAATTTTAAAAGGAAAGGATTTTGTTGAAAATAATCATAAAATCTTGTATAGGAAGCTTAAAAAAATGATGCATTATGAAACCCTAAAAATCCGTTCATGTCGTATAAGTAAAAAAATAACAATTTTCTCGTACTTTTGCCTGAAAAGTCAAAAAGTACCTCGTATGGTAAAAAAAATAAAGATTCCTTCCATATGATGTGGTAAAAGTAAGAAAAGGGTAAAAATGACTAATACATACATGGAAGTAAATTAAACATTTTATGAAAACATTTTGAGACCATATGGGCATGGATATTAAACCTAACCCCCAGTAAATACTTATGAGTAAACAATCTCAGATAATAATGAGATTGGAATAATTATCCCTTAACTTAGGTCTGATATGCTTCATATGGATCCAAACCTCCTGTATAATGATTAAAATAATGTCATTGACTTATTACAGAATTATATTCATTGTTTTGATATCATATATGGTTCACTTATGACTTTATATTACCCATTCTTTTGTAAATTAATGTTAATGTAGCGTTTTGGGTAAAATCGTTTCAATTGTCGTTCGTGTTTAATCTTGTAATTATTCATATGATTACATAGATCATGGTTACTTACATCCATAATGTAAAACATGATTTATATATAATATATATTCAGAATATACACATATATAGTAGATTGATAAATGGAAATAAATACATCGTTCATGGAGACGGTAGGCCGTACGTACGCATGAACGTTGTTTATGTTTCCTTATTGAATTGAATGGAATTAAGTAGATGACATACATATATATATATACATACATAAATCTAGTATCATTATTATATCATATATTTCATGGTTACTTAATATATATACTTTATAATCTTTCATGAATGGATAATCATTGAGAATGAATCTCATTGCGTTGCGGAGATGCTAGTCCGTACGTACGCATGAGCGATGATATCATTCCCATGATCGTGGAATTGTATTTAAGTGTATGTATGATATTTAAGAATCAATATCAATTTACAATAATCATATATAGTTATTATTTACACCATTATACCCATCCAAGTAAGGTGGTGGTGGAAAATAGATTACACCAAGGCGTGGAGATGGTATTCTGTACGTACGCACACGCGGTGATTTCATTTTCCGTAGGATGGATAAATGGTGAAATAGGGTGTTTCATACTTATAATAACATATCAGAATATTATTGATACTTTTGTTTTTACTTCATAATGAAACAACTAAAGAATAATAATTGGAAGAAGAAATAATGATGAAAGAATCGGTAACGAACATTACATCTTCTTCGAAGCGCCTCTTTGAGACCTCCTCTTAGGGAACTAACATTGGTATTTTAAGAAGACCAGGACCTCTAGGATGTTTCTATAGAAGTGGAGAAGAGAATTTGGAAGGGTTTTTCCGAGCATGAAGGCTCAAATTGGTGTGAGGAAGATAGGGAGGACGTACCCTTTTATAAGGGAGGGGAGGGGTACCTTTGGAAATCTTAAAAATATTAATTTATAATAAATCTAACACCACTTAAAAACCTCCAAAAATGACTCATATTAGAATATTAGATGCTATAGGGTTGCAATCCCATCAAAAATTGAAATTTATACATGTTATGAAATTAATTTAAACATTATCAACTTGATTTATCCTTACTTAATCAATTTAATTTTATTTGTGGTAATAACATTCTAAATTTTAAATTATAAAAAATAATTAATTATTTGTTGTTAATTTCACATAATTGGATAATTTATAACATTTTAGAGCATATAAATTTAAATTAATAACTTTTATATATTTTTGTGATTTTTAAACAATTTTATAATATCTTATTTTTATAAAATAACAATAGTGTCAATGTTGACACTATTCAATTATTTGAATTTAAATAAAATATATACACAAGATATGTTCAAAATAAAAGAATTAATAGATTAATAAAATGTCATATGTATCTTGAAAATTAGTGGAGAACCTTAAATAGTTCATATAATATTTATTTTATTATTTTTAAAACAATTTATTTGGTTTATCTCTTAATTAAATAATTACTACAACATTTTTGTATAATTATCTAAAATAATTATTTTTTGCATAAAATTGAAAAATAAGATCCTATGATTAATATAACTATATTACCTTTTAAAATAATAATTTTAATAGAATTTATCATCTTAAAATCACAATATTTAAATTTTTATATTTATTAAATTATAAAGGTGACAACTTTGGCATCATTTAACATAAAATAATATAAGTGTCATATTCACTTTTATAAGAATCAAAATGGTTATTTATTAGGTAATTGGATGCTTAGGTTGAATATATACACTACCAATAAGTTTGGGTCAGGTTTTTGGGCCTTTTAATGGGTATTATTATTTCAATAAAAATAATATTACTGATTTTTCACTTAATAAATAATTTATGCATCATTACTGTATCACCATTAATGACAATTATTTAATCCCAAAAAATTCTAAATGAATTATCAAGATGTATATAATTTTATTAGATTTCTTGAGACTATTCATGTTCGATGTTTTATGATGTTTATCACTAAATTAAAATTATTATACTTATAAGATTTAAGAAAGTGACATGTTGTCAATTTCTTTGGTTTTAATAATAATTAAATTATTTTCATGGTCAAAAGTCCATAAAATGAATCTAATCAGACACTTAGGTGATATTGGTATAATTTTATCCATCCAATAAAAATTTTCATGTTTTAGGGTAATTTTATAATATTATATTTACCCTTAATTACATGATTTACCTTTAACTATGGTAAATAAAATTTACCGTAGTTACTATTCATAATTCCAAAAAATAAAAATTCGCCTATTAACATAATTTGGACCCACTGATTCCAAATATGGAATCTATTTTTTCAAATTCAATACACAGAAGTTTTATAAATTAAATTAAAATTATTCTCGTTGTCGAATAAAAATGGGTTTTTGATTAAAACATTACAAAAGATTGAATTGATCTAACCTCAGAATTCAATATAAAATCAATGATAATGACATTAATTATATTAAATGGTAAAAATATATTCTATTTATACATTAAAACCATTAAATGTTATAATTTAACCACATAAGTTATTACGATGAAAAGAGTTGTTTTTAATTAAATATAGTGTGTTTTTACTATTCATTAAAATATGAAAGTTATCAGAAAATTATCAAAACTTTATCCAATGTAAGTTTTTATATCCAGATTCAAAATAAGAATATTATTTTGTCAAATTTAACTTATAAACATGTCAACAACTAGATTTAAAGTGGGTGCGCCATCAAAAGGCTGCAAAACTGCATTTTTTAAAAAATACTTATTTTACCCGAAACATTTATTTTGTTCTTATACCATGTTCTATAAAATGTGTAAGATGAATAATAATGTTATAAAATTAGAAAATTAATTAATACTATTTATAACATCTAGTTCATAATAATATTATAATAATATACTGTTGTTTAGTAAAACCCCGTATTGCGTACAACACAAGCTATCGAGGAAGGTCGCGATTGAATGTAATGAAATCCAAGTTAGGGTTGCGTGTTGTGCAAGACTCCTTTGTTGTTTCATATAACAGAATCCAACCATATTTCATTTATACATTGAATATATATATATATTTATATATATATACAGTCAGTGTTGCGTAGAATGACTATTATCAAACGAACTTGAAATTTGGTGTAACACAATCTAAGAATAGTGTTGCGTATACTACAAGCTAATATGGTGTTGCGTATAGCACAAGATATTCTTGTTGTAGCATAAAACACATGACATAAAATAAATTAAAAAGAATAATTATCATAAAATATATGGTTTTTACAAATAGGGATACAAAAAATGAAATAAATTATATACATATTAGAAAATAAAATATATAAAAAAATCCACTTGATAATTGAATCACATTAATAAAAAAATTTAATGGGAAAAATATCAACAAATTAAATAATAAATTAAAATTTTTAAAAATGAAAACAATACAATTTATAAAATTAGGATGATTATCCAATCTTGATTATCAGTATCAAATTGATACATCCAAAATTGTGATGAACTCTAAATTTTTTAAAAGATGTTTATCGCTATAAAAAAAGAGATGAAATGGGAAAATGGATAGGGGTAGAACCATGAAATTTGATAATAGAGGTAAATAAATTTAATAAATTAATTAAATTTGGGATAGTGGAAAAATTGATGAAAACTATCATAATTATCATTTCACCTGAAATTTAATAAAAAGAAAAAAAATAGTTTCGAAGATTTAGCAATAGAGGAGAGATTTTAATAGAAAAAATTATTGTAGGAAATTTATGTGAGGAATCAACTAGTTGTGGTGTTAAACATGAACGTATGAGCGAGAACCATAGGATGGAACTAATGGATGAGCAGTCATAAAGAAAACCCTATAATGTAGATTTGTGAAATGAAAAGACCATATTGAGAGGGATCAAAGGGGTGAAAATAGGAATGACCAAGAAGAAAACCCTAGGACATAGGGTGATGTCAGAATATTGTAAGTCATGGAGTAGGAAGCCAGGAGGTGGAGTCAGTGAGGCAGGGGCCTGGGCAATGAAGAGGAAGAAGTTGTTGATTCTTCTTATAATAAAATATACATTTCTTAACAATATAATAAATTATATAAATACAATATCAACTTACATTTACTATTTTAAATTAAAAATTTATTAATATATATGAAAATATAAAATTTAGAAAATTTACAAAATTACATAAATATTATATATTTCTCTATTCAATATCTAGATAAATATAACTAATAACTAAAATTTCAATACATAATTAATCATTACTAATCACTTAATTTTCTATTATATAATAAATTTAATAAATACTAACTTTTAGAAGAAAATAAATTATAAATTAAAATAAAATTTCAATATGTGAATACCAGTTACTAATTACTTATATTCCAATTGTGTTTATTGATTTTTTAATGATTATCATGTTTTTATTTATTATGTTTTTAAATTCAAACAGCATAACGATTTAATTTTTTTATTTAAATTATTTAAGTGTTTATTGACAGAAAATACTAGTAAATATCCAAACTATTACTGCTTAGAGAAAATTGAAAATTAAAATAAATTAATGTGATATTTTAAATAAAACTGCTAAAATTACATATTTACTTTGGTTATAAAAATAATAATTTATATATAAATATTTATATATCTGAAATGGTAATTGTCACTGAATGGTGTATTATGAGAGATTTTATTTTAAAAAAATTTCATTCTTTGTAATAGTACTTATTAATGAAAAATTCAACTATTAGTAAAACATGTTGGTATTAATATGATAATGTAAGAGATTTAACTATTGTTAATAGATTGTTTGGGGTAAAATGATCAATGCCAACATATATATCTATTGGTAAAAAATTGGTACATAAAATCAAAACTAATAAAACATAATATCTGTCAGAATTTCTCATATTTTCCGAAAGATATAATATTTGTAAATTAATTTCTTTTGGTATATGAAATTTTTTATAGTGAAGCATTTAATTGCCAATTTTAAAAAACACTATAATGAAATTTTTATAATGACTAATGGAATCAATGTCACTCATAGGGAGAGTGGGAGGATATTGGGAGACAAAAGAAATTTAGTGGGGTTCTTATGACCCATGGAAATAGAGTGAAGTGTTTTGGTGACACATGTAGCTGGAAGCATTATATATAACTATAGATCTGAATTTATGTGCACAGGTGTACATAAATTAAATCAATATATTTATTATGAATTATTACATGTGTATGTAGAATTAAATAAGGTATGCTTGCTCTATGCATTATACTATATGGAATTTGTTAATGTAGAATAGGCATGGTAAGAACACTAAAATACAAGGAGAAGGAATGGATACAATAATTGTATATAGTATTCAATTTATGAATATATTGTTGAAAATTTTGTGAATTTAGGATCATAATTAAATAAAATATTCCATATTTAGATATAATGATTGATAAACTATAAAAGGTTTATAGAATTTTAGATATGATTTATTATTAATAAGGAATCGTGATAATTTTACCTGGGCATATGAAACCAAAACATTTGAAGTAATGTAATTTTTATAGACAAGTTATATTAGTGCTAAATATGTTTATGTAAATCCAATATTAGATAGTGAAAGATACTGATTAGATACCACATGATCCATTTTAAGAGAATACATACTTGTTTTAGGACCACCTATAGAAATCTATCTTCCAATGCCCCAAAACCCCCTACACGTAACAACATGCAATGAGTCTGAAACTACTAAATCCTACCAGTTTACCTTCCAATATTTATATTTTCTTCAAATACATGTATGCATGAAACCGTATATTCACCTGTTCAGGTGAATATTAACCAATGATTTCTAGCCCTTTGTCTCAATGTTCTCCAAAGTCTACGTTTCAAAAAAGATATAATTTCAATACTGTGTACTATAATATAGATAAAATTAAAATTTTACAAAGATAAATAGGTCTAACAGAACCCGGAAAAGATAGTGGATAAATATTAATATGTAATTCTAAATGAGTAAACTACTACAATAACTAAATACCAAACAATGAATTATTTCTAGAAGGATTGGAATGTGAGAGACATTTAATGTGGCTAACTTGATGATCTTTAGTGAATATTGTTAGAGGATGAAGACCATGTAATTGATAGATGTTCCATTCATTATTATTTTTCATTTTATGTAATAAGAAGGAGAAGAATAATACAATTCAGATTTAAATGAAATTGAAAATTTATAACATGATAAAAAATGCTCGAAGGATTTCCACGAAACACCAATACAATGAAATTCATGAAAATCAAATGAATTAAATAAATAATTCAATAAATAATTATATGAACTAGGTTTTTACATGATAAACACTCTATATTATATGAAATACATTTTTTAGAATGGTGTTCTAAATATTGAATACATCATCATCATCAGAGGATGATAAAGTTGAAGAAGTTTGGAAATTAAACCTTTCAAAATCAGTGTAACATGGATTTTTTTGTAAGAGTTATGGAATTTAGAAAAAAACATGAATATTTAATTCGATTAAAATTGAATAATTAAGATTAAAATTTAAATTTTAGCAGCTATAATAGCTTAAAAAAGTTTCAGATAAGATTCCCAGAAAATCTATTCATGTACTTAAATAAATTGGTGATCATAGTTTAATATTTATTTAATATAATTTATAGGTTTTTTCTAAAATACTTCATATTATAATAAAGTGATGGTTTATTTTATAATATTTAAATTATAGAATATTGGAACTAATGCATATTACAAGCTATAATTCCTCTAATTGATTCCCTGTGAATAAAGTAATTAATGAAAAAGAATCCTTAGATAAAAACTAATTGGAGTCTCTTGTAGTTTCAAGATAAGTGTAAACACATACTATTAAAAATTCATATAGGTGTATTCGAAGTAACTAAAGTGTATTCATGTAACTATATGACTATCTATACAGATTTAGCTTCTCTACTTTGAATATAATCATGTAACTGTATAAATGTAATTGTATAAATATTTATACAGGTGTAGATTCACTCACTAAAGAATTATGCATACTGAAATTGTAAAATTTTATAGAAATAATTCATAATATATATGTATACTAATAGGGAAAATGGTATATTATTTATGTACATATTATTTATTTTCATATAGCTTAAATGTCAAAAAGGCCTCTAGTAGCATGTTTGAAACATTTTATTTATATTTTCTGTTAAGTTATTATCATATTATCTAGTAAAAAAAGTCTAAAAAATAATATATACATATACATATATATATATATAATATAAAAAATTTAATCAAAACCCACCACAAAAAAAATAAAACATTTATATTTAAATCCTCCAATGTATTAGAAATAATAATCATAGATAATGTATGCAGGGATATGATTAATAGAATGAAATAATATATGTTTGTTAATGTAATCACCAAAATGGAGAAGAAAAACTATTAACACATAAATTGAAATTGAATATTTAATAATAAAACAGTGTCTTTGATACCGGTATATGTGAAATGCATGTAATTGCAAGAATAGTTTCTAAAAACTATTACACATGCATGTATTCTAGTAACAGGTCGGAAAAATTAAAAAAAAATTCATAAAAATGAGAGATTACATAAAACATAGTCTAATGTGTACCAATGGGAAAATACATACAAGCCTACATAAAGAAATATAATATTGATAAAAAATTTAATGTAGTGGAGAAAATAAAACTTAAAAAAACCAGAAAAACATTGGAGAACATATCCAAAATAAGAAGATAACATAATAACACAGTGGGTGCATGTGATTTTTGAACATGGAAATAGGTTAATAAATTGTTCAGAATACTTAAATATTTGAATGGAAATAAGATAATGGTAAAATTCATAAATAAAAATAAGAAATTTCCTAAAGTAAAATTAATCAAATAGCAATTGGTTAGTTTCTTACATGTAAATTATTGTTTAGATTTGAGAAACGATTAATCTAGTCTATTAGACGGGGATGTATCTACATGGATGAAGGAGATATATTTGATTTATCATTAGCATACAGTCATTCATATATTCTACACCCTCATTTGAATATCTACTTCACTATTTTCAGGAAAGTCAAATTTGGATCTGGCAGTATCTAGACAATACTTGAGAGATTTGTAGGGTTTTAGTAATTTCCAAGGAAGATAGATTTGATATAAAATAGCCATGAGATAACAGGGTGAGTATTTATAGGAATATATATCTCATTCTACATGGTATCATTGAAAGAGAATATATAATTGTAGAGAAAATTTATTAGGATGATTACATTAACTTCTGATAGACTTGGTATTTGTGGAAGAATGAAGAAGGGGGTGTGATTATTTGTGGAGGATGAATCATTATTAAAAGAGTAAGAAGAAAATAAAGAATAATTATTATTTTATGATGAAAATAATTAATGGGAATTGGATAATTGAGATGATTTCAAATTATAGGATGCATGGTCTAAATCTACTTGATGGTTTTGGGGGAATTGAGGGAAGAAAACTAGCATTTGGGGAGGAAATAAAACCAGAAGATGCATCAGTATTCCCTAAGGAAAATTATGAGTATTAAATGTATAATGGAGTAATATTGATTTAAGGTTAAGTTAATTAGGAGAGGTGGACTCATATTTGGTAAAGGTTGTGTTGAAGCCACATGTCCTTGGAAGGCACACTATTTAATACAAAATGTGACTTCCAAAGAGATGGTAGATCCCAAAACTAAATAAAGATCCTAGAAAAAATAAATGTTAAGAGAACGAGTCTACTTATAATTAAAATGAACTACACTATTATTATTAGATATATAGAAGATAACATTCCTTTATAATCTTGTGGAAGACTTTTGGTGGAAGTAAACTATGTTAGAATCACCTTCTTTAACAAGGGCATTGTCCGCACACATAGACAAAAATATTTTCTTAAATTTTAGGGCCATACCAAACTCTCCATTAAGAAAATAAATTCTAGATTTCACTAAATATTATTGGAGTGATAGTAGTGCTCAATTTCCCTCCTTTAAATGTCATCACATGGTATTTTAGTTTGGTATAATTTATTATCACTTTGTATTTCTATATTCGAATCTACATGGAAGATTTTATTCATGACATTAGACTTCTCCACTATCGAACCTGATTGAATCACCCATTCAAAATCCTTCATAATAGTCCAAAATAATTCAATCATAATTATACACATGGTTTTATGATTTATGGACACTGAAAAATTGTTAATGAGGATGGGGATGTTATCCCGCATAATATGAGAAATATAGGACACCTAGGTAAACTTAAAGTGGTTGATCCTTTCGATCAAACCAGAAAATATATCTAGAAAGTGTACTATGAGTTTACATTCTTCCCTTCAAAATAGGTAAATGGACTAATAGTGTATCCCAGATACGAAATACTTATAGTCTGAACTTCTTGTAAGAAATTCATCATCGAAGAATGGGACATTCTTTCACCCCTACCTTTTCATTTTAGTACAATATTTCATTAAATCCACCACCTATAAGAAGATACCATTTTGTTTCTCAAAAAAATACTTGATAATAACCCACTAAATTCATTTATAATTATAAGATGTCCTCCCATAGAAACCCAAAAAAATAACATGTAAGGGAATCATGATGATGAATATAGGAAGTATTGTGATATAAAGAGAAAATCATAACCCTAAAATCCATATCCCCATTCTAGAGAAGGAATAGAACACAAGAGTGATATTTTAAGGATATAAGAAGACACCCATGGAAATCAAAATATATCACAAAATTGAACATGTCATTAATATCCAATATGTTTTCAGATATAAAACCACATTAGGGACACTTTTGGGCTCTAACATTGTAGAATATGACTAAAAAAAGGAGCATCCCCAGAAGAGGATTCAAATCAGGTGCACATACCAAAGTACATCCAAATGGATTTGTCAGAATGATAGGGTATGGATATGCCATCGGGACCAGCCTGTGCTTGCACGGGAAGCCTAGCCAGACGGCCATTCAAATGTGGAGAGCTATTATCATGACGCATATGCTGGGGAGGGGAAGTTCCTTGTAGATAGTCTGGTTGAATTTCCCTAAGACCTTCGGGTCATGTAATCTCCTAAGCCTATGGGCCTTGTAATCTCTAAGCCTACAAGCCTTGTAAGGGTTCCCCAACATCCCTTGCAATGGCGGTTATAAAAAATAGATAAAAATAAAGTCCTTCGGGCCATTCAGGCATGATAGTTCCATCATAAGAATTTTATTATTATGGGAGGGTCTGGATTACTCTTGCCTTAGCATCTATATATTCTATTAAGGATTCATCCCCTTCCATTTTACACCGTTTAAAGTATCATTCAATATCATTCAGAGCCTTTATAATTATTTTGGATTATATGGGTTCTACTATAGAAATATATGTACAGATGTCCCCTTTACCTATAAAATTATTTTTAAGACCATCATCATAGTCTCATTATGATCATATCCTTACTAAGGGGAGAGAAATGGGCGATCATAACATGAAGTGCCAATATGTCCAGGAGGTTCAGAACATAGCCTTTTTAGATTGTAAGGACTTTTTGGTTTACACTCAATTTTTTATGAAAAAAAATTCATAGGGGTGGAGATCACCATGGTAAATTTAACATAGTCATAAATGGTCATATTGAAATATCTAAAATTAGTTGGAAGGTTGGAATCTCCAAAGACGATGATCACATATTAACATTGTGGTATAAAAACTAAGTCTCCAGTCCTAGTATAATGGATTTATTTTGATTAGGAAAATATTGTGTAGTGTCATATTAAGATTATCGACATCCCTTTATCATTCAACCTCCAAAACAATATACATAACATGGTTTTTTCCCAATCACATGGGCCATACTACATGAAAATATTACCCTCTCCAACCACCACTCTAGATACACAATATTTCTCTATATGTCTCATGCAACCATAAATAAATAAAAAGAAATAATTCTCTCATATTCAAATGAGATCAAATCATTTGAGACTTCCATTAAAATGATTGTTCCCCTCATAAGTGATTTATATATGTCAACCAGAATGATGATCTACGAAAATGAAAACTAATGAATGGGACCTATGTTATCCCACTCCAATCATTCCCTAATACAACCACCAATATCCTTTATAATTTGATTCAAATATCCACAAAATGGGATGACTAAAATCCAACCCTAAAAGGGTCATTTGGAGAAATTTATATTAGAATCATACCCATCATCTCTCAGATTATTCATTAGAGTGATATGATCATCAAAATATCATGGTCTTATGAGAATAACATCTCATTTTTTCTATCATTGATGAATTCAACAGTCATATTTATGTATCCAATTTCTCTTATTGAAATTATATCCTCTATATTCCATACATATTTTATATTATTTCCCAAGGAAATCTAATTAAAGGTATGATTGTTGATGAATTTTTTATGGGATATTTATAGTGAACCAATCCATTTATAGATATTATCTCATGATTTGTAATGAATAATATCTATCAAGTACAATCCCAATGATTGTGAGGCATAGTGTTGTTGGATTATTAGGTTCATAATAAGTGAAAAAGACCATAAAAACATGACATTATTATTTTATTCTCCATAATGAGAACCTAAAATACATTTGATAACCTAAAATGGAATGGGATTACATGGGGGATAAATAAATAAAAGTGTTAACTGAAAAACCCTTAATGAGAATAAACATGACTAGGAAATATAAAATGTGAGTCAAAGTTATATCATGATATCCTAAAAGAGAGGGATAATGAGTAATCACAATGATGAATAACATCATTTAAATGGTATAATAAGATCAGGTAGTCATAGGAAATTTGGAAGCAGTATATTTCGCCAAATTGTTAACAAATTCCCATAATGGATTATGTTTACTCCCTTATCCAATATATGACGCCTCATGAGATGAAATATTTACCTAATGAACTAGATTACTATATGGGTGCACCCACCATAATTTTTTCATTATATTTTGGTTCGACATGAATGATTCAATCATATGGAATATATAATAATTACCCATGTAACAAAAATAGATTTCATAATCGTTCTACATATCATAATCAAAGGAAATTTCACAGTGAAGGTATTTGAGAAATGATCATAAATTGTGTATTTTCCAATTAAAATAAGTGATAATAATATATATATATGTGTGTGGGTGTGTGTGTTTGTGGGATACATATATATATATATAGAATTAAAAATAATTTTATAACATTAAATATAGATATGAAGAATATTATATAGATAAATTTCATAACTCGAAGGAAAGGGTGGTTTGGGGAGATCACTTACCTCAAGACTTATTTTTCACTATGTTAATTATAATCCTAAATAATAAAATTATGCTAATTATTTACTCACTTAATTATAATTTTCTTGTTTTAAATTCCGTTAATTATATTTTAACTATAAATTATTCAATTACTTATCCAATTAATTTCACATCTGACATTTTAACAACAAACAGATTATACATCCAACCTCACCTTGGTAAGTTGATTAATATCAAATAGATTGTTATTTAATCATTTACATAATATTAATAATGAAATTAAATATCATTTTATACATAAATATTACTTTTTAATCCAACTATTAAATATGATTGTAAAAAATGGACTATGATACAATCATCGTGATGATAGGGCGTACGTACGCATGAGCATCATTTCCATTTTTCAATGATCATGATGGGAAGAAGGTAAATATTATTTTATATTTATAGTATTATAATTATATCATAAATATAAAACTATTTATTTAAATACCCCTTCATATTACATTCATGTGATGTCGTAATAATAATGAATCACATCGCTTCCCAAGGTGGGAGTCTGTTTTATAGATTAACTACATTATCATTTACTCAATGGATGGTATGGTAAAAAAATTTATTATATATTTATTCTCAATAATTATTATTATTTCATTATTATAATAAATCAACATAAAATAAATCCTCTTTACATTCCATGTAATGTGAATGGGAAAAATGAATTGCATCGCTTCGAAGGGCGATAATCTGCCATACACACGAGTGACGTTATCTTATTCCCTACATAATAGAAAGTAATAAGTTTTACATTATATTATAACTAAATAATTATAGTTATAACATAAATATCATATATATACATTAAATCAATCATTATATCCAACTATGAGAAGCGGTGATAGAAAAAAAATTACATCAGTTTGTGAGGAGGTAGTCTATCGTGCGCATGATCAACGGTAATGTATCCCATTTAAGGGAGGAGGAGATGGATGTATGTCATCACATTTACATAAAAAAATATATTTATATTATTTTACTGATTTAATTCATGATTTTGTAAGATATTATGGAATTTAAATAATAAATAAAACAAAATATATAGTTAAGGACATTACCTCTTATACTAACAAATTTTTTGTGTTTTTAACAAAATCCATTCTAGGTTGGATTTATAATCATTTAAAGTCATCTAGGATGAGGGGAGGTATGTAATTAAGTGATTTTTATATGTATTATAATACCCAATGTGTTTTTTAAATTCCTAAAAAATTGGAATGTGTGTTGACTTTTATAAGTGTGGTAGTAGACAAACCTAGAATTTTTGTAATGATATAAATACACAAATGATTTATTCATTAAAAAATGATCTAATATAATCCATTATCGATCCTAACAAATAAAAATGAGTATATATGATCATAAAATATTAATTAAATATGTTTTGGTTTATCATTAACCCTTATATTTTTAGTTTACCCCCTCTAAACACGTTTTTACCTTAATGGTGGTAAATGTTTTTTACAATTCTCACTAGTAATTATGTTTAAAAATTAATCTGAACATATTAGATAATATATATTCTGATGTTTAAAAATAATTAATAAATTTTTATATATTAAAATTATTTAATTGGAAGTATTTAATTTAAAATTAAACCTGTAGACGTATAATTTTTTTTTCATGAAATGCATTTTTTAAAGAAAAAATCATCTTATATTGACAATATAATAATTATTAATAATTAATTTAATTTAAATTAGTAATTTTAAATATATAATTTATAAATTTAATTTAAATATTTTTAAAATATTTTTATTTTTTATTCCTTAAAATGTAGAAACATTATGCACTTTAAAAAAATTCATAATTAAAGTGTTTTAAAGCCTACAAATAAAATTTTAATAAATTCTTGTATAAATATTATTTGAATTGAATTATTTATATTAAATATAACTAATTAATAATTATTATTATTTTACATAAAATTGAAAAAATAAATGTGTCTTATGTTTTTTAAAATAACTGACAATTTTATAAAAATTGGTATTATCACTATTAATAGAAAAATTACTTTTTTCATAAAAAGCTAAAATTATTCTTTAAGTTCATGTCAATAATCTAATTTCAAAATATTTTCTCAATTTATAAATAAAATTTCTAATTTTTTTAAAAAAATTATAGCAAATTCTCATAAAAATATTAAATATCATTTTTGAAATAAATGTTTTTATTAAAAATATAAGAGCTTAATCCATTATGTTTAAAAAACATTTATATTGGGTACTTAATTTATATAGATTTCATAAAAAATTTAGTCCTATCCATACCCACCAATTTAATTACTATGTCATAATGGTCTTATTTAAATAATCATGGTTCATTTGGGTTCAGTGTTGTGTGTTTCATACACTATCGAATATAGTATTCTCTTTTAAAAACATAGGGTATTTCATCCTTCCCCCATAAATAATTTCTAAGTTGAAATTCTATATTACATACTATGTTGGAAATAGGTGATGTCATTTCTATTACATCATGACTTTTGTTTCCCTTGATTCTTCCTTAAAATTTTGGTTTCTCAAAAAAACTTTGACTAGGTGAGTTGTCTTGTTTTGTAGAAATTTTTATCAATGTTCTAAGATATTCCATGGATAATTAACATTTATATGGTCTATAAATAATGTAATCACATCTAAATTTAGTAAATGTGAGGGTTATTTTATGTGATAACTTAAGAATAAAACATGGAACACATCATGTACTTGAGATAGGTTATTTGGGAGTGAGAGTCTGTAGGCCACTGCTTTGATGCGATCAAGGATTTAATTGGGGCCGATGTATCTATGACTAAGATTTATCTTTTTCTCTATCATCATGAAATTATTAATTGATTATAAATAGAGGTAAAACTTATCACAAACATCAAAATCCTGGTCTCATCAATGCTTGTATACATTTCTATTCTATTGACTATTAACGAATCTCATGTGATGATGAATGGTTTGAAAATTCTCTATCATATCATGGAAAATATAAGATCAAATTAGTATCCAGTCACTAATGTCATCATAGACGGAAATTGTATGACACTACTTCCCATACTGATTCCTATATTGTTTCATATAAATTCTATATTGTAATTTGTTGTTATAAGATAACTCTATAAGGTAAATGTGTTAATACAAACATTCATGGAAATCCATCAAACATGATCATAGAATTTCCTCAATAATTTAGATGGTTATCGTAAATAGATCATCTAGCTAAAGGTGATGTGCAATTCTAATATAGATTTATATTCCTAGTAATTACTAAAGTCATCTATTTAACCATAAGGAAAACCTCATAGCTCATTTAAATAATATAGAGAGTGGATATCCAATAAATCTTAACACATCCCATATATCTAAGAAAGTTGGTCAAGACTGAAATATTCCTTGATATAGATGAAATGTGACAACTTAGTAAGATGACCCACTACCACCCAAATAAAATTATTAACATAAGGTGTCCTAGGGAGTCTTATTATTCAATCCATGATTATGATTTATTATTCCAATACTGGTTTAGGAAATTTTTTAATTATACCTTTGGAATTATATCATTAATCCTTGAGTTCTTAACATACAAATCATTGTTACACAAATTCTGCAATATCCTTCTCCATGATTCCTACCTTTCACGTTTCTTCAAATATTTATAAATCTTAGTGCTTCCCATATTAATTAATAATGATGAGCTATATTAATCATCTAGAATATCCCTCTTCAATATTGGTGTTGATGTGACAAATATATAGATTCTCAAACATATCACTCCATCTATATAGAAGTTAATATTTGGAGTATTCACTACCTTTTTATGTAACACCTCATAATCTTTTCTCCACCTTCATCCTCTTAAGAATTTATAGTTTATTATTAATTTATACAGTTAGGATTAATATCCTTTTCATATTTCCATTTTCTTATTTTTCCTTAATTAATTATTTTTATTTCCAGAAAGATATCACTTTTAATTATTATGTGAGATTAAAAAATGACACCATTGGAAAAACAACACTGACATTCCACACCCAATTAAAAAATCCCCCACACACTAACCACAAACCATGAAACATTATAATAGATCATAGAACCATTAAAATTACATTTGAGTCTATTATAATCATAATCATTATATATTTTTTAGTACAGATCATGTACCTTTTTCCAGATCATCTTTAATAAGGTCTTTAAATTAATAATCTAACTTGTCCCACTTTTGATTAATATCCTATAAATCTATCTTCCATTCATTGAAACCCCTTTTCAAAAAGCATTATTATTTTTCAAAACACCTACGCTAGTCATCATTGGATTCCACTACAGGAATTATTTTAATGATACCATTTGCATCATCCTATGAGCCTTTAATCACTAAGGACTACTCCACCATTTCTTCCACAAAGTGTATGATTAGTCCCCATATATTGTCATTAAAAACTTTCCCACCATCCATTTCACAGATTATATTAAATTTAGCATGCCTTCTCTCTATTGTTCTAGGAAAATGGGAGTAATCCTTAATCCATTTGGATTTCTTCATTGGAATAGAAATCCTATAATTCCAGTTTCCTTTTTTCACTTTCTTCCATCTTGGTCGGTGAGTTTCTCTACTATGTCTTCCCTCTATATGGTCTCATGATAATTATCTATCCCTTTCATCATCTGTATTTTCCCCATAGGTTTATTTCTCCTCATTAGAGTACTATGTGTGTGATAAACATCTTTTCTCCTTTTCCCAACATACAATTTTCAACCCTTCAAAATGGTTATCATGTTTAACAGTGTTCATCATTCATATTGTAAATTACCTATTCACTGTATTCATCCCATCCCCTTGTTCACTAATGCACCATTAATTGAAATCTACTAGTTATTATAGGTGTCTAGACAACCCATACATATATCTCAGACCATTTCTTCCTGAGTATGATTGTAGACATGTATTAAAACGTCTTCATAAGAGGAAACTTTTAATACACTACTGTTGGGGATTGGGGAAACACCTTAATCTATCCCCAATGTCCCCCTGAACTAGCCTAGCCCTCCTATAATATGATATTTTCACTCAATCCCTACATTAGATGATCATTTATGTCTAAATATTGAACATGTATTATTTCAAAAATACTCTATATTTTTATGATGTCTTTGATGCTCACAAATACCCTTATTTGTTATTCTAATTATTTTACTTTAATTATATTTCTGGAAATTAATATTCTTTATATTCCCAATTTTGGAATAATATTAAATCATATGATTCACGTGAAATATTTTCCAAAGTGTTCGGAAATCTATTCAGCGCATTATGGAATCATGTTTCATATCATACGTTGGAGATTAAATCCTATATTTATTTAATGGGAGTTCAGAAAAGTATGGTTAATCAATCTTATGTTAAAAAAAGTATAGTAAAAGAACCTTACATTTGGAAGGAACCTTATGTTTGTTATATGAGAAAATTATTGATGAATAACCTTACGTAAATATAGAACCTTACGTTTTCTTCATAAAAGTATGGATCATCTACCCTACTTTTGTAATGAGCCTTACATTTTATCATGAAGTATGGATCATGTACCTTAAGTTATGAAGAAAAAAAAGTATGAATTATATACCATGCGTTTTGAAGGTGAAGGAAAAATTATGGATCATCAACCTTATGTTTTTAATCATCTTTACATTTGGAACCCTACGTTTGACTTCTTTAGGCGTTGAAGATTCGAATTTACAAATTTACTGTGCAATGGTCTTTTGTAGAATATCTGGCTAATTTCAAGCCAGATTCAAGGTCCAATTTTAAAGCGCATCTTTAACCGATTTAAACCCATTTATACATAATTCGAAACATCTATTTAAGGGGAGGATTTTTTTCTGATTATTAAGGTATGTAATGACTTCTCTGTTATTCAAACATTAGAATATTTTGATCTTTAGGTGACTTTTATGGATCAAAATTTATGAATAATGTTCCAATATTTATTCTATATATTTTTTGTATCTGAATTTTTGTAAGATATATTGGTGACAATATATCTCTTGAATTCAAGGTGATAACCAGATTAAAATCTAGCCATATTAGAGTTTCACAAATACATATATATGTTGATTATTTAATAATTTATTTTACAGATCAGCATCTATAAAGAACGATCAGATTTTGTTTTATGTTAGAGAAATAAACATTGAATATTTACTTATCATACACTGGAAATTTATCGTGAATATACAACTGATTTTTTTCTAAATATATTTCAAGATAAATTGCAACCAGTTTGATTTAGAACTACTCTTATCTGAAGAACAACCTTTCAGAAAAAGAAGATCCATTCACTTTTAGTTGTGTACTACTGCAACTGTGAAGATTAAACGGATATTATCATTAAATTAATCTTTTATTTTGAGTACTAGATTCTCGTACTAAGTTGTTTGATCGGTTATATGTTTAGAAACAAAATTTTTTGTTCTAGCTTTAAATTGTAAAGGTGTCAACTTCCTGCACTTATTTGTGGATGGTCCCGTGAAAAGGGGACCGACTAGTGAAAATTACAAAGATCGTAGAGAAGAGCATTGGTGGAGTGGACTATGGGATCATTGTGCCATGAACCACTATAAATCTTTGAGTCCAAATATATGTTTATTTCAACTACATAAACAATATTATAATTATAAAAAGACAAAATTGATTATCATCAATATTTATTGTAATTTTTTGAAAGACACAATTCACCCCCCCCCCCCCTCTAGTGTATATTTTGTATAACATGATCCAACAATTGGTATCTGAGGAGGGTTATTTTGTTAAATATGTAGAAATTTGAAATTAAAGGATTATATAGATATCTCAATGGATGATACATGAGAGGGAATATCAATGATTCATGCTTCGTACTTCAATGGTGAAAACTATGGATGTTGGAAATCTAGGATGATCATCTACTAGAAGAATATTGGATACAGAGCCTACTAAAAAACTCTTACTCATTATGAAATTCTGGAGAAACCTGAAACATGGAGTGTAGCTACTAAAGCAAAGATTGACATAAATTCAAAAGATATGAATGCTATCATTTGTGGTCAAGGACCAGATGAATTTATTCAATTATCACAATTCTCTATTATATTAGAGATGTGAAAGGCAATTATAGTTGGCTATAAAAGAATTTGCAATATCAGACAAATGAGTTATGCTATAAAAAATATTGATACATTTATAATGATTGATGGTGAAATCATCACCCAGATTAATGGAAGGATTAATGATATATTCAACAATATTACTGCCTTGGGAGATCCTATTAACCAAGCAGATCAATCCTTGAAAGTAACGAGATTACTTCCAACCCAATGGAATGGGATATCATCAGCCACTAGGAAATCATCACCTGTTATATATATAACCATGATAGAATTGATTGGAACCCTGATGGTGTATGAATCTGGGATGGAAGATTAATATAATAGGCATAAAGTATTGATAAAAATAGAAAATACTACTCTAAAAGTTACATCTCAAATGAAGAGTAGAAATATGAAACAAGAGATCAAAAAGGAAGAATGTTCTGACTCATCTGATTTAGAAATGAAACAGGCATAGATGGTCAAAAAAATTCAGAAAATTTTATAAGAATAATAAAGGATTCATAAAATCCTTTACTAAAGATGAGAATGATCCAAAGGAATTCAAATTCTTTGAATGTAAGAAAATGGGTCACATAAGACCTGAATATCCTTTGATAAATAGAGAAAAGAAAATTATGTTTTTCAAAAATACTGATTATAAGTATAAAGATAAAAGATTAATGAAATCTACAAGGATTGTTTCTGAAGAATTCAACATCTCATCAAAATCTGACTCAAAAAAAGAAGAATCAAATATAAAATCAAACATGTGCTTCATTGCTGAAGATAATGAGGTACAATCTTATTACTCTTCCAATTATGATTCTGACCCTAGTTGTTCAAATTAAAAAATTGCAGCCTACTGCAACATACTAGAAGAAATATATGATTCCATATTAAAAATTATAAATCATTGAAAAATATTCACAATGAAATTTTACAAGAAATATACACTTTTCTAAAACAACATCAATAGTTAATTCAAAAATATAACTCGTCTAACATAAATAGTGTAGATTATGAAACCAAGATCAAAACCCTACAAGATTAAGTAGAAACATTCAAAATTACAGCTTTCTTTTTAAAAAAATGAGAAATTAATTTAAATGATATTCTTGGTAAGAATGTGATTAATAAAGAAAGTTATGGAAAAGGCAGTAAAGGTGAGAAACCTAAACTTTACAAAAACCCATTTTGTTCCAAATTCAAAATGTGTAATTTGTATTTACTTTAGAACAAATGTTCATATAACTGAAAAAATTAGTATAATAAATACCCAAATAAGTGGAATTAAAAAGGTCTTTATTTCTGACTATTTATTTGACTCAAATGAATACAGAAAAACAAAGTAAATTTGGATACTCAGGTCACAGCTAGCTAACACTATTGGACCCAAGAAAATATGGGTACCAAAACAAATCTTTATTTAAATAAATTTTCTAGAAGCAAGTCATAGAAGTAGAAAAGTGATATGGTACATTGATATTGGTTACTCTAGGAATATGTGTGTAAACTCATCAAACATTAAAACCTTAACTCAAAAGGATGGTGGATTAGTCACCTTTGGTGACAATGCGAAAGGAAAAATTATTGGTATTGGAACTGTTGGAAATCCAAAAGCTTTCTTAATCAATAAATAACTTTATATACAAGGATTGAAACATAACCTGATAAGCATTTCTCAAATTTTTGATGATGGTTATTATGTTGATTTTTATAACATTTTTTGTTCTATTTTTAAAAGATAAATTTATTTAATTTAGAGCACTTATAACTAACAATGTGTATACCATGGACTTAAATTCCTTGTGTAAACAAAAACTAAATTGTTCAAATCCGAAAATAAATGAATCCTGGATCTGGCATAGAAGACTTGGACATTACAATATTTAAGATTTACATAAGTTATATGGGAAACAATTTGTTTCGGATTTTGGTAGTCTTAAATTTGAGAGTGAATGATTCTGTGATGCATGCCAAATTAGCAAGAAACATAAATCATCCTTCAAATCAATTAACAAAATTGCACATCTAAACCTTTAGAACATATCCATATAGATCTGTTTGGACCTTCAAGAGTATAAATTTTGGATGGTAAATTATATTTATATGGTTTATTTGAGGAAAATTCAAGATTTACATGGATATATTTTATAAAATATAAAAATAATTCTTTTAACATATTTGAAAGGTTTTTTAAAGTTTTTCGAAATGAAAAATATTTTCAAATAATTTCACTAAGATGTGATCATGGTGGAGAATTTGAGATTCAGAAATTCAATTCCTATTTTCAAATATAGTTATTAAATACAAATTCCATACACTAATAACACCTCAACACAATGGAATGATTAAAAGAACAAATAGAACTATTCAGGAAATGGAAAGGGCTATGCTAAATGAATACATTCTTCCGTCCTATTTTTTGGCAGAAGTTATAAGCACAACCAGCTACATAATGAATATAGTTTTAGTTTGACCAATTTTTAAAAAGACACCCTTTGACCATTGAAATAACAAAAAACCTAATGTAAAATACTTTAATGTTTTTGGATGAATGGTTTATATATTGAACACCAAGGAAAATTATGGTAAGTTTGATTCAAAATCAGTTGAAGGTATTTTCTAAGGTTATTCTGCTACCTCCAAAGATTATATATTTTTTAATAAAAATTCAAGGATTTTTGAAGAATCACTTCATGTGAAATTTTATGAATCTGAACCTTTTGAAAAAAGGAAAGATCAAATTGATGAATCTGACCCTAATGATAACATGAAACATGAAAACCTAAAAGAAGATTTTGAAAATAATATAAACATAATTCAATTTAGTTCATAAGAACATGACACTGATAAAATTAATAGTGTTTTACCTAGACAGTCATGAACTCTAAACAACTACCCTTTATAAACTGTTATAGGAGACCTATACATAGGAATAAAAACTAGAATAAATATCAGAAATCTAGTTGATTTTGCTTCCTTTCTATCCCAATTAGAACCTATGTCAATATAAGAATCCATAGTTGATGAAAGTTATATGATAACAATGCAATAAGAACTATACCAATTCAAAAGAAATGACGTTTTGAAATTAGTTAAAAGACTAAAGAACTATCCTGTTTTGGGAATTAAATGGGTCTTTAGAAATAAGAAAGATGATCAAGGATTTATAACTAGAAATAAAAGAACAATTGTATCAAAATGATATAATCCGAAAGAAGGTATAGCTTATGATGAGACCTTTTCCCATGTAGTTATATTATAATCCATTAGGATTCTTTTAGCCTATAAATCTCATATGAACATTAAATTATTTCATATGGATGTTAACTTTGCCTTTTTAAATGGTTATTCAATGGAGGAAGTTTGTGTAGAACAACCTCTAGGTTTTGAAAATTCTCAAAAACTAGATTTTATTTTTAAACATACTAAGCTCTTTTTGTCCTTAAACAAGGACCTAGAGCTTGTATGCAAGATTTAGTTCTTTCCTTTTGAAAAATTATTTTACTATTGGCATGGAAAATCCAGCACTTTTTAAGAAAACTATAAATTATAATATTCTCTTGGTTCAAATTTATGTTTATGATTTAATTTTTGGATCAAAAAATAAAAAATGTTGTCATCAGTTTTCAAACATAATGCAAAAAATAATTTTAAATGAGTATGATGGGAGAACTAAATTTCTTTTTTGGACTTCAAATATATCAAAAAGATTTTTTAAATTTTTTGAATCAAAGATAATACGTTACTGATTTACTAAAGGAATTTAGTCTTAAAAATAGCACGACATATACAACTCCTATGTGTGCTAATATAAAACTTAATTTGGATGAAACTAGAAAACCAGCAGAAAAAAATTTATATAGTGGTTTGATTGGTAGTTTTTTATATCTTACTACTTTCAGGCCAAATATTATGTGTTTAGTATGTCTTTGTGCAATATTTCAATAAAATCCTAAGGAATCTCATCTTACAGCTATCTAGATAATTTTTAGATATTTAAAAGGAAGTATTTTTCCATCTCTTCTTTATCTAAAAACTTCTGATTTTAATTTAATTTCATATTCAGATACTGATTTTGGAAGTTGTTGATTAGATAGAAAATGCACCTTAGGAAACTATCACATTTTAGGAAAATAATTAGTTTCATGGTCTATTAAGAAACAACAGTCATTTTATATGTCAACAGACAAGGAATAATATATATATGCAGGTAGTTATTTTGCACAAGTTTTGTGGATGAAAACAATATTATGGACTTTGGACTTAATTTTAGAAATACACCTATTTTATTTGATAATACCAATGCAATAAATATTTAAAAAATCATACAATTCATTCTAAAACGAATCATATTGATATTAGACATCATTTTCTAAGAGATCATGTTCCTAAAAAGGATATATTTTTAGAATTTTTAAATACTGAATTTCAATTAGTTGATAATTTTACTAAACCACATCCCACTGCATGTTTTGATTTTATTAAGGGGATTTAGGTTTATTTAATTTTAAATAATTTATTTTATCTTCCTATTTTTATTTAATTGTAAATAAAATTTTATTTAATTTTGATCTTAATTATATTTTATCATATTATTTTAAATTTTCACTATTTAATATAATTTAGTTACTCATCTTTTAAATAACAGAAACTTTTATTTTTATCCTGTAAAAATTTTTAATATGCCGCATACAGTTTAATTTATTTTTAAATTCCATAATGATTATTATATACGTAATGACACGGGAATCAAGGCTCTGTTAGAAACCATTTCAAATTCTAAAATTTCTCATATTCTCAAAGCCTTTTGAACTACTAAAACCCTTCACCTCTTCCTCCCTCCTTTTATCACACCTTCGAAAACCTATAATTTCAAACCTTTGTATCTTTTTTATGAAAATAGAAAAAACAAAGAGAATCGAAGAAAGAAAACCCAGTGATGCGAAGCATCATTGTTCAATAGGGTAGAAAATACTTCAGGGAAAAGTCATTGTCCGTAATGGTTGTCTCAGTCAAATCTAATACTGAAGAAAATTTTATCCACTCAAGGCATTGAAACGACATTTAGTGTGGACTATGCTAAATTTATATATGAAGTTTAGTTGATATGTTTCTTTAAATCTATTCAATTTAGTTTGGGAGATATTAAATATTTGATGGTTGTGATGTTTGAAGAAATAGAATTATCGATCTCTTCTATTGAAATTTCATGAATCATGACCTTCCCTCATGAGGTAGTTTTTCATTTTGATATAAAGTCTATTAGGGATAAAAATCATAAATATGAAGATATAATGTCTCTTTTTTTGTTTTACTAACATTGTGAAAATTGTAGTCAAATATTTAGAGCCAAATCATAAAATTTTGGTTAAGTTTATTCAGACTGAGAGAGCCCTAATGATGTCAAAAATGGAGAAAATTTTGTTTCTAGATATGTATATTATATTTCTGTTTTTATGTGATATAAATCTAAATTTTCTATGTTACATGATTATAAATTTGAATTACTACTATAAACCTGAGGCTAGGTTGAGTTTTTATCCTTATGGAAGGATTATATCAAAGATGTTGTTTAATAAATACATGGTGAGGCTGATTGATGCAAGAGTCACATGAAATCATAGTAATGTGATGAATTATGGAACATTATGGAAGCTCGGATTTTCTTGGAGCACTATAAAAGGTAAAATAATGAATGTTGGAGCTGATGTGGATTAGGAATCTGCTCAGGGGGGAGAAACATGAAAAAACTAAAGAAGGTACAACTCAATCTAGAATAGGGGAAGTTTCAATGACTAAAATAAAAATCAGATTTGAAATAGAAGATGAACCTGCTGATGAAGAAAATCAAGGAGGAATTTTTAGCTCAAGGAAGAGAACATGTGTTCAATAACCTACTATAAAGACATTTCTTGAAACCAGAGACATTTTAGGTTATAATTTTTTGAGAGAATCGATTCAATAAGAAATTGAAGAGGAAGATGCTTCTCGAGTAGAAGTGGAAATTTTTCCTCAGGATAGGAAAAAGACAAGAACTGAGGAGGTACCTCAGGTTTAAAAATATCAGGAAATGGAAATTATCTATCAATCTATAGATCAGATTGACTCTATATATCATATTCAAGAGGAAATCCAGGAATAAATTTCTCAGGATGAGCACCTACCCTTAGAAGTAGAGAATGATGAGTCACCAGTTCATGAAAATTTTCTGAATTTCATACATAATATCTAAATGAATATTTCTCAGTTGATAATTCTGTAAAAAAATCTGTTGAAAAACCAATGGTAAATAATGAAGAAGAAAAATCATATGCTCAATATTTACCACAGATTTTAGTATATCCAGTTGTGAATCAAGAACAGGGTGCCTCTGATTCTATGTATGATAATGTTGAGTAACTTGTTATAAATTTTAAAAGAGATAAAGCAGAGAATTCTAATTTAAGAAGAGAGTTAGATAAAAAGAAACAGAGATTTTAAAATGTGAAATGCAATTTTGTTTCAATTCAATAAGTTGAATTTTTTAAGAAATAATTACTAGTAGAGGTTGAAAATTTGAAATCTGAATTTCTGTTGAAATCAGATTTGGCATATTTGAAAACTTTTATAGACTAATATTTTGAAACTGTCACAGGAATTCAAGCAAGTACATCAGGTACTTTACCTGATTTTATAAAGATATTCCAATCCATTACATCTATAACGAGCAACATGAATGACTGGCTGTAGGATTTATAGTGTAATAACACTCATTTTTCTATCTTGTTTTATGATCATAAATTCGTTTTTGATCATCGTACCTCAGGTGAACTGAGTATTAGATAGTTACTAAACACATTCACTGAGAAGATAAATTAGTTTATAGATAATGAAGAAATATTTCATGAATTTTTCAGTGTAAACCTCATTGAAGATATTAATTTGTCCCATGAAGGAAGGGATCTGATCATTGAGCTAGGAAATGGTGTTATGAAGTGATTAAGGTTATAGTTGTAAGAGTTGAATAATGTTATTCAAAATCACTAAAATACCTTTTTTTAAACCCTTAGCCCAGAAACCTTGATTCTTGTTCATTCATGTATATGTAAATTCTTTTATCAGTGATATTTCTTGTTTATCATATTTTATGGGTTTTTACATTTTTTATGTCTATGTTTTATTGCCTCAAAAAATCCATATTTCTTTATTGATAAATATTTTCTCATAGAATTTTCTTACAAGTTCAGTATGAAATTATATGTGTTATATTCTTTTTTTATCATTATTTTTGATATCACCAAAATGGGGAAATTTTGGATAAACATGACATTTTTTAAAGGAAGGTTTATAAAGGAAGAGAATTTTTTTGTTTTTAAAGGAAATTTTTATGGTTTTGTGATCATCAAAAGGGGGGATATTGTCGAACATGTGTTGTTTCAACAATACTCTTTATTTTTATAATGATTTTGATGATCACAAATACACTTATTTGTTATTATAATGATTTTACATTAAGTATATTTCAGAAAAATAATATTCTTTATATTCCAAATTTTTTAAAAATATTAAAGAATATGATTCACATGAAATATTTTTCAAAGTGTTTGGAAAGCTATTCTGTGTGTTCTAGAAACACTATTCATATCGTACATTTGAAATTAAATCCTATATTTATTTTATGGGAGTTCAGAAAATTATGGTTATTCAACCTTACGTTGACAGAAAAGTATAATAAATGAACCTTACATTTGGAAGGATCCTTACATTTGTTATATGATAAATTTATGGATGAATAACCTTACATATGTATGGAACCTTACATTTTCTTCCCAAAAGTATGGATCATCAACCCTATTTTTGTAATGAACCTTATACTTTATCAAGAAGTATGGATCATGAACCTTACGTTCTAAATAAAAGAAAATTATAAATTATATACCATAAGTTTTTAAGGTGAAGACCAAAGTATAGATCCTAGGCCTTACGTTTGTAATCAACCTTACATTTGGAACCCTGCATTTTACTTCTTCAGGTGCCGTAGATTTGAATTTAAGACTTTATTTAGCAACGGTATATTGCAGAATATCAGGCTGATTTCAAGCAAGATTCATGGCCTGATTTTAAAGTGCATATTTAACTGATTTAAATATATTTATACATAATTAAAAGGATGAATTTAAGAGGATTATTTCGTTCTGATTATTATGGGAAGTAATGACAACTTTTTTATTCAAACATTTGAATATTTTGATCTATCAGTCGACTTTTGGGGATCTGAATTTATAAATAATGTGTTCGTCCTTATTCTATATATTTTGTATATCTGAATTTTTTTATGATATATGGGTGACAAGATATATCTTTAATTCACAATGATTACATAATTCAAATCTAGAGATATTCGAGTTTCACAAAAATTGAGATATGCTGATTCTTTAACGAGATCTTTTACAGATTTTCTACTATAAAGAACAATCAGATACTACTTTAGGTCAGAGAAAGAAATTTTGAATATTTAATTATTCTACATTGGAAATATATTGAATCTACTGTTGATTTGTTTCTGAATATATTTCAAGATCAATTGCAATAGGTTCGATTCATAACTGCTCTTATCTAAAAACAACCTTTCTGAAAACAATAATCCATTCACTGTCATTTGTGTACTGTTGCAACTGTGAAGATCAACCGGAATGTATTTGTCAAATACTCATTTATTTTGTGAACTGGATTCTTGTACAAAGTTGATTGATTAGTTTTGTGTATAGAACCAGAAGGCTCTGTTCTAGCCTTAAATTGTAAAGGTGTCAACTGCCTACTCTAAGTTGTGGATGGTCTTGTGAAAAGAGGACTGACTAGTGAAAATCACCAAGCTCGTAGAGAAGAGCGTTGGTGGAGTGGACTAGGGGATATTTCTACCCCGAACCACTATAAATATTTGCATCCAAATATCTGTTTATTTCTACTGAATAAACAATCATATATAGATAAAAGGAAAGAATTGATTATCATCAATATTTCTTGATAAGTTTTGAATGACACAATTCACACCCCCCTCTAATGTATATTATGTATAACACGATCCAACACTGTAATCCTTGGATCTAGATTCATGGTTCTTAACTCTTTCTATATTCCTTTAGGATGACCCATATCATTCGATCCCAACTGATATAGCTTGAGATAATTGAATTTATTTGTAACCATAACCTCTAAATCCTACACCCCATTCTTATTCCAATTCCCAAAGTATAAGGATGAAGACAAATAACCTAGTTGATGGCTGGAAAAACAATAGTCTATCGACGTTTCAAAAACTACTAGCTAATTTAAATGGAATTCTTTTCCAACAATTATCAATGCCCACTCTACCAATGGTTTAAAGACATACACCTTCACAAAAACATGGGAAACAATTAAATGACAAAGTGAATCAATTATACTATTAGAAAAAATGCATTCAGTAACCAGATATTAAAGAATACTAATTATAGAGGGGTTTTTAGGGGTATAAAGAGTTTAAGGAAACATACCCAAATCACTATTTCATATGTTATGTCCTCGACATTAGATCCACTAAACTTCTCCCTTGAGCCGAGTCACCACATGACATCATGCACATATCCATGTAAACCATAGGTTTCTAACTAGTAGTGATGGTATAATATGTCACATGGGGAGACTATTGCCCCATTACTAGAGTAATCCACAATAGATAAAAAAATGAAATTGCAGAAACAATATGAAATAACCAGCGAACATGCATAATCAAACATCTCCCAAAATTGGGTACAAACCAAAAACCTTATATAATTATGTCATGTCATGCAAATAGTGCCATGAGTGAAGGAAAACCCAAAATAAATACAACAAATAAATCCCCAAAATGATCCTGACATAAAGTATGTAGCCTCATCCATGCTTATCTCATTCCTGACTCAACTCCCTAGTATGTGCCCTTACCCTTGTCCTAACCTAGAAGCATGAAGTCTACTTGGGTACCCAACGTCGCTAGATCGGGGTCTGACTACAACTATATAGGCCCCCACCAATGGTGTTAATAAAATATCCAGTCTATATAGAGAGTGCATGCAGGTACTAAATAATTGACAAGTAAAAAAATAAAACATAGGTTATTTTAGTTACCATATCTTCCATAACCATTTCTAGAATTATTAAAATTTTCATCATTTATACCCTCTTCATTACTTAATCCATTTCAATCATTTGTTCCATGGGTTAGGCATCTATTTCATAAAAATAATAGTTTAAACCAAACAAAAACGTTGCATAAGGGAAAAGGTTAAGTCCTTATCTCACTAGAGGTAACCACGTCATAATGAATACATCACACTCACCTTGAAACCCCAGTCCAGGTAGTATCATAAAATGAAACCATTATGGTTAAATAGCCTCCATCCCCTACCTTAATCCTTGCATTGTGTGGTGGAGTTTATAGCCTCAATCTAACTCTACCCATGGGCATAAAAACTCAAGTTAATACCGCACACTACCAAGACATGTGCACATGCTTATATATCCTTCACCACACATACCATACCATAAATCATACACATCACAATTACAATACATAATAATCATCATGGGAATTAATATCATTCCATAACACCTTAACAGTTTTACTATTTTCATTACATAGACCATTTATTCAAGTTTCCATTCTCTTTCTGTAACCCATTAGGAATGGTCAACAATTCCCTTATGTTATCCCATTGAACATATTCATCAATTCCCTAATGAAAATAACTTTTACAAATTTCTCAATTCACAAGCCATTACCAATTTATCCTATTCAAAATTCCATATACATTATCTCTCTTAGTAATTTTAACATTTTTTATTATCCATTTTCCATATATTCACATTAACCAATGTAATTGATTTATATGAAATTTCAAACAACCCTTTATGTAATTATCAAAACCTAGGGAAAACTACCATGATTCCATTTCATCTAAAATAGACATATTAACTTGTTCATCATGGTATTTTCATTATCACACCTCAATTCTATACTTAACATTAACATTTACCATGTTTGGGAACGTTAGCGCACCCCATGGGTGGCCCCCAAATCAGTTTAGTAAACCTCAAAGGATCCCATAGGGATCATGGGGGTCCAAATCATCATTTAGGAAACCATTATACCAAAACATACTCCTGGAAACAAATAAACATCAAGGAGGAAGCAATATCACAACCACGCATGACAAAATCTATAACGTGACTATGGGATATAACTTGTAGACAACCTACCATGAATCCAATGATGGTTGCACTCTTAATTATAGCCTTAGCCCATGATCCAAACACCATTTGAATCCCAAACCTAGATTCCACCATAAAAATATGGATTTAGATATTTGAAAAAATATGGAGAAAATCACAATCCCCAATCAAAAAAAGATAAGTAAAAGGAAGATTATTCTTACCTGGAGCTTTGAACTGCAACCAAAAGTGCTCTAAATGGCCTGTAAATGACGTAGATTGACACTTAGGTGATCATGAAGGATTAGATACATCACAAGAACTAGATTTAGATTAAATTTTAGGAAAATATGGTGATAACTTAAATTTCATGAGGGGAATTTTCAGTAAATTTTCACATCCTAATGGGTCACACAGTTTGGATGCATGGTTTTCGAAACCATGCACCAATTGTTCACTTACCACTATCAAGAGTAATTTAGAGTGTAAGGTTTCCTAGGGATATTTTATGGTTCAAAAAACCATGTTCCAATAATATGAAATGCCTCTATCCATGTTTTCAGAGTTTGGCCTCTAACCTCGCATGGTTTACTTAATCATGTTCCTTGCATAGGTTGGCCTAATTTCCCATCATATCATGTCCCAAACCCTTAGAACACCATCAAGGCTCCTCATAGTACCTGGAAACATTACATTATCCAATTTTATGAGATTAAAACAAAATATTAAATAAGAACACACCTCAATGATGTTCGATATCTTACAACCTCTGAACCATATAAATTTTCATCCCTGATTCACAGTTCTAGGAATTAGTGAGTTTATAAAACCAAGTTATCAGGCCAATGATCCCACATATCATACTCTATTTACCAAGCTTCTTCATAGACATTACCATGATTACTCAAAACATTAACTAGAGGTATAACCTTTCCCTACAAGACCTTCTCACTATGATCTGTAATATAAACCAGATACTCCTTAGAGGACACATCTGCCTCAAGCTACACATCCTCAACATCAAGCACATGATATGGTTTTGGGTGATAGTTCTAAAGAATTGAAACATGAAACTCCTCATTTATCCCACTATATGGTTATGGAAGAGATGATTGGTAGGCTACTAGCATGATCCTCTACCTAATCTCAAACTTCCCCATGAACCTAGCCGTCAACTTTCCATATTTTTGAATTTGACGATGAACCAACCTTAGAGACACCCAAAGAAACACATGATCACCCACCCTAAACTAAAAAGGTATATAAAACTTATCTATATATAACTTCACCCGACATTCAGATATTTTCATATTCTCTTAAATTAAATGAACCTTCTCTTACATCTCCTACATGAGACTCAATCCCAACAACTCTAATTATCTATCCTCTAACCAAAACAATTGTGGTCTACATTGTCCACCATAGAGTTCCTCACATGGTTCCATCTGAATTGTATCCTAAAATAATTTGTTGTACGAAAAATCAACCAGTGAAAAATGATTCTCCCATGAAACACCAATTCCTAGGACACAGGCCCCAAACATGCCCTCTAGCACCTAAATGGTTCCATATGTGGGTGAAAATCCATACTCAAAAAAACCAAGGTACCAATAAGCCTTTGTAATCCCTACCAAAAACATGAAATAATGTTGAGATCCTGATATGAAACTATAGTCTATTCTACCCCATGAAGTCTCACTATTTCTCGAACATATAACTCACCCAACTGGTCAATAGTAATAGTCTCTCAAATCAGTAATTAATGTTCCACTATAGTCAACATATCCATGACCACCCCGATTTCATCATTATTTTAAGGCATCCTCAGAAGAAATACCACAAAATACATCATTACATAATCCCACTTCAATTCCATAATGTTCGATGGTTGTAACATACCACTCAGTCACTTGCGCTATGCCCTCACCTGCTGACAGGTAAGGCATCGTTCCATAACACCAACAACCTCATTATTTATTCCTGACCATAAACACTACCTAAAATGATAATGACACATTTTGGTTTAACCATGATGCACATCCCACTTTGATTCATGAAAATATCACATCAGGTATTCTCGTATATAAGTAGGCACAACAACATGACCATAATTGAAAACAACCGCATCATATCCAACGATCAAACAAGAAGACTCCCCACCTTTAAGGATTTCCCAAAAGTGAATCCTCAAGTTTTTTCTCCCCAATCTAGCTCAGATGCATGAAATCGACTACTAAGGATGAAAGGTTCATATGTCCATTCCCATCCTACACCTCCATGTGCTTCTCGAAAAACAAAGACATCGTCTCCTACTCTGAATTAGATACCTAAACTAACTGATTTTTAGTCTTCCAACTCAAATCTTCTAAAACACAATTTCCTTTTACAAATGTGCATACTAGTACAATATCAAAGGATTTCATTTAATGGACCCATATTTTATTGTCGTAGATTCATGTCACGTCGAGAGAAGATATACCTATGGCTCTTATGATTGGTATTCATGGTAAACTGTTCTCCCAACAAGTAGTACCACCAACACATCTGGGTTTAAACCATAGATACCAATTAAAGATCATTCATAGGGTAATTTCATTCATGATTCCACAAATTTCATGATCAATATGCCACAACCCAATCCTCATATATCAACATGACCACAAGACCAATAGCAAATGCATCATAGAAAAAGGTATACCATTACCTGGATTAGGTAAGACCAAAATTGGTGTGGTATTTAATCACTTCTTCAACTCATGTAAGGAATATTCACATTCCTCAGACCATGAAAACATGAATCCATTCTATTCAAACCCAAATGTAGAGTTGAAATGGGAAAATTCATTAAATAACCTTTGGTAATAGCCATCTAAACCCAGAAAAAATTTGACATAAGAGACATTCTTGGGATGTTCTCATGACACAACTTCCTGAACTATCTCCAGACCCACTGACTCCCATTCATTAGAGTTGATGTGTATCATGAAATGCAACTTTTCAATCAAAAAATGCTATTTTTATATCTTGGTGTGTATCCTATTCTCTCTTAGTATGCTCAAGATGGTGTTATGAATTTTTGAATTATCACCATGGGTCTCTGAGTACACCAGTATCTCAATAAAAAAGACAAAAACAATTTATTCTAGATTGGGATGGGAGATACGGTTCATTATATCCATTAACGCTATCAACCTGTTATTTAAGCCTACTAAAATTAAAACAAACTCATAAAATCCATATCTACTACTAAATCTAATCCACATCACATTATAATATCCCACCCTCAACTGGTGATATATTGATCTTAGATCAATCTTTAATAATACAAAATGAACATTTGGTTGGTCAAAAACATCTTGGATTCAAGGAAGATGGTTACAGTTCTTAATCCTCATCTAATTAAAATTTTATAGTCAATACACAACCACAAGGACCCATAAAACTTCTTGGAAAACAACACTGAAGATCCCCATGATGACGTAGTAGGATGGAGAAATCCCTTGTTCTCCAAATCCTCTAACTATGTTTATGTTTCTGCAGTTCTTTTGGTGCCATTCTATAGTGCAGAATGTATATTGGTTCTTCTCCCAACCGCAACTCTGCCATGAAATCAATGTCCATTTCGGGTGGAACCCCCCTGTAATTCCTTAGAATACATATCCTAGAAATGATCCACCATAAGAAGAAATATAAGTTTCACTATTTCCCCATCATGAAACATGTCACAAGACACATGGGATATGTGATCACCAAACTACTAAAAAATAAACCTACAGAGAATTCTTGAATAGTATATTCACCATGATAAACAAAAATGTTTCTCTCAAGAGATTTTAATTTTACCCATAAATGGTAACAATTAGTATGGGCGAGGTACAACACTAACCAACCAATTCCTAAAATCAAATCAAATCCTGACATCTCAAGAACAAACATGTCCCATAGAAAATGATTTCCACCATCCTCAAGAGCACTTCCATTACATTTTTTTATATCCTTAGCTCTCACCCATAATTTCATATCAATCGACATAACTCCACATGCATGTTACTCTTATACACCCATCACAACTACAAACAGGGCATAAATAAAAGAATGTGTTGCACTTGTGTCAAATAAAGAACTCGAAAGTGTGGAAGCTACAAGGATCAATGCTCAGACAGTTGGTACTCTTGCCTCACCACCTCTAGGTGCAGACTAAACTGTATGAAGCTAGATTGACCCTCTACTATAATATCTGTCCTATAACCTAGGTGCTATACTACCCCTTTGATATGGACGCTCTCACCCTAGAGTAACACATATACCACCTCTAGTGGTATGAATAGTAGATCTTTAATAGCACTCCCAGTAAGGATTAATTGATCCCTTTACTATAATCGACATCATACTTGACCCCCCATTTTTTTCAACTGAAGAGGGTGCCTACAAAACCTATGCACATTAAACAACCTATCACATGAAAGGCACTCTACTAGTGCTTGGGGGAACTGACCGCGCATGTTCCTCTTCCTTCCACCAAAAAAAGAACACCTAGTATCTCGTATGAGAGATTGATCTGCCATTATAACTTCTTTTAATGCCTCCACCTTGATAGAAATTTCCAAAACGACACTTCTTTCCCTCATGAGTTTCACCAATTTTCTGTCCAACTGGTACAAAATGTGCACTCCCTGGATTCCCCTTCAAATTCTCTTATAAGATAACTTCCTGATCCCCCACATCCTCAAACCTCTATAATAGGAATATAATTAAATGGGACATGATCTAATGCCTATTCTCATCCTAGAAACATTTTTCCCTAGATGCCTCATCCACTAACAACACTAGAATGAAGCATCTAAAATCCATGAAATGACTAGAGTAATCCATCACTAACATAACCCTTAGGGTATAACTCAAAAAATCTTCAGCCTTATCCTAACTCAAGGTCTCCAAATTAAAATTTTCTAGAATCTTTTCTCGGAAATCCTTCCACATAATTCCATCATATTTCTGGGTCTTAACCCAAACTTACCACCAGTGTTTCACCTTCCCCCATGTCAAATAAGCTATCAGCTTGACCCACTTCTCAATATGAGACTCCAAATAATCATGTATCATTTTGATATACTCTATCCATAATTGTTTGAATTAGGTCTCTGCTCTATATAAAACATTGGAGCTTGTTATAGTTGAAACTCCCTAGTCATCTCGAACCCAATCGACACCAGCCGCCCTGGGTCTCATTCCAACATTTTTATAAAATGGGTAATGTTATAACATTACTTATCTTCTCCCCTATTAACATGGACTACTGTATTTTCTTGATCCACCATTATAGTGGTATTCTCTATGACATCCTCTCATTTACCTACTAGCAGACATCACTACGGCCATATTTTTTTCTACAATTCCAAACAACAAGACTTATAACACATAAAATATATCATCAATAATTTATATAAGGAATATTGTTCATTAACAAAAAATATCCCATTTCGTATAAATTATTCCAGCAGACATCTTAACATTTATGTCACTTCTCCCAACCATCCCTATCTTGTTCATGGTCCACATGGGTTAAACCAACAAACGTAATAAAAATACCTTCACTAGACACCATTTTTATTCTATTTAACCATCTATAATATATAAAATTATCTTTTAGGAATATTTTCCATTTAAAATTTTTTTTATTCAGTACTTCATACTCATTTTCAACCCTACATTTACCTAATAATTTTATTATTTTATATCATTAATTCCTTTTTACCCTTTTGAATCAATTTATTAGACACCTTCTTATTCAAATTTCGAAGAATAAAAGACATGTTATACCCTTCATGTCCCACACACCCATCCCGTTTGTGTCTATCATGATGCATGCTTCCTACATTTCTAGGTTCCTATAATTATTCATGAATTCAAAATCTCATACCAATCCGGTCGGCAGTAAAATATCATAAAACCATCACATAGAACAATAAGTGCATCACCCAATACTAAAACATTATCCAATAGTAACAACACACATTGAGGGAAAAATTTCACACACTCAGCACATGGGTTTTTCCCCATACATGGGTTACCTAATCCCAAGGATGATCTCATTTACAAGACCCAACATAATATATTATCCTTCTACCAATCACAAATAACAAGACCAAGTAAAACAAATACCTGAATTTGATTCCACTTTGTGACATCCCGAACCTGAGATCCACTAAACCGATTCCCTAATCCAGGTTTCCACATGACCTCAAGTGCACCTCCCTATACTCCATAGGCTTCCAACAAGAAGCAAGGGTCCAATAAGTCATGTGGGTGATTATATCATCATTACAAAAGTAATCCACATCAGATAATAAATTAAATGGCAGAAATCGTATGCAATAGCCAATGAACATGAATAATCAAAAATCACAAAAAACTGGGTACAACCCGCAAACCAACAATAACTATGTAATGTCATGATAACAGTACCAAGAGTGCAGGAAAAACCCAAAATAAAGACAACAAATAAATCCCTAAAATGACCATGAATCCAAGTCCAAAGCCTCATCCATGCATATCCCAAGCCTAACTTCACTCCATAGTATGGGCCCTTATCCTTTTCTTATCCAATAATCATTAAGTTTGATATGGTACCAAACAACACTCTAGAAGGGTCGGAGTACAACTGAGTAGGCCACCACCAATGGTGTCTACAAAATATCTAGTCTAAACATATTTTTCATTCAAGTAATTAATAAATTACAAGTAAACAAAATACAACACAGGTTCCATTAGTTACCATCTCTACCTTAACCATTTCTAACATCATTATAATTTTCATCATTTATACTCTCTCTGTTATTAATCCATTTCCATCATGTGTTCCATGGTTTAGGCATCTACATCATTTACACAATAGTTTAAACCAAATAATAACTAGGAAAAAGGGAATAATTCAAGTACCAATCTCACTAGGGGAAACCACATCATATTGAATACATCACACTCTCTTTGAAGCCATAGTCGAAGTGGTATCATCAAATTCAACCATTATGGAAATATATCATTTTTTACCTTCCCTGATCTGTGCATTGTGGGTGGAGTTTAGAGCCTTAGTGTAACTCGACTCATGGGTGTAAAACCTCAAGTAAATACACCACATTACCTAGAAATTTTCACATTCTTATATATACAATCACCACAAATAAAATTCCAATATATATATATATATAAACAATACAAATCATAATAAAAATTTATAACAATCACCATTGAAATTAATCTACTTCCATATCTAATTAACACTTTTACCATTTTCATTACATACCCCATTTATCACAGTTCTCATTCTCTTTCCCGAAATCATTATACATGTTAAATAACTCCCTTCTGTTAACCAATTTAACATATTCATAAATTACCATATTAAAAAACCCCTTCTATTTATTACTCAATTCACAAGACATTCAAATTTTAATGTATTCATCTTTTCAAATACACTAACTCTCTTAGGAATTTCAACATTTTTCATAAGCCATTTTCCACGTCATCACTTAAATGTAATTAACCCATTTACATGTGATGCTAAAAACCCCTTATGAAATTATACAAACCTATTCATAACTTGTATTAATCCATTTCAACTCAACTAAACCTATTGAAATGTTTATCATGGGATCTACATTTTAATTTTTGATTCTATACTTAACATTACCATTTACCATGTTCAGGAATGTTGGTGCACCCCATGGGTGGCTCCCAAATCAGTATAGTCAACCTCAAAACATCATATGGGGATCACAATGAATCCAAATAATATATTATCCAACAATTTTAAAAAAAAATTACTCATGGAAAAAAATTCACATCAAGGGGGGAGCAATATTAAAACCACACATGCACAAATCTACAATAAATCTTTGGGATATAGAATATAGAACACCTACCTCAAATCCAATGATGAACACACTCTTAATCATAGTCGTATATCCATATTAAAACACCCTTTTAGTACCCAACCAATATTTCATTGGAAAAAATGGTTTTAGATCTTTAGAAGATTATAGAGGAAACCACAATCCCTAATCTAGAAAAGAGAAGCAAGATGAAGATTAGACTTATCTAGAGCTTCGATCTACAACCAACGACACTCCAAACAACCTATAAATGAGGGAGATAAATACTTGGGAGTTTATTAGGGTTTAGGTTCGTCACTAGGGCTGTATATAGAAGAAATGGGAGGAAAATTGGGTGATAAATTTAAAATCATGAGGGTCAATTTGGTAAATTTTAACTTTTTAATGGTTCACACGGTTTGGCTGGACGATTTTCCAAACCATGTGCCAACCATTCACCTACCACTATTAATAGAAAATAAATTAAAAAATATTTCATATGGATCTTACATGGTTTGAAAAATCATTGTCCAACCATGTATAACATCTTTGTCTAATGTTGCAAGGTTTGGCCTCCCACCTCACGTTGTTTACATAACCATGCGCTATTCGTGCGCCTTGCATAGGTCATCCTGATTTTCCTTCCATTCATGTTCTAAACCATTGGAACGCCTATAAGGTCCGTCATAGTCCTATAAAAAGATAAATTATTCTAATTAAGATATTTTATCCAAGAAAAACAATATCATACCTCCACGAACCCTTGGATGTTACACAGTGAATATCACAGTTCATATGGAAATCACATGACCACTGGAGAAGATTTAATTAGAACCCATTACATTTGTGAGGAGATATGGACCATGTTAAAATCAAATCATCCATCAACCAAAAATTGATCATTTTGTGTCTCTTGTTGATAAGTCCAACAATCTCACATTATTGTAATCCCTAGGAACCAAAAATGAAACGATCAATATCATCAACCAAAGGGAACTGATTTCTGAATCAAGCCACTAGGGATAGGTTTAGGAGAAACGAATCATAATCTGAACTCCAATGATGATATTGAAAGATTAATTGAGTCTTCAAAGAGATCTGGTACTTTTGGGATTTCAAAGATCACCTGAAACATTGTGATAAAATTCGGATTTGAAAATGGGAGAGAGGATCATGTCTGATCTAATGAGGAATACAAGGGATGAGCACCGACTTAAAATTTAGAGGGGGGTTGGAACATTAATAATTGATTACTAGGAAATAAACTATAGTGCATCTATGAATATAAGGGAGCACCATATTTTTCATTTTCAGATCTGATAATAATGATCCTTCTCAATTATAATCGTTGATAAAAATGCATGATCCTTTCAAAATAGATAATCTACCGCCATATATACATTCCTAGGTTGGTAATGTATTGAGTATTTGTACACCATGATCAGAATTATCCAAATTATATGGAACATGTTACTATCCTTAAATGATAATAAACATTTTAGACTCTTGTGATCTATATATATTTCACTCTTCTCCCTCATAGATATAATTCCACCACATCTCTAATGAAAAGTTTACTACATCTAACTCTAGGTCATTCATGGGATAGTTATTCTAATGAACATAAAGATTTAATGAGGCATAGGATATTAGTTTATCATTCTATATTAGTATGAATCCCAATACCTTCTTTGAAATATTTCTATAAACAACAAAAATTTCTCACTTTAGGGAAGAATAAGTACTCGTGAAATGATAATCCACTTGTCCAACACCTTAAATCTCTCTTCGCATTATGTATCCTAGAAAAAAATTACTCCTTTCTAGGTTATCTTCTTTAGTTATTATGAAAAGCATGAGAAGTTCCTCATAATTGTTTTGTGTTACCTATATAATATATGGAAACAACAGATCTCCATGGTAGATTATATTCTAGGACATTAATCCATTGTCTTTTTCTTAGAATGTTCCACATATATCACTTTTCTAGTGATAATATTCCCCGTGAATGATAATTTCTTCATCCATAACTCACATTTTCTGTACAATTAATATATATTCTCCATTTTCAAATATCTTAGAACGGTACTCAAATACTCCTCAAACCCCTCATAGATTTTAAGGAAAATATGAACGTCATCCAAAAAGGCCACCATGAATTTATCAATGTAATCCCTATAGTCTCTATTCAGTAGGTCCATAAATATTGTTGGATTAGTTGTGAGTCAAAAAGGTTCCACTATGAACTCATATTTTCCATACAATGTTCTAAAGGAATTTTTTTTAATATTATACCTATTTAGACATATTTGATGATATACAAGCTGAAGATATACCTTAATGAAATATTGACCACTACCTAGTTGATCAAACAAGTCATATATCCATGGAAGAGGGTAATTCTTCCTTATTGGGATTTTTTAGAGTTCTTGATAATCAATGAAGATTCACATTGACCAATCCTTTTCTTGATGAAGGGGACAGATAATCCCCGCTCTGAAGCACGTGGGAATATAAAACACTTTTCGAGATTCTCTTGTAACTATTTATTCAACTATTTGAATTCAGTGGTGGCGATTCTGTAAGGGGAATTTGATATAGGAAATGATCCAAGTATAAGTTTAATTGATAAATAAACCTATAATTCAGAAAAAAGACAAAGTAACTCTTTTAGGAAAATATTAGTATAATCCCATATATTAGGCATGTCTTCAAGCATGATTACCTCTGTTGACTGAATTATTTAGTCTAGATATTTCATCACATAATGAAATAATGTCGATTCTTGAACAGAATATTCCATGGGACATTCATCCTCCTATTGATACTTTAATAGTCTAAGTGGGTGACTTTGGACCTAGTGAGTGATCCCCGACAGTCAAAAGTTGATGTTGGATTTATATAAGGATAACCAATTCATGAAAAATATTGAGTCAAACTCAAATAAAGGATTTAATTAAAGAGTTTATAGAATATTTACTCCAAAAACATCAACCGGGGAGGAGTTATATACATGGGATGCAACCAGAACTAAATTTATTATTCTAACAGATAACTCATCCCCCATGTTTTCAGGTGGTGTTTGAACATTTCTAATAAACATATAAGATATTAAATAATTCATAGAACAATAATCAAAAATATTTTTTTCTATTCTATAATGAAATACTAGTGTACTTTTCACCACAACATTATCATCATCCAACTGATCCTTAGTTATGGAATATTCCCTTCGTTGGATCCTTAAAGATTTTTTCATTAATTGTCTATAAAAACCATTGTCTTATAGATTTGGATAGTATAGTTCCCATGATTCTTGATGTTAATACACTGTATGATAGTTGTAGTTTAGATTTGACCCTTCTTTTATTTATCCCCATTAGTTGTACTATTCATTTCCCTTCGACACTGATTATTATGATACCCCTCATTTCTATTCATGAAACATATTTTTTCCCACATATGAAGTGTTTGTGATTTTTAATACAACACTTTTAACACATGGGATTTTGGGTTTTATTTCCACAAGGATATTTATTTATTGATACACTTTTAGAAAAATCCATGTTATGTTTTTTTTGTCTCCATTACCACAAGACCACTAAGTGTCTTAGATCCCCATATCATCTTTGAGGGCACAATATATAGTCTCTTCACATTTTCTTAATTTATTAAATGGTTGTTTCTATTTATATACTCATTTATAAACTATTAATTAATTGGATCAACTTAAATTCAATTTTAATGTCAAATCTAGATACATATTATACAAGCCTTTTGATTTTTTCCAAATACACCCCCATAGACTCATATTCCTTTTATTTCAAACTAAGTAATTCCCTCTCCATTGTATGATAGTGAGTTCGGGGAAATATTATTGAAAACTATTTTACAAATTTCTCTCATTACAAGTAAATAACATCCTATTTAAACTTTGAGTTCTTGATTATAGTCCACCCCTGATCATATTCACCCTCAATGTCATAAATGTCCATCACAACTTTCTCTTTCTCTATTCATTATATGACGGAGAATCAATTCTCATTGGAGTAATTCTATTACTCTATGATGAGGTGATAAAAATATCCACTAATGTTTGTAGGGAATTTTTCAATAAAGTACTCAAATAAAACTTGATCCTTCTTAAGGGGGATAAGGAACTCCACATGATTCGTGTAATTATTCATAACATGAGATACTTGGTCCAGTACATCCAGGAATTTTACAACTCACACACTATAGTGACCCACCCTTTTCTAACATAACTATTAAATCATTTTAAAGATAAAAAACATAATAGTATTACACATAGATGATCCAAAGGTTTAGTGTATTGGGAAAACTAGGACCATTCATAACGTTTACAATATCAAGCATAAACATTTATTTAATTTCTTCTTCTCTAGATTCTTATTGGCACTTCTCCTCTCCTTAGTACATGTATCCACCTAAGTATATACATAAAAAGGGGTGAGATAAAAGCCCAATAAAAGGATAGATAAGATAAATATGGAATGGGTGAGCATAATCATAACATGGAAAAAAGATCATGAACATGAGAGGAAGCATAAATATAAGACTTGAAATTTGGTAATGCATAAAAATAAAACATCATGACTTAGTGGTTAACTACCACACATACTTTTGAACCAAGATAGAATCTTGTTCACACATCATTTCACAATTACTCATGAGATTCATCACTTTACACAATGCGTTGGAGCGTTGTATAATTATGAGTGCACCCGTCACATTGAAACATTCATATTGCGCTATATAATTCCAGGCGCCCCTATCACATAATAACATTATCATTATCATGATTGCCACATAGAACACATATCAAAAATAAACATAACTAAATCATTTAAAGGGATTGGTTTTATCTCATAATAACACATTCATAAACTTTCTGTTCCCAATATAAATAGGTAATAACATACATGTTACTGGAATCGTCGACTTTTAGTGAGAAGTAAATGGTGTGTTCTTAAAAGAAGAGTTATTTTAGAAAACATTTTGTTTGACATAAAAACCAGGAAAAAACATTTATATCCCACAAAAGTAAATAAAATGATGAATAAATGATCTTAAGGAGTAACTATTTCAAAATTGTGTGAAAGAGGGAGAACCTGAAGGATGAAAGTTGGGTTCGATAATTTCCTCTTACCTTGTATCTGAATGCTTCCTTCTCTTTAATTTCCTGTATAATAACATTATATTCATTAATTAGAAATCCAAAACCTTTTTTATATTAATATGGTTTATTATTGTTTTATTAAGTGATTTTATGTTCCTTTGGATGATATTTAGATTTTAAAAACATTATTTGGGAATGTTTGTTTTTATGGTTTTCATGAGTGGTTCACTTGTATTCTTAAATTGAAGTCCGGGTAGAACAGGGGTAAACATCCAGAACTGATAATTCATGTTATTAATGATATTACAAGAGTTTTAATGATCTTATAACTATTTATATTAGATATATGTGGATGTATCATTAGATAAGAAATAAATGATGATTGTTTGGGTTAATTTGAGCAATTTTTCGATCATAATGAACCTGTTTTGTTTTATCACTAGAAATATGGTCATAAGTTAGTTATAGAACTTTAAATAGTATATAATAGAAATAAAATGTTTGGTTTCAACAATACATTTTTTTTCATGACCTGATCTGATGGTATAAATGGAAGAAGAAAACTTGTTGTTCTTGAAGGTGATAAATTAACACCTCACGAACAACGTTCTCTTTAATAAAATAAAAGGAAGACGGAAAGGGGATGGATGATATAATATAACATTAGAAAAATAACATTCCATTACATATATAATAAAGGTGTTAAAATACCATTTTCATGAATGTAGTTTGGGAGATATGAAGAAATGAACTTGAACTTGAAAGGAAATTAATGGAGAAGAGGGAGATAAATTACCTCTTAAATCTTCCACTTGAGATCCACTTTAAGGAAGCTAGGCTTGGTATTTTGATGAGACCATCAAATATTTAACTTGGGATAGGGGATATGGAGTATTTTTGGGAAGAGTTTAGAGAAGGCTTGGAGCTTGAGAGGTGTGAGGAAATGAGGGTGTGAAGGGTGGTTTTTATAGTGGAGGGGAGATGGGTTTCCTTAATATAAAATTCATTCGTTTATTAATTTACCCTAAGACAATGAATAGGGAGTATTCAATGAACAATAATAGTAATTTTATCATGTGATTCCGAATCCAGTGGGTTTACATAAACATAACATCACACATGACTCTATAATTAGCTTATTTAGCTTATTTTGTAAATTATGGTATTTCACTATTCATCAAAAATTCAAGAAACTCAGAAAAATCCCAAAACATTACCCCTAAAATTTTTCAATGTGTAGAATCCAAAAATTAATTCCATTATTCAAAATTAATTTTTTAAATATTATTAATTTAATATTTAATAAAAATCATAATTTACATAAAAACAGTTTTTAAAATTAAAACATATTTTATACTACTTTCAAAAATTACGTCAGGTCTTATAAAATTATCTAAAAACTATAATACATTGATTTTATATTTAATGAACACATTTTAAGCAATTAAGTTTTCTTTTAAATTAATTAATTAATTAAAATTAATTATTTATGACTTACGAAATACCAAAACGATTACTAAGGTCAAATTGTCACTTTTCTAAGATGTCTAAATTTTATATAATTATTAATGGGTAAGGTTAATCTTATGATGTATGATTTAATAATCATAAGGGTCATATTAATATTCATAAGGTTATTTTACTATTCATAAGGGTAGGTTACTATTCACTATTAATTATTTTTGTTTTATTAGTCTCCAAAAATCATCTTGAACACAACCGTGTATGTCAGATTCTCAAAATTCACAATAAAAAAGTGAATAACTTATGTTTATAGGACACTTAGCACATAATAGTTCATTATGTTGTGTTTTCATGTGATTTTATGACATAATTTATAAGAAGGGAATTTCCATTGAAAAACTTTGGGTCGTTACAATCTTCCCCCCTTAAAAAATTTCACCATCAAATTTTCACTTTATACAAACAGGTGAGGGTAGGTCTCTTTCATTGCCTCCTTCGATTCCCAAGTAAATATTTCAAACTTATGGTTCCTCCACAACACTTTAACGAGATGGGTTGTCTTGTTGCATTGAACCTTATCTCTTCAATCTAGAATCTTTGCCAGATTCTCCTCATAGAAGAGATCCTCTTCCAACTATACCACCTCTGAGTGTAGTACATGTGAGGGGTCTGGTATGTACTTCCTCAAGAGTGATACGTGAAACACATCATGAAGTTGAGCCATATTCAGTGGAAGTGCAAGATGATAGTCCATGGATCCTATGCGGTCAAGTATCTCAAAGGGGCCAGTGTACCTTGGGCTTAGCTTCCCTTTATTTCCAAACCTCATGACTCTATTCCGTGGTGATATTCGCAAGAAGACTTTATCTCCAACGTCGAACTCCAAGTCCCTTCAATGGTTGTCAACATAGCTCTTTTTCCTACTCTGAGAAGTTTTGATGTGTTTCTGGGTGACTTGAACCTTTTATGTCATCTCTTGAACAAGATCGGGTCCAAGTATCTTTCTATCTCCAACTTCATCCCAAAAGGTTTGATTTCTACATTACTTTCCATAAAGAGCTTCATATGGAGCCATATGAATACTCAAGTGGAAGCTATTTTTGTATGAGAACTCAACCAATGTGAGATGCTGATCTAATCCACCTTTGAATTCTATACAGCAGGCTCTTAGTATATCTTCAAGCGTTTGAATAGTCCTTTCAGACTGGCCATCAGTTTGGGGGTGATAGGTCGTGCTGAAATTTAATTCAGTACTCAAAGAATATTGAAGGCTCCTCCAAAATTTACATGTGAACCTTGTATCATGGTCAGAGACAATTTAGAGTGGAACACTGTGCAGTCTCACCATTTCTTTCACATATATCTTTTCAAGTTTTTCAAGTGAAAGTTCTTCTGGAATAGCGATAAAATGGGACGTCTTGGTGAGTCAGTCAACCACAACCCATATCGCATTATTCAAATCGACTTCTTTGGAAGACCCGGTAAAAATTCCATAGTAACATCTTCTCATTTCCACATGGGTATAGGCAATGTTTGCATCATAACTTTGGACTTTTGTCACTCATCCTTACCTTGCTGACATACCGAGCACCTTGATATATATTCTGCAATCTCCTTCTTCATGTTATCCCACCAGAAGTGTTTTCAGAGATCACAATACATCTTGGTACTCCCAGGATAGATAGAGAATGTTGAGATATGTGCATTTTCCAATATCTCCTTCTTTATCTTGGGTGATGAAGGCACACAAAGCCATGCTCCAGACTGAATCACACAATCATCATCAATATAGATCTTTTCCAACTTCCCTTTATTTATTTCATTCACCCACTTTTGTATCTCCACATCATCCCTTTCTGCTTCCTTAATCTTCTCCTGTATGGATGGTTGCGCAATCATTTGGGCAAGGTAGGATGTATCCCTTTCCCCTATTATTTCCAAATCCATTCTTTTCATATCCATGAAGACAAGGTCTTTCTCAATCCATAGCATGGATAGAGTAACGAGTTCTTTTCTACTTACAGAATCAGCTACCTTGTTCACCTTTCCAGGATGATAGTGAATAGGGAAATCATAGTCATTGATTATCTCTAACCATCTCCTTTGACGCATGTTTATCTACTTTTGTGTGAATATATACTTTAGGCTCTTGTGGTTGGTGTATATGTCACACTTCTCACCATAAAGATAGTGCTGCCATATTTTCAAGGAAAAAATCATGGCTGCCAACTCTAAATCATGTGTCGGGTAGTTCTGCTTATGGATCTTCAAATGTCGTGAGGCATAGGCTATCACATTATCATTTTTCATGAGTACACAACCCAAGACATTATTTGAAGCGTCACTATATATCACAAAACATTCTCCCCTTTCGGTAGTGTGACTATAGGTGTAGTGATCAGCCTTCTCTTTAGCTCCTTCAAGCTTCCCTCTCATTCATCTGTCCAGACATACTTTATAAATTTCCTTGTTAACTTAGTTAGAGGTCTTGACAATTGGGAGAATTTTCTCAAAAAAAGTCAGTAGTACCTAGTTAATCCAATAAAACTACAGATTTCTGTGACAATAGAGGTCCTGGGCCATTCCTCAATCACCTTTGTCTTTGAGATTCCCTCACTTGTGATTACATGTCCCAATAATGTGACTTTCTTCAAACAGAAGTCACACTTACTAAACTTGGCGTACAACTTTCCCTTTCTAAATATCGCCAAAACAAGTCTTTAATGTTCTTCATGTCCCTCTTTTCTCTTGGAGTAGATGAGAATATCATTAATAAAAACTACCAAAAAATTTCGAGGTAATGTCTAAAGACTCTTTTCATCAAATACATGAGGATTGTAGGGGAATTAGTAAGTCCAAAGGGAATCACCAAAAACCCATAGTGCCCATACCTTGTTCGGAAGGCAGTCTTCTAAATATCTTTCTTCTTCACCTTTATCTGATGATACCCAGAATGAAAATCCACATTTTATAAGTATTGATATCTTCATAATAGATCGAACAAGTCTTCCATATTAGGGAGAGGATACTTGTTCTTTATGGTGATCTTGTTGATTTCCCGATAATCAATACACAACTTCATTTTTCTATCCTTATTCTTCACAAAGATCACTGGCGCACCCCAAGGTGATGCACTAGGGAATATAAACCCTTTGTCCAAATGTTGTTGCAGCTACATCATTAACTCCTCTAGTTAGATAGGAGCCATCCTATAGGGACACTTTGATATAGGAGTAGATCCAGGTATGATTTTAATTGACAACTCTACCTCATGATCTGGGGGAATTTCTGGTAACTCTTCGGGAAATACATCACCGTATTCCCTCATGATGGGAATTTCTTCAAGGTTGGAACTTCCCCTCGACTCAACCATTTGGGTGAGGTATTCTTCTTCAAAGAGAATCAAAACCCACACCATTTAAGTTTTTGTCAAAGGAGATTCATGATCTTCCTTGAATTTGTAGAGAAGCATGGGGTGGTTCAGAATATGAAATGGTATTTCCTTTTTCCGACAGTTGATATGTGCTCTATATAACAAGAGCAAATCCATTCCCATTATAACATCAAATTCCACCAAGGGAAGTATTACGAGATTCACCAGAAGAATCTTCCCACATACGCCAATAGAAGAGGAGTCAAACACTTGGGTTGCAATGATTTCACCACTTGGAGTTTTTACATATATCTCTACTTCATGGTTTCGGGGCTTCGATTCTATAGTTCTAGAAAACTTGCAAGATATAAATGAATGTGTAGAACCAGAATCAAATAAGACTTTTTACATTCTTGAGTGAATAGGAAGTGTACCTTATACGACTTCATTATCATGATCCACCTCTGCATTAGTGATGGAATAATCCTTCCCTTTTTCCCTTGGATTTGGTGGTTGCTAACCTTGATTACCCTTGAGAACTCGAGTTTTAGTGCACTGACTTGCATAGTGCCATATATCCCAGCAGTTGTAGTATTGAACCATGAGTGGTTCACTACTTTCTTCTACCACATTCTTCTTACTTTTCATGTATTTTTGACACTCTTTAGCATGGTATCCTTCTTTCCCAGAGTTGAAGCACTTCCCCATCCCTTTGAGGCAGTTCCAATAGTGCAAATTCCTACATTTTTGGCATGTGGGTCGTTGAGTTTTCTTCCCACTTTTGTCATTAGATCCTCTAGCTTCAAACTCCATCTTTTGTTTTATATCCCCATAGCTATGGGACCATTCTCCAAACTCCATCTCCACTTTGATATCACGCAGAAAAACTTCTTCATAACTCCCAAAGTCTTGAATTTCAAGCGCCTTTCAAAGGTGTGGTTTTAATCCCCTAAAGAATCTATCAATTATCCTATCATGTTTTATAACAAAACTCGAAGTGTACCTTGAAAACATTGTGAAATTCTCTTCATATGTTTTAACAAATTCTCCTTATTTTTTCTTGAGCTCTATGAATTCTCTCTCCACCTTCGTATGAAGAGTTTGTGGGAAATACTTATTAAGAAACATTATCTTAAAGTTTTCCCATTTCATCTCTTCGATTTCCTCCCTTGGCTTGGTATTCTTAATCAAAGCCCACCATTGATTGGATTATCCATCTAGATGATAAATGGATAGGGTCACTTTATCCATCTCAGAATAGTGATGAACAGAAAAGTTCTTCTCCATGGAGTTGACCCACTATTCTGCAACTAGTGGATCAGAAGATCCACAAAACGTCGGTGGTCATTGCCGCATAAAACATTCGATATCCAGTTTCTCTCTCTTTGGTGAAGGAGGAAGCTCCCCTTTATTATGGTTATTGTTCATAACCTTAGATAATTTTTTAAGCATATCCATGAAGTTTTTAACTCCACCTCCCAAATAATTGGGGATGTCGTTTGGGAAATCGTTGCATTGGCCATCACACGAGTTATTGGCCTTATTTCTCACAGTTCCAACCATTTTCTAAAATAGAAAAGATTAGGACAAAACATAAGTATAAAAGTCATGAATAACATATTCATTTAAAAAATTTATACCAAAAAGATAACATATGGGATCCCAAGGTAAATATTCTTGTTTTCATATTTGTACCTAGTCTCATGCTATAGGTTTTCTCTAAGGTTCACTATTCCTAATTCCCAAATTAACTAAACCTCTCCCTACTCACACACTATAGAAAACCACCCTTTTATTATATCACTATTACATAATTTTAAAGATAAACAAAATAATTGTATTACACATAGTGGATACAAAGGTTTAGTGTCTTGGGAAAACTAGGACCATTCATATCTTTTACGACATCAAACATAAACATTTATTTAATTTATTCTTCACTATCTTCTTATAGGAACTTGTCCTCTACTTAGTACATGTAGCCAACTAAGGATATACATCACATAGGGTGAGCTAAAATCCCAATAAGAGGATATATAAGTGCAATATAGAATGGGGTGATCATAATCATAACATGGAAAAATGATCATGAACATGAGAGGACGCATAAATATAAGTCTTGAAATGTGGAAATGCATAAAAATGAAACATCATGTCTTAGTGGTTAACTACCACACATACATGTGAACCAAGGTAGAATTTTGTTCACATATCATTTCACATTTACTCATGAGATTCATCACATTACGCAATGCATTAGAGTGCTGTATAATTCCGGGCGCACCCGTCACTTTGAAACATTCATATTGCGCTATATAATTCTAGGTTCACCCGTAACATCATAACATTATCATTATCATGCTTTCCACATAGAACACATATAAAAATGAACATAACTAACCCATGGAATGTAATGGTTTTCATATCATAATAACACATTCATAAACATTGGGTTCTCAAAAGAAATAGGTAATAACATACATGTCATATGAACTGTCGACTTTGAGTGAGAAGTAAAAGGTGTGTTCTTAAAAGAAGAGTTCTTTTGGAAAACATTTTCTTTGACATAGAAATCAGGGAGAAACATGTATATCCCAGAAATGGAAATACAATGATAGAGAAATTATCTTTAAGGAGTAACCATATAGAAAAGGAGTGAAATAGGGAGAACTCGAAGGAATAAAGTTGTGTTCAAGAATTTCCCCTTACCTTGTATCTGAATGCTTTATTCTCTTTAATGTCCTGTATAATAACATTATATTCATTAATTAAAAATACAGAACCTTTTTTACAATAAAATGATTTATTATGGTTTTATTAAGTGATTTTATGTGCCTTTGGATGAGTTATAGATTTTAAAAACATTGATCGGGAATGTCTGTTTTTATGGTTTCCTTGAGTGGTTCACTTGTATTCTTAAATTAATGTTTGTGTAGAACATGGGTAAACATCCAGAACTGATAATTCTTGTTATTAATGAGTTCAGTATGATTGAAAAATATCTCAAATTAACCCAAACAATCATCATTTAATTATTGTGTAGAACATGGGTAAACATCCAGAACTGATAATTCTTGTTATTAATGATATTAAAAAAGTTCTAATGATCTTATAATGATTTATATTATATCCATGTGGATGTATCATTAGATAATAATTAAATGATGATTGTTTGGGTTAATTTGAGAGATTTTTCAATCATACTGAACTTGTTTTATTTCATCACTAGAAATATGGCCATAAGTTAGTTAAAGAACTTTAAACCCGAGATAATAAATATGAAATGTTCTGTTTCAACCATAAAAATGGTTTAATGACCAGATATGAAGGTAGAAATGGAAGCATAAAACTTTTCATTCTTGAAGGTGATAAATTAACACCTCACGAACAACGTTCTCTTCAATAAAATAAAAGGAATATGGAAAAGGTGTTGGATGGTATAATATCCCATTAGAATCATAACATTAAATTACATGTATAATATTAGAGTTAAATTACCATTTGGATGAATATATATGGGGAGATATCATGAAATGAACATGAACGTGAAAGGAAATTATGGGAGAAGAGGGAGAGAAATTACCTCTTAAATCATCCTCTTGAGATCCTCCTTAAGGAAGCTAGGCATGGTCTTTTGATGAGACCAGAAGCACTTGAACATGGGAGATGGGATAGGGAGGATGTTTGGGCAGAGTTTATAGAAGGCTTCGGGCTTGATAGGTGTGAGGAAATGTGGGAGTGAAGGGTGGTTTTTATAGTGGAGGGAGGGGGGTTTTCTTAATATAAAATTAATTAGTTTATTAATTTCCCCTAAGACACGTAATAGTGAGTATTAAATGACTAAGAATAGTAATTTTACCATTTGATCCCGAACCAAGTGGTCTTACATCCGAAGAACATCACACATGACTCTATAATTATCTTATTTAGCTTATTTTGTAAATTATGGTACTTCACTATTCATCAAGAATTCAAGTATCTCAGAAAAATCCAAAAAACTTTACCCATACAATTTTTCAATGTGTAGAATCCAAAAATGATGTCCATTTTTCCAAAATAATTTTGTAAATATTATTAATTTAATATTTAATTAAAATCATAATTTACTTAACAAAATAGTTTTTAAAATTAAAATTGATTTTATAGTGCTTTCAAAAATTACGTAGGGTCTTATAAAATTATCTAAAAACTATAAGACATTGATTTGATAATTAAGTAACACATTTTAAGCAAATAAGTTTTCATTTAAATTAATTAATTAATTAAAATTATTTATTTATGACTTATGAAATACCAAAACGTTTACTAAGGTCAAATTTTCACCTTCTAAGATGTCTAAATTTTATTTAATTATTAATGGGTACGGATACTCTTATGTTGGATGATTTACTATTCATCAGGGTAATATTACTATTCATATGGGTATTTCACTATTCATAAGGATAGGTTACTATTATCCAATAATTATTTTTGTTTTATTAGACTCCAAAAATCATCTTTAACACAACCGTGTATGTCAGATTCTCAGAATTCCCAATAGAGAAGTGAAAAACTTATGTTTAGAGGTCACATAGCACTTATTAGTTCATTATGTTGTGTTTTCATGTGATTTTATGAAATAATTTATAAGAAGTTAATATCCATTGAAAAACTTTGGGTCGTTACAGACATCCCTATGATTAGGCATATCATTGGTGAAATCATCAAACTTTCTATCATGTTGGTTTTTAGAATGTTTTCTCATATTTCCCATCATTATCAGGAAGGAAAAAATGAGCATACCATATCTAATAAACATATATAAGGTAATCTTATAAACATATAAGGATAAAATTATTAATGATAACTTCATCCTAACATATGGGTCTCTTGGTTTCCAATTAGGTTATTCAAAGAAGTTTTCCTATTTAGTTTTCTATATTAATAAATTGTTTACGTTCTTCATAATGATTCATAATGTGATTGTGAATTTCCAAAACCTATCCCCTAGAATTTTAAACCAGGAACATAGTTAGGACTATTTTAATGTACCATGTAATGCTCAATTTAATCCCAATAAGTCTTTTTGAGTTAACCCTAGGTAAATCTATTTTTCAGAATCACGTCCACTTGTAAGATCTAGAAAGGTATGTAATTACTCATAAACCATTTTCTATATAATACACCATTATTGTATGATTTTTATATATCTAGTCCAATACTTTTAATTTTCCGTATGGTTATCACTAAATTTTTCCATTATAGGTTCTAAAGGTCAACTGATCCTTTTCCTTAATACCATCAATAGTGAACCATGCCTTTTAAACATTTTATTACGTTATTTTTAAACATAAGTGTCCAAAAATTACCACCCTAATGATCATGAGGGCCAGTTTTTATGGAAGACTAGGTTCATATTACATCAAAAGGAACAATAATCAGGGAATCCATGTTTTATTATTCATATTGAGATCCTAAAATCCATTAGAGATACTAAAACATCATTGTATATCATGTATAATACATAAAGAAAGTTGTGAGCTAGAAATCCTAGTATGAGAATAATCAAGGAAAGGCAGTAAAACACGTGAGTCAAAGGTATTTCATGATATAACAAAAGAGAAGGCATGTGATCTATCACATGGAATGATAACATAAAGTAAATGGTATCATAATATCATGGAGTCAATGGAGATTTAACAACAACATATAACATTACATAAACTTGATTCAATTATAACTACCTAGATAAATAACATGGTGGACAAAGTCCCATAATGGATTAGGTTTACTCCCTAATTCAATACATGACGGCTCATAATACTGATGGTTTTCCAAATAAATTAGATCGATATCTTTAAGAACCCGTCACAAAATTTTAATGATCTATGTGTTCTACATAATTGAATAAATCATAAGTAATATCAGGAAAATTACCCAATTAAGGAATCTTTTTTTCAAATTCTTACTTCATATCACAATTAAAGGAAATTACATAATAAAGTCATTTGATAAATGAAAATAAAGAATGTATTAAACCATTAAAAGAAGGTAGAATAAGATAGGTATATATGTGATATATATATATATATATATATATATTTGTATTATTCCATAAAATTAAATAGATAGATAAATTGAGTTAGATAGAGAAAGTTCATAACCTAAAGAAAAGGTTAGTTTATTGAGATTCCTTTCCTCAAGCCTGATTTGATATGTGTGTTGTTTATCATCCTAAATAATAAACTTATGTTAATTAAATGATATATTAATAAACTTTTTAAATTTAATTATTACTTTTATTTTATTTTTAACCTTTTCAGATTCAATTACATATCAAATTAATTCCACATTAGATGTTTTAATGATAAAAGGATCATATATCCAAAATCAAATTGGTAAATTGAATTAGTACAAAAGTTATTATTATTTAATCATATGCAGAATGGTAATAATGAAATATTTTTCATATTTATTCATATATTAGTCATTTTAAATCAACCCTAAAATATGTTTATGAATGATGAACTATGTTACAATCATTGAGACAGTCAGTCATACGTACACATAAGTAATGTTTCCACTTTTCAATGATCATAGTGGAAAGAAGTTAAGTGTTATTTTATACATATATAATTATAATTATATAATAAATATCAAATTATTTATTTAAATAACCTAAAAAATATCATCCATGTGATGCGGTGATAAAAATGAGTCACATCGCTTCACGAGGTATGAGTCATCCACACACTTGAATGATATTATCATTTATTCAATGGATGGTATGTTAAGAATGCTGAAGATATATTAATTTTTCATATTTATTAATTTCAATAATAAAATATATAAATATAAATTTAATCCATATTACCTTTCATGTATGTCTTAAGTGAAAAATGAATTGCATTGCTTCGTGGGGTAGTGGTCTGCTGTACACACAAGCGACATTATCATATTCCCTACGAAACAGAATGTAAAAACATTTATGTGATATTATAATCCCATCAGTATAATTATATCATAAATATCATATATAAACCTTAAAAACATAATTATATCTATCTTTGATAATAAATTACAGAAAACAAATTACATCTATTCGTGAGGCAGTAGTCTGTCGTACAAATGATCAATAGAATCATTTCTCATTTGGGTTTGGAGGAGATGAATGTAAGTCATTACCTTCAAATAACAACATTTAGATATTTAAATATAATAAAATAATCATATAATATTTATTTTATATTATTTGAAGGATGAAGATAAAGAAATAAAATAAAATTCTTGGTTAAGGTTGTTACCTCTTCTTCAAAAAACATCATTAGGTTTTCACCAAGAACCTTACTAGGTTGGGTTTATGATCAATAAAAGGTTTATAGTATTAAAGTATGGAATTGAGGATGTTATATGGGAAATTATTTTCTAAACCAATGTTTTTTTAAGTATTGAAAGAAGATTAGAGGGTGTTTCCTTTTATAAGTGTGAGAGAGGACAAACATAGTTTTGTTGAAAAGAAGGAATTACTCCAACATTTTTAACAAACCACAAGGTTACGAAATGGGACATTTTATCCTTATAGTATTTTCGGTTTAAATATTATCAAATAATAATAATTAGCCAATTTTTTGGTCATTATTATCCAATATCGTTTTAGTTTAGCCCCCACCCCTGGTAAACCTATTTTTATCGTAATAGTGGTAAATGATTTTTTCTATTTTTTATATTCATTATAGTGATAGGTTAATTGGACATAATATAAATTATATGATTCCAAATATAGAATTAATTTTCTTGATTCAATTCACATAATTTGAATAATTTCATTTACAATTAAACTCTTAGACCTATTAAAAATATTGTTTTTGGGAAATACATTTTTTAAGGAAATGATGATCTCACATTAACTATATAACTAGTAATCATAATTATATAATTATATAATTTATATTCAGAGTTATATAATCTATAAATTTCATTAAACTCAATCCTCATTATGAGTTATTTTAATAATTTAATATGGAGAAAATTTATGCACATTAGAATAATTTTCAAAAAAAATAAGTGTTTAAAGCCGAAAAATATACTTGTACTACAATATTGTATAAAGATTTATTAAATGTACATAATAGTATTTTATGAAACAAAAATATAATTATGATAATTATAAATCAAATTATAAGAATAATGTCTCTTAATTTATTAAAAATAAATGAAAACTTAATAAAAATTGTATTTTTAACTATTCATTGAAAAATTAATATTTACTGAAATATAAAAAAAAATTTAATTTATGTTAATATAAATATGTTGATTTCAAAAAAGGTATTAATTTTATAAACAAAATTTCTAATGGTTTCAAAAATTATTTATAATATTTTCTAGAAAATATCAATACAAATAATTTTTTAAATAAGTTTTTTTAAATAAATTATCCCTAATACCTAAGTGTTTTCAAATTCAATTATTTTTTGTAGTACCTTTATTAAAATTTCAATATTTATCTAGTTCTATTAATACAAACCAATTTAATTTCTAGGTAATAATGGTATTATCGAATTAATAATGTTTCATTTGGGTTTAGTGTTTTGTGTCATATTCTCTATTGAAAACAATTTTCTCTTAAAAAACATGTGATGTTACAAGATTCATCGCCAACCCAATCAATTTCAGCCCAGTACAAAATCACTTAATGGGTTCCATACTAAAAATAATTGGTGATCAGAGGAGTATCTCATCCATCCTTATATTTTATCCACAAATTCTTGTATAAATAGATGTGGTTTTGTGTTTCCACCCCACAATCCTTCCATCAAATCAAAGATTATAAAACTAGGATATCCCTTCAAAGAAAATCTATCTAATCCAAATAATCTTTTACTTGAACCACTATTTCAATCTTCAATTAGACAAATCTTATTACAAATTTTATCAATAATAGTTTCAATACAAGACACCACCATGAGTCTGCATACTCTGAAATGGCCCATCATTATCATTCTCAAACTCGTTTGTGGCTACCCACATGAAAGATGGGTTACCCCATGACATTGATAAAACTTGTTTGATGGAATTCATCACTATCACCATCATTTCAAGGAAAACATATAATACCTTATAGGGTTAAATCCTAAAACCAATTACTGATAAGAATGGTAAACTATAAAATCATATATTTCAGCCACCACTTCCTACAGAATCAAATTTAGGATTGAATTTACAACGAATAGAATTTTACCTTGGTGAGGAGAAATATTTGATATACCAAGATGGAAAATTCATACTTCATAATAATAATATGATATTTTCCCTTGTCCATAATTTATATATTTCACCAATTATTCATTATATCGTTTTCCATCACGCCATTCATCTCGGATAGAAGCATCTAGAACCATCAAGAAGGAAACATGATCGACAATAATGATATTAGTGTAACCCTCACAGAAATTGCAAACCTAGGAAAACCCTAGGAGTATCCAAAACCTAAATAAATCCTTGAAAAACACTCTCACATGTTGACATATTTTATTATAAATTTAATTTAACCTTAATGATTCGTGTAAAAAACTATTTCATTGGTTTATCTTGGGATTGGGTGGATACCTTAGGCTCAAATTTTACTGTGTATTATGAGTCTATTGAGATATTTCACAATATATAATTTAAATAATTAATTATTTAATGATGGTAATGAATTTTATTTTCATATTTTAAATAATATTATTAATTACAAGGAAATTTGATTTTTGAAAATTCCTAAACCATATCATTGGTCTCAGAATGCGTCATTATCCTTGTACGAAATTATTGAGTTTTAGAGGACATTAAATTTTTATGCATTTTGTTAATTTAATTTAAATGTTATTTTTATTAATAAATTCATATGAAACATTTTTATTCGTGTATCCTATAATACTTAGATATTATTTTAATTACATTTTCTTTAGGATTCTCAGGATGTGGAGTTCTATTGAACTCTAATGTGAGTATATTTATGTATATTTGCCCAACCCTAGAACCTTCCATGTGCCTTTTTATAACTTGACATAGATCCACAAAAAACCCCATTTTGGCATAATAATCGATGTACATAGATCATATGGTGATATAGGGAGAAAAGGAATATCCCTAGAAGTAGATTTTTCCAGAATATGAAATTCAATTTCATATAAAATGTTGTTAATTGTGTTGATTACGATTTATAAGAATCAATTAGTAACCATATTGATTTAAATTATTTAATATGGATAATATCAATATTTTAAACAAAATCTTTAATATTTGAATAAATTTATTTACAAATATTTTTATCTATGATGAAAAGAGTTCCAACTCTATAGACATTCTCTCCCATATCTCTTATCCATATTTTGAATTTAGTACAGCATTCAACATTAATTGGATTTCTAGTTAGTTATTCAATCATTTATGAACATCCATCATGATATAAGATAGACTAGATTTACCCATAATGAAAGAGATACGAAATGGTGAGTGGATATTAGTGGTCAGGTCTAATAATGTGAGAAAACTTAATGGAGGTGTGACTATGATTTTTTGAAACTGAAAGTGGATTTGGAGAATCTATAATCCGGTACACCTACTAGACTACTCTTCTAGGATTTGGTACATTATTACAAGAATCCCTATTTTTAGATATTCATAATCAAGTTAATATTATGGGTAAATAGTATACCAAATTAATGTATATTTTTTTAATATATATATATTTATTTAGTTTATTTAATATTATATTGCAATTTATGCACTGTAGAATTTTTTTATAAAATAATAATTATTTTTTACAATTTTATTAATATTGTTTTTTATTATAGATAAATTAACCACAATAAAATATAATTAATATTATTTTCCTAAAAATAAAAAGAAAAAAATAAGAATTATGTGGGTCGTCCTACTTGCATGTGATTTCATAAGATCATGGCTATGGCCTATGATGTATAAATTTATTCATTTTTTATTCAATGAAATTTTAGAAAAACAATTGTTTTCATATAATTTAATTTTATATTTTAAATATCATGATAAAATTCAATTGTGTTTATTTATTAATTTTTCATATAAAATATATATATATATTATGGTTAATTGTTATTTTTTAAAAGGGACTTCATCAAACATGCTAAATAAAATGTATAATAAAATTTAAACATATAAAATAATATATTTCTTTCATGAAGTTCATTTCAAATTAGTTATTGTATTTTGAAGAACACCTTACTAAATTTTAGTGTTTTGGGTTAACGATGTCAAAAAACTCAACATGAATCTGGTGATAAAATCTTAAAAAATTATAATAAATTAAAATCATGAACTCGTCCTTGATTTCATAAATATTCATAAAATAATAATGAAAATTTTCAACACCTTAAAATAATATAAAATAATTAATGTTTAAAATAAGGAAATCCTATATACTTTGAAACAAGTAAGAAAATTAATCATCAGGAAACAAAATTCTTAAATAAAATGTGAATTTATATTTTGGAAATGAAGTCCTTAATCAAAGCCAATATTTTTTTGGTAAAAGAAATGTTGGGAAGAAAATTAAAATAATAAAATAACCACCCAAATCATGAAATCCATGACTCATTATTTGAAACCAATTCAACACATCCATGATGGTCATGGAAAATTGGGAGGGGGTATGTTTAAATGAAAATGAATTTTGATTATTAAAGTAATATTCAACATCTATTTTTCTATATAATCCATCTTCAAGATTCGATATTTCTAACTCTTAATGCTTCATTTTAGTCCTAAAAAAATCTAGAACACCTTCGGATCTAGTCCTATTTTTTTTAATCAAATTAAAGATTATATTAATGGTGTATCCATAGGACTATAATATAGACTGGGTACTAAGAATTGGGATCTAAGCTGATGGATTGGGATTCCCTTGATTCCTTCCACTTGTTTTGGTGAAGGGTATATTAAAAAACATAAGTGATGATGCTTATATTTCAGGTAGGCCTAAAATACAATATGGGTCTCTGGACTATGGTTTGAAATAGGGTTATAAAGGAATTCATGTTCCTTGACAATGATATATTTATGTGAGATGCAGGAAAAATGAGAAAAGGAATAATCCTCCATGTCCATTAGTTCAGACAATGTTATCCATCTTCTCTTTATGTTCATGGGGGGAGAACTAATACCATAAACATTTTCTATGATGGAAATAATATTTTAATAATCATGGGTTTCAGATGTTAGGGTCTTGACTTCCATCTAAGGTGATTCATGAATTATGTTTTTTACGAAAAATAATGCAGGAAAGAACCACCCATGCCTTGATGAAAGACGTGGGGATGCTGATTCTTAGGTTTTGGACCACACATATTCTTCACGGTTGCTTCTTAATACGACAACAAGATATCTCCCTCTTTATATTTCGGAAATCCATATGCCTATGTGTGTTTATATATGAAATAAAAAAATAAACAATATCATCTAGAAGTTCTATAATAAGAGAATGATTCATAGGGAGCTTTGGGGGTTAGAGTTTTGGTTTGTGATATTCAAGATGAATTAACTAAAAATGGTGGTGGATACATGGAAGAAAAGGGAAATTTGAGGAAGGTTCATTTGGTTAAGGGAACTACAGATCCTATACATAGGGGTTCATAAACTACAACCTTGATCTTGACCGATAATTCTAACATGAACACCATTCTCCATAATTTATATAGCATTTACAAAATCATTCTCATTTATCATTTAATGTTTTTAAAATTTTGTTTCAGTGTTATGTAAATATGTTTTATTCTTTTTGAATCTATGTATGAAGAATGAAATTAATATTATATGGATTTTAAGGTTTTTATTTAGGGATTCCTTTATTTAATTTTAGTAAAAAAGACCTCCATTTTTATCCCTTTAAATGTAATTTATTATATATTGAAATTACATAATGTTTTATTTAAATTATTTATGTACAATTATTATTTTTAGAAACTATTTAATGTTAATCAATAAATCAAATTTAAAATTGGAGAAAATAAAAGAAACTATTTTCTAACATAATTATGCAATCATTCATTACTATTATTAAAAAACTACTATCCAACCGATTCATTTTCATGACATGGTCATTTAATTAAAAAAAATAGAAACACGCCCAAAAAAATTATGGTCATGATCTATGTAATCTATGTTACTCATTGAGAGAGTTGGATGAAATTGGATGAAGAAATGAAGTGAATGGGGTGCTCATGAATCATTGAAATGGAGTAAAGGTTGGTGGTGACATGTGTAGATAGAAGCATTATGTACAACTATAGATGATAATTTATTTGAAAAAAGTGTATATAAATTAATTAAATTTATGTATAAGGTATGCATACATGTGTATGCGATTTAAAAAAAATGTATCCTTGTTTTTTGCATAATACTATGTGAAATTTCATATTGTAGAAGAGGCATGGGTGGAATACTAAAATAAAAGTACAATGAATGCAAACTATAATTTCATGAAACATATAATGTATGAATATATAATTGGTAATGTTGTGGATGTAGGATTTAAAGGATATAAAATATTCTATGTTGAAATATAAATATTGAAAACCTAGAAAGTTGTACTGAATTTTTAGACACATTTTGTTATTATTAATGAATCTTACAAATTTCACCTGTGTAGATAGGGCTAAAACATTTTAAGTAATTTAAATTTTATAGAAAAGTTATATTGTTTTTAAATAAGTTTATGGAAATCTCATAATCATGAGTTAATGAGAATGAGTAAATACCACATGATCCATTAATAGAACAGCCATACTTTTTATAGGACAACCTATAGATATCTATATTCAAATTCCCAAAAACCCCATGTGGGTAACCACATGTTGTGAGTATGAAAATACTAAAGCCTACAAAACTGAATTCCAATCTCTATATTCAATCCATATTCTTGTATTCTTGAAACAATATTCATTCCATTTTAGGTCAAAATGAACCAATGATTTCCAACCCATCATCTCAATGTTCGCCAAAATCTTAATTTGGAAAAATATATAACTTCAATTATGACTTCTATAATATAGATATCAAAATAAGTTTAAAAATATTAATAGGTCTAAAAAAACCCAAAATAGAGGATTTAACAAAGATTAATTGGTAATTTTGACTAATTAAATAACTACGATAGCTAATGGTTGAAAAATAAATTATTTCTAGAAGGATGAGAATGTGAGATAAATATTCAATGCAAAACCTAAATATCCTTGGTGAAGATTATTGGAGGATGAATCCCAGGAAATTTATGGGTAAACCATTAATATTATTCACTTTTTATATAACAAAAAACACAATAAGAATATAGTACGTATTATAATGTAATTGAGAAATTATAACCCGAAACAAAATCTCAATGGAATTTCATGAAACACCAAAATAATGAGATTCATGAAAATCAACTGAATCATTAAAATCATGAATTACCAAGTCGATAGATTTTTTTTATAAACACTATAGATTCAATGAAATCTACTATTTAGAATAAATTTCTACTATTTCAAGACATGATCTTAACCAGAAGATTAAGAATTGGAAGGAGTTTAGAATATATTTGTTTTATAATCAGTGTAGTGTTGATTATAGAATAGAGTTATGGAAATTTAAAAAAAATAGAAAAGAAGATTTAATAAAATTAAAATTAAATAGTTAACATGAAAATTTATATTTTAACTTGTCTAATAGCTACATTAAATTTACTAATATGATACCCAGTCAATCTATTCTTATACATAAATAATTTTTTTATCATACTTTAATATTTTTTAAAGATAATTTATCGGTTTTTTATGAAACAAACTTCTTATTATAGGGAAGTAATGGTTTATATCATAATATGTAAATTAATGAATAGTGAAACACATGCATATTGCATACTATAATTCCTATGAGTGAATCTTTATGCACAAATTAATTAATTTAGAAGACCCTACAGGTAAAATAATCTTTTAGTCTCTCATAGTGTCATGCTAAGTGTAAATTCATTCTATAAAAAAGTTTATATGTGTAGTAGAAGTAACCAAAGTGTATTCATGTAACTATACAACTATTACAATTGATGCTTATTTATAACCTAAAATGTAATCATGTGACTATATAAATGTAACTGTGTAAATATCCATACAGGTGTAGATTCACTCACATAAGCTTTATTCATACTGAAATTGCATAATTTTATAGAATTAATTCCAGATAAATATACTATTAGAGGAAAATGGTATAATATTTATGTAATAATTATTTATGTTCATATAGTTTCAATGTGAAATAGGAAAAAAAATAATGTTTACAATAGTCTATAATTCCAATTAACATATGGGTATATATGAATAAAACTATAAGTAGTTTGAAACATTGTATTTATAATGTACGTTTTATGTTTGTATCATAGATATTCCTTAAGACATAGTAGAAATAGTAGACATACAATAATTAGAGATGAAATAATTCTAGGACATTCAAGTTCGGTGTGCAGGTATGCAAATGTATACTATATAAAGTTTATTAAATGTTATTAGGATTATTCCATTTTAATGAATAAATTGATACTGTATGGATATAGATTTATATAATTTCTAAATTTTTATACATGAATCTTGTGAAGTGTTTTCACAATGAATCATGCATTTGTCTAGTTTATAGTTGTTTTACCAAATAAGATAGTATTTATATAGTATGCACATATTAGTATGCATACTAGTGTTATTTAAAAATGGTCATGGGAAATTTGGTTTCAATGAAACTTTTATTAAATGTATTTCCTCCCTCCTCGGTTCAGCCCATGTCTCGGTTCTTCTCAATGGCTCACCTAAGGGCTACTTTTCTTGCTCTAGGGGAGTCATACAGGGGGAACCCCTCTCAACCCTTCTCTTCTCCATTGATGAAGATTATCTCAGCAGACTCATTACTCACATGGTCTCTCAAGGACATCTCAAGTCGGTTCAAGCATCAAGGTCCCTCATTGTTCCCTCTCACCTTTTTTATGCTGATGATATCATCTTATTCCTGCAGGGGGGAATGAAGAATGTAAGTGTCTTGAAAAAAATTTCTTAGCATTATGAAAGTGTCTCTTGTTAGTGTATCAGCTAGAAAAACTCTTCCATTCACTTTGGTAAGAGTTTATCTATTCCCAGGAAACACTGGACTCTTTCAGAGTTGTGAATCAAGGAAGGATATTTTCCTTATCATTATCTGGGTGTTCCGCTCTTCTAGGGTCACCATAGGGCCTCTTATTTCCTTGAAATTGTGGATAGCGTTATTGGCCAGCTCTCAACTTGGAAAGGGAAAATTCTTTCTATGGATGGGAGAATTTGTTTGGCGAATTCTGTCATCAATTAGAAAATGGTTTACTCCTTTATGGTCTATAAATTGACAAGGTGCCTTCTCAAATGATTGAACACATCCATCAGGAATTTTACCTAGAGTGGTAGCATCCTGGAAAGAAAGTTAGTCATTGTTCCATGGAGGGCCTATTGTAAACCTTTCAACTTATGTGGCATGGGCATAAAAAATATTTCCCTCTTTAATGACTCCCTTTAAGCCTGCTTAGCTTGGAATATCTTATATAGTAATTCTAAATCTATGGTTTTCTTCAAATCTCAATTTGCTAATAATTTGAAGCTTGGTAACAATGCATACATTGTTTCCACTCTCTGTCCAGTAGTAAAATCTTCTATCTAGAATATTATGACCTACTCTAGATAAATTGTCAACAAAAACACCAATCTTATGTTCTGGATTGATAATTGGACAAGAAACATTCAATCTGATGAGTTTCCGCATGTTGCTCTAAGCTCAAGGGTGAAAGTCTCCATCAAGTATTTTCTTGATAATCCTCCAGAAAACCAATCAGATGACCTTCGTGATTTAATTGGTAATTACAATTTTGTCTCCGGCCCCGATTTCATAGCTTGGGAGCCATCTAGAAATGGGATTTTGAGTAGTAGTTTTTATTACTCTAATGAAAGTCGGGGTATCAATGATGATTTTAAATGGTTGTCTATATTCAATAAAGTATGGATTAGGCCTTCTCAACTAACACTTATCTAGAGGCTGGTTTATAACAGATTACCCACTAATGAGGTATTCTAGATGTTTGGTTTGCAGCGATGCTCCAGGTGTTTTATATGTCATAATCATTAGGAGGATGCAGATCCCCTCTTCCTCTCTTGTGAAATAGTCGTGGCCATTTAGAAGAAGGTTTTGGGTGCCTTTGATAAGGATGGCCTTAGATTTTTGGGACAGCGGGCCCTCCTATGTTTTTGTTAAGTTATTCAAGTTTTGCCCCAAATTCGGGCTCCCCTCTTCGTGGCTATTACAGAAGTTCTGCACACTATTTGGTGGCTCCGAAATACTTCAATATGCAATGGGATGGGCTGCTGCTTAAAGCTTGCCTTGATGCATTTTTTTTGTAGATATAAGGGATGTGTTAGCTGTCTGTTTGGGGGAATGCTACAACAATATTCAGGACTATAATGTTCTGAAAAATCTGGGTGTTAAAGGGTATTTCACAACTACTTTGGGCACCAAGGTGGTTTTTTGGATCCCTCCTTTCCCCCATTGGGTTAAAGTCAACATGGATGGTGCCTCAAAAGGGAATCCTGGCCCTTCGGGTTGTGGTGTGATCTTTAGGGCTCACGATGACTCCGTCAAAGGATGATTCTACGGTTCTTGTGGCGTGACAGGCTCTCTTGAGGTTGAAATTCTCAGGATCATACATGCTTTTACTTTTGTGAAAATGAAGGGATGGTATAATATCTGGCATGAGAGTGACTATTCTACCATTGTGCAGGCCATCAGAAATGGTGAAATGCTTATCTCATGGCGGCTCGCTGCAAAGTGGATGCAATGCATGGAGACCTTTTTGACTCTCAACTTCATCATCACACATGTCTTTCAGGAGGCTAACAGGGTTGTGGATAGTCTTGCAAACATTGGATTTAGAAAACCTATTACCGATTCTGATTCTCTCCCTGAGGCCTTACATCCTTTTTATAGGGATGATTATAATAAAATCCCACACTTTCATCTTTTGTAAACTTACTATTTTTTTGAATTAATGCCTCAGCCTTTTGGCGAAGGGACCCTTCTAAAAAAATAAAATAAATAAACATTCATGCAGGAAATTAAAATGATTGAAGATGATGAATCATCATGTAATATAAAAGATCACATTTGTAACTAATATTTATAGGGATTATTTTTAGGTTTATATGGTTAGTTTATTTGTCATCTCATGTTGCACAAACAATCATTAATCAATGAATTTTTTCATTGTCGCAATAGAAACATGTAGTGATAGTGTTAATATAGGTAGAATGATTTAATAACACAAATGATGATTGTAAGGAAATTATATAAAATTTTCTATATCGTATAGTAGATGATGGAGATGATCTATGGATGAAGTCAATTATCTATCAAGTTCCATCAAAATAAAACTCATGTATTTAAGTAAATGTGGGGAATGTGAGATATAGTGATAAATTATATTTTAGTGAACATTTTTTTGTGAAAATTAAGAATCATTAAGTGTATCTACTATGTAATACTAAGAAAATTTATTTATTTTAATTTATATATCAAAATTTGAGAGTGATAACCAAAAAATATATTTATTCAAAACACACACCATGGAAGAAAAATAAAAAAGATACATCTACTATACCAATAAGAAATAAATCCCACCATTGATAATCATCAATGGGAATCATCTTTCACCTTAAAATAAAAAATTTATCATGATGAAAAAATATCATCAAGACACTAATTTCTACAATAAAATATATCAATGTAAAACCAATACACATTTTCCTATCGGAATAAACTGTGAATTAAATCATCCCAGTGAACGAAAAACCATCTAAGTGCACATGCCTAATAGGTATCTCCCCCAATGAATAAAATTAGTGAAGAATAAGCATTCAATTAGTTGTAAATTGAATTAGATCACCCAAAAACCAGAATAAAAGGATCTATGACCGACATATCCACAACAAGAATTAAACTAGCAATGTAAAATTCTATATCCTACATCTAAAGCCACAAATAATCCTATAGATTCAATAATTTAAAGAAATTAAATTACTCTAGAAAATGATGTAAAATGAAAATATTCAACAACATTGTTCAATAAGATAGAACCCTAAGAAAAATATTCAATGACAATAGAATAATGAAAACGAGACCTGATTCCAATTAACCTCGCTGGTAATTTTTAATTAACACCAAAAATCACTTCAATTTTAATCAAGCATTGAACATAAAAATTCAAGTGTTATACAAGGACTTGTATCCCAACAAAGGGATGACAACAGCTTACTGTCGATTGTAGATTACAACTTCTTACTGCTGGATAGGGATTACAACATCTTACCTCTATATGGGGTGGACAATGGCTAACCATTTATTGGGGTACAACGACTTACCATTGATTAGGGAAAAATGGATTACCATCAATTGGGGTTGAACCTCAAGGAGGATTCTTACGTACCTTTCCTTGGCAAGGATCAATGACCACATAGTTCGATTGGGTACAATTTATTTTCCTGTGGGGAAAAAAGTAGTGTGCAGTTTAATGTCATGCAGGACGAGGGTTGACTGATGTGAAGTGGTTAGGACTGATGGGTGTGTTGGGCTTGAACCTCAGGGAGGCTTCCTGTATACCTTTCCTTGGAAAGTATCAAAGTATGCGTAGTTCAGAAGAGGTGTTGGTAAACCGACATGAAGGGGGTCGCGACCAATGGTTGTTGGGATTTAACCTCAGGGAGGCTTCCTACGTACATTTCCTTGGCAAGGATCAAATTCCACTTAGTTCGGATGAGGTGTTGGTGAACTGATGTGATGGGGGTCGGGACCAATTTTTGTTGGGCTTGAGCCTTAGGGAGGCTTCCTAAGTACCTTTCCATGGTAGGGATCAAAGTCTATGTAGTTCAAGAGAGGTGTTATTGAATCGACGTGAGGGAGGTTGGGACCAATATTTATTGGGCTTGAACCTCAGGGAGGCTTCCTACATATCATGCCTTGATAGGGAACAATGTCTACGTAGTTTGGGATGGTTTGTGGATTACACTCTAGGGTGGCCGAAAGAGGATTACATGGTCAATGCTTACTCTAATCCCACATGAGTTATGCTCGGTGTGAGAAACAAGAGGAAGAAAATACATGATGATAACATCATGAAAGGTGTGTTCTAGGGAAGTGGTGTGGGGATTACATATCGTTAGCCGCTGAAAAAGGAAATAGGGGCTTGAGCGTGGTTCATGGCCTAAAGAGGAAATAGGGTCTTATGTGTGGTTAGTAGCCCAGGGAGATGGAGATTGGGACTTACTCTAGGATGGAGGCCCAGGTGGCAGCAAATCCCATTGAGAGAGGGACGGGAGAATAAAGGTCCAAATGCACATAACCCCTCTGGTCTTTAGCACCGATGAAGAAAGGAGGAGTAAGGGTAATACCTCCTACAGGAAAGGATAGGGGCTTAGACGAAGATCGTTTCCCTTCCATGCGGACATGCACCACTCCAGCAAAGAGTATCTCATACCATGTTAGGAAGATAACACTCTCGTGGATACGAGCGGGAATAGAGAATTTCCAAATGGGGCACCCCACTTATTTTTCATGGGGGGAGGTCACAGTTTATCGTCATGTGCTGAGGATGATGGCGCTCTGCAGTTTAACGTCCTATGGGTCAGACCAGTGGGGGGGGTTACAATGCACCCCTAGGACTTACATAACTAATACTCTCCCACCCTTGGGGAAGGTAAGGAATCGTCAAATACATGGTGAGGGGGTGTTGTGGAGGGATCCATTGAGGGGCCCACGTTAGCGTGGCTATGTGAAGAAGCAATATTCGTTAGAGTTCCAATGAAAAGAAGCATAAGGATAAGTAATGCAACATGATGCACCGCCCAAGGGACCTTGAAAATACTCTATACAAGCATGGAGGGCCGTACAGGATAAGGGTGTGTAACATAGGAATTTTCTGTGTATGAAGTGCCGAAAGAAGGTGTATGGGATAGCGACATCGAACACATGCTGAAAGGGGCACACAAGAGGAGGGGATTGCATGAAAAAGGAGGGATTTTCATGCAATAGGTGCACAAAGAAGAGACTGTTGTGCACAAAAGTTTGGGTTGAGTGGAAAACAATAAGTGTCGTAAAATGTAATAGGTTTGCACACAAAGTGGGGCAGAGGGTTTCGGCGCAAGTGGATGTGATTTTGCGCAAGTTGAAGGGATTTTGTAAAAGTGGAAAGGCTTGCGCGCAAGTGGAAGGGTTGCGCGCATGTGGAAGGGTTGCGCGCAATTGGAAGGGTTGCCTACAATTCCAAGGGTTTGCGCAAAAGTGGAAGGGTTGCGTGGAAGTCCAAGGGTTTGAGTGCAAGTGGCCCAACACTTGAGGACATAAAATGGGGTCAAGATATAGTTATCCCATGCAAATTAGGGCCCCTGAAAGACCTGTCACAAAAAACCCCATACAAAAAAGGCATCTTTTGCGTGTGGAAGAGGTGAATTCTGTGCATGGGAGATGATTCATCTTCTTCATCCCAGAAGCAAAGGGTGTTACCTTTTATTTATAGGAGAGCAGGATCTGCAGAGGGTGTGTAGAACTCGGTCGGCATGGAAAACCCTTTTCATTAGTCGGTTGTGCGCAACTTTCCACACAGTGCATACTTTTATATGCGGCGCACAAAATATTTCTTTAGAACGGTATTTTATGTGCCACAGGATGGTTTTACGCAGGCTCTTTATATATTTCACATGGTATTTCGGGAAGTCTCAGACCAGTGCCTTTAGTTAAAATTTCCCTTCAGTTTTCCCTGAATTTCGGTCCGAGGCCTTTGGAGGATTTCAGCGTCTAAAAATTCCCCCCTCAGAATCGGAGCTGCGAGGGCTGGGAAAGTCGGATTATGAGGGAAATACTGAGACAAATTCCCTTTCCAGTGGCAGTGCACGTAAAACCCTTCAAGTACATGTAATTCATTTTCACATGCACGGAAATCCCACCCTGCATTAATAAAATACCTCGGGGGGGGGGGGGGGGGGGTCCGATGGTCCATACTGATTTTCCCACGTGATAATCTCTGGTGCTCTCATGCACGGAAAATCTCACCCACCATTGTACGCCATCTGACCTCCATTGTCTAGAGTCCGTAGACTTTGGTTGTGATTTTTTCACGCAACATCAGTTTTCTATGACATTTTCTTGGTTGTTTGCACCAGCTTCTGATTTTTCACACGTCATACATGCTTTTTCACGCATTACTTTTTTAGACTTTACTGAAATAAGATGGATACTGATCAAAGTGATGCTGAAATAGAAGCTGTGTACACTGCATGCAGGGCCGAGATGGTTGAAAACTCAGAATTCTATGTTTCGCAGAAAGTTTTTTTAGTCAATCAAACTCTCTACAACATGCTAACCCAATCCCATAAGGATTATGTTCATTTTGAAAACCTACCGATATGGGATTTCAGTATTTTGGAAGAGGTCCTGGTTTCGGGATTTGAAGTCGACACACCACCTTCATGGGTGACTTGTGAGTATGACCTTCCACGATACAACATCACAAACAATGGCCATCCTACCAGAGAAACCAGGCACATGGACATCTATGTTATGAATCCAAGGACCAGAACCATTTCGGGATGTGAACTGGTCACCAAGGACTCTCTGGCCCATTATGAAAGTACCTTTAGATAGAGCATCACTTATGAGACTAAGGGATAGTTGTATGACTAGGACCTGAGGTCTAGATGCAATTTTATAAGTGAGGGGGCCTGGGTGTACAGGGTATGCCAATCATGTGATTGGTTTGGGTCAGAACTGCAACACATCGCGTTGTTTGAGGTGGTGTGGACGTTGCAGTTCCCTTTCCACCACCAGCAAGAACTTGGACTGGAGATATTGACCTGGTGGTCCTATAATTCCAACACCTTCTATCTCCACTATGGTTAGGTCGGTATCAGTCCTTGGGATGTTGATTGCATTGGGGGAATCCTTTTGGATGGGCAACATTATGATGAATTTCTTCCAACAGAAAACATCTGGGGAGATAGGTCGTAGACTCCCATCCGAACATGGAACCTGTTGGAGCTAGCGAGGTTGGGGGTTAAGGAATTTCTGAAGGACATTTCCTACTCAAAGTGGTTCATCTTTTTTATGAAGAAAAACTCGAATATCAATATTTTGGGGTGAGGGAGATGGTGTCCAACTGCGTCATAGAGGATCAAACGTGGATCATACTAGAGGATCTTGGAGGTGGGAGAATATCAATCCTGGGGATTTAGTTTGGATGAGAGCTATGACCCGAACATCTAATATGCTGGATTTTGTGTAGCCTTCTTAAGCGGGTGGCTATTTCCATTAATGAACACAAGGATGGGAGTCCATCCTACAAAATTGGCTATGGACGGCATTATGGCAGCCAACCAGATGTTCAATTTGGGGGTCCTTGTACTGGCCCAACTGTATGCCATCCTGGGGCGTATTTAGAGAGGGTCCTCACCAAAGATGAGTTGTGGCCCTTTCCAAATACTTCATAGTTGGATCGAGGCTGAATGTGTTGGGTACACCTTCCAAAACGACATTCCTCTAGCAGGTAATGGCTTGCGGCCTTCCTTGCTGAACATTATTGGGGTCATGTCATTGACGCTCAACGAAGAGGGGATCAAGATCAGGATTGGAAATCACACCAATTTTTCCGTTAGTCCATTCAACACCCCAGCTGTCCAGATTATAGATGGCAGGAAAGGCTCATTAGAGAAAAAAAAATACTTTCAGAGCCTCAGAGGTTGTGTTCTTATGGCACGGGTCGATGGGGAGATTTTTTGCAAGCCCTTTGTGTCATCAAGATTTTCCAGGTAGTTTGGATGCCTATAAAGGATTCTAAAGAGGGTTCGAAAGGAAAAACATATTTTCATTCTCTATAAAATGTGGTTGATATTCACAAACTATGGCTCTGGTGTGGTAATTACCTTTCCCAATACTGGATTTTACGCCGGCCTCTCAACAAAATATATCGAACGTTGGGTGGAGGCCTATATCGAAGGGATCCTTGGGAAGAGGGTCAGGAAGCTCAAGGAAACTAGTGTAGAGCCTGGGCAGTGAGAGAGCATACAAATCATTATCAGGGAGGAAAGGTTAGGGACAAGACGGTCTGCTGGGTTGGTATAGGTTGGTACTTCAGTAGTGGGAACATCACATGGTGCGGGCATGCCCTCGTCATCCGGAGGGTGAGCGGATCGTGAGCAACCTCGCGGAGCATCCAAGAGGATTCCTAGGTATTATGTAAGGTTTCTGCTTCAACCTTATAAAGACGCAATCTACCATGCATTGTGGTTAACTTGGTTGACCCTACGGTAGTCAATGGGCACTGAATCCCTTTCGCAAAAGATAGTACAAGATGGAATCTAGCTACTAGAATTTGGACTCATCTGGATTGATGACAGGATGAAATTTCATCGTTGGCATACATATTTGATGGCCATGGACGCATTTACATTCTAGAAAGGTCAGAATGAGGATCCACATCTCTTAGTGAATGTAATGCTCATCTAGGAGCATGATCTAGAAAGCCAGTCATCCGAAGATGAAGATGGCGATGAGGAGTCTGAGGGCAATGAGTCAAGAGAAGAGGAGGGTGAAGGAGATGGAGAGGGAGAGGGAGAAGAAATAGGGGAAGAATAAGAGGATCTCGGAGGTGGAGGGTCCCAGGGTACATCCCACCAAGGGAGTCTTCCGGAGAGCATCAAGATTGTTGGCTCTGATATAGAAATAACTGAGCTTCTTGAGGTATACCTCAATCCTTAACCTAGATTTTCCTCTTTTCATCACTCGTAATATTTGATCAGATTTTTTTATCCAGTAGTATATCGTCTCCAGTCAAAAAGATCCACCCGGAGGGGGGGAGGATGTGCCTATAGAACAAGGTGGGGAGAAAAACCCCATTATTTAACTAATAAATGTTGAAGTATCTCCTACAGTGACAGCTCCTGCGACAATGGAAATTCTAGAGGATGATGCGCTGAGCTCTCATAAGTTTTATCACTCACACGCTTGTATTTTTCATTAGAGAGCTCAGCTAATCAGGGGATTCATTTTTTTGTGTAGTAATCATGGAACTAGAGGCACGACGGGCCACTGAATCCAGGCCATCCACAAATGATCTAATGGAAGATCAAATGACCCACTTAGGTCATATTTCTCAATCTCATCTAGCCTCAGCATCAGGTAAGAAATTGGTTGTGGATGTCGATGATATTAACACTGGGCTGGGGTCTGAAATCATTAGGGGTGAATTTACTGAGACTGAGGTGAGAGAGTAAGGCATACCACATGTTGAAGAGACTAATACCTTGGTAGGAGTACCATAATGATACCCTACCACTGATCTCTTGGATGCTTTACCAAACTGTTAGCATGTATACCCTGAGGAGATAGATGACTTTGATTCAGAAGCAGCGGATGAGAACCGTATGACACAGTGCATGGGATTGAAGTGTATCAAGCGGTTCCTCAGTCAGCCATAGGCATAATGGCTAAAACAAATGGGATCAATATGCACCTGGATATTCTTTCTCTGTGATGGATGGGTAGATGCTCACTGTCTTCATGTAATGATCTGTGATTACATGGCAGAGAAGATACGAGAGAATATCCAACATTCTGATATTTCTCGGTTCCAGAAAGAATAATAGAATACATGGGCCTTCTTTAAGAAGGAATAGGAGGTCTGACACCATGAAGATCAAGACTAATAAATTGATCCCTTCATTTCAAACCACTTTGAGCTCATCGAGCAATTGAAGGCCCAATTGGCAGATGCTTAGAAGAAAATAGTGCAGGTCAATCTCCAAATGATTATTCTCCAAACTGAACAATTGCAATCACAGGATAGGTCTAATGAGTTACACTCTACAGCTGCTGATGAAGAGAAGGATATTAGGGGGCATGAAGTAATGCTGGAGACCACAATTCAAAATGTGGAAACACTAGAACAATCTATAAAAAACATCAATCCTTAAGGGCCATGTTTTGTTCGAACTCATAAACTTATTCTTCTTTATTGGTACTTGTTCTAAACTGCGTGCATGAATAGATTATTCACTTGTTTATTCAGTTTAATGCATTCCAACCATAATCGTGAAATATTTAGCAATCTATCCCTAATCTCAAATGGGTCGTTCCTGATGTGAGAAACAACGGATGGTTACATCATCAATTCATTTTATTGTGGGAATTCCAACCAAATTTCGGGCATCTGGTGTATAAATGACCCATCTGGGCTTCCGAGAAGAAATGGGGAGGCCTGACTAGAGAATGAAGCCCTCAGAATTGTCGAATTATGATCATCCCAATGTACCCTTGTGCACGAGCGGGGTAACTCCATGGGCGATAGAATCAATCCAAACATAGGGGTGGAGAGTGTTAATCACGATACCCACGGTTTGGAATTCCGTAAAAGTGGTGTGACAATGAAGGATAACCATTGACTGTGTTCGAAACATAGCATCCCTATTCTGTTAGAAATATATGGGGATAACAATAAGGGATAACGATTGACCATGTTCAAAACATGGGACCTAACTCAAAATGTCATCCATTTTTCCTCCAGAATGCTAACTCAAGATAGTAGGTGAGCCATAGGCTGAGCATCCTTATTCTTAGGGGGTTATTTCAGACGTGAATGGAAATGACAATCCAAATAAAGGGCACTCAAAGCGTGGATAGTGGAGTGATTGGTTAATCAACTAGAGTACAACACTCGTGAAATTATGCCACCATGGTGGAAACATGTTAGGTGGGCACATCGGTTTGATTAGGGATTAAAATTACTTTCGAACATGACCTCTCTAGTGAGAATATGGAACACATCATATGGATGTGGATGATGAATGGAATATTTCAACTTCATATGACCTATAAAAAGATTGGGGATGTGGGGATATAAGGACTAATGACCCTGGGGTTGGGCCTGATGAAAAATGATTGGATTTCGCTACATATTCCATGCGGATGATAATTAAGACAACATAGTTCCTAATGCACAGCGTGGTCAGATACCAATGCCTGTAGGGGGAATCCTCTCTAGAAAGGAAACCGGTGCATCCCATAATTATTAAGGGGCAACCTAAACTTGTTCAAGGTAGAGTTGCAGTTACATGTTTCACCAAAAGAATTTGGGCCAAGGGGTCGAAAAAGTGGGGGCAGGATTTAATATTCTTGGGGATGGACTAAAATACAAGATTTCTGGGCACTTTTATGTGTCCCATGAGGATGGGAATACATCAATACATAGTTCTGGAAGATTTTGTGTAATTTAACATCTTGAGGAAAGGACGCGGAGTGGTCTTGGTTTATGGTCATAGAGCTCGGACCATAGATGAAAATGATGGAGGGATACACATGGTGCGGTAATTATTAAACCTGATGTGAATGAGGATAGTACGAGTCTGTATCACCACAATGTGCTCCCCAAAAAACTTTTAGGGTGAGGGACCAAAAGTGAAAGTTAGATTAGGCCCGATGAATAATGCATGGGTGTTCCAATGTACCCCATGATGATGGGGATCAAGCCATACATAGTTCTAGAAGATAGTATGGTAAGGTACTAGTGATAGGGATAATAAGGTCATGTGAGTCTAGCCCTCACACAAAAAGAAGCAGCAATTGATAGATCTTGTTTGTCCTTTAGGGTAGATGTGTGTTTTTTTAGAAGTGATAAACCTAGGATAGAGAATCATGGTATATCTAATGAAATAAAGCCACATGTAGGAATTGAAAAATGGTATGGTGGATAACCAATACCAAACAAGATGTCCCCCCCCCCACCCCCCCGCCCGAGTGAGGGCATCACGATGCAGTGCTGTTTTTTTCATGCGGTCAGGACGATAATGTCATAGTTTAGGGTCATCTGATAGGACTAACCAGTGCATTTTAATGTCATGAAATAAATACACAGTAGTTTAAATTTGTTTGAGACCATATGGGTAATGAACATGATGTGATGAATCATACCTGATGTGAATGAGGATGAGATCTAAATCACACCACGCACAATTTCGAGGAATAAATATCAGGTCGAGGGGCCAGTAAAGGTCCTAAAATATGGGGCTGGACCTATGGAAAAAACTTCTAGGTATTCCTACATATCCCATGAGGATGGGAATTAAGTCATACCTAGTTCTTAGAGTGTATTTTAACATCATGCAGGACTTAACAGTTTAAGGTAATGTACAACCATACATAGTTTAACGTCTTACGAGACGACATACGGTTAAATGTCATGCAAGACAGGAGGTAGGAGGGACTATCTCCTAGAAGGAAATTACATGGTGCGACTATTGAAAACCCGACATGAACGAGTAAATAATCCCACATATGCCACACCATTCAATCCTATAAGAGTTGGGGCCTAAAAGGCTAAACAGAAGAGATGATTAGTTGAACTTGATCTTGACCCAATGATGAGATGTCTGGGCATTCCAATGTATCCCATGAGCATGTGAATCAATCTATACATAGTTCTAAGGGGAGGACGTATAAAGAGATCATATTTTACCGTCATAGAGATCGTACCATGGAGAATTGAAACTCTTCCATTAGAGCACAGACCTCGATCCTATCCCTAAGCCCACATTAGTCAAACTCTATGTGGGAAACAAGGGCAGAAGAGGTCCTTGCAACACATGGGATACACGTAAATGGGAAATTAGTGCGGAGCCCCGAATTATGCATTACCGTGGATTTGTCCTCCTAACGTGAAAATTGTCACTGAGGGATAGAAACAATTGTTTCGAAGTTCCACTTGGGTATGATGAAGTGGAAAATGATGTGAATAATGAAACCTACATTTAGGTCATGATGGGGTTGGCGTGATGATGGAGGATAATTGTTGACCATGCTCAAAACAAAGAATCCATATTGTATGACTTGAAATGGGAACAACAAATGAGTTTTAACTGCTGACCATATTCACAACGTGGGACTTGAATCAATTTGTTGTTCAAAACCCTCGAGGATGTTGGTCAGTTATGGTAGGAGAGCCCTTGGGCCAAGCATCCATGCCATTTTGGGGTCCCTTAGGATGTGAAAGATAATTAAATCCCAAATGAAGGGGAACATGAAGCCTGAAAAATGGGTGAGTGCATGTCCAGGTAGAACCCGACACTCTAGGTTCTGAACCAGATTACTCCTGGGCACATTGGTGAATCACAGAAGAGGGTTGAGGGGCCCAACTTAAGAGAGACCAACTCAAAAATATTATTGTAGGGAAATGAAGTGAAGGGATCTGAGGAGAAATAGTATATGGAATGGTTGTTACAAACCCGACATGAACGAGGATCTGAAGTCCATACCACACTGTATACCCCTCTCTATAAGAACTTGGGAGAGGGGGCTAGGAAGATGATAAGGAGGTTCCAAAGAGATGGGACTGGACCTGAAGGCTATATGTTCATTTGTTCCTATGTATCCCATGAGGATGGGAATCAAGGCGTATGTATTTCTAAAAATCCCATGCAGTTTAACGTCATGCAGTGAGGATGAGGCAGGTGACGACCACCTATATGGGGGGACACATTGTGTTGTTATGATAAACCTACTGTGAAATGAGGACATGACCCCACACCGCACCATGAATTTGGGTAGGTATCTAGGCCGAAAGTCCAAACCAATGTGGGTGATCTTGGAGCTTGGGGATGGGCCTACAGAAAAAAAAATATTCGAGCGTTCCCACGTATCCCATAAGGATGAGAATAAAGTCTACAGAGTTATGAAAAGGCCATGCAGTTTATCATCATGCGGTGGGGATGAGGGAGAATTGAAGAATGAGAGGGGCACATGGGGTAGTCATCATAAACCTGGCTATTACAGGGCCAAAGGAGTTTACACTACACCATGCGGGATCCTCTGAGAGAACTACTCCCAGGGGGTAGTCAAGGAGAATGAATAATTGTGGCTCAGCTCGCATCTGATCATTCCTACGTTTCCCATGAGAATAGAAATCAAGCTATATATAGTTCTGAGAGTTCATATTAATGTCATTTAGGACTATATACAGTTTAACGTCATGAGGGATGACATAAAGTTTAATTTCATGCGGGACACAACATTTTAAGGTCATTTTGGACCCCATTTTCCCAGGAAAAGTACCTCTTTAAGATCTTGGCATTGGTGGAAGGAGTTATATGCTCACCATACATGGTAACTATAGAGTATGATCCATTGGGATAAACCTTGTGAATGATGTATGGTCCTTCCCATTTGGGCTCCAATTTGGGTGGTTTCCTCCTAGGTATCATTGGCGTTCTCAAAGCCAACACCAAGTCACCTTGCAAGAAAGAGCAGAGGTGAACTTTATTGTTGAAATATATATCTATCTTGTTCTGATACCTATCTAGATTGTGCAAGGCACAAAGCATGTTCTCGCTAAGTGCTTCCAATTCAGCCTGATGGATTTCAGCTACTTTATCTTGTGCTTGCTTATTATAGACAGCCATGCATAATGAAGGAAACTTAGTCTCGATGCGTAGGAAGGCCTATATTCTGTACACTTGGGAGTATGGGGTCACCTGTGTGGAATTACAAGTCGTCTTCAATAATCCTAGAGGGTGTTGGGGAGCTTTTATGTCCAACTCTTCTTGTTCTAAACAACCATTTTATGCAGAAGTTTCGATAGGGTTTTATTGAACACCTCGATCTACCCATTTTCTTGTGTGTGGTATCCAGAGGTATGGTTAGAACGAATATTGTATCTATCGTACAATTTATTCAACTCATCCACCCAAAATTTGGTGACATTATTGATGAGGACGGAGTGAGGGTCTCCAAACTGGTAGATGATATTGGAGCTCACAAAGTCAATGATAGAATGGGACTTGACCTCCTTGAGCGGAACTGCTTATGCCCACTTGGAAAAGAAATATGTATTGTTTTGGATGAACTTGCATTGGAAAATTGTCATCAGTGGATATTGTCCCATGACATAGAGTCCCAGAACACAAAGGGCCAAGAGTAATTGGTAATGTGGGAAGGCTCTTGTGGCTGATGAACAAAGTTGGCATGAATTTGGCACGCATGGCACCTCTTGGAAAACTCGATGTAGTTATGGATCATAGAGATCCAATAATAAACTAGTCTCCATATCTGATAAGGTAACTTCAGTATAACGACCCATACTTTACATACATTGTTAAAACATCAAAATTGAAGCATACTTATTACAACATATAACAAAACCATGGAAGGACCGTATAAGTATAGTGTCTTTAGAAACTACAAAACATAAACAACTGGTTCATAAAGTGTCTACACTATCTCCCATTTATTTCATCATATTTATACTCCCTTTTGGCATATCTTACTTAATAACCTTCTTCCTGACCTAGGGGAAAGAAAACATAAAAAAGGGTGATCTCAAATGCTCAGTAAGTGTAAACAAAAGAAAAATCAATCACATCATGAACATAACATTTTGAAAATATTTACCTGCAAAATAAATCATAATTTCATACCATGGGATAAATCATAGATGTGAAATGTATTCCCAATAATCATAACATAAAACATGTAACTTTTTGGCGTACATACATAATCATAGATAATCATTTCTTATTAGTCAAGACTAATTTCCAAGACTATCTTAGTGGACAAAATTCATTTCTGAACTGAGTTCACTCCTCATTTCAGTCCTGTTTCACTGAACCGGTTTAACCTGCCGTTCCTGCCATGTCTATCTCACGAGATATAAAATCTTTACCCAATGCATTGGAAGGAGATATAGGTCCAACCCATATCAGAATGATACCATTCTTATGTGTGCCACAAAATCATACATCATCGCATAACCCATGTAATAAAAATCGGAATCTTAAACATCATGCCATCATAACATAATACATATAAAATAAAAGGACATCATAAAAATAATTCCATCATAAAATAATCAAAGAAATGTAAAAATAGGGATAGAAACCGAACCCTATATTATCTTAGATCTAAAATAATTTTGATAAAACACATGAACTCCATTCTTGAGGAAAATATCCTTTCTACTTCAAAAACATTTTTCCTTTCTTATAATGTCATACAATTTTAGACTAAAATAAGTTGATTAAAAATAAACTTGAAAACTTGTAAAGGAATATTCTTGGAAATAATGTTTTAAAAATCCATTCATGCCGTATAAGTTAATATAACATTCTTCTCGTACTTTTGTTGTAAAAGTCAAAAAGTACCTCGTACGAAAAATGAAAAAAGATTCCTTTCATATCTTTTACTAAAACTCACCGAAGGGTAAAATTGGATTTCAACAATTGTAGGTGGATTGAAAAAATATTACATATCGAGGAAACATGGATGTGGATTATAAATTACACCCCAGTAAATTCCAATGTATAAACAATCATGGATAGAAACGAGATCGTGATATTTCACTTACCTTAGGTCTGATTTGCTTCGTAAGTGTCTGAACCTCCTGTATAATGATTTAAATAATAGTATTTACTTATTCAAGAATCATACTTATTATTATTATATCATATATGGTCATATTATTAGATTCTTATTAGTAATATTTCATTACTACTTGTTATTCGAGTGTTTATTAGTTTTTGTTCTTATTCGTGTTTTGTCGAATAAATTCTTATTCTTCTCTTTAGGTTATAGATACATCATTTACAAAATGGTATTAGTGTAATATATATCATATTCATTCATTCAATTAATTTATATAATCATTATGCAATCAATATCATGTAGAATGAGTCGCATCACATCGTGGAGATGGTATTCCGTACGTACGCACGAGCGATGATATCGTTCCCATGATCGTGGAATTGTATTGGAGTGTATGTATACTATTTCAAAATAAATATCACTTTAAAATAATCATATATATTTATTATTTGTACCATTATACCCATCCAAGTAAGGTGGTGGGTAAAATAGTTTACACCACGGCGTGGAGACGGTATTCCGTACGTACGCACGCGCAGATATTTCATTTTCCGTAGGATGGATAGATGGTGAAATAGGGTTGTTTCATACTTATAATAACATATCAGTATATGAGTGATACTTATTTTATTACTTCATAATGAAACAACTAATGAAGAATAAGTGGAAGAAGAAATAAAGATGAAATAATCGGTAATAGGCATTATCTCTTCTTTGAAGCGCCACTTTGAGACCTCCTCTTAGGGCACTAAAATTGGTTTTTAATAGCTCCAAATTGATATATTTATAATCTAAGGTGGGGATGGGTCAAAATAAACTCATCCAATAGAATTTAGACATGTTTAAGACATTATACTAACCTTATATTTTAGTTTTAACTCTTAGTTAATTAGATTGACATTTACCATGTCACTTTTTATTTTTATATTATATAGTTAATAAACTTATCATATACATCCAAGAAACCCCCAAGTGGTCCATTAATGATACACCTATCATGATATAAGTATCGTGGCTGAACATTAGATTTTTATGAATAAAATAACAATCAATAATATAATATTCTTTTTAAAAACTATTTTATGTTAATTTTGACACTATTTTGTAAATGATATTTGTGAAAATCATAACAGAATGATTAATTATAAAAAAGTTAATTAAATAAATACTAAAATGTCATATTAACAATGAAAATTAAGGTAATTAATAGGAAGTCTCAAATTTCTTTTATTTGGGTATTTATAACATCAATTATGTCAATATTTCATTAATAAGATAATTACTGCATCATCTTTGTGTCATAAATAAATTAACTTATTTAATGTTTAAAAATTACAAATAAAATACCATTATGTATAAAAACTTTTTTCCTTTCTAGTTAATATTTATAGTTGAATTTATCATATGTATAACCCTATATTAAAAATTATTTACTTATTAAACTTTGATTTTAACTATTTTAACCCTTCTTTAAATAAATTAATAATAAATGTCCTAATCTAATCCAAGTGGGACTAACTGGTGATATGTTATTTCTAAGGTTGTTTTTTGTCGAATTAAACATATCCAATAGAATTGGGATATGTGTTAGGGTATTAATAATATCATTTTTACCATTAATTACTCTATTTACTTTTAACCGTGGTAAATAAAAGTAAAAAGATAATATTCACCAAAAAATATTTTCATCTCATTGAACCACATATTACATACTGAAATCAACCGTGTCTCTCATATTTTTGAAATTCCACTCATATAAGTGGTAAAATTATGTTTTATGTAAATTTCCAAATTCTCCTAGGAGGTGGGTAAAAGACGGTGAAAAGTTCAATAAAATATTTATATATCTAAATTATTATAAAATAACAACAATGAATTACATTGAACATATATAGGTATTATGTATCAATTTTGACCTAAAATAAATTTAAATAAAATAAAAAATTATTTAAATAAAAATTTGGTTTTTAAATAGTAACCGAGTGTTTTCACTATTCATCAAAAATTGAAAGTTTAAATAAAAATACTAAAATTTCACCCTAGGATAATTTTGATATTCTGAATCCAAAAATGAAGTCCATTTTGATAAATAAATATTAAAAAATTTCAAAAAAGTGGTTATTACTATTCATAACGGCTAGTTTTAATAGTTTTTTAATAGCATATTGTTGTTTAGTGAAACTCGGTATTGTGTACGACGCAAGCTATCGAGGAAGGATGCGGTTGCGTGTAAATCAAGCCAAGCTAGTGTTGTGTGTAGTGAAAGATTCATTTGATGATTTATGTAACATAGAAACAAAATATTTCTCATAAATGTCTCGGGTGTTACATTCTACCCCCCTTAAAATGAATTTCGCCCTCGAAATTCGCCACTTTGTAACAAAAAGATGAGGATACCTCTCCCTCATCATATCCTCAAGCTCCCATGTAGCTTCTTCTAATTAGTGGTTCCTCCATAAAGCATTCACCAATTGAGTGGTCTTGTTTCGTAGGACTTTTTCGCTACGATCCAGAATCTCTGTCGGCTGTTCTTCATAATAAATATCTTGCTCCAGCGGTACAACTTTTGAGCTGAGTACATGTGAAGGATCTGGTATGTACTTTCTTAGGAGAGATACATGGAACACATCGTGAACTTGCGATAGATTTGGTGGAAGTGAAAATCGGTAAGCTACCTTTCCAACACGATCTAGTATTTCGAAAGGACCAATATATCTAGGGCTCAACATCCCCTTCTTTCCAAATCTCATGACCCTCTTCGAGGGAGATATTCGTAAGAACACTTTATCACCCACTTCAAACTCTAGGTCTTTTCATGGGTTGTCGACATATCTTTTTTGTCAACTCTGAGCTGATCTTATGTGTTGTTGAATAGATTAGACCTTTTCTACCATCTCATCAACAAGATCAGGTCCTAATAGCTTTCTTTCCCTAACTTCATCCCAGCAAGTTGGAGTCCTACATTTATTTACATAGAGAGCTTCATAAGGAGCGATCTGAATACTGGATTGAAAGCTATTTTTATAAGAAAATTCCACCAAAGGTAGGTGTTGATCCCAACCACCTTTGAAATCTATAGAGAAAACTCTCAACATATCTTCTAGTGTTTGAATTGTTCTCTCAGACTGACCGCTGAGATGGTAGGATAGCCAGTGGATAATATGCTAAGATGGTAGGCTAGCCAGTGGATAATACGTCGACCAGGATGACAACCCGCAGCATCTCGGTCTATCCTCCAAAGAGTGTAGTGACTTGGACACCACATCACTATAAGATGGGATGGTGACCACAATGTTTTGTGTAGGGACTATAGCTGCTAGAGGTGGACCATGCTATTGCTCATTTTCCATAAGTCCCCGGAATAACTCTATGTGATCTCCGATTGAGGTATAGAATGCCCCTAGTGATGATGGTAACGATTTCACGGTCGGACCCTGGGGAGATGCCAAATCTTCATCTTCCTGGATGTATCTTCTGAGGGAGTAAGGGATATAGTGGACCTCGTATTCTAGATGTATGAGGTTGATGAGCCTCATTCCTACTCAGCCCTTCACACATTGGATCGAGCTGAGGGTTCCATTATTGAGTCATATTCTACCTCAGAATCTAAGAAGTAGGCAGGTTTAATCATGGTCTGAATCTTCTCTGTATTCTTTTTATGGCGGCGATGACCTTCCTTCCTTCCCTAGGATGGATCTTCGAGATAGGGTATAATCCTATCTCAGGGTGTTCCTTCGATCAAACTAGTGCCTAGGCGGAGAGGACTTCTACCTGGGTGAGCTGGGGTGCGAGGAGCACCGGGGAAGATGCCAAAGGGAACACAGGGAGGACCCTTGTGTCCATTGGCTGATGTGAAGATGGAATCTATGCAGGAAGTGCTGCAGTGGGTACGAATTCCATTGGATCTGGTAGGTGCATGGGTAGGACATCTATTCTTGTTTCCCCTAGAAGGGTCAGCGTGAGGAGGGTCCTCGTACTGGTCAAGTCGAACACGGGTAGGACCTCCATGCTGGGAGCCAATGCGGTGAGAATGACCTTTACTCCTCTGATTTATGGGGTGAGGAGGACCTATTATGGCTACTATAAAGACATGAGGAAGGCCCCCACACTGGAGATTGATCAGATTCATGACATATCAACATCGGTGGTCTGTGGTAGGTGGAATGACTCCATACCCGATGTCATGAGCACGGAATATGCATCCATACTGAGTGTCACTAATGTGGGGAGGACCCTCATTCGGATTGAAGGTGTCATGGGGTGGACCTCCATGTTGATCTTGGAAGCATGGAGGGCCCACGTTCTCAATGGTGGTGGTACGGGGAGGACCTCTGTACTGGGTTTCATTTTCGAGGGTTGGCCTGCGGCGGGCACTACCAGCTCCAGCAACCAGGAGAGTCGACCATGCCTTCCCGTGGGGCTGTTGGGCCTCAATCTGGGTCGGGCGTCATCTTGCCCCTGCTCAGAATAGATAAGAAAATGTTGGTATATTTTAGCTATGGAATGAGCCACGACAGTCGTTGACGTTGAAAAACAATGGTAGGTGTCCTCCTCATCCTGCACCCGACGCTGCCATCGGGTCAGCCGGACTAGGGAAGGCAGTGCAAGAGCATAGCTTACATGTTCCTCAAATCATGGGGCCTGGTGGTGGCACTGGAATGGCCTAGTGGGGTCCCTCTTTAGAAACCCCTGGAACGAGATCCCAACCGAGCTGGCCTAGATGTCCCCCACCTCATCGGTGTAGGGGAGGGAGTCATCAAAGCGTTTAGGAGAGAGGCTTCCGAAACAGTTGTGCATTAGATTGGGGAGCAGTGGCTGCCTATGCAGCTCTTGGGGGAGGAGGTAGAGATGAGGCGCAGGTGCCTCTAAATCATGGTTGGCCATATCCTGAGTCGGGTTAATCCCATCTTCCTCATATCAGCGGACGAGGTTGTTTATCACCCTTCATTGAATGAACTCGGACAGGGTGATGGGGTGTGGGTTCCCATAAATTGTGGATGTGAATAATATCATAGAGGTAGTGGAACCATGCGGGACTATCACATTGACATTTCCCATACCCATGTGTCTGTGGATTGGCAGTGATCGGTTTCCTGTTCTGGAAGCTTGGGTCCTGAATGGCAGGGAGATTAAACCATTAGTGCTGAAACAAGGAAATTGACGTCCAATTACATAGCACCATTTAATCTTCTATGGCTGGTAAGATGGATCCACACTAACAAAATTGCAGATAGGGATTTTCAACATTCAACAGCCCCAAATTCTGCTAAGTTTCATGCCAGGTCCACTATTTTCATGGTGGGAATTGGCATCAGATGCATGGATCCAGTAACAAACTAGTCCACTGATGTCTTGAATTCTACTAATCTCCACATTGAGTAGAATATTTTCATGTCTGGTTCACCATTTCTGTTTCTAATTCTTTCACCAGGGCGCACACATCTATTTTTTTGGGGGGATGAGGACGGGCTGATTGTTGCCCCGCATTCCCGCTTTCCAAAGGTAGGCGGCATATGTTGCTTATTCAAGGATGTTTTCTCCATGATTGAAACGAGATGATGGGATTTTGGTTCCTCCTTCTCTGGATTTCTCCTCAGAACATGTTACCTAGTTTGGGTCTCCCTAATATATTAAGTCATTGTTCATGAAACTCTTCCCGATACCATGTCTTCATGGATTCCAGTTAATTATGATTCTTTTTTCAGGGCATTACATGGGGTTTGGTCAGGGAAGCAACCTTCGGTCAGGGGAGTAGTCACATTGGACATCACTGGCATGTCTAGATGCTGGAACACTGACACATCTGGGTTTCTTCCCTTTATGATAGGGCTTCTCGAGGGCGCAGAAGCCTGAGGAATCCCACATCGAATGCAACGAATTATTTGCTATAGGAATGTCTCTGAGGTTTTGTGACACATGAGACTTTTATTTTATATAAATCATCAAAGGAGTTTTTTTCTACACACAACACCTGCTTGTCTTGCTTTACACGGAATCACGACCTTACTGGATAGCTTGCGTCGTACGCAATACCGAGTTTCACTAAACAATGATATACAAATAAAATATTATTAAAACTGGCCATTATGAATAGTAATAACCACTTTTTGAAATTTTATAAATTTTATTTTTCACAATGGACTTCATTTTTGGATTCGGAATATCGAAATTATCCTGGTGTGAAATTTTTGTATTTTTCTAAAAACTTTCAATTTTTTATGAATAGTGAAACCACTAAGTGGTAGTTAAAAAAACAGAATTTTTCATAAAACATAATTTTATCGCTTTTGTGAGTGGAATTTCAAAAATCTGAGAGACACAGTTGATTTCAGTAAGTAAAATGTGGTTCAATGAGATGAAAATAATTTTTGTTGAATAGTAACTGTTTACTTTTATTTACCACGGTTAAAAGTAAATTGGGTAATTAAGGGTAAAAATGATATTATTATTACCCTAACACATGTCCTAATTCTATTGGATAAGTGTAATTCGACCAAAAACAAACTTAGGAATAAAATATTACCATTTAGGCACTCTTGGATTAGATTAGGACATTTATTATTAATTTATTTAAAGAAAGGTTAAAATAGTTAAAATTAAAGTTTAATAAGTAAATAATTTTTAATATAATGTTATATATAAGATAACTTAGACTATAAATATTCATTAGAAATATAAAAATCTTTCATACATTATGGTATTTTATTTGAAATTTTTAGACATTAAATAATTTAATTTATTTATGACACAAAGATGATGCAGTAATTATCTTATTAATGAAATATTGACATAATTGATGTTATAAATACCCAAATAAATGTAATTTGAGACTTTTTATGAATTCCATTAATTTGATAGGTTAATATGTCATTATAATATTGATTTAATAAACTTTTTTCTAACTAATCATTCTGTTATGATTTTCACAAAAATCAATTACTAAATAGTGTCGAAATTGACATAAAATAGTTTTTAAAACAAATATTATATTATTAATTGTTATTTTATTCCTAAAAATATAAGTCTCGGCCAAATGAATTATATAAGGTTATATATATTAATAATAAACAACTTGGGGTTCGTTTGGATTGTTATAGTAAGTTTATTAACCTTATAGTGTAAGAACACAAAAGAGAAGGTAAAAGTAAAATTATTTAAATTAATGTTAAATCTAAATGATAAGGTCAAAATAGGAACCTAAACTTGTCTAAATTCTATTTGATGAGATTATTTAGACCCATACCCACTTTAGCTTCTAAATAAATCAATTTGGAGCTATTTAAAACCGAATTTGGCTTTATAATAAAATAATATTTTTAGTTATTCCAAAGGTGCCCCTCTCCTCCCTTATAAAAGGGAACCTCCTCCCTATCCTCCTCACACCTATTTGAGCATTAATTTTCGGAAAACCCTGCCCATTTTACTTCCCCACTTCCCTAGATTCATCCTAGAGTTTCTGGTCTTCTTCAAAGACCAACCCTAGAGCCCTAAGAGGAGGTTAAGAAGAGGCACGTCAAAAAGATGTAATATCCATTACCGATCCTTTCCAAATTCTTGCTTCTTCAACTTCCTATTCTTTTGTTGTTTCATTATGAAGTAATAACATCAGTATCACTCATATAATGATATGTTATTATAAGTATGAAACACCCCTATTTCAACATCTATCCATCCTATGGAAAATGAAATCACCGCGCGTGCGTACGAACGAAATACCGTCTCCACATCGTGGTGTAATCTACTTTCCACCACCACCATACTTGGAAGGGTATAATGGTGTAAATAATGACTATATATTATTATTGTAAAGTGATATTTATTCTAAAATAGTATACATACACTCCAATACAATTCCATGATCATGGGAACGATATCATCGCCCGTGCGTACGTACAGAATACCGTCTCCACGATGTGATGCGACTCGTTCTACATGATATTCATTGCATAATGATTATATAAATGAATTTAATGAATGGATATTATATATATTACACAAATAACATTCTGGAAATGAGGTATCTATAACCTAAAGAGAAGAATAAGAATTTATTCGACAAAACACGCATAAGAACAAAAAGTAATAAACACCCGAATAACAAGTTGTAATGAAATATTACTAATAAGAAGATAAGAATATGACCATATATTATATCATTCTGGAATAAGTCAATAAAATTATTTAAATCATTATACAGGAGGTTCAGACGCTTACGAGGCAAATCAGACCTAAGGTAAGGGAAATATCACAATCTCATTTTTATCCGAGATTGTTTATACTTTAGTATTTACTGGGGTGTATTTTATTATCCACATCCATGTTCCCTCAATATGTAATAGTATTTCCATCAACCTACAATTGCTTAAATCCAATTTTACCCTTTGGTGAGTTTTTAGTAAAGGATACGAAAGGAATCTTTTGTCGTTTTTCGTACGGGGTACTTTTTGACTTTTCCGACAAAAGTACGGAGAATATTTTTTTAACTTCTACGACATGAATGGATTTTTAAAGCATTATTTCCATGAAGCTTCCTTTACAAGTTTTAAAGTTTATTTTTAATAAACATCTTTTAGTTTATAATTGTATGAGATGTTAATAAAGGAAAAGTTTTTTTGAAACAGAAAGGATATTTTCCTCAAGAATGGAGTTCAAGAGTTTTATCAAAATTATTTTCCATCTAAGATAATAAAGGGTTCTGTTTCTATCCCTATTATTAAATTGATTTGATTATGTTGTATGGAATTATATTTTTATGAATTCATTTATCCTATATGATCTGTTTTATGATGTCACGATGTTTATGATTCCCATTTTTATTACATGGGCTATGCTATGATGTATGGTTTTCTTCTTTTGCGGAACATATAATAATGGTATCATTGTGAGATGGGTGGGACCTATATCTCCCTCCAATTAATTGGATAAAGATTTTATATCTCATGAGATAGACATGGCTGGAACGGCATGTTAAACCGGTTTAGTGAAATAGGAATGAAACGAGGAGTGACTCGGTTCAGAAATGGAATTTGTCCACTAAGATAGTTTTGGCAATGAGTCTTGACTAAAAAGAAATGATTATAAATGATTATGTGTGTATGCCACAAAAGTATCATGTTTTATGTTATGATTATTGGGATTACATGTCACTACTATGATTTATCCCATGTTATGAAATTATGATCTCTTTTGCAGGTTAAGATTTCCAAAAGTTATGTTCTTATGTATATGATGTGATTGATATTTCTTTTGTTTACTCATACTGAGCATATGAGCTCACCCTTTTGTATGTTTTATTTCCCCAGGTCATGAAGAAAGTTATTAAGTTGGATATGCCAAAACGTGACTCTAGATATGATGAAATTAATGGGAGGCAAAGTAGATGCTTTATGAACCAGTTGATTATGTTTCCCAGTTTCTAAAGACTCTATACTTATATGTACCTTTCATGGTTTTGTTATATGTTGTAATAAGTGTCCTTAAATTTTGATGTATTAACAGTGTATGTAAAGTATGGGTTGTTATAGGTTTTCCTCATCTTCCCATGTTTAACACATGGTATGACATAGGTTTAATGTCTAGAGAAGATGGATCAGAAATATCAAAACACTAGTGGGAGTGGATCAGGTGGGTGACACCTATAGAGGGAACAGTGATGTTGGGGCTAACGTGTGGTTAGTTACCCGGTTTCTACTAGGAGCAGCGAGAAATTGGGTGACATGATTTAACTGGGATGTAGCGGCCTGGGTGGAATCAGGATAGATGATAGAGAGTTAAATAAAGTGTTGGGGGAATGATATAGACCATCATGAAGGTGACAGTAGTGTTGTTATTGATCCTGGAAAAAACTTCCTATGTATCCCTATGGAAAGGAATCAAAGTCTGTGTAGTTCAGGATGGGGGTATGGAATCGGGGTGTGCACAGAGGATAACGACCCGATGATATATTGGGTCTTACATGTGTTTAGCAGCCCACGGAAGGTCTGACTCCACTAGGATGGACCCAGGATGTGGGTCCCAATAAAGGGTCAACAACGGCTTACTGTCTATTATAGAATACAATGTCTTACCGCTGGGTGGGGATTACAACGTTTTACCACTGGATGGGGTTGACAACAGCTTACCGTCAATTGGGGTACACCGGCTTACCATCGATTGGGGAAAAATTGGTTTACCGTCAATTGGGGTCGAACCTCAAGGAGGATTCCAACATACCTTTCCTTGTCAAGGATTAAATCCCACATAGTTCGAATGTGTACAATTTATTGTCTTGTGGGACGAAAAGGGGCGTACAATTTATTGTCTTGCTGGACGAGGGTGGACCGATGTGAAGTGGTCAGGACTGATGGGTGTGTTGGGGTGGAACCTCAGGGAGGGTTCCTACATACCTTTGTTTGTCAAGGATCAAAGTCCACATAGTTCGGATGAGGTGTTAGTGAACCCACATGATGGGGGTGAAGACCAATGGTTGTTGGGATTGAACCTCAGGGAGGTTTCCTACGTACCTTTCCATGGAAAGGATCAAAGTCCATGTAGTTTGGATGAGGTGTTGGTGAACTGACGTGAAGGGGGTCGGGACCAATGGTTGTTTGGCTTGAACCTCAGGGATGCTTCCTACATACCTTTCCTTGGCAGGGATGAATGTCCACATAATTTGGGAGAGGTGTTGGTGAACCAACGTGAAGGGGGTCGGGACCAATGGTTATTGGGATTGAACCTCAGGGAGGATTTCTACATACCATGCCTTGGTAGGGATCAAAGTCCACATAGTTCGAGATGGTTTGGGGATTACACTCTAGGGCGGCCCAAAGAGGATTCCATGGTTAATGCTTACTCTAATCCCAAGTGAGTCATGCTCGGTGTGAGAAACAAGTGGAAAAAATGACTTGACGATTATGTCGCAAAATGTGCATCCGTGGGAATTGGAGTGGGGCTTACACATGGTTAGCCACCCCAAAAGGAAATATGGGATTATGTGTGGTTCGCAATCCAAAGAGGAAACAGTGGCTTACACATGGATAGAAACCCAGGGATATGGAGATTGGGACTTACTACAAGATGGAGGCTTGGGTGGTGGAATTGTTTAATGGGATAGGGATGGGAGAACGAAGGTCCAGATGCCCATAACCCCTCTGGTATTTGGTACGGTAGAAGAAAGGAGTAAGGGTACTACCTCATGCAAGAAATTCTAGGGGCTTATATCAAGATGGTTTCCCTTCCCTGTGGACTGGCGCAACTCCAGTAAAGAGGATATCCTTCCATGTGAGAAAGATTTTACTCTCATGGAGATGATTTTGCGTAGAGAATTTCCAAGATGGGGAACCCCATGTATGATGCATGGGGTGAGGCCATAATTTAATGTCATGTGCTGAGGATGATGGTGCTTGGCAGTTTAAAGTCCTGTAGCTCGGAAGAGGGGGGGTCACTCCGCACCCCTAGGACTTACATAATTGATATTAGTCCACCCTTAGGGAAGGGAAGGCATCAGCAATGCCATGGTGAGGGGGTGTGTTTCCCTCGGTATTCGGGAATGACCTCCTGGATGGGAGATTCAAACGTTCCGATCGGTTTTTAGCGGGTTTGTTCTTAGAACCGGAAACATCCAATGATTCCACATCCATTTGGACCTACTTTCCAAAGGTAGGTGCTCATTAGCTTGTGGACTGATGAGGTTTAGGAATTTACATTGGTTGAGAGGATGGGAGGTCAGAATCATCACTCCTTTTTGAGGGGAATTATTGTCTATTCTGGGACTCTCTTTATAGATTTAAGTTATGTTAGTGAATCCTTATTACATTAGCATGTATAAAATGAGCTTTCCTTCAGTTTAACAATCAATGATTAAATATGTAATAAATTTAGAGAATCTTTTATATGTATTCGAGGTTCTTCATCAATAGAGAATCATCTATATTTATTTAGAGATTCTTGGCCAATGGTATCCTTCAAAACATTTATATAAAAGTCTCTTGGTCATTATGATGACTAGGCTGGTTTTAAAGCCAATCAGTTGGGCACTTGAAGTTTATTATCATTCAGAAGGACATGAATTATTTCAGAGTTGGGATCGAACCCATAAATGGGCTACCTGCGTATCTTTTGTTTTGGAAAAGGAATCATAACCCACGTAGTTCGAGTAAAGGAGTATGATGTTTATGATTGATGCCTCAAAGAAGGATGTCACAATTACTTTTACACTCTAAGCTCACGTGAGTCATGTTCGGTGAGAGAAACAATAGGTATTAGTAAAAATTAGACAATTGTGCCATGAAAGATGCCATCATAAGAAATGGTTTGGGGCTTATGTATATATGACTGCCCAGATAAATGAAGGTTAGGATTTACATTAGGGAGAAAAATCCAGGAACATGGTCCATAAAGGTATATGTGCTTCATGGAGATTTGAATACTCTAACATGGGACTTATTCCTGAAAAAGAAACCCACATCATGAGAGGATTGATAACTAGGTTTTCCTCCTGATATGGAATATGACAACCCTGCTTTTTATTACAACTTCAACATGCTTTATTACATAAAACTTCACTTGATACAACAAAGAAGATCGAGAGTTTTAGTGTCTTTGGGTCTTAGGATCATTACATAAAAACGTTAAACTTGTAATACAACATCCTTATTGAAAACTTCCTTTACATGACCACTACATTCCTTCGTACTTAGCATTGCATGGGATAACCTGAGGACATGCATAAGAAAAGGGTTAGCTATAAAGCCCAGTAAGGGAGTACATAATGAATAACATGAGGAGTACAATACATGTTAGGCAATAGGCATATCAATAGAGCATAAGAGAGACATGAACATAAAGTCATGATAAAGCATGATAATCATAACATGGAAATGTGGCAACAACACTTAACATTGAATTAGCATGAGCCAAGGCTCATTGCACATGGAGCATGAGTAAACCCTCATTGCACTTGAAGCATGAGTAAACCCTTGTTGCAATTGAATTAGAATGAGTCAACACTCATTTCACATGACGTATCATGATACTATACTTTACCCAATGCATTGGAGCGCTACAAAGGGCGCACCCTTCTTAAACATTTCATTTCATGCATAAGTGTGCCACATGGATCATAAAACATGGATTCATAAAACATAATCATTTCTTCCATGATAAAGGAATGTGGAATTCATACATGAAACATTATAATCAATATGTAAATGTGCATAAATGTGAATACCCTTGATGGAGAAATGGGCATGGTATTCACTACACAAAGACATTGGCTTAGAAAATCGGTGCGATTTCGGCAGCGTAACGTCGTGACATAAGAATTCATAAAAAAAGGTTGATGAGAGAGAAAGGGATTCCTCATCATATTTACATGTAATGGAAAGTAAGGAGATCATATATATACATGTCCTAACAAATAGAAATGGAATTTAGATTCATGATACAAAAGTATTGCTTGAATATAAAAGAGGAGAAAAAGGTTCCTTTTGGAATTTCGGCATAGTAACGGGTGTACATGGGAGGCATTTAATGAGAGAGAAAGGGGTATCCCATCATTCAAACTATAAAAGGGTAGTATGGGAGAGGTGCGAAACCATACCCCAACATTCATAATTGAAATTAAAAGGGCAATACAACTTAAGGAAAATTGAAAAAAATGAGAAAGGAAGAAAAACCCCTTACTTGGAAGTGTGCTTCCAAAGGCTAGAGAGAGGCTTGTGAGAGGATTCTTAGGAGCTTCTGGCACCTTGAGAGGATTCTAGAGAGAGTAGGGCAGAGGTTGGACGAACTTCAAGGGCTTTGGGTGAGGAGGAAGTGGGAGCTTGGGTTGGTTTATATAGGAAAGGTGAGAGAATTCTTTATTATTTAGGTTTGGGACCCCTTATATTAAAATAATCCAAACCACAAACCATCACATGGTATTTGCCCATGGATTCTGGAAACGGAAAGAGGAAAACAATATTTTACAAGGCCAAGGTCCTAACTTATTAAAAAAATTAGGGTTGCTTATGTGGAGGTGAGTCACACTCCCATGGAAATTAATTTAAAAAGGCAAAGTGTTGAATAAGTCTTGAGGGCTCCATTAATGCTTTGAAAAGTGAGTCAAACAAACCCAAAACCTCATTATTTTAATGATAAAACACATATTGGCCGAACATAGGGATTATGGTATTTTATTACATCATCATTGGGTCATTATGATGTCATAAAACACATTATATATTTAAATGGTATTTAATTTTTACCCAAAAATTTGACTGTCTCAGAAAATTATGAAAAATTCACCATTGGATAATTTCGACGTCCTGATTCCAAAAATAATATTTATTTTATCTAAATAATTTTCTAAATATGTGAATTTACACTTTTAAAATAAAAACCGACATTTATAAAAAAATTCACGGGTTTTGACAGAAATGGCTTTCAAACCTTAATAAAAATTTTAATTGCATTCATAAAATTATAAGATCATTTATATTTAATAAAAATTAATTTAATATTAATAATAATATTTTATTAAAATATTATTTAATTCAAAAATCCTTTGATTTAATAAAATATAATTCTTAATTAAATAATGACTAAAAACATCATTTGTACTTTAAAAACTAATTACAATGCATCAAAAATGACTAGAAATTATATTCATTATTATATACAAAAAATAATGTACATGAACATGGTGCTACTTATTTGTTACATAACCCCTTAAAATAGCCGCATAAGACCTAAGGGTAAGGTGTGCGATGGTGACAGACTCTTGGGGTTGCTCGGATAACATTTCTTGAGTGGTAATCTCTATCAACTTCCATTTTTCCCGTAGACGATCACGTTCGAGCTTGACTTGATGAAGCTCAGCTTGGGCTTGGTCAAGGGCAAAGCCCAAAGACGCCACCTCCTTTCCGAGCTCCGACAAATGGGCTTCGTAAGGGGCAATTCTACTGGATTAGGCCATCGCTTCCTTTGTCTGAGTAGAAAATTGGTTCGTTAAAGCCTTATATTTAAACTACCCAGATGATCACTGTTCAACGGCTATAAAAGTAACGGTCACAAATCTTAACGTTAAACTAAAGAAGTTGACATCTTATAAAAACATTTTTCATAAAGAAACATTTAACTGGATCAAGAGGGATTTTCCATTAATGAAACTTTGGGTCGTTACAACATTCCCCCCTTAAGAAATTTCGCCCTCGAAATTTTCCTTTTCCCACACTAAAACAAATGTTGGTAACTTAGCTTCATCATATCCTCCGACTCCCAAGTTTCTTCTTCAAACTTGTGGTTTCTACACAACACCTTGATGAGGGGCATTGTCTTATTTCGTAGAACTTTTTCTCTACGATCCAAGATCTTCACTGGTTGCTCCTCATAAGAAATATCGTCTTCTAATTGTACCACCTCAGAATAGAGTACATGTGAAGGGTCTGGTATGTACTTCCTTAAGAGGGATACATGGAAGACATCATGCACCTTGGCCATAGTAGGTGGAAGTTCTAGTTGATAGGCCACAGCCCCAAAACGATCAAGAATCTCGAAGGGGCCGATGTACCTTGGACTTAACTTCCCTTTCTTTCCAAACCTCATGACCTTCTTCCACAGAGATATGCGTAAAAACACCATGTCTCCGACTTTAAACTCAAGGTCTCGTCGACGATTATCTGCATAACTCTTCTGTCGACTTTGGGCTGCCTTGATATGCTGCTGAATGGTTTTCATCTTCTCCACCATTTCTTCGACCATTTCTGGTCCAATCAGCTTACGTTCACCGACCTCATCCCAACATGCCGGTGTTCTACACCTTTTCCCATACAGGGCTTCATATGGTGCCATTTGGATGCTCAAGTGGAAACTATTATTATAAGAGAACTCAACTAGAGGAAGATATTGATCCCATCCTCCTTTAAAGTCCATTGAGCACGCTCTCAACATATCCTCAAGTGTTTGGATAGTCCGCTCGGATTGGACATCAGTTTGAGGATGATAGGCCGTACTGAAGTTCAGTTCAGTATTCAGAGCATGTTGAAGACTCTTCCAAAACTTAGAGGTAAATCTTGGATCTCGGTCAGACACAATAGATAGTGGTACTCCATGCAACCGTACCACTTCCCTGATATATATATGTGCAAGTTGATCCAAAGAGAAATCCTCTCGAATAGCAATGAAGTGTGCAGTCTTTGTAAGACGATCCACAATAACCCAGATTACATTGTTGCTTTTGGATGTCCTTGGAAGTCCAGTGACGAAGTCCATGGTGATGTTCTCCCATTTCCATTCTGGTATGGGCAATGGTTGCATCATCCCCTTAGACTTCTGCCTCTCTGCCTTCACTTGCTGACACACCAGGCACTTTGATGTATATTCGGCGATCTCCTTCTTCATATTATCCCACCAAAAGTTTTCTCGGAGATCTCGATACATCTTTGTTCTCCCTGGGTGAATAGAGAAATTTGAACTATGGGCATCATCCAAAAGTTCCTTCTTCAGCTCCGAACTTGATGGGACACATATTATTTTCCCAATCCGCACAATTCCTTCTTCATTAACATTAAACTCTGAGGATTTTCCCTTTTTGATAGCTTCCACATTTTCTTGGATTCTCGCATCATCCTTTTGAGTATCCTTTAACCTTTCCAAAAGAGATGGTTGAGCAATCATTTGTGAAAGGATTGATGAAGTTCCCTTCTTTATGATTCCCACGTCCATCTTCATCAAGTCTATGAAGATTGGATCCTTCTCAATTCTCATCATTGATAGAATTGCTGGATCCTTTCTACTTAGGGCATCCGCCACCTTGTTCGCCTTCCCAGGGTGGTAATGTATTGAACAGTCATAATCCCTTATGAGCTCTATCCATCTTCTCTGGCGCATATTAAGCTCTTTCTGTGTGAATATATATTTAAGACTCTTGTGGTCAGTATATATCTCACATTTCTCTCCATAGAGATAATGCCGCCAGATTTTCAAGGCAAAGATCACCGCCGCCAACTCCAGATCATGCATTGGATAGTTTCTCTCATGGATTTTCAACTGTCTTGAGGCATAGGATATCACTTTATCATTCTGCATCAGCACACATCCTAATCCCTTCTTCGAAGCATCACTGAATACCACAAAAAGCTCCCCACTTGTGGGTAAAGTGAGAATAGGTGCAGTGATAAGCCTCCTTTTCAACTCCTTGAAGCTTTCTTCGCATTCATCACTCCAAGTAAACTTTACTCCCTTTCGAGTTAGCTTGGTAAGAGGGTTGGACAATCGTGAGAAGTTTCTCACAAATCGTCGATAATATCCAGCTAACCCCAAGAAGCTACGGATATCAGTTACCGATGTTGGCCTCAGCCATCCCTCAATTGCATCTGTTTTGGAGGGGTCCACAGATATCCCATTGCTTGTGCTGATATGGCCCAAGAATGAGACCTCCTTCAACCAGAACTCACACTTGCTGTACTTGGCATAGAGCTTATCCTTGCGCAAAGTCTCCAGTATAGTTCTTAAATGCTCCTCATGGTCCTCCTTGGTTTTGGAGTATATTAGAATATCATCTATAAAGACTACCACAAATTTATCTAGGTAATCTCTAAAGAATCTATTCATCAAGTCCATGAATATTGCTGGAGCATTGGTGTGTCAAAAAGGCATTACTATGAATTCATAGTGCCCGTACCTTGTACAAAAAGCAGTCTTGGGGATATATTCCTTCTTCACCCTTACTTGATTATATCCCGACCGCAAGTCGACCTTGGAGAAGTATTGTGCTCCACGCAGCTGATCAAACAAGTCATCGATTCTTGGGAGAGGATTCTTGTTCTTTATCGTGATTTTGTTAAGTTCACGATAATCGATGCAAAGCGGCATTGACCCATCCTTCTTCTTGACGAAGAGGACTGGTGCACCCCATGGTGATGCACTTGGGCGTATAAACCGTTTATCCAGATTCTCCTGTAGTTGTTTCTTCAGTTCTTCAAGATCAACCACAGCCATTCTATATGGAGTCTTGGATATTGGTAGCGCCCCAGGTATAAGTTCAATTGAGAACTCAACATCTCTTCTTGGAGGAAGACCAGGAAGTTCGTCGGGAAATACTTCAGCGAATTCCCTCACAATAGGCATTTCTTCAAGGGTGGTTTCTTCCTTGGACTCAATCATCTGAGCCAGATATGCGTGCTCATAAGGCAGTAATATCCATGCTTGAGATGATGGAGCTAAAGGAGATTCATCTTCCTCCTGACACTTGTAATGAATCGGGGGTCGATTCTCCATATGGAGTGTGATTTCCCTCTCCCGACAATTTATGTTGGCTCTATATAAGGAAAGCCAATCCATGCCAAGAATTGCATCAAATTCCACCAAAGGGAGTATGACGAGGTTCGCCGGGAAATTCAATCCACAGATTATAACAGGGGAGGACTTATACTCATGGGATGCAATGATTGCCCCATTTTCCGTACTCACCGACATCTTTACTTCCATGATTTGTGGTGGTGCAGGGATTGTTCTACTAAACTTTTGAGATATAAAAGAATGCGTAGAACCTGAATCAAAAAGTATGTTCGCTATTCTTGAATGAATAACTAGCGTACCTGTCACCACTTCGTTGTCGGGGTTCACTTCGGCAGAAGTGATGGCAAAAGCTCTTCTTTTCTGTCTTGGAGGTTGTTGATTGCCTCCGATAACCCTTGGATTAGGGCACTGATTCGCAAAATGACCCGGTTCTTTGCATTTGAAGCATTGAACAACGCGTTGAGGTTCGAACGGAGCGTTCCTCCACTCCGTCGCAGCCGCGGGTCCTTCTTGCTGACAATTAACAGCTAGGTGCCCTTCTCTTCCACACATGAAGCATTTTCTTGTCCCCCTAAGGCAATTTCCAGGGTGCTTTTTCCACACTTTTGGAAAGTGGGGTGCTGGAATTTCTTAGCGCCGTTGGATTTATCCATCGGACCACCAGCATTGAAGTCCACCTTCCGCTTCTTGTCCCCATGATACCCCTGTGATTCTTCGATCTCCATTTCAACCTTGAGGGCACATCAGACAATTTCCTCATAGCTATCGAAGTCACGGATCGCTAATGCTTTCCGCAAGCTAGGCTTCAGCCCACCAAAGAAGCGGTCAACCTTGCATTCGGGGGTAACGACAAAGCCGGAAGCGTATCGTGCAAGCCTTGTGAAGTTTGCCTCGTACGCTCCCACAGATTCCTCATCTTTCTGCTTGAGGGAAAGGAAGTCCCTTTCCATCTTAAGACGGAGGGTGCGTGGAAAATATTTATCGAAAAACATCTTCCGGAATACCTTCCATTCTAAAGCCTCGATCTCCTCCTCAGGCTTCGTATTTTTGATCAATGTCCACCATTGATCAGCTTCACCCTCCATACGATAAGCCGCCAGGATAACCTTCTCTTTTTCAGATCATTGGAGGATGGAGAATATCTTTTCAATGGAGTTGATCCATTGTTCAGCAATCGTGGGATCGGATGATCCACTAAAAGTAGGAGGCCTTTGTCTCATGAAGCTTTCAATAGCGACTTGTTCTTTCTTAGGGGGGGTTGAACGTTCCTCTTGACCAGTGTTTCTATTCAAAACTTGAGTTAGCTGAGAGAGAAGCGTGACAAAGTTCGCGATTCCCGCTCCCATTGGATTGGGCATCTCATAAGTACAATCATCACACTGATCTTCACAACGGTTGTTAGCCCGAGTTCTCCTATTACCGGCCATTGGCTGGAATAAAAGGAAAGTTAGGGGTAACACATAAAGGGTAATCCAAAGACAAAATTTGATGACTTATAAATAATCTTTAATCTCTTCAACTCATGAGTCTATAGGATTCAATCCAGGCTTTTCATGATCTTCCTTCTAACATATATTCTTAGGGGCATTTTTCGCTTAATAAGGGTTCATACTAAGATTGTGAATTTATCAAAACATATCCCCCGGGAGTGTCGTAACCAAGAGTGCAGCAAGGCCCGTTGTTGTGCACCAGTTCCCGTTCGAGTCTAGCTCAAAGCGGTGTTTTCAGGTTTTACCCCTAGGATACATCTGTGCCAGAGCCGCCTCTACCTGCTCGTATCCAGACAGGGATGTATTTGTTTGATAAAACACTTACTTAGTATTTACCAAAACTTAGGGATGTTTTTATTATTCTTAGTCTTGTATCTAAGGCTTTACTAGGGTTTCCTAATCCCAAAAATAACTAAACCTATCCTCTGATACCAACTATGACAACCCTGCTTTTTATTACAACTTAAGCATGCTTTATTACATAAAACTTCACTTGATAAAACAAAGAAGATCGAGAGGTTTAGTGTCTTTGGGGATTAGGATCATTACATAAAAAATTTAAACTTGAAATACAACATCCTTATTGAAAACTTCCTTTACATGACCACTACATTCCTTCGTACTTAGCATTGCATGGGATAACCTGAGGACATGCATAAGAAAAGGGTGAGCTATAAAGCCCAGTAAGGGAGTACATAATGAATAACATGAGGAGTACAATACATGTTAGGCAATAGGCATATCAATAGAGAATAAGAGAGACATGAACATAAAGGCATGATAAAGCATGATAATCATAACATGGAAATGTGGCAACAACACTTAACATTGAATTAGCATGAGCCAAGGCTCATTGCACATGGAGCATGAGTAAACCCTCATTGCACTTGAAGCACGAGTAAACCCTCATTGCACTTGAATTAGCATGAGTCAACACTCATTGCACATGACGTATCATGATACTATACTTTACCCAATGCATTGGAGCGCTATAAAGGGCGCACCCTTCTTAAACATTTCATTTCATGCATAAGTGTGCCACATGGATCATAAAACATGGATTCATAATACATAATCATTTCTTCCTCGATAAAGGAATGTGGAATTCATACATGAAACTTTATAATCATGATGTAAATGTGCATAAAGGTGAATACCCTTGATGGAGAAATGGGCATGGTATTCACTACACAAAGACATTGGCATAGAAAATCGGTGCGATTTCGGCAGCGTAACGGCGTGACATAAGAATTCATAAAAAAAGGTTGATGAGAGAGAAAGGGGTTCCTCATCATATTTACATGTAATGTACAGTAAGGAGATCATATATATATACATGTCCCAACAAATATAAATGGAATTTATATTCATGATACAAAAGTATTTCTTGAATATAAAAGAGAAAAAGGTTCCTTTCAGAATTTCGACATAGTAACGGATGTACATGGGAGGCATTTAATGAGAGATAAAGTGGTATCCCATCATTCAAACTATAAAAGGGCAGTATGGGAGAGGTGCGAAACCATACCCCAACATTCATAATTGAAATTAAAAGGGCAATACAACTTAAGGAAAATTGACAAAAATGAGAAAGGAAGAAAAACCCCTTACTTGGAAGTGTGCTTCCAAAGGCTAGAGAGAGGCTTGTGAGAGGCTTCTTGGGAGCTTGGGGCACCTTGAGAGGATTCTAGAGAGAGTAGGGCAGAGGTTGGACGAACTTCAAGGGCTTTGGGTGAGGAGGAAGTGGGAGCTTGGGTGGGTTTATATAGGAAAGGTGAGAGAATTCTTTATTATTTAGGTTTGGGACCCCTTATATTAAAATAATCCAAACCACAAACCATCCCATGGTATTTGGCCATGGTTTCTGGAAAAGGAAAGAGGAAAAAAATATTTTACAAGGCCAAGGTCCGAACTTATTAAAAAAATTAGGGTTGCTTATGTGGAGGTGAGTCACACTCCCATGGAAATTAATTTAAAAATGCAAAGTGTTGAATAAGTCTTGAGGGCTCCATTAATGCTTTGAAAAGTGAGTCAAACAAACCCAAAACCTCATTATTTTAATTATAAAACACATATTGGCCGAACATAGGGATTATGGTATTTTATTACATCACCATTGGGTCATTATGATGTCATAAAACACATTATATATTTAAATGGTATTTAATTTTTACCCAAAAATTTGACTGTCTCAGAAAATTATGAAAAATTCACCGTTGGATAATTTCAACGTCCTGATTCCAAAAATAATATTTATTTTATCTAAATAATTTTCTAAATATGTGAATTTTCACATTTAAAATAAAAACCGACATTTATAAAAAAAATCACGGGTTTTGACAGAAATGGCTTTCAAACCTTAATAAAAATTTTAATTGCATTCATAAAATTATAAGATCATTTATATTTAATAAAAATTAATTTAATATTAATAATAATTTTTTATTAAAATATTATTTAATTCAAAAATCCTTTAATTTAATAAAATATAATTCTTAATTAAATAATAACTAAAAACATCATTTGTACTTTAAAAACTAATTACAATGCATCAAAAATGACTAGAAATTATATTCATTATTATATACAAAAAATAATGTACATGAACATGGTGCTACTTATTTGTTACATAACCCCTTAAAATAGCCGCATAAGACCTAAGGGTAAGGTGTGCGATGGTGACAGACTCTTGGGGTTGCTCGGATAACATTGCTCTAGTGGTAATCTCTATCAACTTCCATTTTTCCCGTAGACGATCACGTTCGAGCTTGACTTGACGAAGCTCAGCTTGGGCTTGGTCAAGGGAAAAGCCCAAAGATGCCACCTCCTTTCCGAGCTCCGACAAATGGGCTTCGTAAGGGGCAATTCTACTAGATGAGGCCATCGCTTCCTTTGTCTGAGTAGAAAATTGGTTCGTTAAAGCCTTATATTTAAACTACCCAGATGATCACTGTTCAACGACTATAAAAGTAACAGTCACAAATCTTAACGTTAAACTAATGAAGTTGACATCTTATAAAAACATTTTTCATAAAGAAACATTTAACTGGATCAAGAGGGATTTTCCATTAATGAAACTTTGGGTCGTTACAAGGAATCCCAGATCAAACGAAAATTAGGACTGGCTAAAGAGAATTTAAGGGACATGGGGCTTATTCCTGAAATGGAAACCCAAGATTATGACTGGGACTTACTCTTAAAAAGGTGGCCCCGGTTAAGGGATTTATGACTGAGACATATTCCTAAAAGGGAAGCCCAGGTTAAGGATTAAGGTTTGGGGCTTACTCCTAAAAAGGAAGCCCAAATTAGAGACTGGGGCTTACTCCAGAAAAGGATGCCCAAATTACAGGATATGGGGATTACTCCTAAGAAGGATGCCCAAAAATTAGGACTGAGACTTATTCCTGAAAAGGAGGCCCAGGATAGGGGACTTGGGGCTTACTCCTGAGAAGGAAGACCAAAATTATGACTGGGACTTATTCCTGAAAAGGAGACCCAGGTTAAGGATTCTCTCATCTTAAAGGATGAGGTTGAATGAATGAACTCTCCATATTTAGTGACATAAGGATATTTAAATCACTAGGTTTTGAGAGATATTTCACAGAATTCCTTTCAGATAAGGAATTCAAATGAAGAAATCATGCCATAAATGGCTTTGAAGAGTGTCTTGAAGAATGAATCTTGAAAAAGAACGTATAATGGCTAAAGAGGGGTGAAATGGGGAAGAAAGGTACCCAAAAAGGAAGGGGCGCTCAAGTCTTGGAAGACACGTAAGTACTGAGTGGGTGCGCAAGTATCGGTCGCGCAGGTATACCTGCGCGACACGTGGTGTACTTGCGCGATGGTCAACCAGAATTGAAATACTTGAGAGACTCTTTATTAAAGCCTTTATAATCTTCTTGAGGTTCTTCCAGAAAAGGGATGCGCAAGTTATATCAAAGGAGTAAGGCGGCGTGCAAGTGTGACCACTTCCCTTAAGGGATGGCCACTCAGGCGCGCAAGTGTTGATGAGTTTCAACACTTAGGCCTTCCTCCCTCTCTTTAGATCTTCCGTTCTAGGTAAGAAATTACCTTAGAAGTGTTCCGGAAGCTTTGAGAAGAGACTTGGGTGTCGGGAGATTCAATCCGAGTTTCTGGGAAAAGATCCTCTCGAATGGGGGGCCCACAGGGTCCACTTATAGGCAAGAGAAGACCCCAGGCGGTTACCGGGAGGTTATCAATTATGTCGCGCAAGTGGACTTGCGCGACAGTGATATAACTTGCGCGGTGCAGTTGATTTTGATCCTTTGTTCATGCCTTTGTCAATTTTTGATATTTTCTTCAAAGGTTGAATCACTTTGAGCTTATATATTCCCCTTTTCAGATTTTTAGATTCTGTGACGAAAGGAGCATCAACAAAAGTCCCCCTCAGAGTTGGATCCAAAGAGAAATGAAGATTTGACTCTGAGGAAATCAAATACATTCAAAGGAAAAGGGGGCGCGCAAGTCTTCAGGGCATAGAGGGCGGCGCGCAAGTGCGCATCACGCAGGGATACGGCCCTCGGTCGTGCAGGGTCCGCCGCGCAGGGTCCCGGCCGCGTCTATAAATAGAGGGACTCACTTCCGTACAAGCATCCGGATTTCCGGACTTCATACCTTCGAGCTCTCGCCACGCAGGTCACCTTAGCCACGCAGGATGCTCTATTTTCTAGTGTTTTCCTTGATGTCGCGCTATTGTAAAGGAATTTGTACTTGCGTGGTTTATACTTCTGCGTCAAAAACTAGCGCGGCACACGAATACTTGCACGGCATTTTTTAGACTTGCGCTCCTTAATGCATTAGCCACTTTTTCGAAATCTTTCACAAATTTTATGAAAAATAATCCCATTTAAGAGTTTAATTTATTCAACTTTTGGGCAGATTCAATGGTTACTAATTGAATTAAATCATCTGATGAACTGTCTAGAAAGCGGATTGATGACACGATGAACATCATTGGCCATGATTACTATGATATCTGCAATAACACTATCTCATATTTGGCTAAGAACTTGAAGAAATATCATCATCATTTCCCACAGAGCATCTACCTGCCTCTATATGGTCATGGTCACCTGCAAGGAGTCAATGTTCCAGATGCACTGAACTATACACCTCAAATGCAGCTGCGCTGCTACTCCATCATTTCGGTTATGCTGTGCATTAAGAGCAACAACAATTGTGTGAACTTTCAAATTCTTCCTCCATGTCATTTCCTTGCAGATATGAAAATGGCAAACCGATGGTCTGAAATGTTTTCCACTACCGGTTGGTGGAGAGAAGACAAACATGGTATTAGTGCAATATCTAAAAAGAGTACTCTCTCCAAGTTGATCTTTACTTCCAATGCTCCATTCTCAAATCCATGTATCCATCTTCCATGTCTCTTGGACATAAATAGAGTCACTGTTTGATCAGCAGAAAATTTTCTCAAACCGCACTCAAGAAAATCTTTTTACAATTGTTCCAAGAAGAGCTGGTATCAATGCATCTCTTATTGTATCCAGTTGAATGAATGAATTCCAGGTGGTTGCTGATGAATCTAGGGATGCCGTAAATCAAATGAAGTGTTATATTGAAAGCCTCTTGTAATTCTTGAAAAAGACAAGATATTCCAGTCTGTGGATGTCCTTCTAACTCTTGGGCATCAATGAAAAACACTTTCACATTCACTTATTTGTACCTTCATTCTCTCACTACCTTCTTTAAATTTACTTAATCAAATGGGATTAGTAAGCATAGTTTGATTTTTATTAGGATTATTACAAATAACCCTACAAACTTTGAACCTTTTAATTGCTCAATATTACCTAAATCATACGAAAAAGTATATTTAGTGAGCTGGAACTTGACTTTCATTCAGATTTCCTTTGTCTTTTTTGGGCAGTTTAATATCATGCATGTCGGACATAAAGGGGCTAATGTTTAAGGTAGAAATAGCTTTGACCAAAATGGATTAAAATTGATTCAATTCCTTGACAATTTATCTGAAAACATATTACCATACTCAAGTATGAGGGAAAATATGTAAACTATGGCTTAATAATATTTGAATCTGAGGAATGATATGAAAAAGAACTAAAAGGCATTAGAATAAGTAGTTTCCAAGAATGAAGTTACTATTATTTGACAGAAACCCGTTAGGGGGTTGAATTATGCAGGGCCACCTAAGGGCATTGGCTGCATGGTCAAATAAATAGCATCATTCGGCTGACAAGTCTGTTATGTGGACTTTTTATGCAAGGCCACTTATGGGCACGTGCTGCATAGTCAGGCAAAAGAACTCTCAGAAATTTACTTTCCTAGTGCTAAAAGCCAGTGAATGTTTATGGATATTCAAATTTTCTAAAGTATAGAGTTTGGTGTATGGAAAGAGGTACTTGAATATGGGGAAGATATTTCCGAACAAGAATATCTAAGAATTGAATAAATATCACTCCTACGAAGGTCCAACCCAAACGTAGGGAAAGAGAATATGGAGAGTATAAACCATAGACTTGAATACTTTCATATCATGAAAAAGGACATGGGACAAATATGTTAAGGATGGATATTTTTTTCAGATCCCTACATACCATCATTTAAGAAAAATAAGGACAAAAGAGGCATTCTTCCCAAGCATGAAGTTACTATTATCCAACAAAACCATTAGGGGGTTGAATTATGCCAGGCCACCTATGGTCATTGGCTGCATAGTTAAAAATAAAATAGTATCTTTTGGCTAACAAGTCTGTTATGTAGACTGTTTATGCAATGCCACCTATGGGCACGTGCTGCATTGTCTGGCAAAAGAATACTCAGAAGTTTGACATTTTTGTGACTAAAAGTCATGAAAAGAGTTATGAAGATCTGAAAATATTTATGGTTAGGATTACAACACATAAAGATGGGTATTGTCCAATGTATATAGAGATACATAGGTCAATGATAACCATAATAATGTTGTGGTTGGGTCCTGAATTGAAATTTTGGACTTCACTATGTATCTCATAAGAATGGGAATCAAGCCATACATAGTTCTTGAAATGCAGTTTAACGTCGTGCAGGACGAATGAATGAGAGATCTTAGTTTAGGGTCATAGAGTTCAGACCATAATAATCAATACACAGAGTTTGTTTTCATGAGGAATTTTCAGCCAAGGGACTGAAAGTGAAATTTGGGGTTAGGCCCAAAAGACTTGGGGCTGGATTCGAGGGATACTTGAACATTCCTACGTATCCCATAAGGATGGGAATCAAGCCCACGCAGTTCTAGAACTACCCTTTGTAAAAATTTGGTTCGTACATGTAAAGGGTGAAAGGGGACATTAGTTCAATGATGGTTTAACCTGAGATAAAAAGTGTAGGTATTACCATGTATGCACGTAGTCTTTAGAAATGAATCATGATTGAAAAATCAATGTCAATAATAGTTCTCTCTCAAATGAGGAAATCCAAGAGTATTGTAGTTGATTGTCGTAGCGGACAAAAGTGTTGCATAGTTTAACGTCATATAACAAGGACGAAAGTGAATCAATGTAAAGATATTGATTCTAGGGGCGGTTTCACGAATCAGCATCATATGATATGGTGGTGAACCGATGTGAAGAGATTGTTTTTGGGCTTTAACCCTGGGAGGTTGCCTACATACCCAGCCTGGAGGGCCAGGATCAAAGTCCGTGTAGTTCAATTAAAGAATGAATTAATGATCAATTTGTTCTTGGGGAAAATGATCTAAATAAAAAAAATTTGTTGGGGCTTATACATAGTCAGCGGCCCAAAGAGAGTGTTACGGTTGAGGTTTTCTCAAAGATCATGTGAGTCATACTCGGTGTGAGAAACAAGATGTAACAACAACCTTAACAAAGCATAGTTTAATGTCATGTAGGACATATAAAGGGACTATGCAGTTTAAAGTCTTGCAGTTAGGACTATTGGTGTTGCGCAGTTTAGTGTCATGTAGTAGGGACAAAATACAGTTTAATGTCTTGTAGGACATATCAATGACATTCTGTATAGTTTAGCATCATATAGTTAGGACGGTGGGGACAATACAGTTTAACGTCATGTTGGACAAAAATGGGGGACTGCGCAGTTTAATGTCATGCATTAAGGACAAAATAACACACCATTTACGTCATGTTGGACGCATTGGGGATTTTTTTCACAGTTTAACGTCATGTTGAATGAAAGTGAGAATAGTTTAAGGTCATATGCATGGACTGTGGATGGTGTAGTTTAATGTCATGCTGGACGGTGGTGTAGTTTAAGGTCATACATGACCCTTGATGATTATATAGTTTAACGTCATTCCGGATGTATGGGACTTTTATACAGTTTAGCGTCATGTAGTTAGGACGTCACAGTTTAATGTCTTGCTGGACGTAAGGGACATGAAAATAGTTTAGGGTCATATGCAAGGACCGTTGATGATGCATATTAAGGTTATACATGACCTATTTGTAGTCTAAGGTCATACTGGACCATTTAGGGAACTTTTTCACAGTTTAACGTCGTGTGGGACGAAGTTGCAGTTTAAGGTCATACAGGATCATTGATGTATAGTTTAACGTCATATAGCAAGGACGAACTGGTGCTGCACAGTTTAGTGTCATGTTGCGGGGATATCTTGTGAATACTTTGTATTTTATACAAAATCTTTCTTCAAAAATTTGGCATTAGTTGGAGTGGTAATGAGTTCTCCATCCATCGAGATTAATGAATAAGATCCATTGGAGTAGACCCTATGTATTGAATAAGGTCCTTCCCATTTTGGCTCAAGCTTGGGAGGTTTCTTTCCTGGTATCATTAGAGTTCTGAGAACTAATACCAATTCTCCCTGAATTAATGAACGAAGACGATCTTTTTTGTTAAAATCCCGTGCTATTCGATTCTGATAGATTTCCAAGTGGTGAAAAGTGCACAATCTTTTATTATCTAACCGTTCCAATTTATTCAATCGCTTTTGGGATTTCTCATCTGTAGATAACTGATCACAAATGGCTACTCTGAGTGAGGGAAATTGAACTTCAATAGGTAAGATTGCTTCTGTTCCATATACCAACGAATATGGAGTTGACCGCGTTGCATTGAGGGTGGTAGTCCGATAAGACCATAAAGCATGAAAGAGTTTATCGGGCCATGACCTCCTATCTTTATCCACCATCTTTTGTAGTATATTTGAAAGAGTCTTGTTAAAGGCTTCTATTTGGACATTGGCTGCCGCATGATACAGAGATGAATGGTTGGATTTAATGTTGTATTCTTGATACAATTTCTTCACCTCAGAAGAACATAAGTTGGTGCCGTTGTCCGTAAATATGGTATGAGGGACACCAAATCTAGTAATGATGTTAGACTTGATGAAGCTAACAATGCATTTAGAATTGACTTCTTCGAGAGGTACTACCTCTGCCCATTTGGAAAAGAAGTCTGTAGCAGTATGAATGTACTTAAACTGCTTGGCCGTAGCTGAAAGGTAAGGTCCCACCACATCCATTCCCCATGTGGCAATTGGCCATGAGTATTTAGCTGCATGAAGCAACTCTAGAGGTTGATGAATTAAGTTGGCATGTACTTGACATGAATGACACTTCTTTGTGAAATCAACTCAATCATTATCATTGAAGGCCAAAAGTATCCAAGCCTTCGAATTTGATCAGACAATCTATGTCCAGACTGATGGGCACCACAAACTCCTCCATGCACTTCTTCATGAAAACCATTGTCTCTTCACCATCAATGCATCTGAAGAGAACTCCATCAAAACCACGTTTGTAGAGAATTTTCTCTTGGTGTTTTGGGCCATCATAAAGAGTAAAATTGACCACACGTTGCCGGATTTGTTCTTTCTCGGCTCTATCAGGTGGAAGTGTTCCATTTTGAAGGAATTCCCTGATAGGTGACATCCATCCTGTAGTATGACCATACGATTCAGGAATGGGACTAATTTCATTAATTTCCTCTGTTCTGGCTTGAACATAAGGTGAAATTGCACAACGGTGGGCAATACTGATGGTTGTCTCGTCCAGATTTGGATCTGCTAGAGTAGTGGCTATATTAGCCAGTGCATTAACTTGAGCATTTTTTTATCATGGGACATAAGAAAATGTTGGTTCAGAAGGGAATTATGCCATTAACTTTCTGACGTAATCATACAAGGGGATTAACTCTTCATTTCTGATGGAATAACCCCCATTGACTTGTTTGATTACCAGGTCTGAATCCCCATTCACCTTTAAGTGATTCACTTGTGCTTGAAGTGCTAACTCCAAGTATGTGATAAGAGCTTGGTATTCGGCTACATTATTGGTACCACCTTCCCACAATAAAAAGGAATAAGGTAACAATGCCTTATCTGGAGAAATGAGTACAATTCCTAAACCAACTTTGTTGAATTTAGGATTTTCCATTTTCTTCCCTGTTGGACATCTGGAAGCACCATCAAAATACATTTTCTATGTATGAGGACACTCTTTAATAGAAAAAACTTCCTCATCAAGGAGTTCAATATCTGAAGACGTGTCTTCCACTGAATGATGTTCAGCCAAGAAATCAGCCAGAGCTTGGCCCTTTATTTCCTTTTGAGATACATACTGAATGACGAACTGCTGCAAAATAACTGCCCACCTTGCTAGACGTCCTGTAAGAATTGGACGAATAAGGATGAATATGAGCGGATTATTTCGAGATACCAATTGGACCTCGTGATGTTGCACGTAGTGTCTCAGTTTTTGAACTGCAAAGATTAATGCCAGGCAGCACTTCTCAATACATGAATACCGGTTTTCTGCTTCAAGCATAGTTCTACTGAGATAGTAGAGGCTATTTTCATTCCCGACATTCTTTTGAGCGAGAAAGACACCCAATGATTGATCTAGAGCTGTCACATAGAGGATAAGTGGTATACCTTCAACAGGTGGCATGTGTACTGGTGGACTCAAGAGGTATTTCTTGAGAACATCAAATGCCTCTTGACATTCTTCAGTCCACTGGTAATTGACTCCTTTTTTCAATAATTTGGTAAATGGTAAACATTTTCATGCCAAATTGGCGATGAAACGCCGAATATAGGATAATTGTCCTTGAAGTCCTCTTAATTCTTTCAAATTCTGAGGAGGTGACATACCAAGGATTGATTTGTTCTTCTCAGGATCGACTTCAATACCACGATGGCGTACAAAAAAGCCGAGGAATTTTCCTGAGGTTACTCCAAAATCACATTTTAAGGGGTTCATCTTCAAATTATGTTGTCGATGCTTGTGGAATATGACATCCAAATCAACCAAGTGATTAAAAAGTTGTTTGGATTTAACCACCAAATTGTCTACATAGCATTCAACAAACATCCCTAAGAAAGGTTTGAAGATACGATGCATGGCGGATTGATATGTTGCACCTGCATTCTTTAAACCAAAGGGAATAACCCGGTAACAAAACACACCTTGAGGGGATCTGAAGGCTGTAGATTCCTCATCTTCTGGGGCCATTCGGATATGATTATATCCGGAATATCCATCCAAGAAGGAAAGTACTTCATAGACAGTGGTTGCATCAATTAAGAGTTCTGTAATCAGAACTGGGAAATCATCTTTAGGACAATACCGATTAAGATCTCTGAAATTGATGCAAACCCTAATTTTTCATTCTTCTTCTATCCAGGGACAATATTAGCCAACCACATGGGATAATGAACTTCTCTGATGAAGTTATCCTTAATCAGCTTATCCACATCAACTTCAATTTTGGAAGCATAAGTTGGGTGTGTTCTTCTCGCGGCTTGCTTAAATCCTCGACGTTCTTTTGGTAAACCCAAATGATGAGTAGCAATATCAGGATCAAGCCCAGGCATTTCTGTATAGTTCCAAGAGAAAATATCTTTATTTCTCTTTAGAAAAGAAATATGCATCTCTTGCTTTTCAAGGGTCATGGCCGCACTAATTAAAGTGGGGCGTTGATCTTTCTCTGTACCCAGATTTATTTCTCTGAGTTCATCCACAGTGATAGAGATAACTTCTTCAAATGCTGGAGGAGCATCTCTAAGATATTCCTCTTCCTCTTCATCATGTGCTATTTCTTCCATTTCTACTTTCATAGTAGATGACAAAACGAAATTTTCATGATCAGAAGAGATGTCAAAATTTGCACATTTTGAAGAAGAAGCTTCCATTTCTGACCCTATTGATGATAAATGGACTTCTTTGGGAAATAAAGAGGATATGATGGATTGAGTATTGACATCATTATTCACCTCCGATGTTGCTATAACTTCATCTGTCCTGATTGGCGAAGTATAGACCTGTTGGATTTCATCAGATGAAATGAATACGTCACCACTTGTGCTTTCATCACCGTTTGGTAGGTTACCAATTTCTCCCATGTTGTCTGGCTCAATTGTCGTAATTGAAATTATGGATCCTTCCATAAGAGTATTTTTATTTGGGCCTATTTTTTCAATTTGACTGATAGGTAACACATAATCTGTACTCACATGTGTAAATGGATTTATTGGAATTTTCTCCAAACCATATGGAGAATTAACTTTGGTAATTTCCTTCATTGTAGATTTTTCTCTTCCCTTCATGGGATAAAATTATGCCTGAATGTATTGAGACTCACATGTCTTGAATGGGGTCTTATCACCATACAATGTTCCAACCTGACCATTGAAACAGTATTTGAAACATTGATGGTATGATGAAGGAATAGCTGCATGCTGATGTAGCCAAGGTCTTCCAAGCAAAACGTTGAAAGGTGAGTCTTGATCAACAATCATGAAATCCGAATTGGATACAAGATCTCCAAACTGAGTTCTGAGTGTAACTTCGCCTAGTGGTTCCTATTCATTTTTATCATATCCTTGTAACATCATGGTAGAAGGAGATAAATCAGATTCTGTGAGGCCCAATCGACGAAGTGTACAGATGGGCATGAGTTGACTCCTGAACCATTGTCAATGAAAACTCTTCGGATATATACACCATTTACTTTTCCAGATAAGTACAAAGGTTTTATGTGCCCATGAACAACATCATCTTCATCTTTATCAGTAAAAGATATCACTTCATGGCATTCTGCAGGATTATTCTCTATGTGATAGACTTCAGCTGCAACAATTTTAGCGTCAATCTCCTGAGGACTTGAAAAGGCTTCGATGAGTGCTTCCCGAAGATCTTTTGATAGATTCAAAGCATCCAAAATTGATAACTTGGCTGGTACTTGGGCCAAGTGTTTCAATATATCATACTTTTGATCTAGAGGTCTGCGTTTCCCAACCAGAATATGCGGTTTAGCAGGTACCTTGGAAGCAGATGCTTTGGAAGCTGATGCATCTTGTATTGGGATAGAAGTTGGCAACATCATTGGTTTTAGAAGATTAGACCGATTAGATCCATTTACTTACTGAGATAAAGAATATGTAATTTTCAATCAGTCATCCAAAATAAATGTGCCAAGACTGAGTTGACTATTGGCAAAAGAACATTCGTATTCTTTTTGAGCTTGCTGAAGGGCTATACCACGAGTTTCTGCCGCATACACAGTGCTAGCAGGGGTAGAATTTCAGTAGTGGCTTCGGAAAGATCCATGTCGTCCCATGTATCCTGAACCTCTGGATCTTCCTCAAGTTCCCTTATTTGATACAGGGAATTCAGACTTATCAAAATTGAAATTATGACTAGAATATAGATCTGTTAATTGAATCATATTAACAGAACTGAAGATTAACTCTTCATCTAATAAAGACTCTGCCTAACTAGCCTGTTTAGGTTGTGCCGTTTGATGGGGCGGTGCCTGTTGTTTTGAAGTAGATGGCATAAAGTATTCCAGAGTCAAAGACAATTTAGGCTTTGACACATACTCATCTTCTTCTGATTCTTTTTTATTCTTTGAATCAAACCGTTTCTTTGAGGGCTTTCCCTCTGACGAAGAGGGTTTTAAACCAATATTCATGTCAGAAGACACAATTGGTTTTTTTAATTTTGTTCGCAAAATGGCATGAGTCTGATTGATTGTCTTTCTGACCATCCAATCATCATATTTTTGTGCATTTCGGCTTTTGAATTCTTGCCATTCACCTTCCTCCTCTGGAACTGTAGCAGTAAGACATGCTGTCTGAGTTGAAGAACCTTTCAACTTGACTCGTCCCAAGTCGACCATCTTTTGCAGGAGGTCTTTAAAGACAAAACACTCCTGGATGGGATGCCCCAACATTTGATGAAAGGGACAATAATTGGCATTGTCTTCATCTCCTTCCTTATTTGGCCTCTTGGGCACTGGTAATTGAACCAAATTTTTTTCCAGAGCTGAAATGAATTAACCAGGAACTTGCTCACTTCAGAAAGAGTATGTTTTACTCTTCAAATCCTCAAATTTTTTATGTCGTTGATCTCTTTGATCATTTGGATGAAACGGCCTTTGTTTTTGGCGTTCAGGAGGAGGAGCCCTTCGCGAAGATGATGGTTTTGAAGTAGAAATAGGTACAAGCACTTGTTTAAGCATAACTGTAGCAGTTTCTGCTTTACCCATTCTCCTTCCTGGAGCTAATGGAATTACACGAGATTTAACCTTAGCCTATATAAGGGAATCTTAAATCTGCTGAGCGATTGAAGTAAGGTCTCAAAACCCTCCTGTGTATTTCATAGGGATCAACGGCGTGCGTAATTTGTCATGCAAATTTTACACACAGATTGGCAACAGATCTTCCTGAGTGAGTGCTAAAATCAGGGAATACGTTAATCCCTTCCAGCGAGCAATGAAATCAGAGACTCTTTCATTCTCTCGTTGCTTGCAGTTTGTAAGATCGAAAAATATCGTTTTTTGGCAATGTTGAGCTGAACTGAAGAAGGAATTTTTGACGAAGATCCTCCTATCCGATGATTGACCGGGATTGCAAGCGTGTATACCAGACAAAAGATGGTCCTTGCAAGGTTCGCACGAAGCATCTGAGTTTCACTGCTTCTTGGTTCTCTGGAGTTCCCATCATAGGATCACAATAAGACATGTAATGCGTCAAATGTTGTTTAGGGTCGCCTGATGCATTGAAATTAGGGAAAACAGGGTTTCCAAAACTAGATGGAGGAGAAATTGAATCTACCCATTCAGGGTAAACTTTCTTTTCTGGTTGAACATGCACCTGTTTCCCTTCCATAGTTTTTAACCGAGCTGTTAATGACTCAATAGTAGTTATTAACTTTTGAGAAACATTAGGTTGAATTTGGTCATGGGTAGGTGCAATGAATGGAGCTTAGACAGACGTGGTGATTGGTGCTGCAACTAATGGTAGCACTGCCAACCGTTGTTGCGTTTGACCAGTAGGATTAGACCTCTTAGGGTTTACTGATAAAGGAGGATATTATTGATCCATCTCAGTAGTTACAACAAATTCCTTCGTCTGTCAGACTTCAACATTCTTAAGAAAAAATCTATTCTGAAGTAGTTCTGCATTCAACCTTCTTAATTCTTTCATTTCTTCCTCTTGTTGTGCAAACCTTTGCTCTAACAAGAGAGATTGACCATCTCCAGAGGAAGGATATGTAACCTGATTCTTTCCCCTCTCTTTGTTGGATACTTTTTGGGGAGAAGGAAGTGGATTACCTAAGTTCTGAGTAATCCTTTGACTTCTTGCACGAACACCTTCTTCATTTGTATCAGCGCGTTCATTTTCTTGAGCAAGACGCTCTTCATCTGAGTCCCCTGAGTGAGTCTCCTCTAGTGGATTAGCAACAACGACATTTATGACATTGATTGATGTATAATGCATCGCATCCCTTCTATGAATATTTCTGTGATATTTTCTTCTTTCATGTCATTGATGAGACATTGCCTTTTGTTGATTTAATCTTTTAGGAACTTCTTGACGAGCTATAACTTGGAGGTAATCTCCTGATAATTTGGATCTTCATTCCTCTTGGGGCTTCTTCCCCAATCGATAAACGACCAATATTCTCTGAGAAGGGGATTGATGATTTGAAAGAGTCCCCAGTCTCGAGAACTGGGGATGTTCCTGCTGCTTCCGCTCAACTCCTCGAATCCCATTTGTTGACTCTGAGGGTTGGGTTAAAGGAGTCCCTAGTCTGACAAGCTGGGGTGTCTCTTGACATGCTATGTCTGAGACCTTCTTGAAAACTCTCTTGATCTTGAGAATCGTAGTTTGGAAATTAGCTGGATGCATTAGTCTTTATCCACTTTTATCACCTGGTTTAACAGACCGTTGGATGATTTCCGAAACTTCTGTTATTTGATGATGTGTTTGCTCCATACGAGAGGCTTGTGCAATATTCTCGCCTGCTTGATGTAGGAGAAATTCAACAACTTGTTCTCTATATGCTTGATTTTGAGAGGAACTAGTTGAAGCCTGTTCTTGAGCAAGCTTTTGATTATGAACAAAGCCCATTGACTGTGGTCGGCCATGGGCAATAACATTTCATGAGACCATTTTCGGCGGTCTTTGCTGACTGGAAAGAACTGTAAAATGTAGTGCTCCGTGAACACCCCATCCTCTGATATGAACACCAGATGGAGCATTGGCAATTAACAGATGCAATTTTCTTAGTGCGCCAAGGCATGAACGTTGAAGGGTTCTTTGTTGCTTTTCAGCCTTCGGATACCAAAAGACTGATAGAGATGCTAAATCAATCTGACGTTGTAGCCCTTCTATTATCTTAAGATGATTTTCATATTCATCATAAGATAATACCTTCTTCTTCAATTGACATAGAGTTTTCCATATGTGGATACAAATATCATGGATTCCATATTCTGTCAACATCTTTGGAATATCATACTGGGAGTCAGCCAAAGGCCAAAACATGACTGGTACCTCACTTTTCACCAGTTTTTTCCTCATGTTCAGAATTTCCTCTTTATCATTAAATGAAGATTCCTCTACCTGTTTTGACCAGAGTTGGTGTTTCCTTGTTGCTTAATCGGATTCAACAAGATTGGTACAGATATCATTGATCAAACTAGAAGATTCATGACTTAGGGGTGGTTCGGAGAATGACCTACACCATGGGATATCTTCTGATTGAGAAAGTATTTCACTTGCTAGCGATAAAGCATCAGACATGACTGGTTTCGCATTTGCAAGTGCCTCAAGATAAGAGGGCTTTCTCGACACTACATTGTCCACTAGAGTATTTTCCAGGCAATGTGAATCACTACTGCAAAGAGGACTTTCGCATCGAAATTTATCATCATGGGGAGGACCACCATAATGGGTTACAACAAAATATGAGATCTCTTGCTCCTTGGTCTTCTGACCACACAGAGGGTTCCTATGGCTCTCATCTGAAGAAGAAACTCCAAGATTGACCGAATTTTCATGAAGCAAGCCTTCATGAGGATGTGTCTGTTGAAGACTTTCGGAATTAATGTTCCTGTTATTGGGAACTGAGGGAGTAGAATCTTGAATTCCAACAGATAAATGTCTGAGGGCTTCAAGAACTCCAGCATCGAGCAAGGCCTTGTTACATATTGGCCTTTGATTTCATGAATGTACTGGGTCGATCTTTTTCTTAGATGCCTTCTTACTCACTTTGGAAACCACTTGTTGACGAAAGTGGTTACTCTGAGAAGGTGTATGTGCCTGATCAGGAAAGTTGGTTAGGTTAGACTGACGATCTCCACTCAAATCAGGTGTATGTGCCTGACTTGGTTGTTCGTATGATATGGGGGAGTATTCCCCATAACCCTCTTGGACTGGAACAGATGTGTGTGTCTATTTCGGAGTGAATCATTGATGTGTCACTCCACTGCTAGGGATAGATTTATGTGTCATTCCTTTAGATGATGCTGAAGCTGTTATGATATCCCGGCAAGCATCCAGAATATGAGCAGGAATTTGCTTCTGCTCTTTCACCATCTACAAAATATGCTTGGTGACTTCAGCCGCCGGAACGGGGATATACGTCCATTCCGGGCTTGGAGTAGGTGTATGTGCCTGCTCCTGTCCTCCTTTTCCTGTCAGTGAATCCTGATAGTACTTAAGTGTGGAGGAAGAGAGTTGAGTCTGCCTCTTGTTTGTCGTCGGAGCTTTCCGACTGACTTCTCCGTGCACTACCAAGAGAGAATGTTGGTAGGCTTGATTAGTACTAGCAGGTGTGTGTGTGCCTGCTGATTACACTTCGCCAAATGCAGTTGATGAGATCCATCATATGTAGTCAGGCGAGCCTGCTGGCTAACTGATGATGTATAAGAAGGTGTATGTTCCTGCCTATAGTACTCCGCCGGAATTGCCTGGCGGGATTGGCGTGATGCTACCAGACGAGTCTGTTGGACAGTGGAATTAAAACGGACAGGTGTGTGTGCCTGCTCGTTGTTCGCCACCAAGTTAGGTTGGTGAACTTCTCCGGAGATGGCAGGGATGAAAACCTGCCCATTGTTAACCGGATTCCGTCTCTGGCGGTTCGTCTTGCCTGCTCGGGTTCGAGGAACCTGAGCTGAATGCCTGGAGTCGGTACCCTCATCATGTGGAGGGAGCACTACCGCATGAGTCTAGCGGCGATTGTTGATGGGAGCCCTCGAGAAGGACTCTTGTTTTTTTTTTGAATTAAGGCCTTGAGGGACCTGCTCATTCACTTCCTCAGAGTAAGGGAGCGAATGGAAATTGCGTTCCGGGGATAACGACCCGAAACGGTTGGAGACGGTAGTCAGCACCGCCTGCCTCTTGATCACTGGTCATCATTGTCCAGACGACCTGTGTGAGTTGTTCACTTGGAGGGCATGTCGGGCATCCTCCAAATTTGGGATGGTACCGTGTTGACGGTACTCCTTAACCGGCGCATTTGATACCCAGCGTTGAAGATGCTGAGTAGGTGATGTCATCCTCAGAGCGGATGACGATCCAGTAGGAATAACAGCAGTGGTATTTGCAGCATCAGTATTCACAGTTGTGAATTTTAGAGCAGCCATTATGAAAATACAGATGATCTTGGAATAGAGTGCCTATTTGATATAACAGACGTAATCAAGATAAAATTCATCCACTTCATCCTTTGGATGAGCACACATGTCAATGATTGAATTTGATATCCCTCTTATTTAGTTTTAAACAGGGGCTTAACAAATAGGTAAAACATCATTTTAACTTGGTTAAGGATTCACGTCAGGTTCACCATTTTTTGTTTCCCTCAGAATTCGGGGATGACCTCCAGGATAGGAGATTCAAACATTCTGATCGGTTTCTAGCGGGTTTGTTCGTAGAACCGGAAACATCCAATGATTCCACATCCATTTGGACCTAATTTCCAAAGGTAGGCGCTCATTAGCTTGTGGACTGATGAGGCTTAGGAATTTGCATTGGTCGAGAGGATGAGAGGTCGGACCCATCACACCTTTTTGAGGGGAATTATTGTCTATTCCGGGACTCTCTTTATAGATTTATGTTATGTTCGTGAATCCTTATTACATTACCAAGTATAAAATGAGCTTTCCTTCAGTTTAACAATCAATGATTAAATGTGTAATAAATTTAGAGAATCTTTTATATGAATTTGAGGTTCTTCATCAATAGAGAATCATCTATATTTATATAGAGATTCTTAGTCAATGGTATCCTTCAAAACATTTATATAAAAGTCTCTTGGTCATTATGATGACTATGCTGGTTTTAAAGCCACTCAGTGGGGCACTTGAAATTTATTGTCATTCAGAAGGACATGAATTATTTCATAGTTGGGATCGAACCCATAAATGGGATACCTATGTATCCTTTGTTTTGGAAAAGGAATCAGAACCCACGTAGTTTGAGTAAAGGTGTATGATGTTTATGATTGATGGCTCAAAGAAGGATGTCCAAATTACCTTTACACTCTAAGCTCACGTGAGTCATGCTCGGTGTGAGAAACAAGAGGTATTGGTAAAAATTAGACAATTGTGCCATGAAAGATGCAATCATAAGAAATGGTTTGGGGCTTATGTATATATGACTGCCTAGATAAATGAAGGTTAGGATTTACTTTAGGGAGAAAATCCAGGAACATGGTCCATAAAGGTATATGTGCTTCATGGAGATTTGAATACTCTAACTTGGGACTTTTTCCTGAAATAGAAACCCAAATCAGGAGAGGATTGATAACTGGGTATTACTCCTGAGAAGGAATCCCAGATCAAACGAAAATTAGGACTGGTTAAAGAGAATTTAAGGGACTTGGGGCTTATTCCTGAAAAGGAAACCCAAGATTATGACTGTGACTTACTCATAAAAAGGAGGCCCATGTTAAGGGATTTATGACTGGGACTTATTCCTGAAAGGGAAGCCCATGTTAAGGATTAAGGTTTGGGGCTTACTCCAGAAAAGGAAGCCCAAATTAGAGACTAGGGCTTACTCCTGAAAAGGAAGCCCAAATTAGAGGATATGGAGCTTACTCCTAAGAAGGATGCCCAAAAATTAGGACTAGGACTTATTCCTGAAAAGGAGACCCATGTTAGGGGACATGGGTCTTACTCCTGAGAAGGAAGCCCAAAATTATGACTAGGACATATTCCTGAAAAGGAGACTGAGGTTAAGGATTCTCTCATCTTAAAGGATGAGGTTGAATGAATGAACTCTCCATATTTAGTGACATAAGGATATTTAAATATCTAGGTTTTGAGAGATATTCCACAGAATTACTTTCAGAAAAGGAATTCAAATCATGAAATCATGCCATAAATGGCTTTGAAGAGTGTCTTGAATACTAAATCGTCAAAAGGAAGTATAATGGCTTAAGAGGGGTGAAATGGGCAAGAAAGGCACCCAAAAAGGAAGGGGCGCGCAAGACTTGGAAGACGTTCAAGTACTGTGTGGGCGTGCAAGTATTGGTCGCACAGGTATACCTACACGACACGTGGTGTACTTGCGCGATGGTCAACCAGCATTGAAATACTTGATAGTCTCTTTATTAAAGCCTTTAGAATCCTCTTGAGGTTCTTCTAGAAAAGGGACGCACAAGTTATATCGATGGAGTAAGGTGGTGCGCAATTGTGACCACTTCCCTTAAGCGCTGGCCACTCATGCGCGTAAGTGTTGATGAGTTTCAACACTTAGGACTTCCTCCCTCTCTTTAAATCTTCCGTTCTAGGTAAGAAATTACCTTAGAAGTGTTCCAGAAGCTTTGAGAAGAGACTTGGGCGTCAGAAGCTTCAATCCGAGTTTCTGGAAAAAGATCCTCTCGAATGGGGGGCCCACAGGGTCTATTTATAGGCAGGAGAAGACCCCAGGTGGTTACCGGGAGGTTATAAATTAGGTCACGCAAGTCACTTGCGCGACCATAAGGGAATCGCGCAAGTGGACTTGCGCGACAGTGATATAACTTGCGCGGTGCAGTTGCTTTTGATCCTTTGTTCATGCCTTTGTCTATTTTTGATATTTTCTTCAAAGGTTGAATCACTTTGAGCTCAGATATTCCCCTTTTTCGATTTTTAGATTCTGTGACGAAAGGAGCATCAACAGGGTGTTGTGGAGTGATCCATTGAGGGGCCCACATTAGCGTGGCTATGTGGAGAAGAAATAGTTGTTAGCGTGCCTATGTGAAGAAGCATAAGGATAAGTAACACAACATGAAGAACCACCCAAGGGACCTTGAAATTAATATGTATAAGCTTGGAGGGCCATACGGGAGAAGGGTGTGTAACAGAGGGATTTTGTTAATAAGAATCACATGAAGATGATGTCTGGGAGAGAGACATCGAACATATGCTAAATGTCACACACAAGATAAAGGGATTGCGCAAAAAAGGAGAGGTTTGTGTGAAATAGGCACGCAAAGAGGGTATTGTTGTGTGCAAAAGGCTAGGTTGAGTACAAAACAAGGTGTGCAGGAAAATGGGATAGGTTTGCGTGCAAAGAGGGGCAGAGGGTTTTCGCGCAAGTGGAAGTGCTTGCGAGAAAGTGTAAGGTCCTGCGAACAAGTGGATGGTTTGCATGCAAGTGGAAGGGTTGTGCGAAAGTGGAAGGGTTGAGTAAGAGTACAAGGGTTTGCACATAAGTGTTCCAACACTTAAGGACTTGGGTAATGGGCAAGCACTAGTGATCCCATTCAAAGGCAGAACCTTGGGAGACTTTTCATAGAAAATCTCGTACATAAAAGGTAAGTTTTGCACGTGGAAGAGCTAAATTCCATGCAGGGAAGACCATTCTTCTTTTTCATCCCAAAAGTAAAGGGGGTTCCCTACTATTTATAGGTGAGCGGGAGCTGTAGAGGCTGCACAGAACTTTCCTGGTGTAGAAAACCCTTTTCTTCAGTCGGTTGCAGGCAACTTTCCCCGCCGCACACAAAATATTTCTTAACGCCACATTTTATGTGTTGCGGGGTGGTTTTATGCATTCTCCTTGGATATTTCATGCAGCCTTTTGATCAGTCCCAGACTAGTTCCTTTGGTGAAACGTTTCCTTTGGTTTTCCCAGAATTTCGGTCTGAGGCCTTGAACAGATTTCGGCATCTACATTCAAGATTGAAAGAAGGTAGGTATTATATTATCATTATATGATTATAATTATAGAATGAATAAAATATTATTTCATTAAATACCCCTTGACATTCCAACCATGTGATTTATTAATAAAAATGAATCACATCAATTTGTAAGGTTGTAGTTAGTCGTGTGCACGAACGACGTTATCATTTATTCAATGGATGCGAAGGTAAGAAATTATATCAAATATTTATATTACATAATTATTATTATATCATTAATATAAAATTTCAACATAAAATTAATCCTTTTTAGATTCCACTTAAATTATTTTTGAAAAATTAATCACATCGTTTCATGAGGCAGTAGTCTTCCATACACATGAGGGACGTTATAGTATACCCTAAGGAATGTGATGTAAGAAAGTGTATGTTATAATATAACTAAATAAGAAAAATTATTAAATAACTATTACATATAATTTTTAAATATATCATTATATCTATAGTTGATAATAAATGAAAGACAATAAATTACATTGGTTTACGAGGAGGGAGACCTCAGTACACAAATCAACGGTAAAGTGTCCCATTTGTGGGAGGGGGAGATGGATATAATTCATTACCTTAAAATAAAAACATATAAGTATATTTAATTTAATAATGTTATTATATCATTGGTATTTAATAATATATTATGGAGGTTAAATAAGAAATAAAATAATATTTTTTGTTAAGGACGTTACCACTTCTTAGAACAACTTATTTATGTTTGCAAAAAAACCATACTCGGATAACTATTTGGTTAGTTTGAGTCTTCTAGGATTATGGTAGGGATATAAAGAAGTTATTTTTATGTGTATTGGATGATCCAATAGGTTTTGGAGGTGTGTAACTGATAGAAGAGTTGGTGGCCATTTATATGTGGGAGAGAGGACAGACATGAGATTTTTTAAAAGATAGAAATACACCCATGATTTTATAAAGATTAAAGAATATAAAATGTACTTTATAGAACCTTATAATATTTAATGTCTATATATCACTATAAAATAATAATTTTAAATGTTTTGGATCATTTTTAACCCTTATATTTGTAGTTTAACCCCAAGAAAGCCTATTTTTACCACAGCCATGGTAAATAATTTTACTATTTTTAATTTTCATTACGGTTAAAAATTAGATCAACTATATTAGATAATATAAATTATTATTATTCCAAATAAGGAGTCCATTTTTCTATATTATACTTACATAATTTTTCGAAATTAATTTAAAATTAATCTTGTAGATATCAAAAAAACGTTCATTCATGAAATAATTTTTTTAAAGAAAATTTGATATCATATTAACTATATCACAAGAAATCATAATTAAGTGTCTTTAAATTAGTATTTTGATATAAATGATCCATAAATTGTATTTAAATAATCACTCAATATGTGTTATTTTTATTATTTAAAATGGAGAATCATTATGCACTTTAAAAAAATAGATTTAAAGCATTTTAATGCCTAAAAATAATATTTTATTAAATTATACTATAATGTGTGTTTATATGTAATTAATTGGATTAAAAATAACCAAATTATAGTTAAGTTTTTTTGAATAAAATTTAAATGAATTAATATTTCTTAACAATTAAAAAAATTGTTAATTTTATAAAAATTGGTATTTTCACTATTAACTAAAAAAATTTTTTTTGAAAAAAATCATAAAATTTTACTGTATGTTAATAAAAATATTATGACTTCAAGAACTATTTTACTTTTATAAATATATTTAATAAATGTTAAAAAATACTAATTATAGTATTTTATGATAAAATCATTAAAACCCATTTTTGAAATAACTTTTTTATTAAAAAACATGAGCTTATTCCTTAGGGTTTAAAAAATGTATTGGGAAATACCTTTATATAAATTTCAAAAGTCATGTAATCCTTTTAAAACTAAAAAATTTATTAGATTTATCATAATGGTTTTTTTAAATAATCATATTTTATTTTGGTTTAGTGTTTCATGTTCCATATTTTGTCAATCATAGTTTTCTCTTTTAAAAACATAATGGGTTTCATTCATGCCCCCATAAATAATTTCATGCATGAAATTTTATAATAAATTCTAGGGTGAAAATTTATGATGGTATTTTTTATTCATTTCCCCTTCTGGTTCCCAATTTTCATCCTTAAAATTCTGGTTTCTCTACTATACATTGACCAGGTGAGTCACCCAATTTCATATATATTTGTCTCTGTGATCTATGATTTTCTCTAGATAATCCACATATGAAAGGTATTTCCCGAATGGTACCCCATGTAAATTAATTCTATGTGAGGGATCTATTATATAAATACTTAATATAGATTCATGAAACACATAATGAACTTGAGATGGGTTAGGTGTGAGTGTTAGTCGTTATGCCACTGCTACAATGAGATAAAAGATCTCAAAGGGGATAATGTATGTAGGAATAATATTTCACTTTTTCCCAAACCTCATTACTTTATTCAATGGGGATATATTGTGAAAAAACATATATATATCCTTAAAATAAATGTCTCATAAATGATTATACACATGGATCATCTATAAAAATTTTATGGATTTCATGTGACATTGAATGGTTTAAAACTTATATATCATTTCCTGGAAAAGATCTGGTATAATCAGAATCCTCTTTCCAACTTCACCTCAAAAATTCAAAGTCTTTGACTAATTATCATATCGATCCTCATATGGTGGAATATGAATTCTATAATGGAAGGTTTTATTATTTGATAACTCTATGAGGGAATGTTTTTAATCCTTAAATATTTGCAAATGAATAGAACATGATCTTAGAATTACCTCTGGAGTTCGTATGGTTCTATTAGACCAATCATCTTCCATAGGTTTATAAGCTATGCTAAAACCAATTTATATACCAATTATTACAAAAATCTTCTCATAACCATGATTTAAATCTCTAATCTCAATTAGATAAGTTAGATAGTGGAACTCTATGCTATATTTCGACATACATTATGTATATCATAGTGAGTTGGTAAAGAGGGAAATCATCCTTGATTGAAATGAAATTTGTCATATTTATAAGGTGATCGACTACCACCCAAATGGAATTATTACCTTTAGGTTTCCTGGGATATCTTAGGATGCAATCCACGATTCTGTTTCCTACATCCATACTGTTATGGGAAATTTTTTGGAATAACCACTTGTAATTCTATCATTTATCATTGACATAATAGGATACCAAGAATTGAGACACAAATTCCACAATCTCTCACTTCATGTTACCAACTAGAAGTTTTTTTTAAATCTCTATACATGTTAGTACTTCCTATAATAATGGAGTATGATGAGCTATATGCATTATCCATAATCTCCCTCTTCTACTCTAGTGTTGATGGGACACATATCAATGATCCAAACCTTAAAACTCAATCTATATCAATGTTGAACACTAGATTATACACTACCTTTTTCTATAATAACTCATCGTATTTCTGGTCCTCCTTGATCATCTCAAAAATTGATGGTTGAGTAATAAATTGAGAAAGGTATGATTAATATTATTTAATAATTCCAAAATGCTTCTTTTGAATATATATGAATATTAGATCCTTCTCAATTCTCATCATTGATAAAAATTTAGGATCACTCCTACATTGAGAGTCCACCACCATATTTGATTCCCAATGATTATAATGGATGTAAAATTATGACTACTTAATTAACTCTAATTATATTCATCATATCATGTTATGGTCATTCTGTGTGAATATATATTTCAGGCTCTTCTGATTTGTGTCAATTCACACTTCTCCCCTATAGATAAAATATTTCCATATCTTCAATGAAAAATTCATAGAATCAAACTCTAGTTTATTAATAGGATAGTTTTTCTCAGGAACTTTATGATACCTTGAGGCATAGGTTATTACTTTATCATACTATATTAGTACACTACCAAAAAACATCATTGAAGCATTTTTATAAACCACAAAATATACCCCACTTGATGTAATCATAAGTAATAGTGTGGTGATATAAAACTTTTTCAACTCCTTAAATATCTCATTGCATTCACTATCCAAGGAAAACCTTACTCCTTTATGAGTTATCTAGGGTATTTTGTTTGAAAATCATGACAACTTTCTCTCAAATTTCATGTATTGGCTAAATAATCTATGGAAACTATAGATATATGTTATAGACACTGGTGTAGGCTAGTCCTCAACTACCATATTCGTAGAACGTTTCGTATATATCACCTTTTTGGTGATAATATGCCCCTAGATTTATAATTTCTTTAACTGAAACTCACACTTGTTATACATTTCATAAATATTATCCATTCACAAAGCCTTTAGCATAGTATTAAAATACTCCTCATGCTCCCCATTGATTTTAGACAAATTCAAATTTTCATCAATACCACCTCAAAATTGTCAAGGTAATACCTAATGACTCTATTAAATAATTCCATAAATATTTATAGATCATTAGTGGTTCCTAAAAACATCAATATGAAATTTTATTATTTATTCCTTGTTCAAAAAGAATTTTTTTAAATATCATCTTTCCTTACACATAACTGATGATATCCTGGGCAAAGTTCCACCTTAAATAAATACTCACCACCACATATTTGATCAAACAAGTATTCTATCCATGGAAGTTAATGCTTGATCATTATTGTGATTTTTTATGCCAAAAAGAATCAATATAGAGGTGAGTTTACCCATCCTTATACTTGATGAAGTGGAGATAAACATCCCATGGTGAAGCACTCAGATATATATAAAAACCCTTTTACATATTCTCTTGTAACTAATTTTTCAACTCTTACAACTCATTGGTGGTCATCCTGCAAGGAGTATTTGATATGTGTGATGATCCAGTTATACATTTGATTGAGAAATCAACCTCTCGGTCAGGTGGAAGATTAAGTAACTCTTTCAAGAATACATTAGTATTACATTAGGCATTTCTAAAAGCATTATTCTACCATTTCTTTAATTATTTGGGCTATATATGATTTCACATAAGAAAATAATATATTTTATTGAAAAATAATAATCCATGAGAGATTCATCCTCCTATTTAAAGTTGAATAGAATTGGTAGGGGACTTGGAACCATGAGAGTGATCACTCTCTCTCAACAGATGATGTTGGATTTATATAAGGATAACCAATCCATGAAAAAATAGCATCACACATTACTAAAGTATTTAAGTTGAGATTTTATGGAATATTAAATCCATATTGAATTATTAGGGAGGAGTTATATGCATGGGATGAAACCATAACTATGTTCATTACTCTTACAGAAAGTTCAACGCCCATGTTTTGAGGTGGTGTTTGAAAATATCTACTAAACCTATAATATAAGAAATAAAACATAGAACCGGGATAAAAAAAGTTTTCTTTTCTATTATAGAATGAATTACTAGTGTATCTGTCAATAAATATTTATTATCTTCCACCTCGGCCTTAGTGACAAAATATTATCTTCCTTGCATCCTTGGAGGTTGTTTTCACTGATTTTCTCTAAAAACCCTTTTCATAGATCATTATCTTTCATAGTGCCCATGTTTCTTAGACGTAAAATACCGTATAAAAGGCATAGTGCTGATCTGAAACTTCTTTTATTCTTCCTAATTAGTGGTATTTTTTATTTCCCTTTCAAATTGATTATCTGAATATCCCACTTTTCCATACAATAAACATATTTTGGTTCCCCTTATGAAGTTCTTAGGATTATTCATCCCACACATTTGGCACATGGGATGTTGGGTTTTCTTTCCACTATGAGATTTATCTTTTGATTCTACAAAAGACAACACAATTTGATGTTTTTTGTCTCTAGTGTCATGATAAAACTTAGAGTCTTGATTATTTATATCAATATTGAGGTCACAATATACAGACACTTTATAGTTTTCAAATTCCTAAATGGATAAATAATTTAATATCCAAAGCATTAACCCACAAATGAAGTGGTCCACCTTACATTCAGTGTTGATGATAATGATATTTTTTTACCTTCCAAGACTTATGATTTTTTCCTCATATGACCCTATACACTCATCATCCTTTTATTAAAGACTAAGGAACTCTATCTCTATTCTATAATGAATATTTGGGGAAAATATTATTGAATCATATTTTCTTAATGTATTCCCATTCCATGGATTCAATATCCTCTTTGGACTTTGTGTTATCTATTAGAGTTCACTACTGATCAGTTTCCCCCTCAATGAGATAAATGGTAATCAAAACTTTATATTTCATTGTGTGTTGGATGATAGAGAATATATTCTCATTTGAGTTAATCCATTACTCTCTATTTATAGGATAAAAAGATATAGTAAAGGTATGCAACCTTTGTGCTATAAAATACTTGACTATAACTTTGTCCTTATTAAAATAGGTAGGGAACTCCACATGATTCAAATAATTATTCATAACTTTAGCTAGATGAGATACTAAATCCACAATTTTATAAACTCCCAAACCCCTAAGAATATGCATATCATAGGTGAAATCATCCCATTTCCTATCATGTTGTATATTGGAATGGTTTATCATATTTCACACCACTAACTATAATGATAAATTTATAATACCTTAACTAAAAAACATACACAAGGTAAAATTATAATCATGGATGGAATAACATATAAATGATAAGTACATCATAACTTATGTGTCTATTGGTTTTAAATTAGGTTCTCCATGGTAATTTACCTATTATGTTTTCTAACATAATAATTTATTTATGTCCATTATAATGTTTCATAAAGATTTTTTGAATTTACAAAACCTATCCCCTGGGAGTTTCAAACTAGGTGCAAAGTATGGACCATTTTCATGAAAAAAGTAATTCTCTAGTTAACCCTGACATGCCTTCTTTATAGATATTACCCATATGTACCTCTATGTTAGAAAAATATATACTTTTAGGATCTTGAAAGGGATTTAAAAACATGGAAACCGCTCAATATATACTTCACCAATATTCCAAGATATTTTTTTGTACTCAGTCATATCCTTAGATATATCCCTAGGGTTCTCACTAATGTTTTCTTATCCCAATTATAAATGATAAAAAACATTACACTAATACCAACTATAATGACCCATTCCTTTTACACATTTTATTATATGTTTAATAAACATAAATATGCAATAAGTACAATCCCAATGATCTTGAGGCCTAGTATATTGAGAAATATAGGTTCATATTATAGCAAAAGGAAAATAAAATATGGAATCCTTATTTTATTATAAAAAATGAGCTACTAAAATCCATTTAAGAACCAAAAACTGTATTTGATAACTTTGGGAATACATAAAGAAATTTATGATCTAGAAATCAATTTAATGTGATGAACATGAAAATGAAACCAAACATGTTATTCAATGGTATACCATGATATCATAAAAGTGAAATCTCATGATTAACCACAACAAATAATAACATAATAAACATGGTATCATAATATAGTGGAATCATTGGAAATGTGCCAAAAATATATAACATCACATAAACATGATTCAAGGTTAACTACCTAGGGAATATCACATGGTAGACAAACTCCCATAATAGATTACGTTTTCTCCCTAATACCATACATGAAGCCTGATCAAACTACAGCTTTACCTAATGCATTAGATCGCTATCTGGTGCAGCGATCATAACATGTTCATGTTATTTTTGTTCCAAAAAATTGAATAAATCATAATAAATATCATAAAAATAACCCATGGAATTAAAATATGTTTCATAATCTTATTTCATATAATAAACAAATAAAATTACATAATAAATGAATTTAAGAAATGATCATAAGGTAGGTATTAACCCATAAAATGAAGGGATAAAAGGATACCTATATATGTGAGAGACATATATACATAATTTAGTAGTATTATATAACAATAATGTGATATACAATATGAGTTATAGAGAGAATATTCGCAACCCAAAGGAAATGGTGGTTTAAAGAGATCCCATACCTCGAGCCCGATTTGTCATGTTCATTTTTATCATCATGAATAATAAACATATATTAATTATTTAATCTATTAATAAAATTTTTCATGTTTATTACTAATTTTATTTTACTTTTCACAATGTCTTATTCAATTACATAACCAATTAATTTCATATCGGTCATTTTAATGTTAAAAGGCCCGTATATGTAGAATCTCATTGGTATGTTGAATAAGGACAAATAATTATTAAATAATACTATAAATAATCTTAATAATGAAATAACTATCATTTTTATATATAAAGTTTACTTTTTAAACCAACTCAAAAATATGGTTATGAAAAATGAACTATGTTATAATCATAGAGATGGTTGGTGGTATGTACAAATGAGTAATGTTCTCGATTTTCAAAGATCATAGTTTAAAGAAGATAAGTGTAGTTTTATATTTATAGGATTATAATTATTTCACAAATATAACATTATTTCTTTAAATACCCATAAAATTATCTTCTATATTATACATTTATAAGAATGAATCACATCGCTTCACAAGGCGAGATTCATCTGCACACAAGAATGATGATATAATATTTTCAGTATGTTGTAACTTATGAATGTATATGATATATTTATTTTCAAAATTTATTAATATTTTATGAATAAAATATATAAATATCAAATTAATCCTAATTAACTTCCATATAAATCTTATGGGAAAAATGAATCACATCACTTCATGAGGTAGTAGTCTACCCTACAAACGAGGGACATTATCTTATTCCCTATGGAATGGAATATAATATGATTAATTTTATATTTAGATTAAATAAGTGTAAATATAAAATAAATATCATATATAAACTTTAAATGAATCATTATATCCTACCGTAATAATTTGTTATGAAAACTAAATTATGCATATATGTGAGGCAGTAGTTCACCGTACACACAATCAACAATTTTGTTTCCCATTTGGGGGAGGAGGAGATTAATGAAAGTAATTATATTATCATATAAATATATTGATATATTTAGGATATTTATTTTGTTATATAATTTAAATTCTATAATCTTTGTATGTTGTGGATGATGAAATAAAATGAAAAGCTCGGTTAAGGATGTTACCTCTTCTTCAGAAAACATCACTAGGTTTTCGCAAAAAATATTATTAAGATAGGTCTCTAATAATTATAAGAATTCTAGGATGAGGGTGTGGAATTAAGGAATTTCCTTTTTTAGGTCTTTTCTGAATCAATTGGTTTTGGATGTTTGGAAATGATATGGGAGGATGTGTCTATTTATAAGTGGGGGAGAGGTCACAATATAAATTTTTTAGAAAGAAGAAATACATGAACATTTTTCCCGTGAAAAATGGAACCAAAATGGACCACTATTAACATAATGATATATAAGTTCAAAATATTACTATAAAATAGGAATTGGAAAAGTCTTGGGTAATTCTATACCCTTTAATGTTATGTTTAACCCCCCTGGGTAAACCAATTTTTACCATAACCATGGAAAATAATGTTTTTATTTTTAATAATTCATTATTAAATAAAACTAATTTTAATTAATATTAATAATTATAATTCCAAATATGGAATTTATTTTATCAAATTCAACTCACAGATGTGGAATTAATTAATTTATAATTAAACTCTTAGACAAGTTGAATTTTTTTTCATGAAATAAATATTAAGGAAAAGATGATCTCATATTAACAACATGACTTGTAATCATAGATAAATGAATTTTAATTAATATTTATAGATATATAATAATTAAATTTCATTCAAATAATTCCTCATTAATGGTTATTTGATATATTTAATATGGAGAAATATTATGCATGTTAAAATATTTTTAAAAAAAAAATAATTTAAAGACTAAAAATATAATATTTTTTAATGAATATTTAAATGTAATTAATTAGATTTTTTAAAACTAATAATACATATGTTTATTAAAAATAAAATTAAAATCATAATGAGACTTAATTTACTAAAAAAATTAAAATTTTATAAAAAAATTAGTATTTTTTACTATATATTGAAAAATCAATATTTTATGAAAAGTTCCAAAAATTTACCATAAGTTATTATCAGTTTTATGATTTTAAAAATTGTGTTGGTTTTATAAATAACATTTCTAATGGTTTCAAAAATTATTTATAATATTTTCCCACAAAAAACAATAAAAATTCATTTTTTTTAATATATGTTTTTAAAAAAACTATGCTGTTACTCCTAAGTGTTTATAAATAAATTTATTTTTGGTAGTACATTTATATAAATATCATAATTTATTTTATTATATTAATACGATACAATTTAATTACTCGTTTATAATGGTATTTTTTAAATAATTATGGTTATTAGGGATATTTTTGTGTGTGTCACATACCCTATTAAACATATATTTCACTTTTAAAAATATACAATGTTATAAGATTAACCACCAGACCAATCCCTTAAATCCCATCACATAATCCCTTTTGGGGTCCCATCCTAAATCCAATTGGTTATAGGAGTAGTATCTCATCAATTATTATATTATAGCCACCATTCATTATGGAAATATATGTGGGATTGAGTTTTCACCCAAAAATCATCTCATAAAATCAAAGATCACAAAACTCGGTCATCCCTTAAATGATAATCCATCTGATCCAAATCATCTTATAATTTCACCACCATTTCTCTCTTTAATGAGAAACACCACATAAACCCTATTATAAGTAATAAATTTTATGCAATTCACCACCATGAATCCATAATATCCAAAATGAGCCATCATTATGATTATCAAACATGTTTGGGGCCACCCACATCACACATGGGTTCCACCATGGCTCTGATAACAGTTCTTGGGGGAGAATTATCACTATACCAGTCTTTCCATGATAAAAACATAATCCATTCATGGTTCCTATCATAAAACCAATTAGTGATAAGAGTAGTATCTCATCTGAGCTTATATTTCAGCAACCACTCCATGTAGAAACTGGTTTAGGATTGAATTTATACAAACCAAAATTTCCCCATGCTAAGGGGTATATTCAAATCACCAAAAAGGAATATTCGTTTTTCATTATAATGATAAGTTATTTTTCCTTATTCGTAAGTTAGATTTTCCATCATTGATTCAGTTGATCATTTCCCATCATTCCACTCATCTGGAAGAGAATAGCCATCACCATTAAGAAAAAAACACGATCAACAACAATGATTGTGGAATCACCCCCACAGTACTTCCAAACCTAGGAAAACCCAAGGAATCACCAAAACCAAGTAAAACCTTGGAAAATTATCTAATAATTAGAGATATTTTATTAAAAATTTAATTAAACCTAATAGTTGTTTTGAATGAACTATTGATTTGGTTGATCTTGGGATGGGGTGGTTATGTTAGGATCAAAATTTGGTATGTATTATGAGTGTTTTCAGTTTTGGAACAATTAATTATTTAAATAATTAGTTATTTAAAAATTTTCATAATTGTGATTTTTTTATTTTAAATAAAATGATTAATTATTGTGAAATTAGTTTTTGGGAAAAAAATCAGACCAAAATCTTGGTCCTAGAATGCATCATTTACCTTAGTGTGTGAATTTGATGATTTTTGGATGACATTGATTTTTTATGCCATTATTAATTTATTTTCAATATTTATTTAATTAATAAATTAATATTATACATTTTTAGTCCTATTTCCTATAAAACATAGCTCGGGTTTGAATCACATTTGTTCCAACTATCTCAAGATGTGGTGATCTATAGAACATTGATGTTAGTTTATTTTAGGCTCTTAGCCTAACCCTTACATGTTCCATGTGTTTGTTGATAAATTTACATAGAGCCTAAACATGTGACATTTTGTCTCCTAATTTGAGGAACATATATCATAACATAATAGAGGTATAAAATTTAGCTCCCTTGAGGAAGGATTTCCCCAAATATCCCATTAAATTTCATGTAAAACGTTGTTAAGTATATTGATTAAAATTTTTAATAATAAATTAGTTACCATATTGAACTCAATTCATTAAATAAAATTAATTTCAATATCTATAAAAAAATATCAATATGTGAATAAAAAAATATCCAGCTATGTTAATCTATGACTAAAAGTGTTCTTGACGTATAGATATTTCCTATTGATATCTCTCATCAATATTTTTAATTAGTACAACATTAAATGTGTATTAGCTTTCTTCTAACATGATCAGTTGTCGATGATATTCCATCATGATAATAATATGGATCACCTTTATCCATTGTGAAGGAGATATATAATGGTGATGTGAAATGGAATATTTGGTCACTTAGCTTGAGAATACTTGAGGGAGGCACGACTGGGATTTTTCGAAATTGAAACATGATTTGGTGGATTCTTAATCTGGTTCACCTGTTTCCCTACTCATTAGGGATTTTTTATAATATTACATGCTACCCTTTTTTTAGATAATCACAATTCAAGTAATATTATGGGTCATCAATACACAAGCATAATGTATATTTTTTAATTTTTATGTATTTATACAGTGTATTTGAATTGTATTTAAAATTATACATTTTAGATTTTATTTGGAAAATAATGATTATTTTTTTAATTTTTTTTAATATTTTTGTGTATTAATGAATTATACCCATAAAATGCAATAAATATTATTTTCATAAAAAGAGAAAAATATAAAGAAGATGTAATTAGGTCAACACGCTTGCATGTCAGTTCATACAAATAGGGATAAGGTCTATGAAATATAATTTTTTCATTATTTATTCACTAAAATTTTATAAAACAAACTATTTTTTTATATTATTTAATTTAATTTATGTAATAGCATGATAAAATTCCCTTAAATTTAATTATTTAACTTTTAAATAATAAAATATAGTTTTTGGGTTTATTTATTTTGAAAAAATAGATTTTTATAAACATGAAAAGTAAATGTAATATTAAAAATGAAACATATATAATGATATATTATTTTATTATATCTCATTTTAAATTAGTTATTTTATTTTGAAGTACGAATCACTATTTTTTTTGGTTTTGGGTCAAAGACATCATAATGCTCAACATGAACCTGTTGAGTCAATAAGGTTTTACTTATGACTTTTCCATTCCTTCATGGAAAGGGAGAGATTATTAAGTCATTAAGGTATCCTTATTATTTTACCATTCCTACTTGTTTTAAAAATCACAAACACCTTATTTCAAGGAAAAACTCATTTTACCCCTATTTTACTTCCATAAGGAAAATTTCCTTCCCAAAGGAAATTTACCTCTACATTGTTTTCATTATTCAATCAGATTTTCTATGTGTAAAATTCAGATTGGAACAAAAAACCACATAATATTATAATTACCTAGAATATGAAGCATTATGTTTTGGGATTAGAATTCTCAGAATTCTGGATACAAACATCAGAGTTCTGACTCCAAATTCTGAATCAGAATTCTGGTTACAAACTTTCTGAGTTATGACTCTAAATTCTGAATACGAATTCCAGATACAAACATCAGAGTTCTGACTCGGAATTCTGAATTAGAATTCTAGTTACGAACTTTCTAAGTTCTGACTCTGAATTTTGAATCAGTATTCTGGTTATGAACTTTCTGAGTTCTAACTCCGTATTCTGAATACAAATTCTAGATACGAACTTCTTTATGTTCGGACTCTATGTTCTCTGAATAACAAACTCTGAATTCCTATGAGTTCTGACACTGAATTCTCATGAACTCTGACTCCAAACATTTTAATTTTAGGATCCGAATTCTTGTGAAATCCAAACTCCGAATTTACTTGAAATTCAGACTCCAGAATTCTATAGAATTCAAGTTCCAAATTCCTATAAAATAGAATCTGAATATCCTATGCATTATACACTCCGAATTCATTTTTGGTTTACTTAAAACCTTCATTTTCTTCATTCCAAATATCTGATTTTAGATATGCTTTCACTTGTTTAAATATAAAATGATGTCGAGCGTTCAGATACTCACTAACCGTTATTTGAGTGACAAATGTACAGGTCCCTCCAACATTTAAGGAAAAATATGACCGTTGGAGGAGGGAGCCGACCGTTGGAGTTGTGCCTATAAATAGGAGATCATTTTAAAGTCGACACACAACAACTTTTACAACTGTTCCAACATTCTATTGAAGTGGTTTCTAGAGAGAGAGTCTCTTATCAACTCTCAGGCTTCGTGCAGAAATTTTGAACGACTTCTTCAAACTTTTCCTCGTGCAGATTTGCTTTGTGCGACTCTGATTGTTTCTGTGTACAATCAAGGGCTTCCGGGGATATGAAGACTGAGGTGCCGAGTACCATGAAGATGAGGGCTTCCTTGATGAGGAAGACAGAGGTGTTGACTACCTGATAGTTGATGGATTATGGGGATTGCAATACAGACTCTGATCTTTGTATCGAGGGCTTACCCTGGTGTGGGTAAGATAGACGTTCTTGAAAGTATAAATCAAGGGACCTTTACCCAAGGTTGTTGGATACCCTTATCTTTGAGTAAAAATATTTACTATTTGTTACTTGTTGTGTACAAGTTCTCTTAAGCATTTGTATTTTTGAGGAAAGTATAACATTCCTATACTTCCTTACTCTTGTACTCTTATTTAGTTAGATTCAATACGCTTTAAGGTAGAATCTTCATCTTTGTAAACTTTCATTAAGATTCATTTTCAGAATCACTTTTCTAGAATTTATTTCCGGAATCTAGAAAGTGTTTAGAACTTCGAGGTTTTGTGAATTATCTTGTTTAACCTTGTTAAAAATAACCATCTTTATATTTTCCAAAAGAATTTTAAAAGTAAAATTCACCCCCCTCTTGTATTGAGCATCTACATTCTTATTTCGATCCTAAAATTGGTATCAAAGGTTGGAAACCTCAAACCCTATACCAATTAAACAATTGGTATCATAGAAATAGGTGCAATCTGAATTAATCTCATGATTAGATTCCGAAAAGAAATTTCAGAATTGAATTTTTCAGATTCATATTTTTCAGAATCAGATTTTTCGTACTCATAAAGTTCAGATTCGTTTTTTTAGAGACACTCTTGTTCTATTTTTACCTTTCTTAGGATTATTTTATTGTTTACAAACTTTTTCTATTAAAAAATTTTTGTGGAAAGACTTTTCTAAAAGATGTCAATAATTAGTGATGGTTCCATAGAAAATCTCAATCCAACTAAACCACCTATCTTTGATGGAAATGACTATGAATATTAGAGAGATCGCATGAAGACATTCATTATCAATACTGGTGCTGATAATTTCGTTATGCTTACTGGTGGATAAAAAATCCCTACTAAAGAATTTAGTGCCTTTACTAGTCAAGAAAAGCATGAACATCAACTGAATTATGAGGTACGCAATACTTTTCTTTGCTCCATTACTAGAAATATATATAAAAAAATTTCATCTTGGGAAGAATCAAATTCTATATGGCAGAAACTCGAAGTTACTCACATTGGAACTACCAAAGTAATTGAAACTAGAAGAGCCATGCTCAGATCTGAATATCATGGTTTCTTCTTTCCTTATGGAGAACCCTTATGTATGGTGCAAGAAAGATTCATGACTATTGGGAATAGTTTACAATCAATGGTGAGAAAGGATTAGATGATTAATCTCTTGTTGATATGATCATAGACAACATGCCGAATGAGTGGGAATAAAAAAGGACTGATATTGATGAGAAAAAAAAGGTTACTCAGATTACCTTAGATGAGTTGTTTGGAACTCTTCTTCGGCATGAGACTATAATGAAGAGAGATGCAGAAAACATAAAGAAGAAGAATAGAGATGGCAGTGTTGCTTTTACTACAACTTCCAATCATACGAAAGCCAAGACACCTGAGAGAATGACCTGATCAAAATCTAATAAAGTTGTTATCCAATCCGAATCTAGCGGAAGTGAATCCTTATAAAATGAATTAGCAAATCATTCTCGAATGATGAACAAGATAGTTGGACAGAGGAACTTTCAATTGAGATATAAGAAAAAGGAAAGCAAAGATAAGAACGATTCTGAAGTTACTTGTTATGAATGAAAGAGAGCTGGACACATAAGACCTGATTGCCCAATGCTCAAGAGAAAAGAAAGAAAAGAAAGTCATTCTGAGAAAAACAAAAAGAAATATTACAAGGCCAGTGCTAAGAATGTTTTGAAAGATAATGACACCTGGAGTGCCAGTGGTGGTGACTCTTCAGATGAATCTTCGGATTATGAATCTTCTGGACAGAAGAATGTTTGTCTAATAGCCAGGCTACCTATTGAAAATCATTGTTTAATGGCTAAGGTACACAATGCTGAATCAATGGCCAATGTTTCTTTAAATTCCAATGATAGTAAATCTTATAACTCTTCAGATAAATAATATTCTTCTAATGAAGATAATACTTTACTTACCTATGAAGAAGTTTCTAGGTTTTCCAACCTTCTTGAGATTGAGAATTCCAAACTCATGAAAAAACGTGATAAGGAAAATTCTAGGAATACTATTCTTACTAAATAAATATCAGATCTTTCTAAAGATCGTGATAAGAAAAATACTGATTTTGAATGTATTTCAAAAAATATTGAGGAATTAAATTCTGAGAAGAATAAACTTTTTAAAGTTCTAGAAAACGTAATTTCTAATAAAAATGTTTTTGAGCATTGATCTAGCTCAAAATCAAATGTTTTTTAAGACAAGAACATAGTTATCAAACTCAAATCTGAAATATTTTCCTTGAGGATGTTTTTGTCAAATTTTACCTTAGGTAAGGAAAACATTGATAAAATGTATTCACAAATCTGAACTCTAATGAATAGTTCTGGTTTTGGTTATACTGGTTCTAAACCCATTTTTAGTAACAATTATTTTGTTCCACAAAGTGCCCCATTCTGTACTAAGTATCAATGTGCTGGACATTGGGAAAAGAATTGTTCTCTAAACAAAACCCAGTCTTTAAGATTTCATAAATCCAATTTTTCTAAGAAGATATGGGTGCCTAAAATTTTGCTTTCTGAAATTTTCGGAACCATGCAAGTCTGGATTCCGAAAACCTAACTTTTTCTTATTGTCAAGAAAATAGAGAAAGTACCAATAACAATATGTGGTACATTGATAGTGTATGTTCCCAGTATATGACTGGTAAGAAAAACTATTTTGAAAATATTATCATGACGAAAGGAGGAAAAGTAACTTTTTGAGATAATGCTCAGGGAGAAATTATAGGTATAGGTAACATTGTTCTTCTTGGAAAAATTTTGATTTAAAATGTTATATTTTTTAAGGGTATTAAGAACAACCTCATTAGAATAATCCAATTATGTGATGATGTCTACCTTGTGAATTTTAGGAATGATAAGTTTTTAGTACACAATTCCAAGGAAGAATTTATAATTTTTTCCAATAATCAATAGAATGTTTACACACTAAACTTACAAGACCTCAGGATCTAAGACTTACCTTGTCTTAGTGCAATGGAAGATCACTCTTGGTTATGGCATAGAAGGTTAGGTCATTGTAAGCTTAGGAACTTATGCAAACATTCTAAGAAAAGATTATTTAAGGATCTACCAGAGCATAGATTTAATCCTTCAAAAGTCTATGACCCTTGACAATATGGAAAACCAACATAAATAATGTTTTAAATCCATTGGTGATGTCTCAACCACTTATGCATTACAACTAGTGCATATGGATCTTTTTGGTCCTACACAAACTGGAAGCATTGGGGGAAGTATTATGTATTTTTTCTGGTTGATGATTACACCAGATTTATGGGGGTCTATTTTCAAGAAAAGAAGTCTGAAGCTTTTTCATATTTCAAAATTTTTAGAGCCCAAGTCAAAAATGAGAAAATCCTTCCACTGAAAACTATTCATACTGATCATGGTGGAAAATTTCAAAATTATTATTTTGAAACTTTTTGTAGTAGAAAAGGTATTACACCCAACTTATCAGCACCCAGATCACCTCATCAAAATGGAGTTGTTGAAAGAAGAAATATAATTCTTCAAGATATAACTTGAACCATGTTGAGTGCGTATTATATAGACAAATACTTTTGGGATGAATCTTTAATTATTTCTTGTTATACTATAAATCAATTTTTTATTAGACTTTTTCTTAATAAAAATCCTTATGAGTTATGGAATGGTAGAACACCTAGACTTTACTACTTTAATGTTTTTGGATGAAAGGTATTCATTCTGAATACTAAATATAATCTACATAAATTCATACCAAAATCTGATGAAGGAATTTTCTTAGGCAACTCCACATCTTCTAAGGCATATCAAGTTTTCAATAAAAACACTTGTACTGTTGAAGAGACAGTACATGTTAAATTTGATGAAACTAATCCTTTTGTTTTTAAACAGGCCCCTCAAGCATGGTATAATGGGCTTACATGATTTTTGCTTCCAAATAATTATGTTAAGGGAAATTCAGATCCAACCCTTTTTATAAAGAAAGATAAGAAAAATGTTTTGATTGTTCAAAGATATGTTGATGAAATTATATTTGGTTCAACTCAGTAATCTCTAACCGATTCCTTTGTGGATCTAGTGAAATCTGAGTTTGAAATGAGTATGATGGGTGAGTTAACATTTTTCCTCAGTTTTCAAATTTCTAAAAATTTAGAAGTAATCTATATATCCTAAAATTAGAATATTAAAGATCTTATTAAAAAGTATGGATATGAAAACACTAAGAGTATATGTGCTCCTATTGGTACACCAAACACACGTGATCTTGATGAAGCTGGGAAACTAGTAGATCGAACATCTTTTAGAGGTATGATAGAAAAACCTACTTTACATGATAGCTAGTCGTCCTAACTTAATGTTTTCAGTATGCTTATGTGCAAGATATCAATCCAATACTAAGGAATCTCATTTAAAGTCAGTGAAATGAATTTTTCTCTACATAAAGGGAACCATGGATTAAGGAATATTTTAAACTTCTGGAAATGATTTTTTAAAAAAAAATCAGATGCTGACTTTGGTGGATGTAGAATGGATAGAAAGAGTACATCCGGAACTTGTCATTTCTTAGGAGATTCATTAGTTTCTTGATCTTGAAAAAAGAAACACTCAGTAGCACTTTCCACTACTGAAGCGGAATATGATGAAACTGGAAGTTGTTGTTCTCAAGTGTTGTGGATGCAACACACACTCACATACTATGGCTTGAGTTTTACTAAAACACGACTTTTGTGTGATAATACAAGTGATATTTACCTTAGTAAAAACTTTTCACATCACTCTCATGAAGAACACATAGATATTAGGCTTCACTTTCTTAGGGATCACACACAAGAAGGATATATCATTCTTCAATTTATCAGAACACAAGATCAACTTAATGATATTTTCACAAAATATTTACCCTCCGATAGATTTGAATACATTGAAAAGAAGATATAAATGATAAAATTAAGTTAATATTCTTTAATTAAATTCCTTTTAAACCAATATCCTTACAGTAATAAACTCCATTTCATAGGGAGAGTACATCTGATATTAATCTTTTTCAACATTTTCGTAGTTGGTTTTTCAAAATTTTCATAGTCAGTTTTTCGAAAAATTTCTTAATGAAAATTTTCATAGTTAGTTTTTCAATTTTTTGGTAATGAAAATTTTTCATAGTGATCTTTACAAATTTCTTGTAATGAATTTTTTTCGTATTATAGTCTTCCAAATTTTTTTCATAATGAAAATTCTCGGACCTGAATATTTCTTAATGAAAATCTTCGGATCTAGAGTCTTTGTAATGAAAATACTCATACCTGACGTTTTCGTAATAAAAATCTTCGGATTTGAAATTTTCGTAATGAAAATTCTCAGACTAGAAGTTTTCGTAATTAAATTCTTCAGACCAGAAGTTTTCGTAATGAAAATTCTCAGACCAGAAGTTTTCATAATGAAATTCTTCAGACCAGAAGTTTTCGTAACGAAAATATTTGTACCTGAAGTTTTTGTAATAAAATTCTTTAGACATGAAGTTTTCATAATGAAATTATTCAGACCTGAAATTTTTGTAATTGAATTAGCGGATTTAAAATATTCATAGTGAAGTTTTTTTTTCTTATTCAAGATTTTTTTGGAATCCAATGTTCTTCAAGAAGAATATTTCTCAATACGAATAATCTTCCTAAGCAATCTGAAACGTTTGATTCTTTCTTGAGTTTTTCGTAATTACCTTTTACTTGATGTTAGTGTCTTTTGTTTTTAAATTTCTAGGATTCTAGTTTTTTTTTTCAAATCCAAATGTTTTCTTTTTAAAACATCAAAATATGTGATTCAACCAATTTTTTCCTTGCGGTTATCTTTTCAACCATCAGATCAGATCACAAGGTTTCGCAACCATTATATTGGATTTGGAAGATGAAAGGTCACTTCCATCGCCTATATAAAGGACCCCCGAACGGTTTCCCCACATCTTTTATCAAGATCCTGCATGATGAAACCCTGCCTCTCTACAAAGGACCGTTCTGAATTCTTCAGAAGTGCTCCAGTCCGAATGTCTATAAGATGTTACCTCTCAGGATATGTCTACAGTTAAGCCGATTCTGGATTGGAAAATATATAGAGAGCGGTTGGTACACCCAAATTTCTTCAATAAGTATGCCTCCATTATATCTATGAACATCATTCTCAATGGATGGGAAGATGTAGCTATTTCTAAAACAGTGGCTCAGGATGCAGTCTATCTGGATCTTCTTATCGAATTCTATAAATCATCTTGCTTCTTTAAAGAAGAGGGTAGAGAAAAATTATCTTTCAAGAGTTATGGGAAGACATATAAACTCTCTTACACCAAGGCTGCGAGCTTGGTAGGGATCTCATATGAAGGTGAAGATGAATTATTTTCACACAAGATGCTAGAGGTTCAAGGAAGTTTTGTTAAGGAAAAGGCTATGGAATGCCTTGGAGTCAAAGAGGTCAAGACAGCCAAGATTTACCATCTGTCTACAAACAATCAGATTCTACAGTTATGGGTGCAAGGTCTCATCATACCAAGAAAGGGTGATAAGGATACCCTTAAGAAAAGTGACATGTATATTTTGGATTTTTTGGTAAACCTAAAGACGGTGAACCTCATGAAGCACATCCTCATCATGATTTAGAACATCAAAAATGGGAATTTAAGAGCTCATATTATCAGGTATTCAGCCTTACTCTCAAATTTGATAGTTCGATGTCTTGAATCCTCCAAGATTCCCTGCAGTTTCATGGAAAATAATTGAATATTTATTCTCATCAGTGATGATACCATTAAGAGGATTAAGGTTGGATTCTCCAAGGAGTCAGGAGAATTTTATGATCTTCCAGAGGAAAGGGTAGAAGTTGTTCCGTAAAATTTAGAAAATGTTGAACCATCAATGAAGGTTGGCAAGAAAATTAAGTTGAAAGAAGTGGAAGTTGAAGATAAAACCCAAAATTCTAAGGAAGTCCAATCCACACCCCTAAACCGAAGAAACAGAAAGCGTATCCGGATGAAGTGGTTGCAAAATGGAGGGAAGATAAAAAGACTCTGAAGGAATGGGAGCCACAGTTTGGATTCGACCCAATAGAGGTAAAGTCATTGAAAGAGAATATCGTTGAAGAGATAGAAAATTAATCCAAGTAAAAGAATCTGAAGAATAAGATGTCATAGGCAGAAATTTTTCAATCCCTTATGAGGGATACTGGAATTTCATCCGAACAAATCCCCGTACCGAAATCCTTCCTAGTAGAACAATTTCTTAAGACCTAGGGTATGAATTTAATGTCTCTGGAAAAAATCAAAGAGGAGGAAGTTCAGAAGGAAGCTATGGAAGAAGCCCAGGAAGCTCATAGCTCTGAAAAGATAGCTGATTTGCCAAAGCAATTAAAAGACTTTCAGGAAAGGGAATGTGCTTCCGAGAAATTTTCACTTCGTACTTCTCAAGCAGGATCTTCTAAACTTGTTACACATAGAGATGATGAGAGGGGTGAAGAGGAAGTCAACAAGCCATCTGAGGAAGAGAGTCACAATCATGACTTTATTCTTCCTGAGGATATTTATGTTGGAGCTGAGAAAGAGAATTTTGATGAAGATAAGATTGTATAGATATCTGGGAGTGAGCATCAGTCGCCTGATGAAGAGTTTAATCCAAAAATTAGTAAGGTTAAACAAGTGGTGGTTGATACCCCAACAAAAGAAATTTTTAGGAAGAAGGAAGCTGAAGGATCCTCAAAGCAAAAGCTAATAGAATTAAGGGAAGAACCATCTCCTAGTAAGTTTTCAGATTAGTAATCGTCAGCCTTAGGGAATGATTTTGTTGTCCAATCCCTAAAAAAGCTGGAAGATACCATTCTGGTTTTTCCTACTATTGAATCTAGATGCCAGATGCTTCAGCACACCATGAATCAGAAGTCAGAATCTATATCTATGGTGATGGATAGATGTGTGAAGATTGAGGTTGAGCACAAATATTTCGTGATCAACAATGAAGCTCACAGAAAATTGTGAAATAATATGACCAAATGGTCAAAGAAAATTTTTGTAGATTTGTAAGATCTTGATCAATTACAAGAATATTTCAAGGAAGATTTTGACATCGATGATACCAAAATCAAGAATCTGACAAACATCATTTGTAAAGACCCGGAAATTTCAAGGGAAATGTTTTTTTTTCTTTTTCTAAATTTTCTTTGGAATTTTTCAAGAGCGCAGCTTCTGACGGCACCTGATTCCGAGGCCCGGTGTGCCTAGAATCATGTTTCGAAGTTTGGCTCGGGTACGTTCAGTGAACGGACAAGCGGGTTTTTCTAACTTTTGAACCGGTGCCCGAAATCGAATTCTGAGGGCACCGATGAAATCGCAGCACCGGGTTTTGCCTAGAAACGCCTCTTCCGGAGTTGCGTTTGCTCAGGTGTGGTTTTTAAATTTTGGGACTTAAGGTTAAGAAATAAAATAAAGTTGTTACGACAACATTATTTTTATTTCACTTGAAGCCACTTGAAAGCCACATTAAGCTGGTTATGCTTAGTTGAAGCGGATAGGGTGCAACTGAAATATCCTATCCTCTTGATAGGATATTTGTGGGTGGGGCCCGCATGAGCCCCGCCGTTTCTTCCGCTAAGTAACGCACCCGCGAAAACCCGTCAAAGAAACTGAAAGTCAACTGACGCGGTTTCTTAGTTTCTTAACAGACCATTAAATTGGGCTGTTTCTTACGTCCAATTAATTGGGCGGTTTCTTTGGTAAATTAATTCTTGGAATTAATTGTTCGTTTCTTTTTTTTAATCGTTTCTTGTGCGTTAATAAAATAAGATTACTCTTATTTTATTTTGGGTGGAAGCCTGTGGCGTGGGGAGAATTTGGAGGAGAGCGTTCTTCTTCGGCGAAGAATGCGAAGAACGCCAGCCTCCGGCGAAGAACGCCGAAACCGTGGAAATCAACGACGCTTCTTCCTCGACGTTTCTTCTGCGACGATCATTCCTTTCCAAGAGACGTTCTCCCTTCGGACGCACCTCGACGACAACGGAATCAACGACGTTTCTCCGGCGACGTTTCTTCCGCGACGATCGTCCTCTTCCGTGACGAACTCGCGAGTGACAACGCTTGAGGTAGGGGTTTTAAACCTTTTTAAAGTTGTTGATCTTTCCTTCGATCTTGAAGGTTCTTTTTTTTCTGTCGGCCCTTGTTTCCGAATCTTTTTATTTATTTTTAAAAAGATTGTGATGGATTATCGTTCTAGAAAGGCCGATTGTTATCAATCTAATGCGAGGGGGGTCGGGCCGCACAAACACGACCGAACCCCCCCCCCCCTCCTTTATTCTTGTTGTTTCTTGCGGATGGAGCGAGATGGCGTGGTGTCGTCGCACCACGCGGGAATCGTACGGCAACTATTGAGCGGCGCAGTCGCGGCGCGCTGTGGAACGAAATCAAACAAGATCGAGACGCCTTCGCGCCACGCCGAGAAGTCGATCAAGCACGCGACGTCGTCGCGCCGCGCCAAAGAGGCTGCAGATTAAATTAATTTTATTTTTTTCTTATGCGCAGATTGAAGGGCGACGACAAACGAGGCCGCAAGTTAATTTTGAGGCCTCCGCAGTGAAGGTCGGGTCCCGGGATGACCGTAGGCGCAGACGGGAAGCAAATCGGACCACCGGAGCGTCTCTGGTGGCCCGCGGAAGCCGGCGGCGGCCGGAGGCGGCGGCACCCCGCGGGTGTCCAGGGTGGCACCCCGCGGGTGCCGCGGGGTTGTCGGGCGACACCCCGCGGGTGTCCAGGGGGGCACCCCGCGGGTGCCGCGGGGTTGTCTGGCGACACCCCGCGGGTGTCCAGGGTGGCACCCCGCGGGTGCCGCGGGGTTGTCTGGCGACACCCCGCGGGTGCCGCGGGGTTGTCAGGCGGCACCCCGCGGGTGTCCAGCGCGACACCCCGCGGGTGCCGCGGGTGTCCAGCGCGACACCCCGCGGGTGCCGCGGGGCTGTCAGGCGGCACCCCGCGGGTGTCCAGCGCGACACCCCGCGGGTGCCGCGGGGTTGTCAGGCCGCTCGGCCGAGCCGAGCCGGACCGGCCCTGGCCGGGCGGGGCCGGGCCAACCGGGTCGGACCCGGTTCGGGCCGACCCTGGGGGGGTCGGGCCGGGTCGGCCCGGACCCGGACCCCCCCCCGTTTTCTGACCATTTCGGCCAAATTCACATATCTTGAGCTCCGGACGTCCGAATGACGTACCGTCAGCTTTGTTGAATTCCTCTCAGTGAGACGGAACATTTGGCTTACTCTGCTCGAGGTTTGGATGCCGACGGAGTACGGTCGGGTCGGTTCGTACACGAAACCAACCGGGCCCCTAGAACGAAAAAGCCAATAACTCACAGACCGGGCGTCCGATTGACGCGCCCTCTGTTTCGTTGACTTCCTCTTGATGAGACGGAACTTTTGACATACTCCGCCCGAGTTTTGGATGCAGTCGGAGTATGGCCGGATTGGATTGTACCCGAAATCCAACCGGGCCCCTGGAACGGAAAAGCTGATATCTTTCAGCCAGGACGTCCGTTCGACGAACCGTCAGCGGCGTTGGTGATCACGTTGAGAAACGGTCCCTATGTGCTTACCCTATGAGAGTTCAGGGTACAGTTGAGATATGGACGGGTTGGGTTTGCTCACGAAACCAATCAGGCCCCCGGGACGAAAAGGCTAATAACTCACAGACCGGGCGTCCGATTGACGCGCCGTCTGTTGCGTTGAGACCCCTGTGACGAGGCGGACTTTTGTGACACTTCTTTGCGGGAAATTGTGATACTTGGAGTATCAACCAGTAGCTCGTGGAGCGGACCCTCCCGGAGACGAGCGTGCAGAGTACGGAGACCGTGTAGCCGGCTGAGACTGGACGACTGCTTGAACGACTCGACCTGGAGTGAGTCGACTAGCCCAGTGGACGGAGCGCCCGGTATTTGGCGACAGACCCACGGCGGACGGAGCATCCGTTAGTTGGCCGCAAACCCGCGGTACTCGACAGGAGGAGTACCTCTGTAGGCTATTGGGGGGAGCGCCCTGTATTTGGCGACAGACCCACAGCGGACGGAGCGCCCGGTAGTTGGCCACAGACCCGCGGTGCTCGACAGGAGGAGTTCCTCAGCAGTCTTAGGTTAGTGAGCAGTACCTCGGAGTCATGACAGGACCACTGTACACTCTAGAGACGGAGCTCTTCAGCAGTTACAGTTTCGATAATGAAAATCATGGTTTGAGCTGAGTCAATGAATCTTTGTGTTTCCTCATGATTGAGATGGGTCGCTTGATAACTTAGGTATATGTATGGGCATATACCTGGGTGATGGTTATCCGTTGATTTCATGATTTTTGTGTATCCTTGTGATTGGATGGGTTACTTGATGACTTAGGTATATGTATGGGCATATACCTAAGTAGAGTCTGATGTTACTTCATGATTGTTGTCTTTACTTTGTGGATATCCATGTTGGATTTAGTGAGACCTTAAGGGTCTCGGGGTCCCTACTGAGTAGCTTATACTCACCCCTGCACGGGCTATGCCCGCACTTCGTTGTGTTGGTTGCAGACGATGGACAGCGCAGATCGCAGTTGAGGCTTGCGGAGCAGGTCGGTACCCGGAGGAGGACCACTGGGCGGACGTACCCGGAGTAGACGACAGGACCCGAGGAGTAGAGGAGCTATCTGTACCTACCCTTCAGGTAGGATCCGTGGTGGACGATCCAGGAGCTGAGCCATCTGTACCTACCCTTCAGGTAGGAATCGAGGAGGACGACCCAGAAGCCGCTTCGTTCTTCCAGCTGCTGTTTTTCCCTTTCGAGTTGTACTTTACAGTTGGGCTTGTATTTCCGGCCCTTTTACTTTTCTTCGCATGTGTTTACTTTTCCGCTTGCTTACTCTGTGGTGTTTGTTTGCTTTTGTAATGGCAATGCCTTCCCAGTTATCGGGATTTACGCCATTGGTGCTAGTCGCCAGCCCCTGGCCTATGGAAGGCAGGCTTGGGGTAGTCACGGCACGGGCCCCGAGGTCGGGTCGTGACAGATTGGTATCAGAGGTGGTCGGTTCTACCGTAGACTCTGATGTTTCCTTTTCTGTGAAGCAATAGTGTTAAGAGTACCGAGTATGGTTTTCAGTTCAAGGAGTCCAGTGTTGGTGCGGGCGGCCGACGTATCCATACACCAGGACCCTGACAACTGAATTCTGACTTTGTGCACAAAAACACTGATTGCGTGTGTGTTTCCAAAGTTTAAAAATGTCAGCTCAAACCAGGTCAGCTCACCAGGATTAATCGTTTGACCGTGTTACGATGTTTCTTTCAGGATGACTTTTCTCGGACGACCAGCTTTAGCCCAGAGGGATGTGCGTACTGACAGCCTACCGACTGACGAGGCTTCGGTTCAGGGCCCTCTTGTAGTCGAGGCACCAGCAGAGGCACCAGCGGTACTACCATACGTTGGGCCACCGATGCCACCAGCCCCAGCGGTAGGCGATGCACGCTACTTGAGAGCGCTGCACGAGTTCCAGCGCCAGAGGCCACCAAGGTTCCAGGGATAGACGGACCCGCAGGTGGCTGAGGTTTGGCTGGAGGCTGTGGTGGGAGTCTTCAGGCTAGTGGGGACGCCAGCAGACTTTATGGAGATCTTTGCGGCTAGCCTTCTTCAGGCAGCAGCAGGCAGGTAGTGGAGCCACTTTTTCCAGTTTTTCCGTGGGATGGCCTTCTCTTGGGAAGACTTTGAGACCTCCTTCAGGTTGGAGTATGTGCCAGTATCTCTACACCCCGAGCGTGTTCGGGAGCTGCTGCCTTTGTCGCGTGCTTCTCGATCAGAAGCCGAGTCATCTGTGGGCAGTAGAAAGATAATGCAGAGGCCCAGAAAGACGAGACCAGCAGTTAGACGGTCTCAGGTTTTACGACCGGTGGTGCGGGGCAGCCGGGGTGGGGCCAGAGCTAGGCATGCCAGAAGCAGACTGTGTTACTCTTGCGGCGGAAAGGGTCACCTGGCACGTGACTGTCCGACGCCTCGTACAGATGATGCGCAGGTTTTGGAGGAGCCACTGAGGCAGAGGCACCGTTGAGCGCTTGAGCAACAGCCGAGCAGTGGACGGGAGCGGAACTAGTGGATGCATCCCTTGTACTTCTAGTTCCTTTATGCTGTTGTATTCGTGTCTTTGTATTATGAGCTGCAATAATAAAGAAGACACTTATCTCTCTGATGTTCACTTCCCTGTCCTTTGTTTGGTTAATACTGAGTGGTCCCGGTTAAAAAAAAACTGTTGACTTGACCCTCACTTTCGAGATTTCTACTGGAGGAGACCCAGTGACCTCACACTGATGCCGACAGTGTGACTCGACCCTTGGAGGCAAGAGTGACAGTTGGATCTCTCAGTAGTTACGTCGAGGCCTTACGACGCCGTCCATGGCATGAATGCGAAATTTATGTCAGGATTGATTGTATTAGGCAATGGGCGTGGTTCATCCAGGGGATGAGACTGGGTTTCTCTTTTCGGCAAAGGAGAAATTTTAGCAGCTCTTTCAGATCGCAGGCAAAGAAGGTGCAGATCATCCAGGAGCGGATGAAGACTGCACAATGCAAGAAGCAGGGAACCGACTCCAGTCTTAGAGACTCGAGCGTGTTAAATGTTTAAAGATGGGGAAGCTTAAAGGACAGATGAATCTGCGGAGTAGCAGACGTGGAAGTGGGGCCTTGAGAGCAGCAGGTGGTGGTGTACATCTCAACATGTTACAACCACCCGCCTTTGAAATCCCTGCCAGGCTCAGGGAGCAGGAGGGATGGGAAGGAGAGTAGATGCATGCGGTCAAGTAGTGTGACCCAGGGGCTCTAAGAATGATTCGGGGTACGGGCTATGTCTACTATGAGCTGCCATATCTTTAGACATAGGTACCAATCATTCTTTCCTTCCACGAATCTTGTCACAGACCTAGAGGTTCCGGGTAAGCCGTTGACTTGACCCTCAAGTCTGGAGATACCTTTGGGAGGAGACTCGATAATCACACTTACGCCGACAGTGTGATCTGACCACGAGGCGAGAGTTTTGGTTGGAATCTCTTGGTGGCAGCGTCGAGGCCTTGCGACGTTGGTCTGGTTATGGATCGAATTCACAGATCATACCCAGGTTGACTGTTTTAGGCAAAAAGGTTGTGGTTTATCTACAACGTTGGGATAGGTTTTCCTTGGTCGGCGAAAAGGAAACCCTGGGCAGCTCAAGATAAACTCATGCACAGGAGGGTGTAGCCGATCATTCTTGGGTCGACCCACCTTACCTTCGTGGCAGCAGGAGTTTTGAGTTTCAGTTCTAATCAGGAAGTAAAGGCCTCTGGAGTTTGAGGGTGGCAGACCACGTTCTTATACGGGTCTCACCTCGACGAGGTTTATGGAGTTGTAGATGAGGTGACAAGTTACTTCTGATGTTCGACGGACCTTCTGGTCTTTAACAGGGTAGGCGAGGAGGTTTACCGCTTGACCCTACCACCTCAGTTGCACCGGGTGCATAATGTCATCCACGTATCTCAGCTGAGGAGATACGTGCTTGTTCCATCCCACGTCATCGACCACAGGGGGGTTGGACTTCAATGACAGGGTGACCTTTTCGGAGGCTCAGTAGAGATCGAGGATCGAGAAGAGCAGGTTCTGCGTAGACGGACGATTCCTCTGGTGTGCTTCTTCGGTAGCACGAGAACCTCCAGGTGAGCACATGGGAGCGTAAGGATCAGATGCGTGCTCAGTACCGCTTTGTTTTCCTTAGTGTGGGTTGAAGCTTTACGGGGACGTGAAGCCCTGAGGTGGGTGTAATGTAAAGACCCAGAAATTTCAAGGGAATTTTTTTTTCTTTTTCTAAATTTTCTTTGGAATTTTTCAAGATCGCAGCTTCTGAAGGCACCTGATTCCGAGGCCCGGTGTGCCTAGAATCATGTTTCGAAGTTTGGCTCAGGTACGTTCAGTGAACGGACGAGTGGGATTTTCTAACTTTTGAACCGGTGCCCGGAATCGAATTCTGAGGGCACCGATGAAATCGCAGCGCCGGGTTTTGCCTAGAAACGCCTCTTCCGGAGTTGCGTTTGCTCAGGTGTGGTTTTTAAATTTTGGGACATAAGGTTAAGAAATAAAATAAAGTTGTTACGACAACTTTATTTTTATTTCACTTGAAGCCACTTGAAAGCCACATTAAGCTGGTTAAGCTTAGTTGAAGCGGATAGGGTGCAACTGAAATATCTTATCCTCTTGATAGGATATTTGTGGGTGGGGCCCGCATGAGCCCCGCCGTTTCTTCCGCTAAGTAACGCACCCGCTAAAACCCGTCAAAGAAACTGATAGTCAACTTACGCGGTTTCTTAGTTTCTTAACAGACCATTAAATTGGGCTGTTTCTTTCGTCCAATTAATTGGGCGGTTTCTATGGTAAATTAATTCTTGGAATTAATTGTTCGTTTCTTTTTTTTAATCGTTTCTTGTGCGTTAATAAAATAAGATTACTCTTATTTTATTTTGGGTGGAAGCTTGTGGCGTGGGGAGAATTTGGAGGAGAGCGTTCTTCTTCGGCGAAGAACGCGAAGAACGCCGGCCTCCGACGAAGAACGCCGAAACCGTGGAAATCAACGACGCTTCTTCCGCGACGTTTCTTCCGCGACGATCGTTCCTTTCCAAGCGACGTTCTCCCTTCGGACGCACCTCGACGACAACGGAATCAACGACGTTTCTCCGGCGACGTTTCTTCCGCGACGATCATCCTCTTCCGTGATGAACTCGCGAGTGACAACGCTTGAGGTAGGGGTTTTAAACCTTTTTAAAGTTGTTGATCGTTCCTTCGATCTTGAAGGTTCTTTTTTTTTGTCGGCCCTTGTTTCCGAATCTTTTTATTTATTTTTAAAAAGATTGTGATGGATTATCGTTCTAGAAAGGCCGATTGTTATCAATCTAATGCGAGGGGGGTCGGGCCGCACAAACACGACCGAACCCCCCTCCCCCTCCTTTATTCTTGATGTTTCTTGCGGATGGAGCGAGATGGCGTGGTGTCGTCGCACCACGCGGGAATCGTACGACAACTATTGAGCGGCGCTGTCGCGCCGCGCTGTGGAACGAAATCAAACAAGATCGAGACGCCTTCGCGCCACGCCGAGAAGTCGATCAAGCACGCGACGTCGTCGCGCTGCGCCAAAGAGGCCGCAAATTAAATTAATTTTATTTTGTTCTTGAGCGCAGATTGACGGGCGACGACAAACGAGGCCGCAAGTTAATTTTGAGGCCTCCGTAGTGAAGGTCGGGTCCCGGGATGACCGTAGGCGCAGACGGGAAGCAAATCGGACCACCGGAGTGTCTCCGGTGGCCCGCGGAAGCCGGCAGCGGCCGGAGGCGGCGGCACCCCGCGGGTGTCCAGGGTGGCACCCCGCGGGTGCCGCGGGGTTGTCTGGCGACACCCCGCGGGTGTCCAGGGGGGCACCCCGCGGGTGCCGCAGGGTTGTCCGGCGACACCCCGCGGGTGTCCAGGGTGGCACCCCGCGGGTGCCGCGGGGTTGTCTGCCGACACCCCGCGGGTGTCCAGGGTGGCACCCCGCGGGTGTCCAGCGCGACACCCCGCGGGTGTCCAGCGCGACACCCCGCGGGTGCCGCGGGGTTTTCAGGCGGCACCCCGCGGGTGTCCAGCGCGACACCCCACGGGTGCCGCGGGGTTGTCAGGCGGCACCCCGCGGGTGGCCAGCGCGACACCCCGCGGGTGCCGCGGGGCTGTCAGGCGGCACCCCGCGGGTGTCCAGCGCGACACCCCGCGGGTGCCGCGGGGTTGTCAGGCCGCTCGGCCGAGCCGACCCGGACCGGCCCTGGCCGGGCGGGGCCGGGCCAACCGGGTCGGACCCGGTTCGGGACGACCCAGGGGGGGTCGGGCCGGGTCGGCCCGGACCCGGACCCCCCCCCCCCCCGTTTTCGGACCATTTCGGTCAAATTCACATATCTTGAGCTCCGGACGTCCGAATGACATACCGTTAGCTTTGTTGAATTCCTCTCAGTGAGATGGAACTTTTCGCTTACTCTGCTCGAGGTTTGGATGCCGACGGAGTACGGTCGGGTCGGTTCGTACACGAAACCAACCGGGCCCCTGGAACGAAAAAGCCAATAACTCACAGACCGGGCGTCCGATTGACGCGCCGTCTGTTTCGTTGACTTCCTCTTGATGAGACGGAACTTTTTACATACTCCGCCCGAGTTTTGGATGCAGTCGGAGTATGGCCGGATTGGATTGTACCCGAAATCCAACCGGGCCCCTGGAACGGAAAAGCTGATATCTTTCAGCCAGGACGTCCGTTCGACGAACCATCAGCGGCGTTGGTGATCACGTTGAGAAACGGTCCCTATGTGCTTACCCTATGAGAGTTCGGGGTACAGTTGAGATATGGCCGGGTTTGGTTTGCTCACGAAACCAACCAGGCCCCCGGGACGAAAAGGCTAATAACTCATAGACCGGGCGTCCGATTGACGCGCCGTCTGTTGCGTTGAGACCCCTGTGACAAGGCGGACTTTTGTGACACTTCTTTGCGGGACCTTGTGATACTTGGAGTATCAACCAGTAGCTCATGGAGCGGACCCTCCCGGAGACGAGCGTGCAGAGTACGGAGACCGTGTAGCCGGTTGAGACCTGACGACTGCTTGACCGACTCGACTTGGAGTGAGTCGACTAGCCCAGTGGACGGAGCGCCCGGTATTTGGCGACAGACCAACGGCGGACGGAGCGCCCGGTAGATGGCCGCAAACCTGCGGTACTCGACAGGAGGAGTACCTCTGTAGGCTATTGGGGGGAGCGCCCGGTATTTGGCGACAGACCCACAGCGGACGGAGCGCCCGGTAGTTGGCCGCAGACCCGCGGTGCTCGACAGGAGGAGTACCTCAGCAGTCTTAGGTTAGTGAGAAGTACCTCGGAGTCATGACAATACCACTGTACACTCCCGAGACGGAGCTCTTCAGCAGTTATGGTTTCGATAATGAAAATCCTGGTTTGAGCTGAGTCAATGAATCTTTGTGTTTCCTCATGATAGAGATGGGTCACTTGATAACTTAGTTATATGTATGGGCATATACCTGGGTGATGGTTATCCGTTGATTTCATGATTTTTGTGAATCCTTGTGATTGGATGGGTTACTTGATGACTTAGGTATATGTATGGGCATATACCTAAGTAGATTCTGATGTTACTTCGTGATTGCTGTCTTTACTTTGTGGATATCCATGTTGGATTTAGTGAGACCTTAAGGGTCTCGGGGTCCCTAATGAGTAGCTTATACTCACCCCTGCACGGGCTATTCCCGCACTTCGTTGTGTTGGTTGCAGACGACGGACAACGCAGATCACAGTTGAGGCTTGCGGAGCAGGTCGGTACCCGGAGGAGGACCACTGGGCGGACGTACCCGGAGTAGACGACAGGACCCAACGAGTAGAGGAGCTATCTATACCTACCCTTCAGGTAGGATCCGTGGTGGACGATCCAGGAGCTGAGCCATCTGTACCTACCCTTCAGGTAGGAATCGAGGAGGACGACCCAGGAGCCGCTTCGTTCTTCCAGCTGCTGTTTTTCCCTTTCGAGTTGTACTTTACAGTTGGGCTTGTATTTCCCGCCCTTTTACTTTTCTTCGCTTGTGTTTACTTTTCCGCTTGCTTACTCTGTGGTGTTTGTTTGCTTTTGTAATGGCAATGCCTTCCCAGTTATCGGGATTTACGCCATTGGTGCTAGTCGCCAGCCCCTGGCCTATGGAAGGCGGGCTTGGGGTAGTCACGACACGGGCCCCGAGGACGGGTCGTGACATCATTCAGGAAAATCTATCCCTTGAACAAAATAATCGGATTCAAGAGGTGAAATATCTAAATGGGAAGCTAAGTTATATTGTTCAAATCTTGAAAACAGAGAAGGATCTCCGGAGCGAGATGCAAGAAAATATTTTGAAACAAGATAAATTGCTGAATTTTTCAGGAAGAGGTCATGAAGGAACAAGAAGACAGAATCAAGGCATTAGAAAAGAATGATGAGGAGGATCATAAAGAGCTGCAAAAATTTGAAGACCATTGTGAAGATGCTAATGCCCAAGGAAAAATAAACAAAATAAATTCCACTCCGATCTTTTGTTGTATTTGTTTCCTTGTACTAACTCTTCAAATCTTAATGGAATTATGATTTCTTGTTTTTTTGGTTGTCTATACTATTATTTCAGGTACTATATTATTTTTCCATTCCCTCAAACTCTTTTTGAAAATCAAAAAGGGGGATAAGGAAAAAGAACTCAAAAAGGTAGAAGGAAAAATCTAAAGGGGAGAATGGAAAAGATTCATAATTAAAAGAAATATCCCTAAGTAAGGGAGAGTTTATTTAAGGGGGAGTTTCTCATTACGAATATTTCCACATTGAAATGAAAATTCTCATTCCACAAATCTAGAATATGATCCTTACAGTTCCAAAGCCTAAGGGGGAGTTAGTCGTATTCACCATTGTCTATGAACAATGAGAGATAAGCTTTAATTTCAAAGTCTAAGAATCTTATTCCAAGACCTTATATTCTTTTTTGTAAGGATGTTTGTGCTTTCCAAAAGGGGGAGATTGTTGAGTCAATATGTTTTTCCTTATTACTTTTCCATTCCTTAATGGAACGAGGGAGATTATTAAGTAATTAAGGCATCCTTATGAATTTACCATTACTTCTTGTTTTGAAAATCACAATCACATTATTTCAAGTAAAAACTCATCTTACCCCTGTTTTACTTCAATAAAGAAAATTTCCTTCCCAAAGGAAATTTACCCCTACCTTGTTTTCATTATTCATTCAGATTTTTCTAAGTGTAAAATTCGAATTGAAACCCAAAACCTCAGAATATTATAATTACCTAGAATATGAAGCATTCTGTTTTAGGATTCGAATTCTTAGAATTCTGGATAGGAACTTCAGATTTCTGACTCCGTATTCTGATTTAGAATTCTGGTTACAAAATTTCTGAGTTCTGACTCTGAATTCTGAATACGAAATCCATATACGAACTTCAAAGTTATGACTCTGAATTCTGAATTAGAATTTTGGTTATGAACTTTCTGAGTTCTGACTCCGAATTCTGAGTCAGAATTATGGTTACGAACTTTCTGAGTTATGACTCCAAATTTTGAATACGAATTCTGGATATGAACTTTTCTATGTTCTGACTCCAAGTTCTCTGAATAACAGATCCAAACACCTATGATTTCAGACTCCAAATTCTTATGGACTCTGACTCTGAACATTGCAAGTTTAAGTTCTGAATTCTTTTGAAATCCAGATTCCAAATTTCCTTGAAATTTAGACTCTAGAATTCTATATAATTCATGTTCCGAATTCCTACAAAATAGAATCCGAATATCCTTTACATTATAGACTCCAAATTCATTTTTGGTTGACTCTGAACTTTAATTTTCTTCATTCCGAATATTTAATTTTAGTTATGATTTCACTTGTATAGTTATAAAACTATGTCTTGATTTCAGTTACACACTAAATGTTGTTTGAGTGACACATGTATAGGTCCCTCCAAAATTCAAGGAAAAATATGACCATTGTCGGAGGGAGCCGACTGTTGGAGTTTTTCTTATAAATATGAGATCATTTGAAAGTCGACACAAAAAAACATTGAAAATTGGGCCTACATGATGTTGAAGTGATTTTTAGAGAGAGAGTATCTAATAAACTCTCAAGCTTCATGCGGAACGTTTGAACGACTTGTTCAAACATTTCCTTGTGCAGATTTTCTTTGTACGACTCTAATTGTTTCTGTGTACAATCGAGGGCTTCTGGGGATAGGTAGACTTAGGTGCTGACTACCTTGGAGTTGAGGTATTCCTTTCTGAGGAAGACATAGGTGTCGACTACTTGATATTTGAGGGCCTGTGGGGATAGAAAGAAAGACTCTGATCATTGTATCGAGGGCTTACCCTGGTGTGGGTAAGACAGACATTCTCGAAAGTATAAATCAAGGGACCTTTATCCAAGGTTGTTGGATACCCTTCTCTTTGGGTTAAAATATTTACTATTTGTTACTTGTTTTGTTATATGTTTTCCACTGTATTTGTATTGTTGAGGAAAGTATAACATTCTTATACTTCCTTACTCTTGTACTATGATTTAGTTAGATTCTATATGCTTTAAGGTAGAATCTTCATCCTTGTAGACATTCATTAAATTTCATTTCTGGAATTGCTTTCCTAAATATAGCAAGTGTTTAGAACTTAGAGGTTTTGTGAATTATCATGTTTAACCTTGTTAAACATAACCATATTTAAAAGTTCTAAAGTAATTTTCAAAAGTACAATTCACCCCCCCCCCTTGTATTGAGCATCTACATTCTTATTTCAATCCTACAGAACCTTGTGATAAATTTAAAAAAAATAAGAAAGGAAAATAACAACCCCATACTTGATTTTATAAATGTTTATAATATTAATATGAAGATTTTAAATGCCTTATAATAAAACAAAATAATGAAAGTTTAAAATAATAAAAGCCTCAATATATTGAATAAATCATGAAAATTTATCATCGGGGAAACAAATCCTTAAATACATAGAGAATTAACAATTAAAAAACCCAATTTTTATTAAATGACTCTATATTTTTTGTAAAATAAATTTTAGAAAATGTATTTTAATAAAAAAAATGCATAAAATAAATTCCCAAATCATTACATCCATGTCTCTTAAGGGGTATCTTATCCAAAACAGTCATAATATTAATGGAGAATTGGGAGGTGGAAGTTTAAACAAAATGAATTGCAGTAATTATAGTTATCTTCTACATCTGGTAAAAATTCTTAGAAATATTCAAGATCTCATATGTCTAACTCTCCAAGCTTATTTTTAGGCCTCAAAATAATCCATGACTCCTTTTGATACATTTTTACTTTTTTTGTTTTAATTTTATAATCTTCTAATTGTGTAGCCATAGGACTCTAAGAGGGGTGGGGAATAAGAATTGATATCAGAATAAATGGATAGTGTTCCATTAATTCCTTTAAATTTTTACTATGTGTTAGGTCTCAACGAACTGTCTTGACTTTCACTCTAAAGGGTATATAAGAGAAAATAAGGAATGTTACATTCACCAACCATAGAGAATGAACTTCAATCCTGGTCTCTGAAATGGGGATTGAAATAGTATTATAGAGGGATTCATGTTTATTAACATTGATATGTTTAGGTGAGGCATAAGAATAATGAAAATAAACTTGAATACTTCATTTATATAAGTTTAAAGAGTGTTCTTCTTTGCATTAGTGGGGGAAGAACCAGAACTATAAACACTGTTTGTGATGGTCATATTGTTGGAATAAAAAAGGGGTGTAGATATCATGGGATTCACATCCATCTTAGGTGATGCAATAATGATGTTTATTTGGAAAAATAATGTGTGAGGGAACCACTAAGGCCTTGATGATGGACATGGTGCTACTGATTCCTAGGTTTGGGACAACACAAATTCTTCTTGGTAGGGTCTCCATGGGATAGCAGGATGGACTCCCTTGATATATATCAGTGATCCACAAGCCTCTATAGGATTACATATAAATTGAAAAGTAGGGAAAATAGTATCAAAATATTTCAGTAGAATAAAATGATTCAAAGGATCCTTTTGGGTTTTGGGTTTTTTTGGTGAAATTTGAGATAAAATCACTACACCTCTGATGGTGGATCCATGAAAATAATGGGGAGGGTGAGGAATTTTTAATGGGTAAATAAAGTTTTGAGCTAACACATGTGGGTTCAGAAACTATAACCATGGTCTTGAAGAACAATACCGATACAAACAACATTCTCCCTATTTTATATAGCATTTATAGAATATTTCTCATTTATTTTGTAATGTTTTTGAAATTTTCTTGAAATTTTTACTAAATATTGATCAGTATTTTTGACTCTATGTTTGAAGAATAAAATTATTATTATATAGATTTTATAGTCACTGATTTAGGGATTCAATTATTTCACATGAGTGAAAAGGACCTCCATTTTAATCACTTTAAATGCAATGTTTTATATATAGCAATTACTTAATGTTTTATTGAAATTACTTACGTATAATTATTATTTACAGAAAAAAATTAATGTTAATCGATAAATAAAAGATAAAAAAGGATATTATAAATGAATAAATTTTATAACTAAATTATACTATTCAATCACTAATATTATTAAAAATACAAATACCCAACCATTGAATTTTCATGGAATGAGAATTTAATTACAAATTTTCAAACACACATTCAAAAAATTGTGGTGATGATATGTGAATTCTGTGTCACTTGTTGGGGGAGTGATGGCTTGTGGTGACACGTGTATCTTCAAGCATTATATATAACTATAGATGTGAATTTATGTGAACCATTGTATTCAAAGTAAATCAATGTATTCATAAAGTATGCATACATGTTAATGTGATTTCAAACAATGTATTCTTGTTGTATGAAAAATACTATAAATAATTTGTTGATGTAGAGTAGTTATTGGAGGAATACTAAACTACAAGGAGAAAGAATTAATATAATAATTTCATGTAGTATATAATGAATGAATATAATTGTTACAAAGTGGTGAACTTAGGATCGAAATGATATAAAACAATCTATATAGAAATATAAGGACTGATACACTAGAAAAAGTGTATATATATTTTAGATATTTTTTATTGTTATTAATGAATCATTATGTTTTACTAGTGCATATAGAACTAAAACATTTGAATTAAAGGATTTTTTATAGAAAAGTTATATTAGTGTTAAATAAATTTATGGAAATCCCATAATTATGAGTGAAAGAGATTGAGGTGATACCACATAACCCATTATAAGAGAATTCATACTTATTTTAGGTTTTCCTGTAGCGATCGTTCTTCAAATTTCCCAAAACCCTCTATGTGTAACCAAATTTGGTGAGTCTGAATCTATTAAAGCTTACAAGAATACTTCCCAATATCTATATTTTTTCCAAATACTCGAATTATGTTAACTATATGTGCATATGTTTAGGTGAATATTAGCCAATGATTTCCATCTCATCTTCTCAATGTTCTCCAAATTCAAAATTTCAAAAATAATCAATATCGAGATCTAAAAACTAGATAGAATAAAATGTATAAAAATTTAAATATTTATTATAGAAAATAGAAAGGATGATTGAATAAAGAGTACCAGTTGTGTTTGATAGGGAAATATACTATGGAAACTAATGTTTGAACAATGAATTATTTCTATAAGTATGAGAATGTGAGAGAAATTTATAGTAGCTAACATGATGATCCTTCATGAATATTGTTGAAGGATGACGCCTAGGAAATTCATGGGTGAACAATTAATTTTTTATTATTTTGTAGGTAAAAAAATGAGAAGAAAAATTTATCTCATATTGTAACAAAAATGAGAAATTATAACCGTAAAAACAATTTCCCAAAGGCTATCCATGATACACCAATAGAATATGATTCATATGAATAAGATAAATCATAGAAATCATGGTATAAAAAATAAATGGAACTATTTTTTCCCATGAAAATCACTATAAATTCTATGAAATCTATGAATTAGAATAATGTTCTAAAATTTAAAATACATCATTATCATCAGAAGATAGAGAATTGGCAGGATTTTAGAATATAACACATTTATAATCAATGCAACAATGATTTTAGAATTGAGTTTTGGGATTTTAAAGAGAAAAAAGACATGAATATTTAATTAAATAAAAATAGAATCGTTATGTGGAAAATTTGATATTTAACTAGAATAATAGATCAATTAATGATAAGACACCCAAACAATCTATTCTTGTACATAATTAAATTTTTTATCATATTTTATTTTTAATAAAGATAATATATATATATTATGAATAAAACATCATAGTATTGGAATGTTATGGTTGATTTCATAGCATGTAAATTAAATAATATTGAAACATATATATATATTGTATACTATAATTCCTCTAAGTGAATTCTTATGCATAAAGTAATTAATATAGAAGACTAATAAGAGAAAAAGTAAATTCCAATAACTCCTATTGTCTTTCTATGTGTAAATTCATAAAATAAACAATTCATATATGTGTAGTAGAAGTCACTAAATTGTACTCATGTAACTATAAAATTATCCACATAGATGTAGGTTTGTTACCTAAAATATAATAATGTCACTATAAAAATGTTACTTTATATATATCCATAATGGTGTAGATGATATCACAGAATCATTATGTGTAATGAAATTGAAATATTTTATAGACTAAATTCCTAATATATAAACACTATTATAGGAATGTGGTATAATATTTATGTATTCATTATTTATTTTCATATAGTTTCAATATGAAATAGGAATACAGTAGTCTCTTTAAAGATTTATCTAATTTGAATAAATATATCCATACTTTATGCATACAGTTGAATGTAGTTTGAAACATTGTGTTTATACTATATGTTTTTATTAGAAAATAGTTGTTATACCTAAACCAGTAGTAGACATAGTAGACATGTTGTAATTATAGACTAAATGACTCTTGGAAATTCATGTGAGGTGTGAAAGTATTCAATTTTATATTATACACAGTTAACCATCTGTCATCATGATTTCTTAATTTCAAACAATTGATGAAAACAGTGTGGATATAGATTTTTGTAATTATGAAATTTACATACATAAATCCTATTTTTTTCACAATAAAGAAAATATTTTTCTTGATTTTGGTGGTTTTCCCAACTCAGATAGTTTTCATACAATATGCATACATGGTTATGTAAATAATACATTTCTGATGATTTTTAAAAAATTAATGTTTTTAGTGAAATTTTAGACAAAATTATTATATCTAAAAGTTGATGTAGATAATACATTTCTGATGATTTTTTAAATTCATACAAATAAAGTTAGACATTTTTTGTGAAAAAAAAATTATAATGAATTCACGAGTAATTTAATGACACTGATATTTTGAGAATATAGAATTTATATAATTATTCATATGATGTCTAATTAAAATATGAACATTTTAACATAAAATATGAGATTCCTTGAAGTTTTAAAATTTCTAATCTTCTATAAAAATTAAATAGAGTTTGTGGTAAAGGGTTATGTAGCATCATGTTTTCCATCCAAGGAATATTCTTCCCCATGTTAGAGGTCTAAATATTTTCCATTGAATTTTCACTATTATTAATCTCCTATAAAACCTAAATATTGTTAGTTTTCAAGATATTATAGGATTATTTTGTTTTATATTTCCTATGTTGGACTATGCTAGTGACTACCTATAAATAGTCATGAGGGAAGTTAATATGTTTGAATATCATGAGGAATAATGTAATATAGAAGATAAAATTTGTAAGTAATATTTATCGAGCTGGTAGTTTGGTCTATAAGATTAGTTTATTGTCCTTAACATGTTTCACAAAAAGTCATTAATCAGTTATTGGTTTCACTATTACAAACAAAAACATGTATTGATAGTGTTAATATAATAGGGATAATTTACTAACACAAATGATGATTATATGACAATTATTTTAAAAAAAAATTGTACAACAGATGGTTGTGATGATCTATGGATGAAGTCAATTATCTGAGATGTTGCATCAAAGAAACTCAATGTATTGGAATAAAGGGGAGAAAGTGAGATATTGTGATATATTATATTTCTATAAACATTTTTTAAGCGAAGATTATTAATTATTAAGTGTCTTTAAAATGTAATATTAAATTTTTTTATATATTTTGAATTCACTATCATCATTGGAGAGTGAGAACCAAAAAAAATTATTAATCAAAACACCCTCTATGGAAGAAAAATAAAAAAGATACAACTATTATACAAGTCATTAATAAACTCCAACTTCAAAGATATTAAATGGGATTCCTTGTTCACAGAAAAATAAAAAGGTATAATGAATAAAAAATATCAAAAGGCTAGTAATTTCTATATAGAAACCTATAAAAGTACCTCTAGTATAAATTATCATGTAAGAACATATAATGAATTAAATAATTCGAGATACCTAGAAACTATCTAAGCACTCCTCCCTAAATTGTACCTCAACCAAATGAATTATATTAGTAAATAATATTTATTAAATTAGACACAAATTGAATTAAATAATCCATAAATCAGAATTAAATGATCCCTAGCCTATATCTCCACAAAAAGAATTAAATTAGCCATGTAAAAATCAATAACCTACATATAATACCACAGAAGTGGATAGACAGCCAATAATTTAATATACCTTAATTAATTATTCAATAAAGGGATGGAGGATAAAAATATTCTATAATATAGTTCAATATTCTAGAACCCTGTGAAAAATATTTAATTCTATTAAAAAAAATTCAAACTATAAATGAAACCAACAAACATCACTTTTAATTTTTAATGAACACAACCTGTCAATTCAATTTTAATAAACCAACATAGAACACAAAAAACGAAAGTGTTAGAAAAAAATAATATAAATGGCCTTCCATTATATCTTATTCCTTTTTCATGAAAAAACACATGTTATATATATGCCACAACAAATCAATAGCCTGACATACATGTATTGATGTATTAAGAATAGACCACCAATGTGGCATATGCATTGATGTGAAGAGTACTTATGAATGTATAAGAACATGAGGTAAATATAATATTGAATTAAAAATGTCTATGTAATTTAGCAGTTATTTATTCATCAAATATGATGATGGATACCATAATATTTTTTTTATTTGAAATTGATATTGGAAAAAATAAAGGGTACTTTTTTTTAATTGAATAATTGAATGATAAAAAATAGATTTATGATTAAGGGATATATCCTGTTATATAGTAAAATGTGTCTAAAACTTAATATATATATATATAGGTTATAAAATTTTAATCAAACCCCCATGGAAAAAAAATAATAAAGTTATGTTTAAATCATCCAAGCTATCAAAAATTATAATCACACAAAAATTATGTACGGATATATTTACATGAATGAAATAAAAAATTTCTATTGAAGAGAGAACCAAAATTGAGAAGAAAAACTATTGATACACAAATAAAAATATCATATTGAATAATAATACCATATCATTGAAACAAATTTTTTTGAAATGCATGTCATTTCATGAATATTTTCTTACAAAATTTATCCAGATGTGTATTCCAATAGCTGGTTGTGAAATTTCTAAAAAAATATTGAAAAAGGGAATGTTTTTAGAAAAACTAATCCAACATTTACCAATGTAGTAATACATATAGTCTCTGATGATGAAATTAAGGTTGATAAAAAAGGTAAATCATCTGAAATAACCAAGAACAGAAGATATCCAAAAAATAAATGAGAACATAAAAAAAGAAAAATAAGACAAAATAACACAGCGGAAGCCTAATATTTTTTAATATGAAAAAAGGTTAATGAATTGTATGATAGAATAAGCTATTTGAATGGAAATAATTTCAATATAAAATCCATAAATTGAAATAATAAATTTCATGAAGGAAGATTGAAAAAATAGTAATTGTCTAGTTTCATAAATGTAAATTATGGTTCTGAATTGGGAATCGATGACTCTAATCTATTAGAAGATGATGTATAGAGACCCTAAAATTTTACACATATTATTACATGATATTTAACATAATTATCCAACAAAAAACCACAGATCCTACAGTCTATTCTATTTGGATGATTAGGTACATAATTAAACAACATGATACAAAAACAAAGATATATTTTATTTAATATTCATAACGAGATAATAAATTACATTGAGTTCTTATATATGTGTAGGATAACCTGGGGAGTAGATGATCAGATTGATGATATAAAAATATTAGTAAGAGAATAAACATATAAATATATCATATCACTAAGTTAGAGAGCATAACATGATGGAAAAAATGAATGAATAAAAATAAGGAAGACATGTATAAGACGGTAGTAAGTAATCGTGGAATAATAGGAAATATGGAAACAGCAAACAACATGATAGAATAAAGATTCAATGATCTTTGTACATGGGTCACAAGTCAATGATAACCACCAAGACTATTGTACATGGAGCACGATTCAAGGCCAACCACTAAGATCGTTTCACATGGAGCATGAGTTGTAGCTAACCACTAAGACCATTGCACATGACGTCTTATGAGACTAAGATTTATACGATGAATTTTAATAATATCAAGGCACAGTAATCATAATATTTACATGAATATGTGTTCCACATGAATAATCAATCATAAACACAATGGTTACCCATGGAAAGAAATGGGTATCATAATCATGTGATAAGGATAAAAATGAGTGTTTCATAAGGTTTCCCATGAAAGAATGGATTTAAAACATTCATGGACATAAAAAAGGGACAATATTAATATAACCTCATAAGTTATGGAAAAATGAATTGGTACCATGTAAAGAAACCTTATAAACAATCCTTTTTAGTGTGGTATAAAATTGAATTTTAATGATTCTTTATAATAGAAAATGAATAATTTTAGTATTAAAAAAATGAATCAATATATTTTATCCTGGTAAATTGATTTATTTTAGTAAATTAATGGTTACATAAAATAGATTATGGAGAGTACTTCAAAATGGGCAATAAATCAGGATGTTCTCATTAATCGGACATGCTTTTCAGGAGGAATTGAGAAGGGAACATTTAAAAAACATGTAATTATCCATAAAATAAAAAAGATATAATATAGATTTATTATTTTGGAACTTATAAATATAATTTATAATAATTAAATAAAAAATAAGAATTTCATTATCATAAAGAGACAAAAAGTGTAGCACAAATGAAAAAACGAAGGTTCAGGTAGAGTCCCAAAACTTATGTCTGAAACAATTCTGCATTTGTACATAATATCTTGTATAATAAAACTATATTAAATAATTAAAAATTAAAGAACCTATTATAAATATTAATTGTTTTTTATAGTTTATTATGTTTATTTATGGATTTTTCTATGGGTTATAGGGTTCAATTTAATCTTTCGGATGTGTTTGTTTTATTGGTTTTCATGATCGATTAGCTTATATATGAGTATGGAAGTTGAAGTAAGTGGAAATAAGCCTCCAAAATTGTTATTATATGTTATTAATGAAAAAAAATATGATTAAATGTTCTTATATATCCTTTTTATTTATATGTGAGGATGATTCATTGCATAAAATGTTAATGATAATTGTTTAGATTATTTTGGCGTCTTATGATCATAACAAATTAGTCTTTTTTATTATTTAGTATTATTGGAATATGTTGATTACATAACTTTACATATATTGTAATAAAAATATTATAGTATTCTTTAAACATTAAAATTGTTTCATGTCCATCCTTTTAGGTGTAATTGAAAAAAACACGTCATATATGAAGGCGGTAATTCAGCACCTCGCGAACAATGTTTTCATTTTTTGAGAATAAAATGATGGGGGAGAGAAATGATGATATATAATTCAATTAACAATATTATATTATATTATATGTAAAAAAGTGTTGTTTTCATGAAACTTGGATAAGTGGAGGTGAGGAGAAGACACTACAAGAAAACGGGCGTTTCGTGGTGGTTTTTTCGCTGCGGTTTTTAAAACCGCCACACAATATTTTTCCGGCCACTATTTGGTGGCGATTTTTTCACGGAGGTTTTCAAACCACCACGAAATGTGTTATATTTTTTTTTAAAAAAATTATTTTTTCGAGGATTAGCGGCGGTTTTTTAAAAAACCGCCGCAAAATAGCCGCGGTTTGGGTAAACCGCCGCTAAATGAAACGAAAAAAATAAAAAAAACATGACAAACCCCGAAATCAATAAAACAAAGATAGCTTTTGATTCGGGCATCCGTTGGAGCACCATGACTAGTCAAATCAAAGCTCATGAAGAGATCTAGAGACACGTATAATCAAAACCATGAGACGGTCTAAGGTGTAGAAGATATGAGAGTTATAAGAAAGTTGAAAAACGTTCTCCAACTTCAAACGGCCATAACATTCGCTTCGGGGGTCTGTTTGGGCTCTACCACATATCAAATTGAAGCCAGCGAAGAGAGCTACGCAAAAATTCAACACAAGAAAGCTTTTGTTATGTTTTTCAATCCCAAAAACTCCTCTGAAGGCCTCTGAAACCCCGTTTACGTCACCAGTGCCCCGTCGAACTTGTCTTCAAACGGACCTAACTTTTGATCTGCATGTCAGTTCGGATCCCTCCACCTTCCAGATCGTAATTCATTCCATGATCTTCAGTTTGACTAGTCGCAGCGCCCACATGGACTCCTGGATCATATGTTATGGCCTTTTTAGGGGGAATTGGGTTTGTTATGTTTTTCGATGCATCATTTCTAGCACCTGTTCCCAGTTAGTTTTTTTAAAATGGTCGTAACTTCTGATCGGTCAGTCCATTCGGTCTCTTTCACCTATCAACTCGAAGATCGTTTCAAGATATTTGATTTGACTAGTTGTGGATCTGGAACGGACTCTCGGGTTATAAGTTATCCCATTAATGTGAGTCCAATGTTTTTGTCACTTTATGACCGTTTTGACGGGTTTTAACAGTTGCTCCTTTTATTACTAATTATTTGGGTTTTCATGACTTGTTATCTTTATCAATGGTTTTTTTGGGTTATTATGATGATTATTTTGAATTTTTAAGCGGTTTTCCAATGTTTTCAGGAGTTTTCATGAATTCTCATGCTTTCTAATGCTTCCTTCTTCATGCTTCTCCATCCTTTTTAATGCATCTTTATGATTTTTCACCCCTTATCACGTCTTTTCATACATTTTCATGTGTTTCATTTTTCTTTTATTATTTATTATTTATTATTTATTATTTATTATATACCTATTTTTTTATTATTTTTTACACGTTATTTATTATTTATTATTTATATTTATTTATTATTTATTACTTATTACTTATTATTTATTATTTATTATTATTAATAATAAAATATTATTATTAATAATAATATTTGTTACTGGTTATCTATTATTTATTATTTATTATTTAATATATATATTATTTATTATAAATTCTTTATTATTATTAATAATATTTCATTTATTATATATTATATATTATATATTATATATTATATATTATATATTATATATTATATATTATATAGTATATAGTATATATTATATATTATATATTATATACGATTATTTATTTATTATTTATTATTATTTATTATTTTTTATTTTTTATTTTTTAATTTTTATTTATTATTTATTATTTATTATTTATTATTTATTCTTTATTCTTTATTATTTATTCTTTATTCTTTATTCGTTATTCATTATTCTTTATTCTTTATTCCTTATTCCTTATTCCTTATTATTTATTATTTATTATTTATTATTTATTATTTATTTATTTATAATTATTGATTATGTGTTATTTATTATTATTATTATTATTATTTATTAATTATTAATTATTAATTATTATTTATTATTTATTATTTATTATTTATTATTTGTTATTTATTATTTTTTATTTTTTATTATTTATTATTTATTATTTATTATTTTTTATTTTTTATTTTTTATTCATTATTCTTTATTCTGTATTTTTTTATTATTTATTATTTTTTATTATTTATTGATTATTATTTATTATTTATTATTTATTGTTTATTGTTTATTGTTTATTGTTTATTGTTTATTGTTTATTTATTATTATTTATTATTTATTATTTATTGTTTATTATTTATGATTTGTTTATTATTATTTATTATTATTTATTATTATTATTATTATTTATTATTTATTATTTATTATTTATTGTTTATTGTTTATTGTTTATTGTTTATTGTTTTTTATTTATTATTTATTATTTATTATTTATTATTATTTATTTATTTATTTATTTATTATGTGTAATTTATTATTATTATTATTATTATTTATCATTTATTATTTATTATTTGTTATTTATTAATTATTTGTTATTTGTTATTATTCTTTATTGTTTATTATATATTAATTTTTTAATTTTTATTATTTATTATTTATTATTATTTATTATTATTTATTATTTATTATTTTTTCATTATTATTTATTATTATTTATTGTTTATTGTTTGTTGTTAATTGTTTATTGTTTATTGTTTGTTATTTATTGTTTTATATTTATTATTTATTTTTTATTATTTATTTTTTATTTTTTATATTTTATTGTTTAATTTTTATTTTTTTTTATATTTTTATTTCATAATTTCATAATTTTATTATTTTTTTCATAATTTTATAATTTATGTAAATATTATTATAATTTTTTTGTTATTTATTATAATAAACAGTAAATAATAGTAAATAAATAAATAACTCAATATATTGATTATTAGTTATTGATTATTAATTATTGATAATTACTTATTGTTTAATTATTATAGAGTTTATATTTATTATTTATGTATTATTTGTTTTTTCAATTAGTATATATAAGTATATTAAATTCTGTTTATTAACCACATGATGAGCTTGCTGGAGTGGTAAAGTTTTTGGAAAATATGCAAGAGGTTAGGGGTTCAAATCTCACAAAACGCAGTATTTCTTTATATTGCATGGGCATGTGCATGCATGCATGGATAAAGTAAATAAAGTAATAGGAATTAAATAAAATAAATATGAAATAAATAAAATAAATATGAAATAAATTAATAAAATATGAAATAAATAAACAAAATACGAAATAAATAAATAAAATATGTAATAAATAAATAAAATACGAAATAAATAAAATAAATAAATAAAATAAATAAATACGAACTAAATAAAATAAATACGAAATATATAAAATAAATACAAAATATATGAAATAAAATAAAATAAAATAATTAAAATTATTAAAATTATTAAAATAAATAATTAAAAAAATAAAAAATAATAATTCCAAAAACTGCCGCTAAAAAAACATCGTGAAACGTAATGTAACGGTTTTGAAAACTGCCGCGAATAGTTTCCTGACGCACAATTTAGCGGTGGTTTTTCAAAACCACCGCCAATCGATTTAGCGGCGGTTTAAACTACTGCGAAACAGAAAAAAAAACACTGCTAAATCTGCATTTTGCCGTAGTGAGATAAGAAAAATAAAGATATTGAATATAAATTAATGAAAAAGAAAGAGGTTTTTACCTCTTCAATTCTCCTAATTGAGAACCTCCTTAGGGCAATGGGTTTGGTCTCTTGATGACACCAAGAGCTCCAAGACATGGATAAGAGGCTTGGAATATGCATTCCATATAAATTTGGAAAGAGTCAAGGCTTGAGAGGTTTGAGGAGAAGGGGTGGTGAGGGGTAGTATTTATAGTTGAGGAGAGGGGTGTTTTCTCATTTTATTAAGCATTAGTTTATTATTTTCGCACAAGACTATGAATTGTTTTGTTTCCCATAACTAAATATAGTGAAAATTGAAGGAGTTTTTGAGATCATTGGAATAAATCATCCTTTCATTAGAAAATGAAATCATAATTCATGTATTTATCTTATACCATAAATTACTGTATTTCACTATTCACCAAAAATTCAACTATTTTTGAAAAATACATAAAAATAAAAATTACCATTTTTCAATGTGTAAAATTCAAAAATGAACTCCATTTTATGAAATTAATTTTATATAAATGAGAAAAATAATTTTTAACTATAACCACTATTTATTCAAAAAATACAACATTAAAATTTTAACCAATTTTATGAAACATTAAAAAATTAATTAAAGACTCATAAAATTATCTTATAATCATAATACAAAAAAATAATAATTTATTAAACTTTTTTTTGGAAATAATTTTTTTTGAAATCATTATATTAATTATAAAATTATAAATAAATATTTTTGTCTTACAAAAATAAAAATAATTAATTTAACATTCTTAATAAACATATTTTATTTTTCCAAGATATAACTATATCATATTTTTAGTTTTATGATTTTTAAATTCTATTTATACTTTTAATGATGTGGTTACTATTCAATTGGTCATATTAATATTCTTAATGGCCATGTTACTATTCCAAAGGTCAAGTTAATATTCCTTCTGCATATGCTCCTTAAATTCTAGAAAAACCTCTTATTTCATTCATTCTTCATTTATATAATATTTATTGTTCTTTCTATGTGATTTTATGTGATTTATAATTTATAACATAATTATAAGAATGGAAATTTCATTGATAGAATTCTGGGACGTTTCATTCTTCCCCGATTATGAAATTTCTCTCTCAAAATTTAATTTTATATTCTAATAGGAAATCATGTGAGGGTATTGTTTCATTAACACATCCTCCAATTACCATGTTTCCTAATCATACCTATGGTATCGCCATATTACATTCATAAGGTGATTAGTCTTGTTTCGTAGAACATTATCTCTACATTCCAAAAACTTCACTTGCTTCTCCTTATATGAGAGAAAATTTTCAAACTGTACCACCTCTAAATTCAATACATGAGAGGGATCTGGTAAGTACTTCCCCAAGAGGGATATGTAGAATGAATCATGTACTTGATACATGGTTTTTGGAAGCTTTAGTCGATAGTCTATTACTCCAACACAATCATGAATATTGAAGAGTTTGATGTACCTAGGACATAGCTTTCCTTTCTTCCCAAATCTCATCACCCTATTCCATGGAGATATCCAAAGGAATACCATGTCTCCAAGATTAAAATCTAGGTCTCATCAATGATTGTCTGCATAGCTCTTCTATCGACTTTCAGATTTCCAGATATAATTTTGAATGGTTATCACCTTTTCTACAATTACTTCGACCATTTTTGGTGCTAGTAGCTTATGTGTACTGAATTCATCCCAACATTCATGTGTTAAATATATTTTTCAATAAAGGGCTTCATATGTATCCATTTTTATGCTCACGTGGAAACTTTTATTATTATAGGACTCATCCAAAGGCTGATGTTGGTCACATCCTCCTTTGAAGTCCATAGAGCATGCTCTAAACATGTTTTCGAGTGTCTGAATAGTCCACTCATATTGTCCATTAGTTTTAGGATTATAAGTTGTACTAAAGTTCAACTCATAGTTTACATCATGTTGGATACATTTCCATAACTTGGAGGTATGTCTCATGTCTCAATCGAAAACAATTGATAGAGGCTCTCCATGGGGCCTCACCACTTCATTGATGTATATTCATGCAAGTTGATCTAGTGATATGTCCTCTCAAATTGAGATAAAGTTGGCTTTCATTGTAATAAAATCCAAAAAAACGCATATTTCATTATTTCTATTAGATGTATTTGAAATTACAGTGACAAAGTCTATGGTGATGTTTTCCCATTTTCATGTTGGTATGGCTAATGGTTGCATCACCCCTTTAGAATATTTCCTTTCAACCTTCACTTGCTATCATACCAATCACTTTTATGTATATTTATTGATCGCCAACTACATATTGTCCCACCAATAGTGCTCTCAGAGATCTCAATACATCTTCGTGCTCCCAATGTTTATAGATAATGTTGATCTATGTGCATCATTCAAAAGCACGTTCTTTATCTCTGGATCAGATGGAAATTATTGTCATGACCCAAATCTGACAAATCTATCCTCATCAATTTTTAACTCCAATGATTTCCCATTTCTGATATCTTACACCCCTTTCTGAATTTCCACATCATTTCTTTAAGCATCCGTTATTTTTCCCATGAGGGATGGTTGAGAAATTATTTGACAAAGGATTGAAGATGTTTCTTCCTTAAGTATTCTAATGTCTATCCTTTGAAAATCTAAGAAGATTGTATCCTTTTCAATTCTCATCATTTATAAAGATGAAGTATCCTTTCAAATTAGATCATCTGCCACCATATTTTCCTTACCAAGATGGTAGTAGATTGATCATTCATAATCATTAGTGAGCTATAACCATATTCATCAATTCATATTAAGATCCTAATATGTGAATATATATTTTAGGATCTTATGATCAGTATATATTGCACACTTATTCCAATAGAGATAATGCCACCATATTTTCAATGAAAATATTACTTTTTCAAACTCCAGAACATGCATCAGATAGTATTTTTCATGAATTTTCACCTTACATGAGGCATAGGCTATAACTTTATAATTTTTCATCAGTACAAACTGTACGATCTTTCTTGAAGGATCAATGTACACCACAAATAGTTCCCCACTATTTATAAGTTTGAGTACTAGCACAGTGATAAACCTCTATTTTAACTCATAGAAACAGTATTCACGATCATTGGTCCAGAAAAACCTGACTCTTTTATGAATCATCTTGGTTAGTGGGCTTGTAAATTGTGTATAGTTCTTTAAAAAAAATTGGTAATACCAAGATAGAGTTAGGAAACTGTGGATATTCATTATAGATTTTAGTCTGGGCCACTCTTCTATTTTCTTTATCTTGGAAGGGTCCATAGATATCCCTTTGTCGATGATAACATCCCCAAATAATTATAGTCTTGTCGTATGGTTAAAGTAAACTGTGCAGACTGACCGTATAGTTAGACCTAACTGTGCGGGTGATCTATAGTTTTAGGCAGAGCCTTACCTCATGGTGGGAACATGGTTTCCTTAACCATATGGATTAATCATGTGGGTGTCTTTCTCTTCTCTAGATACTCATTCATGGTTGGCACACAGTTTGGAAAACCGTGTAGCCAAACCGCGCACAGGCCAATTTTGGGTTATTTTTACGATTCTACCCTTAATTATCTAACTAATCATCATCCATCCTCCTATGTGATTTCCATTGGATAGGAGATCCTTATCTATCATTTTTTGTGTCCCATTGAAGGACTAAATTTTGAATCAAGTTAACTCTTCTTTCCAGACTCCGATTTATTGTCATCAGCTACATTTGATGTGTATCGGTAAGATCTTGACTCCTCTTTAGTCATTATTTGTGATTCTTCCTCTCGATTAAGTTATCGAGGTTTAGGCTCTTATGTCCCATTTTATCCATTATTCAGATATAATCTAATCCAGGCCAAATTATAGGTTGTTACCAGATATGGAGATTCCTATGACCCTAAGGTAGGTGGTCTATAATTCATCCCTCAAGTTTCGTTGTTTTATAAATGTTTGTTCCATCATTCCAATTTCATCAAGCATCATTTGTTAAATAAATATGCCATAATTATAGTCTTTATAATCATATTATAAGACCCCTGATGAGTTTTTAATTAATTATTAGTGGATATTCCCAAAACACCAACCACCCCATGTAGGATATTTTCCCATATTGGCATTTTTAGTGTTTTGACTTGTTTGATATGTTGTTTAGGTGTACCTTGGATTGAATTTTCTATGGGTAAGCTTTTATATATAAAATGGATTGATTATATTGTGATTAGAATAATGGAATGTACCATGTATGCTTGTCACTTGAACTGCCTTAGGTAAGTGCTTCTATTTGGTTAATAATTTTTAATTGGAAATTGGAAAGTATATTAATTATATTACTATGGATTAAATGTAAATGAATAATTGGGTTCATGTCTGTAGAACCCACTTCCACATTAATGGAAGGTAGTGGAATGAACAATGATTATTGAATGTTCTTAAATTGATTAAATGATAGTCGCATCCTACTTGTCTTTATCACACTAATGAACGACAAGGCTTGAACCAAATGAACATATTGATTAATTAGGAATTTATTAAATGGTTGCATGACCGATTAGCCTTGTCACACTAATTAATTTCAATGACTTGAACACTATGAATTATATATGATTTCTTCTAATATGATAGTCTGTAGTTATTATAGATTTGGAGAGCCTTGAGGTCTATATTGCATTGGTTATTGCCATGGAAATTCTTATTGTATTCTAGGCTATAGTTATTACTTAGTTGGTGACCCTTGAGGTATACATTAACATGGTCATTACCTTGGAACTTCTTATAAAATGTAAGTCTACAGTTATTACTGATTTGGCATATAAAGACCCATAAATTCCATTTAATTTTTTTTAATTATATAGAATTTTTATAAGACTATGAAATCTGATAGAACATCATTCTGAGGCTCGGAGTTCCCATAATGATCAGTCGAAAACGTGTTAAGCTTAAAATAGCATGCGTGAGTCGTTTTCCTGAAAATGTATAATAACTCTTAAATGGGTACCTGGATCATAAATATCATGGCGCTGTTGCATTTAGGATGGCAGTTTTACCCTAGGCGCGACTTAAGTTTAGTCGGTGTAGGCCTGCAGTGGGAAAACCAGAAAATGGAACAACTGTAAATAAAATAATTAAATAAAATTATTTTAATTTTCAAATGCTTATAACTCACTAATGGTGACTCAGAATAAAATATGAGAGCACTAATGAACTCTTGATGGGATTCTTTCCATAGGTAGATCCTAACATTGGCTGGAGTGGGCGAGCATTGGAAGTTAGTTTTCTTCTGAAAATAAAATAATTACGTAACAATTATTTTATTATTAAATTCTATAACTCCTAAATGATAACTCGTATTGGAAATCTGAGAGTACCATTGATCTTGTGGGGGCATGTATCCCTTAGTTAGAGCCTAGCCTCAACCAGCGTGGGTCGAGGGTGGCTGTTAATAATTTTTGAACGTTTTTAAGGTACATTAAGTAAACGTGCAGGTGGCAATTTCTATCTTTTGAATAGGTGATCAAATTAGAAACATGTGGGAACCATTGAATTCTCAGCATGGTGATTCACTTAAGGGAACATTAACTTCGACCAGCAAGGTTCAGTCAAAAAAGTTAATGTTTTTAACTTTATAAAAGAAAATAATAAAATAACTAAAGGTTATTTTATTTTTATTTTTGCGACTGTTGGAAAAACGGTTGTGGGACCGCATTGATATGTCAGACCATTAATGGATTGAACCATTAGTTCTTTAACCACATAGTTGTGAGTTTTTTATAGGTTATGTAAGCACACCGTTGGGAAAAATTAATAGGTTCATTAATTAAACTCGATAATGAACCTCATTAATTTTGTGGTTCGTTGATCCTCTCCTCAACTCTATTTAATCTGAGCTCAAGCTTGAGTTTTGGGTGATCTATGAGAGGATGATCTAGTGAAGCACTGATGACATTACACTTCGACGAAGAATGTGATCGACCGACATATGTTGGGGGAATCTATGGGCTACGGCAAGCCCCAACGAACACCTTCGGATGTGTGCACTCTCTCCTCCTCTGCGGCATCTCCTACAAATATGAGGTAAGAGATGTTATTAAATTCAAGAAAATATCATTTTTTGATACTCTAGTCATGATGCTAACGCAGAGGGCGTGGGCCAAACGAATAAGGCTTAGACCCTCCACCGCTTGTTTTATCGTTGCGTTCTTCGTGGGCGAATTCTGATTTTGACGGCAATGTGAATCAGATGGACACGCAGCGATGGAGACATCCAAGGAGGCCCAAATGCATAGACAGGAGTGTAAACGGAGCTTCAGAGGTCACTGGAGCCCCATGAAAGAAGTGCTGGAGTGGCAGTGTCATTTGGAAAAGGCGGATGTCGGCGATCGCCGGCCACGACAGACCAGATGGGCAGTCAGCCCATGACCGGCCGCATTGGTTGAGAGCAGCATGAAATTGCGCGCCGCGGGTGGTGGTCGCATCTTCAAAGTCTTGGCAAAGTGGACCTGCACCCCTAGGGTCCCACTACAAGTTGTGTCAGCGCCACATGTCACCGCCGGTTAAAGACTCAAATGGCTCTTTAAGACATTCGGGAACCAGGGGGTCACACCAGCAGGTGGGGCAGGCTGGTCCGCTACGTAGAGGACCACGCCTGCCATGGGTTAGCACATTCAGTTCGGGCTAAACCAGGTTGGGTTAGCCCCAGTCAGGTTGGACCAAACCTGGACCCATTTCTGCCCAAATACGCTTCAAAGGTCATATCTCGCAAACCAGACGTCTGTTTGAAGAACCGTTTACTGAACTAGAATCCTTGGAACAAGACGGTACTTTTTAGATAATCCACTTGTGGTTTGGAGAATTTTGGAGTATATATAGTATGGATCGTACCTGAATCCAACTGGGCCCTCGGCACAAAAATGCATATAACTCACAAAATGGGGCGTCCGATTGACGCACCGTCTGTTGCATTGGAACCCTTATGAAATGAAGATCATCGGGTTAATTATTCATGGGACTTCATGTCATTTTATGTACAAATGATTTATTGAGTATAAGATCCTCCCATAATCAAGCGTACATTGTACAGGAATCCAGTGGATGGTTGAGACGTGAAGAATGAATAGTGTTCCTATGTGGATCAACACCTAGATATCCTCTATGGATCAGCACCTAGCAATATTATGTGGATCAGCAACTAGATATCTCATGGGGTTCAGAACCGATCATGTGTGGGTCAGATCTTGTGTCGGTCAGTGCTCATTGATCCCGTGTTGTTCAGCATATACCGAACAATTGTGGGTCAGATCCTGTGTGGGTCAGTGCTCAGCGATCCTGTGTGGGTTAGTGCATACTGATTTTGGGAATGTTGGATCCTGTGTGGGTAAGAAAGGGTTACTACCTATCGATCCTATGTGAGTCAGTAGTAGTGCCTCTTAACAGAATATGATGATCTAGCCTTATGACTAATCATTTGTACTTATGTACTTAAGTTATTCCCAGTTTGAGCTGAGTCTTTTCTTTGTGCTTTGTGATTGAGATCATTCTTTGTGGTTTTCCATTGTGGAATTCTGAGAGACCTTTAGGGGTCTCGGGGTCCCTAGTGGGTATTTTTATACTCACCCCTGCATGGGCTTCACCTGCACCTTGTTGTATCTTTTTTCATAGTACGAGCAGCTTGGAAAAGACTATAGGAGCCATGACAAGGCGGTTCATGGCAGTGACGATTGACATGGAGAGCTGTGGAGAAGATTTGTACCTACTCTTCAGGTAGGATCCTTGGTGGATGATCTCAGGATCTATTTTCAATTTTCTATTATAGTTGTATCTTTTCAGTTGGGCTTGTATTCCATCCCCCTTTACTTTCAGTACACACATTTATTATTGCAGTTTTACTTCGTGGTATCTTCTGATTGTGTTCTTGTACTATGTGTTTGTACAGGTTTAAAGTAAATGCCTTACCATTTAGAGATATTCCTTTCTGGTGCTATTCTTCAACCCTTGGCATGTGGAAGACGGGCTTGGGGTAGTCACGGCACGGGCCCCGAGCGATGGGTCATGACATAGTGGTATTAGAGGATTTGGTTCTACCGAAGAACTATGACTCTCATATTTCCAATGGAGCAATAGTGATAAGTGTTTTGAGTGTGGTTTTCAGTTTTGGAAGTCCAGTGTTGGTGTGGAGGCTGACGTATCCATACACTAGGACCTTGAAATATGATTTCAGACTTGGTGCAGAAAAACACTGATTGCGTGAGTTTTGGAAATGTTTTAGTATTGATATATTTTGAGTCATCTAACTAGGTATAATTTATTGATTGTGGTTCATCTTGATTCTCTTTCCATATGAATCCACATAGCTATCCATCTAGGATTCCAATGCATGACCACGTGGATGGTCCACAGAGTGATGAGGCTTTAGTACATGGACTATTGCCCGAGATGGTACCTTCGGTTGGTGTCCCAGTGATACCATTTCCTGTTGGACAGTAGTTACTACTGGAACTACCGGTAGAGGACATATATAGGCTCAGTGCATTACACGAGTTTCAGTGACAGATACCCCTCAGGTTCCAAGGTGAGCCCGACTCACGAGCGGCTAAGGATTGGCCTGAGGTGGTGAGAAGGTTTCCATCTAGCCATGGAACCATTAGATCATATGGTGGTCCTAGAAGTGAGCATTCTACTTTTCTCAGCAGGGCTATGTAAGAGTTTATATTACCCCTATCATACGATGAAGTGACTTTTTCCTTGAATAGATCTTGAGAAACTTTCTCAGAGAAAGGGGATATTTTGATATGAAAATCTAAGTGGTTTGTGTTCCCAATAGATTCTAGAGTCTTTACAGGACGACATGTTGTTAATTGAGTATTTTTTTAGGTGTACCAACCATTCTAGGTACTCGATGAATATGATACAAATAGTGCTTATAGGCTTGGACCTCTTAGAAAGATGTGTTTATATACATCTGATCCAACATTATTCCTCTATGAATTCCTAATTATGTTATGGTGGTAGAGAGAACATTAGTGGTTGAATATTATTTGGCTGAGTAGATGCAGCCAGTGAATGTCAGTAGTGGGAAATCAGGAATGTGATGTCAGTTTAAGAGGCTTGGATGTGTAAAATATTTTGAAAAGATTAATTGGTAGGGACAGGTGAATTTGTAGGGAAGCAGACATGGAAGAGGAGTTTGGAGATCAGTAAAAGGTGTTATACTTTTAGACAAGTTACAACCACCGCCCCAATTTAGTCTCGACCAGGCTTAAGGGAGCAGGAGGATAGGGGAAGGGAGTAGTTGCATGCGGTCAAGGAGTGTGACCAAAGGGATCTAGGAATTATTCGAGGTATGGTCTGTATCTAATACTATTTTTCGTATTAATAGACATAGGTACTAATCATTCCTTCTTGTCACGATTCTTGGTCAAGACCTATAGTTTCTGGTTAAACCATTGACTTGACCCTTACGTCTAGATATACCTATGGGACGAGACTTGATAATCAAAATTATTACAACAGTGTGATCTGACCCTTGAGGTGAGCGTTTTTATTAGAACCTCTTGGTGGCAGCATCGAGGCCTTATTACATTAGTTTGGGTATGGACCGGTCATCCATAGTTCATGTTCAGATTGACTATTTTTGGAAAAAAGGTTTTGGTATATCTACAGTATTGGAATGGGGTTTAACTTGGTTGGAAAAAAAGGAAACATAGGCAGCTCAGTTTAAACTCATGGATAAGAGGGTGGATCCTATCACTCTTGAGTTGGCCGACCATACCCTCGTGGCATCAGGTGTTTTGAGTTTTTAGTTCCCAACTGTAGTGGAAGAGTGCAGGAACATCTATTCAAAAGATGTTTCTAGGATTACCCCCTCACAGTGAAGGGGATTTTGAATTGACTTGTACCCAAGGAAGACACCAATATCTACAAATTCATATCAGATGGCTTCTATAGAGCTCCAAGAGTTGATAGTATAGTTGGGAGAATTATTTAGTGTTTACTCTGATCACAAGAGTCTTAGGTATATATTCTCACAGAATGACCTGAATCTGAGATGGCAGCGATGGATGGAGTTCCTCCATTACTATGAATTTTAGATAGTCTACACTCCTAGGAAGGGGAACGTGGTGGCAAATGCACTCAGCAGGAGGTATGGGTTACAGTTGCTGAGTGAGGTGATAGAGCAGCAAGCTGTGTTTCAGTTATCCTTTCTGGATATTGATAGAGAATATCACCACCATTCTTTGACTATCACTCCCCCAATCCTTCAGTGAGTTCGACAGTCATTGCTTGGGGACGTTGACTATGTGGCCCGATGTGATCAGATATCCTTTTGGTAGTCTCCTAAAATATTTTATGAATGTGGGGAGCACATCATTCACTTTAGAGGATGCACCATGGTACCAGTGATGTTGCGAGAGGAGGTGTTGAGGGATTTTTACACATCCCCTTTGGCCGTACATCCGGGTGTGGTGAAAATGTACCAGGACCTCTCGTGTCAGTACTGGTGGCCATAGATGAAGAAATATGTGGTAGGGTTCATATCATGATGCCTCACATATCAGCAAGTGAAGGTCGAGCATCAAGTAATAGTAGGCTTACCTCAGCCACTCGAGGTGCCAGAATGGAAGTGGGATGGTGTCTCCATGGACTTCGTGATAGAGCTATCACATGAATCCTGGGGCCACGACTCCATCTGGGTGACCGTTGACCGACTAACCAATTCATCCCACATTCATCCCATCAGAGAGCATGGATCAGTAGAGGTATTGGGACATCACTACATATAGTAGATTTTACGGCTTCACAAGGTGTCATCGACGATCGTCGTGGTGCTTTTTTACATCCCGCTTGTGGAAGGGATTGTAGGAGGCGTTCGAGACCCGGCTATGCTTGAGAACTTCCTTTCACCCTCAAATAGATTGTCAGACAGGGCAGACCATACAGACACTCGAGGACATGCTTCATGATTGTTTCCTTGATTTTGGCCGCATTTGGAAGGAACACCTGCCACTAGTGGACTTTCATACAATAATAGTTATCACTCCACCATCGGCATGGCTCCATTTGAGGCCCTGCACGGGTGACCTTGTAGATCACCTCTATGCTGGATAGACACAGGGGAGTCAGCACTTATGGGTCTAGAGTCCGTATAGGCTACCATAAAGAAGGTGTAGATCATCCAGGAATGGATTAAGACTACACAGAACTGGCAGAAGTCTTATGCTGATTGGATACAGATACCCTTGGAGTTTGAGTAGGGAGACCATGTCATCCTTCGAACCTCCCCACGATGAGGATTATAGAGGTTTCGTCATGAAGACAAGTTGTCTATGAGGTTCATCAATCCTTTCCATATCCTTATCAGAGTATTAGAGGTGGTGTACCATCTAGCTCTTCCCCCAAAGATGCACCGGATGCATAATGTTTTTCATGTGTCGCATCTGAGGAGGGACGCGCATGATTCATCACACGCTATCAACTGGGGAGAGATGGAAATAAACTATGGGGTAAATTTGGAGGATTTCCTGATGGAGATAGAGGATCTACAGGAGTAGATCTTTGGTGGGTGGTTGATTCCTCTGGTGTGAGTACGTTGGAAGAACAGGAATCTATAGGAGAGAACATAGGAGCGGGAGGCTCAGATACGTGCTCAGTAACCCCACTTGTTTAATTTGCCTTTTTTTTGGCTTTCGAGGACGTAAAACTATATGATGGGGAGAATATAAAGACCCAAAAATTCCGTATAATTTTTTTTATTATATGTAATTTTTACAAGACAGAAAAATATGACGGCATGCGATTGAAGGCCAGGAGTGCTCAGAATGATCCATCGAAAAAGTGTTAAGCTTAAAATAGTGCTCGTGAGTAGTTTTATAGAAAAATGGAATAACACTTAAACGGGTGCCTGGATCAAAAATCTGAGGGCATTGTTGCATTCAGGATGGTGGGTTTACCCTAGGTGCAACTTATGTTTAGTCAGCACAGGCCTCTAGTGAGAAAACATGAAAATGGAATAACTGTAAATAAAATAATTAAAAAAATTATTTTATTTTTGAAATTCTTATAACTCATGAATGGTGACTTGGATAAAAAATATTATACCATCACTGAATTTTTTATTGTGTTCTTTCCTTACATATATCCTATCATTGGCCACCACGGGCCAGCAGTGGAAGTTAGATTTTGGCCACAAATAAAATAATTAAGTAACAATAATTTAATTGGTAAATTCTATAACTCCTAAATAGTAACTCCAACTGGAAATATGAGAGTATCATTGATATATTCAGGGAATATTTCCCTTAGGCAATGTCTAACCTTGACTGGCACGGTTTGAGGGTGATTGTTAATAATTTTTGATCTTTTTTATGGTAAGTTCAATAAATGTGCGGGTGGTGATTTCTATCTTTTGAACCGGTGATCAGATTAAAAATATGAGGCACCCTTGAATTTGAAGTGTCAGGATTCCCTTAAGGAAATCATAATTTCATCCATTAATGGTCGGATGAAAAATTTAATTTTTTATACTTTACAAAATAAAATAATAAAATAACTAAAGTTTATTTTATTTTTCTTTTTGCAATCGTTGAAAAAATAGCAGAGGGACCACAGTGCAATGTCAGACCATTAATGGCTTGACCCTTATGTTCTGTAACCACAAATTTAATTGTTTTTAATATGTTTTTTAATCGCACCATTGGGAAAAATTAATAGGTTCATTAATTAAATTCATTAATGAACATCATTAATTTTTCGGTGTGTTGATCCTATCCTCCCCTCTATTTAATTTGAGCTCGGGCTTGGGTTTTGGGAGATCTACAAGAGGAAGATCTGGGGAAGCGCTGTCGACTTTTTTATCTGATGAATAACGTGATCGAGTGATAGATTTTGGGGGAATTGATGGGTGACAGTAAGGGCTGACGAACAACTTTTTACGTGTGCACTCCCTCTTCATTTGTGGAATCTCCCACGAATCTGAGGCAGGGGTTGTTATTAAATTCAAAAACTATCATTTATTTTCATCATTCTTGAATTTGGGGGTGTTTTTTTCAGGATATTTGAATGGGGCTTAATCAATATCTTTGTGGTGTTTTTATATGATACCCGCTTATTATGATGCAAACGTGGAGGGCGAGGGCCAAAAGAAACAGGCTCGGACCCTCCGTAGCTTGTTTTATCATTTAATTCTTCATGGGTGAATTCTATGTTTGACAGAAACATGAATAAAAGGGTCATGTCGTGACGACAGAATATTGGGAGGCCCTTCGGTGCAGACGGGAGTGGAAACAGAGTTTCGGAGCATCGCCAGAACCCCATGAAAAAAGCGTCGGCATGGCGGCACTGGTGACCGGTGCCGGCGGGCGAAGGCGAAGACAACGAAGACCAGCACAGGTGGAAAAAGGTGACAGTTAGTGCTCACCGACTGCAGAATGAGTAAACACCTCTTGGTGTCGTGGGGGACCAGACGAGTAGCCTGCCATTGGTCGGCCGCGTTGGGGGAGAGTCGCGCGCCGTCGTGCACCGTGGGAGGTGGTCGCAGCTTCAAAGCTGCGACAATGGGTACTTGTGCCCTGCAGGTCCTACTTCTAGCTGAGACGATTCCATGTGGCACCGCCAATTAAAAATCTGAACGTCTCTTTAAGGCATTCGGGAACGAGGATTCGTGCGACCCCTCACGTGGGTCACGCAAGTCAGCGGGCCCGGTCAGTCTGCTATCGAGCGGGTCGCACCCTATGTGGCCCAACCTAGCCAGTTCAGGCTGGGGCAGTCCGTGGCCCATTAGGTTTAGCCTTCCATGGCCCATTCAGTCAAGGTCAAACCAGAACCAAGTCGGGTCGGGCCGGGTCGGGCCAGACCCGGACCCATTTCGTCCCAGATACGCTTAAAAGGTCATAACTCACAAACCAGACATCTATTTGACGAACCATCCATGGCACTAGAATCCTTGTAACGAGATGGTCATTTTGAGATAATCCACCTATGTCTTGGAGAAAGTTGGAGTATGGCTGGGTTTGATCGTACCTGAATCCAACCGGGCCCTCGGCACTAAAATACCTATAGCTCACAGACCGGGTGTCTGATTTATGTGCCATCCATTTTGTTGGAACCCTTATGACATGATGGATAATCTGGTTACTTCTTTTTTGGTACATCATTCTAGTTGAAGCATGACAGATGGCTTGAGGATTGGATCCTAACAGAATCAAGCATTCTATGTATGGGAGTCCAGTGGATTTCTTAGACATGAAGAATGAATAGAGATCCTATGTGGATCAGTACCTAGATATCCAATGAGGATCAACAACTAGATATCCTATGTGGATTATCACCTAGTGATCCTATGTGGGTTAGCACCGATCTTGTGTGGGTCAAATCCAATTTGGGGCAGTGCTCAACGATCATGTGTGGGTCAGCGCATACCGATCCTGTGTGGGTCAGAACCTCTGTGGGTCAATGCTCAGTGATCATGTGTGTGTCAGTGCATACCTATCCTATGTGGTTCAGATCATGTGTGGGCCAATGGGGGTTAGTACCTATCGATCCTTGGTGGGTCGGATCCTGTGTGGGTCAGCGGGGGTTAGTACCTATTGATCATGTGTGGGTCTGTGGGAGTTAGTAACTAATGATCCGATGTGGGTCAAAAGTAGTCCCTCTTAATAGAATAATATGATCTATCCTTACAACTAATAATCTGTACTTCTATACATAAGTTATACTTGGTTTGAGCTGAGGCTTTAGTTTGTTCTTTGTGATTGTCATCATGCTTTGTGGTTTTCCTTAGTAGAATTTTGAGATACCTTCGGGGGTCTCGAGTTCCCTACTGTGTATTGTTATACTCACATCTGCATGGGCTTCTCCTAGACCTTGTTGTGCCTTGTGTAGACTACGAGAAGCTAGTCTAAGACTATAAGAGCATGGACTAGGTGGTTTAGGGAGATGACTGTTGGCATGGAGAGCTATAGAGACGAGTTGTGCCTACTCTTCAGGTAGGATCCTTGGTGGAAAATATCAGGATATGTTTTTGGTTTTCTATTATAGTTGTATCTTTTCAGTTGGACTTATATTTCGGCCCCCTTTACTTTCAATATACACTTTTAATAATACAGTTTTACTTCTTGTTTGCATCTTGTTGTGTTCTTGTACTATGTGTTTGTATAGTTTTAACGAAAATTCCTTCTCGTATAGGGATATGTTTTTTCAGTTCTACTCACCAACCCCTAGCCTATGGAAGGTGGGCTTGGTGTAGTCACAAAAGAGTCCCCAAGGGATAGGTCATGACATGGTGACCATTGAGTTCTAAATTATCATGGTTATTACCGTGGACCTTCTAATAAAATATGCCGGGATATAGTTATTATTGAGTTGGAAACCTATAAGGTCTATGTTGCCTTGGTCATTACCTTAAAAATTCTTATAATATGATAGGCTCTAGTTATTATGGAGTTGGTGACCCTTGAGGTCTACGTTCCCTTGGTCTTTACCTTGTGACTTCTTATAAGATTCTAGGATATATTTATTACTTATTTGGAGACCCTTGAGGTCTACATTTACTTTGTTATTACTTTGGAACATTCATTTCTAAATACCATTAAAGGTTAAATTGTTACATATTGGATCCAACACTATTATTATCACTTGAATTGTATATAAACTGGATGTTAATTAATTAAAGAACATGTTACATGTTCGTACACCAACCAAGGGATGAAGCAGGTACTTGGGTATTTATGTTACTGTAATGATTTACTTTATATATGCAAGATTTCACACTATTATAGTTTATATTATACAAATTGGATGTTATAGACTCCATTGGTGGTGGCCTAATGAGATATATCTCACACTCTATCTAAGCACCTTTGGTACCCAGACATACCATATGTATACAGGTGTTGATAAAGGGAAGAAACATTCATCAAACACTTGATTTCATAATATTTAGGAAGGAACATAATATAAAATGGCTGAGCTATAGCTTGAGATGCTTTGGATAGTATTTTTTTTTCTTTTTATACTTTTTTGGAACATGTTATTATGGTTGTCTGGTATCCAGGTTTTCCATCATTATAGTGACATGAAATTCATCATAAGTTAATCCAATTGATTTAGTTATTTTTATTATTGTCTCTATTTTCATTGTGCTTTTTTTTACATTACTACTTCCTATATTTGCATATTGTTTCTCTCTATTCTTCTAATACACACTCTAGTAATGAGGGAATTGTCTCCCCACAGACACACTCTAGTCCCTCACTACTAGTCGGTACCCTCTGGCATTCAGGGAGATGCGCTTGAGGCCATGTGGCCCACCGGACATGGGGCACCCTCAGTGGAATCCAGGTCCGAGATGTCACAAAGTTGTATCAAATAAGTTCATTTCTTTCTAAACTGTTTGACGAAAATAGATTGGATATTAGGATATTTATGGGACTTAGTTATAATCCCTTCTTGGGCATCACGAACTCATGTTTGGGGTAAAATCCAAGTTACATGAATAATGATTTTTATTCTTTTTTCCCTATTATAGTTGATATTATTTCACATTTATGTGATTCACATTATGTGTTGAGGTTATTATTAGGCTGATTGAGATTTATAAATCATTCATGGCCCAATGATATGGGGGAAAGAAGCATTATTACATAAATCATAATAGGCACATTGATTTATCATGTCATGCATATTGCCATTCCATAAAGGTAAATTTTATTACATGAATTACTTGATATTCCTATGATGTTTGAGTGACGATGTGATAGTTAGATTATATTTTTGATATTCTATGACTGTGATTGAGTGATTTCCTATCTCAATTCAAGAGTTTTATGGGCCATCACGAGTTAGGATGAGTAATTTAACGAGTTGATCTCTTATTATAAAAAAATGGGTGTCGTTTTCAATTATAAAGAGTTTGGGCCCTGATTCACTAGGAATGGGGACTCATTTAAAATTAATCATGATATATGAAAGTAAAAAAATGAAAATGTATAGTGAAGCTTGACATCTAAAATTTAATGGTAACACGCCCTTATCCCACCTTTTCTTTTCTATGAAGGTAAATGAGTGAACATTGTAATTAAATGTTAAATGAAATGAAACATATACTTGAGAACATACCAATACCTAGCCATATAAGTGGGTATTTGGGGTATTAGACCTAGGGTAGTGATCCCTTTAATTTTTTCATCTTCCACTATTGTTGTTATCTATCTTCTTAATGTATGTTCTGAGGTGTGTTCTTGGCATTTTTAGACAAATATTGCCACTATATTCTCATATCATATGCGAAGAGGGTGGTGATGACCATTGTATAGATGTGGTGGACCCTTAGCCACTAATCTTACTCCTAGGAGTGCCACTTGAGGCACCACCTTCTATACCTAATCTAGGAACTGGTTCCCATGTTTGTGATTGTTTTCTACTTCTGATGCAGTCCATTCATGGTTCTCCACATCTTTCACCTACAATCACTGATCTTACTCATGATTTCCAGTAGTATCATCCTCATACTTTCTTAGGGGACGGTGTTCTATAGTCTACTGAGTACTGGATAAAGTCCACCCTTTCTATTTTTGATAATCTGGAGATTCCTCTGGAGCGAAGGGTCATTATTGAAACATACATTCATTGGGATTTAGACAAGTGTTGGTGGGATGTGGTTACCCAGGCTGATCGCTATCAGGGAAGGGTATGTGCTAATTTCAAGACTATCTTATATAATATGTTCTTTCCACAAACACTAAGTACAAGGACCTATCCTTATTACATTACATAATCTTGAAATTATTAATGAAATAAATTCCCTTCACATTGAGGATCTTTTCATGTTTATATCTTTAGATATTTTGGACATAATATATTCATAACATTACACATTAATACATAGTGGAAACTAGTAAAACAGAACTTGTTTCTTCTAAAATATAAAACTTTTCAAATAAAACATGATTCCTTGAAAACTATTGATAACTTTTAACATGGCTTCCTTATTCGCCTTACACATACTTATAACCTATGAAAATCATTTAGAAACTTGGGATGAGCACAAAAATCTCAGTAAGGGATATAAAGAGAAGGAAGAAGCACATTAGTCCATGAATACTTGTAGCGTATGAAATCATTTTCAAAAGTCATACTAATCACCCATATATACTTAATTTGTGAAACATGTGATTTAAAAAATATCCACACAAAACATAAAAATATAAATATAACCATAGATTTATTTTGTTCCATTACATACATAATCTTGTAACTCTCTCGGCTACCTTATAATTTGTAACTGTCACAGCTACCTTACAATTTGTGTAACCATCGCAGTTACACTTCGAGTAACCATACGACCGAACTCCAACTTACACATACCCAATGTATTTGAGGGAAATATAGTTCCAACCATTCATAATAAATAATTACCAAGAACTAAAACACAATCATGAAACGTGAATAATTTCATAAAAACATTTCCTTTGTAATTTCATAAAACAGAATTTTAAAAGAGGATTTTAAAATAAAATCCCCTCACATAATTCATATAATTGAAGTGAGAATAAATATAGTGGAATGAATATGTATATATACTATAAATACACATAATTAAACATATTATAAACAAAACTCTTCACACAAACAATTTTAATACCACATAAATAATGAAGTAGAATGTTAACCCAAAGAATGGAAATCGAGTTATGAATTCCCTTACCTCCAGTTTTTCTTACCTAAAACTTGTTTAAACCTCTTGTATAATGGATAAAAGAGTGTTATTAATATCTTAAATAAATATATTCATCTTTATAACATCTTATATGTTCATTTTATAACATCATTTCACACATTAAATGTTATTATTTTGTTCCTTCCATTGTTTAGGGTGCGTTCTTTACATGATTTCCGTGATTGGTTCATGATGGTCGTTCTTGTAAATTGGAAGTGAAACTATATAATTGTAATGGAGTGTTATTTACATAATAACATAATCCATAAATTATACCATTTTTCAATTTTAATTCTGAAATTGATATGATTCATAAGTTAAAACATTAATGATGTTCGTTTAGATCATTTTAGTGGTTCTTTGATAATAATGACCTCATTTTGTGTTATAAATTAAAACCATGTTTACAAAAGAATTACAGAACCATGTATGAGACATAATACATATATTATAACCTGGTTCAACCATAAAAATTGTTTCATGACCATCCTTGAAGTAATTAAGGAAAATTGAAATCACATCATCCACGATGTCGGTAATTCGACACATCACAGAAAATGTTTTTAATTCGTTAAATAAGTGGGGGGAGGAGAAGAAGATTGATGATGAATATTCCTTGAACATGACAACATATAAAATATAAAATATTCTATAGAATTCATTACTATTTGATAAGATGAGGTGAGTAAAGAAGAATAAAATTAAGGAACTCAAAATAAAAGAAAAATTGAGAAATCTCTAATGAAAATTCGGTATCCTAACGACGTCACTTAAAATATCATAATATAGTTTGATGATAGAAATGGGGTATCTAATAACTCTTAAATAATACAATAATTAATGGGGTTATGGAATGAAATATACCATCATAATCCAAATCAAATTAAAAATAATAACATAAAATAGAATAAAGGAAATAAAACAAAAGAGGATGTTTACCTCTTGATCTCTTCTCCATGAGATCCTTCTTAAGGCCTTTGGTTTTTGGACATTTGGTGAGACCATCAGATATAGGACGTGGGGAAGGGACTTGTGAGGAGTTTTGGGTAGAACTGTGATAAGGCTCAAGTCTTGAGAGGTGTGGGAGGAAGAGGGGAATGAGGGTGGTATTTAAAGTAGAGGAGAAAAGGTATTTAACATTATTTTAATCATTATTATAATATTTTTGCTCAAGACTATGAATAGCGTTAATTTATCTGACCCTAAATAGTAATAATTGCATGTGAGTTCTAACCAAGGGGTCTTACATCACTTATGATTTCATAAATAGTGTATTTTACTAATAATTTTCATATACGGTATTTTATTGTTTTTCACTATTCAAAAAAAATATAGATTTTTTAGAAAATTCCCATAAATTCACCCGTTCCATTTTACAACATGTAGAATTAAAAAATGAACTCCATTTTTTGAAAATAATTTATTAAATATAATTAATTTAATTTTTAAATAAAATCATACTTAATTCCAAAATTAAAAATTTTCATTTCTATAACTACTTTTATATTACATTGAAAAATTAACTGAGATGTCATTATATTTAATCCTTAAGAAAATAAAATAATAATAAAATTTAATATTCATTAGGGTCAAATTACTATTAATATGGGTATGTTACTATTCACTAAAAAAACAAGTTGGTTCCATCAGACTCCAAATAACTTACTGAACACAAATGTAGATGATCATTTTTCGAAATTCAAAAAATAGAAGATGTAAAATTATGTTTAATGTCTAGTTTTAAATATCTACCTAAAACAAACATTCATTCATTTAAATTTATTTTTAGAAAACTTTGGGGTGTTACATTATCCCCACCATCTGGAAATTTTGTCCTCATAATTTTATTTACTTATTAAAGAAGTGAGGGTATTTTTCCCTCATAGAATTTTCAGACTCCCATGTTGCTTCTTCAACCACGTGGTTTCTCCACAAAACCTTTACATGGTGAATTACTTTATTCAACAATACATGTTCCATTCGATCAAGAATCTGAATTGGTTTCTCTTCATAGGAATGGTTCTCTTCCAACTGAACTGCTTTTGAGCTCAGGACATTAGTTGAATCTGGAACATACTTTCTCAACATCGAAACATGAAAAACATTGTGTACCTAAGAAAAACTTGGAGGAAAATCTACTCTATATGCAAATGGTCCAACTTTCTCCAGGATTTCAAAAGGACCTATGAACCATAGAATTAGCTTCCCTTTATTACCGAAACACATCACACTTGTCTAAGGAGATATTTTAAGGAAAACATGGTCACCTACCTTGAAAGAGAAGTCTTTCCTTCTGTTATCTACATAATTTTTATGCCTTCTTTTAGCTTTCCCCATGTGCTTCTGGATCATCTTCACTTTCTCAGCCACTTCCTCTACTAATTCTTTCCCCATAAATTTTTTTTTCACTGAACTCATCCCAAAATGTTGGAATCCGACACCCCTTTCCATTCAATGCCTCAAAAGGTTCCATCTGTATACTGGAATGAAAACTATTATTATAAGAAAACTCAACTAAAGAAATATGATAATCCCAACTTCCCTGGCAGTTCATTGAACATACTTGAAGCATATCCTCCAAAGTATGAATTATTCATTCTAACTTCCCATATGATTGATGATGGAAATCTTTAATGAAATTTAATTTTGTGCCCAATGACTTCTAAAGTCCCCTCCAAAAGTTATAAGTGAACCTGAGATCCCAGTCAGATAAAATGGAAAGAGGAACTCATTCTAACCTAAAATTATCTTTGGGGTATAGTCAATAAATCTAATCCAAAGACATTGTATCTCCAATAGAAAGAAAATGTGAAGATTTTGTCAGCCGATCAACAATAACCCAAATCAAATTGTTACCTCGAGAAGTCTTTGGTAGTCCCACCAAAAAGTCCATGGATACATTCTCTTATTTCCACTCTAGCTCTTGAAAAGGATAGATCATCCCCTTTGGTAACTGCTGCTCTGCTTTAATGTATTGACATGTCAAGCATTTCACAAAAAAAATCATCAATATCTTTTTTCATTCCATCCCACCAATAATACTCCTGAAGGTCTTTGTACATCTTAGTACTACAAGGATGAACTGAAAATGGAGAACTATAAGCTTCACACAACAAATATTTCTTCAAATGATAATCACAAGGAACACACAACCTTTTTCAAAATCTTAAAACACAATATTTATCAAGGTTAACCTCTAGAAACATTCCTATTTTAACCAATTATACCTTTTTCTACTGCTCATGATCATCCTTCTGCACATGCTTAATTATGTATGATAATGATGTCCGCACTAAAACCTAAGACAAAACAATGGTATTTCCTACAACTGAAACTTATAATCTAAAATTCATAAAATCATTAATCAATGGATCATGTTCCAAATATAACATGGATAAAGATGCATGATGTTTTAGACTCAAGGCATCTACCACTTTGTTTTCTTTTCTAGGATGGTAATTGATTGTGAAATCATAATCCTTTATCAGTTCAGGCCATATTATCAGCTTCATTATTAATTCCTTCTGAGTGAATATATGCTTTATACTTTTATGGTCAGTATATATTTGACATTTAGCTCTGTAAAAATGATGCCTCCAATTTTTCAAAGCAAAAAACCATAGCTGCCAATTGCAAATCATGTGTGTGATAATTTATCTCATGAGGTTTAAGTTGTCTTGAATAGGCAATTACTTAATCATTCTGCATCAAAACATAACCAATTCCCTTCAAATAAGCATCATTGTAGATGAAAAAATCACCATTTTGTGATAGAAAGGCCAAAACCAGAGCATTAACCAATATCTTCTTCAATTTCTGAAAAAAACATCACATTATTCTATCCATATAGATGTATCCCCTTTTTGTGTTAACTTAGTTATTGGGCTATATAACCATGAAAAGTTATTAACAAACTACTGGTCATAATCTTCTAATCCAAGAAAACTACAAATTTCTGTAACATTTGTCAGTCTTGGCCATTCATCAACCACTTTTGTTTTGGCAGGATCAACTATTAATCCTTCCTTATTTACAATGTTCCCAATAAAATAAATCTGTGGCAACCAAAAATCACACATTCTGAATTTTTAATACATTTTATTTTTCTTTAAGGTTTGTAAAACAACCCTTATATATTTTTCATACTCCTATTTATTTTTAGAAAATACCAAAATTTAATCAATAGACAAAACCAAAAAATTATCCAAGAACTCATGAAATATTATATTCAGAAGATTCATGAATACATAAGGTGCATTAGTTAACCCAAATGTCATAAAAATAGATTTATAATGCACCTATCAAGTATGAACTGCTATTTTCAGGATTTCATCCTTCTTCACCTTTAGCTAATGTTATCCGGATCTCAATTCAGTCTTGGAAAAGTACTGAGCTCTCTGGAGCTGATCAAACAATTCATCGATATGTGAAAAAGGATACATGTTTTTAACAGTGATGTTATTCGAAACTCTATAATCAATGAAAAGTCTCATGGAACCATCTTTCTTTTTAACAAAAAAAATAGGAGCTCCCCATGGTGAACTTATAGGAAGAATTAAGCCCTTATCAAGAAAATCCTGAAACTGATTTTTCAATTCAACAAGTTCTATTTGATCCATACAATATGGGGGTTTTGAAATTGGATTAGCATCAGGACTAAGTCAATTGTGAATTTGACTTCCTAGTCAAGTATGACACTGGGTAACTCATTAGGAAAACATCAAGGTATTCATTTACCATTGGAACATCATTAATCTGAACAGTTCCAATGTTTTCAACAATATGAGCAAGATAAATTTAATTTCCATCTTTCAAAAATTTATCAACTTATTTATATGTTATCAATTTCGGGGGTGCTTTCTTATATACAAACTGAAACTCTTTTTGAAAACCAACTTCTTCAGCTCTACTGTCAATCTTAGCATGATAAACATAAATCCAATCCATTCCCAGAGTAACATCAAACTCGACTAAGGGTAAAACAACTAGGTTTGTAGGTAAAGTATTTCCGTGGAACACAGTAGAAATATTATTATAATTACTATTTTTTATAATATTTCCCCCTAGTGTTTTAACAACAAGTACTGTTCTCATTTTATGAGGTTATATTTCCAATTTACTAAAAAAAATTCCTGGAGATGAAGGAATGTGTAGACCCCATATCAAACAAAACATTAGAAAAATATAAGTAAACAAAGTACCTGATACAACTTCATTGGATGGCTCGACATCTGCTGACGTATTCAAAAAAGATATCACTACACTTTTCTGGTTATATTATGGCTTCTTTGCATTATTTGGATATCTCCTTGGGTATGAATTTTCATAGTGACCCATCTCACCACATTTAAAACACTTTACAATTTTCATATCAGTATTATTACTAGGATCATTTTCATTATAATATCAGTCCATATGTCCAAACATAACACATTTAAAACACTTCTCAATTTTGGTAATATATTCCCCAGGGTGCTTCTTGACACACTTTTCATAAAATGTAAACTAGAATTTCGTACTATTAGATGTATTTTATTGATTCTTACCCATCGCTTTCCATCTAGTCCTCTTTTTCTCTTTGTTTTCAAAGTGCACTTGATCATCAGAAAACTCCATATCTATCCTCTCAGCACATCAGGAAAGTTTATCATAACTTTTTAATTCACGGGAGGCCAGCTCCATTTTATACCTTTGCTTCAATCCTGCGTAAAAGTTATTGATTTTTCTATCATGATCCAGAATAATATTTGGAGAATACCTCGCTAGTCGGCTGAAGTTATCTTCATACACAACCACTAAATCCTCCACATTTTTCATCAATTCAAGGAATTTCTTCTCCATCCTATGTCGCACCACCTTAGGAAAATATTTTTCAAGGAAAATATTTTTAAATTCATCCCACTCTAAGGGATAAATATCCTATATATCCTTGATATTCTTTACCATTGACCACCATTGATCAGTTTCACCTTCAAAATGATAAATGGAAAGACATACCTTTTGATTATCTGAACAACCCATTACATAAAATATCTTTTCAAGGGATTTAATCCATCCTTCATCCTCTATTAGTTCAGAAGATCCATTAAAAGTAGGAGGGTGTTGTCATATAAAATGTTCCACTATTGTCATGTTCTGTTGTGGTTCCTTTGGTTGTTCTCTTTCATGGATTCCACCACCATTTATTGCCTATGTTTTCTAATCTATTACTATCACAAACTACTCAGTTCCAAACCCTACCATTTAGGGCTACAAATTCCGAAGGATGTTGTTCTATCAGGGCCTCTCTTCTTGAGCTTCTCTATTTCTTCTACGGACAACCATTCTAAAAAAACATATCTTAGAAAAAAAACCTGGTAATATTAAAATTCTATAACATTTCAAATTAATCATAGATTAAAAATAATTGATGGTATTATAGTAACATAATCCAAACCCCTAAAGTTATCTATACCATCCTTTGATACCAATTATAAGGACTCGACCATATTAGATTACATAATCTTGCAATTAGTAAAAAAATCACTTCCCTTCACATTGAGAATCTTTTCAAGTTTAGATATTTATTTATTTGAGACATAATACATTCATAAAATTACACATTAATAAAGAGTGGATACTAACGAAATAGTACTCCTTTCTTCCAAAATATGAAACTTTTCAAATAAAACATGATTCCTTGACAAATATTCATTAAGGGATATAAAGTGAATTAAGAAGCACATTAGTCCATGAATACTTGTAGCGTATGAAATCATTTTCAAAAATCATACTTGTCACCCATATGTACTTACTATGTGAAACATGAGATTTACACAATATCCACACAAAACATAAGAACATAAATATAACCTTATAGGTATCTTGTGTCCTTACTAACATAATCTTGTAACCCTCTCGGTTACCTTGTAATTTATAACCCTCATAGCTACCTTACAATTTGTGTAACCATCGCAGTTACACTTGGAGTAACCATATGGCCAACCTCAAAATTACACATACACAATGAATTGGAAGGAAATATAGGTCCCAAACATAATCATAAAAAATTTCCATGAACCATATCACAATCATACAACATGAATAATTGCATAAAAATATTGCCTTCAAAATTTCGTAAAATATAATTTTAAAATAAAATTTTAAAAGAAAATAACATTACATAAATAATATAGTTGAAGTGATACTTAATAGAGTGGATATAATATGTATATAGACTATAAATAAACATAATTAAACACTTTATAAACTAAACTCTTCACACAAACAATTCTAATAACACATAAATGATGAAGTGGAATTTTAACCCAAAGAATGGAAATCTGGTTAAGAATTTCCTTACCTCGGGTTTGTCTTACTTCAAACATGTTTCAAACTCATATATAATGGTTAAAATAGTTTTATTAATATCATAAAGAAATATATTAATCTTTATAACATATTATATTACCATTTTATAACATCATTTCACCCTTTAATTGTTAATATTATGTTCCTTCCATTTGTTCGGGTGCGTTCTTTACATGATTTCCATGATTGGTTCATGATGGTTGTTCTTGTCAATTGGAAGTGAAACACATTAATTGGAATGGTGTTGTATTTAAATATTTCTAGAATCAATAAATTATACCATTTTTAAATTTTAATTTTGAAATGAAGATGATTCATAAGTTAAAACATTAGTGATGTTCGTTTAGATCATTTTAGTGGTTCTTTGATAATAACGACCTCATTTTTTTATAAATTAAAACCATGTGTAAAAAAGAATTCCAGAACCATGGATGAGAAATAATACATATATTATAACATGGTTCAACCATAAAAATGGTTTCAGGACCAGCCTTTATGAAGTTAAAGAAAATTGAAATCACATCATCCATGATGTCGGTAATTCGACACATCACAGACAATGTTTTTAATTCCTTGAATAAGTGGGGGAGGAGAAGAATATTGATGATGAATTTCCCATGAAAATGAGAACATACAAAATATAAAAGATTATATAGCTTTCATTACTATTGGAAAAGATTAGTTGAGTAATGAAGAATAAAATAAAGGAACTAAAAATAAAATAAAAAGTGAGAAATCTCTCACGAAAATTCGGATGCCTAACAGTGTCACTTAAAATATCCTAAAATAGTTCGATGAGATAAATGGGGTATCTCATCACTCTTACATAATACATTAATTAAGAGGTATATGGAATGAAATATCCCAACACAATCCAAATCAAATGAAAAATAATATCATAAAATGGAAGAAAGGAAATAAAAGAAAATAGGATGTTTACCTCTTGATCTCTTCTCCTTGAGATCCTTCTTATGGCCTTTGGTTTTGGCATTTTGGTGAGACCATCAGCTATAGAAAGTGGGGATGGGACTTGTGAGGAGTTTTGGGAAGAACATTGGTAAGGCTCAAGTCTTTAGAGGTGTGGGAGGAAGAGGGGAATGAGGGTGGTATTTATAGTGGAGGAGAGAAGGTATTTAACATTATTTTAATCATTATTATAATATTTTTTCTCAAGACTATTAATAGTATTAATTCCTATGACAAAAAATAGTAATAATATAATTTTAGTTCGAACCATGTGTCCTAAAATCACTTATGATGTCATAAATAGTGTATTTTACTGAGAATTTGAATATACGAAATTTTACTGTATTTAACTATTCATCAAAAATTCTAAAATTTCAAAAAATTCCCATAAATCCACCATTACCATTTTTTTATATGTATAATTAAAAAATGAAATACATTTTATAAAAATAATTTTCTATATATAATTAATTTAACTTTTAATTAAAATCATACTTAAATCAAAAATTAACAATTTTAATTCTATAACTACTTTTATAGCACATTGAAAAATTGACCAAGATGTCAATATCTTAAAGCCTTAAGAAAATAACATAATAATAAAATTTACTATTCATTAGGGTCATATTATTATTCTTATGGGTATGTTACTATTCACCAAAAGAACATGTTTGTTCCATCAAACTCCAAATAACTTACTGAACACTAATGTAGATGATTGTTTTTCGAAATTAAAAAAATAGAAGTAGTAAAAATGTGCTTAAAGGCTAGTTATAAATATCTACTTAAAACAAAATTTCCTACATTTTAATTTATTTTTAGAAAACCTTGGGGTGTTACACTTAGAGCAGATAGAAACATAAATTTCATCCATATTGAGTAGGGTTCTATGTCATTTATGGAATATTTAGCACACTTTACTGAGTTACAACACTTTGCACTACTTCTAGCCTATGATGAGATTTCATGTGCTATATTCTTCAAGGATGGTATTGTGTATGCCATCTATACACTGTTAAACGTATTTCTATTTCCTACTTAATCTAAAATAGTCAATTAGGCTCTTATCACCGAGTGAAACCTGAGGGATGACAATAATACCAGGCATAGAGGACTATTTCCATGCCAGGGCAGTAGTTATCCTGATGGGAGGAAATATTCCCTTGAGGTTTCTCATTTGGGAAATGAAAGTGAGAGTATTCATTTTGATAGCTCCATTGTATATCATCAGTGTGGAATATGGGGGCACATAAATCCTCAATGTGATAGAAACCCACTGGGGTGTCGGGCTTGCATCCATATTTGGCATCTCTAGAGATTCTACAAGACCATTCCACTAGCTTCAAGAAGAAGAGGATTCACACTAGATCCACCTTCATGAGTGGGTTCTTTTGCACCACGTAAAGTAGGGAGTTGGAATAGAATCATCAATACTAGATGAGGAGGAGGTCATGGTCGTGTTATCTAGAATTCTAATCACCAACAGCGCCAGTAGAGCAGTTATGATTATGGTAGTCTAGTTGTTGCACAAGTTCTTGGATCAGGCTAGTTACATTAACTATAGTCAATACACAAGGATAAAGTTGTAGGACCATCTATAGTTCGAGGTATTATTCTAGTAGCTTCCACTATAGTATCTTCTTTATTTGATAGAGGTGCTTCAAACACTTTTATCTCTTTATCCATTGTGGAAAACCTTGGTCTAAATATATATTTTTTCTATGGAATAACGACCCTAGATACACCATTGGAAGTAAGGTCATAGGTAATACACCAATGTACGGTCTATCCCCTTGAAGAAGGTACTTAACCTTTCTTATTGAACCTCTTTTTTCTCTAAATTATGAGCTTTGATGTCTTTCTCATGATGGATTTGTTGGTTTAGTATCATGCCCTTATAGACTGCTATAACCATAGTGTATCCTTTACATCACCATAGGGTGGAAATTATCTATATAAGGTTGAGTGGTATGTCTAGGATAGTAGAGATGGACTAGATCATCATGGGCTAAGTGGAGTCACTACCTAGATTTTAAATCTCTTCATGAAGGATCAGGGTTAACATCAAGCTAATTTCCCACCAATAGTGGATCATTTTAGGGACATCATTCCCAACGATTTTTTGGATTACCTCTGGAGAGAGAGGTGAAGTTTATGATTGATCTTGTTCTAGGAATATCTCATGTGTCCATTCGTCTATACAAGATGGCACCTACAAATAATTAGAAGCTCAAGCGATAGTTAAAGGATATAGAGGCCAAAGACATTATACAGCCTTGTACATCCTCTTGGGGTCCACCCATAATTTTTTCTAAGAAGGTGGATGGAACCTTACATATATGTTTGAAATAAATATGGATGAACTAGATTATGGTAAATAATCCGTATATACTACCTCGAATAGATGGTCTCTTCAACCAGCTATAAGGAGCTAGGGTCTTCTCTAAGATCGACCTGAGATTAGGATATCATTATCTGCGTGTAAGGCCATCTGACATACCTTATATAGATTTACATAGAAGGTATGGTCTATATGAGTACCTTGTTATTCCTTTGGTATTATGTACATAACCACCACTTTCATGGCTCTAATGAATAGGGTTTTCCATCCCTATCTAGATTCTTTTTTTGTAGTATTTATGCATGACATCTTGGTGTATTCTCATACTCATAGATTCCATGCTCAACATCATGAGATCATTCTGTCTGCATTGAGAGAGCATCATAATTATTCCAATCATGATATGTGCCACTTTTGGATTGAAAAAGTTAACTTATAGGGTTATATTATATTATAATCAATAGTATTTGTTTACCTAGATAATGTTAGTGTTGTAGTCTCTTGGGAGAATCCCATGAACCTGTTTGATATATAGTGTTTCTTGGGGATAGATGAATTTTACAGATGTTTCATACAGGACTTCATACATCTTGATTCACCACTTATGGGACTTAAAAAGTAGGGTTTCAAGTTCTTATGGTTAGAAGAGTGTGAGAAATACGTTAAAGAGATGCAAGGGAGGCTCGTCTCGGCACCAATTTAGATTCTTACAGAGCCTGGAAGAGGCTATATCATTTGTTATTATGCATCAGGCATCATCCTAGGAGTAGTGATGATGCCGGAAGAAAAATTCATTATGTATGATTCTCGATAGATGAGGCATCATGAGATAAATTACCTAATGCATGAACTCAATCTAGAAGCAGTTTTCCATGCCTTGCATCGTTGGAGACATTATCTATTGGGTGAGCGTTTTCTGGTATATACGGACCAAAAAAATCATCAAATATATCTTTTCTCATCATGAATTGAACCTCAAGAGGTGGAGAAGGGTTGAATATCTACAGTGATTTTATTTCAAGCTTTCTTATATTCCTAGAAAGGGCAATGTGGTTACGGATGCGCTGACATGGAAAACAAAAGAACATGCTATACAGGAATCCATTGATGAATGGAAAATAATGTCCCTATTTTATAAGCTTCATCTAGAGTTTCTTGATAGTTGTGAGTAGTATTAACTCTCATCCTTGATATTTACCTCTTCCCTCCTTGAGAAGGTGAATAGTGGGCAATTTTTAGATCATGAAGGATTGTTTCACCATGAGAGTATTTTGGGAGATAAGTGACATCTGGATTGTTTTATGGAAAAAGATGACATTTTTCATATTAATGGATGATTATGGGTATCTATATATATTATATAAGGGTTGATGCATGATCCCCATGCTTCTCTGTGGGTAGTTCATCTAGGAATCTTCAAGACGCATCGAGATAATGGATACTAGAACTAATGGTTTGGGATGAAACATCAAATTGCATACTTTATCACTAGGTCTTCCACCTATAAACTGGTGAAGGAGGATCACCAGAGACTTGTAGTCTTTTAAAAAAACATCAAGTCCCAGAATAGTAATGGGAAGAAGTTTCCATGGACTTTTTAGTCGGTTTACAGAGTTTTCCTGAATGTAGCAACATTATATGGGTAATAATTTAAAGACTGATGATAGTATCCAATCTTATTCATATATGGGAGACATTATTAGTGGATGAACTAGGAATACTGAATGTTCGTGAGATCATACAATTACATAGGTTCCCTCATTATATCATTTCAGATAGGGATTCTCATTTCAATTCATGGTTCTGGAAAGTATTATAAAAGGCTATTGGTGTACAGGTGCTTTTAAGATAAACAATTCACCCTCCGACTGATGGATAGTCAGAAAGGATGATATAATTTCTGGAGGGCATGATTCGAGCATGCATCCGTTATGTCAACAGTTAGTTTGAGAAGCATACACCTCTTTTCTAGTTTTAATACAATAATAACATCCAGGAGATGATTCAGATAGATCATTTTCAGGCCTTGTATGGTAGTTCTTGTTGTTCAACCTCATTCTGGATAGAGGTAGTTTAGTTAGCCTTACTAGGTCCTCATATCATTTAGGATACTATGGAGTATGTTTATCTAATCAAAATGCATATGAGAACGGCCTAGTATAGAAAAAATCATATGTTAATCATCTAAGATGACCTCTATAGTTCATGGTCTGGGGCCGTGTTTTCCTATGGGTATCACCCATGCTAGGGAGTAGATAGATATGAAGTCAAGGGAAGTTTTCACCTCATTATGTAGGTTCATTTGAGATTTTTGAGAGATTCGGGCCAGTAACCTATCGATTGTTACTTCCTCATAGATAGAATTTCATGCACGATGTCTTTAATGTTTCATATCTTCACCAGTATCATACAGACAAGCCTCATTATTTTGATCCCGAGTTATTTGAGTTAGAATCCAATGCTACCTTTGAGTAATATCCAGTATGCATCTTTGACCAGAGCATGAAGGCTACCTGAGGCCAGTCTATCCTCATAGTATGTGTACTATGGAAGCACAACTGCATGTAATATGAGACTTTGAAGCAAGAAGCTGATGTACATTCCTAGTGGCCAGATTCTTTAGCAGACAGTGTTTCAGCACCCCTGGAAGGTGAACTCGGGGACGAGTTCTTTTTAGGGGGGAGGAATTTTAGAACCCATTTTCACTCAAGTATGGATCCTTCAAATTTTTCTCTAATTATTTATTTTTTACATAAAAAGTATTCCAAATTGGTTAGAAAATATATCCGGGGTTTCTAGAGCATTTTTGGATCCCAAAATAAAATTTTTTGCGAGAAACAGGTACGTTACGCGGTTAGAGTAAATTATGTGGACAGACCGCATGGTTAAACATAACTGTGCAGGAGGTTTGTAGTTTCGGGTAGAGAATTACTACACAGTTGTCACATGGTTTACTTAACTATGAGGCCTAACCATGTGGGTCCACCCCCCCCCCCCCTTCTCCATATACCCATGCATGGTTAGCACATGGTTTGAAAATACATGTGGCTAAACCATGAACATACCAATTTTGGGTGTTTTTTATGATTTTAACCTTAATGATATAATTAAACATCCTTCCTCCTTCTATGTGATTTCTAGTGGAATGGAGAGACTTCCCTATCATTTTTTAATACGTTTTAAAGATGAAACTTGTAACGCCCCGACCCCAGCTACCCGGAGTCAGTGCATTACTTCGTAACATTGGCATGATCACAAAAGAGCAAGTCTCGAAAGACCAATTAGTTTAGTAGCCTTGGAAACACTAGATACATTCGTAAACATTACATTACATCATAAAGTGAAAAACTACAATAACAAAGTCTCCATAGTCCACACTCATATCCTCTTCTGACTATCCCTGCAGGTCATTCATAAAATACTTCTTCACATCCTAGAAAATATTAAAACATTGAAAGGGGTGAGCTTAGATGCTCAGTAAGGATGAAAATATTGCGGAAGCTTTCATAAATAAACATTACCATTTAGGGCAATGTATAACTAAAACAAAAGCCTTTTAAACATGAACTTCAACATAATATGGCAAAAGTAAAATGAGATAATGCAATTTACATATTCACATGGATATTCTACTGGTCGTATAATCACATGCAATATCAATAACCACTTTCATAATGATGGAATGCATAATGCCAGACTATCATAACCACGTATCCAAGGCCTCGTGCCAAGACCAAAAATATGATTTTGTCAAGGCCTCATGCCAAGACACTAGTTTGTCTCATGAGACCTGTCGATGCATTGAGGAGCTATAGCGGGCTCCACCCGTCACTTATTAAGTCCAATGCATTCCTCATATGAATAGGTTTAAACATATCATAAACCATAACATAATCGTATCACATAAAACATGTGTAAAGGAAACAGAACATTTCCACATTTCAATCACAAGATGTCAATAAAACACATTTATATAATAAAAACGCTTTCAAAACCATTTTCAATACCAAAATAAAAGCAAGTTAAAACTTTGTATTTATTTTTCATTAAAAAAAGTGATGGCTTGTAGAGGAAGCCGAAACTCAAATAATGGTCACGGCGGCGGAGAAGTCGTTGTCGCCACATAAGTACAGAAAGGAAAACATTATCTTTTTGTCGTTTAGAAAAACGCTTTGTATAAAAAAGATTGCTTTTGAATAAACGTAAAATTCAAAGGGGTTTATATACCGTATAAAATAAATTTGTGTATAAAACAAAATATGCCTCAATGAATGGAGATTGAGACCAAGTCCTTAAAAAGATCATTTTTAAAATAAAATAGATCTATTATGTGTATTCACTATAGGTACGCATGAATAAAGTAAAAATACAAAATAGGACATAATAATATCATGACATAATTTGAAAGTAGTATATTAACCCATAGAATGGAAGTTGGGTTAAGAAATTCCCTTACCTCGTGTCCGACATGACTTGATCGTTCTTTAACCTCCTGAATAATAAACTAGAGTTAATTTATATTTACATAAGAAACTTTTTCATGTTCATTATTCCTTTTATATCACTTATTACCAAGTTATGAACATTATGTAATTAATTAAGTTAATAACGGTCATTTTGTCGATCTTAGGTACTTGAGTCAAAAATAAAATTCTTATAATTACAAGTTGGTCATGTGGTGAAATATCCATTATATCCCGAATTATATTCATGATTTAGATATAATATATCTCATATATATATCTAGTATATATATTCATTCATAATATTACATGACATTTATAGGTAAGAAATGAAATGCACCGTTCATGGAGACGGTAAGTCGTACGTACGAATGAACGCTACTTTCATTTCTATTTAATATTTAATGGAATGAAATCATAATTATATAAAGGTATATTATAATTCCAGTATAATATCATATATAATATCATTTACTCCATCATTTATACATCCCAAATATGGCATTAACGATTGAAATCACTTTGAGGGGGCGGTAGTCCGCACTTCCTAAAATGAAATTATCGCGTTTACCCATAATGGAAATCATAATGTATGACAAAAATGAGAAATACAGAAGAATAAGGAAAACATAAACATAATATATATATCATATATGAAAATAGTGACATCTTAATGGCCACCTTTGAAGGTGTTATATGAGTGTTGAACAATCATCGTTTCGTGAGGCAGAAATTCGCCATCCACAGAAACAATATGTTCTTTAACCATTAGATGTAGGTGTGTGTAAGTGTAGCTCGAATCCTTTTTTTAACAAAATCCTAGTATATTGAGTATACTGGTTTTGTTACAAAAGAAATTAATAAAGAGTGTTTAGGGGGTTGGAGAAGAAAAATAAAACAAAACAACATTAGAGAAGACATTACCTTAAAATCGGGTAACTCTTTTTGATTTGAGCCAAAGGCTTCCTTGGGAAGAGTTCAGCCCAATGTGAGGCTTCTAAGAGTAATAGGGGGAAGTTGTGAGAGTATTATGGAAGATTTTGGCCGATCCAAATGGCTTGAATGTGTGAATGAGGTGGTAGAGGTGGGGGCCTTTAATAAGTGGAGAGGAGGGTCACTCTTGGAATGTAAAGAAAAGTCACTTTATTATAAAATTAGTTTCGAATTTTAGAGGTCCCACACTTATATAATTCGAGGATATGGTGATAAGGTTTCGAAATCTACTCATCCAATAGGTTGTTGACAATTTTAAGCCTTGGATTTCACATTATATTTTTATTTTATTTAAATCGTTAAATAACGAGGTCATCGCTGCATCATCATGATGTCATCAATAATTTAATTTATATAATGTCTAAAAATTAAATAAAAAATACTATGAGGTAGGAAATCATTTTATCTTTCCAATGACTATTTATAGTCAAAAATATTACTTGTATAACTCCATGTAAAATTTTTTTAGTAAAACATTTCATGTTTGTGTCATTTTTTACTTTAACATTAAATAAAAGGTATTTATGTCATTTTCCAACTAAAGTGGCTCCACGGGGTCCCCAAGTTGACCCATGGATTTTCTTGGTCGGCCATGGCACATCTAATGAGGGTAGGACATGTGTCAAGCTAATCTCATATTATTAAAACATTATTTTTACCTTAAACTACACTAATTACCTCTAATCGCGATTAAGAACTTAAAAGTTACTATTCACCAAAAATTATTTTAATCTCATTGAACCACATTTTACTTCTTAATGAAAACCATGTATGTCGGATTTTTTGAAATTCAAAACACAGAAGTGGTAAAATTTCATTTAAATGAAAAATCATTTTTTATAAATACCACTTAGTGGTTTCACTATTCATCGAAAATTGATGTTTTTCAGAAAAATCCCAAAAATTCACCCTAAGATATATTTGATATTCCGATTTCAAAAATTATGTCTATTTTAAAAAATTCCAAACATATAAGTTGCATTAATTAATTTTATAATTAATTCCCACTGTCACAAAAAATAGCGTGTTTTTAAGAAACAATTTATATCAAAAGATTGACAATTGTTCATGCCCAATTTCAATGTTAAATTAATTATAATGACCACCATTGGATAAAATGGTAAAAATATATTATAATTATACTTTAAAATCACTAAATAGTATAATTTATCACAATTAATTATTTTGATTAAAAAAGTTGTTTTAAGTATTTTTCACTATTCATAAAAAAATTGGAAATTCTCAGAAAGTTACAAAAAATTCAACTTAGGATAATTTTGATATTACTAATACAAAAAAGAAGTCCATTTGGAAAAATAAAATTTCTATAATTTTAAAAAGTTGTTATTACTATTCATAATGGCTACTTTGATTAGTCACGGTGTGTTAGAACTCGAACCTGCATACAATGCAAGCTATTGCATTATTGAAAAAGAGGTGTATCATGGAAGCTCGGGGTGTTACATTCTCCCCTCCTTCAATAAATTGCATCCTCGCAATTTGAAATTTTTCTTTGAAAATAGAAAATACCTTTGTGGAAAACCCACATCAGAAATAAGGTTAATAAAATATACCCTTAATAAGAGGGAAAGGGAAATGAAAAAGTCACCACCAAATTATGATCTCGATAAGGAGAATATTGGTGGCAATTAGAGACATATAATTGGAGGAAAACGTAAATATTTGTAGGGAGTGATTGAGGTCATCAATCACAAACAAGTGTCAAATTGAGGGCCTCAAAGCCTTCAATCTATGTTGATTTAAAACATCATCAGTTCAACAAGACATAAGGTATTAGGATAACACTTTTTTTTGTTTTAATGTCCCTTTAATAAAGTTTAAGAATTAATTTATTCCTAGAATAACATATAGGTATATATATATATTTATTCATGACAAGTAGAGTTTCATCTTTCAACTAATTTCTACCACAAACTCATCTTTCAGTCAAAAAGATAATAGAACTCAAAAATAATATATTTATCCTAACCGTACAAGGTTCAAAATATTAGAACATACCATTTAGATTACAAAAACTATTTTGTAATATCTAGGGACTTCCTGTAGGCTAGTGGTAGGCAATAAAGTCCTGTCGCACTATGGTTGTGGGTTCGATTCCTGCAGCTTTGTCCGACGCGACGGGTTATGCCCCACCCTGCAGGTTGTCCTTTTCCTAAAACTATAGTATTATAATATTCCAAAAATAATCTTGGGAAATGATTTAACCTTAAACAATACTATCCATGGTTCAACTTAATCCATTCCAACCTTAATAGTTATCCAAAATACCTCCATCCAGACTTTCTATAAAAGGTCTCTAAATTCCAAAATCAATTGTAACATCAGATTCCCCTAACAAAGAAATGTTTCTCTTATTGTAACATACTAAAAATATTATTACCTTAATCATATTAAAACCTTAATGAAATAAAAAAGTACTGCAGTACAATCCTTATATATATCACATTATTCTTATAACCAGAATATAATCCTTGAGTCCAAAACCACCAAAACATTAATTATTCCACTTCAACTGTAGTCACATCATAAGATTGGCCTTGATCCCTTGGCCTTTTCTGAGGTATGTTTCCTTGATGCTTAGGACATTCATTTGCATAATGCCCCATTTCTCTACAATTGTAGCATTCAACATTGATAGCCTCTTTCTTTCCCTTGCAATCACGCGCCTAGTGACATTTTTCTCCACATTTATAACAAACTCACATTCCTTTTAGGCAAGTACCAGGGTGATTCTTCCCACAATTATCGCATAATGGAAAATCCTTCTTGCCATTTTTCCCATTATCTGTCTCTTGTTCCATCGTTCTCTTCTTCTCTTTCTTTACTTTGTTGTCATAAGACTTAGATAATTCCTTTTCTGTCTTGATAGAACACGAGAAAATATCTTCTTATGACGAGAAGGTTTGTGAGACTAATGCTCGACAGAGAAATGGTTTTAACCCATCAAAGAAACAATAAATATTACTTCTTGGGTTACGTATATAATCTGCAGCAAGCCTCGCTATCCTTGTAATGTTAGCCTCATACTTTGCGACATTCTCATCCCCCTTTTGTCTCAGACTCAAAAATTGTCCTTCCATATCTGCTCGATGGTCGTGACGATAGTATTTTTCTAGGAAAAGATCTTTGAACTCCCTCCATTCCATATTTGATAATTCATCATCTTCCTTTGTGTTTTGAATCAATGACCACCATTGATCGGCATCTCCACTGAGGCGGTAGACTACGATGACAACCTTCTCCCTTTCGCTACTTCCCAAGGCATGGAATATTTTCTCTATGGAGTTTATTCATTGCTCAGCTACTAATGGATTTGTACCCCCATTAAATGTTGGCGATTAATGCCTCATGAAGCAGTCTAACATTGATCCTCCACGTTGTGGATGAGGGTGATCCATACGAGTAAGGTTATTATTCATAACTTGAGTGAGTTTTCCCAGTATGGTAATAAGTTGATCAGCACTAGTTGTATCTCCAGATCCACAATAATTTTCTTGAGCAGGAGGGCAATCCCTACACGGAGTGCGTGCATTGATACGGTTTCCATTCCATCCACTAGGCGCCATTTCTATACAATGGCATAAACTAGATTAGTTTATGAATCAAAATACATAATTCCATACTTATAAAATACTTAACATAAATTGAACTATTTATGGATATAATCCATTATCATAAAAAAAATTCTTTGAGAAAGTATATACTCATATCCCTTCATAGTGGTTTGTAAAGAAAACGAGAATTATCCTAAGTGTATCCCCCGTGAGTGTCGTAACCAAGAGTGCAGCAAGGCCCATTGTCGTGCACCAGTTCCTGTTCGAGTCTAGCTCAAAGCGGTGTTTTCGGGTTTTACCCCTAGATACATCGGTGCCAGAGCCGCCTCTTCCTGCTCGTATCCAGACAGGGATGTATTGCTCGGAAAACTCACAAAATCTCTATAATACCAAAATTCTATGAAGTTCTTCTATAATAATCCTCAAAATATATCTTTGGTCTATGTTCCCTAATCAGAGATTATCTAAATCTAGCGTCCAAGGTTAGTACTAAACTGCCTTTGATACGAACTGTAACGCCCCGACCCCAGCTACCCGTAGTCGGTGCATTACTTCGTAACATTGGCATGATCACAAAAGATCAAGTCTTGAAAGACCGATTAGTTTAGTAGCATTGGAAACACTAGATACATTCATAAACGTTTCATTACATCATAAAGTGAAAAACTACAATAACAAAGTCTCCATAGTCCACACTAATATCCTCTACTGACTATCCCTGCAGGTCATTCATAAATTACTTCTTCACATCCTGGAAAATATTAAAACGTTGAAAGGGGTGAGCTCAGATGCTCAGTAAGGATAACAATATTGTGGAAGCTTTCATAAATAAACATTAACATTTAAGGCAATGTATAACTAAAACAAAATCCTTTTAAACATGAACTTCAACATAATATGGAAAAAGTAAAATGAGATAATTCCATTTACTTATTCACATGGATATTCTACTGGTCGAATAATCACATGCAATATCAATAACCACTTTCATAATTATGGAATGCATAATGCCAGACTATCATAACCACGTTGCCAAGGCCTCGTGCCAAGACCAAAAATAAGATTTTTTCAAGGCCTCGCGCCAAGACACTAGTTTGTAACATGAGACCTGCCGATGCATCGAGGAGCTATAGCGGGCTCCACCCGTCACTTATTATGTCCAATGCATTCCTCATATGAATAGGTTTAAACATATCATAAACCATAACATAATCGTATGACATAAAACATGTGTAAAGGAAACATAACATTTCCACATTTCTATCACAAGATGTCAATACAACACATTGATATAATAAAAACGCTTTCAAAACCATTTTCAATACCAAAATAAAAGCAAGTTAAAACTTTGTATATATTTTTCATTAAAAAAAAGTGATGGCTTGTAGAGGAAGCCAAAACTCAAATAATTTTCACGGCGGTGGAGAAGTCGTTGTCGCCGCATATGTACGGAAAGGAAAACATTCCCCTTTTGTCGTTTAGTAAAACGCTTCGTATTAAAAAGATTCCTTTTGAATAAACGTAAAAGTCAAACGGGTTTATATACCGTATAAAAGAAATTTGTGTATAAAACAAAATATGCCTCAATGAATGGAGATTGAGATGAAGTCCATAAAAAGATCATTTTTAAAATATAATAGATATATTATGTGTATTAACTATAGGTTCACATGAAGAAAGTAAAAATACAAAACATGACATAATAATATCATGACATAATTTGAAAGTAGTAGATTAACCCAATGAATGGATGTGGGGTTAAGAAATTCCCTTACATCATGTCCAACTTGACTTGATCGTTCTTTAACCTAATGAATAATAAACTAGAGTTAATTTTTATTTACATAAGAACCTTTTTCATGTTCATTATTCCATTTATATCACTTATTACCAAGTTATGAACATTATGTAATTAATTAAGTTAATAACGGTCATTTTGTCGATCTTAGGTAATTGAGTCAAAAATAAACTTCTTATAATTACAAGTTGGTCATGTGGTGAAATATACATTATATCTCGAATTATATTCATGATTTAGATATCATATATCTCATATATATCTAGTATATACATTCATTCATAATATTACATGACATTTAGAGGTATGAAATGAAATGCACCGTTCATGGAGACGGTAAGCCATACGTACGCATGAACGCTACTTTCATTTATATTTCATATTTAATGGAATGAAATCATAATGATATAAAGGTATATAATAATTCTAGTATAATATCATATATAATATCATTTACTCCATCCTTTATACATCCCACATATGGCATTAACGATTCAAATCACTTTGAGGGGGCGGTAGTCTGCACTTCCTAAAATGAAATTATCGCGTTTACCCATAATGGAACTCATAAAGTATGCCAAAAATGAGAAATACAGAAGAATAAGGAAAACATAAACATAATATATATATCATATATGAAAATAGTGACATATTAATGGCCACCTTTGAAGGTGTTATATGAGTGTTGAACAATCATCATTTCGTGAGGCAGAAATTCATCATCCACAGAAATAGTATGTTCTTTAACCATTAGATGTAGGTGTGTGTAATTGTAGCTTGAATCCTTCTTATAACAACATCCTATTATATTGAGGATACTGTTGTTGTTACGAAATAAATGAATAAATTTTTTTAGGGGGTTGGGGAAGAAAAATAAAACAAAACAACATTAGAGAAGAGATTACCTAAAAATCGGGTAACTCTTTTTGATTTGAGCCAAAGGCTTCCTTGGGAAGAGTTCTTCCCAAAGTGAGGCTTCTAAGAGTAAGAGGGGTAAGTTGGGAGAGTATTTGGGAAGAGGTTGGCCGAGCCAAATGGCTTGAATGTGTGAATGAGGTGGTAGAGGTGGGGGCCTTTTATAAGTGGAGAGGATGGGCACTCTTGGAAAGTAAAGAAAAGTCACTTTATTATAAAATGAGTTTCGGATTTTAGAGGTGCTACACTTATATAATTCGAGGCTAAGGTGATAAGGGTTCGAAATATACTAATCCAATAGGTTTTTGACAATTGTAAGCCTTGGATTTCACATTATCGTTTTAATTTATTTAAATCGTTAAATAATGAGGTCATCGCTACATCATCATGATGTCATAAATAATATAATTTATATAATCTCTAAAAATTAAAAAAAATACTATGACGTAGGAAATCTTTTTATAATTTCAATGACTATTTATAGTCAAAAATATTACTTGTATAACTCCATGTAAATGTTTTTTTAGTAAAACATATCATGTTTGTGTCATTTTTTACTGTAAAATTAAATAAAAGGTATTTATGTCATTTTCCAACTAAAGTGGCTCCATGGGGTCCCCAAGTTGACCCATGGATTTTCTTGGTTGGCCATGGCACATCTAATGAGGGTAGGTCATGTGTCAAGCACATATCATATTATTAAAACATTATTTTTACCTTAAACTACACTAATTACCTCTAATCGCGATTAAGAACTTAAAAGTTACTATTCACCAAAAATTATTTTAATCTCATTGAACCACATTTTACATCTTAATGACAACCATGTATGTCGGATTTTTGAAATTCAAAACACAGAAGTGGTAAAATTTCATTTAAACGAAAAATCAGTTTTTATAAATACCACTTAGTGGTTTCACTATTCATCAAAAATTGAAGTTTTTCAGAAAAATCCCAAAAATTCACCCTAAGCTATATTTGATATTCCAATTTCAAAAATGATGTCTATTTTAAAAAATTCCAAACATATAAGTTTCATTAATTAATTTTATAATTAATTCCCGCTGTCACAACAAATAGCGTGTTTTTAAGAAACAATTTATATAAAAAGATTGATAATTGTTCATGCCCAATTTCAATGTTAAATTAATTCTAATGACCACCATTCGATAAAATGTTAAAAATATATTCTAATTATACATTAAAACCACTAAATAGTATAATTTAGCACAATAAATTATTTTGATTAAAAAAGTTGTTTTAAGTATTTTTCACTATTCATAAAAAAATTGGAAGTTCTCAGAAAGTTACAAAAAATTCAACTTAGGATAATTTAGATATTACGAATACAAAAACGAAGTCCATTTGGAAAAATAAAATATCTATAATAATAAAAATTTGTTATTACTATTCATAACGGCTACTTTGATTAGTCGCGGTGTGTTAGAACTCGAACTTGATTACAATGCAAGCTATTGAATTATTGAAAGAGAGGCGTATCGTGGAAGCTCGGTGTGTTACAAAACTAGTAATTGAGATAAATATTCCATCTGGACTTTGATGCAATCACCATCAACTGCCTTTGATGCGTATCGGTAAGATCATGAATCCTATTTATCCATTATATGATTCTCCCTCTCGAGTAAGTTATCATGTATAAGGATATTATGACTTGTTTTATCTGTTCATCATATCTTCTCTTTTCCAAGATGAATTAGTGGTTGTTACTAGATGTGGAGAGTCATATGACCCTAACGTAAGTGGTCTATAATTCATCCCTCATGTTTCATTGATTTATAAAATGTCATTTTATCGCACCGATTCCATCAGGTGTCATTTGTTAAATAAATATTCCATGCATATAGTCATTAAAACAATATTCTATGACTCATGATGATTATTTAATTAATTGTTGGTGGATGCGCCCAAAAATCCATCTATCCCATGTAGGTTGTTTTTCCATATTGGCATTTTTATTGTTTTGACATGTTTGAGCCGTCGTTCGGGTGTGACTTGTCTTGACCTTTTGAAGGGTAAGATATTCGATATTAAATGGCTTGAGTATATTATTAATAGAATAATGGAATGTACCATGTATTGTCTCTACTTTACCATCCTAAGGTAAGTGCTTCAATTTGGTAAATAAATGTTAATTGTAAATTTGAAAGTATATTATGTATATGACTGGGCCTTAAATGTAAATGAATAATAGGTTTCATGTCCATAACACCCCTTTCATACCACATTAATAGAAGGTAGAAGAATTAAATTGATTATTTAATGTGCATAAATGGATTAAATGATGGTTTCATGCCACTTGTACTTGTCACACTATTGAAAGGTAAGATTTGAACCAAATGAACTTATTGATTAATTATAAATTGATTAAATGGTTTCATGCCCAATTGGCCTTTTCATTCTAATAAAAATAAATGGATTGAACATTATGAATTATATATACAATTATTACTGAGTTATAAACCCTTTAGGTCTAAGTTTCCTTGTCTATTACCTTGAATATTCTTATAATATTCCAAGATATAGTTCTTGTTGAGTTGGAGACACTTGGGGTCTATGTTTCAATGGTTATTACCATAGAACATCTTATAAAATTTTAGGATATAGTTATTAATGATTTTTTGACCCTCGAGGTCTACATTTCTTTGGTTATTAACTTGGAACTTCTTATGTAATATGACAGGCAACAATTATTACTGAGTTAGAAACCCTTGAATACTATGTTTCCTTGTTTTTTACCTTGGAAGTTATTAAAATATGCCAAGACATAGTTATTACTAAGTTAGTGACCCTTATGGTCTATTTTTCCTTGGTTAATACCTTTTAACTTCTTATAAAATGATAGACTATAGTTATTTGTGAGTTGGTGACCCTTGAGGTCTAGGTTTCCCTGGTTATTACCTTGGAACATTCATTATTAAATATCATTAAATTTTGTCTTATTACATTTTGGAACCTTCACTATTATTCTCACGTGACTTGTATATAAACTAGAAGTAAATTAATTAATGAACTTTTTACATGCTTAGACACCATCCAAGGTATGAACTAGGTACTAGGGTTTTTACATAATTGTAATGTTTTACATTATATATTCTTTCTTTCACACTGTTATAGTTTATATTATATGGAATGGATGTTATGGTAACCTTTGGTGGTAGCCTACTAAGATTTATCTCACACCATATCAAGGCGCCTTTGGTACCTGGGAAGATCATATGTATGTAGGTGTTGAAAAAGGGAAGAGACATGCTTCAGGCACAAGATTGTTTACTATTTAGGATGGATATTTATAGGAGATGATCGAAATGGAGATCAGAAATCTTAGGATATACTTTTTTTTTTCTTTTTATACTTTTGTGGAAGATGTTATGCCTACTATCTTGTATCAATGTTTTCTAGATTTATAGTGACATGAAATTTATCCTTAGTTGTTTCAGTTGATTCAGTTTGTGTTATTATTGTCTCTATTTCCTTTGTGATTTTGTTTACATTATTGCTTCCACTATTCAAAAATTGTTTCTCTCTATTCCAATATTGTACACTCTGGTAATGAGGTTATAGTCTCTCCATGGACACACCCCATGCCCTTACTACTAGTTGTCATCCTCTGGAATTTGGGAATATGTTCTTAAGGCCATGTGTCCCACCAGGTTCGGGGCACCCTCATTGGTATCTGGGTCTGGGACGTCACATTAAATATGCTCATCCAGGATGCTCATTTGTCGCATGAAGTGTTCGATGGTAGAATTATCTTTTTTAGAAGGATGGAATTCCATATGATTCAATTTATTATTCATAACATGAGATTGTTTAGAAAGTACTTTAATGAATGTTTTAGAACCTGTTCCCATCATGTTTCGAATATCATTTGGAAAATCTTCACATTTTCTATCACATGGATTGTAGGCATGGGTTCTCATATTTATAGTTATTAACTATGAAAAAGAATTTATGATTATGTGGGTTTGAATACTTATCTAATAATAATTTAAAAAATAAACATTGAACATAAAAGGATAAACTTGTTAAGTAAAATTGTGATTTCTAGGATTCAATCTAGGTTACGCATGGTGAAATAATTATCCATAGGGTTTTTACTAAAGTGATCTAGTCCTAATCTCCAAAAATAACTATACAATGATATGATCCAAAATATAGTGACCCTAAACTTTTTCACATATTATTAAATAATTTTGAACATAATTATCCAACAAAAAACAACAATAGATTGTACGATCTAGTATCTTTGGAATATTAGGTACATAATTAAACAACATGAAATCTAAATTAAAGTTTCTTTTATTTAATATTCATAATGAGATCCTAAAATGAACTGAATCCTTACATATTCATAGGATAAACTTGGGAATACATGAATAAGGGGTGATCCAAAAATCCCAGTAGGTGAAAAAACATATAAAGAAATCATAGCGCATTGGTTAAAGAGCACAACATGATTGCATGAGAAGGCATGGATAAACACAAAGAACCATAACATGTATAACATGTGATAATGTAAATACGAAATCATATGAAATACATCCACAACATACAATGTGACATAAGAAAGTGTTTAGTATTTTTGAACATGGGTCACGAGTCATGGATAACCACCAAGACCATTGCACATACAGTACGAGTCAAGGATAACAACCAAGACCATTGCACATGGAGCATAAGTCATGGCTAAGCACCAAGAATATTGCACATGAAATATAATGATACAAAATTTTACCTAATTAATTGGAGAATTATCTGTTTTCACCCATCATTACAAGAACATGAATATGTGTTCCACATGAATAATCAATCATAAACATAATGGTAACACATGGAAGGAAATGGGAGTCGTAATCATGTCATAAAGAATAAAAAATGTGAATTTCATAAGGTTTTCCATAAAAGTATGAATTTTAAAAAAATGGACATTAATAAGAGTAAATAGAAATAGAACGTGATAATTTATGTCAAAATAAAGTGGAAATGTTTAAAAGAGTGTTTAACAATCATTAGATACGATATTTTTAGTGTAGTTTTAAAGAAATTTTCTAATGATTCTTTAAAATAGAAAAGGAATAATTGTTTGTATAAAACCAAAAAAAGAAAAAATATATTTTATAATGATAAAATTATATATTTTAGAAAAATAATGGTATCCAAAAACAAATTACTGAGATCACTTGAAAATGGGTATGAATTCTGGAAATTTTCTTTAACCAGGTATGCTTTTCGGGAAGAATTGAGAAGGGAGCCATTTTAAAACATGTATTTACCCATTAAATAAGGATTATCCAATATATATTAATTATTTTGGGACTTATAAAAATATTTTATAATAATCACATAAAAATAAATAATAATTACATTGTGGTAAAGAGAGGTAAAGAGTAACATGAATGAAAAATAGGGGTTTGGGTAGAATCACTTACCGTATATCTGAAATGGTTCAACACATGTACTACATATACTAAATAATAAAATTATAATAATTAATTAATAATTATAGATCATATTATAAATGTACATGATTTTTTATAGTTTATTAATTCATTAGTGGCCTTTTTGGTGGGTTGTATATTTTAGATTCATTGTTTGGGAATGTTTTTTTCATGGTTTTCTTGATCTGTTCAGTTATACATGAGTATGGAAGTTTATGTAAGTGGGAATAAATATCCATAACATAAATTATATGTTATTAATGATAATAAAAAATATTAAATGGTCATATATATTGTAACATCCCAAGTATGTAATGAATAATAAATATTTTTATCTACATCTATTAATGAATTAGAAAGTGTTTTGGAGGCTTAAAATGAAAATATATCCAATCTTAAGCATGGAATACACTAATATTTTTTTAAAAGATTGTTTTACTACGTTTTGATGGAAAACCTTTTTTAAATCTATCTTTAGATAATTATATAAGATATTTTGGTCAATATAAAATTATTCTTTATGATTGGGACATCAAAATTTACTTTGTGTGAGTTTTTGGTATTTTTCTGACAATGTTCATTTTTTTAATAAATAGTGAAAAATACTGCATTTTACATCATAACTGCTTTTTAATATAATTTATTTATATGATTAGATTCTCTTTTGAATTGGTTTTAAAGTTAAATTAGAATATATTTTTACCATTTAATCCAATTGTGTTCATTAGGATTAATTTCACTTTGTAATTGGGCATAAACTAATGCCAAACTTTTCATAGATATTGTTTCAAAAAACCCGCTATTTGTTTTGACAACGATAATTATTTTTAAATCAATTATTGCAATTTATGTGTTTGTAATTTGGTAAAATGGATTAAATATTTGTAATCAGAAGGTCCAAATTATGTAATCAATACTCTTTTGTTTTTTGACATTATAAATAGTAACGATGGTAATTATCTTTAATTATCTTGATTAATGAGTAATCGGGTAGTTAAGGATAATAAAATAATATCATAATAATAAAAAAATGACACCAACATGTGTTCTAATTCTACTTTTTGTCTCATTTCCGACCATGGTATGTCTTGTGCCAATATTGGGGACCCCATGAAATCACTTTTGTGATAAAGTGACATTTTATCTTTTTATGTTTTAAAAAATGTTAAATGTAACAAAGAATGTATCACCTAAGTAAAATAATTTTTATTTTGTCTACATAAATGATATTTTGGACTATAAAACGTCATTTGAAATTTACAAAGATTTTCTACATCATATTATTTTTTTATAATTTTTATACATTAAATTTATTAAATTATTTATGACATCATGATGATGCAGCGATTACCTCATTAATAAAGGATTTAAATAAAAAAAATGATAATGTAAAATCTATGACCTAAACATGTCCAAAACCTATTGAATGGGTTTATTTAGAACCCTTATCACCTTACCCTCGAATTATATCAATGTGGGGCCTTTTGAATCTGAAAATCATTTTCAAGTAAAGTAACATTTCTTTACTTTCCAAGAGTGCCCCTCCTTTCCTCTTATAAAAGGCCCCCACCTCTACCTCCATACCCACACTACCAAAGCCTTTGTCTCGGCCAAAACCTACCCATTTTGTCTCTCCAAATCCCTTTCTTACTCCTTGATGCTTCACATTGGACAGAAGTCGTCCCATGCAAGCCTTTGAGCTCAAACCAAAGGGAGTTACCCGATTTTAAGGTAATGTCTTCACTTGAGTCCTTTTGTTTTATTTTGCTCCTCCAACCCTCTAAACACTTTTTATTAATTTATTTTGTAAAAACTCCAGTATCATAAATATACTAGGATGTTTTTATAAGAATGATTCGAGCTAAACTTACAGACACCTATATCTAATGGTTAAAGAACATACTCTTTCCGTGGATGGCGAATTTCTACCTCCCGAAACGATGATTGTTCAACATTCTTTAAACACCTTCAAAGGTGGCCATTAAGATGCCAATATATTTATATATGATATATAATATGTTTATGTTTTCCTTAAGCTTCTGTATTTTTAATTTTGTGCATACATTTATGGATTCCGTTATGGGTAAACGCGATATCTTCATTTAAGGAAGTGTGGACTACCGCCCCATCAATGTGATTTGATTTGTTAAATACCATATGTGGGATGTATAAAGGATGGAGTTATGATATTATATATGATATTACACTGGAATTATAATATGCCTCTACATCATTATGATTCCATTCTATAAAATAAAAAATAAAAATGAAAGTAGCGTTCAAGCGTACGTACGGCTTACCGTCTCCATGAACGGTGCATTTCATTTCTTACCTCTAAATGATTATGTAATTTTATAAATGCATGCATGTAATGGATATATATGATATATATGATATCTACATCATGAATACCATTCTGGATATAATGGATACATGAAGAACTTGTAATTATAAAGGGCTTATTTTTTACTCAAGTACCAATGATCGTTAAAACGACCGTTATTAACATAAATAATAACATAGTGTTCATGACATTTCAATAAGTGATATAAAAGGAATAATGTACTTGAAAAAGGTTCTTAAACAAGTATAAATTAACTCAAGTTTATTATTTAGTAGATTAAAGAACGACCGAGTCAAGTCGGACCCGAGGTATAGGACTTCGTCTCAATCTCCTTTCATTGAGGCATATTTTGTTTTATACTCAACCTTCTTTTATATGGTGTATAAACGCCTATGACATTTACATTTATCCAAAAGGAATATTTTTTATACGAAGAGTTTTACTAAATGACAAGAGGGAATGTTTTGTCGTATGTATGCGGCGACAACGACTTCTCCGCCGCCGTGACCATTATTTGAGTTTCGGCTTCCTCTACAAGCCATACCTTGTTTTTAAAAGAAAAATAAATACCATGTTTTAATTTTATTTTATTTTGGTATTGAATATGGTTTTCATAATTTTATTATATCAATGTGTTGTATTGATATCTTGTGATTGAAAGGTGGGAATGTTATGTTTCCTTTATGCATGTTTTATGTGATATGATTATGTTGAGGTTCTTGGGAATTATTATGAAGATGGGTGGTTCCGTGATAATCTAAGGGTGGGTGATCCTGATATAGCTCTCCAATGCATTGGGTAATGTGAAGGAGTGAAACATTAAGGTTTCTCTGAAGATATTTAGGGAATATATTGTGATGGGTATTCCAAACGTAACCAAGAGGGTTACTCCATACGTAAGAATGTTATGAATGACTCAAGTTACCTTTATGTCTTATGATTTCTATGATTTATTCATGATTTGATGAGGTATGTTAAAGTGCTTATATTTTATGGGTAAAGTATGATTTCATTCTTATGTATATATGTACCCATGTTTCCTTTCTATAAATTTTTTATATCCCTTACTGAGCTTTATATGCTCATCCCAAGTTTTTTTGAAATGTTTTTCACATGTCAAGGGAAAGGTAAATGATATGATGATAGTGTCAAGGAAGTGTCAAGAAAGAATCCATGTTTATTTTAAATATGTTTCCATTGATGGGAAAGAATAATACTATCTTTATGTAACGACATTGTTTATATGTGGAATGAAATGCAAGTTTTATGATCTAATTCTCTAAAACTCTAAACCCGAAAAGATCCTCAATGTGTAATCATGTAATTACTTAAGATTAAGTAAGGTTTAAGGCTGGGGCCCTATAGTTGGTATCACAGGTCGGTTTAGATTACTTTGGGAGTTAGAATTCTATTAAATGATTATCCAAAAATATTTTTTTATAGTCAAATTGAAGTGATATTGTATTTGAAGATTACCATGTTGCTTCATCTAAGACATGTTTGTTCAGAATGGTTTTCCACAGAGGAAACAGGGAAGCAGTGCTAGGAAGGCATGCAGAAAGAAAAAAACCTTCCGAATCAGCATCCTGAGATGGTCAGAATTGGAACTGAATAGTTTGTTGCAGTAATGGCATAGTTGACTCAAGCGATATATGGCGGTGGTATCCATGCACGATATTAGCCAGATCAACTATAGAGGAACATGTCAGTGGTGGAACATTTCATGGGGCAACAACCCCCATCATTTAGAGAATCATCTGACCCTCTGCTAGCTGAAGGGTGAATTAAAGCACTGGACAAGATTTTCGATGTCATGGGGTGTTCAGACAATCAAAAGTTTAGTCTTACAATTTACCGTTTGGAGGGTGAAGCAGATCAGTGGTGGTAGATGGTTAAAAATATCAGGGACGCCGATGAGATTGATGCTCTTGACTGGGATGAATTCAAAGGTATGTTTCTTGAGAAGTATTTTCCCAAGGCTGTTTGACTTAGAATGGAAAAGAAATTCTTGGAATTGAGGCAAGAGGATGACTCAGTGGCTACCTATGAAGAAAGGTTCACTCGATTGGCATGGTATGCTCCAAATTTTATCCGAGACCTTGATAGTAAAATCAATCATTTTTACTCAGGATTAAAGCCAAAATATCAAAGGGCATTAGCTTCTCGTGAGTTTAAAAGTTATGAAAAGCTTGTTCGATTAGCTGAGAAGGTGGAAATGGATTTTGCCGATGATCAAGTGTTCTATAACAACCAACAGAATAAGAGACCAAGGTGGCAGGAAAAAGCTAAGAATTCTTCAAAAAAGTCGGATGGTAAGAAAACTAAGTTTCCAATTTGTGATAAATGTGGAAAAAGGCATGCTGGGTAATGTCTTCTGAATTCTGGAAAGTGCTACCAATGTAATAAGATGAGACATAAGTCTAGTGATTGCACTGAAAAAGATCAAGGTGATGGTAAGACCAAATTTGATTTACAGTTAGTGAAATTTTTTAAGTGCAATTAGATGGGTCACTACGCAAACGAGTGTCCGACAAAGTGCTTGAGTGATGGGAAGCAGTTAGAATACAAGAAGAAAGGGGTGGTGAAATCCTTTTCAACTACTTCAGCGGATGTCGGGCCATCAAATGAAGTTGTATCAGGTACATTGTTTGTTTTTTCATATTATGCCAGTGTGTTGTTTGATTCGGGGTCCACACATTCTTTCATCTCTGAAACCTTTTCTAGTAAAATGTTAATACCATCTCAAGAAATGACTCCTAAAATTTTGGTAAAAACACATGGGGTAAATGTTGAGGCAAAAAGAATTTATAACAATCTTCCTATCCTTATCTGTGGAAAGAACCTACTTGCAAACCTTATTGTTCTACCTCTAGTAGAGTTTGATGTTATCCTGGGTATGGATTGGCTCTCTATTTTCCATGCTAAGATTGACTGTAGGGCTGAAGAAGTTTCTTTTCAGAATTCCTTTCAGTTTGTGTACAAGAATGAACCCTTACTGTTGATAAATTATCAAGAGGATAAGAAACATATAAAAGATGGAAATGAATGTTACCTTTCACACATCGTTGAAAATAATGGAACTGTTCAGATTAATGATGTGCCAGTGGTAAATGAGTATCCTGATGTTTTTCCTGGTGAGTTGCCTGGAATAATACCAGATCGGGATGTTGAGTTTACTGTTGACTTAGTACCTGATGCTAAGCCAATTTCAACACCTCCTTATCGAATGGCTCAAATTGAACTTTTAGAGTTCAAAGAGAAATTGCAAGATTTATTAGAAATAGGTTTCATTCGACCTAGCACATCACCATGGGGTTATCCTGTTTTATTTGTTAAAAAAGAAAGATGGTTCAATGAGACTTTTCATTGATTATAGAGCCTTGAATAACATCACTGTTAAGAAAAAATATCCTTTTCCTCATATCGATGATTTTTTTGATCAGCTCCAGGGAGCATAGTGTTTTTCAAAGATTGACTTGAGATCGGGGTACCATCAGCTGAAGGTAAAGGAAGTAGATGTTCTGAAGACTGCGTTTCGTACAGGATATGGCAATTTTGAATTTTTAGTAATGCCTTTTGGGATAACCAATGAACCTGCTATATTCATGGACTTAATGAATAGAATTTTCCTTGATTTCATAGATAAGTTTGTGGTGGTTTTCATTGATGATATTTTTGTGTTTTCTAAAAGTAAAGAGGAGAATGAAAGACATTTAATGGTTATCTTGCAAAAATTAAAAGAAAATAAATTGTATGGAAAATTCAGCAAGTGTGAGTTTTGGTTGCAACAAATTTATTTCCTTGGTCACATTGTTTCTAAAGATGGAATAACCATTGATCCTGCAAAAACAAATTTTGTTGAAGAATGGCCAAGACCCAAAAATGTTACAGAGATTCGTAGTTTCCTTGGTTTGGTAGGCTATTACCGAAGGTTTGTTAGAAATTTTTCACGGTTATCTAGTCTAATGACTAAGCTAACTCGTAAGGGTGTTATGTTTATCTAGAGCAATGAATGTGATGATTGTTTTTAGGAATTGAAAAGAAGATTGGTGAAAGCTCCAGTTTTGGCACTACCTTTCAGGAATGGTGAGTTTATTATATACAGAGATGCTTCATTGAATGGACTTGGTTGGGTCCTAATGCAGAATGATCAGGTAATTGCTTATGCTTCACGTCAGTTGAAAACTCATGAGGTAAATTACCCTACACAAGATTTGTAATTATCTGCTGTTGTTTTTGCTTTAAAAATTAGGAGGCATCATTTGTATGGAGTAAAGTGTGAAATATATACAGATCACAAAAGTTTAAAGTATATATTCACTCAGAAATAATTTAACATGAGACAAAGGAGATGGCTAGAATTAATCAAGGATTATGATCGTACAATTCATTACCATCGAAGAAAAGAAAATAAAGTGGCTGATGCTTTGAGTCGAAAAAGTAATGCTTCATTAGCGATGTTGCATTTGGAACACGATCCTTTGGTTAAGGATTTGATGAACTTTGGCATAGAAGTTGATGGTGCAGGATGTTCTTCTGTTTTGTTTCAGGTATCAGTGAGATCATCTCTATCAGATAGAATCAAGAAAGCACAGAAGCAAGACAATGAGTTGTAGAAAAAGGTAGAGCTGGTTCAGAAGGGTAATTTTCTTGAATTCAACATTGATTATGATTGAATTTTGAGATTTGGGAAGAGATTGTGTGTTCCTTGTAATTCACAGTTGAGGAGAGAGTTGTTATGTGAAGCTCATAGTTCTCAGTTTTCAGTTCAGCCAGGCAGTACTAAGATGCATAGAGATCTTCGGGAGTATTACTGGTGGGATGGAAGGAAAAGAGATATTGCTGATTTTATTGTGAAGTGATTGACATGTCAAAAGGTTAAAGAAGACCAGCAGTTACCGAAAGGTATTCTTCATCCTTTACCAGTTCTAGAGTGGAAATGGGAGAATATATCCATGGACTTTGTTGTGGGATTACCGAAGACATCTCGAGCTAATAATGCAATCTGGATTATTGTTGTTCGCTTGACTAAATATGCTCATTTACTTGCTATACGAGGAAATTTTTCCCTAGATCAACTTTCCCGTTTGTATCTTAATGAGATATTCAGGTTACATGGAGTTCCCCTCTCCATTGTATCTGATCGTGATCCCAGGTTCACTTCTAACTTTTGGAAAGGCCTTCAAAAGTCGTTGGGTACTGAATTAAATTTTAGTACATCATTTCATCCTCAATCAGATGGGCAGTTAGAACGAACAATTCAGTCCTTGGAGGATATGCTACGAGCTTGTTCGATGGATTATCAGGGAATTTGGGACAAACATCTTTCTTTGGTTGAATTTTCATATAATAACAGTTTTCATTCCAGAATACAGATGGCACCATTTGAGGTGTTATATTGGAAGCAGTGTCGAACTCCATGCTTCTGGGATGAAGTGGGTGAAAGGAAGTTGATGGGACTATAATTGGTAGAAGAGTTGGCAGAAAAAGTTCAGCTGATACAGAAACACATGAGAACAGCTCAGAGTAGGCAGAATATTTATGGGGACAACATGAGGAAGGATCTCTCTTTTGAGGTAGGTAATCATGTTTATCTCAAAGTATCACCATGGAAAAGTGTGATGCGATTTGGTAAGAAAGGAAAGCTGAGTCTAGGGTTAATTGGACCATATGAAATTCTGGAGAGAGTTGGATCAGTTTCATACTGGGTGGCTATACATCCGAGTTTATCTCAGGTGCACAATGTTTTTCACATTTCGATGTTGAGAATGTATATTCCAGATCCATCTCATGTTTTGAGTCCAGAGATAGTTCAACTGGAAGAGAACATATCTTATGAGGAACAACTGGTCCAGATTCTTGACAACAGGGAGCAAGTGTTATGAAATAAGGTGATTAATCAGGTAACGGTTTTGTGGAAAAACCACATGATTGACTAGGCAACATGGGAATCTGAAAATGCAATGAGGGATAAGTACCCCCAATTATTTGATAAGTAAATAAATTATGGGGACGCAATTTTCTAAATGGGGTAAGGATGTAACATCCCAAGTAAGTAATGAATAATATATATTTTTATCTATGTCTATTAATGAGTTAGATAGTGTCTTAGAGGCTTAAAATGAAAATAAATCCAATCTTAAGCATGAAATACACTTATATTTTTTTAAAAGAATGTTTTACTGCCTTTTGATAGAAAACCATTTTTAAAAATATCTTATGAAAATTTTATAAGCATTGTTTGTCAAAATAAACTTATTCTTTATGATTGGGACATCAAAATTTACTTTTTGTGAATTATTGGTATTTTTCTGACAATGTTCATTTTATTAATGAATAGTGAAAAATACTGCATTTTACATCAAAACTGCTTTTTAATAAAATTTATTTATATGATTAGATTATCTTTTGAATTGTTTTTAAAGTTAAATTAGAATATTTTTTTTACCATTTAATCCAATTTTGATCATTAGGATTAATTTTACTTTGGAATTGGGCATAAACTAATGCCAAACGTTTCATAGATATTGTTTAAAAAAAACCCGCTATTTGTTTTGACAACGGGAATTATTTTTAAATAAATTATTGAAATTTCTGTGTTTGTAATTTGGTAAAATGGATTACATATTTTGAATCAGGAGGTCCAAATTATGTAATCAAGACTCTTTTGTTTTTGGACATTATGAATAGTAACGACTGTAATTATCTTTAATTTTCTTGATTAATGAGTAATCGCGTAGTTAAGGATAATAAAATAATATCATAATAATAAAAAAATGACACCAAAATGTGTCCTCATTCTAATGGTTGTCTCATGGCCGACCATGGGATGTTTTGTGCCAAACTTGGGGACCCCATGAAATCACTTTTTTGAGAATGTGACTTTTTATATTTTTATGTTTTAAAGAATGTTAAATGTAACAAAGAATGTATCACCTAAGTAAAATATTATTAATTTTGTCTACATAAATGATATTTTGGACTATAAATAGTCATTTTAAATCTAAAAATATTTTCTACATCATAGTATTTTTTTATAATTTTTAGACATTAAATTTATTAAATTTTTTATGACATCATGATGATGCAGCGATTACCTCATTAATAAAGGATTTAAATAAAATGTAATGATAATGTAAAATCTATGACCAACAGATGTCCAAAACCTATTGGATGGGTGGATTTCTAACCCTTATCACCTTAACCTCTAATTATTTTAATGTGGGACCTTTTGAATCCGAAAATCATTTTCAAATAATGTAACATTTCTTTACTTTCCAAGAGTGCCACTCCTCTCCTCTTATAAAAGCCCCCCAGCTCTACCTCCTTACCCACACTCCCAAAGCCTTTGGCTCAGCGAAACCCTGCCCATTTTGTCTCTCCAAATCCCTCTATTACTCCTTGAAGCCTCACATTTGGCAGAAGTATTCCCAAGGAAGCCTTTGAGCTCAAACCAAAGGGAGTTACCCGATTCTAAGGTAATGTCTTCACTTGAGTCCTTTTGTTTTATTTTGCTTCTCCAACCCCCTAAAAACTTTTTATTCATTTATTTTGTAACAAATACAGTATATTCAATATACTAGGATGTTTTTATAAGAATTATTCGAGCTACACTTAAACACGCCTACATCTAATGGTTAAATAACAAACTGTTTCCGTGTTTGGCGAATTTCTGCCTCCCGAAACGATGATTGTTCAAAATTATATTAACACCTTCAAAGGTGTCCATTAAGATGTCACTATATTTATATATGATATATAATATGTTTATGGTTTCCTTAAGCTTCTTTATTTTTCATTTTTGGCATACCTTTATGGTTTCCATTATGGGTAAATGTGATATCTTCATTTAAGGAAGTGCGGACTACCGCCCCCTCAAAGTGATTTGATTCGTTAAATACCATATGTGGGACGTATAAAGGATGGAGTTATGATATTATATATGATATTAAACCGGAATTATAATATACCTTTATATCATTATTATTCCATTCTAATAAATACGAAATAGAAATGAAAGTAGCGTTCATGCGTACGTACGGCTTACCGTCTCCAGGAACGGTGCATTTCATTTCTTACCTATAAATTAATATGTTAAATTATAAATGCATGAATGTACTGGATATATATGACATATATGATATCTACATCATGAATACCATTCTGGATATATTGGATTCATGAACAACTTGTAATTATAAAGGGCTTATTTTTGACTCAAGTACCAATGATCGTTAAAACGGCCGTTATTAACATAAATTATTACATAGTGTTCATGACATGGAAATAAGTGATATAAAAGGAATAATGAACTTGAAAAATATTCTTAAACAATTATAAATTAACTCAAGTTTATTATTCAGGAGATTAAAAAACGACCGAGTCAAGTCGGACCCGAGGTATGGGACTTCGTCTCAATCTCCTTTTATTGAGACATATTTTGTTTTATACTCAACCTTATTTTATACGGTGTATAAACCCCTTTGACTTTTTTGTTTATCCAAAAGGAATCTTTTTTATAAGAAGCATTTTACTAAATGACAAAAGGGAATGTTTTGTCGTACGTATGCGGCGACAATGAATTCTCCGCCGCCGTGACCATTATTTGAGTTTTGGCTTCCTCTACAAGCCATACCTTCTTTTTAAAAGAAAAATAAATACCATGTTTTACTTTTATTTTATTTTGTTATTGAAAATGGTTTTCATAATGTTTTTATATCAATGTGTTGTATTGATATCTTGTGATTGAAAGGTGAGAATTTTATGTTTCCTTTATGCATGTTTTATGTGATACGATTATGTTGAGGTTCTTGGGAATTATTATGAAGACGGGTGGTTCCGTGATAATCTAAGGGCGGGTGAGCCTGATATAGATCTCCAATGCATTGTGTAACACGAAGGAGTGAAACGTTAAGGTTTCTCTGAAGAGATTTAGGGAATATACTGTGATGGGTATTCCAAATGTAACCAAGAGTGTTACTCCTTACGTAAGAATGTTATGAATGCCTCAAGTTACCTTTATGTCATATGATTTCTATGATTTACTCATGATTTGATGAGTTATGTTAAAGTGATTATGTTTTATCAGTAATATATGATTTCATTCTTATGTATATATGTACCCATGATTCATTTCCATATATTTTTTATATCCCTTACTGAGCTTTCTATGCCCATCCCATGTTTTTTTTGAAATGTTTTTCACAAGTCAAGGGAATGGTACATGATATGATGATAGTGTCAAGGAAGTGTGAAGAAAGAATCGATGTTTATTTTAAATATGTTTCCATTGATGGGAAAGAAGAATACTATCTTTATGTAACCACTTTGTTTATATGTGGAATGAAATGAAAGTTTTATGATCTAATTCACTAAAACACTAAACCCAAAAATATACTCAATGTGTAATCTTGTATTAACTCAAGATTAAGTAAGTTTTAATGATGGGGCCTTATATATATATACTTTTTTTAGAAATTTCGATGATGTTTTAGACAAAATGTTAATGATAACTGTTTATATTATTTTGATGTTTTTTGTTTATCACAATCTTGTGTTGTTTTATTAATTAGTATTGTGTATATATTATTATTAAATAAAGTTAAATATTTTTTAATAAATATATTATAATTTTTCTTAACCATGTTTTTTTCATGACCATCCTTGAAGGTTTAATTGAAAAACAAAAACACATCATCTACGAAGGCAGTAATTCAGCACCTCACGACCGATGTTTTCATTTTTTTATAATTGAAGTAGAGGGGGAGATAAATGATGATGTATTATTCTAGTATCATGATAATGTTTCATTATATATAATATACTGGTTTTTTCATGAATCATTGATAAGGGGAGGTGATTATAAGATAATAAAAAAAGAACTTGAAAAGAAATTAAAGAAAACAAAAGAGGTGGTAACCTGTTGTATTCTACCCCTTGAGAACCTCCTTAAGAAAAATATTTTTGGTATTTTTATGAGACCAATATCTCCTATAAATTTGGTAGAGGAATGATATTGTAATTGGGAAGAAATTGGTCATTCTTAAAGGCTTGAGAGGTGTACGGAGAAATGGTGGTGGGGTGGTAATTGTAGTGGAGGAGAGGGTTGTTTTCTCATTATTTTATTGATTAGTTTATTATTTTGGAAAAAGACTATTAATTGTTTTGTTTAACATAAAATAATATAACAAAAATTTAAGGGAATTCAAGATTATGGGATTACTTTAGCCATACATCATCCAACGACATAATAATTCAAGTATTTAGTTTATAGTATGGATTACCCTATTTCACTATTAAAAAAAATCAACTATTTTAGAAAAATCCAAAAAACTCACCATAACCATTTTTCATTATGTTGAACTAAAAAAATTAACTCCATTTTATGAAAATAATTTTCTAAATATGATAAATTTAATTTTTAAATAAAATCTCCATTTATTCAAAAAATATCAATTTTAAAATTATGACTACTTTTATGACACTTTCAAAAATTAATTAATATCTCATAAAATTATATTATAATCATTAGAAAACAAAATATTAATTTATAAAGATGTTAATTGAAAATAAATTTTCTTTGAAATAATTATATTATTTATAAAATTTTAAATAATGATATATGTTTTACAATAATACATACAATTAATTTATCATTTTTAAACACTTATTTACTTTTTCCTATATATAACTATATAAAATTTTTATTTATAAGATGAATAAATTTTATTTATAATTTCAATGGTGATTTTACTATTCTATTGGTCATATAACTATTCATAATGGTTGAGTTACTATTCCAAAGGTAAAGTTACTATTCCTTTAGTATATGCTCATTAACTTCTCAAAAAACATCATATTTCATTCATTGTTCAATTATAATGTCTGTATTGTGTTACCTATGTGATTTTATGTGATTTATACTATATAAACTAATTAAATGAAGGTGAATTTTATTGATATAATTATGGGTCTTTATAGGATAGATATTTTTAGATGAAGGAGATATATTGTCTCATCATTTGATAACAGTTCTTCTTGTTCTCTACACCTTCAGTTAATGATCTACATAACCATCGACATAAAGAAAAAAATATGATCTAGCAGTATTCAGATGATACATGAGATATTTTTAGTTTTTTTGGAATTTACAATTTGGATAGATTCAATTAACAATGGAATTTCAATGGTATAGGGAGGATTTATAAGAAGATAGATATCATTCCATTCGGTCCCATTCAAATAGAAGAAGTAATTGTGGAGGAAATATAATGGGTTGATGACATTATGTTATGATGAATTTGGTATTTATGGTGTAATTTGAAAAGGGAAGGGGTGATTTTTGTTGGATGAATCTGTATTTACTGATGAAATAGAACAAGATGAAGAATTATTATTTTCAAATTAACATTTCAAATGGGAAGTAGAAATTTGAGAGGAAGACAGATTAGAGAACATGTGGGTCAGAGCTACTGGATGGTTTCAAGGGTATAGGGGGAGGTGATCCAATACTTTTGTAGGAAATTTAACATGTATATGAATCAGTATTTTCTAAGGGAAATTATAAATTGGAATCATGTAGAGTAGTAAGAATGATTAGAGGGTGATGGAGTTAGGATAAGGGGACATATATGTGGTAAAGGATATGGTGGATTTGCATGTTCTTAGAAGGGACAAATGTTAGTGAAAGATATGATATTCTAAGAGATGGTAGAATCCAAATCAAAATAATTTTCCTAAAAATGAAGTATATGAGCATGATTATCCTTCTCATTTGAAGGAACTCGACCATATAGAGTAGAGAGGCAAGAGATGACAACTTATGTAATCCCAAGAAAGCCTTTTGTTAGATGCAAGGAATATTGGAATTAGTTCCTTTAACTTGGTTGTCATGCACATGCATATACCAAGAGATTTTAAAATTTATTACTATCACATCAAACAATTCTTTAAGGGAATAAATTTGGGATAACAGTACATCTATGGGTGATTAGTTCTTATTTAGCCTCTTATTAATGGAGTAACATTGGATCTCAGGTTTGTGGAATTTTTTTATCACATTATCATTCTATATTATAAGCCACATTAAATATTTTATTATTTACATCATACCCCCCCCCCCACTGTCCAACTCGAATGGATCACCCCTTTATAATCCACCTCAATAGTCTAATAATGTTCATTCATAAATATAGACTCGTGTTTAGGATTCCTAGACCCTAGGAAATTTTTAATGAGGAATGGGATGTGATCCCACATTGTGATGAAATATATAACACCTTGATAAACATAATGAGGTTGATCCATTCGATCAAACATAAAAATATATCCAGATGATCTTCTATGAGAGTACATTCTTCCCTTGAAAAAGGTAAAACGATTGACCTTATATCAAAGATAAGAAAAAACAATAATTTTGAATACTTGTATAAAATTAAATGTCTATGAACTGGAATTCCTATTACCCCCATTCTATTCATTTTGGTACATGATTTTGATAAATTTCTTACATATCAGAAGAGACCATGTAGAATCTCCCACAAAGACTTGATAATCTCCCAAGATATTATTTTATCCTTCCAAGATGGCCATATATAGAAATCCAAAAAAAACATGTAAGGGAATCATGATGATGAATATAGGAAGCTGTGTGATTTAAAGAGAAACAATTATCCCTGAAATCCATATCATCCTTCCAGAGAAGGCACATACCACTATAATGTCCTTTTCCATAAACCAGTAGAAACCCATGAAAAAAAATTGTCACAAAACCGAGAATGTCATTAATATTAAATAATTTTTCATGAATAAAACAAAATAAAGGCCACTTTCATGCTCTACTGTTGGGTCATATAAACTATATGTGGGTTTCCAAACCCATTATAGCTCTAGCTTATGATTTTCATTGGTATGGTCTGGTATGGATCACTCTAGCCTCTTCCACTATAAATACAAGAAATTATCCATCCTCATCCATTTTACACCTTTTAGAGTATATCTAAAAATCATTCCTGGACTCCATAATTTTTTTGGAGTAGTTTGTTTACACTATATAAATATTAGCACTGAGATCCCCTCAACCAATCATCCTCCATATCAGATGATTATCTATGCCAGCCCTTGTAGTCTCATTCTCATCCTCACCTGATTGGGAGGAGAGAAAGGTAGGATCAAATATATAAGTAAAAACCTAGTATGGAGGTTCAAAATATCTACTTTTTATGTTGGTAGGAATTTTTGGCTTACACTCAATGATTTTAGGAAAGCATGCTTCATGGGTGGTGATCACTGAGGGTAATTTAACATAGTCATCAAAGGTCTTTCTAAAATCACTAGAAATATTTTGGGAGGCTAGAATCTCCAAATCATTTGATCACATCTTAATATTATGGTCTATAATAGAATATAGTGGTAACATTATAATGTCTTTATTTTTATCTAGAATAGACTGTACACATAGGGACTTAGTGAGTTTATTTATATCCATTTTCCTTGTTGCCTCCATCAAAAAATACATCCCATGGTTTTTCCGAAATCTATGGACCATATCACATGAAACATGACCTAGACCATCAACCAATTTATAGACACAATATTTTTATGTATGTATGATGCATCCATAGAGGAACTAAAAGAGAGTTATCTTTTTATATGAAAATTAGAAAAAATCAATTGAGTCTTCCATAGAAAGGAAAGTTCCCCTCATAAGTTGTTTCGAGATGTCAACTAGAACCTTGATCTACATAAACAGCCCCTAAAGAATGGTATTTGAGTTATTCCACTCCACCCGTTCCTTAATATTTCCTCTAATATCTTTCAAAATCCATTTTAATCTTCCATAAATGGGATACCTAATAGAAAATACTAAAATTGTGACTTAGAGAAATTGATATTATATTCATATTTATCATCTCTCAGGATGTCAATTAGAATTAAATAAATATCAAAAGATTATGGTCTCCTAAGACACACTATTCATTTATCCTTCTCATTAATTAATTTAGATATAATATTCATGTATTAAATTTCATTTATTAAAATATTATCCTCTAGATTATATAGAAAATATATTTTTTTCCAATGCAATATGAATAAAGGTATGACTAGTTATGAAATTGGTAGGAGATATTTATAGTGAAACAATCCTTTTAAAAATATTATTAAATAATTTTTAAACAAAAATATACAACAAGTACAATCCCAAAGATTATGATTCATAGTGTCTATGGATGATTAGGTTCATATTATGTCAAAAGGAAAATAAATCAAGGAATATTTTTTTATTATTCATAATTTGATCCTAAAATACATTTCAAGTTCTAAAAAGACATAGGATAACCTTAGGAAAAGATAAATAAATGTGTGAGAAAAAAAACTAGTAATGTAATAATCCTGACTAGAAAACATAACATGTGAGTCAATGGTGTATCTTGATATCATAAAATAGTGGGCTCATGAGTAATCATATGGATGTATAACATAATGAAAAAAGATATAATAAGATCATGGAATCATAAGAAATTTGGTATAACTATGTATCTTAATATAAAAACGAGTCAAGGATAAATTCCTAAATGATATCACTTTGTGGACAAAGTACCATAATAGATTAGGTTTACTCCCTAATTTCATAAATGAATCCTCCTGAGACTAAATATTTACCCAATGCATTGGAGATCTATATGGATTTACCCATCATATAATTTTTATGATATATGTGTTCCACATAAATTATGAAATCTTAAGTCATAACATAATAATTTCCCATGGATAGAAAATGGGTAGCGTAATCTTACTACATATCATAATTAAAGGAAATATTTTAATGAACGCATTTGAGAAATGATCATAATGCCTGTGTTTCCACATTAAAATAACCGGTAATAAGATAGTTATATATGTGATATACATATATATAGTATTAAAAATCAATCCATAACATTAAATAGAGGGATAAAGTGTGTTAGAGAGAGAAAGTTCATAGCATGAAGGAAAGGGTGGTTTAGAGAGATCACTTACCACAAGCCTCATTTGTTATGTGCAACCTTTATCTTCCAAAATAATAAACTTGTGTTACAAATTTACTCACTTAAGTACCTATTTCATGTTTTTTATACCTTAATATTTTATTTTTTACTTTTTTTATTCAATTACTTAACCAATTACATTCACATCATACATTTAACAATAAAATTCTTATGTGTCCACAATCACTTTGGTATGTTTAATAACATCAAATAGATTATTATTTATTCATATCTTGAATTTTAATAACGAATTAATTTAAATTATTATTATTAAATTTTATATTTTAAACCAACCATAAAATATGGTTATGAAAAATCGAACTACATTACAATCATCGAGACAGTGGGTCATAGGTATGTATGAGTAACATTTCTATTTTTCAAAGATCATTATGGAAGGTTGGTATGTATTAACTTATCCATATAGTATTATAATTATATCGTAAATAACATATTATTTTTTAAATAAACTTTCACAATCCAACTATGTGAAGTGGTAATAAAAATTATTCACATCACTTCGTACGGTGGTAGTCTTCCATGCACATGAACGAAATTATCAATTATTAAATGGATATTAAGGCAAGAAGTTATATGATATGTTTCCTTTAAATATTTATTATTATAGCATAAATATAATATATAAACTTAAAATTAATCCATATTATTGTTAAATAAGAATAAATAAAGCATAAGTATCCTATATAAACATTAAATTCATTATTATATCCATTCATGTGAAGCGGTGATGGAAACATTACATCAGTTTTCAAGGAGGTAGTATCTCAAACACACTATCAATGGTTAAGTATTCTTTTTGGGGGAGGAGGAGACAGAAGTAAGTAATTACCTTAACATAACAAAATTTTAATTATATTAATGATACTATGGTTATAATTTCATCATTTTTTAATAATAATAGAAGGATATGAAATAAGAAATAAAATAAAATGATCGATTAAAGATGTTACCTCTTCTTTGAGTAACTTCTTAGGTTTTTTAAAAAATCTATATTAGGTTATATTTACGATAAGTTTCAAGAAATATAGTATGAAGGAAAGGAATTAGTGAATTGATTTGTACAGGTATTGTAAGTCAAAATGGTCTTTGTAAGTGTGTAATAGAGAGAAGAGTAGGTGACCTATATTAGTGGGGTAGAAGAAACACTTGGGATTTTTTAAATGAAAAAAATACACCCATGGCTTTTTCATGAAAAAAGGATCCAAAATGGAAATTATTGATACTTATAATATTTAATTTTTAAATATTACTATAAAATAGTGGTTAGATAATTTTGGTATCATTTTTAACCCTTATATTTTTAGTTAAACCTACGGTAAACCTGTTTTTACATTAATTTCTATAAATAATTATTAATCTTTTAACTATTCATTAGGGTTAAAAGATAAGTCAAACATATTAGATAATGTAATTTATGATGATTCCAAATATGGAACCCATTTTTCTGTATTCAACTTACATAATTGGACAAATATAATTTAAAATTAAAACTGCAGATGTGCCATAAAAGGATTTTTCAAGAAATGCATTTTTTAAGAAAAGATGATATCATATTAACTATGTCACAATTAATCAAAATTAAATTAATTAAAAATATTATTTATATATAAATAATATATAAGTTTCATTTTAATAATTTCTTAAAAGGTGTTATTTTAATTATTTAAAATAGAGAAACATTACACACTTTAAATTAGTTTTCAGAATAAAAGTTTATTAAAGCCTAAAAACAAATATTTACTAAAATATATTATAAATATGATTTAAATGTAATAAATTGTTTTAAATTTAACTAAACATTACTTATTATAGTAAAATAAAATAATACATGTGATTTAATTTTTTAAAAATAAAGTATAATTTTTAAAAAATTGACATTTTCTCTTTTTACAGAAAATTTTGTTTTTCCAAAAAACATAAAATTTACTCTATGTTAATATAGATATGGTGGTTTCGAAAATTATTTTCATTTTATAAATATAATTTATACATTTTAATAAAATTATTTATATTCATTTATCATAAAAATCATTAAAATTATTTTTTAAATAAGTGTTTTTATTAAGAAAATGAGAACTGATTCCTCCGTATTGAAAAATAAATTTATATTGAAAAGTAAATTTGTTTAAAATTAATAAATTAGTTAATAATATCCATAATTTCTAATTTAATAACTAGGATATAATGGTCTTATTTAAATAATCATGGTTCATTTGTGTCCTTTTTTTTGTGTCGCATACGTTATCGAACATAGTTTTCTCTTTTAAAATGTGAAGGTGTTTAATTATTTCCCCTACAATGAGTTACACTTTTGAAATTTTATATTACATGAAAATGTTAAAATAGGTGATGGTATTTTTTCTTTATTTCTACTTAAGGATCCTATGTTTCTTTCCTATACATTAGGTTTCTCTGCAACACTTTGACTAGGTGAGTTTTCTTGATATCTATAACTTTATCAACAAAATCTAAGTTATTAATTGGTTGATCCACATATGAATGGTTTATCCCCAATGGTATCACCTATAAATATATTACATTTGAGGGTTTTGGTATGTACATAATTAAGACGGATTCAAGGAACACATAATTTACTTGATATTGGTTTATGGGAGTGAGATTTGGTAGGCCACTGATTCAAAGTGATCAAGGATACCAATGGGGATGATGTAACTAGGAATAATATTTCACCTTTTTACAATCCTTGTGAATTTATTCCATGGGTATATATGGAAAAACAAATTATCTCTTACCTCAAAATACAAGACTCATCAATTATAGTCTCCATGGATCCTCTTCTCACTTTTCATAGATTTCATGTGACACTTAATGGTTTCAAACTTGTCTATAATATCTTGTAAAATATCAGGTCTAATTAGAATCCACTCTCCAACATCATACCTTAATGCAGGTTCCTGAAAATACTTCCCATAGAGAGCTACATATGGTGCCATATGAATTCTATAATTTATGATTTTGTAGTATGATAACTCTACGATGTGAATGTTTTAATCCCAATATGCTTGTAAATCCATTGAAAAAGATCATATCATTTACTATAGAGTTTCGATGGTTACCATAGAATTAACATCCTCTTGGGGGTGATTATAAATGCTAAAACAGATATATATACCAAACTCTTGATGAAGGATTCTACATAACCATGAGGTAAACCTTATATGTCAATTAGATGATATAGAGAGTGGAACTCAAATAAATATTTCCACTAACCATATTTATAGCATAGTGAGTTAGTAAAGAGGAAAATATTCCTTGATATAAATGAAATCGGTTGACCTTGTAAAGCTATCAGTTAGCACCCAAATGGAGTTATTAACATCATGTTTCCAAGGGAGAGTAAAGATGAAATCCATGATTATGTTTTCTTATTTCCATACTATTATGGGAAATTGTTGAATTATAACCATATAATTATATCATTCATCATTGAATTCCTAACATACCAAGAATTGATAGATAAACTCCAAAATCTACCTCTTCTAGTTTCCCACCAAAATATTTGCTTCATATAACAATGCATATAAGATCTTACCATATAATTAGAGAAGTTTGAGTTAAACACATCTTCTAGAATCTCCATCTTCGTCTATATTGTTTATGGGACAAATAAAATTGTTCCAAACCTTATAAATATATCTTAAACAATGTTTAAATCTTGAGTTTTAACTACATTTTTTTGTATTACCTCATCATCATTTTGGTCCTCCCTGATCCTCTTATGCATTAATGGTTCAACAGTAATTCAAGAAGTTAGCATGAATATACATTTAATATTTAAATATATATCCTTTTAAAATCTAATAATATTTGATCCATATCAATTATCATCCTTGATAAAATTTTATGATCCTTTATACATAGAGCATCTGAAACCATATTTTCATTCATAGGATAGTAATGGATTGATAAGTAGTACTCCTTGATCCATCTATGACCATATTCAATAGATCTTGTTATTCTCCTTCTTTGTGAATTTATATTTTAGGCTCTTGTGATTTGTATATATTTCACACATCTCCCCCTCAGAGATAATGTCACCATATCATCAATGAAAATTTCACTACAGCTAACTCTAGGTCATTCAAGGGATAGTTATGCTCATGAAACTTTTGTTGAATTAAGGAATAGGCTATAAAATTATAATTCTACATTACTAAACATCCCAAAACATTCTTTGAATAATTTATATAATCCAAATAATGTTTCCACCTTATGGGAAGCATAAGTAATCGTGTAGTGATAATCCACATTTTCAACTCCTTAAATATCTCTTTGCATTCACTATCCTAGAAAATCATTACTACTTTCTAATTTATCATTACTAGTGGGTTTGAAAATCATGAGAGTCTACTCACAAATTTTTGGTATTACCTAGATAATATAGGGAAACTATATATCACCATTAAAAATATTTTTTAGTCCATTCCACGATTTCCTTTTTCAAGGAATATTCCACATATATCACTTTTATGGGGATAAAATTCCCTAAGAATGATGATTTATTCATCTAGAACTCATAATTACAATAAATTTAATAAATATTCCCCTTTTAAAAATTCATTAAAATATTATTCAAATACTCCTCATGCTCCTCCTTGATTTTATAGAAAATCAAAATGTCATCTATAAAGACCACCACAAATTCATCAACATAATCCCTAAAGTATATATTCATCATGTTCATAATGATAATTAGATAGTTATAGAGTCCTAAAGGTGTCACTATGAACTCATATTTTATATACCTTATTCGAAATTTATTTTTGGGAATAACAACCTTATTTATATTTAACTGATGATATCTTGTCCAATGATCCACATTATAGTAATAATGACACCCACCTTACCCGAATGGCCCAAAGGACTTTTTTTATTAATTTTTGATAACCCCTCTTTCAAGGAATGAGGGTAAACCCTTACAAGGCCCATTGTCATAGGTATTACATGGCCCATAGTTCTTACTAAATATTTAGACTATAAATACATGGAACTTCTCCTCCCCAGCTTCTTCGCCATGATATTATCTCTCCACCTTTGCATGGCTTGTTCAGCAAGGATTCTCATTCATGCACAAGATGGTCCCAATGGAAATTTCATATCCTTTCTCTTTGAAAAATCCACTTATCTTATTCTCTTGTGAATGCACCAGCTCTAAATCCTCATCTGGAGTCTGCTTCTTATAGAGTCTATCTAGAAATTAAGCACAATTTCAGGTGTCTTAAAGGTCTTGAGGTGGCCCTAAAGCCTTGAGATGGCCCTAAGGCCTTGAGGTGGCCCAAAGGCCTTGAGGTGGCCCTAATTCATTTCTGGCCTAAAGGCCTAAAAGTACCTGAGGCCCAAATTGGTGGTCTGAAAGCCCAAATAGATGAATAGTTCTGGCTGCTACAATACCAAACAGCGCCTAATACAGTGCCTGGTACACTTCTCAATACAATTCCTACTATAGTAACCCGAAAATTATGTCTCCAACTAGTTTTGAACTTGGGTAACTTGGATGAACTTATCAAGTCATCAACATCTAGGTTGAGGCTCATGTGCATGACCCCCACCTTGTTGATCAAATAAGTCATATATCTGTGGAAGGGGATACTTGTTATTTATTGTTTTTTAGTATATAATAATCAATACAGAGGTGATTTGACCCACCCTTCCTATTTATGAAGAAGACTAACACACCCCACAGTGAATAAATCAGGAAAATAAAACCCTTTTAATGATTTTCTTGTAACTGATTCTTCTACTCTTACAACTCAATGGTGGTCATACTGTAAAGAGTCTTCAACATGGCTAATGATCTAGGTATAAGTTTTATAGAGAATTAAACTTTTCGGTCAAGAGTAATACCAATTAACACTTTTGAGAATATATCTATACAATCCCTTACATTAGGCATGATTTCAAGCACAATTCTTAACTTTTCCTTAATTACTGGAGCTATATATGATTTCACATAAGGAAATAATACATGTTCTTGAACTGAATATTCCATGGGATATTTATCCACCTATTTACACTTGAATATTATTGGTGGGTGACATGGGACTCGTAGAGTGATCCCCCACTCTCAAAATTTTATGCTATATTTATATAAGTATAGCCAATCCATGCAAAAAAATAGCATCATGCTCTAATAAAAGGTATAAGTTAATATTGTATAGAATAATAACTCCACAAAAATTGACTAGGGAGAAGTTACATAACAGGGATGAAACCATTTCAATAGTTAATACACAAACAGATAGCTCAACCCTGATTTTTTGTGGTAGTGTATGAACATTTCTATTAAAATTATATGATTTGAAATAATTTGTAGAACCATAATAAAAAATTATGTTCTCTATTGTAGAATGAATTAGTAGGGTACTTGTCACCACATCCACCTTAGCCTTAGTGATAACATATACCCTTCCTTATTGCCTTAGAGGTTTTTATTTCTAATTTTCTCTAAATACCCTTATCTTAGGGAATTGTATTTCATATTTATCACATTACTTGTAGTTAAAACACTATATGATAGGCATATTTTTTATCTGAAACTTCTTTTCTTTATCCCCATTAATGGGACTCTTCTTTTATCTTCGACAATAATATGCCGGATGCCCCTATTCTCCATACATGAAGCACCTTTTAGTTCCCCTTAATATGTGTTTTGGACTCTTCTTCCAAAACTTTTTACACATGGTATATAGGGTTTTTTTCCTCCATTAGATTTAAATTTTGATAATTATGAAGAAAAAAAAATTTTAATTTTTAGTCTCTAATCCCACAAAACCACTGGGACTCTCGAATCTTCTTATCAACATTGTGGGAAAAAAATTGTCTTTTTGTAGTTGTCAAATTCCAAAAATGGATAATTCTTTTAATTGACTTGAATTTAACATAATAATTAATAAGACTACATTACATTCATTTTTTATGTGAAATCAGGATTCATACCCTGAGATCCTTTTGATGTTTTCTTCATATGCCCCCAGAGACTCATCTTCCTTTTGTTTTAGACTAAGGAACTCCCTATTCATTTTAGGATAAAGAATTTGGGAAAAATATTATTGAAAAATATTTTTATAAAGTATTAAAATTCCATGGATTCAATATCCTCTTGGGAATTTTTTTCTCCTGATAATATTCCACCATTGATTAGCTTCACCCTCAATGTGATAAATGGATAACACAAAATTCTCTTACGCTATGCATTGGATGAAATAGAATATATTCTCAATATGATTAATCCATTACTCAATGATGTGGGGAACAAAAGATACACTAAAGGTAGGGGTTATGTTCCCCATAAAATAATTGACTACATCATAATCTTTCTTAATAGGAGTGGGGAACACCACGCGATTCATGTAATTATTCATAACATGATCAAGATGAGATAGTAAATCTAATAATTTCTCAACTCCCACATCACAAATATTTGTCATATCATTGGGGAAATAATCCCATTTCCTATAATGTTTGTTATTAGAATGATTTCACATTTTTCCCAACATTAACTAGAACAAAATAAAAAGAGTATGTAAGAAACTAAAGCTTCTTTTCAGGTATGTTTTCCTTTTTTGGTGTTTTGGTGGAAAAGATGAGTTTTTTGAAATTTTTTAAGTACATATCATGTACTTTATAATTAATCGTTGTGTACTTTATAAGTACACTTTGTGTACTCAGTTACCAAGGGTAATCGGGTGTTGGTCGTGTAACGGTCGTGCACACGGCCGTGTGTGGTGACCTGGAGGCCACATAAAGCAGGGCTCGGTAAGGGAAAGTACACGTCGTGTACTTTTTTTCATTAAATTTACCTGGGTCATGTCTGCTTTGAAGAAATACCTCCATCTCAACCTAGTTCGTCCTGGAGAGACCATATGGCCTTGAATGTTCTTCGAGCCCCTGATCGAGCACCTGTTCTCCGATTCGACCGTTATCGATTGTGTTGGGATCGCCTCAGTGAACTCTTCCTTTTGATAGAGATTCCTTTCATGATTCCTCCTCTTTCAAGAGTTATCCACCATTGAACATTTTAGACGTTTTTGTAGATCTACGGTGTTCTTGGTCAATTCAAGAATTGAGGTTCACGTATAACGATCCTATAACACTGAGGTATGTGGTTTGTGCCTTTCTATAGACAGTCTTTCAGTTATATGTGAAAAATTTCCCAATACCCCTGAATAGGGTATTGCGTGTTTACGGTTTAAACCGTACTATTTTCTTACTAAGCCTGTATTATTGAGTAGAGGTAAATTGAATGTGAATATAGTTAATTTTTATTCTTTGGAAGTGGTTTCCCATACATGTTTTTTATGACCGTTTGGTCTTTCTTAGCTTGTTAGGATGGCTTGTTTTCCCTCATGCCTAGTATTGTAGGATGGAGAGTGATTTTTTATTATGACATGCTGATACGCTATAGACTATCATCCAAGTAGTTCGTGAGGTTTTCTTTGGCCGATACGCATTTCCATGTTTGTTTGACTGAAACAGGGTCGTTAGAACCTAGTGTAGTTGACCATAGGGAGAATGGAAGTAATGCATTCTCCAGAGTGTATTTTTTTACTATTATGTTGTAAGACCATAGGTGGAATTGACATAAGTGCTTCCTCAGAGTGTTTTTAGTTCCTCGACGTGGGCCACATGGGGAATGAGATGTAAGTGCTTCCCCAAAGCACCTTTAATTACCGATACGAGACTATAGAGGGAATTGATGGTGAGTGCTTCCTCAGAGAGTCTATGTTTAAGCTGAACCATAGGGGTTAGACTGTGTTCACTTCCTAGAGTTTTGATTGTGTTGTTTTGGTTGAACCAAAGGGGTCAGGCTTAATGTACTTCCCAGAGGGTTACATGCTTTGATTAACTGCATACTTGATATATGGAATTGAATGAAATTTGAATGTGGAATTGTTTACTACTAATTACTTCCTTTTTTACCTCTTCCTTTTACATTATCTCCTGCCATATATATTTCATCCCTCCTTTTTAATACAAAACTTTTCATTACATTTTACAAACAGAGAATCTTAAAAGTCTAGTGTCTTGGAAATAAGGAACAATAAAACTTGAAAACAACATAAAACATTCTTCTAATACACTTTTAAGGCTTCATCATAAGTTCTTCCTAAGTTCAATTACTATATTTCATAACCTGAAGACATACATTCAAAGGAAAGGGTGAGCAGAAGGCCCAGTCAGGGTAAACAAGGGAGTCAGTTTACTTGTGATATCAATAAGAACATGATAAAGGCATGATCAATGGAAGTATAGGAATATCATAATAAAAATATCTTGAAACATAACTTGAATATGTGTCTAAAACATTTAATTTATACATTCATGAACATATCTCCAGGGTTCATCCCCAAGGTGTCATAAAAATTACCAAGGTTATTCACCAAGGTATCATGAAACTTGTCATCTCTAGATATTAATTTTTTACCCAATAAATTGGAGAGCTATTAGGTATCACCCTTAATATGTCTTTATTTTTATGTGATACACATATATCATAATAAAACATTTCATAAATAACCCATAGGAAAGAAAAGAAATGGGTTTCGTTTCAAAATCGTGATCTTTTAAAAGTTCATAAAAATAAGATCATTATGTCATTTATAAGCCATGGAAAGGGATTGAGGGTTATATGTATGTCAATTACAGAATAAAATATATCATTTTTATATATTTATTAAAACCCATAGAAACAAAATAGGTCTAGGTATTCAAAAAAAATAATACAAGAGAATTTCATGAGAGAAAGAGAGAGAAATTTTGTGGAGAAATTTCTGCAGCATAATAGCTATATATCGTGGTTTTAGAAAATAATCAAAAGAGAGGGGAAAAGGGTATCCCTTACATAAATGAAACATTTTATAGTAGATATATATAATAAAAATAAATAAGATCATGTGGTGGACATTTGAATGACACACCACATGAAAAGGAAACTTGAGAGGAAATAGAATGCGTGATTTCATTTACGAAAATTCGGCAGCCTAACGGCGTCAATTAATAATCAGAAAATCAATTGATGAGATCGAAAAGGAGATATAATCATTTGGAAATAAACTTTAAAGTAGTAAATATATATAAGAACAATCCCATTCATAATAAAATGGAACTATAAGACATAACATAAAGGAAGTCATGACTTAAAAGAGGAGGGCGAATGTTTCCCTTACCTTGAGGAGTAACTTCAAAAGCGTGAAGGATGGGACCTTGGGAGGCCTGAGGGAACCTTGGGAGGACTCCTTGGGAGGTAAAGAGACCAGAACTTCATTGAGGTTAATTTTCTAATGAAATGGAAGAGGTAATGACTTGGTATTTATAGGAGAAGCGAGGGAATAAATCATTAATTCCCAAGGGACACCTCATCAGTGGTATTGAAAAAACCATGGGCTTGACCATGGTATTTTTCCCATGGTATTGGACAGTTGGGACACCTCATAGCATATATTACTATTCAAAAGTCGACCGGATTTCTTACATCATTATTACATCATTAATGATGTCATTAAACACCAGAAACTCAAAACTGTATTTTTTACTATTCACCGAAAATTCAACTATTTTGTAAAAATCCCAAAAATTAACCTTAACCTAATATTGATGATCCAAATTCAAAAATGAACTCCATTTTATAAAAATATTTTTATAAATATTTTTAATTTAATTTGTAAATAAAAACACTATTAACTTGGGAAAAAAATTAATACTTAACTAATAATTTCTCAAACACTTATTTACTTATTTTATTGAATCACATTACCTAATAAAGGTTCCTAAATTATATTAATACATTATTAAGTGAGTTTACTATTCCATTTGGTCACATTACTATTCATAAGATAAAATTACTATTCATAATTTACTATTCACCAAAAGTTAAGTTGATCTTATTAGAATCTATATTTCTTACTGAACACAACTGTAGAAGACCATTTTTTTTTTGGAAAACAATGCACATTATTAATTATTTATGGTTTTCATAAATATTTTAAAATATTCTTTTTTTAATTCATTAATAATATACATCCTATATTTATCCAGACATGTGAAATCAATAAACTTTACCATAATACGAAATAAAATTTTTATTTATATCATAGGATTACACAAAGTAGCTAAGGTCTCGTTACATAGCCCCTTATAATACCAGCATAGGACCTAAGTGTAATATATGTTAAGGTGATAGAATTTTGGGGTGGCTCGGCCAACATTGCCCGAGTGGGGACCTATATCATCTTGAACTACCCTCATAGGCGATTCCGATCAAGCTTCATATGATGAAGTTCAGCTTGGGCTTGGTCCAGAGCAATGCTCAGTGGTACAACCACCTTCCCAAGTTCCGTCAGATGGGTTTCAAATAGCCTGAGTCTACTATATGAGGCCACTTAATCTTCTTTCTATATTAATTAACCATTATCACATGTATTTATAAACAATAATTTTAATGTTAAGATTTTAGAGTTCAACGGTCATATTAACCAACGGTCATATTGACCATCGGTCGTATAATAGTCTAAACCCAATAGTCTCATTTAATGATACTCACTTTTTTAATTAAATAATATAGTTTTGTTGAGTACAAAATAAATAACACACAAATTGGAAACAAATATTAATAAAAATTTTGGTCGTTACATTATTCCCCCTTAAGAAATTTTGTCCCCAAAATTTTATCTTGTACCCTCAGAAAAGAAAATATGTGGGTACTTCTACCTCATAGACTCCTTTGGTTTCCACGTGGCTTCTTCACATTTGTGGTTCCTCCACAACACCTTGACAAGGTGGGTAGTATTGTTGTGTAGAACATTGTCTCTACGATCCAAGATCTCAACCGGCTTCTCCTTATAAGAGAGGTCATGTTTTAGTTGTACTACCTCTAGATTTATTACATGTGGAGGTTCAGGTATGTACTTCCTCAAGAGGGATACATGGAAGACATCATGAACTTTTATAGATTTGGAGGAAGTGAAATCCAATAGGCCACTACTCCTACAATATCAATGATTTCACATGGGCCATTGTACCTAGGGTTGAGCTTCCCTTTCTTCCCAAACCTCATTAATCTCTTCCAAGGTTAAATTCAAAGAAAGACCTCGTCACTAACATAAACTCCAAGTCCCTTTGATGGTTGTCGGCATAGCTATTTTTCCGACTCTGAGCAGCCTTAATGTGTTGTTGGATGGCATAGACTTCTTATGTCATCTCTTGAACAAGATCAGACCCAAGAAGCATTCTCTCACTAGATTCATCCCAACAATAAGGAGTTCTACATCGCTTCCCATATAAAGTTTCAATGGGATCCATTTGAATTCTCGAGTGGAAGGTATTGTTGTAAGAGAACTCACCTAATGGGATATGTTGATCCCATCCACATTTAAATTCCATTGAGCATGTTTTCAGCATGTCCTCAAGTGTTTGAATAGTCTTTTCAGATTGGCCATCAGTTTGGGGGTGATAGAAAATACTAAAATTCAATTCGGTGCTCAGAGCATGATGCAAAATTCTCCAAATTTTTGATGTGAACCTTGGATCACTATCAGATATGATAGAAAATGTAACTCTATCCTGCCTTACCACTTCTTTCACGTAAATCCGGAAAATTTTATCAAGATAGATATTTTCCTGAATAGAGATAAAATAGGCAGTCTTGGTGAGATGGTCCACAACAAACCATATCGCCTTGTTTCCTTTGGATGTTCTCAGAAGACCAGTGATGAAGTCCATAGTGATATTGTCCCACTTCCATGATGGTATGGGTAGTGGTTGTAATACCCCTTTAGAAATTTGTTTCTCTACCTTCACTTGCTAACATACTAGGCACCTTGATGTGTAGACAACAATATCCCTTTTCATATTATCCCACCAATAATGATCACTAAGGCCCCTATACATTTTTGTGCTTATAAGATGTATAGAGAAAGTAGAACTATGGGCTTTATCCATCATCTCCTTTATTTCCGGAATATATGGAATGCATAGTCTTGTACAAAATTTCAGTACACCTTCTTGATCAATATTGAACTCAAGAAGCTTCCCATCCTTCACATCTTCAAACTTCTTCTGTAAAAAAGGATCTTCTTTCTGATCATTATTGATCTTCTCTAGTATGGACGGTTGAGAAATCATTTGGGTTGGGGTTGAAGATTTCCCTTCCCTTATAATTCTTATGTCCAGATTTACTAGGTTATTGATCAAAGGATCTTTTTGAATCCTCATCATGGAAATAACAACTGGGTTTTTCCTACTTAATGCATCAGTAACTTTGTTTTCTATTCCAGGATGATAATGAATTAAACAATCATAGACTTTTAGAGGTTCCCACCATATCCTTTATCTCATGTTCAATTCCTTTTGTGTGAAAATATACTTCAAACTTTGATGCCCTATGCATATATCACATTTCTCTAGATAAAGATAGTGCATCCATATCTTTAGAGAAAAAACAACCACAACCAACTCCATATCATGCATAGGATAGCTCTACTCACGAGTCTTCAACTGTCGAGATGCATAATAAATGACTTTGTCATTTTTTATGACGATTCACCCAAGCCCTTTCAGAGATGCATCACTAAATATAAAAAATCCTTCCCCACTTGAGGGCAGAGTTAACACAGGTGCAGTAACCAATCTCTTCTTCAGCTCTTGGAAACATTCCTCACACTCCTTTGTCTAGATGAACGTGACCCCTTTTCAAGTTAACTTGGTTAATTGATTATAAATATTTTGAAATTTTTTTCACAAACTTCCTATAATATCCTATTAATCCAAGGAAACTTTGAATCACAGTTATTGTTGTAGGATGAGACCACTCCTCTAAAACCTTTTCCTTTATAGGGTCAATTATGATTCCTTCATTGGTTTCAATGTGTCCGAAGAAAGTAACTTGTTGTAACCAGAATTCAAATTTTCTGAACTTCCCAAAAATCCTCTCCTTCCATAGAGTTTGCAAAATAGCCCTTAAATGATTCTCATTCTCCTCGTGAAATATGGAATATATCAGAATATCATTAATAAAAACTACCAAAAAGTTATCAAGGTAGTCCTTAAAGACTCTATTCATCAAATCCATAAATATAGCAGGTGCATTAGTCAGCCCGAAGGACATAACAGAAAACTCATAATGCCAATATCTTGATCGGAAGGCATTTTTTGGAATATCTTCTTTCTTCAGACTCAATTAATGTTAACCAGATCTAAGATCAATATTATAGAAGAATTGAGCCTCACGAATTTGTTCAAATAAGTCATCAATTCATGAAAGAGGGTATTTGTTCGTCACTGTGATCCCATTCAGTTCTCTATAATCAATGCATAGCCACATCAATCCATCCTTCTTCTTCACAAATAGAACTGGTGCTCCCCATGAAGATGCACTCGGTTGGATAAACCCCTTCCCCAAAAGCTCTTGGATTTGATTCTTTAATTCCTCTAGCTCCAAATTTTCCATCCTATAGGGGGTCTTTGATATCAGATGAGATACAGGTACGAGTTAAATGGAGAACACTAACTTTGTTTCTGGGGGAGGTCCGGGTAACTCCTCAGGAAATACATCAATGTATTCCTGAATGATGGGGACATTTAATATCCTTAAAATCTCATCTCCTTCTTCTTATTCACCGATCAACTCTATAAATATGTATATATGAGGTTCTTCTAAAAAAATTTCAGGTTGAGATATCTCCCCTTGGAAGATAACTGTGGGTTTTCCATTCAATACTACTGATATTTCCTTGATTCTGCATTTGATCTTGGCATTATACTTTGAGAGCCAGTCCATCCCTAGTATAATGCCAAATTCAAGCATGGGAATGACTAATAGATTTGTAATAATATTGTGTTCACAAAAGTAAATACTAGAGTTTCTAAACACTGACGATGCTTGGATAATCCCACTAGGATTCTTGACTAATAACTATAATTTTATAAAATCAGAGGTTAATTCTAAATTATTTGCAAACATGGAGGAAATAAAGGAATGAGTAGAACCAGAATCAAACAAAGTACTTGTTATCTTTGAGAGAGAGAAAATAGTACCTTCCACCACATCATTTGGCGCTTCAATATCAGCCGTGGTGATTGAAAAAGTATGACCTTGTTCCCTTGGTCATTGCTGAGGCTGATGGTGGTTCCCCTCCACTACCCTCGGATTTGGATAGTGATTGGAAGAGTTCCCAATTTTTCCACACATAAAGCATTAGACATCAGTAAGGGCTTGCACCATATTCCCTTTGTTTTTTGTATTTGTATGTTGAGGTTTCACCTCACTATGATAATTCCTTACAATATTTCCATGTCTTCCACACTTGTAGAATTTCCCACTCCCATGAAGGAAGTTCCCCAAATGCTTCTTCCCACATTTATTACATGTGGGATGTCGGAATTTCTTACCTCCTCTTCCCTAATCAAGGGTCATCTCTAAGCTGGGATCCATCGATCTCTTCTTGTTGTTTGGTTTATGAGACCATTGCGTCTCACCAAACTCCAGCTCGAGTTTCATTGCACTTCGCAAGATCTTTTCATGGCTATCATAGTCTCAATTGGATAAACTCTTCCACAGATGAGGTCTTAGTTCACCTATGAATATATCAACTTTTCCATCTGGATACATGTCAATGTTAAAGGTGTAACGTGATATTCGGGTGAAGTTTATCTCATAGATTCTGACAGATTCGTTCTCCTTCTGCTTCAGCAAGAGAAACTCCCTATCCATTCTTGTTCTCATTGAATGTGGGAAAAACTTATTGTAAAAGATCCCTCTAAACTCATACCAATCCATAGCATCAACTTCCACTCTTTTCCATGTGTTTTTAATCAGTTCCCCCCACTTATTAGCTTCTCCTTCTAAGCGATAGACAGCCATGATGACCTTCTCTTGCTCTGAACAGTGGAGCATAGAAAAGATCTTCTCGATGGAGATGATCCACTACTCAACAATCAATGGGTCAGTCGATCCACTGAAGGTTGGTGGTCGTTGACACATAAAGGACTCAACATAATGTTGTTCCCTTTGCGGTGATATGGGTCTCTCAGCTTGATTCAAGTTATTTCCCATAACATGAGTCAGTTGGTTCATCATTCGCATGAATGTTTCCATTCCAGCTTCCGTCGGAGGTCCGTTAGCACATGGTCCATTGTGGTCACCATTTTCATAGTTACTCTTATTTCATGACATTTTCTAAAAGAAAAAAACCTTAGTGAGAAACTTATTTCATTTACGACTCTTTTAACTATAAAAGATTTTATGTCTTAAAACTTCATTCTTATACACTTTCATTTCTCTATAATTCCTTCATAATGATTCATAAAAATCTTCTGATTAAACAACCATATCCTTCGAGAGTGTCATAACCAAGAGTGCAGCAATGCCCATTGTCATGTACCCGTTCCTGTTCGATTCTAGCTCAATGTGGTGTTTTCGGGTCTTATCACTATGTACATATGTGCCAGAGCAACCTCTACCTACTTGTATGCAGACATGGATTTATTTTCATGATAAACCACTTACTCAATACTCACCAAAATACTAGGAATTGTTTCTTATATTTAAACATTTAAGTAGGGTTCTTCCTAAAGTTTTCATATCCTAATTTCCATAAATAACTAAACTATAATTTGATACCAACTATGGCATCCCACTATTTTAATACATAACTTTTCATTACATTTTACAAACACAGGATCCATAAAGTATAGTGTCTTGGAAATCAGGAATAATAAAACATGAAAACAACATAAAACAATTTTATAATCCACATTTAAGGATTCATCATAAGTTCACCATAAGTACAATTACGGCATATCATAACCTGGATACATACATTCAAAGGAAATGGTGACCAGAAGGCCCAGTAAGAGTAAACAAGGGATTCAGTTTAATTGAGATATCAATAAGAACATGATAAAAACATTAAGACATAAGAAATGGAAGTATCATAATATAAGAATGAAACTAACATGAAACATAACTTGAATATGTGGCTACAACATTTCATTTAGACATTCATGAACATATCCCCAAGGTTCATCCCCAAGGTGTCATAAAAATTACAAAGGTTATTCACCAAGGTATCGTGAAACTTGTCATCTCTATAGATTAATTCTTTACCGAATGCATTGGACTGATATCCAGGCGCACCCTTAATATGTATTTATTTTCATGTGACCCACATAGATCATAATAAAAAATTTCATAAATAACCCATAGGTAATAAAATAAACGGGTTCCGTTTCAAAATCGTGACGTTTTAAAAGTTTTTAAAAATAAGATTGTTAGGTCATTTATAACCCATGGAAAGGGAATGAGGGTTATATGTATGTCAATTCAAGAATCAAATATATCAATTTGTTATATTTATGAACACCAATAGAAACTAAATAGTTCTAGGTATTCAAATTAATAAAATAAGAGAATTCCTTGAGATAAAGAGAGAGAAATATTTAAGCAAAATTATGCAGCATAACAGCTATATATCGTGGTTTTAGAAAATAATAAAAAGAGAGGGGAAAAAGGCATGCCTTCCATAAATGAACCATTTTACAGTATAAGGATATAATAAAAATAAATAATATGATGGTTTGGACATTTTAATGACACACCACATGAAAAGTAATCTTGAAAGGAAAGAGAAAGCGTGATTTTTTTACGAAAATTCGGCAGCCTAATGGTGTCGCATAAAATTTCATAAAATAAATTGATTAGAGAAGAAAGGGTCTCTAATCATTTGGAAATGAAATGGAAAATATTAAAGATATATAATAACAATCCCCCACATAAAAAAATACATCTATAAGACATAACATAAAGGAATTCATGACATCAAATAGGAGGGTGAAAGTTTCCCGTACCTTGAAGAGTAACTTTGAAAGCATGAAGGTCGGGACCTTGGGAGGATTGAGGGCACCTTGGGAGGACTCCTTGGGAGGTAAAGAGGCCAAAAATTCATTGAGTAGAATTTGTGAATGAAATGGATGAGATAATGGCTAGGTATTTATAGAAGAAGTGAGGGAATAAATCATTAATTCCCTAGGGACACCTCATCAGTGGTATTAGAAATATCTTGGGCTTGCCCATTGTAAATTCCCATGGTATTGGGTAATTGGGACACCTCATAGAATATCTTTCTATTCATAAGTTGACCAGATTCATTAGATCATTATTACATCATTAATGATGTCATTAAACACCCGGAACTCAAAAATTTATTTTTACTATTCAATGAAAATTCAAATGCTTCAGAAATATCCCAAAAATTCACATTAACCTAATATCGATGCTCTAAATTAAAAAATGAACTCTATTTTATGAAAAAAAATTATAAAAAATTTTATTTTAATTTTTAAATAAAAGCACTATTCACTAGAAAATAAACTAACACATAACTAATAATTTTTGAAACACTTATTTACTTATTTTATTGAATAACATTACCTAATAAAGGTGCCTAAATTATATTAATAATTTATTAAGTGAGTTTACTATTCCATTTGGTCACATTACTATTCATAAGTGTAAAATTACTATTCACAATTTACTATTCACCAAAAATTAAGTTGATCTTATTAGACTCTAAATTTCATACTGAACATAACTGTAGATGAACATTTTTTTAAAAAAATTACACTATTAATTATTTAAGGTTTTCATAAATGTTTTAAAATATCCTTTTTTTCAAAATTCATCAATAATATACATCCTATATTTATCCGGACATGTGAAATTAACAAACATTACCATTAGAAGAAATAAAAATTTTATTTATATCAAAGGATTACATAAAGCAGATAAGGTCTCATTACATAGCCCCTTATAATACCAGCATAGGACCTAAGTGTAAGGTGTGCTAAGGTGATATAATCTTGGGGCAGCTCAACCAATATTTCCCGAGTGGTGACCTATATCAGCTTGAACTTCTCCTATAGGAAATTCCTTTCAATCTTTACATGGTGAAGTTTGGCTTGGGCTTGGTCTAGAGCAAATCCCGGTGGTGCTACCTCCTTCCCAAGTTCTATCAAATGGGCTTAGAACGACCCGAGTCTATTGGATGAGGCCATCGAATCATATTTCAGTATTAATTAACCAAGTTCACTTGTATTTATAAACAATAATTGTAATGTTAAGAGTTTAGATTTCAATGGTCACATTGACCAAAGGTCATATAAATCTCAAAACCCAATAGTATCATTTCATTATACTCACTTCATTAATTAAAGAATATATTTTTGTTGGATACAAAATAAATAACACACAATTTGGAAACAAATATTAATAATTGTTTGGGTCATTGTAATATATTTCCTGACTGTTAGGAACAGATATTTGGGTAGTTTCCTATTGGGATTTAGTCTCATATCCTGTTTAGGTCATGATTTTGGGCCCAAATAGATTATATTGTTGCAGGTATAGATAAGGGAATGTGGCCTTCAACTTCAGGTTCTTGACTGCTTTAGATCTGGAGAGCATGGGACTAAGCTGAGGCTTGCGATGCTGAGGAATTGTTTATTTGTTTTCCATTGTACTTAAGTTTAGTACTGATTGTATTCTAGCATTGTGGTTTATTTGGATTATTTCCTAGACATATGTATCATGCATCATTTATATATGTGTTCCAGTTGCTTCTTACTTTCAGTCTTCCGCTATTTATGATTGTATGATACTGTTACTGCTTCTGCTATTTTATATCTATTTTACTTCTTCTATGTTACTTTTCCAATGAGGGCATAGTTTCCCCCTATCACACCCAAGGCCCTTGCTTCTAGTTGGAAGCCTCTACCGTTCGGGTAAATGCGCTTGAAGCCATGTGACCAATTAGGTACGGGGCGACTCTAGGCGGCTTCCGGAACCGAGACGTTACAAAGTGGTATCAATGGATTTCTTTTCTTCTTGATTTACTATTTTGAGCCTATAGCCAGGGATAGAAAGGAATAAGTACTTGAAAATAAGTTGTTCTCAAGAGTAGTTAACCCGTGTACAGGGATAATCCAATCTACCTCGTTTATTGCCATTTTTTCTGGTTCTGTAATTTTATAGTTGATTTTATTTTCACCGTTGGGTGAATCACATGTATTGTGTTGTTATCGTTCATGTTATTGATGGTTATATTTTTGTTGCAACCTGATGAGATGAGGGTATTCCTTCTCATGCATCATATAGGAACTTTCTAGAGATCACATTCCATGCATTCTTGCCATGCAATTTAGGGTGCATTAGAGATTTCATGTTGTTGTGATAGGTGTTGTGTTAGATAAGCATGTTTTTGTTATAGATGACTTGATATAATACCTTATTTTTTATAACGTATTAAATTTTGTAAGGTTTTTTTTTGAATTAATTCCGAACTTTGGTTCTTGAGGTGTTATGGCCCCTCATGGACTGGAATTTGGTGGATCATTGCCCTATTATTCTTGTTTATGACATGTAAAAATTGTCAAGAATTGATTTGTGGAGAGTATGGGTCCTCACGGATCGGAATTTGGCACATAAATGTTCGTTTCAATGTTTTTATGGGTTCCGGGGTAGTTTCTAAGGCTTACTCTCTTGAAAAACCCAGTATACATGGCATGTAATGTTGAATACACGCCATGTGTTCTTATGTTCGGGAAGAAACTATTTTTCTTAAGTAAATTTTGTGTACTGTATGTACACACTATGTAGTCTCTAACTATATTGCAGACTGTGTGGGAAGAAACACGAGGTTTTGAAATCTTTGGTAGGACATGCCATGTACTGGATGTATACTCTATGTTGTAGAACCATGTAACCGACCATGTGACGAATAACACGAGTTGGTTGGATGTTTTCTAATACACACTATGTCCATCCGGAACACATCGTGTAGAGTAACAGAGTATCCGGCCATTTCACGAACAACACGGGTCGGAAAATCTTCCTAGTATATGTCATGTCTGGCACCAACATGTTGTGTAGTTTCATCCATGTGTCTACCTGTGTAACTAACAACATTGGAAATTGAAACCTATGCAGTACACGCTGTGTTCATATGGAACACGCCATGTAGGATGAGCCGTGTAACTGGTCGTGTGACTAATAACACAGGTCGGTGAAGTTTTTCTAGTACATGTCATGTCTAGCAATAACATGTTGTGTATTCTTGTTTCAAGAGAATTGTGTGGCTTAGCCGTGTAAGAGAACTCGGGATGGGGAAGAGAAGTCAAGTACACGTCGTGTATTAGGACAACACGTTGTGTGTTTTGGGTGTTACATGACCAGTTTTGTAAAAATTACATGCTCATGTGTAAGGATTGTGGGAACATGCCATGTAGGTATTATACTTGCCCTGTATCCATGTTTTGGAAAACTGGAATGGTTTCTTTCTCCAGTTCCATTCTAACACATCTTGTTTTCAGTCATTGATAATATTGATCTACGGTGTGCGCATGACCTTGCAAAGTAATGCCACCAAGACATCCTTCAGTTGTCTGCCAATTAAAGGGTAGTGATCAGACATCAGACATGGCTGATCAGGGACTACTAGCAGATCCTCCAGTTATTCCAGTCTTGGCACAAGCCGTTATCCTAGATACAGGTTCTAATGCACAATTTCCAGATGGATTTATGAGGTTCATGAAGACCTTCCATGGAGTAACACATCTTGCCAAGTCTATGGCATAGCTGCCACGGGGTTTCCTACAGCAGGATCCTACCACCTTCACAGGGGAAGGGGGACCTTGGGCTATAGAGTCATGGTTGGAATCCATGTTGTGTATCTTCAAACATCTAGAGATTCCTCCACAGAGGAGGGTGAATCTTGTTATGTGTATACTCAGGGACTCTGGAAAGAGATGGTGGGATGTGATCTCACAGGTGAGATGCCAGCATGTTATGGCTTTGGATGAGTTCTGGTTCACCTTCTATGACTACTTCTATCTAGAGACTATGATGGCCGGTCAATCCTAAGAGTTCATGAGTCTGGAGCTGGGTACTCTTTCTGTTATGGAGTATTATTCTCGCTTCACAGAGTTGTAGTGCTTCTGCCTATTCCAGGGGGTGACAAGTTGTTCCTGGTGAGGAAGTTCAAGGCTGGTCTCATACATGACATCTGATCCTAGGTGATCATCTTCAGGATGACTTTTATCACTTCAATAGTCAACCAGGAATTGATCATGGAGCGAAATCTGAGGGATTCTAGAGTTGTGAGCCATGACCGTTCGACATCTGGAGTTAGTATCCCTCCTACTGATAGCAGGAAGCGCCGTAGGGAGTCTTCACATGGAGATCCGAGGAGGAGAGAGACTTATTCTGCTAGCCAGGTAGTGTGCTACTAGTGTGGGAAGAGTGAGAATATGAGGCCACACTGCCTAAGAGACCTAGTGGAGTGCCGATCTTACATCAAGGTGGGACATCTTCAGTGCATCTGTCAGTTCTTCTCACCAGCAACTGGTGACAGGGGTTCTTCTATGACTCCTCATTCGGGAGAAACACCACCAATATCTCATCGGTTAGGGAACTACAGTTCTTATATTCATTCAGGCAGAGGTGTAGGTCATTTCCATGGTGGTCAGTCACTGGGATTTCAATGACAGTAGGGCGGATTAGCTCAGAGTGGTCTAGTAGGGTCACATGGCCACGGTGCAGGCCAGAATTTTGCAGTGGAGCAGACCCAGCAAGAGCAGCTTCCCGGACCCTCTACAGTTCAAGGTACGATTCTAGATGCCTCTATTTTAGCTTCTTCTCTTTTCGATACGGGGGCTCCCCATATCTTATATTTGTTGCAGTTGTGGAGAGACATGGGCTCTATATCTTTTCCACTACTAATATCTTGACACTAGACACTCCGTTGGGGACTAGAACAGCTAGTGTACATTTGTGCAAGAAGTTCCCTCTTGAGGTTGGTGGGTGTCACTTAGAATGGGACCTCTATGTCCTAGAGATGACAGGCTATGACGTCATTCTTAGAATGGACTGGTTAGTTCCTTTCATGGATGTTGTCGATTTCTATCTCCGTAGGGTGAGTTTCACATCACCAGAAGGTGTATCGTTTCTTCATAAGGCCGAATAGGATGTTCAGGCGAGCATAGAAGGTCCCGAGCATCATGGGTTGTGTGGATTTACAGCCCATATCCCTAGTCTATATCTGGATGACCAGTGTACTTCATAGATGGACTTTCCTCTAGTGGTGTATCGCTTCAGGGACGTCTTTCTAGAGGAAGTTATAGGTTTGCCTCCGTAGAGAGAGGTTGAATTGTCTATTGATCTTGTTCCAGGAGTGGAACCATTGTCCATTACTCCTTATAGGATGTCTACACCGAAGTTATAGGAGATCAAGAAGCAGTTGGAGGAGTTACAGATAAAGGTTTTCATCTGACCCAGTACTTCTCCGTGGGGTTCTCCAGTCCTGTTTGCGAAAAAGGTGGACGATACCCTCAGGATTTGTGTGGATTATTGGAATTTAAACCAATTAACTGTCAAGAAATGATATCCATATCCAAGGATTGATGATCTATTTGACCTGATTCGAGGAGCCTGGGTGTTCTTGAAGATTGACTTGAGATCTAGTTACCATTAGTTGCGTGTTATACCATCAGATGTACCTGATACAGCCTTTCGGAACAGGTATGGTCTATATGAGTATGTGTTCATGCCGTTCAATCTCACGAATGCGTCTGCAGTCTTCATGGAACTGATGAACTGAGTGTTCCATCCGTACTTGGATTCTATTGTGGTAGTCTTTTTGGATGATATATTGGTGTACTTTCACACTCGACACGACCATGCCACACATATTCTGATTGTTTTGAGTACACTAAGAGAGAAAAAATAATATGCTAAGCTCTCAAAATTCCACTTTTTGATGGACTAGTTTCACGTTTTGAGCCATGTTATCATAGATACAGGAGTGTTTGTAGACCCAGAAAAAGTGAGAGAAGTAGTTTCTTGGGAGTAGCCGAAGAACATCTTTGAGGTGCGGAGTTTTCTAGTGCTGGCTGGATACTAAAAATGTTTCATACAGGACTTTTCACGCTTAGAAGCACCACTGACGAGTCTGAATATGAAGGGTGTAATGTTCTTATGGTCAGATTCTTGTGAGTCAGCCTTTCAGAATCTGAAAGGGAGGTGGAATTCATCACTAATACTATTATTTCTAGAGTCAGGAAAGAGCAATACTATTTATTATGATACTTTGGGTATTGGTTTTGGAGTTGTGCTTATGCATGAGGGAGGAGTCATTGTGTATGGGTCTCGGTAGTTGAGGCCACATGAGAGAAATTACATGACGCATGATCTCGAGTTGGCTGTGGTTGTTCATGCTTTACGCTGTTTGAGTCACTACCTTTTGGGAGAGTATTTTGTGGTTTTCACTGACCACAAAAGTATCAAGTACATTTTCACTCAGCGTGACCTAAATTTGAGACAGTGAAGGTGGGTTGAAGACCTTCAGTCCTTTGACTTTGAGCTTGCCTATACGCCTAGGAAAGGCAATGCAGTAGCTGATGTGTTGAGTAGGAGGACTCCGATACAGGTAGTTCAGGAGGCCAGCAATGAGTGGTAGCTTATGGCTCTGTTCTTTGAGATGCATTTGGAGGTGCACGATAGGCAGTGGAAGAATTTTCTTTCTTCAGTAGCGGTTACCTCTACTCTTCTTAATCGAGTGTGAATGAGGTAGTTATCAGATTCTGAAGGACTAGTTCTGTGGGAGAGTGTGTCCAGAGATAACCCTATTCCTGGATGGACTATAGGTGAGGATGATACCTTGTGTTTTCATGGGTGTGTATGGGTGTCAGTATATATACGTGAGGATCTGATGAGGAACTTTCATTCCACTGTTTGGGTAGTTCATCATGGTGTCACCAAGATATATCATGATCTAAACCACCATTATTAGTGTCCAGGTATGGAGAAAGAAGTTTCTATTTTCTTCATGAGGTTTTCCCTTTGTCAGTAGGTAAATGCGGAGCATCTGTGACCAGCATGGATTTTGTAGCAGTTACCCATTCTTGAGTGGAACTGGAATGATGTCGTTATGGATTTCATGATAGTTTTTATAAGGTCACCTCGAGGTAATGATGCAGTATGGGTATTCATTTACAGACTCATGAAGGTTGTTCACTTCTTGCTGATCAATTAGACCTTCAGTGTTGATGAGCTGGGAGGGTTGTACATCTGTGAGATTATACGTCTACATGGAGTCCATACTCCATTGTTTTTTACAGGGATGCATGTTTTACTTCTCCTGTCTGGCAGGGGATACATATGGATTTGGGTACAAAAATACTTTTGAGTACATCTTACCACCCCCAGATAGATGGCCAGTCCAAGCGTACGATTAAGGACCTTGAGGACATGCTTCGAGCATGCATCCTGGATTTTGTAGGTTCTTAGGAGAAGCACATACCTCTTATGGAGTTTTCCTATAATAATAGTTTTCAAGAAACTATTTATATGGAATATTATGAGGCTTTGTACGGTAGGAAATAATGATCACCCTTATGATGGCTAGAGTAAGGACATGAAGCTATGCTAGGACCTCGTCTTGTCCAGGAAACCACAGAGCAGACAGAGTTGATTCGGAAGCGGATGGAAACTACACAGTCACAACAGATGTCCTATGCTGATCAATGGAGATGACCTCTGCAGTTCGAGCTCAGGGATTAGGTTTTTCTGTGTGTCACGTCAAGGTTGGGATACATGTGGATAAGGAGACATGGTATGTTTTCTCCGAGGTATGTCGGGTCGATTGAGGTTTTGTAGAGAGTTGGGCTGGTTGCCTATCGGCTGCAGTTACCTTAGAGATACTAGGCTATGCATGATGTCTTCTATGTTTATTAGCTTCGACATTACTTCTCAGACTTGTCTCGTGTTTTTTCAACCCAAGGAGGTTGAGTTAGAGGTGAATTCCTCATTCGAGGAGCATCCTATTCAAATTTTTGATCGAAGTACGAAGGTTCTTTGTGGCTAGTATATTCCTTTGGTATGAGTGTTATGGAAGCAGGGGAGATTACAAGGAAAGACTTGGGAAAGGGAGGTTGATGTATGATCATCATGGATGAAGCTTTTCAAGGATTCCTCTTCTACGCTTCCTTGCTAGGGAAATTCAGGGATGAATTTCTTTAAATGGAGAAGTTTGTAAGAACCTGGAGCTTCTTTTCAAGTATGTTTTCCTTTTTCTGGTGTTTTTTAGGAAAAGAAAAGTTTCTGGAAATTTTTGAAGTACACGTTGTGTACTCAGTTACCAAGGGTAGTCGGGTGCTGGTTGTGTAACGGTCGTGCACACAACCATGTGTGGTGACCTGGAGGTCACCTAATGTGGGGCTCAGTAAGGGAAAGTACACACTGTGTACTTCAAAAGTACATGTCGTGTACTTTATTTTTTTCATTAAATATACCGGGGTCACGTCTAATTGGAAAAGGCCTCCTTCTCATCCTATTTCTTCTGGGAGAGACCGTATGGCTGTGAATCTTCTCTGAGCCCCCGATCGAGCACCTGTTCTCTGATTTGACAGTTTTATATTGTGTTGGGATCACCTTAGTGAGCACTTCCTTCTGATAGATCATCATTTCCTGATTTCTCGTCTTTCAAGAGTTATCCTTAATTGAAAGTTTTAGACATTTTTGTAGATCTATGGTGTTATTGGGTTATTCATGGCTTGAGGTTCATTTATAACAATCCTACACCACCAAGGTAGGTGTTTTGTGCCTTTTCGTAGATAGTCCTTGAGTTATATGTGCAAAATCTCCCAATACCCTTGAATGGGGAATTGTGTGTTTATAGTTTCAATGCTACTATTTTCCTGCTATGCTTGTATTCTTGAGTGGAGTTTAATTGATTATGAATCGGGTTAATTGTTATTCTTTGGAAGTGTTTTACCATGCATGTTTGTTTATGACCGTTTGGTCCTTATTAGCCTGTTAGGATGCCTAGTTTTACCCCATGCCTAGTATTGTAGGATGGGGTGTGATTGTTTATTTGTACATGATGATATGTTGTAAACTATTATCTAAGTATTTCGTGAGGTTTACTTTGGCCGATATGAATTTACATTCTTGTTTGACTTACATAGGTCCATGATAACCTAGTGTATTAGACCATAGTGATAATGGATGTAAGGGCTTCTCCATAGTGTCTATTTTTAATATTATGATGCGAGGCCATAGGAGGAATTGGCGTAAGTTCTTCCTCTGAGTGTTTGTAGTTCCTCAACATGGGCCATAGGGGGAATGAGACGTAAGTGCTTCCCCAAAGCGCATTTAGTTACAGATACGAAACTATAGAAGGAATTGATGGTGAGTGCTTCCTCAGAGAGTCTCTGTTTAAGCTGAACCAGAGGGGTTAGACTGTGTGCACTTCACAGAGCGTTTCTTGGGTTGATTTGGTTGAATGAGAGGGGTTACGCTGATTTTACTTCCTATAATGTTACCTGATTTGATTAGTTACTTACTTACTTGATATGTGGAATTGAATGAAATTGGACTGTGGAATTATTTACTGCTGAGTACTTCCTTGTTTACTGCTTCCTTTCACATATTTTCTATCATATATTCACTAACTGTTAGACACAGATCATTGGGTGGTTTCCAACTTGTATTTAGTCTCACACCCTATTTGGGTCAAGCTTTTGGTCCCAAATAGATTATATTTCTACAGGTATAGATAAGGGAAAGCGCCCTTCTACTTCAGCTTATTGACTTCTTTAGAGCTGGAGAGCATGGGACCAAGCTGAGGCTTGCGATAATGAGGAATTGTTTATCTTTTTTTCCTTTGTACATTGGTTTAGTACTACTTTTATTTCATCATTGTGGTTTTTTTGGCTGCTTTCCTAGACAAATATATCATGCACCATTTACATATGTGCTCCAGTTTCTTCTTACTTTCAGTATTACACTCTTTACGGTTGTATGATGTTATTACTGCTTTCACTATTATATATCTATTTTACTTCCGCTATATGAATCTGCCAATGAGGGCATAGTTTCCCCACTATCACACCCAAGGCCCTCCATCCTAGTCAGCAGCCTCTGGTGTTTGGGGAAATATGCTTGAGGCCATGTAACCAACCGGGTACGGGGCACCTCTTGGTGGCTTCCGGAACCAGGACGTTACAGAGTATACCTTAACTAATAAACATAAACACAGTATACATATAAACATGGAAGGAAAACATATAAATGATCAGTACATAATTACTTATGAGTCACTTGGTCTTAACCTAGGTTATCCATAGTAATTTACTTATTAGGTTTTCTAACCTAATAATTTTTTTATGTTCTTTATAATGGTTTGTAAAGAGTTTGTGAACTTCCAAAACCTATCCACTAGGAGTGTCAAACCAGGTGCATAGTAAGACCTATTTTTATGCACCACGAAATTATCTATTTAATCCATACATGAATTATTTAGAGTAATTACCCCTATGTACATATGTGTCAGAAACATTTCCACTTGTAGGATCTATAATGGGATGTAATTACATGGAAACAACTTTCTATATACTTCACCAATATTCATAGACATGTTCTATACTTAGTCTTACCATTTTACTTATCACTAGGGTTCTCAATAAATGTTTATCATTCCAGTTATAAAGGTTAACTAATCCTCTACTTTGATACCAACTATAGCAACCCATGTATTTTACACATATTATTTCATGATTATTAAATATATATATCTAAAAACTACAATACCAATGATGATGTGGCCTAGTTTATTTATAAGACCTGGTTCATATTACATCAAAAGTAAAATTAAACAAGGAATAATTTTTTTAATATTTATAAAGAGCTCATAAAATCATTTGGAGCTCCTAAAACTTCATTGGATAACCTAGGGAATATATAAAGAAAGGGGTGAGATAGAAAACCTAGTTAGTGAATAGATAATACAAGGAGAAAAACATGTGAGTTAAAGGTATAACATGATATCATAAAGGATAAGGCTCATGAGTAACACATGTAGTAATAAAATAAAGGGCATGGTATAATAAAATCAAGACATCATAAGAAATATAGAAAAAAATATAACATTACTAAATAATATTCAAGATAAATAACTAGAGAATATCACATGGTGTACAATGTTCCATAATAAATTATGTTTACTCTCTAATCACATACATAATGCATCATGAAACTAATGATTTACCTAATGACTTATATCACCATCTTGGTGCAGCCATGATAACATGTTCATATGTGTTCCATATAATGGAATTGGTCATAAGTAATTTCCTAAAAATACCCCTTGGGATGAAAATGGGTTTCATAATCTTATTCCATATCATAATCAAAGGAAATTACCTAATAATGGCATTTTATAAATGATCATAAGACATATATTACCTCGCCAAAGGAAAGGAGAATAATCATGGTATATATATGAGATATAGATATATATAGAACATAGTTTTATTCCATTACATTAAATATAATGATAAATTATGTTAGAGATAGAATTTTCCTAACCTAATAGAAATGGTGGTTTAGAGAGATCCCTAACCTCAAGCTCAATTTTTCACTTGTGTTCTTTATCATCCTGAATAAAAAAATTATATTTATTTTTTACTCTATCAATAAATTTTTTCATTTTTATTATTACTTTTATTTTAATTTTCACTATATTAAATTCAATTACTCAACCAATTAATTTCTCATTGGATGTTTTAACAATAAAAGAATAAAATGTCTAAAATCACAGTAGTAAGTTGAATAAGGTCAGTATGATTATTATTTAATCATATATATAATTTTAATCATGAAACAATTATCATTTATATAAATAATTTACACTTTTTAAACCAACCCTGAGGATGGTTATGAAAAATGAACTATGTTACAATCATGGAGACGATTGGTTGTACATACGCATAAGTAATGTTTCCATTTTTCAAATATCATAGTGGAAAGAAGGTAACTATTATATTATCCTTCTAGGATGATAATTATATTATAAATATCATATTATTTATCTAAATAATATTAATTGTATCATCCATTGTACGTGGTAATAAAAATGAATCACATCGCTTCACGAGGCAGGAGTCATCCGTACACACAAATGACATTATCATTTATTCTATGGATAGTAAATCAAGAATTTATATGATATATTGTTTTTAAATATTGATAAACATTTAATGAATACTATATATCAATATAAAATCTATCATAATTTCCTTAAATTTATATATTAATTGAAAAATTAATCACATAACTTCTTAAGGAAGTAGTCTTCCGTACACACGAGCGATGTTATCGTGTTATCTAGATAATGGATAGTAAGATGGTGTATGTGATATTATATTTCAATATGTATAATTATATCATAAAAATAATATATAAACATTAAATACATCATTATATGTATTTGTGAGATGTAGTTATGAAAAATTATTTAAGTTAGTTCGTATGGTGGTAGTCCACCATACACACGATCAACAGCTTCACTTTTCCATTTGGGGGAGGAGGAGATTAATGAAAGTCATTAACTTAACATAAAAATATGTAGATATATTTACTAAACTTAATTTATTATATCTTTCTTATTTTTAAAATATTATAAGGATGTTTATGAATAAATAAAACAAAATGCTCAGTTAACGATGTTTCCTTTTCTTCGTACAACTTTATTACGTTTCCAGCAAAAACATTACTAGGATGGGTTTCTGATAACTCCATGTTTTCATTGATTATATGAGGGATGTAAGGAATTTATTTGGTAGGCATTGTTCTAATAAATGTGTTTTGTAAATTTTTAAAGGAGATGAGAGGTTGTGGTTTTTTATAAGTATGGGAGAGGATATACGTGGAGTTTTTGAAAAGAAGGAATTACACAAACGTTTTTCTCATGCCATAGGATTCCATAAATTTCTTTTGCTATCCTTAGAAGTTATATGGTATAAATATGACTATAAGATAAGAAGTATACCTTTTTGGTTCATTTTTAACCCTTTACATTTTATTTAAACCCCCCCTCCTAGATAAATATATTTTTACCCTAACCTTGGTAATTAATTTTTCTATTTTAACGGTTAATTATTGTCATAATTCATTTGAAATAATATAAAAATTATTATAATTAGAAATATTGAATTAATATTTTCAAATTCAACACATATACTTTGAAAATATTAATATGAAATTAAACTCCTTGTCATGTAGAGAATATGGTTTTCAAGATATACGTTTTTTAGAGAAAATAGTATCTCATATTAACTATAAGATTATTAATCATAATTAAATGAATTTTGATTAAAATTTATTGATATATAAAATATAATTTTCATTTATATCAATCACCATTAGGTTGTATTTTAATTATTTAACATGGAGAAACATTATTCACATTAAATAACTTTTCATAAAAAGTGTTTAATCGCTAAAAATATACATATACTAAAATATTTTATAAATATGAATTAAATGTGATTAATTGGATTTTATAAAACTATATATTTTTTATGTTAATTATAAATCAAAAAAAATATTAATTATATTTATTTTATTAAAAATAAATTATAATTTTAAAAAGTTAGTATTTTTCTCTATTCATTGATTTTTCTTTTGAAAAATACCAAAATTTTGACATATGTTTATATCAACATAAAAATTTCAAAAAAAGATTTTTATTTTTTAAATAATTTTTAAAAATGTAGAAAAAAATTAGTTATAAGGTTTTCTCACAAATAGATTGAAAATTCATTTTTTAAGTAAATGTTTTTTTTAAATGTGCCTTTTTTCCTAAGAGTTTTCAAATACTTTTCTATTTGGTAATACATTTATATACATTTCAAATTTTATTTAATTATATCAATACCCACACATTTAAAATCCAGGTTATAATGGTCTTATTTAAATAATAATGGTTGTTTTTGGGATTAGTTTTTTGTGTCACATATTCCATTGAACACGGTTTACTCTTATAAAAATATGTGGTGTTACAAGCTTCATTTACAACCTAGTCAATTAAAGACCAACACATAAGACCTTCTAGGGTACCATCATAAAACCAATTTATAATAGGGTATTATCTTATCCATTATTATATTTTTTACCCTAGTTCGTATGGCAGCCTATGTGGGATATAGTTTCACCGAACAATCCTATCATGAAGTCAAAGTCCACAAAATAAGGTCATCCCTTTAATGATAATCCATCCGATACAAACTATCCTGCACTAGTACCACTATTTCTCTACTCAATGAGACATGACACTTGCCGACTGTTATCAATAATACTTTGAAACAAGTCACCATCGTAAATCCACGTGCTCTAAAACTATCCATCATTATTATCCTCAAACTGTTTTTGGTCTACCCACATCACACTTGGGTTACACCATGGCACTAATACTAGTTCTTAGGGGAGATTAATCACTTACCCTATCCTTATAGGACAAACACATAATCCCTTATGGGGATGTATATTAAAATTAATTGTTGATAGAATTAGTATCCATTCAAAGAATATATTTCGACCACTACTCCTTGAAAAAAAAATATATAGGATTATATTTTCTTCCCACATAATTTTCTCACAGTGCGGTGATACATTCTCTAGACCAGGATGACATATTCACCCCTCAACATTAAAATATTTTGTGTTCCCTTATCATTAATTGGGATATTTCACCATTGATTCACCAGATCATTTTTCATCACACTACTCATGTGGAAGAGAAGTATCGAATTTTTTTTGGAAAGAAACAAAATCGAAAATAATCATTGTGACATCACCCCACAATACTGAAAACCTATGGAAAACCCTAGGAATCACAAAAAACCGATAATAATCTAAGAAAACACTCTAAAAAGTGCATATATTCTTTTAGAAATCTGATTTAACATAATATATTTCCTAAAAAACTAAATCTTTGTTTGATCTTGGGATGGGGTGTTACCCTAGGTTTGACATTTGGTATGAATTAGGAGTGTTATAAGTTCCATCACTAATAATAATTCAAATAATTAATTATTGAAAAATGAACATGAATGTGATTTTAATATTTTAAATAAAATTAGTAATTATAGGGAATGTTGATTTTGTAAAATTCAGGATACCAAATCATAGGTCTCAGATTGCATTATTTACCTTGGTATAAAATTTTGTTTAGTTTTGGAGGACATTGAATTTTTGTGCATTTTATTAAAGTAATTTAAATATTTATTTAATTAATAAATTCATATGAAACATGTTTAGTTATTTTTCTACAAATAATTTCCCTAATTTGAATTAACTTTGTTATAAACATCTCAAGATGTGGTGTTTTATTTAACATTGATGTTAGTTTATTTTCAGTTATTATCCCAACCCAATCATGTTCCATGTGTTTTTTTGGTAAATTTAAAAATATACATAGAAGATCCTATTTTGGAACATGATTCTATGTACACATATCTTAATATGATAGAGGTTTCAATGTCATGTCTCTCGAAATAGGTTTAACACAAATATCTCATTCAATTTCATGGACAATTTTGTTTATTATGTTGATTAAAATTTAAAATAATAAGTAAGTTACTATATTGATTTATATTAATTATTTTGAATTAATTTCAATATTTGTAACAAAATTAAAAATATGTAAATAAAATAATTTACACCTATTTTTATCTATGAGGAAATGTTTTTAGGAAATATAGATATTTCCCATTAATATCTCTCATCCATCTTTTGAATTTAGTATACAATTCAATGTGTATTGGATTTCCTATAAATTTTCCAGTCATCGACGCTCATCTATAGTGATAATAATATGTATGAAATTTATCCACAGTGAAGGAGATACTGATTGGTGAGGGGAAATATAAGGTTAGGTCACATAGCTTGGGGAAACATGAGGGTCACACAACCAAGATTTTTCCAAAGTGAAACTGGGTTTTTCAAATCCTTAACCCGGTAAAAATGCTACACTAATATGTAGGAATTTGGTATAATATAATGATCTACCTTATTTTTATATAATAACAATTAAATTAATAATACTATTCAATAGTAAACAAAATTAATGACATTTATATTTTTTAATTTATATATATTTATATGGAATGTTTTTTATTATATTGAAATTTCTATGTTGTAGAATTTATTAAAAAAATAATAATTATTGTTTTGAAATTTTTTAATGTTTATTTTTTATAATAAATAAATTCAACTCTCTAAAATTAAATAAATATTATTTTCCAACAAATAAAAAAAACTAAAAATAAGAATTAAGTGGCTTTGTCCGCTTTCATGAGAGTTCATATGAGTAGGGATATAGCCTTTGAAGTATAAATTTATTCATTTTTTTCTATATAATTTTATAAAAAAACTATGATTTATTATAATTTAATTTTTTATTTTTAATATCATGATAAAATTAAATTTAATTTAATTGTTAATTTTTTAAAAAATATAATATATTTGTCGAGTGGATTTTTTTAAATATATTTTTTCAAACCTGCTATATAAAAGTAATAATAAAAATTATATTTATATAATAATATATTATTTTACTGGAGTTCATTTCAATTTAGTTTTTTTATTTTGAAATACACCTTACTAAATTTCAGTGTTTTGGATCAAAGACATCCTAAGTCACAATATGATTCTGGATTTAAATTCATAATAAATAACAAGAAATCAAAATAATGAACCCATCCTTGATTTTTAACTATTCATAAAGTCAACACAAAGGTTTCCAATTCCTTAGCATAAAATAAAATATTGAAATGGTAAAATAAGACAAGCCTATATACATAGAAATAAATATAAAAACTAATCATCAGGAAAAAATCCTTAAATACAAAGAGAAATTGTAATTTTGAAGCCAAATCAGTCATAAAAGAATCTATATCTTTAATAAAATAAATGTTGGAAAAAAATTATGAAAGAGCATGAAATAACTTCCCAAATCATTACTACCATGTCTTTTCATGCATTTATATTCCATCATGTCCATGATGGGGATGGGTAATTGGGGGGGTTAAATTAAAATAAATTTCAATCATTATAGTCATCTAATACATCTGGTTGAACATCTTACCCATCTTCGAGATCCCATATGTCTAGCTCTCTATGATATTTAATAGGCCTCAAAATAATCTGGGACACATTTTGATTCATTCTTACTTTATTTCTTCTAATTATGTAATCTTATGATTGTATAGCCACAAGACTATAAGAGTTCAGTTGGGAGTGAGTATTGGGATCTGAATTGATGGATATGGATTCCTTTAATGTCTTTCACTTCTTTCTATGTTTAGTTCTCGAGGGATTTTCTTGACTTTCTAGGTGAAGGGACCATTATAAAAAAAACAAGGGATTCTACCTTCAATTTCTATAAGTATCAAACATCAACCAGGGTCTCCGAAATGGGTTTAACATAAGATTATCGATGGATTTCTATTTAATGACATTGATATGTTTAGGTTAAGTTCATGAAGATTATGAAAAGGAAGAATCCACCATGTCTATCAGTTGGGACAGTGTTCTTATTCATATCTTTCCATTTGTGTGGGAATAACCAACATCGTGATCATTTTATGTGATGGTCATATTGTTGGAGTAAACATAGGGTCTACATGTCAGGGCTTGATGACAGGAATCAGTCTACTGGTGATGAGGATTGGGATTATGCAGATTATTAATGGTTAGGTATCCATGGGATAGTAGGATGGCCTCCCTCAACATATTTCAGTGATCCCAAAGGCTTCATTGGTTTACATACAAAATAATAATTAAGAACAATATAATCTAGACGTTTTGTGGAATAGAATGATTCAAAGGAAAATTTTGGGTTTTGGGTTTTTGTTTGCAAGATTTGAGATGAAAGATCTACAAACATGATGGAGAATCCATGGAAACAATTGGGAGGGTGAGGAAAATTCAGTGGTTAATGTAATTTATGAGTCGACGTGTGGGTGTCCATAATCTATAACCTAGGGATAGATGTACAATGCCGATACGAAAAACATTATCCCTAATTTATACAAAATATACATAATCATTCTCATTTATATTTTCATGTTTTTAAAATTTTCATTAAATTTTAACTAAATATGGAGTAATCTTTTTAAATCCTATTGTGATGATATAAATTAATAATATATCGATTTTAAGATCATTGATTTTGGGTTTCCTTTATTTCACATGAGTGAAAAAAGTCATCTTTTTTATCACATTAAATGCAATGTTTTATATTTATAAATTACATAATTGTAATTAATAAATAAAATCTAATAATGGAGATGATAAAATAAACTATAGACTTAATTAATTATACCCATCAATAATTACTATTATCAAAAAATTAATAACCCACCCATGAATTTGAACGAAATGATCATTTAATTACAAATTTTCTTACACACAGTCAAAATATTATGGTGATAATCTATGGAATGCATGCCACTCATTGGGAGAGTGGGAGGAAATAGGAAGATGAAATGTAGTGAGTGGGTTACTCATGGCACATTGAAATGGAGTGATGTTTAGTGGGGAAACGTGTAGTTGGAAGAATTATATATAAATATATATGTTAATTTATTTTCATAAGTTTATATAAAATAAATAAATATATCCATAAAGTATACGTACATGTGTATGTTATTTCAAGCAATGTATTATTTATTTATTCATAATACTATATAGAATTTTTAATTGTAGAAAATACATGGGAGGAATAATAAACTCCAAGTAGAAGGAATGCATACTATAATTGTATGGAATATATAATATATGAATATAATGTTGAAAAATTGTTGAATGTAGGATTGAAATGATATAATGTAGTATATATTTAAATATAAATAATGATAAACTAGAAAAGGTGTACATAAATTTTACATATGTTTTTATTATTAATGAATCTCAAAAAAAATCATATGCATATGGAACTGGAAAATTTCAATTAATGGAATTTGTATAAAAAATTCATATTTGTGTAAAATATGTATATGGAATTCCAATGATCGTGAGTGAAAGAGATTGAGGAGATACCAAATGAGCCATTACAATAGAATCCATACTTTTTTGTAGGAATTCCTATAGCAATCTAGCTTTCAATGGCTAAAACCCCTCTATTTGTAACCACATGTGGTGAGACTGAAACTACTAAATCCTACCAGAATTCCTTATAATATCTTTATTTTTTTCAAAATATTGGATGAATGAAACCATATGAATATATGTTTGGATGAAAATTAAAAAATGCTTTCCATCCCGTAACGTGAATGTTGTCCAATGTATGAATTTAAAAAAATATAGAATTTTAGTACTGAGTTCTATAATATAGATAAGAATAAAATTAATACAAATAGATATAGCTATAACAGAACCAATAAAATATGATTTAACAAATAGAAAATGGTAATTTTGATAGAGTAAACTACTATTGTAACCAATGATTAAAAAAATATTTCTAGAAGGATGAGAATGTGAGAGACATTTATAATGGCTAACCTGAAGATCCTTGGTGAGAATGGTTAGAGGATGAACCATAGATAATTACTGGGTACACCATTCATTTTTTACTTTTCAAGTAAAAAATAGGTCAAGAAAAATATAGTTTATATTTTAATGGAATTGAGGATTTATAACCCAAAAAAAGAATTTCTAAAATGCTTTACCTAAACCACTAATAGACTATGGTCCATGTGAATTAATTAAATCATAGAAATCATGGAATACCAAATCGATGGAACTAGTTTATTTCATGATAAACAATATGTATTCTATGAAACCTATGAATTAGAATGGGGATCGTGAGTTTGAAGACATCAATATCATCAGAATGTGAATAATTGGAGCGAATTTAGAAACTAAGGATTTTATTATTAGTGTAATATAGATTTCATAATAGAGTAATGGAATTTAAAAAACAAAAAACATGAATATTAAATTAAATTCAAATTGAATAATTAAGATGAAAATAAAAAATTTAACTGGTATAATACCTTAATTATATTTACCACTAAGATACCCAAACACTTTTTTCTTATACATAAATAAATTGGAAATCATAGTTCAATATTAATTAATTATAATTTATAAGTTTTATATGATACAAACCTCATTATATTGGAAAGTTATGGTTGATTTCAAAAAATCTAAATTAATTAATATTAAAACACATTCATATTACATAATATAATTCCTCTATATGAAGCATTATGCATAAGGTAATTAATATGGAATACTATTAAGAGAAAAACTAAATTTTATTCCCTCATAGTGTCATGCTATGTGTAAATGCATACTATAAAAAAATCATATAGGAGTTTTTGAAGTCAAAGTAGTGAATTCATGTAACTATAAAATTTTCCATATAGATGTGGTTATGTTACCTAAATTACAATCATTTGACAATATAAATGTAACTATATACATATATATAGTGGTGATTTTTCACCCACTAAAGAATTATTCATATAGAAATTGCAATATTTTATAATATTAATGCATAATATATGTATACTATTAGAGGAAAATTGTATAATATTTATGCATGCAATATTTATTTTCATATAATTTCAATAGAAAATCGGCCTATACTAGTGTGGTTACAATTTTCTGTAATTTGAATTGACATGAGCATAATTTATGTATACATCAATAAGTAGTTTCAAACATTGTATTTATTCTATATTTTTTAGGAGCATATATTGTATATACCGTAACATATAGTACAAATTGTATATATACTATAATTTCAAATGAAATTATTATGGTAAAATAATGCGAGGTGTGCACATATGAGATTGTATACTATATATAGTTTACAATATGTGGTCAGAATTATGTAATTTCAAAGAATAAATGAAAACAATATTTATATATATTTATATAATTAAAAAAATTATATACATAAGACATGTGTATTTCGTTCCCAATGAAGCACATGGTTGTCCAGTTTGTAGTGGTTTTCCCAACTTCAATAGTATTCATACACTATGCATATAGGGGTATGCATACTTGTTTTATTTAATTATGATCATGTATTGAATACAATATGAATACAGGTGTGATGAATACTTTTTTAAAAAAATGATGTTTATTAGTGTAGCTTTATGAATCAATATGTTATCTAAAAGTACATGGTATGAAGATGATTCTCATGTTTTTTTAAATTATTATAAGTAAAAATAGACATTCTTGTGAAAAAAATTATAAATAAAATCAAGAATAATTGAATGAAACTGAGATTTTGAAAATATAGAATATATCTGGTTAATAATATAGTGTCTGATTAAACTATAAAAATCTTTAAAAAAAATTAAATTATTTTAAATTTAACTGTTTCTAATATACTATAAAAATATAATATTATGTAGAATAAAGGGTAATGTATCTTTAAGTATTCTAGGCAAGGAAGATTTTTTTTCTAATGTTAGTTTTCTAAATTTTTTAAATTTAAGTTGCATCATTGTTAATCTACTAGAAGAACCAAATATTTTTAGTTTTCAAGAGATTATAGGAATATTTTGTTTCTTCTTCCTTGTGTTAGAATGGTCTAGTAACTACATATAAATAGTCATGAAAGCTATAAAAATAATTGAAGATAATGAATATTCTTGTAATATGTTGGATCAAATTTGTAACTATATATACAGGGCCTATTGTTAGGTTAATAAGATTAGTTTAATGGACTTCTAATGTTGCAAAAACAATATTTAATCAATGAGTAATTTCACTATGACAAACAAAAACATGTGTTGGTAGAGTTAATATAATTGGAATGATTAAATAAAATAAATGATGATTGTAATACAATTATTTAAATTTATTTTATTGTATAGTAGATGGTGGTGTTTTAATACACCGACATTTTATAAACTATTTTATATTAATTTTATTTGATTTATTTAATTTAATTCTACACCAACATAATATTTTGTTTTATACTACACCTAGATAATATTTCACAAAATGCATCACTTACATGTCTTTCACTATATACAACACTGAGTTTCTATGAAACAATAATTTATTATTATAATTATTTTAAAAATATTGTCAAAACCATGAAGTTAAAATTATTAATATTAAATGTAATAAATAATTCTCAAATATTATTTGTGATTGTTTCAAAAAAATAAAACTTATTGATAATGAAATATATTATTTTTTAAAAGTTTTTGTATTTTAAAAAAATTATTTTCCCAAGTAAACTACTTCTAATGTCCTTCTATGAACAATCATAAAATTATTTTTTAAAATAATTATAAATTTAATTTGATTAAATAAACTTATTTTTTTAATTAATAATTTCAAAATTATCTTAGAATAAATTTTTGATATTTTTTCAAAAAACATCATTTTTTGGATGAATAGTAAAAATAATGAATTTTAATTGAAAAATGCCTTTTAATCTAATTTATTTATATAGGTAAATTATATTTTAATTTAATTTAGAATCTAAATAAGATAAAATTTACATTAATTAATCTATTTTTGTTCATTAGAACCAATTTCACATTGATATTGGATATAAAAACAATTCAATCTTTTGAACTTTTTTGTTTTAAAAACTTACATATGTGACTCCTTTGTGGGATTAATTTTAAAATAATTCATTCCAATTATATGATTATAAATTTTAAAATTTTATTAAATATTTGGAATAAGAATAATTTATAATTTATAATATGGTTAACTTAGTTTTTTACCAAAAATATCACCGAAAATAATTAAAATTGATTACAGCGATAAAGGAAAATAAAGATTACATAGTGGTTAAACATTAATTTAAGGGGCCAAATTACCTAGACACTTATAAGAAATAAATTAGAAGTAAATATTTAAACCTATTTAACTATTTTATTGAAAATTGAATATTATTGGAGGTACATGATATATGTTAGACCTCTCAATAGTGTTTACCTTTTTATATTTACAAGAATGAAACTCCTCATCCATTATAAAATGCACTCACACCGCTCACTTCATTACACCTATCAATCCATTTGTATTGGTAAAACACTACCCCATTATCCTCCGAAAATGCCTCCCTTAATCCTAGAATCCTCCCATTGGGCATAAATCCAACCAAGGAACCCCTTTGGAGAAAACCGATAGGAGTTACCCAAAGAAGAGGTAACATCATTCAACAAGCACTTTAATTTTATTTTTATCTCCACCCCCTAAAATCTCATTATCTGTTATTATATAATATACTAATATTCCTAAATATAATGATATTTTTTTATTTTAAGGTTTCAACTTACACTCACAGACAATTCCTTCAAATGAGATACGCAATCATCATTCGTGTTTACGGCGGACTACCACCTCATGAACTAATGTCATATGTTCATCTATTTCAACATTTCAAGGTTGAAAATAATGATGGATGTTCTATTTTTATATGATATATTTTTTTTATGATTTATTTATTCCTAATTAATTATCATATAACACTTACCATCATGATTTCCATTTTGTGGAAATATTGTAACTTCATTTGTGGATATGTGGAATACCTCCTCCTCAAAGTGATGTGATTCATTCACACTTTACATGGAAAGTATTAAGAATGGGTTCAATGAATGTATATGATATATAGAAGATAATAATTATAATATAATTACATTATATTAAAATATACATAAATTTCATTTATATTCTTTCTTTCAAAATGATTTCGAAATGGAAAATACATCCATGCATACATAGGGCCTACAGCCTCCATGAATAGTATATTTAATTTTTTTATTTATATCTTTTTTTGAGTATTATAAATAGAAATATACTAAGTATATATGATATTTATATGATATTTATATCATAATTTACATTCTAGATATCATGATATATGTATGATGACCAAAAATATAACAAATCAAAACACATGCGAAAAACAAAGAGGTTATCACCTGAAACGTAACTTTAACATGAATTGATGATAAATATGTAATATAAGGTCATAATTAAATCATATATTCTAAAATATAATTGAATTTATTTCTTAAATATATTTATAACAAACATATATTTATTATACATGGGGTTTTAACGAGTATTGTAAGAATCAATAAATAAGGTAAGGGGTTTTCTAGTCTCACTATTATTTCTATGAGACTTATGCCATATTCACCACTCATTTAATTTTCATAGTGAATATAATTCCAATGAATTTATTATATGATTATTATACATAAATTTATGTGTCATTAAATTACCATTTTGTAATCTCTATTTCATAGGATTTTATGGTTCAAGTGTTTCCAAATTAGTAAGGTAGATTTGTATACATTTGCCTTCATTGAGACACGTGTTTTTTATGGGAATGTTTTCTTTTATGTGGGGTATATACATAGATTTGACATGTCATGTCATGAATATACTTATTTTAATGATTTTTTAAGATTCATTTAATGTCATTTTCTTAAATTTGGGGTATGATTCAATGTTACCAAAGTGGTAAGTGTTTATCGTAGGAATCTCATTGTTTATCAGGATTGTTTATGATTATGCTTCAATTGATAAAATATTATGATCCATATCTTAAAAAAAATCATTTATTCTATTATCCAATTTTTATTCATGATATATTCATGAATTAGTTACATTTGCAGACTTTGTGGTACTAAAGATAATTAAGAAAGTTTTTTATGAAAATCTGACCATATTTCTCTCTTCAGTAGGAAATCTATTTTATTCAAAAACCCATGTTTTAAAAAAAATTAAAAAAATTATTTTAAAAAAAATATTTTAAGATTATTTTTAAGTAAAATGTATTTTAAAAATGATTTATGGTTTTAAAATATTCCTTTAAAAATTTTAAAAAATATTTTCAAAGAAAATGGTTACCAAAAATGTTTTATGTTATAAAAAGTGTTATTCAAAGAAGAAAGGATATTTTATTAAATAAATGTTTGTAAAAGTTATTTACAAATTATTTTTCATCTAATATGTCATATAATAATGTTAATCATTACTTTAGGATTAAATTATCCAAGGGTTCCATTCATATTCTTTCTCTAAATGGTGTATGTTTTGATGGCATGATGTTTAGGAAACTCGTTTCCCTTTCACAAGTTATATGCTTATGAAAATCTATTCTTTTAATGAGTTATTATTTGATTACATTATTATTATACCTATAAATTTTCTAGTAGTTATGATATTATTACATAGTTATGATGTCCAATTAATTTCATGGGAAATGATGTGATGAATATTTGTGATCTTGTGGCACATGTATGTGAGAGGACCAGTTTAGGATATGCCTAACACTGAGAGTGGGGTGAATTAGTTTTAGGGAATTTTTAAACCAATTTAAAAATTTTATCCTTGTACCTCTTGACCAATTAGGATCTTGATTATCTTATTCTCTTTTCAATGTTGAATGTAATAATATGAAATTAGATAAAATATGCACATGATATTTTTACAAGGTTCACCCCTCGATAAGAGAAGCAACGTCCTTACCGTGTATGGTAATGAACAGTTCATGGATTGTCTACTATAATGTAGTTACATTTATAGTGGTCTAGCTAGGAAAACAATCCTCTAGCCAGTGCGGCTCCCTACACTTAGAGGAGGGATGGAAATAATCACTTCCTAGTGTTTCTCCCTACACTCTGAAGGGGGAAGGTAAACAATCCTCTTCCAACTTGAATTGAGTAGAATATACCCTTACACTCATTGGTTCTTTAACTTCAAGGGTAGATAGCCTCTTAGAGTATCTAGATGGTTCTTTATACTGCCTCTGAAGACAGTTTTCTCTCTGTTAAAAGAGTCTGCAACACCAAAAGAATCATCAACCTATTCAGACATGTTAGATGCTACAATGCTACTTTGTTCTTCCACAACCTTCGTCTTCTCCTTGTTACTTACTTATAATAATTAAATTAGACAACCTCTTATTTTTCTACAGAAAAACTGTAAGTTGCACACTCTTCTTCTTCTGCTTCTTCAAATAAAAACTAGTTGCACGAAAACCTTATCTTCTTCACACTTTCTCTTTCAATGAAAAACCAACTGCACTGAACTCGTCTTCTTATTATTTCTAGAATCAAAAGTTCTCTTTGTGATTATTAAATAAATGATGTCCAAATAAACTTAGCATCATCAAAATTGATATAGAAGCTGGTAAGAACTTCTATCCCAACTCACAACTTGAGCGCCAATCCCTACTTGTGTTCCATCCTTCTTGCGCACCTCCTTTCTTGCGCGCCACCAAATACTTGTGCGCCAAAATTGTGCACAACTCACAACTTTCAAGACACTTTATGCATAAAAACAACTCACTTGTTTTACAAAACACCCTGCTTGCGTTCCTCTTATAACTTGTGCACCACTTCTGCTTGCATGCTTATCTATTTGCATGCCTCCTTACATTCACGCATTATAAATAACTCCCAATTTGTGTGCCACATTAGCATGCAAGAAACTTTCTACTACTTGCGTGATCAGAGCTCAAATTTTCTCTAAATTTTTTAGCCTTCAAAAAATGATTAGGTTAGTCATCTATTTATAACAATTTTGGTGACTTGCGTTCCACATACACTTGCATGTCGTTCCTACTTGCACGCTGCCCCATCACTTGTGCGCCTCTCTATCACTTGCATGTCGTTCCATCATGTGTGTACCAATTTATTTCCTTTTTCATATTTTGATATGTTGATGTTGAAATATGACTTTCACGCACCATAAAATTGTGCGCCGCTTATACTTGTGCGCCACTTTTTGTCTTGTGTGCCTCTTTTGACTTGCACACCACTTTCTTTCATTTTTCATATTTTAATGTGACGATCTTTGAAATATGACTTGCATAAAAAATACACTTGCACGCCACTAATACTTTCACACCACTTTTTAACTTGCACACATATTTTTACATGCATGCCAACTTCTTTCCTTTGTCATATTTATATGTAATGATCTTGAAATATGACTTGCGCGCAACATATACTTGCACGCAACTTATACTTTCACGCCACACTTGCACACCATTTATACTAGTGTGCCACTTTCTTTCCTTTTCCAAAAATACTTCTTTACTCCCCTAATCCTTAATAATTCATTCATAAAAATTTCTTCAAACTTAGGATATTTTTGAAATAAAAATCAATAAAGCATCGTCATAGTTTTCGTCATTCTCATAGTTCCAAGCCCATGAACTAGTTAATTTCTTCTCTTAATCTTCAAAAATAATCCTTATTTATTATTATTTATTTTAGAATATGAATTCCAAATTACTTCTTCATCCTCACTTCAAATCCTCAATTCCTTTTTGTATTGTTAATTCTAAATAACTCCAATAATATCTCTTCATCAATAAGTGGAGGCTTTAGGATTATTCAGACACCTTAAATGTTTTAGACAATGTATCCCCTTTGATACATGTATTTGGAACTTTAAGAATAGTGTAATGATCGTCTGATTTCAAGGAACTATGTAATTCATGACTATCATATAATTCCATCCCTTCCACACTCTCTCTTCTTCTTCAACCATCATTCTCTACTTCATTAAAATCACATGATTATTTTCATCAAGTAAGTTATTTCATGGTTCTCATGAAATCGTGAATCATTATATGGTCTTATTCAAATCATCATTCTTCTTCAATCATATTTAGATGGATGATACTTAACAATTCTTCATTGTTGTAAACAATGTGTCACCTTTGAAACAAGTTCTTTTAACTTAGGATTAGTTCAACAAACATCTGAATTAAATTAATCTTCTTGGAGAATTTCTCAAGTATGACATCCAATGCTATGATTACATAACAATTATCCAGGAAACCTCTCTTCAGGAAATCCCCATTAAATTTTTAGTCCTTCTTCATCTCCTTCTTCATTTTGACCATTATTGAAAACTATTGACAACAAATACAATCTTTATACAGAAGGTGGTACCAATAATATCCCCCTTTGTATTTTTTTTCAATACCATAAAGTCTCCCCAAATGAATGTGTCAATTTCAAAATGAGAATCACATATCTCCCCTTTACTTTTCAATCAATAATTTCACTTTCTCTCCCCCTTATAGACAAGAAATACAATTATCATAGTAAAGAGGGTATCAGTCCTTACTTATGTAGTGTGACATAAATCATTTCACTTTAAGCCAACTTGAGCAAAGCTTGATGTAGAAAACAAGAGGATTTGATTTACACAAAAAAAATTCCCATTATCCACTGTTCATGATACCTCATGAGATAATATATCATACACTTGTCTTCAAGGGTTTTCCACTTTCATTCCAGACCGAAGATATTGAATGTGATTGGAAATAATCAACCTGAAATTAAGGCACTAACTTCATCAAATGAATCAAAAACATTCAAGTTTAATTGGCAAGATAAGTGGCCTTGGGGAACTTTCATTATTTTTATGCCACTGATTGACTTAGTTCCTCCCCATTTGTAGAAATATATTTATTTTGAGTAACCAAGGATGAGATATTATGAATTTACATACCTTTTTTGATGACATGTTATTCAATCAATTTCAATATTTTAATTTGATACCTACTAAAGTTGATAATGATTGAAATAATAACACTATAAGATTCTTCATATGTCCCCCCCTCAATGGAACAATCCTCGTCATCTTCATTAATGGTGATCCCTCATTATATTAATATCTAAATATCAATTGATGAATCTTCCATGGATGAAAACACCTTTAGCATTTCTATCAAGAGTTGATAGCAATCACCGATTCTCGGGTTCTCCCCCTGAGATCTTGCTTCACCTTAAATTCCCTATATTATCAGAACAAATATAATACACAATGATTTAAGAGAATAAGGTGGGTCATCCTTGCTTATTCAATGTGATCATGAAGGCTGGTATGATTTTCTCTACCAAGATGCTCCATTTTCTCCACTCCTCACACTTGAACATATAATCTTCAATTCGGATTGTGTTTGTGTGGATCTCAATACTTATTCCATTTTTTTTGTGAATATTCTTTTTTCAAGAGATTTTCAAGAATTAGGTTCTCCTGGTGAAAATTTCATCCTTTTGTTAAATTATTCTTCGGTTGGAATAAGTTTAATGAAATTTTTAATAGTTTGACTAGCTTTATTTCACCTTATACAAACAAATTCCTTAACATGATAGTTGGGTTTTGTTTGAAACCACTTATTCACCTTTTATTCATCATGTGTAATATTATTATTACTTTCTATACTAGCCTTAGCCTATGCATCTTCCTCCTTTCTCATAATTTCAAAGTATTTAGGTTGGATAACCAATATGTCTTTAGGAACTGTGGAAGCGTGTTTTTAATTTCCACATAGCTTCTTCAGAGATCCATCCTTCTTGATTGTTCTTTTGGATTCACTACCTGTCAACTTCTTGGATTTAGAATCCAAGGACTTCTTAGTTTTCCTCCTTGTAATATTATTGGGATCGTTTGATTTTGAAACATAATTCTGATTACTTCCCAAGATAGCATCTTCATTATTCACCAGCATCTGGGGTCTTCTATTCTTATTATCTTTGAATACATTCTGAGATAAACAATCACCATTCTTGTGATCACTCCCATTTCATACATCACATATGTTTTCTAGAATTTAAAATCTCTTTGTAGTATATTGATCCTTCTAGATCTGTGGATGTTTATTATTCTTTTCAATCTTTCTCCCCATTGATATGGGATTTATCTGTGCTTTTACATTTATAGTATTGGACAAATAATCCAGTACACATTGCCCAAATATGTTTCAGCACCAGCATTGACCCACAAATCTTGACTTCTTGATATCTTATGTATTAGATTGTTGAGACTTATTCTTGATGTGTTGTGCTTTATCTGGGGAACCATCTTCCATATCCTTCTTCCTACCCACCCTATCCATGGTGGTAGGCATATCATCACCACTCCTAATCCATACTTGTTTAGAGTTTTTTTTTCAATCTATACTTTTTATAGAAACAGTTTTAGAAACATTAGTACAAGTTAGAATGGATGGTACCTTCACATTATCATCTTCTTTTGATAGATCAATGGGTGAAGCCATGATATTCTTATCACATGTTGGAGGTATTTTGATAGTATAATCCACTAGTGAGCATTGAGTACTAGCATCAACTATTTCCTTCTTTTTTGGAGACTCAATATGTGCCTTCTCAAGATTAGTCAACTAAGCTTCCAACTCTAGACATATCATATTGAGGATTAATTTTGGTCTTCAATCATAGTCATCTTATCTTCACAAGCCTTCTTCAATATTTTAACTTCCTATTTGTAAATATTTACTTTATTTTCTAAAAAAGAGTCAAATTCCTTGATCTTCTTCAAATTTTCTTCCAGATATAACTTTTTGACTTCAGTTCTCCTTTTCATCTCATCTTCAAGTGCATGGATCTTCTCTTCTAGAGTATTATTGACTCCCTCTTTGTCCTCAACTTCTTTGATCCATTTTGAGGAACATATTTAAAATTACCTCTTTATTTCTTCAAACACTCCAACCTGTCTGGAGACATTTATACATTCAATAATTTTTTCTTGCAAGCCCTTCTCAAAAACATCATTTTCATCTTCCAGTTGGGTGAAATATTCCTGCATACATTGAAATACCCCATAAATAATGGATGCACATTCTTTTAGGATATCATGAAAAATATCTCTTAATATGTCAGCAGATAATTCTTGAGAGGTTTTAGATTGATCATCACTGATTGTGATAGCATTTTCATCATGATAATAGATTTTAAATGTACTAACACATATCTCTGGATCACTAGAGGTAGAGAGGTTGTCCATATTCATGGTCAAAACATGAGCCACCATCTCTTTACGTTTCAAGTCTGATATGTCCTCATTGTCAGCAAGGCATAGAAATACATATACTTCTTCTTCTTTACATAAGAGCGACTTCTTCTTTAGATTTCTCTTCTCCTTCTTTTTCATGTTCATCATGGTTTTGGTAGATATAAAATTTTGCTTAGATATAAATCACTATTCATCAAAATCGCACTTCATTGTTGACTCATGAAAGAATATCACATCTTCAAAAGAGAATATTTTCAATATAGAGAATCAAACAGAGGTGAAACTCCCTCTGATACCAATTGGGATGACCAATTTCAATATTTTATCCATGTACCTCTTGACCTGTTAGTATCATAATTCTCTTATTCTCTTTTCACTGTTGCATGTAATATTATGAAAGTAGTAAAAATATGAACACAATATTTTTACAAGGATCACCACTCAATAAGAGTAGCTACATCCTTGTCGTGTATGGTAATGACCAATACGCATATTCTCCACTATAATTTAGTAACTGTTACAGTGGATTGTCCAGGAAAACAATCCTCTATACAATGCGGCTCCCTACACTTAGATTAGGGGAAAAAAAATAAATGATTCCAAGTGTTTCTCTCTACACTCAGAGGGTGTAAGATAAAAAATCCTCTTCAAACATGAAACGAGTAGGATATACCCTTACACTCAATGGTTCTTTATACTTCCAGTGTAGATAATATATTTCAAAATCTAGCTGGTTCATTATACTACCTCTGAAGACAAACTTCTCTCTGTTAAAAGATTTTTCAACACCAAAATAATCTCCCACCTATGGAGACCTATTGGATTCTATAGAGATACTTTGTTCTTCCACAACCTTCATCTTCTCCTAGTTACTTAGAAACATTAAAGTAACCAATCAATTCTTTCTCTACTGCAAAACTGTCTGTTTCACACACTTCTTCTTTTGCTTCTTTAATGAAAAACTAGCTGCACTAAAACTTTCTCTTCTTCACACTTTCTCTTTCAATGAAAATCCAACTGCACTGACCACTTCTTCTTTTTCTTTCTAGAATCAAAATTTCTCTTTGTGATTGTTAAATCAATGAAGTACAGCTCAACTTGGAATCATCATAGTTGACCAAAAACTGGTAATAACATCTATCACAACTCACAACTTGAGTGCCAAACCCTACTTGCGTGCCATCCAACTTGTGCCCCTCCCTGCTTGTGTGCCACCAACTATTTCATGCCACAATTGTGGAAAACTCACAACTTGCGCACCACTTCAGGCATAGACACAACACATTTGTTTCACAAAACTCCTTTTTTGCACACCTCTTATAACTTGTGTGCCACTTCTTCTTACACACCAATTTGTTTGTGTGACACTCTTCTTGCGCGCCTCCCCACATGCGCGCCTTATAAATAACACCTAAAGTGCGTGCCAATTCATCTTGCGCTCTAATTTCTACCACTTTCACGATCAGAGATCAAATTTTCTCTTAAGTATTGAGCCTTAAAAAATGATTAGTTTAGTCATCTATTTATATGCATTTTGGGGAATTGAATTGCATATACACTTGCGCGTCGTTCCTACTTGGACGTTGCTCCATCACTTGCACGTCGCTCCATCCCCTGCATGTCGCTCCATCACATGCACACCAATTTCTTTCATTTTTCATATTTTGATATGATGATGTTGAAATATGAATTTCTCACACCATAAACTTGTGCGTTTCTTATACTTTTGCGATACTTTTTTACTTGCATGCCTCTTTTGACATGCACGCCACATTCTTTCCTTTTTCATATCTTGATGTGATGATCTTTGAAATATGACTTGTGTGCAACATACACTTACACCCCACTAATAATTGCATGAAACTTTTTGACTTTCACTCCTCTTTCTAGTTGCGCACTAACTTCTTTCCTTTTTCCTATTTTGAGGTGATGATCTTAAAATATGACTTGCGCGCAACATACACTTGTGCGCCACTTATACTTGCATTCCACAATTTCATGCTATTTATACTTGCACGCTCCTTTATTTACTTTTCTAAAAACACTTCTTCACTCCCCTTATCCTTTATAAGTATTTCATCACAAGTTCTCTAAAATTATGATATTTTTTAAATACAAATTATCAAAGTATCATCATAGTTTTAGACATTCTTTAGTTCTAAGCTCATGCACTAGTTAATGTCTTCTATTCATCTTCAAAAGTCTTCTTTCTTTATTTATATACATTTTAGAATATGAATTCCAAATTAAACCTTCATCCTAACATCAAATACTCAATTCCTTTTTGGAGTGTTAATTCTAAAGAACTCCAATAATCTCTCTTCATCCAAAAGTGGAGGCTTAAGGATTCTTCCAACACCTTCAGTGTTTTATACAGTGTATCACCATTGATACATGTATTTGGAACTATAAGAATAGTAAAATGTTCATATAATTTCAAGTAAAAATTAAATGCATGACCATCTAATAATTTCAAGCCCTTCCACACTCTCTATTCATCTTCAACCATCATTCTCTACTTCATTCAAATCACATGATTCTTTTCTTCAAGTATTGTCTTTCATGGTTCTCATGCAATCGTGAAGAATTTCATGTTCTTATTCATATCCTCATTCTTCTTCAATCATCCTTAGATGGATGATACTTCACCATTCTTCATTTTTTAAAACAATGTTTTACTTTTGACACAAGTTATTTTAACTTAGGATCAGTTAAAAAATCATCTGAATTAAATGAATCTTCTTAGAGAATTGCTCAAGTATGAAATCAAATGATATGATTACATAACAATTATCCAAAAAACCTCACTTTATCTATTAAATTGTTAGTATTTATTCAGTTCCTTCTTCATTTTGACCAGTATTGACAACTGTTGACAAAAAATACAATCTTCATACACAAGGTGGTCCTAACAGTATGTATGATTTTATTATGTAATGGGTGGAACCTATGACTCCATATAATGAATTGGGTAAAGATTTATATCTCATGAGAAATATATATGCTTGTAACGATGACATAACTATAATTAGTAAAGAATTATGTCTGTTAATATGGTCTTCAGAGTGTACCTTGACTACTAAGATGGTTTAGGGATCGAACTCATTCCACTAAGATAGCCTTGGAAGTAATGAATTGACACTACGAAAATCATTTTATAAGATTATGTGTCTGCTAAAAATCCTTCTATTATACCAATGTTATGATTTCATGGATTATTCTACTAATTACTTTATGATTCATGTCTTATTAAATACCAATATTTATGCAATGATTCATTTTTATGATCTTTAATATGTAGGTTATGATATTCTAATGTTATGATCACATTATCATACCCTTATGTTCGTGATTATCCCTTTTTTACCCTTAATATAAATCTACTATCATTCATTTTTATGTTTCCTTTCCCCAATTTATGAAGATATGTATTATGTATGATGCTTCTAAGAAGGGTGTTAGTCATGAAGAACCTAGTAGGAGATAACATAGCTCACTTATGTACCACTATTTATGTTTACATGTTTCTAAATTAACAAAAATAATATGGTCTTTGGGAATCTATTTGTTTAATGTAATAAATATTTTTAAAAAATGATGTAATGATTATCATGTTAATCTACGGTCATAATAGTTGGTATTAGTGAAAAATTTTAGTTAACCTTTGGAAACTAGGATGAGAAAACCATAAAAATAACCCTAATGGTATTTATAAGGATAAGTATATGGATGATGAAAAGTATAGGAAGATGTCCTTGAATTTTGGTAATGGATATGGCGAGTGTTTTCCTAGAAATATATCCATCTCTGAATACTACTAGTAGATTTGGATCTGGCACATAAGTACATTGGGGTAACAACCTCAAAAACAAAATTTTGAGCTAGACTTGATTAGGAACTGGTTCACAAAAATAGGCCTTATTGCATTCCTAGTTGGAAACTCCTTGGGGATATTCATTGGGAATTCACAAACTCTCTGAATCATCATAAAGGATTGAGTTTTATGATGACTATGAATGATATAGGATAAACCTATGGTGTCATAGATTAAATAATGTTTCATAATTTAGACATCATATAAGTGATTTCTTCAATGATTATATGGTTCCTCATTATGGTAACTATTTCTTAATATATGTTTTTTGGTTTTACTAAATGTTTGTAACCCAAAGTAACTGTGTTAATAGAGATTGTGAAATATAATGAAATGATTTTCCTCCTGATAAACTAAATGCTATAGGATCTGGAATGTGAAATATTGTTGTTATGATCAACCAAATAACATAAGATATGGATCATGATATATATCCAAATGATAAATGGAGGGAATAAAATTTTATTGAGTACCCCATTAGTCAATTTCCACCTTCTATCTATGGGTCATATAATCCACTTGTTACTGAACAATGGATCATTTCCATTGAAAATACATTCTTCATTATCCAATATTCATAACATGAGAATGTTATTCTGGCTATTTATTGGTTATTGGTGAAGATGACCAATGGTTGACTCTAATAAATAATAAGAGGAAGAATTATGGAATTAAATCAATGGATTGGGAAAATTTCAAGAACATATTATTCAATAAGTACTTTCCTCATGTTTTTTGTATGAAGATATAGAAATAGTTACTTGAATAAATACGAAGGGGTGACAAATTATTAGGTACCTATGAGGATAATTTTACAAGGCCTATGAGGAACGCTTCTAGTATTATCATCCAACCTAAAAGTAAATTTGATAGTTTCTTTAGGGGCTTAATTCCATGTCTAATAAGGGTGACGGACTTAAGAGACATTGGTAGCAATGAAGATATTGTTCATTGTGCAATCAAGGTGGAAATGTAGGTTGTAGTTACATAGCAATCTCATTTTTTGACATGAAAAGAAAGATGTATTTCAATGGAAAATCTAGATACCATGGATAGAAGAAAATGAGTTTTACTTTATGATACAAGTGTGGGAATAAGAATGAGGGAATTTTTTTTCAGTGGTATAATAAATTTTTTAATTATGAAAGATAAGGTAATTGGGCCATTGATTACTAAAGTGATCGGAAGAAGTCGGCTAATGGTGCAAATGGATAGAAAGACGCACATAAGGCACCACCCCTAATTTAGTGCTACATGTATGAGGATATTGAGAGTTGTCATAACCAGTTCCCAAAATCAAATTTTAATGATCATCATTGATGTAATCAACCTATTAATCTATGGTATAAGGGAAAATATCTTGTTATCACTATTTTGGATGAGGTTTATGATAATTATATAGTGAAAGGTAAACTTACCATCTACTCTAGAACTATTAATGTCTTATTTTATTCTAGATTTACCCACTCTTTAATAACTAAATAATTTTATAAGGATATTAATATTCCACCCAAATAATTTGATTTGGAATTATCATTGCAAACCCCTAATTGTATGATGATTGCATCACATGTCAATGACTCCTCTATGGTTGAGTTTTGTGGGAATTTTCTTCTTTAAAATCTTATCATTCTTCATCTAGTTTAATCTAATGTCATCTAAGGAATGGATTGGATTTCTCTACATAAATCCCACATAAATTTTCATGGAAGATAAGTTATATTTGTTATTTAAAACCAACATATGATCATTTATCAATGTGACATAAAGTATTAACTTCTTATGGAGATTACATCCAATGTATAGGTCTTAAATACAATTAAAAAGGTTTATATATCTCAAATAGTTTGGTAGAAAATAAAAATTGAGGATATGCCTATTGTTCTTGAATCTGTGGATGTTTTTTCTAAGTAGTTTCATAGCCTCTTAACAAAACAAGAAGTTGTTTTTTAAACAAACTCATACCTAGTTCCACACTAATTTTAATGAATCCCTAAATAATGGCCCCGAATAAGTTTCAAAAATTGAAGAAGATTATCCAAGAAACCATTTTTAAGGGATTCATTCAAATAAGTGTGTCACCTAGGGGTACACATGTTCTTTTTGTAAAAAAAAGATGGATCAATGTCAATATATATTATTTATCAGGAGTTGAACAAGATCATGATCAAGAAGAAGTATCATAATCCCTGTATTTATTACTTTTCCAATCAACTACACTGATTTCAATACATTTCCAAGATTGACCATTATTCAAGATATCATCAATTGAGGGTCAATAAGGATTATATAACCAAGATAGAATTATGTACAAGGTATAGATACTATGAATATACACTAATGCCTTTTGGGATTACTAATTCACCTACTATCTCCATATATTTTATGAATAGAGTCATTAGAAGTTACCTTGAATGGTTTTTGGTAGTCTTAATATTTGATATACTTATCTATTTGAAGAGAAATAAAGATCTTGGAGACCACTTGAGAATTTTAATAAAGACCCTAAGGAATGATAAACTGTATGAAAAACATAAAATGTGTGAATTTTAGATAAAAAATGATCTTTTTTTGGTCATATAATCCCAAGAGAAGGTATATCAGTAAATCCATAAAATATGAAAGTAATTGAATGTTTTCCCAGACCAACCACAGTGACCGAGATCCATAGTTTTCTTAGTATAACATGATATTATCAATTGTTTGTGAATAATATCTTCTTACTATCTAATTCTCTGACCATGTTAAGTTGTAATGTTTCCAAGTTCCACATGATAGATGAAGGTGAGGAAAATTTCAAGGAACTGAAGTGAAGGTTGGTCATCTCACTTGGTCTTACATTACCTTATAGTGGAGAAGTGTTTCTAACCTATAGTGATGTTTCCAAGAATGGTATTGGGATGTTTTATCAGGCATAATGGCAGTATCATATCCTATAACCCATTATAATTGATGATTCATGAGAAAAAAAAATTCAAAAATCATTATTTGGTGTTATCTTTGGTAATTAATTCATTAATTATATAGAGGCATTATATTTTTGGATAAAAGTGTGATATATATACCGTTTATAAAATTATAAATTTAATATTCACACTGATGGATTTGAATGTGTTCCAGAGAAGATGTTTAAAGATGATAAAGAATTATGACTGCTTAATATGTCACCACCCTAGGAAAGAGAGCATGGTTGCTGATGATTTGAGACAAAAGGGTCATGATAGATTATAAATGATGAGGATTAAAAAATATCCAATAATTATGGAATTGAAAAGTATTGATCTAGAAATATTGAAGGAAGGGTGAAATATTATATTTCTTAATTGAATGTGCATCCCTCTATCAAAGTGAATATTAAAGAGGTGTAGAAGGAAGATGTAGAGAAACAAAAGAAGGTTAGAAATTTTAATTAGTTTAACATTGGTCAGGATGGAATGATATTGTTCAGGAACCATGTATATGTTCTGTCCATACATGATTTGAAGGAGGAACTGATAGAGGAAGCTCATAGTTCTTTATTCTTTATTCATCCTTGAAGTACGAAGATGTATATATATTTTATAGAATACTTCTAGTGGGATAGAATAAAGAGATATATCATAGAGTTTGATTCTTGGTTCTTGTTATAAAATGTTTTTAAGGTTGATACACAAATAACTAAGGGGATGTTGCATCCATTACCCATACCATAATGGAAATGCGAGAACATATATCATGATAGACTACGAAAAAAATGGGTATTTTTTCATTGGAATTTCCAAAACCTTTAAAGGGTTCAATATATATGTGTGTTATTTTATCACATTAAAAATTCATCACACTTAATTCCTAGGAGAAAAAACATATATCTTGATCAAGATGCAAGGGTATACATTAAGAAATTTTACGATTGATACACAAATAACTAAGGGGATTTTTTCATTGGAATTTCTAAAGACTCTAAAGGGGTTCAATATATATGTGTGTTAGTTTATCACCTTAAAAAATCATCACACCTAATTCCATGGAGATAAAACATATATCTAGATCAATATGCAAGGGTATACATTAAGAAAGTGGTAAGGTTTCATAGAGATCCACATTCCGTTTTATATGATCGGTATTTGAGGTTTACCTCAATGATATAGATATGTATTCAGAAATAACATGATTCATAATCGTGTTTCATCACTTCTTATCATCCATATATGGATGGTCTATTTTAATGAACAATTCAATACCTATAGAATATATTTAGATCATGTTTATTGGATTTCAATGGTAGTTGGGATCAATAACATCTTTTAATTGAGTTTTCATACAACAATATCATTAACTCAAGAATTAATATGGCTCATTATGAATCCATATATACTAAGAAATGTAGATCACAAATGTGATTGGATTAATTTGGAGAAATAAATGTATTGGGACCCAAGATTGGTGAAGAAATATTCAAGAAGGATAGAACCATTCAGCAGCATGTCAAGGAAGCTCAAATTCGGCATAAAATTTATATTGATACCCATATGTGTGATCTATAATTTGAATTAATTGAGAATTTGTTTCTATGAATCTCTCTCAATAATAAGGTTATGATATTCTAGAAGAAATAGAAACTAAGCCCAGATATATTGGTCCCTTTAAAATTATTGATCGTATCCGGATGGTATCTTTTCTCATGGAACACACTAAAAATATATATGAGGTCCATGATGTGTCCCATGTATCTATCCTAAGGATGTATAAACCTAGACCATCTCATGTACTGTACTTAGAGGTTATACTGCTGGAGCATGATATTTCTTATGAGGAACAAAAATTTGAAATTATGGATCATACAAAGAATGTTTTATGAAATAATACCACTCCCATGGTCAATGGTTTGGGTAGACACCACCATTTTGAGGAAGCTACATGGGAACATGAGGATTTTATGAGGCAAAAATATCCTCATTTGATTGTATAAGAAGGATAAATTTTTATGGATAAATTCATTTTAATGAGGGTAGAATAAAAAAACCAGATATTTTATGAACCTTTTTTAATTAATTTTCGTTGATTTATTCTATTTTGTGCTACACCAAGTCAATATTTTTTTATACACTACACCAAGATAAGCTTCCGGTACACTTAATGCTAACATGGATTGTGTTCCATGCAACACTAATTTTTTATGAAACAACTCTTTATAATTATAATTATTTAAATGAAATTTTCATAACCTACCAATTAAACTTATTATTATGAATTGTAATAACTAATTTTTAAATATTATATACAATAATTTCATATAAATAAATAATATTTATAATGAAATATATAATTTTTGGTAAAGTCTATAAGTTTTGAAAAAATAATTTTTTCTCAAATGAACACCTTTTTATGTCCTTTTGTGAAAAATAATAAAATTGATTTTAGAAAACATTAGAAATTTAATTTTATAAAATAATTTTTTAGAATGACAAAATTATCTTAGGGTGAATTTTTCGGGTTTTTCTAAAAAACATCATTTTTAATGAATAGAAAAATACTGAAAATTAATTCAAAAATGGATTTTATTCTAATTTATTTATATAGACAAATTATATATTAATGTTGTTCAAAAGTGTAATTATTTTAATTTTTAATCAATTAATCCAATTTAGGTCATTGGATCCAATTTTTTGTTACAATTGGATATAAAAACAATTCAATCATTTGAACATTTGAACTTTAAAAACATGCTTTTGCTACATGTCTATGGGATTAGTTTTAAATTAATTTTTTGGACTTAGATGACTAGAATTTGGAAAATTGGATTAAATATATGGAATTATCATATTTTCTAATTTATAATATGGTAAAATAATTTTTTTACAAAAACTATTAGTGAAGTTCATAAAAAATAAATACACTAGTTATGTTAAAAACAAGATTACTTAGTGGTTAAACATTAATTTTAGGGGCCAAATAAACTTGAAACTTGTCCCACAACAATTTATGGACATATTTCGACTAATTACCCTCGTTTCTCTAAAATTGACAATTATTGGATCCACATTTTATAAGGAGGACCTCTCAATAATGTTTATCTTTTTATATTTACAAGAATGGCACTCCTCTACTATAAAGGTAACTCACCCCCTCACATCTTCACACCTATATAGACCTTTGGATTAGCCAAAACCTAAAAATATATCCTCTTGAACTCCCTCCCTTCATCATAGAATCCTAAAATTGGGAAAAAAATAAAACCACAGATTCCCTTTGGTGAAAACCAAGAGGAGTTTCCCAAAAAAAAGAGGTATTATCCTTCACCATGAACATGAATTTTATTTCTTTCATGACCCACTCAATTTTAATTATTCAATTTTTATATAATAACATTAGTATTATAATATTACAATATTTTTTATGTTATATTTTTTACCTACATTCATAGACACTTCCATCAAATGTGATACACAATCAGCGTTCGTGTATAGGGAGGACTACCACCTCGCAAACGGATGTTGTTTCTTCGTCCATTTCCATATTTCTTGGGTGGAAATAATAATGGAATTTTTTAAATGATATATATTATATTTTATGATATATTTATGCTTATTTAATTATTATATAACACATACCTTCATGAATTCCATTTTGTGGGAATATGATAACATCATTTGTGCATGTGTGGACTACCGCCTCCTCAAAGCAATGTGATTCTTTCACACCGTGCATGGAATATATTAAGGATAGGTTTAGTGAATGTATATGATATATATGACACAATAATAGAATTGAAATGATATGATATATATATATGTCAATTAATTTATTTCATTCAAAATGAAAATCAAATGGAAACAACGTTCATGCGTACATACATCCTGTTGTCTCCATAAATGATGTATTTTCTTTTCTTTTTATATATTTTATAGATAATAATAAAAACATATATATTGAATTTAAATGATATTTATATCATGTTTTACATTAATTATATGTTGATATAATTACAAGGACCTGGCATTAAAACATTACATAATCTTTAGTTAAGTTAAGAATATTACTTTATCTCCTATTGAGGATATTTTCAGGTTTAGAGTTTTAAAGAATTATGATATAACTCATACATAACAAAACCATAAAATAAAAAGTGGAAACTTCTTATTATTACACATTTTTTAACCATATAAAACTTTTAAAATATAAAACATATTATTTTTTATGACAACACTTCATCACTATCATCATGAATTCTTCCAATCCCTAACTCATCCTTTAAGTCATGTGAAAAACATTTAAAGAAATAGGATGATTATAAAAATATTAGTAAGTGATATAAAAAAATGAAACTTTTAGTCAATTATTAAAATTAATTAACTTATGAAAACTTTAACACAAAGTAATACATTTCACTTTAATAAGTAGTGAATACTATCATTTTATAGTAAGCTCATTTCATACCATTTTTTTAATCAAAATGTTACCATAAAACCCATATAAATAATAGAAAATATATAAATGTAACTTGGAACATCATTACACTTTTAACTCTTATAAATATAATTAACATACAGTTGTCTTCCATACATGTCACTCTTATAATGGAATAGCCATATGACCGAATTCCATACCAAATGGATTGGAGGGCTACCATGAACCCACCTTTCATTGGTTTATCATGGAAACACATTTGATTGTTTTATTTTGGAAAAATCTATCAAATGTCCAAATATAATTATATAATCATATCACATAAAATATTTCAATTTTCATCATTTCACTCATAAAATTTCATTTGCAATCACAAGAAAATGTTTCAAGATATTTAAATAATAAATATATTTAAAAAAAACTATTTTCAATTAAGAAATAACCAAGAACGAAAAATAATGTTTTTAATTTATTAAAACATGAAATATTTAAAAATAATCGAGAAATAATTTATTTATTATGTTGGGGGGGAAAGTCATTGGCATCATGTATGTTAAGAATAAAACATTCTTTTTTGTTTTTTTCAAAACATTCTGTATAAAGAAGGTAAAAAAGATTAATTTTACAAAATATTTCAATGGAATTAAAAATATAAATAAAATTACCCTTATAGTCTTTTTATATCCATATTAATAAATATTTGAAATAATAATAAGAATATTTTATATGAGGATATGATTACATATTTAAACGTTAAATGTGTCTCATACCACATTGAACATTTAAGTCATAATTCATATGAAATAATAACTTTTAATAAAACATAAAATAACATGATAATTGAAAATATATGGATATATAATTTCAATATGGCTGTATATACACCTTATAATATAATAAATGTGCACATCATCAATAAATGCCTCAGTGAAAGTAGATTGAGACAAAATCCCTTACATTGAGTATAACTCATCTCGTGTGTATTTACCTTCATAAATAATAAAATTATATTAATTATATACTTAATTGAGAACATTTTTTAAGTTTATTATTACTTTTATTTCACTTATTACTATGTTGTATACAACTACTTAAAATATTAAGTTTATGTGGTGTGTTTTGTACATATTTGGTTTATGTGTAAAAATGACTTTGGTAGGTCAAATATGGTCAAAGGGTTTATTATGTGAAATAATAAAGAATCATTATCATGAAATAATTATCATATTTATACATAAATTAAAATTTTTAAACCAATTATGAAATATGGTTATGAAACATGAGCAAACGTCATGGTCATGGAGACAGTAGCTTGTACGTATGCATGAGTGGCGTTCTCATTTTTCAATGATCGTTATGGAATGATGGAAAGAAAAACATTATCTTTAAAAAATAATCATTATATCATATATTGAATTTTATTTAATCATATATACTTATATATATAACTATGGTTATAAAAAAGGTATCACATAGCTTTGAGGAGGCGGTAGTCCATAGGTCCACAAACGACTCTATCACATTTTGTGTGTGTGGAAAAGTGTTAAAGAAAATGATTAATTATTTTTTTTAAAAAATTTAATATTGTCATGAATATATTATATATGTTATTTATTGTCACATATTTTTATTTAAACCCACCCTTAATACATTTCATGTAGTGTGTGAACATATCAGATCACTTTGAGGAAGTGGTAGTCCACACTTCCACAAACGATGTTATCGTATTTACACAAAATAGAGAGTATAAATATATGAAATATAAAAGAATAAATGAATCAGTAGGACATAATAAATATTATATATAACATATATACACACATTTTAAATCATAATATACAACCATGAATGGTGGTAAAGTAAAAATGATCAACATCATTTCATGAGGTGGTAATTCACCGTACTCATAAACGGTAAGTTCATTACCCATTAAATGGTAGTGTGTGTAAGTTTTGGTTAAACCCTTTACATAAAAACATAATAGTATATTTAGGATATTTTTTTGTTATATTAACATGTAATTATAATATTTTAGGGTTTTGATAATGAATATAAAAGAAGGTAGTTTGATGAAGAATGCCACATCTTATTTGGGTAGGTCTTTCTGATTTGCTCAAAAGGGCTTACTTGGATGAATTTATACCAAATGTTAGGATTATATGGTGAGGTAATATATTTTTTGGAGACTAATTGGTAAATTTATTGGGTTTAAATAAGTGTTTTGAGAGGTTTTAGGAAGTGGAAGTGGTGGTGGAATTTTATAAGGAAGGGAAGGAACTCACGTGGCATTTTTTTAAACAAGTTACATGTACACAAGTTATTACAAAAAAAAGTCATTAAAAATACAAAAAAACTCACTAATTGATGATTTATGGACTCAATATGGTCATACAATCGGTTTTTAAAAAGTTAATAGGTTATTTGGGCCCTTAAGATTAATGTTTAGTCCCATGTTAGGCTTAATTTTAACTTCATCGGTGTAAATAATTTTAATAACATTCACTGATATTTTTTATAAAAAAATTATTTTGATCTTATTATAATATCAATATTATAACTAATTGAACCTTATATGTATATTTTTTTAAATTCTGTTCACAGAAGCATAAAAATTCCGTTTGAAGATAATATAGCAGACGTGGCGAGAAAGAGTGTTTTTGAGGTGAGAATGTTCAATAGTTCATTAGGATTTTATATCTAAATTCCACAAAAAAATTATTCAAATTAACTAAACTAGATTAATAAATATATAATTTACCTATTTTTAATTTTAAACCAAATTAAAATATAATTTAACTATAAAAATAAATTTGAAAAAAAGCTGTTTTGAAATAAAATTTAGTATTTTCCATTATTCATCCAAAAAGAAGGTTTTGAGAAAATTCCCAAAAAATAACCCTAAGATAATTTAGAAATTTTATATTATAAAATGAAGTTTATTTTGACATATAATATCAATTAAAGTGAAAAAATTTAATTTAAAATTGTTTTTTCATTAAAAGTAGGTAAAACTACCTTTTATAAATATAGAGCTTTTTGGCTTAGAATTGGATTTTATTCTTATTTATATTCTTATTTATAAGCCTATTAAAGTTATTGGAAGAATATAAAAACATTTAATAATCATGTTTAAACTTAATATAGTTATTCTTATTTAGTCCTCCTAATACAACGACTATACGATAACTACCATATAAAATAATAAGAATATCAATATTTTATTTTTTGGAATGAATCAGTATTGCATACAACGTAAGAGTACAATGCAAATCATGGTTGAGTTTATAGTATGCTATTATACATATTATTCATTATAAGGTAAAATTAATATTTAATTAAAAATATTAATTAATATGAAATTTCATGTTCTATAATTACCTGATATGTTAAATCATTCCCCCTTTTGGAAATTGAATCCTCGAAATTTTATACACTTATCAAATAAGTGGAACTATTTTTATACCATTGCATTTTCAGATTCCATTGTTGAATCTTCAACCATGTGTATTTTCTATAAAACCATAGCCTGATGAATTACCTTATTCTGCAACACTTTCTCAATGTTGTTAAGAATATGTACTAGTTCCTCATAAGAAAGATTCACTTCTAGCTGAACTATCTTAGGGCTCAAAACATGGGATGAGTCTGGTACATAATTCCTTAACAATGAAACATGAAATAAATTTTGTACCTAAGATAAAATCATTGGTAAATCCACATGGTATACAATTTTTCCAAAATTCTATTGTATTTAATACGGTCCAATGAATTGTGGACTCATATTCCCCTTCTTACCAAAACACATCACGATTTTTCATTGAGAGTCTTTTAAACAAACATGATCACCTACCTTAAAAGAAATATATTTTCTATGATTATCTGCATGACTCTTCTATCTACTCTGAGTTTTCCTCGTGTGTCTTTGAATCAAATGAAATTTCTTTATTGTTTCCTCTACCAAATTTGGTCACATTGACTTTCATTCTCCTACATCATCCCAAAACATCATTGTTCGACACCACTTTCCACAAAATTCCTCAAAAGGATTCATTTGAATACTAGAATGAAAAAATTTATTGTTAGAAAAATAAACCACATAAATATGTTAACACCACTTCCCTATTAATACATTTTGTATGAACAATGCATATCTTCCAAGGTCTTAATTATATGCTCAAATTGTCCATCAGATTGAGGATGAAATGTTGTACTATAATTTAATTCAGTACCCAAAGACTTATGAATCCATTTTCAAAAAATGTATTTTAACCTAGGGTCACAGTCTGATACAATAGATAGAGTCACTACATATAATTTGAAAATATATTTTAGATACAGTCGATAAAGCTGATCTAAAGTCATTGTATCTTGAATGGAAAGGAAATGTAAAATTTTGGTTAATTGACCAAAAATAACACAAATCATATTATTACCTAGATATGTCTTAGGAAAACCCACCAATAAATCCATATATATTTTTTCTTTTTTTCTCTATACAACTAGAAAATGTTGTAGCATCCCCTTCAGTAATTGTCTCTCTACATTAACATATTGACAAGTCAAACACATTCCAGTGAATTCATCATTATCTCCATTCATTCCATCCAACCAGTAATACTCCATAAGGTCTTTATACATATTATTGATACCTAGACGAATGAAAAATGGAGAAATATGGGATTTAGTTAACAAATATTTCCTCAACTGTGAATCACAATTTAAGGACCTGTGTTTTTTCAGACTGTAGTTTTGGGCAGAAATTTGTATTTTTGCTTTCAAATGCTTGTGAGGGGTAAAATGGTATTTTACCCTATCAGATGATTTGGAAAAAATTTATAAAAACTCATGTGGTCCCAAAAAAAGGGTGTTTACCCAAGGACATGAGTTTGGTATAAATCTGAGATGTTCAAATTTTGAAGGAATAATTAATATTTAGTATTTATTAAATAAATGATTAAATTATTCGTGTAGGTTTGTTTAGTCGTGAATTTTCAATGGAGCGTCTGATTGAAATTAATTCTCCTATATTGATTCTGTAATATCTATTTTATCCTAGGTGAGTTATATACTCTAGTTGGGTATCGAGGCTAGGCCAGTCCCCTTTTTCTTCTTTTTCTTTTCTTTTTTTATATTCATTTTCTATTCTTTCTTCATCCTTCTCACGTACACCTATCATGTGGATCCTTTTATTCTATTTGACTGAGAGGTAAAGGGTAAGGGAGAAATATATATATATATATATATATTAAAGTGAATATAGGTACCCTTGTGAATCCCTAGACATTCTAAGTCGGCATATGGCGACCGTGGATAGTGAAATCAAGCGATGATTTGGCGGTTTCCGCACAAATGTAGTCCTATCTAAGTTTTCACCATATATCCCTATAGATTTATTTATAAATTTTAAGACCTATTATTATTTTATGAGTCCCCTGGTGGCCGGATCTATTGGTTTGGTGGTGAAAACGGGAAATTCGGGCGATACTGGGGTTTTCTGTTCATGAAAATCAGGTTACATAGCGTATGGTTTGGGGGAACCCACCATGTGTTATTCCCATTTAGGGATGATGAAGTTCAAGGAGTAAACTATGTGTGTAGGGCTGTACAATCCATGTATTGGTACTCAATCGTGTAACTGATTAGTTGGTCAGGAAAACTCGTAGGGGTATATGGCTGTGTGGAGTACACGGCCAAACCCCATGTGGGTGGAATGTTCTGTAAAAGTACATGGCCTAGCTAGGTAGATGGCCAGGTCGGTTGAGAGACATGGTCATGTACCCATTTTGGGTACAATCTATGTACCTGGGGTGTTTACATGCCCAGTTCGACGGGAGTACACTCCATGTACCTAGGATCCCATGTAGGATGCCTCTATCTTATATCTAGCTACCAAGGATTTCCTAAGGAATGACTTTTCTTAAATGCTGATCTGAGGTGTCCCTTGTAGGATCCCTATACTTCTTTATCATTCAAGGATCCCGTGTAAGATTCCTCCTCTACCTTGTTTGACTATCACCTAGAACTCGTGATGAACTTGTAAGCCCATGGGGCTATGGATTGAGTGTTGGGTTGGGCGTTCAAGCTACCCTCACTTGTTTGTTTTTATCTGACATGGTTTTACTGATATATTAGTGTTTACCAAAGGTTATTCCTAGGTTGTGGCTGTTGAGCCTGGTGTAAGGCGTCTTTTTTCTTTTAGATTTTCAGGACATTCTTCTTGGGACCTGTTACGCATTTTGGAATGCCCAGACATGCTTTCCTGGGATCCATCTTTTGAGCCATGTTATTTCTGATATTTACTATCTACCCATAGGTACTACCTAGGGCTTTTCTATTGATCCTATATATATATATATATATATATATATATATTGTGATATGTATTTTTTTGGGATGTTCATAGGTGTTCCTTGGGATTCGACTGTTGAGCCTTACGTGTTGACTTGTATGCCTTGAGTGATACATGGATTCCCATAGTAAGAATTCCTTGGATGGAATCATAGGCTGGATGATATATGATAAGAAATATTTTTCTCTCCTCAATTTCGGGTATGAATACCCAAGACTCATGGTAGATTACACACTACTGAGTGGTGGGTATGATTACAATCTCCTCATCCTTTGATCATAATTATTACGCTCTTTTGTATCAGTTACGAGACATGAAGGGTGTTCCATGGTATCTCACCAATGAGTTCTCTCTTTACAGACCACTTAATAGTAAGACCCTTAGGTATCATCCATGTTCCAACTGTCGTGGCTGCCTATGGATCGAGACCTAGGTCTAAGTCATTAGACTGGATTTACAGGCCTTCCTCAACCTTGGATCGGAATGATTTCACTCTTCCATATCATTTATGAGACTTGAGGGGTATTGAATTATTTCTCACTAATGATTTCTCTCTTTATATACCACCTAATGTTAATCCCCTTAGGAATCATCCAAGTTACGAATGTCATGACTGCCTACGAATTGAGAACTAGGGATCAAACATTGGACTAGATTTACAGGCCTAGTAGCATGATGGCTGACTTAGTGACCTTTTTACAGGATGTCCAGATGTACTCCCTAGAATCCTTGTTTATATTATTGATTATCGGTATATGGTATCATTATTTACAATATTGAATAAAGATATATTGTGTCCTAGTTAGTGATTGTAGGTGAGTATGGGTGAACCTAGGTGTAGGATGCGAATCCCCATGTCGTGATGTAACTTGCTCAGCGATAATCCTAGTGTTAGATGAAGAAGTTACATGTCGATGGGATTATGGACCTAGATATTGACTTAATGATACATGTATTGAGTGGCATGACGTCTAGCTCAATTCCCTTGTACAAGATGTCCAAGAAATCGGGATTACAGACCCAACGATCGACAGCTGATGTGGTTTGATGTTATTTGATTCATATACCAATGAATATTCATATCAATGTATATATTTATAGGTATGGGACTATACATGTGTACGTATATAGTTATGGACATCCATGGTGAAACTTTCCCTGATGACAGAGATTTCAGACCCTGGTACGACTGTGGTTTCATATTGTTTTACCTCCTTCTGGTTGTGCTTCAGCTAGGTTGAGCACGCTTCTTTTGTAAACACTTTTAATAGCAGAATTATAGGTTTCTTGTCGAGGTGGAGTACTGAGATTCTTTCTCACCCCTGCATGTGCACCACGGTGTACGTGTAGACCTTATTTCTGGTTTTCGGGTAGAGAACAAGTAGCATGGTGGATAGGGATGAGGCCCAGCGTTGTATGATCGAGTGGAGATTTTTGAGTGGTTCTACTGATTGGGATAGTGCAGTTTGACATTGTATAGAGATCAGGTACATGGGTTAGCCCGGAGTTAGTAGTAGAGACCTATGCATTTACATTCAGTTTCTTTTTTACTTGTATTTGTATGGTCGGTCTAGTGGGTGACCAGAGTTGTATTGTATTTCATAGATGTTCGGGATTTTTATAGCATATTACTATAATAACTTGTTCTATTTCTATTGTTTATTACTTTCGCACTCTATTTACATTAACTTATGTATGATACTTATTTTGTTTCACTGCTTACTCTGATATTAGCGTATAATCTCACTATTGTACCACCTTTACACCCTCACTGCTAGTCGGCAGCCTCTGGTGTATGGGGAGGTGCGCTTGAGGCCTAGTGACCCACCGACTCAAAGCACCAGTTTAGTGGCATCTAGTTCGGGATGTTACAAACAGGTATGATAGATGTTCTTTTCATGGTATTTACTATTTGGGATATGTTATAGAAGAGTATTAGTAATGTGTTGGAACCTATGATGTATATCAGATTGGTGCGTCGAGAACACATGTTCCAGTAGGAGGTCTTAGTTTCCAGGGTTTGGGATTATTGTTATGAATTAAAATATTATAGTTGTATGAGATTTTGACCTTGAGTGATGCACATGTTGTGTGGATGTTATGATTTACTTTGGATCTTTCAATCTTGTCCATTGGGAAAATCGAAGTGATGGATTTTGAATCTTGGTCGAAAAAGGTTAGAGGCATCTATGAAATCATATTTGGTATGTAGGATTCACAACATATAGACCTGCTAGGGTATGATTTTACTGACGACTGAGTCTTTTGGGCCTACTTACACATACTTTTTACTCTGATGGCAGGTTATGTGGATCTATATTAATTAGTTTTCTTATGAGTCTGATGACTTACTCCTCATGCACGAGAGGTGAAGTGACCCTATTAGGTCAATGTGGCAGGTGATGTCTTTCTGTTCTGATCCTTGTAGGTTTTTTTCAAGTTTGTGGTTATCTATTCGGACTGATGAGTATGATGCTGATGGATGCCATGACTTTTCATGTGAACCGTACCACTATGAGTTATTTTTGTGTACAAATTCCTGATGATTGTTTATTCAATTTATATTCTATGTTGGTTTTATGACCTCTAATGAGTATTCCCTTCCAAGGATACACAGAGGGGATCAGTGCCATTTAATCCATGTATTCAGTTTTTACCTTTGTGGGTCATTGTGATCTTTACCTACTTTTGATAGGTTGAATCTTTTCGGCTTGGTGTTTGAACTTTGTGACCCTGTTTTGAGGATTTTTTTGTAGGAATAGGTGGGATACCTATAGACCATTGGGTTTGACTCAGACCCTTGTAGGTCAACGTTTGTTTTGTTCAAGGGAAACCTATGTGAGATGTTGTCTCATGTTCTCAGATTCCTTTTTGGTAGTGAGCTTCATTTTTCACTTATTATGTGACCATGAAATCGATGTGGTGTTCGCTTTTAAAGAGGAGTTCCAATGGGTATTCTGGATTAATGAAACTAACATGCCATGTATCATGTTCAACTTAGCCTTGTAATAAATGAATAGTTGGAGTATGAGTTGGCTGGTAAAGATAAACACTATTTGTGAATGGTATCGGTTGAATATAAATTAGTGAGTGGTCACGTGAGAGCCAAGGACTTATTTTTTCAAGACATTCCAGGGGTTGGGATCCTAGAAGATGTGCTGGAATGTCCCTCTATGGTAAAGGTGACATAGTGAAAAGGGTTACCATGAGACGGTTGACTGAGGGCAGAATTTTTATCAGGTTTTGATAGGATGTGAGTGTGGATCTGAGGAAGATATACACACCTTTGGTGGAATCTTAGTGTAATATTGTTAGGGACGAACATGCACTATCTTTATTCATCTTGAGTATGATAAGAGAGCTTCATCCCTAAGCCGATAACCTTTTTCTTTCTAAATGTTCTTCCCTGTAAAGGAAGGGAACCTATTGAGGTTGCACTCAGGGAGAAATGTAAGATGATTCATATGGTGGGGAGTGTAGCATTGCCCGTTTGATGGTATTGGACCTCATTTTCGGTTGATCGTCAGTGTTTTCCATGGGATTTTGAGCTTGGAGGTTTCTTTTGCGATGCTGATAAGGGTATTCCTATGGTTGGGGGCACCAAATCAGTCACAGTTAAATGTCTTCCTTGTAGAAGACAGTTGTTATAACTATAAGACTGTTAATTGGATAGTCTATATTGCTTAGTTTTGAATATTTTTCGGTTGATACCATGGTTTCTAGTTCTTTCACCATCCTTCTTGGGGATGAGAAGTATTATGGTGGGGAGATTGTAAGGACCTGTGTTTTTCTAAACAGTAGTTTTGAGAAGATATTTGAATTTTTGATTTTAGATGCTCTTTAGGGGTAAAGTGGTCTTATTACGCTATTAGATGATCATAGAAATTTTTTCATACCACTTTGTTGGTCTCGGAATAAGGTGTTTACCATAGGATAAGAGTTTGTTAGAAATCTGAGATGTTCGAATTATGGCTGAATTATTAATATTTATTACTTATTAAATTAAATATTAAATTATTTATGTAGGTTCATTCAGAAGAAAACATTTTAATGGAGTATTGGATTGAGATTTTGTCTCCTCTATTGAGTTTGGAATGGGATGTTTAGCCTAGGTGAGGCATAAACTCATGTCGAGCATCGGGGACGTCCCAGACCCTTTTTCTTCTTTTTCTTTTCTTTCTTTTCTCTACTTTCATCCTCCTCCTCGCATAAGCCTCTCCTATATCACCTCCTATTCAATTCAACTGAGAGATAATAGGGTAAGGTAGAAATAGATAGATATGGGGAAGAGATGTATCTTTTCATAGCCCTCGATGAGCTGAGTCAGCATATGGTGACAATGGATGGTGAAATCAAGTAAATATTCAATGGTTTCCACCCGAAGGTGGGGGCATTTACATTTTCTCTGTATATCCCTGTAGATTTTTCTTTTTATAAATTGTATGCCCTGTTATTCTTGCATTAGGCCCCTAATCATCAGATCTGTTGGTTTGGGGGTAAAAACGGAGGATTTGGGTGATCTGAGGGTTTTCTGTTCGAAAAAACCAGGTTACAAGGCATGTGGTTTGGGGGAACATATCGTGTGTTCTTCAGTACACGTCGTGTAGATAGGCGTAAATGTTGTGTATTTATACTTGTCTGTGTAAGTGAGTACCCAGCCAGGCAAACCCATGTAGCGGTACATGGCTGTGTAGAGTACATGGCCAGACCCTGTGTGTGTGGCATGCCATGTAAAAGTACATGACCTGGCCAAGTAGACAGCCAGGTTGGTTGGGGCGCACGAACATGTACTTGTGTTGGGTACATGCCATGTACCCTCCTTAAATTCCATATACCTGGGGTGTTTACACTCATAGGCCAGTGAGAGTACATGCCCATGTGGAAAGATGGGAGTACATGTCGTGTACCTAAGTTACACGTTGTGTACTGCCCCTTTTCCAACCCTTTGAGGGGTTTTTTTTGTTTTCATTCCCCGATGTCATAATTGGACCTACGAGTAATCCATTTTCAGTAGTTTTCAATGTATATCGTGATGGTAAAACCCATGGAGCATTATGAGGACTCCTAATGGGTGTTTTGATGTTTTTATCTAAATGGAGAGGTTCTTCTTCCAGTTATCAAATCTAGTTTTCTCCTAAGAGAGACTTGAACATAAATGGTCATTTGGATGTTTGAACCAACCTAGCTGAGAACTTTTTTTTGAGATGATCTATGAGCTATCTCCCATGAACTATGATTTAAGGATGTATCCCTTTATATATGTTCCCTTATGGACTAAGAGGCCTTGAGAACATTTGTCATCGAGGACCCCATGTAGGATGCATCTATCTTCTATCTGGATACCAAGGATCCCCTGATGGATGCCTTTGCTTACATGTTGATCTAGGGAGTCCCTTGTTGAATCTATGTACCTTTTTATTATTTGAGGATCCCATTTAGGAATTTTTCTCTACCTTTTTAGTTAATGATCCCATGTAGGATTCCTTTGCTCATGTTTACCTAGAGGATCACCAGTAGGATGCCTCCCAATGTTTGACTTGAGGGACCCAATGGGTGCCCTATGGTTTGACTGACCCTGAGTTGTTATGTCGGTTTTGGGTAGAGATGGTGTTTGGGTGTCACCTAGAACCTGTTCCAAACTAGTAATCTCATGTTGATGTGGCTAGAGGGTTGGGTTGGGCGTTCATCCATGACAACCCAAGACTCATTAGATGGACTCATAGGCTAGGTGATATATGATGAGGATGATTATACTCTCCTCAATTTTGGGAATGACGACCCAGGACTCATGGTAGATTACGCACTCCCAAATGGTGGGGATGATTAAGATATCCTTGTCCTTTGATCAGATTGATTATGCTCTTCCGTATCAGTTATGAGACTTGAGGGGTGTTGTATGGTGTCTCATCGATGAGTTATCTCTTTACAAAACACCTAAGGGTAAGCCCCTTTGGGATCATCTGAGTTCTAAATGTCATGACTACCTATGGATTGAGACCAGGCCTTAGAAATTAGACTAGATTTATAGGCATACATCATCCTTTGATCGAAATGATCCTGCTCTTCTATATTAGTTATGAGACTCGATTGGTGTTTCATGGAATCTCACTAATGAGTTATCTATTTACAGGCCGCCTAAGGGTGATCCCCTTAGGGATCATCCGAGTTTTAAATTTCATGACTGCCTACAAACCGAGACCTAAGGATCAGACATTGGACTGGATTTAAAGGCCTGGCAGCGCGATGGCTGAATCAGTGACCTTTTTACAAGATTTCAAGACATACACCCTAGAATACTTATTTATATGATTGACCATTGATATATGGTACACTTATTTATAGGATTGACCATCAGTATATAGTATCATTTTTAGTGATTAGAGTCCAGTATGGCTGAACCCAGGTGTAGGACGAGCATCCCCTTGTGGTGATGTAGCTTGCACATAGTTAATTCAAGTGATGAATGAAAAATGTACATTTCGATGGGATTATAGACCCATAGATCGACTTAATGATACACGGATTGAGTGGAACGACGTCCAGCTCAATTACCTTGCATAGGATGTCCAGAAAATCAATATTACCTACCCAAGGATTGACTGTTGATATTATTTCATGTTATTTTATTCACATACCAATGAATATTCATATCAATGTATATTTGTATAGGTATGGGGCTATACAAGTGTACGCATATAGTTATGTAAATTCAGGGTGTCACTTTTCTTGTTTAAAGGGATAAAGGACCCTGGGTAAAACTGTGGTTTCACATTGGTTTATCTCCTTTTTTTTGTGCTTCAGCTAAGCTGAGAATGCTAATTTTACATACACTTTTTCTAGAATAGTTATAGGTTGCTTATCGGGGTGGCCTACTGAGATTATTTATCACTCCTTCATGTTCACCTCAGTGTATGTGTAGACCATATGTATGTTTTTTAGATTGAACATGAGTTTAATGGTGGATAGGGATGAGGCCCAGTGTTTCATGATAGAGAAGAGCGCTTGAGTGGTTCTATTAATTGGTTTGGTGCAATTCGATAGTATTTGGAGATCGGGTACGTGGGTTGGCTTATAGTTTGTTTTATAGACATGTACTTTTGATTTTAGTATATTTTGTACTTGTATATTTATGGTCGGCCCAGTGGGTGACAAATATTTTATTGTATTTCATAGATTTTCAGGATTTTTTCAGCATTTTACTGTCATAGATTGTTCTATTTCCTTTTTTTAATACTTTTGTACTCTATTTACTTTCTCATGTGTACGATACTTAGTTATTTTCCGCTTCTTACTATGATATGAGGGTATATTCTCCCCATTGTACCACCTTTACACCCTCTTTTCTAGTTTGAATCTTTTGGAATATGGGGAGGCTCACTTGAGGCCTAGTGACCCACCAGCTCAGAGCACCGCTTTAGTGGAATATAGGTTGGGATGATACACACAAGGCACACATAATTTTTTTAAAAATAAATAAATACCTCCTTGATTAATATTAAAATCAGGAGACTTTCCATTAAAAATAGATTATACCTTTTCCTGTAATGATTGATCCACATTCTGAGCCATCTTAATTATGTTTTACAAAGTTGACTACACTAAAACATGAAACAAAACAAAGAATATCCCTACATCCGAGACTTCTAGGAAAAAATACATCAAATCATTAACCAAATGGTCACATTCCAAACGTAACATGGTTAATATAGCAATACTTTTTTGATTCAAATCATTGGACACATTTTTTGGTTTTCTAGTATGATAATGAATTGAGCAATCAGAATCATTGATTAGTTTTATCCATCTCCTCTATCTCATGATCAATTATTTTTGAGTGAATATATAAATCAAAAATTAGTATCCGAATATAATTCATATTTAACTCCATAAAAATGATTTCTATAAATTATTAAAGTAAAAAAAAGATAATTCCAAGTCATGTGTAGGGTAATTTTACTCGTGAGTTTTCAACTCATGTCATGATAAGGAAATTACCGTGTCATTCTACCTCAGGGTGCATCCATATAATTTTAATAAATAATCATTATAAATGAATAATTCACCATTTCTAGAAGGAAGTTACAAAACAGGGGCATTAACCAATCTTCTCTTCAGTTCCTGAAAAAAATCATTACATTATTTTATCTAGATAAACCTAACTCCCTTTCATGTTAACATAGTTATTGTACTAGATAACCAAGTAGAGTTTTCAACAAGACTTCTCTAATAACCTTTTAATCCATGAAAACTATGAATCTCATTGACATTGGTATGTCTTGGACACTCTTCAACTTCTTTTTCTATAAGGTTCAACAGTTATGCCGTCTTAAAAACAATATGTCTAAGGAATGAAATTTTTTGTAACCAACATATACTCTTACTTATCTTTAAATATAGTTTCTTTTATTTTAGTTTTTTCAAAACAATTCTTAAGTTCCTTTCATTTTCATCTTTTATTTTAGAATAATCTAAAATATTATCTCCAAACACAACCATAAAATGATCCAAAAACTGATGGAAAATTGTATTCATAAAATTCATAAATATAGAAGGTGCATTAGATAACCCAAAGGGAATAAATAAAAACTCATAATTTTCATCTCTCATCTGAAATTATATATTTCGAATGTCATCCTCATTCACCTTCAGCTGATGGTATCTTGATCATTGAACAATCATCCAAAAACATTGAGCTCCCTGGAGCTATCACCATTTTTTTTGACGGCCTGACATTAATTGAAGTAGTAGAAAAAGATTTTTCTACACACTTTTTTCTTTCGATCTTGATGGTTTCCACCCTAGGAAATAAAATTTGTACACAAATTGGCATAATGTCCCAACACATTGCAACTAAAACATCTTATTTCTAGATATTCATTACTCTTTTGATCATCATCCTTGCTTTCATGAACCATATGACCAATATTACCACATAGGGGGAACTTCCCTAACATTGAAAGACATTATCTATTATGCTTTTTACCACACTTCTCACAAGATGTGAATTTGGTTTTATTACCACCAAAATCCTTTGATGAATGTCTTCCCATTTAATGTTGACTATGAATCTTATTTTACTTGTTATCATGGGGAACATGATCATTAGAAAACTCTATCTATACATTCTCAGCACATCCAATAGGTTTCATATAGCTCTTTAACTAATGAGAAGCCAATTACCTTCTAATTCTTGTCTTTAATCCTTATTGAAAATTATTTATCTTTCTATTAATATCTCAGATAAAATTTGGGACCTACCTTTCCATTCAAATGAAATTTTATTTGTATGTTTCCATTTAATCTTCCTCCTTTTGTCTTGATTCAAATAATTGAATTTTAATCCCAAGTCAAACATCCATAGGAAAATATTTCTCAAAGAAAATATTCTTAAATTAATCCCATTACAAGGCAAAAATATGATCACTATCCTTGGTATTCTTAACCATTTACAACCACTGTTTGGTTTCATATTCAAAATGATAAATTATAATAGTTTCTTTTTGGTGATCAGAACAACACATGACATTGAATATCTTTTCAAGGGATTTAATCCATCCTTCTGTAATGATACGGTCCGGTCATACTCTGAATTATGGGGTATATTGTCACATAAAATGATCCACTATTGTTATGTTCCACTGTGGTAAATTTGGTTTCTCTCTTGTATATATGCCAACACTACTTATATCCTTCTTGAATTGATCCATCACTGAAAGAAACTGCTCAGTTTTGATTTTGACTATCTCGGGACACTAATTCAAAAGGATATTTTCCTCTCAATTCCTTCCTACTATAGCTTCCTTGTTTCCTCCATAGAAAATGATTCTGAAAAAATATATTTCAAATGAAGCAATATGATATTCTTCAAATGCTATATCAATTTAACATAACTGTAAAGTATAATATTTCATGGTCATGCTATTAATGCTATTTTAACCTCTAAAGTTATCTAAACCAACCTTTCATACCAACTATAAGGACCCAAAATTAAAATGTTACATAATATTGAGTTAGTTCATAAATTTTAAATTATATCACAATAAGGATCTTTTCAGGTTTAGAGTTTTATATAATTAGGGCATAACACATACATAATGAAACCATGAAATACAAAATGGACACTTCTTATCAGTATCCATTTTTCCACCATATAAAACTTAAAAAATAAATAAAAAATGATATATTTTATGAAAACACTTCAAAACTATCAACATGTATTATTCCAATCCCTTACTCATCCTTATGTCATGTGAAAAGCATTTTTAAAACGTGGGATGTGAATAAAAATCTTAATAAGGGATATAAATAGAAAGAAATTGTTAATCCATTATAAAAATTATAAATATTATGAAAATTTTAACATAAAGTAATACTCTTCACCTTAATAAGTTATGAATATATATCATTGATAATGAGATCATTTCATACCTTTATTATAATCACAATACTACCATAAAAACCACAACAAGCATATAAAATACATAAAGGTAACTTGGAACATCATTATACTTGTCACTCTTAAAAATGGAATAATCATACAATCAACTTCCATACATGTAACTCTTACAATGGAATATCCATACAGCTAACAACCATACCCAATGCATTGGAGGGATGTAATAGAGCCACCCATCGTTGGATTATCATGGATCCACCAATCATTAGTTTATTACAGAACCACCCTTAAAATGTCCAAGTATAATTATATAATCATATCACATAAAATGTTTCAATTTTAAATATTTCACTCATAAAATTTCATTTTCAATCATAAGAAAAAAATTCAATATATTCAAATAATAAATCAATTTTAAAAGAAATTACTATCAATGAAGAAATAACTAAAAAAAACTATAAGTTTTTTCATTTAGTAAAACATGAAATCTTGAAAACAAATCCAAAAATAAAATAATTTCCATGGAGAGGGGAAGACATTATCATCATGTATGTTAAAAATAGAACATTCCTTTTATCATTTTTTCAAAATGTTCCATATAAATCATGTAAAAAAGATTCATTTAAAAAAATATCTGAAAGAAACTAAAAATAAACATAAAATATCTCTTATAGACATTTTATATCGATATAAATAAATAATTAAAATAATGTCAAGAATATTTTATATGAGTATAAGACCACATATTTAAACATTAAATGTGTCCTATGCCACTTTGAACATTTAAATCATAATCCACATGAAATTATAACATTTAATAAAACATTAAATAACATGATAATTGATAAAATAACGATATATAATGAAAATTGGTCTGTATATACACCTTATAAAATAATAAAGGTTCACATCATCAAGAAATGTCTCAATGAAAGGAGATTGAGACAAAATCCATTACATTGAGTCTGAATCATATCATGTGTCTCTTACATCCTTAATAATAATCTTAAATTAATTATATAATTTCTTGATAAACTTTTTCAAGTTTATTATTACATTTATTTCACTTATTACAATGTTTTATACAACTACTTAAACAATTAGGTTTACATCGTGTGTTTTGTTCATATTCAGTTTATGTGTCAAAACGATAGTGGTAGGTCAAATATGGTCAAATGGGTTATTATATAAACATTTATTATTTAATAATCATGAAATAATTATCATATTTATAAATCAATTACACTTTTTAAACTAACCATGAAATATCGTTATGAAAAAATGAGAAAACATTACATTCATGGAGATGGTAGTTCGTATGTACTCATGAGTAACGTTCTCATTTTTAGATGATCATTATAGAATGATGGTAAGTAACAAATTATCTTTACAAAATTATCATTATATCATATATAACATATTATTTAATCATATATACTTTTATATATAATTATGGTGATATAAAATTAATCGTATCACTTCAAGGAGGTGCTAGTCCACACGTCCACGAACGACGCTATCACATTTTTTGTGTGTGAAAAAATGTTAAAGAAAATGTTTAATTATATTTATAGAAGTGTAATTATGGAATTAATATCATATAAATGTTATTTTTTCACATTTTTTTATGTAAATACAACCTTAATACATTTCATGTAGTGTGTGAACGTATCACATCACTTTGAAGAGGCGGCAGTCCACACTTCCACAAACGATGTTATCATATTTACAAAAAAAATTATAAATTTATTCATTATAAAAGAGTTATTGAAGGATAATAAAATAATTATTATCATATATAACATATATAAACAGTTTTTACATCATAATTACTAACCATGAATATTGGTAAAGTAAAACCAAACAACATCATTTTGTGAGGTGGTAATTCACTGTACACATAAACTTTAAGTTCATTTCCCATTATAAATTAGTGTGTGTAAGTGAAGGGTGAACCCTTAAAAACATCATAGTATATTTAGGATAATGGTTTTGTTATATTAACCTATAATAAGAATATTTTAGGGGTTATATAATGAATATAAAATAATGGATCTTGAGGGAGAATGCCACATCTTATTTGGGTAACTCATTATGATTTGCTCAAAAGTGATTCCTTGGATAGATTTATTTCCAAGGGGAGGATTAAATATTGAGTGAATTAATGTTGATATTCTATTTTTGTAGATAATTTCTGATTCTAATTGGTTTGATAGGTGCGAGGAAAAAGGTATAGGCAGTGGTGTTTTGTAGGGAAGGGAAAGGATTCACTTGGTATTTTTAAAAAGAAGTTAGGTGTATACATGTTCTTACAAAAAAAAAGTCATTAAAACCTAAATAAGATGAATAATGTAAGTTTTATGTACTAAATATTCTCATAAAATGGGTTTTTATAATTATATAGGTACTTTTCTCCCTTATGTTTATGTTTTAGTCCTATATTATGCTTAATTTTAACATAATCGTTGTAATTAATTTTTACCACTTTTACTGATATTTTTTGTAAAAAATTAAGTTGATATTATTATAATCTAAATATAATAATTATTAAAAAAATTTATTTCTTTTTTTTAATTCAATTCAGAGAATAAAAAAATTTGTTTAAATGTTAATCCTTGAGACGTGGTGAAAAAGCGGGTTTTTAAGGTGAGAATGTTCAAACGTTCATTATGATTTTATAACTAAATTCAACATAAAAATGATTAAAATGTCCTGAATTGGATTAATATTTATATAATTGATATATTTTGACTTTAAAACCAAATTAAAATATAATTTAACCACATAATTAAATTATAAAAAAGAAATTTTGAATTAAAAAACAATATTTTTCAATATTCAGCCAAAAATGAAGTTTCTATGAAAAATGCCTAAAATTTACCCTAAGCTAATTTAGACATTTTAAATTTTAAAATGAAGTTTATTATAACATATAAAATTAATAAAAGTCCCCAAAATTTAATTTTTATGATTTTGTGTTAAAAGGATATAAAACTACCTATTATAAATATTGAAATTTTTATGCTTATAATTGGATTTTATTCTCATTTTTAAGCCTGTTAAATTTATTGGATAAATATATAAATATTTAATAATAATGTGTAAAGATAATATTGTTAGTACTATTTTTTTAAACTAATAAATTTCCTAGGTGATAACTACCAATTAAAATAATAATATTATTAATATTTTATTTTTCGAAATAACTCAGTCTTGTGTGTGACGTAAGAGTTTGGAGGAACTCACGGTTGCGTGTTGGGTACGCTATCAGAAACAGTGTTCTTTGTAATTTAAAATTACTATTTAGTTCATAAATATTAATAAATATGAAAATATTATATTCTATAATTACTTGGGATGTTACAATAATTATGAGGACCAGAAATATAATAAATCAAAACACATGGGAAAAACAAAGTGGTTATTACCCAAAATGTGACTTTTACATATAATGGTTAATAAATGGGTAATATAGGGTCATAAATAAATCATATATGGTATGATGTAATTTAATATGATTATGAATTATATTTATTATAAAATTATATTTATTATACATGAGTTCTGAATGAGTTTGATGATAGTCATGACATAAGGTAAAGGTTTTCTAGTCTCACTTTTATTCTTATGAGACTTATTCCATATTCACCACTCATTTTTTTGTCTGGTAAATATAATTTTCATGAATGTATTTAATTATTATTTTCCGGAAATTTATTTTTATTTAAATACCATTTTATGATCTTTATTTCATAAGCTTTTAAAGTTAAAAAGATACATAATCATTAAGGTAGTTTTTGTCTTGATTTGCCTTTTTTGAGACACCTGTTTTGTTATGAACCTATATTATTCTATGAGGTGTATATACTTCTATTTTATATGTTATATCATTAATATCCTTATTTTAACGACATTTAATCTTAATATATTTTTATTTTCTTACATGTGGAGTATGTTTCAAAGTTATCGAACTGGTAAGAGTTTACTATAGAAATATCATCATTTATAAGGATTGTTTATGATTATTATTTTATTGATGAAATAATATGATCCATCAAATGAGAACAATAATGAATTGTATTCTCCTATTTTTATTCTTTATATATTCATGTATTAGTCTCATTTCACCACTCTTTGGTAGTTAAGATAATTTAGTAAAAAAAATTAAGAAAATATGGCCTTTTTTCTCTCTTTAGTCAAAAATCTACTTTATTCAAAAAAACATGTTTTTAAAAATTAAAATGTTCTATTGAAATGATCTTATAAAATCATTTTCAAGGAAAAATGATTTTAAATTGTTTTATGGTTTTCAAAGATTCATTTAAAATTTCTTAAAGCAATTTTCAAAGAAAAACGTTTTTAAAAATGTTTTCTGAATTAAAAAGTGTTTTTAAAAAAGGAAAGGATATTTTCCTCAGTAACTGTATTTAATAGAATATTAAAAAAAAATTCCATATAAGATATCATATTTTTTTGTTACTCATTCCTTTCTAGGGAAAGTATCTAAGGGTTTATTTCATATTCTTTCTCTGAATGGATTACATTTTAATGGAATGATTTTTATGAAACATGATTCTCATTCATGGGTTATATGCTTATGAAACCCCCTTATTTTCATGGTTTACTATTTGATGAAATTATTATAAAACTGGTCTCTCCATAGGTTATGATATGATTATATGTTATGATACTAATTTTATTTCATGGGTTATGATATGATGAATGATTATGATCTTGTGGCACACATATATATGGTTTATTATATCATGGGTGGGACCTATATCTCCCTCTAATGCATTGGGTAATGATTTATATCTCATGAGATAGTAATGGAAATAATGGGGGTGAAAATTGTTTATTAATGTACTATGTTATTTAATTTGGTCTAGGGAGTCAACCTTTATTGATTAGATGGTTTGTGGAGTGAACCCATTCCACTATGATGGCCTTGGTTGTAATGCATCGACTACTATGGAAATTGTTTTATATTATTATCTGTCTACCACAATTCCATGTATTTTTCCTATGTTATTATTTCATGTATTATGCTCTTGATTCCCTTATGATTCATGTCTTCTAAACTACTAATATTTATTCTATGATTCATGTTTATGATATTTGATATGTAGGGTACAGTCTTATAATGTTATCACTACGTTCTTATACAATTATTTTCATGATTATGCTTACATGTCTCCCTTGTTTACCATTACATGTCATCTAATATCACCCATTTTTACATTTCCTTTCCCCAGTTTATGAATAAATATATTATTTATGTTGTTTCTAAGAAGGGTGTTATTCATGAAGATACTTTTTGGAGAAAATATAGCTCACTTATATATCAGTGTTTATGTTTCCATGTTTCCAAATGAACTAAAATAGTATATTCTTGGGCATCTATTTTTGTAATGTATTACATACTAAACCAAAATGTTGTAATGTATATTCATATAAAGAAAGAGTCTCTATAGTTATTATATATGGATGAATTCAATTAACATGGAATTTTAATCAAAAGAAACTCCCCATATTTAAAAAAAGGGGAAAATTGAGATATGGTGATATATTATATTTCTATGAACATTGTTTCAGTGGAAATAAAGAGTTGTTGAGTGTCTGTAGTATTTAATACTAAATATTTTTATATTTTTTGAGTTAAGTTTCACCATTGGAGAGTGAGAACCCAATTTTTTTTATTGGAACACACTCCATGGAATCAACATAAAAAAGAGACATTTACTTTACAATTTAGTAATCAATCCTACCTTTTACTATCTTCAATGGTATTCCTCATTCAAAACAAAATAAAAAAGGTAACATTAAGAAAAAGAATATCATCAAGAAAGTAATTTCTACACAAAAACCTATAAGATTTCCTTCAATAATAATCATCTTGTAGGAATATAAAATGAAATAAATATTCCTAGTGCACAAGAAACCAGATATGCACACATCCTTGACCTATATCTCCACACAATGTATTAAATTAGTGAACAGACTGCATTCAATTGGCCAAAAATTTAATTAAATTAGAAAAATAAATTAATAAAATGATCTATAACATATATATAAACAATGAGAGTTAAATTAACATATTAAAAATCTACATCCTATATCTTAAACCATATAAGTGCACAGTGCGTGAAGAATTAAAACGTATTAAATAAATTATTCTGTAAAAGAATGGATAATGAAAATATTCAATAACATAGTTAAATATGCTATAAATCCTTTAAAAATATTTGATTCCATTAAAATAATGAAAAATAGACCCATGGAAAATAAACATCACTTGAAATGTTTAATCAACACCAAAAATCATTTCAATTTTAATCAACCATCACTAAACAAAAAAATGAAAGTCTTAGACAAGAATTCTAGAAATGACATTACACTAATGCTTATTCCTTTTTCTCTCCCATGATGAAATTCATGTTATATATAAGCTATAAAAATCCAATAGCTTAACATACATGCATCAATTCTTTGAGAATATATTACCAATAGAGAAATATTATTCGATGTTAAGACTACATATAAAGACACAAGAAAATAAGTAAAATATATTTTTGAATCAGAAATGTCTATATAATTTAACAATTAATTATGAAATAAATATGATGGTGTAGATAATTTAATTTTTATTTAGTGGAAATTGATATTAGGAAAAAAAATAAAAGTTTTTTTCTATAAATTAAACTATCAAAATATAAAAATTAGGGTTAAGGTTAAGGGATGTATCATATTAACTAGTAAGATGAGTCGAAAAAATAATATATATATATATATATATCATATAAAAATTAATCAAACCCCACCACATAAAAAATAAGATAGTTATATTTAAATCATCCAAGCTATAAGATATTATAATCACATAAGATGTATGAAGGGATATATTTACATGAATGAAATCATACAAGTTTATTGAAGATAAAACCACACTGGAGAAGAAAAACTATTGATACATAAATGGAAATTGAGAATTGAATAATAAAATATTGTCTGTGAAACCAGCATATTTAAAATAAATTTCATTTCATGAAGAGTTTCTAAAAATTATTTTCTACACATGTATTCCAATATCTAGTTGGGAATATTATAAAAATATTGTAAAAGGAAAAGTCTTAAGAATCCATAATTCAATATATACCAATGTAAAAAAGTCTTACAAAACTAGATGAAGAAAAAGAAGGATGATAAAAATTGGAAAGAAACTAGAAAAACCAATCATAAAACAAAGATAGAAAAGTACTGGAAAACATAACCAAGATAAGAAGAAAACATAATAATAGATTGGAATCCTAGTATTTTTGAATGTGGAACCTAGGTTAATGAATTTTATGACAGACCGATCTAATTGAAAGAAAATCAGTTGAAGAGAATAGTAATAAATGGAAATAATTAAATGCATGAATGAAATATGAACAAATAGTAATTGGTCTGTTTCTTACAAATAAATTATGGTTAAAATTTAGGATGTTATAACTCTACTCTAGTAAAGGAGGATGGATCATTTTTGATGAAGGAGACGGATTTGATTTAGAATTAGATAATGGTTCTTTTTTTCTGCCACACCTTCAATCAATGATATAATTAACCACTGATAGAATGACAGAATCTAATTTGGCCATCTTCTTACTATACCTAGGATATTTGAAGGGTTTGGGGAATTTTCAAGGGGGGGAGATTCTATAGAGAATGGAATTGTGATGATAGAGGGAGGATTTATAGGAAGAGGGTTCTCATTCAACGAGGACCCTATGAATTTTAACATTCATGTTTTCTTAATTAAAATACTTTTTATTTATTATGCCTATTTGTTATGATTTTGTTTTACATATGAATCTGGAGAATGACCCAAACTGTCTTCTATGACTAGGCACCCCATTATTGCATTCACCTTCTCCAAATTATGGTGTAGTTCTCACCTTGATATCTGGTATTCAAGATTCGATTGTCCAATATGATCGGCGAGAACTCCTATAAAATTGGGCGCCACGATTTCACGAGAGAGATATTGTAGGGGAGTAGTTTCTGATCCTGCCAAATTCTAGGTGCGAGGGTATGGTCAATAGTAGAGGAATGAAACAACACTTCAAGGGAAATGGATTCACTTGGTTCATTTATTATGGTTCAGTAGAGAGAGTGGCTGTCATTGAAAGGACCTGGAGCATGGAAATAATGAAGATAGGTGTTCTAGTTTAGTATATGCTAAACCAGAATGGTAGATGGAGATTTCGTTCATTGTACATATGGTCAATCTTGGATTTGGAGGGTAATGTCTCAATTTTTTGAACCTAAAGGGAAGCGTCCGACATTAGTTTCTTCTCTACCACCTCTATCTTTTCTAGGAATTCTTTTCAGTGGGTTTCACCATTATATAGGATTCCTCTGGAAGAGGTAGTTGGCCTCCCCAAATGGCGTGGTTGAATTTAGACAGAATAATCCACAGTGGTTTTGATAAAGGATTAGCTAGGAGAGAATATTCATGGTTATATTTGGTTTCCAATAGTAGTGTGCAACCTTTGATTCAACACAATGGAAACAGCAAGGCAGCTCACCCTCTTTATCTTAAGCAAGCTTTGGGCTTCCAACAGTTCATGATTTCCTCCTATAAATTGTCTATTACCTTTTTAAATTGAATCAATTTGAGGGATTTGGTGACCTTAATTTTCATCATGAAAGATTTCATCACCTCTCATGTGTTTTGGTGATCCATTGTTGAAGAGTGTTCTTGGAGATGCATAGAGGATTTTCTACCATAACTCATTGTTCACTGGTGGCACAACACCAAAGATCTACTGAGGTAATGGTAGTTGATTCTTATTCTTAAACTAGGAAGATATTAAACCACTATATAGATCTGGATAGTTTCTACATATCTGGATAGCAGAGTAGATCTTGAAGAATTTAATTCCTTGAACTCGATCTCAGTAGGTCATAGACGAATTCTTCCTTGAAAAATGTGATATTGACACTTGGTATGCGGGTCTCATTCTGGTTTATATTTTTCTTCCTTTGTTAGTTTTTTATGTAATCCTGTCCCCTTTTCTTTTTTATCTCTTATGGAATGATTGTCTTTGATCCTTCATTTTTCCATGTGTCTTGGTTTATGGTTGGCCATGAACTCTCTCTTACTTTTTATAGTAGAAAACCAGTTATGATGATGCCCCATTAACATAGGCCTATGTTCAAATCACATAAATCTTCTTATACCTTTTACTTGGGTTATTTGTTCATATCTTTTCGACCTATAAATTGTTGATCTCTCACTTCATGAGATTAAATTCAAATTTGGTTTTGAGTTCAACTGTCATAATTTGATGTTGTTTGGACATTTTCCTTTCTTATTTAATATTAATAATGTTTCTTTCTTCCATAAATTATATAATTGTATATTTTATTCTTGAGTTTTATTTCTCAATGTTTCTTGTTTTATTAAATCATTTTTTAAATATTATATTTTTTTTATAAAAATTAATATAAATATTTTAAATTTCATTAATTTCTACTACCCATATGTTGTTTTTATCTAAAATTTATGTTGTTGTTCAATTCTGTGACATTTTTTTCCATTGAATTAATTTTAATATATTTCATTTGATTTTATGGATTTGAAAGTCAAGCATTATTTTTGTTTTCAGTATTTTTGTAATAAAATAAAAATAAACATTATTTTAGCATTTCAAATTTAAATGAACCAAATCAATCAATTGATCTTGGGCTATTGCTTGGGGATTTCCTCTTGCATATTTCCACTCCATGAAACAATGTGGTATCAGATCCTAATTGGTTTTATGTTTTTATTTTTTAAAAATTTTAAATATTTTATTCATTTCATTCAAATGATTTTTTAGAGGCTTTAACTTGTTGCAGTACACATTAATTGTTTTGTTCAGCTTAGTCGTGTGCTCTCTTGGGATGTATTTTCATTATACTGCTGGTATTTTGTTTTCATTCCCTTTCCCTTTTTTCTTTACTAGTATGATCCTCAAAGATGCCTCTTAGTAGTTTCTACCTATGTGTGTCTATGGTTTTGGGGTATGAATGGGTTATATGTGAGTTTATTCTATGACTGATATCAGGTTAAGAGTATGGTGTTGGAAAGATATTATATCTCTAGTGTCTTTCTTTGTTTTAGTATATGATATTATGTTATCTTTGTTGTCTTAATTTGCATCCTTTAGGACTATTTTCTCGACGTATTGACCTATAGCATGTTTAGTGACTTGGTTAGGGTAGTGTGTGGGTGCAGTTCTCTTTTTTAATGCTTGACTGGCCACTAAGATTCTTTGATTCTATACGACCCTATTTAGTGGATTTGTTTTGGTATCCTAGTGTTAGGAACCTTGTTCCATTAGTAAGACTAGTCTAGGATGTGCATCCCTTTAGAGGATTTTCTCCCCTAGTTTCTAGCTAGCTCATAGCCTTTTTTCTCACGTCTTAGAGATGTTCAAGGATGTTTGGACTAATTTCATGTTTCCTTTCAGTTTTCCATTTGTTTGAGGATGTATCATTTTAGATTTTATTTAGGGTGCAGATTATGAATCCATATTTTTAGGATCTTCTGGTGTATTTCCTAGAGATTCCTAATGTTAGAGTTTCCAGGTGGCATGTATCGATTTTAAACATGATGGTTCTTGGTGCTTCAATTATTTTATGGTTTTATAGGTTCAGGAGGGGAATTTATTATTTTGTTTTTTTTCTTTTATATACATTCTATTTCTACTGCTTTCTTTCTTTCATTGTTTTTCATGATTTCACAGTTTCAATACTGAATAAAAATTATTTGTAAATAATCTAAGTTATTTTTTTTCATATTTTTTATGAGGATAAATATTTCTCTGTTTATTAGAATTCTACAAGTATCGGTAGGATTGTTTAGAGAAACTATTAGAATGTGATTTTCTTGTCCTATTTTCCTTATTGATACCATTTCATATTGTGACTTGGGTATGTATAGGTATGACCTCTATCATTAAGTTGTTTAGAATTATCAAATTCTGATCATGTTTTAAGATCTTTAAATATCATTCATCATTGGGCTACATGTGTCATGTTGATACATGGAAGGGGGGATATTTGGTTCATACCTCATAGTTTTTTAATCTATTCAGGATATTCCCAAGGTGATGATGTTAGATGATTTGGAATCATCATCAGGTTTCTTTTTTAATTTTCAAGGTAGAGAGTGTGATGTTGTTTTATATTAAATATGTTTTCATATTTTAATATCCAAGGTGGATATTTGGAAATTTTAATATTCATCTTTGGAAAATTAAAATACTTTTTTTATTTAATATTCATGTTTTATAATAGTTTGTTTTATGGATGGATCCATAGAACTATACAAACTATCTCTATCATCCATGTACCCCTTTATTGCTAGAACCTCCTCCAAATCCTAGTGTAGTGATCCCCTTGAAATCAGGTATACATGCTTTGATTGTGAAATACGATAAATGATAGATCCAACAAAATTAGGGGGGGATCAGTTTCATTAAAGAGAGATCAGAGTGGAACATTTTTTGACCCTGCTCTACTCTAGGTGCAAGGGAAAGGTCAACGGTAGAGGTGGGCAGCAACATCATGAGGGAAATGGAATATCTTGGTTCGGCTTTTCTGGTTCTTTCGAGAGAGAAGTCATCATCAAAATAACCTAGAGCATGGTGATAATGAAGATAGGGGTTTTAGTTTAGTCTATGCCAAACCTGAATGGTGGATGATTATTTCATTCATGGAAACCTGTGGTCAATCTTGGATCTGGAGGGTGATGTATCCGGTTCATGAACCTGAAGGGTAGCATCTAGTTTTGGCTACTTATCCACCTCCTCTATCTTTTTTAGGAATTTTTCTCTGGGGGGGATTCTTCATGAAGGATTCATCTAAAATATGAGGTTAGACACCCCTAGTGGAGTGGTTGAATTCGGATGGCATAATCCATTGTGGTTATGACATTGGATTGGTTGGGAGAGAATAGGCATAGATAGATTTGGTTTCAACCAATAGTGTGAAAGCTTTTATTCTTCTTAATGGTGGCAGAGAGCTGTTTTTCCTTCTTCATCTTAGTAAATCTTGTGTTTTCTAATGGAATACAACATCCTCCTCTTTGTGGTTTACTGAACTCCTTGATTTTCCTTCTTTTATAAGCTCCATTTGATGGATTCAGTGACCCTGATTTTCACCATCTATGATAGAAGTTCCTCTCATGTGTCTCAATACTCCTTTTTCTAAGAGGGTTATCGAATATTTATACAGGAGTTTCTACCGCTACTCCTTGTTCACTGGTGGCGCAACACCAAAGATCTACCGCAGTATCAGTAGCCATTTCTTGTTCTTGAACCTTCCAAATAATAAACCTATACAGCGGCGAATATGGAAAAATGATATGTATCTAGATAGCAGAGGATATTGTGAAGAATTTAATTCCTCAACCATGATTTCAGTAGCTCATAGTAGGCTTCTTCCTTGATAAATGTGAGACTAAGCCTTGGTAAGGGGTTCTCGGTCCGGTTTATAGTTTTTCCCTTTTTCAGTTTCTTTTATAATCCTTGTACGTGCTATTTTTTTATCTTGTGTTTCATGATTTTCTATGGTCCAATTTTGTTCCATATTTCTTAGTGTCTGGTTAGCCTTGTACTCTCTATTCCATTTTCATAGTGAAAAACTAGTGATGATCCTTCCCCATCTACGTAGTTCTATAGCTAAACCACATAAATCTTAATTTCACTTTTACCACATTACTTTTCTACATTTTTTCAACCTGTAAATTGCGAAATTATGGATTCTTGAGTTAAAGTTTGAATTTGGTTTTGAGTTCAATTGTTTTAATTAGATGTTTTTTGGGAATTATTTTTTTCCATTTACTATTTTTTTTATTGATTTATAACATTAATTATAGAATGCTATATTTTATTCTATAATTTTATTTCTCAATGTTACTAGTTTTATTAAATTCATGTTGTAAAGATTATGTTTTCTCTTTTATGAGATTTAATTATAGGCTTTTGAAATGATTTAATTGTCACTACCCATATACAGTTTATATATTCCATGTATGTTTTTGTTCAATACAAAAATCTGGTGTTCACCATTGAATTCATTTGAGTATATTTAATTTGATGTTATGGAATTGAAACTCAAAAATTATTTCTGTTATTAGTTTTTATGTAATAAAATGAAAATAATCACCATTTTATCATTTCTGATTTTAACAGACCAAAACACCCAATTGATCCTAGGATATTTCATGGGGACTTCCTCTCATGTAGGGCTGCTCCCCACAATAGACCCATTAAATGAGAATGGGAAGATGAAATTACCTTAGGATGAATAATTTTTATTTTCTAATGAAAATTAGAAATGGGATGTGGGTTTTGATTGGAAGAAAGATTAGTTGATGCATTTGATGAAGATATTGGATTGTTTTGAGGGAATTGGGGGAGGAGAACATGTATTTGGGGAGGAAATCGAAAAAGAATATGAATCAATATATTCTGAGTAAAATTATGAATGGGAAGCATGTGAGGAAGGATAAAAGATTGGAGGTTGAGGGAATCTAGAGAGGTGGAAACATATGTGTTAATGGCTTTGGAGGATCACATGTCCTTAGAATGAATTCTATTTAATATAATATGTGATATCATAAAAGATGTTATATTCCCCATCTAGATAAATATCATAGAAAAAATGAAGGAAAAGAGCATGAGTCACCTTATCATTTGAAGAAACTCCACTATCATGATTAAAGAGAAAGGATATATCATTCTTATGGAATCTCACAAAATCCTTTGGTGTAAGTAAATCATATTGGAATCACATTCTTTTACATGGAAAACATGCTCACGCATTGACCATAATTATTTCTTAATTTTTGGGTCACATCCAAATCTAATTCTAGGGTTGAAATTCTGGATAACACTACATATGAGGTGGGTGATAGTAGTGCTCATTTAGCCCACATTTAATGGCATCACATTTTATTTTAGGGTGGTGTATTGTCTTATAACCTTATCTTTTTATCATATAATACAGAAGAAATATTTTATTATTGACATCAGACTCCCACAATGTCCTAAAAGGATGGATCATCCCCTCAAATTCCACCTCAGTATTCTAAAAACATTAAATCCTAAAGATAGTCTATTATCTACGGTTCCTAGAGCCTGAAAAAATGTTAATGTGTATGGGGAAGTGATCTAGTAAAATGTGAGAAATATATGACTATAATTTAAACATAAATAGGCAGATCCATTCAATCAAACATAAAAATATGTACAAATTATCTACTATGAGAGTAAATTATTCCATTGAAAATAGGTAAAAGTGTTTACTATGTGTCCCAGATAAGAAATACATAAAGTCAAGACTGCTTGTAGTAAATTGAGCATCAAATAGCATTACCTTGTATCACCCCCTCTATTTTCATTTCAGTACATGATATCATTAATGTCCCTACTTATTATAATAGATCAAGTAGACTTTACTAAAATGACTTGAGAATCTATCAATACGGTAATTTATCCTTCTATGATGTACACTCATATTAACCCACAAACTCGCATGTAAGGGAATCATGATATTTAATAGAGGAAGCAATGTGATTCAAATAGAAACTCTTGACCCTGAATTCCATATCCTCCCTCCAGAGAAGGCACAAACCACTAAACTGACCATTTTAGGAATCCAAAAGTCACCTATGGAAAAAATTGTTGTGAAACTGGACATTTCATTAATATACAATATTTTTTTAGACATAAAACCATATTAGTTCCACTTTCATACTGTGATATCAGTGAATCTATACTATAGTGGGTTTCCAAGCCCCTGAAGATTCACGCTTATGATTTTCATTGGGATAGGAGGGTTTGGATCACCCTAGCCTATTCTTCTATATAATCAATAATGGATCCATCCCTCACTATTTTACACTTTCTAGAGTATAACTCAATATCATTTGGAGCCTCTATAATTCTTTTATAGTATATGTATTTCACTATATAAATATCATTACTGAGATTCCCTCAACCTATAATCCTTCAAATCTGATTCATTTTAAGGATATTTGACATAGTCTCATTCTGATCGACACCTGACTTGGAGGAGAAAAAATGTGGATCCAAACTCAGAGAGACAACATGTTTAAGAGGATCAGAATATATCCTTTTTATATTAGAAGGGATTAATGAGTTTCCCTAAATAGTTGTAGGAAATCATGTCGCTGTATTGGAGATCACCATGGGAAATTTAACATGGTCATCAAAAGGTCTTCCCGAAATCACTAGAAACAATTTGGGAAGGTGAAGTATCTAAATCCTATAGCCATGTATTATCTTTTTGGTCTATAAAATAATTCGATATTCCCATCATAATTAATTTATTTTTATTAGGAACATATTTCATGCATACAACCTTAGTTAGTTTATATGTATCCCTATATCTCTTTACCTCTTTTACAAAACAGCTCCAATGGTTTTTCCCATTTACATGGACAATACTACATGAAAATATTAATCTCTCCGTACACCACTTTAGGGAAATAATTTTTCTCTATATTACTAATACATCCATATAAGAAACAAAATATAGGTAGTTTTTCATATAAAAATGTGATCAAATCATTTGATCCTTCCATAAAAATGAAATTCTCTCCCATAATTGGTTGTAAGACATCAACCAGAACCATGATCTACACAAACATAAACCAAATAATTTGATCAAATTTATACCACTCTACACATTCCCAAATACAACCTCTAATATCCTACATAATTAATTTCAATACTTTATAAAATGGGATGCCTAAAATTCAAACATAAAATAGTGATTTGAGGAAATATACATTATAATCATACCCACAATCTCTTAGATCCACCATTAGAATGAGATAATTATAAAAAATATCATAGTTTCCAAATAATAACTTTTAATTTTTCATTTTCATTGATGAATTCAAAGATCATATGACCGTATCCAATTTTTCTTATTGAAAAGTTATCCTCAAGATGATACAAAGAGTGTATCTTATTTTCCAAGGAAATTTTATTGATGGTCTCATTGGTTATGGACTTGTTATGGGATATTTCTAGTGAACCAATTATTTTACACATATTATTACATGATTTTTAAACAAAAATATCATACAATTACAATCACAAAGACCATGAGGAATCATGTCTTTGGATGATTAGGTTATTATTTTGTCAAAAGGAACATAAAACAATGAATCCTTATTTTATTCTTCATAATGAGATATTAAAAGTACATAGGATGAACTAAGGGTTACATAAATAAATGTGTGAGCTAAAAAAATTTATGGGGACAAACAAGACTAGGAAATATAACATCTGAGTCAACGGTGTCACATTATATCATAAAAAAAGAGGGTCATAAAGAATCACATGGATTAGTAACACAAAGAACATGGTATAATAAGATTATGGAGCCATAGTAAATGTGGAAGAAATGTATAAAATTATAAAAACATGAGTCAAGAATAATTTCCTATAGGAAATCACAATGTGAAAAAAGTTCCAAAATATATTAAGATTACTCTCTAATCCCAAACATAATACCTCCAAAGACTGATGATTTACCCAACGCATTAGATAACTATATGGATGCACCAATGATAACATGTTCATGATATATGTGTTCCACATCAAGGATTCAATAATGATTCATAACATAATAATTACCCATGAAAAGAAAAATGGTTGAATAATATTATTACATATCATAATCAATGTAAATTTAAGAATGAAGGTAATTGAAAAATGATCATAAAGCAAGTGTTTACACATTAAAGTATTGGATACTAATATAGGTATTTTTTCAGATATATATATATATATAGAATTTAAAATAATTTTATAACATTAAAGGGAGGGATAAAGTGTGTTAGAGAGAGAAATTTCATAACCTAAAGGAAAGGGTGATTTGGAGAGATCCCTTAACTCGAGCATAATTTGTAATGTACATTATTTATCTTTCTATATAATAAAATTATGTTAATTGTTTAATTTATTAAGAAAATATTTCATTTTTATTATTAATTTTATTTTATTTTCACTATTCCTTATTTAAATACATAACCAACTAATTTTATGCCATATGTTTTAAAAATAAATGATTTATATATCCAAAATCACATTGATAAGTTGACTATTGTCAAATAGATTATTAGTTAATCATACCAAGAATGGTAATAATGAAATAATTATAATTTGTATACTTAAATTTTACATTTTAAACAAAACATTAATTATTGTTATGATAAAATAACTACGATACAATCATCAAAACATTATATTGTATAGACGTATGAGTAACATTTCTATTTTTTGATAATAATGATAGAAAGAAGGTATGTATTATGTTATAATTATATTATTATAATAATATCATAAATAACATATTAATTCTTTTAAATACCCTTTCACATACCATTCATGTGATTCCTTAATGAAAACAAATCACATCACTTCGTAAGGTGGTAGGGCCCTATTCACACAATGGACTTTATCATTTATTCAATGAAAGGTAAGGTAAGAAATTATATTAAATATTTATTTTCAAAATTTATTATTATATCATTAATATCATTTATCAAAATAAAATTAATCCTTACTACCATACATATAATGTGTAAGTGAAAAATGAGCCACATTGCTTCATGAGGAAATAGTCCACCATACACGTGAGTGATATTATCGTATTCCCTGTGAAATGGAAATTATGAATTTTTATATTATATTATAATTAAATATCTATAATTATAGAAAAAATATAATATTTAAACACTAAAAACCTCATTATATCCATCCATGATAATTTTTTATGAATAACAAATTACATAAATTTGCGAGGAAGTAATCCTCTGTACATAAGATCAATGCTTATGTATCCCATTTGAGGGAGGAGGAGATGGGTGTAAGTAATTACCTTGATATAAAATATATAATTTTTTGTAAGGTAATTTGTATATTATATCATCATTATTTAATAAGATATTAAGTAGGTGAAATATGAAAAAAATGCTTGTTTAAGGAAGTTACCTCTTCTTCAAACAAATTCTTTATATTTTCAACATAATACACACTAGGTTAGATTTCTAATCTGATTATAGTAATCTAGGATGATGCTAGGGAATTATGAATTTGATAGGTACTGTAAAATCAAATTAGTTTTGTATGTATGTAATTGAGAGGAGAGTGGGTGGCCTTTTATAAGTGAAGGAGAGGACAGAGCCGTAATTTTTTAAAATAATTAAATAAAGTAATGATTTTATCGTGAAAAATGGATACTGGGTGGACCATTATTGAACCATAGAATAGATAATGTAAAACTAGTACTGGAAAATAGTAATTATATATGATTTGGATCATTTTTAATGCTTATATTGTCATTTTAAATCACTAGTAAACTTGTTCTTACCTTAAATGTGGTAAATAATTTTTATTAATTTCACTATTCATTATAGTTAAAATTTATGTTGAAATTATTGAATAATAAAAAATATTATGATTATAAATATGGAATCCATTTTTCAACACTCATCATACAGATTTGGTAGAATGTATTTTAAAAGTAAACCCGCCGAGGTGACAAAAAAATACGTTTTCAAGAAATGCAATTTTTAAAGAAAATATAATCTCATATTATCTATATCACAAATAATAAAAATTAAATGGATTAAAATTAGTATATATATATATATGTGTGTGTGTGTAATCTATAAATTTAATTTAAATCATTTTATCAGTAGGTTTTATTTAAATTATTTAAATATGGAGAAACACTATGCACTTTAAAGTAGTTTTTAGAATAAAAGTGTTTTAAACCCCAAAAAATTACTAAAATATAGTATAAAGATGATTTAAATGTAATTAATTGGATTAAATAAAATTAAATATTAATTATTCTAATTTTAAATAATATTTAAAATGGGAATGGGAATTATTTTTTTAAAAAATTATTCTCACTGTTTATAGAAAAATTAATATTTTCCAAAAGGCCTAAAATTTTTCTATAATTTAATTTTGAAATACTTATTTCATAAATTATGTTTATTTTATATATAAAATTTCTAAATTCTTAAAAACTTAATTATATTATTTTCTCATTAATAAAATTAAAAACCATTTTTAGAATAAATGTTTTTATTTAAAAATGATAAATTATTCCTTTGTGTTTAAAAATACATTTATATTGGGTATTACCTATATATATTCCCTAAAATAGTTAATCATATTCATACTTTTAATTTTAAGAACTAGTTCATAATGGTCTTATTTAAACAAAAAGGTTCATTTCAGTTCGGTGTTGTATGTCTCATAAGCTATTAAACATAGTTTTCTATATTTAAAACAAAGGGTGTTTCATTGTTCCCCCCATAAGGAATTTCACACTTGACATTCTCTATTACATGCTAAGGTAAAAACAGGTAATGGTATTTCTACATTATCTCCACTTCTAGTTCCCATGATGCTTCTTTAAACTTGTGGTTTCTCCACAACACTTTGACCAGGTGAGTTGTTTTATTTAATATAACTTTGTCTCTATGATCTAATATATTTAATGGATGATATGAATTTGAAAGGTATTTTCCCAATGGTATCACCACTAAATTCAGTACATGTGGGGGTTCTGGTATGTACTTTATTATGAGTTATACATGGAACAAATCTTGTAATATAGGTAGGTTAGGTGGGAGTTCTAGTCAGTAGGCCACCGCTTCAATGCAATCAAGGATCTCAATGGGGATAATGTATCTCAGGCTAAGATTTATATTTTTTCCAAACCTAATTACTATCTTCCATGCAGATATGTAGAGGAGAAATTTATCTCTAACATAAAAATAAAGGTCTCACCAATGATTATGTACATGGAAATTCTATCGAATTCTCACAAATTTCATGTGACACTTAATGGTTTGAAACCAATATATCATGTCATTGTAAATATCATGTATGGTCAGAATCTTCTCTCCAACGTCATCTCAAAATTTCAAAGTCCAACACTACATCCCATAAAAATCCTAATATGGATCCATATGAATTCTATAATGGAAGATCTTATTATACGAGAACATTATGATGTGAATGTGTTAATTATAAGAGACATGTAAATACATTGAGTAGGATATTATAATTTCCTCTATAGTTTTCGTGGTTCTCCTAGACTAACCATCCTTCGGAGGGTGATAAGAAATGCTGAAACAGATTTGTATACCCAACACATTCTAAAGGATTCTCCTGAACCATTAGGTAAACCTCATATGTAAATTAGATAATATAGATACTTGAACTCCATGCAATTTTTACACATCCAATATGTATATCATGGTGAGTCAGTCAAGAGAGAAATATTTCTTTATAGAAATGAAATTTTTCAACTTTGTAAAGTTATTGACTACCACACAAATTTCATTATTACTACTAGTTATCCTAGGGAGTCTTAGGATGAAATCCATGATTTTTTTTCTTATTTCCATACCAGTATGGGAAAATGTTGAATTATATCATTTCACTTATATCATTCATCCTTGAATTTCTATTATACCAAGCATTGAGACACAAATTCCACAATCTCCCTCTTTATTTTTCTGACCACAAGTATTGATTCATATATATATATATACATCAAGTGATTCCAATATTAATAGATAATGATGAGATATATGCATCATCCAAAATCTCCCTCTTTAGCTCTGGTTTTGATGGGATACATATATGTTTTACAAACCTTATAACTCCATATTCTTCTAAGTTGATCACTGGAGTATTCACTACATTTTTCTATAGAACCTAATCATCATTCCGGTCCTCCATGATCATCTCATTAATGTATGGATTAATAATTATTTTAGAAAGGTAGGATTAAGATCCTTTTACTATTCATTAGATCGTATTCCATCATTCCACTCATCTGGAAGAGAGTCATCAACATCTAGAAAGAAACATGATCGGCATAAACAACTTTGGTCTCACCCCCAAAGTACTTCAAAAGAAAGTAAAAGCCTAAGAATACCAAAACCTAGAAAAACATAGGCACACACTATCACATGTTGTTAGTTTTTAATATAGATGTAATTTAACCTAGAATATGTGCTAAAAACTAATTATTTGGATGATCTTGGGATGGGGGTAACCCTAGGTTCGACATTTTGTATGTATTATGAGTGTTTTTAATTTTGGTACAATAATAAATTATTTTAAAATGTTCATTCATGTGATTTTAAAATATTAAATAAAATGTATAGTTATCTAGAAAGTTGATTTTGGAAAATCCTTCAAAAAAACTCATTGGTCCTGAATTTCATCATTTACCTCAACGTTAAAATTAGTTGAGTTTTTTTGAGGGAATTGAATTTTTTTTCATTTTATTAAATTAATTTAAATGTATATTTATTTAATAAGTTCATATTAAACATGTTTAATAGTTTTTCTTACAAAACATGGGTTTGATTTGAATAAAATTTGTGTCAGGCTTCTTAGGATTCATTTAATATTGAACAATGATGTTAGTTTATTTTACGCTCTTAGCATAACCCTATCCCATTCCATATGTCAATTGATAAATTGAAAAATAGCCTCAAAATATCCCATTTTGTAACATGATTTGAGGTACATAGATTATAAGATGATAGAGGGAGAAATGTCAGCTCCATCATGGTAGGTTTACCCTAAATATCTCATTCAGTTTCAAGTAAAATGTTGTTAATTGTGTTGATTAAAACATATAATAATCAATTAGTTACCAAATTGATTTCAATTCATCAATTATTATTAATTTCAATATTTATAAAAAAATATTCAATATGTGGATAAATTAATTACCAACTATATTTATCTATGATGAAAAGTCTTTTGGGTGTATATATATTTTCCATCAATATCTCTCATCCATATATTATATTTAGAACACCATTAAACCTGTATTGGATTGCCTATAACATGGATAGTCATCGATGTTCATCCATCGAGATAATAAGAGAGATCACCTTTATCCATACTGAAGGATCTACAGAGTGGTGAGGGGAAATGAAAGGTCAGGTCACATAGTTTGGGAAAACATGAATAAGGTGAGGCCAATATTTTGTGAAAGTGAAGCTAGATTTTGTGAAAACATAATCTGGTACACCTGTTGCCCTACTCTTCAGGGATTTTTTGAATTATTATGAGCATCCATATTTTTAGATAATCATAATTCAAGTAATGTTATGGGTCCAAATATTAGCAACATAATGTATATTTTTAAACTTATATATATGTATATTTTATTGTGAATTGTATTGCAATTTCTATATTGTAGAATTTATTTATAAAATTATTATTATTATTATTTCATTTTTAACGATTGTTTTTTTATTATAAAAAAATTCAACCTTATAAATTCTATAAATATTATTTTCATGAAAAGAAAAATAAGAAAAATAAGAATTAATTAGGTTGAACTGATTTCATGTTGTTTCATAAGTGCAGGGATAAGGCCTATTAAATATAAATTTATTCATTTTCTATTCAATATCATTTGAGAAAACAATATATGTTTTTTATATTTTAATATTATATTTTTAATTGTGCTATAAATTTTAATTTAGTATAGTTATTAATTTTTTACATAATGAAATATATATATATTTTTGATTTTTTTAAAAAAATATATATATATTGTTGAACATGGTAAATAAATGGAATAATAAAAATGAAACAAATAAAATAATATATTATTTTCTTGGAGTTTATTACAATTTAGTTACTATATTTTGAATTACTCCTTAAAACATTTTGGTACTTTAGGATAAGGATTTATAAGTCATTTTTGATGTGTAGGGATCAATCAAACCTCAATCTAATTCATGGTATTACTGGTATATCTCCAAATGTGTTTTTTATTTATATTTGACATTAAAATTAGTAAATAAAACATGTTACATAATAAAAACCAAGAAAACACATTAGGATTGATTTGAAACATTAGGAAAATGATCTACAAGTCATTTTGATGTGTAGGAATCAACTACACCTTAATCTGATGCATGGTGTGACCAATATGACTCAAAGAGTGACTTTTTATTTAAAATTGACCATAATTTTAGTAAATAGATCCAGTGAAATACTAAAAACATAGAAAACACGTTCATATTGTTTTTATACTTTAGGAAAATGATCCATAAGTCATTTTTGATGTGTAGGAATCAATTACACCTTAATCTAATGCATGTTGTGACCAGTATGACTCAAAGTGCTTGTTTCCAGTTTGATATGACATTTTAGTAAAAATCATATGTGATATACTCAAAACCAAGAAGACTCGTTCTTATTGTTTTCATACTTTAGGAAAATGATCCATATGTAATTTCTGTTATACAGGAATCTGCCTCACCCCAATCAGATGCCCAATGTGATCGGTATAACTAAAATTGTGTCTTTTTATTTAACATTGAAATTATTTTTTAGGGGTGTCCATGGTTTGGGTTGGATCAGTTCGAGGATGTTTATAATCCTGGACCAACTAAAAAACAGGTCGGGTCGGGTCACAATCTTCATAATCAGTTGACCTAACCCAACCCAACATATGGGGGTCGGGTTATGTGGTGCATGGCCAAAGGACTCGACCCAACCCAAACTGTTATGGTTCTGGTCAGATCAGGTTGGTTTAAGTGGGTTTTATGCATCAAACATGACCCATACTAATGGATCCATTCACATACTCGACCATACATGATGGATCCAAACCTATACCTATACCCAACCCAATGTAGCATAGTGGGTTCCAACATCATCCAATCAAAAAGAAGAAGAAAAATATAACCCAAAAATATAGACCCAGACCCAAACCAAAAATCCAATGGAATCCAAAATATAACAGCATCCAATTCCAAAATGAAACAGTGGAATCCAATGGAGTGGGTTCAAAATTATAGTGATGTTAAATAGATATTGGTGGCATGAAAAATGAAGAAAAAGTAATAATGAAGTAGAAGAAAAATATAAATAAGAAGGAAGGTCAGAAATTCATATTTTTGAGCATAAAATCATAAACATATTCAACAACCAAACAAAAAAACTAACATGAAATTCCAAACAAAACAAAATAAGGGAAACACACAGGTAAAATGCATAATAATTAGGGGAAGCGTATCCAACCTATTAACTAAGAAACAAGATTCGGAAATATGACCCCATTAGCTATATATTAACACCATAAGGAACAATATTATTCTTTTTATAACACTTCATGTAATTGGTACAATTAAAATTGGTAAACACCCACTTCTTGATAACAATTGGAATAAAATACATGAACTCAAACAACATTTTCTTTTATTTCTTATTCTTTCATTTATTCCACGTGAACCAAATAGAGTCTTACTTCCTAATAAAGTAGTTCACTCTATCCTAATAGTAACATAGAAACATAAAAAAGACTATATAAATTTAAAAAAATAAATAAAACAACACCACCAGACAAGATATTTTTCATTTTAACCTTTGATAAAGAATAATGTGTCAGAAAATGTATGATAAAAAAAAATAAAATAATCTACATTCACATAAAAAAATTAAGAGAGGTCATTCATCTAAATTAAAAAAATTGATCTTAAATAATGAAAACCATTATACACTATTAAAACCATTACACTGCACTCTTGTAAACATTATGTATTCATAAAAAAATATTAAAAACATAAACCAAAAACTTATTTTTATTGGTGAGAATTGTATAAAAATTTTAAACAATGAAATATTATTAGTGGTATAATATTAATAAAATCATGCAGTAGGGTCATTTTAACAAGTATGTAGAGTAGGGTCATAATCATCTTATTAAAATATCATGAATTTTTTATCAAACAACATAGAGTGAACATTCAATACTTTTAATTATAGTTCAAAATAGTATTCAATGATTGACTAAATTTAGCATGTAAATCATCCCCATATGTATTTGTGTGTGCCATGACTTTGTATTCATTCCCTAGAATTATTAATCTAAAACCATGAACTAATAAATATAACATCATATTCAAACATAATAATATTCTAGGTGAAGTATAATTTGGCAGCAAGTCTCCTTGGTAAAATCACTATCATATTTACCTTAACCAATCTCATGAATGTGAAGTGGACCTATTTATTACTTTACAATCATTCTATTAAATAATTTAGGAAACACTTATATTGATTTCACTTCATAATAATATAGTTTTTATATATTTGGGAAAACATTCGATGAAATGAATCAACTTATTTTTTATTGTTGACCAATAAATGGGTAGTTATGTATCCAATATATTTGATTAATCAAATAAACATGGAGATCAATCTACACCATATATGGCTGACTTTTCCTTCCATTAAATGAAAACATAATATAAGAAATTGTAAATAAGTAACTATGATAAACTTCATTTAAAGAATGTTTCCATTTAGATATCATGAAATGTGCATAAGTGTGAAAACAATGTAGTTTAAAGTGTTTGAATGTTATGTTTTTAATCTAATGACACATGTTGGATAAAATAATGATGAATAAGGACGTCATGCACTTGAATTTTCACTCAGCACTTAGAAGCGGAAATTGTGTTTGTATAAAATTGAATAGGGGAGTGGTGTTAAACTTCTAAAGTAAAAAATCATGGTTTTAGTTTCTTATGTTACATGATAAAACCAAACAATTATACCTTTAATAATGTATAAGAGTTTCAGTTGATCCAATTTCTCAAATTATAATCCATAAAATATATATGAATAATAAAATAAAAGGTAAAATTTTTTCATGGATACATCAACATAGTCACTATATTATTTGACAATGTGGTGGTCATACTTTAAAAATCTAAGGTGAGTCAACATTATTGAATATTGTCACCAAAATATCTATATTAATGGTTCAGTTATGGTGTATCACAATAGAATACCATCAATCATAGTATTAATTAATATTGTATAGGAAAATTGTTTTACATAATTGATTCAACACATTGAGTACATTGAATGATATTATTGTATTTTAAGTAAAAATATGATCTTGGGACAAATGGAAAATATCATCAAACATATGTTATCATACTAGGAAAATAGAAGAGTTTTGAACTACCCGATAGAAATGATCTATGATCTCTATATGTATATGGAGTAGAAAAAATATTAATTTAAAGAATTTGTAAAAAAATCAGAAAATCTTTCCCCCATCATCCATTCTTCTTCAATATTAAAAAGTGAAACTTTGATCATGTATTGAGGATGATGGAATATCTTAAAAACACAACAGAAGAAAGAACAAGTCAGATTTTTTATTTTTCCAATAGAGGATTGTAATAGATAAATATAAGATGATATAAATTTTGAATATTTTTAATGGTAACTAATTCAATCAATTCTACTTATTCTACTTTATTTTGAATATCAATTGGTTTAGGATTCATAAACCGATTTTTTTTAAAAATTAATGACTCAAAATTATTGGTATTCAAACAACTATGAAAGGGATAAAGGACTCATCATCTTATACTAAATGTGGACTCTTATGATACTATATTTAAAGTAATTGATAAAATATCTCTGTAAATGCATGAGAGATCATGATGCTTTCTTTCCTTTCCTTTATAACAAATTAAAATATTTAATTCATTTAAATAATCCTCACAGTCATCAATATTTATATATATATCTAGTTCATTCCATTATTGTGTCAATTTTATTTTACTTTTCTTTAATCTATATGCATTGTTCCATTTATATTCATTATCACTACCTCTACTAGAATCATGAATATGTGAATCTTGATGAGAGCATGACTCGCATTGATCATCAGGGTTGGGATATTTTCATTTTTGAAACTCAAAGATATTTTTCATAACCTCTATTAATATACTGATCAAATCATTCTTATCATTATCATAAAATATCATATAACACTATCCTGAACATATTACAATTTTTAACACGGATTAAGAACAACTTCCACTAGTAAGAGAGAATTAAAATTGGAACCAATACCCTAATACATTTCTAACATCACGTTCATTGAAATAGCCATTGCACATACTGTAATAACATTACACATCAACCATTTCATGATTTTTCAACATATATCATAAAGAGTATGAAAGAATGTGTGATAAAAAACCTGAATAGAATCGATAAAATCATCAATTCTATCATAAAATAGTTTTAAAAACATTAAAAATACATGATCATTCTCTAAATCATATGATGTACGAGCCCAACCTTACAGATGAGATCACTCTAAAAACACAAATCCTCTTCAGGGAAAATAAAATCTTTCTCATACTTATATTCAACATCCAACATAATCTAACAATAATTCCACCTAGTAAGAGCATCAAGAATTATGGTCTGTAGACTATGAGTGTTTAACTCCTTAGAAATTCTAATGAAAAGCGCTAATATAGAATGTCAAATTCTCAAAAAACATCTTAAAACTCTAAGACTAGCAATTGACTTTTATATTTCATTTATCACATCACTAACAATAAGGTTTAAAATTTGTGCACAACATCTTATATGCATATAATCTTCTTTAATAATAGACGAATTTCAATCATTAACCCCCATAACCAAATAACTAATCATTTTATTATTATAACTAGAATTTTTTATGGTAATAGTATTAATCCTTTCGATGCCCCATTATTTCAAAGTATGTTATAATACTCAACCATTTTTTCCCCTTTATGGTTTTTAAAAAGTTGAAACCTAATTATTTTTTTTGTTTTTAATCAAATTATCATCAATAAAATGTGAAGTCACAAAAATATAATTCATATTCTGAATTTATTTAAATTTGTTAGTGGTAAGACATACCATATTAGATAACTTATCAAACAAAGTCTTTAATTTTTCTTTCTTTGTAAAATATAACTACATGAAATATCTAGAATTGCTTGCCTAGATGAAACTTGAAATTGATGTCGAACAACTTCAATAAATTCTCTAAGACCTTGATTCTCAACATATTTAAATTATAAATTATCAATGATTATCTTTTTATCAAGAGTTATTCTGCACCCCTCTTCTTTAATATGAGCTACTTAAAATTTAACTATCCCATTATCCTCATCTTCACAATTCATACTAGGACTAATAGTGGTTTGACATTTCACAAGGTTTTTTTGAGGATTTTTTTACCTTGTAAAATTCCTTTTCAAATTACTAGTTCCATGTTCGAAAGATGTGAAAGTATAATATTTTCCACAATAATAACAAATAGACCTACCATTTTTCTTAGGAAAATGATACAAGTATTGAGTAACTCTAGAACTAGTAGGAGCTTTAGGAATTGTTACCTTTTTAGGTGAGAACTTACTCTCAGTTTGATCAAATAGTTTGATACTACACCCCCTCATATTTATGTATTTGAATGTGTAGTTGGGGAAGACCCCTTTTGAATTTGAGTTCACGAGGAAATTGGAGGATTAGAAAAAAAAATTTGTACCAGCTTCCGTGAATGTCTAGCTGATGTCTTCCAAATAATTCCCCCTAACACACTGGCAAGACTCTGTTGTGGTACACCTCTAAAAGAAGAAGAATAAATTGTTTTTTAGTGTTGTTAGTATTATCATCAGCACTACAACATCAGTGAATAGGGAGGAAAATAAGAAATAATGTGATAAAAAAGAACTATGTGACAGCATATCTCACTCACGACGCAAGCAGAAGGAGGTGAATCAGACAAGTAAACTTTCTACTGATCACTTGTGAGGGAAGGTCAAGGGAAGAGGTGATCAGGGATGGATTTATTGGCTTGGTGGGTGATTTATCGGTGTTTTTAAAGTGGGTAGGAGAGGAGGATAGAAAGAGGATAAGGGTTATCTCAAGAGGGAAGGATAATGGAGAAGGTGATTTAGGGTTTTCTCATGAAATATTATGACAACCCTGCTTTTAGTACAAACTTAAACATGATTTATTACATAAACATTCACCTGATACATGAAAGAAGATCGAGAGGTTTAGTGTATTTGGGTCTTAGGATCATTACATAAAAACATAAAACATTAAATACAACATCTTTATTGAAATATTCCTTTAAATGACCACTTCATTCCCTCAATCTTAGCATTGCATGGGATAACCTGAGGACATGCATAAGAAAAGGGTGAGCTATAATGCCCAGAAAGGGAATACACATGGAATAACATGACGAGTTCAATACATGTTAGGAAATAGGAGTATCAATAGATCATAATAGAAACATGAACATAAAGGTATGATAAAGCATGATAATCATAACATGGAAATGTGGCAACAACAATTAACATGGAATTAGCATGAGCCAAGGCTCATTGCACATGGAGCATGAGTAAATACTCATTGCACATAAAGAACGAGTAAACCCTCATTGCACTTGAATTAGAATGAGTAAACACTCATTGCACATGACGTATCATGATACTATACATTACCCAATGCATTGGAGCACTATAAGGGTGAACCCTTCTTAAATATTTCATTTCATGCATAAGTGTGCCACATGGGTCATAAAACATGGATTCATTAAACATAATCATTTATTACATGATAAAGGAATGTGTAATTCATATATGAAACTTTATAATCAATAAGTAAATGTTCATAAAGGTTAATACCCTTGTTGGAGAAATGGGCATAGTATTCACTACACAATGGCATTGGCTTAGAAAATCGGTGCGATTTCGGCAGCATAACGGCATGACATAAGAATTCATAAAAAAGGACGATGAGAGAGAAAGGGGATACTCATCATATTTACATGTAATAGACAGTAATTAGGTCATATGGATACATGTCCCAACAATTGTAATGTAATTTAGATTCATGATACAAAATTATTGCTTGAATGTCAATGAGGAGAGAGAACTTCCTTTCGGAATTTCGGCATAGTAACGGGTGCACATGGGAGGCATTTAATGAGAGAGAAAGGTGTCTACCATCATTAAAACATAAAGAGGGAAGTATGAGGGAGATTCGAAACCATACCCCAACATTCATAATTGAAATAAAAAGGGTAAAACAACTTAAGGAAAATTAGACAAAATGAGAATGGAAGAAAAAACCTTACTTGGAAGTGTGCTTCCAAAGGCTAGAGAGAGGCTTGTGACAGGCTTATTGGGAGATTGGGGAACCTTGGGAGGATTATGAGAGAGTAGGGCAGAGGTTGGACGAACTCCAAAGGCTTTGAGTAAGGAGGAAGTGGGAGCTTGGGTGGGTTTATATAGGAAAGGTGAGGGATTTCTTTATTGTTTAGGTTTGGGTCCCCTTACATTAAATTAATCCAAAACACAAACCATCCCATGGTTTTTTCCCATGGATTTTGGTAAAGGGAAGATGAAAATAATATTTTATAAGGCCAAAGTCCAATCTTCTTAAAATAATAAGGTTGATTATGTGGAGGTGAGTCAAACTCCCATGGAAATTAATTTAAAAAGACAAGGTGTTTAATAAGTCTTGAGGGGTCCATTAATGCTTTGAAAAGTTGGTAAAACAAACCCAAAATAACATTATTTTAATGATAAAACATATATTGTCCGAACATAAAGCTTATAATATTTTATTACATAACTATTGGGTCATTATGATGTCATAAAACACATTATATATTTAAACGGTATTTAATTTTTACCCAAAAATTTGATCATCTCAGAAAATTATGAAAAATTCATCATTGGATAATTTCGACGTCCTGATTCCAGAAATAACAATTATTTTATCTAAATAATTTTCTAAATAGTTTAATTTTCAATTTTCAAATAAAAACCGGTATTTATCGAAAATTCACAAGTATTAACAGAAATGGATTTCAAACCTTAATAAAAACTAAAATTGCATTCATAAAATTATAAGATCATTTATATTTAATAAAGATTAATTTAAAAATAATATTATTATTTTATTAAAATATTATTTAATTCATAAATCCCTTAATTTAATAAATTATAATTCTTAATTAAATAATAACTAAAAACTATATTTGTACTTTAAAAACTATTTACAATGTATCAATAATGACAAGAAAGTATATTCATTTTTATATACAAAAAATAATTTACATGAACATAGTACTATTTATTTGTTACATAACCCATTAAAACAACCGCATAAGACCTAAGGGTAAGGTGTTCAATGATGACAGACTCTTGGGGTGGCTCGGATAACATTTCTCGAGTGGTAATCTCTATCAACTTCCACTTTTCCCATAGACGGTCTCGTTCGAGCTTGACATGATGAATCTCAGCTTGGGCTTGGTCAAGAGCGAATCCCAAGGACGCCACCTCTTTTCCGAGCTCCGACAAATGGGCTTCGTATGGAGGAATTCTATTGGATAAGGCCATCGCTTCTTTTTTTTTGAGTAAATTGGATTTGTTAAAGTCCTATATTTATACTAATCCTGTGATCACTGTTCAATGGCTATATTAGAAACGGTCAAAATTCTTAACGTAAAACCAAATAAGTTGAAATTTTATATAAACGTTTTACATAATGAGACATTTAACTAGATCAATAGGGATTTCCATTAATGAAACTTTGGGTCATTACAATATTCCCACTTAAGAAATTTCTCCGGCGAAATTTTCCTTTTCCTACACTAAAACAGATGTGGGTAACTCAGCTTCATCATTTCCTCCGATTCCCAAGTCGCTTCTTCAAACTTGTGGTTTCTCTACAACACCTTGACGAGGGACATTGTCTAATTTCATAGAACGTTTTCTCTACTATCTATGATCGGCACTGGTTGCTCCTCATAAGAAATATCATCTTCCAATTGTACCACCTCAGAAGAGAGTACATGTGAAGGGTCCGGCATGTACTTCCTTAAGAGTGATACATGAAAGACATCATGTATTTTGGCCATAGTAGGTGGAATTGCTAGTCAATATTCCACAGCCCCGACACAATCAAGAATCTAGAAGGGGCCGATGTACCTTGGACTTAGCTTCCCTTTCTTTCCAAACCTCATGACCTTCTTCCATGGAGATATGCATAGAAAAACCATGTCTCTAACTTTAAACTCAAGGTCTCTTCGACGATTATCTGCATAACTCTTCTGTCGACTCTGGGCTTCCTCGATATGCTACTGAATGTTTTTCACCTTCTCCACCATTTCCTCGACCATTTATGGTCCAAGAATCTTACATTTACCGACCTCATCCCAACATGTCGATGTTCTGCACCTTTTCCAATACAGGGAATCATATGGTACCGTTTGGATGCTCGTGTGGAAACTGTTATTATAAGATAACTCAACCATAGGATGATGTTGATCCCATCCTCCTTTAAATTCCATTGAGCACGCTCCCAACATATCTTCAAGTTTTTGGATACTCCCCTCGGATTGGCCATCAGTTTGAGGATGATAGGTCGTACTGAAGATCAGTTCAGTATTCAAAGCATGTTGATGACTTTTCCATAACTTATAGGTGAATCTTGGATCTCGGTCAGAAACCATAGATAGTGGTACTCCATGAAACCTTACCACTTCCCTGATATATATCTGTGTTAGTTGATCCAATGAGAAATTCTCATGAATAGCAATGAAGTGTGCAGTCTTTGTAAGACGGTCCACAATAACCCAGTTTGCATTGTTTCCTTTAGATGTCCTCATAAGTCTGGTGACAAAGTCCATGGTGATGTTCTCACATTTCCATTCTAGTATGGGCAATGGTTTAATCATCCCCTTAGACTTCTGCCTCTCTGCCTTCAATTGCTGGCACACCAGGAACTTTGATGTATATTCAGTGATCTCCTTCTTCATATTATCCCAACAAAAGTTCTCTCGGAGATCTTGATACATATTTGTGCTCCCTGGGTGAATAGATAAATTTGAACTATGTGCATCATCCAAAAGTTCCTTCATCAGCTCCGGACTTGATAGAACACATATTCTTTTCCCAAACCGCACAATTCCTTCTTCAATAACATTAAACTCCAAGGATTTCCATTTTTCGATAGCTTCCACTTTTTCATGAATTCCCACATAATCCTTTTGGTCATCCTTTAACCATTCCAAAAGAGATAGTTGAGCAATCATTTTTGAAAGGATTGATTATTTTCCCTTCTCTATGATTCTCATGTCCATCTTCATCGAGTCTAAGAAGATTGGATCCTTATAAATTCTCATCATTGATAGAATCTCTAGATCCTTTCTACTTAGGGCATCTTCCACCTTGTTCTCTTTCCCAGGGTGGTAATGTATTGAATAGTCATAATCCTTGATAAGCTTTATCCATCTTCTCTGGCACATATTAAGCTCTTTCTGTGTGAATATATATTTATGACTCTTGTGGTCAGTATATATCTCACATTTCTCTCCATAGAGACAATGCCGCCAGATTTTCAAGGCAAAGATCACCGCCGCCAACTCCAGATCATGCCTTGGATAGTTTCACTCATGGATTTTTAACTGCCTTGAGGCATATGATATAACTTTATCATTCTGCATCATCACACAGCCTAATCCCTTCTTTGAAGCATCACTGAAAACAACAAAAAGATCCCCACTTGTGGGTAATGTGAGAATGGGCATAGTGATAAGCCTCATTTTCAACTCCTTGAAGCTTTCTTCGCATTCATCACTCCAAGAAATATTTACTCCCTTTCGAGTTAGCTTGGTAAGAAGGTTAGACAATCGTGAGAAATTTCTCACAAATCGTTGATAATATCCTGCTAACCCCAAGAAGCTACGTATATCTGTTACCGATGTTGGTCTTGGCCATCCCTAAATTGCATTTTTTTTGGAGGGATCCATAGATATCCCATTACTTGTGATGATATGGCCCAAGAATGAGGCTTCCTTCAACCAGAAGTCACACTTGTTGTACTTTTCATAGAGGTTCTCCTTGCGAAATGACTCCAGTACAGTTCTCAAATGCTCCTCATGATCCTCCTTGGATTTGGAGTATATTAGAATATCATCTATAAAGACTACCTCAAATTTGTCTAGGTAATCTCTAAAGTCTCTATTCATTAATTACATGAAGATTACTAGAGCATTAGTGAGTCTGAAAGGCATTAATATGAATTCATAGTGCCTGTATCTTCTGCGAAAAGATGTCTTGGGGATATCTTCCTTCTTCACCCTTACTTGATAATATCCTGACCGAAAGTCCACCTTAGAGAAGTATTGTGCTCCACGCAGCTGATCGAACAAGTCATCAATTCGTAGGAAATGATACTTTTTCTTTATCATGATTTTGTTAAGTTCACGATAATCGATGCAAATCTTCATTGACCCATCCTTCTTCATGACGAAGAGGACTGGTTCACCCCATGGTGAAGCACTTGGGCGTATAAACCCTCTATCCAGCTTTTCATTTAGTTGTTTCTTCATCTCTTCAATATCTACAACAGCCATTCAATATGGAGTCTTGGATATTGGTAAAGCTCTGGTTATATGTTCAATTGAGAATTAAACATCTCTTCTAGGAGGAAGACCAGGCAGTTCCTCGGGAAACACTTCAGCGAATTCCCTCACAATAGGCATTTCTTCAAGGATGTTTTCTTTCTTGGACTCAATCATCTGAGTCAGATACGCGTGCTCATAGGGCAGTAATATCCATGCTTGATATGATGTAGCTAAAAGAGATTCACCTTCCTCCTTATAATTTTAAAGAATCAGGGGTCGATTCTCCATATGGAGTGTGATTTCCCTCTCCCGACAATTTATGTTGTCTCTATATAAGGAAAGACAATCCATGCCAAGAATTACATCAAATTCCACCAAAGGGAGTATGACGAGGTTTTCTAGGAAATTCAATCCATATATTATAACATTGGAGGACTTATATTCATGGGATGTAATGATTTCCCCATTTTCCGTACTCACCAACATCTTCACTTCCATGATTTTTGGTGGTGCTTGGATTGTTCTACTAAGCTTTTGAGATATAAAAGAATGCGTAGAACCTGAATCAAAAAGAATGTTCTCTATTATTGAATGAATAACTAGCGTACCTGTCACCACTTCGTTTTCGGGGTTCACTTCGACAGAAGTGATGGAAAAAGCTCTTCCTTTCTGCGTTGGAGGTTGTTGGTTGCCTCTGAAAACCCTTGGATTAGGGCACTGATTTGAAAAATTCCCCGGTTCTTTGAATTTTTAGAATTGAACAATGCGTTGAGGTTAGAATGGAGAATTCATCTCCTCTGTCGTAGCTGCGGGACTTTCTTGCCGATAGTTAACAGCTAGGTTCCCTTCTCTTCCACACCTGAAGCATTTCCTTGTCTCCTTAAGACAATTTCCATGGTGCTTCATTCCGCACTTTTGGCAAGTGGGGTGATGGATCTTCTTAGAACTGTTGGATTTATCCATCAGACCACCAGCATTGAAGTCTACCTTACGCTTCTTAACCCCATGAAATCCCTGTGATTCTCTGATCTTCATTTCGTCCTTGAGGGAACATCGGACAATTTCCTCATAGCTGTCGAAGTCAGGGATTTCCAATGCTTTCCGCAGGCTAGGCTTCAGTCCACCAAATAAGCAGTCAACTTTGCATTCAGGGGTAATGACAAAGCCGAAAGCGTATCATAAAAGTCTTGTGAAGTTTTCCTCGTACGTTCCAACAGATTCTTCATCTTTTTGCTTGAGGGAATGGAAGTTCCTTTCCATCTTAAGCTCTAGGGTGCGTAGAAAATATTTATCAAAAAACATCATTCAGAAATCCATCCATTCCAACGCCTCGATCTCCTCCTCAGGCTTCGTATTTTTTATCAATGTCCACCATTGATCAGCTTCACCCTCCATACGATAAGCCTCCAAGAGAACCTTCTCTTGATCAGAACATTGAAGGATGGAGAAGATCTATACAATGGAGTTGATCCATTGTTCATCGATCGTGGGATAAGATGATCCACTAAAAGTAGGAGGCCTTTTTCTCATGATGCTCTCGATAGAAACTTGTTCTTTATTAAGGGGGGTTGAGCATTCCTCTTGACCTGTGATTATATTTAAAACTTGATTTAGTTGAGAGAGAAGCGTGACAAAGTTTCCAATTCCCGCTCCCATTGGATTGTGCATCTCCTTAGTACAATCATCACACTGATCTTTGCATCGGTTGTTAGCCCGAGTCCTCCTATTACCGACCATTGGCTGGAATAAAAGGAAAGTTAGGGGTAACACATAAAGGTTAATCCAAAGACAAAAGTTTATGGCATATTAATAAACTTTTATTTCCATAACTCATGAGTCTATAGGATTCAATATAGGAATTCCATGATCTACCTTCTAACATATATTCTTAGGGGAATTTTTTTTAATTCCCTTAGTAAGGGTTCATAATAAGCTTGTGAATTTATCAAAACATATCCCCCAAGAGTATCGTAACCAAGAGTTCAGCAAGGCCCGTTGTCGTGCACCAGTTCCCGTTTGAGTCTAGCTCAAAGTGGTGTTTTCAGGTTTTACCCCTAGGATACATCTGTGCTAGAACCGCCTCTACCTGCTCGTATCCAGATAGGGATGTATTTTCTTGATAACCCACTTACTCAATACTCACCAAACCTTAGGGACGTTTTTATTGCACATAGTCTTGTATTTAAGGCTTTACTGTGGTTTTCTAATCCTAATCCCAAAAATGACTAAACCTATCCTCTGATACCAACTATGACAACCTTGCTTTTATTACAAACTTAAACATGAATTATTACATAAAACATCACTTGATACAACAAAGAAGATCGATAGTTTTAGTGTCATTGGGGCTTAGGATCATTACATAAAAACATAAAACATGAAATACAACATCTTTATTGAAAATGTCCTTTACATGACCACTACATTCCCTCGTACTTGGCATTGCATGGGATAACCTGAGGACATGCATAAGAAAAGAGTGAGATATAAATCCCATTAAGGGAATACACATGGAATAACATAAAGAGTACAATACATGTTAGGAAATAGAAATATCAATAAAGAATAAGAGAAACATGAACATAAGTCATGATAAAGCGTGATACTCATAACATGGAAATGTGGTAACAATACCTAACATGGAATTAGCTTGAGCCGAGGCTCATTGCACATGGAGCATGTGTAAATCATCATTGAACATAAATCATGAGTAAACCCTTGTTGCACTTGAATTAGAATGAGTCAACACTCATTGCGCATGACGTATCATGATACTATACTTTACCCAATGCATTGGAGTGCTATAAGGGCACACCCTTCTTATACATTTCATTTCATGCATAAGTGTGCCACATGGATCATAAAACATGGATTCATTAGACATAATAATTTATTCCATGATAAAGGAATGTGGAATTCATACTTGATACTTTATAATCAATAAGTAAATGTGCATAAAGGTGAATACCCTTGATGGAGAAATGGGAATGGTATTCACTACACAATGGCATTGGCTTAGAAAATCATTGCGATTTCGGCAGCTTAATAGCGTGACATAAGAATTCATAAAAAAGATTGATGAGAGAGAAAGTGTCTAATCATCATATTTACATGTAATAGATAGTAATGAGGTCATATGGATACATGTCCCAACAATTTTAATCTAATTTAGATTCATGATACAAAAGTATTGCTTGAATATAAATGAGGAGAGAGAAGTTCCTTTTAGAATTTCGACATAGTAACGGGTGTACATGGGAGGCATTTAATGAGAGAGAAAGGGGTATCCCATCATTCAAACATAAAGAGAGAAGAATGAGGGATGTATGAAACCATACCCCAACATTCATAAATCAAATTAAAAGGGAAAAACAACTTAAATAAAATTGGACAAAAATGAGAATGGAAGAAAAAACCTTACTTGGAAGTATACTTCCAAAGGCTAGAGAGAGGCTTCTGAGAGGCTTCTTGGGAGATTGGGGCACCTTGGAGGATTATAGAGAGAGTAGGGCAGAGGATGGACGAACTGCAATGGATTTGAGTGAGGAAGAAGTGGGAGCTTGGGTTGGTTTATATAGGAAAGGTGAGGGATTTCCTTATTATTTATATTTGGGTACCCTTACATTAAATTAATCCAAACCACAAACCATCCCATGGTTTCTGACCATGGTTTTTGGTAAAGGGAAGAGGAATATAATATTTTATAAGGACAAAGTCCGAACTTCTTAAAATAATAGGGTTGCTTATGTGGAGGTGAGTCACACTCCCATGGAAATTAATTTTAAAAGACAAGGTGTTTAATAAGTCTTGAGGGGTCTATTAATGATTTGAAAAGTAGGTCAAACAAACCCAAAATCACATTATTTTAATGGTAAACCATATATTGGCCGAACTTGAAGCTTATAGTATTTTATTACATCACTATTGGGTCATTATGATGTCATAAAACACATTATATATTTACACGGTATTTAATTTTTACCCAAAAATTTGACCATCTCATAAAATTATGAAAAAATCACCGTTGGATAATTTCAACGTCCTGATTCCAGAAATAACATTTATTTTATCTAAATAATTTTCTAAATATGTTAATTTTCACTTTTAAAATAAAAACCGACATTTATTGAAAATTCACGGGTTTTGACAGAAATGGATTTCAAACATTAATAAAAATTACAATTGCATTCATAAAATTATAAGATAATTTATATTTAATAAAGATTAATTTAGTAATAATGATAATATTTTTTTAAAATATTATTTAATTAAAAAATCCCTTAATTTAATAAAATATAATTCTTAATTAAATAGTAACTAAAAATATTATTTGTACTTTAATAACTATTTACAATGTATCAATAATGACAAGAGATTATATTCATTATTATATACAAAAAATAATGTACATGTACATAGTACTATTTATTAGTTACATAAACCCTTAAAACAGCTGCATAAGACCTACGGGTAAGGTGTGTGATGGTGAAAAACTCTTGGGGTGGCTCGGATAACATTGCTCGAGTGGTAATCTCTATCAAATTCCACTTTTCCCATAGACGGTCTCGTTCGAGCTTGACATGATGAAGCTCAGCTTGGGATTGTTCAAGAGTGAAGCCCAAGGATGCCACCACTTTTCTGAGCTCTGACAAATGGGCTTCATATGGAGCAATTCTACTGGATGAGGCCATCACTTCTTTTGTCTGAGTAAATTGGATTTGTTAAAGTCCTATATTTATACTAATCATGTGATCACTGTTTAATGGCTATATCAGCAATGGAAAAAATTCATACAATAAAACCAAAGAAGTTTATATTTTATATAAATGTTTTACATAAAGAGACATTTAACTAGATTAAGAGGGATTTCCATTAATGAAACTTTGGGTCGTTACATGGATGATCAGGGAAAGAGGAGGAAGGACGAGAAGAGGAGGGAGGGAGTGAATTTTCACCAGTTTCTCATGAGGTAATGATGAGGGAGGGAATGAATGAAGGGCAGGTGGCCAGCTAGGATGAGGGTTTTTTTCACAAACCTATCGGGTCTTCGTGTCATATTGGGTCTATATGTTGCCAAACCGAGACAGGAACTTACCCATGAATGGGTCGATCCAACATAATACCAACCCAAGTATTTTTTTTCACATAATCAGACCCAAACTGGTTGGGTCTGTACAACCCTATTAATTTTAGTAAAATGAACAAGTGACATATGGAAAACCGAGAAAACACATTCATATTATTTTGATATTGTTGGCACTATAAAACATGTCCACAAGATATTCCAAATTCTTCCATACATTATCCAAGATAATATCTTATTTTAGAAGCTTCTATTTGACTAGTAATAGAGCCTGAACAGAGTTATGGATTATGATTTATGGACATTCGAAGTTAGGCTGGAAAACTAGTTTGTGAAGCCCATTTGCGAAACTCCCTCTACGATCACGGAGTAGAAGGAACTTGATCGAAGCCTCCATGAGCGTCATGAAGGCTGTGAAGGTAGCCTCTGCAACTATGAGAAACTTGAGGGAAATTGACAGTAGCCTTTATGAGCACCGTGAAGTTCATGATGGTCGACTCCATGGTTACGATAAACTTGAGGGAACTGCCTCCCGTTGCGGAGCACGATTTCCTTCATGGTGTCAATTTCTCTTTGCGGAATGCATTTGTTCTTCGCAGTGTGCTCCTTAGACATCTATCTCCTAAAAATATCTATCTCACCCCCTTTATAAGTACAGTTATGCCCCCCCCTTCGGCGGCAGATCTCCCATTTCGCGGTGCTTCAGAGCACCATGAAGTGATGCCCTTTGCAAAGGGATCCACCCTTTTGTGAAGGAGGGAACACCTTCAGGTTGATTGAGGCTCCTAAAATCCGCTTTGATCTATGAGACCCTTTTATCCACAAGGGACCATTCTCTACGAGACCCATAGCTCCACGAATCCCCATGATTTGAGAGACCCCATGCTCCATGAGAACCTTTCCTCTGCAAAGTTTCTTCGCGAGACCCCATGCTCCACGATCACCTTTCCTTCATGAAGCTCCTACCTTAGTTAACACTAGTCTATAACATGGGGGAACAGGACCCACACCCCTTATCTAGTTCGGTCCCTTCACTACCATCACTGGCCCCATTAATAGTGGAGAGTCATATTGTGAACTTTTTGAATCGGGACATCAGAAATTTCCATTGCACACCCACCTTCCACCTATGGAATACCATGATTTGAGATACTCCTCCACACAACATGAAACACCTTGGGTTGACAAACTCTTCTTGGTTTGTTTCCAATGTCATGAGTTGAGATTATCATCATCAATTCACTGAGTACCTTGATTCTAACCATTCCTCATGCAACTCATTAAAACCCCATCACCTAACTTCTATACCAGGATGAACCAAAAAGGGCCAATCTTATGTAAGTCCCAACACCAGCCATTTCTAGGTGCCTTATGCCTTATAGTCATATCAATATGTTTTTAAACTGTAGTTCAACCGATATAAAAAATATAGGATGCCTCTTTCTCCAAACAAGTGATGCCTTATGTGCCAAGTATAAGATTCCAATAATCCTATCTATATGACTTTAAACTGTAGTACACTCTATGTGACAAACATAGGATTCCTCTTTCTATTAATAATATATTCCTTATGCGCCAATAATACAATTCTAATATTCCTATCTATATGACTATAAACTTTATTATACCATATATGAAAAATATAGGATGCCTCTTTCTTCAAACAAGAGATGCCTTATGCACCAAGCATACGATGCCAATAGTGCTATCTATATGACTTTAAACTGTAGTAATCCCGATATGAAAAACATAGCGTTAGGACCAATAGGGGCCTATATACCCTGAGAGGGGGGTGAATCAGGGTATGGATTTTCTTTTCTAAATTATTCCTGCCTCACTGGATCTTGAACTCTTTATTATGAGGGTCACGTTGTTTGCACTCGTGTGTTTATGATGATCACTTATTTTTGTCTTTATCTGATGATGATGATGCTTTAAATGCAATGCAGGGAAGAAACTAGGTAGACACGGATATTTTTACTTGGTTCGCCCTCACTGGACTACGTCTAAGGAGTATACAACGACAATGTGTCGTTTTACCTAATCCAATAAATCCCACTGCCAATAATGTTCAGGCTATATCACTTGTATGCCTAGGATCACTTCCTTTATATTTTTAGGGTCAGATCACTACTTTCCCAAGGTTCACTCCCTATTTCTCTCTCACTGCCTCACTGCCTGTAGAAAAGGATAACATTCTTTCTCTTCCTTTGCTCACTACACATGGAAGGGATCTACTCATAGTTTATAGACTTTTAGGTCCTTTCATTACCACTAATGAATGCATCATCTACTGTATGTAAATGCTCTATTGATGTCCAAATTTCATCCACTAAAGAATAAACCTTTTCCCATGAACACTAAGAAATAACATTTGGGAAGTACCTTTGAAAAGCACCCTACTTCGCGAAGTTCCCAATTTTTCAAAGCTCAAACACGCCTTTGCGAATTCCCTGCCTTTTCAAAAAGTTCAAGCCTTGACAAATCATAGGCCATCGTGGAGCTCATGTAATCATAGAGAGACTTACCTTGCGGATCTCACTATTCCAATGCAGAGCACACTACTTTCATGGGGCTAAAATAGTTGTCGCGAAGCTCTTCTTTCGCGAAGCATGTTGTCTTCACGAACCACCTTCGTGAGCCGAGAGCAAAATATTTTCATCAAAAACTCTCTACTTCTCTCAAGGGTCTTGAGGCCTATTTATAGGCGATTACACCGACCCTCGAACCTTCTGTGTGAATTCATAGCTGCGTCATCACAAATCAAAACGCTCTGAAATTTCCATCGAAATTCTCTTAATATCGCAAAACACCATGGAAATTTTCTGATCACGGAGCTCGTCGTAATCGCAAATCATTCTGTCAATTACTTTGTGCCACCACCGTGAATCTCCCTCGCATTTCACTTCAATACCGCTGTTTGCGAAGCTCATCGTAATCATGAAGAATCATCATCAAAATTATTCTGGTCTTTAGGAAATCTAAACCATGAGGCCTGTCTTCGCGAAACTCATGCATTTTTCATATTTAAATTAGATATTCAAGGTAATCCAATTATTCTAGTATTTGTTCTTTTATACTACCTCCAGATCGTCCATTCCATTGTTATGGTTCTTTATCAACATTTATTTTCAACCATATCTCTAGAACTTGACAATTCACCATGGAAACCTACTTTGTCAACAAACACAATCAACCCAAAAATGATGCAATGTTACCTTGAGGGATTTTGGCCTTAAAATATCCCCCTTTAGGTTTGTTGAAAAATCTTCTCACAATGATTTTCTACACTTTGATACCTCACTGAGCCTCCTTCCATCATCTCCCATCCTTCGCCTCATACGATTCAGATAGTGACCAAAGAGTCACTCACCACATACTTTAAGCCCACATGAGCAATGATAATTGTGAGAAATAAGAGTAAATGAAAATATCATCAATGAATCACTTCATTTTAGACAACAACTGTTAACACCCAACTAATTCCAATTTACAAATTGATACCAATTGTTGATACCACACTAATACCAACTGGTGATAGCTGGAAACATTCTCACACCATTCCAACACCACTCTTCTACTTTTATCTGGATCCTCATCTGTCGTGATATCTATTCATTGATTGATCACTTATAGCATCATCATATTTAATACTCTTACTCCCCCTATCTCATTTCTCCCACTATATTACTGCTCCACCTGTCAACTTCTCCCCATATTATTCATGATTTATCAAATAGCCACACTGTCTCCCCCTTGAACAATCACTGTTTTCTCCCCCTATGTCAACAAACCCAAAGTGAACTCCTTTGTGGTCTGTAACAGGGTAAAAATACATATTAGTACATTAGGGAAAAACATAACATACCTCGGGGAGAGGGGGTTCGACATCCACACTTTTTCAATGGTGGGGATTCGACTGAACTCCGAGATCCAGTTGATGCCTTTAAAAAGCTTCCTTGGGTAAGGCCTTTGTAAGAATGTCTGCAGCCTATAGTTCTGTAGTCACATACTCCAACTTCATGATTCTCTACTCAACCTTTTCCTTGATAAATTGATACTTTATCTCAATGTTCTTTGTCCTTGATTGATGGATGGGATTTTTGCTGAGATTTATAGCACTTGAGTTATCTCATTGGATTCCAATTAGAGAGGTCACTTCAACTCCCATATCATAAAGTTGCTGCTTCATCCAAAATAACTGTGTGCATGCTTGAGTGGACACAATACATTCAACTTCTAAGGTACTTAAGGAAATGAAATATTGCTTCATGCTTAGACAAGAAATACATAGTCCACCAAGATAGAAAGAACCACTTGACATTGATTTGTTGTCATCTTCTAAACCATACCAATCTGCATCAGTATATCCCAGTAACACTAATTGAGATTTTTCAGTATATATCAAGCCGAAATCCATTGTTCCCTTGATATAACAAAGTATTCTTTTTTACTACAAGCAAGTGTCTTTACTTGGGATTGCTTTGATATCGCATCACTTGTTATGTGGTGAAAACAATGTTAGGCCTTGTCGTAGTCATGTATAGGAGACTTCCAATGATTTGCCTATATTCATTGATATTAACTTCCTTTCTATCCTCATCTTTAGACAGTTTCATTTGGGTAGCAACCAAAGTCTTCATCTCCTTGGAATTTTCCATGCCAAATCTTTTCAAAACCTCCTTGGAATATTTGTATTTAGAAATAAATGTTCCATTACTTCCTTGTGTCACCTGTAAACCACGGAAAAATTTCAGCTCACTAATCATAGAAATTTTGAACTCACTTTTTATGAATTCAGAAGACTGTCTACACTGAGCTTCATCTGATCCTCCAAATATTATGTCATCGACATAAACCAGCACCATCACCTTTTAATTACTGTTGTTGGTTAAATAGAGATTGTAATCAACTCCCCCATGCAGAAAACCAAGCTTCTCGAAATAGTGATCAAGCTTTGAGTACCATGTTCTCCGTGCTTGTTTCATCCCATATAACACCTTCTTCAGCCGACAAAACTTGTTCTCATTCTCATGAATGAGAAAACCATCTGAATGCTCGATATACACTTCATCCTCTAGAATCCCACTCAAGAATGCAGATTTGACATCCATCCGGAACAACTTGAACTTTCATTGCACTATAATGGCTTGGAATAATATGATTGTCTCCCGCCTTACAACCAGTGCAAATGTCTAATCAACATCAATTCCCTCTATATGGGAGTATCCTTTTCACACTAGTCGTGCTTTTTTTTTGAATAATTGTTCCATCTTTATTCATCTTGTTGCGATAGACCCATTTAGTCCTGATGACATTCTTATCTGCTGGCCTTGAGAAAATCTCCCGTTTCTGATTCTTCTCAATCTGATCAATATCTTAATTCATTTCCTAAACCTAGTTTTCATCTTCAGATGCTTAAATGAAGCATTTAGGCTCAACCTGAGATAGCAAAGATGTATGCTGCAGTGATTTCATTCTTCCTGTTTGAACTGGAGCTGACTGATCACTAATGATATCCTACCTGTCAATTTTAGCTCGACTCCTTGACTTTTGTGTAGATACAGATTTTACTTCTTCAAGCTCATCATCAGCATCTTCTTCTGAATCAATATCATCCACTTTTTATCCCTATGTGTTGTTTTCTTCCTCATCACTATCATCAGGAAATTGTTCATTGTGTTGTTTAATGATCTCCACATTCTCCACTGTAGTGACATCATTTCTCTCAACTACTTTTCCCAACCTTTTATTAAAGAATTTATATGCCTTTATTTTTCTTGAGTAGCCAGGGAATATCCCCTCATCTCCTTGTGATTCATATTTTTTAAACTCTTATTATTTTGGGGACCAATGTTTTGACCCACAATCATTATCCCTCTCATACATCATTTATTATCACCTAGCACTTGGCATTGATCCATCAACAAGACCTCCAAACCTACTGATTTAAATTAGTTAAAACATTGGAGCTTATCAGCTCATCCCTTCGCATATTTAGATACCACTTCCCCTTGGATCATATCTCCCTAAAACCTATAACACATGAATCATTATTTTATAGTATGTATATACATAGTGAGAGGGGTCCTTTTGGAATCCTCAAGATGATGATTGAGGATGATCCTGATGGGTCAACCCATTGATTCTTTCTTATAGAGAATCACACACCTTCCTTGCTTCTTCTAACTGCCTAGCCAACTTCAACTGCTCTGGTCATATGACTAAGAATTCATTACCCATATTTTGAGTATTTTTCTGATATGTTTATTCTGCAAGCTTGGCCTTTATCACACATTGAGTTTTAAACCCACTGGTAGACATCTCCTTCTTTGATGTTACACCAATATTCCACTTCCCCTTATTCCTTCTCTGACTATGAATCTCTCTGCTTGTCATCTTCCCTGGCTTCTTCCACCATTGCAAGGATCTTTATGTTTCCTCCACTTCTCTCTGTGTCACACAACATGTGAATTTTTCAATACATTCGGTGTTCTTCTTTCTTCAATCAAATTTCTGAGTCACCACACTATTTTTCACTAGTGGTGAGTCCTCCACTGAATTTTTCTTCTTCTTACTCACAGCTGGAGCATATCTCCCGTTAATCTTCCAGGTTTGTTCACATTCCCTCCATGAGAGATGATTTAGGTGTGACAGAGAAGGTGATTGATACACATTTCTTTCTTATACTTGTAATTTACATGAGGTTTTAAGTATGTTATTCAACTTACAACTTTGTCTTTCAGTGCATAATTTCTTATCATACACCATTGGAGTCAAGAATCTACTTTCGAGTTCCTTTTCCATTCTTGTTTTATTCTTGATATAATTTCATTCCAAATACCCATAATCTGAACATATAAAACATTTTCCATGAAAGGCATACCTCATTTAATCATTTCTATATCGAGATGTTGATGCAGCTTGTGTTCTTCCTCTGACATTAAGCTCCTCAGCTTCCTAACACATACTCATGGTGTGTCCCATTCTTCCACAGTAATAACATCTAATGAATTATTTCCTCTAAGAGACTCTTCTTTCTGGTTTCTCATGAAGCATCTTCTTATTCTCATATTTAGTAATGCTTCTATTTACACATACTTAAATGTATTCCGGAGCCTCTGAATAAAATCTTGATGTGTGGCCATGAATCCGGCAGAAATAGCACATGTCATCATTACTTCTTGTAACTGTCCTCTTAGTCCAATCTCTAGCACCTACATGTTATTTCCACTTCCGGAACTGTTCATGGCTCGCATTCTATCATGCATGGGAGGGGATTCATCAAATCAAATACCAATTTTCCCAAACTATACGGTCTCTGAGATGAGAAAATATGATGTTGTTTCTCTTTATAAATAGAATATTTTTTCTTCATTTTATCATCACTTTTTGAAGGAGAATCAAACATTAAGTGCAAGGAATCCTTCATTTTATACTTTCCTTTGGTATTGGATTTCTCCACTTCCTTCTTTAATGAATATAGCTCTTCTTCCATCTTTTTAATCTTCATATCCATTGATTCATGTTTTTAATAAATTCCTTTCTTAAAATTCATCCCTCTACTCATCTCATATTCCAATTCATGTGTCAGCATATCCAATATGTCACCTTGATCCTTTACTTTCAATTTTTCCTGAGCAACAGATTTAGAGACGGATGCATTATCTTGTTGTAGCCTTTGAGTATTCTGAACTAGTTGAGATAGATGTGTAGCAAGATCATCATTTTTTGTTTTCTAATTCTGAATTTCATCTGTGTTCAGGTCTTTCCCTTAACATCAGTTTGGAGCTTTTCTCTCATTATAGACATCTTTTGCAGTTCTTTGTCTTGAGAATCATTCTCCTCTCGCAGATCAGTGGCCACATCAATAAGCCTTTGATTTAATCCTTTTAGCTTGTTAATATCAATTTCCATTGCTTGTATTCAGATATATTTAGATTTAATCTCTTCATCCAACTTCTGATCCAATTCCTTTTCCTTGTGGAAAACATCCACTTTTCAACTTCTTAGCCTTTCTTCATCATTAGTGGTTCCAACATCACTTGGAATATCAGGTTCTTCACACATTCCATTAGAATCATTGAATGATTTTAGTATTTTCACTGTATGATTCATCCAAAGCATCTTTTTATTCACTACATGATTCTTTTAATTGAATCACACTCTTTCCATTGACACTTCCACACTGGGTAATTTTACAAGACTTTTGCTTCTTCTTTGAAGTTCTACCCTTTTCCATGGAAGACTAAGATAAGAGAAGACTGAATCATTAACCACAAAAATAAACTAACCTAAGATAGAGAAAATAAATCTGATGAAACCTACTCTGATACCAATTGTTAGGACCAATAGGGGCCTATTTACCCTGAGAGGGGGGTGAATCAGGTTATGGATATTCTTTTATAAATTATTCCTACCCCACTGGATCTTGACCCCTTTATTATGAGGGTCACATTGTTTTCAATCGTGTGTTTATGATGATCACTTATATTTTGTCTTTATCTGATGATGATTCTTTAAATTCAATACAGGGAAGCATCCAGGCAGACACTGATATTTTTACTTAGTTTTCCCTCACGGGGCTACATCCAAGGAGCATACAATGACAATATGACACTGTACCAAATCCAGTAAATCTCACTGCCAATAATGTTCGAGCTAGATCACTTCTATGCACAGGTTTACTACCTTTATAATGTTTAGGTTCATATCACTACATTCCCAAATGTCATTCCTTATTTCTCTCTCACTGGATCACTGCCTGTAGAAAGGATAACCCTCTTTCTATTCCTTTTCTCGCTGCACTTGGATGGAATCCACTCACAGTTTATGGACTTTTAGTTCCCTTCAATACCACTAATGACTGCATCCTCCACTGTATGTAGATACTCTATTGATGTACAAATTTCATCCACTGATTAATATACTTTTTCCCCTAAACACTGAGCAACAACCTTTGGGAAGTACCTTTGCAAAGCACCCTACTTCACGAAGCTCCAAATTTCGCAAAGCTCAAACTTGACGTCATGAAGTCCCTTCCTTTTTGAAAATCTTAAGCCATCATAAATATTAGGCCGTCGCGGAGCTCATGTCATCACAGAGCGACTTCCCTCATGAAGCTCACCGAGCCAATGTGGATCACATAACTTTAACAGGGCTAGAATAGCCACCGCAAAGCACTTCTTTCATGAAGCACACTGTCTTCGCGAACCACCTTCGCGAGCCGAGAGTAAAATATTTTCTTCAAAAACTCTCTTCTTCTCTCGAGGGGGTTGAGGCCTATTTATAGGCGATTCCACTGACCCTCGAACCTTTCGCATGAAGTCAGCTCCATATCATCACAAATCTTGAAGCTCTGAAATTTCCACCGAAATTATCTAAATATCGCAAAGCACCACGACAATTTTCCAATCACAGAGATCGTCGTAATCATGGATCATTCTTTGAATTACTTCGCACTGCCACTGCAAAGCTCCCTTGCATTTCACTTCAACATGGTCATTCGCAAAGCTTGTTGTAATCATGAAGAATCGCCGTCAACATTCTTCTCGTCTTTGCGAAATCCAAATCGTGAGGACTATGTTCATGAAAATCATGTCTTTTCCATATTTAAATTAGATATTAAAGGAAATCTATTTTTCACAATGCTCACCTTGTATCTGTTCTTTTGTACCACCTCCAACTCATCCATTCATTTTTCATGGTTCTTTGTCAACATTGATTTTCCACCACATCTCTATAACTTGACAATCACCCTGGAAACCCACTTTGTCAACAAACACAATCAACCAAAAAATGCTGCAATGTTACCATGAGGGATTTTTTCCCAACACAATGGATGCCTCTTGTTCTAAACAATATATTCCTTATGAGCCAAGCTGAAGATGCCAATAGTCCTCTCTACATGACTATATACTGTAGTACTCCCTATGTGACAAATATAGGATTCTTCTTGCTACAAAAAAGAGATGCCTTCATAAGATGGAAATACTCCTCTCTACATGAATATAAACTGTTTAATTCCATATCATTAAATAAATGGATGTCTCTTATTCAAAATAAGAGATGTCTTATGTGATAATCATAAGATACCTCATTCCATGATTACAGTGGCATCATTTCAAGATCATTGGAATCCATCTAAACATTTAATCACTCCACCTCATGATTTGTATGTCCTTAATTCAGATATTAATCCTCTTTCATGTCTGTAGGGACCCCCTAATGGCCCGATCTCATGCCAATTTGGCTCACCTACCATTATGGGCCAATGCCCCAAAAGACATTGGATGACACTTCGAGTCAGGTTATGTGTTTCGAACATGGTCAACAGTCGACGATAATTTTTTCCCCATTTTAGGCTAACGTGATTTGGATGTTTTGTTTTGAACATAGTCAATAGTTATCCTCCATCTCCACGCCACCCTCACTGCGTTCTGAATGTCAGGCATGTGATTCAAACTTTTCATCTCCCTTTGTTCGGACTGATTCCAATTCCCTTGGAATTATCCCGCTTGTCCACTAGCGCATAATTGTAGACCTTAATTATATGCCTCAACCCACCCATGAGTTGGGATGACCTCATGGAATGACATGAGGAAGACATTATGAGCAGCATCCATGCGTAATCCCCATACATTGTTGCCGCTCCTTAGTGGTACTAGGAAGCTTCCATGCATAAGCCCCATCCACCATTGTTGCTCCTTAGCGGCACCTAGGTAGAGTTCATACGTAAGACCCTTTCACCATAGACTCTCCTTAGCAACACTCGGGTGGTGCTTCATATTGTGTTGCTTAGCCTCCTGATTCTTAGAATATGAACGCTAATGGCTATTACTTCTTCACATATCCATGATAATGTGGGCCCCTCAGTGGATCACTCCACAACGTGGACTTTCCACCACATTGTTGATTCCTTCCCTTCCCAAAGGGTGGGTGGGTATCAATTATGTAAGTCCTAGGGGTGCAAAGTGAACCCGCCTCATCCGAGCTGTAGGACGTTAAGTTTCCAAGCATCATCGTCCTTATCACATGACATTAAACTATAGACTTTCCCCATGCAATACATGTGGGGCTCCCCGTCTCGAAAATTCTCTATGCTTACTCATCTCCACGGGAGTGAGATATTCCTCACATGGAATTAGATCCTCTTTTTTGGAGCATCATATTTCTATGGGGAAGGGAAACCATCCTAGTGTAATCCCCTATCCTTTCTTGCAGGAGGTATCACCCCTTCTCCTCCTCTCTTCTTTGGTGCCAAAGACTATGGGAGAGATGATCATAGGGACCTTCATTACCCTATCCGTCTCCCTCTGGGCTTTGTCGTCATCAGGCCTCCATCCTAGAGTATGTTCCAATCTCTATCTCCCTAGGCCGCTAACCATGCATAATCCCATGTTTCCTTTTTGGGCCTCTAACCTCATGTAAGGCCCATTCCACTTCCCGCAGACGTACCTTTCGCGATGTGATCGTCAGGTCCTTACTGCCACTTTTTTATCAAACCGAGAATTACTCACATGGTCTTAGAGTAAGAATTAGACATGGCATCCTTCTTGGGCCTCCCTAGAGAGTAAAACCCAAGCCATCGTCTTCTGAAGTATGTGGACTTTGATCCTTGCCTTTTCTAAGAACGGTATGTAGGAATCCTCCCTGAGGTTCAAGACCAACACCTACATGTCCCAACCCCCTTCACGTCAGTTCATCTTAATCCCGCATGATGTTAAACTGCATTCATCCATTCAAACTATGTGGACATAGATCCTTGTATCCTAGAAAGGGTATGTTGGAATCCTCCCTGAGATACAAGTCCAACACCTACTTTTCCCGACCCCCTTCACGTTGGTTCATATTCATCCCGCATAATGTTAAACTACATTCACCTATTCGAACTATGTGGACATTGATCCTTAGATCCTAGAAAGGGTACGTAGGAAGACTCACTGTGGTTCAAGTCCAACACCCATCGGTCCTAAACACTTCACATCGATTCACCCTATTCATTCATGACGTTAAACTGTACACCACTTTTTGTATCGTATGATGTTAAATTGTGCCCATTCGAACTACGTGGGATTTGATCCTTGTCTCCAAGATAGGGTACATAGGAAGCCTCCCTAAGGTCAAATCCCAATTGACGGTAATCTATTGTGTTTCCCAATTAACGGTAAGTCGTTGTTTTTCCCAATCGATGGTAATCCATTATGATTTCCAATTGATAGTAATTAATTGTGATTCCCAACAAGATATAAGCCGTTGGAATCCCAACCAGCGGTAAACGGTTGTAACCCCATCCAGCGGTAAGCCATTATAGTCCACAATCGACAGTAAGTCTTTGTAGTCCCCATCACAGGGACCTACATCTTTGGTTCACCCCCGTGGCATCAGACCAACCCATTATACTAACAACACGTAAGCCCCAGAATATCATCGGTTCGTTGTCCTCCATACACACCTCGATTCTATACCCCCATCCTGAACTATGTAGAATTTGATTCCCTACCTCAGAGATATTTAGGAAGCCTCCCTAAGGATCAATCCCATCACTTATGTCTCATCCATGTCTCTCCCTTGAGCCTATGTGTTTTGGGAAGGTCACACCCCAACCCATAGGTTCCACTTCCTCTGGATCACATCCATGCGTCCATTCTCATGGGTCGCCTCTTCATGTGTCCCATCGTCCAACCTCCTGAACTATGTGGACTTTGATTCCCTGCCATAGGTATATGTAAGAAGTCTCTTTGAGGCTTAATCCCAATATCACCTTTTCCCTCATGTCGGCTCTATCTCACTCTCCATCCACTCATAGTCGTCCATATCCATCTTGATTATTAACCGGGCTGCCACATCCCGGTGAGATCATGACACCCACTTTCTCATTTCTCCAAGCCACAATCGGGTAACTAACCACACGTTAGCCCCAGCATCAATGTTACCTCCTGGGGTTTTACCCATCTGATCCACTCTCGTCAGTATTCTGATCAGTCTGATCCATCTTCGTTAGAAATTAAACTCGCGACATACCATGTGTTAAACCTGTGAAGCTGAGGAAAACCTCAGAGACATGCCAATGACATAAAATTTACTACATTTGACGTAGGATGCCTCAGTATTCCACACCCTCGAGAATCCCAATCATAAGGAGAAGAAACCCTGATGCATCATTATGCTAATGTCCAGACATGCCAGTGATTTCCAGTGTGACTACTCCCCCGACCGAAGGTTTCTGCCCTGAATAAACCCCTAGAAATGTTCTGACAGAAGCAGCGTAATTAATTGGTGTCCATGAAGACATGGGAATAGGAAGAGTTTCACAAACAACATCTTATGTCTATGAGGGAGACTCGAACTAGGAAACGAGTTCTGAGGAGGAATCCATGGAAGGATTAACTGACGTACCATCATACCATTTCGATCAAGGAGAAAACATCCCTGAATAAGCATTGGATGCTTCCCGTCTCTGGAAAGCAGGAATGTGGGGAAACAATCAGCGCGTTCTCTGAGAGACTGATGCGTGCTCCGGAGAAAGTGTCGGAAACATATACATTAAAACAATGATCCATAATTCATTTGTGATGTATAAGAATCACCCATACCATAATATGATAGAAGGTGTAACTTGTGTGACTTTAAGTGTGTATTTTTATTTAATAATGACATTTTATTTATGTATTATTTCATATTTATATTTGATGTATTTATTTACATTATTAATAACATAATATTTATTTTCCTATACAAGTGGATTCTTTTACTCAGGTTGGGGTGGTCTATTCGGCAACTGATATCGTGGTCGATATTTTTAAAGTGGAGGTCACGGGAGCAAAAGATGATGAAACATTAATAATTTTAAATGTTTGTGGATAATAATTCTAATGTAATTATAAAAAACATTTTTTAGATGTATATAGTCGTGGGTTTTTGTATTTAGGATGTAAAATTTATTTCAATTAAATTATTTATTTTCATATAATAATATTTTTATATGTGTTACAAGTGTATATGTTTCAATGTGATATTATTCAACCATCACATCATAGAAAATTATCCATTATTAGCACCATTTCTAGCACTGATAAAGGCTCACCTTTATTAGGGAAAAAATAAAGATGATAAAGCGAGGAATTTATTAATTCGTTTTTAGCACTAATAAAGGTCCCCCTTTATTAGTTCTTTTTTAGTGGTGATAAAGGGGACCCCCCATGAATGGTGCTGAAACAAACATTACTTTTTGGAACTTTTAAAGACCTTTTTTCCCATTATTCGAGGTATTAATATCATAATATGATAACCATGTAAAAGGAAGCTCCCTTGAGGTAGGTTGATGCCTAATATCTCATTAAATTTCATGGAAATGTTGTAAATTGTGTTGATTAAAATTTATAAAAATCAATTTGTTACCATATTGATTTCAATTCATTAATTTTTATTAATTACAATATTTGTAACAAATTAAAAATTTGTAAATAAATTAATTTCTATATATATCTATCTATGATGAAATGATTTTTGGGCATATATATATATTTCTCATTGATATTTCCCATCCAACTTTTGAATTTAGTACACCATTCAATGTGTGTTGGTTTTCTTATAACTTGGTTGATATTTGATGGTCATCCATCGTGATAATAAGATGGATAACCTTTATCCCCAGTGAAGGGGATATGGAGTGGTAAGGGGAAATCAAATTTTAGGTTTCATAGCATGGGAAAACTTGATGGAGGTGCAACCAGGAATTTACCAAAGTGAAACTAGATTTGGATAATCCTTAATGTGGTACACCTGCTTTCATACCCATTAGGAGTTTGGTATATTATTTCAAGATTCCATATTTTTATATAAGTGTAATTCAAGTAATATTATCGGTCACCAATACACAAACTTAATGTATAATTCACTATTTATATATATTTATACATTTTATTTTTAATTGATTTAAAATTTCTACATTCTAATTTTTTTATAAAATAATAATTAATGTTTTGAAACTATTTAATGTTTATTTTTTATTATAAATAAAATCATCCTTATAAAATACAATAAAAATATTTTTCTAGAAAATAAAAATAAGAAAAGGAATATGTAATTTGATCGTTTTGATTGCATGTAGGTTTATAAGAGTAGGGTTATGGCCTTGGAAATATAAATTTATTCATCTATTATTAAATATAATTTTAGAAAAAACAAACTATGTTTTTATATAATTAATTTTTATATTGGTAATAGGATGATAAAATTCCAATTAGTTTAATTATAAATTTTTTTCATAATATAATACTTATTTGGGGTTTATTTTTTTTAAATAGATTTGGTCAAGCATGATAAATAAACGTACAACTAAAAAAACATATTTACTAATATATTATTTTATTGGAGTTCATTTCAAATTAGTTTTTGAGTTTTTAAGTATGCCTTACTACATTTTGGTATTTTGGTTCAAAGACATCCTTAATATCGACATCAACCTGGTGATAAAATCTTAACAAATAATAAGATGCCAAAATAATGAACTCATCCTTGATTATTTAGTTTCTCATAAGATCAACATGAATATTTCCAATGCCTTGGAATTGAATAAAATAATGAATTTTTGGAATAAGACAATACTCTATACTTTGAAACAAACAAGAAAATTAATCATCAGGAAAAAAAATACTTAAATAAAAAGAAAATTTTTAATTAGGAAACAAATCATTAATAGAGGCCTCTATATATTTTTTAAAATAAATTTTGGAAAAAATTTATTTTAAAAAACCCATAAAAGAACTACGTAAATCATGACAACCATGTCTCATCATACAAATCTAATCCAACATGGCCATAATGGTGATGGGGAAATTTAGGGTGTTTGAATGAAAAAAAATTGTGATTGTTATAGTCTTCTTCTACATCCGGTTTACCACATTCTCCATATTTATGCTCCCATAGTGGGGTATATTGTGGTAGGGAGTAATAATCAGTATCTTAATCGATGGATAGGGATTTCCTGAATTATTTCCCCTGATTTCCACTTATCAGGTCTCGATGGACTTTCTTGACTCTTTGGGAGAAGGGTTTGTTAGAAAAATCAAGGCATGATTCCATCGCCATCCACATAGCATAAACATTAATCTAGTTATCTGAGTAGGTGATTTAAATAGGATTATGTAGGGCCTTATGATGTTTAGGTGATGGGTGGGAAGAATGTGAAAAGTGATAATCCTCTAAGTCCATTAGTTCTGAGAGTGTAATTATTCTTCTCATTCCATTGGTGGGGAAGAACCAACAACATTAACATTTTATAGGACATGCATATTGTAGGAGTAAACTTGGTGTGTTTATATGGGGTGATTGACTTCAAACTCTAGTTATGTAGGAGTGAAGTTCATTAGGAAAAAGTATACAAGAGGGAACCCCCAAGCCTTGATGGTGGACATCGGGTTGTTGACACCTTGGTTTGGGACCACACAGATTCTTCATGGTTTGGTATCCATGGGATAGTAGGATAGCCTCCCTTGATAGCTTATAGTGATACAGAAGCCGCATCCAGTTTATATAAAAAATGAAAAGTGCAGATATTAGCATTCAAAAATTTCTTGATAAGAAATTAATTCAATGAATCCTCTTGGGGTTTGGGTTTTTTTGTGATATATGTGAAGAAATCACCACAACCATGATGGTAGAGCCATTGAAACTATGTAGAAGGAGATGAAAGCTTAGTATGTAAGAAAAGTGCAAAGATGGTTCATAAGGGATTAGAAACTACAACCCTGGGCTTGACCGACAATGCCTATATGAACTATATTCTCCATATTTTATATAGTATTTAATGAACCATTCTCAATTATTATTTTTTGTTTTTTAAAATTTCATTCAATGTATACTAAATTTAGATTACTATTTTTAACTCCACGTATGAAGACTAAAATTAATATTATGTGGATTTTATGATCATTGAATTATGGATTTATTTATTTCCCATGAGTGAAAAAGACCTCTTTTTTATCACTTTAAATGAAATGTATTATATGTGGAAATTACTTAATTTTTTATTGAAATTATTTATATACAATAATTATTTTTGGAAAATATTTAATTTTAATGGATAAATCAATGCTAAAAATGGAGATTATAAAATAAATCATTGCCTTACTTAATTATGTCCTCTAGTTATTAATATTTTAAAAAAATTATTAATATTTACTTTTAATTAATGATGATGTCAATGAAAATTTTAATGACCTAAAATTTTATTTTAAATATTTTTTACAAAGAAAATAGTCATTTTATATTTATTGACTCTCATTTAAAAAATATATTATATTATTGGTACATAGATATATATATATATATAATCATTGGCACAAAAGTCATAGGGGTCTAAATGTCTTTATGTACCAAGGGTGGTCTGAAATCATCATGTTGGAAGGTGTGTAAAAAGATTTAACATAGGTTGGTGGTCCCAAAATCCATTTACATTTCCATAATGGTTAGGATGGGTTGTATAATTTGTCTCAATAATGTGAGAATGTTTTTGATAATTACATGAAATTAAATTCAATGTATTATATATTGATGATTCTAATGTTTTATTAAAATTATTTATTTAAAAAAAATTATAGAAAATATTTAATTTTAAATGACAAATCAATGCTAAAAATGGAGATGATAATAGAAATATAGATATGATTAATTATTCCCTTCAATCTTTACTTTTATTAAAAAGCTAATACCTAACTTGTGCATTTTCATGACATGAGTATTTAATTACAAATCTTCATTCACATGCTCAAAAAATTGTGGTGATGATAGATTGAATCTTTCTCCCATATTGAGAGAGTGGGGGGAATTTGAGGATGAAATTAAGTGATTGGGGTGACCTTGACACATGGATATGGAGTGAAAGGATGGTGGTGAGACATGTAGTTGGAAGAATTATATATAATAATATATGTTCATTTATGTGCACATATGTATATAAATTAAATCAATGTCTTAATAAAGTACGAATACATGTTTATATGATTTCAAACAAGGTATGCTTGTTGTATGTATAATACTATATGGAATTTGTTAATATAGAAGAGGCATAGGAGGAATACTAAACTCAAAGGAGAAGGAATGAATACTATAATTGCATGAATTATATAACAAAAGAATATATTGTTGACAATGTGGTGAGTTTAGGATTAATGTGATATAAAATAGTATATATTAAAATATTATTATTGATAAACTAGAAAAGGTGTATAGATTTTTTAGACATGTTTTATTATTATTAATGAATATTTCAAATTTTACAAATTCATATGGAAATAAAACAACTGAATTAATGGAATTTGTATAAAATTTTAATCTTACTGTTAAATTAGTTTATGTAAATCCCATAATCATGAATGAAAGAGATTGAAGAGATACCACATGATCCATTATAAGTGAATCTCTACTTGTATCAAGACCACTTATAGCGATCTATCTTCCATTTCCCCAAAACCCCCTGTGTGTAACCACATGCAGTAAGTCATAAACTATTTAAGCCTACCAGACTACCATCCAATCTCTATACTTTATGAAAACACTTGTATGCTTGAAACCATATGCGTGCCTGTTTCAGTGAAATATAACCAATTATTTCCATCCTATCATCTCAATGTTATCCATAGTATGAATTTAAAAAATGATACAATTTCAATATGGAGTACTCTAATATAGATATCATAAAATGCTTACAAATAGAAATAGGACTAACAAAGGCCAAAAAAGATGATTGAACAAAGAGTAATAGCTAATTGTGATAGAGGAAAAAACTATGGTAACCAATTATTGAATAATGAATTATTTCTAGAAGGATGAGAATGTGAGATACATTTGCAGTGGATATCTAGAAGATCCTTGTTAAAGATTTTTGGAAGATGAATCCCAAGAAATTGATAGGCACTCTGTTAATTATTTTTAATTATTAAGTAACAACCAGGAAAAGAAAAATATAGTTCATATTGTAATGGAATTGATAATTTAGAACCCAAAAAAATTCTAAAAGGCTTTCTATAAATCACCAATAGAATGATATTCATGAAAATCAACTGAATCATAGAAATCATGTGATACATAATTGATGGAACTATTTTTTTTCACAATAAACACTAAAGATTCTATGAAATCTATGAATTATAATATAGTTATGGAATTTGAATACATCAACATCATCAGAATATGAATAATTAGAAGAAGTTTAGAAACAAAATATTTTATAATCAGTGTAACATATATTTTAAAATATAGTTATGGAATTTAAAAGACAGAAAAGCGTGATGATTTAATTAAATTAAAATTGAATAATTTGGATGAAAAATAAAAAATTAACTGGTATAACAGTTCAAATAAATTTACTAATAAGATACCCAAACAATATGTTCAAGTTCGTAAATAAATTAGTGATCATAGTTTTATATTTATTAAAGAGAATTTATACGTGTTTTATGAAAGAAAATTTATAGTATTGGAAAGTTATGGTTGATTTCATAATATGTAAATTATAGAATATTGAAACACATGAATATTTCATACTATAATTCCACTATGTAAAGCCTTAAGAATAAAGTGATTAATATTAGAGACTCCAAGGAGAAAAAACTAAATTGCAGTCTCTAGTAGTGTTACGCTATGTGTAAATTATTACTATAAAAAATGAATATTGGTTCGGTGAAATTAAATTAAGTGTGTTCATGTAACTACACAATTTTCCATATATATAGAGATTTATTACCTAAAACGTAATCATGTATCTGTATAAATGTAACTATATAAATATCTATACATGAATAGATGCACTCACCAAAGCATTATGAATTCTGAAATTGCATAGTTTATAGAATGAATTCCAAATATATATATATATATAGTGGAAAATTGTATAATATTTATGTATTAATTGTTTATTTTCACATAGTTATAATGTGAAATAGGCCTATAATATTGTGTTTAAAATATTTTTTAATTTGAATTAATATATGAATACTTTATGAATATAGCTATAAGTAGATTGAAACATTTTGTTTATACTATATTTTTTATGTATGTATAGTGGATATACCATAAAACATAGTAGAAATAGTAGACATATTGTAATTATAGATGAAGTGATTAAGGCACAATCATGTGAGGTTCAGATGTATGCAATTGTATATTGTATAAAGTTTACCATATGTGATCAGGATTATGTAATTTATAACAATAGATGAAAATGATATTGATACATATATATATAATTACAATATTTAAATGTATAAAATCTATGAATTGTTTTCCCAATTAAGGACATAGTTTCCTATTTTATGGTGGTCTTCCAAATTCAGATAGTTTTCATATAGTATGCATACTGGGGAATGAAAACTAGTGTTATTTAAAAATGGTCATGTTATGAATACAATATTAATATAGGTGTAATGAATACTAGTCTTTTTAAAACAATTTTAAGGCTTACTAGTGTAGGTTCATTCATCAGTATGGTATCTAAAAGGTCATGGGGTGAATATGATTCTCATGTTTTTTTTAATTCAATGAAGTTAAATTAGACAATTTTTTCAACATAATTTCAAAATAAATATAGTGTAATTGAACAGCACTAATATTTTGAAAAGACGGAATGTATCAAATTAATTATATAAGGTCTAATTAAACTATAAAAATCCTATCATAAAATATAAAATTCCCTGATGTTACACGGTTTCTATTCTCTTAGAAAAAATTAATATTTTGTGTTGTAAAGGGGTATGTACCATGAAATATTATATAAATGTATGATGGATTTTCCTAGTTAGTTTCCTGAATATGTCACATTGAAGTTTCACTATTTTAAAACTACCAGAAAAACCGAATATTGTTAGTTTTAATGAGATTATAGAATCTTTTTTTACATTGTTGTGTTCGAATGTGCTACTGAATACCTATAAAAAGTCATGAATGTAATGAAAATTATTTAAGATAATGAAACATCAAGTAATATGCAAGATAATGTTTGTAAATAATATTTATAGGGCCGATTTTCAGGTTTAAATGATTATTTTATTGGATATCTCATATTGCACAAACAATCATTAGTCGATGACTGTTTTCACTGTTACAAAAACAAACATGCAGTGGTAGTATTAATATGATTGGAATGATTTAAGAACACAAATGATGATTTTAAGACAATTATATAAATTTGGTGTATGGTTTAGAAGATGGTGGGGATGATATATGGATGAAGTTAATTATCTGAGAAGTTTCATAAATGAAATCCCCGAATTGAAATAAATGGGAAAACTGAGATATGGTGATATATTATATTTTTGTGAACATTGAGTCAGTGGAAATTAAGAAACATTCGGTGTATCCACTATGTAATACTAATTGTATTTATATTTTTTTTAATTATGTTTCAACATTGGATATTGAGAACCCAAAATCATTTTTAATTAGAACACACTCCATGGAAGCAACATAAAAAAGAGACATCTACTACACTATTTAGAAATGAAGTCCACCTTTGACAATCTTCAATGGGATTATTCTTTCACAAAAAAATAAAAAGGGTATCATAAAGAAAAAAAATCTTCAATCCATTAATTCATACACTACAACCAATCTAATTACTGACAATAAAAATTAGCCTATAGGAATATACAATGAATTAAATTAACCTATTGTTCCATAAACCAGGTAAGCGTCTCTCCCTAACTAGTATATCCACACAACAAAATAAATATGTGAACAATCATCATTATTTTTGTTGAGGGGAAAAACCCCTTTATTGAACACAGAAGAAAGATCTCCTTTTGAAGACTTGGAAAAGGAAAAACCTATTACAAGGACCAAATGAGAACATAAAAACAAACCATCCATGAAGAGATTCAGAATTTGAGTAAAATGATCCATAGCCAACATCTCCACAACCTGAATTCAATTGTCCAAGAAAATTATACAACCCACATCTGAAACCACATAAATGCAAAGAGATTCAGAATTTTAAAATAATTAAATCAATTATTATAAAAAATGATGGATGATGGAAATATTCCATAACATAGTTCAACATGCTAGCACCACAAGAAAAATATTTTTTGCCATAAAAAACAATGAAAAATAGACCTAAACCCAATCAATATCAATAGAAACTTCTAATGAACACCACAAATCATTCCAATTTTAATCAAGAAGAATTGAACATTAAAATTGAATTGATAGAAAAGCATGCTAGAAATGATCTTCCCCTACTGTTTAATCCTTTCCGTCACCCATAAAAAAACACATGTTACAAATAAGACGTAAAACATCAATAGTCTAACAAACATGCATTGAGTCTTTGGGAATAGATTACCAAAGAGACATATGTTTCAACTTTAAGAGTGCATATGAAGGCTCAAGAACATAAGGTAAATATAATTTTGAATTGAAATTGTCTATCTAATTAAAAAATTAGTTATGAAAAAAATAATATGTTGCTGACCATTTTTTTGTATTTTGTTGAAATTGATATTAGAAAAAACAAAGAGTATTTTTTAATAAATTAAAAAATTGAAAGATAAAAAATAGATTATAGGTTAAGGGATATATCATATTATCCTATAAAATGTGTCTATGAAAATAATATATATAACATATAAAAATTTAATCAAACCCAACCTCACAATAAAATAAAATAGTTGTGTTTAAATCTTCCAAGATATCAGAAATTTTATTCATAGAAAATGTATGCAGGGATATAGTTACTTGAATGAAATAATACATGTCTATTGAAGAGAACACAAAAGTGGAGAAGAAAAAATATTAATACATAATTATAAATTTAAAATTATAGTAGAAAACGTTTTTAGTGATACCAGTATATGTGAAGTACTAACCATTTCAAGAAGAGTATCTAAAATTATTTTCCACACATGTATTCCAATAAATAGTAAGGAAAATTATAAAAAATATTTTAAAAGTTAAAAAATTTATTTGGATGGGGTGTGAAAATATTTAACATATGAGGGTGGTCCCAAAGGTTCTTTACATTTGAATAATGGTGAGAAAGAGTTTTCTATGTTTTCTAAATAATGTGAGAAGATGCTCGAGAATTACAAGAAATAAAAATATTTAATTTTAACACTACATTCATGAACCCACTAAATATACAAAAGTATATTTGAGTGTGAATTCAATTTCTAAATATATAGAATAAATAATAATTGAAGAACTAAATAATTTGATGATGAAATCTAACTATGTCAATCCCTCTACTCTCCAATGGAGTAGTAGCCAAAAGTCATACTGATATGAAAAATTTTGTTAATTAGGATCACAGATGGAATCAAAATAAAAATATATATAGGAAAATAAAATGATGTCCCCACTTTGGGAAAATGCAGTTTTGCGACGATTTTGCCGCCCATCTCAAATAGTCTCTCAAAAACAACAATTTTCTATGATATTCATTTCCCATCACAAATAATCCAAAATAAACAATTATTTACAACGTGATAACATTCCTAATATAAATATCATTGGCGCATGTGCACTCCAAATCGCGAAAACGGTATTTGAAACTAGTATTTACCCCGGTTGCAAATACCATTCATCATTTTTTTATGACTGGAATAAATAACATTTCACAAATAATATGCCAGCAGATGACTATTTGACCCATCGTAAATATTTTTTTGATCTCCAGAATACGTATTTTCTTTCGGTAGTATTTGATACGAGTCCCTTCATAAATAGTTTCATCGCTACTAATCTAACATATATATACCCCTACCTGATTTTTTGGCATTCAATTTTTATTTGAGCTATACTCTTTTATACTCTTCATTTCATTGTTTAAAAGTTTAATTTCTTATAGGAATGAAAATTTTCAATTTTTTATCCCATAGAAGGTTCAATTTTGAGGTATTCATTTAATGTTTTTAATTTTAGATTCATTTATTTTATTTAATAATAGAATTTAGTATTATTATTTAGCAGTAATTAGTGTTAATTAGAAATAATTATTTATAACTAGCGGTATCGATTTTAAATTAAATATATAGTTCTAATTATCAGTAATTATTTTTAATCAGAAGTAATTAGTTTTAATTTTCAATAATAAGTAGTATCATTACGTTTTTGTAAATAACAATTAAAAATAACAATTTTAATAAATTTGGTAAGAATTATTAAAATTAGTATTAATTAACAGTAATTAGTAAAAAATAATGGTAATTAGTAAAAATTTGCAGTAATTGGTAAAAATTAGCATTAATTGGTGCTAATTAATAAAAATTAAGTATTATCAGCTATACTTATTAAATAATCAGTAATACTAAAAAATACCGGTAATTACTAAAAAATAGCGGTAATTACTAAAAATTAGAAATAATTTCTAAAAAATAGTGATACTTATTAAAAATTAGTTAGAGTCAGTAAAAAATAGAATTAATACATAAAAATTACTAAAAATTAGCAGTAATTAACTATAATTAGTAAAAAATAGTGGCAATTATCGATAATTAGTAATAATCGGCACCGCGCAGTATAAAATAGTAAAAATTAGCAGTAATTAATTGTATTTAATAAAAAGTACTAGTGATTAGTGGTAATTAGTAAAAAATAGTTGTAATCAGTGATCATTAGTAAAAAATAGACTTAATTGTTAATCATTAGTAAAGAATAGAGGAAATCATCTATCATTAGTATAAATTAGTGGCAATTAAAATTACTTTGTAAAAAAATAGCCATAATTAGCGGTAATTAGCCAAAAATAGTAGTTATTAGTAAAAAGAGTTGTAATTAACTTTTATTAATAAGAATTAGTGGTAATTGGTAAAAAAACCTTGGTAATTAGTAGAAATTAGTTAAACAAATAGCCTTCATTAGTGGTAATTAATAAAAAAATTCATTAATTAGAAACAAAATTGTGGTAATTACTATAATTTAGTGGAAATCGGTAAAAATTAGTTGTAACTGAAAAAAACTAATAAAAAATAGCGATAATTAGAAAAAAATATCAGTAATTGACTATGATTAGTAAAAATTTCCGGTAATTGAAATTTATTATTGAAAAATAGTATGAACTACTTGTACTTATAAAAAATAGTGGTAATTAGTTAAAATTAATGGAAATTATCAATAATTATTAAAAAATGGTGGTAATTAGCGGGACTTAGTAAAAATTAGAGATAATTAATAAATATTTGTAATAACCAACAGTAATTAATTGTAATTATTAAATATTAATGGTAACTAGTGGTAATTAGTAAACATTATTGGTGATTAGTAAACATTAGTGGTGATCAATTAACATTAGTGGTAATAAATAAAAATTAATAAAAAATATAGATAATTAGTTAAAATGAGTTGTAATTTTGTGTAATTAGTAAAAAAATATCATTAATTAGCACTAATTATTAAAAAATAGCAGTAATTAGTTTTAATTGGTGAAAATAGTTATAATTACGGGTAATTAGTAAGAGATAGTGGTAATTAGAAGTACATAGTAAATATTAGCGATAATTAGAAAAATTAGAAAAACATAGTGGTAATTATTGATAATTAGTGGTGATTAGTAAAAATAATAGTAACTAGCTGTAATTAGTAATAAATAATAGTAATTAGTGGTCATTAGTAAACATTATGGGTAATTAGTAAACATTAGCGATAATTAGTAAACATTAGTGGTAATTACTGAACTTTATAAATAATTAGTTAAAATTAATGGTAATTAGAAGTAATTAGTAAAATATAATAGTAAGTAGCAGTAATTAGAAACAAATAGAAGTAATTAGTAAAAATTAGTTTTAATTAGGAACATTTAGCGATAATTACTAAAAATTATCGACAATTAGTCAAAAATATTGTTAATTAGTAAATAATGGTTAAAATTAGTAAACAATAAAGGTAGTTAGTAAGCATTAATATTACATAATGATAATTAGTAAAATTTAACTGGTATAATTAAAAACCAAAAGTATTTAGTAAAAATTAGATGTAAATTTTGAAATTTAGTGGTAATTAAAAAATAGCGATAATTGATAAAAAAAATTGAGATAATTACTAAATATTTAGGGTAATTAGTAATAATTATTGATAATTAGAAAAAATAGCATTAATTAGTATAAATTTACTAATAATTATTAAAATTAGGATTAATTATTAAAGATGGTTGGTGATTAGTAAAAATTAACCTTAATTTGTAAAAATTAAAGGTTATTAATGGTAGTTAATGATAATTAGAAAAAATAAACAACAATTATTAAAAAATAGTGGTAAATTGATAAAATTCATAATATATACAAATAATTGCTAATATTTCTATTTTTAATTTTTAATAGAAATATGGAACAAGGAAGTATAAAATAGTAATTATTACATGATCAGGATTTGATAAATCATCATAGGAATCCAAATAGATTTAGTGTAAAAACTGAATATATTGATGGTGTTGTAGATTTTTTTATCATTTTTAGAATTAAAGCTATTATTTGTTTATGAATGAGAAATTAAGTGTCTATATAATAAATGTGATTTCATGAGGTTTTTCACATTTGAAAATGTTAGGTGTTCATATATTGTGTTTTGTTTTTTTAAAAGATTATGATTTTTTAAATCATCTTGGTGAACACAGTTCTTGAGAAGATACTTATAATATGTTTCCATATCCATCACAGTTTTAAACTATTGTATATGATGTTGCTTGTCCATATTTTCACCAAAAAGAAACTCACGATGATATTTATTTCTCCCATTAGTTAAAACCATAATGATTTTATGAGTTACTAAAATTTATTGTGGATATCATATATCCTGGTTGTAAGATAATAAAATTTGAAGCTGTTGAAAATTCATGGCTATTAAATGAGATAATGGAATGTTAGGTATCTATTTTTATCAGATATTCTCTTTGGTTGAATCACTTTTACTTAAATTAAATTTGTTTCCTATATATTTCAATGAGAAAAATAGGTTGGTTCATAATTGGGGTCTTGTTTATCAAAAAATTCATGCAGGCTCAAATTTTCATGACCCATCCCAAAGGGGCACAATATATGACTACCTCATGCCTACCTCCAATAGGCTAGGGGCTGGAGACTAGAACCAAGTAGGTATATTCCATAAATGGGAGGCATTAGTATAAATTGCATGTACACACGCACACATCTCCAAGCCCACAATGTTGAAATGGAAAACAACTAAAAAAATGCATGCATACATCTAAGCCATACAATAGAGTACAAAATTAATGTACTGAAAAATAGAAAAGGGGATAAAGTCAAGCCCAACCAAAACTGTAAAGAGTCTATACTAATCCAAGGGTGAGGACTAAGTCAAAAGTACACTCCTGGTAAACACCGTGGTCTATCAAGCTCTAGTTATGCTCTACCAACTCCATATCCTCCCAAGACACCTTCAAAAGGGTCGTTGTCTTCACAAGACATGACACGTGCAAGAAAATTTCATGTGGGGATTGAGTATAGTAATACTCAGTAAGATACCCCAAAAAAACTAAACACGAAGCAACTAGTATAGTTATCTCAATACAAGATATAACAATCAATGTAGAATTGGAACAAAACCCAGATATAATCATGAGAGACTTTATGTCATCAGGAAGTCATAACCAACTGTCAACCTTAGGATTCTACTCAAAACAATGCTCGTTTTGGGAGAACTCTCTCCATGAGCCTTGTTATCATCAGAGACACTCAAAAAACATGTGTAGTTCATTGGGCCCATCCCAAAGAGAATTTTCTAGTCTAAGAATACATTGATATACATATAGGGGGTCATGCCCAAAACCACTAGGAGACACCAAGTACACAATCTGGTTCAACCCGCTACGTAGGGGATCGTATGCCAAAGATTCCACAAAACATATCGATAAGACCTTCTAGATGGTGGATCAACGCCCTACATAAGGAGGTCATGCTAATTCCAAAGACTAAAACTATGGATGATAAAGGATCACACTCTAGTCTTACAGAGGGACATCATAACTCTATCTAAGACTTGACCTCTAGAGGGAATCATAATCCAGTGATGTGGATGTAATGTGACACCAAAACCTTGAGGAAAGGACTAAGGTAGAACACTCAACCTATATTGGTCTAAACTAAGAAAACAAAGAACCTCAAACATTCTTGAAGGGATTACTTGGCATGTACCGGTGTATACAAGGCATGCCTAGCTATCCCAAGTCATGCCCATGTGGAAGAGCCTCACATGACATGTAGTCTCCAAATACACTGTGTGTATAAGAGGATGCATGGAGCATAGAGACACACGATACTATGTCTATGTAACCTGGTCATGTATTGGTGGGAGTACACAGTGTGTCCATGCCTGTGTACTCCAACCCATTTATGTGTAATTTCAAAGTACATGTTGAGTTAATTGGGGAGGGTCATATGTTGTGTGATAGGTTTCACACACCATGTGATCCTTAAATTCACCAGGAACCCCAATACCATAGTGAGGGGGGCCATACAACATGTAATCCCAAAATACATGCTATTTTTATTGGGATTTTCTAGATCCTTCAAGGATCACTTCTATGTTGATATGTGCACCGCCAGAACCTACAATCTGAATGGAAACTAAAGATCATGGTTCTTCCATGCCTCTAGTTTTCAGATCTATGGATTCCGAGTTTGGATCCACTTGGAAACCACCTTTTTTGAGACATACATTGTCATTCCTAAAAACCAAGTTGAACAAATACTAAAAATCCATTCTAACCCACCTATATTTATCCACTCCTCTCATCACACCTTGATCACATCACTGATAATGAACTGTTACTGTGGTATCGATTTGTTTCATTAAATAATGGTCATGTAATGATAGAATACCAAGTATTCATCGAACCATTGTCCCAAAGGAATCACCCACAGTGAATGTGAAAAGAATGGAGGGAGAAATACACAAACCATAAAATTGAGGAAATAACCTTGTCTGTTGTCTATTTGGACTCGATTCATTATCATATAAAGTATGGATGAAGAGGGATAATTCAACGAACCAAAAACAATTCCATTCAAATCTACCAATGATGTGTGTATCAATTCTTGTTTTTTTAATTGATCCGCATTCATTCAGGATTAATAATAGGATGGGAATTACAAGAAAAAAAATCCTACCTATAGTTTGGATCAATCATTGACAAAGAATGGTTACGTTTCCATTGTCGATGGGATCCACCAACTCCATTGGCATGACAATCCACAATTCATTATTGATCCATTGTCATCCACCAAGAATGATCTCCTCCAACAACATCTAGTTATCTAATGTTTAGCATAAAAACTTTAGATGATTGTAATAGTTGTATATTTAAAGAAGAAGCAGGTCATTACACTGAACAAATTAAAAAAAAATCTTAAGTTTAGTTATTTAATTAATTTCACGCCTACGACAACTTTTTCACAAATGACCCACACCGACCAAGGTTAAGTTTCACCTAGAGTAACAAATCCATTCTAAACGTAGTGGTTCTCTCGAATTTTCAATTTGTACACTAGTTTAGGAGTTATTTTAATTTTACTAGAAAACCACATGTGAATGCTATTTAATTATTTAATATATTTCACACATTTATTCCAGACACACAGAGCTTCGGAATTGATTTTCAACTTAGTGATTACTCTAGAAAATAATCCATATAATATTTAAAAATAATACATGGAAAATCTAAGATGTTATATTTTCTCTACCATATGTATTTTTATCCCAAAAAGAGAAAAAATACTCAAAGAGATGGGGGTACCAGTCTTGCATATGGGTCTCCCGCTCCCATGATATCTCTTTATGATTCTTGTGCTTCCACCGAACATGAAAAAGGGGAATCAATTGCCTATGAAGGATACTCTCATGTCGATATTTGATCTCTACTTAGAAATCTGCAAAATTTGATTTCATCCTCAATGTCCAGATCACCCAAATTGATAATGTGTGATGGGTCATGGATATACCTCCTCAGCTCCAACACATGGAATACATTGTGTACCGATTATAACTATGGAGATTGAGCTATATAGTATTCCACCTCACCAACTCTACACAGTATCTGGAAAGAAATGATGAATCTCGAAGATAACATACCAACACATCCAAATCTATTCAATCCACATCGAGGTAATGGTCTCCTTTTTTGAACACCAAAGGCCTCATTCACCTGTTAGAATAATAATTATGATGTCTCTATGTAGTCTTCATTTGATCGTAGAAGATCTACACGTTCTCTGTTGTATGTCACACCAACTCCGATCCCATGATCGTTGACTCGCTAGTCACCCATATAAAGTCTCTAATGGTTCTATAAAAATAGTGGAATGGTAACTGTTTATGTATGAGAACTCTACCAGGGGTAGATTATCCTCTTAACTATATAAAAAATCCAAAATGTATGCACTTATTATGTCCTCTAGAACCTGAATTTCCCACTTAGTCTGGACATTAGTCTAGGGGTGAAACATTGTACTCAAGAATAGGTGAGTCCCAAAATCCTCCTATAATACCTTCCATAATTGGGATTTAAAGCAAGTATCACAGTCGAAAATAGTTGTTGATGGAACTCCATGGAGTCTCACTATCACTTGTATATAGAGACAGTTGGACTTATCATGTGTTAATCATGTTTTAATGATCACAAATCATATATATTATATAAATATTATTAATCCTATTTAATCTATCTAAAATCATATATACAGATTCATAGTTTCTTTATGCCTTAAATAATTATTGTAAACTATTTTGTTTCTAATGAAATTATCTTATGAATGATTATGTTTAATTCATTCTATGAATATAACTGTTTAGGTATGTATACAGAGATTTGGATAAGTCTAATAAACTGTGACTATCCAAACATAGTTACCATCTAGGCACTGTGACCATCCAGACACTTTGACCATCCAGACACCATGAACATCCAGGCATTGTGACCATCTAGACACCATGACCATCCAGACACTATGACCATCCAGACACCATGACCATCCAAACATCGTTTACAACGCTGTTTCAATGATACACCATTTCATGGAGACACCGTTTACAAACAGACTATAACACCGTTTCTTTATCTGTATTGTCATTTTTTAATTTAATTTATAACGGTCATATTTTAAGATTTTAAATGAACTAACATAATTAATGTTTCTTTATAGACATGTCACCTAATAGTACTAGGTATGAGGTGGAGAATACATGCATCCTGTAATCTCCAACACATGCTTTATAAGTATAAAAAGAAATGTGTGACTGAGGTGACAAGTGACAATAATGTAACAAAAAAACAAGTGTGTGCGCAATAATGAAGAAGCATGGGAATTTATGTAACCTGACACTACTGAATAACACACAAAGCATACTCGAATCCTATAGTCAAGAACATTTCTGCACTATCAACTCCACGAATAACACAAGCCAGATCTAGCTGACTTACAATACTCTGTTTTCCACAAGAGGACTCGATTTCTTCATCTGCTTCATCCCAGAAGTCTAGAGCTGTATAGACTAACACTCAGTGCACTTCTAACCTTATCTCATCATTTATGATGTGTTGTGTATTATTTTTATCTTTTGAGTAGGGTGTGTGTCTGTATAAAAACATGCATTGTCTCCTGTATCAAACTGAAGGATGAAATATATCCTTTATCTTCCACATTTTTACACTTGTGTATTCCCATGGATAATTGTGGAAGAGGTCCCAATGTGACCTCTTAGTTCATACCCATGAATAACTGTGGAAGAGTTCATGTGACTTGGATAGTCTTGTGTACTATTTTTTACCCCGATCCAGGGTGTGGATCAAGTTTACTTATATAAACTACTTGGTGTAAGGTGATCACCATGTGGATTGGATTATGTATCGACAAGATACTGAACCACTTGTTTCATATCCGTTGTGTTGTTTATTTTAGTTTTCTCTATTTTACTGTTTCATTCAGAAATCAGTAAATTTACTTTGATAGTTAATCATGGAAAGAAGTTACAATTGTTTTTCCTTATTAGAATATCATCAAAAGTAATGTTAATAACTAATATTAAGATTACTGAGAATTAATCAATATTCTAAGAAGTTATTTAAACAGTCAAACATTCATAACCGTATAACCTTGATTAATTGGGTTTTATTTAAATTTATTGGGGAACCTTTTTAAGAATACTTTTTAAACAGAAATTTTTATAGATACTCAATTCACCCCCCTCTTGAGTACTCTACTCCGACCAACATTTGGTACCAGAGGATTGTTTTTTTACTCTATTTTTGACACTATTCAACGGTGATTATAGTTGTTCATTAGGGATCTGTTAATTTTTATTAATCCTAAATTTCTATATCGTTTAAAATATTTATTTATTATGGATAATATATTGGAAGGTTTTGTAATGAACAGAACACCATTCTTTAATGGAACCAATCATACTCAATGGAAAATTAAAATGAAAATGCATTTAGAATGTATGAGCTTTGAAATATGTTCTTCAATTATAGATGAATATAAGAATCATAATAATGATAGAATTACTTGGGATGAACCTAACAAAACTACCTACAATAACAATTGAAAACCTATGAATGCTTTATACTACTCTTTATGAGATGAGGAATTTAATAAAATCCATGCATGTAAAACTGCCCATGAAATTTGGGATACCTTGTATGTTTCACATGAAGGAACTTATATTGTGAAAGAAATGTGACTTAATACATATACTATTAAATATTATAACTTTAAAATGAAATATGATGATCCTATTTCAAACTTGTATCTCTGGATCAACGAAATTGTCAACACAAAGATTTCTCTTGGGAGAGAAGTTACTGCCAATGAACAAATCATGAGTATTCTAATATGTCAACCTAACAGATGGAGAGGAACCTCTGTCTCTATTAGAGAGTAATTCAACATCAATGAGATACATGTAAAAGAACTCGTTTTAAAACTGATGATGTATGAAGAGGAGATGAAAGTCAACAAGGAAGAGGAGGACGAACCCAAAATAAAATTTGTTGCTTTCAAGACCACCACCTCTAAACAGAATGAAAAAGGGAAATTGGATGTTTCTATATAATGTTCCTATAGTGAAAAATCATCACCTTATAGTTATGAGGAGATGGATCAATTATACAGAAGGTTTAATAGATTTTACAAGAAGAATCACTATTTCAGAAATCCTAACTTCAAGGGAGGATATGATAAAAAAAAGTTGGAAGAAAGATTGGAAAAGAAATGACAAGTCTGATGAGATTTTCTGCTATGAATGTAAACGAAAGAGACATATCAAGGCTGACCATCCCAAGATCAAGTACAAAAATAAATATCAGTATAAAGATAGAAAGTATAAATTAAAGAAACATGGAGTGATTTTGAGTAAAGTTCAAGTGACTCAGAATTTTCACATGATGAACAGGATAATAAATCAAATATGTGTTTTATGACAAACACATCTGAGGTAACACTGGAATCTCTTGTACAAAATTCCTATTATTCTTGAGAAGAGAGTGACTGTGAAAATATGTCAAATGAAGAAATGTTTGAGTACTGTAATATTCTTGAAGAGACATGCAATGAACTAATATATAAATACAAGTCTTTAATGAAATAGAATGCTCTTACCTCAACTGTTAAAACTGAACTCACTATAGAAAGGGAGAAAAATTCTCAATTTCTCAAAGAGAAAAATGAACTAAAACTATCTAATTACTAATTGAAAAAGGATATTTAATGGTTTACTAATGGTAAAGATACCTTGGTACAAATTCTACGTAAACATATTGCTTCTAAATATACTAATGTCATTGGCTATCAACCTGGTAAAAGAAATTTTGGAAGAACTAAGTTTGTTTCTAAATCTAGGACATACAGATTTACTCCAATTTTTGGAAAACATTCAGCTAGTTCATGTTATGATACACTCTCTACTTTTTCAAGATTTTCTAGACTAAATAGAGTTTATTCTTCTAATACATTACATAATGCTTATATAAAACCTATGAGGTAGGTATGGGTTCCAAAGTCACTAGTCACTAATATTGCTGGACCAAAACAAGTATGGGTACCAAAATCTATTTTTATTTGTCTATATTGTAGGAATGTTGTTTAAAGAGTTCCTGTAAAATATTATGGGACATGGACAGTGGGTGTTCAAGACAGATGACAGGAGACTATTCATGCTTAAAGAACGTAATAAAAATTGATGGAGGACATGTCACATTTGGTGGCAATGCCAAAGGAAAAATTATTGGCCTTGGCCAAATCGGTAACTCTAACTCAATTTTGATTTCTAAATTAATTTTTTTTGATGGATTGAAATATAATTTGCTTATTATTTCACAATTATGTGATGATGGATTTCATGTCAAATTTGAAAATTATGCTTGCAATGTTTTTAATTATAAAAATGAATTTGTGTTTTCTGCATTAAGAAATGAAAATTTATATTCTTTTAACTTACATTCTTTAGATTCTCAAAATGGTTCATGTTTAAGTGTGTTTCACAAAGAGTTTTGGTTTTGGCATGGGAGACTAGGACACTATAACAATCACTCCCTTAGAAAGTTAACTAGAAAAATCTTAGTCAAATACCTTCCCAAACTTGAGTTTCCAAATGATAATGTGTGTAATCTTTGTCAAAAGGGAAAGCAACACAAAATTTCCTTCAAACCAAAGAAAGAAGTTTCAACTTATCAACCTATCAAATTTGTTCACATGGATTTGTTTGGACCATCTAGAGTTTCTAGTTTAAATAGAAAGCACTATTTTTATGTTATTGTATATGAATTTTCTAAATATATTTGGACATTCTTTTTTACTTAAAAAAGTTAATCTTGCTCTCATTTTACCAAATATGCCAAAACTATAGAAATTCATAGTGGACTTATAATTAAATCCTTGAGAAGTGATCATGGCCGTGAGTTTGAAAACCACAAGTTTGAATCTTTTTTCTCATAAAATGGATATAGTAATAATTTATATTCCCCTAGAACAGATCAAAAGAATGGAGTTGTAGAAAAAAGAAATATAACCCTGAAAAAGATTGATGGAAGCATGCTTAGTGAATATGACTTACCTATTTACTTTTGCGATGAAGCTGGAAATACAACATGTTATATTATCAATAGAGTATTCATTTGACCTATTCTTAAAAGAACTATATATGATTTGTGGAATAATAGAAAAACCATTGTTAGCTACTTAAAATTAGTTGGTTTCAAAGTCTATATCCTTAATACTAAGTACATTCTTGACAAATTTGCATCCAATAGTGACGAAGTAATCTTCTTAGGATATTCAATTTCTAGAAAATCCTATAGAGTGTTTAATAAAAGAACTAAATGTGTGGAAGAATCTTTCCATGTAATATTTGATGAAATAGATCTACATGAGCCTAATACCACTCTAGAGAACTTGGAAGATGATGTATCAAATCTAGAAATTAAGTCAAAATCGTCTAACCATCCTGTAAAAGAATATGTGAAAACATATAGTTCTATAAATTCTTTAGATTCAGGTCATAAAGAACAAGACCCAGTTGAAGAACGTGAAATCACTAGTCATTCTTTTTATATATCTGTTAGAACTCTTAAGAACCATCATTTAGATGTTGTTGTTGGAGACTTGGACAAAGGAACTCAAACTAGAGCTTCACTTAGAAATCAGGTTGAACATCAAGTCTTATTGTCACAACTTGAACCTAAAAAAATTAATGATGCTATCAATGATGAATTTTTAGCATTGTCTATGAAAGAAGAACTTAATCGGTTTGAAAGGAAAATTTTTTGGAAACTAGTTGATAGTCTCGAAGACACATTCACCATAAGCACTTAATGGGTGTTTAAAAATAAGGTAGATGAAGTTGGTAAAATAGTTAGAAACAAGGGTAGATTAGTTGCATATGGCTATAGTCAAGAAGAAGGAATTGAATATGAAGAGAACTTTTCACCAGTAGAAAGACTTGAAGCCATCACAATTCTACTTGATTATGTTTCACATATGAATTTAAAACTATATTAAATGGTTGTCAAAAGTGAATTTCTAAATGGGTATATAGTTGAGGATGTATTTGTTGAGAAACCCTTTGGTTTTACAAACCCTCATTTTCAAAGCCATATTTTTAAATTATCAAAAGCTTTATATGATTTAAAACAAGCTCCAAGAGCTTGGTATGATAGATTAAGTACTTTTCTTATATTTCCAAAGGTTTTACAAATGGAATAGTTCATCCTACCCTTTTTATAAAACGAATTTCCAATGATGTTTTAGTAGTTCAAATATATGTATATGAAATTATCTTTGGATCATCAAAAAATTATTTATTTATTGAATTTTCTAAAATGATGCAAAACGAATTTGAAATGAGTTTAATGGGTGAACTCAAATTCTTTCTTAAAATTCAAATCTTTAAAAATAATGATGGTATTATTTTAAATCAATGAAAATATACTAGAGATATTCTAAAACTTTTTGGATTGGATAGCACTAAAAGTAGAGAGACTCCACTGAGTACTACTTGTAAGTTGGATCTTGATGAAGATGGAAAATCTATTGATCAAACCACATACAGAAGAATTATTTGAAGTTTACCCTACTTAACTGCTAGTTGACCTGACATTATGTTTAGTGTGTGTATGTGTTCTCGGTTTCCAGAAAATCCTAAGGAATCTCATTTAAATGTTTTTAAGAGAATTTTCAAATACCTCAATTATACACCCAATCTAGGACTATTCTTTCCCAGAGGACAATCATTGGAGTTAGTGAGATATTCTAATTCTGAATTAGGTGGTTGTAAGTTAGATAGAAAAATAACCTCTAAAACATGTCACTATTTAGGTAACTCACTGGTATCATAGTGTAATAAGAAACAAAACTCAGTTGCATTATCTACTGCAAAAACTGAATACATAGTTGCTGGAAATTTTTTTGCACAAATTTTGTGGTTGAAACACACATTATTAGATTATAGATATCAATTTAGGCATGTACCTATATATTATGACAATAAAAGTTATATTAACATCTCAAAAAATCATGTTTCACACTCTAGGACAAAACATATTGATGTAAGACATCAATTTTGAGAGATCATTATAAAAAAAAGTGGCATCACTTTGGAATTCATTGGAACCGGATATCAGCTTGTTGGTATATTCACCAAACCACTGAATCCTAAATGAATATATTACATCATACATTAATTAGGAATGATAAATCTTAAGTAGTAAGTATATTGTTTCATAGTTTACTGTTTCACAAGTCATTATCTTAATATTACTATTTAACTCTAACAATTCTATAGTTTAATTGTCTTAAGAGTTTATGTTTCATGTTTACAGTCTCACAGTTACTATTTCTTGGTTACTGTCTGGAACATACTATCTCAAACAATACGGTCGCACAGTTTAGAAATCACATTGTTACGGTCTCACTGTGAAGGCTTGTTATGGTCTCATCGTGAAAGTTGATTACAGTCCCACCATAAAGATACTTTATTGTTTTATTTATACATTATAACTCATATCGTGGTAATTCATTGTTTTATTCTTTTTATTTTCCTGTGCTTTTGATCTCATGACGCTTGATATCCCTAAATGATAAGATAAAACAAGTTTCACTCATTCTTCACTCGAGCTCTCTTCTCTCAAATTGTAACCCCTTTTTGAACCCTTTTCTATCTCAAACCTTCTATGAATGCCTAGGATGAAACACCCATCATCATCAACTCCTGAGAAGTTCAGTTTGAAGAAGAAGTTGAAAATCACACCGAAGTTACTACCTGAAGGCTCTCTGAATCCGAATCTAGTGAACAAAATAGTGGTAACTAAAAAATAGATATGCCCTAAGTGGCTTCGGTCAAGTAAGTATTTGGTATTGAAAGTGATAACATAGAAAGGATAGATGGATTGGTTCACAAAGTGGGATAGGACTATTTACCCGAAGCTACTTGAAAATTTTTGTTAGTATGTTCAATTCTCTTTTGATTTAGAAGATGGCTATGTTGTGCAAAGTTGGATCAATGGCTAGATTTGTACCTTTTCTTCGAGGTTATGGGATTCATGCCTTAGGATACCTCATGAGGGTATTTGTGAGGACTACCAAAGACGTCATCCACCTCCAAGTGAGTTCTTTATTTTGGAAGAATCTTTGAGAAGTTTAACCGGAAAGGAAACTAAGAGGAGAGCCATAACTGCCGAGCTAGATAGAGAAACCAGACTCGTGTTTAGGTTTGGTCATAATTTGATTAGCCCTAGAAATTGTGATTTTTCTATACTCAAGTATCAAGATGAATTTTTGATACATATCATGAAAAATGGACATAAGATCAACCTATGAATGTATGTTATACACCATATATGTGAGTTGATCAAAACAACCTTCAAGTAAAACTCCCTGTGTTATTCAAGTCTTATCTCAAATATGCTTCATGTAATGTGATTGGTTGGGCCAGATGAAGAAACCATTAAGGCTTATGAGTTCTGTCTTTTGAAAGTTATATTAAAGATAATGAAAATCAATTGGAATCTATGGGGAAAATCATTGGTGGAAGATAATGACAGAGTTTATGAAAAGTTTGATTCGGTGGAACACCCTTCAAGAACTAAGGATATTTCTGATCCTAGTTTGGAGCTAGATGAACTTGTTGAATATTCTGATGAGGAAGAAGAAGAAGTGGTTGTTGTACCTCCGAATGAAACTATTCTGGTTGAAGAAGATATTGAATCTTCTCCTCATGTATTATTTGAGAAGGAAATGCCTTTTTCTGAAGAAGATGTTGATCTGGAAGAACAACTTACTTTAAAAGAAGAATTTGTTACTAAGGAAAGTGAAAAAGAATTTTGTAGAAGAACATATAGAAGAAAATAATTCTATTGTACAAGAAACTGCTCTTGAGGAACACCCAGAGGAACATGTTGTTCGTGAAGTTATTCCATCCGCTGAATAGAGAATAAGGAAAGCCTTTCAATTGGCTAGAAAGGAAATGGATAAGAAAATTAGGGATGAATTTGTGAAAATAGATCCAGGATCTAAATCTCTCAGTCCTGAGAAAGATGCACCTATTGAGGGGGATCAACCTCCCAATGTAGAATTTATTGAATTCCTTAATACGATTGATCCAATCTCAGTGGATACATGGTATAAATTCCCCAGTTATTTTGATTTGACTGATTCTAAGGGAGTCTCAGTTAAAGGAATTGATCTATCTACTATGTTTCATTTCAAACTAGTATCTACTCCTGAAGCTATCTCAGCCAAGGAACCTGAGCTTGTCTCAGCTTCTATTACTAAACCTTCATAAGAACCTTCAAACTTGGTGAATAAGGATGATCTGAAATCCTTTGGAACTACCCTATTGGATAGAGTTGAAAAACTCATGAATATCCAATTGGCTCCTATAACAAATTTAAGTGAGAGAGATGCTACCATGTTGTTGGAAAAAATTCATATGGAAGATTCAGCCCAAGAAGCTTTATGATATTCAAGAAGTCAGATTCGATAATAAACAACTCAATGATGAAGTAAAATCTCTCAGAGGTATGGTTGAATAAATGTAGAGAGTGATAACCTCATGACCAGAACCTATTTCTTATCCTGTTGAGGATATTGTTAGTCAGACCCCATAGGAAGTAGCCTCACTGATTCAAGATCATCTAACTTATTTAGCTGAAAAGGTAGCTGAAAGAAACAAGCAGATTGTTCAAGAGGTGTTTGAGCTTGTTATTAGTCTTAACAAGTTAACTAATGAGTATAAGGGTTGTCTCCATAATGTTCTAAATAAAATAAAATCACTTACATTGGATATCAATACTTCTCGTACTTCTGGACAATCATCTCAACCTTCTCTAGATAGTGATATGCTCCGAATAGTTGTCAAAGAATAACTTCAATTTCTGTTTAGTGGCTTTGACAAGGAATATATATCTAAATTTATCAAGAACAGTGACAGAGTTCTTGATTTGGTGAGAATTCATTCCAAGATTGCCAATGATTCTCATCAAGAAATTGCTAAGAAGGTGGACTTCTACTTCAATCAGATCTTCTCTAAGAATGACATGACCAAACACTTCAAGTAACATGTGGAGAATCTGAGGATTCCTCCTCTCACTCAAGCCTTCAAAACTCAAGTCCAAAATATTAAATATTTCACTCCTTTGTTGGATAATTTTAGGGAGAACAAGGATGACTTTGAGAAAGATATGCAATATGGTGGTGAGATCATTGTTGACTTTATAAAGATTTTGAGGCCTTATCTTCATGTCCAGAGTACTACAACTGTCACTCCTGCAGTTTTACCCCTGAGATGTTGTTTTCCTACCTTCTCATCCTCTGCCCTTGAATCTACATCTATGTTTGTCTCTCAGGATATGAGTCAGATTAGGCTTGTTATCCTTGATCAACAGTTGCCTCGATCTTCCACTGCACCTACCAAAGCCCCTTCTATTTTTGAAGGAATCCCTTTACCATCTTTGTCCACTAGTTTACTCCCTTACTCCACTTATACCTCTACTCGTATGGATTCTTCTTCTAATTTTTCTTACAAGGGAAATGAGAGGACAATCCAGTGTTGATGAACAGTAACTACTATCTTTTGATATGGATATTTTATGTAGTCTTGTTCCTTACTGTTTATAATGACACCTTTTATCCATCTAATGCATTGTGCACTTGTATTGTCTACTTCTTATTTACTCTTTTTGATAATCCCAAAATGGGTAGAAATATGTATTCTATATGCACTAAATGCACATTACAGATGTGACACATATGCACTAAATGAACATTATAGAAGAGACACATTACCTAAGAATAAATTTCTCACTCGCGTGATTTGTGATCATCAAAAAGGGGTGATTGTTAGACTCCTCATGTGTAAATCATGTTTTAATGATCAAAAATAATATACATTCTGTAAATATTTTTAATCCTATTTAATCTATCTAAAATCATGTGTACATATGATTAGTTTCTTTATGCCTTAAATAATTATTGTAAACTATTTTGTTTCTAATGAAATTACCTTATGAATGATTATGTTTAATTCATTCTATGAATATCACTGTTTAAGTCTGTATACAGAGATTTGGATAAGTCTGAGAAACCATGACCATCCAGACACTATGACCATCCAGACACCATGGCCATCCAGACACCGTGACTATCCAAACAGCATGACCATCCAGACACCGTGACCATCCAGACACCATGACCATCCAGACACCGTGACCATCTAGACACCATGACCATCCAAACACCGTGACCATCCAGACATTATTTACAACACCATTTCAAGGAGACACTGTTTCATGGAGACATCGTTTACAGAAATACTGTGACACCGATTCTTTATATGTTTTGTCATTTTTCAATTTAATTTCTAATAGTCATATTTAAAGTTTTTAAATGTACTGACATAATTAATGTTTCTTTATAGGCTTGTCACCTGATAGTATGAGTTACGATGTGTATAATAAATGCATCATGTCATCTACAACACATACATTCTAATAATAAAAAGAACATCGTGATTGGGGTGACAAGTGAGAATAGTGTAATAGAAAAAAAGTGTGTGCGCAATAACGATGAAGCACGGTCATTCATGCAACCCGACACTACTGAAGAACACACAAAGAATACTCAAATCCTAGAGTCAAGAACATTTTTGCACTATCAACTCCATGAAGAACACGAGCCAGATCTAGCTGAATTACGACACTCTATTTTCCACAAGAGGACTCAATTTATTCATCTGATTCATACGAGAAGTCCAGAGCTGTGTAGACTAACAGTCAGAGCACTTATAACCATATCTCATCATTTCTGCTCTATTGTGTATTATTTTTATCTTTTGAGCAGTGTGTGTGTCTGTATAAAAACACACATTTTCTCCTGTATCAAACTGAAGGATAAAATATATTATTTCTCTCGCATATTTTTACACTTGTGTATTCCCACAGATAAGTGTGGAATAGGTCCCAATGTGACCTATTATCTCGTACACATAAGGAAATGTGGAAGAGGTCGTGTGACCTAGACAGTCTTGTGTACTGTTTTTAACCCCAATCCAGGGTGCGGATCATGTTTATATATAAAAACTTATTGGATGATGGTGATCACCAAGTGGAGTGGATTATGTCTCAACTTGAGACTGAACCACTAGTTTCACATCTGTTGTGTTGTTTATTTTAGTTTTCCCTATTTTACTATTTAATTCAGAAATCACTAAATTTACTTTGATATTTAATCTTGGAAAGTGGTTATTATTATTTTTCCTTATTATAATAGCATCAAAAGTAATGTTAATAACTGATATTAAGATTACTGAGAATTAATAAATCTTATAAGAAGTTATTTAAATAGTAAAACATTCATAACTGAATAACCTTCATTAACAAGGTTGTATTTAAATTTATTGGGGAACCTTTTTAAGAATAATTTTTATATAGATATTTTTATAGATACTCAATTCACCCCCTCTTGATTACTCTACTCCGACCAACAGAGACATCCCAATCACTCTACTGAACTATACTCCCATATTGCTAAGAATTGGGATGACATGGTGAGACGATCTATGATCACCCAGATGGCATCGTGTCTGATGGATGTACATGGAAATCCCATCATGAAGTCCATGAATATTTCATCACACTTCAACTCTGGCACCTCAAGGGGTTGAGTTAAATCCAATGGATCTTGGTTCTCATATTTCAATTTCCCACATGTAAGGCATCAAGATACAAACTTTGAAACTCTTTTCTCTATGACTACCCACAAAAACTAACTTCAGAGGTCTTGGTAAATCTTTTCCATACCTGGATACACCGCCAAATGAGACATATGAAACTCTCTCAGAACCTTATTTCACAATGTCAGTGGTACCATTATGCTTCCTATAAAAATAAGTCCATGCTCATCACCTTTATAAAATCCTTCACGAGTATAACCTATGGATATATGAGCATGTGGGGTCTCACAGTCGACATCTCCAAGTTGTGCCCCCTAGACTCAAAACAAGAGGAGAGGGTTAACAACCATTTATTGGATGTAAGCTACTCCGTATCCATCTAAAAAGGATAACTGCAATGAGTAAAATTGATATGAAACCTTGTTCGACAACTTCCAACCCAAGGAAGCACCACACCTATGTCATGATCTTGGTTGTCTTCCAATATAACACTACCTCGACCATGGATTGGTCCAGTAAAACTCCATATACTGAGATAATGTGTCCTACAAAATGGACCACCTACATCCAAAACTAACGCTTAAAGAGATTATCATAAAGCTAGTGCTATGAGAGTACATCTAGAATCATCCTCAAGTGTCTCGCATTATCCTACTCATACACCAAGTACATAAGTATATCGTCGATGAAGACTACCATGAACCTGTCTAAGAAGGGATAAAAGACCATATTCATGAGTCCCATCAATGTTTCTGTGGAGATTGTCATGCCAAATTTCATCATAAAGTATTCATAGTGACTATAGAGACATTTAAATGTTGTCTTCTATATATCCATATCCATTACTCACAGCTGGTGATATCCTGATCTGAGGTCTACCATCGAGAACCATCAAGCCCCTCTTAGTTGATCAGAGAGGTCATCGATTCTTGATATGGGTAATTATTCTTTATCTCCACCGGGTTTAAGAGTCTATAGTCCATATAAAACCTTAATCCCCCAAATTCTTTCTTGGAAAACAAAATCTGGGCTCCCTAGGGTGAAACACTGGGTTTAACAAAGCCCTTCCTCTGCAAATCCTCCAACTACACCCATAGCTCGTGAATCTCTATGGGAGACATCTGATATTCTAGCTTATATATTTATGTCATCCAGGGGTGTAGATCAATGACTATATCTATGTCTGGGTGGGGAGGTAAACCTGGAACATCCTTAGGGAAAACATCCTCATACTCCACTACAACTGCAGTAATCTAAGGACTCATAACATTCACTACACCAAGGTTTAAGCAAGCTAACTGAGGAATAATTGGCTACACCATCCTATGCGTGATTCTATCCTACTCGGCATGGATTTAATTTACACCGAAAAAGAAAAATATTATTCCATCACTATGGAAAAACCACACTCTTCTCCTAAAATAGTCATTATGGGTATTAATTGTAGATAACCAGTCCATACCAATAATTATTTCATATGGCCTTGGTGCCACTACCAAGAGATCCCAAGTGAAAATCTCACCTATAAGAGTCAGGTCACACTATCGGCAATAGTGGATGATCATTGAGTCTCCTCTATTATGAGTCTCCATTCTTAAGGGTTGAGTCAATGGATCAACTAGAATCTCTATGTCTCGAACAAGATTTGTCGTATGAAAGGAATGACTGTCACGTTTGTCTATAAAAATTGAAGAAAAGGTATAAAAGACATAGATCATACCTCGTATCATCCCTAGAGCCTCAGGTTCATAGGTTTACATAGCTTTTAGATGGAATCATCCCTACACAACTGCTCCATAAGCCTAACATGGACCACATGGAGATGATGGTGGTAATAGGTCAAACATCCAACCACCTCTTGCTACCTTGATTTCCCCTATACCACATATGTCGCCCTGAAGACCACCCTTCTCCTACCTCTATCTCTATATTGGAATTCCCTCGAAAATCTCCTAATCAGAAGTATTATGGGTTGGGTAATATCATGCAATATTTCCCCAATTTTTGCAAGAGAAACATTGTATGATCCTTGGATGATTCGTGCCACCCTAAGAGCCTTACACAGGTGACCCTAAGTCCTGGGATTTCCTCATGAAGTGTCAGACCCACATGGATCCATGTGACTACCATCGGATACCTACTTCTGAGGTCTAAGCTACTGGGTGTCCAAATCTAGATCCCACTACTGGTGTCTGCTCTGCTAGAAAATATTCTACCAATAAGGCTCCCTAAGGAACTCCGACATAGGTTGAAATACTAAGAGATACCACTTATGCCCTAATTTACTGGCACAATCCCAACTCAAAGGTCCGAACCCTAAATAAATGGTATCGTACCATATCAATAGTGTAACGTGAGAGATCATTAAACCTCATTGAATTCTCTTCCATGGTCATACTGCCTTGTTGTAGATACTAAAGCTCCTACAGGTGTACCAATCACAATGTGGCCGAATAGAAATCCTCTCTGAAATGACACTTGATGTCTATTTAGGGGAGATCTTTCTCATTGTGTGACTGGGTCACCAACCCGAATAATACTTTAAACAAGTAATTCTATCAAATTTTTAGGCGTCCTCATAGGGAAGAAAATGTGAGTGACTGCCTCTAGCCAATCCTCATCTGCCTAGGGGATTGGTGCACCCCAAAACATGGGAGGTCACTGCCAATGAAACTCATTCAACCCACTCATCCTATGATAATCACCATATAGTAGTGATAGTTATATTTATAGATAAATGGGTGGTGGTATATCTAGTGAACTTCTTGAAGGTTTTAGCTCTAGTACAAGCCCCTGTATTGATATCTCATCCCTAGGAAGATCATCCTCATGATCATGTAGCATAATCCTAGCTTGTTGTCAATGTGGAGGAATACTAAAATAAAACAAGATGTACCATGGTCATTGATTATATATATAGAGATATCTTAAGAAGGATATATCAAATAAAACCATTCCTATATGATGTGTAACGCCCCAACCCCAGAAGCTCAGAGGCGGTGCTTTATTAAATTACATTGGCATGATTACAAGGAATCAAATCCTGAAGGACCATTCAGTGTAGCAGTATTTGAAATCCATATTACATACATGATACACATAATACATTGTTAAATAGTAAATACAAATACAATACATAATAAAATGAAATAAACTACGTCCTTGAATGGTTATTAAAAGATCTCTTCTTCATAACCTAGGGACAGAAAAAATAATAAGTGTGAGCTCAAATGCTAAATAAGGGTAAGTAAAGTAGAAGAAATAATGAATAAATATGAATAAATTAACATGTAAAATTAACTAACTAATAACACATTCCATTAAAATTACTAGATAAGGAAATATCAATATAGCAAGGTAAGAAACTAAAACTCATTCCACCTAAATCAATAAAGTGAGAATTAAATGTATCCAAAGATATGTTGATGAAAAATCTCATGGATGCATAATAATTGAATCTAAATGAGGAAAATACTTAATTACTAATATCTATAATATACTTTTGGGGATTCATTCCAAAGATCTAATACTTTCAAGGATTCATGCCAAGAATCTAATACTTTCAAAGCATCAAACCAAGAATATTATACTGTCAAGGGTTTGTTCCATGAATCTAATATTATCAATGATTTATGCCAAGAATCTATTACTTTCAAGGATTGATTTCAATAATCTAATATTATCAAGGCTTTGTTCCATGAATCTAATACTGTCAATGCTTCATGCTATGAATATAATACTCTCAAGGCTTCATGCCAAGAATCTAATACTATCAAGGATTTGTGCCATGAATCTAATACTATCAAGGATTCATTCCAAGAATATAATAATTTCAAGGCTCCATTCCAGGAATCTAATACTTTCAAGGCTTCATTCCAAGAATCTAAATATTTTAAAGCGAACACTATATGAAAAATGGAATATGGTTTAGAAAATAATCATATACATGAAAAATGATATGGATATTTATGTAAATTTACAATTAAAAATTATTAAAATAAATTGAATTTTTCAAGATAATTTTAACAATAAAAAAATTAAGTGAGATTGCAAAGATAGCCATTAATAATATTCTTAAGGGGAAAAATATTTAAATATTCCAAAGTGTCTCATACCACTTTGAAACATTTGAATCATAATCTATAGAAAGGCAAGACATGAAACATAGAATATCATGAGAATAGTAGGATTCATGATATAACATGAAAAAGTCAGTATATACACCAAATAAATGTGAATCAGTGCATAATAACAAATAAGTCTCAATGGAATATAAATTCAGATGAAATCCCCTTACTACTTCAGTAGAATTTGAGTCAAGGGTTCCATGAAAGAGTAAAATCAATTAAAAAATTTAATATAACTAAATAAAGGGAAATAATTATATAATATATAAAAATGGTTAGTAGTTATAGCCCACAAAAGAAGTAATTAGTTAATATGACATTAATCTCACGGAATTAAAAAGTGAGATGAAAATCCCTTACTAATGTAGTAACAAATGAATTGGAAAACCCAAAATGTAATAAATCTTAAATAAAACATTTAAATACCGTTAATATAATATAATTAATGATATTATATGTCAATGTGGTATTATGTACACCATATATAATTAATTAGGTCGACAATAATTAAGTATGTCTCACAGAATGAAAATGAGACAAGAATCTCTTACCTTAACCATCATTTTGTTGTGTGGAATTCATCCTCCTATATAGTGGTTTAAAATTTGTTACTAAATTATACTATAACTATTATCATGTTTATAATATTATATATTAACTTATTTCAATAATTTTATTACCCTTCTATTAACAGTCATTAATTATTTTAACTATTTCAGGTGTTAATTGCCTAGTTTTCTTAAGTATGGTTGGACATGTAACGTGTTTCTCCTATTTATTATATCATGTTTTCATAATATAAATAATATAAACCATGTCTAAATTATCTTATTTATTCATTACATATGTATTTAGAATGTTCCATAATATTTGGAGATTATAAATGAATTGCATTGTTCATGGAGACGGTAGGTCATTCGTACGCATGAACGTTACATTCATTTGTTTGTTGTATTAAATTAATAAAAAATAAATTATTAATATGTATATTATAATTATAGTATCATATATATGTTATATAGGTTTAATAAAACCATCATTTATATGTTCCATGTATGGCATGAATGAGTCATGTGGTCTTGAGTGGGCGGTAGTCCACACTTCCTCAAACAAAATTATCATATTTACACAACTTGGAAAGATTAAAAGTTTGCCCTAAATAAAAATTATAAAATAATAGAGATATTATAAATATAATTTATATAATATATAAATATATTTTCTATCATAATGGATACCATGAGAGGCGGTAAATGAGAATTGAACAATCATCATTTTGTGTGGTGATAGTTCACCGTACACAGAAATAACATGTTCGTTACCCATTAGATTAAGGTGTGTGTAAGTGTAGATCGAACCCTTATCATAACAAAATCCTAGTATATTTTTTATACTGGTGTTGTTATATAATCATATAATAATAATAGTATAGGGAGTGTAGAATGGAAATGAAACTAAAAAGTTTGAGAGAAGGTGTTTCCTCTTAATTGGGAAACTTATTTTGATTTACACTAAAAGATTCCTTGGATTGATTTTTGACATATTGTAGGCTTCTAGGTATAGTGGAGGGATGTTTTGAGACTATTTGGACAGATTTTGGATGATATAATGTGGATTTATAGGTGTGAGGGAGGGATATAGTGCTTTCTTTTTTATAGTGTAGGGGGAGTGACACTCTTGTAAATACCAAAAGGTATTCATTAATGGGTGGTATACCTTAACTAAAGTGTCTCCAAAATGGAACAATAATGTATTAAATGGGAATAATAGTATATTCAAACATAAACCACACAAAAATATGTAACACCCCAACCCTAGTTACCTAGATTCGGTGCATTTTTACATAACATTGTCATGATTATGAGAAAGATCAAGTATCGAATGACCGATTAGTTTAGTAGCCTTGGAATAACTAGATACATCCATAAATTTTTACATTACATCATAAAAAAACATCTTGTCGTCATATCCCCTAATACTATCCCTGCAGGTCATTCATAAATTAATTCTTCATAATCCTGGGAAAAATAAAACATTGAAAGGGGTGAGCTCAGATGCTCAGTAAGGATAACATTATAGCAGAAGCTTTCATAAATAAGCATAAACACTTAATGCCGTTTATAACTAAAACAAAACCCTTTTAAACTTGAACTTCAACATAAAATGTTAAAGATAAAATAAAATAATGACATTTACTTACTCACATGGATATTCTACTTTTCGAAAAATCCCATGCAATATTAATATCCACTTTCATAATGATGGAATGCATAATGCCCGACTATCATAACCACATAGCCAAGGCCTTGTGCCAAGACTACAAATAAGATTTTGCCAAGGCCTTGTGCCAAGACAGTAGTTTGTCTCATGAGACCTACTGATGCATAGAGGAGCTATAGCGGGCTCCACCCGTCCAATATTATGTCTAATGCATTCCCATATGAAAAGGTTTAAACATAACATAAACATTCGTATTAAAACTAGCATACGAAATGTCAATACTTCTACCACAAACCAGGAATGGTATAGAAATAACACATCCACAGTCAAACATAACTCATTCGATACAATATGGAAGATTGTATTGTATCACATTATCCCCAATCAAGAATAATGAAGGATGTTGACATAGATGAAAATAATCATCAAAACAATTTGAGAGAAATATCCCCCTTTTCATGAAATCATTTAAAAGTCACACTATTTGTCAAGAATCCATTTAAAATAGATTTTTGAATCAAAGTGTCCCATACCACTTTGAAACTTTTTAAAAGTATTTTTAATTTTAAAAATTTAATGTCCATATAAATAAATCCTTAAAACCATTTTTAAAACATGGACATTAATGACCAAGATTTAGAAGAATAAGCCTTTAAAACATTTAAAAATGGTATTTTAGTTAGAGTTTCTAACCAAAAGAGAGACTCTTGAATACAAATAATTAAGGTAATCAAAACATTGTAATATCATGAGAATAAAGGGATTCATGATATAATTTGTCAAAGTACATTATATACACCACATAAAAGTGATTTGGTGTATATCAACAAAGAAGTCTCAATGGAATGTAAATTGAGATGAAATCTCTCATAAAGGCCGAATCCTTAGGTTAAGGATAAATCAACGACATAGTTATGTGTGAAAAATATAAATACACTAAATCTGATTGGATATTCATTGTAAAACAATCAAAGGATATTCACACATAATCTTGTAAAAACAACACCAACGAATTGGATGTTTAACTCAACAAATGGTGAATGAGTTAAAATTACTCTTATCAAATTCATATCAATGACTTGAGAATTATCAATGGAGTGATTATGTGTATCAAAAGTATATCCACAGGGAAGGGAGTGGAAATTATGACATAATCAAATGAATAGTGATTCCACACATAATCTTGGAGTAATATAATCAATGAAATATGCGTAAAGCCAAATGAGTGGAAATTGAAATTTCGAATTCCCTTATCGATTAGGTAACATACGAAACATACACCCCTGAAAGAAGGATCATACAATTATGATGTATATACCCATGAATTAAAGTATAATACACAATGAATACAATTACGGGTAGTAATCATACACCACATGTAATAAATAAGTGGTGAACAATGGAATTATCACGAAATTAAGAGTGAGATAAGAAACCCCTTACCATATTAATCAACTGAGTCTTATGGAAAAAATTTAATAACCATCAAATGATTTACAGAATAACATGAATATAAAGATAATTATGATAATATATATCAAATGGCAGTACACAATACACCACTTTCAATAATTTAGTGGTGAACAATGGAAATCTCAAGGAATTGAAAGCGAGATAAGAAAATCTATTACTTTGTACTTTTTCCTTGGTCGACGGTAGGTTTACCTCATGTATAATGGTGAAATAATTGTTATTAAATTATACAAGAATCATTTACTTTAATATGATATCATATATGATCTTTTAACATTGATTTGTTAATAATATCTTAGAAATATCGTCATTTCGGGTGTTAACGGGTTCATTTTACTTTATATTCATTGTTATGTGAGCCATATTTATTAATGAGATGTATATTATTAAAATCCAGAATGATATCAAGTCCTTAGATACTATTTTTAAATCATCAAATTATATTTATACTTGAATGGATATGATGGAGAATGAATCTCATCGCGTTCGTGGAGACGGTAGTCCGTACATACGCACGAGCGACAATATCATTATTTTGATATTAAAATAATATATAATTGGATGTTATATCATATATACAGAATAATTATCATGTTATATTTATTATTTACATGAGTTACACATCATTATTATACCCATCCAAATAATAATATATTGAATAACAATTACACCACGACGTGGAGACGGTAAGCCGTACGTACGCATGTATGGTGACATGTTATTCAAAGGATGGATAGAATACTGAATATGGTTGTACCATATTTATAATAACATCATAGTATATATATGATACTGGAGTTATTATTTTATAATGGTAATAACAAAGAAAGAGGAAGTGGAAGAAGAAAGGAACTTGAAAAGGGGTGGTGAAAACATTACCTCTTCTTCGGGTTCTTCCTTTTGATTTGATCAAAAGGGCTCCATAGGTTGGCTTTCTGATAAAACTAAGGCCTTTAGGTTGTAGTGAGGGAAGTTGAGATAGTAGTTGGGCAGGGTATGGCCGAAACAAAGGGCTTTGAAGGTGTGAAGAAATGAGAAGGAGGAGTGCCCTTTTATAAGAGGGGTGAGGGGCACCTTTGGCAAAGCTAGAAATATTAATTTATAATAAATTCATATTGGGTTTGCAATGGCTCCAAAGTTAACTATTCAAAGTTTAAGGTTGGGATGGGTCTAAAAAAACTCAACCAATATAATTTAGACAGGTGTGGGTACTTATATTAACCTTATCTTTAAGTATTAACTCTAAGTTAATTAGTTCCACTTTTACAATGTCTCTTTGTATTTTTCTATAATATGGTTAATAAACATACTATATAAATCCAAGCGACCCACAAGTGGTCCATTAATGATGAACCTATCATGATATATGTCTCTTTGCCGAACATTATATTTTTAGGAATTTAATATCAATTAATAATATAATATTTGTTTTAAGAACTCTTTTTTGTCAATTTTGACACTATTCAATAGTTGATTTTTTTTAAACTCATAACAGATTGATTACTTCGAACAAAGTAAATTAAATCAATACTAATATATCATATTATCCTATAAAATTAGTTTAATTCATTAAAAGTGTCATATTATATTTATTTGGTATTTATAATATCAATTAATTTAATTTTTCACTGTTTTAGTAATTACTGCATCATCATTGTGTCATAAATAAATTATTTAATGTCTAAAAATTATTAATAAAATCTCATTATGTAGGAAATCTTTTTAGATTTTTAATGAATATTTATAATCTAAAATCCAACATATATAACCATATGTAATAATTGTTTTTCTAAACGATATATGCTTGTGTCATTTTTGTATTCATTTTAACTTAATTAAAATAAAGTGTCCCTATCACCTACAAGTGGCACCATGGGGTCCCCAAATCGACCCAAAGATGCCTATGGTCGAACATGTATCAACCAATAAGTCTAGGACACGTTTTAGGGTAATTTAGTATTATTATAATATTATTTTTTAACCCTTATTTACCAGATTTACCCTTAACCATGATAAATAAAATATTTAACACAGTAATTATTCAAAATGTCTAAAAATAAAAGTTACCTATTTACAAAATTTGGACATCCTGATTCCAAATATGGAATACATTTTTCTAAATTCAAAACACAGAAGTGGCAGAAATAAATTTAAAATTAATTCCCGCTGTCAAAACAAAAAGCGTGTTTTTTAGAGATAATAACTATCAAAAGATTGTCACTTGTTTATGTCTGGTTTAAATGTGAAATTTTGATCAATGACCCACATTGTATTATATGGTAAAAATATATTCTTAATATACTTTAAAACCACTCAAATTCATAATTTATCACTATTAATTATTTTGATTAAAAAAGTTGTTTTTAATTAAAATTTAGTAATTTTCACTATTCATCGAAATATGAAAGTTATCCGAAAAGTACCAAAATTTCACCCTAGCCTAATTTCGATATTCCGAATCCAAAAATGAAGTCCATTTTGGGAGATAGAATTTATAAAATTTAAAAAAGTAGGTATTACTATTCATAACGGCTAGTTTGATTGGTTATGGTGTGTTAAAATCTCGAAGTTGCGTACAATGCACGCCATTGCATTATTCTAAAGGATACATACTAAGGAAGCTTGGGGTGTTACATTATACCCTCCTTCAATAAATTGTGTCCTCGAAATTTTTTAAAATTTTGCTTGGGAATATAATGGAATGTCCCACATCGGAAAAAGAGTCAATAAAACTATCACTTTAAAAGAAAGAAAAAGAGGTATAAGGGTCATCCAAGATAACCCATACTAGGATTCCATGTAGGAAAACATGGATATGGATGATAAACTAAGTGTCAAGTTCTGATGGAGAGGGATAGAAATCATGATCAGGAGAAAGTTAACAATAAGAAAACCACAAACTTGTGTTGGGACAAACGACCATTAGTCTCCTAGTAGGAAAGTAAACAGACAACATTTTTTTAAGTTACATTACATAAGGACGAGGAATTTATTTATGATATTGACTAAGAACATTATGAGATATACTTACATTTTAAGTCGAGTTTCATTCTTTAATAAATTTCCACCACTAACTCAATTTTTTTTAAACGATGAGTATTCAAGAAGACTTGGTCACACTGGAAGAGCTAGAATAAACTTCTATATAATCACATGATCCATGCAGGGTAAACTATATATTTACATTGTCTTTGAAGATTAATCAAAACCAAAATGGTTAGTGAATGATCTAATGATCCCCCTAAAGGATATTCCTTGAGATAAATATCCACTAATCTTAATTTCTAAATTTAAACCAACAATACCCCAAAGTAAAATAAATACCATTCAATAATCAATTGTCCTTAAAATCCTTCAATATAATCCAAACTAATATTGAAACCCAAAACATAGAATAATTTGATTATGTAGTCTCCCATGTTAAATTGTATCTCCAAATGACATCAAATACTCTTAAAGTCACATACTTAAAAGTAATTAACATCATCACATATTCTCTGTTATAGGTTAATCATTTCCATAAATAACCCAAATCACTATAAATCCACAATAAAATTGTAGATAAAAATCCACCATTACTCTACAAATGAAACACCATTGTATTCTATTTTCCTTGGGCATATATTGTTCCCAACAAAGCAAACATCTTCCAAAATAACATTTATCACTGAATCACCAAATCATTTTCCTATACCAAGGGTATTCATTTGATAAGACATAAGAACCCAAATCATCTTATTATTGATCAATAAAATCAATCTACAAAAAAATAGTCACACTAACCAGGGACTTCACGTAGTCCAGTGGTAGGCGATAAATCCCAATCGCACTTTGGTTGTGGGTTCGATTCCCACAGCTTTGTCCGACGCGACGAGTTGTCACACGGTCTACGTGTTGTCCTTTTTCAAAAACTATATTTTATAATATTACCAAAATGAGATAAATTCCTCAAAATAACATAATTTAACCACAAATGTTATATCATACATTTCATTTTCATCCCAAATTATAATAACTTATAATTTTCTCAAACCCCAATGATCATATAAAACCAAATGGTTATTTATACCTATATCCACAAGAGAAGAGACAATTCTTCCTCAAATATCATTCTTACATGGAAAACTGTGGGGTTACAAATACAAGAGAAAATTATTCCAAAGTAAACCCATCATCAAGGAGTGCTAATACTTTTTAAATTTTTATCCAACCATTTATTTCCACATAGCTTCTTCTTTGACCAAGAAAATATCCTATAGAATAGGACATTCACTCGGGTAATGGCCAGGTCCCCTACATTTATGGCAAATGACTGTAAATGGACACTTGGAACCATTTTAATCTTCTTCCATAGTACCCTTAATTTTTCTTCGGCAATTCTTCACTTTATGTCCTTCCTTCCCGCACGTAAAACATTTCGTTATCCCATTGAGACACTTTCCTGGGTGTCTCTTTCCACATTTCCTGCATGATGAAAATTGAGGGTTCTTTTCTCCATGCTCTCCATTGCTGGAGCTCTTATCATTTATCACCTTTCTCTTCCTTGTTTAGTTTGGGAGTTGGTTAATATATATGTTGTTGATCATATTTTTGGAAAACTGATTTGGCATAAAGAGGATATCTTTTACACCTATCAACATTCCATTTTGTTGCTCATTTCCACCACCGTTCCCACCTTGTACATCATTCTAAAAGTCACTATGACTTCCTTGGAATCCATCCATTGATTAAAACCAGAAAGCATTGTGTGAGTAACATTAGTCATAAAATCATTTAGAGATTAAAATGTCCCCATATTCTCAATTTGAAACATATTAGGATTAACCAAGGTCATTTACTCTCATCTTATATATATATTACTTAAATCGGTTCGTAAAGAAAATGTAAATTATCCTAAGCATATCCCCCGGGAGTGTCGTAACCAAGAGTGCAGCAAGGCCCGTTGTCGTGCACCAGTTCCCGTTCGAGTCTAGCTCAAAGCAGTGTTTTTGGGTTTTACCCCTAGGTACATCTGTGCCAGAGCCGCCTCTACCTGCTCGTATCCAGACCGGGATGTATTGCTCGGAAAACTCACAAAATCTCTATAATACCAAAATTCTAGGAAGTTCTTTTATACTAATCCTCAAAGTTCATCTTTGGTCTACGTGCTCTAATCATAGTTTATCTAAATCTAGCTTCCAAGTTTTGTACTAAACTTCCTCTGATAGAAACTGTAACACTCCGACCCTAGTTACCTAGAGTCGGTGCATTATTACATAACATTGTCATGATCACGAGAAAGATCAAGTCTCGAAAGACCGATTAGTTTAGTAGCCTTGGAATAACTAGATACATCCATAAATTTTTACATTACATCATAAAAAAACATCTTGTCTTCATATCCCCTCATACTATCCCTGCAGGTCATTCATAAATTAATTATTCATAATCCTGGGAAAAATAAAACATTGAAAGGGGTGAGCTCAAATGCTCAGTAAGGATAACATTATAGCAGAAGCTTTCATAAATAAGCATAAACACTTAAGGCAGTTTATAACTAAAACAAAACCCTTTTAAACTAGAACTTCAACATAAAATGGTAAAGATAAAATAAAATAATGCCATTTACTTACTCACATTGATATTCTACTAGTCGAACAATCCCATGAAATATCAATAACCACTTTCATAATGATGGAATGCATAATGCCAGACTATCATAACCACATAGCCAAGGCCTCGTGCCAAGACTACAAATAAGATTTTGCCAAGGCCTTGTGCCAAGACACTAGTTTGTCTCATGAGACCTACCAATTCATCGTGGAGCTATAGAGGGCTCAAACCGTCACATATTAAGTCCAATGCATTCCCATATGAATCGTTTTAAACATAACATAAACATTCGTATTAAAACTAGCATACGAAATGTCAATACTTCTACCACAAACCATGAATGGTATAAAAATAACACATCCCCAGTCAAACATTACTCATTCGATACAATATGGAAGATTTTATTGTATCACATTAACCTCAATAAATAATAATGAATGATGTTGACATAGATGAAAATAATCATCAAATCAATTTGAGAGAAATATCCCCCTTTTCTTGAAATCATTTAAAAGTCACACTATTTGTCAAGAATCCATTTAAAATAGATTTTTGAATCAAAGTGTCCCATACAACATTGAATCTTTTTAAAAGGATTTTTAATTTTAAAACTTTAATGTCCATATAAATAAATCCTTAAAACCATTTTTAAAACATGGACATTAATGACCAAGATTTAGAAGAATAAGCATTTAAAACATTTAAAAATGGTATTTTAGTTAGAGTTTATAACCAAAAGAGAGACTCTTGAATACAAATAATTAAGGTAACAAAAACATTGTAATATCATGTGAATAAAGGGATTCATGATATACTTTGTCAAAGTACATTATATACACCACATAAAAGTGATTTGGTGTATATCAACAAAGAAGTCTCAATGGAATGTAAATTGAGATGAAATCTCTCATAAAGGCCGTATCCTTAGGTTAAGGATAAATCAACGACATAGTTATGTGTGAAAAATATAAATACACTAAATCTGATTGGATATTCAGTGTAAAACAATCAAAGGATATTCACACATAATCTTGTAAAAACAACACCAACGAATTGGATGTTTAACTCAACAAATGGTGAATGAGTTAAAATTACTCTTATCAAATTCATATCAATGACTTGAGAATTATCAATGGAGTGATTATGTGTATCAAAAGTATATCCATAGGGAAGGGAGTGGAAATTATAACATAATCAAATGAATAGTGATTCCACACAAAATCTTGGAGTAATATAATCAATGAAATATGCGTAAAGCCAAATGAGTGGAAATTGAAATTTCGAATTCCCTTATCGATAAGGTAACATACGAAACATACAACCATGAAATAAGGATCATACAATTATGATGTATATACCCATTAATTAATGTATAACACATAATGAATACAATTACGGGTAGTACACATACACCACATGTAATAAATAAGTGGTGAACAATGGAATTCTCACGAAATTAAGAGTGAGATAAGAAACCCTTTACCACATTAATCAACTGAGTCGTATGGAAAAAAGTTAATAACCACCAAATTATTTACATAATAACATGAATATAAAGAGAATCATTATAATATATATCAAATGGAAGTACAAAATACACCACTTTCAATAATTTAGTGGCGAACAATGGAAATCTCACGGAATTGAAAGCGAGAAAAGAAAATCTCTTACTTTGTACTTTTTCCTTGGTCGACGGTAGGATTACCTCATGTATAATGGTGAAATAATTTTTATTAAATTATTCAAGAATCATTTACTTTAATATGATATCATATATGATCTTTTTACATTGATTTGTTAATAATATCTTAGAATTATCGTCATTTCGGGTGTTAACGGGTTCATTTTACTTTATATTCTTTGTTATGTGAGCCATATTTATTAATGAGATGTATATTATTAATATCCAGAAGGATATCAAGTCCTTAGATACTATTTTTTAATCATCAAATTATATTTATACTTGAATGGATATGATGGAGAATGAATCTCATCGCGTTCGTGGAGACGGTAGTCCGTACATACGCACGAGCGACAATATCATTCTTTTGATATTAAAATAATATATAATTGGATGTTATATCATATATACAGAATCATTATCATGTTATATTTATTATTTATATGAGTTACACATCATTATTATACCCATCCAAATAATAATATATTGAATAACAATTACACCACGACGTGGAGACGGTAAGCCGTACGTACACACGTATGGTGACATGTTATTTAAAGGATGGATAGAATACTGAATATGGTTGTACAATATTTATAATAACATCATAGTATATATATGATACTGGATTTATTATTTTATAATGGTAATAACAAAGAAAGAGTAAGTGGAAGAAGAAAGGAACTTGAAAAGGGGTGGTGAAAACATTACCTCTTCTTCGGGTTCTTCCTTTTGATTTGATCAAAAGGGCTCCATAGGTTGGATTTATGATAAAAGTAAGGCCTTTAGGTTTTAGTGAGGGAAGTTGATATAGTATTTGGTCAGGTTTTGTCCGAACCAAAGGGCTTTGAAGGTGTGAAGAAATGAGAAGGAGGAGTGCCCTTTTATAAGAGGGGTGAGGGGCACCTTTGGAAAAGCTAGAAATATTAATTTATAATAAATTCATATTCGGTTTCCAATGGCTCCAAAGATTACTATTAAAAGGTTAAGGTGGGGATGGGTATAAAACAACTCAACCAATAGAATTTAGACATGTTTGGGTACTTATATTAACCTTATCTTTAAGTATTAACTCTAAGTTAATTAGTTTCACTTTTACAATGTCTCTTTGTATTTTTATATAATATGGTTAATAAACATACTATATACATCCAAGAGACCCCCAAGTGGTCCATTAATGATGAACCTATCATGATATAAGTCACTTGGCCGAACATTAGATTTTTAGGAATTTAATATCAATTAATAATATAATATTTGTTTTAAGAACTCTTTTTTGTCAATTTTGACACTATTCAATAGTTGATTTTTTTAAACTCATAACAGATTGATTACTTCGAAAAAAGTAAATTAAATCAATACTAATATATCATATTATCCTATAAAATTAGTTTAATTCATTAAAAGTTTCATATTATATTTATTTGGGTATTTATAATATCAATTAATTTAATTTTTCACTATTTTAGTAATTACGGCATCATCATTGTGTCATAAATAAATTATTTAATGTCTACAAATTATTAATAAAATATAATTATGTAGGAAATATTTTTAGATTTCTAATTAATATTTATAATCTAAAATCCAACATATATAACCCTATGTAATAATTGTTTTTTCAAAAAATATATGCTTGTGTCATTTTTGTATTCATTTTAACTTAATTAAAATAAAGTGTCCCTATCACCTACAGGTGGCACCATGGGGTCTCCAAATCGACCCAAAGATGGATATGGTCGAACATGTATCAACCAATAAGGCTAGGACACTTTTTAGGGTAATTTAGTATTATTATAATATTATTTGTTAACCCTTATTTACCAGATTTACCCTTAACCATGGTAAATAAAATATTTACCACAGTAATTATTCAAAATGTCTAAAAATAAAAGTTACCTATTTACACAATTTGGAAATCCTGATTCCAAATATGGAATCCATTTTTCTAAATTAAAAACACATAAGTGGCAGAAATAAATTTAAAATTAATTCCCGCTATCAAAACAAAAAGCATGTTTTTTGGAGATAATAACTATCAAAAGATTGTCACTTGTTTATGTCTGGTTTAAATATGAAATTTTGTTCAATGACCCACATTGTATTATATGGTAAAAATATATTCTAAATATACTTTAAAACCACTCAAATTCATTATTTATCACTATTAATTATTTTGATTAAAAAAGTTGTTTTTAATTAAAATTTAGTAATTTTCACTATTCATCAAAATATGAAAGTTATCTGAAAAGTACCAAAATTTCACCCTAGGCTAATTTCGATATTCCGAATCCAAAAATGAAGTCCATTTTGAGAGATAGAATTTATAAAATTTCAAAAAGTAGGTATTACTATTCATAATGGCTAGTTTGATTGGTTATGGTGTGTTAAAATCTCGAAGTTGCGTACAATGCACGCCATTGCATTATTCGAAAGGATACATACCAAGGAAGCTTGGGGTGTTACAAATATGTGAATTTTACTATTTTTGTTCCTTAAATTCTAAGATTCTTCAATTTTATCATTTTGATTTTTTTATTAAAACATCTAGTTGTCTAATGTAATTAATTTAACCATTAAGACTAAAATAATTTGAGATTTATTAGAATATATAAACAATTTATTATTAATATTATATTAAATTTATAAAATAAAATTCCCATGGGTCTTGGAAATTAATTTTAAAACAAGCGCATGTGACGTGCTACGACGTTGCTTAAACACAGACTTTGCTAAAAACATTTTTACAATATATGGGTAAATATGTTAATTATAAAAGAATAATTGGTCCATTAATAGAACATATTTAATATTTCATTACACTTATAAATAACTTGGTAGAAAGTAAATTTTTTATTAATTTTAAATCATTTAATAAAATTTCATTTATTGTAAAATAACAATAATGTCTACTTTGGAATTATTTATTTAATGTTAATTTTAAAATATTAATCTAATATTGGAATTAACATATATTATGTTTATAGCTATGTAACATGATATATTCATCTAAAAAATAATAAAAATATTAATTCAATCAATTAACTTCACTTTTTAATATTTATAGTATCATTTATTTTAGTTAATTATGAACTAAATAATCATTATATTGGTGTTTTTTAAGCATTTTAAGTAAGTAAACCATCTCAAAAAATTGTTGATAAGTTATTATGATAAAAATAACCCATATATATTACAAAATGAAATTCAAAATTAAAATCACAGAAGTGGGAAAATTAATATTAACGCTAATCCCCCAGATGGGGCGAAATAACAGGTTTCTAAAGTTGAAAAAAATGATTAAACATTTGATAAGTTTTTATATTCAATTAAAAAGTGAAATTGATTATAATGAAATTAATTGTATATAAAAATTTAAAATTGATATAATGTGACTCTCTAAAAATATAAAATATAATTTATTATTAATAATTATTTAAACAAAAAGTTTGTTTTTAACTAAATTGCAGTAATTTTCACTATTCATCAAAAAATGATGTTTCTCAGAAATTTCCCAAAAATTCACCCTAAGATATTTTTTACATTATAAACTCAATAATTATTTTAATTTTTAAAAATAAAATTTATAAAAGTTTCAAAAATTGGTTTTAATATAGGTTCGCTAATAAAAGGCGGTAAAACTCATTCTTGTGTTTAATGCAAGTGAATTCAGTGTTGTGTGTAGCGTAAGATTAAATTTTTGTATAAAGCATGCCTACAAAAAATATTTATTTTAAATAAAAATATTGTAAAGTCTTGGAGTGTCACATGATGCATGTGGCATTGTATGAATATATCGGTCGTCGCAACACTAGAATCTCTGTCCTAAAATCCAAACTCAAAAAACCTTAACATTGTTACCCCAAACCAATCTCACCAACCCATGGTCATAAAGTAGAACCATCCGATCTGATACCACTCTGTCACAACATGTCCTAGAGGGGCCTGACTCAGGACTACCCCAAGCCCGCCTCCAATAGGCCAGGGGCTGGTGACTAGCGCCGAGTAAACATGTTCCACAAATGGGAAGCATTAACCTAATATACCTATACATGCGCACTTATCTTCATGAACACAATACTGAAATGTAAAACAACTAAAAAAATGCATGCTTACATCTTATATCCCACAGCATAGTACAAAAGTAAAGTACTGATAACAGAAAAGGGGCCAAAGACAAGCCCTACCAAACCTACAAAGATTCTAACATACTGCAAGGGTAATGACTAAATCAATAGTATGATCCTGGTAAACACATTGGTCTATCAAGCTCCATCTATTCTCCACCCACTCCCTATCCTCCCAGGACACCGTCAAAAGGGTCATCGTCTGCACAAGACACAACATGTGCGGGAAAAGTCTGTGTAGGGGTGAGTATAATAATACTCAATAAGAAACCCATAAAAAACTAAACACAAAGCCCAAGTATGCTAATCTCAATACAAGATTTAAATATGAATGTATAATAGGATCAAAACCTAGATATTCTCTGGAGAGACACCACGCCATCAGGCGGTCATAACCAACTGCCAGCCACCAGATACTTCTCGAAGCAATGCTCGTTCTGGGAGAACTCGCTCCACAAACCATGATATCATCAGAGACACTCAAAAAAGAGGTCTAGATCATTGGACCCCACCCAAAGAGAAAATACTAGTCTAAGAAGACTTTGATACATAGATAGGGTGTCACGCCCAAAACCACTGGGGGTTACTATAAACACAATTCAGGTCGACCTGCTACATGGGGAATAATATGCTAATGATTCCACAAACCCTACTGATATGGCCTGCTAGATGGAGGATCAACACTCTACTTAGGGAAGTTATGTTGATTCCACAAACTCCAAATAGGGTTGATAGAGGATCACACTCCAGTCTTACAGAGGGAAAACAAAACACTATCTGAGACTCATCCTCTAGAGGGGATCATAGTCTAGTGATGTGTGTATAATGTTACATTGTACCCTAAATGAAAGGACTAAGGGAACACACTCAACCTGTAATGGTCCAAACTAAGAAAAAAAGAGAATCAATCACTCTTGAAGGGTGTACATTGCGTGTACCAAGGGGTACACGGTGTGTCAAGCTATCCTAAGTCATGACCGTGTGGAAGATCCTCACATGGAATGTAGTCTCCAAATATAAGATGTGTAGGAGAGGATACAGGTTGTGTAGAGACACATGATACTGTAACGACCCGAACGTTTAATAATTTATGTTTCCTTTGTCTCTATGTTATTTTATTTTATACTCAACGAAACTATTTCATTTAATGAAATGAGTATAAATAAAATGAGACCATTAGGTTTTGATAGTTATATGATCGTTGGTCAATATGACAGTTGTAAACTAAATTCTTAATGTTGAGTTTTTTCTATAAAAAAACAAGTGATCTTGGTTAATTAATACAGAAATGAGATACAATGGCATCATCTAGTAGTCTCGGGCTGATCAAAGTCCATATGAAAAAACTGGGGAAGGAGGAAGCACCAATGGGTTTTTATCTGGAACAAACCCAAGCCGAACTTCACTATGTGAAGCTGGAATGGAATCGCCTTCAGGAGAAGTTCATGCTTATAGAAATCACTACTCGGGCAATGTTGGTCGAGTCGCCCTTAGATTCTCTCACCTTAGCACACCTTACACTTAGGTCCTATGTTGGGGTTATAAGGGGCTATGTAACGAGACCGTAGCTATTTTGTGTAATCCAATGAGATAAATAAAATTGTGATTTCTTCCTTTGGCGAAGTTTGTGATTTTTCAAATGTTAAAATAAATATCGGATGTATATTGATGAATTTTGAAAAAAGGTGTATTTTAAAATATTTATGTAAACCTTAAATAATTAATGATGTGTAAGGATTTTAAAAAAATTGTCTTCTTCAAATGTGTTGAGTAAGAAATTAAGTGTTTAATAAGATCAACTTAATTTTTGGTGAATAGTAAATTATGAATAGTGATTTTATGTTTAGGATTAGTAATTTGACCAAATGGATTAGCAATCTCACTTAAAGAAAGTATTAATATAATTTAGTCACCATGATTATGTAATGTGATTCAATAAAATAGTTAAATAATTGTTTCAGAAATTATTAGTTATGTATTAGTTGTTCAGGTGAATTGTGTTTTTTATTTAAAATATAAATTATAAATATTTAGAAAATTATTTTTATAAAATGGAGTTCATTTTTAAATTCAGAGCATCAATATTTGGTTAAGGTATGTTTTTGGGATTTTTCTGAAAAAGTTGATTTTTTGGTGAATAATGAATTTTTAGTTTAGAGTTTTTGGTCTTTAATGACATCATTAAGGATGTAATAATTATGAAATAATTCTGGTAGACTTATGAATAGTATTATAAGGTATGAGGTGTCCCAAATGTCCAATACCATGGGAAAATACAATGGGAAAGCCCATGGTGTTTCCAATACCACTGATGAGGTGTCCCTTGGCCATTAATGCCTTGTCCCCTCAATTCCCCTATAAATACCAAGACATTCTCTCATCCTTTCCATTCCAAAATCCTCTTTAATGTAGTTATGGTCTCCTTACCTCCCAAGGAGTCCTCCCAAGGTTCCCTCAAGCCTCCCAATGTCCAAAACATCAATATTTCGAAGTTACTCTTCAATGTAAGGGATTCTTTCACTCTTCCCATTTTCAAAGTTATACTTTCATGTAAAGTCATTAATGTTCAGTTTTTCCATTTTGGGTTATGATATATATGGTAATAATAATTAAATTTTATTTTAACATGATTATAGACTCTATTTAATCTCATCAATTCATTTTTTTATGTTTTAAGTGACGTCTTTAGGCTGCTGAATGTTTCATAAAAAAATCTTATTTTTGTCTTCCTTTCAAGTTTTTCATTTCATATGGTATGTTCTTCAAATATCATTACCATGTTCTTATATCATTTATATTATATCCCTATAATATTTTATTTATCATTTATGAGTGGGTGACCCATGTCCCCTCTCTTTTCAATGTTTTCTAAAACCCCGCAACATAGCCGTTATGCTAGCTGAATTTTCGCCTCAAAATGTCTCTCTCTTTTTCTCAAATTATTTTATTTTATTAATTTAATACTCAAAACTATTTATTCTACAGGGTTATTCAAATACATATCAACATGTTCTATTTTAAATTTCTTTTATTTACATAAATTAGACCCACTTTCATTTTCCGTGGGTTAAAGTGACATAAAGATCATGTTTGTAAAGCAATTTTTAAAATGTTATGACTATGAAATGAAACCCATTTCTTTTATGATATATGGGTTATTTATGAAATTATTGATGATTATATATGTAGATGACATGATAATAAATACAAATTAAGGGTTCACCCTAATAGCGCTCCAATGCATTGGGTATAGATATAATCTCTAGAGATGACCATTTTAACGATACCTTGGTTAATAACCTTGGTAATTTTTTTAATGACACCTTGGGGATGGACCTTGGTGACACGAAAATGATTGTCTACGTTAAATGTTGTAGCGACATCTTCATGTTTTGAAAAACAATATTTTTATTATGAAATGCCTCATGATCTCTTTTTCAGGACTTAAAGTTATTTATCATGACTTTATTGATGTATCTCAAGTTGACATGTAAAATGTTTCTCTTGTTTCCCTTACTGGGCCTTCTGCTCACCCTTTCCATTGATGTATGCTCCAAGGTTATGAGATGTTTTAATGAACATAGGATGAACAATGATTAATCCTTTCATGTGTTTAAGAAGAATTTTTATGTCATTTTCATGTTTTATGTCCCTGATTTCTAAGACACTAGACTTTAAAGATCCTTTGTTTGTAAAATGTAATGAAATGTTATGTTATAAAAAGGCGGGATTCCATAGTTGGTATCAAAGATAGGTTTAGTTATTTATGGAAATTAGGATATGAAATATTTAGGAAGAACCCTATAGAAATATTTAAATATACGGAAAAACTTCCTGGTATTTTGGTGAGTATTGAGTAAATGGTTTACCAAACAAATACATCCCTTTCTAGATACGAGCGGGTAGAGGTGAATCTAGCAAAAATGTGCATAGGGGTAAAACCCGAAAACACCTCTTTGAGATAGACTCGAACAAGAACTGGTGCATGACAAGGGGCCTTGCTGCACTCTTGGTTACGACACTCCCAGGGGATATGTTTTGTTAATCGAATGATTTTTATGAATCATTATGAAGGAATTATAGAGAAATATAATAGTTTAAGCCTGAAGTTTTAAGATGTAGAATCCTTTATCGTTAAAAGATTCATAAATGAAAGAAGTTTCTCACTAAGATTTTATATTTTTTAGAATATAGCGGCCAATGGGAGGAACCGTGCAAATGGTGACTGCAATGGACCATTCACTGATGGCCCTCCAATGGAAGCTAGAATGGTAACATTCATGCGAATGATGAAACAATTGACTCAAGATATGTGTAATAACTTGAATCAAGATGAGAGGCCGATCTCAGCACGAAGGGAACAACATTCTATTGAGTCCTTTATGCGACAACGACCACCAACCTTCAGTGGATCTACTGACCCATTGGTTGCGGAACAATGGATAAGCTCCATTGAAAAGATCTTTTCTCTACTTCATTGTTCGGAACAAGAAAAAGTCACCCTTTTTGTTTACCGCCTAGAGGGAGAAGCTAATTATTAGTGGTCACTGATCAAAAACACGAAGCCAAGAGAATAGATGGAAGCTATGGAGTGGGAAGAGTTTAGGTGAATATTCATCAATATGTATTTTCCTCATTCAATGAGAATGAGAATGGAGAAATAATTTCTCGAGCTGAAGCAGAAGGAGAATGAATATGTTGGAATCTACGAGGTAAACTTCACAAGGAATTCCCGTTATACCTCAAGCTTTGTCATGGACCTTAATGGGAAGGTTGATAGATTATATGGTGGAATAAGACCTCATCTGCAGAAGAGTCTATCCAACAAGGACTATGATAGCTATGAATAAATAGTTCGAAGTGCTATGAATGTCAAACTGGAGTTTGGTGACACTACGGGAATAACCAATTATTGAGATGGGGTATTTTCGACTGGCTTTCCTCCCATCGAAAAAACTCCAACGGAAAGCGTATTTGCGACATGAATATATTCCCATCGCAAATGGTCAGTTATTTGCGATGGAAATACAGGACTTGTCGCAATAGATATGGTGCGGTTTGCACTCCAAAACGTGGGAAGCCTATTTGCGACGGTTGCCTTCTACCCGTCGCAACTACCCGGCGGTGGTAAATACTATTTGCGACGGGTAATTTTCTTGTCGCAAAAAAATATTCAGCATGTGTTATTTACGATGGGTCCCGTCGCCAATACCAGCAGCGGTAAATAAGATTTTGCGATGGGGCCCGTCGCCAATACCGGTGGTGGTAAATAGTAATTTGCGACGAGGATATCTGCCCACCGCTAATAGTATGTCGGCATGAAGCTATTTGCGATGGGTCCACCGCAAAAACCCTTTTAACCACCGCCCGTAACTAATGCGGGCAAAGGTATTTGCGACATGATACCGTCGCAAATAAGACCGTCGCAAATAATCTAACCTATATATATACCCCCACCCGTTTTTTCCGTATAATTCAGATCTCTTTTCCGCACTCTCTTTAACTTCTAGTTATAAGTAGAAAATTTCTTTTGTTTTAATTTTTTCTTACGAGAATAGGAAAGAAGGAGTTAGAATGTGCAAATTGTTTCAAAATATCGAAGGTATTTATATTTTTTTTATTTTTTAAATTATTTTTAATTCTTAAATTATTTTTAATTGTTAATTTTATTTTTAATTATTAATTTTAGTTTTTTTAATAGATTGTTTTATAACTATATAGTATAATTAGATTAAGTGGTTGTACCAAATAATCCATGTCTGGATACGAACAAGTAGAGGTGGCTCTGGCACAGATGTACCTAGGAGTGAAAACTCTGACAAGGTGTTTCAAGCTTGAGATGTGGTAACCTAGTACACGACAACGGGTCTTGCTCCACTCTTGGTTCGACACTCCCAGAGGATGTTTTGGTAATAATTATAAATAAATAAATTTTATTAGAAATAATTATAAATTGTTAAATTTATTTAGAAATTATTATATAATTATCAAATAATTAAAAAATAATTTGATTTAATTTGATTTAATTAAAATAATTATCAAATAATTAGGAAATAATTAGATTTAATTGATTAGAAATAATTAAAATAATTAAAATAATTAGAAAACAATTAAAATAATTAGGAAACAATTAAAATAATTAGGAAACAATTAAAAATAATTAGGAAACAATAAAAATTAATTAGCAAACAATTAAAAATAATTAGGAAACACTTAAAAATAATTAGGAAACAATTAAAAATAATTAGGAAACTATTAACAATAATTAGGAAACTATTAAAAATAATTAGGAAACAATTAAAAATATTTAGGAAACAATTAAATATAAATATGAAATAATTAAAAATAATTAGGAAACAATTAAAAATAATTAAGAAACAATTAAAAATAAACTAGAAGTAATTATAAATAATTAGGAAAAAACTAAAAATAATTAGGAAAAAACTAAAAACAATTAGGAAACAACTAAAAACAATTGGAAAACAACTAATTTTATATATACATAATTTAATAATAATATTATTATATTAATTTTTTATATTATTAATATTAGTATTATTATATGATATTATATTATTTATATTCATATTATTATTATTTTATATTAATATTTTATAATTATATTTTATATATTTTTTATGTTATAATAATATAATTTTTTAATCTTATTAATATTAATATTATTTTTATATAATCTTATACGATTTGTATTAATTATTTTATTTTTTTTTATTTTTTTAGTATTTGCGATGGGAGTATTTACGACGGGGTGTCCCGTCGTAAAAGTTTTCTTTACTGTCCCATTTGCGACGGGAAGAATACCCATCGTAAAAAATATTTCTACGACGGGTCGTCGCAAATATTTTTTAAATTTCCCATTTGCGACGGGTCAAAAACTCGTCGCAACTAATATATCTGCGACGACCCATCGCAAACACATTTTTTTATATATAAACAAAAACCAATTTGCGACGGGGGAAAAATACCGTCGCAAATACTATTTTTGTGACGGGACTACCACAAAACACCTATTTGCTACACCGTTTTCGGCAACGGGCGATTTGCGACGGCGCCCCGTCGCAAAAGGTCTTTTGTGACGGGATCCCGTCGCAAATATTCTGTTTTCCTGTTGTGTGAGACATAGTGGTCGCACAAATCTAATGATAAGAAGAGAGATATAGAACCAAGCATGGGAAGAAGCTTTGGTCAGGAAAGAGGTGGAAAGAAAATGCAACTTGCCACATGCAATAAATATGGGAAGAAGCATTCAGGGAACTACTTGATCGGAAGTGGAAAGTACTAAAAGTGTGGAAGAGAAGTCCATATTTCTCAGAATTGTCGTAGTGAGGTAAAGCCTCCACTCCCCAACACTATAGAAAAAGTAAAGATGGTTCTGGCCCTACCTGAATTCCAATGCGTCAAGTACGGATAGCTTGGGCACGTTGCTAATCACTGTCCAAATCTGAGGGCAGTGGAGGGGAATCACCATCAACCTCATCAAAGGCCAAGGGAGCAAGGTCATGCTTTTACTATCACAATAACTGAAGTTGAAGCTCTGAATGTCGTGGTAGCAGGTACTCTTGTTGTCCTCTCAAAACAAGCAAGTACTTTGTTTGATTCTGGTTCTACACATTCTTTTATTTCCTCCAAGTTTGCAAACAATACAGAATCAATCCTCGAACTGCTAGAGGTATAGTTGTCAGTCAAGACTCCATGTGGGATTATCCATGCATCAACAGTGTTTAGAGACTCAAGTGTTTACTTTAGTTAGCACAATATTATCACAAATCTAGTAGTCATTCCCATTATGGAATTGGACGTTATACTAGGGATGGACTGGCTCTCAAAGTATAATGCTAAGATCAAATGCAGAAATAGTGAAATCTCAGTAGTCTTGAATGAACGACCTACAATTATCATTCAACAAGAGATATCCCGACCTGATCTTTGTCTAGAGGCACCTCCTATAGCTTTCTTTATGGAGTTAATCGGTGAGGATAAAGAAGGAAAAGTGAGTATACAAATAGAATATGTCCCGATTGTTCGGTGATACATTGATGTATTTCCGTAGGAGTTTCCTGGACCTCCCCTAGAAAGAGAGGTAGAGTTCTCCATCGAACACGTACATGGATCTCATCCGATATCAAAGACCCCGTATAGGATGGAAAATATTGATCTTGAGGAATTAAAGAAACAACTCCAAGATATTTTGGAGAAAGGTTTTATCCAGCCGAGTGTGTCTCCTTGGGGAGCACCAGTTCTATTTATAAAGAAGAAGGATGGATTGATGCATCTATGCATTGATTATGGAGAACTGAAAGGGATCACAGTGAAGAAAAATACCCTCTTCCAAGAATTGATGACTTATTTGACCAACTTTGTGGGGATCAATTCTTCTCTAAAATTGATCTTCGATCTGGTTATCATCAATTGAGGGTGAAGAAATATGGTATTCCAAAAACTGCCTTCTGATCAAGATATGGGCATTATGAGTTCACTGTTATTCCCATTGGCTTGACTAATGCTCCTGCTATTTTCATGGATTTAATGAATAGAGTCTTTAAGGACTACCTTGATAACTTTTTGGTAGTTTTTATTGATGATATTTTTATATATTCAAAAAGTCGTGAGGATCATGGAGATCATCTTAGGGATGTTTTGAAAACTCTGTGGAAGTAGAGGCTCTTTGGAAAGTTCATCAAGTGTGAGTTTTGGTTACAACAAGTGGCTTTCTTGGGTCACATCGTAACCAATGAAGGAATCTGGGTTGACCCTGTGAAGACAATGGTTGTAGAGGAGTGGCCTCAACCCACAACAGTAACTGAGATTTGTAGTTTCCTTGGTTTAGCAGGATATTATAGGAGGATTGTGAAAAACTTTTGACAACATTCTAATCCAGTAACCAAGTTGACTCGAAAAGGGGTTAAGTTCATATGGAAAAAAAAGTGAGGAATGTTTCCAAGAGCTGAAGAAGAGATTGGTTACTGCACCTATGTTAACACTACCCTCTATCAGAGAAGGATTCAATATTTCTAGCGATGCATCTCTAAAAGGGATTTGGTGCGTCCTCAGGAAAAATGACAAGGTAATTTCTTATGCATCTCTACAGTTGAAGATTCATGAGCAGAATTATCCTACGTATGATCTAGAGCTGCCTGCAATCATTTTTGCTCTGAAGATTTGGAGGCACTATCATTATGGGGAGAAATGTGATATATACACCGACCACCAATGTTTAAAGTATATTTTCATGCAGAAAGAATTGAACATGAGACAAAGGAGGTGGCTGGATCTTATTAAAGAATATGATTTTTCAATCCATTATCACCCTGCAAGAGAAAACAAAGTCGTGGATGCGTTAAACAGAAAAGAACATGTTTTTCTGGAAACAATGAGGATCCTAGGAGATCCCTTGATTAAGGATCTAGTAAAACTGGACATGGGAATTGTAAGGGAAGGGACATCATAAACCCTATCCCAAATTATTTCTCAACCTTCATTACTAGAGAATATCAGGAAGGCTCAAAAAGAAGATCTTTTGTTACAGGTGAAGTTTGAGGCTATGAAGGATGGGATGTTTCCTGATTTCAATATTGATCAAGAAGGTGTAACGAAATTTTGTACAAGACTATGTGGTCTATCTATTCGGAGATAAAGAAAGAACTGATGGATGAAGCTCATAGCTCTACTTTCTCTATACATTTGGGAATCACTAAAATGTATAGAGACCTTCGTGATCATTATTGGTGGGATAACATGAAGAGGGATATTTCTGATTACACTACAATGTGTATGGTGTGTCAACAAGTAAAGGCAGAACGACAACTTCCTAAGGGGGTATTACAACCACTACCCATACCAGCATGGAAGTGGGATAATATCACTATGGACTTTATCACTGGTCTCCTGAAAACATCCAAAGGGAACAATGCGATATAGGTTATAGTGGACCGTCACACCAAGACTGCCCATTTAATCTCTATTCGGGAAGATTTATCTCTTGATCAACTTTCCAGTATTTATGTGAAGAAAGTGGTATGGCTGCATGGAGTTCCACTTTATATCGTATCTGACCGTGATCCAAGGTTCACATCAAAATTCTGAAGAACTCTTCAACATGCTCTGAGCACTGAATTGAATTTCAGTATGGCATATCACCCCCAAACTGTTGGCCAATCTGAAAGGACTATTTAAACACTCAAGGATATGCTGATAACATGCTCAATTGAATATAAAGGTGGATGGGATCAACATCTCCCTTTAGTTGAGTTATCTTACAACAACAGATTCCACACGATCATTCAAATGGAACCCTATGAAGCTCTATATGGGAAGCAATGTAGAACTCATACTTGTTGGGATGAAGCTAGTGAGAGAAAGCTTCTTGGGCCTGATCTTGTGCAAGAGATGACAGAAAAAGTCCATTACATCCAACAACACATTAAATCTGATCATATTCGGCAAAAGAGCTATGTCGAAAACCGTCTAAGGGACTTGGAGTTTAATGTCAGTGAAAAGGTATTTCTTCGAATTCCACCATAGAAGAGATTCATGAGGTTTTGGAATAAAGGGGACCTCAGTCCTAAGTACATTGGACCCTATGAAATCCTTGATCGTGTAGGAGCAGTGGCCTATCTTCACTTCCTCCAAATCTAGAACAAATTCATGATTTCTTCCACGTATCCCTCTTGAGCAAGTACATAACTGACCCTTCACATGTATTAAACCCAGAGGTGGTACAACTAGAACATGACCTCTCTTATGAGGAGTAGCCGGTGGAGATCTTGGATCGTAGAGACAAGGTTCTACGTAACAAGACTATCCACCCTGTTATGGTGTTGTTGAGGAACCAAAAATATGAAGAAGCCATGTTGGAACTAGAGGAGTCTATGAGGTAGAAGTTCCCACACCTTTTCTTTTCTGAGGGTATGAGTTAAAATTTTGGGGACGCAATTTCTTAAGGGTAGAAGAATGTAACGACCCGAACTTTTAATAATTTATGATTCCTTTGTTTGTGTGTTATTTTATTTTATACTCAATGAAACTATTTCATTTAATGAAATGAGTATAAATAAAATGAGACTATTAGGATTCGACTGTTATATGACTATTGGTCAATATGACCGTTGGAAACTGAACTCTAATGTTGCGTTTTTTTCTTTAAAAAAACAAGTGATCTTGGTTAATTAATACAGAAAGGAGATATGATGGCCTCATCTAGTAGTCTCGATCTGATCAAAGCCCATCTGACAGAACTGAGGAAGGAGGTAGCACCACTGGGTTTTTCTCTGGACCAAAACCAAGTCGAACTTCACAGTGTGAAGTTCGAATGGAATCGCCTTCAAGAGAAGTTCAAGCTTATATAAATCACTACTCGGTAAATGTTGGCCGAGCCGCCCTCTGATTCACTCACCTTAGCACACCTTATACATAGGTCCTATGTTGGGGTTATAAGGGGCTATGTAAAGAGACCGTAACTACTTTGTGTAATCCATTGAGAGAAATAATTTTTTTTTTATTCCTTTGGTGAAGTTTGTGATTTTTCAGATGTTCAAATAAATATTGGATGTATATTGATGAATTTTGAAAAAAATGATATTTTAAAATATTTATGTAAACCTTAAATAATTAATGATGTGTAAGGATTTTCATAAAATGGTCTTCTGCAAATGTGTTCAGTAATAAATATATAGTCTAATAAGATCAACTTAATTTTTGGTGAATAATAATTATAAATAATGATTTTATGCTTAGGATTAGTAATTTGACCAAATGGATTAGTAATATCACTTAAAGAAAGTATTAATATAATTTAGGCACCTTGATTAAGTAATGTGATTCAATAAAATAGGTAAAATTCTATTTCAAAAATTATTAGTTAAGTATTAGTTGTTTCGAGTGAATAGTGTTTTATATTTAAAATTTAAATTAAAAATATTTAAGAAATTTATTTTTATAAAACGATGTTCATTTTTGAATTCAGAGCATCAATATTTGGTTAAGGTGAGTTTTTGGGATTTTTCTGAAAGAGTTGAATTTTCGGTGAATAGTGAATTTTCAGTTTAGAGTTTCAGGTGTTCAATGACATCATTAAGGATTTAATAATTATGCAATATTTATGGTCGACTTAAGAAAAGTAAGATAAGGTCTATGGTGTCCCAAGTGGCCAATACCATAATAAAATACCATGGGCAATCCCGTGGTTTTTCCAATACCACTGATGAGGTGTCCCTTGGCCATTAATGCCTTATCCCCTCACATCCCCTATAAATACCAAACCATTCTCTCAGCCTTTCAGTTCCAAAATCATATTCAATGAATTTCTGGTCTCTTTACCTCCCAAGGAATCCTCCCAAGTTCCCAAACTTCATGATTTTGAAGTTACTCTTCAAGGTAAGGTATTCTTTCACTCTTCCCATTTTCAAAGTTCTACTTTCATGTCAAGTCTTTCAAGTTCCTTTTTTTCAATGTTGGGGTATGATCTCTATGTCCATAATACTTTAATTTTATTTTCACATGATGAGAAACCCTATTTAATCTCATCAATTCATTTTTTTATGTTTTATGTGACGCCCTTAGGCTGCTGAATTTTTCATAAGAGAAATCTTATTTTTGTCTTCCTTTCAAGTTTTTCATTTTGTATGGTATGTCCTTCAAATTTCATTACCATGTTATTATATCCTTTATATTATATACCTATAATATTTTATGGATAATTTATGAGTGGGTGACCCATGTCCCCTATCTTTTCAATGTTTTCTAAAACCCTACAACATAGTCGTTATGCTGCTGAATTTTCGCCTCAAAATGTCTCTCTCTTTTTCTCAAATTCTTTTATTTTATTAAGTGAATGCTCAAAACTCTTTATTCTACAGGGTTATTCACATACATATCAAAATTTTCTATTTTAAATTCTAGGATTTACATACATGAGACCCTATTTCCTTTTCTGTGGGTTAAAGTTACATAAAGATCACGTCTTTAATGCAGTTTTTATAATGTTATGACTATGAAATGAAACCCATTTGTTTTATGCTATATGGGATATTTATGAAATTATTGATGATGATATATGTGTCTCACATGATAATAAATACAAATTAAGGGTGCGCCCTAATAGCACTCCAATGCATTGGGTAATGACGTAATCTCTAGAGATTACCATTTTAACGATACCTTGATGAATAACCTTGGTAATTTTTTTAATGACACCTTGGGGATGGACCATTGTGGTACGTGAATGATTGTCTAAGTTAAATGTTGTAGCCACATCATCACATTATGAAACACATTATTTTTATTATGAAATGCCTCATGATCTCTTTCTCATGCCTTAATGTTGTTTATCATGACTTTATTGATGTATCTCAAGTTCACATGTAAAATGTTTCTCTTGTTTCCCTTACTGGGCCTTCTGCTCACCCTTTCCTTTGATTTTTGCTCTCAGGTTATAAGATGATGTAATTAACTTAAGATTAACAATGAAGAATCCTTTCAAGTGTTTAAGAATAATGTTTTATGTCATTTTCATGTTTTATGTCCCTGATTTCCAAGATACTAGACTTTAAAGATCCTCTGTTTGTAAAATGTAATGAAATGTAATGTTATAAAAAGGCGGGATGCCATAGATACACTGTTCATTTAGCCTGGTTGTGTCTGTGTCGGAGTACATGGTGTGTCTATTCCCTTGTACACTAACTTGTGTATGTGTGCTTCTGAAGTACATGTCGAGTCAACTGGGCAGGGTCACACCTCGTGTGATAGGGGACACATGTTGTGTGATCCTTAACTTAATCTGGAACCCTAGTGATGCATCCAAGGGGTCCCACACGACATTTAATGTCAAAATACATATTGTGTTGCTCGGGATTTTCTAGATCCATCGAGGATCCCTTCCATGTTAATTTGTGCACTACCAGTACCTCTAATCTGGATGGAACCTGCAAATCGGAGTTCTCCCTAGCCTCTAGTTGCCAAATTTATAGATTAAAAGTTCAAATCAACTTAGAAATCACTAATGTCAAGCCATAAATTGTCAAGCGTCAAAATTGGGTTGAACAGGTACCACAAATTTGCTTTGACGCCATCATCGCACCTTGATCACATCATTGATCACAAACTGCACCAGCGGTATCGATCTGTTGTGCCAATGAATAGTCACATAGTGATATAATACTAAGTATCCATTGAACCATGGGCCAAAAGGAAGTGCCCACGGTGAACGACCAAAGAACTATGGAAGAAATCTACAAAACCTAAAAGTAAATAATGAACCTCAAATGTTGTTCATTTGGCCTCGATTCGTTGTTGTAGAAAGAATGAACAAAGAGGGATAAATCAACGAACCAATAACAATTCCGTCAATTTGGAATCTACTTACAATGCACATATAAATTCATGTTCATTGAATTGATATGTGTTCATTCAAGATTAATAATGAGATGAAAATTACAATACAAAACTTCCTACTAGGAGTTTGGGTCAATCGCTGATGAGGAACAGATACATTGTCATCATTGAGTAGATCCTCCAACTCCACTGGTGTGACGATCCACGATGTGTTCTTGATCCACTTTCATCCACCAGGAATGCTCTCCTCCAACAATGTCTAGGTCTTCACGGTTTATAAGCCAAACCTGAGATGATTTCCATAGTTGTATATTTAAAAATAATCATGTCCCCATGCTAAATAAAATAAATCAAATTCTTAAGTTGATTTATTTTATAATTTAGTGCCCATGACAACTTTTTCACAAATGACTCGCGCTGACCTAGGTTAAGTTGCGCCTAGCGTAAAACCGTCATTCCAAACTCAATTGTGCCCTCTAATTTCCAATCTGTACACTTGTCTAGAAGTTATTCCACCATTTTTAGAAAACCTCATGCGTGTTCTATTTAATATATTTCCAAACATTTATTCCAGACACACCGGGGCTCGGAATCTCACGTCGTCTCAATGCCTGTTCTCGAAAATAATCCATATAATATTTAAAAATAATACATAGAAAATTCGAGATATTAGACAAATGACTACATATTATATTATTGTGAAAATGAGTTGTTATTTAGTTGTCCAAAATGTGGTCGATCGAGGTACAAAGAGGCTCAACAGGGGATGTTTGGAGTGTTTCCTATTAAAGTGTTATGGTATTTCCTGCTTCCACTCAGATTGTCGTGCTTATTTATTTCAAAAAACATAGCATCATTGATGTTAGGATACAGAAACCAATATTTCATATGGTAAAAGATTAAATCATTATTGTGATGTTTATTCATCGAAATTTTTTGACTAGGTACATCGGTATTTTTCTTCGGAAGACTGCAACATGTTCATGGTATTGGTTCTTGGTTGACGTGTGAATGTTTTTATGGTACTGTTGCATGGATGACGTCCACATCAAGAAAAGCTTGTGTATAGTCAACATCATCAATTGCACAATATGAGGAGCAGCTGCGAGCTTAGATTGAGGTTACAGACACAATTTGCAGAGAGCAGGAAGAGCTCTATCAACAACAACATCAACAGGATGATGAGATGTGATGATGGAAGGAGAAACAACATGACCAAATGATGGAGTATATGTGATGGTTGGTTCAGGGTGTAGGGATGATGTTCCATCCCCCTCCTCTTCCAGATGACCCTCTCCATCCCCATTTAGAATACCCTCCACCCCCACAACGATTGATACATTATGCATAGATTTATTATGTTAAAAATTGAATGAAATTATTTTTATAATATTTTTATTATTTCGGATGTTTAAATTTTGATATATAATTTTTTTAAATTATATTGATGATTATATATTTATTTATTTATACCTACTTTGTGACTGGACTACAGCACATCACAATTACATATTTGTGATGTGTCTTGTGGCTTGTCACAAATGCTTATTTGCAACGAGTCTCATGGCCGGTCAAAAATAGTTCATTAAAGAAACCCAAAAAACTATTTGCTATGGGACGCCCTCCTGTCGCAAAAGATAGTTTTTGACATGACCCATCATAAAAGCTATCTTTTGTGATACATTTTTCGATAATGGATGATTTGTGACGGGTCCCCGTTGCATATAACCATCACAAATACACCATTTTCCACTTGCTCCCTAAACCCTCATTTTATAATAATGATGCACTACCCAAATTATTCGGGAAATAGTTCAACCATAATATATGAAATTCCTTAAAAACCATATCAAGATAATCACATTTCCCCCACATGATCTTTATTCTTGAATCATCTCATTATAGTATATTCTTCAATATGAATGTATTGTTCATCCAACTATAATAATAAAAACCTGATCGATTTTCCATGCATATTCCATAAACATGTATCTTACATTTCCCACCACTTTATGAAATAGTTTCATACTACTAGACGTTGGACCACCAACCGCGGTTGCTAAATAAAGCAGTAGAGATCCTTGAGGTGGTCGCTATTCTATAAAAAAATTCCTCTGCCCCCACCCCCAAATCCCGCGTGCCTCCCTTGCCCTAATGTCGTCGCCTGCCTCATGGCTCCCTTTCCCTAAACTTATCACCACCGTGGATCCCTCTCCCTAAGCCAGCCACCTTCACCACCGCAGCACATATTCCCTCCCCCAGCCCACCCCTGATCCTCCAACCATGCTTGCACCTCACCCCCCCCCCCCCCCCCCCCCCCCCCCCCCCCCCCCCCCCCCCCCCCCACAACCTCCCCTGATCGCACGCCCTCTACCTCACCCTTTGCCCCCCGTTGTCTCCACCGATCCATAGATATCGTGTGTCGCTGGTCACCACCGTCACCAATCCACAGATCCAGGTTCCCTTTCACGGCTTCCCCCGCCTCCCCCATCTACCGACCTCTCCCTCCCCGTCCCCCAACTCCTCGTCTGCTGGCCTCCGCCTCCCCTCCTTCGGTCCCGACAGTGCTTCTTCCTCAGCTCCCCTGAGAGGTGGATTCTTCTTCTTGTTATTTCACTCTATTCTGTAAATAAAGCTCCACTTTGTACACTGTTTCTTCACTGATTTTCATCCTTTTTGGCTAGGTTTTACACTATATAATTCATTTTAATAAGCGTTCAGCTACTATGTGTTAATATGAAACGGTGCTTATTTTATCCTTTACCATCTTCTTACTCAATTAGTGCATATTTTAGGCCAAGATCACCATCTTCTATTTCTATTGTGTTGCGTGATGTGAAGGGGGACTATTTTATCTTCTCATTTATTGGTTTTTTTATGTTAATTAGCTAGGATAGAGGTAGCAGCGTGTACGCCTGTATATGGTTGATTGTGAATAATGTTTGGCTGGTGTATATGATGTTGCAGAATCAACGATTTTTCTTCTCGAATTGAATGACATAAACTATCACAATTCATCCTCAATTTTAATCCTCTAATTGAGCCTTAAATACATTGTTTGTTAGTCCCCTTGATTTTAATTACTTAAACTATCACCATTATTCCTCAATTGTAAACCTCTTTTCTTGAATTCTTGGTGTTTCCACCACTATCTTGATTGAAACCCACCCTATTGTTCCATGAAACAAATTCATTATACATATTTTTTTGACTGAAAATTACTTTTTTTTATTTTAAACACACTTTTGAGGAGAAGTGAGAGACCATAAAGTCCAACAACACCCACATTCAACCAAAACAAAAACTCAGAACAAACTACATGATCAACACCTCCCTCGCAATTACACGATGATGAAAAGCTTTAGCCAAGCATAACCTTTGACGAGCAGTCCCGTGCCAAAAATGCACAGGCACAGAATTGATGGCAAGCCATACCCTTGCATCATCCAGATCCAAAAGGCATGCTCCAGTGAAAACTTAATGCTCTGATCCCCATATGGAGCAGATCCAAGTAGCATGCTAAGGTCGAAATAGCAGACTGACAAAGAAACCAAAAACAGAGTTGAAAACAACCTAGACACATCTTGGACATCATTTTAGTCAAACCAACCGAGTAACATTCAATTTAAACAAAGTCATGAATGATCAACTTAAGGCTACCATAATCCGCTTCCCTGAACAACTTCATGGATAAAGATGAAACATGAGCATTGGATTCCTTTATCACCATCTTTCAACCTTAGAAGCGAGCTGGTCCCATGCATATATGTACTCCTCCAGGCTTATCTTCCCTTCATTGAATCCCCTACTAGAATGAGACCCTTTTTGTCAATCCATGCGTATTGCTCCTTGTTGAGAGACATGTTGAGGGTCCTCCTAATCATCTTGGTTGCCTCCCTTTTGGATACATTGAGCACCAATACCTGCTCAATCACTTCCTCATCCGAGCTCAACAGAAAATCCAAGGATTGTTCATCCTGGTTCCATGGCCTCAAGTGTCTCAATGTCTCAATCGTTATTTTCTTGTCAGTTAACTTTTTTGAAGAGCGAGTCACTGGGTGAGGAGGTAACGAGGAGTAATCCTTTCTCCCCTTCCTTCTAATAAAGCTTCTATTTCTCCTCGGGCTTGAAATTTCGTCCACTGAATACCCAAGTTCACTCCCATTGGATTCCTTCCCGCGAACCCCATTTCCATCTTTCTCACCTGTAACAGCAGGATCCAAACACAACTCAACCTCCAAGAGGCCTTAAAACCTGTTACTCAAATGAACATGAGTTTGATTCAAAAAATCCGAACCCCCTGTAAAAAATATCCCACCACTATCTGGACCACCCACATCTGTAGCGGGCCCTTGCTTCCCCTTACACACATCCACACCACCCGATCATGATTCCTCGTCACCACATGTTGTCTGTTCCAAGACCCTATTACTCTCGTTCATCTGAATTTCACCTCGGGCATGCTCATGCTGAGCCCTTCCCTTGCCCTTCTGCAGGTTGGAAGGACTCGTGAGATCCTGCCTTAGTCGATTGAACACCTTGGATGCCTTCGGATTGGGCTGAAGTATCGTGGCTTCCTTCCCCACGCCAAAACCATTATCAGCCTCAACAAAGCAATCCACTGCCTCGTTTCTAAGATATTTCTCCACACCCAGCCGCAACGACAGAGGATCCCATCCTCTTTCTTCTCCACATGTTTCAACCTGTCCTGATCCATCCTCCTCACCAACCTCAGAATTCTTTCCAGGACTGTTGTCCACTATCCTTGTCGGACTCAGAACTCCCCGGTAAGCAACCTCAAACTTCTTTTCTAAACCCCTGCACACCATCGATGCAGGCCCTCGACGACATACATCTAAGGAATTCCCCAACCGTCAACATGAATAACAAAAGCCTTCCCAATTCTCATTAATCAAATGCTGCTTGCACCTATACTCCTCCCCAATTGTGATCCATACAAAATCGACGGGGACTCTGGACACATCCGACTCGACATAGGCTTGCAGATTCACAGGGTGACATACCGACTCCATGCGGCTATCCGAACATAAATATCTACTGATATGGTTTCCGAGCATTCTGATAAGAGAGGGGTTTTGAAATGGTAACAGAAGATTAGGGAAACTAACCCAGATTGTAGTGTAAGGCAAGTCGTGTTTCATGGTGAAATCGAAGGACCATCGAAGCAAAATAACTGAAGACCACTGCAGCATCGGGGGGCCCTCAAACAGGTGCTGATGAGGTCTTCCTCCGATGCAAATCGGATCATAATATGGTGTTTTTCAAGCAAGCCAATTGTCGCCCTATCTTGAAGATCCCATGAGTCGAAGACGAACCGGTCGAAGGAATCAACCGAAGGCCTTCGCTGCTTAAATCGTGCAACAAAGGTGAGCTTTAGAAGCGCAGATGATTCTTGCTATCAAGATATGGAGGTTCGGGAAACCATCGATGAGCTCCAGAACATAAGGGCATAACGCTCCCTTTGAGAAAGGAGGGAGAAGGTTGGGGTTCAAGAAGGGCTGAAACTTCGAAGATCCCTCCCCCACCGGGGGAGGAGGGATCAACGCGTCTGCCACTGTCTTCACTGAGAGGAAGCGCCTCTCCTTGGGTTTCCCATGATCCATAAATCTTCCTTCATTATACATATTCAACCTTTGATAACCCACCCACACCGTGATGCCTTCCGAGATGGTAAGTACAACACTATTTCCCCAGGTTTGGGGTTATGAAAATATGTCCCAGGATAAGGGTTGCTCTAACCTTGTGCCTTCCTTTCAATAACTCCATCTTTGAACCCAATATTGAGAAGATATTTTCTTGAGGGAGAGGCTGTTATTATCATACGAATTCACTCTTCACTCGGGCCCGATGTGGTGGAGATTTTAGCCTGGGGGAAGGGGATGGTTGTGTGTTTTCTTTTTGTGCGGTTTCATTATTTATCATGCTATCTCTTTGCTTTTTTTAATTTTCTACTTAGGAACACTATTATATATATATGGTTTCTATGGAAACTAATTTGTAGGTGTCTTAGAAAGGGTTGTGTAACTATTATGGTAGGCGAACAAGTTGGATAACCTTATTTATTTTCATCAAATAAGCTTGCTGAATTCTGTTATTACGCTGCTGCTTTGTTATAGATAATTGGAAGGAATAAATATGAAATATTGGAAAAAGGGATGACCCTGTAACTATGAATTGATGTTAAGAATGCATAATTTTCTGTTATTTAATGTGTGTAGAATTTTTTTTCTAAAATAATTGGTTAGCTTTTTCTTATGTCTAGTGGTAAAGTAGTTTAATATTGGAGGTTTGACATTTATTCTCCATCCCTATGACTTTGTATGGTGTGTTATGTGACTATTTCATCTTTTTTTCCCATTCTTCCTTTTTTTAATCTTATTACATGTTTATATGATTTAGGTGTTACTACCCCTCATTGCGTGGTTTTCCATTAATGTCTTTGTTTTTTATTTTTCTCTATTCATTCTGTGATCTTGAACCACCTTTAATGGAGATCTAATCTACATTTTAAGTTGATGGAGCATGCTAGAAATTTTCATAGCAACTGCCTATGGAAATGTGGAGGTCATTTTATCACTAGATTGATTATTGTGATTTTTATGGGATGATATCATGATGTCTCATTTGAAGAAAGCTCAAGAATGGAAACTACATGCTTTGGTCAGTAGTTTTTGATGTTATATATCTAGTTTTCAATTTTTTTATTTTCAGTTTTTTGGTTTTGTTTACATAATTACATTAGTATGATGTTTCATATTACCAGTTGACAGGTTTACAGATTTGTTTACATACTTCTTATACTAGTTCCTCGTTACCAATTTTATCCATTGAAGATTGCCTATTCATTATTTACCCTAATGAAATATAACCTAATAACGACATACTTAAATCGGTTATGGAAATGTAATTTTTAGATAAGTGAAGAGAACTTTGGTCGTCCCAATAAATAGTGAAATATGAAAAACCCTTGTTCTCACACTACATATTTAAGCTATAAAGCTTACTAAAAATCTTTAGTTAACTCTATATGTTTTACTTTTCATTTAGATAATGGAACTCTAAATTTCATATTATATTTTTGAGTTTTTAATCCTCCACATCCTATAAAAACAAAACATGTCATCAATATATTAATGTCTATATTTGTTACAGTCAAAATATATAAACTACTGAATGTTAACATTTGAATATTTACCAAAATTAAAAACGATTATTGAAGTAGTAAATACATTTCTCCTTAGCCATTTGAAATCATTCCAATGAGATTTTCCTGGATTTTCCATAAACCTACTCACCTTATCAAATTAAATATTTACAGTGCATGTGAGAAAAGGTTCAAGGTGGTCTAAAATTGTGAAGCCCAATGACATAACCACAAACCACATAATTACAATTGAACGTAGGGATGCAAGATTAGTGAAAACGCCAAGCGACCTTTGGAAACCAAGACATCTACTTTGTTTCCCTCAAGAAACCTGTATTTTCTTATGTGATAAAACACATACTAGTGTGAAGTAGTTGGCCCCTTATAGAAGTTGGTGAGCATGATAAAATCATTTTGAACCTCAATAATACAAAGATTATATATCTAGCATAACAAAATCCCATTTAGATATCACAATCACATCATTATGTGGAGAATTTTAAGCAGCACAGAGGAGTTATTCTTCTTTCCAGTATGTCTTATATTTTTATGGGTTTTTATTTCAGGAACCCACATTATTACATGTTTCAAAAACTCAGGTAATTCTACCACCATTTTATAAAAAATTTTAATATCAAATTTATTAAATCTACATTCTTTTAACTTTTTTTGTAAGGTTATAAATTGATATATAATATTTTATTATGTATTTATATTTTTTGAAACTTGTACAATGTAACTGCAGAATCTTTGATTTATATATATGATTGTTTTTGTTGAATAAGGCATATTTGATTATTTAGGGGTTTATTTGGTTGGTCCTTTAATTCTAAAAGGTGTTTTATTTGTGTAAAGTTTATTTTCAATAGGTTTCGATATCTTTATGGTTATGAATAATAAAATATGACATCCCATTGCATCTTCATGGTGTTTGGTCCATTTAATTGCTCATAAGAGATTGTAAGTCTATTTTTTGAACCATTTTTTATTTGATTATTTATTTTTTCTATAAAGGATAGAATTTATGTTTATATTTATTCTTTAAAGATTTTTTTGGTGAGAGTAGTCTTGAACATGTTGCAATAAAAGGGCATACATGGATTTGATAGAATCCAAAAATAATCGTATTTCTCTTACATTTCTCCATATCTGTGTTGACATGTTGAATTCCAATAACATGTTTATTTAAACATATATTTTTACCCTCAATTTATCCATTGTTATATCAAGGGTTTTAATATTATTCCTGACTACAACTATGAAGTTATGATACTTCTCACTTCATGTAACGTGTTTTATTATTCTTCTATTCTTTGATGGGTTATAAATATCAAATATGTATACAACTTCTTCAATACTTTTCTAATGAATATGTGCTTTATATCTTGTTGCACACCTAAAATGGAGAGTTTCACACTTGAAACTAGATATATATATAATTGATGACTGCTTGTAGTTTGATTGTTGCATCTCTAATTTGATATGGATCAATGATGATGATATGTGTTTTTTGTTGGAAACACTAATCAAGGAATTTCTGATTTTTGGATTATATTAACTAAAATGTGTTTGACCAAATATGATGTTTATCTTATAATGACAATTTGGTGATGTTGTGTATGAAATGACAAATTGATTTTACCCATTATGAATTTAAATTCATTGTTGGGAAATGATATCAATTCATTCAAAACCTCACTTAGGTCTAAATGTAGCAGTTTCTTACTCATTTAGGATGATATTATACAGATCCATTAATTTTTATGAATGTAATTTTCATGGAACCTATGTTGCTTGTTTGGTGTGGGGTTATGTGTATACAAGTTTCTTCTTTTCATTAAAGTTAAAGTTCAATATTTGTTTTCATGAAGATTTAACCTTAGGAGTTTAGGTACCACGAAAGCTGGAAATACGGATATATTAGTTTTCTTGTGACTCGAAGGCATGAGATGAGGTGTTTTTTTGTTATATTTATGAATATAGGTTCTTAGTGGTTTTTTTGTGGTAGATGAATGATTTATTAATGTTTTTTTCCTTGGAACCTGTGTTACCTTCTTCATCATGTTATCTCTTTGCTTGTTTTAATTTGATACATAGGCACACTTACATATATATGGTTGTTGTGGAAACTGATTTGTAGGTGCCTTAGAAAGAGTTGTGAAACTGTTATGATACGTGAAAAAGTTGGATAACTTTATTTATTTTCATCAAATAAATTTGCTGAATTTTTCTCTTACGTTGCTACTTTTTTAAAAATAATTGGAAGGAATAAATATGAAATATTGGAAAAAGGTATGATCTTGTAACATTAAATTAATGATAACCATGGATACATTTTTGTTATTTAATGTTTGTATAATTTGTTTATTTCTAAAATAATTGGTTATTTGTCTCCTTGAAGGATGATTTCTAGTGGTAAGGTAGTTTAATATTAGAGAGTTGACATTTATCTATGTCCCAACGAATTTGGATAGCGTGTAATGTGACTATTTCTTCACTATGGTTCATTATGCCATTTTTTAATATTATTACATGTTTATATGTGTTAGATGTTAGTATCCCTCATTGTGTCAAGATAAATTATAACCTAACCCTTCTTCTTCTTCTCACATTGCTTTGGGAAAGATCACCCACGATTTATAGATTTGAATGTCTTTCACAATTTAACGACATGTAGGTCCACTATGTTCAACAACACTTGAATCGTCTTGCTCTAGGTAGATGCGTTGTTAATCCTCATTACTGCTCCTTTAAAAATATATATTGTGAATTATTTTATAAAAAACAACCTCCTTTTCTTTCAAAATAAATCTAGAACTCCTTTCCCATTGTATCGACTTGAATACATTTTTTTTACCTTCACAAAAATATCATTGTTTCATAACTATCCACTTCTACTCCTTGAAATACTGGTCTTAAAGAAAGTTCCAGGTTCCACTTTTATTTGATGTACATGAATCTTTAAATAATAATAGTCATTCTCATTCTCTTCCTTCTGTTCTCCTTTTAAGGGAGAAAAAATACTCTATATGAGATTTCTATTTCCATATAATTTTTAATAAGGAATTCCCATAATTTTCACTCCATAAAGATTCCACTTATTTTTTGAACCAGGAAAAATATTAATATATGAAGCACCCTCCATAGTTTGATATGGAGACTGCCGGAAAATAACTTCCTACATAAACTCCCATCAACTCATTGATCTCTAAAATTATTGTCGATCTCCATGCATATAACTTCTTTGTGGGTCTTTATTGCTCATTACAGTGTGGTATTGATTTATCATTTAAACTTAAAGGTTATAAATCCATTTAAATTAGCTTGAATTTTGTTTTAAATTTAATAAACTTTATATTTGGATCTTTTAAGATCAGTTCAATCATTATCTGAATTGTTGAGGAATTTTCCATTTACCGACTCATAATCACCACAACATAACCACCATTGCAACGATGTGTTCTTTACTTCTCCAGGAAAAATGACAAACAAAATGCATTTATCTTGACAGCACACCATGGGGACGCTCCCCTCGAATAGAAACACACTTTGAAATGATTGGAACCACGTCCACGAGTTATTTTCAATATTCTCAAACATGATGCTTACCTTGCCATCAAAAAACCTTAAGTGAGGGAACCATGATGTGGGGGTCCTTCAGCATGCAGTTCAACTTATCTCATGCAAGTCCACCATGACCACCTCTATTAAATTGTTGGCTTCCCATTTTATACTAGTAGACACCCAATACCAAAATACTGAGCTCCATAGTGTGGTTAATCCCGACAGATTATTTTCGCTTTAGCTTCAATGCATGTAAATAACCATGGCCAGATCCACTCCTAAATTAGGGTTCATCATTTTTCATGGTAAATCTCACAAACTTCCACACCAATTAAAATGGTTTGGTGATCCCTTATGAAGTAGTTTTTCTCAATATCATCCACAATCATTTAATTATGGATACAATTAACTCTAAACCCAATACAGCTTCCAATTCTTGATGAAAACACCTTCTTTAGAGAGGTCTACTCTATACTTTATGAAAGTGTAGAAAAATTCCTAGAATAGATTTACACATTCCATCCATTACATTTAAACATCTCATGGAACCATTCCAATACCCTTACATAGCTTTCATATTATCGAGTTACCTTTATATAACTTCTAGATTTTGCATTTAACCCTTACATAGGTCATCCATTTGGTTACCTCTTTATACCAACCCCCTTACTGTGAGATGACCCTTATGAAAATCAACCTTTAACTTTAGCATAATCTTCTCCATGAAATGATCTCAGACATGCATGCATTTCAGTACCACGATGGTCAGGACACCTAGGCACTACAATTTGGTTGGACTCCACCAGTGTAAAGATCCGACCACAGTTGTGCGAAGCCAGTGCCTTATTACATTACATTCACATGATTACAAGAAAGTTGTATCCTGAAGGAATAAATAGTTTAGTAGACTTGGAAATAAGATACATATATGAGTTCAACATTATATCCTAGAAGTAAAAACAACACTAATTTATTCCATTATAATCATCCATGACTCCTAGATTATGTCTGCAAGTCATTCATAATTTACTTCTTCATATCATGGAAAAAAGAAACATCAGAAAGAGGTGAACTCAAACGCTCTGTAAGAGTAAGAAATGCAACGAAAGATAATATAAACTTTAGGTATGATAAATAATTGAAAATACATGCCTTTAAATGAAAAATGTGAACATAAAATGGCAGAAATATGGATAGAGTAAATATTTTAAATATAAAACATAATCATGAGTATTCTATTAGTTTAATAACCACATAAACTATCAATTTATAGTTTCATAATGAGGGAAATGCATATGCCAGACATTCTGAAATATACCATCAAGGCCTTGGCCAAGGCGTTTAAAATTGATTAAGGCTTCGACCAAAACCATATATCAAAATGGGAAAGGGCTCGGCAAAGTTCATGTTTATTTGTCTCATTAGACCTATAGATGCATCAAGGGGTTATAGTGGGCCCCACTCATAACATAATAATTCCAATTCATTTATCATATGAGAGGGTATAAACATAAACAACATATGTATTCATATTGAAACTAACATATAAAATACAAATAACTTTCCTCGAACATTAAGTATAAAGATTAACCATTCAGAGTAAATTGGAGAATGATTTTAGGATAGCACATCCACAGTCAAACTAATCATAAACCATTCAATTAAATATGGTAAATGATATCATACATAAGAATCAAAAAGTGTGTTTAAATAGATGAAGATACTCTTATAAAATTATCGAGTACTTCTTGAGATAGATACTCTTCTACTTTGAAAGGAAGAGTTCTTTTGGAAAAATATTTGTATAAAATCAGAAGTGAAGTAAGGTAGTGTTTTCACTATAAAATTAGTGATTTTATAAAGATAATGTTTTCCAAAAATAGATTATAGAGTGATCTTGAAAATAGGTATGAATTTGAGAAATTCCCTTGAACCAGACTTGTATTTCTGGAATAATTTTTGATAGATCCTTTTAGAACATATAACTCCCCTTAAATGAAAGTAGGATTTTGGTTCGTACACATATATAGAACATTTTCACAGAATATATGATGAGTAATTATGAATAAATATGAATTTAATTGAGTTAAGTAGAAAAAAATAGTATCCCGAATGAAAATGGTGGTTCAGGTAGAAAAACCCTTACCTTAAGTCCGAATGTTCTCCTCTTAACATTATGGTTCTTGAATATGAAATTAAACTCATTAATAAATCTATTTAGAACCTATTAGACATGTATTTACTTTATCACGTGGAATGGATGTAAATCTACAAAATTGAATTTACATATTATTTATGATCATCCATAGGTGTTAATGGTCATTTATATCATTTGTTTACATGGAATGAGGATGAATCATTAGGTGAAATATTAATGACAATCACTTAGATTATTTGATGGTATTTGGATTATTATGAGCTCGTTTTGTAATAAAATAATACTTTGTACATATATTGGTTCCTGAATATTTAGTAGGTTATAATACATATATTATAGTATAGTTCAACTATAAAAATGGTTTTATGACCAGTAATGAAGTATAAAATGGAGAACGAAACTTCGTCGTCCACAAATGTTGTAAATAGAAAACTCACAGATGGTGATTTCATTAATAAAATAGAGAGAGAGTAAGAAGATTGATAATGGTTATTAAATTGACATGATATAATTCTAGTATATAGATGATACTGGAGTTATAAGTATCAATTGGTCAGAGAAGGTTAGGATAAAATAAGAAATAAGATAAATTGAAATGAAACTAAATGGAAAAGAAAGATGGTTTACCTCTTGAAATAACCTCGTTGAGAACCGTTTTAAGGGAATGAGTTTTGGTCTTTTGGCAAGACCAAGAGCTCTTGAATGTGGGGAGGGACTAAGAAAGGGTATTTGGGAATAACATAGATAAGGAACAAAGCTTGAGTGGAATAAACAGAATATGGAGTGAGAGAGAGTTTCTGGTGGAGGAGATGAGTGGATTTTGAATATTTTATTCATTATTTTATTGTTTTCCTCAAGACCACCCATAATGTTGATTCATATGACCCATAATAGTAATACGTTCACGTGAGTTCAAAATAAAGTGGGCTTACATCACTTATGAGGTCATAAATAGTGTATTTAACGGATAATTTGTTTATACGGTATTTTAATGTATTTCACTATTCATTAAAAATTCAAGAATTTCAAAAAAATCTCAAAAAATCACACTAACCATTTTTCGACGTGTATAGAATTAAAAAATGAACACCATTTTTTGAAAATAATTTTCTAAATATGATTAGTTTAATTTTTAAGTAAAATCATACCTTATTTAAAAATGATCAATTTTAGAACTATAACTCATTTTATATCACCTTGAAAAATTAAAAAAGATGTCATTATCTTATAGCCTTAAGAAAATAAAATAATAATATGTTTTATTATTCATAAGGGTCATATTATTATTCATATTACTATTCATAAGGGTATGTTACTATTTATTGAAAAATCAAGTTGGTTCTATTAAACTCTAAGCGACATACTAATCACAACTCTAGATGACTGTTTTCAAAATTGAAAACATATTAAAGGCAAACTTCTGTTTAACGACTAGATTATAAAATGTGTTGTTCTATTGGGACTCAGTGTTTCATTCCTTCAATATTTATTTTCAAAACCTTGGGGTGTTATATTCTCTCCTCACAAAAATTTTGACCTCGAAATTCCCAGAATGTTACCTCACAAAAAGATTTAGGTAGGTATTTATCATAATCTCCTCAGGCTCTCATGTTGCCTCTTCGATTTTATGATTTTTCAAAGTGTCTTTATCATTCTAGTCGTCCAATTCCTCAACACTTGTTCTTTAGTGTCCAGAATTTGGATACGCTCTTCATAGTAAGATAAGTCAGGTTCCAACTATACTTTTAGAAGTGAGGAAATACGTTGGGTCTGACATGTACTTTCTCAGTAATGAGACATGGAACACATTGTGTACTTTGGATAGGTTAGGTGACATAGTCAAACGTTATGCAACAACTCTAATTCTCTTCAGATTTTCAAAAGGCCCAATGTACCTAGGGCTCAGGTTCCCATTCATTCCAAATCATATAACGCCCTTCCAAAGAGATACATTTAAGAAAACGTGATCTCCCACTTGAAATTCCATATCCTTCGATTATCAGCATAGCTCTTTTTTCTACTTTGAGATGCTTTGATATGGCCTTGAATAGTCTTTACATTCGTTGTTGTTTCTTCCACAAGCTTTGGGCCCACAAGTTTCATTTCTCCTACATCATCCCAACAAGTTGTTGAATGAAATCTCTTTTCGTACAATGTTTCATATGGAACCATTTAAATACTTGAATGGAAACTATTATTGTAGAAAAAATCCACTAAAGGTAACTATTGATCCCGCATACATTGGAATTCAAGTGAACATGATCTCAGCATGTCCTCTAAGGTTTGGATCGTCCTTTCCGATTTCTCGTCAGTTTGTGGGTGGTAAGCAGTACTCAATCAAAGCTCAGTATCCAAAGCTTTCTGAAGACGTTTCCAGAATTTTGATGTAAATCATGGGTCACGATCAGACACAATTTATTGAGGTGCTCCATGAAGTCTAACAACTTCATTGATATAGTCTTTCTAGGCACTCCAGTGGAAAATCCTCCCTTATAGCGAGGAAATGTGCAAATTTCGCAAGTTGATCCACAATTACCCATATTGAATCATCCTTTCTTGGAGTTTTTGGGTAATCCAGTGACAAAATCCATGATGATTTCATCCCATTTCCATGTATGAATAAGTAGAGGTTGCATGACTCCTTTGGGACGTTGTCGTTCAACCTTCACATATTGACAAACTAAACATCTTGATACATAATTCACAATTTTCCTCTTCATGTTATCCCATCCGAAATGTTCCTTCAAATCTCTATACATCTTCGTGCTACCAAGATGTATGGAGAAATTCAAACTATGTGCATCATCTAATAACTCTCTTTTTTGCTCGGGTATAACTGGAACACAAATCCTCTTTCCAAATTTCATAACACATCTTCACACACAAAGTCATCCATCTTCCCATCATTCAAAACATTAATTTTCTTTTGATGGTTCTTGTCATCAGGTTGCGAACTTTTAATCCTTTCTAATAATGATGGTTGGACAACCAAATGAAAAAGTAGTGATGTTTCTCCTTCATTGATAATTCCCATATCAATCCTCACTAGATCCATATACAAAACATCCTTGTCAATCCTCATTTTGTTGAGAACTCCATGATCCTTCCTGCTCAATGCATCAGTTACCTTTTTTGCCTTTCTTGGGTGATAGTGTACAGTACAATCATAATCCTTGAGTAGTTAGAGCCATCTCCCTTGCCTTATGTTGATTTATTTATATGAGAAGATATATTTTAGAATCTTATGATCTGTATATATCTCATATTTTTCTCTATATAGATAATATCTCCATATCTTCAGAGCAAAGATTACCGCTGCTAACTCATGATCATGGGTATGATAGTTTTGTTCATGAATTTTTAACCACCTTGATGCATAGACAATAACTCTATTATTCTGCATAAATACACAACCTTGTTCTTTCTTTGATGCATCTCCATAGATCACAAATCCATCATTCCCCGATGGTAGAGTTACGATCAGAGCATTCACTGATCTCCTCTTCAATTCTTCAAAATAGTCCTCACATTTTTTGTCCATACGAACTTAACCACTTTACGTGTAAGCTTGGTCATTGGGTTGGCTAAATAGGTGAAGTTCTGAACGAAACACCGATAATAACATGCTAAAACAATAAAACTACATACCTTAGTTATGTTTGATGGAGTAGACCATTCATGCACATCCCCCATCTTCACAGGATCAACATATATTCTATCCTTAGAGATAATGTGTCCAAGAAAGGAAACCGATTAAAGCAAAAATTCACATTCGCTAAACCTTCCATATAATTAATTTATTCTAAGAGTCTTCATGATAGTGCGCAATTGATTTTAATGATCTTTGTAGCTTTTGGAGTATACCAAGATATCATCAAAAAATACTACCACAAAGTCATCAATATATTCCTTGAAAACTCTATTCATTAGATCCATGAAAATAGATGGTGCATTAATCAGTCCAAAATGCATTATTGTAAACTCGTAATGCTCATACCTGGTTAGAAATGCTATTTTTGGAATGTCTTCCTTCCTCACAAGCAACTGATGATATCTAGATCAAAGGTCAATCTTCGAAAAATATTGAGCTCCATAAAGTTGATTAAATAAATCATCAATGAGAGGTAGATGATACTTGTTATTTATTTTATAACATTGATCTCCATGTAGTCAATGCATAACGTCATAGATCCATCTTTCTTCTTAACAAAAATAACAGGGGCTCCCCATGGAGAGACACTAGGGCGAATAAATCCTTTATCACTTAATTCCTCTAGTTGTTTCTTTTGTTCCACTAATTTACAACATGCATTCTATAAAGGGTCTTTGATATGAGTCTTGAACCAGGAATTAAGTCCATGAAAAACTCAATTTCCTGCTTTGGAGGATGTCTAAGCAAATCCTCTAGAAACACATCAACATATTATTGCACAATCGATACATCCTATACCAGAACATTCCCTTCCTCACCCATAAACATTGAATTCCTTTCCTCCCCAATAATTGAATTCAATAGAGCTACTGGGGGTGGATCTAAATGAGAATCAGATGGTGATTTTTCTTCCCTAAAGACCAGAGATTCCACATCATCAAAAAATTTAACCTCCTTCATCTTACAATAAATTTTCGCTTCATGGTTTGAAAGTCAATCCATACCAATGATTATATGAAAGTCCATCATGACATGACAATAAAATCAGCAGATAAAGCATGATTATATGCCATAATGGGGACTGCCTGACACAAATTTGTTGCAATGATACTTTCCTTCGGAGTTTTTTCTGACAACACCCTTATTAAATCAAATTGGAAATATCTATTTTTTTGGAAAACTGAGAAGATATGAAAGAATGCGATGACCCTGAATGAAATAAAGCATTGTCTAAGATTGAGATAATGATTAAAGTACCTACCACCACATCATTAGGAACTTCAATATCAGCAGTTTTGATCGTATCAGGTTGTCCCTGCTCCGTTGACCTTTTCTGTGGCATGTTTTCTTGACGCTTTGGAAAATCATTAGCATAGTGTTCCATCTTCCTACAATTATAACATTGAACATTAATATCTTCATTCTTCCTCTTGAAATCACCAGAAATATAGCCTTTCTGTCAACATATATAGCATACTCCTTTTCATTTTAAGCATACACCAGACCACAATTATCACAGGTCGGAAATTCAACTCTTCCCTTCTTCATCATTTCTTTATTTTATTTTCTAGAGTTGTCAGCAACCCTATTCTTCTCTTTCTTTCCTTTAAAGTCATTAGACATAGAAAATTATTTTTCTTTCTTGAAAGCACATGAAACTATATCTTTATATGATGAGAAACTTTGGGATACCAGTGCTCGTTGGAGGAACGATGTTAGGCCATCAAAGAATCGATCAAACTTGCTCCTTGGATTTTGTATGTAGTCCATAATATGTATTGCTATCCTTGTGATTTTAGCTTCATACTTTGCAACATTCTCATCTTTATTTTGCCTCAAATTCAGAAACTGTCTTTCCATATTCACTCGTTGTTCACGAGGAAAGTATTTCTCTAGGAATATTTCCATAAAGTCCATCCATTTCATCTCTTCTATCTCTTCATCCTTCATTGTGTTTTGGATTAATGACCACCACTGATCTGCATCTCCCGATAGATGATAAACTGCCACGATGACCTTCTCTCTTTCGTTACATCCCAAAGCAAGAAATATCTTCTCTAGGGAATGTATCCACTTTTCAGCTATAAATGAGTTTATAGTCCAATTGAATGATGGATGCTATTGTCACGTAAAGATATCTATCAAAGCTCCTCCACGTGGTGGATTCAGATGCTCCATTCGGGTATGATTATTGTTCATAACCTGAGTAAGTTGTCCCAATATAGTTATAAGCTTCTTTGCACTAGTCACCACACCATAGCCAACATCATTATCTTATATTGGAGGGAAATCCCTACATGAGACATACACATTTATGCGGTTTCAATTCATTCCACTCGGCGCCATTTATAAATAATGACACATACTAGATTAAGTTATGAATCATAATGTATAATCTCAATGTAGAAAAATACTTAGCATAACTAATCTCATAAACATACACATGGTTTCTTTGAGGAAAAATTTACATTTAAATTCTTCATAATGCCTTGTAAAGAAAATGTTAATTTTCATAAGCATATCATTTGGGAGTGACAATTCAGGTGCATAGTAAGGCCCGTTGTCGTGTACCCGGATACCCCCATTCATGCCTAAAACTCTTTGTTGTGGTTTTCACTTCTCGGTACATCTCTACCAGAACTATGTCCACTTATAGTATCCAAACATAGATGTATTTTCTAGAAAGATTCACATAATATATTCCTTACCAAAATACCCGGAGTACTTTTATGTTTATACATAAATATTATCTTAGGGGTTTGTTCTATAATTTAAGTTTTCTTAATATAGTATCTAATATATGTTTTCTAAATCTAGTTTCCATGTCATCTACTAAACATTCTTTTATACCAACTGTAAAAACCCAACCCCAGTTTCCCGGAGTCAGTTCCTTATTAAATTACACTGCCATGATTACAAGAGAGTCTTATCCCGAAGAAATGAATAGTTTTGTAGACTTGGAAACCAGATACATATATGAGTTCAACATTACATCCTAGAAAGAAATACAATACTAATATATTTCATTATAAACATCCATGCCTCCAAGATTATTCCTGAAAGCCTTTTATAATTTACTTTTTCATATCCTGGGAAAAACAAACATAAGAAAAGGGTGAGATCGAACGATATGTAAGAGTAAAAAATGTAATAAAAGATAACATAAACCGTAGACATGATGAATAATTGAAAACTCATGCTTTTAAATGAAAAATTTGTACATAATATGACAAAAATATAAGCTATGTAAATATTTCCAAAATAATAGATAATCATGAGTATTCTACTAGTCGAATAACTACATGAACTATCAATTTCTAGCTTCATAATTAGAGAAATGCATATGTCGAACATTCTAAAATAACCATCAAGGCCTCAGCCAAGACGTTTAAAAATGATTATGTTCTCAGCCAAAACCGTATCTCAAAATGGGCAAGGTCTTGACCAAGTCCACGTCTATTTGTCTTATGAGACCTACCGATGCATCAATAGTCTATAATGTGACCCACTCATCACATAATAAGTCCAATTAATTCCTCATATGAGCAGGGATAAACATAAGCAACATATATATTCAGATTGAAACTAACATATGAAATGTAAATAACTTTCTCTTAACATTAAGCATAAACACTAACCATTCAGAGTAAATTAGTGAATGATTTTAGGAATACACATTCATAGTCAAACTAATCATAAACCATTCAACTAGATATGGTAGATGATATCATACATAAGAATCAACAAGAGTGTTGAAATAAATGAAGATACTCTTATAAAATCATCGAGAAATTCTTGAGATGAATACTCTTTTACTTTGAAAAGAAGAGTTTTTTTTGAAAAATATTTGTATAAAATCAGAAATGAAGATGGTATATTCACAATAAATTGAGTGATTTTATAAAGATAATGTTTTCAAGAAATATATTATAGAAGGTTCTTGAAAATGGGCAATAATTTGAGAATTAGTTATGAATAAATAAGAATTTAATTGAGGTATGTTGAAAATAAGAACATCTCGAATGTAAAATGGAGGTTTGGATGGAAAAAACCTTAGATTAAGTCCGAATGTTCCGCTCTTGACCTTGTGGTCCTAGAATATGAAATTAGACTCATTAATAACTCAATTAAGAACCCATTAGAGATTTATTTAGTTTGTCATAATTTTGTTTCGTTCATTTATGTCCTTATTGATAAGTTATAATATTGAATTCTGTCGTTCCAAAGTATTCGTTTTTCTTGATTTTCATAATCGGTTTACTTGTTTTTTAGTAATAGAGTTCATGTGGAATGAATGTAAATTTCCATAATTGAATTTAAATATTATTTATGAACATTAACAGGTGTTAACTTTCATTTATATAATTTTTTTATATGACATGAGGATGAATCATTATGTGTAATATTAATGACAACCACTTAGATTATTTGGTGGTATTTGGAATATTATGAGCTAGTTTTGTCATATAAATTAATTCTTTGTACATATAATGATTCCTGATTATTAAGTAGGTTATAATACATATATTATAGTCAGGTTCAACCATTAAAATGGATTCATGACCAGTAATGAAAGATAAAATGAAGAACGAAACTTCGTCGTCTATGAAGGTTGTAAATTGGAACCTCACATACGATGTTTTCATTAATAAAAGAGAGAGAGAGTAAGAAGATTGATAATGGTTATTACATTGATATGACATAATTCCAGTATAAAGATGATACTGGAGTTATAAGGATAAATTGGTCAGAGGATGCTATGAGAGAATAAGAAAGAAGATAAATTGAAATGAAACTAAATGAAAAAGACAGAAGTTTTTCCTCTTGAAATAACCTCATTAAAAACCTCCTTAAGGGAAGGGGTTTTGGTCTTTTGGAAAAACCATGAGCTCCTGAACGTGGAGAGTGTCTATGGAAGAGTATTTGGGAAGAACATAGACAAGACACAATGCTTGAGAGGAGTGAATAGCAGAGAGAGTGAGGGGGGTTTATAGTGGAGGATAGGAGTGAATTTCGAATATTTTATTCATTATTTTATTATTTTCCTCAAGACAACCAATAATGTTGATTCATGTGACCCATAATAGTAATAAGTGCATTTGAGTTCAATCCAAGTGGGCCTACATCACTTATGATGTCATTAATAGTGTATTTAACTGATAATTTGTTTATACTGTATTTTACCGTATTTCACTATCCATAAAAAATTCCAGAATTTTTAAAAAATCCACAAAATTCACACTAATCATTTTTTGACATGTAGAATTCAAAAAATTTACTTCATTTTTTTGAGAATAATTTTCTAAATATGATTAATTTAATTTTTAAATAAAATCATTCCTTATTCATAAATTAACAATTTTACTAACTATAACTAATTTTATATCACCTTGAAAAATTAAACTAGATGTCATTATCATATATCCTCAAGAAAATAAAATAATAATATGATTTACTATTCATAAGGGTCATATTAATATTCATATTACTATTCATAATGGTATGTTATTATTCACCAAAAAATCAAGTTGGTTTTATCAGACTTTAAACAATTTACTGATCGCAACTCCGGATGACCGTTTTTCAAAATTCAAAACATAGTAGAGGAAAATTTGTGTTTAAAGACTAGATTATAAAATGCGTTGTTAGTAGGGACTTAGTGTTTCATGCATTCAATATTTATTTTCAAAACCATTGGGTGTTACAACTAGCCTCCTTCCATTATCTCCACTTTCAGATTACGTCCAAACTTCTTTCCTTGGGATCCTACACCTTCATTCAGTAAAAAGAAATTTTTTGTTGAGAAATACTTTAACACAACAACTTTCAAACACCACTTTGACCATCTCAAACATGTATATTTAACAAAGAAACTTGGGAAACCTTAAACATATTTTTAAATCACCACTTCACATTCTTTAACATATTCCATTAATTATGACATCCATTTTGGACAAATATCAACTTATATTTTAAAAAAATACAATACCAACTCGTAGAGTTTAAACAGGTTGTTATAAAACAAGCTTTCCATTTATGTATTTTTGTTTTATTTTTCTTTATTCATTCAGTGATTTTGAACGTCCATTAATAGATATCTGACCTGCATTTCTAGGTTGATGGAGCATGCTATAAATTTTCATAGCAACTTCCTATGGACACATGATAGTCATTTTACCATTGTCTTGGTTATTGTGATTTTGATGGGATAATATCATGATTTTTCATTTGAGGGAAGATCAATAATGGAAACTGCATGCTTTGTTCTGTAGTTTTTGATGTTATATATTTATATGTGTGTGTCTGTGTGTGTGTGTGGTTTTGATTTTTTATTTTTTGGTTTTGTTATTCACCATGACACCGTGACATTAGTAATATTGTAAAGGAAATTGAATTGAATGATGAAATTACTTTGGTATGGATTTGGTATTTTTAGAGTAATTAGGTAGGGTAAGCGGTGATTTGTTGAGGATGAATATGTATTTACCATGAAAATCGAAGTGGCTGAAGAATGTGTAGTTTTCGATGAATGTTAGAAATGTATTTGAGAGGAAGATAGATTAGAGGATGCATGTCATGAAGCTATTGGATGGTTTTGATGGAATTGGGGGAGGAGAACAATCATTTGGGGAGGAAGTCAACCAAGAATATGAATCAGTATTTTTAGAGTAAAATTATGAATGGGAAGTGTAGAAGGAAGGATGACAGATTGGAGGATGAGGGAATTCAGAGAGGTGGAAACGTACGTGTTAATGGCTGCAGTGGAGCCACATTTCCTTGGATGGAACAATATTTAATACAAGAAGTGATATCCAAAGGGATGGTAGATTCCCTAGCTAAATAAAGATCATTGAAAAAATGAAGGATAAGAGCATGAGTCGCCTTATCATTCGAAGAAAATCCACCACCAGGAGTAATGATACGGGAGATATTATTCATATGGAATTTCACAAAATCCTTTTGTAAGTAAAACATATTGGAACCACCTTCTTTAACATGGGTAACATGTGCACTCATTAACTATGAGTATTTCTTAATCTTAGGGTCACATCCAAATCTTCTTCTGGGGTTGAAATTCTAGATAACACTACATATGAGGTGGGTGAGAGTAATGCTCATTTATCCCACATTCAATGGAATCACATTGGATGTCAAGGTGGTGTATTGTATTATCACTTTATCTTTTTTATTATAGAATCCAAAAGAAAGATTTTATTCTTGACATCATACTCCCACAATGTCTGAAGCGAATGAATAATCCCCTCAAAATCCACCTCAGTATTCCAAAAACATTAAATCCTAGAGATAGTCTCATATCTAGGGTTCCTAGACCCTAAAAAATGTTAATGTGGATGTGGAAGTCATATGATACAATGCGAGAAATGTAGGACACCAAGGTAAACATAAATAGGCCGATCCATTCGATCGAACATAAAAATCTGTACAAATTCTCTACAATGTGAGTACATTCTTCCCTTGAAAATAGGTAAAAGTGTTGACTGTGTATCCCATATAAGAAATACCAGTAGTCTAGACTGATCATAGTAAATTCAGCATCAAAGAACATGACCTTCTGTCACCCCTCACTTTCCATTATGGTAAATTATATCATTAGTGTCTCCACATATTAGAAGATCCCAAGTAGAATGTACTACAATGACATGAGAATCTATCAAGATAGTAATTTATCCTTCTACGAAGGGTGCTCATATACACCCACAAACCCACATGTAAGGGACTCATGATGTTGAATATAGGAAGCAATGTGATTCAAAGAGAAACTCTTTACCCTGAAATCCATATCCTCCCTCCAGAGAAGGCACAATCCACTAGAGTAGCCATTTCGGGAAACCAAAAGTCACCCATGGAAAAAACAATATTTCGTAAAACTGTACCTGTCATTATTATACATTATGTTTTTAGACATAAAACCATATCATGGCCACTTTCATACTTTGACGTCGGAACTTCTATTCTATAGTGGGTTTCCAAGACTATGACGGTTCAAGCTTAACATTTTCATCGGTATGGGAGGGTGTGGATCACCTTGGCCTTTTTTTCAATATAATCAATAATGGATCCATCAACCACTATTTTACACCTTCTAGAGTATAACTCAATATCATTTGGAGCCTCTATAATTCTTTTAGAGTATCTGGGTTGCAATACAGAAATTTCAGTACTGAGATCCCCTCGACCTATCATCCTCCATATTTGATGCCTTTTCATGCTATCTATCATAGTATCATTCTGATTCACACCTGACTTGGGAGAGAAAAATTGAGGATCAAAACTCAGAGTGATCACCTGGAGAGGTGCGTCAAAACATATCCCTTCTAGATTATAAGGAATTATTGGGTTGCCCTCAATAGTTGTATGAAATCATGTCACAGTTTTGGTGATCACCGTGGGAAATTTAACATGGTCATCAAAACGACTTCCTAAAACCACTAGAAACAATTTGGAAAGCTGAAATATCTAAATCCTCTAGCTACACATTAATTTTTTTGTCTATAAAATCATTTTTCAATCCCAACCTAATGAATTTATTTTTATCAGGAACATATTTCATGCATATAGCTGTAGCTAGTTTATCTGTATCCTTTTGTCTCTTCACCTCCTTTACAAAACACCTCCAATGGTTTTTCCCAAATCTATGGACCATAATACATGAAAATATTAATATATTCATCCACCACATTAGGGAAACAATATTTATCTATATGAATAATGCATCCATAGAAGAAACCAAATATAGGTAGTTTTTCATATAAAAAATTAGATGAAATCATTTGAGTCTTCCATAAAAAAGAATGTGGCCCTCAGAAGTGGTTGTGAGACATTAACCAAAACCCTGATCTACACAAATGACAACCAAATAATGCGATTTAAGTGATCCCAGTCAACACATTCCCTAATAAAACCTCCAATATACCACATAATTCATTTCAGTCTTTTATTGATGGTCTCATTGGTGATGAACTTGTTAGGGGATATTTCTAGTGACTCAATTCTTTTACACATATTATTACATGAGTTTTATTAAAAAATATTAAACAATTACAATCCCAAAGACCATGAGGAATAGTGTCTTTGGATGATTAGGTTCTTATTATTTCAAAAGGAACATAAATCATGGAATCCTTATATTATTCTTCATAATGAGCTCTTAATAGTACACGAGACAGCCTAGGGGATACATAAATAATTGTCACGACCCCGTCCCAACAAAGATGCCCCTCCTGAGCTGGAAATGGTGAAAGGGATATAATGACCCCCGAGTCCCACCTCTAGTTGGCCCTGGGGTGGTGAATAGCACCAAGTGTATGAGTTTTCACAAATATGGGGGGCATTACACTTTTTATTTTTAATGATCGGGAAATAGGACAACTCAGTCACCAAAAAAAGGAAAATAACCAGTGTTTATAAATAAACCCAAACCAAGCCCACATGCATGTTTAAATAATTTTATAACAAGGTACAAGTACATGAAATCTCAAAGTAAAATACCAAAAGAAAACAAAGGTACATCAACAGCAACAACTCCAACTGTCCGACTAGTAGGGTCCCGCATGGCCCTGGTATTCCACCTGGAAACCTGAAAGTAAACGTAGGGTGAACATACAAGTATACTCATTAGGGAAACCTAAAGCTCTCATTCACTTGTGGGGAGACATCTTAATGTCCCGTGAGAACAACAGAAGAACCCTAGCAAGGAATTCTATCCACCCAACCTCACCAGCCACACTCCCCAAAACAAAATCACAATAGGTAGTAGTATAAGAACAAGAGTATTGGGTACCCCGCACCATTTCCCTTAAGTTAGATGCTCTTCCTAATGACAAACGTCTTGACGCTGCCACACTCTCCTCGCCCGCACACACCTGGGCCTCACAACCACGTATCCCGCCCGCACACACCTGGGCCTCACAACCACGTATCCCGCCCGCACACACCTGGGCCTCACAACCACATATCCCGCCTGCACACACCTGGGCCTCACAACCACGTATCCCGCCCCCACACACATGGGCCTAACAACCATATATCCCGCCCACACACACCTGGTCCTCACAACCACGTATTCCACCCACACACCTGTGCCTCATCCCGAAGATTCTTGTGAAACAGTAGAACCTTCATGAAGAGTCTTGGGCTAAAAGCACCCCAATCGAATCCTAGCCGAAGAGTCCTAGGCGTATGTTCGCATCAAGCCATCACAGCCTAGGGGAGAAGGAGCAGGAAGGAGCTAGTAACTAAGTGAAAAACACCCACTCCCATAAAATGAGAGTGTTCGGCACTAAGTGCTCAACATGGGTGGGCTGCGATAAAACACAAAAGATACATATATATATATATACCAACCACAAAACCCAACCTATGGCTTCTAAAAAGAGAAACTGAGAATGTGCCTCGGTACTACTACTACGAATCATGCATACAACAAACAAACCCAACCTCATTTAGGTTTTCAAATTTCAGTAGAAATAGTTTATTTAGTTCCTTAACTACTGGGAAACTATCCACAACCAACCACACCAATCGTTCGTCAAAACATATCCCTGCCATTCACAAAACAAGTTAGGAAAAACAAAAGCAGCACAACACAACCCCGCTTATTAACCAACCAACCCCATTGATTATTATTTCTATTTCATTAACACACCCAAACCATTCATTAATTATTCCAATTTTATTTAATATTCACAACCCAAAGCCCGTTAACATTTAAACCCTGCCCTGCAGCCCCGTTTCCAACCACCATAACCACAACCGTACTGTACATCATCACCTCTTTAATACAATTTATTACAGCCCTGCTGCCCATCACTATCAAAACATTCACACCAACCCACAACCAAGTCAATCGCAGCCCTGCTGTTCACCCGATCCACAAAAAACCACAAAACACCCCCAACACATGCCACGTAACCAAGCCAACACCCACATGTTCATTATTCCATTTTTTTAACCGGGTTGATCACACAAGGGTTCTAGATTTTAAACAGCCAACATACATGATTAACCAATTTCCACATTCCACAAGGTTTCCACCCATAAGAAAATCCAGAAGGAGAGGGAAACATTTAATTACGTAAACAAAGGCCCCCACCAATCGTTATTTTTAGTAGGCAGAAGCTCATTCAATTTACAACATAATATCACATGATATAAAGTAACAACAATCACAACTTCCCAACCTTGTTATATAAGCCAGTTATTATCTTTATTAAACTGGTTCAAAAGTGTTCCATGTAAACAATAGAACACCCACCCCACATTATGCACAAAATTAACAACACAAAGGTAATATCCTTACCTAAACAAGTTCCCGATCACAACGCTCCCCCGGATCAACCATAGAAGACGTCCGTCAGTGTCTGTCACTTCTGTCGGGTCCCAGTAAAACCTCATTGGGTGTTATTCGGAAAGGAAAGGATGATGGAAAGACAAAGGATCAATGCTTGGAAGCTCCACCTCGTTGTTACGATCCCGTGGCCACTGACGGATCGTAAATCGGAGCTCGGACGAAGAAGGTATGGAAGGAAGAGCCTTCGAGTCTCTTGAGAGAGCTCTGCTCAGAGGATAGGGGAGGAGAGTTGTGTGTTGAAAAGGAGGAGGGGACCCCTCCTTTTATAGGTGTGAAAATAATAAAGTACACGGAATGTACTTTATGGTACACGGTGTGTACTCGGTTCTTTCACACAGTCTCCACGTCGCTTCCAACACGGCTCTGTGGCCGTTGACTGGTCAACACACGAAATGTGGGTAACACATACGCGGGGAAGGACTACACGGCGTGTAGTTTGGACACACGGTGTGTACTCCTTTATTTCACACGGCAAGGACACGGATCTAACATGGCACACGACCGTTGACTGGTAACGCGTACGTGGGGAAGGACTACACGGCGTGTAGAACTGGGCACACGGCGTGCACCCATTATTTCACACAGCAAGGACACGACTCCAACACGGCACACGACCGTTGACTTGTAACGCGTATGCGGGGAAGGACTACACGTCGTGTAGAACTGGCCACACGACGTGCACCCATTATTTTACACAGAAAGGACACGGTCTTCAACACGGGGTATACCCGGCAAGGTGGTACACAGCGTGTAGTTACACTACACGGCGTGTACTCATTTACATCACACAGCGAGGACACGACCTGCAACACGGGGTATACCCGGAAAGGGGGTACAAGGCGTGTACTCAAACGTCATGGCGTGTAGTTTCAAAATTCTGGAAGGTGTGGTAAAATTCCATTTTACCCTCCAAAACACTTATTGTCCTTCTTTTTGACAATGGAATGGGCCAGAGAGGTCCGGTCCAATACATCAGATACCTCTTAAAACATTCTCGTCCCTGAGAATTCAAAAACCAACCGAGAGGAACCCGAAAAGATACCTCTTAGGGTTCTCATTATAACAGGAACCCAACCAACAACCCTAATCATATGAGTTAGTAATTCCCTCTCCTATGTCGAGATATTATCCCCTTTAGGCGGCACTGAATCGCCTATACGGGTTTAACCGCATCTGTATTAATGTGTCTCGATTAAGGACTAGGCCTTCCCACTTCCATATATTAGGATTTTACAACATACACTGTCCCCAACACCATACAACCCACACACTGCCCGGACACATGGCTTGGGGAATTCCTTCGCCCATGTCGAGATATTATCCTTTTTATGCGGCCCTGACTCACCTGAACGGGTTTAATTTCATCCACATTATTGCTTCTCAATTAGGGATTAGGTCTTCCACTCCCCACATGATAGGGCTCTTCACGTACATTTAAAGAAAACCCGGAAACAACATAGCATTAAAAACTCACAAAAACAATGTCCAGGCCCAATGAATGAGCAAAAGAGTTCCAACAATGGAGTGTAATGCTCCAAAAAAACATAAATGAGATCATTCAAGAAAACCCAAACACATCTCTATCGATCCCTATTCCTTCTAGAGATGCTGCCTCTGATGCATGCAAATATCCACGCCCAGCTCCTCGGCCTCTCTGTTGACGTCCTCCTCCTCGACCACGTCCCGATTGGGATCCTTGTGGAACTCCTTATGGCCAGACACCTCCTGCTCCATCTCCCCTTAGAGGGACTAGAGCCTGTTGCCGCTGGAAGGGTTTTACTGGTGATTGGTGCTGCTAAGGTGGGCGCTGAACCTGTCCATCTCCATCGTACTGAGCTTGGGTCGGGCACTGACTCTGAACGTGCCCGAAACCTCCATAAGAAAAACACCACAGTCTTGGGCTCGTGAAAAAGGGACGAGGACCCGAAGATCTGAACTAGAACTACTGGGGCCTGCTCCCCACTGGCCTGAAACTGGAAGGTCCCGTCGCAGGAGACCTGCTGCTGACTTCCTTCCCCTTCGATGAACTTGGCTGGATCCCCTCACGTGGTGCACCTCCCTGCGAGTGCATCCTTTCTACGGCCTCTATCTTCTTCTGTACTACCAAGTACGTCGGAAACGTGAAGGGGGTGACAGCATACTGGAGCTAAGGATGAAGCGCCTCCTCCAAACATCTCGCCTGAGTCTCCTCATCCGAAAAGAGATCAGGAGAAAAGTGCAGAATATCCTTGAACTTGATCCCCATATCACGTACTGACATACTCCCCTACTGAAGGGAGAGTAACTCCTGCCGCTTCTCCACCTTGATCATGGAAGAAAGGATTTCCTCTCGGAATTCCTTCTCAAAGTCAGTCCATGGAACCTCTGCCTCTGTCCTCTCTCTGAGGTAGAGCGTACACCACTGTCACGCCACACCTCTCAACTGACTGAATGCTAGGGGAACCCAATACTCCCTCAGAGCACGGATCAAGGTAAAAGCGATCCCTAGCTCCTCAAGACACCCCTCTGTCTCCATATCCGAAGTGCTACCCTCGTACTTCTTGAGGGTCTGCCGCTGGAATGAACGGAGAGTCTTCTGCCACTGGCTATCTTCCTCCTCTCGGTCAATCCTCAGCTGATCGACCGCCTGAATCTGTTGTGCCTCGGCCGTCTGAGCCACCCAGGGACGACGTACAGGTGCCATAGCTATATGGTAAACAAGGATTTCATAAGCCCAAGTAGTAAGGAAAAACTAAAGGTTTCATTTTATAATTTTTTTTAATTTCTTACCCATAACGCCCAAATCAAGTAAAACACAATCATGATGGTGCATGTACCTTCCCTAGGGTCTCTACCATGCTATCAATGTAGTCTCACTTGGTCGTTCGGTAGGCTCAGCGTCCTTGCATCGGATCACAGGGGGCCCTAAAATCTCGTGTCCTAGCCAGTCTTCCCTGGCCTATGTCACACACCAAGATTGACTAACATTGTTTCCCTACCATCCCATGCAATCCTCACAGTGCCTAACTCCAGACTCCATCCTATGTCTCAACCAACACCTCTGATACCATCCTGTCACGACCCCCTCCCTCCAAAGATGCCCCTCCTGAGCTGGCAATGGTGAAAGGGAGATAATGACCCCCGAGTCCCGCCTCCAGTAGGCCCCGGGGTGGCGACTAGAACCAAGGGTATTAGTTTTCACAAATATGGGAGGCATTACCCTTTTTATTTTTAATGATCGGGAAATAGGACAAGTCAACCACCAAAAAAAAGGAAAAGAACCAGTGTATATAAATAAACCCAAACCAAGCCCACATGCATGTTTAAATAATTTTATAACATGGTACAAGTACACGAAAGCTCAAAGAACAATACCAAAAGAAAACAAAGGTACAGAAACATCAACAACTCCAACTGTCCGACTAGTAGGGTCCCGCATGACCCTGGTAGTCCTCCTAGAAACCTGAAAGTAAACGTAGGGTGAGCATACAAGTATACTCAGTAGGGAAACCTAAAGCTCTCGTGCACAAGTGGGGAGACATCCTAATGTCCCGTGAGAACAACAGAAGAAACCTCTAAAGGAATTCAATCAACCCAACCTCACCAGCCACACTCACCAAAACACAATCACAACAGGTAGTAGTAGTATAAGAACAAGAGTATTGGGTACCCCACACCATTTTCCTTTAGTTAGATGCTCTTCCTAACGACGAACGTCCTGACGCTGCCACACTCTCCCCGCCCGCACACACCTGGACCTCACAACCACGTATGCCGCCCGCACACGCTTGAGGCTCACAACCACATATCCCGCCCGCACACACCTGTGCCTCACAACCACGTATCCCACCCGCACACACCTCGGCCTCACAACCACATATCCCTCCCTCACACACCTGGGCCTCACAACGACATATCTCGCCCGCACACACCTGGACCTCACAACCATGTATCCCGCCCGCACACACCTGGACCTCATCCCAAAGATTCTTAGGAAACAGTAGAACCTGCCCGATGAGTATTGGGCTAAAACCACCCCAATTGAAACCTACCCGAGGATACTTAGGTGTAAGGTCACCTCATGTCATCACATCCTAGGGGAGAAGGAGCAGGAAGGAGCTAGTAACTAAGGAAAAACACCCTCTCCCATAAAATGGGAGTGTTCGGCACTAAGTTCTCAACATGGGTGGGGTGTGATAAAACAAAAAATATACAGATATATATATATATATATATATATATATATGCAAACCACACAGCCCAACCTATGGCTTCTAAAAAGAGAAACCGATCACGTGCCTCGGCACTGCTACTACGAATCATGCATACAACAAACAAACTCAAACCCCTTTAGGTTTTCACATTTCAGTAGAAATAGTTTATTTAGTTCCTTAACTACTGGGCAACTATCCACAACAAACCACACCAATCATTCGTAAAACATATCCCTTTCATCAACAAAAGAACTTATGAAAAACATAAACAGCACAACAAGGTCCCTCTTATAAACCAACCAACCCCATTGATTATTATTTTAGTTTCATTACCACGCCCCCACCATTTATTAACTCTTCCACTTTTATTTAATATTCACAACCCATAGCCCGTTCACATTTAAACCCATCCCTGCAGCCCCGCTGCCAACCAACATAACCACAATCGTACCGTACATCATCACCTCTTTAATACCATTTATTGGAGCCTCGATGCCCATCACCATCATAACATTCACACCAACCCGACAACCAAGTCAACCGTAGCCTTGTTGTTCACCCGATCCACATCAACCCACAAAACACCCCCAACACATGCCACGTAACCAAGCCAACACCCACATATTCATTATTCCATTTGTTTAACTGTGGTGATCACACAAGGGTTCCAGATTTTAAACATCCAACTTTACGTGATTAACCAATTTCCACATTCCACAAGGTTTCCACCCATATGAAAATCCAGAAGGAGAGGGAAACATTTAATTGCGTAAGAAAAGGCCCCCAATGACCGTGATTTTCAATAGGCAGAAGCTCATTCAATTCAAAACATAATATCACATGATATAAAGTAACAGCAATCACAACTTCCCAACCTTGTTATATAAGCCAGTTATTATCTTTATTAAACTGCTTCAAAAGTGTTTCACGTAAACAATAGAACATCCACCCCACATGATGCACTAAATTAAAGAGACAAAGGTAAGATCCCTACCTCAATAGGTTCCTGATCACAACGCTCCCCCGAATCAACCATAGAAGACGTCCATCGGCGTCGGTCACTTCTGTTGGGTCCCGGCAAAACCACCTCTGGTGGAAGTCGGAAAGGAAAGGCCGAAGGAAAGACAACGGATCCAAGCTCAGAATCTCTGCCTCGTCGTTACGATCTCGTGGCCACCGACGGATCATAAATCGGAGCTCGGATGAAGAAGTTATGGATGGAAGAGCCTTTGAATCTCTTGAGAGAGCTCTGCTCAGAGGAGAGGGGAGGAGAGTTGTATGTTGAAAAGGAGGAGGGGACCCCTCCTTTTATAGGCGTGAAAAGCAAAAGTAAACGGCGTGTACTTTATGGTACACAACGTGTACTCATTTCTTTCACATGGTCTCAACGCGGCTTCCATCACGGCTCTGCGGCCGTTGACTGGTCAACACATGGTTTGAGGGTAACGCATACGCGGGGAAGGTCTACACGACGTGTATTTTGGACACACGGCGTGTACTCATTTATTGTACACGGCTCCAACACGGCACACGACTGTTGACTGGTAACGCGTACGCGGGGAAGGACTACACGGCGTGTAGAACTGGGCACATGGCGTGCACCCATTATTTCACACAGCAAGGACACGACTCCAACACGGCACATGGCCGTTGACTAGTAAAGCGTACGTGGGGAAGGACTACACGGTGTGTAGAACTGGGCACACATCGTGCACCCATTATTTCACACAGCAAGGACATGGTTTTCAACACGGGGTATACCCATCAAGGTGGTACACGGCGTGTAGTTACACTGCACGACGTGTACTCATTTACGTCACACAACGAGGACACAATCTGCAACACGGGGTATACCCGGAAAGGGGGTACACTGCGTGTACTCAAACTACACGACGTGTAGTTTCCAAATTCTGGATGGTGTGCGAAAAGTCCATTTTACCCTCCAAAACACTTCCCGACCTTATTTTTGACAAAGGAATGGGCCGGAGAGGTCCGGGCCATTACATCAGATACCTCTTAATACATTCTCATCCCTAAGAATTCAAAAACCAACCCAGAGGAACTCGACAAGATACCTCTTAGGGTTCTCGTTATAATAGGAACCCAACCAACAACCCTAATCATATGAGTTAGGAATTCCCTCTCCTATGTCGAGATATTATCCGCTTTAGGCGGCACTGACTCGCCTACATGGGTTTAATCGCATCCGCATTAATGCGTCTCGATTAAGGACTGGGCCTTCCCACTTCCATATATTAGGATTTTCCAACTTACACTGCCCCCAACACCATACAACCCACACACTGCCCGGACGCATGGCTTGGGGAATTCCTTCTCCCATGTCGAGATATTATCCGCTTTAGGCGGCACTGACTCGCCTGCAGAGGATTAATGGAATCCACATTAATGCGTCTCGATTAGGGATTAGGTCTTCCCCTACCCACATTATAGGGCTCTTCACGTACATTTAAAGAAAAGAGGGAAATAACATAGCATTAAAAACTCACAAAAACAAGGTCCAGGCCCAAAGAATGAGCCAAAGAGTTCCAATAATGGAGTGTAATTATCCCAAAAAAACATAAAGGAGATCATTCAAGAAAACCCAAAAAATCTCTATCGATCCCTAGTCCTTCTAGAGATGCTGCCTCTGATGCATGGAACTATCGGTGCCCAGCTCCTCGGCCTCTCTATTGTCGTCCGCCTCCTCGACCAAGTCCCGATTGGGATCCTTGAGGAACTCCTTATGGCTGGCCACCACTTGCTCCATCTCCACTTTGAGGGACTGGAGCCTCTTGCTGCTGGAAGGGTCTTGCCAGTGACTGGTGTTGTTGAGCCGGGGGCTGAACCTATCCATCTCCACTGTACTGAGCTTGGGTCGGGCACCAACTCTGAACGTGCCCGAAACCTCCACAAGAAAAACACCTCGGTTTTGGGCTCGTGGAAAAGGGAAGAGGACCCGAAGATATGAACTGGAACTGCTAGGGCCTGCTCCCCACTGGCCTGAAACTGGAAGGTCTCGTCGCAGGAGACCTGCTGCTGACTGCCTTCCCCTTCGACGAACATGGCCGGATCCCCTCACGTGGTGCACCTCCCTGTGAGTGCATACATTCTACAACCTCTTCCTTCTTCTGTACTGCCATGTACGTTAGAATGGTGAAGGGGGTGACAACATACTGGAGCGAAGGATGAAGCACCTCCTCCAAACGTCTCCCCTGAGACTCCTCATCCGTAAAGAGATCTGGAGCAAAGAGCAGGAGATCCTTGAACTTGATCCCCAACTCTCGTACTGACATACTCCCCTGCTGAAGGGAGAGTAACTCCTGCCGCCTCTCCGCCTTGATCATGGAAGAAAGTAATTCCTCTCGGAATTCCTTCTCAAAGTCAGACCATGGAACCTTTGCCTCTATCCTCTCTCCGACGTAGAGCGTCCACCAATGTCACACCGCACCTCTCAGCTGACTGACTACTAGGGGAACCCAGTACTCCCTCGGAGCACGGATCAAGGTAAAAGCGATACCTCGCTCCTCAAGCCACCCCTCCGTCTCCATATCCGAAGTTCTACCCTCGTACTTCTTGAGGGTCTTCCGCTGGAATGAACAGAGAGTCTTCTGCCACTGGCTATCTTCCTCCTCTCGGTCAATCCTCAGCTGATTGACCGCCTGAATCTGCTGGGCCTCGGCCGTCTGAGCCACCCGAGGACGACGTCTAGGTGCCATAGCTGTATGGTAAAAAAGGATCGCCTAACCCCAAGTAGTAAGGAAAAACTCAAGGTTTCATTTTTATCATTTTATTTCAATTTCTTTCCCAGAACGCCCAAATCATGTAAAACACAATCATGATGATGCATGTACCTTCCCTAGGGTCTCTACCCTACAATCAATGTAGTCTCACTTGGTTGTTCGGTAGGCTCAGAGTCCTTCCATTGGATCACGAGGGGCCCTAAAATCCCGTTTCCTAGACGGTCTTCCCTGGCCTATGTCACGCACCAAGATTGACTAACATTGTTTCCCTACCATCCCATGCAATCCTCACGGTTCCTAACTCCAGACTCCATCCTAACTCTCAACCATCACCTCTGATTCCATTCTGTCACGACCCCCTCCCACCAAAGATGCCCCTCCTGAGTTGGAAATGGTGAAATGGAGATAATGAACCCCCCCCCCCCGCCGATTCCCGCCTCCAGTAGGCCCCGGGGTGGCGATTAGCACCAACGGTATGAGTTTTCAAAAATATGGGAGGAATTACTCTTTTTATTTTTAAATATCGGGAAATAGGACAAGTCAATCACCAAAAAAAGGAAAAGAACCAGTGTATATAAACAAACCCAAACCAATCCCACATGCATGTTTAAATAATTTTATAACAAGGTACAAGTACAAGAAAGCTCAAAGTACAATACCAAAATAAAACAAAGGTACAACAACAGCAACAACTCCTACTGTCTGACTAATAAGGTCCCGCACGGCCCGGGTAGTCCTCCCGAAAACCTGAAAGTAAACGTAGTGTGAGCATACACGTATACTCAGTAGGGAAACATAATGCTCTCGTGCACAAGTGGGGAGACATCCTAATGTCCCGTGAGAACAACAGAAGAAACCTAGCAAGGAATTTTATCCACCCAACCTCACCAGCCACACTCATCAAAACACAATCACAACAGATAATAGTAGTATAAGAACAAGAGTATTGGGTACCCCACACCATTTCCCTTTAGTTAGCTTCTCTTCCTAACGATGAATGTCCTAACGCTGCCACACTCTCCCCGCCCGCACACACATGGGCCGCACAACCACGTATCCCACTCGCACACACCTGGGCCCCACAACTACGTATCCCGCCCGCACACACCTGAGCCTCACAACCACGTATCCTGCCCGCACACACCTGGGCCTCTCAACCACCTATCCCGCCCACACACACCTGGGCCTCACAACCACATATCCCGCCCACACCCACCTGGGACTCACAACCTCGTATACCGCCCGCACACACCTGGGCCTCACAAACACGTATCCCGCCCGCACACACCTGGGCCTCATCCTGATGATTCTTGGGAAATAGTAGAACCTGCCCGAAGAGTCTTGGGCTAAAACCACCCCAATCGAAACCTACCCGAAGAGTCTTAGGTGTCAGGTCGCCTAACGCCATCATAGCCTAGGGGAGAAGGAGCAGGAAGGAGCTAGTAACTAAGGGAAAAACATCCTCTCCCATAAAATGGGAGTATTTGGCACTAAGTGCTCAACATGGGTGGGGTGTGATAAAACACAAAAGATACAGATATATATATATATATATATATATATATATATATATATATATATACCAACCACACAGCCCAACCTATGGCTTCTAAAAAGAGAAACTGAGCATGTGCCTTGGCACTGCTACTACGAATCATGCATACAACAAACAAACCCAACCGCCTTTAGGTTTTCACATTTCAGTATAAATATTTTATTTAGTTACTTAACAACTGGGAAACTATCCACAACCAACCACACCAATCGTTCGTAAAACATATCCCTGTCATCCACAAAACAAGTTAGAAAAAAATAAGCAACACAAAAAAATGCCTCTTATCAACCAACCAACCCCATCGATTATTATTTCCATTTCATTACCATGCCCCCACCATTCATTAACTCTTCCACTTTTATTTAAATTTCACAACCCATAGCCCGTTCACATTTAAACCCAGCCCTGCAGCCCCGCTACCAACCAACATAACCAAAAACATACCGTACATCATCAACTCATTAATACCATTTATTGCAGCCCCGCTTCCCATCACCATCATAACATTCACACCAACCAACAACCAATTCAACCGCAGCCCTGCTGTTCACCCGATCCACAACAACCCACAAAAAACCCCCAACAAATTCCACGTAACCAATCCAACACCCACATGTTCATTATTCCATTTTGTTTAACCGGGGTGATCACATAAGGGTTCCAGATTTTAAACAGCCAACATTACGTGATTAACCAATTTCCACATTCCACATGGTTTCCACCCATATGAAAATCCAGAATGAGAGGGAAAAAATTAATTGCATAAGCCAATACCCCCAACGATCGTGATTTTCAGTAGGCAGAAGCTCATTCAATTCAAAACATAATATCACATGATATAAAGTAACAACAATCACAACTTCCCAACCTTGTTATATAAGCCAGTTATTATCTTTATTAAACTGGTTCAAAAGTGTTTCACGTAAAAAATAGAACACCCACCCTACATGATGCAAAAAATTAACGAGATGAAGGTAAGATCCCTACCACAACAGGATCCTGATCGCAATGCTCCACTGGATCAATCTTAGAAGACGTCCGTCGATGTTTGTCACTTCTATCGGGTCCCGAAAAAACCTACTCGGGTGGAAGTCAAAAAGGAAAGGTCGTAGGAAAGACAACGAATCCAAGCTCGGATGCTCCGCCTCATCGTTACGATCACGTGGCTGTTGACAGATCGTAAATCAGAGCTCGAACGACAATGTTATGGAAGGAAGAGCCTTCGAGTCTCTTGAGAGAGCTCTGCTCAGAGGATAGGGGAGGAGAGTTATGTGTTGAAAATGAGGAGCGGACCCCTCCTTTTATAGGCATGAAAAGAAAAAGTACACGGCGTGTACATTATGGTACACGGCGTGTACTCGGTTCTTTCACACGGTCTCTACGCGGCTTCCAACACGGCTCTGTGGCCGTTGACTGGTCAACACACGGTTTCAGGGTAACGCATACGCGGGGAAGGACTACAAACCGTGTAGTTTGGACACACGGCATGTACTCATTTATTGCACATGGCAAGGACATGACTCCAACACGGCACACAGCCATTGACTGGTAATGCGTACGTGGGGAAGGACTACACGGCATGCAGAACTGGGCAAACGGCGTGCACCCATTATTTCACACAGCAGGGACATGACTCCAAAATGACACATGACCGTTGACTGGTAAGACGTATACGGGGAAGGACTACACGGTGTGTAGAACTAGGCACACGGCGTGCACCCATTATTTCACACAGCAAGGACACAGTCTTCAACACGGGGTATACCCGACAAGGTGGTACATGGCGTGTAGTTACACTACACGACGTGTTCTCATTTACTTCAAACGACGAGGACACAGATTGAAACACAGGGTATACCCGAAAAGGAGGTACACAGCGTGTACTCAAATTAGACGGCGTATAGTTTCATAATTCTGCAAGGTGTGGGAAAAGTCCATTTTACCCTCAAAAACACTTCCTGACCTTCTTTTTGACAAAGGAATGGGCCTGGAGAGGTCCGGGACATTACAATAAATGTGTGAGCTAACAAAACACATTAAGGGAACAAACATGACTAAGAAACACAACATGTGAGTCAAAGGTGTCACATTATATCATAGAAGAGAGGGATCATGAGGATTCACATGGATGAATAACATAAAGAACATGGTATAATAAGATCATGGTGTCATAGAAAATGTGGAAGAAACATATAAATGGAGTCATAGGAAATGTGGAAGAAACATTTAACATGATAAAAAACATGATTCAAGGACAATTTCCTATACAATATCACATTGTGGACAAAGTCCCAATATGAGATTAGGATTACTCCCTAATCCCATACATGACACCTTATGAGACTGAATCTTTACCCAATGCATTGGATTACTATATTGGTGCATCCATAATAAAATGTTCATGATATACGTGTTTCACATCATGGATTAAATCCCAATTCATAACATAAGAATTACCCGTGGAAAGAAAAATGGTTGAATAATCTTGTTACAAATCATAATCAATGGAAATTTCAGAATGAAGGCAATTGAAAAATGATCATAAAGAAATTATTTCCCCATCAAAGTAATGTATAATAAGCTATGTATATATGTGAGATACATATATATAAAATTTAAACGAATTATATATCATTAATGTTGCGGAAGCTTCGGGAGTCACAACGACAAAAACAAGATGCAAGAAGAAAATGCTGAAGAAAAGAAACCACACGGGACACAAATTTACGTGATTCGGGAATAATCCCTACGTCCACGAAGTGGCAGAACTTCACTATTTTGGGAGCAAAAATTATAGAGTTTTTTCCGGTAAGAAACCCTAGATCGAAATGAGCTACATATGGAGAAGACAATTCACTGTTTGGAACATGAAGTCTGCGTCGCTACAGGGAAAGGTGGCCACGTTTTTCGAAAGTGCTACAGTGGCTGCCGGTTGGAAGTCAAAAGTGAAACAATATAGTTGACATTTTCATATTCAGCTACAAGACAATCTTTGTACATGACACCTTCATTGAATATCACAGTCTGGCTCTTGATGACCATCTTATTGAGATCGTCCCAAAAGCGATAAACAAACTCCTCAACACCATATCCAATGAAGAAAAATCTTTTGGACTTCGCATGAATCTTGTACCTTGTAGAAAAATCAACATGTACATATTCCAAACCACTAAAGACTTGTAAATGTGAGAGTCTCACCTTCTTACTAGACTATAGCTCCTCAGGTAGACGTTCTTTCATTGGCACGAATTGACTCTTGTTGATGAGATATGCTGCCATGTTCACTGCATCTGCCCAGAAGGTTTTGGGAAACCCCGAGTGTAACCTCATGCTTCTGGAACGTTAATTCAACGCCCTATTCATCTATTCAGCTAAACCATTCTGATGTGGTGTTCCTGGGATAGTCTTCTCCCACCGAATTCTATTATCAGAACAGAATTCTATGAACTCATGACTGTCATACACTCCACCGTTGTCAGACCTCAAGTATTTCAGCTTAGCTCCCGACTCATTCTCCACCATGACCTTCCACTTCTGAAACATTTTAAACACATCATATTTAATTTTCAGAAAGTAAATCCATACCTTGTTGAGTCATCGATGAATGTCACATAGTATTGTGATCCTCCAAGGGAATGTACTGGTGTAGGCCCCCAAACATTAGTGTGCACCAGGTTCAGCTTCCCATCCTTCGGTGTTCTGCCTCTTTTTGCAAAAGACACCTTCTTCTGCTTTCCGAAGACACAATATTCACATAAACCAACTTCCATGGACTTCAGCTCTGGTAGCAGCTTTTTGTTTCCAGCACCTTCATCCCCTTCTCACTCATGTGGCCTAGCCTGTTGTGCCACAGTTGTGAATCTCATACAGCTTTGAGTGAAGCAGCCATGTCCATTCAAGTTTCATTCTTGTTGTATAGGGTACTGTTCTTTGCTCCCCGAGCTATGATTATAGCTCCTTTGGTGATTTTCCATGCATCACTAGTGAATGTGGTACTCAACCCTGCATCATCAAGCTGTCGAACAGAAATATGGTTTCTTCTTAAACCAGGGATATACCTCACCTTTTCTAGAACCAGCAAGCTCCCACTATTGTTCTTGATCTGTGCATCTCATTTCCCCACAATCTGCAAGGGCTCATCATCAGCAAGCTGTACCTTCCCAAAATCTTTAGAAACATAATTTTCCAGGAAGCCCTTCTCCGATGTAGAATGGAAAGACGCCCCTGAGTCTAAAATCCAAGACTCCATAGGACTTTCCACGCTCAGCAGCAGCACGTCATCAGTTCCTTCAATTGCCATGTTTGCTCCACTGGTTTCAAGGCCCTTCTAATTTTATCTACACTCCATGACATGTCCTTTCTACCCGAATGTCTAACAGGTTAGACCAGGCCCCTTTCCCATGTCTCTGCTCATTCTTCTTGACTTCGATCGTCCTCTATGATTGTCCTACTACACATATCTTCCTTTTCCTTCAATGTTCGGAGCAGAACCAGAGAATCTGCTTGATTCTCTTCTTCGCATATCCTCACTGAGGATCAGGTCTTGTACATATTTTAGAGCCAACTTTGTATTCCTCAATGTACTGCTCACAACTGTTACAATTGCATCCCAACTATCGTGTAACGAAGATAATAAAACCAGCGTACATACCTCATCACCAAGATCAATGTCCACCGATGTCAACTGACTTATGGTGATATTGAATTCGTTGATATGATCTGTGACAACTCTCCCTTCAACCATTTTTAGGTAGAACAGTCGTCACATCAAGTGTACTTTGTTAGCTGCAGAAGGCTTCTCGTACATATTGGCGAGAGATTTCATCAGTCTAATTGTCGTCTTCTCCTCTCTGATGTTGAACGCCACATTTTTTGCCAACGTTAGGCACACAACACCCAGAACCTGTCGATCTAGTAGCTCCCACTTCGACTGCTCTATGTCCGTTGGCTTCACACCCCGAAGCGGCAAATGCATCTTTTTTTTGATAAAGATAATCCTAAATCTGCATCCTCCAGAAACTGAAATCAGTTCAATCGAAGCGATCAATCTTCACTTTGCCTTTATCCATAGCCATCGTTGGAGAATTTCAAACGCAACCTCTGATACCAGTTGTTGCGGAAGCGTCGGGAGTCACAATGACAGAAACGAGATACAAAAAGAAAATGAAGAAGAAATGAAACCACACATGACACACAAATTTATGTGGTTCGGGAATAATCCCTATGTCCACAGTGAGGCAGAACTACACTATTTCGGGAGCACAAATTATAGATTTTTTTCAGGTAAGAAACCCTAGTCCGAAATGGGCTACATATGGAGAAGACGATCCACTTTTCCGAACAGGAAGTCCATGTCGCTATAGTGAAAGACAACCACCTTTGTCCTAAGTGCTATAGTGGCTGCCGGTTGGATGTCAAAAGTGAAACAGTACAGTTGACTCTAAAGTCTGCACTGCTACAGTGCATGTCAGTTGCAGGCCACAAGCATTTGACCCAACCAGAGCGGGCTACACCAATCCAACAATTAAATGGAGAGAAAAAGTGTGTTTGAGAGAGAAAGTATATAACCTAAAGGAAAAGGTGGTTTGGAGAGATCCATTACCTCATGACTAATTTGTAATGTATGTTATTTATCTTCCTAAATAATAAAATTATGTTAATTATTTACTCCCTCGAGAAACCATTTCATTTTTAGTAATACTTTTATTTTATTTTTCACTATTCCTTATTCAAATACATAACCAATTAATTTTATGTTAGACGTTTTAAAAATAAATGATTTATATGTCCAAAACCACATCGGTAAGTTGATTATCGTCAAAGAGATTATTATTTAATCATACCAAGAATAGTAATAATGAAATAATTATTGTTTTTATACTTAAATTTTACATTTTAAACTAACCATTAATTATTGTTATGATAAAAGATCTACGTTACAATTATCAAAACAATATGTCTTATGTACGCATGAGTAACAATTCCATTTTTTGTTGATCATGATGGAAAGAAGATAAGTATTATTTTATCATTATATTTTTATAATAATATCATAAATAACATATTATTTCTTTTAAGTACCCTTTCACAAACCATCCATGTGATTCAGTAATAAAAATGAATCATATCGCTTCACATGATGATAGTCATCAGTTTATACAAAGGACTATCATTTATTAAATAGAAGTTAAGGTAATAAATCATATGATATATTTATTCTACATATTTATTATTATGTCCTTAATTTTAACCTTACGACCATCTATATAATGCGTAAGTGAAAAATGAATCACATCGCTTCACGAGACGATAGTCCACCTTACACATGAGTGATATTATCATATTCCCTATAGAATGGAAAGTAAGAATGTGTAGTTTATATTATAATTAAATATGTATAATTATAGCATAAATATCATATTTAAACTTTAAAAACAAAATTATTTCCATCCATGATAAGCGGTGATGCAAAAAAAATTACATCGGTTTGCGGGGATGTAGTCATTCATACACAAGAATTACGAATGGACAATAATGGTCCATTTAGGATCCTTTTGGCATGATAAAATCATTACTTTATTTCGTTATCTCTTCTAATGTTCAATAATGTTCCATTTAGGATCCTTTTGACATGATAAAATCATTAATTTATTTCATTATTTTCAAGAATTACGAATGTGTCCTCTCCTTCACTTATAAAAGGCAACTCACTCTCCTAGGAGTTACACGGTTACAAAAACCATTGGATTTTCCAATACCTATCTGAATCACTTCTTTAATTATCTCCCCCCATCCAAAATGACTATAATATGATCAGAAATCTAACCTAGTGTGGATTTTGTTGAAAATATAATGTTGTCCAAAGAAGAGGTAACGTCCTTAAGCTAGCATTTTGTTTTATTAATTATTTCACCTACATTATATCATATTAGATAATGATGAAATAATATCCAAATTAACATATAATTATATGTTGTTATGTTAAGTGAATTAAGTAATGATTTTATTATGTCAAAAGGATCTTAAATAGACCATTATTGAACATTATAAGAGATAATGTCAAACTATTATCAGAAAATAGTAATTAGATATGTTTTAGATCATTTTTAACGCTTATATTGTTATTTTAAATCTCCGATAAACCCATTTTTACCTTAAATATTATAAATAATTTTTATTGTTGTCACTATTCATTATCGTTAATATTTAAGATGAAATTATTAGAGAATAAAAATTATGATGATTCCAAATATTTAATCCATTTTTCAACAATCATATTACAAATGTGGCAGAATTTAATTTAAAAATAAACCTGCATACGTGACAAAAAACAGGTTTCTAAGAAATGCATTTTTTAAGAAAAGATGATATCATATTATCTATATCACAAGTAATCATAATTAAATTGATTTAAATTAATATATATAAAATTTGAATTTAATTTAAATCATTTTTTCAGTAGGTCTTATTTCAATTATTTAAATATGGAGAAACATTATGTACATTAAAGTAGTTTTTAGAATAAGTGTTTTAAACCCCCAAAACAAACTTTTACTAAAATCTAGTATTAAGATGATTTAAATGAAACTAATTTTATTAAATAAAACTAAATAATAATTATTATAATTTCAAATAAAATCTAAAATAGAAATGTGGATTATTTTTTGAAAAATAAATCAAAATTTTATAAAAAAAATTATTTTCATTATTTATAGAAAAATTAATATTTTCTAAAAAGCCTAAAATGTTTCTGTAAGTTAATTTTGAAATACGTATTTTAGACATTATGTTTATTTTATCTATGAAAATTCTAAATCCTCAAAAAATTAATTATAGTATTTTCTCTTCAATAAAATTAAAATCATTTTTAGAATAAATGTTTTTATTAAAAAACGAGAACATATTACTTTGTTTAAAAATAAATTTATATTTTGTATTATATTTATATATATTCCATAAAATAGTTGATACTATTCATACCTTCCATTTTAATAACTAGTTCATAATGGTCTTATTTAAACAATAATTGTTCATTTCGGTTCGGTGTTGCATGTCTCGTAATCTATTAAACACAATTTTCTCTATTAAAAAAGGGTGTTTCATTATTCCCCCCATAAAGAATTTCACACTTGAAATTTTCTATTACATGCTAATGTGAAAACATGTGATGATATTTTTTCTTTTATCTACACTTCTAGTTCCCATGTTGCTTCTTTAAACTTATGGTTTCTCCACAACACTTTGACCAGGTGAGTTTTCTTATTTAATATAACTTTGTCTCTGTGATCTAATATATTTACTGGTCGATAAGTATATGAAAGGTTTTTTCCCAATGTTATCACCACTAAATTCAGTACATGTGGGGGTTTTGTTATGTACTTTCTTAAGAGGGATACATGAAAAACATCATGTACTGCAGGTAGGTGAGGTGGGAGTGCTAATCAGTAGACCATTGCTTCGATGCAATTAAGGATCTCATTAAGGCTGATGTATCTAGTACTAAGCTTTAAATTTTTTTAAACCTCATTACTATCTTCCATGGGGATATGTAGAGGAACAACTTGTCTCTAACATCAAAATAATGGTCTCACAAATGATTATCTACATGGAACTTCTATCGAATTCTCACGGATTTCATGTGACTCTTAATGGTGTAAAACATCTCTATCATGTCAGGGAAAATATCATGTCTGATCAGAATCCATTCTCCAACGTCATCTTAGAATGTCCAAGTTCGACACTACATCCCATACAAATCATAATATGGCTTCATATTAATTCTACGATAGAAGCTGTTATTATATGAGAACTTTATGTAGTGAAGGTGTTAATTGTAACATACATGTAAATCAATTGAGAAGGATCTCAACATTTCTAGTTGAGTTTGGATGGTTCTACTAGAATGACCATCCTCCTGAGGGTGATAAGAAATGCTGAAATAGAGTTGTATACCCAACACTTTCTGAAGGCTTCTCCAGAACCATTAGGTAAACCTCAGATCAAAATTAGATTATATAGAGTGTAACTACATGCAATTTTAACACATCCAATATGTATATCATAGTGATTTGGTCAAGAGGGAAATATTCCTTGATAGAAATGAGATGTGTGAACTTTGTAATGTGATCGACTACTACACAAATGACATTATTACCATTAGTCATCCTAGGGTGTCTTAGGATAAAATCCATGATTAATTTTTCTTATTTTCATACAAGTATGGGAAAATGTTGAATTATACCAATGCACTTATATCTTTCACCCTACTTTCTAGTCTAACATGCATTGAGACACAAATTCTACAATCTCTCTCTTCATTTTTCCCACCAAAAGTTTTGCATTAGATTTCTATAAATCATAGTGATTTCCATATTAATAGAGAAGAACGTGCCATACGCATCATCCAAAATCTCCCTCTTCAGCTCTAGTGTTAATGGGACACATATTTGGGTTTTAAACCTTATAACCCCATCTTCCGCAAAGTTGAACACCGAAGTATTCACTAAATTTTTCTATAGCACCCAATCATCATTCTGGTCCTCCTTGATAATCTCTTGAATTTATGTCGGAACAATGATTTTTAAAAGGTATGATGATGATCCTTACTGTTCATCAGATCGTATTCCATCATGCCACTCATCTGGAAGAGAAGCAACCAACATCTAGAAAGAAACATGATCAATAATAACAACAATCGTGTCACCCCCACGGTACTTCAAAACAAATGAAAACCCTAGGAATAACCAAAACATAGAAAAAACAAATTCACATGCTCTCACATGTTGATAGTTTTATTTGAAATGTAATTTAACCTAGTAGATGTGCTAAAAAAAACTAACGCTTTGGATGATCATAAGATGGGGTGGTTAACCTAGGTTCGACATTTTGTATGTATTATGAGTGTTTTGAATTTTGACACAATCATAAATTTAAATAAATAATTATTTTAAAATGTTCATGCATGTGATTTTCATATTTTAAATAAAATGTGTAATTATCTAGAATGTTGATTTTGGGAAATCTTTCAATACAAATCATTAGTCCTGAATTTCATCATTTACCTCAGTGTGAAATTGTGTTGAGTTTTTTTGGGTATTGAATTTTTATTCATGTTATTAAATTAATTTAAATATATATTTAATTAAAAAATTCATATGAAACATGTTTACTCGTGTTTCTTACAAAACATAGCTCTGATTTGAATAACAATTGTGTCAGGCTTCTCAGGATGTCATGTTCTATTGAACACTATTGTTAGTTTATTTTAGGCTCTTATCCTAACCCTATCCCATTACACGTGTCTATTGATAAATTGAAAAAGCGCCTCTACAGATCAAATTTTGGCACATGATTTGAGGTACACAGATTATAAGATGGTAAAGGGAGCAAAGACAACTCCCTCGAGGTAGGTTTACCCCAAATATCTCATTCAATTTCTTGTAAAATGTTGTTAATTATGTTGATTAAAACATATAAGAATCAATTAGTTACCATATTGATTTCAAATCATCAATTATTTTTAATTTCAATATTTTTAGCAATATTTCCAATATATGGATAAATTAATTCTCAACTATGTTTACATATTATGGAAAGTGTTCCGGGTGTATAAATATTTCCCATCGATATCTCTCATACATATATTATATTTAGCACACCATTCAATATTTATTGTCTTTCTTATAACATGGTCAGTTATCAATGCTCATCCATCAAGATAATAAGAGGTATCACATTTATCCATAGTGAAGGAGTTACAAAGTGGTGAGGGGAAATAGAAGGTCAGGTCGCATAGCTTGGGAAAACACGAGTGAGGTGAGTCCAAGATTTTGTTAAAGTGAAACTGGATTTTTTTTAATACTTAATCCGGTACACCTGCTGCCTTACTCTTCATGGATTTTGTGAATTATCATGAGCTTCCATATTTTTAGATAATCATAATTCAAGTAATGTTATGGGTCAAAATTTTAGATACATAATGTATATTTTTAAATTATATATATATATACATATATATTTATATGTTGTATTGTGAATTGTATTGCCATTTCTACGTTATTGAACTTATTTATAAAATAATTATTATTTTGTTAACATTTTTTAATTATTTTTTTTATTATAAACAAAACCAACCTTATAAAATTCTATAAATATATTTTTCATGAAAATAAAAATAATAAAAATAAGAATTAATCAGGTTGGCCTGCTTTCATTTAGGTTCAAAGTGTAGGTCTATGGCCTATTAAATATAAATTTATTCATTTTTTATTCAATATCATTTGAGGAAACAATCTATGTTTTTTTGTAATTTAATTTTATATTTTTAATTATGTTATTAAATTTCGTTTAGTATAATTATTAATTTTTTACATAATTAAATATATTTTTTTGTGTTGATATTTTTAAAAAATATATATATATGGTGGAGCATGATAAATAAATGTAATAATAAAAATGAAACAAATATAATAATATATTATTTTATTTGATTTCATTTCGAATTAGTTACTATATTTTGAAGTATGCCTTTCAACATTTGGTACTTTAGGATTAGGATCCATAAGTCATTTTTGATGTGTATGGATCAATCAAACCTCAATCCAACGCACTATGTGATTGTTATATTTCGAAATGTTTTTTTATTTGACATTAAATTTAGTAAACAAAACAAGTTACATAATAAAAACCAAGAAAACACATTCACATTGTTTTGAAACATTGGGAAAATGATATATAAGTCATTTTGATGTGTATGAATCAACTAAACCTTAATATGGTGTGACCAATATGACCCAAAGTGTGGTTTTTTATTTAAAATTGACCTTAATTTTAGTAAAAGGATCATGTGACATACTAAGAACCAAACAAACACATTCATATTGTTTTGATACTTTAGAAAAACGATCTGTAAGTCGTTTTTGATGTGTTGGAATCAATCACACCTCAACCTGATGCATGGTGTAACCAGTATGACTCAAATTGCTTGTTTCTAATTTGATATGACATTTTAATAAAAATCATAACTTATATAATCAAATTCGAGAAAACTCATTCGGATTATTTTCATACTTTAAGAAAATAATCCATGTGTAATTTATGTTGTGTAGGAATTAGCTTCACCGCAATTTGATGCACAATGTGATATGTATAGCTAAAATTGTGTCATTTTATTTAAAATTGAAATTATTTTTTAGGTGTGTCCATGGTTTGGGTCGGGTTGGGTCGGGTAGAATATGTTTCTAGTCCTGACCCAACTAAAAATTGGGTCGGGTCGGGTGGGGTCGCATGCTTCAAAATCAGTTGACCCGACCCAACCCAACAATGGGGGTCGGGTGAGGTGGTGCATGGACAAAGGACTCGTCCCAACCTGAACCGTTGTGGGTTGGGTCAGATCGGGTTGATTTAAGTGGGTTTTATGCATCAGACACGACCCAACCTGATGGATCCAATCCCAAACTCGACCTTACCCAATGGATCCAAACCTAAACCCAGACCCAACCCAATGTAACATAGTGGGTTCCAACAAAATCCTATCCAATAAATGCAGAGAAATATAACCCCAAAATATAGACCCTAACCTAAACCAAAAATCCAATGGAATCCAAAATGTAGTAGTATCCAGTTCCAAAATGAAATAGTGGCATCCAACAGAGTGTTCAAAATTATAGTGGCATACAATAGACATTGGTGGCATGAAAAATGGAGAAAAAATATAACAATGAAGTAGCAAAAAAATGTAAATAATCAGGAAGGTCACAACTCTATAAGTTTGAGCATAAAATCAAAAACATATTCAACAACCAAACAAAAAACACTGGAATGCAATTCCAAACACAACAATACAGGGGAATCAAATAGGTAAAGTGCATAATAATTAGGGGGGTAGCCAACTTGTTAACTAAGCAACAACATTCAGAAATATGACCCCAATAGCTTTGTATTAACACCATAAGGAATAACCTTGTTCTTTATATTCCACTTCACATAATTGGTGCAGTTAAACTTGGTAAACCCCCACTTCCTACTGACTATTGAAAAAAATACATGATCTCAAACATCATTCTCTTTTATTTATTTTTATTTCATTTATTACTTGTGAACAAAATAGAGTCTTAGGTATTAATAAAGTAGTTCAATCCATCCTAACATGAACTCACAAACATACAAAGGACTAGAAATTTAGCAAAAGAATTCAACACTACCAGACAATATCTTTTTCATTGTAGCTTTTAATACAAACTAATCTGTCAAAAAAATGTACAAGAATAATAATTAGTAAATTAAACTACATTCACATAAAAAAATAAGAGAGGTAATTCATCTACATTAAAAAGAAAATAGATCTTAAATAATGAAAACCATTTTACACTATTAATACCATTACACTACACTCTTGTATACATTATGCAGTCATAAGAAGAGAGAAAAAAGAAAAAGCAAAAACTTATTTTGATTAGTGAGAATAGTATAAATATTTTTAACAACTAAGTCATATAAGTGGTATAAAATGAATAAACTCATGCAGTAGGGTCATTTTTATAGGTGCGTGGAGCAGGGTCCTAATCAGCTTATTAAAATATCATGAATGTTTTGTCAAACAACTTAGAATAAAAACTCAGAATGTACATGAAGTACTTTGAATTATATTTCAAATCAGTATTCAATGATTGACTAAATTTAGCATGTAAGTCATCCCAATCAGTATGTGTGTGCGCCATGTCCACATGTTCTTCCCCAAGTATTATCAACCTAACACCATGAACTCTGAAATATAACATAGTATTCAAACACAATAATATTTTAGGTGAAGTATAATTTGGCAGTAAGTGGCCTTGGGGAAAATCACCATCATATTAACCTCAACCAATCTCATGAATGTAAAGTTGCGCTATTTATGACTTTAGAATCATTCTATTAAATCATTTAGGAAACACTGATATTGATTTCACTTCACATAAAGATAGTTTTTATAGCTTTGGGAAAAAAATTAGATGAAATACATCAACTTGTTTTTTATAACCGACCAACAAATAAGCAGTAATGTATCCAATATATGTGATTAATCAAATAATCATAGGGATCAATTGACACCATATGTGGTTGATTTTTCCTTCCCCTAAGTGATAATATAATATAGTAAATTATAAAGAAGTAAATGTGATACACTTCATTTATGGATAGTTTCCATTTAAATATCATGTAATGCACATAAGTGTGAAACTAGTGGGGTTTCAAGTGTTTGAATGTTATGTTTTGATTCTAATGACACATGTTGGATCAAATCATGATGAATAAGGATGACAATAACATGAATTTTCACTCAACACTAAGAAGAGGAAACTGTGTGGGTATAAAATAGAATAGAGGAGTGGTGTTAAACTTCTAATGTAAATAATCATGGTTTTATGTTCTTAGGATAAATGAGAAAACCAAACAACTATACCTTTAATAATGCAGAAATTTTTAAGTTGATCCAATTTCGCAAATGATGATCCGTAAAATATATATGAAGTATAAAATAGAAGGGAAATTGTTTTCCTGGATACATGAACAAAGGCACTATATTACTTGACAATGTGGTAGTCATTCATTGAAAATCTAAGGTGAGTAGATATTATTGACGATTGTCACCAAAAGATTTATCTTAATGTGATAGTAATGGTGTGTCACACTAGAGTACCATCGATCATAGTATTAAGAAATATTGTATAAGAAAAGTGTTTTACATGATTGATTCAACACATTGAGTACATTGAATGATATTATTGTATTTTAAGTAAAAACAAGATCATGGTACAGATAGAAAATATCATCGGAAATATGGTATCATACTGGGAAAACAGAAGAGTTTTGAACTACCTGAGAGAAATGCTCTGTTATCTCCATATGTACATGGAGTAGAAAAAAAATTCAATGTAAATAATTTTTTGAAAAAAATCATAAATTCATTCCTCTATCATACATTCTTCTAAATTTTAGACACTGAAACATTGATCATGGATCGTGGATGATGGACTATATTAAAAACACAATATAAGAACAATCAAGTCAGCATTGTTCTTTTTCAAACAAAGGATTGTAATTGATAAATATCAAATGATAAAAAAATAGAATATTTTTATTGGTACCTAATTCAATAAATTTCACTTATAGTTTCTTTCGAATATCAATTGGTTTAGGCTTTCTAAACTAATTTTTTGTAACAATTTAATGACTCAACGATATTGGTATTCAAATAACTATGAAAGGGATCAAAGGCTCATTCTCCTATAGTAAATGTGGATATTGATGACACAATTCTTGGAATTTCTAGATTATCTCTGGAAATGCTTGAGATATCATGATACTTTCATTCCTCTCCTTTCCAACAACTTAAAATATCAAATATATTGAAATAAACCTCACAGTCATCAATATCTATATATCATTCTAGTTCCTCCAATGGCCCGAAGGCCTTTATTTTTTATTGATTTTTGATAATCAACCTTTCATATATATCTTTCTAGTTCATTCCATTATTATGTCAATTTTCTTTTACTTTTCTTTGATCTATATGCATCTTTCCATTTCTCATCATTCTCACTACCTCAACTAGCATCATGAATATGTGAATCTAAATGAGAACATGACTCATATTGATCATCATGGATGGGATATTTTCATTTTTGAAGCAAAATGATATTATTCATAATCTCTGTTAATTTACTGATGAAATCATTCTTGTCATTGGCATCAAACTTCATTTTAAAACAATCCTGAACATATTATAATTTTTATCATGGATTAAGAACAAAATCCACTAGTAAGAGAGAATTAAAATTAGAACCAATACCCTAATACATGTCTAACATCACCTTCATTGAAATAACCATTTCACTCACAGTAATAACATTACTCTTCAACCATTTCATGATTTTTCTATATATATCATAATTTGTATGAAAGAATGTGTGATTAGACATCTATAAGATCGAAAAAATAATCAATTTTATCATAAAATATTTTTTAAAACATGAAAAATACATGAGCATTCTCCCAATAATATGATGCAGGAGCCCCACCTTCACATATGAGATCACTATAAAAACATGAATCATCTTCAAAGAAAATAAATAATTTCTCATACTTATATGCAACATCCAACATTATCTAACAAGAATTCCACCTAGTATGCACATCAAGAATTATGGACGATTGACTAAAAGTTTTTAACTTCTCAACAATGCTAATGAAAAGCTAATCTTCATTGGGAACATCTAAAAACATTTCATGAAACTCTAAATCTAGCAATTGATTTTGATATTTCCTTTATCCCGTCACTAATAATAAGCTTTAAAATATGTGCACAAAATCTTATAAGAATATACTCTCTTTTAAGAATAGACCAATTTCAATCATTAACCCTCATAAACAAATAACTGGTCATTGTATTATTAGAACTAGCATTTTCTATGATAATAGTATTAATCCATTCAATCCCCTATTATTTCAATTTATGTTCTAATACTCAACAATTTTTCCTCCATTATGGTTTGCAAAAAGACAAAACCTGGTTATTTTTTTCTGTAAGATCCAATTATCATCAATAAAATGTGAAGTCACAAAAATATAATTTACATTCTGAATTGATGTCCATGTGTCGGTGGTAAGACATACCATATTAGAGAACATATCAAACAAAGACTTTAATTTTTCATTCTCTCTCAAATATAACTACAAGCAATATCTAAAACTGTTTGCCTAGATGGAACGTGACATTGAGGTTGAACAACTTCAATAAATTCTCTAATAGATCGATTCTCAACATATTTAATTGATAACTAATCAATGATTATCATTTTATCAAGAGTTATTCTGCACTCCTCTTGGTTAAAATGAGTTACTTAAATTTTAACTATCCAATCATTCACATATTCACAATTATTACTAAGCCGAATAGTGGTTTTACTTTTCTCATGGTTTTTAAGGATTTTTTTCTTCACCTTGTCAAATTACTATTCAAATTACTAGTTCCTTACTAGACATACATGTAAGCATAATCTTTTCCACTATAATAACAAATAGACCTATTTTGATTATGAAAATGATCCCATGATTGAGAAACTCTAGAACTAGTAGGAGATTTAGGACTTGTTACCTTTTTAGGTGACCACTTACCCTCAATATCATCGACTAGTTTCCTACTAATCCCCCTCTTATTTATGTAATGGAATGTGTAGTTGGAGAAGACCGCTTCTGAATTTGAGTTCATGCGACAAATGGAGGATTGGAACAACTTTTTGCACTGCCTTCCATGAATGGCTAGCTGATGTCTGCCATATACACCCCCCTGACCCACTGGAAAGTCTCTACTATGGCACACCCTTGGAAGAAGAAGAATAAATAGATTCTGAGTGTCAGTAGTGTTATCCTCGTCACCACAACATTTGTGAATGGGGACGATAATAAGAAAAACATGAAGAAAACTATGTTACATTAGTCCGCACTCACAGCACAAGTAGGAGGAGGCAAATTAGGTGAGTAGATTTTCTCCTAATCACTTGCGAGGGAATTTTAGGGGAGGAGGTGAGCAAGGAGGGTTATCATGGCTAGGTGGGTGATTTATCGGTGTTTTGAAAGGAGGCATGAGAGGAGGATAGAAGGAGGAGTAGGGTTTTCTGACAAGGAAAAGAGAAGAGAGAAGATGAGTCAGGGTTTTCTCATGAGGGAAGCTTAGTGAAGGAGGAGGAAGGAGGAGAAGAGGAGGGAGTAGGGATTCACAAGTCACTCACATGGGAATGAAGAGTAAGGAGGGCGTATGTTTTTTCATGCATGGGAAGGTCATGGTTGGGTAGAGGAGGAAGAGGTGGTGGCAAGCATAAGGGAGGAAATGAGTTAAGAGGAGGTGGCTAGTCGGGATGAGGTTTTTTTTTCATACACCTATTGGGTCTTCGGGCAGGTTGGGTCTATATGAAGCCAAACCTAAACCTGACTCAACCCATGCATGGGTCGACCCAACATAAACCCAACCAATGTATTTTTTCACATAACCCGACCCAACCTGACTGGGTCTGGACTCCCCTATTAATTTTAGTAAAAAGAACAAGTAACTTACTTAAAATCAAGAAAACACATTCATATTGTTTTTATACATTGGAACGATGATCCATAATTCATTTGTGATATATAGGAATCACCCACACCTCAATACGACACATGGTGTGACCTGTGTGACTTCAAGTGTGTCTTTTTTATTTACTAATGACATTTTATTTATTTATTCTTTTATATTTATGTTTGATTTATTTTCTTATACAAGTGTATTCTTTTACATAGGTTGGGGTGGTTTGTTCAGCAACTGACACAGTGGTCAGTCTTTTTTAAGGGGGGTCGCGGGTGCAAAAGACGATGAAACCTTAATAATTTTAAATGTTTTTGGATAGTAATTATAAATGTAATTATACAAAACATTGTTTGAGATGTGTATAGTAGTGTTTTGTTTGTATTTATGATGTAAAATTTATTTCAATTAAATTATTTAATTTCAAATAGGTATATTTTAATATGGGTTATAAGTGTATATGTTGCCATGTGCTGTTATTCAACCAGCACATCATCGAAAATTTTCCATTATTAGAACCACTTCGAGCACCGATAAAGGACCACATTTTTAGCACTAAAATATAGCTAATAAAGATACATTTATCAATGCTTTTTAGCACTGATAAAGGTCCCCCTTTATTAGTGTTTTTTTATAGGTGATAAAGGGGACCCCCCCATAATGGCGCTGATGGCAACATCACTTTTTGGCACTGTTATATCTGTTTTTGCCCGTGATTCAAGGTATGCATATCATAAGATGATAACAGTATAAAACTAATCTCGCTTTAGTTTGGTTGATGCCTAATATCGCATTCAATTTCATGGAAAATGTTGTGAATTGTGTTGATTAAAATTTATAAGAATCAATTAGTTACCATACTGATTTCAATTCATTAATTTGAATTTATTTCAATATTTTTAAAACAAATCACAATTTGTAAATAAATTAATTTATATCTATGATTATCTATGATGAAAAGTGTTCTAGTCATATAGATATTTCTCATTAATATCTCTCATCCAACTTTTGAATTTAGTACACTCTTCAACATGTGTTGGATTTCTTATAACTTGGTCGGTAGTTGATGCTCATCCATCATGATAATAAGATGGATAACCTTTATAACCAATTAAGGGGCTATGGAGTGGTGAGGGGAAATGGAATGTTAGGTTGCACAGGTTGGGAAAACCTGAGGGAGGTGTAGCCCGGAATTTTCCAATGTGAAACTAGATTTGACGAATCCTCAATGTGGTACACCTACTACCATACTCATTAGGGGTTTGGTATATTATTTCAAGATCCATTTATTATATAATTTTAATTCAAGTGATATTATGTGTCAACATTACAGAAACATAATGTATATTTCATTATTTATATATATTTATACATTTTATTTTGAATTGAATTGTAATTCCTACATTGGAGATTTTTATTATAAAATAATAATTATTGTTTTGACATTATTTGATTCTTAATTTTTATTATAAATAAATTCATTCTTATAAAATGAAATAAATATCATTTTCTAGAAAAGAAAAATAAGAAAAAGAATATGTAATTTGATCATCTTGCTTGCATGAAGGTTCATAAAACAGAGCAATGGCTTGTGAAATATAAATTTATTTATTTATTATTAAATATAATTTTATAAAAACAAACTATGTTTTTATATAATTGAATTTTATATTGGTAATATCATGATAAAATTCCCATTAGTTTAAATATAAATTTTTTACATAATAAAATATATTTTGGGTTTTTAAATAGATTTGGTCAAACAGTCTAAATAAAAGTAATACTAAAAATGAAACATATTTAAAAATATATTATTTTCTTGGAGTTCATTTCAAATTAGTTTTTGAGTTTATAATTATCCCTTACTACATTTTAGTATTTTGGGTCAAAGATGTCCTAAAGATCAACATGAACTTGGTGAAAAACTCATAATAAATAATAAGATGTAAAAATAATGAACCCATCCTAGATTATTTAGTTTATCAAAAAATCAACATGAATATTTCCAACGTTGTAGCATAAAATAAAATAACGAATGTGTGAAATAAGAAAAGCCTCTATACTTTGAAACAAACAAGAAAACTATTCATCAGGAAAACAAATACTTAAATACAAATAAAATTTACAATTAGGAAAAAAATCATAATTAAAGCCTCTATATTTTTAAAAAGAAAATTTGGAAAATTTTCATTAAAAAAAACATACAGTAACTACTTAAATCATGACAACCATGTCTCGTCATGCAGATCTAATACAATATGGTCATGATGGTGATGGGGATTTGGGGGGTAAATGAATATGAATTGTGATGGTTATAGTCTTCTTCTACATTTGGTTGACCATATTATCCATCTTCATGCTCTCATAATTGAGTATAGGGTTATAGGGAGTAAGAATTGAGATCTGAATCGATGACTAGGGATTCCCTTAATGCTTTCCACTTCTTTCCACAATTCAGGTCTCGATGGAATTTCTTGACTCTCTAGGAGTAGGGGCTGTTAGAAAAAATAAGGCATGTTTCCTCCATCATCCATATATCCTAAACTTAAATTTGGGTCTCTGAGCAGGTGATTGAAATAGGATTATGGAAGGTTTCTTGATGTTTAGGCAACAAGTTGGAAGAATAAAAAAAGTTAGAATCCTTGATGTCCATCAGTTCTGATGGTGTTATTCTTCTTCTCTTTCCATTGGTGGGGGCAGAACCAACACCAATAACATTGTCTAGGGTAGGCATATTGTGGGAGTAAACTTGGGGTGTGTATGTGGGGTGATTTACTTCTACCTCCGATGATGTAGGAATGATGTTCATCAGGAAAAAGCACGCAAGAGGGATCCCCTAAGACTTGACGATGGATGTAGGGTTGCTGACACCTTGGATTGGCACCACACACATTCTTCATGGTATGGTCTCCATGTGATAGCAGGATGACCTCCCTCGACAGCTTACGGTGATATAGAAGCCTCTTTCGGTTTACATACAAAATGAAAATGAGGATATTAGCATTCATAAATTTCAGGAGAAGTGATTGATTCAAATAAACCTTTTGGGGTTTGGGTTTTTTTGTGAGATTTGAGAATAATGTACCGAAAACATGATGGAAGTGAAATGGAAACTATGCAGAAGAAGAGGAAAGCTCAATGGGTAAGAAAAGTACAGAGTTTGGGCATAGGGGATCAGAAGCTACATCCCTGAGCTTGACCAACAGTGCTGATACGAACCACATTCTCAATAATTTATATATTATTTACTGAATCATTATAATTTTTTGTTTTATGTTTTTTAAATTTTCACTTAGTGTATACTAAATATGGATCAGTCTTTTTGAATCCACATATAAAGACTGAAATTAATAATATACGACTTTTATGATCTTTGACTTATGGATTTCTTTATTTCATGTGAGTGAAAAATACCTCCTTTTTATCACTTTAAATGCAATGTATTATATATGGAAATTACTTAATTTTTATTGAAATTATTTACGTGCAATTATTATTTATGGAATCAATTTATTGTTAATGGATAAATCAATTCTAAAAATTTAGATGATAATAGAAACTATTGCCTTACTTAATTATGTCCTCCGACCATTAATATTATTAAAAAATTATTAATATTAACTTTTAATTAATGATGATGTCGGTGTCAAATTTAATAACCTAAAATTTTAATTTAAATATTTTTCACAAAGAAAATAGTCATTTTCTATTTGTTGACTCTCATTTAAAAATGTTAGTGTGATTGGAACGCACGTACACCCACACATATTACCATTGGCCGAAACATTATAGGGGGATCTGAACGTCTAAGTATCAAGGGTGGTCTAAAAATATCATGTTGGAAGGTGTGTGAAAAGATTTAACATAGGAGGGTGGTCCCAAAGACCATACAGATTTGATTAATGGTGAGGGTGGGTTGTCTAATTTGTCTCAACAATGTGAGAAAATGCTTGATAATTACATGATATTAAATGAAATGTATTATATATTGATATTTATAATGTTATATTAAAATTATTTATGTAATTTTTTTATTTATATAAACAATTTAATGTTAATTGATAAATCAATACTAAAAATGGAGATGATAAAAGAACTATTGAATTACTTAATAATTCACTTCGATCATTACTTTTATTAAAAAACTAATACCTAACCCATGCATTTTCATGACATGAGAATTTAATTAAAAATTTCCATACATGCGCTCAAAAAATTGTGGTGATGGTCTATGGAACCTCTGTCCCTTGGTGAGGGAGTGAGGGGAAATTTGAGGATGAAATGAAGTGAGTGGGGGTGCTTGTGACACATGGATATGGAGTGAAAGGATGGTGGTGAGACGTGAAACTAGAAGCATTATATAAAATTATAGATGTGCATTTATGTGCACATGTGTATATAAATTAAATCAATATATTCATAATGTATGAATACATGTTTATGTGATTTGAAACAATGAATGATTGTTGTATGCATACTACAATATGGAATTTGTTAATGTAGAAGAGGCATGGGAGGAATGCTAAACTGGAAGGAGAAGGAATGCATACTATAATTTCATGCATTATATAATTTATGAATATATTGTTGAAAATTTGGTGTGTAGGACTGAAACGATATAAAATAGTCTATATTAAAATATAATGATTGACAAACTATAAAAGGTGAATAGTTTTTTAGAGATTTTTTATTATTATTAATGAATATTTTAAATTTTACCAATGCATATGGAACTAAAACATTTGAATTAATAGAATTTGTAAAAACATGTTATCTTAGTGTTAAATTAGTTCATGTAAATCCCATAATCAGATGTGAAAGAGATTGATGAGATACCACATGAGCAATTATAAGAGAATCCCTATTTGTTTCAGGACGGCATGTAGCGATCTATCTTCCATTACCCCAAAACCCCCTATGTGTAACCACATGCGGTGAGTCTAAAACTACTAAAGCCTACCAGACTACCATTCAATCTCTATATTTTGTGCAAAAAATTGTATGCTTGAAACTGTATGAAAACCTATTCATGTGAAATCTAACCAATGATTTCCAGCATGTCATCTCAATGTTCACCATAGTATGAATTTTGAAAATGATACATTTTCAATACGGAGTACTATTATATAAACAACATAAAATGATTACAAATATAAATAGAACTAACAATGTCCAAAAAATATGATTGAAGAAAGAGTAATAGCTAATTGTGACAGAGTACAAATCTATGGTAACTGATGATTGAATAATGAATTATTTCTAGAAGGATGAGAATGTGATATACGTTTGCAGTGGCCAAAAGTCACACCGATAACAAAAATTATGGTAATTAGGATCCTAGTTGGATCGAAAATAAAAAAAAATATCAGAAATGAAAATGATGTCCCCATTGTGAGAAAATGTGGTTTTGAAATGGGTTTGTCACCCATCCCAAATAGTCTCTTGAAAACAACTATTTTCCAAGAGATTTGTTTCTCGTCGCAAATAATCCAAACTAAACAATTATTTGCAACGGGACAACATTCTTGTCGCAAATATCATTGGCGCAAATATCATTGGCGCATGTGCACGCCGAATCGCAAAAAAAGTATTTGCAACTGGTATTTACCCACATCGCAAATACCTTTTATCATTTTTGTTATTTGGCACTAGAATTAATAACACATCACAAATAATATGTCAACAAATGACTATTTGAAATGAGACCCATCACAAATATCTTTTTGATCTCCATCATACTTATTTTCTGTAAGAATTATTTGAGATGGGTCTCATCGCAAATAGTTTCATCACCACTAATCTAACCTATATATACCCCACCTGATTTTTTGGCATTCATTTTTTATTTGAGCTCTACTCTCTTCTCTTCATTTCATTGTTTAAAAGTTTAATTTTTTTACAGGCAAGAAAGTTTTCAATTTTTCATCCCATAGAAGCTTCGATTTTGAGGTATTCATTTAATTTGTTGAATTTGAGATTCATTTATTTTATTTCATATTAGAATTTACTATTATTATTTAGCAGTAATAAACGTTAATTAGAAATAATTATTTATAATTACCAGTATTAATTTTAAATTAAATATATATTTCTAATTAGTAGTAATTATTTTTAATCAAAAGTAATTAGTTTTAATTTGCAATAATTTGTAGTCACATTAATTTTTGGTAATTAACAATTTAAAATAAAAATTTTAATAAAACTGGTAAGAATTGGTAAACCTTAGTAATAATTAACAGTAATTATTAAAAAAATAGTAATTAGTAAAAATTTGTGGCAATTAGTAAAAATTATCTTTAATCGGTGTTAATTAATAAAAATTAATGATTATTAATAATACTTAGTAAAAAATCTATAATATTAAAAAATTCCAATAATTACTAAAAAATAGTAGTAATTACTAAAAATTAGCGATAATTTCTAAAAAAATAGCGATACGTATTAAAAATTAGATCAAATTATTAAAAATTAGCCGTAATCAGTAAAAAATAGAGGTAATCAATAAAAATTATTAAAAATTATTAGTAATTAACTGTAATTAATAAAAACTAGCAGTAATTATTGATAATTAGTAATAATCAGTATTGAACAATATAAAATAGTAAAAATTAGTTGTAATTAATTGTATTTAATAAAAATATGCAGTAAATAGAAGTACTTATTAAAAATTAACGATAATCAGTGATTATTAGTAAAAAATAGACTTAATTATTGATCATTAGTAAAAAATAGAGGTAATCATCTATCATTAGTAAAAATTATTGGTAATTAGAATTACTTTGTAAAAAATAGTGATAATTAGCGGTACATAGAAAAAACTATCAGTAATTAGTAAAAATGAGCAGTAAATAACTTTATTAATAAGAATTAGCAGTAATTAATAAAAAAAAACCAGTAATTAGTAGTAATTAGTAAAATATAGACTTAATTAGTGGTAATTCATAAAAATTATCGTTAATTAGTAAAAAATTGTTGCGATTACTATAAATTAGTGGTAATCAATAAAAATTAGTAGTAACCAGTAAAAATTAATAAAAAATAGCGATAATTATTAAAAATAAGCTGTAATTGACTGTAATTAGAAAAAAAATTCAGTAATTAACATTGATTATTGAAAAATAGTAGTAAATAGTGGTAATTATAAAGAAATTAGAAGTAATTATTAAAAATTAATGGAAATTATAAATAATTATTACAAAAATATGGTAATTACGAGACTTTCTAAAAATTAGAGATAATTAATAACTATTTGTAATAACCAGCAACAATTAATGGTAATTAGCAGTAATTATTAAATATTAATGGCAATTACTGGTAATTAGTGGTAATTAGTAAACATTAGTGGTGATTAGTAAACATTAGTGGTCAACAGTAAACATTAGTGACAATCTGTTGGACTCACCGGTTTTGATAATCCCAAATCATGTTTAAATATTAATCATGATATATTAAGCCATTTACTTATCTTTTTAATATACATTTATAATTGTTTTTATCCTGAACAATGTATACTCTTAGTCTCATGAATTTGTCACCTCAGATTACAATTTATATTTATCTAAATATAAGTTCACTGTTAAAGGCTACAGGTAAAAGCCTTCTGTTCAAGGTCACCGTTACAACTCATTGTCATTCTGAATCATTGTTGTTAAAAGGTCACTATTAATGATCTACTTTCACTGGTATAATCTACCGGTACAAGGTCACTGTCACAAGCCTACCGTTGATCTGCTTATCAAAGCTCACAGACAAAGAGCCACCATCACAAGGTTCTGTTAGAAGTTTATTGTCAGAATATTTCTCAAGTATTCTATTGAGAGAATCACTGTTCAAGTATACAGTTGGACATGTCTACCATTAGTAGATGGCTACCGCTAGACAACTCATACTGTCGAGATAGTTGACTGTTGTTCAATGTCTACTGATGGACATATTCCACTGTTAATGAAATTACATGTTGAGATAAATCTATCGGTGGAAAGGTCACTGTTGAAATAGTCTGATGTTACAGACCTAACGACGAAGTATACTGATGAGGAGCTACAGTTACATAGAATAACAACTACCATTACAAGCCTACATACAAAGAGCCTACCGATGAAGCTCACAGTTGAATAGCCTACCGATAAAGTTCACAGTTGGAGGGATTACCGTTGAAGTCTACCGTGTGACATGCATCTGCTACCAATCTGATGATATTTTATTATTCATTTTACCAATTTTCTTTATACTATCATAACGGTCATGTCTGGACAAATTAATGCACATGATATTACTTAATGTTATTTGCAGGCATATCAGGAGACAGTACAAGGTACAAGGAAGACCACGCGTGGTTGAAACATTTTTCCTATCAGCCCTTGCTGAACCAAATGAGAAAAAGCTTAGTTGGAAAAGTGTACATATATATATGTATAGAGACAGACAACAAAAGGATTGTGGACATATTGAATATACACATAACACTCATAAGAGAGAAACATACACAATATGAAGAAGAACACTCAAGCACTCATTCAGAAGAACACATCGCTTCACGAAGATCTATTGAAAGAACCTTTTTCAAGTTGTAGTGGTGTGCTACAAAGATCTTTAAACCCAAGAAGCTGATCATCTCTACCTGGAAGTTGTGACACTCTATTTTGGAGCCAACTTGCAGAGAAGGACCAAAATTTCATTTCCTTCATTCCAACGAGTTCAGAGCTGATCGTCCAATTCAAAGAGCATTTTAAACTTATCCATATTATCTTTAGCTCTACTATGTTTAAATACTTAACATTTGTGAGCAGTGTGTCTGTGTTACACACACTGACTCTAGTTATTGAACTAAGGGATACTGAAAATCCCCATACCAAACTCTCTTAACATTTTTTTCAAACGTATTGCTGTGGAAGAAGCCTAGTGTGGCTTGGTAGTTTATTTTCCCATGTAGAACTATGGTAGAGGTTGAAAAACCTAGACAGTTTGTGAAAACTGTTGTAAAGCCCGATACAGGCTGTGTATCACTTTTTAATATAATTTCATGGTGGAAGGTGATCACCATGTGGATAGAACTATGTCTTGACTTAAGACTGAACCTATTGTTTAAATTGTTGTGTTCATCTTTCATTTACTCTGTTTTATATTTATCCGCTGCTTGTATTTGCAAAGACAGAAATCTGTTTTTACATTAACTCTGATTGTTTGTTCTGGTTAGTGTGTATATCTGATTTTTTTAGTAAACTTGTTTCAAAAGTCGAATTAGTTCTCATACTGATTCAACTGAGGAGTAATCAACCTTTGAGAAACCTGTTGAACAATTATTCCCTTATATCATTACTGCCTTAATTGACAAGGCTTTTTTAATTTAGGGGATTTTATTCCTAAAAGTTTTTAACAGAAATTTTAATTGGAAGTCAATTCATCCCCATCTTGAGTATCCACTCCGACCAACATTTTGTATCAGAGAAAACATTTTTATCTATAAATTTTTTTCAAACCCTCTGTTTTTAAAACTGTGATTTTAGTTTTATCCTAAAGATCTTAAATTTATGTTAGTTCTAAATTTTATCTCTTTAATATATTTTTTAAAATCTAGTTATGGACAATAGACTAGAAGGTGTTGCTACTAACATGCCACCTTTCTATAATGGTGTAAATTATTCTCAATGGAAAATTAAAAAGAAAATTCATTTGGAAAGTATTTGTTTTGATATTTGGTCTAAAATAGAATCAGAATATGAGATCCCCAAAACTGCTAGATCTACCTGGGATGATGCTACACAGTTGGACTATAATGATAACTGTAAAGCTATGAATTCCATTTACTACTCTTTAGGAGATGAGGAATTTAACCAAATTTTTGCATGTAGAACAACCCATGAAATCTGGGACACCTTGGCTGTTTCTCATGAAGGAACAACCAACGTGACGGAAATGAGAGTAACAAATTATAATATTAAATATGATAATTTTAATATGAGACCTGATGAACCCATTTCTGACATGTACCATAGGTATAATGAGATTGTTTACACCATGAGTTCACTGGGAAAGGCTGTTCCAGAGAAGGAGCAGATCATGGTAATATTGAGATGTTTTCCAGACAGATGGAGAGACACTTCTGTGTCTATTTGAGAGTCATGTGACATCAGCAAGATACCTGTTAAGGATTTGATTGGTAAAATAATGATGTATGAAGAAGAATTGAAGGTGAATAAAGAAGAGGATGATGAACCCAAGAGAAAATCTATGGCATTCAAGTCTACTGCTTCAAAGAGAAAAAAGAAGGAGAAAATACATGTACCTACTAAAAGTTCAACTAGTGAAGATTCAGATTCAGACAATGATAATGAAATGGATCAAATATCTAGGAGATTTAAGAAGTTCTATAGGAACACGAATTTTTTCAGAAAACCAAAATACAAGGGTAAGTATGACCAACAAGGTAAGTGGAAGAAGGATTGGAAGAAATCTGATAAGGAAGATGATATAGTCTGCTATGAATGCAAGAGGAAAGGACACATCAAGGCTAACTGTCCGAAGCTAAAATTCAAAAAGAAAAATGATTATATGGAAAAAAGTACATGAAATCCATGAAAGCAACCTGGAGTGCTTCGGAAGACAGCACAAGTGAATCAGAAGCTACTGATTCTGAAAATAATCATGCCAACATATGCTTCATGGCTAACATATCTGAGGTACCTGTTTCCCATGTTCGAAATGATTATTATTCTGGAAATAACAGTGATTCAGATAATGATGAAAATATGCCTAAGGATGAACTGTTTGAATATTGCAATATGCTGGAAGATAACTGCAATGAACTAAAAGATAAATAGAAATATTGGAGGAAACATCATGACTTGACTAGTAATGTTAAAACAGATCTAAGTGTAGAAAAAGAAAAGAATGATCAACTGTTGAAAGAGAACAGTCAAATCAAATTATCTAATGAACAATTAAGAAAGGATATCTAAAAGTTCACTACTAGTAGGGATACCTTGACACAATTGCTAGGAAAACATATTGTTCCAAAATATACAACTGGTCTAGGATATCAGCCTAGACAGAGACAGATTAGAAAAACCAAATTTGTTCCAAAATCTGGACAATTCACTGCTAATTTCGGACCATCTTTTGAGAAACAATTTTCTAAAGGATCTAACAAATTATTTATGTCTCAAAATATGTTTGTTGATTTTAGAAATCCTATGAAGAAAATATGGGTTCCCAAAGTTTTTCTAGCTAACCTCTCTGGACCCAAAAAGATATGGGTACCAAAATTACCCCATGATTAATTTGTTTTGCAAGGAAGTTGTATAAAGAGTTCCTATAATAACCTATAGTACTTGGATAGTGGATGTTCAAGACATATGACAGGATACTATTCTTGCTTTAAGAGTCTAATTAATGTTGAGGGTGGGAATGTCACCTTTGGTGACAATGCAAAAGGAAAAATCGTCGGCTTAGGCCAGATTGGTAACCCTGATACAATATTAATTTCAAAAGTACTTTTTTTGATGGATTAAAGTATAATTTACTTATCATATCTCAATTATGTGATGATGGCCTTAATGTTATGTTTGGAAATGATGCATGCCACATCTTTAATTCAAAAAATGATCTAGTTTTTACTGCATGTAGAAATGAGAATGTATATGTTGTTGATTTAAATTCCTTCTCCAAACAAAATGTTTCCTGCTTAAATGCATTTCATAAAGTGCCTTGGTTATGGAACAGAAGGTTAGGACACTGTAATGTGCACTAACATAGGAAGCTATCTAAGAAATTTTTATTTAGAGAATTACCTATATTTGAATTCCCAATTGATAAAGTGTGTAATCCCTGTCAAATGGGAAAACAACACAATGTTTCTTTCAAACCAAAGAAAGAAGTTTCAACTTATCAACCACTTTAGTTGGTTCACATGGATTTGTTTGGACCATCAAGAGTTTCAAGTCTAAATGGGAAGCACTATGTTTATGTTCTTGTAGATGACTTGTCTAGTTATACATTGGTATACTTTCTAGATCACAAAAGTGAATCTTGTTCCTATTTTGTCAAATAATCCAAGTTTGTAGAAAACCATAGTGGACTTACGATTAAGACCCTGAGAAGTGATCAAGGACGAGAGCTTGAGAATAATGAGTTTGAATCTTACTGCTCACACAATGGCTATATTCACAACTTTTCATCCCCTAGGACACCTCAACAAAATGGAGGTGTAGAAAGAAGAAATAGGACCCTTCCAGAAATTGAAAGGACTGTGCTTAATAATTATGACATACCTTTTTATTTTTGGGATGAAGCTGTAAATACAACTTGTTACATTATCAATTGATTTTTAATTAGAAATATTCTAAAAAGTACCCCTTATGAACTTTGGAATAATAGGAAGCCTATGGTTAATTACTTTAGAGTTTTTGGTTGCAAAGTATTTATTCATAATACTAAAGATAATCTTGACAAATTTTCTCTTAAAAGTGAAGAAGGAGTTTTCCTGGGTTATTCTATTTCAAGTAAAGCCTATATGGTGTTCAATAAGAAAACCAAATGTGTGGAGGAATCAGTTCATGTCAAATTTGATGAGACTGATCCACATGAGCCTAAAACCTCTCTTGAAAATCATGAAGAATATTTATCAATTTTAAACCTTAATGATAAAGATAGTGAATCCCCCGTAAAAGTATCCAGTTATGGAAATTTTCCAGAATCCGCTCCTTCCGATTCTGAACCAACAGACAACAATGAAGAATCTAGTTAAACCCTTCCTAGAGGTATTAGGACTCTAAAGAATCATCCTCTAGATCCTGTTGTAGGTGATTTAAATAGAGGAACACAAACTAGAACATTTCTAAGAAACCAGGTTGAACATCAAGCTTTTGTTTCACAGCTTGAACCCAAAAATATTAATGATGCTATCAATGATGTATTTTGGGTAATGGCTATGAAAGAAGAACTAAATCAGTTCGAAAGAAACAACGTTTGGGAATTAGTGGAAAGACCTAAGGAAACTTTGACCATAGGAACTAAATGGGTGTTTAGGAACAAAGTAGATGAGTCTGGAAATATAGTTAGAAACAAAACTAGTATAGTTGCACAAGGATATAGTCAAGAAAAAGGAATAGACTATTAGGAGACCTTTTCACCTGTATCTAGACTAGAAGCCATTAGGATACTACTTGCCTATGCAGCTCATCTGAATTTCAAAATTTATCAAATGGATGTTAAAAGTTATTTTATAAATGGGTATATAATTTTGGATGTATTTTTTGATCAATATAGAATCCCACCTTTTTATCACATAAAATTTCATTACATTTTACAAAACTGATGATCTTTAAGGTTTAGTGTGTTGGAAACCAAGAACGTAAAACATGAAAACACAAATCATTCTTCTTAAACACATGAAAGCCTTATACTCATGTTCATCCTAGGTTCATTATTTTATCTCATAACCTGGGGACATACATCAAAAGAAAGGGTGAGCATAAGGCCCAGTAATGGAACCAAGAGAAATATTTTACATGTGAACTTGAGATACTTCAACAATGTCATGAAAAAGAACATTAAGGCATGAGAATCCAATCGTGAGGAATATAATAATAAAAATAACAGTCTTCAGAACTTGAAGATGTGGGTACAACATTTAATATTGAAAATCATTTCGTTTCACCAAGGTCCATCCCCAAGGTGTCATTAAAAAAATTACCAAGGTTATTCACCAAGGTACCAGTCTAAATGGTCATCTCTAGAGATTAAGTCTTTAACCAATGCTTTGGAGCGCTATCTGGGCGCACCCTTGACATGTCATTATTATCATGTGAGACACATATATCATCATAAATCATTTCATAAATAACCCATATAGCATAAAAGAAATAGGATTCATTTCATAATCATAACGTTTTTAAAAAACTGCTTTAAAGACATGATCTTTATGTCACATTAAACCCATGGAAATGGAAAGCAGGTTCCTTGTATGTAAATCCCAGAATTTAGAATATAATATTTTGATATATATGTGAATACCCCTGTATAAATAAGATCTTTGAGTATTCACGTAATAACATAAAATAATTTAGGGAAAAAGTGAGTGGAATTTTGCGACGAAAATTCTGCTGCATAACGGCTACATTACAGGGTTTTAGAAAACGTTGAAAAGAGAGGGTACATGGGTAACCCACTCATAAATAATCCCTAAAACAGTAGGGTAATAGAATATAATGGATTTAAGAACATGTTAATTAAATTTTAATGATATACCATATGAAACGAAGAACTTGAAAGGAAGACAAAAAATAAGATTTCTCTTATGAGAGTTCGGCAGCCTAAGGACGTCACTTAAAACTTCCAAAAAATGGATTGACGAGATCAAATAGGGTCTCTAATCATATGAAAATAAATGATCAGTATGATAGATATAGAGATCATACCCCAACATAATAAAAAGTAACTTGAAAGACTTGGCCAGAAAATAGAACTTGATAATGAGAAGGGTGAATGAATCCCTTAAAAATTTGGTAGCCTAACGGCGCCACTTAAACTTCAACAAAAATGAATTTATGGGATCAAATAGGGTCTCTAATCATATTAACATAAAAGTTAAGTATGATAGATATAGAGATCATACCCCATCATAAAAAAAATGAACTTGAAAAAGTTGACATGAAAGTAGAACATTGAAAAATGAGAAAGGTGAAAGAATCCCTTAAAAATTCGGCAGCCTAATGGCACCACTTAAACTTAAACAAAAATGAATTGAAAAGATAAAATAGGGTATCTCATAATATGAACATAAATGATCAGTATGATAGATATAGAGATCATACCCCCACATAATAAAAAGGAACATGAAAGACTTGACATGAAATTAGAACTTTGAAAAATGAGAAAGGTGAACGAATCCCTTAAAAATTCGGCAGCCTAACGGCGCCACTTAAACATTATTAAAACGAATTGTTGAGAGCAATATGGGGTCACTTATCATATGAACATGAAAAGGGAAGTATGATGAATATAAAATAACATCCTCCAACATAATAACATGTAGCATAAAAGAAATGACATGAATGAGATTACTTGAAAAGAAAGAGAGAGATCAGATCCCTTACCTTAAAACGTAACTCTTAAAACTCAGAGGTTGGGACCATGAGGGCTTAGGGGCACCTTGGGAGGACTCTGTGGGAGGTAATGAGACCAGAACTTCATTTTAGGAGAGTGGGGAGTCAAAATGGATGAGAGTATGGCTTGGTATTTATAGGGAAAGTGAGGGGACAAAGCATTAATGTCCAAGGGACACCTCACAAGTGGTTTTCTCAAAAGCATGGGCTCTCCCATGGTATTTCCCATGGAGTTAGGCCACATTCCCCCCATACAATAATTCATCACCTTTGGTCGGCCAACCCATAAAATATCTCATGAAATTATCATGAAACAGTTATGATTTCATTAAAAAAACCGAAACCCTAAAACTTTATTTTTACTATTCAATGAAAATTCAACATTCTCAGAAAAATCCCAAAATTTCACCTTAACCAAATATCAATGCTCTGATTTCAAAATTGAAATCCATTTTTAAAAAATAATTTTCTAAATATTTTTAATTTAATTTTTAAATAAATACACTATTCACTAAAAATTCATTTTTTCAGAAAAATCCCTACAAATTACCATAACATAATATCGATTCTCTGAGTTCAAAAATGAAATCCATTTTATAAAAATAAGTTTATAAATAATTTTATTTTAATTTTTAATTAAAAAACACTATTCACCCAAAAAACTAATTCTTCAATAATAATTTATGAAACCGTTATTTAACCATTTTATTTAATCACATTACATAAACAAGGTGCCTAGATTATATTAATACTTTTTTAAGTGAGATTACTAATCCATTTGATCACATTGGTAATCTTATGCATAAAATCACTATTCATAATTTACTATTTATCAAAAATCAAGTTGATCTTATTAGACTCTAAATTTCGTACTGAACATAATTGTAGAAGACCATTTTTTGAATATCATTACAAATTTTTAATTATTTAAGGTTTACATAATCATTTTTAAAATATCCTTTTTCTACAATTCATCAAAAATATGCATACTATATTTATCCGGTCATTTGAAAATTCATAAACTTCATCATAAGAAGAAATCCCAATTTTTATTTAAAATAGGGGATTACACAAGGCAGTTACGGTCTCCTTACATAGCCCCTTATCACACCAGCATAGGACCTAAGTGTAAGGTGGGCGAAGGTGAGAGAATATGAGGGAGGCTCGACCAACATCGCACAAGGAGTAATTTCTATCAGTTTGAACTTCTCGCAATGGCGATTCCGTTCTAGCTTCACACGATGATGTTCGGCTTGGGTTTGGTCCTGAGAAAATCCCTGTGGTGCTACCTCCTTCCCAAGTTCTGTTAGATGGGCTTCGATCGGTCCAAGACAACTGGGTGAGTCCATCTTATCTTTTTTCTATAATAATTAACCAAGATTACTTGTATTTAGAGACAATAATTGAAACGTTTAGTTTACAGTGGTCATATTGACTGATGGTCATATAACAGTCAAAACCCAACGGTCTCATTTTAATTATAATCATGTTATCAAATGAAACATTTTTGTTGAGTATAAAAATAAAATAAAATTACACACAAAATTAAGAAACAAGATTTATTCAAAATTTTGGGTCCTTACAAACAACCTCATGGTTTTACAAATCCCCATTTTTACAATCATTTTTTTAAACTATCTAAAACATTATATGGTTTAAAACATGCTCCAAGACCATGGTATGATTAGCTCGACTCTTTTCATATTTCAAAAGGTTTTACCAAAGGTATAGCTGATCCTACTCTTTTTATTAAATGGATTTATAAAGATGTTTTAATAGTGCAAATTTATGTGGACGATATTATTTTTGGATCTTCTAAAAATTCATTATGTGTTGATTTTACAAAAATGATGCAAAATGAGTTTGAAATGAGTTTAATGGGAGAACTCAAATTTTTCCTTGGATTTCAGATCTTTCAAAATAAAAATGTCATTGTTTTGAATCAAAGTAAATATATTAAGGATCTTTTAAAACGTTTTTCCTTGGATGGTAGTAAAGGTAGTGACACACCTATGAGTACCACTTGTAAGTTGGATGCTAATGAAGCTGGTGAACTAGTGGATCAAACCAACTACAGAGGTATGATAGAGAGTCTACTCTATCTTACATCTAGAAGACCTGACATTATGTTTAGTGTATGTATGTGTGCTTGCTTTCAAGACAATCCAAAAGAGTATCATTTAACTGTTGTTAAAAGGATTTTTAAATATCTCAAACATACTCCTAACTTAGGATTATTTTATCCGAAAGGGAAATCATTTGATTTGTTGAGTTATTATGATGCTAATTTTGCCGGTTGCTAGTTAGATATAAAAAGAACCTATGGGACATGTCACATTTTAGGCAAGTCACTAGTATCTTGGTGTAGTAAGAAGCAGAACTCTGTTGCATTATCTACTGCCGAAGCTGAGTACATAGCTGCTTGGTGTTATAGTGCTTAAATTTTGTGGATGATACACACTATAATAGACTATGGATATCAGTTCAAACATGTCTCTATAAAGTGTGACAACACAAGCGCTATTAACATTTCCAAAAATCCAATATCTCATGCTAGGACAAAGCATATTGATGTGAGACATCACATTTTGAGGGATCATTATCAAAAGGGTGATATCACTCTTGAATTCATTGGCACTGAACATCAATTGGCTGATATATTCACAAAGACATTGAATTCTGAGAGGATTAATTACATCAAACATGAGTTAGGTATGATTAACTTTAGCATAGGAGACCCCACTATCAGACCTCAATGTTAGACCCCACTGTCAGACCTCACAGTTAGACCCCACTATCAGATCTCAATGTTAGACCTCACAGTCAGACCTCACTGTTAGACCTCACAGTCAGACTCCATTGTCAGACTTCACCGTTAGACCTCACCATTGGACCTCATTGATAAACCTAACTGTTACACCTCACCGTTTCACCTCACCGGTGTACCTCACTGGTACATCTCACGGTTGGATACCACGTTGTTTGTCTTTAATTTTGCGGGAAGTCGAACTGTTTTTATTCCTATTTATTATTTCTATTTTATTTTTTTTAATCCCTAAATGATAAAACCAAAGGCGACTAACATATCTCAATACACCTTCCTCTCTCAATCTCGAACCTTTCTCTCAAAATTCCAAAACCCTAACTCTTCATTTGAGCCCTCAAACCTCTCTGAATCTCTATGGATAGAACCATGCGACCCTCGACTGTAAATGAGAATGTGCCAATGCCAAAGAGGACTCGAGCCGAATCTAGTGGCACCAGTAATACCCCGACGGGACCTGTCAAACCACATCTGACCAAAAGAGAAATCTTTGCTGAGAAGGAATTAAGTGAAGAATGGCTGCTGTCGAGCAAATCATTAGTGCTAGAAGCACTAGATGCCCAAGGATGGACAGAATGTTTTTCCAATACAATGTACCGTACTACCCGAAGCTTGTGAAAGAATTATATGAATATATGAAGTTCAAAGAGGAAGATGATGTGCATAAGCTAATATCCAGAGACAATGGAAGTGAAGTCAGCTTCTCGTCTGCTGTGTGGGATGCCTGTTTGAGAGTTACTCATGAAGGAGTATATAATTACTACTCTGGAGTGGCTCCTCCAAGCAATGATGTTTTTTAATTTGAAAAAGCTCTGGAAGAACTGACAGGAAATGGAATATCAAGGAAGATCATTACAGCTGAGATGAATGGAGAAGACATGCTTTTGTTCAAATTTATTCAGCATGTAATTAGTCCCAGGAGAGGAGACATTGCAGTACTAAAGTATCATTACTTATTCCTGATGTACTTACTAAAGCATGGACATAGTATTAACCTATGTAAGTTACTGATGACACAATTGGAGGATATAACTATGGCAAGCTCAATGTCCAATTACCTATTCCATGCCAAGCTTATTTTAGTAATGCTAAAGGTAAAGGGTGTGGCTGGAAATCAATAAGAGATGATAGTGGACAAGAACAGTGTTTGTATCTCAATGGTTATTTGTAAATTCGTGAATATTAGCTAGAATCCCTGGAAGAAGGCATGGGTGAATGATGAAGGAAATGTATATGAAATGTTTGACCCTAGTACTCACCCATCTAGGCCAAAAGATAAGAGAGATCCAGGCCTGAAGCCTGATTATCCAGAACCCTTTTATTCAGATGAGGAGGAGGAAGTTGAAGGTGTTGTGGACCCTGAAAGAGAGAACACCCCCATTGATGATGAGAGTGATCCTGATTCTCCTAACAGTCTTCTAAGGATAGTAGCTTTCGGAGCAGCTATCCCTCCAAAAGAACTTCCAAGAAGAGAGTCATTTCTAAAGGATAGTGACACTGAGACCACTGAATAAGAAGAAGAAAATCAGAATATTGTCGAAGACACCTCTGAAGAGGATGAGGCTACCCAGTCAGATCATTTTTCTCATGCGGTAGAGGAGGGTTGTGATAAGGATGAAGGTAAGGAGGTTGTTGCTAAAGCTGATGATGAGGAAAATTAAGAAGAAGAGCTCAGTTTGAGCCCTTTGATAGATAATATAGACAAGATAGTGTCTGGTCAAGAAGCAGGAGTGGCATATACTGCCATTGATATGGAAGTCATTGATGAATTAGTGAAGGTTGTGACTCACCCCACTGGTGAACTAATAGAGCAAACTGTTGTTGAATCTGATGGAGTTGCAGAGGAGGCTATGGAGTTACCGAGAGCAGAACAAGTAGATGAGAATTCTCAGGAATGAGATCGATGTGAGGGGGAGCATATTGGTTTAGTTTCTGTGTTGTATGACATAAAAGGTTGGTCATCAGATCCAGGGTACATGGTACTTAGACTCAATTTTGGAGATTCTGATGGGGAAGACCAGCCTTAAAGAGATTATGTTATCCTACCTGAAAGTATTCCATTAGTTATGACTGACAATTTGGCAACAAAGGATGACCTTGATTCCTTAATGGTCTAAATAAAAGAGACAGTGAGATAATCAGTGGAAGATTTGAAGAATAACCTTGTTGAAGAAGTAAGGAGTGTGGAGCAATCCTTGGAGATATCTCTGGGATGTGTTGTGTCTAGTCCAGTGAAAGAAATGTTGATGAGGTTAACGTGTGCCATACTCAAATTGAAAGTTGTATAGGAGCTGTGGTTGCTCTGAGACAATCAGTTGCTTCATTGACTGCCATGAGAGGTTCTCAAAACCAATTGAATGCTGAGATTCAATATATCAAAGAGGTAGTCAAGTAGTTTGTTGAAGTTTTTGAGGATTTTAAGACATCAGTCAAAGAAAACATGAAAAGTCAGGATGCACTTGTTCAGAAGGTAATTGGTAATCTGACTTAGTCTTTCAATGAAACAGTCGCTTTCTCTGTCAATCCCCTTACCTCATCTAGCACCTCTATGAATATTGACCAGATCAGAAATGTGATCCAGGAAGAGCTTTCTAAGGCCAGTACCAGTGGCACCTCTGATTCTCAGGTAATTACTACGACTGCGGAAGTCAACAGTTATGTTCGTGAACACTTGCATGCAGCTACTTCTACTTAGGAGTCCATTAAGAATAAGGTAGATTCCTATTTTGAGAAGATCTATACCAAAAAACAAATAACCAACCACTTCAAGATTTTGATAGAGAATACGAAGCTGTCTCTAGTGAATCAGGCATTCAGGGAGCAGGTTACCAAAATGAGAGAATTGGCCCCTATTTTGGATAATTTTTTGGAGAATAAAGATGATTTATTATCTGCTATGGAAAGAGGAGGAAGCATCATTATAGACTTCAGAAACCTACATCTACCCTTTCTCCATGTGGAATGCACCCCTGTCATCATCCCTCCTGCCTTACCTGCATCTCAACCCAGTAGTTCTTCCACAATGTCTCTAGCTGAAGCTATCAGAATCCTTACTCCACTAATACCTCAGCGAGCTACCCACGATAGACCACCAAGAGCTTCTGTTGCTGCCCCTCCTGTCATTCCTATAGCAATTCCCAAACCTGTTGATCCACCTGCTCCTCCTCCGTCATCTTCTTCCAAAGGGAAATACCACTTACCTACAGATGATGTGGATTGACGCTGTTTATGTCATTTTATAGGGAATATTTATTATTTTTGGGTCATGTAATGTCCTTTCATTAATACAAACTTTCTATGTTCTCTCTATTTGTATTTCTTTTTTCTAATCCCAAAGGGGTATAAATATTGTGCTAATTCTCAACTAATCATGTGATTGGGGAGAACTATGATAATATGATCCTATGTTGAATCTTTTATACCTTTCTCTCTGATACCATGTACCAATATTTTCTGGTTTTTACACTCTTATTAATCTCTTATACTTGATACATTTTGATCTTAGTTTAATAACTGTATTATGTATGAAATCTATCTTTAATACACACTGGCATAATTTGTGATTATCAAAAAGGGTGATATTGTTGGACTCACCTGTTTTGATAATCCCAAATCATGTTTAAATATTATCATGATATATTAATCCATTTACTAATCTTTTTAATCTAAATTTATATTGTTTTATCTTGAACAATGTATACTCTTAGTCTCATGACTTTGTCACATCAGCTTACAGTTTAAATTTATCTAAATATATGTTCACTGTTAAAGGCTACTGGTAAAAGCATTCTGTTCAAGGTCACCGTTACAACTCACTGTCATTCTGATTCATTGTTGCTAAAAGGTCACTGTTGATGATCTACTGTCACTGGTATAAGCTACCGGTACAAGGTCACTGTCACAAGCCTACCGTTCATCTGCTTATCAAAGCTCACAGACAAAGAGTCACCGTCACAAGGTTCTTTTAGAATTTTACTATCAGACTCATTCTCAAGTATTCTGTTGAGAGCATCACTTCTCAAGTTTATAGTTGGACATGTCTACTGTTAGTAGAAGGCTACCGCTAGACAAATCCTACTGTCGAGATAGTCGACTGTGGTAAAAAGTCTACTGATGGACATATTCCACTGTCAATGAAATTACTTGTTGAGATATGTCTACCGGTGGAAATGTCAATGTTGGAATAGTATGATGTTATATACCTAACGATGAAGTCCACTGATGAGGAGCTACTGTTACATAGAATAACATCTACTGTTATAAGCCTACCGACAGAGAGCCTACCGATGAAGCTCATAGTTGAATAGCCTACCGATGATGTTCATAGTTGGAGAGACTACCGTTGAAGTCTACCGTGTGACATGAATCTGCTAACAATCTGATGATATTTTATTATTCATTTTACCAATTTTCTTTTTACTATCATAATGGTCATGTCTGGACAAATTAATGCACTTGACATTATTTAATGTTATTTTCAGGCATATCAGGAGACAGTACGAGGTATGAGGAAGACCACACATGGTTGAAACATTTTTCCTATTGGCCCTTGCTAAACCAAATGAGAAAAACCTTAGCTGGAAATGTGTACATATATATATATGTATAGAGACAGACAACAAAAGGAGTGTGGTCATATTGAATATACACAGAACAATCATAAGATAGAATCATACACAATCTGAAGAAGAACACTCAAGCACCCATTCAGAAAAACACAGAACTTCACGAAGATCTATTGAAAGAACCTTTTTCAAGCTCTAGTGGTGTGCTACAAAGATCTTTAAACCCAAGAAGCTGATCATCTCTACCTGCAAGTTTTGACACTCTATTTTGGAGTCAACTTGCAGAGAAGGACCAAAATTTCATTTCCTTCATTCCAACGAGTCCAGAGCTGATCTTCCAACACAACAGAGCATTCTAAAATTATCCCTACTATCTTTAGCTCTATTGTGTTTAAATACTTTACATTTGTGAACAATGTGTCTATGTTACACACACTGACTCTAGTGATTGAACTAAGGGATACTGAAAATCCCCATACCAAACTCTCTTTACATTTTTTCCCACGTATAACTATGGAAGAATCCTAGTGTGGCATGGTAGTTTATTTTCCCACGTAGAACTGTGGTAGAGGTTGAAAAACCTGGACGATTTGTGAAAACTGTTGTAAAGCCCGATACAGGCTGTGTATCACTTTTTAATATAATTGATTGGTGGCAGGTGATCACCAAGTGGAGAGGACTAGGTCTTGACTTAATATTGAACCTCTTGTTTAAATTGTTGTGTTCATCTTTCATTTACTCTATTTTACATTTATCCGCTGCTTGTATTTGCAAAGACAGAAATCTGTTTTTACATTCACTCTGATAGTTAGTTATGGTTAGTGTGTATATCTGATTTGTTTAGTAAACTTGTTTCAAAAGTCGAATTAGTTCTCTTACTGATTCAACTGAGGAGTAATCAACCTTTGAGAAACCTGTTGAACAATAAGTCACTTATATCTCTACTACCTTAATTGACTGGGCTGTTTTAATCTGGGGAATTTTAATCCTAAAAGTTTTTAACAGAAATTTTAATTGGAACTCAATTCACCCCCTCTTGAGTATCCACTCCGACCAACACAATCAATAAAAATTAATAAAAAATAGAGACAATTAATAAATATTAGTTGTAATTATCTATAATTAGCAAAAAAATAGAAGTAATTAGCACTAATTAGTTAAAAAAAATAGTAATTAGTATTAATTAGTGAAAATAGTTATAATTAGTGGTAATTAGTAGGAGATTGTGGTAATTTGCAGTACATAGTATGTAGTAGCGATAATTAGAAAAAAATAGAAAAATATATAGGTAATTATTGATAATTAGATGTGATTAGTAAAAATAAATGGTAATTAGCAGTAATTAGTAATTATAATGTTAATTAGTGGTAATTAGTAAAAATTAGTGGTAATTAGTCAATATTAGGGGTAATTAGTAAATATTAGTGATAATTAGTAAACATTAGTGGTAATTAGTAAACATTAGAAACAATTAGTTAAAATTTATTGTAATTGGTGGTAATTAGTAAAAAATAATGGTAATTAGCAATAATTAGTAATAATAGATGCAATTAGTAAAAAATAGCAGTAATTAGTAACAATTAGTGGCAATTACTAAAAAGTGTTGATAATTAGTCAAAAATATTACTAATTAGTAAGTAATAGTGGTAATTAGTAAACAATAAAATTAATTAGTAATAATTAATGTTACATAATGACAATTAGTAAAATTTAACTATAATAATTAAAAACTAACAGTATTTAGTAAAAATTAGCAGCAAATTATGATATTTAGTAGTAATTAAAAAAATAGCGATGATTACTATAAATTTGAGATCATTATTAAATATTTAAAGTAATTAGTAATAATTATTGATAATTAGAATAAAAAATAGAATTAATTAGTAAAAATTTACTGATAATTACTTAAAATTAGGGGTAATTAGTAAAAATTACCCTTAATTTGTTAAAATAAAATGTAATTAGTGGTAGTTAATGATAATTAGAATAAATTAACACTAATTATTAAAAATAAGTTTTAAATAGATAAAATTCATAATATATACAAGTAATTTTTAATATTTTTATTTTTAAATTTTAATAGAAATATGAAACAAGGAATTAGACAACAATACTTATTATATGATCATGATTTGATAAATCATTGTAAGAATCCAAATAGTTTTTAGTGTAAAACTTGAATATATTGAGGGTGTTGTAACTTTTTTATCATTTTCATCATCAAAACTATTATTTTTTTTCAAATGATAAATTAAGTGTGCATGTAATAAATGTGTTATGAGAAGGTTTTTCACATTTGACAATGTTCGGTGGTCATCTATTGTGTTTTTTTCAAAAGGATTATGTTTTTTGAAATCTTCATGGTGATCATAGTTCTTGATAAGATAGTTATTATTTGGATCCATATCCATCACAGTTTCAAACCTTTGTATATAATTTTAATTGTCTATATTTTCAACAAAAAGAAACTCAGGATGATATTGATTTCACCCCTCACATAAAACCATAATAATTTTATGAGTTACTAAAATTTACTATCGATGTCGTATATCCTGGTTGTACGACAATAAAAGAGGTGGTTGAAAATTCATGGTTATTAAATGAGGAAATGGAATGTCATGTATCTATTTTGATCAGATATTATCTTTGGTTGAATCACTATTACCTGAATGAAATTTGTTTCTTATAAATTTCTATGAGAGTAATAGGTTGGATCATAATTTGGGTCTTGATTATCAAAAAATTCATGCTAACTCAAATTGTAATGACCCATCCTAGAGGGGCCCGACCTTTGACTACCCCATGCCCACCTCCAATAGGCCAGGTGATGGAAACTAGCGGAAAGTAGGTATATTCCATAAATGGGAGGTGTTCTCCTAATGTACCTATACACACACACACATCTCCAAGCCCACAATTCTAAAATGTAAAACAACCGAAACAATGCATGCATATATCTAAGACCCCACAACAGAGTACAACCTTAAATTACTGAAAAGAGCTAATGGGCCAAAGTAAATCCCAACCAAAACTATAAATAGTACATCCTACTCCGAGGGTGAGGACTAAGTCAAAAGTACACTCCCGGTAAACACCTTGGTCTATCAAGCTACAACTATTCTCCACTCGCTCCTTATCCTCCCAGGACACCGTCAAAATGGTCTTCATCTGCACATGATATTACACGTGTGGGGATTGAGTACAATAATACTCAGTAATATACCCTAAAAAACATTAAACATGAATCACCAAATATAGTCATCTCAATACAAGATATAACAATCAATGTACAATTGGAATAAAACCCACATATACTCAAGAGACACCACACCATCAAGCGGTCATAACCAATTGTCAGCCTTAGGATTCCACTCAAAGAAACACCCATTTCAAGAGAACTCCCTCCATGATCCATTCTATCATTGGAGACACGCAACAAAGAGGTCTAGTTCATTGGGCCGCACCCAATGAGAATGTGTTGGTCTATGAAGACATTGATGCACATACAAGGGGTCACGCCCAGATAGGGTTTGGGGAGGAGAGGCCCGCACGGGAGAGGGGGATAAAATGAGAGGGAGAGAAAAAAAAGAAAGAGAGTGAATAGAAAAAGAGGAAAGAAAAAAAAAGAAATAAAAATAAAATTAAGGATAAATTAGTATCCTATTAAATTATAAATTTAATATTAATAATAAAATGATAATAATAAAATCAACCAATATAATAAAATTATTTATTGAGGAGGGACACCGCGCATGGTCGTGTGCCCGCAAAAGAACCCAAAAATAATAAATTTAAAATAAAGCGCCGGTTGGGGTGTGACAATTCTACCCACCATCACACTTTCTTCCCCTAGAAAGTCCCAAAAAAACATGGTTAACCAAAGGTTCCATGAAAGACTGTGAAAACCAAAAGGTATTTTAAACAAAACCTTAATCGCTCGAAGACCGAGCATTTAAGACACCCAAAACATGAAATTCCATATATCTCAAAACTATAATAACCAAGAGAAAAGACCAAAAGCAAGAAGTTCACCTCCAAACACAACTTCAACATGGAACACTCTGACCCCTAACTTAGGAAACACCAGGGCTCTCTCAAGACATCCAAGAACACTCGCAAGGTGACCCACTGCCCGAGCGAACCAATTATAATGATCAGGGTCAGGTGGAGCAGAAGACAACGGTTGTCATGCCATATGCACTTTGAAGATAGAGTTTTACATAAGTTCATCGGATGGTGGTCTCCCCACCATATTGGGATCCTTGTCAAATATTGGTTCTCCAAACCAAAACGATTCACAAACCTGGGCAAAACCTCTAACACTGGCTTGACCCTCTAAGCTCCCTAAGTTGAACCAAACCGACACAATAGGAGATGCTGACAAGACCCGTAGTGGGTCTCCCCCACATTTTTGAATTTTACAAACACCATGACACCCACATGGGCATTCCCAGTTTACTTTGAGCGATACATACTGAGCTCTTCATCATGAACCCGCCAACACGGGATGACACACACAGACGATTCCCACACTGATCAGTACTCCACCACATTGGAGGGTTTGGACAGTGGAAACCCCTAACCATGAGACGAACTGAACAGACACGTGTCAATTCCACAAGACATGAGAATCTCCAAAATGGGTATAATTCTGATCCATAGGTGACCACCAGAAGGGTCACAGAGCACACTCATTGCAAGAGGGATTCTCTAAACCTCTTTAAAGACCGAGAGGATCTTTCATAAGTCAAGACCACCACAAGGAGACGAGGCCTTTATGCCCCTCACTACAAAAATGAAACCTTCATGGATAATACTGCAGTAGGAAAGCTTAAGCCGTCCCCATCCTGACACTGCGGACTTAAGTCAGACCAAGCTCATCCCACGTCCTACTAATTTTTAACTGCGTGAAAGTTTCACCCTGTGACCTATTGCTAGGGCTTTGATGTCGGTAGCATCTACCATCTCATATTCATAAGCTAACCACCTCCGACTGGAAGTTCCTCCTCTAGAAAATCATGCTACAGTCTTCTCCTCGTGACCCAAGATACCACTCTTTCAACATAGCTCCCTCACCATCCGTTGACTGGTCGAGCACTTATGAGATCCACCACTTTCCACCACCTTCACTTTCTTATGTGAAACCATATGATTGAAGCTGGTCTTAGAGATTTCTCAAGACATCCCCATTTGCAAAGAAAACGAAACGACCACCGTTTACTCGTTTAGTCTTGATCCTCCAGACATACCCAAGACAACTCATACCCACACAACATTTGGAGTTCTTCAAAAACCAGAGACAGAACCAACTTCCCCCAAATCACTTGACGATATTCAACTGACCTCAACGTCTCCAAATAGCTGACACCATCGAGCAGAACCCAACTACTCCACTCCACTGAGAGTCTGGGATGAGCCTAGAATTGAGAGACCTACTAGAAACCCATTGGACCTTTCTAGGGGGCATATCACGAACAAGAAATACAAAACCAACCCTCCACAAAACCAGGAACATCAAAGAACAAAAATTCAAACCTTGGATACAAATCCAAAAATTCCTACTTAACACATCAATTCATTTTCAATGAAAAACACCCGCCTGAAAAACCAAGCACTGAAAAATCATCACAACATTCTCGACATAACCCACCACTGATATTCCAAGATGCCTCACATATATGAATTTCTCTTCCACTCATTCACCCATCCACACGATCCACCAACTATCCACTAATAACAACCATATGCACACACGATCACCCTAGGAATACCACTGGAAAAAACAAGGCTCTTTCATTTTCAAAATAAAACATTTCTAACATTCTGAAAATTCCTTTTTCCAAAAACTCATTTCAAAAATTCAAGACAAATTTTCAAAATGCTTTCCATTTCTAAAATAGTTCACTTCAATTTCAAACAACCCAAAACAGTATTTTAGAAACATGATTTCAACAAATCACTTGCCAAATTCCATAAATATGGTCAAAGGAAAACACACCCTAAAATTCATGTCAAACTGACACCAAGAGAAAATGATGGAAGCTACCCCCAATGCACATGGATGGAGAATTAGTGGTCGTGCCTAACCCACCTACATGGTTTAGGAGACCATGCCCTAGGATTGTTCCAACCACTATGAGTGTCGAACCGTACTCTCAAGAATCACATGGGTCGCTACTCCATGTGAGACCACGCGCAGCACCGGTTTACTCCTATTTTTATCCCCCATCCACACAGACCAAATCCAAAGACTTAAATCCTGGACTACCCCTGGTTACCCGAGGATCAGAACGAGTAAGAGTTTGTGACGCTCTTCCCGCACCTGCCACTCGAGTACCGACAGTCCTATCTCTGGTCTACCTGACACCCCAAATAACAAGAACAAAAACCAGCTCTGATACCATTTTTTCACGAACCAGGTGTAACGAACCAAATATGGAGCCCTTCCACTGGTGCCCCATACCCGGTTCACCACATAACCTCAGGCATATTTCCCCAAACACCAGAAGCTGCCAACTAGTAGAGAGGGCCTTGGTAAGTTATTGGGAAAACTATGCCCTCATTTGGTTAGGTATACAAGGGAAGAAACAGCTGTCAATGGCAGAAGCAGTAAACAACATTCAAACACTGGAACTTAACAACGGAAGCAATGAGCATATAATAATGATGATAATGATGCCGGAGGTACAAGTATCTAAGGAAATCAGCAAACACAACAATGTGCTGAAATACAACTGAAAACAATGTACAAAAGTAACAACAAATCCAGCCACATCGCAAGCCTAAGCTCGGACCTATACTCTACATCTCCAACCAGCAATCATGTACTTGAAGTAGAAGGGCCACAATCCCTATCCACACCTGCAACCATATAACCTATTGGGGCCGAAAAGTAGGACCCAAAAAGGGTGTGAGACTAATCCTAGTAGGAAATCACCACGAGATCTGTGCCCTACTATCAGAGAGTGATATAGAGAAAGTAAAGGAAATAAATGCAGCAGAGAAGAAGAAATACACTAAAGTAAACAATCCTACCAGTCTCCATTCACATTTATTTAATAGTTCAGTACAAACATTTAGCTATCAAACAAGGAACCTAGAAACAAATCTATACTTCCAAGGCAAGCAAGTAATCACCACAGGCAAATCAGCAGTCTACCTAAACAGCAAGCAGTACAAACCCAATCTTGTTATTTGGCTTGGTGGACTCATCACAACCAACCAAAAAATAAAGCACTGACTCTCTGGGTGGATCCTACTAGAAAACCCCTATAGTCAAGTAAACGTACAAAGGCACATACACTATGGGAAGATCTCACCATCAATTCCCCTATGGTCTTGCAACGAAAGATATAGACTCTCTGAGGAAGCACTTACGTCTAATTTCCCCTATAGTCTTGCTATGTAACTAAGGACACTTTGAGGAAGCACAATGTCCCATTCCCATAGGTCTTGTGATCGATACTAATTATAACAGACTTTCTAGGGAAGCCCTAATCGTCAATTCCCCCTTTAGTCTAGCACACCAGGTTCACTCAGCCCTGAGCAGTTTAGTCGTGCGTAATCGACTGTTATTTGCCTAAGTATGTTCAGAAACTTCTTGGCTAATATCTAAAAATGCATCCACAAGCATATAAACATCAGGAAAAACATGCAATCAAGTCAACAGGAATACTAGCAATGTGGAAAAGGGTTGCCTCGTAGGCAAACCGTGTCAAACGACAATCAATATCCAAAACAAGAAGAAACACTCGTGGGGTGAACCTAAAACATGCTAACAAGAAATTATTAATCATCTAATAACCTAAAGCATACAAGAAATATAATGAAGATAACAAAACAGGATCAAAACCCTAACCCGAGATACCTGATACATGGGTATCCGACACCTTTTCACCAAAAACTCAATGACATTCAACGTAGGGAAACAAACCACCTACCTCGATCCTTGGTGATTGATATCTTGAACCTTGGCCCATGAATCAGCCTATAATGGAGTAAATCTACAAAAATGTCTAAAACATTCAACTTAAGATAACTCTCACAAGAGAAGGAATCAGGAAACATGGCCAAAGAAGACCCGAGAACTCACCGCTGCGTTTCTATTGCACCCGACGACGTTCGATTCGGACAACATGGGAAGGATCGGTGGATCAGAGAAGAATCGTCCCTCTAGGTCACTCTGAACATAATTAGGTGGAGAAGAAGATGAAAATGGGGATTAGGCGTGACCCCGGTCTGATTAATGAAATAAAAAGAAAAGTCGACAGCGTGTACTTCTTGAGTACACGACGTGTAGTCCCCTTTTCCGTATGTAGTATTAATCGGAATCCACCTCATCACTGCACCCCGTGTGACTAGCCCGGGCACGGCCAACACACGGTCTCAAGTGGAAGAAAAGTAAATGACGTTTAATTGAAAAGTACATGGTGTGTACTTACAAAATTTCTAGATTCTCCTCTTTTTCTCAAAAACGTCCAGAAAAGGAAACATACTTGAAAAAGAAGGTCTGGGTTCTTAAAATCTTCCCTCATTAAAGAAATTCATCCCCGAATTTCCCTAGCAAGGTGGCGAAGAAGAAACCACGAACAACTTTGGCCACTTTGATTACATATCAGCATTCCTCTCCCAAGTCTCGTCCTGCACATGGTCGTGCTGCCATAGAACACATACTAGAGGAACAGACTGGCCACGGAGTACCTTTGCGCTACGATCAACAATCCTGATAGGATTCTCCATGAACGATGCATCCTACTCTAGCTCAACCTCCTCACGTCGAAAAACATGATACGGGTCTGAGAAATAGCATCGAAGCTGAGAAACATGGAAGACATCGTGCATAGCCTGAAATCTCTAAGGTAACTACAACCTATAAGAAACCATCCCGACTCATTCTAGAACCTAGAATGGCCTGACGTATCTCGGTGAAAGCATACCCTGTTTCCTAATCCTCTTGTGTCCCAACCTCGGGGTAACACGTAGGAAAACCTGGTCTCTGACCCCGAACTGTAGAGGTCCCCTCTGCTGGTCAGCATAAGATTTCTGACGAGAATGTGCAGTAGCTATCCTATTTCGAATCAACTCTATCTTCTTTGAGGTGTCCTGAATAAGATGAGGTCCCAGCAAAGCTGCCTCTCCTGCCTCCAGCCAACACAAAGGTGATCGGCATGGCCTACCGTACAAAACCTCGTAAGGTGCCATCTGAATAGTTTCCTGGAAACTGTTGTTATAGGAAAACTCCATGAGTGGTATATGGTTTTCTCAAGAACCACCAAAGTCTAGAATGCAAGATCGGAGCATATCCTCATGAACCAGGATCATGCGCTCCGACTGACCATCTATCTGAGGATGATAAGTTGTACTCAGAAGCACCTGTGTACCCAAAGCTTTCTATAGCCCCTGCCAGAAATGAAAAGTAAAGAAGGCGTCCCTATCTGAAATGATAGTACTCGGAACCCCATGCAAGCGCACAATCTCACAGATGTACAACCGTCCAAGCTCATCGACACCGAGGGTCTCCTTTATCAGCAAGAAGTGAGAAACCTTCGTAATCCTGTCAATGACAACCCACACTACATCGTTTCCACTCGATGATATCGGTAAACCTGTCACGAAGTCCTTAGCAACATCGTTCCACTTCCACTCTGGAATGTGTAGCTTATGTAAAATCCATACTGGTTACTGGTGCTCCGCCTTGACATACTGAGAGGTGGAACATCTCATTAAAAAACCAGCCACGTCTCTCTTTATACCTGGCCACTAGTACTGTCAGTGTAAATCACGGTACATCTTAGTGAGGCCATGATGAACTTCCCAAACTGAGGAATGGACGTCTCGCATCAGCTCCTCACATATATCTACTGGCACCCATACGCGTCCCTAGAAACGCAATATCTCATCCTCTCCAACGGTCCACCTGGGAAGAGAGTCATCTCCTGACATGCTTTCCCATAAGACTAGCACTTCTGAATCTTCCAGCTACCTCATTCGAACTCGGTACAAAAGTGCAGAGGTAAAAACCATAGAAGATAGGAAAGTCTGCACCTACCTGTCGTACAGCTCCAAATGCATCTCCGAAAACAGATCCATCAATTGCCACTCACCGCTGGCCTCCTGAACTGCCTGTATCTGAGTTCTCCAACTCATTGTATCAGCCACTGTGTTGCCTTTCCCAGGCGTATAGGCAAGATCAAAATTGATGGACTAGAGATTCTCAACCCACCTCTGCTGTCTCAGATTCAGGTCACAGTGCATGAAGATGTACTTGAGACTCCTGTGGTCAGTGTATACCACAAAATGTTCTTCTAGAAGGTAATGTCTCCAGCAACATGAAGCATGAACGACTGTGGCCAACTCAAGGTCATGCATAGGATAATTCCTCTCATGAGGCCTCAACTTCTGAGATCCATACGCATCCACTAGATCCTCCTGCATATGCACTGCTCCAAGTCCGATGCAAGATGCATCACAGAAAACTGTATAGCTCTATCCCGACTCCGGCAAAACTAGGATCAGTGGTGAAGTCTATCTACCTTTCAGCTCCTGGAAGGCTGAGTCACAGGCTTCTGACCATACAAAATTCACCCCCTTTTTAGTCAAGACATATAGAAGTGCTTCTAGGTGTGAGATGTCTGGTACAAACCGACTGTAGTAACCAGCCAGCCCTAAGAAGCTCCGTACCTCAAAGAGGTTCTTTGGCTGCTCCCAGGTAACTACTGCTCTCACCTTCATTGGGTAAACTGATAGTTTTGTCTCTAAGATGACATGACCCAGTAAGTGAATCTCATCCATCCAAAATTGGAACTTTGAGAGATTAGCATAAAGCCGATGCTCCCTCAGTGTACTCAAAATGATCTCAAGATGGGTTACATGGTCATGTCGAGTGTGAGAGTACACCAAGATATCGTCCACGAAGACCACGTCAAAGGAATCCAAGTAAGGATGGAACACCCGGTTCATTAGTGCCATGAAAACTGCTAGCGTGTTCGTAAGACCGAACGACATAACCATATACACGTAGAGGCCATACCTGCTTCTGAAGGCTGTTAGAGGTATATCTGAAGGCCTAACGTGCAACTGATGATAACCAGACCTCAAATCGATCTTCAAGAACACCCGAGCTCCTTGAAGATGATCGAAAATATCATCAATCCTCGGCAAGGGATATCGGTTCTTGACCATCAACTGGTTCAACTTCTAATAATCCAAGCAAATCCAAAGGGTACCGTCTACCTTCTTCGTGAACAAGACAGGCGAACCCCAAGGAGAAGTACTGGGTCGGATGAAACCCTTTTCCTGCAACTCCTCCAACTGCTTCTTGAGCTCCTGCAACTCAGGTGTAGCCATCCTATAAGGGGGAATGGACACCAGTGCTGCTCCTGGAACGAGCTCAATTGAGAAGTCTACCTAACGCTCCAGAGGAAAACCTGAAAAGTCTTCTGGAAAGACATTTGGAAAGCGATCAACCACTGGAGGAAATCTAACTGAGGAGTCCCATGGTCATCTAGATAAATACTAGAAATATGGGCTGTAACTCCTCGTAGACCATGATTCTCAAGTCCATCTCGACTCGCCTAAACATCCCACTCACCTTTATGAAGGAATGATTCACCCTTTGATGATACAAAACTCACCCTGCGGCGATAGCAATCGACGACTACCTGGAAGGGAACCAACCAGTCCATACTGAGAATGACGTCATAGCCCGTCACCTCCAGGACATAGAGGTCCCATAAGAAACGATACCCTGCAACCTTGAGAGGGAACCCCTTGCACTGATGTACACTAGATGTCCTCATTCCCAAGGGAGTGTCGAGAGTCAACATGTCAGCAGATGAAAATACACAGAGCTCAAGGCTTTCCACGAAAACAATAGAGATAATTCTATGCGAAGTAACAGTATCGAAATGGGATGAAGATAAAACTGGGGCTATTAAGATCATACCTTGAACTATAGAGGGGCTTAGATCATTCTCTTGATGAATCTGCTCTATAGAAAAAGTCTGGACTGTACCGCAGCCCTGTGTAGCAGCCAGAAATCCCTGAGATGCTCCTCCCTAAGCCTAACCACTGCATCCACAACCTCTACCCTAACATGAATTCCCTGTAGAACTCCAGCACCCAGTCTGTTGTAGAGATGGTAATCCTTCTGCTGTGCGCGGGGTCAAAACTGATCCTCCTTCACTAACCGCTGGAAGGGGAACCTTGCAGAAATGCTGCAGGTGACCCATCTTGCCGCTGGATCGGCACTCCACTGGGTCCCTCGAGCACTGGGGCTTCTTATTCTCTCTACTCCCACACTAATAACACACCACTTGGGTACCAGAAGAGAGATATCATCTACCAGAAGGAATACCACGCTTCCTCAGGTCGCCTCGTGTAGACTCTTGGTGGTGCTTCCTACAGTCTTCCTGGATGGAATCAACCTTCGATGCTGAACCTCCTTGGTCCACATCTCCTGTCTCCCTCAGGTTCCTCTCCATAATGAGTTCCTGTTTGACTATCAGAGTAATAGAAGTAAACTGAAAGACATTCACCTGCGATCTGATATCCAGTCTAAGGCCTTCCTTAAAATCCCTCACTAGAAACAGCTCACCATTCCCCAGGACGGGAGTGAATCACTGTAACTCAGTGAAGCAGGAGGAATACTCTATAACTGAGAGTGTACCCTGCTGCAGGCTCATGAAATCCCAGGCTCTATCAGCCCTCAGCGTTGCTGGGTAGAAGTAGTCATAAAATGTACGCTGAAAATCCTCCCAAGCCATAGCCTGCTGGCGCCCCGTCTGAGAGACTACATCCCACCATCTCTTGGAGGACTATCGCAGCATATACGTCGTGAGCTTCACCCTCCTCTCTGGAGGAATCTCCAGATGCTCGAAGATGGACAACATGGATTGCATCCATGACTCTGCAGCCTGAGGTCCTCCATATTCTGTGAAAGTGGTAGGATGCTGCTGCTGGAAGACCCGCGTCAGCTCTGCCATAGTTGGGACAGGATGCTAATCTCCCTGGAAGGTCTGCATGAATCTCATGAAACTCACTCTGAACCAAGCATCGGCACCAGTGTCTGGAATCACTACAGGTTCCTTGTCAGGAACGATGGGCAGAACTACTGGCAGTCTCTGATCGGTCGTATCAGGCATACGATCGCTGCCTGGTTCCTGGCATGCAATAAGTGGACGTCTCGGTGCCATAGCTCTGAAAGACCAAAACATTCCTTCATTAAAGACGAACACAATTACAACATAGGAGAGTAAAATGGAATAGGAGTGAAAAACCTTTAAAACTGGGAAAACATGACTACACGGCATGTTATACCACTACACAACATGTTTCTTAAAAGTTTACCCAGGGCGTGTACATTGGCCATACATGGCTGTTTAAACTACCAGGGTACACAACGTGTTCCTTAAACTACACGACGTGTACTGACCCTTTTCTCCCTACTCAGTTACTCTTACATGACTAAGTCACACGGACGGTCCTAGATGAAGACCACACAGCGTGCTTTGAGGAAGACACGACGTGTGCTGGACACGCCTTACCTGGCCCATATTTTTGGCGACACGGCCTAACACACGGTCGACACTACACGGCGTGTTCTTACGAGACACAACATGTACTTGAAGGGAAACCTCGGCCCGTGTTTTTCGTGACATGTCCAGGTACTCAGCTAATCCTTACATGGCGTGTTCCGAACAAACACAGCGTGTAAGAGAAGATAACACTGACCCGTGTTTTTCAAGACACGGCCGGGTACCTGGGAAAAGATACACTGCGTGTGCATACCGAACACGGCATGTAATAAACATGCATTAACTGGCCCGTGTTGTTAGTTACACGGCCAAGATCCTAGTTATCCTCTACACGGCATGTACCTACCATACACATCATGTTCCTGAAAACCATTTACAGCTCCGTGTCCCTGTCCACACGGTCAGTGACACGGCCAAAAACTACACGACATGTATACATAAAGTACACGCCATGTATTCTTGGTTTTTTCAGACAGTAGCCTTAGAACTACAACGAATCCAAGAAAACACAGAAAAACAAGGGTTAAGGTGCCAAATTCCAATCCGTGGGGGCCAATACTCCCGACGAAGCAATTCTTGGCATCCTAACAATGCATATAATAGGAAAATAGTACGAGAACTCATGACCCACCAAATTCTGATCCTTGAGGGCCCATAACACCACTTAGATCATAGTTTGGAATCTGTGATAAGAAAGCCTCCAAACAACGATACCCTATCAACATAGCAGGTATTCTATCATAGAAGCTATCACAACAGTATGCATTGTCTATCATAAATCCTATCACAACAGCATGAAATCTTTAATGCAACCTAGATGGCATGTCAATATGCATGGCATGTGATCTTCTAACATGTGCCTATATGATGCATGAAATGAAATACCCTCATCTCATCGGGTTGCAACAAAATAGAACTGCAATAATATAAATAGTAACGACACAAAAAAAGTGCATCACCCAATGGTGAAATCAATTAAACTGTAACATTTTCAAAACTCAAAACTTGCAAAAATCGAGGTAATCTGGCCTTTTCCCTATACACGAGTTCTAGAACACCCGGGCATAGCTATTTACCATTCACCTATTCCGTACCATCCCTGTCTAATGTGGATAAATAGTAAGTCAATAGAAAAGGAAAGAACTCCTCTGATACCACTTTGTAACGAACCGAATCTAGAGCCCTTCCACTGGTGCCCTGTACCTAGTACGACACATAACCTCAGGCGCATTTCCCCAAACGCCAGAGGCTGCCGACTAGCAGTGAGGGCCTTGGTATGTTATTGGGGAAACTATGCCCTCATTTGGTAAGGTATTCAAGGCAAGAAACAACTGTCAATGGAAGAATCAGTAAACAACATACAAATACTGGAACTAAAAAGCGGAAGCAATGAACATATAATAATGATGATAATGATGTAGCAGGTACAAGTATCTAAGGAAAGAAACAAACACAACAACGTGCTGAAATACAACTTAAAACAATGTATGAATGTAACAGCAACTCCAGCAGCATCACAAGCCTAAGCACCATCATATGATCTCCAGCTCCAACCAGTAATCACGTACCCCAAGTAGAAGGTCCACAATCACTATCCACACATGAAACCATATAAACTGTTTGGGCCAAAATGCAGGACCCAAACAGGGCGTGAGACTAATCCCAGTAGACAATCACCACTAGATCAGTGCCCTACTGTCAGTGAGTGATATAGCAAAAGTAAAGGAAATAAATGCAGAAGAGAAGCAGAAATACACTAAAGTAATCAATCTGACCAGTCTCCATTCACATTTATTTAACATTTCAATAAAAACATTTAGCTATCAACCAAGGAACCTAGCAACAGCTCTATACATCGAAGGTAAGCAAGTAATCACAACAGGTAACTCAACAGTCTACCTAAACAACAAGAAGTTAAAACCCAATATTGTTCTATGGCTTGGTGGACTCGTCACAACCAACAAAAAAATAAAGCACTGACTCTCTGGGTGGATCCGACTAGCAAACCCCTCTAGTCAAGTAAACGTATAAAGGCATAGACACTATGGGAAGCTATCACCGTCAATTCCCCTATGGCCTTGAATGAAAGATATAGACTCTCTGAGGAAACACATAGATCTAATTCCCCCTATATTCTCACTACTTAACTAAGGAAACATTGAGGAAGCACAACGTCACATTCCCATAGGTCCTGTGATCGATACTAATTATAATAGAGTCTCTAGGGAAGCCATAATTGTCAATTCCCCCTTTAGTCTACCACACCAGGTTCACTCAGCCCTGAGCAGTTTAGTCGTGCGTAATCGACTGTTAGTAGCCTTATTATGTTCAGAAACTACTTGGATAATAGCTACAAATTCACCCACAAGAATATAAACAGCAGGAAAAACATGCAATCAAGTCAACATGCATACTAGCAATGTGAAAAAGGGATGCCTCAGAGGCAAACCATTCCAAACAGAAATCATCAACCAAAACAAGGAGAAACACCCGTGGGGTGATCCTCAAACATGCTAACAAGAAATTATTAATCATATAATAACCTCAAGCATACAAGCAGTCTAAGGAGGATAACAAAACAGGATCAAAACCCTAACCCGAGATACCCGATAAATGGGTATCCGACACCTTTGCACCAAAAACTCAAAGAAATTCAACGTAGGGAAACAAACCACCTACCCCGATCCTTGGTGATTGATACTCTTGATCCTCGGCCCATGAATCAGCCTAGAACAGAGTAAATATTCAAAAACATCTAAAATGTTCAACCTCAGATAACTCTCAGAAGAGAAGGAATCAGAAAACATGGTCAAAGAAGAACCGAGAACTCACCACAATGATTCTATTGCACCTGACGGTGTTCGATTCAGACAACCGATGATGGATTGGTGGCTCATAGAAGAATCGGCCCTCTAGGTTACTCTGGACGTAATTAGGCAGCGAAGAAGATGAAAAAGGGGATTAGGCGAGACCCCGGTCCAATTAATGAAATAAAAAGAAAAGTACACAGAGTGTACTTCTTGAGTACATGATGTGTAGTCCCCTTTTCCATAAACTGTATTAATCGGACTCCACCTCATCGCTACACCCCGTGTGACTGACCCGGACACAACCAACACATGTTCTCAAGCGGAAGAAAAGTACACGACGTGTACATGTAAAGTACTCGGTGTGTACTTACAAAATTTCCAGATTCTACTCTTTTTCTAAAAAACGACCAGAAAAGGAATACATACCTAAAAAAGAAGGTCCAGGTTCTTACACCAGGCCGGGTCGCCATTAAACCCGACACCCGACCCGGTCCGTAGCATGGCCCGAGAGGCATTCCCGATCCTCCCGGTCTGGCGACAAGTGCCAGAGCATCAACAGGGAATGTGGGAACGATTTCACCCAATGAAAATAAATAAAGCAGCGGAAAAAAGGAGAACAATGTTCTAACCTGACTACAACTAAAAACTCCTTGTGACCTCGAGATTCACTATGAAAACCACAACCAAGTCTCACCCACGACGAACAAGCTTGTGTCAAACCTACACCAGCAACTAAAAACAAGAAAACGCTATAGGCATGAGTATTAAAACTCAGTAGGCTAGCCCAATATCTATTCCCAATGCACTACCTTTAAAATAAAAGAAATACCATTTCAAGTTTGAACTACAACTTATAAAAGTATGTTTTTCTACATGTTACTAAAAAACAAAGTACGAGTCATTGCACCTATTCATTTCTCATAAACTCAAATCATTCTTTTATTGAGACATTATCATTTTTCAAAGGGGAAGTGATGTTTACATTTTCAATTTGCAAAAAAAGTATAAAACACATTTCATTGAAAATAGTTTTCATAAACCACTTTAAAACCACACATCACTTTCTAATAAAAACACTACACTTGAAAACAGTACGGTAGTTACATATTATGGACAATGAAAAGAAAATATATATATAAGAACCATATTCATCACAACATGTAACTTAAAGTTAACAGATATGGGTGAACCTTGAAGATCAAGAATAAACCAGAAGACACCAATACATGAGAAATCATCCTCGTGGACATGTCACACACGATGAAATCAAAACGCCCAATATGCTTGACCATCCTTTCTCAGGCTGGCTGAGGGAAAATCCCATAGTAATAAACCCAATATATCCATATACTATGGGCCACTGGTCAGTACCATAACCTACCAGTGCAGCAATCATTCTTAGAATATTCTCTCAATATGCCAGAATCCCTTGTCTCAAGTGTTTGGAAAGGGGGTGAGCCAACCGATACCAAACGAGCATCCAATCATATATATATATATAAAGCACAATAGGCATCACCCCGAACCACTCCATGGGACAACCTCTTGCCTTTAAACTAATCAAGTACCTGAGATCCTCTAAGCGCGGCCTCCCAAACAATCAATTCCAACCAAGGTAGGAGAGTTATCCTATGAGGGTCTTTATCAAAACATTTTCATCAATTTCCATAAAGTGCCAAACATGAATTACATACATTTCACAATCACCACTTTAAAAAAAAAACCAAAACTCTTGTTCAAGCTTCAGAAGAAATCATTTATCATTAAAACCATAACTATAATTGAAATTCTGTGAATTATGTTTGATATCCAAAATGAAATTCTTTCCCTACAAGGTGTCTGTTCATCAAGAAAATATTTCAAGTGTCCTATATAAAATAAATGGCTCTTTTTACACCTAATAATCATTTAAAAAAATTATTCGTCTAATATTATCTCGCATTTATTAAAATTAATAAAATATTTAATCTGAACAAATAGTGTGTGCAAGCAGTAGGAAATAATGTAACTTAAATTTTAAAAAGAAGTGCAATGGGAACCTACCTCGACTCGTAGCTCGAATGCGACAACGCGACATGCCTCGCACAGGCGCACAAGCACGAAGAAACCGATGATTGCGGTAATGCGGGGTTACCCCGCCAACCCGCTGTTATCGCAAAGATAAATAAAATACATGAACACAGCCTTAAAACAATCCATATGAACAAACATCACAAAAGAACCACCTCAACCCACTTTCAATGCATGACTCACACCATTCGAACAATTTAATAAGTCACTTTAAAATTTATAAAACAAATCCGGAGAGACTCACAGTTTTACACACCATAAACCCATTTTACACATTGTTCGCACTACTCACACATTTTATAAAACCACATAAACAATTTATAAAATACTTTCAAGGAGAATAACAAAAGATGTAAATATAAAATCCAACTCATCTCAAAAAAACATTTCCCAACACGCGCACACCACCACCCCCTTTTAAAAACACTGCTTCCGCACTATCCAAATAAAACAACACATTTTCTAACTATTTATTAAATCATTTTTTTATAAAAACCAAGAATACATTACACTAAAAATTACTTGATTCGATTTAGTGACGCTACTTTAAAAGCAAATACCCAAGGTAACCATATCAAAATATGTTTTCCATTATTCAACAATTTGAAGTTCAATTTCAAAAGTGCACAATAAGGCAAACACACCCAAAGTGACTCATTTTCCATTTTAAAATCTCCATTTAATTCTACACACACATCAAGACCTTGGAAACACACTTCGCACCATTCAAACAACCCTTAAAACATTTTCTGGGGACATCACATCAAAACACACATTAAAACACAACCAAATCCCTATATTAAAATCCACTCCCTACCTTTAAAAACTCAAACCATTTTGAAAACATTATACGCACCACAAAATTTAGGTAATAAACCATTTGAATAATTTGTAAAACATCAACAAGTGGTGCAGTTAAGTTTTAAATCAAATTTACCCAATTTCACAAAAAAAGAATGTCACTTTAGAACTAACGCCCAACATTATCACACTAAAGCATGTTTTACACCTAAGAACCAATGCATAAAACATATTTATAAAATAACACACCAATTTGCACGCACAAAGCACACCCGAATTCATTTTAAATTCTATTCCCAACATTTAAACATGTAAAACACCATGAAATTATTATTCACACCAAACAAAGAAATTGTAGAACACACCCAAAATTTTAAACAAGCATAATAAAATTATCAAAGGGTGTTAAGGCATGAAACCACCTACCGGCATGTAGAAAACTTCTCAAACATGGCGCGAAACTCCCATCACACATCAATCGCCCTGCAAGCAATACAACGAAACCCTAAAAATAAGTTATCAAACCCATTGCATCAAAATAAAACCAAATTCAACCTAAAACCCCAACCTGAAAATCCCTAAATCAACAAAAAAACCCAACAATGGGAAAAAGCACCTGCGACGATGGTGCAGATAGCAAACCGATCGAGGGGAAGGGAGGTCGGATGTGCGTCGCACCGGAAAATTGATCGAAAGGGAGGGACGGCGTGGGTCTTGCCGTGTGAGGTAGTGGGGGGGACGCGGGGGAGCTCGATTTGAGGCTGGCAGCGCGACCGGTGGGAGAGGGAGGAGGAGGGAAGGGCGGTGCCGATCCAGGAGAGGGAGCGGAGGCGGTGAGTGGTCCGGCGAGGAAAGGTAGCAGTGGCTAGGGTTAGGGGAGGAGAGGCCCGTGCGGAGAGGGGGAGAGAATGAGAGGGAGGGAAAAGAGAGAGAGAGAGATAGAATAAAAAGAGGAAAGAAAAAAAGATAAAGAAAATAAAAAAAAATAAAAATAAAATTAAGGATAAATTAATATCCTATTAAATTATAAATTTAATATTCATAATAAAATGAAAATAATAAAATCAACCAATATAATAAAATTATTTATTGAGGACGGTTACCACGCACGGTTGGTGTGCATGGTCACGTGCCCGCAAAAGAAGCCAAAAATAATAAATTTAAAATAAACCGTTGGTTGGGGTGTGACAGATATGACCTATCGTAAATGTTACCTTTTGTGACACATTTTTCGGCGACGGATAATTTGTGGCATGTACCTATCGCAAAGAGCCTATAAAAAATACACAATTTTCCAATTTTTCACCAACCCCACAATTTATAATAATGATTCACTACACAAATTATTCGGGAAATAGTTCAACAAAAATACATGAAATTTGTTAACAAGATTATCAAGATAATCACATTCCTCCTCACGATCCTCCTTCTTGAATGATCTCATTATAGTATATTCTTCGATATGAATGTGTCATTCATCCAAATATAAAAACTAAAACCCAGTCACTTTTCCATTCATATTCCATAAAAAAAATCTCTTACATTTCCCACCACTTTATGAAATAATAATTGAGTTTTGGTTCAATGCTTCACAACATTGGTGATTTGGTGTGTTGGACCCACCATTTATGTAAATATATTTATTAGTATATAATTATTATTATTATATGTATATAATAGTATATATATAGTTTGAAATTGGAGGGGGGTGTGAGTTCCAGATCAATTGGCACCAACCATTTTTTGGCTAGCGCCACTTCAATTTTCATTGGACACACCCATATCCACATGTATACACATCCAACACCATTTTAATTATAAAATATTCTAGGAATTTTTTTATAAAAAACACCTTCTTTTTTTAATAAAAGGGTTGGTCCCCAACTTGTTTGAATATTATTTATAGAAATTGCTTAATGATTTATTAAAATTATTGATGTAAAATTATTATTTAGGAAAATTGTTTAATGATTATTTATAATAAGATGGATCACCCTTATCCATAGTGAATGAGCTACGTTGTGGTGAGGGGAAACGAAAGGTTAGGTCGCATAGCTTGGGAAATCTCAAGGGAGGTGCGTCTAGGAATTTGTGATGGCAAATTATTTATATGATACTCCTATTTCCCTACCCTTCTGGGATTTGGTATATTATTATGAGATGCCCTATTTTTATATAAGCACTATTGAAGTAATATTATTGGTAAATCGTACAACTTAACGTATAATATATATATATATACATATATATATATATATATGTATATGTTGTGTTTTGTATTGTTTTTAAATTTCTACATTTTAGAATTTATTTATAAAATAATAATTATTTTGAGACATTTTTATTGTTTATTTTTTATTATAAATAAATTCATCATTATAAAATGCAATAAATATTATTTCCCTAAAAAGAAAAATAAGAAAGAGAAGATGTAATTGGATCACCCCGCTGGCATGCATGTTCATAAGAGCAGGACAATGGCCCATGAAATACATATCTATTCATTTTTTAGTCAATATCATTTGAGAAAAAAAAACTATATTTTTATATAATTTAATTTTAAATTTGTAATTGCATGATAAAATTATATTTATAAGTTAAATTATTAATTTTATAGATAATAAAATATATTTTTTTGGGTTGAGTTTTTTTAAAATAGATTTGGTCAAACATGCTAAATAAAAGTGCATCACCCTGGAAGCACCCACGCCCTGATGCCCGAGATGGGGCTGGTGAAGATACTTCATTATCGGGTGTCCGTGGGACAACAACCTCGACTGGTTGCCGTGATCCAGAAGCCTCCGTGGGATGGAAGCACCCAAGGACTGACGGCCGAGGTGGGGTTTGGGACCCCAAGATTCGTCATGGTTGGGTCTTGGTGGGACAGGGAAAGCAGCAGCACGACCAGGACAGCCTCCCTAGAATCGTTGCGGCGATCCAGGCCTTGCCGGCGGACGTGGGGCTGGTGATGAGCGGGTTTGAGACCCCACATGTTCTTCATGGTTGGGTATCCTTATTTCATCACCAGGATAGCCTCCCTGGACCTCGACCTCCACTGCTTGCTCCGCGGGTTTAGATATCAAATGAGAGGTAGGGATAATACAATTCAGAAATTTCAGGACACGCTAATGATTCAGAGAAACCCTTCGAGGTTTGGGTTTTTGTTCTGAACTTTGGCATGAAAGCAGCGCAACCACGATGGTGGATCCATGGAAACAACTGGTAATGCATGAAAATCTCACTGCGTAGTAGCCGTGGTGCACGGGGGTTCACGGCTTGATGGAAACAGTGCACAAACGAACCAGATTCTCATTATTTATATAGAATGTTTCTGATTTATTATTTTCATTTTTTAAATTTTTCATTCATTGTATAATAAATATGGATCGGTATTTTTTGACTCCACGTGCAAAGACTGAATTTACTTTTATGTGGATTTTAAGATATTCGATTTTGGGATTTGTTTAGAAGACCTCTTTTTTTATCTCTTTAAATACAATGTTTTATATATGGAAATTGTTCAAATTATTTTTGTACAATTATTATTTGTAGAATCTATTTAATGTTAATCCATAAACCGAGATGATATAAGAAACTACTGACTTACTTAATTATGCCATTCAATCACTACTATTATTTAAAAATTATTAATATTTACTTTTAATTAATGATAATATCGGTGACAAATTTAATATCATAAAATTTTCCTCTAAATATTTCTCACAATGTTATATTTATTAACACCTGTTTAAGAATGTTATGGTTGGACTGGTCCTTATGAAATTATAAAAAATATATATAAAAAATATATTTATTTTAGTTTCATAAGTATTTATATATATATTTTTATAATTATAATTATAAATATAATAAATATATTTATTATAATTAATAAATTAATTTTAATTTCATAACTATTTAAATATATATAAATTTATTTATATTTATGACTATAATTAATATATATATATGTAATAAATATGTAATAATTATATATTTATAATAAATATATATAAATTTATAGTTATTAAATAATTATGATTTTATAATAGACACATACCAATATAAAACTAAATAAATATAAATATATTCAAATAAATATAAAATTATAATAAATATTTTAATAATATATAATTAAAACTATAATATATTTATTTATTATAGATTTAAAATTATAAATAAATAAATATTTATTAAATATGTAAATATAAATAAATAAATAAATAAATATTTACAGTTATTATTATAAATAAATAAATATATATCTATTATACATATAAATTTATAAATATACATAAAAATATAAATAATTTATTATCATTATAGTTTTATTAGTGTTTTTACTGATAATAAAGTTTGGCCTATATCAGCGCTCAAAAAGCGTTGATAAAGACATGTTTTGTTACCGCTTTCTATTTTAATGCTGATAAAACATACATTTATCAATGTTTTTTAACTAGCGATGATAAACGGTTTACACAGTTTTATAAATAAATTATAACAGTCTCCTCCTCCTGTCGCACAACTCAAGCTCTTGCGGAAGTCAAATCTGGCTGCCTCCTCATCCTCCTCCCCCCTCCTCTACCACTGCCTCCTCCTTCGTCACCGTGAAGCACTCCTCCTCCTCATCTGTCACCAACTCCTGCCGCCGCGAAGCCCTCCTCTGCCGTTCTGAATCTCTCCTCCATTTTGAACCTCCCCTCCGCCGCCGAACCCCATCAGCTTCAAACATCACCTCTATCAGGAACATCACCTCCACCGTGCACCAAACCCCACCTCCGCCCTGAACCCTTCCTTTGTCATGAACCCAACTCCTCTGTGCACCCCACCTCTGCTGTCGAACCCCACCTCAGCTACCGAACCCCACCTCCTCCTCTACAAACACACTTCTGCCGCAAACTAAACTCCTCATGTGCTACCAAAGTGAGTATTCTTGTAATGCCCTTATTATTTCCTCTGTATTTTTTCATTGTACAATCTTCCATGATCAATTCCATTTCTGTAACATTTCTTTTTCAGATTAAGGATATTTATGATCTTCTAGGTCTAGAATATGCTAATTAAATTTTTTATTGAGAAACCATTGGTAGTTCCATTCTTTTCATTTATGTTCACACCTGGTATGTACACCGTGGTGGATATGCAGTACCTCCAAATACATTTTTGGTTCAATAAGTATATGGTCAACTACAGGATGCTTGTGGTCCAATTGATGTTTTGTGGCATTGGAATTGGTTTGTTTTTTAGGTGATTTTGAGAATGAAGGCCATGTTTCTCTTGAGATCATGTCACAGAATATAACCCATCCATTTTTAGTTATGTTTTATTTTCAGTGTAGTTTCACATGTTTTTCGTCATCTATTTACATATGGATATGGTTTATTGTTTCTGACTGCATTCATATAGTGATGTTGGTGTTTCTTTTATATTTATATTCAATTATAGAGGAAATTATTCTCTATTTTTCTCAATAATTTCTGGAATATGAATGTTTCATGTATGTTCATAGGATATTTCGACTATATCTTATCTTTTTACTCAAAGTGGAAAAATTGTGCCCCACATATTAAACCGATACAGTAAGTGATAGGCACCAACCCATTTGAATCGATGTACACTCTTGGGGTAGTAGTGAACTAATTCATCTATTTTGATATTGGGTCATTATACTTTCACCCACATCTCATCATACTGTCTCCCATAATCATCAAATTTCATATCCATATTGGAGGAGTATATTATAGATATCATTATAGTCATGGATAATAAGCTAGATCCAATGGAACTACCCCATATAGTAATATACTTTTATCTACCATTCCACTAACCCCTACCCTTGAAAAATATTCTCTATAAGGTTTGATGTAGTAGAATAATGATAAACATGACACTGTAAAAAATGTGAAAATGGAGGTATGTGGAGTAAAAGACTAAGGAAATAGAGGAGGAATGGATATAAGAAGAAAAATAGGGAAACATTAATGAAGTAATGATGAAAATATTATTAGAGGCTTATCCTGACCACTTCATCCACCAGATGGAACATGTTCATCTACTTGATCCACTTACTGATTAGGTCTGAGATGAATTTCTTATTGAGGAGAAAAAAAATACTATGATACATAGAAGAACTCATATAACTCAATTACCCTGAGATACTATCAAAATATGTATGTTTTTGGTGCACCTTCAAGGGCCAACCCCAATCCATGTTGGAAACACCTCCAGGGCGTAGATCCCAACTCGAAGCACAACCCAATCACTAGTCAATGATGTAATTTTTAGAATAGAGTCATAACTATGGGCACCAATGTTTGGAACAAGTCTTACTTATTTTACTTTTATAAGGTCATAACTGAATATATGAAAATCTATATAGTTAACCTCCCTGATGAAGCTTCATATAACCAAGATCTTTGCTTAGGCTAGTTCATGGGATGATTAATCCAACTCCCTAGTTGATTCCCTAGTTATGGTGTTACTGTTGATGCATCACCTAAAAACCAAAATCCATATATGGGAATCCACTATGATATAATTTAGTATTGAAGACCCACCCTAATGAGATTTTAGAGTAGTAAATGACTCATTTAAACAATTTGGAATTGGTTGGGAATTTCATGTTATTACCAGAGGGTCAACTGGGATTCTTCCTGATTGGAATCCCTAAGAAGGCCTTAACCAAGAACGTGGTATGGTTTCTTTTCTTAGATGTTCATGAGAGATCCTTCTAATATATTAGTGGGACATTTATTAAAACACCAATATTAACCATAAACGATCTGGGTAATGAGTATGTATTATATTGTGATATATCATAAGTCAGGATTTGAATAGTTCTAGTCCATGATGGTCATGTGATTTGTTATGGGTATAGACAATTAAGGCCACATAAGAGAAACTTTCCAAATCCTTTCCAATATTTTAAAATAGTGGTGCTTTCCATGATGTGTTATTTCTATTATCTTTAGGACGATATATTTTTGGAATCCACTAAAAATTCATTGGACTTTATTTAATCAGAAAGTGAAATGAACCATTGATAATGGAGAATGTTTGAGTATCTATATTCCTTTAAGATTGACCTAATTTATATCCTCAATGGGGATCATTTTTTATAATGTACTATATTGGTATGATCATGCTTAGGTAGTACATGATTTAGCCATCAAGTGGAAGATGGTTTCCCACTTTGAAGAGATGTGACTTTATGTTCAAAAGTATCATGGCCAAGTGACACTTATGTCTTTATCTATCACTTATTCACTCATCAATAGTATTATGGGATTAAAATATAGGATTCAAACTATTTTTTCACGAGATACATGATAAGCATTTTTAGTTTCCTATTTTATAAAATGCTGGTTATTTTTTTTCTTTCATCCTTTATAAAGTGCCTCTCTTGGGATTTATGTCTTTGTGAAAATGCCTAAGTGGATCTTTTAAAATGATTCAAGTGTTATGAAATGTTTCTTAAAAAATATATGTGTTCAACATCCCCTTTTTTTGGTTTTAAATAGCTCTAAAATGATTTAAACACTTGGCATAGAATTAGGTTGCATGTCAAGTGTTTGTCAACTCACCTGATTGACATTCATAAAGGGATGTGAATGTTTTGAAAGTGTATTTAATATTGGTTTCATTTTAAAAAGGGTGTTTTTTTTAAATATGATTTTTTGTAAATGGTTGGTTTTTTATGGTTTTCTTATATGATTTTATAAATAGTTTTCAAAGGAATTTGGTGTTAGATTATAAGGGGATGAGACCTATGAAATAAAATGCAATAATAACTATCATTCAAATGTTGAGTTCCCCTTATTTAAAAGTCCACTTTTGTGTATTAATTTTGTTAAATATTAATACCACAAAATCAAATAGGATGGATATGAATAAATAATGGACGAATTCCAATTGTTTGACAAAAGAGTATGAAGATGGATTGAAAGAGTTCATCAAGTTGGAAAAAGATCAATCATATGGCCCTTCTAACATCCGTTGGCTATTTTTATGATGTTGTTTTTCAAGAAACATTAGTCCATAAGAGTTTGGAGAACACTTGATCTATCACAAAATATATTGAAGTTATAAATGTTAGAATAAACATGGGAAAAAATGTATCTAGTGGCTAGGATAGTGCTTCATTTTATGGATCATCTGATATGATTACATGTGTGGAAAATGAGGTAGACCATATCAATGACGTGGTGATAGATGTGAATGATGATGAATTTCATATTTAGGAAATGACAAGGATAATTGAAGATGAACTTCGTGATTGATCAAAATTGTTTGAGTGGTTAAAGAGTGTTGAAAAGACGCCATTGTATGGTGGTAGCACTAAATATACAGTTTTTTTAGTTGTATTGGAGTTTTCTAATTTGAAAGCAAGCAATAGATGGAGTGATTCAAGTTTTATAGAATTACTTTCTCTCTTGAATGACATGATCCCAAAAGATAATGAGCTCCCAAGAAAAACAAATGATGCCAAAAGAATGCTACACTTGATGGGTATGATCTCTGAAACAATACACGCCTTATCGAATTACTGTATATTGTTTCTCATGAACAAAAAATAACTTAGAGAATTCCCAAAGTGTGGTGATTCTCGATAAAAGAAGGATTAATCCGATCCTAAAAAATTTTCATGGTACTTTCCAATCATCCCAAGGTTTAGGTGCATATATGGAAGTGAGGAGACTACATGGAAATTTACATGGCATGCAGACATAAGAAATAAATATGAGAAACTACGTCACCTGACAGACTCTCCATAGTGGAAGAGAATTGATCATGTGTATCCTAAATTTGGTAACTAACCGAGAAACCTTTGTCTTGAGTTATCTACAGATGGCGTGAATCCATTTTATTTTAAAATAATCACTAATAGTACATGGCCATTTATGTTGGTAAATTATAAGTTTTCACTGGGGTTATTCATGAAATGAAAATACCTCATGTTATCTATGATTATATGTGGGAAAAGACAATAGGGTAGTGATGTTGATGTTTATTTGACTCCATTGATCGAGGATTTGAAATTATTGTGAGATTCAGATGTTACATTTTATGATGCTTAAAGAAATGAATATTTCACACTGATAAACATGTTGTATGGGATAATAAATGACTTTCGTGCTGATGGAAATTGGTCAAGATATAGAAATAAAGGAACTCAAAGGTGTCTCGTCTGCGAACAAGGTACACAGTCAATTTGAATGAAACATTCATTGAAAACCATGCTTTTAGGACTTCCCATATTTATACCCCGATGACATAAGTACTGATCTTGGACGACATCATTTTATGGAAGTTTAGAAGAACATAAAACACCATCTCTTCTAACAGGTGGTCAACTATTTGGGAAAGTAAAATATTTGGACATTGCTTTGGATAAACTGTTTTAAAAAAAACATTCGAAAACCAGTTGAAAAAATAGAATTTTTTTTTGAATAACCATACTAGAAATTTTTGTACATTATACAATTTCGTGTTTTATACATGTTGAAAAAAATTTATGTGATAGTGTCATCGGCACATTGATAAATCTACTCGGAAAAATAAAGGATGGAATTAAGGCTTGGTTGGACATGGTTGACATGGGAATATGAGATGAGTTGGCACCAATGAAGGGTGAAAAATAATCTTTTCTTCCTCCAACTGCTTACACTCTTTCCATGTAAGAGTTGTATCAGTTTTTCACTTCTTGAATGACATAAGGGTTCTAGAGGGGTATTCATCGAATATCAAAAACATTGTGTTAATGACCATTTAAAAGTTAAAGGGTCTAAAATCTCATGACTACCATATTTTGATGCAATATATAATGACTATAGATTTATGTTTCATTTTTCCAAATAATTCATGTAATACATTAACCAAACTCTATATTTTCTTTAAAGATATATGCAGCAAAGTTATAGACCCGAAGAAATTTATGACAATGGAAAGAGAAATTGTCATTATATTATGTGAATTGGAAATGTTATTCCCACCAACATTATTTTATATGATTGTTCATTTTATGGTTCACTTGGTGAGAGAGATTTCACTATGTGGTCCTGCACACTATAGATGGATGTACCACATTGAACGGTATATAACGATTTTGAAAGGGTATGTCAAAAATTAAAGGCAGCCAGATGCTTGTATTTTGGAGCGATATATTATTGGGGAAGACATTGAATTCTATACTGAATACCTATCCAGTGTGGAAATTGTTGGTCTATCTAAATCTCATCACACTGGGAGACTTGCAGGTGAAGGAATTTCTGGAAGAGATATTGTCACAATTAATATTACAGATCGGGAGAAATCCCACCTTTACGTTTTGTATAATAGTTTGGAGGTATCCCCATATGTTGAAACCCATAATGAAATTATTAGGCATTTGAATCCATCAAGGGATGGAATAAGGATATCAAATACACATAATCAATAATTTATAGGATGTTTTTGGGACCATATATTTAAGGAATCAGATGAAAATCCAGATACAATTTCTAAACGACTTCAATGGCTAGCCAAAGGTCCAAGTGTATATGTATTATCTTACAATGGTTATGTAATTAATGGTTATATATTCTATAAAAATGAGCATGATGAAGACAATACTATGAAAAATAGTGGAGTTATACTCATGGCTAAAGGGATGCATGTTTCTTGTACAAAGAATAGAAATCTAATTTATAAAAATATGTTATACATTGGAATCATCAAAAAATATTGGATTTGGATTATACAAAATTCCAAGTGCTGATTTTTCAATGCAAGTGGGTTTATAACATGAGTGATATTAAAATAAATGAATTGGGATTCGTGAAAGTTGATTTCAGTAAGGAAGGGTACAAAGATGAACCGTTTATAATGGCATCATAGCAAGTACAAGTATTTTATGTTCCAGATCCCATAAACAGAAAGTGGTCAATTGTTCGGTTATTGACCACAACCATTGAAGGGTTAGATAAAAATTCCATTGAGGATTACCCTTTCATTAGGACATCACAATCATTTCACAGCGGTCCCAATGTAGATGACATTTTTTTTATGTCAGAGGAGACCACAATGAAGGGATTTTGATCATCGATAGAGGGTTCAAATCTCTTCAGCCATTAAAAAAGAAAAAGAGATTTTAATAATTAAGTTACTATTTTTATAATATATATCGTGTTACCTCATGTTATTATCCATTTAATGCTTCATTCATGGACTCTAAATTAAATGTTAAACCACTTATACATATAATGAATTCCACACATGCAGGTTCTCCCAATCCTGAGGAACAACAGGTCTCTCAACCTGCTGTTGCTCACAGTGTTGAGGAAGGACCTTCAACACATGATTGTTCTTCCATTCCTATGGAAAAATAGGTTTTTCAACCTAATGATACTCCCAATAAAGAGGTACAATGACCATATGCACATGCTGATGCTACCACTCTAGAGGAACATATTGACGATGTTGATTCCGGGGAAATGGCAGGCGATGAAGGACCAGTGATGTAGGAAAAATAGGAGCGTCATAGTTTGATGGTGTTAGAAAAAATCATTAAGGTGAGAGTAAAAGGAATAAAATTAAATGTCAGATGGAATGCATGAGGCTAGCATGTTAACCTCAACAATTCCATGTTTAATAGTTATATTGAAATCATCACTCTTTAATGCATTTTTATTGATGTAGATTCGTGGAACCATATTGTGCCCAGGATGAAGACAATGATGTGGGAAGATATTACAGTAACATTATGACATCATTTCATTATTTTACTAAAAAATAAAATAATGAAACATTGGATTACTATTAGTTACCCATTTTAAAGTGAATTTATTATAGATTAATCCCACAATAAGTATGTATTAATTTTTGATAGAAGGATTCACAGAGGATTTTACACAATTCTAACAAGAAATCATCATAAATATGATGAAGGGAAAATATACCCACATCCACCGGTTATCTAGGACCACCTAATAACCTAAGAATTGTGGGATTCATTTACTGATCTTTGTGAGGATGTGTCTTTTTAGTTACATTGTCGGTAGTAATACGTTGTTTGATTATACATGTATTCTTCACTTTCATTGACAATTTTTTATTTATGAATCTAATACCGAGTTATGGAAATAAGGAACGAGCAACAAACAAGCGTACCCCTACCGTAAAACAAGGATGGGGTACACTTCACTTGAAAAGAATTGGAATGTATTTTAAATATACAATAATAATTTTATGTTACATGAAACAACACCATAATTATGTTCCTCTGTTTATATACAGATTGATGACTTGAAATCCAAATCCACTTCCATCCCACGCTATGTGCTATAGAAGGAGGCATGTATGCATAAATATGAGATACTTTTAGATTAAAAAAAGTGTAAGAAACATGTGTAAGTATTACATAATATTTTTTGAACTTTATATCACTATTAAATAATAATGATCACTTATTTTTAAATATTTTATATCCAATAGTGTCACAAGAGTCAACAAATCCTATTACAGATGAACATAAACTATCGGTAGCCTTGAATCAGCCAGAATAGTATGGCCGTTTCAAAGTAATGGGTTTTGGGGTGACACAACGGACATATTTTGAGAAAAAAACAAGAGGACGATCAAAGTGAATTAAGAAAATAGATGATTGAAAGAATATATACCCTTGAAGAAGAAATCAAATGGAATAGAAATATTATGAAAATTTTAATGGAGGGGAGGCAAAGAGAAGAAGTAACTCAAGAACAGACACCACATGGAGATCCCGCCCCACCCCCCACTAGATATGGGGAAATCCACTCCTTTGAAAAATATATATTAGTAGATATAATAAACGATTCTATGAAATGTGAATTAGACAGACACTAATACCTTTCATGTACTAATATTCTACAGGGTGATAATGACTGTGATTTATATCTAGAAACACCCACCCAACACCTTGTTGTGAGGAATATGATGTTCAATATTAAAAACAACATGCTACACAGTAGACCACATCCAATAGGTCATTTGTGAGTGTCAATTAGTGTATCCCATGAGACGAACACAGAGTTACCTGTTCTAATTGATGAGGAAGATATTCTTACAGTAGAAAAATCTATTGGAATATTCATTACATGGCCATCAAATCTTGTAAAACAACATTTTGATAAGGAGGTATTAATTTCCAATTTACTATTTAAGACAAACCATTAAAAATTAATGAAAAAAGTTCTGAACTAATGAATTTTATTATAAACGGAAAAAGAGAGGGTGATTAAGTGAAAGACCGTCACAAAACCACCTAAAGGATCGACCAATTGATCTAAAAGATATACTAAAAGCACCATTACCCCACTCATTCTATATCCACATTTACCATAATTGAAGTTTCATGTGGATACAAATTTAAAAGATGGTCGTAATCACATAGTTTATTTTGAAGAAAATATTTATGGGGATAAAGTTCAAGACTTCATTGGTGTTGAGAGTGAAACTGAAATTCTCGACTATAAATGGCCAGACAACTCGGTTTTAAATGTATACTTGTGGTATGTTTTCATGATTTTATTTTCCAAAATCCTATATATTTTTTTAATTATGACTAAATAGATTTCATATTTTCTGAAGGTGTATATATGAAAAACAATTGAATGGATTTACCATGATTTATTTGGACTCGTTTTTCCTTATAACACCTATATAGAACAAAAAATAGATAAAAAGGATGAAATAGTGGAAGGCCCGATCAAATCCTTTGAATGAATTTTTTTTAATGACAGACTCTATTTAACACTAATGATGAAGGGGTAAGACTATAAAGTTTAATCATATCAAAATCATTTTTATTTCTTTCATTACTTATTCTTTTCTGTGTTTTTAGGAAGAATTGGATGCTCATTGCGGTAAATTTGGATACTCCAAATATTTATTTTCTGGATTCAATGCATGGATATCCAAAAAACATCCACACATGATGGTTTTTGTAAATTTTTAATACACTTATTCCAAAATTTAATAAATAAAAATAAAGTTATATAATTTATATTATATTTTAATGAGGATTTTGTAATGATAGGGAAGTGCATTAATATCGTGAAAAAAAGGAATGAGGAAATGGGCTAAAGACAAGAAATAATATATGTACTATGACTGAACAAGTATTAGGGTACATATAATAAGATTTTGGTATCCAAAAACATATCCAAACAAATTACTTATTCTACTCAATTTTTTTGCAGTGTCCAAAACAAACTAATGGAAAAGATTTCCATAATTATGTTTTTAAATTTATGATAGAGATCATATTCCATGAAAAAACTAGAATCCCTGAAGAGGTATTTTTGAAGATAATTACTATTTAATATAAAATATTTTGTAATCCTTTGTGTATTTATATTTTTCCAGGACTACTATCACTATCAAAAAGACTCATATTCATAAGATGATATATATGTTCTCTGAAATTAATGGGAAACATACCCTATGGAAGAATGTACAAAAATAGCATGAAGATGTTACATCCATATAATTAGTGGATTGTTTCATATTTCTATTTAATTTACTTGTTTTTAGTATTACTCTTATAGGAATTGTTTTCTTATACAGGTGGATTTCTTTGTTGGAGTCGGGGTGGTTCGTTCAAAGATGCTCAAGCTCATGAGAGATAGGAATTTGAGGATACAACCCAGAATTCAATGACAAGGTAAAGTCTTTTTTAATATACTATGTTTTTCTTCATAATATTATATGTTATCTACAACATTAACATGACATAAATTAAATTTTTGAAGACAATGTCTTTCACATAACTATTATCCCTCAAAACCTTTTCACCCCTTCACTATAGAAATTTCTCATTTTCCTTCATAGGTAGTGGAGGAATCATGAAGGTAAGTGTTACATGTCGATAGTACAGTTTTTTCATTTTGACAAAGAAGTCAAATGGAAATCATGGTAACACATGATGTGTCTGGTATGACTCAAAGTGTCTCTTTTTATTTAAAATTGACATTAATTTAAGTAAAAACAACAAGTGACATACTAAAAACCAAATAAATGAATTAAAATTATTTTGATATTTAGGACAATGATCTATTTTTCATTTTTGACATGTAGGAATCAGTCGCACCTCAATAGGATGCATGGTTTAGCTGGTATAACTCAAAGTGTGTCTTTTTATTTAAAATTGACATTAATTTAAATAAAAATAATATGTAACATACTGAAAAATGAGAAAATGAATTCATATTGTTTTTATATTTTATTAAAATAATCTATTAGTCATTTGTGATGTGTAGGAATCATCCACAACTCAATACGATGCACAATGCGGCCAATATAACTCAATGTGTCTCTTTTTATTTAAATTGACATTAATTTAAGTAATAACAACAAGTGACATAATGAAAACCAAGAAAACACATTTGTATTGTTTTGATACTTTAGGAAAAAAATACGTAAATCATTTTTGATGTGTATGAGTCAACCACTCCTCAATATGATGCACAGTGTGACCGATATGACTAAAAGTGCTTGTTATCAGTTTAAAATTGACATTTTAGTTCAAACCATGTCACTAACTAAAAACCAAGAAAACACGATACTATTGCCTTTATAATTTAGTATAGTGATTAATAAGTCATTTTTCACATGTATGAAGTTGTATCATGTCATACTAACACACTGTAAAGACCCGTAAAACTCATGGAAATTTTTTGTTCATAATTTTCTTTGGAATTTTTTAAGAACGCAGTTTCTGATGGCACTGTATTCTGAGGCCCTGTGTGCCGGAAATCATTTTCCGATGTTTGGATCGGGTACCATCAGTGAACGAACAAGCATGTTTTTATAACTATTGAACCGTTACTCGGAATCGAATTCCGAGGGTACTAATGGAATCGAAGTGCCGGTTTTTGCTTAGAATTGCCTTTTCCAGAGTTGCGTTTGCTCGGGTGTGGTTTTTAATTTTCAGGGTTAAGATAAGAAATAAAAATAAAGTGGTGCGACAACATTATTTTATTTCACTTAAATCCACTTAAATCCACTTATGCTAAGTTAAGAGGATAGGGTGGAACCCAAAATAAACTACCCACTTGGTAGTATATTTGTGAGGTGGGGCCCGCACGAGCCCCACCGTTTCTTTTCTTCTAAGTAACACACCCGCAAAAACCACTTTTAAATGAAAGTCAACCGATGTGTTTTCTTAAATTCTAAACGCCCCTATTAATTGGGCAGTTAAGTCGTTACCATCAATTCACCAAATTAATGGTTCGTTTCATTACATTGTTTTTTTTTTTGTTGGCATGTAAATGAAATAAGACCAACGCATATATTTCTTGAGAATTGCTCGTTGAGAGGATTTGGAGAAGACTCTAAGGCTTGAAATCTTCATCCTCCTTCGCGAAGAACACGAAGAACGTGAAGAACGCCAAACCCTTGGAGATCGATGATGCGACACCATGATCCGCGACGCCGACGATTCCCCTTCCACGATGCTTCTTCTGCGACATTTTATCCCCGCTACAATCTTCGATCACCAACTGCTTGAGGTTGAAGATTACAATTTTTTAATTCTTCATGGTTTTTATTCTCAACGTGGGTTTAAACGTGCAATTAAATCTGTGTGTTTTCTTTAACCCTCGGAGATCACCGACACGACGCCGTGTACCGTGATGACGCGACACCCCCTTCCGCGACGCGACGATCCTCTTCTTCTGCGACTGTAAATTCCGTGAAGAACTCACGTCCAATGACAATGACGAAGTAGGGGTTGATTCATTTAAATCATTGTGATTTATACGAGTGTCGTTGGATAAAAACTCTTGTGAGACTTTTAAAACCGCTAATACAGTGGGTGCGGACTAATGAACAACTCGGAACCCACCGCCCCTTTCGTTCTTGGTGTTCGAAACGATGGACGTCGACAAAATCAGCCGCACTGGTGATGTAAGGTCCTCGTAGTGAAGGACGGATCACGGGTGTAACACCCCAGGTAAATAAAGAATATGACATTTTCATATTTATCCATATTTGTGAATAAAATATTAATATGACTTTAAAGGGGACGCTATGCTCGATGGCATACCCAATACACAACAACAAGTTTCTTGGGAATCTTACGTTGCACTCTAATAATAAAATAATATTATTTTAAATGACAGTTAACATGTAGCTGTTGTATTGGCGGGAAGGGATATAAATAACTAAAATATGATTATATATTTTTTTTAAATGTTTTTACATTTATCCAAAGGCTTAAAATACGGAAAGAATTCAATTTTAGGCTTTTATACCCTAATTTTCACTAAAGGTTCACTTATCGCCTTCTAATGGCGAACTGTCATTAAATATAGTTTTTTTTACTCTTATACATTCTATTGGACCAAATAAAACTCTTCTTGAGAATCAGGACATCAAAATTTACTTTGTGTAAATTTTTGGTATCTTTCTGATAAAGTTCAATTTTTTAATGAATAGTGTAAAATGTGGTATTTTATATTCAAAACCTCTTTTTAATCTAATTTATTTATATGATTATATTATCTTTTGAATTGGTCTTAATGTGTAATCTGAATATATTTTTACCATTTAATCCAATGGTGGTCATTGGAATCAATTTCACTTTGAAATTAGGCTTAAACAGGTGCCAATCTTTTGATACTTATTGTTTTATAAAAACACGCTATTTTCTCTGACAGCGGGAATTAATTATTAAATTAATTAATGTGACTTATATGATTTGAATTTTGTAAAATAGACTTCATTTTTTAATTCGGAATATCAAATATAGCTTAGGGTGAATTTTTGGTAATTTTCTGAAAGAATCCAATTTTTGATGAATAGTGAAACCACTAAGTGGTAATCAAGCAAACTGATTTTTCAGTTAAATGAAAGTTTACCGCTAATGTGTATTGAATTTTGAAAATCCGGCATGCATGGTTGTCATTATTATGTAAAATTTGGTTCAATGGGATGAAAATAATTTTTTGGTGAATAGTAACTTTTTTTCATTAATCGCGATTAGAGGTAATTAGTGTAATTTAAGGTAAAAATGATATTATAAAAATATGAAAACACCATGAAACTTGTCCTACCCCTATTGGATGATTCCTGGCCGACCAAGACAACCCATGGGTCGATTTAGGGGACCCTATGGAGCCTCTTGGGTGAGATAATGACTTTAATGCCTTTTTATTTATAAAGGTGAAAATGACACTAACATAAATTGTTTTACTAAAACAATTTTTAGAAGGGGTTATACTAATCATATATTTTTCTATAAATACTATTTGGAAATATAAAAATATTTCCTACATCATAGTATTTTTTTTAATTTTTAGACTTTAAAGAAATTAAATTATTTATGACATCATGATGATGCAGCGATGACCTCATTATTTAACGATTTAAATAAAATGGAAAGATAATGTAATATCTATAACCTAAACAGTCCAAAACCTATTGGATGGGAATATTTAGAAGCCTTATCATCTTATCTTAGAATTATTTCAATTTGGGATCCTAGAAATTCGAAACACTTTTGAAAATAAAATAATTGTTTCATGAATTCCAAAAGTGCCCCTCCTCTCCTCTTATAAAAGGCCCCCACCTCTACCTCATTTCACACACTACTCAAGCCTTTTTCTCGGCCATCCCCTTCCCATTTACTTTATCCACGTCCCTCTCCTCATCCTAGAGGATTCCCTATGGGCATAATCCTTTCAAAGGAATCCTTTAGGCTCAAATCAAAAGGAGTTACACTTTTAAAGGTAATTCATTCTCTCTTGTTCATTTGTTTTATTTTTCTTCTCCAACCTCCTAAACTCTTTTTATTCATTTTTTTTGTAACAACTCCAGTATCTTCAATATACTAGGATGTTTTTATAATAATTATTCGAGCTACACTTACACACACCTATATCTAATGGTTAAAGAACATACGGTTTCCGTGGATGGCGAAATTCTGCCACCCGAAATGATGAATGTTCAATACTCATTTAACACCTTCAAAGGTGGCCATTATGATGTCACTATTTTTATATATGATATATAATATGTTTATTCTTCCCTTAAGCTTCTGTATTTTTCATTTATGGTATACCATTATTGTTTCCATTATGGGTAAACATGATATCTTCATTTTAGGAAGTGCGGACTACCGCCCCCTGAAAGTGATTTGATTTGTTAATACCATATGTGGGATGTGTAAAGGATAAAGTTAATGATATTATATATGTTAATATACTGGAATTATAATATATTCTTATATCATTATGATTCCATTCCAGAAAATATGAAAGAGAAATGGAAGTAGCATTCATGTGTACGTATGGCTTACCATCTCCATGAACGGTGCATTTCATTTCTTACCTCTAAATGTGATGTAATATTATAAATACATGTATATGACGAATATATATGATATATATGTTATCCAAATCATTAATATTATTCTGGATATAACGAACCATTGAACAAATTAACAACATGTAAGTGTAAGAAGTCTATTTTTGACTTAAGATCCAAATACCGACAAAATGAACATTATTAACTTAAATGGTTACATGATGTTCATAACATGGTATAAAAGGAATAATGAACTTGAAAAAGTTTCTTAATCAAGTAGAGATTAACTCAAGTTTATTATTCAGGACGTTAAAGAACGATCGAGTCAAGTCGGACCCGAGGTAAGGGATCATACTCCTCTCTTTCTTTTTAAGTATACTCTTTTATGTCATTCCTTTTAAAGATCATATTCCTTGTTATTGGGATGTTCTTTTATATTACTATTACTGTAATTTTTATTGTTCATATGATGAGAGACCCTATTCTCTCTCATCAATCTATTTTGGAAGTTTTATGTGGCGCCGTTAGGCTGCCGAGTTTTCGTAAGGGATTTTTCATCTCACTTTTATTCCCGTGAGATTTATGCTACATTTGCCACAATTTCCTTTGAGTGGTGTATGTACTGCCCATTATTCTACTATTTGTGTAATATAATTTTGTTTATGAGTATTTACATCAATGATCTATTTTCCTTCTTCAATGGGGTGTACTTTTCGAAAGTTACCCAAGTCGGTAAGGGAACCTTTCACCCTCCTCTTTTTAAAAGGCTTCTTTGTTATGTCTTTTAATTCACATGCTATTATGGTGGGATATGTTCTTCTATTTCCTTATTGATTTAAATTTTATGGCCAAGTGATGAGATTCCGTTTTTATCTCTCATCAACTCATTTTCTGATTTTGTTGTTGTGACACTCTTAGGCTGTCAAGGGAACTTCTTAACCCAATTTCAATTTCTTTGGGTTCAACATGTAGTTATTGAATATGTCATACTTTGAATATGTGTGAATGACCTTTGATTATTTTACACTTAATATCCACTTATATTTGGTGTATTCATTTGTCACACATAATTATGTAATTGATTTATCCTTAAACCTAGGATACAGTCTTTGTAAGGGACTTCATCTCAATCTCCTTTCAATGAGGCATATTTCATTTTATACACATCATTATTTTATACGGTGTATAAAACCCTTTGACTATTACTTTTATACAAAAGGAATCATTTTCTACGAAGCGTTTTACTAAATGACAAAAAGGAATGTTTTTTTAACATACGCGGTGACAACGTCCTTTTCCGCCGCCGCGAGTATTATTTGGTCTTTGGCTTCCTCAACAAGACGTAATGTTTTTAAGATAAAATAAATACCATATACTCTTTTATGTATTTTGGTATTGAAAATGGTTTTGATAATGTATTCTATAATGTCAATATATTTATGATATACTGTGATTGAAATGTGGAAAGTTATCATTACTTTATATTGGTTTTATGTTTTATGATTTTATATTGGTACTTGGACATTTTAATGGGTGGTTATGTTATAAACCATATGACAGGTGGTGCCGTGAATACCAGGACGGGTGGTTATGTTATAACCTCCAATGCATTGGGTATGGAAGTTAGCCGTATGGCTATTCCATTAAGTATATATGGAAATTTGCTATATGTCTATTCCATTAAGTGATATGTGTGGGAGTCGACCGTATGGTTATTCCACATAAGTATGTTTATGTCCCAAGATACCTTTATATATGTTATGTGTTCTTTATATGGGTTTTATGGTAATCCTTTCGTTAAAAAAAGGTAAGTAATGATATTTTATTCAGTAAAGAGTTTTTACTACTTCATAAAGGTGAAAATTATTACTTTGATAAAGTATACATGGTTTAGAATCCTATAGCAGTGCGCTTTCCCATGTCCATACTCGTAGTTATATAATCTATCCATGTACCCAATGATGGCCTGTATTGGGTGTGAGGAACAATACCTATAATCAATCATTGAAAGATCTAATTCTATCCACTTAGTGAATATATAATAATCAAAGTGTGAAAATATTTGTAGAATATGTAAAGTAAATAATGAAATTAAATAACCTGTAAAGGTCAAGGTTTCTATAGACACTCGTCCACTACCACCATCTCTGACATAGTTGGATTGGCTCTAAATAAATAGTTATTCATGTGTAAAATTATAATCATGTTAATTTAATTAATATTTCTCATACCAAGAATGCATCCCAGCATTCCCCATATATATATGTGATCGAAAGATGTCTAGACAGGACATCTATAAGGCATAAGTCACTGACCAAATCTAAGCTTGTTCTTTGGCTGGAAATATTTACTGTATAAATCATATAATTGATTATTCAATTTTGAACCAGATCCCATCCTTCGAATTACTCATTTTGAATCTAGGTATTTCTCTAAGTGTAATATGAACCAAACACCTTACATGCCTGTCTATAGATATCTTCATCATAACCTATGTATTTCTCATGGTTTGGTATTACTTCACCACTCACTAGGTTTTTCCTTGGCAGTATGATAATGGATCCCAAGTGTCACCCATGGTGTATATAATCTAATTCCTTATAAGTATTTCCTTGGAAATTCATATATTACATTCAAGTATCACTTTGGTATATATTGTATCATCCCTATGATTCCATCCATGGTAGTCTACTAAGGAGTCCAAGTATCAATTGGTTGTAAGAAAGGCAGTATCCAAATGAGTTAATCCATAGCCTTTTTAAATGACTCCATGTATCAACCAAGGCATATAATAAATATTAAATCAATATCATCTAACCATGCCAAGGTTATCACTATGATCATTTCATTTAAATCTCACATCATAAGGTGGATTAAGGAACGAGATAAGATTAATAGGCTTAGACTTTTAATTATATCACCTGGGCGTATCAATATAATATCAATTCATGATTAACAAGAAATTATATAGAAATATCTTAGGGTCATTTTCATTCCATCCCCTTTCTTTAATCAATTCAATTACAATTATAATTCATTATTAAACAACCCATGGAAAGGGGGAAATGATACCCCAAAAATGTATCCAAATTCCAAGTGCACCCACGGTGGTCCAATTAAATAAACAACACACCCAATGGGTGTTTTGAATTAAATTGTCTTAACATTTAATCATTATCTGTGGTGTCATTAATTACGTTGGTCCTGCATATCCATTTTATAGAAGTCTTAAATACCATTTCAAGGGGGTCACTATGATAATTGGGAGTGTGGTACACCAATATATATATATAAACTCATCCACATTAAGGAAAATGCATGATACCTCCTAGAGTAGGTCCATAGTGGAGTCCCCATCGTGTATCGACTCCTTATTCAAATTAGATTGGGAAAAAATGTAGAACAACTGAATAAACAAAGTATATTCAATGAGACAAATGAGTATTGATTCCTTTTATGGATGGATAAATGGTAAAAAAATCCTATATTTTGGATTTATATGGAGATACCTATGTACAAAGTCTTCCCTACATAGAATAAGAAGAAAATAAGTTTTTTTATAAGATTAATTATGGGTAAAATTGTAATTTCTCCAAAAATACTGGGCCACACGGTTGAAAAGAAATTACGCCAACCACATGGCCACTAATATAAGAAGTAAAACCTCATATGGTTTTACACATAGTTTTACTCGATATGCATAAAATATGTCTCATCCCACTATCAAATACTAAAAAAGGTACCTCACAGGCTTGATCCTCAAATCACTTGGTTTTTCAAATGGTGTAGGATCCCCCTACTCTCTTCTTAGCCATTCATGGTCATAGGTAACCATGTGGTCTTCCCCATGAGGTTTCTACTAATAGTCAAAAAAGACTATTTCTTCCCAAAATTCTGGTTCTCAGATCTAGAAAAGCCACAATCACCCCAAATGGCTCCATGAAATCAAAGTTCATTCACATTAGGTTGTATTTAATCATTTAAACCAACAATTGATGGAAATAAAAATATTCTACACCTCAAGAAAACTGTGTTCTTAAAAAATATACCCTTAAATAAATTCATCCCTGAATTTACCTTCCCTAGGTGGTGAAGCATAATATGAGAATAAATATGGCCACTGTTCTCATAAAGTGGCCTCCCAAACCCAGGTCTCATCTTTAATGTGGTGTTCTTTCATAACACCCATACTAGAGGAACTAAGTGGCCTCAGAGAACCATAATACTATAATCCAAAATATGAATAGGTTCATCCTCAAAGGACATATATACATGTTACTCAACCGTATATTGATGAAAATCATGAGATGTGTTTGAATCATAATGGCATACCTGTGATTCATGAAAGATATCATGAATGAATTTGTACCTCTGGGGTAACTGCAACCGATATGCTATCAGTCTGAATCTATCTAGAATATCAAATGGTATGACATACCACAGGGAATGTTTACCTTATCTCCTAATTATCCTATGTCCATAGACTTTGTGATACCCATAAAAATAACCATTACATGACCTTGAACTCTAGAGTTCATTTGCGGTGATCAGTGTAAGATTTTGGTCATGACTATGCAGTAGCCACCCACTTCCGAATCAACCACTCTTGCTTTGTTGTCACCTGAATGAGTTGATGTCTAAGAATAAAATTCCCTCCTACCTCTAACTAGTATAGGGTGATTGTAATGGCCTAAAATACATATCCCCACAATTTTCAATTTGTATAGTATCCTAAATGATATTATTTTAGGTGAACATAACCCGGGGTATATGAATCTCCCAAGAGCCCCCAAAATCTAATACCCATTTTCGTAGCATGTCCTCAAGAACCTTTATCATGCACTCTGACTGGAAATCTATCTGGGGGATGGTATTATGTGCTCATAAGCACTTGTGTACCCAACGAACTCTACAACCCAAACCAAAAAAATGATGTAAATCAGGCGTACCTATTATGCGGGTCCCTGACAATTCATACTATTTCATTGATATACAACCTCAAAAGCTCATCTACTGAAAATTTCTTCTTGATAGGTAGGGAATGAGTAACCTTTGAGAACCTATCAAAAACAATCCAAATGACATTATTTCCTCTCAGTGACCTCGGTAACCTGATCAAGAAATCCATCACAACGACATACCACCTACACTAAGGAATGGGTAACTCATGTAAAAATCTGGATGGTTACTGGTGTTCCAAATCATTTAAATGAAAAATAAAAAAACTCATGAACAAACTAGAAAATTATCTTTTTATACCCCACCACTAGTATTAGTGATGAAAATATAGATACATCTTGGTGACACATGGGCACACTTACCAAGATGATTCTTGAAATACCCAAACCAACTTCTCATGCATGTCTGCTAAAACTCATACATGATCTTGTACATGAAAAATTTCATTCTTACCTATGCTCCAATCAGTCGGAGTGTCCACAACTTCGAAACTCTCCCACAAGACTAGGTCCTTAGAATCAGATAGCTACCTCATTCTCAATCTATCTAGTATAGTAGATATCACAACTAAAGATGATAAAAATGTATTCTTGTCAATTTCCTACACATCCAAGAGTATATCAGAGAAAAAATACATAAGCTAGAACTCGTTACTAGCTTAATGAAATACATGTATCTAATTCCTTCTACTCAATGCATCAACCACTGCATTTCCATTCCTCAGAGTATAGGCAATCTAAAAAATAAAAAATTGTTTTTATTCAACCCAACTTAACTACATTAGATTCATATCATAATATGTAAATATATACTTGATTCTTTTGTGGACCATAAACAAAGAAAAATGATCTCCAATTGAGTAATTTTTCCAATAGTGCAATGAATCGACAACTACATCTAATTCGAGATCATGCGTCAAGTAGTTCCTTTTATGTGAAGTGATCTATAGAGACCTGTATGCTATGACTCTATCCCCTTGTATAAGAATCGATTTGAGATCAATACCTGATGAATCATAGTAAAAAGTAAAACTCCATCATATATGTCGAAAAATCAGTATCAACACTATAGTCAATCTTTCTTTCATCTCATGAAAGGCTGCATCATACACATCTGACTATAAAACATCAAACCCTTCATAGTCAAGCCCATCAATGATGTGTTTATGTATGATAAGTACTATATGAAATTCTTGTAATACCTAAATAATTCCAAGTAACATATTACCTAAAATATGTTATTGGGATGCTCCCATGAAACTACTACTCTCACCTTCTATGGGTCAACTCATACTCTTGTATGTTAGATAATGACATAGGAAGTGAATCTAATCTATATAAAAGTGGAACTTTGTTATATTAACATATAACTAATGAAATCTTAGTGTATCCAATATGATCTCATGATTTTTTTCATGATCATTTCGATTGTGAGAATACTCTAATATATCATTTATGAATACTATGACAAATGAATCCAGATAGGGATGGAAAACTTTGTTCATAAATTCCAGGAAGATTACTAGAGCATTTGTGAGATCGAACAATATAAAAGATACTCATATAGACCACAAAATCTAAGAAAATATAAGTGAGGTATGTATAATGGTCTAACTTTCACCTGATGATAACCAGATCTCAAATCAGTTTTCACGAACATACGAGCTCCTCAGTTCCAATAAAAAAGTTCATCTATCTATGGAATATGATACCAATTCTTAATCATCTATCTATGGAAGATGATACCAATTCATAATCATTTTATGATAATTCACTCATATCATAATGGTATCTTTCTCCTTTTTTTTCAAAAAGGAATAGAAAACCCCATAAAAAAGTACTAGGTAAAATAATACCATTTGACTCTAAATCATCTAGCCACCACTTGAGCTCTTACATCTTAGTAGTAGAAATCCTATAAAGAAAAATCGATATTAGTGCAGCTCCTAACACTAGATAGATTGAAAACTGAACCTCTATCACTAGAGGTAATCCTGAAAATTCCAATGGGAAAAAATATATGAAATGATCAACCACTTGAAGAAAATATGCCTAATATTTTCCCTAACCATCCAGATATAAACTCAAAATTTGGACTACCATCCTGGCCATCCCATGATACATAGGTCCATCTCAGCTCCCATGGACATCCCATTCACCCTTGTAAATAAACACTCTACCCTATGGTGATGTGATGGTGACCCTTATGTGATATAAATCAATGAATAAATGGATGGGAACCAACCATTCCATCATGAGTATGATGTCAAAACGTACTATATCATGTAAACATAGGTCCCATGTGAAGTGACCACCACCAATCTCAAGGGTCCGCTCACTATATGGATGTACATCTTACGTTCTAATCCTAAAAGGAGTATCAATCATCATAATGCCATAAAAACACTGAACATAGATCCCAGGGCTCTACAGAACTAGAAAAATATAGATCTATGATAGGCCCCTATATCAAAAAGAACAAATTCTAAAGTAGTGGCTACTAGAATAGTACATCTCATTGTATTAGGTCCAAGATTATGCTTCATTGGTGTTAGTTTGATTTCATATATCCGGCCTAACCTATTACCTTGTAATAAACTTGATTTCCTTGAGAAGACCCTATGTGCTGTAGCTACAAATTTTTGGTTTGACTACCACAACCATGACCACCAGCTTGTCCTGATCTACTATCTGTACTACAACTCTCTGCATATTGAAAAGATGATGATCCTTCTCATACATGGGGAGATATTTCAGATCCTCTATCATTGGATTCTAGAGGAAATGTTCTACAAAATACCTGTATATGATCCATCTTACCACATGTTCGACACTCAATTGGATCTCTCGTGCACTGAGGTATTGAATGTACTATACTACCACAATGGTGGCACCTCATCTAGATATCAGAGTATGTTCTATGGCTACTAATATGATCATGTGGAAGCTCTAGATGATGCTTTATACTATTGGTTGATGTAGTACTAGATCTCGGTGAGGAACCTCCTTGACTCACACACCTATATTCTCTCAGGTTACACTATATGATAAGAAACTAATTCACTATTCCAAAAATGGTAGTCATCCAAAATAAATTCACCTATGATAATATTTTATACTTGGTACCATAATCAAATCACATGACATTAGATAACAAATTACCCATCAAAATAGCTAAAAAGTGATGGAGCTATATAAAATGGGACATATAATCCAGAAATGATAATGCACCAAACTACAAGTTCATGAAATCTCAGGTTCAATCATCAATAAATGTATTGGGATAGAAGTAATCATATAAGGACATATTATAATCATTCCAATACATATCCTTATGAAAAACCATTTGAGTAAGGACATCCCACTATCTCTTTGTGGATTCACTCAACATATAAGTAGCGAGATTTAACCTCCTATTAGGAGGTGTATTGAGTTTATTGAAGATAGATATCAAAGCATCCATCCATGAATCCATAGACTTTCATTGGCCTCTTCTTGAAGTGAATCTCCAAATGAGTCCTACCATGTTATCTGTAAAAGTTTGCATGTGTCACCCAAAGTTTATAATTAACATTCAATTAATATCATTTAACTATTTAAAGGTCATAACTATGATCATTTCATTTAAATATCACCTTAAAAGGTGTTTTATGGAATGATCTAAGCTTAAATGGATTATCCACTTAATTATCTCACATGAAAATATAAATATAAGATAAAATCATGCTTAATAAGAAATTATATGTAAAGATCCTAGGTTTATGTTAATTCCATACCCCCTTTTAAATAAATTCATTAACAGTACCAATTCATTATTAAACATCCCATAGAATGGGGTAAACAACACATCAAAATGGTATCAAAATGTCAGTGCCACCCATGGCGGTATAATTAATTAAAAGTCACACCCTAGGGGTGGTTTGAATTTGCGGTCCTTTACCTTTAATCATTATTAGTGGTTCTATAAATTGCATAGGTCATTATTATCCATTTTAAGCAAGGTTTTAATTCTATTTAAATGGTGTCACTCTGATAATTGGAAAAGTAATAGAAGGAATTATATTTAAACACCTCTAATTTAAGGGAAAATCATGGGTTCACCTAATGTAGGTATATAGTAGAGTGCTTTTCCACTATCATATTCTTATTTGACTTAGATTGGGATTAAATTAAGAACAATATAAAACATTATGTGTATCCAATGAGATGAACAAATCTAGATTCTATGTCTGGACGAATAAATGGTAGTGAATCCTACCTTTTGGATTTTGAAGGATATCCTTACATGGAAGGACTAACCAAAAAAGGAGAAGAATAAAATAGGTATGAGTTAGAATATTAAATAAATAAATAAATATAATTTCACTAAAAATACTGAGCCACATGGATTGGTATCATGGTTGGAAAATCTACACGCCGATCACATAATCCATGTTGTAGGAAGGGCCACCTCACTTGGTTTGTATGTACGGTTTGACTAACCATGCAAAAACTTATCTCATCGTACATACAAAAATGGAAGAGGGTTCTGTATGAGTGTGTGCCTCAAATCAAATGGTTTGCTAAACAGTGTGGGATCCCCCTACTGTCTACCCATCATTCTACAGTTTGAGGTAACCATGAAACCTACCCCACAGAGTTTCTACTAATCATGTGTCAACCTTGTTTCATCCCATAAGTCATATTTTTGGATAAGAACAATCCAAAAACACTACTGATGGCTCTATGACCTCAATGGGAATTTACATTAGGCTGTATTTAACCATTTAATCCAAAAAATTGTAGAAATATAAATATTCTATACTTCAACAAAGATCTAGGTTTATACACATATTTGATAGGAACATTATATTTAATGCCTAAGAAGTATGTTACAAACATCACAAATAATGATGAATATACTATAAATTGAATTTTCTTCTTGATTATTCAAATTAATACATTTTTTTATCTTCAATATTATTATTTTAAGATATTTGAAGCAAATACCCTCCTGGTCAATACCTGTTTTCTTTGAAGGATGTTTCCAAGGTGCCTTTGGCATAAAACATTCCATTTAACATTTCTCCATGTATTTCATCTTTTTTTCCATAATAATTAAATAATATACATTATTTATGTTCCTATTTAATTAGATAACCCTACCTAAAAACGTAAATAAGAATTTTCTCAATACTAATCATTTTGTAATATAAAAAAGAGTAAATGGATGAAAATTATATGAGAAATTGATGTATTGAGAGATCCAAGCCATATTTCAGTGTATGCAACATCAATTAATATCTCACTTCAATTTTTCCTCACAAGATATTTTCATTGAGACAATATGTAAAATCATCCATGTCTTGATCTTGTATCCACAACTCACATCAGACATTGATGATAATATTATAACATAACCATCTTCTGTGTTATACATGAGTCTCATTTAAGAATTTTTACACTATAACTTTCTGTGGTAGGTTAAAATGTAATGGGGACATACTCACCTTGAATTGTGGTATTGATTTTAATTTTATAAAAAAATAGAATCTAGAATATTTTAATTTTATCTTGATTTCCTATTTAGACATTACCAAATATTTAAATCATTAAATCTCTCCCACTGTTTTATCAAATATTAGGAAACCTATGCACGATAATTAGAATACTCTATCATTTGAGTATTAAATTGGAAAGGATCCTTGATAACCCTACTCATAGTCTAAAAGATAAGGATACATCTCTACTCTGAGTTTCCAAGTCAAGAATTTGACTAGCCGACCATATTAACTCGCAGCACCTTGATCTGTTGAGGGGAGTCTAATCTTCAACAAATTATTACTTTACATTTCTCAACACTTTTCCTCTAAAGTGGAAATAAGATATATATAACTGCTAGTTTTATTCCAACATTAGTTAATTCAAACCATTACTCTCATATGAAATCCTTGGTAGTAAGAGGCTCCCCCATCTATGGTTGAAGAGCACCCTAAACACCCAATGTTATTCAAATTTGAGTGATGGAAGGAATTTAATGACTTGATATTTTCTTTTATGGAATTGGTAAGATAATCTTGGTGAATAAAATCCATTTATATTTAAAATGATTGTTCTATGTGATCATACTCACAAAAAAACTATTCTTTGAAATATAGTACATTCACCACACATGTTCATTTGAACTTTTCATTTATTATAATATGATTTTGAATGTAATAAATGAACATTCATAAATTAATAGACCTTGAAAATGATAAACTAAATAAATTTTGAAATGGCCATAATCCATTAACTATTGGTTAATCCATCAAGAGAATAATGGACTAATCGTGACCTTAGTGGATTTTCATAAGTCGATACTTGACATTAATTGTAGCACCCACAAATATAGTGCATTTTACTTGTTTGGTTCTTGTAGGTTCTTAACTCATACAACTTTTTCACAAACTCCTCTGATATTTACAATGTATAATCACACATAAGTGAGGGAAAATCAGGGTTTGAAAATACATTTTTTCACTAAAATTTGGATACACTAGCCCTTATACAAACTAAATATGGAATTACCATGAACAGATAATGAAAATAAAATAATTATCACATTTTATGAATCCTAAAAGGAATAATTAAATTAAATAAATAATAAACCAAACATGAACGGGTCGGTCTCATCTCACGATCTATCAACATGAAATTATATTTCCTATGTAAAATTAAATTTATTAAAATTCAACTTGAGATTATTTTTTAAATATTTTACTAAAAATAAAATAATTTTAATTATTTTTAAACACATCCCCTATCTCCTGAAGTAAATTAATTAAATACTAGACAACTAAATTAAATTACTAATTTCTTTTATAAATTGTCAGGTCAATTTGTACATAAATTAGATTCTTGGAAATTAATTTAGGACTACTGACAGTTTAAATGGGTCTGGATGGTTAGACCCATACTGAATTGGTCCACCTCAATATGGGGTATCCATTTAAAAGATATATATGATAATAATGATAATAATAATAATAATATAAAATGACATCAACCTTCTAATGGAATCGTTGTTACTTTTTATATATTTCAATCAATTTTCCATGGAAAGATTGGAATAAGCTTCCATGAGATGATTTGACTATTTAATTAAATAATCATCCATGATAATATTTAAAAATTATTCCATGGGAAACTTTATCCTTTTAATTAAACAAGGTTTCATGAGATGATTTAAACTAGCTACAATGAGAATATTTATCCTTTTAATTAAGCAATATTACATGAGAATCTTTAAACTCACTTATAAGGAAATATTTATGCTTTTAATTAAACATTATTCTATAGAAATATTTAAAATTTATTCTAGGGGAACCTTTATCATTTAAAAAAATATTCCATGATAAAATTTAAAATGGTTTCCAATGGTTTCTTTATCCATTTGATTAAATGATCTTCCAAGATAAGCATTGAACTAGCTTTGATGAAAGGATTGTCTTGCCAAAAATCTACCCCAAAATCTTTTGGTAAATCTTGATAACATGAATCATTTATACATTTTTCCTTGTCTAAAAATACATTACATTTGTATCCATTAAAATTATGAAAAAGAAAAACATTAATTTTCATAGAAACTTTTATGAAAATATGACCGATATTTAATAATTCATTCATGGTGATTCAACTTCAAATTGACACAATATTAATGAAATTGGGAAAAAGTAGAAAATATATTTTAAAATAAATAAAAATTTAAATTAAATTTTATAGTTTTTGATTTATATTACTACATGATCTCTTTGAAACTAATTGAAGGAACTTGTGGCGTAGTAGAAGCATTGAAAACACATGATTAAAAATTTTGGATTTGGATTCATGTTAAAAATGAGAAATACAAATAATCCCTTGATAGTATTTCAAAAAATATCCCCTTTAATTAAATTTAATTCTGAAATATAAAATCTAACAAAATGTAAACTTTACATTGTTTGATTGAAGTAGCCAATTTTATTCACATACCATTGGTGTTTCGTGGTTTAAGGATACCAAAATAGGTATCCTCTAGATCATATACATGTAAACCAAAATTAATGCATTGTTGATCTACATTTATTGGGTGATACAATGGGATATAAAAGAGATTTATGACTTCGCTTTGATTGCATGAAGAATGCAGACTCGATCGAGAAAGTGGGATTGGTCCGACCTTGTTCTTCCATCAGATTATTTCTCTAATAATTTGAGAAGAGATGATAAATTATTTTACTAAATTCATAAAAATATTGGACCTTATTATTAAAGAGGCGAAAATGATATTTTATATTTAGTTTATACATTCCAAAATTTCACATTTGTCCCTAGAAAGTAATAACCTTTATTTTAGATCTTTGCGCACATGTATGAATTAATAAACATTTCATAAATGTCACAAATATTTTACCATTATCTTGTAACACTATAAAATGTTACATGATAAAATATGAACATAAAATTCACCTATAATATCTAAAAATAATTTAAAAATCTTCAACATCCTACGTTCATTAGAAAAATTATATTATCTCATATTCACAATTATGAACAAACAACTTGTGAATACCATGGGAAATAAATTCAATCTGGATTATTCTAATCTGGAATAATAAAATTGATTTCTTTTACTTGTGATCAATCATAATCATATGTTCACCAACCCCCACATGTGGGCCTCACGTATTTCTAAACTTATATTCATTAGAATAAGTGTCACCCTTTAATTCGATTTTTGGGTGACCTTCTAGGTCATTATCTCAATATTATTGAGACTAACCCATAGAACAAGGGTGGAGTAAAGAAACCCATCATGACCCCTAAGGAGATAAGGAATTTTATAGATACAAAATCCTCCTAAAATCGTGTATAATATAAAATTATATCTTTATCTCATGATATCTAGTAATGTTGGATTCACACTTATGAAATAATCATTTGTTTGGGTTCATATATTTCATCACCATACTAGATGGACATAACTTATTGTACCATGGTTATGGATTTATGAATGTACTGTAATCCTAGTAAACATGGGCCTATGAAATATTTTTTCATGGACTCTGAAGTGACAAATTATCTCTTTATCATTAAAACATTGTCATTCCCCAAATGATGAACCCAACAAAAACTACCTATCCATGATTTTATTATCATGGGTTTATCATTGCATCAATGTACACGATAAAATGGAACACAATGATAATGATATCAAGTCTAGAGACTAATATAAATTTTCATAGATAGGTAGAACTAATGGCACACAAAACATGTGGTGTTCCTATTGGTGGGTCTTTTATAATGATCTCAATAATAGAGATCACCAAGTGAGAACATTAAGAGAAGATGTATCAATGCTATTATCCTCCCAATACTTAATAGTCAGACATCAAATTTTTCCTGTTTGTATGTTGTATCTATAAAAATGACATATGTTTAAGATTACTATCATAGAATATCAAGGTTCTAATTATAGTTGGGAACTTCTATTACCTTTTTTGTATGATATTTAATCTAAGGAAATTACCATGTAAATAGTGGATCCAGAAATATCAATACTAATTTGGTAATAATAAACACATTTATATGTCAAACTATATACTATTATTGGTAATCTAATTCACTATTCATGTTGTGTAAGGGAAATTAGTATTACAATAATGGTGTAATGAATTCAACAAACTTTATAACTCTTATTTGATCGAGGTTTGTGGGAATATAATTCCTATAAATATAGTGTTTATTCCCCAGGGAGAATTAAACAAGACATGGGGCATGGATTATCTCTCTCTACATAGAGAATATACTAATTTTTTAGATAAGGAAATATGATTCCATATTCCAAAACATCCCATTTTCTAATATCAATGAAAGGATTTTTATGAATTCCCTTTTGAATAAAATTTTATAATGTTGGATCTTTCATCAAATAAATAGAGAATTAGGGATCAAAGTTTTAGGGTGGAATTTATTATTGGAGATATTCCAATTTTATGGGAGTGTATTGGTTTATTTCCTAATGAATTTTCTAGCCCTCTCCCAAAATGTGAGGTTGAGTTTTTTGTTGATCTCATCGTAGGTTATAGTCCAAAATGAAAATTTCTTTATAGAATATATCCTATACAATTAAATTAATTAAGGTATTAACATTAGGAGAATCTAAAAAATGATTCATAACACCAAAATATTAACCATGGGGAGCACTAGTAATGTTTTTCTAGAAAAAAGTATGGATCAATGTTTCTTTGAATAGATTATCAAGAAATAAAAAAGATAAGGATCAAGAAAACCTATCATTCACCCTATAATTATGATCGATTTTGTCCAGATGTACCGATGAAGGTGGATCATTGATCTTTAAACCAACAATTACTGGTAATTATTGATGATATACCCTAAAAAACATTCCACATAATATATGGACACGATGAATTCATAGTGATCAATTTCAGACATATAAATTCCACGATATCATTATAGATTAGTTGAATAGTGCATTTATAGATTACATATTAATGTTATTATTTCCTTTACTTATTACATTCTCATCTATTACAAGTGTATGTAAATACATGATGATAATTTTAGGATTATTATAAAGACATTATGAAAGGGTAAATTTTCTTCCTTGTTCAACTACTGTAATTTATGGATGCAAGAAGAGTCCTTCTTATGTCATGTTATCCTAAGAATGTATATATATTTTGATCCTTCAAAAACCAAATGTTATTAAATAATGGCCCAAATCAAAAACTATTAACGAGATCCATAGTTTTATTGGTTTAGTATGATATTATCAATTATTTTTTTAAAATCTCACACAATTATTAAATTCCATAACCATGTTAATTGGGAAGAGAGTGATGTTCTAAATGATATAAGAACGTGAATAATGATTCAAGTAAGTAAATAAGAGGTTTTCCACTATTCCAATATTTAATTTTTAATTTAGTGGATAAGGCTTTATCATATAGATAAAATTTTAAAATATGGTATTGGGATGTGTCATTAAGACAAATAATAATGTAATTATGTATGAATCATGGTTGTTAAAACCCAATGAGTCAAATTACCCAATGAATGATCTAGAGTTGGTGGATGTTATAATTACCTTATAGATTTTGAAACATTATCTCTATAGTAAAAAGTTTCATATATAAATATATCACATGATATTAATTTACACATTCGCATAGATGGATTCAAAAATATTCCAATGAATATTATCAGAGTTAATGAAATACTATTATTTCTCAACACATTACCATTATGGGATGGAAATAAAGGTGGGAAATGATATGAGAAAAAAGATCAAGATCCTTTATGTTTTATGAGGATTGAAAGGGATTAATCTTCCTAGATATTCAAAGAATGGATTTATAAATAACAAATGAATGGATGATATCCTTCCATTATAAAATGATTTTCAAAATATCCATCAAAGTAAAGATTAAGAAGGTAAAAAAATAAGATATAGATCTACAGAACATAGTGGGAGATATGTAATTTAACAATTGTGTAGATATTGAATATGGGAAACAAATATATGACCCTTAAATACTAGAATTAATGAAATATGTTACTAATGATTCACTTAAATCATAATTATCAATTAACCTAAATATCACGAAGATCTATATAAATAACAAGAAATGCTTCTGGTGGGACAATAAAAAAGGGATATTGCGTAGCTTATATCTTGATTTGTGTATGTTAGTATGTTAAGGTAGACTGATATAAATATAAGGGAATGATGAAACCATTTCCAATAAAAATTTAAAAATGTCCTAACATTAACATGGATTAAATCTATGGGTTTACTAATATTTTTAATGTCTATAATTACTTCAGAGTAGTGGTGGATCAACTCCTAAATTTAGAACGTTCTTCTTATATTTGATATGATTTACCAATTGATCAAACATTGATATCATACATAAAGGAAGTGTTTAGACGGATTTTTGTACCACTATTAATTGTATATGATCGATATCCCAGGTTCACATAAATATTTTTGAGGAGTTTTTAACAAGAATAAGATACAATATGAACTATATAATTACTTACAATCCCCAAAATTATGGTCAATATGAAAAAATCATTCATAATTTTTAAGATATGCTAAGAACATATTTGGTGGATTTAAAATAATGTTTGGATTCATAATTTACCTAGGTCGAGTTCTCATATAATAATAGTCTCATCATTATTATTAAAATGAAAGCATATAAGGCCATATATGAGAATATATGAAGATCTTTGACAAGATGTGATGTAGTTGGAGATAAATCTATTAGGACCTGATCATATCCAAGAAATGATAGATAAGATTCAGAATATCTTGAACCATATGAAAGGATCACAAAGTCAATAGAAGGTATCTTCCAATAATCATTAATGATATTTTGAGGTTGAAGTGGGTGATAAAGTGATCCTTTAAATATACCCTTGAAAGAGGGTTTTTTTGTCTGAAAAAACAGAGAGTTGGGCCTAAGATAAATTATATCATTTTAGTTTCTTGATAATGTAGGGACGACATCTTATTACTTATCAGTTCCATCAATCCACTTTAAGGAAAATTATGTTCACCATGTATCACTTTTTTGGATATAAAAACTAGAAACATCCCATAAACTAAATATGGAATCAGTTTAACATGAATATAACCTCTCTTATATTAGTGACCTGATAAGTATAATGTATCAAAGAGATAATGTTTTTGAGAACATGATCACTCACTTGATTAATGTTTTGCGGTGATTTCATAAGTTTGAGGAAGCTACATTTGAACTTGAAGATGCGATGGGACAAAAGTAATCACACTTGTTTACATTTGAGTAATAAAATTTCAACGATACATTTTTTTTAAAGGGGTAGAATGTCCCATCCAAAATGTTAGAATTTAAATATACTTAGAAAAACTCTTAGAAGATCAATATTTTCTTCACACATAACACTGAACAAGAATGAACCATGATATAATAATGAGATGAAATTTGAAGTGTTAAATGTGATCATTATAACATAGTAATTAAATTTAAAGGTATAAATATAAGAAACACTACTTCAAAATAGGCATTCAAAAATTCTGATATTTATCAGCACTCAAAAAAGGGCTGATAAATGGGATCTTTATAAGGACTAAATATAGCCCCGATAAGTTTAACCCTTTATTAGCACATTATTTTTAGAGCTCAAACATGAATCCTTTATCAGCGTTTTTAGCACTGATAAAGGTTAGAATAAATAAAATGTAATAATTAAATAAATAATAAATAAAAATTATTTTATTTAAAAAAATTAAAAATTCTATTAATTAATTAATTATTAATAAAAATGATCAAATTTATTAGATAATTTATGAATTAAAAATACTAATAAATAGTATGTATTAAATATAAGGATATATGGAAAATAAAAATTGAACAAATTAAAATTAAATATAAGTAAATCGAGAAAAATGTTAAACATTTTATTAATTAGATGATTATTGACAATGTTAATAAATAATATATTTTATATATATAGATATATATTAACGTATATAACTATGATTTATATAATATAACATATTATTTTTTTCATTACATTAAATAGTAACATATTTTATGAATAATTTTTTATAATTAAAAATTAATTTTAATTACAAATACTGAATAATTTCATTGAGTAATGGAATAAATGAATTTTTTTGAGTTTTCAATTTATAACAAAGATCAAACATGTTGTTTTGATTTCACATATATGTAATTAATGAATTTTTATATACATATGAAAACAAACATTTTTTTGGAATTTAATCAATTTGTATTATTGATTTTATATATATTCATTTATTATGATTTAACATTTTTAATACGAATTTATCATTATTTCAATATATATCTATTTTTTAATGATTTATATTAATGAAATTTATCAAATTTTAAATATTTTACTAATTTTTAATTAATCAATTTTACTCATTATTAACATGCATGAACATAAAATTAAATATTCATCAATAATGTTAAAAATAATTTTTTATAAAAAATTATGAAAAAAATATTTATAAATATAAATTTAAATTTTTTATATATTTATAATTATAAATAAATAAATAAAATTTTTCTAATTTTTTTTATATAAATATAAATAAATAATTATAAAATTATAAAAAAATTATTTAAGTAAAGAATATATTTACTATATTCATATATATATATATATATAATTATATATATATATATATAATTATATAAATATATATAAATATATATAAATATATATAATGATATAAATATATATAATGATATAAATATTATTTTTTTGAAAAATCATTTATATAATTATAAATAAATAATTATATATTCAATAAATCATAAAATTATTATTTTATAAAGATTATTATTATAATCATTATAATTATATATGAAAATTATAATTTTTTTAAAAAGTATATATATATTTAATGGTATTATATCTATTTATAGGTTTTTTTAGTGCTGATAAAATTAGAGATTTATCAGTGCTAAAAAAGAACTGTAAAAATCAATCATTGTCAGTGCTAAAACATCCGAGCTGCTAAATCTCTATCTTTATCAGCTCCAAAAAACCACCGATAAAGATTCATTTTAGCAGCACTTATTAACATAGCATTGATAAAATGTATTGTTATGAGGGATTTTTTTGAAGTGCTGATTAAAGTGTCATTATATATTTTAAGAACCTTAGCCATTGAAAACCAGTTCACAATATCTGAAACTCTCCATAGAGGAATCCTGCTAGAGGCACTCCTCATTGTCAAATAAAAGATCAAATCTAGGCTAGAATCAAGGCTCCAACTATTTCAATACTCAAGTCCAAGTCTCAAGCGATTCTAGGGTTGAACGCAACCATGACTCAAATGAAATATAGGTTTTTTGATATCTCTAATTTCCCTCATTTATCCATTGAACCTTATCATCCCACATCCATGTATCCCGAAAAGTCTAGTTGCACTATCATATAATATAAAAACGGAAAATTCATTGTTTTAGTTATATTGAAGCATTGTCTTCCCTGAATCATGTGGGTCTCCTTGGGAGAACATTGGTGTTGGGTGACTTAAAATTTGTCAAACACAATGTCGGGTCATGTTGTTGTGAGGTATAATAGTATCCCTGTTAACAATATTTTGTTGAATATTTTATTGATAATAAATGATATAATTTCCTTTCATTATGCTAGATATGTTCAATTATGTAATATATGGGATTAGATCATTCATTTGCAAATTTGATGAAAATTCCAGTTTTAACCTTTATATATCACTGTAGTATTTCTGGAATAAATATTTTTCAGTAAATTATTTTGACATAAAATTTTGTAAATTTGTTCCTAACTTAATGGGCTATAATGTCCATTAAAGACATGGGAGCTGGATCATGCATATGTGTGGACTAAATGGGTCATGAATACAAAGATGGACTGAACCATACAGATTGGACATCACTTCACCATTTGGGCCGTATCTTCTTCATTCAGGATTAAATTGAGGCCAAAATTTTAGGAAATCTCAGGGACATGATTTGGAACAAATCACCGTTCTATAAGGCTAGCCAATTCACGATTTATGAGGTCAACAATGCGGTTCAACTTGGAATAAAATATTTGGACGAGTTTTTATTTCACACTTAAAAAGTTATGTAACCCTAGCCCTCAAAAACTCTATTTAAAGGGGTTTTTAACTCTTTGGGATGGATGTTCGCAGATTTGGGAAGGTTTGGACTAAAGGGTGTCTCTTGGGAGTCCTTCAAAACTCTTGTAAGAAGTAAGGATTTGTGCAAAACTCTCTTCCAAAAAGTCTCTCCTCTCCCACCTTCTCTTTGTATTTCTTTTCTTTCATGTTTGTATCTTGAATTTTTCTTCAAATAATATTCTGTGTTCTTACCTTTTATTTTTATCTTAATATTCATAATTGGGTTGGAATCATGAGTGGAGATGATAATGGGTTCTACCCTTTTAATATTTTCTCATGCAAAATGTCTCCACGATGACTACACCGCCCATGGAAGAGTAGTTCTTTTAGTGATCGATCTATCTTATACCCTCCTAATTTAAATATTTTGCATCATTGAGATAATATAATTCACATAATCTGATCCATGAATTGTTTTTTTAATTATATGAACTAAGCAAGAAATTGAACAATTAACACAAAAACACGAGAGGTCGATATTTTTTGTAAATTTTGAGAGCGCGATCTTAATCGGTAATACAAGACCACACAGGATAAATATGTAGAGTTCAAATATAATCCCTAAACACAATTCATCCTCATTTACCGAATATATATGTTCTCTAATTAACCACTGACCATAATATAACCTTATAACAACAATCAAAGTAGGGTGCTGCGATTGCGTGTTCTGAAGCTAGCCTAGGGTTGAAGTAATTTCATCTTTGTGGTTAAGTTAACTCTCATAAGGTTAGAGGGTTAACAAATTAGGGTATCATAATGAAGTGGATATTGGTTTAAATTATAATGATTACTATTTAAATGAATAGTTAGAGTTAGATTGATTACTCATTTTAAAATTTTTTCTAAAAAAAACATCTTCTTGGTGTGCATTTTTAATCAAATTTCATTTAAAAATTTTAAAAAAATGCAATCTTTTTCCAGAAAACTTTTTCAAGTTTTACAAACCATAAAAAACCACCCCCATTACTTCAAGTAGGGTTTCAATTCTATTCTATTTTCTTTCAGAATTCCTTTAAGAAGTTGTTTTAATTTACGTCTTCCTTTGAGAGACGACCTTGGTCAGCCACTCTGCTGCACCTAAGTACCCAAAAACCACTAATCATTTGAGGGCGCCCATGTAAACGTTCTTTCAAAATGGCGCCATTTCCGAGGAGGAAATTAATTTATTAAACCAATTATAGGTATTTATTTTATTTTTCATTTAATTCTTTTCTTCTCCTCTTTCTTTCTTCTTTCCCCCTTTTCTTGTTTTTTTCTCTTACTTAGTTATTTTATTTTTATTAGACCAACTCAATCTTCTTTTCTTTTTATTATTGTATACTTTTATTTATTTTCTTTTCATATTTTATTGATTTATGACACAAACTAATCCCAAATATCTCTTATATGTTGACCCTAATATTGAACGGAGCCTTAGGGCTCGAATCATACATTCTCAGTCTACGGGAAGTTTCAACATTCAAACTGTTTTAAAATTACTCCTATATAAGAATATTGAAATTAGAAACAATTAAAATTCAACCATTAAACAATAAACAATAGCCGAAAATAATGGAAATGAACATAATATAACCATTCGATAATTGGTTGCACCCAATATGAATTATCATCCAAATTGCATTGCATATCCAAATCATGAATCAGACTTTGAACTGAAATCTGGATTAATTAACCTGCTTCCAAAATTTCAAGGCCTCTCTGTTGAGGGCCCCAATAAAAACCTTAAATAATTTAATGTGGTTTTCTCAAACGTAAGACCAAGAATTTTTTCTGAAGATCAAATTAAACTAAGATCATTCCCATTCTCACTTGATGGAGCTGCGAAAGACTAGATGTATTGTTTACAACCTGAAGATTTAACTTGTTTGAACGATTTAAAACTTATTTTCTTACAGATATTTTGTCTAGATTCAAGGGCCACATCCATTTGAAAAGATATATCAGGGATCAAGAAAGCCCAAGGGGAGTCAATGTATGAGTACTGTGAACGATTCAAGAAGTTGTGTGCAATCTTCCCACATAACCATATCATTGAGAAACTCCTCATCCAATAATTTTATGAAGGACTCACACTTTTGGAGAGAAGAATGGTGTATTCCATGGCTAGAGGAGAATTGGTGGACAAGACACTAGTAGCTGCATGTGTGTTGATTGAAAAAATGGCCTAAAACTCCCAACAATTTGGTGATCGAGGTACACCACATGTCAGGGGAGTACATCAGGTAAGTCTATCTTCTCTTGAATGTCATTTGATTGATACCCAGTTAAAGAAATTTACAAATATGGTGAGACAGATTGATTTGGCACAAAAAACGTCCCAACCCCCTCTTTCATGGCCTTGTGGAATTTCTACTAAGACAAGCAACCCAACTGACTATTGCCCCAAACTTCAAGAAACATAAGATTGTGCAGTAGTGTTTCCCGGGAGACCTTATCAGCAGTAACAACCATATCCCCAAAAGAAGATTGATTATTTTGCACCAACATATAACCAAGGGTGGAAGGATCAATTGAACATAATGTATGGCTCTGGACAACAACAAAGGACACCCTTTCAACAAAACATTCAGCAGCCTCCGCCTTACAAGTAGGGTTTCCAACAACCCCAAAGGATATTTGAATCCCAAGCATCAACAAGCCAACAACAAGCGAATCCCCCACCAAAGGTAGATTCTAACACTGATGAACTTTTGAATAAAATTGTTCCTAATAAAAAGAATGAGTTGAAGAGTCAAGGTTCAGAGCTGAGGGAGTTGAAGACTCAAATGAGCCAGATTTCCATTACCCTCCATGAACTTGTATGTAATAATTTCAGAAATCTAGCTTCCCAACACACTCCAAATCCGACAGAGAATTTTATTTCCATCACATAGAGAATTGGGAAGCAAACAACTGATGCTTCTACACCTACCATTCCACCGGGATTCACCTCAACTCCAGAAAATCCCAATTCCACATCAACTGATGAGAAACCCAAGGAGAAAGAAAAATGTAAGGAAATGATTAATGGTGTTCCTCCTAAACCCCTTACTTTTCCATAAAAGGTTGTTCAATCATAGAATATGTCTGAATAAGCAATGAAAAATCAGGTTTTGGACACATTCAACCGTGTGGAGATCAACATTCCTCTACTTGAAACCATTAAACAAATTCCACGTTATGGGAAATTCTTAAAAGATATTTGTACCAATCAAAGAGGGCCCAAGGGAAATGAAAGGATCAATATTGGAAGGAATGTGTTAGCACTGATTTTACCAACTCTAGCAATGATGAAAAAGTGCAAGGATCCAGGAACATTCACCATCCCATGAACCATAGGGGAGATTCAATTTTCTGATGCAGTTTGTGATTTGGGAGCTTCCATAAATGTGATTCCTCACTTTTTATTATCTTATTTTCTGGTTGGTGAGCTAAAACCGATGAGAGTAGTGGTGCAGTTGGCGAATAGAGCTATATCATATCCAGTGGGAGTCCTTGAGGATGTACTTTTCCAGGTAAGAGACATGATCTTTCCAGCAGATTTCTACATGCTTAACATGGAGGATGATCAGGTAAGTTCTCATTCCCCCATTATCATAGGTAGAACCTTCACCAAAACTGCAAAAAATATCATAAATATCAATGAGGGTACACATTCCATGGAATTTGGGGATGAAGTTTTGATATTTAATGTCATTTATTCCATGATGTACCCCTCAAAGGATCATTCTGCATTTGTTATCTCCCATTTTGAACCACCATGAAAAAACCACATGGATTTTTATTTTCCTATGATTAGGGAGATTATGAGTATTGGTTCTAGTTTGATGTCTAAGAGTAATTCCACACCTATTTATAATGAAAAAACTCTCTTAGATTTTATTTTAAATGGAATCATATTCTAACTTTGATCGTGCGAACTCTAATTATATCATGGCTATTGAGTATGCTGATTGATTTGATGCTATATTCTCTGATTTTGATGATGTATATTCTGATATTGATGCTATTTGTGCGCATTTTTTAGTTCATTCTATGTCTTCATCCATACACCACCCCCTACACTGGAACTCAAGCCATTACCACAAAATCTCAAATACTCGTACTTTTTGAGTGGTGAGAAATTACATGTCATCATTGCTAACAATATCTATTTGGAACATGAAGAAAAACTTTTGAATCTTTTGAGGGAGAACATCAGGGAAATTGGGTGGACCTTGGCTGACATATCAGGTATTAGATCCTCCATTTGCATGCATAGGATTCCTTTGGAGGATGGGGATAAACTGGTTAGGCAGCCATAAAGGAGACTCAATCTAACACTATTTGAGGTTGTTAAAAATGAGGTTAAAAAATTGCTCGAGGCAGGTATAATCTATCCCATTTCAGATTCCCAATGGGTGAGTCCTATTTAGGTTGTTCATAAGAAAAGTGGTGTTATAGTTGTAAAAAATGATAAAGAGGAGTTAGTTCCGATGAGGGTGCAAAACAGTTGGCGTGTGTTTATTGATTAAAGGAAACTAAATCAATCTACTCGCAAGGACCATTCCCCCCTCCCAATTATTAATCAGATGCTTGAGAGACTTGCTGGGAAAACACATTATTGTTTCTTGGATGTATTTTCTGGATATTTTCAGGTTCCTATTGCTCCATAGAACCAGGAGAAGACAACATTCACTTATCCTTTCGGTATGTTTTCCTACCTAAGGATGCCATTTGGACTTTGCAATGCCCTAGGTACCTTCCAGCGATGCATGGTGAGTATTTTTTATGATTTTATTGTGACCTACATGGAGGTATTCATGGATGATTTTATAGTGTATGGGTATTCATTTGATGAATGTCTAAGTAGTTTGGGAAAAGTGTAGAATTGTTGTATGGAGAAGAATATGGTCATGAACTTTGAAAAGTGTCATTTCATTGTAGAGAATGGCATTTTCTTAGGGCATGTAGTCTCAAAACATGGGAAAGAGGTTGATAGATCTAGGATAGAAATTATTTCATCCTTACCCTATCCTTCATGTGTGCATGATGTTAGATATTCCCTAGGGCATGCAGGATTTTATCGGCACTTCATCAAATATTTTAGTAAGATTGCTCTTCCAATGTCACGATTACTTCAAAAGAATTCCGATTTTGTGTTTGATGATTATTATAGGACTTCCTTTGATGAGATAAAGAAGTGTCTAACCACTCCACCTATCATACAACCCCCACGGTGGGTGATTATTTTTGATATTATGTGTGATTCCTCCATCTTCGCGGTTGGAGCTGTCTTATCTTAGATGGTGGAGGGACGTTCACATGTGATCACCTATGCATCGAGGACACTGGATTCAGCCCAGTAAAACTACACACCCATGAAAAATAAGTTTCTTGCGGTCATATTTGCTTTAGATAAATTCCATTCATATTTATTGGGCTCTAATGTAGTTGTTTTTTCTGACCATGTAGATCTTAGGTACCTCATGAAGAAGCCAGATGCAAAGCCCAGGCTGATCCGATGGATGCTCCTTCTTCAGGAATTTGATATTGAGATAAAGGAAAAAAAGGGGTTAGAAAACTTAGTGGTAGACCACATGAGTAGTCTTACTCATAAACTATAGGATGACACCTTGGACCAGGTACCACTTTGGGACACTTTCCCTGATGATCATCTTTATTCCATATCAGGTATGCATCCTTGGTATGTAGATTTAGTTAACTACCTTGATACCTCTGAAATCCCTGTAAATTTAAAGAAACCTCAAGCAAAAAAATTAAAAATTGAGTCTCGGTATTATTTTTGGGATGATCCATTCCTCTGGCACATGTACAGTGATCAAGTTATTAGGAGGTGTGATCCTGATCATGAGTTGGAGTCCATTTTACATTTTTGTTATACACTTGCTTGTGGTGGACACTTTTGACCCCAAAGGATAAATAGTAATGTTTTGGACTCTGGATTAAATTGTCCTAGCTTATTCCATGATTCCCATGTGTTTTGTAAGTCATGCTCTCATTTCAAACACACTGGGAAAATTTCTAGGAGACATGAGATGACCCAACAAACCATACTATTCTGTGAGATTTATGATGTATGGGGCATTGCTTTTTATGGGTCCTTTTCCTAGTTCATTTGGATTTTGATATATTTTTGTTTCTTTTGATTATGTGACTAAATGGGTGGAGGATAATGCCACCAGGAATGATGATTCTCATGTTGTTATGGACTTTGTCAAAGCACAAATTTTTTGTAGGGTTGGAGTACCGAAGGCCATCATCAGTGACCAAGGTACACACTTCTACAATCAGATTCTTTCTTCCCTTCTTCGTACGTATGGGGTGACACTCAAAACATCAACATCATACCACTCTCAAAAAAATGGTTAGGCTGAGGTTTGAAATAGCGAATCGAAACAAATTTTGGAGAAAATTGTGCATCCAAACAGGAAAGATTGGAGCAAGCACTTAGATGATGTGTTGTGGGATTATAGGAAAACATACAATACACCCACTACTATGTCCCCATTTCAGATTGTTTTTGAGAAAGCATTTCATCTCCCTATGGAGGTTGAGCATCAGGATTTTTGGGCTATAAAGAAATGAAACATGGATTTGACCCAAGCTGGAATCAAAAGGAAGCTGAAAATTCAAGAGCTTGTGGAGATTATATTGTCTTCATATAAGAACTCAATGCTCTACAAGGAAAAATAAAACGCATATCATGATATAATTATCCAACAAAGGAGTTTCACGTTAGAGAGAAAGTCCTTCTCTACAGTTCATGACTGAAGCTGATGCTTGGTAAGTTGTGTTCCAGATTTTTAGGTCCTTATGTTGTGACTAATGTTTTTCCTTATGGTGTAGTGGAGATCACACAAGAGGACACATGAAAGATATTTACAGTCAATGGGACACGTTTGGAGAGATACATTGAGGGACTTCCGACTAATGCAATGAATTTTATCACACTGTCTGACCCCATCATCACTTGAGCACATGAGGCTGTTCCTACCCCTTTACCTTTTTTATTCTTTATACTATTTAAAATTATACATTTCATGTGCATATATCATCTCATGGGTTCACATTGAGGATAATTCAATATTTTATGTGTGGGGGAGGGAACCTTTTAGTTTAGTAATTTCAAATGTTTTCCTCGTTAATTTGTTTTGTGTGTTTTTCAAATTTTATGTGTTTATTTTTCAATTTTATATGTTTTTTTGAAACTTTCGAGCTGAAATGAATCTCAACAACCATTTTTATATCCATATCAATAAGTGAAACAATTTATCCCTTGACACTAAGATTATATGAATGTTGAAATGACTTTGTTTCAAGTTCAAATATTTAGTAATTTCATAAAAAGCACACTGAATTTTGAATCTCATGCCACATATCACTGTCTTTATATATGAAATCACATTCTCATGAGGCTTATTAACCATTATTTTCATATTATTTACATTAACCTCACTTCTTGAGAGAACCAAATCATGCTTGATTTAACAAGAATTTGATTTATTCCTATCAAAACATGAGGGTTTGAGGTACTTATGTTTAAATGATTGAGGCATTTGTTTGGTATTAAAGCCTCTAATTCAAATAATACTTTTTTTATAATGGCCTACCTTGAACATTTAATCTATGTTGTTGTTAGAAGCCATGAACAACCTGTTAGGTTATCCATATTACAAGCCGATTTTCCAAATCCAACCAACTCTTGGAGTGAAATTGCATAATCTAGTTGAACGTAAGTGTGGGAGAATCTATCTTGTGTTGTGATACCACATTATGTGATAATTTGGGAGGAAAATTAAATTTTTAAGAGATGTGTTTTCTTCTGAAGAAAATCATTATATTGAAAGATGTTCCTTTTCTGGAGCATTCATGATAAGTGAAGTTGTTTCTTTTCTTGAGCTTCAGATTTAGGTAGAAAGTTGTGCCTATCTGGAGCTTTCAAGAAAATCATGTTTGATAATATTGACATTTTAGTTGCTGAATGATGAATGGTGTAAACTTTCCCTGACTTTCCATGATGATGGAGCTGAATTGATAATATTAGGATTAATCAGGAGACCATAATTAAGTGAAAATTAGATTAATTCAATTTTTCTTCAAAAAGAGACAAGACCTCCTCATCCAGACTTAGAGTTTTTCACATCTAAATCCTACCAACTGAAATCCACAGAATAACCCTAAATAGTATTAATTATAAATATATGTCTTTGAATCACATAGGGTGGAAATGTAGGAATTTATCAAACCTATGGGGACCCTTGTATGAGTTTGGATGAGAAATAAATTGCAAAAAAATTGATATTTGTGTGATAAGAGAAAATTCAATCAGGGTAAGTGTTTTGTGCATGGGAGGACAAATGAAGTGGAAATATATTGAAGGATATAAATGGAGAACTTGAAATAAGGTTTTTTATGAGGAATGATATCTTTTGATTATTGGTGTGGAATTTATGGATCTCAATGATATGTGTTTTAAAATTTGTTTTGATTTGATATTGATGTTTACTTGATATGAGGTTTTGCTCAGGAGTGAAAAAGGGTAAGTGTGGGGGAGTTGATAAAACACAATTTTTTTGAATATTTTATTGATAATAAATGATATAATTTCCTCCCATTATGCTAGATATGTTCAATTATGGAATATTTGGGATTAGATCATTCATTTGCAAATTTGATTAAAATTCCGGTTTTACCCTTTTAAAATTCACTGTAGTATTTCGAGAATAAATATTTTTCTGTAAATTATTTTGGCTTAAAAGTTTGTAACTGTGTTCCTAACATAATGGGCTACAAATTATATTCATTACTTGAGAGCTTGATCATGAATATGAGTGGATTAAATGGGCCATGAAGACAAAGCTGGACTGAACTATTTAGATTGGAAATCACTTCACCATTTGGGTCGTATCTTCTTCATCTGGGCTTGGATTGACCCCATAGTTTGAGGAAAGGTCGGGGACATGATGTGTCACAAATAATCTTTAAATAAGTCCGGAAAATTCTCGCGTTTTGGAGGTCAAATATGCGGTGAAACGTGGAATAAAATATTTGATAGAGTTTCCATTTCACACTTAAAATGTTATGTAATCCTAGCCCTCACAAACTCTATTTAAAGGGGGTTTTCACTCTTTAGGAAATCTATTAGAGGGTTTGGGAATGTTTGGCAAAAGGGGTGTCTCTTGGGAGCCCCTAAAAACTCTTTTAATAAGTAAGGCTTTGTGAAAACCTCTATTCTAAAAGGCTCACCTCTCCCACCTCCTCTTTGTATTTGTTTTCATTCATGTTTGTATCATGAATTTTTCTTCAAATAATCTTCTGTGTTCTTCCCTTTTATTCTTCTCTTAATATTACTATTTTTTTGGAATCATTATTTGATACAAGATTGGGTTCTACCCTTTCAATCTTTTTCTCATCCAAAACATCTCCACGATGACCACACCGCTCATGGAAGAGTAGTTTTTTTCGTGATTAATCTATCTTCTACCCTATTTATTTAATTATTTTGAATCACTGAGATACTGTAATTAACTTAATATGATCCAGGAATTGTGTTTTTAAATTATAATAAACTAAACAATCAATTGAACAATTAACACAAAAACACACGAGGTCGAGATTTTGTGTAAATTGTGAGAGCGCGATCTTAATATGTAATACAAGACCACACGTGATAAATTTGTAGAGTTAATATATAATCTCAAAACACAATTCATCATCATTTATAGAGTCAATTTGTGCTCTAATTAACCACTGACCATTATATAACCTTATAACAACAATCAAAGAAGGGTGTTGCGATTGCGTGTTCTGACGCTAGCTTAGGGTTCAAGTAATTTTATCTTTGTGGTTAAGTTAACTTTATTAGGGTTCAAGGGTTAACGAATTAGGGGATCATAATTAAGTGGATATGGATTTAAATGATAATGATTAATAAGTAAATGAATAGGTAGAGTTAGATTGATTATGCCTTTTGAAATATTTTCTAAAAAATTCTTCTTGTTGTGTCTTTTTAATCAAACATCATTTCAAAATTAAAAAAGAATGCAATCTTCTTCCAGAAAACTTATTCATGTTTTATAACCGATAGAAAACCACCCCAATTCTTTCAAGTAGTGTTTTAATTATATTATATTTTACTTTTTAAATACCTTTAATAATTTTTTTTAATTTAAATCCTATATTGATAGATGACCTTGGTCTGCCACTCTACTGCACCTAAGTACCCAAAAACCACTAATCATTTTAGGGCACCCATGACATCATTCTTTCACTCCCAATAAATATATTCAATGAAATATACATCTTTTAAATCATAAAATTCTAAAAAATTCACCCATATAAAAGTCTGTGTTGTCATTGGTTTGGAATATTACATTGAAAGTCACTTGGATGTTGATATATCTAACATCATTTGGGTCTTATATTATGTCATGCATCAATTGTAACTTTGGGGGTGGAGAAAGGATGAACTGAAATATAGGGTTATCCCCTTCTATTTGAAAGGTTATAGTATAAGTTTTTTTCCGAAAAATGTAAGATGAAATATCTGACATAGGGGAATAACTATATAATGATTTTTTCAAGAATGTTAACCTATGATAATGTGCAGTAAAAATTGGTGTTAAATCAATGGATTTATTTATGATGACTATGAAGTATTTCTCAAGGCTTGGTATAGATTTATGGGTCACTTATGAAATTTAATAATAAAATGATTATGATGAACCTGTAAAAGCTTATGAGAGAAAAATTATATATTTTTTCTTTGTTGTCCGATTTATTTAACTACTTCAAGAAAAAATATAACGTTTTCAGTTGTTGTTTTCAAATTATTTCAATTTTAATTTATAAAATATGACTTAAATGATATTAATAGAAAAATAAAATAGTTTTAAGGTTCCATAATCCTAGTACTATATTTTACAGGTAAAACTGATTTTGAGATAAAATGTAATTGATAATAGGATTTTCATTATTGAAATATAATTAGAAAATAAACAATTGGAATGAGTCCATTTATAGGAAAACCCTCAAAATCATGGTGTTTTAGTAAACAATATACTATTTCATTATTTGATGAAGAACAAGAGTACATTGTGGATAGAATATATTGTTCTCAATTCTTTAATATTGATAAATTTTCTGTAAATATGATATTTTATTTGAAGAGAATCTTATGTAATGAGAAATGTTATATATTATTTAAATTTTAAAGAATATTTTAAATCATTCAAGAATAAATTATATAACACTACATTTAACTAATTTTGATAAAATAAAATACTAACATTGATTAATTTAAATTTAATAAATTAGATTTAATAGAATGTATTTTTTTGATATAAAAATTATTTTTCATGGATAAAATAATTACACTTTAGAATTTCGCTTCGAGTAAAAAATATTAGTTTGAATTTAATAATTTAATGACTTGATATGTTCACTGTGGATTCATAATTCTATTGATTTTATGATTTAATAATATAAACAAAAATCCATTTTTATATCCTCTAGTGGTTATATGATGCTCCATATATGTGAACATCTATATTATATGACATAAAAAATGTTTCATCACAATTCAATTCCATGACATTTTTTGGTAATATATTTATAGAAATAGGACAAATAATTAACAAAGGAAGTCATTTAGTATTTACATATTGGATATTTTTTTAGAACAATATATTAACTACATGATCCATAAGAAGAATTCAATGTTCTTATTCAGATCAAGATACTCATGTCACATTGTTCTTATTTATATCAAGATCCTCATGCATAGATTTTAATCATTTATCATCATTGTCAGCCTATCCAACTAATTAAGACTCTACTTGGGAAAAAAGAGTTTTTTAGATTCTTTCTCCTTCACATTCTCCATGAAACAATCCGATAACCAATGACATTTTATTCATTGATTCTATCCAAGATTGTATTTTTTACAGTTAATAAAAATATAGCCATATTTAAAATGATAACCCACTCATTAATATGTTTTAAAAATAACTTAATTTTTTTCATCTCACATCTAATAAACACTATGTACATTTTAATTTAATCTATATAAAAAAATATTATTCGTTAACATTTTTTTGGTTCCTACTATAGAAATATTTGGTTATCATCCTTATAAATCTCAAATAAGAGAGGCATTCAGAATTGATAATGAATATCTTATGTTTATTTATCTATTTATTGTAAAACATGAACATTTTATGATCCCAATGACAACGAGCATGTACCCAAGTGGTAAGGGCTCTTTCTGGGCATCTAAAAGTACCAAGATTGAATCTAGGCACAGAATAATTTATGGGTACTATAGAAGACTATAACAGGGCACAATAGTAGGTACTGTAGCAGTAAAGCTAATAAAAAAATGGTGAAACTATAGAGTCTGAGGTACTATTGCAGGGACTATAGTGGTGGCAGTACAATAGAAGGATCTATAGTGGAAGAGGTACTGTAGAAACAAGGGTACTCTAGTAGTACTATTCACCGAAGGGCCCTTTGGGCCAAAAAAATTGGATTTTAAGCCTTGTATTTAGGCCACTTTGATTTTCTCCTTTGGGATATGTAATGGGTCTCCTTCTACCTAGAAAATATATTACTTTGATTTAATAATAAAAATTTGGCGTTAAACCCAACCTTTAAATAAATCAGAGTGATTATGGATATAGATTATATTATTGTAGTTAGTCAAAATCATCTTCTATAACAACATGGGTCATTAGACAGTGTTTTATAAATCAACATTTTGTTGAATCCTCCCCATATTTATTGATGACTATAGTGATATTTCCATTATGAAAGAAGTAAAAATTGTAACTTGTGCTACCCATCGATCAAGAACCAATATTTTTCACTCAATTTGGTGGCCTGTGTATTTATAGCCTTTAATGGGAATTATGGGACTATAACACTTAAAGAAATTGGGGAAGAGAACATCATAAATTTCATGATTTATAACATCATTACATGATTTTGTGTCCCTCATGAAATATTTAAAGACAACAATATAAATTGTTGTTCTTCAAAATTGAATTTGTATTATTAGTGGTATAACATTGAATTCAACAATTCATCTAACAATAAGGCAGTAATGAAAATAATGAGAGATTAATTTTATAAAACTCTATAAACAAATATCTATAAAATAGTGTGTTATAGACTAATGGTTGTATTATGATTCAATATGGGTGAATTGAGTAATTTAATTTTTTTTATTCACGTAGAAAAATTCCCTCTCTTATTTATGACTAAATTTTATTCATCTATTTTAAAATTTTCATTGTGGAAATAAATTCATAAATAGAAAATTTAATAGTGATATATGTAGTATTTCAGGTAAATGAAGTCCCATATACCACTCTTACACCACTATTACCCACGTATGTAATGATTTTTTGAGAAAATTCTTTTTTTACAGACTTCTATATCTTTTTAGAGGGACATTATGACTAGGTGAAAGTACATAGAAAATTGAAAAAGAACATTAAATTTAGATAGGGATCTAGATGTTATTTATATGAAATATTCTTCAATGATTCTTTTTTTGGGAACCGTACAAATAAATGATGATAAACATAAGGTTTTACTCTTTTCTATTGATAGTTACAAGAGAAATTAGATGGAAAAAGAAGGATCTCAAATAGAAATAATATTATAATTAATAATTTAAATTAATGTATTCTGAACACTTCTATCATTGGAAATCATAATAGCCGATGATGTGAGATTTATTCTTCCATATTTTTCAAGAAAATAGACTACCATTATTAAAGAATCAATAAAATAATTTAATATGAACTCATCTGCAATAAACTTCACATGAATAGGTCTTTCATATCATTCCACAACTTGAAAATGTTTGAACTCCACTGTATTTAAATACAATACACATGATCCGTTGAGAAAAGTGATATGTAGAACTTCCTTCTCCTAGAAATACTGTGAAAATAGTAAATACAAGAAAAATAATCATATTTGTATTCTATCCTAGAGCTTGGATATTATTATATTTGAGTTTATTATAAATCATAATTACAGCTTTTAAATATTTTAAATAATCATTAATATGATCTATTGAGTTATTCAATGGTAATAAAGTCTAACTAGTACTATGACGTAGCGGTTTTACAAAACCAAATCAGCATAGCCAATTTCAAGAGCTGAATTTATGTTACAGATTTTACTTCACATTTCCAAATTGAATTATTCTATCATTTAAATGACATAGTGAAATCTAATATAGCCTATTTAAACAACATTTCCATTCTATTCACATAGGTTATTCACTTAGGGTAACATATCAAGTCGAAGAGATGTTGTCGATTTCAACACAAAAGTGATTCACGCAACTGATTTCAGCACATTTAATATTTATGTAGATTATTGTTCATGTATTCAATGGATCACATATTGAATTCCGTAACATAAACGTTTTACACATCTGAATGATCATGTAGGAACATTATCAAAAAGGTGATTCTATATACTTATTCAATTTTCATATACATGAATTAGTGGTGTTGAAAATTAACATATCTATTTCCTCTATTTTCCATATTTTTCAGAAAAATTATGATTTATTTGAAATGATTCTAGAATTTATACTTTAAAAAATTAACACAAAAAACAGAAGAATACATAAACAATTGATAAAAAGACCTACGGGAAAAATCATTTGTATAGAATAAAGGGTATTTGAGATCATCAAAACCTAAATTATATGGAATATGTTGAATCAATAATATTATTCCAACAATATAAAAATGTTTTATGATCAAAAACCCTATAAAACTAGTAAACCTTGGTAGATATCACGGTAGATATAAAATACAAAAAATTAGAATTGTTTAAAATAATTTAGTTAACGGGTTTAAAATTTATTGTTTCTCCCCATATATAGTTACATCTCTTCTTTTGAAAGCCATAAACATATCATTTTAACCCCCCTTATTAAAAGATAAAACAAATAGTGGAAAACTTCTCTCCATTTATTTATATAGTGGAAGAATTCTCCCCATTTTTTATCATTTAAAAGGATAAGATAGATAAATCTCATGTAAATGTACCACCATGGGGATATGAATTATATATGCTTACTGAGAAAACTGAATATAGAATTATAGAAATATTGGGTTTAACTAAGTTAATCAATGAGATTAATAACAAAAAAGGTATCAAATCACTAAGAAACCCATGATAAAACAAGAAGTAATGATGTATTTCATTAATTTTTTTAAAATCCTATGATATATATAGTAAATAAAGATAAGAAAACTTATTCAAAAAACATATTTTGGTTTGGTTAAATGTGGTTTGAAGGTTGGAGTTGTTAGAGTGGTAGATGGTGTTAGAGCTGATGGTGATAAAGGGTCATAAATTTCTTCTATTCTCTACTAGTCTCATGGGAATTTATAGAAGGACCAAGACGAATAAGTATCCATCTTCTCTTCTGAAACAATTTGTAAACCTACATATTAATCCAAAAAATTACATAAGTGTTTTTAAATTAAAGAATCCAGAGAGGTAATTGCCTATGAATTTGAGAAATTGAGGTAATTCCATTCCCAATAAATATCTTAAGTGATTATAAATTCCCTTGAGATAATATTGAAGTCACACTTATTTTTAGAGTTTAAATTAGTGGTTTAATATCTAAATTTTAAATTTGAGAAGGCATATCCACAAGAACCATTTTCATAATTATATTCACAGATGTATGCCTATTTAATACCCTACTAGTTAGTGACTAATATTTATGTTCCGTAATATCCACCTACATATGAAAACTATGAATAAAAACCTTAAAATAATTAAGATATGATTTAAAAAATTCAGCATGAGTAACTAGTTTTAGTTCAACTGAATGTGAAACTACATGCGTTTTGTATAAAACCAACTCCATACCTATGAGTGGAGCTTATTCTTCCAAATATTATATAGATGATTATTTTAAACATAAGTCTGATTATATATTTTTCCATGGAATAGAAATCCCAAATCTATAGATATTGTTTTTATAATATTAATAAATACGAGTGTTTTTATTGTTATTTATAATGATTAATGAAAGAAAATAATTTTCTTCCTTTGAAATCCTAAAATTATCTTCTACCACATCCCTAGGAGATTTTTCATGATGCAAATTATAGTCATTCCTGTACACATCTAATCCCACAAAATGCTTCTTAATAAAATATTCTATTTTATAAAAATGGATAGAAAGAGTCTTTTCAATTTCATCCATAATTACTTAGGAAATGAAATTAGATTGGAGATTTTTAATCTTAGAAGAAGAAAAAACTCAACTCTGGAATTATTTTACTATATTCATTATGTAAATATTAATATAAAATTTACAAAATAGAGTACTTTTAGTATATGGTTGGAACATATTTATTAAATTAAACTGACATAACACCTAAAATTTTAGAGTGTGTATATTCTATTTTTCTTCTCCATAATAAAAATCCTTGATTTCATGAAGAACATTGTGAGATAAACTAGATCACATGGATAAATGATTCTGAAACATATCCTTTTGATATGAATCTAATGAAACACAATAAATATACTAGAAAAATTTTAGGAAAAAATAACTTATTCCATTAATAATGTATTTTATTTACTCATGTTTCCAGAACATATATCAAACATTTTATATTGCATAGGTGGATATATCTATAGAAAATTTATCATTTCTCATTTGGCATCCTCCATCCCAATCAACTTATTTCAGTGATTTAGAGATAGAGGACTCTTTATATTCTATGATAAAATATTTTCAAGTTAATGTATTCCCATTTAAACCATAACAATATATAATCATATTTTCAAGCTATATCATTACATCATCAATGAACACTTTGTTTTAAAAATTTCTAAACTATTACTTAATGAAGTATATACTTCATGAGAAGTTAACTATAAATATGGTACTAATTATTTGTGGATTTTTTTTCATATTCCATAACTACATAGTATCCATTCCTATATTAATAATTTATCATGTTTTATTTGAATCATATTCTTTATGAACTTCTTCTAACCTTGGAGATATCAAAACTTTAGATATCAAAGTCCCATACTGAGTTGGAATTTATTTAGAAAAATTATAATTTGTCTCAAAAACTATATTCATATTTCAATCCTCTTTATTAGATATAGAATCTTCACTATCATATTTGGTAGCTACATCCTATTGAATATATACAAGTACACCAAAAATAGAACTGATAAATAGAACAAAAGGATTATTTATTACTGATGTTGTCTCTAGAAATCCCCTCAAATACACCATATGGATTGTAATTTTATCACTATATAGTGAGGTCTGAGATGACCCTCCCTAATACACACTTTTCAAACCAAATTTCATCAGGGATTTAAAATAAAGGCCTGATTATTATCCATTCGTCTTCAAGATAATGGACAATATAGTGTTAGTTTTATGAAACATATAAAAATTAACTCCATATAATTCCACATATTTATTCTTAAAAAAATTAATTAATGTATAATAAAAATAATGGATTAACATTCCTTTTCCTTCACAAAAATGATGCATGAATATCACAATGTTTCTCAGAAAACCCAAATTCACCTTATTGAGAAAGACATATATATATATATATATATATATATATAATCCATGATCTCCCATACTCTATGTCCATCACACATATTCATAAAGATAGATAGAGCTATACATTCATCAGGTATTGTATTTACTAGATAAACAAACATAATATAAAGAAATAATCTTGAATGCATATATTATATCCTTTATTTGATTAAAAATAATCTCTAAAATCATCAAAAACTAATAAATTCTTCCTAAAAAATACCTTTTAACATCAAACACTCAATCCCAACCATCAAACTCTAGATTTTTCTTTAAAATAATTTTGATTATCTTAATCCACACTATAAGAATGGATTTTTCTCAAAAAAAATTCTTCTAACTCCTTTGTATTTCTAACACTAACTTGTGCATATATTGTTAGAATTATTTTTCATTACCACTTTAAATAATTCGAATAAAGGTTAAATAAGTACTGAGAAGTTAGGGATGATGGTTCGGCTTCAAAGGGATGTTACATTTGTGAATGAGAAAATTGTTGAGAGATGATTTTGTATTAGGTCACATACTCGAATACCAATTTTCAAATACCCCCTATTTAAGTTTTATAAATACTACAAATTTAAATATAAATAAAGAAAATAAAAAATAAAAAATGATGTAAATTTATATTTTGTAAATTTAGATAAACACATAATATTAATAAGAGTAATCATCATCTAACGTTACACTAAACAATATAAGAGGACACAATATTTTAAATTTCAACAAAAATAAAGTGAGTATTTTTTTAAATTAGAATAAATTAAAACACCTTAAAACACATTAAAAAATAAACCCAATTATCTTTTAATAAAATAAAAATGATCACATATAAGGGGTTTAGTAAAAATATTAACTTACTATTTCTCTATAGAGATAAAATCAAGAGAAATATCACCTTTTGAGAATGATCTCTTATTAAATGATGTATTATGTTTCCTTGAGAGTATGATATTAAATTAAATTAATTTTTTATAAATCAACGAAATAGATATTTTTCATTAAAAATATCATAAAATAGTTCTTGAATATTATAAATGTGATTCATTAGGATTATATTGAAATCAGTCACATCAAAATACTAAAAACAAAAGTTTTAGTCTATGGGGACTAAAATAATAGTTATTCATTTATATATATTATCTTTAATTGGTTTCTTAGCTTCATCCAAGTCAAATATTTCATTAGAAATAAAATAATTAGTATTGAATTTTCTACTTTCTTGTATAAAACTTTTTAGTAATTATATATTTTATTTTATTTGATTTTTCACATTAAAAAGAATATTTTATGAATTTGAGAAACTAGAAATTAGTTTCACCCAACCTTCATGCTCATTTCAAAATATTTTTCATTAGTTTGAAAAACTAATAACACATTTTTTTATTTTCATAACCAATGCATACATTATTAAAATATATTATCACTTAAAATATATTTGAAGATGAAGTTTTAATATACAATGTAGGATATTCTATCCTTCTGAAAACAAATTAGGTTATAGAAAATAACCAAAATGACCACAAAAATCTCTATATTTTTTTAATACCACAAAGTGATTTGTTATTATTAGAAACCAAATTTGGAATAAGGAAACATTCCAAACTCATAGGTTTTTCAACATAAACTTTCTGTAACAGAAAACCACTTAGAAAATTATATTTTCAATCTATTTGTTGTAATTGAAAATTAATATATGATGCATAAGCTAAACAAATCCATATGGTTTCTAATATAGCTATTAGGGAAAATAAATCCACTTATAATATACCTGATTCCTGATTACAACCTTTAGATACTGATCAATATTTATTCATAGTTATTACACCATGATCATTATTATTATTCTTAAAAACTCATTTAACACTTTAACAGGATATTCACAGGACCTATCAACTAAATCCAATACTTTATTCCTCTTTAATTAGTCTAACTCCTCTTACATATAAACAACCGAACCTTTATCTACAAAGGATTATTTTATTAACATAGTTTAGAACTAATATAAAAAAGGAATATAATTATACAAGGTTTATTACACTCTTTATTTTTATACGTACTTCATCTAAACTTCCTATAAATGTTTTTAAGGATCATTCATAAGTTTTGGGCTATTTTGGTAGCACACTTTTAGGTGCACTAACATTAAACCTTTCATGATTTTGTTTTGGAAAGTATTGTTACAATTATCCATCATTTTATGATAAAAAAGTATTATATATCTTTTGTTTTTCAAATTATTCACTTAGTTTATATATATGAGTTACTCTCTTATTAAAAGCATCACTTCCATCAAATTTCACATGAGTTTATTCATCAATTATTTTTGATCATTTATTGAAAACTATATATTCTTATGAAGTGGTAGAATATAATAGAATGACTCCTTATTCAAATTTTGGATTAAACATAGCAACATTATCATTGGTGTTTAAAATATACACCTTATAACCACAAACATTATTATTTTTTGGATTTCTATTATTCTATAACTCATAGGGTGTCTTATTTAAAAATTTTCTAATTAGAACCCTCTTAATGAAATAATATTCTATATTAACCAATTCATCCAAAATTAAGTGTAATGGTTATATTCAAAAAATGTTTTCCTAGTAATTTTATGCAAAACCATATTCCTCCTTTTTAATAAACTATTCTATTGAGGTGTTGTAACACCCCGAGATTGAATGGTTTTTATAGAATTAAATTCAATATTTTCAATGTTTTTTACATCACATAATGATTATTTTATATTTCCTTAAATGCAGAACTGAGTATAGATTTCATTATATGAAGCACTAATTTTACCATGAATTACTCACAATAATGATATCATGCATAAAACATGACTCCCAGATTTTATGAAAAAATGATGTAGTATTAATCTAAATGTGACCATTATACCCTATCCATTAAATAGTTAGATATGAATAGTTTAAAATAAATTATTGAATATACATATAAATTTCCTATACAACATAAATGTATTTATAAATTCTTAGTAAATAATCAATTAATTTTCTCTAAAGTAAATATATTATTCAAAAATATGATTTCATCAACAAAATATTTATATATAATTTTATTATAATATATTGTAAGTATTTTATAAATTTTTAGAAAATAATTTGAAATAATTAAAATAAAATTTTAAATAATAATATTTAAATTCAACTATTTTTAAATATTTATACTTTTTTGAATATGTTGATTTTTTAGTGAATAAAGAAAATTTTGTTTTTTAGATTAGTAAAACTTATTTTTAGTAATTTTAGTGATTTAAATTACACATTATTTTTTAAAGTAGATTTATTATTATTTAGTTATTCCTAATAAAGTTAATTAACTTTTTATAAAATTTATATTTTATTTTATTAAAAGTTTACTATTAAATTTTAAAAGGTGTTTCTTCATAAAACTGGTTTAAAGTGCAATTTGTTTCTCCATTTTAATTAAAAATAATAATTGTTATTTAGATATGTCAAAAATAAAGTTTTTATATTACTTTTTTTACAAATTATAATTTTGATTCATAAAATAAAAATAATTAGCTATAGAGTTAATTTAAATCATCTTATACGTAAATAAGAACACTTTTATATAACCCTACATTTCGTTACATCGATGTGTTTTGATGTAAATTTTTTATTTCTCAATTTTTTAATTTTTTTTGATAAAATAAAATAGTTTTTTTAAATAATAATATTAATATTTTTTAGGGTGCAATTTTCATAATTTTCTGAAAGGATAAAATTTTTATGAGTACTGGAAAATACTTAGTTTAAATTGAAAACTTCTTTTTCATTTAAATTATTTATAATATTAATATATATTTATAATTGTTTCTAGTGTAAAATTATTTATATCATATATATATATATATATTATTCCACTTTATTTCATTTTAATCAATTTAATGTGGTAATTAAAAATAGTAACATTGTGAAAGTTTGAATGCTTTCTCATTTAAAACTTGTTATCTCATCACATCCACATGAATAACATTAATAGATATTTTTCCACATGAATGATTTGAAAGTCAAAAATTGGAATTAATATTTTTAGTAAACGTAATTTATGTTATTTAATAGGTTCAACCTAATTTTTGACTAATATGAATAGTGAAAACAATGAATAGTTAAGATAAATATTTTTTTTATTAAGGGTAAAAAAAGACAACAGTCACAAATGAAAAAAAACATTTGCAACACCAATTTTCTGACAATATTTCAACTTAAAACCTTATATTTATATAATGGTTCATTATTATAATCGTGTTTCCTAAGAAATAGGGGTGGAATTATTACATTTTAAAAAATCACAAGTGTGTTTCAACCCTCACCTATAAAATGCCACCCCATCTTTTCTCATCTTGAAATCATCAATACATATTTCATTAGCTAATAACTGACCAAATAAAATCCAGAATTTTCACTTATCATCATAAATGGATTATATTCCATATAAAGATAGAATTGGAAGGTTTTCTGTGCAAACCTAAGGAGGATACCCGAAGAAGAGGTAATGTTCATCAAAAAGAGTGTTTTTATTTAAACAATTCTCTACCTCCTTCAACTATTATTATAAAATTTTGATATAATATCCTTAGGAGTTATATTTCATAAGTATTTTTTCTTAACATAATTTCAAAAAATTATATCCATTTCTATTAATTATGTTAGAAAATCACCATTCATATATATGGGGTACTACCACCTCTCTAACCATTGTTATTTGTTTTTTCCATTACCACCACACATGGTTAAACAAAATGATGTATTTATTATTTATATATGATATTTATGATGTTTTTGTCACGACCCGACCCTAGCCGGGCTCGATCCGCAACTACCCCAAGCCCAACTCCATAGGCCAGTGACTCGCAACAAGAACCAAAGGCTAAACAACTCAGGGATGTCTCTTCCTAAGTACCGTACAAACACACGTAGCCCACTCAATGAAATAGTGCAGAGTAAAAGAGAATGTAAAGTACCAACTGTTATATACAACCACAAAGGTGCATTGACCTCTAAATAGTACAAAGAAAGTGCTAAAGGTAAACTGAAAAGAAAATGGAAAAACACATGCCCAACCAGAAATGTACCATATCCCGAAAACAGGTAAACAATGTAAAATAGCTGGGAGAGTCCCACTCCTAGAACCCGACTACGACCACCACACACAGTCCAAGATCCTGAACTCCTAAGATCCTCTGATGTAATGACCAACCTGTCCGTCATCTGAAAGGGAACACCAAGTGAGTGAAAAGACCAATCAGGGGTGAGTATAAAAATACTCAGTAGGATTCCCCGAAGGCTCGCGAGATAAATAAAGGAGGTACTGAAGAGGTGAGCAGTAGATCGAACAGGGAAAAGTAATGTAGTACAACATAGAGTGCAGTAAAGAGTAAAATAAAGTAACAACTCAACCAAATAATAAAAAGGAAGTACATTATTCCAAACACAAGGAGCTAGAAGCGGTGAGAAGATGAACTTCTCGTCAAGTATTTGATACCTATAGAAAGAGAGTAGACTTGTCCAACCATGAGAAGCTAGGCATGGAAAGCACATGGCATACCCCCATGGCATTACCTCTCCTGTAAGGAGAGTAACCAAAAACCAAGGAGTGGGTAATGGAACAAGGTATACATATATATATTCTCTGTCAAGAAACCCAAAAAAGATCGTAAGGGGATATCCATCCCGTAGCTCAGCCCAAAAATTGAGTAGCCAACAGTCCCAGGAGTAGGCACCATCGATGCCCAATATCCCACATATCTGCCCCAAACTGCATTTCAAGGGCTCAAATCACAGCACCTTGACACTATCCGCTTTGGGTGACACTTTCTCACCGTCACAGTTTTAGGTCGCGACTCAAGGACGCATCTTGGTGGGGAAAGTGCCCCTCGTACTTGAAAGTTCTGGGGAAAGTCAAACCACCACTCGGCAATGCACCGTAGTTGAGAGGACTTCTCAAAGACAAAGTCATCACATCAATGACCCATACATCCAAGGTTCCCGCTCTGGTAATCACGATGAAAATCCATAGACTAGCCTAGATGAAAGGAATGAGTTTGAAAGAAGTCGTCGGGTAACCCACTGCCCAGCCCCACTGGAGGGTAGACCCTAAGAGGTCGTCGGGAGACCAAATTCCCAAACTTTTCTAGAGGGTAGAGCCTAATAGGTCATCAGGTGATCCACTGCCTAGTCTCTACTGGAGGGTAGACCCTAAGAAGTCATCAGGCGACCCACTGCCCACCCCGGCTGGAGGGTATACCTAGAATAATTCGATAGGTGACCCACTGCCAGTCTCTGCTAGAGGGTAGATCTGGAAGAAGTCTACATGTGATCCACTGCCCAGTCTCTGCTGGAGGTTAGACCTAGAAGAAGTCAATAGACGACGCACATCCCATCCCTGCTGGAGGGTAGACCTGGAATAAGTTGACAGGAGACCCACTACCCAGTCACTACTGGAGGGTAAACCTGGAATAAGTCGTCAGGTGACCCATTGCCTAGCCCTACTGGAGGGTAGACCCTAAAGAGTCGTCGAGAGACCTACTTCCCAGCCCTGCTGGAGGGTAGACACAGAATTGGTCCGATAAATCAGCACTGCAACTAAAATCACCGGGTGTTACCAACATCGCTACCATGGGTTGGTTCAGAGTGCATTAAAGGGACCTCCATCCAACCCCCTATCATATTTACACATTTAATAAGATCACTTAAGAGGCTCTTCTCACTGGAACTGATTACATCGTTGTAATCCTTGTGAAAAAACACGCGAGATAGACTACATACTCGCTAGAAATGGGCTCCCGATGAAAAAGTTACTCGACACCGCTTTACGCCCATACAGTGTTTCGTGGGCCCCACACCTCGGTCCTGAAAGAGGTTGATCAAACTATTCCACTGTGATGCTCTCGAAAAAGTGCACTTAATCGACTATTCATATGCCTCATATGGATGCCTAATTAAAAAGTCACAGTATGCTGCACATAGCTTAAGAGACAGCTTGTGGGGCCCATGCCTCAACTCTGAGTTCAACGCCTGAAACAACCCCGGTAAAATTTGCCTTGATGCCAGGGTCACAACGCCATTGACAGCGCCTAAAACGGACTCCGAATGAAGAAGCTGCAACTCCCCGCGTTATATGCAAACAGGGCCCTATAGGGCCCACCCCTTGAGCCCGAATTTAGGTGGGCGGATTGCTCCATAACAATCCCCTCGGAAAAAAACTTAGAAACAAGTGCTCATTCACCCTAAACGGATGTTGGGTGAAAAAGTTTTGTTTCACCATAAAACGTGCGAACTAGGCCCTATGGGGCCTTCACATTATCTCCAACCCAAATGCTTCACAAAGCATCTCAAAAAATCCGTACGAGGACTGGGGTCACGCTGTTGTTGACGGCACGTCAATCGGACATCCCAAGCAAGAGTTAGGTCCGACGCGATAATTAATTAATTAATTGAATAATTAATTAATTATTCACATTAAGCGTTTTGTGCCACAAGCAACAAAACCAACCCGCAATGGTTCTGAACCAACTTTGGATGGACTGACTCAGCTCCAGGGCCACAACGCCTCTGACGGCGTGTCAAATAGATGTCCGGCTCATGAACCACATCCGACGCAACATTAATAACAATTAGTATTATTAAAGAAAAACGTTTCAGGGCACCCGTCATCAGGTGCAGAACCCAAAAACCCCGAACCATACATCAAAAAGTCCGTCTTGTTAACACGGACCTACATCTGTAGACGATGCATCAAATGGACACGCCGTTTAGGAAATACGTCCCCTTGAATGCAAGGGGCCCAATCGGGCCGATCCACCCCGGCCAGCCCAGTCCGGACTATCGTCCCACGACCCAGCCGTGGGTCCAGTCCAGTTCACCACGGCTCGCTGGTCACGGACTACCCAGCAGCATCGGACCCGAGTGGGTCCGGTTTTCTCCACACAGACCAGCCAACTGGCCGGTCATCCACGTCGCGCAGCAGGACCTCCATACCATGGGTCCTTGTCCGCGGTTCCTCCCCCGAGGTTAGCTCCTCAGGGGCCTCCTCCTTCGACCGCGACTGGCCGTCGCACCCCAGTAGCACACCATTGTGACTCACCGCGGCCTGCGCCACCCAACGTAGCACCGCCCCTGTGCTACCCTGCGACACCCGCTACGCCCACCGCCTGGAATCGCCGACCCTTCTCTGGCCTTGCCTTCCCGCTGAGCTGCACACCCAGCGGCCGCCTCACTGTCCCAGCCGCTCGGACTCCCTCTGAGCTCCGCCGCCCCGATGCACTGTGCTGTCTCCGCAACCGCCTCGGCTCCTCTCATGGACTCCTTCAGCTCGACCACACCCGCTGCCTGACGGTCCCTCGCAATGCCACGGCAGCAGCACCCCTTTACTCCTCTTCCAGACTCCTCCGCCGCGCCACCTCGAACTCCGACCACCATCCTTGCCGGAGCCAAAACATCCAATGACCGCCGACACTGCTCCGGTGGCCCGATTCCAAAAACGAAAGAATATTTGGGTTTCTCAGGGTGAGGACTTCGCAACACCTACCACCAATCGATGATCCGACGACCGGTTGACACATCTGAAAATTATGGCGGGTATTCATGAAAAATGGAACGAAGAACGGGGTTCCAAACATAGATCGATGGCCATGTTTGTGCAGCCATCAATGATTTTTTAAATTAAATATAGAAAAAAAATATAGAAACCAATAACCAAAGTGGATATTGAATCAGATCTCAAAAACAAAAGAGATCCTACCTCGATTCTGATGTGCGTCGTAGGTGATACATCTGTGAGGCTCCACCTTCGAACTGCCAAAGCTTTGACCAAGATCGCTCTTCAATCCGGTGAAGAATGATAAAGAATAGCTAGATATATAGAGAGAGAGGGAGACAGAGAGAGGGAAGGAAATGGGTCTTCCCTCAACACTTAGTGAATTTATAAAAATTAACTAAAACTCTCCCAACATGCGCGGATTCTGAAACCTCCACGCCCGCCTATTTTATGTCACACCTAGGTAAAACGCCCCATTTCGAACTGAATGGAAGTCTTAGATTTTAATTCTGAGACATCATTTGAAATTTATTCAAAAGTAATTCCAGTGATAAAAATATCTAAGTGGACATTTCGAAATGACCACTTTTCCCCAGGGTGACATTTTTCATAGAAAGCCCACACCCATGAAAATTGCACCCCTCCTTGGGTAAAAGGAACACTCTGAACTCAAAAGTTCACTAGGATTACCAATCCGAGATACCGTTTAAGAGATACTTGCGTTTAACCATTAAACGAATTAATTAATTAATTATTTATCTGTTTAATGTTCCGCTAATGGGTGGGGGTCCCAACATCCTATTTTGACATGTTCTATGTCATTCCTTGGGTAAAAACCCCATTTTGGACCCATCCATACTCTCAGATTTAGAATCTGAATTACCTTTTAGGAGTTATCCCATTTATTTTGTGTGCCTAGTGTGAACACACTGAAAATTTAATTCTGGACACACCAGGGCTCGGAATCGCACGTCATCTGAAGGAACTGCTCTAGAATAACATCATAAAATCTTCCAAATACTTTTATTGAAAAAAATGAGTTCTTACAACATTCCCTCCTTCAATATTTTCATCCCCGAAATGCAAAACCAGGGAACAAATCAGGGTACTAAGCCCACACCTGGCTCTCCCATACCTAGAAGAACTCTTGCACAGTCCCATGTCACCGCACAAAAACCAAAGGATTTGATCCGTTCACATGAGGTCTACCCTATCCAATGACGTGTATATAATCATGAACACTTCTTCTCAAGTGATTCATGTGGGAGACGATATGCACCCAAACCAGCCTTTGGATTTAGGGAAAGGAGGTAGGGAGCCTCGCCATCCCTTCACACAAACTCAAACGGCCCAAAGGACCTCAGGGGTAGATCGCCTCCCCGATCGAACCTCTATGTCGGACGCCATGACTAGAGTCACTGATTGGACCTTGGACAAATCTCTGTTATTCCCTCCTTCAGAATATCTATATGGTGAAAACCCCAAGGACATCTGGTCACGCAGGGTTTCAGAGTCGATGTCCCATGACCCAGACTCTCTTACACACTCGGAAAGCGATGAAGTCCACACCATCGACTAATAGAAAAGGTCCCACACCCTCTAAATTTCCAACACAGGGTTACACCGATGCCCCATGTCACCCTGGTAACACCTCAAGCAAGGATCAAGGAGAAAATCATTTCACATACAGAGTTTAACAATTATATTGCAAAATTAGAAGAGTTGTAGAGCATACCTCTTATCACCTCATACTCTGCAGGATCTTAGACATCAAAAGCTCATGGCTATCCGTGGTCCCAACTGTCATCTCTCGGAGCCTAACGTGAACCGCCTGGTGGTGATGGGAAGACCTCGTACTGTCATCCCCCACTTCTAGCTCCTCCTGCTCCTCTGCTAGAACCACCTCTCTGGCCACTAATCTGATCATGGTGTTGCCTCTATCGTGGTGGTGTGCCTGTTGCATGCCCTAAGTTCTCAGCATACCTAGTTGGGCAGTGCCATTCCAAGTGACCCTGCCCATCGCAAGCATAGAATCGATGCTCTCTAGGCTTCACTAGTTCCCTCCGACGCCACTGTGTTGTATGACCACGACCCGGAGTCCACCCACAGAAGGGTCTCCTCAGCTGATGCCCTTCATTCTGCCGCCATAGTGGTGCATGACCACATATCTGATACTGGTGGTGGGAATGCCGCCTACCTTGAGGTTCCGTCTACTGACGCCTGCTAGATACGACAGATGTCTCAGCTCTGTCGTGCCTACTCCCACCACCAGCAACTGAAGAGCATGATAGGAATATCTCTATCACCAGCACCTGCTCTAGAACCACAACATAAGTAGGAATGCCCAAGGGTACTATGATAACACGAATCTCTCTATGGAGACCATGCTAAAAATTCCGCGCTCATAATTTTCCTCCATGGACCGAGTCCGGGTAAAAACATGCACGTCTGTGAAAATAGTCACGTACTCAGTCACTGTCATCCCTCCCTGCTAAACCTGTAGGAGTTACTGGATCTGAATGGACTAGAAGCAGGAGGGGTAAAACTCCTCATGAAACAACAGCTGAAAGTCGCCCCACAGAAGTGACGACTCATCAAGTAACTGAGTCACCAGATTCCACCAACGTCCAGTTTATCCATGGAAGAGGATGGCTGGAAAAGCCACCCTTTGATCTATCGATGTCTGCGCAAGCCTGAAGAGGCAAACCACTATCTCTCGCCAAACCTCTACTGCCAGAGGATCTAGCCCACCACTGAACCTCAACGGTCTCTATCGCTGGAAATCATAGAGTGCGCTCAACCTGTTCTCAAGCTCCATCTACTCTGCTGGAGTTGTCGGCTACTCACCAGGTGGGGGTGCTGCTACCGACCCACCCGAAGAGATAGACTCGCTTGATGGGTCCTGGAATGGGGCATCATCGCTCACAGGGTTGTCTTCACGAACCAAAGTTGGTATCATAGATGACTGTCTTCGCAGATAAATCCTGAATGTTATAAAGGAGTGTCGTGATTAGATGAGAATATATGTATATAACAGTAACAAAAATGGGGAGCTGACTCAAGAAGGATAGTCAAAGATTCAATCCTATGTGATGCACAAACAAATTTTTCTGCAACGAGTGTCTCAGCATGTCGAGTCGACAAGCGAGTTATCAGGGTCTTGGTGAATTGATACGTCGGCCGCCACACCATCGTTGGACTCCCTGTCCTGAGGGATGATCTCGAGACACGTTGAAAATATTTCCCTGAATCCCAACTAATTCCTTTTTAGGGATGTTCGAACAATGTCCAAAGGAATGACCCACCTATGATACGACTTTGTCACGACCTGAACCTACCCAGGCTCGAGCCGAAACTACCCCAAGCCCGCCTCCATAGGCCAGGGGCTGGCGACAAGCGCCAAAGGCTAAACAACTCGGGGAGGCCATTCCCTAAGTACCTATACACACACACACACGCATCCCACTCAATGCAATAGTGTAGAGTAAAATAGAAAGAAAAGTACCAACTTCTATATAGAACCACAAAGGTGCATCGACCTATAAACAATAAAAAGAATGTGCTGAAGGTAAACTGAAAATAAAAGGAAAAAACATACACCTAACTAGAAAAGTGCCACAACCCGACAACAGGTAAAAAAAGTAAAACAACTGGGAGAGTCCCACACCTGGAACCTGACTACGACCACCGCACACGATCCATGATCCCGAACTCTTATGCTCCTCTGAAGTCATGACCAACCTGTCCGTCATCTGCAGGGTCACACCAGGTGTGGGAAGAGCCCAAGTAGGGGTGATTATAAAAATACTCAGTAGGATGCCCCGAAGGCACGATGGAGCAAAAAATGAGGTCCTGAAGAGGTGAGAAATAGACTGAACAGGGAAAAGTAAATAAGTACAACAGAGAGTGCAGTAAAGAGTAAAAGAGAGTAACAGATCAACCCAACAAGAGAAAGGAAGTAGACTCGTCCAAACAAAAAGACCTAGAAGTTGTGAGAATATGACCTTCTCATTGAGTCTTTGCTACCTATAGCAGGAGAGTAGACTCATCCAACCAGGAGAATCTAGACACGGAAAGCATGTGGAATACCCCGCACATCTTCGCCTCTCTTGGAAGGAGAGTAACAAAAACCCAAGGAGTGGGTACTGGAACAAAGTATACATATATATACGCTCTATCAAGAAACCCGAACAAAGATCGTAATGGGATATCTATCCCATAGCTCAGCTCAGAAAGTGAGTAGCCTATAGTCCCAGAAGTAAACACCATCGATGCCCAGTATCCCACACGTCAGCCCCGAAATGCAATATAAGGGCTCAAATCACCGCACCTTGACACTATTTGCTTTGGGAGGCACTCACTCGCCCTCACAGTTTTAGGGCATGTCTCAAGGACGCATCTTGGTAGTGAAAGTGCCCCTCGTACTTGAGAGATCTGGGGAAAGTCAAACCAAACCTCATCACTGCCCCTTAGTCGATAGGTCTTTTAAAAGTCAAAGTCATCACATCACTTACCCATACAACCAAGGATCCCGCTTCAGTATTCACAGAGGAAATCCATAGACTAGCCTAGAAGAAAGGACTGAGTATGAAAGAAGTCGTCAGGTATCCCACTAACCAGCCCCGCTGGAGGGTAGACCCTAAGAGGTCGTCGGGCGACCCACTGCCCAGTCTCTACGGGAGGGTTGACCCTAAGAGGACGTCATATGACCCACTGCTCAGTCTCTGCTGGAGGGTAGACCCTAAGAGGTCGTCAGGTGACCCACTTCCCAGCCCTGCTGGAGTGTAGACCTGGAGTAAGTCAACAGGCGACCCACTGCCTAGTCTCTGCGGGAGGGTAGACCTCGATGAAGTTGACAGGGGACCTACTGCCTAGTATCTACTAGAGGGTAGACCTAGATGAAGTAGACATGCGACCCACTACCCAGCCCTGCTGGTGGGTAGACCTGGAAAAATTCGACAGACGACCCATTTCCCAGTTTCTTCTGGATGGTAGACCTGGAATAAGTCATCAAGTGACACACTGCCCAGCCCTGTTGGATGGTAGACCCTAAAGAGTCGTCAGGTGAAGCACTGCCCAGCCCTACTGGAGGGTAGACCCTGAATTGGTCTGATAACTCAACACTGAAACTGATATCACCAGGTGTTACCAACATCACTACCGTGCGTTGGTTCAGAGTGCATCAAAGGGACCTCCATCCAACCCCCTTTCATATTTCCACACTTAATAAGATCACGTAAGAGTCTTCGCTCACCTAAAAAGATTAAATGATTGTAATCCTCATGAAAAAACACGTAAGATAGACTACTTACTTGCTGGAAACAGGATCCTGATGAAAAAGTTACTCGATGCTACTTTACGCCCATACGTCGTCTCATGGGGTCCGCACCTCGATCCCGAAAGAGGTTGGGATAACTGCACCACCGTGATGCTCTCGGAAAATCACATTGAATCGATTATTCATACACCCCAAATGGACGCCTAATGAAAAATTCACAGTATAGTTAACACAGCTTAAGAGACGACACATGGGGCTCATGCCTCAACTCCAACTTCAATGCCTGAAACCACCACGGTAAAATTCGCCTCAATTCCAGGGTCACAAAGCCATTGACGGCGCCTAAAACGAACTCCGGATGCAGAAGATGCAATTCCCCGTATTATACACAAACATGGCCCTATGGGGCCCACACCTCGAGCCCAAATTTAGGTGGGCGTATTGCACCTTCGCAATCACCTGAGAAAACACTCAGAAATGAGTGCACATTCATCCTAAACAGATGTCAGGTGAAAAAGTTACATTTCACCGTAAAACGTGCGAACTAGGCCCTATGGGGACCACACCTTATCTCCAATCCGAACACTTTAGAAAGCTTCTCAAAAAGTCCACTCGTGGACTGTGGTCATGCTGCAGTTGACGACACGTCAATCGAACATCCCAAGCAGAAGTTAGGTCCGACGCAAAAATTAATTAATTAATTGAATAATTAATTAATTATTCATATTAAGAGTTTTGTGCCACGAGAAACAAAACAATCCCTAAAAGGTTTTGAAAAAACATTGGAAGGACCGAATCAGCTTCAGGGCCACAACGCCTCTGACAGTGCGTCAAACGGACGTCCGACTCGTGAACCGCGTCCGACACAACATTAATAACAATTAGTATTATTAAAGGAAAACGTTTTTTGGAACCCGTCTTCTGTTGAAGAACCCAAAAAACCCGAAACAGACTCACAATTTACATTTTATTAACACAGACCTACAAACACAGACGACGCGTCAATCGGAAGAGCCGTTTAGGAAATACGGCCCCTTGAATGCCAGGGGCCCAATCGGGCCGGTCCACCCTAGCCGGCCCAGTCCGGACCACCGGTCCGCGACCCAGCCGCGAGTTCATTCCACTTTTCCGCGGCCCACCCAGCAGCACCGGACCCGAGCGGGTCCGGTTTTATCCCCACAGACTAGCTAAATGGCCTGTCTTCCGCGTCGCGCAGTAGGACCCGCATACCGTGGGTCCTTGTCTGCGGTTTCCTCCCCCCTAGGTCAGCTCCTCGGGGGCCTACTCCTTCGACTGCGATAGGCCAGAGCACCCCAGCAGCATGCCACCGTGCCTTTCCATGGCATGCGCCGCCCGACACAGCACCGCCCCAGTGCCCCCCTGCGACACCTGATGCGCCCACCGCATGGACCCGCCGACCTCTCTTCAGCCTCGCCTTCCCGCTGTGCCACACACCCAGCGGTCGCCTCGCTGTCCCAGCCGCTCGGACTCCCTCCAAGCTCTGCCGCCCCGACGCACTGTGCCAATGCCACAGCCCCCTCAGCTCCTCCGGAAGACTCCTCTGGCTCGACCGCACCCGCTTCCTGATGGTCCCTCGTGACGCCACGCCAATAGCGCCCCTCTACTCCTCCATAGGACTCCTCCACCGGACTCCTCCGCCGCGCCACCCCAAACTCCGGCCACCATCCTTGCCAGAGCCGAAACATCCGAAGGCTGCCGCCACCGCTTCGGTGGCCCGATTCCAAAACCCGAAAGAAATTCTAGATTCTCGGTGCGAGGCCTTCGCAACGCCTACCTCTAAACGATGATTCAATGACCAGTTGACACATCTGAAAATTATGGCGGGTATTCGCGACGAATGGAACAAAGAACAGGGTTCCAAACATAGATCGATGGCCGTGTTTGTGCAGCCATCTATGATTTTGTAAATTAATGATGGAAAACAAATAGATAAATTGATAACCGAAGTGGAAATTGAATCGGAGCTAAAAAAAGAGATCCTACCTCGATTCCGATGCGCGTCGTAGGTGATGCGTCCGCGAGGCTCCCCCTTCGAACCACCGAATTTTTGATGAATATCGCTCCTCGATCCGGCGAAGAATGTTGAATAATGAATAGAGAGATTTAGAGAGAGGTAGAGAGAGAGATGGAAATGGGTCTTCCCTTAACACTTGGTGAATTTATAAAAATTCCCTATAACTCTCTCAACTGGTGCAGATTTCAAAACCTCCACGTCCGCTTATTTTATCTCAGGACTAGGTAAAACGTCCCATTTCTAACTCAACGGAAGTCTCAGATTTCTATTCTGAGACTTCGTTCGAACGTTATTCAAAAATAATGCCAGCGATAAAAATCACTAATTGGACATTTCTAAATGACCACTTTGCCCCTGGGTGACATTTTTCACAAAAGGCCCGCACCTGCGAAAATTGAACCCCTCTTATGGTAAACAACATGATATGGACTGAACAGTGCCCTAGGTTTCCCAATCCGAGCTACCGTTTAAGAGATACTTACGTTTAACCATTAAACGAATTAATTAATTAATTAATTATCTCTTTAATGTTCCGCTAACGGGTGGGGGGTCCCAATGTCCCGCGCCGACATGTTCAATGTTTTCCTAGGGTAAACACCCCATTTTGGAACCATCTATACTCTCAGATTTAGGATCTGAACTACCTTTAAGGAGTTATCCCATTTATTTTATGTGCCCAGTGTGAACGCACTGAAAATTTAATTCCAGCCACATAGGGGCTCAAAATCGCATGCCGTCTGAAGGAGCTGCTCCGGAATAACATCAAGAAATTTTCCAAAGTCTTATATTGCAAAAACCAGGTTCTTAATGTTTTTGTGATTATAGAATTATTATTTTACACATACCTTTATGATTTTCATTTTTTGAGAATATGATAATGTAGTCCGTGTGTACAAAGGACTACAGACTTGAGAAATGATGTAATTAATTCAAGCATTACTTGGAACATAATATGGATTGTTTTAATGATAATATTTGACATATATAAAATAGTAATTATTATGTAACTATATTATATCTTTTACCGTATTGTTTTAAAAAAAATTATGAAAATGGAATCAGTGATCACACATTTTTACTTTCTCCCATCAACATTAAGGGTGTATTTTAGTTTTTATCATTATAGTTTATAAATTACTATAAATACATTTATAATGAATATATATGATATTTTTAATATGGAATTTTTTTGTAGATTATGGAACCATTATCAAACCAATATGGTCAAAAATTTAAAATTCGGACATATACAAATAGTAAAGCATTTTTTACCCAAAATGTTACATTACCATGGAATTATCATTAAATTGGTTATAAAATGGCATAAGTTAATAATAGAAGATATCATATATAAAATATGGTTTTGTAAGATAATTATTATAAGAATATATTTAATTCATATGATGTTTAAACCCATACAAATAAAGTTGAGACTTATAGTAAGGGTCTTTTTATCAATATATTATTTATATGAAATTTATTCAATATAGAAAACTAATATTTCATTAATGTGGTGTATATAATGATGATAGATGTATTATATGATTATTCTACTAAAAATTATTCAGACTTAGATACCAAATTTTTATATCACTTTCACGTTTCTTATGAATCAAAAGATATGAAAGTGATAAGGGATATTTTCTCAATTTCCCTTCATTAAGGTGTGAGTTATTCAATGATAATATATGTTTTCCATTTTATATCCTCCATTATGTATTCATGTTTTAAGAAATAATGTTTTTAAGAATTTTTGTTTCGAAGATCCTTTTACATTCAAAAACACATTTTCTATGAATATTATTCAAAATTATATCAGCACATATAAAATAATTTATTAAATAATTTTTTGACAATTTTTTAATATTTAAAAATTATGTTGAAATGAATAATTATGTTGATTTAAAAAACAATGTTTGTTTATAAACTATTTAAAATGTTAAATTTCTTAACTTGTGCATCATGAACAATATTTTCCACTATCTTGAGCACACAATGATATAAACATTCCTTTACAATCGTTCAATGTTATTTTTGAGGAATATATTTTTCTAATATTTGAAAAAACTTTTGATTTTAAATATATTCTGTCAAAGTAAAAAAGGGGTTTTGAAAAGGTTTTTAAAATTATTTTCAAAGTGGAAAATAAATTTTCATCAAGAAATGTTTTAAATGATTATAAAAGATATATTATTATTTCTTCAAGTTTATTTTAAAATTATATTATTTTTAAAATGTTTTTTTAAATATATTATCAATGAATGGTTATCTTCCTCAATAAACCTTCAATGTCAGTATCTTTAAAATAATTTTCTATCTAAGATAACATCTTTTGATGTTTATAATTTTTTACCAATGATATGATCCAAAGAGTCCATTATTATTCATTATTTGGATATTTTATGTTTTTCATGATAAGATTATTATGAAACCCATTTCCCTTCCATGGGTTATACCATAATAAAATTCTTATGAAACCTGCCTCTCATTCCCATAGTTTATTATTTGTTGAATTGTTTTATGAAACTCATTTATTTACTTGGGTTTTGATATGATTAATTTTTTTTTGATATAATGGAAATCATATTAATTATTTTTGTAATGTGATTATTGGGATCAAAATCTTCCTCTTTTTCATAGGATAAATATTGATAACTCCTATGTAAATATGTTATAAAATATGTTTATTGCATGTTCACAATGTTATGCGCCAACTAAATTACATATTAAAAATGTTATCAATGAACCTAAATAAATGTTAAAAATTTTAGGTGATAACCTTATCACATATTAAAAATGCTCTGAGAGAGATTAATTACATGTTAAACATGTTCTGTGTGAACCTGGTTACATGTTCACAATGTTATGTATAAACCAATTACATATTCACAATGTTTTTTTATGAACCTAATTTAAAGTTTAAAATATTATGTGTGAACCATATTACATGTTCACAATAATATGTATAGAACTATCAATCCTACCAATGATGTTATGTGTGGACCTTTCATAATATCCATAAGTTTATGTCAGGGCCCAATTTCATGTCCTAAACATAATAAGTGATCATGTTTCTATTTATAAAAGTTCTGAACTTTATAAGCTGATGTGTATGCCAAAAATCTATTAATTATTTCAATGTTATGAAATCATGGTATATGTTCTTTTATTTCCTTAGGATTCATGTATTATCAACATAAAATCTTTATTCCAAGACATAACATTATAACATATTATTTTTTGGGAATGGTTTTCAAATGTTATGTGCATTATTCACACCCTTATGCTCATGTTATATGTAAGTATCTGTCTTTAATAACCTTACTGAGAATAATATATCACATTTTCTTATGTTTCATTTCCCCATGTTTTAAATAAATGATTTAAGTACGATTACTAAAGGGTAATATCTTTATTAGATAAATTAAACATAATTCATGAATTGGTAATATTTTTTTCAATGTTTAGTGAGATCTATAGGGATATTTATAAGTATATGTCAAGGTATTAATATAAGTACAAGTCTATGGATGATCCAAAATATATGAAATTGTAATGGATTTTTGGTAAATGATAGAGAAATTTATTTCCAACAAATTATATATTCTTATAGATACTAAAAATGGATTTGGATATTGCACAAATATGTCTAGGGAAAATGACTCTTATAAGGTCACATAGATTTGGAATCAATCATTTAATGGTGAAAATATGGGCCTTTATTCTCACCTAGTTTGACACTCTATAGGGTTATGATTTTGAAATTCAAAAAACAAACCATATGAACCATCATGAATTATTTTAATAGATGATATATAGGAATAACCATTATTAATCCTAAGGGGTATTAAACAGAAAAGATGGTATCATGATTTAGAAACACAATATGTGATTATTCATGAATATGTGGGTCCCCAATATGATTATTTTTTTTAACACATTATGATTTCGGTTTTAGTTGATAAATGGAAGCATAAGGATTCATGTAAAAGTTGAATTTGATTGAAAATTCAGTTATGAGGATAAACCAAACTGGATGATGTCTGGAGAGATAGATGTTGTGATTGTTCATAATCAGCTACCATAATAAATGATTAACAATATAATCATTGGTTAGATTCATAATCTGGTGAAAAAGAGGAAGACAAGATTTTATAAAATATAACGTGGTAATGATCATAGTGGAAGAAATATTTTTATTCCCATATGTTATGAAGGTGGGAAGAAAAACCTAGAGGAATATCTCAAATTGGGGGTATGATGTTTTATATATGGAAAATAAGGTCATAGAGTGATAAAATGTCAAGGAGTTCAATTTCATATGTGTGGGGAACAAGGACCATTATAAAATCAATTCCATGAATGAGGAATTTTCTTCAAGACCATGGAAGGATAACTACCATATCAATGAGTTATGTATAAGGATTGAAATATTTAGGTATAGTGATTCATGGATTATGTTGAATAATTATATTCCCAATGGTATTTGGGTGGAAATAACTGAGAAACATATATGAATTGTGTTTTTCTGAAACATATATGTCTCTATAAAATATTAACAAAAGGGTTATGGATTCCATCAAGGGTTTAAAATTTTGAGGTTGATCAACACTTCAATGTTGTTGACACATTTCATGAGGTATTGAGTGATTAGTGTTTAATATGATTAATGATATTCTCGGAATCATATATGGAAATGCATACCTTTTCATACAGGTGGAATGCCTTTTTATAAAAATATGAATAAAATTATTAGTATCCTTTATAGTTTATCATATTCTTAATGTAAAAAAATTGTAGATTTTATTAATATAGTTTGGAAAAAAGGATAATACACAAGCCTAATGAAAACATATTGTAACTGACAAGTTTGTGGTTCTTGGAACATCAATCAAAAGGTGAAAAGGTTTAAAATCCTATTATTTTATTATATGAAAGATTAATTATATTTATAAAATATAAAGAGAGATATTGTTGATTATTTATCTCGATTCATAAAAATTCAGTAATTCAAAGCTAATGTAAAATGGTCTAAAAGGATTATATGACCATTATCGAAACCAGAATGTAAATAGGAATACTTCACCATGGGTTTTATCATCAAATATCCCAAAATAACAAAAAGGAATAATGCAACATGGGTTATAGTCGATCTTCCTAGGATGTCTTCAAACATCATCTATATCCTATAATAATTTCCCTAGGATATTATTTAAATGATATACATTAATGATATTTTAAGGTTTCATTGATTACAAAATTTATTTTCATCCGATTTGGATTTGATGTTTTCCTTGATGTTTTGGATAAGTCATCAACAAGCTCTTGATTATGTTTTGAGTTTAATAACTATTTATCATCCTCAAAAAGATGGTAAATATGATATTATAATGAAAATCCAAGAGGATAATATATTATATTTTTCTAGAGATTTAAATTGTGTTTGTGATCAACACCTTCCACTATGATGAGTTTTCTTACAATAATTTATTTAACTATAGAATTCAGATAATTCTTTATAAAGAACATTATCGAAAAAAGTAAAGAAATACAATATTCTCGAATAAAGTTATAGAAATAAAGAAATTGGGACCTGATCAAGATGATGATATGAATAATAAGGTTATATACATTAAATAACATGAATGTTCAAAACAATTTATAATTAATTTTTTTATTAATAATCACTGATGTGATCTAGAATTTTATGGTACTTAAATGGTGATTCATGGAATTCCACAATGGAATAAGGAATGAAAAACTAATCCCTAGGTATATCAGCCACTATGTAATTCTTGGTCATAAAGAGCCCATATATTACTACTTGGTGCTTCCACTGATCCTCTCTTAGGTTCATGATGTGTTCCTCATATCTATAATGAAATCGTACACACTAAATAAAACACACGTAACAAACTTAGAGGTTGTACTATTAGATCATAATCATTTATATTATGAATAACATATGGATAATCTAGATCTACCAAAGTAAGATCTTTGAATCAAGACCATCCACTTGGAACATTTTTTATAAACAACATATTGAGGAAGATACATGGGAACCTGATGTTTTATTGAGGAATATTTATCCTTTTTTTGTACTAATGTAATGCATTATCGGTGTGAAATTTATTTTAAGGGTGTAGAATGTGACACCCTAATATTTTGTTAGAAAAGGAACTAAATTTAATATTTTTGAAAATTTTCATTACCTGAAACCTATATTTTATCTTGCATTATAAGAAATAAGGAGTATATCTTATCTTATTGGAAATAATTTGTTTATCTTGTATCACATTCATCAATGATAGCATGAATGACACACGACAACAAGATTTATAGGACATTGAAGTAGTACTGTTTTAAAATATGACCATTATAGACAATTCATTAAATAGGAAGGTATGAATAGTATAAAATAATTTATGAAACGTTATTATAAATGTCCAAATCTACGTGAATTTATTTATAAATTCATATTATATAGTCAATCAATTTTATGTAATGTAATTACACTCATAAAATAAAATTTCATCGAAAATGATTTTTATTTCATTTTATGATAAAATAATATAAGTAATTTATATAGATGTTTTCAAAAAATATTTGATAAAATGAAATTAATTTTCAAACACATCATATCTAATTTAACTTTTACTTTATTATTTTATATGTTTTAAAAAAATTTGACGTTCATTGAATAGTGAAAAATGCATAGCTTCGTAAAACTATCACTAATTTTCAATAAATTAATTAATTTAAAAGACCCATTATGATTTATTGTATCATATGTATTATTTATTTAATTTTAACCTACCTAGTAAATTATTAATCAAATTTATGTTTTATTTTAGTATAAGCTAAATTTTATTGGTTTAAATATAGGGGTTTTTTCTGGAAATTGTTTTAACATCCTTAAGGTTTCTCAATTTTAATGAATTAAAAAATTCCCGAATAATGATTTTTAAAAATTTAATATAATTAATATATAAAAATAAATTCTTATTGGTATTAAAAATAAATTATTATTGTACATAATGTTTATGTAAATAATATTATGCATAAAAAATACACTTATCAAAAACCCTCTTTTTCATCGCATTCGTGGGTTTTGATTTAAATCAATTTTTTCTACCTTTAAATAAATTATTCAGAAAGAAAATTATTGTTTCTTGAATTATAATATAAATATTTACTTTTGTGTAATTTTTGATAATTTTATGAAATTATTAATTTTTTGATAAATAGTGAGAAATAATGAATTTTAATTAATAACTATCTTTTAATTTAAATTATTTAAATTTCTTTTTTAAAAAATAATTTCATTTAATATAAATTTATTTCAATTATACATATATATTATTCTATTTTAGTTCATAATAATCAATTTAACATTAAAATTGTATATGTAAACTTCATAATCATTGAATCATTTTCACATTGAAAACTCGTTTTCTCCTCACACCCATGGGATTGGTGTTAATTTTTTTTTTCAATTCTATAAAGTTAATATTTAATTTTTATAAAAATTTGGAATTAAATAAATTATATTATCTAGTATGAATAACCTAATTTTTGACCAAAATAAATAGTAAAAATAGTAAAAAGTAATTACCTCCGTTATGATGGAAAATGTTTTACATGGGTTAAACTGAAACAATGAAGGTAAAAATGACCCAAAACCTGTCCAAACCCAATTTTTTGGTCTAATTTAAAACTTATACCTTACATGGTTGATTATTTTCTCTTATTTTAGCTTTGGGACATTAAAAAAATTATTGTATTTCTTTAATTAAAAATATTACTATTGTGGCACTCACATCACTTATAAAAGGCCACCCCTTCTCCTCTCCTCATCACAACCTAAAAACCATTTGGTTCAAATAATATTTGAACAATATCACATTAAAAATTCCCTCCTCACATATAAGAATCCTTATATCATATGAAAATCCAACCTAGGATGACTTTTTATAAATACCAAAGTAGGATACCCGAAGAAGAGCTAACATTCATCAAAAAATGTTTTTTTTCATCCTCAAACTCATTAAATTATTATTATAATATTAATATATAATAACATACTTATTTAAAATATAATTATATGTGTTTATTTGAAGTACATGACCTATAACTTTCTCCACATTCGACAAATTTGTTATGAAATCATTGTTTCTATGTTTGGTGGACAACATCCCTCTGAACCGAAGTCATTTTTTTCATTACCACCTCTCATGGTTAGAAATAATGACAGATTTATGTTTTATATATTATTTATATGTTATTATTATGATTCATTAATTTTTATATCACATGTACCATTATTCATTCCATTTTATGGGTATATGATAACGTCAATTGTGTGTGTGGTAGAATATAGCCTCATGAAACCATGTGATTCATTCACCCATTATGTGGAAGTTAATAAGGATTATTTTAACACAAATATGTTATATATATGAAATAAAAACTAATTTTAATGATATTATATCATTTAATTATCTTTATTTCGATATTTAGAGAAAATTGAATCAATGTTCATCCTTACGTATGACCGAGCATCTCCATGAACGATGCCTTTTTTTATCTCTATACTTTTTAAAGTAAAATAAATCCATATATAATTAATAAATATGATATTTATATCAATTATAAAATTATATATATGATGGAAGAATGATCAATTTAATATTATAGAAAATAACAAATCAAGACATATATGGTAAACAAAGAGGGAATTACACGAAATGTGACTTAAACATGGAGTTGCTAAAAACCGGTTAATAAATGGATATAATTAAATAATATATGGTAATATATTTATAAACATGATTCATTAATATATTTATAATTAACTTATATTTTTTATACATTAGGTTTTCATTTGAATAAAGGATATTGAATCGTATGGTAAGGGTTTTCTCTTGTCACTTTTATTTTATTGATATTTATGCCATATTCAACAATTATTTTTATTATGAAGGGTATATACTACCCAGATATGTATTTTATGTTTCTTATAATCAAAATTTGAGGGATAATAAATAATTTTATTATCAATATTTCATGGGTTTTTAGTTTAAATATTACGAAAGCGGAAAGGGACTTTTGTCTCAATTTAGATTCTTTTAAATGTATGTTATGTTTTGTCACTATATTCATTATCAAGGTGTATATAAGTACCATTTGAAATGTAATATCATGAATTTATTTATCATCATTAGATTTTGAGTTTAATTTTATATTCTCCCTTTTTGGGGGATACATTTAAAAGTCACCAAAGTGGTAATGCTTTTATGTTACAATTTAATCCCTTATAAATATTATTTTTGAAATAGGTTTCAATGATATAATATTATAATAAATATAAAATAAACCCATGAAATTTAATCTATTGTTTTTATTTTAAGAAAAATTAATACTTTTCACGCATTTTTGACTCTTTATGTACTCAATAGTTCAAAATAATATTTTTAAGAAAAAATGTCTTTTCAATTGAAAACCCATTTTCTTCCAAAATAATGTTTTCTACAAATGTTTTAAAAAATGTTTTCAAAATTGTTTAAATGATTTATTAAATAAAGTCTTACCCATGTATGAATTTTTAAAAAATATATTTTTATGGAATCTTATGGTCATTTTCAAAATTAATGCATGTTTGACTTTTACACAAAATGTGTAAAGAATATTTGAACTTAACATAAATTTCATGAATTGTATTTACCACTATCACAACCACTCAATGGTTTCATGATTCCTTTTGATTTTTTCAAAGTTATTTTTGAATAAAAGTTTTTCCTCAATAACTGGTATATTAATGGAATATAAATAAAATGTATCACCACAAAATGGGATTTTGAAAAGGTTTTAAAAAGTGTTCTCAAAGTGGAAATGATATTTTCACCAAAAAAATGGTTTCATTGATTTTTAAATCTTACCTTATAAGTTTTCATATTATTTCAATAAAAATTATTTCTATGATGTTTTATTTTTGAAAAAAAGTTATTTTCAATAAAAGTATATTTTTCTCACAAAATGATCCATTTTATTTGTCTTTCAAATTCATTTTCCATCTATGATGACACAATTTTAATTTACTTATTATTTAATAGGGATATGATGCATGGACACCATTCTAATTAATTCTATTAATGGATTACGTTTTTGATGAAAATACTTTTATAAAAACCTCTTATCTTAAATGTGTTATAACATGAAAATATAATTATAGTACCCAAAACTCTATTGAATGATTTATACTATGATAAACTATTTAATGAAACCCATTTATTTTCATGGGATTAGATATGATAAATGCAATAAGATCTTATCTCACACACATGAACAATTTTTATAACTTGATGGTTGATACCATTATATCCCAATAATTTATTTGGTAATGTTGTATAAGTCATGAGTAAATAATTTATATGTAAACCTAATTACATTTTCATAATTTTATGAGTGATCTTGATTACATGTTCACAATTTTATGTGAGAAATATATTATATGTTCAAAATGTTATGTATGATCATGATTATAAGTTCAAAAATGTTATGTGTGAGATGATTACAATTTCAAAATGTTATGGGTGAACCAAATAATATGTTCACAGTGTTATGTTTCAACCTGATTATATGTTCAGAATTTTATAAATGAACCTTATTACTTGTTCACAAGGTTATGAAGAAACCTTATTACATGTTTATAGTGTCATGTGTGGAAAAATCTTCCATATCCATAATGGTATGATTAGACTGGGTAGTAGGTCCATAATTTTATGTGAGTTACCAATTTCATATACATAACATATTGAATAAAAATGTTATTATTTATCAATGATCACAATGTTATAAGTTAGTTTGTATGCACCAAATATATGTCTTCATCCAATGTTATGCTCTCATGAAACATATTCACCGATTTCCTAATGAATTATGTATTTTGAAATTCAAATAATTATCAAATGAATCAATAGTATAATATTGTATTTATAGTGTATGTTTTCCAAATTCAATACTCCTATTCTAATACCCTTATACTCATATTATACTTACATATATTCATTTTTTTCCTTTCCTAAGCATCTGGTCTAAGTTTTCATTTTTTTCCTATCCCCATGTAATTAATAATGGGTTTATGTAATATTACTATAGGTGAAGATATTTATGGTGTAAATTTAATATCATTCATGAATTATGAATATTACGTTCGAAGAATCGAAAGGAAATAAATTATAATAATCCTTAATAATTTTTTATTTAATTTATTGAATATTCATTTAAAATTAATTAATATACACTTGTCATAACCATGGGTTTCTATAGGTTTCCGTGGGAAATAAAAGAAATGCTTAATATAAATTATTAAACAATAGCCATTAAAATATTATAATTCAAATTATACTCTCTGTAATCTTATTAATTAAATAATTTTCCAGTATTTCTCTTTTTAATCCAATTTTAGAAAACTTATAAAAACAAAACAAGCATAAAATTGAACCAAAAAACTAAAGTAAATAATTAATTATGAGAATATAAAATATATAAATAACATTTTCCTATTAGTCTTGTGAATCTAGATGGACTAAACATATACATATGAATATTCTCAATGGGTATTAAAGTTTAAACTTCTTAATTAGTTTAAAATATAATATCTATTATGTTACTATTTGGATTTCATCATGTAGATTATTTATATTTAAGTTAAAATGAGGTAAATATGAATCTAAATTCATTTGAAACAATTTTATAAGGGAATAATAATTTCAATTTCTGAATATTATATTCCATATCCATGACTCATTTTTCAAAAATTAAATAGTTCACCTTTTGTCTTCTCGGAAGTAGAGATCTAGAGTATTAGAATTCACTATTCTTGGTGCGTTTAATATAGAAATTTTATCTTTATAAAAATTACATTCACTATATAATAAATCAAAAAAATAACCTTCACCACAAAGTTGGTACATACTTATCAAGTTATTTTTTAAAACTTCCACATGGAAAACATTACTAATAAGGACATATTTTGGATTCTCAAAAGAACCAACTACCATAATAATTCATTTATCATTGATAGTAAATGTTATATTACCACAATTTAGCATTGATAATGAGTTAAAATAAGACTTGTATCCACTCTTAATCCTTCATTACACACTATCTATATACCATCATTTTTAGTTACCATATAACTTTTTAAGCACAAAGACAAATTATACAATCTATTTTTTGGCACCCTTATTTTCATGGTTCAAGTAAGGTTATAAATTTAGGATTTAGGAACTCAAATCTAGTTGTCCTTCCCAAAACATTCAATATAGACCATTGAATAAAAATAATTATTTTTTTAACTTCATATAACTATGGTTTTTACAAACTTCACTTATTTTTATAGTTTCATAACTCACAACAGTGAACACATATAAATTTTTCAGTATTTGGATTATTTTAATTATGTACAAAATATTTCTTATAAGACATTGGTTTTCACAATATATTTATATTCCAAATCTATTTTTATGATTTATTGCTACCAAGAATTTGATTTTAATAGTTTTAACATTTTATAAATAGTATTGAAGATTCCTTAATGGCTTGAACTTATTTTTTTAATTTTTAATTTTTTTCCATGTTTGATACATGATAAAGAATAATTTTCTAGTTATTTATATAGAGTTAAAATTTGTTTTTTAAATCCAAATTTTCATTTTATGGAACTTTATATGTTTTTGGGTGTTTTTTGAAGGTTATTATCTTTAATTTAATGTGAAACCATAATAATCCAGTCCCTCAAATGAGTAATTTTCATTTTCTAGTTGAGTTTCATATTCATAAGAATAACATGAATGTACCTTATCAACATGTCCCATAAAAAACTTATTGTCTCTCTAATTAAAATGGTCATCTTATGATTATGATGATAAAACACCACTAAAATATTCCTAATCAATCCATGTTTCCTTAATTTAATTATCATCATTCTTATTGTAACCAAATTTATTGAATTATTTAATTTCTAACTTTTTGTCATCATCATGTTATATGAATTTAGGCTTTCCTTGTCAATTTTTCATACACTCTTAAAAACATACTTTAATATATTTTCCATCTAAATTATTATATTTAGTGATTGTTTCTTGAAACCCATTCTCTATTTATAAAAAATCCTCAATATTTTATGTGATAAATACCACTATATGAATTAGATATACTTGAAGAATTTATATAAAATACTATTCTATTTTATATTCTATACTCTTTATGTCATCTTTTTATTATGACACTTTTAGAGAATTATTTTCCTTATTATCTATCCAATGTTCTTTAAATTTAGAATATATATATACCCCATACATCATTATATTAGCAAGAATATAATTTATTTTGAATTATTTATCCTCTATTGATAATATAACATAAAATGAAATACCACTCCACCATAGTGTTAGTATCATAAGGACTTTTAGATGTACTCTTTTCATCCATCATTATAAAAGTGTTTTGATTTAGTTTGGTAGTATTATAATTGAGTGTCTGCACATAATTTATTCCTTTATAGTAACTAAAATCATAGTCTAAATTTTAAGGTCTATTTGACATTGAGAGACTCTATTGAAATCATATGGACCTAATCCAGAGTTTATATCATTCATAGATTTTGAATTTAGAATGTAGTCTACATTAGATTCTACATCCCTTGTATCTAGTTCTATCTTCCAAATTTTGTAAGGATTTGTCATTTTTAACTAATCTTCCAGACCATGGTTGTTTAGATATGTAATCATCTATGAATTCCAATAAACACAATACTTACCATTAAAATAGGGTGATATGACCATATATATTCCTTTTCTAATGTCAGTCATACCCACTATTTTTGAAGAGATATTAGGATTTCAACTATTATAGATAAGAAATAGAGAATAAAAAACTATGAAACAAAATGTTATCTAAGAATAACCATATTAAGATTCAATATTGGTTGGTGAATTGAGTTCATTTAATTTTTATTCACATAAAAAATATTTCTCTCTTTTTTAGGAATTATTTCTATTCTGTTCATTAACAATGAATACATCATAAATAAATTAATAAATTGAAAAATACACATATATATATATAGTGTTTAAGGGAAAAGAATTTCCTTATTCCACTCTACCAACACACTTCTCAATATGTGTGATGGTTTTCATTAGACCTATCCTTTTTAGGGACATTTAATCCTTTTTCAATGTACTCCATGACTGAGTGAGAGTATTTGAAACATTGTACAAGCATAAGAGCACTCAACTGGGATCTATAAAGGATTTATAAGTAATATATTTAAGCGGTTATTTTCTTGGATCCATTAAGAAACTATGATTGACATACGTTTTTAAAGTTTTCATCTCATAGCTATAATATACACGTTACATAAAAAATCACCAAGAGAAATAATCTGATGAGTAAGGTTATATAGGTGAGTCATATGAACACTATAGTGATTATAAATAAAAACATATAATGAAGAATGTTTTCTTTTTTCCTTAGTTTCATAGAAAAATGAGTATTTATTTTGAATATTTGACAAAATAATTCTCCGTATACACTACTACACATCAATTATCATGCATAAGTCTATTCTTGCACACCACCACTTGATAATTCATGCACTCCACCTTATATAAATACAATATACTTGATCTATAAAAAATTAGTTATTTGTGAAACATCCTTCTCCAGGAAGCCATTACCAAATATACTAAGCCCACAAAATATTTTCTCAGTGTGAGAATCAAGGAGTGGAAAATGATTCTTTCACCACACAAAAGAGATTAAAAGAAAGGACATATGAATTTGATCAAGTGGTGGATGGACTAGGATGTAGGATTTGAGAATCTCTATATATAATAGTAGGATGAGAATCAATAAGTACATATTTCATGGAAACTATGCATGTTAACATCAAAAATCAAGGAAGAAGGTTACCCAATGTCATGGGAATGATAAGTGATATGAGTCTTACTGGTCTATGTATGTTTTAACATGCTTCGTTTATGAGAATGAAAATTGTAAACCAAGATCATAGGGGTTCCTAGATCTGGGGAAGTGATGTGGAACACGTATGTAATGAATGACCATGGACCATGTTCAAAATGTAGCTCTTGTGCTAAATTTGTGGGGTTATAGAGATAGAAGTGGCCACTCTTTAGGACATATATTATTGTAGTTGATCATCCTTTTGAGTGAGACTTATGCAGAGACAAACTAAGGAATATTATGCATAGTAAAAAATGGTGTCTTAAGGAATATGATATTCTATTACTAATGTCCATGGAAATCATGTGGAAATACAAATTCTCAAAATATAAGGAGTATAATTTATATAAGGAATTTTTCTATGAACAAAGGAATAATTTCAATAAGCATTGGATATGGGTTGTGGAGTCCCCATCATAGATTATTATTTGTATATTGAAGAGGGTCCATTTTCTTTATCTCATTATTGGACCCTCGACATAAGGTCTAGGAATCACTACATATCACATTGAGTTATAAATCAAGACACAAGTAGTTTTAGAATGGAGGTAAAGTAGGAGAATAACACCAAAAATTTTGATCCATTCACTCAATGAGAAAAATGTTATAAAATTTTATGATATGACATGAGGGCATGGACCATATAGTTTCATGTCATGTGGGATGGAAATTTTTATATATTTTTACATCTTATGACAAGGATGTTAGGATAATATTTTCATATTCATACAACTCAGACCATGATTCCTTGTAGTATTAGGTAATATTACTATAATATTTTTTGTTCTTTTTAATTTCGTGCATATCGGACCAATGACACTACACAATTTAACATCATGCAACTAGGATATTTCCCTGAAGTTTAATGTAAATACCTAGAAATCCTATGTAAATTTTTTTCTTAAATACATGGGAATTTTATGAGTCCGTAGTTTCTGACGACACCTGATTCTAAGGCCTGGTGTGCCCGGAATCAATTTATGAAGTTTTGTTCAGGTACGTTTAGTAAACGTACATGCAGGATTTTGTATCTTTTGAACCGGTGCTCGGAATTGAAATCTGAGGACACTGATGAACTCGTAACACCGGTATTCTCTTAAGGAGACCTTTACTGCATTTGTGTTTTATCGGGAGTGGAAGTTAATTATTGGGATTCTTAATAAATTAAATAAATTTATGTGTGACATAATTTTATTTGATGTGGTCGTTATTTTATCCAAAGAGATGTTGGAATTGGGGTCCACCCCCCACATAACCTCCCATGTGAAGATAATGTGTAGTGGGGACCACACGAACACCAAACCTCTCAACTCCCCTTGAATTTATTAAAGCCACAACCCTCTCAATTTAATGTTGAATCTCTCCACCTCCCTTCATTTAAATTTTAAACCTTCTATATTCTCTCATTAAAGTGCCAACACCTAAGATTAATTAATTCCACAATTAATTAATCTATTAGAATTATTTTGAATTTATTTTTCCAACATTAAAAGAAGAGATTACATTCTCTTAATTGGGTTGGAATAAACATGGTTGGGAGAACTAAACAGAGGAGGAGAACACTTGGAGGAATAATACCCTCTTAACGAAGAACACCTTTCTCCAATGAAGAACAACATCCTCTCCGAAGTAGAACAAGGAAAATGCTCGAGCCCGGGATTGGCGGCGTGTGACGGGTGCAACGTACGATGTCGTCTTCAAATTTTCTCCCCGCGGCACCGTCGAGCGAACATTGAAATCAAGGTAGGGGTTGTTTTGAGTTGTTTATATTTACAAATTTTGTCGTTCTAATTACAGAATGTGAATTTACAACTGTTAATGTCATAACATGGAGGGTTCGGGTTGTACGAACACAGCCTAAACCTCCCCCATATTTGCTGATCTTTAAAATGACAGAGGCAGAGCCAAAAGGGCACGGTGCCATCACACCACACCGGAGAAGAACCACTGCGGTTGAAAAGGCACAACACCGTCGTGCCACACTATGGAATCGAAGGCCGCGGCCTGGCTGGGCTGCGGCAGGGGTGGACTGGCACCATCGCGCCGGCCACATGGTGGAAAACCATGGCCCACTTATACAGGACACTTGGATGGAAGAACCGCTCGACTACTACCGACCAGGTTGGAGGACCGTGGCACCCGCAGGTGCCACACAGAGGAGACGTGGCCCGAAACCGCGGGCTGCTCGGCAGGTGAACCGGAATATCACCTACCGATTGGGCTAAAGAACTGCGGCCCGAAGAGTGGGTCATGCGCGCCGGACAGAACCGGCTTGTTAAGGCCAGCCGAGCAGGGGAGAGGCGGTGCCGCTTGGCGCTGCCGGACGAACCGAACCGGCCCACTCTCCGGGCCAGGTCTGTAGGTCAGCCATGCCCCACTGGGCCAGTTCGACCCCCCAGCTAGGTCGGACCCGCCAAACTGGGCTAGGCCAATTCCCCAGCCGAGTCAGAGCCGTCGAGCCGGTTTGGGCTGACCCTCCAGCTCATTGGGTTTGATGGGCAAGCCCTGACTCCGCTTAAATCTGAATATCTCCTAGACCATGCATCTGATCGATGCGCCATCTACGGCACTGGGACCCTCGCGACGAGGCAGTCCCTTTGTGATACTCTAAGTGAGTTTTGGACAAATTTGGAAAATGGCCGGGTTTGGAATGAGCTTAAATCCAAACGGGCCCCTGGAACGAAAATGCCAATAACTCACAGACCAGGCGTTCGATTGACGCGCCGTCTGTCACGTTGGGTTATTTATGATGATACAGAACTACGGGATACATCATATTAGTACTTTTTTTATGTATCAACTATTCAATCGAGGAGTGGACTCTCCCGGAATTGAGTGTGTTGTGTGCGGGAACCATAGAGCTGGTTGCGACAACTAACCTACTGGAATGCTACGTGTGTTCGACAGCGATGACTGCTGGTCCAGAATCCTACGTGGGTTTAACAGTGATGACAACTATACACGAATCCTAAATGGGTTTGATAGTGATGACTACTATATCAGAATCCTATGTGGGTTCGACAGTTTTTACTTCTATTCCTGTATACTGTGTGGGTCCGACAGAGTAGCTGGTCCTGTATCCTTTGTGGGTCTGACAGCTTAGCTGGTCCATTATCCTGTGTGGGTATGATAGCTTAGATGAATCAGTGACTATATCTGATCATCTCTATCACTCTACAAAATATGTATACTTGTGTGAGCTGAGTCATGTCTTTCAACCATTATCATTGTGGTGATTGACGTTACTTCCAGTGTGGACTGGGTTATGCTAGGGATCGAGAGTTGGAGCCGGACATTGACTGGTAACTTAGGTATATGTATGGGCATATACCTAAGTAGTGTTGGTTGGTACTTTGTGATTGTATCTTTCTATTGTGGTTTATCCTTTTTGGATTCTGGGAGACCTTCGGATGTCTCAGGGTCCCCAACTGAGTATTGTTATACTTACCCCTGCACGGGCTTTTCCCGCACCTTGTTGTGTTCGGTGAAGACGATGGAAAATAATGATCGAGGCTGAGGGTGACAGACAGAGGCTGCTCAGAGCGGGACTAGATGGGATGTACCTTAGGGATGAGTTGTTCGAGATTCTGTATGTAACACCCCAGGTAAATAAAGAATATGACATCATTATATTTACCCATATTTTTGAATCAAACAATAATATTACTTTAAAGGGGATGCTATGCTCGATGGCGTACCCAATACGCAACAATGAGTTTCATGGGAATCTTACGTTGCACTCTAATAATAAAATAATATTATTTTAAATGGTAGTTAACATGTAACCATTGTAATGGCGGGAATGGATAGAAATAACTAAAATATTATTATATATGTTTTTAAATGTTTTTAAATTTATCCAATAAAGGATAGAGGCTTAAAATATGGAAAGAATTCAATTTTAGGCGCATATGCCCTAGTTTTCACTAAAGGTTCACTTATCACCTTTTGATGTTGAACCATCATTAAATATAGTTTTGTTGACTCTTAAACATTCTTTTGGACCAAATAAAATTGTTATTAAGAATCGGGTCATCAAAATTTACTTTCTGTAAATTTTTTGTATCTTTCCGATAAAGTTCATTTTTTTAATGAATAGTGTAAAATGTTGTATTTTAATTCAAAACCTCTTTTTAATTTAATTTATTTATACTATTATATTATCTTTTTAATTGGTTTTAAAGTGAAATTAGAATATATTTTTACCATTAAATCCAATAGCGGTCATTGGAATTAATTTCACTTTGAAATGAGACTTAAACCAGTGTCAATCTTTTGATACTTATTGTTTCATAAAAACCCGCTATTTGCTCTGACAGCAGGAATTAATTATTAAGTTAATTAATCTGACTTATATGTTTTGAATTTTGTAAGATAGGCTTCATTTTTGAATTCGTAATATCAAATATATCTTATGGTGAATATTTGGGATTTTTCTGAAAAACATCAATTTTTGATGAAAAGTGAAACCACTAAGTGGTACTTATAAAAACGGATTTTTCCATTTAAATAAAATTTTGCCATATTTGTGTTTTTAATTTCAAAAATCAGACATAAATGGTTGTCATTAATATGTAAAATGTGGTTCAATGGGATAAAAATAATTTTTTGGTGAATAGTAACTTATTATGTTTTTAATCGCGATTAGTGGTAATTAGTGTAGTTTAAGGTAAAAATAATGCTTTAAAAAAATAAGATGAGATTGAAACATGTCCTACCCTCATTGTTTGTGTCATGGCCGACCAATACAAGCCATGGGTCAACTTGAGGACCCCATGGAGCTACTTTGGTTGGGAAATGACATAAATAACTTTTTATTTAATGTAAAAGTAAAAATGATACAAACATGATATGTTTTACGAAAACAATTTTTACATGGGGTTATAAAGATCATATTTTTGATTATAAATAGTCATTGGAAAGATAAAAAGATTTCCTACATCATAGTATTTGTTTTATAATTTTTAGACACTAAATAAATTAAATTATTTATGACATCATGATGATGCAGTGATGACCTCATTATCTAACGATTTAAATAAAATGGAAAGATAATGTAAAATATATGAACTACACATGTCCAAAACTTATTGGATGGGTGGATTTCGAACCCCTAACACCTTATCCACGAATTATATCAATGTGGGACATTTTTAAACCGAAACAAATTTTCAAATAAAGTAATATTTCTTACTTTCCAAAAGTGCCCCTCCTATCCTCTTATAAAAGGCCCCCACCTCTACCTCATTTCACACACTCCTCAAGCATTTGGCTCGACCAACCCCTACCCATTTACTCACTCCACATCCCTATCCTCATCCTAGAGGATTCCATTTGGGAATAATCCTTTCAAAGGAAGCCTTTAGGCTCAAATCAAAAGGAGTTACACTTTTAAAGGAGATTAAAGAACGATCGAGTCAAGTCAGACCCGAGGTAAGGGATCCTACTCCTCTCTTTCTTTTTAAGTACACACTTTTATGTCATTCCTTTTAAAGCTCATCTTTCTTGTTATTGGGATGATCTTTTATATTATACTTACTGTAATTTTTATGTTCATGCGATGAGAGACCATATTCTCTCTCATCAATCCATTTTGGAAGTTTTGAGTGGCGCCGTTAGGCTGCCGAACTTTCGTAAGAAATCTAACCTCTCTCTTTCTTTTTAAGTACTCTCCTTTATGTCACTTATTTTAAGCTCCTCTTTGTAATGTTGTGGGATGTTATTTTATATTCCTCTTTCTGTACATTTTATTTTAATGTGATGAGATACCCTATTTTACCTCATCAATCCATATTCGGAAGTTTTATGTGGCGCCGTTAGGCTGCCGAGTTTTCGTAAGGGATTTTTCATCCCATTTTTATTCCCGTGAGATTTATGCTACATTTGCCACAAATTCCATTGAGTGGTGCATGTAATTCCCATTATTCTACTCTTTGTGTAATATACTTTCGTTTATGAGTATTTACATCAATGATCTATTGTCCTTCTTTCATGGGGTGTATGTTTTGAAAGATACCCAAGTCGGTAAGGGAACCTTTCACCCTCCTAATTTTTAAAAGACTTCTTTTGTTGGGTCTTTTAATTTACATATTGTTATGCTATGATATGTTCTCATATATCCTTATTGATGTAAATTTTTTTTCCAAGTGATGAGATACTATTTTTATCTCTCATAAACTCATTTTGATGTGATGCCGTTAGGCTGTCAAGGGAACTTTTCAACCCAATTTCAATTTCTTTGGGTTCAACATGTAGTCATTGAATATGTCATCCATTGAATATGTGTGAATGACCTTTTATTTTTGTAAACTTAATATCCACTTATATTGGGTGTATTTATATTTGTCACACATATTTTTGAGATTGATTTGTCCTTAATTTAAGGATACCTTCTTTATAAGGGATTTAATCACATTTGACTTTTCTATTGAGGGTTCATTGTTGTTATGCACCAATTCACTCGTATATTGTGTATATACTGTCCTTTGGAGTATTATATCATGAATCCATTTATTATCATGATATTATAATGTTCTGACAAAATGTTATTCCTCAATTATTGTAGTCAAGTGTCTCTAATTTTGGTAAAACACCTTTAACCAAAATATCATTTTAAATCTTTTAATTATTTGTTCTTATTAATATACATGTTTTCAAAATGGTTTTAAGGATTTATTTATATGGATATTAATGGTTTAAAATTTTAAGCTTCAAGGTGGTATGTGACACTTTGATTCAAAAATCTCTTTATTAAATGTTTTAAATGGTTTTGGAAATGGTTTATTTTTGAATGGATTAATTATTTCAATATACTACAATGTTATATTGTGATTGAAATGTGGAAATGTTATGTTTCCTTTATGCATGTTTTATGTGACACATTTATGTTATGGTTCATGGGCATTGTTATGAAAATGGGTGGTTCCGTGATAAACTATGGGCGGGTGAGCCCGATATAGCTCTCCAATGCATTGGGTAACGCGAAGGAGTGAAAGGTTAATGTTTTTCCGAAGAGATTTAGGGAATATACTGTAATGGGTATTCCAAACATAACCAAGAGGGTTACTCTCTACGGAAGGATGTTATGAATGCCTCAAGTTACCTTTACGTATTATGATTTCTATGATTTATTCATGATTTGATATGCCTATGTTTTATGGGTAAAGTATGATTTCATTCTTATGTATACATGTACTCATGTTTCCTTTCCATATCTTTATATCCCTTACTGAGCTTTTTATGCTCATCCCAAGTTTTTGAAATTTTTTTCACAGGTCAATGGATGTGTACATGATGTGATGATAGTGTCAAGGATGTGTCAAGAAAGAATCCATGTTTTATTTTAAATATGTTCTCATTGATGGGAAGAATGAATACTGTCTTTTATGTAAACACATTCTATAAATGTGGAATGTAATGCATGTTTCATGATCTAATTCTCTAAAACTATAAACCTGAAAAGATCCTCAATGTGTAATCTTGTAATAACTCAAGATTAAGTAAGGTTTAAGTCTGGGGCCTTATAGTTGGTATCAAAGGTTGGTTTAGATAACTTTAGAGGTTAGGGTATTCTTTAAGCATAAGTGACATTACCATAATGGTTAGGATTTCAGAAAGAGTCCTAGTTTTAGATAAAGTAAATGAGTAAGTGTATCTTAGTGTTTACCTTCCTCATTAGTACATGATGGTTTTTTTGATATACTCACACTGACATTTCTGTTTTTAGTGAATGGATGGATCTAGAAGGCACCAAAGAGACAACAGGTTTGAAGGAAACTGTGGTGGTTCTCTGATTAAGAAACTAGATAAAATGGAGGATTCAATGAGGAAACTCATGGTTGTTCTTAACCAAATATAAAAGAGTCATGATCAACCACTTGAACATTGGTATGATCTTTAATGAGTCATGTACGAGATGGCCAATTGATGTGGAAGTTCAGGTAATAATTATAAAGGTAACAATTAGAGTTTATATGATCCTTACTTTTGAGGTAATAATGGGTTATTATATGATATGCTGGAAAATGAAAGGCATGTGAGGTTAAAATATGTTATGATCATTTTTGATGATTTTATCCCTTTTTTGGGAATTATTTGAGAATTATATAGTTTTGGAAAAAGTACAACACGCAGACTGTGTGACAACCCGTCGCGTCGGACAAAGCTGTGGGAATCGAACCCACAACCAAAGTGCGACTGGTATTTATCGCCTACCACTGGACTATGTGAAGTCCCTGGTTAGTATGACTGATTCTTTTTAGTTATATGATTTTATGAATTAAGAGTAAGTTTATTTTGGGTTATTTATGAAAATGATTAACCTATCATGGAGGATATGTGATTAGGATAATTACTTTTCAATGCTAGGCTTTAGGAGCGCCTGATGTTGATTGGAGATAAATGTTACGATTTATCTTGGAAGACTATGTGACTAAATCCTTCAAATATCTGGGTTTCAATCTTAGTTTGGTTTACTATGAATTATTTTATGGAAAAATTGTTTATCTAATGGTCTTCGTTGAACATTGGGTTTTGTTGGACAAATTTTGGAGATTAAGCATGGATTTTCTTTTTAATGGTTTATCCTTTTCTAGATTATCTGACCTTGTACTAACCTTTTTGGGTTTGGTTTTGGTTAAAGCCTAAAGACATGGGATGTATATAGTTCTCTTTTGTGGATTAAGTGATTCTCTAGAAGTTGATTAAAGTACTCATAATGCGAACAAGTCTCCCTAAATACTCGCCTTTTGGAAAAAATAAGAGTTTGATTAAGGAATCTAGTAAAAGTTGACAGTCAACATGATAACTGATTATGTTTCCTTATGAATAAATTCCTCAATAAAAAGCAACTTAAACCAAAAATGTTGTCTATTAACTTTTCCTACTAGGGAATCAAATACCGTTTAACCCATCACAAGTATGTGATTTTCTCATGGGTAACTTTCTCCTAAACATGTTTTCTATCACTCTCCATCAGAACATGACCCTTTTCTTTTTTCTTCCATGTCCATGTTTTCCTACACGGAATCCTATTATGGGTAAACTCGGGTGACCTTTTTACTTATCTTTATTTATTTTAAAGTGATTTTTTTACCAACTCTTGTTCCGATGTGGGACTTTCAAGGATATTTCGAAGCCCAATTTTAAAATTGTGAGGACGCAATTCCCAAAAGGGGGGAAGGATGTAACACCCCAGGTAGATAAAGAATATGACATCATTATATTTACCCATATTTTTGAATCAAACCTTAATATTACTTTAAATGGGATGCTATGCTCGATGACGTACCCAATACGCAACAACGAGTTTCTTGGGAATATTACGTTGCTCTCTAATAATTAAATGATTTTATTTTAAATGGTAGTTAACATGTAGCCGTTTTAATGGTGGGAATGGATAGAAATAACTAAAATATGATTATATATGTTTTTTAATGTTTTTAAATTTATCCAATAATAGATAGAGGCTTAAAATACGGAAAGAATTCAATTTTAGGCGCATATGCCCTAGTTTTCACTAAAGGTTCACTTATCACCTTTTGATGTTGAACCATCATTAAATATAGTTTTTTTCACTCTTAAACATTCTTTTGGACCAAATAAAACTCTTATTATGAATCGGGACATCAAAATTTACTTTGTGTAAATTTTTGGAATCTTTCCGATAAAGTTCATTTTTTAATGAATAGTGTAAATGTTGTATTTTAATTCAAACCTTTTTTTAATTTAATTTATTTATATGATTATATTATATTTTGAATTGGTTTTAAAGTGAAATTAGAATATATTTTTACCATTAAATCCAATAGTGGTCATTGGAATTAATTTCACTTTGAAATGAGACTTAAACCAGTGTCAATCTTTTGATACTTATTGTTTCATAAAAACACGCTATTTGCTCTGACAGCAGGAATTAATTATTAAATTATTTAATATGAATTATATGTTTTTAATTTTGTAAAATAGACTTCATTTTTGAATTCGTAATATCAAATATAGCTTATGCTGAATTTTTGGGATTTTTCTGAAAAACTTCAATTTTTGATGAATAGTGAAACCACTAAGTGGTACTTATAAAAACTGATTTTTCCGTTTAAATGAAATTTTGTCATCTTTGTGTTTTGAATTTCAAAAATCCGACATACATGGTTGTTATTAAGAAGTAAAATGTGGTTCAATGGGATAAAAATAATTTTTTGGTGAATAGTAACTTATTAAGTTTTTAATCGCGATTAGTGGTAATTAGTGTAGTTTAAGGTAAAAATAATGCTTTAATAAAATAAGATGATCTTGAAACATGTCCTACCCTCATTGGCTGTGTCATGGCCGACCAATAAAAGCCATGAGTCAACTTGAGGACCCCATGAAGCTACTTTGGTTGGGAAATGACATAAATAACTTTTTATTTAATGTAAAAGTAAAAATGACACAAAAATGATATGTTTTACGAAAACAATTTTTACATGGGGTTATAAAGATCATATTTTGGATTATAAATAGTCATTGGAAATATAAAAAGATTTTCTACATCATAGTAGTTTTTTTTAATTTTTAGACACTAAATAAATTAAATTATTTATGACATCATGATGATGCAGCGATGACCTCATTATTTAACGATTTAAATAAAATGGAAGGATAATGTAAAATATATGAACTACACATGTCCAAAACATATTGGATGGGTTGATTTCGAACCCTTAACACCTTATCCACGAATTATATTAATTTGGGACCTTTTGAAACCGAAACACATTTTTAAATAAAGTAATATTTCTTACTTTCCAAAAGTGTCCCTCCTCTCCTCTTATAAAAGGCCCCCACCTCTACCTCATTTCACACACTTCTCAAGCCTTTGGCTCGGACAAACCCTTCCCATTTACACTCTCCACATCCCTCTCCTCATCCCAGAGGATTCCCTTTGGGCATAATCCTTTCAAAGGAAGCCTTTAGGCTCAAATCAAAAGGATTTACACATTTAAAGGAGATTAAAGAACGATCGAGTCAAGTCGGACCCGAGGTAAGGGATCCCACTCCTCTCTTTCTTTTTAAGTATACACTTTTATGTCATTCCTTTTAAATCTCATATTTCTTGTTATTGGGATGAACTTTTATATTACACATACTGTAATATTTATGATCATGTGATGAGATACCCTATTCTCTCTCATCAATCCATTTTGGAAGTTTTGAGTGGCGCCGTTAGGCTGCCGAACTTTCCTAAGAAATATGACCTCTCTCTTTCTTTTTAAGTACTCTCCTTTATGTCACTTCTATTAAGCTCCTCTTTTTAATGTTGGGGGATGTTCTTTTATATTCCTCTTTCTGTACATTTTATTGTTATGTGATGAGATACCCTATTTGATCTCATCAATCCATATTCGGAAGTTTTATGTGGCGCCGTTAAGCTGCCGAGTTTTCGTAATGGATTTTTCATCTCACTTTTATTCCCATGATATTTATGCTAAATTTGCCACAAATTCCATTGAGTGTTGTATTTAATGCCCATTATTTTACTCTTTGTGTAATATACTTTCGTTTATGAGTATTTACATCAATGATCTATTTTCCTTCTTTCATGGGGTGTATGTTTTGAAAGATACCCAAGTCGGTAAGGGAACCTTTCACCCTCCTCTTTTTTAAAATACTTCTTTTTTTGGGTCTTTTAATTTACATATTTCTTTGCTGGGATATGTTCTCATATATCCTTATTGATTTAAATTTTATGTCCAAGTGATGAGATACTCTTTTTATCTCTCATCAACTCATTTTGATGTGATGCTGTTAGGATGTCAATGGAACTTTTTAACCCAAATTCGATTTCTTTGGGTTCAACATGTAGTCATTGAATATGTCATCCATTGAATATGTGTGAATGAACTTTTATTGTTGTCCACATAATATCAACTTATATTGGGTGTATTTATATTTGTCACACATATTTTTGAGATTGATTTGTCCTTAATTTAAGGAGACCTTCTTTATAAGGGATTTCATCACATTTGACTTTTCTATTGAGAGTTCATTCTTGTTATGAACCAATTCACTCTTATATGGTGTATATACTGTCCTATGGAGTATTATATCATGAATCCATTTATTCCCATGAAATTATAAAGTTCTGACTAAATGTTATTCGTCAATTATTGTATTCAAGTGTCTCTAATTTTGGTAAAACCCCTTTAACCAAAATATTGTTTTAAATGTTTTAATTATTTGTTCTTATTAATATCCATGTTTTCAAAATGGTTTTAAGGATTTATTTATATGGATATTAATGATTTAAAATTTTAAGCTTCAAGGTGGTATGAGACACTTTTATTCAAAAATCTCTTTATTAAATGTTTTAAATGGTTTTGGAAATGGTTTCTTTTTGAATGGATTAATTATTTCAATATACTAAAATGTTATATTGTGATTTAAATGTGGAAATGTTATGTTTCCTTTGTGCATGTTTTATGTGACACATTTATGTTATGGTTCTTGGGCATTGTTATGAAAACTAGTGGTTCCGTGATAAACTAAGGGCGGGTGAGCCCGATATAGCTCTTCAATGCATTGGGTAACGCGAAGGAGTGAAACGTTAAGGTTTCTCCGAAGAGATTTAGGGAATATTCTGTGATGGGTATTCCAAACGTAACCAATAGGGTTACTCCCTAAGTAAGGATGTTATGAATGCCTCAAGTTACCTTTACGTCTTATGATTTCAATGATTTATTCATGATTTGATATGCCTATGTTTTATGGGTAAAGTATGATTTCATTCTTATGTATACATGTACTCATGTTTCGTTTCCATATCTTTATATCCCTTACTGAGCTTTTTATGCTCATCCCATGTTTTTGAAATGTTTTTCACAGGTCAAGGGAAGGGTACATGATGTGATGATAGTGTCAAGGATGTGTCAAGAAAGAATCCATGTTTTATTTTAAATATGTTCCCGTTGATGGGAAGAATGAATACTATCTTTTATGTAACCACTTTCTATAAATGTGGAATGTAATGAAAGTTTCATGATCTAATTCTCTAAAAATCTAAACCTGAAAAGATCCTCAACGTTTAATCTTTTAATAACTCAAGATTAAGTAAGGATTAAGGTTGGGGCCTTATACTGTACCGACCCTTCAGGTAGGAATCCCCGGTGGACGATCCACGATCTATTTCCATTTTTTAATTGTACTTGTACTTGTACTTGTTGTTTAGTTGGGTTTGTATACTGGCCCACATACATTCAGCACAACTTATTTTTATTTTTTAGTAATTGTTGCCTCTACTGCTTGTGTTCAGACTGTGTGTGTGTGTTACAGGATTAAGGGAAATTCCTTCCCTTTTTTATCCGGGATTCGCCATTGGTGCTAGTTTCTAACCCGGGCCTATGGAAGGCGGGCTTGGGGTAGTCACTGCACGGGCCCCGAGGATGGGTCCTAATAAATTGGTATCAGAGGAGTCGGTTCTACAGCAGAACTTGGACTCTGATTCTTTTAACGATAATATTGTTAAGTGTTTTGAGTGTGGTTATCTGATTAGGGAAACGGTGTTGGTGTGGCAACCTACGTATCCATACACTAGGACTCTGACTTCTGATCTACAACTCAGGGCAAGAAACCACTTATTGCGTGTGTGTTTCCTTTAAAAAAGTTTTTTTTCATGATTACATTGTGTCAGATCACCATGTATACTGTTTTAACCGTGGATCACCTGTTTCTTTTTAGGATGGCCCCATGAAGGCTGTCAGCTAGGGTTTCGAGTTTCGTAAGAGATGGTAGCCCACTGAGCAACGAGGCCTCGGTGCAGGGCCCCATCACTTCGGAGGCACCGACGATACCACTACCCACTAGGCCACCGATACCACCAGCTTCAGTAGCAGAGAGTGACCGCCACCTGAGTGCGTTGCATGACTTCTAGCGACAGAGGCTGCCCAGGTTCCGGGGAGAGACAGACCCACAGGCTGATGAGGATTGGTTGGAGGTTGTCGTGATAGTCTTCAGATTGGTAGGGACACCAGCCGACCTCATGGTGATCCTTTCCGTGAGTCTCCTGCATGCAGCAGCAGGCAGATAGTGGTGCCTTATGATCAAGGTGAATGATGAGGAATCATTACACTAGACAGAATTCTAGTGTATCTTTCAATCAGATTTTTTTCGAGCCACCCTTTGTGTGGTGAAGATTCAAGAGTTACTACATCTATAGCAGGGCATAATGAAGGTATCTCAGTACTCAGCGAGGTTCACCGACCTCTCACGCTACTCCAAGAACATGGTACGAGACCCATTCTCTAGGTCCTAGATCTTTGAGCAGGGACTCAGGAATGAGATTAGGGCTTAGACGATTCCCCTCAGTATTCCGACATAGGTGGGGGTGCTGGAGCGATCCCTTCTATTGGAGAGTTTTATCGCTGAGCAGTCACCAGCAGTGAGACCCACCACAGGGCGACACATAGAGGAGTCTTCTGCAGCCAGCCGTAGATAGATGTCGCAGAGGTCCAAGCGGACTAGGCCATCAGGTGGGCGACCCCAGGATACAGGTTTAGTTGTGCGGGGCACACAAGACAGTGTTAACTATACGAGGAGCAGGCAGTGCTATGCATGCAGTGGGCAGGGCCACATGGCTCGTGAATGCCTGACCCTCTATGCAGATAAGTAGAAGAATGTAAAGGTACCTCCCCGGAATAGGCATAGGTTCGACCGTGGTGGTCCACTCGGAGCACGCGGACGTGGTAGAGGAGATAGCTGAGCAGTGGGTGGTGGACGACGTTTTGAGGCTATACCACCACAACCACCACCAGGAGGTCCACCCCAAACACAGGGAGCTAGCGGACAGAGGCGGGCATAACTCTAGGTAGTTGAGGCCTATGACCACGGTGCACCTGAGATTATTTGAGGTACTATTTGTGTCTACTCCACCCTTGCTGTAGTGCTTATAGACACAGATGCAAGTTATTCTTTTATTTCCTCTGCATTTGCATGGATCTCTGAGATTCCGACAAAGTAGTTGGCTCGATCCTTACAGTTAGAGACTAATACGGGAGCAGACTCGATGATTATGCGCTGGTGCCGGCAGTGTGAGCTTATTTTAGGAGGTGAGATATTCGGCTGGGATCTTCTTGTAGCGGTGTCGAGGCCTTACAATGTCATCTTGGGTATGGAATGGTTATCCACAGTTCATGCTCAGATTGACTATATTAGGCGCAAAGTGTGGTGTATCTGCACGGATGGGACTAGGTTCACTTTTACCAGTGAGAAGGGAGCCTTTGCAGTGCAGTATGGACTTATGTAGAGGAGGGGGTAGCCGATCAAACATCAGTTGACTAGTCTCATCTTTGGAGAGGTTGATGTGCAGAGTCCCAGTTTTCCTATTGTGGTGGATCAGTACATAGATATTTTCCCAGAAAAAATTCTAGGACTACCTCCTCATAGAGAGGTATACTTATACATTGACCAGTACCCTGGGACAACACCGATATCTACTCCAGCATATCGGATGGCTCCCAATGAGCATCGTGAGCTGCGGGAACAGCTGGAGGACTTGCAGGGGAAGGGATTTATCCGACCCAGTGTTTCACCCTGGTTATCTCCGATTTTATTCGCCAAGAAGGAAGATGGGAGCTTGCGACTATGTGTCTACTACCTTTTCCTGAATCAGGTGACCGTGATGAACAAGTACCCACTCTTGAGGATTGACGACCTCTTTTATCACCTCAAGGGAGCACGATGGTTCTTGAAGATAAACCTCAGATCAGGATATCACCAACTCAGAGTTCGATACAAGGATGTGAAGAAGACGACTTTCAGGTGTTGGTATGGCCATTACAAGTTCTTGGTTATGAACTTCGGAATAACCAACACACTAACGGTGGTCATGAGTCTCATGAACAAGATCTTCCAGCCTTACCTCGATCGTTTTGTCGTAGTCTTCATCGACGACATACTGATTTACTCGACTACTGAGGAGAAGCACGCCTACCATTTTCGGGTGGTACTTATTACACTCAGTGAGCACCATCTTTATTGTAAAATCTCGAAGTTCCAGTTCTAGATTCGAGAGGTTCAATTCCTGGGAAACATCATCTCAGAGGCTGGAGTTGCAGTGGATCTAGAGAAGATCGAGGCAGTACTTTCCCGGGGGCCACCCGGGAGGGTGACAGAGGAGCAATGTTTCCTGGGACTCACTGGGTACTATCATAGATTTGTGCCAGACTTCTCCAGAGTTTCAGCACCACATTTATCATTTATGAAGAAGGGGAAACCATTTGTGTGGTCAGAGAGATGCTCGCAGAGCTTTCAGAAGCAAAGGCAGAGTTTGACCAGTGCGCCCATCTTGAGGATACTAGAGGAGGGCATAGGGTACGTAGTTTTCTGCGATGAATTAGGGACCTGACTCAAGTGTGTCCTGATGCAGGAGAGAGTAGTGATTGCATATGGTTCACGATAGTTGAGACAACACAAGCATAACTATGCTACCCATGACCTGGCGTTAGCAGTAGTGGTCTTCACCATGAAGATGTGGTAGCACTATCTGATGGGTGAGTGTTTTATTGTCTACTCTGAACACCAGAGTCTTAGTTAAATCTTCTCACAGAAGGACGTGAACCAGAGACAATGATAATGGCTCAAGTTCCTCTAGTACTATGACTTTGAGATAGTATATACTCCTAGGAAGGGGAACGTTGTAGTAGATGATCATAGCAAGAGATCATGAATTCAGCTACTAGGATAGGTGACAGAGTAGCTGGTCGCGTTGCAGATATCCTTTGTGGATAGAGATGGCGCAGCCTTTCTTCAGTCTCTCACTGTCACTCCTCCACTTCTTTATTTAGTTAGAGAGGCACAGTGTGGGTACGTTGACTGTGAGACACGATGTGCTCAGATATCCTCAGGTCCGGAACCTGATAGGTTTTATGAAGGCGGGGAGCACGTCATCCTCTTCAGAGTACATACCATGGTACCAGTTGCACTATAGGAGGATGTTTTTATGGATTTACACAATTCACCTCTAGCGGTACATCTAGGAGTGGAAAATATGTATCAGGACCTCAGACGATAGCACTGGTGGCCGGGTGTGAAGAAGGCTGTAGTAGAGTTTGTATCACGATGCCTTACTTGTCCATAAGTGAAGGCAGATCACCGGGTTATAGTAGGATTGGTTCGGCCCTTAGAGGTCCCAGAGTGAAAGTGGGACAGGATATCCATGTATTTTGTCATGGGACTTCCACGTACATACAGAGGACATGACTTTATCTGGGTGATTGTCGACCGACTCACCAAGTCGGCCCACTTCCTACAAAATCAGAGAGATGGGATGAGTATAGAGATTGGGAAGCCTCTACATACATGAGATCGTATGGCTTCATGGTGTTCCATCGATGATCGTCTCTGATCTGGATTCTTGTTTCATTTCCTTGTTAAGTAAGGGTTTGTAGGAGGCTTTCAGGACGTAGCTTCGCTTGAGCACCGCCTTCCATCCTCTGACAGACGGTCAGACTGGGAGGACCATTCAAACACTCAAGAACATGCTTCGTGCATGTGTCCAGGACTTTGGTCGTAACTGGGAGGATCACGTACCATGGGTATAGTTTGCGTACAACAACAGCTACCACTCCACCATCGTGATGGCACCTTACGAGGCATTGTATGACAGACCTTGTAGATCGCCTCTGTGCTGGACTGACCCAGGGGAGTCAGCACTTGTAGGACCAGAGATGGTCCATGCTATGATGGAGAATGTGATAATCATCCTGGAGTAGATGAAGACTGCACAGAGTAGGCAGAAGTCCTATGCTGATAGGAGACAGAGACCACTGGAGTTAGAGGATGGTGACCACTGTTTCTTACGGGTCTCACCACAATGAGGTCTGCAGAGATTTGGCCGAGGCAATAAGTTATCCCTACGATTCATCGGACTATCCCAGGTCCTCAGTAAGGTAGGCATGGTGGCTTACCACTTGGCTCTTCCACCTCAGTTGCACTGGGTGCAAGACGTCTTCCACGTATTTCAGTTGAGGAGATACGTGCACGACCCGTCCAACATCATCGACCATGGGGAGCTGGACATCGATGACTGGGCAACATTCAAAGAGGTTCTAGTGGAGATAGAGGATCGACATGAGTGGGTCCTACGTGGACAGTTGATTCATGTGGTGCTCATTTGCTTGCAGCACAAGAACCTCCCGGAGAGCACATGGGAGTGGGAGGCTCATATGCGTGCTTATTACCCCCATTTTTCCCTTAGTGTGTGTTGTAGCTTATGGGGACATAAATCCCTGAGGTGGGGAGAATGTAAGGTCCTAGAAATCCTATGAATTTTTTTTCTTAAATACATGGGAATTTTACGAGTCCGTAGTTTCTGATGGCACCTGATTCCAAGGCCAGGTGTGCCCAGAATTAATTTCTGAAGTTTTGTTCAGTTACGTTCAGTAAACATACGTGCAAGATTTTGTATCTTTTGAACCGGTGCTCAGAATTGAAATATGAGGACACCGATGAACTCGCAGTACTGGTATTCACATAATGAGACCTTTACCATAGTTTCGTTTTATCGAGAGTGGAAGTTAATTATTGGGATTATTAATAAATTAAATAAACTTATGTGTGACATAATTTTATTTTATGTGGTGGTTATTTTCTCCAAAGGGAAGTTGGAGGTTGGGCCCACCCCCGACATAACCTCCCATGTGAGGATAATGTATGGTGGGGCCCACAAAAACACCAAACCTCTAAACTCCCCTTGAATTTATTAGATCCACTAATCTCTCAATTTAATTTTCAAACTCTCCACCTCCCTTCATTTAAATTTTAAACCTTCCATCATCTCTCATTAAAGTGCCAACACCTAAAATTAATTAATGCGACACTTAATTAATATATTTGAATTCTTTGGAATTTATTTTTCCAACATTAAAAGAATAGATTAAATTCTTTTAATTGGGTTGGAATAAACTTAGTTCGGAGAACTAAAGAGAGGAGGAGAACTCTTGGAGGAATAATACCCTCTCAATGAAGAACACCTTTCTCCAACGAAGAACGATGCCCTCTCCAATGTAGAATAATGAAGATGCTCGAGACCAGGATCGGTGGCATGTGACGAGTAGAACGACAACTTTGTCTTAGAATTTTATTCATGTGACACTGTCAAGCGAACATTGAAATCAAGGTATGGGGTTGTTTTGAGTTGATTATATTTCGAAACATCTTCGTTCTAATTACGAAATGAGAATTTCCAACTGTTAACGACATAAAGAGGAAGGCTCAGGCCAAACGAACATAGCCCCAACCTCCCCCATAACTGTTGATCTTAATAACGACAGAGGAAGAGCCAATAGGGCACGGTGCCGTCACATGGTGCCGGAGAAGAACTATGGTGGATGAAAAGTCACGGCGCCGTTGCGCCACGCTATAGAACCGAAGGCCACGACCAGGCCGGGCCACGACAGTGGTGGACCGGTGCTGTTGCACTGACCGTGTGGAGGAGAACCACGATCTGCATCCGCAGACCGCTTGGTTGGGAGAACTTGCCAGCTACTACCAGTCGGGCTGGAAGACCCTGGCACCAGCAGGTGCCGAGCGGAGGAGACGCGACTCGTAACCGCGAGCCACTCGGCGGGCGAACTGGCCGACCTCCTGTTGGCTAGGCTGACGAATCGCAGCACCGCTTGGAACCATGTGAGAAGAACCGTGGCCCACAAAGTGGGCCATCCATGCCAGACAGAACCGGCCGGCTATGGCCGGCCGGGCAGCGGAGAGGCGGCGCCAGTTGGCATCGCCGGGCGAACCAAACCAGCCCGCTCTGTGGGCCGGGTCTGTAGGTGGGCTGCACCCCACCTGGCCGGGCCAACCTCCCAGCCAAGTTGGACCCACCAAACTGGTCTGGGCCGATTCCCCAGCCGGGTCAGGCCGACCCACTAGCCCACTGGGTTTGATGGGTCGGGCCCGACTCCGCTTAAATCCGAATATCTCCTAGACCGCGCGTCCGATCGACGCACTGTTTAAGGCACTGGGATCCTTGCAATGAGGCGCTCCTTTTACGATAATCTAATGGAATTTTGGAAATCTTTGTATAATGGCCGGGATTGGAATGAGTGTAAATCCAACCGGGCCCCTGGAACGGAAATGCTAATAACTCACAGACCGAGCTTCCGATTGATGCGCCATCTGACGTGTTGGGTTCCTTATGATGAGACAGAACTACGAGATACATCAAAAAAAGACTTCTTTGATGTAACAATACTTTTATTGGGGAGCAGAACCTCCCGGAATCGAGCGTGTTGTGTCTGGGAACCCTAGAGATGGCTGCTATGACTATTGTACCAGAATCCTACGTGGGTTCGACAATGATGGCTACTGTACCAGAATCCAATGTGGGATCAAAAACGATGACTACTGTACCGAAATCCAAAGTAGGTTCAATAGTGATGAATACTATACCAGAATACTATGTGGGTTTGACTGTTCTGACTTCTGTTCCTGTATCCTATGTGGGTCCAATAGAGTAGCTGGTCCTGTATCCTGTGTGGGTTCGACAGCTTACCTGAACCTATATCCTATGTGGGTCCGACATCTTATATGAATCAGTGACTACATATTATCATCTCTATCACTATACAAAATAGGTATACATGTGTGAGCTAAGACATGACTTTCAACTATTATCATTGTGGTGATTGACTTTACTTCATGTGTGTATTGGGTTGTGTTAGGGCCCGAGAGTTGGAGATGGACTATGACTGGTAACATAATTATATGTATGGGAATATAACTAAGTAGGGTTGGTTGATACTTTTTGATTGTATCTTTCTAATGTTATTTATCCTTTGTGGATTCTAGGAGACCTTCGGGGGTCTCGGGGTCCCCTACTAAGTATGGTTATACTCACCCCAACATGGGTTTCGCCCACACCTTGTTGTGTTCTGTGCAGACGACGGACAACAGTGATCGAGGCAGAGGGTGATGGAAGGAGGCTACTAAGAGCTGGACTAGACGGGACATACCAAAGGGATGATTTGTTTGAAATTTAGTACCTAACCTTCTGATAAGAATCCCCAGTGGACGATCCAGGAGTTGTTTCCCTTTTTACTTGTACTTGTACTTGTACTTGTACTTGTTGTTCAGTTGGGTTTTTATACTAGCCCACTTAAATTCAGCAAACCTTACTTTTCTATTTTAGTACTTGTCGCCTCTACTACTTGTGTTCGGACTGTATGTGTGTGTGTTATAGGATTAAGGGCAATGCCTTCCCTTTTTATCAGGGATTCACCTTTGGTGTTAGTTACCAGCCCCTGGCCTATGGAAGGCGGGCTTGGGGTAGTCATGACACAGGCACCGAGGACGGTTCATGACATTTAACATCATGCAACAAAGAAAAATGTATTAGGATTTATCACCTGATGTATTTATTAAGAAATCATACATTATTAGGGGGAATAGTTTGTCCCACATCAATTGTTGTTAATGGGTAAGATCCATTAGGATATAATTATGTATGATGTAAGTCCGTCCCCACTTTATTTAAAACTTTTGAGGTTTCTTCACCAGTATAATTAGAGTCTTTAATTCCAAAATTAATTCTACTTGAAGAATGAATGAAGATGAACATTATTATTGAATGATCATGCTATCATGTTTTTGAATATTTCCAAAATATGCATGTAATACATCATCTTCTCATCATGTCTCCCTAACATGTTAACTCACTTATATGACTTTATATTATATGAAAAATTATAATAGATAGCTATTAAAAGTGACAGAAATTAGGCCTAGATGGGTAGAACTGTCTCTATTATATAAACACAATAATACATGGTTTTCTGATTAGTAGTGTAAGTAGTATTTTAGTAGGCCCACAAGCCATGTAGGAGATTGTATAGACAAGATCTCTATTCCGTATCCTCCATCATCTAAAGAATTTATGATAGAGTTTTATTAAAAGCATATATCTTCCCTTTTTCATCTGCATGATAGTGAGATGTATATATTTATTTGATTTAGTACAACCAATAAAAATACTTCAATTTTAGAAAATAATTGTTGGTGTCAATATTGTGTGAGAGAAACCAAATCTGATGATGAAGTTTAACTTTATTAAGTTGATGATACATTTGGTCCTGAATTCCTTAAGAGATATTTAATTAGCCCATTTGGATAGGATGTTGGTAGTAGTAAGGATATTTTTGAACTATTTGTACATTATTCAAGGGAAAGACCCTACACAATCCACTATCCATATAGAAAACAACTCAGAGTATTTAGAGGTAAGATGAAACTCTATGTGATGACGGATAAATATGGAATGTATTTGTTAGGAATGATTCTTTTTCTAAAAATTGTGTGTAATACTATGTAATTGAATGCTAGAAACAGCCAAAGCTCTAGATTTATTGAGAAATATTGGTTCCTGAATGATGAAACTAACTAGAACTAAAATAATCTTCTTCTATGGGGGTAGTCATATCATATTTGTTAGTGCTTCTGAGAAGATTTCCATTGAATATTCTCTTATAAAGAGTCTTCTAATGTTTTGAGCTATCATAAAGGATGAAACTGAGATCCCTTCATAAGATATATTATTTTCTATCTCTGTTTAATATAATAATCCCATTTAGAGGAATTATAGGATGTGTTTCATCAACATGATTGAGGAAATATCTTATTCAGAGGAGGAACTGATCTCATTGGTCTCTTTTTCAGAACATTGAACTAATGAAAATACAGTTATGTGATGGTATATTTTGATGACCAATTCATCCAAATTTGGACCTTTTAAGGCTAAAACACCCTTTTCTGATGCATATGACTGAGCATTTAGTGAATTCGGTACATGAGTAATTATTGGATTGTTGGGGAATTCTGCCATCATCCACAAAAAATAAATTAGTAGTGGGATCAAATTTTGTTTCCTAATGGAATAATCATCATTGATATCCTTATATACAAATGTAAAATGACCTTTGATTCTCAGTTGAGTCACCGTTATTTTAAAAGATATATCCAAAACTAAAATAAGGTATTTGTATTCTACCTCATTGTTATAACATACATCTAATAGATGAATGGAGTATGGAAGAACTATAGTTGTTGAATAAATGAAAATTATAACTAATATGACTTTTTTGAGATTGGGATCTTCCATTCTCTTTCTGGATGGGATAATGGATACACCATCATAATAAATTTCAACATCTATGTAGTATCTTTAACAGAGAATATTCCCTCATATATATGTTTGGAACACATTGGAACATATTCCAAAGAGAGAGGTTCTGTCAAGAAATTTTCAAAGGACTATCCTTTAATTTCCATCTATGATATTAACCAGATGTAGAACTGTTACAGATTGATAGCTAATTATTCCAAACATCTAGTCAACATGGGATGACTAAGGGTATATTTGAGTGGGTAATATTGAGAGATCATATGGGACTCGTGGAGTTGAAAGTAATACCTTAATTTATGAATTGATAAAATCAATGAAATATAGTTCTTCTTGATATCTATATACAAAATATTGGTGTCAATAATGGTGTGTCTGAGATAATAAGGACTATTTTCTCTACCAAAAACATTTTTTCATTACAAGGAAGGAACCCAATGATAATTCAAAGGATTCCATTTACATGAGGAGTGGATTTCCTTTGACTAGAGGTATCAAAACTATTTGGATTAAGATATACATATTGATGATATTTTATTCCTCATTCAATTCAATGGTACACTAAAACAAAACCCCTCCCTTAATCAACTTAGGGAAGGGAAAATAGTTTCTTGGGTGGTTTTCTATAAAGCCTCTAATGTAGCCACGGTACCATTACAACCATCTTAACTCATTTAGCTTTTATAATGTGACATACCTAGGATTTTATCTGTTATTTAGGGTTAATTTTTTTTCCATGATAGCATATGATGAAGTTGAGAAAGTTTCATGAAGCTAGAGTTAAAGAATATTTCAAGGGATTCATCTTCAGAATATGGTGTCGATGTTTTTAAAAGATTATTTTGAAATTGGCATGGTTATTATAAATTTTCCATGGTATTACACAAAATTGTCGACATAAATATCAATTAATGTTTCAAGATGTTATATGTGGTGCATTGATATGTAGCACTATCATTTATTAAACCAAAAGGCATCATGCAATTGCAGAATTCTACATGGGGATCTAAAAGTGCTGGCTTATACATCTTGTGGGTATATTCAGATTTGATTATACCCTAAATATAAATCCATGAATGAGAGGTATTGATATCCAAATTTTCATCGATTAGATGTTTTGTGATCAAAAGTGGGAATTCATCATTCAGAAAATGTTGGTTAAGGTCTTTGAAATCACTACAAGCTTTGATCATCCCATTATTTTTCTAGAGGGGGAAATTTTATTGATCCATTTTAGTTACTTTACTTCTAAAATGAAATAAATTTTTATGAGTATTTCACTTCTTTATTCATTCTTGGGATCATGAGTAATATATATCCTTCTAGATTCCTACTTGTTACCACGGTGGTCACCTTGAAATCCTATGTAATGGGTAAGAACATTATGATAAGTTCTTGACATGTATTTTCAATTCCAGGAATACATGACACTATGTTGATTTAGAAAAGATATGTAAATACCTTGTTCTTCTAGGGGCATAACCATATTGATTAGTGTTTGTTATAGATCCTCCACTACACCTAGATTTCTCTATCAGAGTTCATCTAGAGTCGTAGATACTCCTTCATCGAATGATGGTGGAGAATATTTGTGGTCATTTTCTCCATCTTAATACATTTCCACTTCCACCTCCTCAATGACCATATCAGAATGGATGAGTGAAAAAATTAATCATTAAGGTTAAGGAAAATGTTACTTTCTTCTTAGATAGCTTTTAATTGTGACATCATGACTTCCACTAGACTATTGAAGGTTTTAGTTTCCTATTAAAATTTAGTGGATAATTTCGGAGTTAACACATTGGTAGTTTTTCCACCAATAGAATAATAAAATATTTCTTCACTTCCCTTAGGTTCAGCTGACATAGCCAATATCACAAATATTAATGAACACATCTATAAATTAGGGATAATGTCTTCAACCTAAATGATGTGAATCACATGCTAATTAGATTGATATTTGAATGGGTTATATGGGGCCATTTCCATATAATATATAATATTAACTAAAATGACACCATTAGTTATGGGTTTATTATTTTATCATTAGTGGAATCCTGTATCAATATATTAATATTCACAAGACTCAAACATAGATTTTACCCCATGTAATGACCCAATCATCTGATTTATATAGTATTTAAGTCATTTATGGTATGATGAAGGGATCAATTCATGATTATGAAACCAAGGTATTACATAAAATACATTGAATGTTTTGTCTTATCCGATGACCAAGAACATAGACTTGGCAACCAGATCTTGAAACTAAGATCTATGATAAATTCATATAAGGGGTCTCTATTCATTTTTATCATACCCTTGGAGTGTTAGAGCATAATGGGGTATATTAGATTCTGTTTATCCTTATTAGAGAATCATTTTTAAAGGAATTAGGTTGAATCTTGATCTATTCTTGATGAATATTTGATGGATTTCAATGTTTTCTAATCATTTGGATATGTATAGAGGCCTGATATGTCCATGTATAACTTCATCTCCGTCTTGTTCTGTGAAAGGGATAACTAAATTTCATTATATAGGGTCAACCTCTAGATGACATACCATGGTGAAAGAAACTTCTTCTTCAAAATATTTACTAAATAGATGAGTGTCTACATGTTCTTATCACAGATCCATTGATATATTGAGACTATCTAGAATCAATATCGTTATAGGAACTATGACAAATTTTTTCAAGATGTCATATTTTTGGGTTAAGGGATTATATTACACAATGGGTAACTATCCCCTATAATGTATTTTTGGAGAATATATTATTTGGGAATATGAGTTAGGTTGTTATTTAGATGTATAGGGAATTTTGTCTATTTCTTGATCAAACCACCTTGGCCTGCCCACATGCTTGGGAGTCAGTAATAAAAAATGAACGACATTTAGTGTTTTTTACATATGTGGAGGCATATCCCTTCTTCTTCTAATCCTGTAAAAGGGATTTCCCATGGGGTTCTATAGCATAGATATCTCTACTAGGGACGTAAAGGCATATTTTGTTTGGTTTCAGTTTCCACACCCTCTTTTTTCCATTTTTCTTCTGGCCTTGATTCATGTCTACGCAATTTCATAACAACACTCATCAAAAAATAGGGGATCCATAAAATTAATGACATTAATTTATTAAAATATCAATCATTTATCTAACTATGACTCTGTTTTATAGTTTAGTTCCCATTGTACAATTTTGGCGAGGAAGTTCCCATTGTACAATTTTGTAGGGAAATGCTTGATTTCTTAGGACTAAGGGAATGATGTACAAGATAGTCAATGAAAACTTCATCCTAGTTTTTGGTACATGTTTTTTGTTTGATTCGAATTCTTCCATCCATTCCATTTCATTTATGATTTTCTATTGGAGGATTTTGTGGCTGAAGTAGTCAAATGTACCATAGTATAAGATAATGGGAGAAAAATTGGTTGTTTAGAAATGCTCAAAGGATATCCTTTGTCCAGTTAATTTTTTTCTAGTCATCAAATCAATAATATTTTGAGATCTTTTTCAGGTCACATCTTATGATACACCTTATTCTTCCAGATAAGGAGTTGAAAAACATGTAACATGTGTTGGTGGATTTCCCAATTTCACCTACCCATAATAAACTATATTTCATAGTTTATCATTGAAAAAGATGTAGTATTGGATGGTGTTGACCAATATTCAGTGAAATGGGAGATAATTTGGGTGATCATAATGTATGACCTAATCAAATATTTTGGGGTCTGATAGAGTTAGTAGGTTATTTCCATACGAATTAAAAGGTAACTAGGAACCTATTCCTATCAGAACGAAGAGATCATACTTTTATGGTATTAAAATTAAGATCCCTTAAACACTCTCCTTTAATTCCAAATAAGGATATTTTTGCAAATATTTTCACTCTAGAGGGTGTGTTGCCTAATAATTTGTTGGCTTCATAGTAGGAGATAGTGTGGGAAAATATTTTAGAGAGACAATTTCAATTTCTTCTATTCAATTCCTCTTTCCATGAACTTCTGATATGGATCTGGAAATGGGTTTTTCTCACAAGATTATGTTTTCTATTATTTTTACAACATCAATAACACCTTAGAACCCACCCATGTATTTGAAGAGAATGAGTGGTGTACAAAACTCATCAATGAGATTTTATAGGTAAAGAACCAAAAAATCTTCCTATGGAAACTATAAATTTATGGAGTAATTTGGACCCTTAATCCTAGAAATTTTTTTTAATACAATCTAATTTTCTCATTGTTTCCAATTTGAGAGATCAAGGACTATTACCTTCTACAGTGTCAAGTATAACTGATAAATAATTTTCTAGAATAGATTTTCCCATCTTTGATCAACCCTGTAGGAAAAATAGTGTACCATATGAAGGCTATTAACTACTGGATTTTCAAAAAAACACCAGTGTTTTGTGGTATCTTGTTGCAAAAATTTTCCCATCATGGAAAAACACCATGATACACAATGTGTCAGATACTAGTTCAAATCTATTGAATCATCAAATGTTGGAAATATAGGATTTCAAAAATTAAGCAGGGGAAGAGTCCATTATACCGATTCTGGGAATGGTTCTATTTCCATCTATACTAGCACATGTTTTCACACCATATATTATAGTCATGATTCCAGTGATTCAATAGTTTGAATAAGACTTTTGGGATTGGGAAATTAAGGAATGATTTCTCAATATTCTTAGTTGCTTGATACAAGTGTCTTATGATTTCTTTGTCTCTTCTATCCTAACATCCTTGAGAGTTTTTAGGGGCCTAATCCTTTTGATAGTACCATTTTTATGAGAATAGATCATTTCATGAAGCTAGCCTGAGGCTATGACATTTCATGATGTCAAATTTATTGGGTTTTGTTGATCAAGGAGCATTGTAAAATTTAGTTCCTAGTGTTTTACCCATCTTATGATAATAACAATGGATGTGGAATTGATGATAAGATAACCTAATACTTTTTTTGCATCAAAACATGGGAGTTTAAGGGATCCTTATCGTTTACCCAACATTAGGTGTTTTTTAACTATAGGGATCTTCAATCTGATTTCATAGAGAATCTATTTCAATACATTAATTTTATCTGGGTATTCTTTGCAATTTAGGACTTTTTTATTCAATTAATGAAGTACATCCCTTATATTTAGGATAGTTTTTTTTTCAGAAATTCGTCCAAAATTGCCACATGTATTCTGAATTGGGGAGTGTCTAAGGGCCAGAACATCACTATTACATCCTCCTTAACCAACTGTCTCTACAGTAGCAATATTTATTCTTCATCACTTGTAAGAGGTTATTCAACTATATTTGACCAAAGTGGATACCTACAATTTTATTCATCATAAAAATGGGGCTAGAAGGGAGTTCATCTACTATATAAGAGGGTAGGCGATCCAAGGGTAGTTTGGAGAATGACAACTTCTTTGGACAGTCTTTGGTTTGATAAAGAATATCACTTGTAAATGATGAGGAATCATACATGACTGACCCCATTTTCAGAATCACGTCACGATAGGAGGATTTTTGAATGTTCATTTTTAATGGGTGGACCCACTTGATGAAATAAAATTTTATTTTATGGAGGACCTTCATAGTGAATACCATCAAGGGGAGGAAGACCATCATGGCTTAATTTCTAACTACATTGAGAAATATTATTTTGTATACCCTTGGGAGGACCATTAAAGAAGATGGTTGAATGGATGGGACCTTCTTTCTATTTAATATTCTATTCCTGATGTGTGTTTCCTAATCACTCATCAAGGGATGGGATCTCAGGATCCGTCATATTCTAGAAATTAAGTTTGCTTTCCTGGTAAGTTTTCTGGTGAATACCATTAGAATTTCCAAAACCATGGCTATAGGGTGGACCTTTTAAATCACCTCTACTCTCTCTATAATTTGGTCAAGTAGGTTTTGCGTGTTGAGTTTACATAGATAGATGTATGTGGGATTCAAGAACACCATCATTCATGAAGGCAATGTCGTGGACTAGCTCTTCATTTTTGAATAACCATTGGTGATATTTTTTGACTCATTCCCACATACAATTGCTACCGCTAGCTAGGGGTGAATGATTTCATATGTGGAAGATTTTTTATTAGATCTTGTTTCACTATTGAAATATGATGACATGTATCTATAATTTTGATTGGGGTTTGTGGCTGGCTTGGAATATCCACCATCATAAACAGATAGCTGTCAATTGAAACATAGATATGGGCCGAATCTGGGTTTCCATTTATCATTTTATTTTATCCATGAACCTCCTATATGGGAAAATGAATATTAATATTCTCCTAACTAACCATATTATCCTGCTGATATGACACTTTAAAAGAAGAGGTGGGGTTGTCTGTCTGACTTTTATTCACCTCTAATGCAATAATTATGTCCTAGAAAAATTTTATATTTTGAACAATGGTATGGTCGTATTCTCTGTTCACTAACAACTACCCTCAGTTGTCTATCTTACGTACCTGAGTAAGAGTGACCTGGGCCAAAATTTTCAGGGTGGCACCCTCATCGTGGTGAGTATTTGTTGTCGAGCGGTGTAGGTTGTAGAGAATTCTAGAGGGATCCATTTAGAGGGACCCCTATGTTCTCTAGGTGAGTCCATTGGGTACCTCACAATAAACCTCTATATTATAAGTGAGTAACTTTTTTTGTGTTCTAGGGATAGGCTCCCAAAATGATTCAACATGGAAGTTAGTTTTGTTGGATTTTGGGCCACCAGCCATCATTGATTATGTGGATGGTTGGGATTATTGTGTTGAAGGGAATGAAAAATTTCCTCCAGGGTTATGATGATACAATTGAGATGGTATTCCCAAACCAATGCATTTGATACCTATGATTGAAGAAATTTTTTTGGTGATAACATCCTCTAATTTGATGAGAACACTACTTGTGTAGTAGCATATGTGTACCATTATGATTTCTAGAAGGACTCTACTGGATTAATGGGATCATATTAAAAGTTCCTAAATGCAAATGAAAACAAAAACAAGAAAAATCCCACAATGAAGTATCTAAACGAATAAGAAAGTGTATTATTTATTTTTTTGGATCCATATTTCCACTTCTTTAATAATGTTAATGAAATGAGCATGATATATAGGAGATAGTTTCATTTTAGTTAATGATTCACATTCGTTCTACCATTTTTTTTCTGATGGGTTTCACATCCACACTAATTTTGAATTAATTTGGACCTCCATTAAAAAGGCATACATTCAGTTCAAGTTTTCCAATGGAATCATAGAAAATGCATTGTTAATGAGGATGGGAGGTCAGGCTCATCAAATACTTTTTTGGGGGAATTATAACCTACTTGAGACAATCTTATAGATTTAAAATATATTCATTAATCATTTATCAAATCCCAAATATAGAACATGTCATTGTTGTTATAAAAGTAAATTATTATCATGTATTACTTCTAATCATCTTTATATATATGAGGTTATTCATTGATGGACTAATCTGTATATATCATAGGTTTTCCATCGATGGTACCCTATTTTAAACATCATAAATATTATTGTGTCACTTATTATCATTATGATGGTTTTATGTCATGCAGTTTGGAACTCTAGAATTTAACTCTATTCAAGAAGACATAAGAAGTGTTGATTTCATGATCGGGCCCATGATCCCGGTTTACCACATATCCCTATGACTGTAATCTGAACCCATGTAGTTTGATGCAACTTAAAAAGACACAAAACATGTTTTATGTTTTTGTAAAAAGGACCATACAATGTAGTTTGAGATAATACGGTGATGAAATCTTGGTGAATGGTTGCAAGCCATTAATGGGGTGGGGATGATGTCGAATTATCCCAATAGATCTAGAGGGGATGTTTCCTCCTGGGTGGATTGTGACCCAACTAGAAATATGACCTATATAAAATTGCAGTGAATATGGTGGGTTGGGTTTGGACCTCTTGGAGGCTTCCTATATATTCAATTTGGATAGTAATCAAAGCCCATTTAGTTCATATTTTATGGGCTTACACTAATGGAGGAGGCCCAACAAAAAGTTGTCTCATAGGTAATATGTCCCATTGAGAGGATGGTGATAGGTTTTAGGGGATTACACATAATAGGATTTCCATACCGACATGTGAGATGAAGATCCAAAAGGACAATCTACTCTTGATATGGTATTTGAACATGCAGATGTCCTGACCATTAAAATCATCAAAGACCACATGATTCATGCTCAGTGTGAGAAACAAGTGTATTTGGATGATATTTCAAGCCACAAGATATCCATCGTCTAATGGTAGATGAGGTTGTGGATGCAGTAGAGAGAAAGGGTATTGATGTTCTCATATCCTCTCTTACATTCATAACCTGAGTTGGGACTTATGTACCTATGTGGATATGGCCCACTTGGAAGACTATGGGCTAACTCCAGGATGTATTCCATTCAGAGAATATGATAGAATGATCTAGAACTATCCCTCATTAAATGAAAAGTAAAATTAGTCCCCTGACTATATAAAATAGTGATGTACCTGGAATGTCCACCAAAGTTGGCATCCTCATTACAAAGTGTGTGCACAACTTTGGTCATCCCAAGGACCTTAACTGTTAGGTAGGATAAGCATGGGACAACATTTATCAAGGGAATGTACAATAGAATGGGGGAGATACTAATGTGTACTTTTCCATAATAATTTATGTATCCAAGCATATATGATTGATAATCTTTATTGGTTCACAAAGGGGCCAATATTTAGCCTTGTTCTTCCTGGGAGAGGTTAACATAGAGGGTTTTTTGAACAGTTCACTAAGTGGTCAATGTAAGTCCAAATGCTACATGGAATGTTACCAAAACTAGATGGATCCATCATATGAACTATTTTCTATATAGGATTGTGGTATGAAAATACTTCATAGGTATATGAATTGTAGAAATGCTGTTCAAAAAGGATTTCTCTATGTAGAGGTCCGTCCACAAATGTATTCTTCCAATGCAGATGGATTCTTGTACCTTATTTTACTTTATGATATTCATTAAATGATTTCCTACATAAATAACTTTTTTTATTTGTTTGTCTACATTTTTCATCATTATTTTTCCATTTATCACTTTATTTTTGATCCATCCATCCAACCATGTATGGGGTTTTTATAGGGTTCATATTTAACTGGAATCCATGGTTGAAAAGAAGTAATGAAAACTGACACTAGTGAAAGATTTTGGTTTTTGGATGGAATGATGACAATATCTCATCCCATAAATTTAACATCATTTGCATGTGGGGGGTGGGGGGAAGTCACACCACACCATGCAAAAGAATTTTCATTTTCGGGGTTCCTAGAAGTCACATATCACCCCAAAAACGCTTTTTTTGTTTGTGGGGGGCCTTGAAGTCATAGATTTTCCCGAAAAATATATTCTCTTTATTGGGGATTAAATGTCACACATGACCCAAAAAATGATTTTTTTTATGGAAGTCCAATATGGAAGCTCTATATAGAAGCACCATGCTAAAATGGTATGTGTATCAGAGACTCACATAAAAGGAATGCTATTTGAAAGATAGATTATCTTTGTGGATTCACATCATTAACCATTATAATATTCATAAAATAGATCAATTTATTTAATTCTATACCTTACAAATTATTTAAATCCTTATCATCTAATATTAATTTTTTTACACAATAGTTTCTTAGTCCATTCTGACTTATATGATGTCCTACATTAAACTTCCTTGATTTATTATTTACCATCTCCATTTTTCTGTCATTAAACTTTCATGGGTACTCAATAATGGGTGGATTAAAATCCATTAAAATTTTCTGGACATGCTATTCCTCCCTAAAGAATGCATAGGTAAGGGATTTTGGTATATGTTTAACTTTAAGGATTCTATTCTTGTTAATAGTGGTTAACAAATTACCCATTACACATAAAATATGTGTGTTATGGTCTTATTCAATAAATATTTTTCTCCCTTAGACTTATTTGGAGATAATTAATGACCTTTACCAATTTTTTTCTAGTGAGGCATGTAAGTGTAAGATTTAGTGTCCTAGAACCAACTGGTTTTACATTGATTACATCGATATTTAGTGTATTTAAATATTTAAAATCCTATTATACATTGTTCATTTTATTACATGACTATGATGTAATAATGTTCTATAGTATTTTTTGCATTTATAAGGTCATGAAAGTTCCTTAGTATGATGAGAACCTTGAAATTCTATAACAATATATTGAAATATAGTTCTATGGTTGGATGAAATACTATGATGGGACACATATCATGCAGACTATTATGAGGAAGTAATTGTAAGAATATGAGACTTCTTCTCATTAAGCTCTAACTTTGTAACTCCAATACATGAAATTATGAGAACAAACCTACCAGTAGGAATTATTCATGTTTTGGTGTCATCAAATGTTTCTATCTTCAAGCATGTGTAATGATACTTATACTTTATGATTATCATTAATACATGTCATGTCTTGCACACTTTCATTTACTGATGAAAAATGTCATTCAGACAGTTTCCTAGAAGAATGAATCATTTGGGTGCATCACAAGTGGCATGTTATTAATGGATAAGTTGAGGAAGGATTTGTCCCTTATATTTATGGAAGTTGATATCTCAACCCTTTTATTCAAATAGATCCATCATGTGAAATTCCATGTCCATGGAGTATCGATGATTTTATATCAAGTAGTCAAAGATCGACGTATCAAGCATAAAAGTTGATGGAACTATCATGAATCCTACTTGATGATATATTGAGGCAAAGAGATTATATTACAAAGTAATCACTCATATGTGGATGTCATTGTTTCGACGTTAATTTATTTATCTTGTGTACCTTAACCTGTTTCTAGACAATACTCTTGGACTTTAGGCATGCCTTCCTAATGCCAATGAGAAATAATCCAAGATGGTCCCACACTAAGTGTTTATGGTGGTCTCATTTAAATTATTTTTGAATTTAATTGATAAATATTATTCTCAAGAAAGTAGAGTAATTGTATTCAAGTTAAATTTATTTCATAAATTATGTAAATATTTATTCACCAGATTATGGGTAAAATATATTTATTTATTTTATTGAACTTTTAAAAAAATATATTTACTAGTCTGTAAATAAAAATATTTATGTAAGAGAATAATTTATTTATTTACTTATTTGGGTGTTCAATAAATTGAGGTGGAGTTTGAGTAGATAAATTTTAGTCCAGTAGTAAAATAATTATTTTCAAGAAGCTAAATAATTATTTAACCAGTTGGCAGAAATTAAAATAACGCTGCTATTATTTTTTGATGCATAATTTAATTAATAATTCCATTTTGTTCATGTTGGAAGACCATAAATAATGAAGCTGTATTATTATTAATAGCATGGGTTTTCTCTAAAGTTATTAATGTATTTAATTTCTATTACGCAATTAAATATTCTAACCAAATCACTATGTCAATAAATAGAGACATAAATATATTGTGCCATGTACTAAACCACCCACCTGGTGTGTTGTTAATTGTTGAGCTAAACAATTTTTCTCTCTAATCCTATTCCCACCATTCTCAAGAATTAGATACATTCTTCAAGGAATAAGAACAAGAAATCAAGAATGACTGAAAAAAGACACCCGCTTCACCATGATAACACCTGAATAATGAGTGGTGTAAATCAAAGGCCATCAGAGAATTTGTGGATCACCACTAGAGGGATTATAGTTTGAATCCTTTCAAGAAAAAAAATATAATCTAGAAGGGTCATTCCGGATGATCATCATCATCAATTAGGAAAATACTGAAGATCTAAGTATTATTTTCATTATGAAAATAATTAAATTAATTATAAACATGATATGCAATATTGTCCTTAAAGTATTCATTCCTCTTATTTATTTATCTAAATCGTTGATTCTATTTCATGGGGACTAGAATTTATCTTGGTATTGATCCCATAATAATCAATGATCATGGTAAAACATAAATTTGTGTGTCATCCCAACCACGCTTCTACTGCACCCAGAACCTACAAGTGGTATCAAAGCGGTTACATCATAGTTTATAATTATATAAACACATCATTGATGATTTAAACATTTAATAATTTAGTTGCTTCAATTCAAGGTAATCATTATGAAAATCAAAATCTCAAAATCTGTTCCCCATCTTTCATTTCTAATTCACCTTATAGAAAAAATATTTTTTTGTAATTTTGAATAAAATAAAACAGAGGATCTCATCCGAAGGTGCCAAAGGTTCTAGATCATACAACACCAGAACGCACGACGTGTATTCAGAAGTAAATGCCATGTAGTAAAGGTTTAATGCATTAGGTCTGGTCTGCCTAACCAAGCTGTGTAATTAGAGATTGTCTATGTCTTAATGACCCTATGTGTAGACCAAGAACATGTGGCACACGGATTCCGGATTACATGCTGTGTGGCCCAGTTGACACGACATGTAGTCCCTTTGGGTTAGGGTTAGACTATGTACCCCATACACAGCTTACCCAACTAGAACCATGTAATGAGGAACTACATGGTGTGTGGCCCACTAGACACATCATGTACTCCGATTATTTCCAAAGTAGACTCACGCGCCATTTACCTGGGCGTGTACTTTGGATGGACGGTGAACAATAGTACAAACCATGTAGTTGGAACTACATACCGTGTACTCATCCAAATTATGCATATTTATTAAAAATTATTATTATATTATTCAAACCCTTGAGATGTGTACCATGGTGTGGGTGTAAAGCTGAGGCACAACTCGTGTTAGGTGTTTTATATATATATGTTTAATTTTACATCTATGTAATGTTCATTTGTAGTCATTGGGCAGTTTTGAACTAGAATTCACTAGGTTGCCTCCAAGGTAAAATTTACGTACAAAGATAATTTTTAATGAATTTATTTGTTTAAAATTATGATGAATGAGAATCTCATGTAAATTTTGATGATGGTTTATGATAAAGGGATTGATTAATTGAATATGATAATTAATTCATTCAAGCGTGATTTATATTGAAGAAGAACAATTAAAGAATTTAATTCTAGTTTTATTTATGCGTAAATATCATTGAATGTATGGAAGATCATGAACTATAACAATACCTTTGTATGTGGATGGTTTATTTTAATTAATTTATTTAAATTAAATTTATTTTCCTGTGCGTCTTCTCCTCATTAATATGCAGGGCCTGCATGCCCAAGGTTTGTTTTATGTAAAACCCATTTTTACCCATCACCTGTATGTGAGTTAAAATAGGAATATGTAATGGATATAACTACTAAGCTAGTAGGTGTGGTAAAAGCTGGAGCCGAGACGAAACCAATCCCAAGAGATACAAAGGTGGAAATGTTGAAAGCTGTAAACATGAAACCAAAAGGTTTAAGGTTTTTCTCCCCTAGGTTAGGGTTAGTTTATCAACCTATAGATAAACTAAACATTAGAAAATATAATGCCCTTATACTTTATTTTATTTTTGTTAGATTCATGGTTTATCAATATGGATGAATTTTCATGATCACATAATTAATGAATTAAACAATAATTCAAGATGGAACTCAAATAAACCATGATTATGCATAAATATTATCAATATATGGCTAATAACTTATGTAAGTTCCAATTAATATTAGAAAGAATGTGATAATTATAATAAACAATTCACGCATAAGAGATAGAAATACCTTAAAGAAAATATTAAGTCAGAACAACCCTTCTTTTACATGAGTAAGGGAGAAAATTAATAAAACTATGTGTTTGACAAACCCTTTTGGGGAAACTTACTTTTATATAGGAATCCCATATGAAAGGTTTCTGGTTGTCCTAAACATATTACATCAAGAGGAGTATCCCTTTCTATATTTGGTGTAATATTTAAGGTAAGAGTTGAAGAAATCGAAAGTTAGGATTTCGGGATTGGCGAGTCTACTCAACAGATCAAGGAGCTGCAATCCCATAGTTGGCAAAGACCTTCCTACCTAAATACCTCGAAATAGCTTCACCAGCCCTTTTTGGGGTTATTCGAAGGGGAATTTAGGTCCTTTCCACTAGAATGTCATGCAAACTGGACATTCTGAGTTCAATGGCGAGGGACATTGGGACATTATAAAATAGAGTGAGACTTAATAAAATTAATTTTTTATTTCTCATAAAATGTAATCAAGAAAATAATAATGATAATCTATTTTAATTGTAGAATAAAAATGAAAAAATCATCAAACACACTATCCAAGTGATCAATTATGGATAAAGATAACATCCCCATCGACATTAACTTCCAGGAATGTTTTAGACACCTTCGGGTTATCCTACACCATGAACAGATGTCTTACATGTTGGACTCAAAGTTACCTGATCCGCCTACCAAATAGGTAAGTGATGAGGATTTCCTAGTCTATGAGAAACATATGAATGACCCCATCGATGGTCAATGTTTAATTCCATCATCAATGTATAGTGAGATCATTAAGTCTCATGAAAACAAGGATTCTTATATCTGGCTAGAGCACCTATGTGGACTTTACTAAGAGAGAGAAATATAGGAAATGCTTGATATATCCAAGTCACTCTTTCATAGTATGTTTGGAGAGGGTTCCCCAGACGACCCTCATGTAGTCAAGATCATTGGATAAATTGATCTCCGAGAGGTTCTAGGGTTTAAACATCTTGAAGAAATAGGCATCGATATCATTCTTGCATAACTCCCATGGAGCTTATCTAGCATTGTTGTTAATTTTAACATGGAAAACATTGAGAAGTCTCTATATCATCTTCTTATCATCATTATCCATGTGGACAAAGATATGAAGTGCGAAAAGTCTTATGTCCTTATGGTGAATAAAAGGAGAGGGAAGGAAAAGATATTTAATCCCAAATATTCTTCACGCCCTTCCAAGAAAAATAAGATCAAAGGGGAAGCAAGAGAAAATGAGGCTGTTAGTTTTGCATGTGGGAAGCAAGTCCACTGGAAGAAAAACTGCACCCAACCTAAATAGCACAGGGAAGATTCAGGTGCATTTTTTATCAAATGAAATATATATATTTCTACAAATTGGTTATTAGATACATCCTGTGATGCTCACATATGTGTCTAAATATAGGAACCAAGAATATTTAGAAAGATTGACCAAGGGGTGGAAGATCTACAAGCATCCAACAGATCCATACTTGCTATTATAGTTGTCAAGGACTACCACCTCAGATTGACAACTAGGATGACATTGGTGTTAAAGGGTTGTTATTATGTGCCATCATTAATTAAATACATTATTTATGAATCCAGATTAGATATATATTGATTTGTTTTCTATTTTGGTAATGAATGTTTCTTCTTTTACAAAGATAGCATATGTTATGGTAGGGCACATTTATAAAATTGTCTTTACATGTTGTATTACATAAAAAAAAGTAATGGAAATAGATAAAAAAGATACTTCACATGACTCATACCACACCCAACTTTCGAATAACCAACTAGGTTAGGTAAACGAGAAACACTTGACAAAGTTACATCAAGATAGATATTTAGATTCTTCTGAACTAAAACCACTTGGCGTATGTCATGCATGTTTACAAGAAAAAATGACCAAATCCCCATTTAGTAGGAAAGGTGAAAGGGCTAAATAGATTCATTAATTGGTTCTTACCGATGCGTGTAGACCATTTCTAGTTGAAGAAAGGGGAGATTACTCATAACTCATAATTTTACCAATGATTTTAGTAGATATGGATATATCTACTTAATTAGTTATAAGTTGGATTCTTTTGAAAAGTTCAAAGAATAAAAGAATGAAATTGAGAAACATCTTGGTAAGATGATTAAGAAACTCCACACAGACCGAGGTGGAGAATATCTTAATCAAGAATTCATTGATTACTTACGGATGTTTGGGATCCTATACTAACTCACTACTCCTTATACACCTTAGTAGAATGGTGTGAGAGAAAGGAGGAACCACACCTTGTCGGACATAGTGAGATTAATGATGATTCATGCAAGTCTTCCATTATCCTTTTAGAGATATTCATTAAAACAGTAGTGCACATAATAAAGAAAGTACCACCTAAATCGATAAATGGTATTCCATATGAGTTGTGGAGTGGAAACAAATCCATGTTATTGAATTTACATGTATGGGGAAGCAATGCATTTGTTAAGTACTATTCAGGTAACAAACTTGCACCTAGAGGCACAAAGTGTACCTTTATTTTAGAGACAAGAAGATTAACGTACATGGACATTACATTACTTTTTCGGAATACTTAATACATAATAAAAACACATACACAAGGACCGTAATAGTTTAGTGTATCTGGAAACTCAAAATATAATCTTCTAATTGTGTTGAAAGATCTTCAACATCTCCCATAATGATCTTCCCCTTTTGGATTCTTACCTAAAACATTTATTTTAATCCGAGTGAAAAAGGAAACATAAAAATGGTGAGTTCAAATGTTCAGTAAGGGGCAGCATGGATAAAATTAATCATACCATATACACTTGAACTTAAAAAAACATGAATATTAAAAATCATGAGCAACGACATAAGACATGGAAGTACATAAGGAATAGATCATAATGGAACATAAATAATGATAAAATAGCATGGACATAAAAAATGTAATTGTGGAAACCATTAAGAACATGATATTATTTCCATAGTAGCCAAGGCATTTCTGCCAAGACCATCTTAGTGGACAAAGTCCCTTTCTGAATTGAGTTCATTCCACGTTCCAGTCCTGTATTACTGAACCAGTTTAACTTTACTTTCCAGCCATGTCTATCTCATGAGATATAAATCATTACCCAATGCATTGGAGGGAGATATAGGTCCCACCCTTCTCATAATGAAATCATTCTATCGTGTGCCACAAAATCATAAATCATACATCATAGTATAACATATGTAATAAAATGGGATTCATAAACATTATGCCATCATAATATAATCCACAAACAATTGATATCATTTCATCATAAGAAAATTGAAACCATTTAAATCATAGAGACATTCTACTTGAAACATAAACATATTAAATAATGTCATCTTATATGGAAAACGGTTTCGATAAAACATTGGAAATGAATTATTGAGGAAAATATACTTTTTTCTTCAAAATCATTTTCTTTTCACAAAATTCCATGCACTTTTAAAATAAATGTAGTTTGTTGAAAATATTCATAAAATAATGTAGAGTATGCTTCTTGAAAATGTGGCATTATGAAACCATAAAAATCCGTTCACGCCGTATAAGTTAAAAATAACATTCTTCTCATACTTTTGTCGGAAAAGTCAAAAAGTACCTCGTATGGTAAACCAAAAAAATACCTTACATACCATGTCGTGAAAGTAAAAAATAGGAAAAATGGACTTTAAAAATACATTATTTGTTTTTAGAAAACATGGACTTGGATGATAAAGATAACCCCTATAAATACTTACAAATAAACAATCTTGGATAAAAATGAGATTGATAAATTATCCCTTACCTTAGGTCTGATATGCTTCGTACGTATCTGAATCCCCTGTATAATGATTTAAATAATGTTATTGACTTATTGAAGAATCATATTAATTGTTATTATATCATATATGGTTCACTTATGACTTTATATTACCCGTTCTTTTGTAAATTCATGTTAAAGTAGCATTTTGGGTAAAATTGTCTCATTTCCTGTTCGTGTTTTAACTTGTAATTATTCATATGATTACATAGATCATGATTAATTATATCCAGAATTTAAAATATGATTTATATATAATATATATTCATAATATACATATATATAATAGATCGATAAATGGAAAGAAATACACCGTTTATGGAGATGGTAGGTCGTACGTATGCGTTAACACTGTTTTCGTTTCCTTATTGAATTGAATGGAATTAAGTAGTTGAAATACATATATATATACATAAATCCAGTATCATTATTATTTCATATAATTTATGATTACATATTATATATACATTATAATCATTCATGAATGGTTAACATGGAGAATGAATCTCATCACGTCGTGAAGATGGTAGTGCGTACGTACGTACGAGCGATGATATCATTCTCATGATCGTGGAATTGTATTGACGTGTATTTATACTATTTAAGAATCAATATCAATTTAATATAATCATATATAGTTATTATGTACACCATTATAACCATCCATGTAAGGTGGTGGTGGAAAATAGATTACACCACGGCGTGGAGATGGTATTCCGTACGTACACACGCGCGGAGATTTCGTTTTCCGTAGGATGGATAGATCGCGAAATAGGGTTGTTTAATACTTATAATAACATATCATTATATGAGTGATACTGATGTTATTACTTCATAATTAAAAACCTAATAAGAAGAATTGGAAGATGAAATAAAGTTGAAAGAATCGGTAACGGACATTACCTCTTCTTTGAAGAGCCTCTTTGAGACCTCCTCATAGGGTACTACAATTGGTCTTTGAAGAAGACCCGGACCTCTAGGATGTTTCTAGGGAATTGAAAAAGAGAATTTGGCAGGGGTTGGCCGAGCTTCAAGGCTCAAAGTGGTGTGAGAAAGAGAGGGATGGGGTGCCCTTTTATAAGGGAGGGGAGGGGCACCTTTGTAAATCTTAAAAATATTAATTTATAATAAATCTAACCCCACTTAAAAAAATTCAAAAAAGACTCATATTCGAATATTAGATGATATATGGTTGTAATATTATAAACCAATAAAATTTAGACAAGTTAGGAATTTATTTTCAACATTATCAACTTGATTTATCCTTATTTAATCAATTTAATTTTATTTGTGGTAATAACATTTTAAATTTTAAATTAAAACAAATAATTACTTATTTTTTTTGAATTTTCCATAATTGGATACTTTATAACATCTTATACCATATAAATTTAAATTTATAATTTTTTTAATTATTTTTGTGATTTTTAAACAATTTTTTAATATGTTATTTTTATAAAATAGCAATAGTGTCAAATTTGACACTATTCATTTATTTGAATTTAAATAAATTATATACAAATGATATGTTCGAACTAAAATCTTTAATAGATTCATAACAGGTCATATGTATCTATAAAAGTAGTTGATCACATTAAATAGTTCATATAATATTTATTTTAATTTTTTAAAACCATTTATTTTGTTTATCTCTTAATAAAATAATTACTACAACATTTTTGTATAATTATTTAATATACTTATATGTTAAATAAAAATTAAAAAAATCCTATAATGAATAAACATCTATTAAATTTCTCAATAATACTTTTACTCGAAATTATCATCTTAAAATCACAATAGTTAAATTGTTATATTTATTAAATTATGAAGGTGACAACTTTGGAATCATTTAAAATAAAATAAAATAAGTGTCATAATCACCTTAATAAGGATCCAAATGGTCCAAAATTAGTCCAGTATATGACTAGGGTTTATATATACACTAATAATAAGTTTTTAGAAGATTTTTGGGCCTTTTTATATGTATTAATATTTCAATAAAAACTATATTATTGATTTTTCACTAAATAAATAATTTCTGCATCATTAATGTATAAGATAATAAAGCAATTAAATAACTCTTAAAAATTACAAATAAATTACCATGAAAAAGAAACACATTTTATCTTTCAAATTAGTATTTATAACCGAATTTATATTCTCTATAAATTTATATTAAAAATTATTTAATTATTTAAGTTGAGTGAGACATATTTCACTTTCCTTTAAATAAAATAAACTAAAGGACTTAATCACCTCCATGTCGGTTCTAATGGATTCCATTTCGACCCAAATATGACTTAGGACAAATTATAATCATTAAATTGTATTAATAAAAGTATTAGGATAATTTTACAATATTATATTTACCCATAATTACCCAATTTACCTTTTACTAAGGTAAATAAAATTTACCGTTGTTACTATTCATAAAGTCCAAAAATAAAAAGTAGTCTATTAATATAATTGGACCCAATGATTCCAAATATGAAATACATTTTACCAAATTAAATACACAGAAGATGCAGAAATTAAATTAATATTAAGCTCGTTGTCGAAAGAAAACGGGTTTTTGTTTAAAACATTGCAAAAGATTGAATTTATTTAACCTACGAATTCAATGTAAAATCAAGGATAATGAAATACATTATATTAAATGGTAAAAATATATTCTATTTATACTTTAAAATCATTAATTATTATTATTTAAACACATAAGTTATTATGATGAAAGAAGTTGTTTTTAATTAAAATATAGCGTGTTTTTACTATTCATTAAAATATGAATGTCTTCAGAATAATATGAAAATTTTATCCAAGGTAAAATTTTATATCCTGATTCCAAATAATAATTTTATTTTGTAAAATTGAACTTATAAACATGTCAAAAACTATATTTAAAGTGGGTGCGCCATCAAAAGGCGGCAAAACTGCATTTTTTTGAAAAATACTTATTTTACCTGAAAAAATTATTTTGTTCTTATACTATGTTATAGAAAATGTGTAAGATGAATAATAATGTTATAATATTAAAAATTTAGTTAATTCTATTCATAACGGCTAGTTCATAATAATATTATAATAATATATCGTTGTTTAGTAAAACCTGGTATTGCGTACAACACACGGTATCGAGGAAGGTCGTGATTGGGTGTAATGCAAGCCAAGTCAGGGTTGTGTGTTGTGAAAGAATCCTTCTTTGTTTCGTATAATAGAATCCAACCATATTTCATTTATACATTGAATATATATATATATATACACTCAACATTGCATAGAATGACTATTATAAAACAAACCTGAAATTGTGTGTAACAGGATCGAACAATAGCGTTGCGTATACTGCAAGCTAATACTGTGTTGCATATAGTACAAGATAAACTTGGTGTGATGTATAATAGAAGACATCAATGAACTTAAAATAATATTTTTCATAAAATCTCGGCGTGTTACATACTACCCCCCTTAAAATGAATTTCTCCCTCGAAATTCGTCAGGGTTATAAATCATTTACTATTCATAGAAACCCACATCGTAAAAAGGAATACTAAAACATAATTTTAAAAACTAAAGTATGAAATGCAACGATTACCCAAAGTAACTCATCATTGGGTTTCCATATAGGAAAACATAGGTGAAAATATGGATATGGAAGAAAAATCTAACCATCAATTTCTGGTGGAGAGTGGTAGAGGACATGGCTATGAAAAATCCAACAATCACAAAGCAATAAATTTGTGACGATCTAAGGTACCATCTGATTCATCAGATATAAGAGAATTAGGACAACATTTTTGGTTTTCATGATCATTTCCCTAAAGTTGATGAAATTGGAATTAGAAGAAATACTTTCTTGATTTTGGTATAGTCTCACCATTGATAGTTCTTTGGACAATTTCCACTTCATCTCTTAATGAAATGAAGTTGAATTTGTCATTCATGATGTGTTAGCAGATCATGTGATATAATGATGGGTCATTCCATCTGTATCAAACAAAATGATATAAAAGATATCAAAAAATACATAGGTCCATATATAGTGAGATTAATCATATATGGTTCCTAAAATGGACTTATACTTTTTATATCATACTGCTTAATATAATAAAACTAGTTTCTATTAAATAGGGACTTCCTGTAGGCCAGTTGTAGGTGATAAAGGCCATTCACACTTCGGTTGTGGGTTCGATTCCCACAGCCTTGTCCGACGCGATGGGATGTCATCCATTCTGCAGGTTTTCCTTTTTCTAAAACTACATTACTATAACATCCCATAAATAATATTGAAAAAAATATATATCCTTAAACAATACTAACTTATGTCCAACATAATCCATTCTCATCTTTAGGCTTATTTAAAATAATTCGGTCCAAGATCATAGTATAAAGGAAATGTTTACTTGAAATGTCACATAACAATAACGTGAATGCCATCATTTATCCCCCATATATAAGATATATCTTGTTGGTCAAATTACAGACATGCGAATACCTTAATCATGTATTCTCTTGAAGAATGAATACCCAATGAACCTTAGTGAAAACTTGAATGCAGTTAAAAGTTAACACTTTCCACGAACCAAAATCCACAAAATTCTATATACTCAAACCAAGATATCACTTAGTCCTTATATCAATCATGAGCTCATGAATAAAATCTCATTATCTTCATATCCCTTCATTATGCGCATATCATCTATTTTCCAAAAATATCTGAATTACCTTTCATGGTTACTAATACCATTAATCATACACTTTCAGAACATAGGGAAGACAAAAGTGTAATAATCCTTGGATGTATCTTTATTCCATAGTACCATGAGATTACTTATACAACATAACACTTGATAAACATGTAATCATTCCACTACCTTCTTAAACCATTGACTGGGCTTCAATAATTCTTTCATCTCACATAACATTTGTAGTCTCTTCATCACCATCAATATAAATACTACCCATACGACCATACTGATTCTATTCATGAGACACTCCCGTAGGGAATTGGTTTTCATAATGCCCGTACATTCCACATTTATAACATTTAACCATTTCTGATGCCGTAGCAATACCATTATCCTCATCCCTGGTGTTAACTGAACCTTTTCCTTTGCACTTACTGGCTTTGTGTCCTTCTTTTCCACACCCAAAGCATCTTCCACTTCATTTGAAACAATCTCTCTGATGCCTCTTCCCACATGATTTACCTGAGGGAAATTGAACTTTCGTTCCTCTATGATCATCATGAAACTCCATCTTTCTCTTATTATCTGAGTCGGTAAACTTACCAAATTTGATATTATTGATCATATTATGAGATTTCTGATTAGGCATAATAACGTCGTTTGGACTTCCAAATCCCGTTTCATTTGGTTTCTCATGAAAAATATCATTCCATTGTCCGTCATATCCTCCATTATCATGAATCCTCCTATTTCCATCCATTTTCTAAAACCAAAAAAGAATAGTGTGAGAGGCAAAAATAATGCTAGGGAAAAAAACATAGTAAAGGTGGATTACCCTCAATATCTAACATCTTAGGTTAAATTCTATGATTGTTAGAGCAATTCTAGGACTATAACCTATACGTATACTTAACCTTAGAGACATACCTATACATACCTTAAAAATATCTCTAGGGATCTCACTAACGTTTTCGCATCCTAGTTTCCAAAGGTTGACTAAACCATTCCTCTGATACCAACTGTAGAGACCCGAAGCGTAACGTACATCGACATTACATTAATTTTTCGGAATACTTAATACATAACAAAAACACACACACAAGTACCAAAATAGTTTAGTGTCTTTGGAAACTCGGAATATAATCTTTTAATCATGGTGAAGGATCTTCAACATCTCACATAAATATATTCCCCTTTTGTTTTCTTACCTAAAAAATTTCTTTTAATCCTAGGGAAAAAGAAAACATAAAAAGGGTGAGCTCAAATGCTTATTAAGGTTAAACATGGATAAAATAAAACATACCATATACACTTGAACTTAAAAAAAACATGAATATTAAAAATCACGAGCAACGACATAAGACATGGAAGTACATAAGGAATAGATCATAATGGAACATAAATAATGATAAAATAGCATGGGAATAAAACATGTAATTATGGAAAACATTAAGAACATGATACGATTTCCATAGTAGCCAAGGCATTGCTGCCAAGATCATCTTAGTGGACAAAGTCCCTTTCTGAATCGAGTTCATTCCTCATTCTAGTCCTATATTACTAAACCGGTTTAACTTTCTGTTCCAGCCATGTCTATATCATGAGATATAAATCTTTAACCTATGCATTGGTGGGAGATATAGGTCACACCCATCTCATAATGAAATCATTCTTTCATGTGCCACAAAATCATAAATCATACATCAAAGCATAACCCATGTAATAAAATGGGATTCTTAAACATCATGCCATCATAAAATAATCCACAAACAATTGATATCATTTCATCATAAGAAAATTGAAACCATTTAAATCATAGAGACATTATACTTGAAACATACACATATGAAATAATGTCATCTTATATGGAAAATGGTTTTGATAAAACATTTTAAATGAATTCGTGAGGAAAATATCCTTTTTTCATCAAAATAATTTTCTTTTCACAAAATGCCATGCACTTTTAAAATAAATTTATTATGTTGAAAATATTCATAAAATCTTTTAGAGTAAGCTTCATGAAAATTAGGCGTTATGAAACCGTAAAAATCCGTTCACACTGTATAAGTTAAATATAACTTTCTTATCGTACTTTTGTCGGAAAAGCCAAAAAGTACCTCGTATGGTATACAAAAAAAGATTCCTAACATACCATGTAGTGAAAGTCAAAAATGGGTAAAAATTACATTAAGAATACATGATCCATTTTTAGAAAACGTGGGCTTGGATGATAAAGATAACCCCAGTAAATACTTACGAATAAACAATCTCGGATAAAAATGAGATTGATAAATTATCCCTTACCTTAGGTCCGATATGCTTCGTACGTATCCGAAACCCCTGTATAATGATTTAAATAATGTTATTGACTTATTACAGAATCATATTCATTGTTATTATATCATATATGGTACACTTATGACTTTATATTACCCGTTCTTTTGTAAATTCATGTTAAAATAGCGTTTTGGGTAAAATTGTTTCATTTTTGTTCGTGTTTTAACTTGTAATTATTCATATGATTAATTAGATAATGATTACTTATATACATAATTTAAAATATGATTTATATATAATATATATTCAGAATATACATATATATATAATAGATTGATAAATGGAAAGAAATACACCGTTCATGGAGATGGTAGGTCGTACGTATGCATGAACGCTGTTTTTGTTTCCTTATTGAATAGAATGGAATTAAGTAGATGACATACATATATATATAAATAAATCCAGTATCATTATTATGTCATTTAATTCATGATTACTTATTATATATACTTTATAATCATTCATGAATGGTTAACATGGAGAATGAATCTCATCGCGTCGTGGAGACGGTAGTCCGTACGTGCGAATGAGCGATGATATCGTTATCATGATCGTGGAATTGTATTGGAGTGTATGTATACTATTTCAGAATAAATATCAATTTAAAATAATCATATATAGTTATTATGTACACCATTATACCCATCCAAGTATGGTGGTGGTGGAAAATAGATTACACCACGGCGTGGAGACGATATTCCGTACTTACACACGCACGGTGATTTCGTTTTCCGTAGGAGGGATAGATGGTGAAATAGGGTTGTTTCATACTTATAATAACATATCAGTATATGAGTGACACTGATGTTATTACTTCATAATGAAAAAACCTAATAAGAAGAATTGGAAGAAGAAATAAAGTTGAAAGAATCAGTAACGGACATTACCTCTTCTTTAATGCGCCTCTTTGAGACCTCCTCTTAGGGTACTATAATTGGTCTTTGAAGAATACCCGGACCTCTAGGATGTTTCTAGGGAAGTGAAGAAGTGAATTTGATAGGGTTTGTCCGAGATTAAGGGCTCAAAGTTGTGTGAGAAAGAGAGGGAGGAAGTGACCTTTTATAAGGGAGGGGAGGGGCACCTTTGGAAATATCAAAGATATTAATTTATAATAAATCTAACCCCACTTAAAAACCTCCAAATATGACTCTTATTTGAATTTATGATGATATAAGGTTGTAACCTCACCGAAAAATAAAATTTAGACAAGTTATGAATTTATTTTCAACATTATAAACTTGATTTATCCTTATTTAATCAATTTAATTTTATTTGTGGAAATAAAATTTTTTATTTTAAATTAAAACAAATAATTATATATTTGTTGTGAATTGTCCATAATTGGATACTTTATAACATTTTATACCATATAAATTTAAATTTATAATTTTTTAAATATTTTTGTGATATTTAAACAATTTTATAATATGTTATTTTTATAAAGTAACAATAGTGTCAAATTTGACACTATTCATTTATTTGAATTTAAATAAATTATATACAGAAGATATGTTCGAACTAAAATCTTTAATAGATTCATAAGAGGTCATATTTATCTATAAAATTAGTGGATCACATTAAATAGTTCATATAATATTTATTTTATTATTTTTAAAACCATTTATTTTGTTTATCTCTTAATAAAATAATTACTAAATTTTTTTTTTATAATTTTTTAATATACTTATATGTTGAATAAAAATTAAAATTAAAATCCTATGATGAATATAAATCTATTAACTTTCTCAATAATACTTTTACTCGAATTTATAATCTTAAAACCACAATAGTTAAATTGTTATATTTGTTAAATTATGAAGGTGACAACTTTGGCATCATTTAAAATAAAATAATATAAGTGTCATAATCACCTTAATAAGGATCCAAATGGTCAAAAATTCGGTAAGTGGATAATTATTGTTTATATATACACTAATAATAAGTTTTTTGCAGATTTTTGGGCCTTTTGATGTGTATTAGTATTTCAATAAAAACTGTATTATTGATTTTTCACTAAATAAATAATTTCTGCATCACTAATGTATAAGATAATAAGGTAATTAAATAACTCTTATAAATTACAAATAAATTTCCATGAGAAAGAAAAACATATTATCTTTCAAATTAGTATTTATAACCGAATTTATATTCTGTATAAACTTATATTAAAAATACTTTAATTATTAAAGTTGAGTGAGACATATTTCACTTTCCTTTAAATAAAATAAACAAAAGGTCTTAATCACCTCCATGTGGGTTATAATGGATTCCATTTCAACCCAAATATGACTTAGTACAAATTATAATCATCCAATCGTATTAAGACAAGTATTAGGATAATTTTATAATATTATATTTACCCTTAATTACCCAATTTACCTTTTACTATGGTAAATAAAATTTACCGTTGTTACTATTCATAAAGCCCAAAAATAAAAAGTAGTATATTAATATAATTTGGACCCACTGATTCCAAATATGAAATCCATTATTCCAAATTCAATACACAGAAGTTGCAGAAATTAAATTAAAATTAACCCCGTTGTCGAAGGAAAACGGGTTTTTGTTTAAAATATTGCAAAAAACTGAATTTATTTAACCTACGAATTCAATGTAAAATCAAGGATAATGACATAAATTATATTAAATGGTAAAAATATATTCTATTTATACTTTAAAAACATTCATTATTATTATTTAACCACATAAGTTATTACGGTGAAAAAAGTTGTTTTTAATTAAAATATAGCGTGTTTTTACTATTCATTAAAATATGAAAGTTGTCAGAATAATATGAAAAATTTATCCAAGGTAAAATTTTATATCCTGATTCCAAATAATAATTTTATTTTGTATAATTGAACTTATAAACATGTCAAAAACTAGATTTAAAGTTGATGCACCATCAAAAGGCGACAAAACTACATTTTTTATAAAAATACTTATTTTACCTGAAAAATTTATTTTGTTCTTATACTATGTTCTAGAAAATGTGTAAGATGAAAAAATTTTTTATAATATTCAAAATTTAGTTAATACTATTCATAACGGCTAGTTCATAATAATATTATAATAATATATCGTTGTTTAGTAAAACCTGGTATTGCGTACAACACACGCTATCGAGGAAGGTCGCGATTGCATGTAATGCATGCCAAGTCAGCGTTGTGTGTTTTGCAAGAATCCTTCGTTGTTTCATATAAAAGAATCCAACCATATTTCATTTATACATTGAATATATATATATACACACACACACACTAATCGTTGCGTAGAATGACTATTATAAAACGAACATGAAATTGTGTTTAACACGATCCAAGAATAGCGTTGCGTATACTGCAAGCTAATACGGTGTTGAATATTGTACAAGATAAACTTGGTGTGCTATATAATAGAAGAAATCAATGAATGTAAAAGAATATTTTTCATAAAATCTCGGGATGTTACATTCTACCCCCCTTAAAATGAATTTCGCCCTCAAAATTTGTCAGGGTTATAAATCGTTTTCTATTCATAGAAACCCACATCGTAAAAAGGAATAATAAAACATAATTTTAAAAACTAAAGTATGAAATGCAACGATTACCCAAAGTAACTCATCATTGGGTTTCCATATAGGAGAACATAGGTGAAAATATGGATATGGAAGAAAAATCTGACCATCAAGTTCTGGTGGAGAGTGGTAGAGGACATGTCTATGAAAAATCCAACATTCACAAAGCCATAAATTTGTGACGATCTAAGGTACCATCTGATTCATCAGATATAAGATATATAGGACAAAATTTTTGGTTTTCATGATCATTTCCCTAAAGTTGATGAAATTGTAATTAGAAGAAATAATTTCGTGATTTTGGTATAGACTCACCGTTGGTCGTTCTTTGGAAAATTTCCACTTCATCTCTTAAAGAAATGAAGTTGAATTTGTCATTCATGATGTGTTAGCAGATCATGTGATAGAATGATGGGTCATTCCATCTGTCTCAAACAAAAGGTTAGAAAAGTTATCAAAAAATACATAAGTCCATCTATAGTGAGATTAATCAAATATGGTTCCTAAAATGGACTTATACTTATTATATCATACTGCTTAATATAATAAAACTAGTTTCTACTAAATAGGGACTTCCTGTAGGCCAGTGGTAGGTGATAAAGGCCAGTCGCACTTCAATTGTGGGTTCGATTCCCACAGCCTTGTCCGACGTGATGGGTTGTCGCCCATCCTGCAGGTTGTCCTTTTTTCTAAAACTACATTACTATAACATCCCATAAATAATATCGAAAAAAACTCCTATCCTTAAACAATACAAACTTATGTCCAACATAATCCATTCACATATTTAGGCCTATCTAAAATATGTCGGTCCAAGCTCATAGTATAAAGAAGACGATTACTTGAAATGTCACATAAAAATCACGTGAATGCCATCATTTATCCCCCGCATATAATATATATCTTGTTGGTAAAATTTGAGACATGCAAATACCTTAATCATGTATTCTCTAGAAGAATGAATACCCATTGAACCTTAGTGAAAACTTGAATGCAGTGAAAAGTTAACACTTTCCACAAACCAAAATCCTCAATATTATATATACTCAAACCATGATATCACTTAGTCCTTATATCAATCATGAGATCATGAATACAATCTCAGTATCTTCTTATCCCTTCATTATGCGCATATCATCTATTTTCCAAAAATATCTGAATAACCCTTCGTGGTTACTAATACTAGTAATCATACACTTTCAGAACATAGGAAGGACAACAATGTTATAATCCTTAGATGTATATTTATTCCATAGTACCATGAGATTACTTATACAACATTACACTTGATTAACATGTAATAATTCCACTACCTTCTTAAACCATTGAACGAGCTTCAACAATTCTTTCATCTCACATATCATTTGTAGTCTATTCATCATCATCAACATAAATACTACCCGTACGATTATACTGATTCTCTTCATGAGATTTATCCTTAGGGAATTGGTTTGCATAATGCCCATACATTCCACATTTAAACCATTTAACCATTGTTTATGTCGTATCAATACAATTATCCTCATTCCTGATGTTAACTGAACCATTTCTTTTTCACTTACTGGCTTTGTGTCCTTCTTTTCCACACCCAAATCATCTTCCAATTCCTTGGAATCAATCTCCCCGATTCCTCTTCCCACATGATTTACATGAGGGAAATTGAACTTTCTTTCCTTTATGATCATCATGAAACTCCATCTTTCTCATATTATCTGAGTCGGGATAATTACCAAAGTTTAGATTATTGATCATATATTGAGATTGATGATTAGGCATAAAAACGATGTTTGGACTTCCAAATCCCGTTTCATTTGGTTTCTCATGAAAAATATCATTCCATTGTCCGTCATATCCTCCATTATAATTAATCTTCCTTTTTCCATCCATTTTCTAAAACCCAAAAAGAATAGTGTGAGAGGAAAAAATAATGCTAGGGAAAACAACATAGTAAAGGGGGATTACCCGCAATATCTAACATCTTAGGTTAAATTCTATGATTGTTAGCGCAATTATAGGACTATAACCTATACGTATACTTAACCTTATAGAAATCCCTATACATACCGTAGAAATATCTCTAGGGATCTCACTAACGTTTTGACATCCTAGTTTCCAAAGGTTGACTAAACCTTTCCTCTGATACCAACTATAGAGACCCGAAACATAATGTACATGGAAACTACATTACTTTTGCGGAATACTTAATACATAACAAAAACACACACACAAGGACCGCAATAGTTTAGTGTCTTTGGAAACTCGGACTATAATCTTATAATAGTGGTGAAAGATCTTCAACATCTCATATAAAGATCTTCCCCTTTTGTTTTCTTACCTAAAAACTTTATTTTAATCATGGGGAAAATGAAAACATAAAAAGGGTGAGCTCAAATTCTCAGTAAGGGTAAGCATGGATAAAATAAAACATACCATATACACTTGAACTTAGAAAAACATGAATATTAAAAATCAGGAGCAACGACACAAGACATGGAAGTACATAAGGCATGGATCATAATGGAACATAAATAATGATAAAATAGCATTGGAATAAAACATGTAATTGTGGAAACCATTAAGAACATGATATGATTTCCATAGTAGCCAAGGCATTGCTGCCAAGACCATCTTAGTGGAAAAAGTCCCTTTCTGAATCGAGTTCATTCCTCATTCCAGTCCTGTATTACTGAACCGGTTTAACTTTCCGTTCCATCCATGTCTATCTCATGAGATATAAATCTTTACCCAATGCATTGGAGGTTGATATAGGTCCCACCCATCTCATAATGAAATCATTCTTTCGTGTGCCACAAAATCATAAATCATACATCATAGCATAACCCATGTAATAAAATGGGATTCTTAAACACCATTCCATCATAACATAATCCGCAATCAATTGATATCATTTCATCATAAGAAAATTTAAACAATTTAAATCATATAGACATTCTACTTGAAACATGCACATATGAAATAATGTCATCTTATATGGAAAATGGTTTCGATAAAACATTTGAAATGAATTCTTGAGGAAAATATCCTTTTTTCTTCAAAATCATTTTCTTTTCACAAAATGCCATGCACATTTAAAATAAATGTATTTTGATCAAAATATTCATAAAATATTGTAGAGTAAGCTTCATGAAAATGAGGTGTTATGAAACTGTAAAAATCCGTTCATGCCGTATAAGATAAAAATAACATTCTTCTCGTAATTTTGTTGGAAAAGTCAAAAAGTACCTCATACGGTAAACAAAAAAAGATTCCTTACATACCATGTAGTGAAAGTAAAAAAATGGGTAAAAATAACTTTAAAAATACATGAAAACTTTTTTATAAAACATGGGCTTGTATGATAAAGATAACTCCAGTAAATACTTACGAATAAACAATCTCGGATAAAAATTAGATTGATAAATTGTCCCTTACCTTAGGTCTGATATGCTTCGTACGTTCCCGAAACCCATGTATAATGATTTAAATAATGTTATTGACTTATTTCAGAATTATATTCATTGTTATTATATCATATATGGTTCACTTATGACTTTATATTACCAGTTCTTTTGTAAATTCATGTTAAAGTCGCATTTTGGGTAAAATTGGCTCATTTCTTGTTCGTGTTTTAAATTGTAATTATTCATATGATTACATAGATCATGATTACTTATATCCAGAATTTAAAATATAATTTATATATATTATATATTCGGAATATACATATATATAATAGATCGATAAATGGAATGAAATACATCATTCATGGAGACGGTAGGCCGTACATACGCATGAACTCTTTTTTCGTTTCCTTATTGAATTGAATGGAATTATGTAGATGACATACATATATATACATAAATACAGTATCATTACTATGTCATATATTTCATGATTACTTATTATATATACGTCATAATCATTCATGAATGGTTAACATGGAGAATGAATCTCATCGCGTCGTGGAGACGGTAGTCCGTACATACGCACGAGCGATGATATCGTTCTCATGATCGTGGAATTGTATTGGAGTTTATGTATACTATTTCAGAATCAATATCAATTTAAAATAATCATATATAGTTATTATGTACACCATTATACCCATCCCAGTAAGGTGGTGGTAGAAAATAGATTACACCATGGCGTGGAGACGGTATTCCGTTCGTACGCACGCGTGGTGATTTCATTTTCCGTAGGATGGATAGATGGTGAAATAGGGTTTTTCCTACTTATAATAACATATCAGTATATGAGTGATACTGATGATATTACTTCATAGTGAAACAACCTAATAAGAAGAATTGGAAGAAGAAATAAAGTTGAAAGAATTGGTAACGGACATTACCTCTTCTTTAAAGAGCCTCTTTGAGACCTCCTCTTAGGGGACTACAATTGGTCTTTTAAGAAGAACCTGACCTCTAAGATGTTTCTAGTGAAGTTCAGAAGAGATGTTGTCTGGAGTTGGACGAGCATCAAGGCTCAATGTGGTGTGAGGAAGATAGGGAGGAGGTGCCCTTTTATAAGGGAGGGGAGGGGCACCTTTGGAAATCTTAAAAATATTAATTTATAATAAATCTAAGCCCACTTAAAAACCGCCAAAAATGACTCATATTCGAATATTAGATGTGATAGCGTTGTAATATCATCAAAAAATAAAATTTAGACATGTTAGGAATTTATTTTCAACATTATCAACTTCATTTATCCTTATTTAATCAATTTAATTTTATTTGTGGTAATAACATTTTAAATTTAAAATTAAAGAAAATAATTACTTATTTTTTATGAATTGTCCATAATTGGATACTTTATCACATTTTATACCATATAAATTTAAAATTATAAATTTTTAATTATTTTTGTGATTTTTATACAATTTTATAATATTTTATTTTTATAATATAACAATAGTGTCAAATTTGACAGTATTCATTTATTTGAATTTAAATAAATTATATACAGAAGATATGTTCGAACTAAAAGCTTTAATAGATTCATAAGAGGTCATATGTATCTATAAAATTAGCGTATCACATTAAATAGTTCGTATAATATTTATTTTATTATTTTTAAAACCATTTATTTTGTTTATCTCTTAATAAAATAATTACTACAACATTTTTGTATAATTATTTAATATAATTATATGTTGAATAAAAATTAAAAATAAAATCCTATGATGAATATAAATATATTAAATTTTCCAATAATACTTTTACTCGAATTTATCATCTTAAAATCACTATATTTAAATTGTTATATTTATTAAATTATGAAGGTGGCAACTTTGACATCTTTAAAATAAAATAATATAAGTTTCATAATCACCTTAATAAGGATCCAAATGGTCAAAAATATTGCCATTTGATGATTAGGGATTATATATACACTAATAATAAGTTTTGTGCAGATTTTAAGGCCTTTTTATATGTATTAATATTTCAACAAAAACTATATTATTGATTTTTCACTAAATAAATAATTTCTGCATCATTAATGTAAAAGATAATAAAGTAATTAAATAACTCTTAAAAATTACAAATAAATTACCATGAGAAAGGAAAAAATTTTATCATTCAAATGAGTATTTATAACCGAATTTATATTCTGTATAATCTTACATTAAAAATACTTTAATTTTTAAAGTTGAGTGAGACATATTTCACTTTCCTTTAAATAAAATAAACTAAAGGTCTAAATCACCTCCAAGTGGGTTCTAATGGATTCCATTTCGAACCAAATATGACTTAGGAAAATTATAATCATCCAATTGTATTAAGGAAAGTATTTGGATAATTTTATAATATTATATATACCCTTAATTACCCAATTTACCTTTTACAATTGTAAATAAAATTTACCATTGTTACTATTCATAAAGACCAAAAATAAAAAGTAGTCTATTACTATAATTTGGACCCACTGATTCCAAATATGAAATCCATTTTCCAAATTCAATACACAGAAGTTGCAAAAATCAAATTAAAATTAATACCGTTGTCGAAAGAAAACGGGTTTTTGTTTAAAACCTTGCTAAAGATTGAATTTATTTAACCTACGAATTCAACGTAAAATCAAGGATAATGTCATACATTATATTAAATGGTAAAAATATATTCTATTTATACTTTAAAATCATTCATTATTATTATTTATCCACATAATTTATTACGATGAAAAAAGTTGTTTTTAATTAAAATATAGCGAGTTTTTACTATTCATTAAAATATGAAAGTTATCAGAATAATATGAAAAATTTATCCAAGGAAAAATTTTATATCCTGATTCCAAATAATAATTTTATTTTGTAAAATTGAACTTATAAACAAGTCAAAAACTAGATTTAATTTGGGTGCGCCATCAAAAGACGGCAAAACTGCAATTTTTTGAAAAATACTTATTTTACCAGAAAATTTTATTTTGTTATTATACTATGTTCTAGAAAATGTGTAAGATGAATAATAATGTTATAATATTCAAAAGTTCGTTAATACTATTCATAACATCTAGTTAATAATAATATTATAATAATATATCGTTGTTTAGTAAAACCTGGTATTGCGTACAACACATGCTATCGAGGAAGGTCCTAATTGCGTGTAATGCACGCCAAGTCAGGGTTGTGTGTTGTTTAAGAATCCTTCATTGTTTCATATAACAGAATATAACCATATTTCATTTATACATTGAATATATATATATATACACACACACACACTCAACGTTGCGTAGAATGACTTTTATAAAACGAACATGAAATTGTGTGTAACACGATCCAAGAATAGCGTTGCGTATACTGCAAGCTAATACGGTGTTGAGTATAGTACAAGATAAACATGGTGTGCTGTATAATATAAGGCATCAATGAAAGTAACAGAATATTTTTCATAAAATCTCGTGGTGTTACATTTATTGTACACCCAAAGGAAACAAGTTGATATTATTTATACAACCCCTTAGAAAAATGTTATAGTGGCAAGACATGACATATTCTTTCATAGGGAGCACATCTCCAAAAGATATAGTGGGAGCGAGATAGACGTTGATGATGTCGAGACTCAAGGTACACAAGAGTTGGTATGTGAACAGATTCCATAGATCCCTATGGAAGAAAGAACTATTATAGAGACACAAGAACTGTATAGGTGTACAAGAGAGGTTAGAGAACCTAAATGGTACATTTTTTTAGTTACTGAGGAAGGTGAATCATTATTAGTTGATAATAATTATCCTTTAACCTATATGTAAGCAGTAAGTGTCATAGATGTTTCCATGTGGAAAGAAGCCATGAATTATGAAATGGATTCCATGTACCAAAACCAAGTCTGGATTTTGGTAGATCCTCCAGTTCTTGTAAATCCTATTGGTCACAAATGGGTATTCAAGAAGAAACATGACATGGAAGGAAAAGTTATTACCTATAAGGCATGAGTGGCTGCAAAAGGGTTCAAGAATCATCAAGGAATTGAAAATGAAAAAACCTTTTCCCCAGTTTCAATTATGAAATCCATCATAATTCTATTGTCAATTATCGCTAACCTTGACTAGATGATTTGAAAAATGGATGTCAAAACAACCTTCCTTAATGGGAACCCTCGTGAAGATGTCTGCATGACACAACCTATCGGGTTTATGACTCCAAAGGATTCTAATAAGGTATGCAAGTTATAGAAATCCATTTATGGATTAATGAAAACATCCTAGTCATGTAACATTAATATTGATGAATCCATAAAAAAATTTGGTTTTATCAAGCTAAAATGTGATCCTTGTGTCTATAAACAATTTAGTGGGAGTGAAGTCATTTTCCCAATAGTATATATTGATGATACATTACTTATTGGAAACGAGATACCAGTTATACAGTCTATTAAGGCATGGTTGAATTAATACTTCTCTATGAAGGAATTGGTGGGGAAGCATATATTCTTGGGATCAAGATCCATCGTGACCGATCTAAGAGATTGTTGGACCTAAGTCAATGTACATAAATTGATACGATACTGAAGAGATTCAGTATGGAACAATCCAAGAAGGGATTGTTTCAAGCATCACATTGAATTCATCTTTCTAAGAAAATGTGTCCACATACACATTAAGAAAGAAACATAATGTCCAGCACTCCATATGCATCGGCTATTGGTCAGTCCTGTATGCCATGCTATGTACAAGATGGATGTCACCTACACATTGAGTGTGGTATGCATATAACAAGCTGATCGAGATGAACAGCATTGGATGGAAGTCAAGACTATACAAAAGTATCTGAGGCATACTAATGATTTGTTACTTGTTTATGTAGGAGATGAGGAACTAGTCATCATAGGATATGTAGATACTAGTTTCTAGACTGATAAAAATGACATAAAGTTTCAAACGGGATACATATTAACTTTTAATGGAGGTGCAGTAAGCTGGAAGAGATCAATGCAGAGTGTGGTTTTAGATTCTATAGTAAAGTCCGAATATATCAATGATTTTGAGGTATCTAAAGAAATAGTTTAGATCAAAAGCGTCGTCCAAGATCTATATGTGATACCTAGCAGTAAATATCCCTTCACATTTTACCGTGATAATACTACAGTTTTGGCTCTCGCAAAAGAGAAAGGTCATATCAGCGGATGAAGCACATACTTTGGAAGTATAATCTCTTGAGGGATTTTTCTCAAATAGGTGAAGGTGTAGTGAGTATTATTTCAATAGAAGGCAATGTGGAAGACCCCTAAACTAAAGTCGTGACTGAACAGAAACATTATAACCATGTGAGGTCTAGTGAACAAGAAGTCATAGGCATTTGGCTCTAGTCCATGCGGTAGTTGGTAAGAGTTGGTGTCCTCGAACCAACTGGTTGCACGTTGATGACATGGATATTTAATGTGTTTAAATATTAAACATCTTATTACATATTGTTCATTTTTATACCAGACTATGATGTAATAATGACCTAGAGTAGTTTTTGTATTGATAAGGTCATGACAGTTCCCTGCTATGATGAAAACATTGAAATACTATAACAATATTCTTAAATATAGTTCATTGGTTGGATGACATACTATGATAGGAAACATAGCATAAATACCGTTAGGTGTGAGTACACATAAGAAGATGAATCTTCCTATCATAGAGTTGGTACTTGGTAATCTCCAAGATAAGAGATTATGAGAACAAACCTGCAAGTAAGAATTCTGCTTGTTTGGGTGTCATCGAATATTTCTATCTGAAATAATGTGTAATGATCCTTGAACTTTAATATTATCATTAATACATGTCATGACTCGCACACTTTGATATACTGATGAAAACTGTCATGCAGATAGTTAGTGAGAAGTAGGGTACGTTGGGTGCGTCATGAGTGGAAAGTTATTAATGGATATGTCGATGAAGGATTTATCACTTCCAGTTATGGAAGTTGATATCTCAGACATTTGACTGAAATAGATCTGTCACGTGAAATTACATGGCCACGGTGTAACGATGAGTTTATTTCAGGTAGTCAAAGACCGACATATCATGAAACAAAGTTGATGACACTATCATGAAACCTGTTTGATGAGATATTGTGACAAATGGATTATATTAAACAGTGATAATTTGTATGTGAATGTCATCGTTATGATTTTAAGTTCTTTCTCTCGGGTTCCTTGACCCGTTACTAGATAGTACTCATGGAATTTAGGAAATCCCGCCTAATTACATTGAGAAAGAATCCTAGAGGGTCACACACTATGTGTTTCTGGTGGTCTCGTTTAAATTATATTTTAATTTAATTATTAAATATTACTCTCAAGATAATGGAATAATTTTATAGAAGTTAAAATGATTTCATAAATTATATTAAAAATTATTCACCAGATTTTGGGTAAAATATATTTATTTATTTTATTAAACAGTTAATAAATATTTATTTACTAGTTTGTAAATAAAATATTTATTTAGTAGAATAAATAAATTATTTATTTATTTAGTTGTTCAATAAATGTAAGTATAGTTTGAGTAGACAAAGACCGGTCTGGTAGAAAAATAAATATTTTCAAGATGATAAATAATTATTTATCTTGTTGGAAGAAATTAAAATAATGCTACTATTATATTTTAACACAGAATTTTATTTATAATTCCATTTTTCACAAGTTGGTGCACCATAAATAATGACATGGTATTATTATGAATAGCATGGATTTTCTATAAGTTCATGAATATATTTAATTTCTATTACTCAATTAAATATTGTAACTGAAGCCCCATGACAATAAATAGACACGAACGTCTATTGTGCCATGTAACAAACCACACTCCTAGTGAATTGAGAATTGTTGAGCTAGACAATTTCTCTCTCTAATCCTATTCCTGCCCCTTTGAAGAACGAGAGAAAATTTCCAAGGCTGAAGAAAAATCTATCAAGAACGAACGACACAAGACACTTGATTCACCGTGCTAGCACCCTAAGAATGAGAGGTTTTGATCAGTGTCCATCAAAGCATGTGTGGATAACCGCTAGATGGATTCTAGTTTGTATCCTTGAAAGCGAAAAAAGATAATCTGGAAGTGTCATTTTTGATGATCAGCATCATCAAAGAAGAAAATAGCAAAGATCCAGGTATTGTTTTCTTTATGAAATCAATTAAATTAATTAAAATGATGTGAAAGATCCTCTCTAAAGGTTTTAGGTCTCTCCTTTATTTATCTAAATCGTTGATTCTACTTCATGGAGACTAGATTTCATAATATTTTTATCAATGCAACCAATTCACTAGAGATTGGTATCCATTTATTTGGATTAATAGTTTTAAATATTCACTCCCTTAGCCCCCATTTTTAAAATTTCACTTTCTATTTTATCAAAATATATAAGAATAAGGTTTCAAAATGGCAACTCTTGGTCGTTCTGGTGTTTCGCAAGTTTAGTTGGAGGATTTTCTAATGTTGATGAACAATCTAGTATTTCCAAATCTTTTATTTATAAATTAATTTTCCTTTTCACATAAGAAAATAGAATTCTACTAATAAGGTGATAAATTACCCCAATGACTATGAAAATTAACAAATTATTAAAATAACTATTTCTAGATTGTTAAAAAAATCATGAGAAAGTCAGTCCAACTATTTAACAAATTTTCATCCACTTTAAAAAATTACAGAATAATATTTTTATAAATTTAAAATTTTCATCTTATCCAAGAACATTTCTAATGTCCAGACTCAAAAATAGACACTCACATGAACATATAATGAATTATGAGTGGACTTAATTTTCAGTGGTGATGGGATGAAAATAAAAGGTTTAAATAGTGACCATAATTTCTAGGATAGCATAATGATTTGTGAGTTGACTTATTTTTCAAAAAATATTTATAATATTTTTATTGAAAATCAACTATTTTTTAATACATAATTTTTAAATATTTAATTTTTATCCTATCACCACTGAATTAATAAATATATATACACACATTTTAAATGAAAATAGTAGTAATATGAATTAATAAAACTGTATTTGGTGGAATCTACCCATAGTCTCTATGGGAAACCTAGTTAGATGTATTTGTAATAAAAATATTAATTGTAATTTAACACACTGTGTAAGGGTTGTCAGAATCACTATAAAAAACGTTAACCACTATGAATATTATCATAGAACTTTTTGGTTTATATCATAGTGTTGAAATGATGAATTTGTTTCAATGAAACAAATACTATATGAATTTTTCACTTCAATTTTACCTAGAATAATACTCCATATGTGATAAGAAATTAATTTAAATTCTGATCAATGAGTATATTTCTCATATAAAGTACTAAGTGATTGGTTCTAGAACACCAAAACAAAGAGGATATTAGTTTGTCAAGTTCCAAATATCAATGATTTTTAATATGCTAGTTTTAAATTGTATTTCAGTTTTCTATTTAGTTTAGTACTTATTCATAATGTCCATCAGGTTCTTCTCCAATGTGTCTATAATTTCGGTGAAAAAATGTCTTATAGAAAAATCTCAAAATAGATAACAATTTTTGCAGTGATTCATTTGTTGGTGTGACTTTAACTCCTTTCCTGTATCCACAACTGTTGTACTATCACATTACAATGTGATGAGATCATTATTCCTAGGAACCATATCAAAATATTGGAATCATTTTTTATTTTATATTACTTCCTTAACTATATAAAAATATATGATATGCTTAGAATCTTTTGTAAAATGAGTCCCCATTACTTCATTAATTAAATCTACTACTTTACAATCAAACATAATCAAAGAAATTAACAATATTTTTTCAAGCCATTATTTTCAGACATTTGTTTTTGATCCCGTATCATCAAAATTTAACTGAAAATACAACTTTAGTTTTTATTACATAAATAATGGATAGTATTAAATTGATAAATTAAAACCCTGTTGAAACAATTCTGAATAATCTGGTGTTGATAATGTCAGGATAAAAATATAATGATCAAGGTTCACCACTATAAAAAGTGTATGATAATGATAACTATTCATAATAAAATAAAAATTTCTTAAATTCATGGAATGATGAAGAAAATTTTAAAATATAGTTCATTACATGCTAAATCATATATCAGAATCAATGATGAGAAATATGATGTCTTGAACAGTCTTCTTATGAAATCTAATAATTTATTCTACATGATACCTTTTCAGTTGAATTTTCAAGAAACTTATAAACTGTAATTTTACAAAAAATGACATGGGTGTGAGAATACCAATTGGAAATTAGTTGAACAAATTTTGATTCACCTTCAACTACTCGTGGATTCTAAATCATTTCATGTGGTTACCTATCATATCCTGAAATAAAGCCTACTCTATCATTATGTGTGTAGCTAAGGTCTTATACAACACTGAAACCCACATTATATATATAATGTTAAATAAAATAAAATAAAATAAATTTTTTATTATTTATTTAAAAATATAATAATTAATTATAACAATATATTTTAGGCTAATATATAAAAATATATATGAAATTGTAGACTTATAAAATAATATATCATTCTTATATCAATAATTTTGTTAAATTATATTTATTAAAATTTATAATATTTATTAATAGGATAATATATATATATATATATATATATATATATGTCTTTGTGTGTGTTAAAATTGTAGTAAAATATATATATATATACAATTTAGTAGTTATATTTATAAATATTTACAAATATAAATTCATTTGGTCCCCATTATGAATTTATTTAAAGTTAAATGTGCAACATATTAAGAATAAATCAATGTAAAACTATACATTCAATTATGGAACTGATTAAACTTAAAATGGTAACCCCAAAACATTCCCAAATCCAAAAAAATTATGGGCTGCTTGATTTTCTACTCATCAAATGAATGAAAAAAATATAAGAAGTGAAGTTCCCCAATAATGAATATTACTATTTAAGGATAATTTCATATGTATACAAGTACTCTTTATGATCAAAAATAGAATTAACCAAAAAAGGTAATTAAATTCAATAATTATTTTTTCTCATACATTGTACCATGATTGGAGAAGACCATGGAGGATAGAGATGACTCCAATGCAGAGGGATCCCAATCATCCTTAATAGAAAAATATTTTGATTCCAAAATCATTCCATTATTCATGTGAACAATGATCACAATACCGACCATAGATCATGATATAACAACATCTGTATATATCATGTGAAACCCATATGGGGGAGGATCGTAACAAACAAATCCCTGCTAGATACTCTAATTGGAGGATTGATAATTTTTATATGTTCATTAATTCATCAATTCCAAGGCCCTCTCATAACAAATTATGTCTTGAGTGGAATAATCATAGAAAACTGATTTATTATAACCTTTCCAAACTAATGATATGATTGTAAAAATCAGTCCAACCACATGAAATTCAAGGTAAGAATTCTATTTATGAAAATAATGATGTAGAGAAAGATATAAATCAATTAAGTCAAGGAAATCGAACCTCCATCCCATAAAAACCCATTCTACTTTATGGAAATTAAGAACTACATGAAAAGGTGATTCCATAAAAAAAGCACACATGGAATGTTTTATCCAATGAATGATGGAAAGAACCAAAATACCACATGTATTAAGAATATCATAATAGGTATTGTAGAAAAATATATAACTGTTGTGATTCATAGAGAGACCAAATTTAATTCCATCACCTGGTTGGTGGAAATTAAGGTGAGTCTTTATCCAAAATTTTATTGTCCAAATAGACACAATAAATTGTAGACGTGTCCCCCTTATAACATAGTTGGTCCTTTCCATATATCTAACATGATATGAATTTTAAGAATGTGGTGACAAACCATCTCATTGAACCAAATTAAAATCATATCATGATCCAAATCATCCAAATAATCATTAAATAAATCCCTCACTCAATCATTTTCTAAAACCTAAGATAACATGAAAGGAAAATCTAAAATCAAATATATCTGCAATACATGGAACCCTCCAAAACAAAAATATCATTCCCATTTAATATCCTATAATATAATTCATTATCAAGAATGTTATTTTATCACCAGATTTCCCTCCACAAATAGTTTAGTCGAATTCCCAATAATAAATGAAGAAAAATAGTAGAAAGAAAATATTTTTCATGAAATAAATTTGAAAGGAGTGTTTCGAGGAAGGAAAAAAGTCACCAATCTTTCTCATCCAGAAGATCTCCATTAAACAAAATAAAATTCTAGAACTGAAGCTCTATGAGGGTAAGGGTGGGATTAATAGAAGCAGAGAACAGGTACACTAATAGGACAGAACATGGATTTTTCATTTAGAATTCGTGACCAATAGAAAGTAAATATTAAATATAATTCAATTAAATATGAACGTAGAGAAAACCAGATTTATGTGCTTTGGTCCCTTCATGACTTATGTGGATGGAAATAACAGAACCCATGATCACACATTTTATTATTCTTTAATAATAAAATGCTTTAAGATGTAATCTAACAAGAATTAAAGGGAAACAGAAGTTTACTATATTATTAGGCCTCAAAATAAAGTAACATAAATTCAATACTTGTGGTTATATAGTGGAAATAACTTCTATGGGCTTGATATCATGATTATAAAAGCTAGATTCACTCAAAACCTCAATTCGAGCACTCCATCTTTCCTCTATGCTTCTAGAATGGTCACTGAAATGTCCACAAGTCTTCCACCAAGGAATGAAGTTTTCTCTACCATATATTTTCAAAGAGGTGAAGCTAAGGAGGAAAACATTCCAAGACCGATTCTCCAACAACGAATAATGGTGTTGGAAATAAATTATTAATCTAACAGAAACTGAAAGCCAAACCAATGTAGAAAGATTCAAAATGATCAAATGCTATCAAATGAAGGAGAATAGGGGTCATCAATCCATTGAATCCCTCGAATAACACAACCAATAAAGAGAGGCCACAAAACTACACTGACTAGAATACGTGATGGCATACTCAATTAGTCAGGACAAGTGGATGGTGTTGATCAATATGGTGGTGTGACAGGACAATGGCCCAGAAGAAATCCCATATGGAATAGTGGATATTTAGAGAAGCAAGAAAAAGTTTGGCTGAAGGCCAATGCCCAAATCAGTGGCCCAAAAAAGTAATAAAAGGCCCAAACCCGTAATAAATGTCCAAACTCATAGTATAATCCCTTAAGGTCAAATTATATGTATATAAAATAAATGAATACATTTTTCATGCATGAAACTAAAAAAATAATATAAAAATTTAAGATAAATAATATGGTCAATTCAATATGAAAGAAATAATGAATACCATAATTCACAAATCTTTATTATTTTTAATTGAAATTGGTGATGTTCTTAAACCTATAGTTTCAAAATTGAATCAAAAGTTTTCCACTATAAACAACATTTGAATTTAGATAGTACGATGGATTTAGTGAATCTATCAGACAAGTTATCATCGGTGTGTATCTTGTTGACACATATGGTTCCAGATTCTATAAATTATTTAATAATTTTTATCTTGATATCTATGTATTTTGATTTACCATAAAATACTAAATTTCAAGATAAATTAAGAGAAGATTGACATTCTGAATAATGGTTGATAAAAGAAATGAAAAATATGTTTTTGGAAGACAAGCCTTTATGACATAATGATTGTTTAACAGACTATATCAAAGTAATATAATATAATTCTATGGTTGAAATAGAAACCATCCACTATATGTAACACTTAAAAGAAATAGGATCACCACAAGAAGTGAAAAACTATAACTATTCAATGATTTTTGGCTATCGTTATTTTCTACATAGTTAGCATATACGTATACACCTATAATTTCATACGATTCATCATTTTTACTATAACACGATATCATATTAGAACTACAATTAAAATATCTTTGAATCCAATTGATGGAATGAAAATTTTACTTCCCAAGAGTGGGTTTAAACTTGCTATGGGTGAAGATTTCATAGGCTATGTCAGGCATAGTTAAAATCATGATATACATAATACTTCCCAAAATGATAACATTGGGTATTTGAGACATAAAAAATATCATCAATAGATGTGGGAACCTATGTTAAATTCAATTTAACGTAATTTCCAAGAGGTACATTAACATGTTATAGAGATTCAACATGTACCACTTCAAGATGATTATGTTAAAGACAATTTTAAATGACTTCCAAGAGGTATATTACCAAGTTTGAGAGATTAAACATGTATCTATTTTAAATCCTAAAAATGTAAAAATAATGAGATAAGAAAATGATTTTATTAGGTATATCTCAAATAATCTAAACACCTAATTTTTTTATGTCCACATAATCCTTTCATTCCGAACTTCAATTTAGTTGAGATTTACCTACAATAATGAGACCTATGTTTTTGAAAATAATTATCATCATGTCAAAATAAATGAAACAATAAGTCATATTGTTTTAATTGATTTTAAATATACACAAGTAGCATATTAACTCCTTGTAAATTGGTAATCTAACACAATGGAATCAAAATTATTATACCACTTCCTAGAGGATTACATTAAATATAACAACCTTTCTATTTAATACACACATAAACATGATTTATTACATAAAATTGCTCTTATGAAAAATCTAAGGATAAATAGGTCTAGTGTATTTGGGGCTTAGAAACATTAAATAACAACTTAGAACATAAAACAAAACATCTTTATTGAAAACTTCTTTTACATGACCACAAAATTCCTTCAAACTTAGCATTGCATGGGATAACCTAAGGAAATTTATAAGAAAATGGTGAGATATAAATCCCATTGAGGGAGTAAACAAAGCATAACATGAAAAATACAGTACATGTTAGGCAATAGGAAAAACATGGAGCATAAGATAAACACGAACATTAAGGCATGATATAACATGATTATCATAACATTGGAATGTTACAAAAACATTTTACATGATATTAGCATGATCCAAGGCTCATTAAACATGGATTAGGAGTAATCCCTCATTTCAATTAACTTAGAATGAGTAAAATCTAATTTCACTTCATGTATCATGATACTAATCATTACCCAATTCATTAAAGGACTATCAGGGTGCACCCTTCTTAATCATTTCTTTTCATGTATAAGTGTGCCACATAGATCATACAACATGGAATCATTCAACATTGTCATTTACTCCATGATAAGGGAATGCAGAATTAATATGTGAAACTATATAATTTATAATTAAATGTACATAAATTTTAATACCCTTGATATATAAATGGGCATGGTATTCACTGCACAATGACTTTGGATTGGAATATCACGGTGCTAATTTGGCAGCATAATGGCCTGACATTAGAATTCATAAAAATGGTTGATGAGAGAAAAATGGGTATATAATCACATATAAATGAAATTTACAGCAAGGGGTCATATTTATATATTTCACAACATATGTAATGGAATTTAGATTCATAATATAAAAGAATTTATTGAATATAAATGAGGAGAGAGAAATCCCTTACATAATTTTGGCATGGTAACAGGCGTACATGGGAGGTAGTAATGAAAGAAAAAGGAGTATATAATCCTTAAAACATAAATAGGGTTGTATATGGGAGGTGATAAATCATTAAACAACATTTTTAATTTAAAATAATAGGTCATAAAAACCTAAAAAAAATTGGATAAAAATGATAAAGAAAGAAAGCCCTTACTTGGAAGTGTGACCCCAAAGGCTTGGGAGAGGCTTGAGAGGGGATTATTGGGAGTATAGGTCACCTTGGGAGGACTATAGAGAGATGATTTATGAGGTAGGTCAATCTCCAAAGGTTTTTAGTGAAGACAAGTGGGAGATTGAGTGGGTTTATATAGGAAATGAGAGAGAATTCTTTATTATTTAGGTATTAGACACTGAACATTAAAATAATCAAAACCACAAACCATCCAATGGTTTTTCCAATGGTTTTTTTCCAAATTGGAGTGTAAAACCTTATTTTATATGTCCAATGGCCGAAATTATTAAAATATTAGTTTCGCTTTTGTGGAGGTGAGTCACACTCTCAAGGAAATCATTTTAAAATGTTAAATGTTTTATAAGTTATAGAGGGTCCACTAAGGATTTGTAAAATAAATAAAAAACATCGAAAATAATATTATTCAAATGTTAAAACATATATTGGCAGAAAATACAATTTATACTATTTTATTACATCACTATTGGGTCATTATGATGTCATAAAACACATTATATAATTAAATTGTAATAAAATTTTACCCAAAAAACTGGACTATCTCAGAAAATTATGAAAAATTCTTCATTAGATAAATTCAACATACTGATTCTAAAAATAATATTAATTTTATATAAATGATTCTCTAAATATGTGAATTTTTAATTTTAAAATAAAAACCGCTATTTATTGAAAATTCATGGGTTTTGACAAAAACAACTTTCAAACCTTAATAAAAATTACAATTACATTCATAAAAATTATACGATCATTTATATTTAATAAAAAATTAATTTATTAATAATATTTTATTAAAATATTATTAAATTCAAAAATCCATTAATTCATCAAAAGAGATTTCTTAATTTAATATTAACCAAAAATATTGTTTTTTCTTTAAAAATTATTTACAAAGTAACAACAATATAATGAATTTATATTCAATATTCTATAAAAAAATAATGCACATAATAATAATGCTAGGGTATTGTTACATAACCCCTTATAACACCCGCATATGACCTAAGGGTAAGGTGTGCGATGGTGACAAACTCTTAGGGTGGCTTGGATAACATCGCTCAGGTGGTAATATCTATCAACTGGCACTTCTCGTTTAGGATATTCCATTCAAGATTAACGTGTTGAATATCGACTTGGGCTTGGTCAAGAGTGAATATCAGTGACTCCACATCCTTTCCAAGCTCTAAAAATGGGCTTTTTATGGAAAAATTCTACTGGATGAGTCCATCACATTCTTTGTCTGAGTAAATTGTATTTTCTAAAGCCCTATATTTATACTAATCATGTGATCACTATTCAACGACTATATTAGCAACCATAAAAATTCTTTACAGTATTTTAAAATCCAAAAAACCATAAAACTGAGGTAGTGAATATGCTTTATGTAACCATTTTACATAACAATAAATTTAATTAGATCAAGAGGAATTTTCATTAACAAAAGTTTGTGGCGTTACAGTATTACTCCTTTAAGAAATTTCACCCTTGAAATTTACTTCTACCACACTAAAATAGATGATGATAACTATACTTCATCACTTCCTCGAATTCCCTTGTTTCCTTTTCAAACTTTGGTTTCTACACAACACCTTGATGAGGGGCATTTCCTTATTTCGTAGAAAATTTATCTTATGATTTAAGATGTTCACCAACTTCTCTTAATAAAAGAGGTCATTATCCAATGGTACTAAATCTAAATTGAGTAAATGTGATGGATCATGTCTGTACTTCCCCAAGAGTGATACATCAGATACATCATGTACTTGATATAGGTTCGGTGGGAGTGCTAGTCGATATGCCACTGCTCCAATGCAATCAAGGATCTCAAAAGGGACGATGTACCTTAGCCTAATCTTTTACTTCTTCCCAAATCTCATAAACCAATTCCATTAAAAAATACATTAGAATACCATGAATCCAACATCAAACTCTATGTCTCGTCGATGATTATCATCATATACCTTTTTTCGATTCTGAGCTGCTTTAATGTGCTGCTGGATAGTCTTAACCTCCTCCACCATTTCCTCAACCATTTATGGACCTTGGAGTTTTCAATACCCAAATTCATCCCAACAAGACGGTGTTCTGAACCTCTTCCCATTAAGGTATTCATAAGGATCAATTTGGATTCCTGAGTCGAAACAATTATTGTAAGAGAACTCAAGAAAAGGAATATGTTGATCCCATCCTCCTTTGATGTCAATTGAGCATTCTCTCAAAATTTCCTCAAGTTTTTGGATAGTCTGATCAGATTGGACATCATTTTGAGGCTGATAAGTAGTATTGAAGTTCATATCAGTATTCATAGGATGTTGAAGACTCTTCCACAACTTAGAGGTGAATCTTGGATCTCGATCGGATACAATAGATAGTGGTAATCCGTGAAGCCTTAACAATTCTTAGATATATATCCATTCTAGCAGATCCAATGAGAAATACTCTTGAATTTCAATGATGCGTGAAGTCTTAATAAGATGATCCAGAACAACCTAGATAGCATTGTTTCCTTTGGATGTCTTCTGAAGCGCAGTGACAATGTCCATGGCGATGTTCTCCCATTTCCATGTTGGAATGGGTAATAGTTTCATCATCCCCTTGGACTTCTTCCTCTCATCCTTTAATTAATGACATACCAGGAAATTTGATGTATACTCTGTGATCTCATTCTTCATTTAATCCCACCAATAATTCTCTCAGATATCTCTATAAATCGTTGTGTTTCTTGGGTGAATGGAAAAATTCGAACTATGTGCATCATCCAAAAGTTCATTATATAACTCCAGATTTTATGGAACACATAGTCTTGTCCCAAATATCAAAATTTCTTCTTCATTAACATTGAAATATTAGGATTTGACTTTTTTGATAGTTTCCACTTTCTTCTGAATTTCCACATCATCCTTTTGAGCATCCTTTAACCTTTCCAAAAGAGACGGTTGAGAAATCATTTGTGAATGGATTGATGATGTTCCATTATTTATGATTACTATGTACATATAAATAAAATATATGATGATTGGATCCTTTTCAATTCTCATAAATGAATGAATCTCTAGATCCTTCCTACTTAGAGCATCTGCAACCTTGTTCGCTTTCTTAGGGTGGTAATGGATTGAGCAGTCATAGTATTTGATTAGTTCTAACCATCATATTTTGAGCATATTAAACTTTTTATGTGTGAATATATACTTTAGGCTTTTGTGATCTATGTATATTTCACACTTCTCCCCAAAGAGGTAATGCTTCCAAATTTTGAATGAGAATATTACTACAACAAACTCCAGATCATGTGATGGATAGTTTTTCTCATGAACTTTCAATTGCCATGATGCATAGGCAATGAATTTGTCATTTTTCATCAAAACATAGTCATGTAACTTCTTCTAAGAATCACTAAATAACCCAAAAAGTTATGCTCTTGTGAGTAATGATAGCACGAGCACAGTGATACGCCTTCTTTTCATCCCCATGAAGCTCTCTTCACATTAATAACTTCAAAAAAAATTGAATCCCTTCCAAGTAATCTTAGTAAGAGGGTTTAACAATCATGATAAATTCCTCACAAATAAGTGATAATATCCAGATAACCCTAGGGAGGAACAAATATCCATCAATGATGTTGGCCTTAACCATCCCTTAATTGCAGCTATCTTGGAGGGATCCACAGATATCCCATTGCTTGATATGATATGATCCAAGAATGATACTTCCTTTAACCAGAACTCATATTTTCTATAAATTTCATCGATCTTCTACTTTCCAAAGGTCTATATTATAGTTATTAGATTCTTCTCATGCTCCTCCTTGGTTTTGGAGTATATTAGAATAGCATCTATAAAGACTACCACAAATTTGTTGAGGTAATATCTAAACACTATATTCATCAAGTCAATGAAGATTTATAGAGCATTAGTTAGTCTGGAAGACATTATTATAAATTCATAGTGCCTATACCTTATACAAAAAGCAGTCTTGGGGATATCCTTTTTTCTTCACCATTACTTGGTAATATCTCGACGATAAATCCACCTTAGAGAAGTATTGTACTCCACATATCTAATTGAAAAAGGCATCAATTTGTGATAGAGGATACTTGTTCTTTATTGCGATTTTGTTGATCACACGATAATCAATGGAAAATAAAATTTACCGATCCTTCATCTTGACTAAGAGAACTAGTGCACCCCATGGTTAAGCAATTGGGGATATAATCCCTTTATGAGAATGATGATATCATGATGAGTATGGACTCTCTTAAGAACACACCCCACACACTCGCTATTTTTTAATCCCATCTAACCATTACCTCCTCCACCCCTTTCTCTGCGGCAGGTGCCTCAGTTCTGAAGACCTTCAATCCAGGATCTAGGTCTACAATGGCTATCTCCTCCCCCTAGGGGTCTCTTGGCCCCAATAACCACCAGTAACGCCCAGTGTTGTCTATCATGGATGATTTGTACAGGGATTACTCAAGATCTTCTCTTCCTTGCTTCCAGGATATCGATCTGTTTTCCATTCGGTGTTGAGGGTAGGCTCCCGCCTGTAGCTAGAATTCCCTACTTCAGCATTAACCACTAATTTATTTGATTTGAAATAGAAAATTTTTCTATGGTTCGGTTTGGGGAAACCTCCCATTTTAGCTTTCAAGCACTTCGTGGATTCTTGGGGTTTGCAAGAGGCAGCTCGCATCTTGGTGATTCACCAGAGCTCATTCTATTTAATCCTCAGCTATGAAGTAGATGTAGTTCAGGAATGGTGAAAAGCCCCTTGAATGATGGGTTTGTGGCACATCAATCTTTCATGCTAGTCTATAGAAGTTCACAGGGGGAAGGAAAGATCGCATGCTACTATTTTGATCAACATACCAGGTCTCCCTCTCCCTTTCCAAAATGGCAGCATTCTGAAGGTCGTTGGTGATTATTTGGGGGGGGGGGTTTCTCTGTGCGGATGAGCGCACCCACCGTATGGAGGAAACCATGGTGGCCCAGAATAGTTTTGATCTTTATATATCTCTTCTGATCCTAGAGAAGATTTCTTTGAAGTTACACAACTCACTGATTGGTCCCAGGACATTGTTTAGCCGATGTTTCCTATGTTCTGCGCATCTTTCCTTCTTTAGGGCCATTCTACTTAGAACTATAGGAAACACCACCATGTTGGACCTCTACTCCATTCTAGAAACTCTATGATTAGAGATCAATTCATTCAGCCTCTCAAGGGGTCTGATTCATCCTTGGTTCAGCCAGCAACCTATGTTGCCTCCCTTTATCATGATTCCATCACCCCATCCTTTCCCTCCCCAACATTGTTGACACATAGAAATCCTTCTTCTAGCCTTGTGTCCTGTCCATGTTTGAGGTATGGTTCTCTTTAACCTAGCTCAGATGCACTCCCATGCTTGGATCTAGTCCCCTCCAAGCCGAGTGGAAAGTGGTCGGGTTCTCTAGGGTCTCTCGAGTGGTCATGGGTTCCATCCCAGATTCTTCTCGTTGGGACCTTTCATGAATTCTTCATGAGGTCTTCCTCAAGGTCTCTGGCTACTTCTCTCTAGATCATTCGCAGTAAAACACTAACCTCTAGTTCATGATTGAAGAAGCGGACAAGGATGATTGGGTTTAGGGGACAGACCTCCTTTCCTTGGAATCTCTTCCAAGGCCCAAGAGGGTGCCATGCATCATTCATCATGACATCGGTGATTAGGATCTCATGAATTTTGGTACTAAGGATCCTAGTGATCATACTTCAGTCCTAGTTCCTTATGACATTTGGGCATCTGAGCAACCAGTCCCCCAGGCATGGTCGTCCCTAAATGAGGTGAGTTGGAAATCACCAAATCTCTCATCTAGGACCCCTCTCCAATCCTAATATATATCCGACTTGAGCCTAAGAGTGTGTAAAGGGTTTTTTCTAGAGAATATGTTTGATAGCGAATGACCTTAATTCCTCTTTGAAGAGACAATGGTGCCCAGGGCCAAAGCCGGGCCACCGTTGTTTCAATGATTCCAATTCTCATCTAGAAATCCTGAGGTGTTGGGGTAAGGGTGAAAACCAGTTTCATATGCTCAGAGTCTAAGAGACACAAAACCCAAATGGTAGTGATCCTGAAACACAAGATGTCCCTTACTAAGAATCACAAGAATACTCATAAGGTGAAAATGCATGCATCCATGCATGAAGACCCGATCAATAAAAATATATGGATTTTCTGGCACATGGATGTTATAGTTGATATGGTCCATTCTGGCAATCTACGTATCACTATGAATATTTAAACTAGTGGGGACTCTCTATTTGTCTCCATATTTTACAGAAGCTGCAATGCACAGATAAGGGAAGTCCTATGGTCCAAGATAAATGTGTTCGATCCTGGGGATCAGTCCTATGTGGTGGGAGGGTATTTTAACATTGTCTCACACCCAGATGAGAAGAGGGGTCATGGGGATTTTTTGAGGTGGTATTGCATATCCTACACTCAATTTATGGATGGAAAAGGACTGTTGTACTAGGTATATTTAGAGGACCCATAAAGTTGGTGTAATATCTGTAAGGGAGATAGTCAATGATGGGGAAGACTCGACCACCGCATCCCCAATGTCTACTCTATTTACAAGTTTACAAATGAAAAGGTAACCCCCTTGGCTTGTAGTATCTCTGATCACTCCCTACTTTTGATATCCCTATGCAAGAGGGATGCCTCGTCGGAAATGTTCTTTTTCTCTAGCCAGTGGTCGATTATTCATAATTATCACCAGCTGGTTTGGAATATTTAGGTTGAACCATCTCAGGGACACTACTAGCTTTTTATCATTTTCATGTTAAGGAATCTCAAGCAGGAACTTCAACCCTGGGATTGGTCCCCCCCCATCTAAGATTAGGCATGGGACACACTCAAACATGAAGTCGAATGGCTCGAAAAAAGGCTTGAGGAAAAATTGGATGACACAGTCTTTGGAGTGATTTTGTAGAAAAGGAACAACCTGGCGGTTATGGTTCTTTCACTTGAATGAAAGGCAAGGGAAATATCACAGATCAAATGAATCAAGTAGGGGGAAAAGAAAACTGCATATTTTCATGCATTCAATCAAGAGAGGAGGCGTGTTATCAAACCAAATGTAGCTCTGGAAGATGGAACTTTCACTGATGACCGCGATGAAGTAGGGGGTTTGGATATCTCATACTTTATGGACTTCCTACTGGTCTGTCTGAGACCATGTTTCAAGGGTACCCTTCCAAGGAATCCTTGTTAAGGGAGGTGAATTTATGTTTTGTGAGTGTCTATGATAATGATATGCTAGAAGGTATCCCCACATAGGAGGAGATTCACGAGTCCATGTTGAACATGGACCCTGAGAGTGCATTAAGCCCCAATAGATTCCCTAGTTCCTTCTATAGGGGCTCTTGGGAGGTTGTGAGGGGTGATATCATCCATTCCATCTAGGACTTAATTCACGGGGGGTGGGGGGAATTTCCTTGGATCTCCTTGACTACAAATCTTGTGCTTCTTACAAATATCAAATATCCTTCTTCCCCCACCATTATCATCCTGTAATCATATGAAATTTTCCTTACAAAATCTTGTTGAGTGTCATCAATAGGCGACTGTCCAGAATCCTACCTCGGTGGATTTCCATGGGGCAACATGGGTTTGTCAAGGAACGTTCAATTTAAGGTGCTATGGTTATGGCATAGGAAATGCTAGGAGACCTTAAATTCAAATCTCGATGCTCCAAATTTTTCATTAATATGTAAATGATAAAGGCGTATTATAGTATGGAGTGAGGATTTATCAACAGAGTCCTTACAATGATGGGGTTTTCTTCATGGGCTTTGACCTCATCTTCAGATGTGTTAGCTCATCATGGATGGCTGTATTGTGCATGGGAAATACTCACAGGTTCATTAAGTCTATCTGCGGACTATGAAAAGGTGACCCTTTGTGCTCAAGCATCTTTATTCTCATGAAAGATACTCTCAGTAGGCTGATCAAGAAGGGTATTTCTAATGGGGTAATCATTCCTTTTCATAGAAAGTTTAGGCTCCATTCCACATCACACATGATGTTTTATGATGATAAGATTATTTTCATTAACACGAGGAAGATATATTTCTATGTAATTAATAAAATATTATAGGAATACTGTCATTAGAGTGGCCAGATCATCAGTAGGGAGAATATAAACTTTTATGTCTCTCATTCATGAAATGGAAGCAGGGTGCGTGATCTAGTTATCAGTTTGAACATGTGGTGTGGAGTCGTTCCCATGGATTATCTTAGTTCCACTGTTTCACTAGACAGAATCTATAATAGGGACTTTGAAAAAGTGGTGGACAATATTATGGGTTGAATTATTAATGGGAAAAATCACTTCTTATCCTTCAGCAGCCACATCTCTCTTGTCAATATCATTATTTTAGCAATCCCATTGCATGCTATTGCTTCCTATAGAGTGATTAAGGTCATGATAAGGTCCATTGATAGGCTCCTCACTAGTTTTATATTGGAAAAGAAATCTGAGGTGAAGATACATTTGGATTAATGGGGGATGTTGGAAAGGCCCATTCGCAAGGGTTGTATCGATGTTAAAAGTTTGGCGGAAAAATTCAGTTCATGCATGTGAGGATTGCATGATAAATTATTGAGGAATGTACAATGTGGGGGAATCTTATGTCCCAAAAGTACATAACTTGTTCTTCATCTCCTTAAGAAAATGTGTTGTCCTTATGGTCCTCTTTTTGTAGCATCATTTAAAACATCCTTCCACACTCACAATGGATCATTGGTGCAGGAAACATCCTCTTATGTTCTAGTAACTAGTCAGACATCACGATCGCCTATCCAGGGTTTCCAAATCCCATGATCTCTATCAAGGAATCAATCCAACTTCCATAATTTTTTATATTAGTTCTGAATGCATCTCAGCAGGAAGTGTTTGACTCCATTCTCATTACCTCAGAGTAGGACAAGTGCGTTATCACTACTTCGATCTCAGGGAAATTAAACTCAAAAGACTATAGAAGGAGGATCGACTATCGGGGTCAATAAAATAGATGGAATGAAATTGTCTATTGAAAGAAAATTCCTAATAAACACAACCTTCTTACTTGGAGATTCCAGAACAATGATTTTCCTTCTTATATCAATGTCAAATGCCATGACATTTTCATGGATTCTTATTGCCACTGTTGTATGGACAAAAGTGGAGAAAGAACAAGCCATATATTTTTAAAGGGGTTTGGGATCACAAGGTTTGGAGTACTTCTGGAGAGTTTACAGCTTACTTACCCCAATCTTCCAATATCAACATGTTCCTAGAGTACTCGTTTCAAGGGTCTGAGGGTTCAGAGGTGAAAAAATTAGTGCATTATATAATCTTCAATGTGGGTTGTTGGTGCTTATGGAATGACAGGAACTAAGCCAGGTTCAAGGGGTTTTCTTCCACTGGTCGGTCCATAGTGGAAAGATTTCAGTGCATGCCGGTTGATATGATTTTCCATTCTGGAAACTAGAAGGAGGCACCTTCTATTCACTTGTTGTGTGTTCCCATGGCTGTGGTTCCTCACATGTCCTCCATGGGCGATGGATTCAGTGGGATCCTCCTGAGAACGGATTGAATCTCAAAAAAGATGGGTCTTGTGTCTTGGGTGACTTGCGTAGAGGTGGGTGGTTCCCAATGATAGGGGGAGTGTTCTCCTAGTGTTCACATCTCACTTTGGGGGTGGAAGTTCTGTCTGGGAAGAGGATAGAGTTGTTCTCTCTAGTCTGTCCATCTGTAAGAAAATGGACATTCACATTTCCCAAGTGAAGATATATTATATGATTTTCATGATGCATTTATTGGTAAAGGATTTGTCCCGTGTTCAATATCTTACATCATTAGGTAATACAAGGCCCTTCTGAGCAACAACATTATGGTCCCCCACACCTGGCGGGAGTCGAACAAAGTGGAAGACTAATTGGCCTACCTTGATGCCCTTGATACCCGATTTAGTGGCCTTTATGATTCTTCCTTACTTAAACCTGAGTGGGTGATCAAGATTTGAGTTGATGCCCTTAGTCTACATTACTTTTGGCCTCTATAGGTCTGGGTTGTTTTCTTTCCCTTTAGCTCAACGTGCCTATAATAAAAATTATAATGTTGATGACGAGAGTTATTTCCATCTCATGGAAATTTTTGTTGGCTCTATATATGTAAATATAAACTATTAAATTATTTACATCAAATTCTACAATAGGGAGTATGAAAATGTTTTCCGGGAAGTTCAATCCACAAATTGTGACTGGGGACGAGTTATATTCATGGGATGCAATGATTTCCCCATTTTTCATTCGCATCGTCATCTTTTCTTCCATGATTTATGGTGTTGTTGGGATTGTTCTACTAATCTTTTGGGATATAAAAGAATTCATAGAACTAGAATAAAAAAGTGTGTTTTCAATTATTTAAGGAATAACTAGAGTACCTAACCCCACTTCATTGTCGAGGTTCACTTTGGTAGTAGTGATGGAAAAAGTTCTCCCTTGCTGCTTTGGAGGTTATTGGTTTTCTCTGAAAACCCATGGCATAGGTCACTAGTTTGCAATGTTTCCTGGTTTCTTGTAGTTTATGTAATTAACAATGCATTGAGGGTCGAAAGGAGCATTCCTATACTCTATCGTAGCAGTGGGTTTTTTATTCCAACTGTTAATGGTAAGGTTATATTATCTTACACACCTAACGAATTTCCTCAACCCCTTCAAGAAATTTTTGGGGTGCTTATTTCTAAACCATTGGCAAGTGGGGTGCTATAATTTGTTAGCACCATTGGATTTATCCATCAGACTGTCAGAATTAATGTCCACCTTACGCTTCTTATCCTCATCATACCCCTAAGATTCACAAAACACTATTTCTACTTCCAGGTCACATTACAGAATTTTTTCAAAGATCTTGAAGTCACTGATCATAAGGTATTTCCATAGTCTAGGTTTTAGCCCACCAGGAAGTATTCAACCTTGAATTCGGGCGTAACAACAAAGCTGGAGGCATATCGTGAAATACTTGTGATGTTTTCCTCATATGCTCCAATAGATTCATTGCATTTTTTACTTTAGGGAAAGGAGGTTTCTTTCAATATTAAGTCATAGGTTGTGAGGAAAGTATTTATCAAAAAACATTTTTTAAAAATTCTGTCATTCCAACACCTTGATCTCTTCCTCATGCTTCATAAGTTTGATCAATGTCCACCATTGATCAGCTTCAACCTCCATATGATAAGAATCCAGAGGAACCTTCTCTTGTTCATAACATTGAAGGATGTAGAAGATATTTTCAATGTATTTGATCCATTGTTAGGAAATTGAGGTATCAGTTGATCTATTATAAATAGGAGGCCTTTGTATAATGAAGCTCTGGATTGCGACTTTTTATTTCTTTGGGGGTGTTGAAATTTTTGCTTGACCCATGTTTCTAATTGAAACTTGAGTATACTAAGATATTATCACGAAAAATTTCACGATTCTCACTCCCATTTGATTGGGAATCTCATTAGAACATTCATCACATTGATCTTCACATCAGTTGTTAGCCCGATTCCTCCAATTACCAACCATTGGATGGAATAAAAGGAAAGATAAGAGTAACACATAAAGGGTATTACAATGAAAAAAATGGATAACTTATAAATAACATTTATTTCCTTAACTTATCTATTTTTTTCATGTTCTACTTCCCAATATATATTCTTTGGTAAATTTTTTTAATTCCCTTAATAATGGTTCATACTAATCTTATGAATTTAACAACGAATATACCCTGGGAGTGTCATAACCAAGAGTGAAGCAAGGCCCACTGTCGTTCACCAGTTCCCATTTGAGTCTAGCTCAATGTTGTGTTTCAGGGTTTTTCCATTAGATGCATCTGTGCCAGAGTCACCTCTACCTAGTCATATCCAGATAGGGATATATTTTATGGATAAACCAATTACTCAATACTAACCAAAATTTAGGGATGTTTTTATTGTACTTAGTCTTATCCCTAAGTCTTTCACTAAGGTTTTCTAATCCTAATCCCAAAAAAAAACTAAACCTATCCTCTAATACCAACTAAAACAACCCTGCTCTTTATTACACATATAAAGATTATTTATTGAATAAAATTTCACTTAAGATAACTATAAGGATTGAGAGGTCTAGTGTCTTTGGGTCTTAGAATCATTACATAAAAAATTAGAACAGAAAACACAACATCTTTATTGAAAACTTATTTTAAATGACCACAACATTACTTCATATATAACATTTCATTGGATAACCTGAGGACATGAATAAGAAAAGGGTGAGCTATAAATCCCAGTAAGGGAGTAAAAAAGGAATAACATAAATAATATAGTACATTTTAGGAAACGGTAAAATCAATGGAGCATAAGAGAAATATGAACATAAATGAATGATTTAGCATGATTATCATAACATGGAAATGTGGAAACAATATTTAATATGATATTAGTATGAGACAAGGATAATTTTACATGTAGAATGAGTAAACTCTCATTTAAATTGAATTATCATGAGTAAAAACTCATTTCACTTGACGCATCATGATAATAATCTTTACCCAATGCATTGGAGCGCTGTCAGGGCGCACCCTTCTTGATCATTTCATTTCATGCATAAGTGCGACAAATGGATCCTAAAACATGGAATCATTCAACATCATCATTTATTCCACGATAAAGAATGTAAAATACATATATGAATCTATATAATCAAAAATTAAATGTGTGTAAGGGTGAATACCCTTGATAGAGAGATGGGAATGGTATTCACTACACAATGACTTTGGCTTGGAAAACCGTGCCGCTAATTCTACATCATAACGACCAGACATAAGAATTCATAAACATTTTTTATGAGAGATAAAGGGGTATCCCATAATATATAAATTAAATGGATAGTAAGGGGGTCATATAGATAAATGTACCAAAATATGTAATGGAATTTAGATGCATAATATAAAAGAATTGCTTGAATGAAAATGTGGAGAGAGAAACCCCTTACAGAATTTTAGCATGGTAACAAGTGTAAATGGGAGAAATTATTGAGAGAGAAAGGGGTTTATCAAAATTAAGAAAATAAGTAAAGCCATATATTGGAGGTTCTAAATCATACTCCTACATTTTTAATTGAAAATAAAAGGACATAACAACATAATGAAATTTGGAAATAAATGAGAAAGGAAAAAATCCCATACATAGAAGTGTGATCCGAAAGGATTAGGGGAGGCTTGAGAGGGGATTCTTGGGAGATTGGGGTTCCATGGGAGGATTCTAGAGAGTGGAGGGAAGATTTTGGTCAAGCATCAATGTTTTTGAGTTAAAATAAGTGGGATCTTGAGTGAGTTTATATAGGAAAGGAGATGGAATTCATTATTTTTTAGGTTTTGAACACTACACATTAAACTAATCAAAACCACAAACCATACCATAATTTTTCCCATGGTTTTTCCCATAGTGGAGTGAAAAACATTATTTTATAAGCCCAATGGCCGAACTTATTAATATATTATGATTTCTTATGTGGAGGTGAGTCACACTCTCAAGGAAATCATTTTAAAATGTTAAAATGATTTATAAGTCTTTGAGGGTCCACTATGGATTTGTAAAATAAACAAAAAAACGTAAAATCACATTATTATAAAGGTAAAGAATATATTGGAAGAACAACCTAATTATAGTATTTTATTAAATCACTATTGGGTCATTATGAGGGAATAAAACACATTATATAATTAAAGGGTATTTAATTTTTACCCAAAGATTCAACTGTCTCAGATAATTATTAAAAATTCACCATTAGATAATTTTAATGTCCTTATTCCAAAAATAATATTCATTTTCTCTGAATAATTTTCTAAATATCTCAAATTTTACTAAAAAAACAGACATTTATTGAAAATTCAAGGGTTTTGACAAAAACAGCTCTCAACCCTTAATAAAAATTACAATTGCATTAATAAAAATTATATGATAATTTGTATTTAATAAAATGTAATTTAGTAATAATATTTTATTAAAATAATATTTTTTTTAAAAATCCATTAATTCATCAAAATAGATTTCTTAATTTATTATTAACTAAAAATACTATTTTTTCTTTAAAAATTATTTATAAAGTAACAATAACAAAATGAATGTATATTATTTATTCTATACGAAAATAATTCACATAATCATAGTGCTAGGTTATTTTTACATAACTCTTTATAACATCCACATATGACCTAAGGGTAAGGTGTGCAATGGTGACCAGCTCTTGGTGCGGCTCGGATAACCTCATTTACGTTGTAATATCTATCAACTTCCACTTCTCCAAAACGTGGTTTTGTTCAAGATTAATGTGTTGAATGTCAGCATGAGATTGGTCAAGAGAAAATCCCAATGATGCCATCACTTCCTTTGTCTCAGTAAATTGGATTTGTTAAAGCCCTATATTTATACTAATCATGTGATCACTATTCACAAACTATATTAGTAATGGTAACAATTTTTAACGGTATTTTAAAATAAAAGAAAACATAAAAAAAAGGAAACAAATTTTATTATATAACCATTTTACATAATATGACATTTAATTAGATCAAGTGTAATTTTAATTAATAAATGTTTGGTTCGTTACATTAAATCATACTTTGACTTAATTAATTGTAATATTTGTTTTAGTTTTAATTCCATAGATTAACTATAAGGAGGATTCATTTAAATATTCTCATTTAAATCACTACTAAAAAAGGTAGATTTATTACCAAGTTTCTCAATATATAGGTCACATTGTAGGAAAAAAATCAAGTAAAATCCTAATAGAAGAATCCTTGAAAATGGGAGAAAATTTTGAGAATAGTAAATCTTTTCATTTTAATCACCATGCAAGATGGTAGTTTTATTATAATGTTTCTTAATATGTAGGTCACTGTATGAAGTAAGAGAATGTAAAATACGAAGAGAAGTATCCCTGAAAATGGGGGAAAATTTTTAGAATATTGAATGCCTTATCATTGAAATAATCCCTTGGTAACTTGTGTTCATTTGTATTTAATTTTATTCTCCTCAGTGTTGTATTCTTTCCTTTTATAAATCCCCATACAACCAATTATTTTAGCATTGGGTGATTTATTTATGATTGTCCAAGTGTGATTTTTCCTTAAATAATGTGTTTCCTTATCCATAGTAGGGACCAACTATTTAGTGTCCTTGTCTTTTAGATATTATATATAGGTCTAAGGATCATCATCTAGTAGATTATGGGAAACATCAAATGCATAGGAAGTAATATCATATTAGCTGAACTGAGTAGAAGGTCTAGGGACTCACCTCTATATATCACTAGTTAATTGATAGTATCCATTATTGGGAGAATATTATATTTTAGAATCTAAGAAATGACTATTATTAGAATTATACTATGTAGTGGGATGAGGTTGTGGTGGAGTAGGAAATGTGGGATCCTAAATTAGTTGTGACAAGTGGATATTGTGGTTAAATAAGATGGCATGATGGATCAAAGGATGAGAAAAAAATCCCATGTCGATCACTAACAAAGCATAGGTGCGAGCCAAAAAGCTTTCCGATGGCCAAAGCCTAAATTAGAGGCCCATAAGTGTAATCAAAATCCAATCATAGTGAATAATCCAAATAGATCAATTTTTTATGTAAAATAAAATCATTATTATTTCATACCTGAATCCAATACAAATTACAAGTGGAACACCAATAATATGGTCTACAGAATATGAAAAGATATGAATGTGTACCATAATTCTCAATCCCACTAGAAAAAATTGGAAAAAATCTTATCCAAAGATGCACAAGGAAAATTATGCTTTCCATCATGTTCCCTAACTAAAAATTATCCAATAAAGAATGGATTTTCATAAAAATGAAATCTTGGAATTTGAATAGACATGAAAAATGATCAAACTGCATGGGATACTACCCTAGTAAGAATCTCCTTCCCTGAAATTAAAATCATATTTCATGACTATAAATAATTAATTTAACCTAAAATTACCAATAGTGGAATAAAAGACTTGGTTCTTCGATATTTTGATAATATTCATAGGTACTAATATCATCGATGTTTCTTAACCACTAGAAATCCCCATAACTACTTCAAATACCCTAATGATGAAAAAAACCTTAATATATGGTATTTCGGACATTGCATGATTATATTGTTAACCATAAACCATTTAGTAAATAATTATAGTCTTCAAAACTGAAAAAAATCTTGAGGGGTAACACACACAAAAAGAAGACTATCATTTCCTTAGATGAAATGAGAAATAGTGTGGCTGTTACGACAAAACCATTCTCAATTAATGACCCATTTCCCCACAAAGATTAAATATTGTTGAGAAAATACATCTTCCCATATGATAATGAGGTATGGAGATTAAATATACCATATCCACATTTCCCTATAAGATTTAAGGTAGTGTGAATATCCCATGAATATTATTCCAAAATGTCACCAAAGTTATATAATTTGTTACGAACTTCACCCATATATCCCCAAACCCCGTTATGAATATTTTCATACCAAGAATGGCCCATTAGGCCATAACATATGATTTCATCATATCACGTTTCATCACCACAACAAATCTTTTAGAAGAAGAGTGCACTACTAGAATTCAACCCTTTACCGATGGTTCAGAACCGTTGGTAAAGGACTGGAAACTGTTGGTATGTTATATACCAACGGTTTCCCAAACCGTGGCCAAGTAAGTCATGGGTAAAGACTTCTAACAATGGTTCTATGTAAACTACTGGTATAGGTGTTAATATAAGGGATATACCAACGGTTTGAAAACCTGTTGGTATATGTTACCCTTATACCAACGGTTCTAAACCATTGGTATATAGTGTACAACATTCATCCAAAGCATATACCAACGGTTTTTAAAACCATTTCTACAAGTTTATACCAACAGTTATAACAAAACCGTTGGTATAATATACATAGAAATTCTATACCAACGGTTTTGAAAACCATTGGTAAATATCTACTGTAGCTCCACATCAACCAGCAGCCCTACAGCTCCACAGCAGCTAGTAGCCCCCTCCAACCTACAACTCTCCATGACCTCAAAGAACACATACATAGCTAGAATCCAAAATCCTACATGGTTTGTTTAAAATTCATCCAGAATTTAGAAATTTAGAAATTTAAAATTCAATCCTCACTCAAACCACAACACAAGAGAAAAATACAGAATCCAATACATCCACAATCCAATACATCCAAAATTGAAAAGCAATAACACACATAACACCAATACAAAATTAAAATCCAATACATTCAGAATCCCATACACATAATAATATTCAAAATTTAGAATTCATTACCAATACAGCCAGAATCCAATACATACAGAATTCAAAAATTTAGAATTGAAATGAAATAAAACCCATAAAAGTATTCAAATTTTAGAATTCAATCCTCACTCAAACCGCAACAACAATACAAACAAGTGAAAAGTCCTAAATGTTATATGAAGCACATGGAATGTTTAGTCATGGTATTGGGTTGACTATCTTAAAACCAATAGAAAAACATGGGTAAAGTGGACAAGGATCATGATACCCATAAGATTAAAAATGGTAGTGGTCATGTTTTTAGACCTGAGATGAGTTATAGGAAGCACATGGGATGTTTATATTCCTCTAATGACTTTGTATCCATGTATAAATGGTTCCTAATGTGTTATTGGGAATCATTGGACAATCTCGACATATTATATGGGTTACCAGAATAACATACATGTTTTTCATTTTCTTATAAATTTGAACAAGGGGGTATGTGGATAATTGTAATTTTTTCTCCTAGGTGTTATGTGAGATGAATATCAATTTTGGGTATTGGGTACGAATATTCAATTATGTATTTGGTATTGGGTTCTCAAAGGGACTTTGGTTTGGTCATAGAACCCACTGTTTGAGGATGGGATTCGAATACTAAATGTCATGTGTTTTAGAGTAGGGGTAGGAGTTCCTCACATGAGAAGTAGATTGTGTGACGCTGGACCCTGGATCCTTGTGCTAATGTATCAACATAGTCCGAATACGCTTGGTTGGTTTTTCGTATGCATGTTATTGTTTTCACTTAAACTCCAGTCCATTTCTGATAAAAGTGAGATAGTTTGAGTTGTACCAGCCACTCCATGCCTTAGTTTGAGGTGGGGTTGATTCATACACCTGAAAAATGACCCATGGATATTGTTCCTAAATATACAATGGAATCCGAATGCGTTTGGTTGGTTTTCCATATGCCAGTTGTTGTTTTTACTTAAAATGTTGTCCATCTCAAATAAAAGTGAGACACTTTGAGTGGTACTAGCCACATTGCCCGTCATATTGAGATGGGGTTGACTCTTACATGTCAAAAATGACCCATGGATACTTGTGCTAAAGTATTAACACAATCAGAATATGTTTGGTTGGTTTTCTGAATGTCTATTTTTTTTACTTAAAACAGTTTCCATTTTTAACAAAAGAGATAGACTTTGAGTGATACCAGCCACACCGTGCCATTGATTGAGGTGGGGTTGATTCGTACATGTCAAAAATGAGACATGGAATGTTTTATGTAAGTATAAATATAATAAGAAAGCATTTGGTCAGTTTTCGATATGCATGTTGAAGTTTTCTCTTAAAATCCTGTCCATTTCAAATAAAAGTGAGATAGTTTGAGTAGTACTGGCCACATCGTGCCTCATATTGAGGCGACATTGACTCATACACGTCACAAATGACCAATGGATTGTTTTTATAGTGTATCAATAGAATCCGAATGTGTTTGGTTGGTTTTCCGTATGCAAGTTGTTTTTTTCACTTAAAATCTTGTCCATTTCAAATAAATGTGAGATAGTTTGAGTGGAATCAACCACACCGTGCCTTATATTGAGGTGGGGTAGACACATCCACTTCAAAAATGACCCATGGATCATTTTCCTAATGTATTAATATTATCAGGATACGTTTGGTTAGTTTTCCGGATGCTAGTTGTTGTTTTCACTTAAAATGTTGTCCAATTCAAATAACAATGAGAAATTTTGAGTGATTTCAGACCCACCGTTCCTCAGGCTGAGGCGAGGTTGACTTGTACACATCAAATATGACTAATAGATAGTTTTTATGAAGTATAAATACAATCAGAAATCATTTGGTTGGTTTTATGAATGAAAGTTGTTGGTTTCACATAAAATCCTATCCATTTCAAATAAAAGTGAGAAAATTTGAGTGATACCGACCACACCGTGCCTCAGATTGAGCTGGTGCTAACCCCTAAACGTCACAAATGACCTATTGATCATTTTCAAAAAGTATCAATATAATCCGAATGGTTTTGGTTACTTTTCCGTATGCATGTTGTTGTTTTCACTAAAAATGTTGTCTATTTCAAATAAAAGGGAGAAACATTGAGTGGTAACGGCCACACCATCCCTCATATAGAGATTAGGTTTACTCATACATGTCACAAAGGACTCATGGATCATTGTGATAAAGTATCAAAACAATCAGAATAATTTTGGTCGATTTTCCGAATGTCGGTTTTTTTACTTAAAACAATGTCCATTTAAAAAAAAGAGAGATACTTTGAGTGATATTGGCCACACCATGCCTCATATTGAGGAAGGGTTGGATCTTACACATCACATATGACCCATGGATCATTTTCCTGAAGTATCAATACAACCAGAAAGTGTTTGGTTAGTTTTTCATATGCACGTTGTTGTTTTCATTTAAAATCTAGTCCATTTCAAATAAAAGTGAGACAATTTGAGTGGTACCAACCACACAGTACCTCCGATTGAGGAGAGGATTATTCTTACACATAAAAATGACCCATGGATCATTTTCATAATGTATAAATAGAATCCGAATGCGTTTGGTTGGTTTTTCGTATGCAAGTTGTTTTTTCAGTTAAAATCTTGTCCATTTCAAATAAGTGTGAGACTGTTTGAGTGGTACCGAACACACCATGCCATATATTGAGGAGGGTTTGACTTGTAAATGTTTGAAATGACCCATGTATTGTTTTCCTAAAGTATCAACAAAATCCAAATGCATTTGGTTGGTTTTCCGTATTCCAGTTGTTATTTTCATTTAAAATGATGTACCTCTCAAATAAAAGTCATACACTTTGAGTGGTACCAGCCACACTGTCCCTCAAATTGAGATGGGGTTGACTGTTACATGTTAAAAATGACCAATGTATCCTTGTTCTAAAGTATTAACACAATCAGAATACATTTGGTTGGTTTTCCGAATGTCTGTTTTTTTTACTTAAAACAATGTCCATTTTAAACAAAAGATAGAGACTTTAAGTGATACCGGCCACACCGTACCTTGGATTGAGGTGGGGTTGACTCGTACATGTCAAAAAATGAGACATTGAATGTTTTATGGATGTATAAATACAATAAGAAATCATTTGGTCTGTTTTCTGTACGCAAGTTGACGTTTTCACTTAAAATCATGTCCATTTAAAATTAAAGTGAGATAGTTTGAGTGGTAATGGCCACACCGTGCCTCGGATTAAGGCGAAATTGACTCATACACGTCAAAAATGACCCATGGATTGTTTTTATAGTGTATCAACAGAATATTAATGTGTTTTGTTGGTTTTCCATATGTAAGTTGTTGTTTTAACTTAAAATCTTGTCCATTTCAAATAAATGTGAGACAGTTTGAGTGATATCGACCACACCGTGCCTCATATTGAGGCGGGGATTACACATACACTTTAATAATGAACCATGGATCATTTTCCTGAAGTATCAATATAATCAGGATACGTTTGGTTTGTTTTCCGTATGCCAGTTGTTGTATTCACTTAAAATGTTGTCCAATTCAAATAACAGTGAGAAACATTGAGTGATATCGGCCACACTGTGCCTTAGGTTGAAGAAATGTTGACTTTTACAATAAAATATGACCCATGGATAGTTTTTCTGGAGTATAAATACAATCAGAAATCATTTTGTTGGTTTTCCGTATGCAAGTTGTTGGTTTCACTTAAAATCCTATCCATTTCAAATAAAAGTGAGACAGTTTGAGTGATACCGGCCACACCGTGCCTCAGATTGTTTCAATTCTAACCCTTAAACATAAAAATTGACACATTGATCATTTTCATATAGTATCAATAAAATCAGAATTCCATTGGTTAGTTTTCCATATGCAAGTTGTTGTTTTCACTAAAAAGGTTGTCTATTTCAAATAAAAGGGAGAAACTTTGAGTGGTAACAGCCACACCGTCCCTCATATTAAGATGAGGTTGACTCATACACATCAAAAATGACCCATGGACCATTGTGCTAATGTATCAACACAATCAGAATACGGTTGGCCAATTTTTCGAATGTCGGGTTTTTTTTACTGAAAACAGTGTCCATTTTAAACAAAAGTGAGAGACTTTGAGTGATATCAGCCACACCATGCCTCATATTGAGGCAGGGTTGACTCTTACACATCATAGATGACCCATGGATCATTTTACTGAAGTATTAATACAACCAAGTAGTATTAGGTCAGTTTTTCATATGCAAGTTGTTGTTTTCACTTAAAATCCCGTCCATTTCAAATAAAAGTGAGATATTTTGAGTGGTACCGACCTCACAGTACCTCATATTGAGGATAGGTTTACTCATACATGTATAAAATTACCCATGGATCATTTTTATAAAGTATCAATATAATCTGAATGCGTTTGGTTGGTTTTTCGTATGCAAGTTGTTGTTTTCACTTAAAATCTTGTCCATTTCAAATAAGTGTGATACATTTTGAGTGGTACCGGCCACACCGTGCCTCATATTGAGGATGGTTTTACTTTTACATGATTCAAATGACCCATGGATTTTTTTCCTAAAGTATAAACAAAATAAAAATGTGTTTGGTTGGTTTTTCATATTCCAGTTGTTGTTTTCACTTAAAATGTAGTCTATTTCAAATAAAAGCGAGACAGTTGGAGTGGTACTGGCCACACCATGACTCAGACTGAGAGATGTTTGACTCGTACACATCACAAATGACCCATGGATCCTAGTTATAATGTATCAAAAAAATCAAAAAGTGTTTGGTCAGTTTTCCAAATGTCTATTTTTTTCACTTAAATTCCTCTCCATGCTTCCTCTTTTCGATTAGGGTTTTCACTCTTCTCTTATCTTCTTCCAAAGCTCTAAAACCCTCTTTTTCGTTGGGATTTATGGTGAATCTTGAAGAGAGTTTAGATTGTTATTAGAGATGCTGATTTAAGAGTGTGATTGTCTTCAGAGTAAAGGTAGGTGGTCGGTGCTTGGTACTGAATTAGTAGTAATGGAATTTTAATTAGATTGGTATTTAGGGTGAATCATGAAGAGAGCTTAGATTGGTATTAGTGACCTTATGATGTAGTGATTGGTGTGATTATGTGGGTGATACACAGTTTGTGTGAGGTACCCAGTGAAGGATGAAGATATATGTTGTGGGGGTTATGCATGGTAGGAGGAGTGTGGGGGGAGGGGCTGTCCAGGGTCCAGGAAGGAGGGGGGTTGTCCTGAGTCTAGGAAGGAGGGTACGGGGATGTCTGGGGTCCATGGAGGAGGGTGGGTGGAGGGGGGGGGGGATGTTTGCGGCCCAGGGAGGATGGTGTGGGGGGGGGGGTGTCTGGAGTCCAGGGAGGAGGGTGGGGGGGGGGGGGGGGGGGTTGTCCGGGGGCTATTTGGGGGGCTGTCCGAGGGGCTGTCTTCTAAGGAGAAGGGTGGGGTGGGGGGGGGGGCTGTCCAGGGTCCAGGGAGGAGGGTGGGGGGGGGATATCCATGGTTCAAGAAGGAGGGTGGGGGGGGGGGGGGGGGGGGCTTTTCTGGGTTCATGGGATGGTATTTACATATTTTCAAAAAAAATTATTTCATGGTTAAAAAACAAATAACATTATATAAACATCTAATCAGACCACCAAAGGTAATGTGACCTACCTAATCACACATATATTCAGGTAAAAAAAATCAATAAACATCAAAGGTTAGTAATACCAATAAAACATTTAACGGATCTATCTGTCCCTCATCACCATCACCATAATCTTCACCCTCACCCTCATCCTCATCATCATCCCCTTAATCGTCCCCCACCCTCCTCCTTGCCCTTATACTCTGCCTCAGCCTCCTCTTTTCCCTCCTCCTCCACCTCAGCCTCCTCATCGCCCTCCGCCTCGGCCTCCTCTTCACCATCATCATGACCACCACTAGAACTAACATCTGGTGAACTATATATAGAACGTATCAATGACATATATTCCTCAAAAGTAGTGATGGCCTCTAGTGGAAGTGTTGGACATAAAGTTTCCATCAGTTTCATAAAAGCAGTGTTTTCCATAACAGTTGTGCTGCCATCTCTATGGCCCTTTTTTCATCCTGTTCTTCCTATGCCTTAACCAGCTACAACTCGGTGGAACTAGAAATCATACCTAAGGAGGGCCAATAACTCATCAAAACTATACTCTTCCCAGGCCAGCAATGTACTCTACTAGGGTGCTCATCTCCCAACACCTAATGTAAGTGATCGTTTGGCCCAAAATTGCCAAGTTCCTAGGAATCAAGGGCCTCTATATTAGCCTGTTACAAATATAAATAGATTATTAAGTTACAAAATAAATATTAAAATTATAAATATATAAATTAATACTTAAAATCTGTTGTTGAGTTGGTTCATTAACCGTAGTTCCATCTTTCTACTTTCTACTTGAGAAAAATAGTTTTTCTCGAGGCACATGTCTTTCTATATTCAATTTATGCCTCTACAATGATATTGAATATAGAAAACCATAATTTATAATAGGATACCAAAAAATAGTAATTTCATAACTGAAATTATATAACAACTTTAGAAATTGAATAAATTACAGAGGAAGCAATAGAAAGTGAAATTCGTAAAGAAAGATTATAAACTGTCATACCATTTGTCTCTAATGATCCGGCATCATAGTACATCCCAATGTTTGGACATATTTCTTTGCATAAATGTTTTTTTTATTTCTCCCAGATGCATCCTAAATAAAATTCAATAATTAGTATAAAAAAATGAAAATTTTCATTTAAATACTTCTTATTTGATTAATCCCGTAAATTGGCTAGTCTCCCAATGAGTAATCATCTGTCAATACTGTTCTAATAAACACACATCCATGATAGGGACCACCTCTAATTTTATTCCCACTCTATCACACCATCCAATGAACAAATCATGCTTATAATCTCTCCAAAGCTTGCCTAAATCCTTTAGACATGCTGGCCAGGCACCCTCAGCATCATGGAAATTTAACTGAAGTTGAAACCAAAATATTAATTCATATAAATATAATAATTAATATATTGCATTAAATACAACAGATTTTTTTACCCATATCTCTGCCTAGGATTTATCATTGACTTCATTTGGTAGATGTCTCCATGAGAGAGGGATGACAGGAATGATGTTGGGGTATTTGGAAATCGTCGCAAAAAAACTCTGACATTGCTACCCTGATTTTTCAATCATCTAACTATCTTCATTTTATTCCACCATCAACTGTGTGCGACGAATCCACACTGAACGCATGTTTGTACGCTCCCGCCCTCGTCTCCTATCAGTAGATGTATCCATTAAGAAAGAAAATAAAATATTTTATCAATACATTCTTTAATGAAAATAAATAACAGTGTAACAATTTGTTAGTGTTGTATAAGTATACCTATAGTAGTCTGATCAATGGGTGACGCTGGATCCGCAGAAACTGAAGGAACACTTTGTATTGATGGAGTGGGTCCCAATTTATGCTCCGTAGGGACAAAATCTATCAGAGCAGTAGTTGAAGAAGATGGAATATAAAATCCCAGATAGATCAAAGTTTTAGTAAAAGAATATGATATGGATGGCTGGCCAAATGTTGGATGGGGAGTGGGAATTATCATTGGATATGATACAAACGGGTGAGGAGGGTCAGATGTATAGGGTGTTGAAATCATGGGAGGCCTAAATATCCCATGAGTCCCTAACGGCACACCGAGATCAGAATGTGGGATGGATGGTATGTCAATGGGAGTGGAAAGGTCTAATTAGGTACGCCGACCATATCATCTATCTCCCATACCACCCCCTTGTATGAACACCCTGAGTACTTGGACCACTACTAGGACGCTCCTCAAATAACTATCACCTAATAGACAGATCCTGAAAAAATGTCTAAAAAAAATTAATAACATGAAATTATATATTATTTAAATAAATATATTTGAAATAAAGTACTCACTGCAGGAACTAGTGGTAGAATTCCCAACTCATCCATGCGACAACAGTTGTCCATAATCTTTTTTCATCACCTCTCTTCAATTGGTTTAATTTTCCTGCATTTGAAAATAAATATGGAAGTAAATAGAAAAGGATAACTAATGTGTAACCCAAAAAAATGAGAGGGAAAAATTTAATTTTTAGTAGGATAATTATTTACTATGTGTCATCAGTCAATCAAAATAATGGATCATTGATTCTACCAGATTCAGAAGTGGTGAAATAGTTATCAAAATTAAGGAAAAATTTAATTTCTTTAGAAAAGGTAGATGATGTAAGTTTCAATACATGTTTTGTAGAATAATACAAACCATAATGTTCATTTCCTGGTAAAATGTTAAAGAGAGGTCTTAGAGTCATAAAAATTTTATACAAATCACAGTTGAAGCATTTATATGTTCACCAATTTAGAAATGATGGTTTCGTAGGATTAAATACAGTTCAATTCCAAATTACAAAATCCAATTAAAATAAAAATTCCAACCAACAAACATTGAAAATGCACATAATGGTCAAATTATATACAACATATTTGTAATCAATATTAAATCAATTTGAATATTACCAACCTTAACAACCCAACTCGAGGTAAACCAAATGAATTGAGAACATGGATGGATGATTATATATATTTTCCTCCACAACTTCAGGTTCAAGATCAACTCTAACAATTAAGATATTAGAGTCATAAAAAGATATAAATGGATTGGTTCCAATGGAATTAGGGATAGTGTCAATTCCATCATCACCATAATCAAAAATATGTATTGGAATTACTTCAACTATGACACCAAATTTAGGTCGAAGTTGGTCATTGACATAAAAAACCTGTTTAGCCATTGATTCCAATACATATGGTACATCAGTAGCAATAGTGAGAGTCATATTTATTACTCAAAATACACAATCATCAATAAATGTTCCCTATCTTGTCATCGAATCAAACCAATGGCATTTCATCATCGTGACTTGTCCATGAGAGTAATAATCCAATATTACTCTTTTTCCAATGACTCCATAATAAACCACATTTTCAAATCATGATCTACTAACTGATGAAATAGAATAACAATCTGTTGTGGCAGTAACCATAACACCATCATTTTGTGTTCTCATGTTCATTGCTCAATCACTGACAAATTTTTTTTACCCATTGATAACAATTTATTTACAGTCCCAAACCACGGTATTAGGACCAAAAGACGAAGCTCTTAGTTCCTCAGAGACAAAGTCAGTAGGAAAACTCAATACCTGCAATATAAATGAATATTAAACATAATTAAATATTTATTTATTTTTTTTAAACAGTAATATATTTACCTTCCATTTTTTCTAAGCAGAAAACTATTTGCTATGCAAAGACTCCCTCCTTCTCAAAGATAACGAACGATGCTTTCTATTTATCATTGTTTTATGTTCCCTATAGATAAAAAATATGAATAGATTAACATATATATATGTAAGCTATATATATTCAATTTAGTTACCTGATGTAGTCATCAAACAAATCATAGCTGAACAAAACTGTGCGATGTGCCATCTCTCGCTCTTCAAGGCTTAATGTATTCAAGGTAGATGATCCAGGAATTCCCCCTATTTGATGATGTGATGGAAAACTAGGTTCAATTTTCTCATAATATTCTTCTTCATTTATCATTGGTATGTTCATTCTTGTAGTAAGATCAGACAAATACATTGAGCAGAAATCCATACATTCTTGATCCTAGACACCATTCTCGATAGAACCTTCAGAATGATTTCTGTTTTGGACATAATAATTTAATGTGTACATATTTATTTCAGTTGGATACATCCAAAAAAATAAACATGTCCTTTGAGAAGTATTTCAGTGGGAATATGGATAGTCAGATGCATCATGCATGTGAAAAATGATGGAGGAAATATTTTCTCCAACTCACACAAAATTACCTGGGCATCTGTCAACATTTTTTACAAGAAATACTTGGACAACTTCTTAGCATAAAGATCTCTAAACAAATGTAATAACTGAGTAACAGTCACCCTTACATTATTGGAAAAAATATAATGGATTGCTATTGGAATCAACTCATGCATAGGAATGTGATAATCATGAGTCTTCAACGATTTTAGCTTCGACACTCTGTTGTTGACCCATTTAGATATGATTCTTGAATAAACATCAAGAAATATAATAGACTCTAATACTTCCAAAAATAGTTTTTTTTCATTGGTGTCATCACATAAGAAGCACATGGAACTTTCCATTTACTTTCACTGATACAGACATGATGCAATTTTGGTCTGATGCCCCAATCCACCAAGTCATGCCAAGACCGTAAATCTTCTTTTGTCATTCCCATAACATTTAGAAGTATCGAAAGGAAAATTTCACATATATTATTTTCAATGTGAATTATGTCTAAGAAATGACATAAAAATTGGTCTACCAATAAGGAAAATCAAAAAAGATGCTCCTCTACCTCCAATTGTAACAGTTTTCAGTGGAAAAATTCTTTCTCACTCTAGATTTAATTTGACCCTTCCCAAATGAAAAACTGAAATCTTTCAATTCATTAATCACATTACTTCCAGACATACACTGAGGTGGATCATCAGTCTCTATGGTATTATCAAATCATCGATGATTGTTTCCATATGGATGGTCCATTGGCATGAATTGATGATGTCCCCATAAAACTAAAACTACAACAATGTTTTAGTCTTTTGGATCATGTATTATTCATAAAAACAGGACATGATAGTTTTCTCTTCATGCTCCATCCAGACATTATTGCATAATCCAGAAAATCAATGATCCTCCACATAAGTTCAACACACATCTGAAATATATCTTTTGAATATGCATCATATGTGTGCACACACACATCCCAAATAAGTTTCAACTCTTTTATTAAAGGTTGAATGTATACATCAATAATAATGCTTGGATCAGAAGGTCCAGATATGAGTATAATCATGAAAGTGAAAGGTTTTTTCATACACAATCATGGGGGAAGATTATAAATGTGTATAAAAACTAGCCATGTTCTGTGCAAAGTAAGAATCTGCACAAACAGAATAAAACCATCGCATGACAGGCCCAACCTCACATTACGCATGTCAGCTACAAAATCAGGATATCGAGCATCAAATCTCTACCATGAAAATCCATATGAAGGGTGAAACAACTCATCATTAGCCTATTTTATCTCGGTATTATTCCACCTCATTTTTATTAATATTTCATCAGACATAGAAAGATTTTGGAGTCTTGGGATCAATGGAAAGTTCCAGATTACTTTATGTGGCACGCGCGATGGTGTTCCATTAGATTTTGACTTCTAGCGGGATGTGCTACATTTTATAAAATCATTTCATTCAGCAGTTTCCTCTCAGAATAAATAGAAATCTTTCAGGAAAGAAAGAATTTTGTTT